>CM063286.1:16657500-19057500 GCA_032173965.1 Sitta carolinensis
GTCAAAAGCCTTCAGCTGATGCTCTCAAGGTTGTTTTATTGTTTCTTATCTCAGATATTTTCTGTCTGGGCTGCCCAGGTCTGTTCAGCAGGGCAGCCCCAGGCACACACTGTCTTAGGGGCAGGCACTAATTTTTATACTACAAATTACATGTTAGTTATTTATAATTATGATCCAATGGCTATTACCTATGTTGGACAGTTACATTCTACTCTAATCCAATCTCTAAGTGTTACCATCACCAAAAGATGGGGGTTAGGAAGAAGAAGGAAGGGGGACAGGACAACACTTAAGTCTTTCTATCTTGCCCCCTAAGTCCCTGTGATAAGATCTTAAAAAAATTCCCTTTTTCACTCTATAACTACTACTATCATGCTATCTAGAATTTTGTGACTTTTAGTTCTTCATTCAAAAGTGGTAATTTGTTCCACAGATCAAACTCAAAGCCCAGGAGTCCCTGGCTGCATGTCAGAGTCTCCCACCCTCCTACCAGGGCTTAGAAGCCCCCTGGCAGGAGCTGGGATCATCCAGGACTGTCGCAGAGACATCCCGGGTTCTGACGGTCCTGGTGGTGGAGTGGTGGCCCTGGAAGTAAATCAGGAGTGGGAAAAGCAGCCCCTGTGTGCTGGGATGAGTCACGGAGTGGGTTCCCAGCAGCACTGACAATTAAACTCCTTCAGCACTTCGTGCACAAAGCACTGGGTTAAGTCACAATGTCCTGGTGAAATTCTGCCTTGGATAATTGTCCTTGGCCTCACTGACTGCTCCCCTCCTGCAGGTTTAATTAGGTGGAGCCGTGGCTCAGCAGCCCCTGCGTGGTGATGGCCACGACCTGACCAGGTTTGGTGCTGCCAACCTCGCTCCTGTTGTGCCTGCAGCAATTTCCTGCAGCCAGAAGGAGCCTTAGGAAATGATGGCTGTACTTTTAGAGCTCTTGAATGAGATTTCCAAACTGTGCTGCCCTCAGCACCCAGAGTGCTGGAGTCTCAGCTGTTGGCAGTTCAGGCTCAGGCATTTGGAGCCGAGGGGTTTTCCCTGGGGCTGTGGCTCCAGGATGGAGTGGTTGTTACGCTGGGGATCCTGCAGCAGAGTTTGGGGTGTCATCAGCAGGAACAGCTTTGGGTTTGGCTGATTGGGTGTGGATTTGGCTGCTCTGGTGCATGTCCCTGGCTGGAGAGCAGGGACTGAGTGGGGCAGATGTCACTGTGACATTCAACACACGACACAGACTTTTGTGATTTTTTCTTTCAAAGGCTGTGTGAAGAATGAATTTATTTTTGGGGGATCGTTCCCCTTATATACAATTTCCCACAGATTGGTGAAAGAAATGCAAATCTCTTCATTCACATTGGTCAAACCAGAGGGACATCAAGAGAGATCCCTCCTCGCAGAAAGAATTCACAACATGAATACTGTTTCAAAACCAGTCTCTTGGTGTTTATGTTCTCTCTTTGGGAACAAATTTCAGAAAACCCAAACATCAGAAAACCAGAGCTTTAAAACCAAACATCAGAGCTTTAGAAACTCAGAAACTTCAGGCCTGAAAACCAACTACAGGGCCTTTCCCCACGCTTGCAGCAGGACTAAGGACTAAGGAATGAAGGAGTCTCCTGTGAGACTTCAGCCTCTCCCGAGCTCTGGGCCCTGCAGGGTTGTGCCTTGCCTGGTGACAGGTCTGTGCTCCCCTGGGAAGGCTGTCCTTAGGTACCTGTGCCAGGTGACAGCACACAGGTGCCCCCAGCTCTGCACACCTGAGACAGCAGCTTTGGACAGGCTCAGGAGCTCCTGGAAAGTGTGTTCCCAGTGTCCAGAGCTCACAGAAAAATAGGTGCATTTATTTTCTCTTTCCATGAAAAGAAAGAGAAAATAAATTCTCTTTTTTCCCCTGTGAATCCAGGAAAATCTTCCTTTCCCCTGGATAGCTGCTGCTCCCTGAGTACCCCTGTGCCAAAGCCTGATACCAGCACCTACTCTGGATTTTAATTCCTCCAGCTCTGAGTGCAAAAAAAAAATATTCCCAGTTCTTCCTCTGAGTGACCTGGGCTTTGTCCAGTGCAGCAATGGTCTGAGCTGGCACTAGTGATAGTGCAGACACCTTCATTGCAATATTCTGTAGTATTTATATATATATTCTTACTTAATTAAGGCTATTTTGGGCACTAAAGTGCTTTGGAACATTGACAAATGTCCTCTGGATTTACTGGCTGGTGATTTGAGTTGTTAAAAGTTATTTGAGGAGCTGCATTTCCAAGGAGTATAATAAATAACAGAGATGGGCTTTTTTAAAATCCTTTTTAAGGAGAGAAAGAGGATGTGTCCAAGTACTTAGATACCTTTTGGGACAAGTGAATTCCCAGAAGGGTGGAAAAGGTGAGGCTGGACACCCAGCCAGCCACAGGCTGGTGGCACAAAAGTGAATTTGAAGGAATTGCCTCAAGTTTTTGGCAGCACTGTGTTCCTTCCAGCGAGGAGGCTGGGGGTGCTGGGGGCAGCTGGATCCAAAGCTCTCTTGGTTTGGAGAGTTCTGGTTCCTGGTGCAGAGAGGGGCTCTGCCCTGCCTCTGCTCCCTCCAGCCTTCCTGGACTGCCTGGGGAAAATTCCTTAATTTGTTTTTGATTTCTCACCTTGCTGATCCTCTGTTTGGAATCCTTGGTTGGTGTTTTCCTTTCAGATGGTTAAAATGGAGCCTTTCTCCATTTCAGACTCCCAGCTCTCCCCATTACACATAACTAATACCTCCCTGGAACTACTGAAGCTGTGTTAGCAGGCTCTGAAATGGGAGTTTAGCTGAGCTTTTAACGGGTTTAATCTTTTCCTGGGTATTAATCCTTCCAGAACCTCTGATAAAATTTGTTGCTTTTTCTCTGAATGCCTCCCACGCTGTCGATATCTGTCTGGAATGAGTTGCCTGGTGCAGAACAAGCCATGGAGGAGGGAATGTTGCAGCCTCCCAAGGATCTTGCTCTCATTTCAGTGCATTCCTGACTCCTCTCTGCCTCCCTGCCAGTGCAGCTCCTGTGATTCCCTGCCCTGGGAGCATCGCTCCCATTGAATATGGGCTTGGTTTGAGTTTGCTGCCCATTTATCAGCTGTTCCTCAGTTCTCTGATGCTTTCCCGAGGTTTGCCTGTTTGATATCAGCAGAGAATGTCAGGGAAGAGCATCACCTCTTCCACACTGCCCTGGAGATGGAAAGGTATCAAAGACCACAACAAATGTTGGCTTTGGTTTTTTGCTCTTGTTTTTTATTGCTTTGTGCTGCATCACAGGATCCTAAACCTGTGTGACAGCAGACTCAGACTGTGATCCAGGTTATCAAAGACTGCAGCTGCACTGGAGGGGAGATTATCCTTTGTTCCATCATGTTAGTGTGGGAACAATCCCATCTCCTGTGGGGTAACAGCAGGCTTGGGACAGCCTCTCCCACCTGTGTCAGCTCTGGGAAACACAGCCTGTGAGCCAGGAAACCAACCAGCAAACAGAAACCCAAGGGAAAAGCTCTCCATTTTGGAGAGCAAAATCTCTCCATGCTGTGGAGATGGCCAGGGTCTCCCTGAGTGCAGCTGTCCCAGATGCAGGAGGAAGGAGAAGGGGGTTTTCCATCATGCCTGACCATGCAGGCACTTGCCCAATTGCTCATGCCACCCCTTGGCCACGTCTCTTGCCACTGCCCACATTTCTCCAGCTCTGTCCCATAGCTGTTCCTTTGGGATACACACCCTGGCTGCCCCATCTCCTTTCTGGTGCAGTGCTGACCATAAAAATGATGGTGAAAATTTGTGAGAATGGGATAATTTATCGTTTCCATGGCAGTGCTGGAGAGCAGAGCACTGAGGAGTGAGGCACGGAATAGCAGCAGAAACCTGGGAGACACAGAGCACATTCCATCCTCCCTGTTTCTTTTCTTCTGAGTGGGTCATAAAACAAAAGCAAATGAGGCAATTGAAACTCCCTGTCCATTTTCCTGGGGCTTGTTTAAATGAGGATTTACTTCAACTAAAAGCTCCTTAGAGCCACTTAATTCTTCCAGGTGGAGTAAATATCTAGGCCAGTAGTAAAAATTCCTTACAGATGTCTTCAGGAGGGTACTTAGCAAGCACTTTCCTGAAGATAACATCTTGGACGCCTTCAAAGAGCAGAAATCAGTTCTTAATGATGGTGCTTTAGATAGTGGGGCAGGACTTGGCATAGCCAAGGGAATATTTGGAAGTTGCTCCAGTGATAGAGAGAGGAATGAAAAGGGCTACAGAGCAGAGAGGGTACGTGCTCTGATTTTCAGCTATTAGTCAAAATAACTCTAGTTAAAGTTTTATTTCAGAGATATGGGCATATTTCACTATCAGTTAATGTAATCTCCTGAGGGACTGCATTGCAAAATCCCTGTGAATTCCCTGGGTGGATCCCTTTGCCATGCTTGTCCCATCCCTAGTGTGGTTGGTATGACCTGCCCACCACATGGAGCACCTGGGGGAAGCTCTCACACTCAACTTGTGCTTTTAGCTGGAAAAAACCCCCAAAAATCCCCACACTGAGAAGAGCTGGAGATTTCCCATTAGGTCAGAATCTCCCACCTTTGTTATTTGGTCTCTTTTCTGGATATTCCTATCCTAGAAGTACCAATCCTTTAAGCATCCCTTCCATGTCCAGAGTTGGGAAAACCTATGTCTGAAAGGAATAATAATTATATACTGGATAGAATTGAGTGTGGTCTGCTTGCCAGGCAGATAATATATGGAATGGCTGAGGCTGAGCCTGAGTGGGTCCCTGGATGAGAATGCCTTGGACTCAGCCTTGACAGCTCCATTTGGGCACGTTTCAATCCAGACCCAAGCTCTGCGTGCTCTCAGATCTCTCTGTACCTGTGTGTGCCAACCTCCTGGACTGCCATTCATGCTTCACTCCAGTTTTGCTCTAAGAATGCAAAGCAGCACTGGGATTGTCCATCAGCCACCAGGGTCATATGTTCCTTGAAGAAAGAGCCCAAGGTGTTCGATGAATGTGGGCACCCCAGTGTCCCCATGGTGTCCCTGCTCACACGAGGCTGGCCCTGCTCAGTTGGCATTGCAGGGCACTCCCAGCCTCTCCCAGTCCTGTCCAAGCTGGGAACCTCTTGCACTTTGGACAGCGCTGGGGTTGGATCAGATCCACACTGCTCCAGCCCAGCGAGGCATCACCTCCAGCCCAGCAGTGATCCTTTCCACCAGGGCAAAAGCTAAGAAGCTTTGAAGATCTGACTGGGAGGGAGGGTGGTTGCTTTTCTTCAGAGTGATAGCCCAGGTGTCCCTGAGGCTCCTGGATCATTTCTGAACTTGTGTTTAAGCTGCTCCTCCTGGCACTCCGTGGTGTGGTGGCGTCTGCTCAGAGGTTGGATTTGATGACCTCAGAGTTGTTTTCCAGCCTTAATGATTTGGTAACTCTGTGACTGTGAGTGCTCCTGGGTCCAGGGTTATCCAACTGCTCTGAGTGACCACTTTCCTGCCAGTGGTTATCCCAAAAGTGCAGGGAGGAGAGAGCCCAGCCCAGCCTGGGGAGGATGAGCAGAGCCCTGCTGTTCTCATGGAAACCACTCAGGGTTCTGTGGATCAGGCAGTGGGACAGGCCAGGGGAAGGACTCATCTTCCATGTCAGCACAGCCAGGGATTGGCTTCACACGGGCTCTGCTGCTGCCAGTTCCTCTGGGGTGAATCATGTCCCAGAGGAGGCTGCTGGGGATTTTATGCACACTCCATTTGCCTTTCCCCTCAGCTTGGACAGTTGAGATTTTTTTCAGGTTTAGATGGGTTTTTTTAAAAAAAAAAAATAATTAGCTTAGGTGTTTTAAAAGTAACATTTTGGTTCACCTTTGGAGTTGCCATTTGACTTCTGGGTAGCACATGGTGATTAGTGATTAATTGCACAGGACATGTTGTGACTCCAGCCCGTGTCCTGGGGTGCTTGTCGCAGCAATGATGCACTGGGTGATTACTCACTCCCCTTAACCTGACAGCTGTATTTCTTCCCCTGATTGCTTAATGACCTTGGCCAGGTACGTGCCTTGTGTTTTGTTGGAGGGCGTTGGGGATGTGCAGATTTTTCTTTCCCTTGCGTGACCTTCATCCTGCCTCGGTAAGAGAAGGGAACTGTTCCACGAACAGATGGAGCGTTATTTCTAGAGGAAGGTGGATAACACAGGAAATTATTCATTCAAAACCCCTTCAGACAGCTCAGATGTTTGCCCTGAGAGAGCCGTTGCAAATCCTAGTGCAAATACCTGCTCGCACAAACTATCCAACTATCTTGAAAATTGCGTGTGAATGTGGAAGTCATCCAATCCCGGAGCAGAACAGTGCCAGGGGACCTAATTGAGCCATTAAGGAAATTAGGAATAAGCAGGATTTTAAGCAGTAGTTACAGAAGAGATACTTTGTAAGCCATGTGTAGGCAAGTTGGACTAAAAAAGGTTGTCAAGTCCTAGCAGGTAAAAAAAGAATAGTGTGCAAACCAGTGTGGGGACAGATAATTCACTGCTAAAAGCAGCAAGGTTTGCTGCAAGCCGTGCTTGGCTCTTGTTATTCCTTAATGAATCGAATGTATTAGCCAGGGAAAACATCACGTTATCTTGAAAACCAAATCATATTTGGATGCCTCTTTCCCTACATTTGTACCCATTTTACCACGAGCACACTAATTATGCTGTGGAGATGATTTCATTATGGCAGAAATGGAGCTGAGTTTGCAGCTGTAACTGAGGAGCTCCGGAATAGGTACGTGGGGAGAGATGCCTTTTAATTCCACTGCCTTTCTCTTTAATATTTGGATCCCTGTGCTTCACAGAGTGTTTCTGCTCCCTGGGGTGCAGAGCCAAGGGCCCGACTTTGGGGGCTCCGCAGCCTCCAGGCTCCCCTGGGTGCCAGAGGAATGGTTGGAGGAGCCATGTCCACAGCCCAGTTTCTACACAGATGGCAACGGGTCTCACAAATTCCCAGGCTTCCTGACATGTTTCCCGATGCAGAGGGAGCTGCATGAGTCATTTTGCTCCGGCTCTGGTCCTTTTGGATGGAAATTATACTTTTAAATACATTCTGTGATTACATGCAGCAGCAGCAGCAATGGGCTCGTTTGGAGGAGCTGGAATTCGAGCCATTAAGTTGAGTGGCTGCCATTATGTCCCGTGTTTGCCAACAGATAATACCCAGACATACTTCATCTGTGACAGCTTTGCCCTCTAGACTTTGAATAGAATTATCTAGCACAGAGCTGTTCTCTCCAGCATGGTCCAGGTGCTCATTTCCTTGCGCCAGGCAGCAAATGTGACTGAGGTGAAGTGGGACGGGGAAGGGACAGCACTTGCTGTGTCCTGTGCAGCATGACCAGAGAGAGGGGAAAGGGACCATGGCACGATGGGTGAGGTGACACTGGTGTGTCCTGGTGGAGTCCCTGCCCATCCCAGCCCTCTCTGAGCTCACAGGGTGCGGGGCCGTGCAGGAGCTTGGGAGCTGGGAGCAGCAACGTGTGGCTGCTCGTGGCTGTTCTCACTGTGCCTGGATTGCAGAGAGGGGCTCTGCCCTGCCTCTGCTCCCTCCAGCCTTCCTGGACTGCCTGGGGAAAATTCCTTAATTTATTTCTGATTTCTCACCTTGTCGATCCTCTGTCTGGAAGCCTCAAAAGGATGGAAAGCCTGCATTGCTGCACGGGGGCTGGGAGGGACAGAATCATCCTGGGTCAGAATGTGGGGATGGCTTGGAGAAAGCCTTGATATTTCCTTTCCATCCTGTAAGGAAGTGTCCTCCAAGCCATGGCCCAGCCGAGGGATTGTGGCCAGTGGTTGCCCTGGGTGCCTGCTGGTGGAAGGGCCATTCTGGCTGTGGCACTTGTCCATGACATCTGAGAAGCCACCAGGAGGGTCACTGTGGAACCCAGGGACAAAGGACAGCCCTGCAGTGTTCTCCATTGCCCCAGCAGGAAGGCAGGGTGTCCTTGGTTTAGATAACACACACACAGACTTTGTGATTCAGGAGGTTAAAAATGACTTTTTTTTTTATTAGGGGTGGTTCTCCTTTATATATTATTTTATACAGACTAATGTGAATTGACTACAGACTAATTGGTGGAACAAAGGTAAGCTTTTTCAATCACACTAGTCAAAGCAGAGGGACATTTAGAAGAAATTTCTTTTCTCAGAAGGAATGAATAACATAAATATTGTTACAAAAATATTTTATCGTGTTTATCACACTTTCTTGGCAAAGAACATTAGAAAATGAAGACAGCAGGTCTGAAACCAGAGTACAGCAGGGTTTGCTGTGGGAATGCTCAGTGCTTCCCAGCTCTGTGAGTGAGGCTGGGCATGGGGCAGGATTTTCTTGGGCCACTCCAGAGCCTCAGAGAGCCAGAGGATGCCACAGGCTTTGGCTCAACCGGAGAAGCTGCTTTGCTCTTCTCTCCTGGCTTTATCTCTTTGCAGTCCTGCCTGTTTGCCCTCTCAGGGGGATGGAAGGTGAGCTGTAGGGTGGGACGTGGTTGCTGTCAGCACCTGAGCAGTGCCTGGCTGGGTTTGCTGAGCTCTTGCTGCCAGCACAGGGGTGCTGGATGTCAGGGACTGCTCATCCCTGTGTTCCCTTGGGATGCCCATGGCTGCTTTCTGGTCTGGGTGCTGGAATCCTGGAAATCATCAGGAACAGTTGTGGTTTCGCTAGAATAATTCTCATTACTATCATCATTGTGGTGGCAAAAAGCTTTGTCTGGCCATTTCTTGGTGCTGGTGAGGCCACACCTTGAGTGCTGTGTCCATTTCTGGGCCCTTCAGTTTGGGAAGGACCTGGAGACACTGGAGAACTTCCAGAGGAGTCAACGAGGCTGGAGAGGGGCTGGGAACACAAACCTGAGAGGAACTGAGGGGTCTGGGGGGGTTCAGCTGGAGCAAAGGAGCCCAGGGTGCCTCCTGGGAACACAACCTGAGAGGAACTGAGGGTCTGGGGAGGTTCAGCTGGAGCAAAGGAGCCCCAGGGGTGCCCTCCTGGGAACACAAACCCTGAAGGAACTGAGGGTCTGGGGGTTCAGCTGGAGCAAAGGAGCCCAGGGGTGCCCCTCACTCCCTGCAGCTCCTAAAGGGGCTGTGCCCAGGGCTGGGCTCTGTCTGCAGCAGCACTGACACAACCAGAGGGCACAGCCTCAAGCTGCTCCAGGGGAAAATTAGGTTGGATATTAGGAACAAGTCTTTAATGGGAAGAGTAATAAAGTGCTGGAATGTTCTGCCTGGGGAGGTGGTGCAGTGCCCATCCCTGGGTGTGTTTCAAACAGCCTGGCTGTGGCACTGGGGGCCAGGGGCTGGGTGGGGGGCTGGGGCTGGGCTGGACTCGATGATCCTGGAGGGCTCTTCCCACCTGGGGATTCTGTGACTCTGGGATTTCTTATTCTGGGTGCTCATCCTGGTTTGTCCTTTTGCTGCTGGAGGTGGAATCAGTGGGATTTTTTGCTGGGTGGTTCTTGGTTTGCACAAGAGCAGCTGGAGGGGCTCTGCTTCCCCTGGCCTGGCAGGAAAGGCTGTCCCTGCCCCTGCTGCTTCCTGGGGCCACGTGTTGCTTCTCCAGCCATTGCTCCCTTTGTGCTTCGTTTCATTAAATTTTCTGTGAGCTCAGGGCCTGTGGAACAGTTTGTAGATGTTCCCCTCCTCTGCCAAGAAGCCCCTCCTGAACTGTGTTAGAGGGGAGCTGCAGGGACTTACCCTGAGAAACCAGGAGATGAGAACAGCAAATAAGGAGCCCGGGTGGTGAATTTAATCAGTGTAATACATTCATCTGGACTTTAATCCAGCCTGGGCATTGATTTGCACTAATAACAGGCACCACTTTTTAAGTTCCAAGTTCTCAGTGCTAAAAATACCCCTTTTTTTAATATTATCATGTTGGCCTCCTACTACAGTACCCATATATGGGAGTTATGCATTAGTGAGGATTCCTGGGGATGTGTTTAATACATTGTGGTCCAACATGACACAATGCAGGCCTCTGCTTCCTTATTAAGTGGGGTTTTAGAACACATTGCAGTGACTCAGTCACAAAGGGGCTCTTGCTGCTGCCTCCCTGTCTTTCCCATCCAGGAGTGATGTTCCTGGTTTGTATTAATAGCCCTGCATTTGAATTCATTCCCTGCCATGATTTTTACACCTGGCCAACTGTGTCAGCTTTCAGAGGGTGAAGTGTCCACGCAGAGTTTTGTGAGCTCTGCTCCCCTCGCTGTCCTCATCTCCCTGGATCTGGGTGAGGGTGGTGGCTGTGCTGGCTGCTCCTGCTGTGTCCCTGTGCCACTGCTCCTGCTGGGGACAGCTGCCTGGCTTAGCTGTGTGTCACCAGCTTTGGGCTGCCTGGTGGTACTTCTGCAGCTGCAGGGATACAGATCCCTGTCTGGGATGAGCAGATCCCTGTGTTGTTCCCTTTGTAAGGAGTTGTGTTAAATAATTCAGTCATTCGTGTGATTTTCTCCTTAATTCCTTCCTGCTTTGGAAACTTCCATGTGCAGAGTAAGAGGTGATGTACATTTTAACAGAAATATCCTTTAAAATGTGGGTTACTCTTGCTTTCCTCAGAGCAATGACAATTTTGTCTCCTCTCCTTGTAGAAACCATTTGGTTGCTCAGATGAATTCAATTTTCCCACAGTCTGCTCCATGGCAGGGAAGTTGTTTGCTTTCCAGTTTGAATAAGGACAGGCTTTTGGGGTAAAATGGACTTAGATTTGGCATTCCTGACATTTCCAGTCAAGTCTTGGTCATCCTTGGAGGGGTTTTGAGGCAGTGAATTGGCTGCAGCTCGGGCATAGGGATGCTCAGGATGGTGTTGAGGCTGTTTGTCCACACTTTGTTCCTTGGCCCAGGGCTCAGCATTCCCCAGCAGTATCTCTGTACATTCCCAGAGCTGAATTTTAATCTATTTTGTAATATTTATATCTATTTTTTAATATTTATGTCTATTTAGTAATATTTATCTCTATTTAGTAATACTCTGTTTGCTTCTCTGCCTGATTCTGCCCCTTGGGTGACTGAGACAGGACCAGATCCCTCCTTCCCTGGGTGCTGCCATAGGCTGGACACCATGCCTCGATGTTCCTGGCCCCAGTGCTTGCTGGGCTGGGACTTTATGGAACTGGGAGCACACCTTGGGGGTACTGACTGCCCCCCACCCACCCACCCACCAGCACCCTGCAGGCTCAGCCAGCGAGGCTGGACTGGGTGTAAAAATCAAAGCCAG
The DNA here is from genome assembly GCA_032173965.1 of Sitta carolinensis. NCBI lineage: Eukaryota > Metazoa > Chordata > Aves > Passeriformes > Sittidae > Sitta > Sitta carolinensis. The sequence goes on from CM063286.1 coordinate 16,668,724, forward strand.
AAGGGATTTCACTGCAACTCCAGGCCTTTGAGGCTGTTGTGGCCTTAATTTGGGAATGTCAGGAGTCCCTTCTGGGGGCAGGAGGCTGGGATTGGTGTGAGTGTCTTAGGTTTGGGTCTTGGAGAGTGTTTGGATCCGTGCTGACAGCCCTGCCTGCCGGCCCCGAGCCCGGGCTCTGCTTGCTGAAGGTGCTGCTTGCCCTGAGCTGTTCAAACTCAGGCTTCCAGCCTCAGTCTCTCCATTTATCTGAGTTAAAAGCTGATGGTTATTTGTAATTATTCTACATGAAGGATATGTTGTGAGACAAGGGGAGGTTTGAAGTGCACAGGAGGGGTCGGGAGCGATTCGGGTGACACGTGCTCCATCCAAACAGCTCAAACCTGCATGGGCTGGGGTCCAGTGGGTCCCTGCCTTGTTCCCACCTTCCAGCCTCCTCCTCACTGCTGCCAGGGTTTTACTCAGCTCTCCATCCACGGCCCTGCCTCGTGGCTGCTGTTATTAATAGGAATGACATGGGCAATAATCATAATAAGGTGGAAAATGAGACTAATGCCATCCCCTGGGCTCTGCTGCTGCAGTGTGGCTGAGGCCGGGTCGTTTCCTATCTGCCAGGTGAGATCTTCTCAAGAAAGTGTAAATCAATGAAAAAGTAGAACACTCCAGTCCTAAGGAACCTTTCTGTCTGTACTGACTCGCCACATAACATATAGATAAATAAAAGATGGATAAAGCTTCCAACCCAGTGTGGCAGCCTTCCCAGAATATGGGATATGGGAGACTCTCACTCCAATCAGCCTCTTTCAGCTGAAATCCAGTCATTAGTTAAATTCATCAAAGGGCTTGAAAGCAGAAAGGGAAATTCTTTGACTTGTGCTTAACCTTTGGGTGATTGCACCTCTTGAGAGAATGAGCAAATCAAGTGGAGCTGCCCTCCCCTGTGTTTGGTGAATGAGCCGTGGGGCCATTCACTGAGATTGGGCATTATTCACTTTGTATAATTCCTGACGAGAGGTTTAAAAATAAACACACCATCAAAGGGACTCTAGGGAGATTATGCAAGAGCAGGAGTGCAGCGGGATGGGCTGGGGTGACGTTCTCTTGTGCTCTTCCCTTTGTCTGCTCCACCAGCTGAGTGCCCCTGGCCTGGCTGGCAGAGGCAGCAGGGTGTGGGGCTGAAACATGGAATGCACTGCTGCCCTGCTCACTCCATAGGAGTGGGTCCCAGCAGAGCTGGGGGGAGTCTGGGAGGTGACAGCAGGTTCCCAGTCAAACCAGGAGGCTCTCCTGGCTGGGAGAAGCAGCAGGATGTGGGGCTGAAACACAGGATGCACTGCTGCCCTCCCCACTCCATGGGCATGGCTGTGCTGGGAACTCTTAGGAGTGAATCCCAGCAGATCTGGGGGATCTGGGAGGTGACAGCAGATTCCCAGTCCCGCCAGGATGCTGTTCTGGCTGGGAAAGTCAGCAGGGTGTGGGCTGAAACACAGGATGCACTGCTGCTCTCCCCACTCCATGGGCATGGCTGTGCTGGGAACTCTTGGGAGTGAATCCCAGCAGATGTGGGGGTCTGGCAGGTGACCGCAGCCCCCCAGCCCCGTCAGGCTGTGCTGTGCTTCTGCCCCTGCAGCAGTGTGAGCTGCCTCCCCTGCAGGATCCCAGGGAGCAGAGCTGTGCTCCCCCTTGCCCGGGGGTCTCTGGAGCTCTGCTGTGTCCTGTCCTTCCCCAAGCATTGATTTCTTTGAACACCAGCTCTGTGTATCCTTCTTTGAAGCTGTTTGGGCTGCCTCCATTGTGGAAGGGCCTGGTGAACACAGGGTGGGAAATGCTATTGTGATTTTACAGGGCTTTTATGTTGTCTGAATAAAGGGCATCTCTGTACAAGAACAATTTGAACAAATGGCATCCACTCACCACATTTCTCCCTCTTCCCCTCACAGCCTGCTCCTATTCCTGAATCCTGCTCCTGTGGAGGAGGACACAGTTTATGTAACGCTGGTTTGAAAGGGAACTACCCAGAGCTCTCATTTTTTACTGTTACAACTCTACTGATGCAGTAATAAATGATATAATAGAGAAGCACTTTCCTGCCTTAAGACTATTCATATTCCCAGAAACCATGGTCCTGGAAACTTTGAAGTCCTTGAAGTTTTCTAAGGAGATGGTGAATTATGATTTGTTTAGGGTTTTTTTTGGGAATGTGGCTCTTCAGAAAGTGCATTTTGGATTAGTGAGAAGCTCTGTGCTGAAAACTCAGGGTGGAATCTTGTGGGTTTGCAGTGATTATTTATCCCTGGAAGAGGTATGGACAGGTGAGAGTGGTTTGAATGGCCCTTTTGTGCCCATTTCAGTCTCCAAGAACCACTCAGCCCCTGATTTCTTCTTCAAGTTGGCCCATAAGAAGCCAGTAAGTTGACGAGTTGGGAATATTTAGCAAATGTTGCAGTGGTGGCTGATTTCACTCCAATGTGTTTAATCCTCACCTGCCTCACTGCAGGCAGGGGCTGAGGTGGAGCAGATGTTGTCCAGTGGTGCATCCTGGCTTGGGAAGTGAGCAGAGCCAGGGAGAATGCACCAGACTGGAGGCAGAGGCTCTGCCATTCCCCAGAGTGATTTTCCAGTTGGTCCCGTGGTGTGGGGTGGAGCAGAGTCCCGCTGCAGGGCTGGGTCATGGCTCAGAGATTTGAACCCTGGCAGAAGCTGTAACCCCTGGCTCAGAGGTGACTCTGTCAATGTGCTTTGGGAAGCCACCCTAGGTGATGTTCCTGGGATTCTCTCATCAGTGCTGTGACTGTGAGAGGCATTCCCCTTCCCTTCCTCCCTGCTGGCTCGTGTGGATTTGCTCCAGACCTGCTCAGATTCCAGCAGGTCCTGGAACAGGGAGCTGTTCCCCTTATTCCTTTTATTCTTTATTTTCCTGCTTACTTTGACAGGGACAGTTATTTGATCTTGATAAAGGTGCCACGAAGCTGTGGCCAAAAAAGAGAATTGTAAAATCTGGAGTCCAACTCCCACTTTTGAGCAGCTCCCTTGTGCTCCTTGGAAGCTCCCCCGTGGCATTAATGACACATGAAAGCCCTTTGGCTTCTGAAAGTGCAAGGGAAGAGGGAAGCAGTGGGGACCTTTGGCCAGATGGAGCTTTCTGAGCTTTCCCAGCACTGGTGAGGGCAGAGTTCAGCATCCCTGGCACACACTGTCAGAAGTGGGGCCTTGCAGAATCCCTTTTTTTTTTTACTGTTTGTTGTTGTTGTCATTTTATTTTGGCAGCACCTCCAATGCAATTCTGTCTTTCCAGTGGCCACGTTCCATCCTGGAAATGACACCAGACGGGAAGAGAAAGCAAAATGCTCCCAGCCCTTCAGCAGGAATGGTTTCATTCCTTGCTGCTGGCTTTGCTTGCTGTTGTAAAGCTCTCACTTGTGCTGGAGTGCTGGGAGTGTCTTGAAGGAGCACCTGTGGAGGGAGGGTTTGTGACTGAGTTATTGGGGGTTTGCTGTGGAAACCTGTGGGGAAAATCCCTGGGAAGGCCCAGGCTGTGGTCCTGGTGGTTCTGGGGTAATACAGCCTGTTCTTAGTGTGCTGACAGCTGTGCATGGAACTGAGAGAGCCTTGTCTTTTGGCCCTTTGCCTCATTAAATCCATTTGTTTGGGCTGCTGGGATGTGGAAGTGGCCCCACTTGTCTGTGCCCTGGAATTTCCCTTTGCCCATGGCTGGGTGTTTGTTGGACCAGTGCCTGGTGCCCACTCACACAACATCCCAAGGGTTAATCTGCTCTTCTGCCCACCGAGAAAGTTTTTCCTCCACCCCAGAAAAGTGCTCTGCAGGCTCCTGTAAAGCAGGAAACATTATTCTCAGGTCTGTAGTTCCCAAATGCTCCTGGGCTTTTCTGTGCTGATGTTACGAGGTGAAAGCATTGAGGAATTTTCTCTTTGGGCTCTTTACTTTGAACAAGCAACTGACAAGAATAATTGATTTTAATAGGAAGTAGGACTTCCACCTGGCAGGCAGGCAGCGTTCAGGGGATGTCAGACTGAATGTCCTTGTCACCAGCTGCATTTCTTCTAGCTGCTTCTCTTTTCCTATGGGTAGGACACTTTGCCAAATGTCTAAGTTCTAATTTTTGTAAATCTACAAGGCTAAGACTTTGTGAATTCTCCTGGTGGGCACAGAGAACATAACTTTATTTCCATCAACCTTCACCCTACAGAAAACTGCTGTGTCTGGGAGAGTGTGCTTTGATATTTGACCATTCCTATAGTGATTATTAGTCTTAAATTCCATTCCTTGGTTTCGTAGATGGGATGATCATTAAGATGTGGGAAATGTAAAGTTCTGTCTCAGCCAGTTAGACACAGAGTGATTTCTGGGGCATGATTCACCTGGCTGGAAGGTAGATTGCTGAAATAGCTGGGATGAATCACACTCCAGATGTGTCTCTTTCTCTTCACTGGCTATCAGGGAGTCCAGATGACTCTCTAAGCTGCAGTGTGGGAGAATCTGACTTTATGGCAGAGAAGTTCCTTTCAAGGTCTTTGGCTGAATATCTCTGCCCACAGCAGAGCTTTGAAGTCGAGAGACATGAACTTCCTGGAGTGAAGAGCTCCTGTGTTGAATTCTCTGAGAAAATAATATTTCATGCTGACCTTTCTCCAACTTGTCATCTCCTGCTGCTGCAGATGTCAGGTTCTGTCTCCATAACCCTGCCCTGAGAGAGCTGGATAGCTCCATGGATGCAGCAAGATGTCTTGCGGGATAAATTAAACTGGATCTTTTCATTTTAGGCCCTGACATTGTCTCAGTGGGCTCAACACGTGGGATGGCTGGAACTCCACTTCTCACCGTCCTTTTGGTACAGGCTGAGCTGGATTTGAGTTCCAAAAGGCCAAGGCTTGCTTGCAGGATTCCTGGGATGTGGATCCCTTCCTTGGGCTGGGAGCAAGGGCCAGTGATCAGTGAGAACCAAGAACTTGGAGCCTTCCTCCTTGAGATCAAGAAGCACCTTGCAAAGCCAGCCCAGCTCCTGCCATCCCCTGAGAGCACCTTCCAGATTTGTGTGCTGAGAGCTCAGCAAGGCTGAGGTGTGACCCCTGTCCCTTTGTGTCCCTCTGCTGTCCCTGCCAGCCCTGGCCCCTGGCCAAGGCCTGCTCCTCAGAGCTGGGATCTGTGCCTCAGGCTCGGGAGTGGATTTTTGCAAAGTAGGCTGGGAAGGTTTGAAGCACAGTGCCTCTGAAGTTTGGGCCCAGTGACGTTTCTGTGGCAGTTTGTGCCCAGAACTGGCTGTGTGTGAAGTGACAGCAGAGTCTCTGTCAGCTGAAGCAGAAGCAGCAGGAACACGGCTCCTGCGTAATAGCTCTGTTCCTGGTTCCTCATCAGTGCAAAAGGGACTAAAATACCCAATGGCATTAACAAAAGGAACAAGTGTCAGGCCAGCCCGATTCATTTTTTGACAAGAAAACTGATTTTCGAGCCAAAGAGAACGTACTCTAGTGCATTTACTGAGAGGAGCTGAATGCAGGATCGCTGTGAGCCACGGGTGGGAGGTGGCCATGGGGAAAGGGGCACATCTGAGGTATTACTGGGAGATCTCTCTGACACTGCAATAAATATTTCATGCTGTTCCCACAAATCTCTGGTAAGGTCCCTTTGGGAATAGTATTTGCAATTCTGGTCATCTGTGTTCCAGAAAAATGCAGGCAGGGTGTGTGGAAGCCTGAAAGGGCTGGTGAGATTCCTGGGGGAAGGAAGAGCTGGGGGCTGGAAGGGCAGCACTGCCTTACCTGGGAAACCACACCTGGACACCCATAGATACGGCAGAGGGGGAGCACTGGTGAAGGAGGAGAGCTCAGTGCTGGCAGAAGAACAGATCTGTGGTACCTGGTCTCAAATGTATCGTGGGCTTGCTTCAGCTCTGCAGTCTCAGCTCTTGCAGACCTGGCCTGGGCTTTAAACTGATCCCTGTTTCTGACACGTCCAGGAACCCTGACTGGGAGCAGAGCAAGGGGTTGTGAGGAGGCACTGGAACACTCCTGGGCATCCAGCTGTTGCCCTGGGGTCAGAACTCAGTCTCTGTATCTGTTACCTCTCCAGATGTGTCTCCCTTGCGTTGCTGAGCCCAGCTCTGGGGTGAGATGGGGTCCATCACCGTCTGATGCTGCTGCTGGTTTGGGTGGGCCCCTCTGGTGCCCAGCTCCCCCCAGCTCTGCCTCCAGAGCCCAGGAGTGGGATAAGCCCTGACTGAAGCAGGAGGTGCCTCTGCCACGAGTCCAGCCATCACCTGAGGGCTCCTTCTGTGCCTTGGTTTTCTGCCTGGCCCTCGTGAGGCTTGTGTGGACAGGTGTCCTGTGTGACACACAAAGGGGACAGCTTTCTTCTACAGCTGATTTGGAATTAGAAGGGGCAGTTTGTCAAAGTGAAGGTGGGAGGAGCACAGCTTTACTTTGCTGCCCACTGACTGGATCCATCTGGGTTTTGAGGATGAAAGGCACTGCCAGGTTAAGCCTCATAGGTTTTGCTGCTTTGTGTGACTGACTCCACAACTGAGGGGCTGGAACTGCAGCTCTGACTGTCCCAAACCCAAGCAGATGAGATTTTTAAATGAATGCCAGTCCAAGGCAAATGGGAAAGCAGGCCCTTTAATCTGTTGACTGGATTGTCTGGATGACTTCAGTGTTCTCTGAATCACTGTTCTCTGTTGATGCTGAGAACCTGAAGCTGTGCTCGAAGGTCTCCTTCATGTTCTCACTGTGCAGGCAGTGATTAACAGGGGTTTGGGGCAGCAGACTTCCATTAAGAGCTTCTGCACTTGCAAACCCACAGTGAGGAGTTATTGTCTGTGTGCTTTGTGTTCCTCCCCCAGCTCAGGGGACACCGTGGCTCTCAGAGCCTCACCACAACAAGGGCTGGAGCGCTCTCAGGGTTGAGCTCTGTGCCTGTGAGCTCAAACTGCGGCTTGGAGGGAGCCCAAGTCCATGGTCTCAGAGGCAGAACTGATGAACAGTCCCAGGGTGGCTCTGACAGGCTGATTAACATGTGGGGAAAATCTGTATTTGCTGGGGCAGCCTCAGTGCTCAGTGCAGAATTCCTGCAGTGGGCGAAATGTAAACACAATTTCTTCCTCTGTTAAAAACCACACAGCTGTCAGTCAGAGGAGCTGGGGGTGTCCTGGGCATGGCTGGCTGGCTGGTGGTGTGGAAACCACCAGTGTTGGGATGATCCCTCCTGCCAGCACGGAGCAGGAGTTTCATGTGTGTCCCAAAGGAGACCTGGGCTGTGCTGGTTCAGTCCTGAGGTTCCAGGAGCTCCACAGGCAGAGGCATTCCCGAGGTCCTGTCAGACACTCAGTCCAGGTTGTGCTCCGTGCAGCCTGTCCCCAGAGCCAGGATTGCCACGGGCAGAGCTGGACTGTGCTCCAGGCCGGGGCTGGGGCAGCTCAGCAGTGGGGCAGAAGTGAGGGCTGTCAGTACATCACCAGCACTTGAAAAAAACCCTTCCAGATACCGGCACTAACTTTGCTTGGATCTGCATGGAAAGCATCCCCACTGCCACTGAAGTGAAAATTCCTTTGCAGGACACCATCGCTTGTTTTTGCTGGTTTTGCCAGTGGAATTGCCCCTGACAGATGTGCATGTGTGGAGGTGGGAGGGGAGGTGCCAGGCCCTGGAGGACACGGGGCAGGGCCCCTGGAGCATGGCTGGGAGCAGGATGAGGGCAGTGGGGATGCCAGGGCGCGGGGTGAGGGTGGAATCCCCACGCAATGGTTTGGCTGTGAGCTTTGTGTGCTGCTGTGCATGTGTGGGGCCGGGGCTGTGCACCATCCCTGACTGTGCTTTTCTCTCCCCAAGCTGATCAGTGGTGGTTCCATTGTCAGTGCTGAGGCAGTATGGGATCACGTCACCATGGCCAACCGGGAGTTGGCGTTTAAAGCAGGAGACGTCATCAAGGTCCTGGATGCTTCCAACAAGGACTGGTGGTGGGGGCAGATCGACGATGAGGAAGGATGGTTTCCCGCCAGCTTCGTGAGGGTGAGTGATTTTTCTGCTTTTTGCTGCTCTGAGGTGTCCCTGCCCATGCTCAGGGCATCAAGAACTGAGCTCCTCCTCTGTTTTTACTGGGCTTGTTCTCACTGGTGCTGATTCCCACTCCTTTGCCTGTTTGCTGTCCAAAAAATGGGGAGCAAAGAAGGTTTCTGCTTGCTGCTGCCTCCCCAGCACACAGTTTTTTCCCCTCTGGTGCAGCACAGTCGTGGCTGTGCCTGGATGGCTCCAAGATGGAAGCAAAAGAGGGCTTGGGCACAGGATCTCACATTTTTACATGTTTTAGTCCATTTGCATACAGAAGTCAACTGTCCCGTTAATAGCCCCAAATTATGAAGTTTCACCCTCCTTGCATGCCTACTTGCCTGCCCTCCTCCCTTCACTCTTGGCCTGAAGTTTAGAGAGATTGCCCTTGAGTCCGTAACTAAAATAAGATTATTGTGTCTTCACCACCTGTGAAAAGATCTTAGCAACCCTTAATGTAAAACTAAAAGCTGCACACCAATGCAGAATGGAAAACTTAAAACTTGAGGCATCATGGCCCATGCCAAGAGTGAGAGATCAATGGCTGGAACTGGGGCTGGGCTGCCCAAGAAAGGTAATGCTGTTACTCTGGCCTGAGATAACAAATTTGGTATTTTAAGCCTGACCCGCAGCCGGTGGTGGCAACAAGTCTGGAAAATGGATTTGTGTCAGGTGTGATTGAGGTGAAAACCTTCTTGCAGAGACCTGTGTCACCAACATGTCTCCTCTGAGCTGCAGCTGGAAAGGCTGAAGGAGAACAATCTCAGTGTGTTTGCCTAATTTAAACCCTGAAGTGTTCTGGGCCAGTTTAACCTCTCTGTGCACTGACCAGTGCTGGATTCTTTGTGGTTCTGGGGAAAAGATTGAACAGCCCTTTGCTGTGGTGTCACAAACAAACTGTCCATGGGAGGTTTAAGAACAGTCTGGAAAACACTGTCCTGTTTTTTAAAAACATACCAAACCCCCAAATGAAGCAGTGTGTTGAGGCCCCAACCCATGGATCACTTGTCTTGGCTGAGTTCCCCATCTCTCCCTACACTTTTCAAAGGCTGGAATGATGGGTTTAGAAACTGTGGGGAACAAGGGAGAGAGGACTCAATGAATCTCAGACAAATGTCTGGAACAAATCCTGGATCCTCATCCTTGGTGCTGAGGGTCACCCCAGCCTGAGCAGGCAGGTTTCTTGCCTGTTCTGTCCAGTTTCCCAATGAGACCACCCCTTCCATCAGCTCTGCAAGAGGCTCCTTGGCTATTCCAGCTGGGAATCACTTGTTGAGGGCAGGCAGGGACCAGACACCAGCCCTTGCCCCTCCCAGAGGAGAGCAAAGCCTGGCTGTGCTGCCTTAGTGAGAATTAATATTTAAACCCAGGAGTTCTGGCCCATTTTGTCTGCAGGTCTTGAAAGGGGGCTAGAGGGAAAGATTTGCCCTCCAGGTTTCCAAAGCAGCTGAATAAGAAATGAAAGAACTGTGAGAAGAGCAGATGATCACTCCCATCCTGAGGAGGCTGCGTTTTTCTCTGTTGTACTTTGAGCCCTGCTTTTTTAAGATGATGCCAGAAAACTGCCTGATTTAGCCCGGGTGGTTCTAGTTTTACTTGCAAAATAATTGATTTTCTTTATATTTCTTTCCTCTAGCACAGAAGGAAAAGGGAACAATATGTTGCATAGAATATGAATAGCATTGAAGTGAGAGATGTCAGACAGACCAGACAGGTATAAAGCCAAGCAGGATTAATTTCAGGATATTTTAGACTTCAGGACTCTTGTAAGGACTAACAGGGGTGCAGGAGGAGATGGCTGCACAGTTGGGCTCCTCTCAAAGTCCTTTGAATCACTTCTGAGGACGAGACTGGGCTGGGAACCCAGACTGCAATGAGATGTCTGACGCTTCTTGCTCTCCAGCCAGATCATCTGAAAACCTTTGGCAAAGCATTTGGCACTCACGAAATCTCATAGCAGGGAACTTCACATTTGCAAGTGGAGAGGAAAACAGGAACCTGCTGATTCCCTTGGCCTCCTTTACATGACAGCCAGGGGTGGCAAACAAAACAGCTCCTGAATTCCCTGCACACACAGCAATTGTTGTCTCCCTGCTCACACCTGCACTAATCCTCTTAGCAGCTTGGGACAGGGATAGAAGGAAGGTGGGGAGAGGAAACCACAGACGTTTGGGAGCTCAGGGACTTTCAAGGAGAAACTGGATGATAAAGCAATGTTTTTTTGGGGGAAGAGAAAGCACAGCATAGGAGAATTAAAATTTGGAACCAGCAGGGAGTGGTGAATGATTTCTGCAGGGAGCTGCTGCACGCAGGGAGAAGGTTATGAAAGCCCCTAAGTCAGAAAGGTGGGCAAGAACTCCAGAACTAAATTTAAGACCCAGCAACGAGCTGGGTTTAGATGAAGGTGTCTGTGATGTGTTTTAGTGCCTGCTCTGAGCACACTGGACACCCACAGGGTGCAGCTGTGGTTGCTGCACGGTGTCTTTGAACATCCTGTCACCTTCCAGTGGCCTGACAGGTTGGGAGGTACAGCTGGAAAAAACCAGCAGGAATTTCAAACAAGATTTCACATTCTTGTGGTGGAAATGCCACTTTTTTCTCCTCTGTGGATAGCAGAGCCTTGGGCTATCTGTACATCATGGGCTACAGATGAGTTTTTGCATAACCAGCACATTGACACTGGCTCAGGAAAACAGGCTCAGTGTCGGTAGGGAGGGATTTACAGCAGACAATAACAGGCCAGGGCTGCCCATGGATCCACCGTTGTACCTTGAGGTCTCCTTAAGAAAGCACAGCAAGCCTCAAATGAAAGTTTTGATTGCAGAGCCCCTCATCAAGGCTGCAGAACAGACCAGGTGAGACGCTCTGAACACAAGAAATCAAATGGCTTCGTGTTTGGGCTCTGACATATTTCCACTGCAAGAGAAATAAAAAGAGTAAAGCTTCTGGATGCTGTGCAGTGGGATCTTCCCTCAGGGACATGGCAGAGTGCCCCTGTCCTGGGCAGAGAGGGGGATTTATTCCTGTCTAAAGCTCTCCTTAGTCTCTTTGGATACCAGACTGAACTTGCAGAATATATTTCTTCTCACCTCAGCAATGCTGAGTCTCCCTTCCTTATGGTACTAAGCCAAGGTGAAGAGCAAAACTGGGGCTGAGGAGCTTTTACTGCAGCTTCTTGTAGTGCCTGGAGGCTGAAGGAGGGCAGAAATGCTCTGAGCAAGGCCTGGGCAAGGAGGGGGTTTAAAATCTTCATGGTCTCCTCTTCCAGGAGAAGATGCAGGGGTGGAGAAGTGCAAGGGTGGCAGCTCTCCTTGTTCTCTCTCACCACTGCCTTGGTTCCCCCAAGTGTTGTAATTTTAGATTGATTTTCCTGCTGAAAAGCTGCCTTTGACCCATTTTATTTTCTGCTGCTAAAGAAGTGCTGGATAAATTGGAGGGAGCTCTTAAGGTGCTGTGGAGAAGGAGACTGAACCCAGAGCCTGCTCCCAGTGTCTGGCAGGTAGTGCCTTTACTGGGCAGGTTGGCTTTGGCTTTTAGTTGTGCCTGCTCTCTGTTGCAGGTGTAATTCCCCATCTTGCTGCCCCATCTGCTTCTTTTTGCCTGTAAAATCTGCCTGTATCTTGTGGAGCTCATCACTCCCTGCTTTTGCCCCCCTGCAGCCCTTGCATTAGCATTCCCTGGGAGCCAGGGGCATCAAGGTGAGATTTGCCCAAGAAAGGGGCTGGAGCTGAGGTGTCCTCACCTGCTGGACAGCCAGCAGGGATGTGCTGCAGTGCCTGCTGCAGTCAGAGCCTCCAAAAGGAGATTTGATTCTCCCGTGGCAAATCCAGCTTAAAAATAGCTGTGCTGGAGGTAGGGCCCAGCAGGGGCAGCGCTGTTGGGGCAGGCTGAGCTGCAGAGTTTGGGCTTTCCTAAAGGCAAGGAGCATTTCAGCATTCAGGGCTCCCTGTGCCACCTGCAGCTCAGACAGGTTCCCCGGAGGGTCACACTGTGCCCTGCCCTGGACCAGCTGGTTTGGAAGTGCAAAAACAGAGTTTTGAGGCCTTTCTTGGAGTCAGGCAAACCAGGCAGGAATCTCCAGAGCCCCTTCCCTGGCCCTGCCCTTTCTCAGCCTGGCAGTGAGCTCTGAGCTCCTGCTCTTCCCACCCCAGGCACTCAGCAGGGCCTGGGCCTTTGGCAGATGAGAGGGCTAAGCCCTGAGCCCTAATTCAGTGTTCTGCTGGGTGTAGTGGGGCACATCCAGTGTGCTGCAGTGTCCAGGCAGCTTCTGGTCCCTGCTGGAGCTGCAGCCCCTGGGAATCTGCCCTTGGATTGCAGGGAGCAGGGAGGGAGCACAGAACCTGTTCTCTGCACAGGGCCTGTTCTCTGGAGCTCTGCTTGTTCACATTTTGGGGACTCAGAGCCGAAGCTGTCCCTACAGAATCCCCTGCTTTCTCCTTTTCCAGAAATGAGTAAAGGCTGTGTCGCTGTGGTGTGTAACAAACCACACGAATTAGAACAATCCTTTATTCCTCCAAAATCCTTTATTCAAACAATTGACCCCTTTTTATACCTTTTTGAACAGGCCACTCTCATTGGTAGGAAGAGTGCCAGAACTCTTCACTCTGTTGGCCAAAACTGAAAGACAGAGAGAAAATCCATCCCACAGAAAAGAATCTAAAACGTTAAAACTTGTGACAAAAACACTGGCAAAGTTTATGTCAAATCTCGTGAGAACCAGGCCTTCCTAAACCAAAGCATCACGAAAAAACTGAACTTTGAAACTCACAAACTTCAGGTCTAGGAAACCCAGATTCCAAAGGTGTTTCTTACCCTGGGTAAAGGGAATTTCTGAGGCTGGGAATGGAGAGTTTTAGAGAGGAGAGGAAGAGCTGAAGAGGGTTTGCTAAAGCTGTGGGGAGTTGGAAGGAGGACAGAGAAGGTATCAAAGAGCCTGTGGGCTGGAGGGTGTGAAGGACACAGAGGCTGGAGCCAGATTGCTGAGGGAGGAGCTTGGGATGTGGAAGGAAAGAGTGGCAGGACCACAGGAGGGCTTTATGGTTTCTGCTCGTTATGAGGTGATCAGGCCTGGGTGCCTGTTGGAGGGAAAAGTCCTCTCCACCCAGTGCCTGCACTGAGCAGGGTAAATCTGCAGTAATTGCAGGTCACTGCTGCTGGCCCAGTGCCATTGGGTGATTTCATGCACCATTTGGGAAAAGCTGCTAGCTGATAAATTATATTTATAGAAATTTTATATCATAGAAGCACAGACTGGTTTGGGCTGGGAGGGACCTTAAATCTCTTTTTTACCACAGGCAGGGACACCTCCCACTATCCCAGGCTGCTCCAAGCCCTGTCCACCCTGGTCTTGGACACGTCCAGGGATCCAGGGGCAGCCACAGCTGCTCTGGGCACCCTGTGCCAGGGCCTGCCCACCCTCACAGGGAACAATTCCTGCCCAATACCCCAATATCCCAATATCCCAGTACCCCAATATCCCAATATCCCAGTACCCCAATATCCCAATACCCCAATATCCAAATATCCCAATATCCCAATATGCCAGTACCCCAATATCCCAGTATCCCAGTACCCCAATATCCCAATACCCCAATATCCAAATATCCCAATCCCCCAATCCCCCAATCTCCCATATCCCTGCCCTCTGCACTGGGAGCCATTCCCTGGGTGCTGTCCCCCCATCCCCTGTCCCCAGTCCCTCCCCAGCTCTCCTGGAGCCCCCTCAGGCCCTGGCAGGGCTCTGAGCTCTGTGCCCACCTTGTCACAGGCACACTCTGCCCCCAGTGAAGCTGTGGTGGCTCTCACCACTCACCCCCTTCTCTTCCACATGCCTGCACATATTTTCCAGGGATCTGCTCCGTGCTCCTGCTGGGCACTGAGGGGAGCCTGCCTGGCCTGTGGTTCCCTGGGTCTTCCTTTTTTCCCTTTCTGAAAGGCTATCAGTCATAGAGAACATGAATTAGCACAATGCAACTCTCCCTGGCTCCCAGAACTGGTCCTTAGGGAAAAGGGCCTTTTTTATTTGATTATTTTACTTTTATCTGCCTCTGCAAGTTCTTGCATTACGCAAGAGCTGGTCATGACTTCCCAATTAGGGTTGGATTTTGAAACAGGACTGGGAGCCTTTATGATAAGGCTGTTCCTCTCCACATGGAGGGGCCTTTCAATGGGAAACATCACGTAGGACCTGCATTACGCAACTGGATTTTTTCTGTAATTTTCGTTGATTTCTTTTAATTAATTCTTGACACAGAGCGCTTGAAATGGCTCTCAGGCTTGGTGGTTTGGCTGCTGGGCCTTTTTTATGGCCTGGGGGGGAACCCTCCCAGTCCCTGATGTTTGGTGTTGCAGAGGTGTTTAAAGAGACCCTGGGCTTATTATTGGAGGGTTGTTGTTTATCCTTAAAACCAGTGCCATGGTGATGCCTTCTGGAGACTGAGCTGGAACAGAGAGCAGGCAGAGCAAAAGGACAAAGCTGGGATTTATTAAAAGACCTCAATGGATACACCCTGAGCAGTGCAAGAGCCTCAGGGGTGAGGGTGAACCCCAGCATGGGCACAGAATGGAGCCCGGGGCACGAGGCCCCACCCTTGGATCAGTTCTGCTCCAGCAGCACATTGGAGTGCAGGGGGCAATTCCAGCTGCAGGGCATGCAGCTCCATCCTCCTTGCTTTGCCTTCTCACTTCCCCCTTGGTTTGTTCTTGGGCTGAAAGTTGTCCTTGGTCCCAAACTGGAGCAGGAAATGTTTTGTCTCCCTGCTCTGTGCAGAGAGCTCAGCAGCACTGAATATGAAACCTAAAACTGCCCCCCAAAACAGCCCAGAATCTGAAAAATATAAAAGCTAAACCTTAAGGCACCAATTCCCCCCTTTAGAGGCTTGACAAGGCCTTTACCTTGCTGAGTCTCTGTTCTAAATACGAGCACCTAACAATCTAAAATAAACACCTAACAAGAGAGAAATATCTAAGAGTAAATCAGCTGGATGCAGGAATTCAGGCTGGGATCCCAGTGCTGTGCCAAGCCACAGCCCTGAGCTGCTGAGGAGCTCGGAACAGGAGCCTGGAGAGGCTTTTGGGAATCCAAACGAGCAGCAGAGCTGGGAAGCTGCCAGGGAACTCCTGTCCCATCCCTGCTCCCTGGAAATCCCCACAGGGATGGCAGCCACCCACCCCGAGCCGGGAGTGCTGGGGTAAAACTGGGAGAAAACGAGAGTTTTGAAGTTTCTTTTGTAGAAATGGAGATATTTGCACTGGGGCAGGGGGGGCAGCTGTGCCTTTGTGTCCAGCTGGAAAGACAGGGAGCAGACAGACCTTTTCCAGGAGTGGCATCTCAGCTGTTCCCACAGGGAGGTGGGAAATTCAGGCATTTCAGGCACTTTTGGGAGCCCCGTGTGTGTGAAACAGGGGGATCCCCCCATTAGAGGCGCTGGGCTAAACCAGCACCGTTCACAGCTTTGTCCAAACCGGATCAGTCTGACATTCCAGAAGTTTCTGGGCAAGGCTGGCATCTCCCCAGCGTGGCTGTGCTGTCACTGCAGTTCAGTGGGGCACAGAGGATCCAGCCCGGGCTGCTGGCACTGGGACACAGGGCACAGTTAACCCTTGAAGTGCCACCTTCCCTTGGCCCAGCTCCTCCCCAGCCCTGGAGCTGGAGGTGCAAACCCAACCCCGGGCTGTCCCAGCAGAGTGCTGCTCATGGGTGACCACAAGAGCCTGGTGATGCATTTCACTCCTTATTTCAACAGCTCCATGAGTTTTACTGGGATTATCCCCGGGCTTGGGTTGGGAAACCTCCTCCAGCTGCAGGGACTGGCCCAAGGTCAGTGCCAGAGCTGCCTCTGCACCTCAGCTTTTATTAGTCATGGTCCCAGCTTCAAATGATGCCCTGGAAGAAGGATCCTTGCTGGAATTTCAGAGAACTTGAGAGGTTTGGATGGAAACAGGAGCGTTTGAACAGCACAGTGGGATTCTTCCTTCCAGCAGCAGAGGCTGGAGAGCGCAGGGTGGAAACACCTTCAGCTTCCTCTGGAGCTGATAAAATTGTTGCATTTGTTATTAATCTAAGGCAGAAGTCATCTAGACTAGAACTGTATTTTTTCCCCCTCCTTTGGGAATACGGATCCTAGCAGGAAGCAGCAAAAATTTCATTAAGGAAGAAAGCAGGACTCCAGAGATTCGCAGATGAGGAAGGAGGGAGTGTTCCTGCTGGGCACAAAGGGCAGCCTGAATTTGAGGAATCATCAAAGTTTGCAAGTTTGCTATCTGCCTTGGAGTTTCAAAGCCTTTAGGATTCCTGACTCAGGCTTACACACACATGCCTTGTAATGATTAGATCTTTCTGGCTTTTTTTTAAAGTAAAAATCAAATTTTTCCTCATGATCACCTGACTCCAGGAGGCAGAGCTTTAAATATATGCTCTGCTGCCAAACTGGCAGGAATGTCATCAAACTTGGTAACAAGCTGTTCCAGTTGGGTTTGGGAAGACTGCAAAATCCCTTTCTTTAGGAGCAGAAAAGCAGGGTGGGAAGTTATTTTAAACAGGGTTTAATCCCCACAGAGGCCCTGCTGGATTTCCCACATGGCTGTGGGTCGGGATGCCAGTGAAACTGTCACCAGGACATGACCCTTGGAGCACTCCCTGTGCCATCCTGTCCTTCCCAGGACTCATTTTCCCTTCTCAGGGTGCCCCCAGGCTTTCCCAGCACTGAAATTGGTGGCACTGGTGTCAGCAGTTGCCCCCCGATGTTCACAGGCTCAGCAGCAGCACTTGGTTTAGTTATTTATTTTATTTTTATTTATTTTTCATGTGTTTTTCAGCACAGACCACTGCTCATGTTCACGGGGTGCTGCTCTGCCTCAGTGCACCCCAGATCTCTTCCAGAGCTTTGGGGTTTGCTGAAAGGGACACTTTTCTAGCCAGCTTCTGGGTTGTTTTTGTGAACTAGAGGCATTTGTTTCAGCGTGCCAGGAGAGGTTTTCCATGCTGGATTCCACAATATTTGTGGGATTGGATCACCAGCTCCCTCCTTTCCCTCACAGTGACCCAGGGCTCAGCCAGGCCTCCCAGAGCTGATGGAAATCCTACAAAACCCCTTTTTGTATCCCTCAGATTTGCAGCATCATTAACATCCTGCTAAAGAAGAGATGGGTTTGGGTTTTTTAATTTGATGCTTTTTTGGTTTTTTTTTTTTCTTTTGGCCTTTACAACTCCCTGTGGGAGGGCAGAACGTGGGAGCTGCAAGAGGTGGTTTAGCAGAACAGCTGTTGCTTGGGAAAGCAGGGAAGGAGCAGGGGCAGGTTTGGAGGTTTTTACTTTCCTAATTTACAGGAACACTGCCCTTTACAATGTGTGCAAAGCCCAGTTTAAAGTGAATAATGGGAAAGCAGGAAAAACTATTAACACTGAAAGGAAGCCTGAAGATCAGGTTAATGATGCTGCCTGGTTTCCTTTTACTCTGTGTGTGGACAGTTCCACTGCTCACAGGAAAATGTATTTTTAGGTTTGAAAGTCCCCAGGATTTGGGGACTTCAAACACTGAGGAGAGAATTTGCTTCATTTCCATCACAGCTGAGGTGGTCTGTGAAAGACAAGGGTGTTTCTGTCAGCTCCAAGCTTTATTTAATGTTTGTTTACAAACTACCCTGAGCCCAATTTGAGTCAATCAGAGTTATTTTAAGCAGGTTTTGTGGGAAAAGGTAACAGAAGGAGCCCTTGATCCGTGTGGTGTGTGCAGAGCACGGGCTGGCTCAGCCACACAGGAGAGAGTCGGAATTTGCAATTTCTATGGATGTTTTTTATTTGATAGTGGAAGGAAGCTTCAGTGTGCTGAAAACACAGAGATCCTTTTTCACTGATTTTTGTAGTTTTCAGTGCCCAGTGCACCTGTCCCAGGCTGCCCTCAGCCCCCAGGTTTTAGGAGATTTACTCAGAGGTGTCCACTCCTTGTGCTTTGGGGATCCGAAGGTTTGAGAATCCCATGGTTTGGGCATCCCAATCCTGGGATGCTGAGGTGTGGGATTTGCCTGAGCGTTTCTGGCTGTCACTGTGAGCTGATGGGGAGAGCTGCTGAGAAATGAAATCAGGGCTCCTTCACAGCCCCTGGCCTGGGAGGGTTCAAAGCTCCAGGAACACAACCCAGAGCTGATGTGCACTTCACATCTCTGAACCAACTCCAATCAGTCCCTGGGAAGGGCTTATCCTTGCTCCCAGAGGATCTCTCCCTTCAGAGAGACCCCAGCTGGGGGTGGCAGAGCTGGGACAGTGTTTGCCACCAGCAGCTGTAGTTTTCCTCGGGCTGCTCTGTTTCACTCATGTCCATCTCAGTCTGGAGCTCTTGGCAGCATCTTGGCAGGATGATTTTATATTTGGGATCAAAGCAGCAGGCACTGGCAGTCCCCTCTGAGATGGGCAGTGCCTGGGGCTGCTTGGACCAGTATGGAGCTGGCAGTGTGGGGTGGTTGGACCAGTATGGAACTGGGCAGTGTGTGCTGGTTGGACCAGTATGAGCTGGGCAGTGTGGGGTGGTTGGACCAGTATGGAACTGGGCAGTGTGTGCTGCTTGGACCAGTATGGAGCTGGGCAGTGTGGGGTGGTTGGACCAGTATGGAACTGGGCAGTGTGTGCTGCTTGGACAGTATGGAGCTGGGCAGTGTGTGCTGCTTGGACCAGTATGGAGCTGGCAGTGTGTGCTGCTTGGACCAGTATGGAGCTGGCAGTGTGTGCTGCTTGGACCAGTATGGAGCTGGGCAGTGTGTGCTGCTTGGACCAGTATGGAGCTGGGCAGTGTGTGCTGCTTGGACCAGTATGGAGCTGGGCAGTGTGTGCTGCTTGGACCAGTATGGAACTGGGCAGTGTGGCGTGGTTGGACCAGTATGGAACTGGCAGTGTGGGGTGGTGTAGAGGATGAAGATCCCCTGTGGACTCTGTCTCCTCTCTGGGAGAGCCCCTTGCTCTTTTGTGGAGAGGAACTGCTGGAAGGCAGAGCTGCCCCTGCGATAAACAACCTCTCTTCACTCACAGAGACCAGGCAATGCCAAACCCCAGCATGCCTTGACCCCTGGGCCCAGTCCCCATAAAAACCCCAGCCTCAGCCTCCAGCCCTAGGAGTTCTCTGTCCCTGGCTCCCTGTGCAGAGATCTGCCAATGAAGCTGTGGGATTCACCAGACTCCTCTCTCTCATTACTGCCTTGGCCATGGGGACTCAGCAGGCAGAGCTGAAATCCCAAGCTGAAATCACCACTCAGAGTTGGTATCACCTGCTGAAGTTCCCCACAGTGATGCCCCTAAAGGTGTGTGAGGGACAAAAAAACCCTTCAGCTAATTGCAGCTGAAAGATCTGTATGTTTATTAACAGCAGCTGGACACATGGGAAGTGATCTTCCAAAGGCATGTGTAAATTTCCAAAGCATCCGTTCTCTATATATTTCTAAAAATCATATATATTCATAAAGTTACCTATGTGTGTACATGTGCATCACCCACCTATCTTTGCCTTGTATTAAAATCAGTTGGATGCTGCTTGTGACTGTGCAGTTCTGTCTTTAATTGAGGCAGTGGTCCTTTTGATTTGGGTCAGTGGTCATGTGGGAGGAAGTAAAGAGTCTTCCTCACTGCTTTGTCCCATTGCCAGGTCTTTGTGACCCCTTGATTATGGTCCAGGCTTGTCAGAGCCTGAGCTGAGAGCTGTGGAGCCCAGGCACTCTTCAGCAATGTGTGCCGAGTGTCTTAATACCCAACAACCGATCACATCACACACAATCCCTTTACCATCACCTAGAGCCCATCAGAACTACTGATATTACCAGATTATGGCAGTAACCAGCCCAGCACAGCAGTTAGGATGTTGTATTTTAAGCTGAAAACTTGTTTTTCTGTTTTTCTGTAGTGGAAAATTCTTCTTATTTGGTAAAATCATGTTTTCTGTTTGCCTGTGCTTTTTGAGATTTATCTTTATTTGGTAAAATCAGGCTTTTGTTTGTAGTCAACTTATCCTTTGCTCTTAGCCATAAAATCTCTTTGCAACTCATCCCAACCTTTGTCCAGTGACCACCAGCTCAGCAATCTTTATTTTCAGCCATCTTTTGTTCTTCTCTATCAAAACCTGCTTTCATTTCTAGCGAACCTTCTGCTAAGCATTCCTATTTGTAAAACCTCCCTGTTAAACTTTCACCCTGCCCAACACAGGCCCTTTTCTTGGCTTCAAGCATCAAAAAGTCTTGGGTTTCTGATTTCCTACAATGCTGTGTCAGCTACATGATAGATTGTTTTTCCTTTATACCCATATATTAATGATTAAACCCTTAGTTTTTCCTTTGATCCCCTTGTTATGCTAAGCCCTGCTCCATGATGTGTTGCTTATATATTGCTGGCTACATTTCTAACTCCTAAATCTTTTAACCCTTTGACTCAACAGCTAAAGGAGGCAGCCAGTGCCCCTGGAAGGTGTTCTCTCTCGGAGACACATGTCTCTGGGCAGGGCACAGCCCTGGGTGGCATCTCTCCCCCTGTGCCAGGCTGGGAGCTGTGGGCACACCGAGCTCTCCCTGAGCCTGAGCTGCTGCTGGCAGTAATGCCCTGCTGTCCCCTCTGTCCTGCAGCTGTGGGTGAACCAGGAGGATGGGGTGGAGGAGGGAACCAGCGAGGTGCAGAACGGGCACCTGGACCCCAGCGCCGACTGCCTGTGCCTGGGCAGGACCGTGCAGAACCGCGACCAGATGAGAGCCAACGTCATCAACGAGATCATGAGCACCGAGCGCCACTACATCAAACACCTCAAGGACATCTGCGAGGTACCCGGGGCTGGGGCACAGCTGGGGCACAGCTGGGGACACACCTGGGGCTGGGCACGCCTGGGGACACACCTGGGGACACACCTGGGGCTGGGCACACCTGGGGACACACCTGGGGCTGGGCACGCCTGGGGACACACCTGGGGCTGGGGCACACCTGGGGACACACCCGGGGCTGGGCACACCTGGGGACACACCTGGGGCTGGGCACGCCTGGGGACACACCTGGGGGCACACCTGGGGCTGGAGCACACCTGGGGACACACCTGGGGGCTGGGGCACACCTGGAGGCTGGCCTGGGCTGTCCCCACTACATCAAACACCTCAGGGACATCTGTGAGGTACCCGGGGCTGGGGCACAGCTGGGGACACACCTGGGGCTCTCCCCACTACATCAAACACCTCAAGGACATCTGTGAGGTACCCGGGGCTGGGCACACCTGGGCACACCTGGGGCTGGTTTGGGGCTGTCCACTGCATCAAACACCTCAGGGACTCTGTGAGGTACCTGGGCTGGACGTACCTGCCCATGGTGGGGCTGGCAGAGCTGAGCCTGGGTTTGTGCCTGGGTGATTTGGAACAGGCTCAAGTGTCTGAGGACTGTGTCTATGGAGGAGCACATCTGTCATATTGTATTGACAGTTCTGAGAATTTCCTGCTGGATCTGATAATTCCTTTAGTTTGTATTAACCAGAAGTGCAATTTCTGACCTTTATTCCATAGCTCTTGACTAAAACATGATGAGGTTGAGATCCTTCAAGCAGTCCTTTATTAAAACCCAATGCATCTACTTTGAATTGTGATTGAGGAAATTAGGTTGTAATTAAACCAATCAGTTACCCATGTCGTCTGTGCCTTTCATGTCGGGTTCACAATTTCCCCTGGCTCAGGATGGCCCCCATTTGCCTTTTTTATGGTGAGACTGAGGGCAAAATGTTTCCACCACGGGAAATGAAGAAGGGAACCAGCAAGCAGTGGACTTCAGTGACTGACCCCACAAATCCCCAACTTGGTTCTTGTTTGTCAGGTTACAATTAACCTCTGCAACTCCTCAAGATCAGGATTAGTGCCCTGAGCTGAGCCCAAAGTGCAGAGCCTGTGGTGCTGGGAAGGGGAACACGGGGCTGTGCCAGAGTTTGGGCACTGAGTGTAGAGATGTGCTTATCACTGAGAGGCAGAAGTTTGTTAGCACTGAAATCAAAGTGTGGGGATGGCTTTCAGCTCATCCCTCGCAATGTTTAGGATTTAGTGAGCCTGTGCCCAGTCAATGTGGTGAAGCCCCTTGGGAGTTGTGCTTAGAGGAATGTCTTCCTCCCTCCATCCTCGCTGCTTTTCTCTTGGCGAGGCAGAGCAGCCATCCAAAAAGCATCGATGACACTTTTCAAATATGGAAGAGCCTTGGGATTTCAATTTGGAAACAAATGAGCTTAATTTCAATGTGCTGTTTCGGTCAGAGAGCTTTGCATTGTAGAAGGGAAGAACTGCAGGCACTTCTCCACATATTGTTTCTTTTCCTGCATTTGCACTTTTTTCTTGGAAACCAAATAAACCTTAACTTGCCCCTCCAGCCCTGTGCTTGTGCCAGTTGGGGTTCTCAGGAGTTGCAGGCAGGTTCAGCTGCAGTGGTGGAGTACTGATTTACTGGATTTACTGCCCCTGGTGACATGTCCCAGACAGCAGAGAGCCACAAAGCCCTTCCTGTGCAGGCTGCCACTGAGGGGATAAATCTTCCCCACAGGTAGAGCCCCAGGAAATGATTCAGCTGAGCAGGGAGCAGGACTCCAATGGGCATATTCATCTGGGCAGTGATGGGCTGGGCCTTGCTGGAGAGGGACTCCTTAGGCTCAGCTTAATCACAGCAATCCCTCTGCCTGGGGGAGGATCCGAGAGCTCTGAGAGCTCTGTGGGATGTGAGCAGGGCTGGACTGGGAGAGCTGGGGCTGCACTGGGAGAACTGGGCTGGACTGGGAGAACTGGGGGTGTACTGGGAGAACTGGGGCTGGACTGGGAGAGCTGGGCTGGACTGGGAGAACTGGGGGTGTACTGGGAGAACTGGGGCTGGACTGGGAGAGCTGGGCTGGACTGGGAGAACTGGGGGTGTACTGGGAGAACTGGGCTGGACTGGGAGAACTGGGCTGGACTGGGAGAGCTGGGGCTGCACTGGGAGAACTGGGGGTGTACTGGGAGAACTGGGGTGGACTGGGAGAGCTGGGGGTGTACTGGGAGAGCTGGGCTGGACTGGGAGAACTGGGCTGGACTGGGAGAACTGGGCTGGACTGGGAGAGCTGGGGCTGCACTGGGAGAACTGGGGTGGACTGGGAGAGCTGGGGCTGCACTGGGCTCCCTCATGCCCCCGTGGGGTGGGCAGGGCTGTTGGACTGGGAGAGCTGGGGCTGCACTGGGCTCCCCATGTGCTGGGCAGGGCTGTTGTCTGTGCCACAGCCCCTGCTCAGCTGCTCTGACTGTGGCACGTTCCCCTCTTCCCGGGGCTCTTTGCTTTAGGGTGCCAGGAAGGACAGACAGCAGCCAGGGGAGGTGTGAGAGGGGATGGCAGAGCAGTGCTGGCTGGGCTGGGCCTGGTTTAGTGCTGATTGTTCTCTTGTTTCTGAGCTGTAGTGAATATCAAATCTGATACCAGTGAGCACCTGAGGATGGGAGGGTGGTGATTAAGAGCCCTCCCAGTGCTTCCCTCTGCTTCAGGATGCATTTCCACTCACTATGGATGATGGATGGATGGATGGATGGATGTGATGGATGGATGGATGATGGATGGATGGATGGATGATGGATGGATGGATGGAGATGATGGATGGATGGATGGATGGATGGATGGATGGATGGATGGATGGATGGATGGATGGATGGATGGATGGATGGATGGATGGATGGATGGATGGATGGATGGATGGATGGATGGATGGATGATGGATGGATGATGATGGATGGATGGATGGATGGATGGATGGATGGATGGATGGATGGATGGATGGATGGAATGATGAGATGGATGGATGGATGGATGGATGGATGATGGATGGATGGATGGATGGATGGATGGTATGAGGATGGATGGATGGATGGATGATGGATGGATGGATGATGGATGGATGATGATGGATGGATGGATGGATGATGGATGGATGGAATGGATGGATGGATGATGGATGGATGGATGGATGGATGGATGGATGGATGGATGGATGGATGGATGGATGGATGGATGGATGGATGGAGGGATGGATGGATGGATGGATGGATGGATGGATGGATGGATGGATGGATGGATGATGGATGGATGGATGGATGGATGGATGATGATGGATGGATGGAGGATGGATGATGGATGGATGGATGATGGATGGATGATGATGGATGGATTGATGGGATGAGGCACTGACCACCTCTCCATGCTGTCTCTAAACCCACTGTGTGGTGAAGAAAACTTAGCCCTTAACCTCCTGAAAATCCTGCCCAACTTTGGCCTGCACTTCAGGGACTACATGGAAAAGTACTTTCAAGACAGACAGTTTGGCAGCTATTTTTAGGAATTCATGGAGCAAGCCACTCTCCAACATCTGCTCATCAGTCAGCTCTCCCTTCTCTGAGCAAACCTGACGGCATGAGCAGAAGGAAGATGACATTGTTTTATGTAACAGAAATAAATTTACTGGAAAAACTCTGCAGCAGCCTCTTCTGCTGCGTGTCAGGGATGAATCCTTAGTCTCATTTTCCTGCCTTGTGCTGGAAAGCACCTTCCACAGAGAGGATGAGGCTTGGGAACTCCTCGTGTTCCTTTATTCTCCCTGTGCTTTCAGAGGTGCCTGCACAGAAATTGCTGCTTCAGCTGCTCCAGACACGTGATTCCAGAGCAATGATGAAGCAGCAGGGGGAGGGTGGGAGTAGTGAGGCTGGGAATGGCAGCCAGGGGCAAGCCTGGGTCTGGGAGATTCTCCTGTGGTCAGGAAGGGAGGGATGTCATGGGGCAGAGTGAGGGGACGCTGCCCTATGGGCACAGGGAGGGTTTTTTCCCTGGGGTTTTTCATGGAATAGTTTTTCCTGGCTTTTTCCTTGCATTTTTTTTTTTTTTTCAGGGACTGCTTTTTCCTGGCTTTTTCCCTTTATTTTTTTTTTTTCCCATGGAGTAGTTTTTTCTGGCTTTTTCCCTGTTTGTTTTTTTTTTATTATTTCCAGGGAGTGCTTTTTCCTGGATTTTTCACTTGGTTTTTTTTTTTTTTTTCAGGGAGTGTTTTTTCCTGTTTTTTTCCCTGGCTTTTTTTTCCCAGGCCATTCAGAAATCAGCAGTTAAATGGGAAAATCTGCCTGGAGAGCTGCTGTGTGTCATTTCTGCCCAGTTTGGATTTCAGTTTGCCCTGTGACCATCCCACAGCGTAGGAAGCAGCCTGCTCCCATTCCTCGTGGCCTTGGAAAATCAGAGAGGGAAACCCAGGGAAATGAGTCATCCAGGAGCTCCTGGGGGAAGAGAGACCTAGATTAGGAAGGTGTTCCATAACCCAAACTTCTCAGCTGAAAAAACCAGGAAATTCAGGGTGACAGCATCCTCTGAGCTGAGCTGGACACGGCAGAGGTTGGGTCCAGGCCAGGTCGGCCAGAGTTGATTTTTCTCATTCATGTTTGAGGTCCTCCCTGCCAGGAACCACATGGTGAGGCTGAAGGACAGTTCATTGCAGGGTTCCAGTGTTCATTGTGGCCCAGCAGCTGCATGTCACCAGCTGGCAGCGTGGCTGTGTGACTAAGCATTGTGAGTGCCCAAATTTAGCCATTCCACTGGAGCTGCTGGCGTTTTCTTCCCTTCATTTTTTCCTCTTCCTATATAATAAAGGCAAGCAAAGCAAGCAAAGTCATCTCCTGATGACCCCTGTGTTGTTCCTTTCCAGCCAGAACGCTGCAGAACGGAGCAGGCCAGTTGCAACATCTGAGTTTTGGCCTTGCAGAGTTTCTAGTCTAAATTGTTCTGGTTGGACTTGATGATCTTAAAGGTCTTTTCCAGCATTAACAATGTTGGATTCAGTGATGATCATCCTGACCGGTGAAGTGTGGGAGGAGAAAGGGTTTGCTCAGAACCTTCCCACCCCCCAGCACATCAGCTGCAAACTTGTTGGGGGTGCACTGGATCCCCTCATCCAGGTTGTTGATAAAGATATTAAACAGAGCTTGATGATGGTATTAAACAGCTTCCTTGTCCTGATCACTGGGCTGAAAGGAGAAATCAGAGCAGGCTCAAACAGCCCCTGGAAGGGCATGGAAGCAGCAGAGCTTGTAGGAGACTGTGGGAATCATTAAAAGTAAAGGGTCTTGGGAAAGCTGTGAAAGCAGCCTCAGAGACAGAAGAAAACAGAAAACTTAGAGCTTTGCTGTAGAGGCTAATTCTGAAAGTAAAAGAGTTACCTTAGATAGTGAGGAAGGACATTAGACAACAAGTAGTGTCTTGAATCTAGGTCGAGAAAACCTTGGGATAGCAGAAAAATATATCTGCCAAGATAAAGTTTTAAGCTTAATAATGGAACACTGTGCATTGTATTCTAGGGCTAACCAGCAAGCATTGTTTTAAGCAGGTGTACATGGACCTGTAGGGGTTGGCTAAAGCTGCTCTCAGTGAGCTTTTGCTTTCTGCTGTTGGCTGAAGGATTTTTAAAGTGCATTGTAACACAGAGCTCAGTGTCTGCTGCTTGGGATGTGAGCTGCTGTCATCTTCCTATGGTCTCAGCCATGGAAGGAGACTTTGGAAAAATAAAATACAGCTTGAGGTGTGTCCCTCAGCATCCCCATCCTGTTCTTGGATTGTATAATACTTTCCTGGCTGGCACAGAGGAGATCAGGGTGTGAGGTGTTGGAGGCAGTGGGGTTGGCAGGGCCAGGCACTGAACACTCCTCCTTGGGGCTGTCCCCTGGACTTTGCTGCTCTCTGCAGATCCTTGTTTCTCACTCTCACAGGGTTACCTAAAGCAGTGCCGGAAGAGGAGGGACATGTTCAGTGATGAGCAGCTGAAGATCATCTTTGGGAACATCGAAGACATCTACAGATTCCAGATGGGCTTTGTGCGGGACCTGGAGAAGCAGTACAACAACGAGGACCCCCATCTCAGTGAGATTGGGCCCTGCTTCCTGGAACACGTGAGTTCAGGGGCTCTGTTCTGGGCAGCTGGGCTGGGGAGGGAGCAGGAGAACTCAGGCAGCAGGAACTTCTTCTAGGAACACACCAGGGTATGTGGCAAGTGACAAACGACAGGATTCGTCGTTCAGAACAATCTGACTCCAATCCTTTATTCAAACAATTGACCCCTTTTTATACCTTTTTGGACAGGCCACTCTCATTGGTAGGGAGAGTGATAGAACTCATCACCTACATTGGCCAAAGCTGTAAGACAGAGAGAAAATCCATCCCACAGAAAGGAATCCAAAACAATAAACTCATTACAAAAACACTGGCAATGTTTATGTCAAGCCCTGTGAGAACAAGGCCTTCCTAAACCAAAACATCACCAAGAAACTGAACTTAGGAACCCAGAAACTGCAGGCCTAGGGAACCCAGACTGCACCAGGGAGTCCTCCATGGCTCTCTGTCAAGTTTTTATGGGTCTGGGTCTTCAGAGAGGCAAGAGTGTTGTCTGGTTTCAGGTTTGAAACACCAAAAGCCTAAACATCAAACCAGAAAACAGACTACAGAAGAGCAGCAGTTGATTGGCATAAAGCTGTTTATTACATGAATACACTGGTCTGAAGCCCAGAGTCCAAAATATTAGAATCTGTGTTAAAGTTTTTGGTTTGTCTCAGCCAGGAGCAACTGGCTCCTGCAGCTTTCCTTGGAATAAAGTCCTGAGCAAGACAGCCCCAGGCCTCTCTCTGGTGTAGAATCTTCAGCAAGGCAGCAGCAGCAGCTTCTCCCTCTCCTTCTCTGCTGTGGAGTTCTGAGCAGGGCACCAGCAGCAGCAGCAGCTCCTCCATCCTCTTCTTCTGGGTGGGTGTGTGTAGCAAAAAGCAGCAGCAGGGGTAGGAAGGTGAGTGGATGCAGGCCTAATGCAGGGCTCTGACCCTAAATTGACCCATCAGCTAAAAACACCATGGTAAAACAATTTTCTCTGCACCTATTAAAATTATTCTTTAACGTGCAAAAGACAGTGTCAATTCTTACACTCCTCACTACTCTATGTACATTTTCTGTCTTGGTTTTGTCCCTAATTTTATCTGTTTTTACCTGAATTGTTCTGTCTATGTGCATACATATTCTATCTTGTTTATGCTCTTGATACTACCTATTTTTACCTGAATCGTTCTATCTAGAAAATGCAAAACAATATTCTACTGTATTTTAGTTATGTCTATGAAACATGAAACTTTTATCTGGACTTAGGACATCCACCCTCTGCTTCTACTCAGGCAGCTGGCATTCTGCTTCTATTAAAAGCATTTAGAAAAACATGGAATATATTTATACTTAGACTTATTTCTAACTGATTTATGTGATTTAATATATCTTAAACTTCTCTAAAGGCTTTTAACTCAAATTCTACATTCTGTCTCCTTCTGGGAGACTCAGAATGAGGTCTGGCTTCTTGATTTCCAACAGTTCTCCACGTACTTTGTGAGATGCAGAGGAGGGAGAGCTTGGATGTGCAGTTGGATAATCCCCAGTACATCTGCATCACATGGATGAGAAGATACTGGAAGGTTTTGCCTAGCCCATCCTCCTGTTCCATAAACCACCTCCTGCAGGAGCTGATAAATTGGCCAGTGTTGTAAACATGTCAGGAAGTGTCAAACGAATGCCAGCCCTGGGGCTGGAGGCTTTCCTGGAGAGGGAGGGGAGCAGGGTCTGAGCTCACAGGTGCTGCAGCTCCTGTGCTGAGTCAGGGCAACAGTTTATCAGGGAAACTCCTGATAAACATTCCTGAAACTTCAGCAGGACATCCCTAAGAAGTATCACAGCATCTTTGAAGCATCTCTGGGTCTCACATTGAGGTTTCCTCTGAGAAGGTGCATGAGGTGTTAGCGTGGCTGGTTCTTATCAGAGCCTGCAAAAAGCAGTGTCACATTCCACCTCTGTGCTGGCAAGATGTACGAAATCTTGCTGAGAATCACTGTCTCAAATGTCATGACTTGAGGCTGTGCTATCAATTCATTGATAGTGACAATAGCAAGAATTGCTGCTGCGATTGGGAGGAAGATCTGACACTTGCCTGTCACCAGACAGGGGCTGAGAGCTGGCTGATAAACTCCTGATAAATTACCCTTGCTTAGCCATTTGGGAAACTGAGAGGTCAGGATGTTAAGTTCCTGTTTAGGGATCTCCAAAGCATCTTGTTCCTCATTTTCTTCAGGAAGAGAGAGCTGTCAGTGCAT
This sequence comes from Sitta carolinensis, assembly GCA_032173965.1. Lineage (NCBI taxonomy): Eukaryota > Metazoa > Chordata > Aves > Passeriformes > Sittidae > Sitta > Sitta carolinensis. The sequence continues at coordinate 16,697,926 of CM063286.1, forward strand.
GGCTGGGTCAGCTGTGGGGATGGGAAGGACACTGGATCCCTGTTCACAGAGAAGCAGCTTGTTTGGAGCCTCAGGGACTGAGAAGTAATTGCTGGGCAGGCTTGTCTTGGCTAAATAAAATCTGTCCTTTCTCTGGAAGGCATTGGCCACAGCCTGGTGGAACTGGCTGGTTTACAACACCTGATTTTTCCCTGGGCTGCCTCAGAGTGAATTTGTGGTGCTGGGCTGTGCCCATCTCCTTCCCAGTGAAATCTTTCTCTGCCCTTTCATCACCTTGTCTGTGTGGCTCCGATGGATCAAACCCAAGTTTAAGGTGACAGTCTGTGGCCAGTGAAGGCAGAAAAAGGACATTCCAACAAAATAGACACCAGAAAACTTGTTAAACCAGTCCAAAAGGTGGAGGGGCACACCAAAAGGGTGGGGGACACCACATGTGTGAGTGGGTTTTTTGGTTGGTTTAAGTGTTTTCTGGGGCTCTGCTCCTGGGGAAATCCATGCAGTGCCTTGGGTTCCCCATTGGTAAAGGGAATTTCAAACATACCCAGACCCCCAACACTTGCCAGGTGCTTCAGGATCTTTCAGGGAAGGAGCTCTAGAAATAGCAAGGTTGTCCTCTTGTCTTACCAAAAGCCAGAGCTCTGCTGGGTTGTGCCTTTCAAAGCCTCCCTGCACAATTTGAAGCTGAGAGCAGGCACAGCTCTGTGCAGGGCTCACATTAACACCCCTGTGCCTGCAGAGACCTGGGCCCTGTGTCAGAGTGCAGGTCCCTCTGCAGTCCCTCCTTTCCCAGCACATCTTTCAAACAGGAGAAGCACTGTAGGATCTGTCCTTCCTTCTGCTTGGGCTGTACTTTCTTAGAAATCCAGACTAGTTTGGGTTGGAAGGGTTGGGTTGGGAAGATCATTTTGTTCCAGACCTTGCTATAGGCAGGACACCTTCATAGACTAGGATGCTCCAAGCTCAGCCTTGAACACTTCCAGGGATGGGCCAGTGTTGTAATGCATCTGAATAGCTTAGGCCAGTTTGCCCCAGCCAGATTATCTCTAGGTGTGCTTATCAGAGCCTCTGGAATTCGTCAAGGCTGCTGAGACAAAAATTGTGCTAAATTGGGATCAAAGATGCTGAGAAACTGACTGCAAAGAATGCAAACTCTAGATAAAAAGACACCTGGGCTGTGACCAATCCTATTTCCTGGGACCCTCGTGCTGAGTGGACAGGAGGGAGTAACCAGTCAGGAAATGTATGACTGTGTGTGCAGTAATTGTAGAATCTATAACTGGAGTATAATGTAAACAATAAATGGCATTTGTGTAATCACATCGATTCGTTATTCAGAGGTCCCTGATTGCCTCAAGGCAGCCACAGCTCTTCTGGGAATTCCATCCCAGGGCTTCCCCACCCTCCCAGGAGGAATTTCTCCTGATATCCCACCTGCCCCTGTGTCACTGTGACGCAGAGAGAGAACACAGCAACACACACCACAGGGGTTCAGGTAGAGAAGAAGAAAAGAACTCTTTAGATTATTGTCGACCTCATATCTCTAAGTTTCTGGACAGTGTCCAGAGATTGGACAGAGAAGTTCCCACCTCTCCATCTCCACTGGTCACTAGAGAAGTCCATCAGGTGATATCTTTTCACCAAGGAATGCAAACATGATCCTTGTTTATCTTACAATTCATGAGAACCGACTCCACTATACCAAAACAAATCAGGTTTATTTTCAGGGACAACATCCCTGCCCGTCCCAGCGCTGCTGTGGCATTGACCATCTGGCTCTCTGCCTGACTTGTCCCCCCTGTTCTGCCTTCACAGCAAGATGGCTTCTGGATCTACTCTGAGTACTGTAACAACCACCTGGACGCGTGCATGGAGCTCTCCAAGCTGATGAAGGACAGCAGGTACCAGCACTTCTTCGAGGCGTGCCGCCTGCTGCAGCAGATGATCGACATCGCCATCGACGGCTTCCTGCTGACGCCCGTGCAGAAGATCTGCAAGTACCCCCTGCAGCTGGCAGAGCTGCTCAAGTACACGGCCCAGGAGCACAGGTACCTCAGGGGGGCAGGGCTCTTGCCCATCCCACGGTTTGGGGTTTTCTGTCCACTGCTCCTTCCCACCCAGGGCTTGGGGCTTTCTGTCCAGGGCTCCTTCCTACCCAGGGTTTGGGATTATCTGTCCACTGCTCCTTCCCCCTCAGGCTTTGGGATTTTCTGTCCAGGGCTCCTTCCCACCCAGGGCTTGGAGCTTTCTGTCCACTGCTCCTTCCCACCCAGGGCTTGGGATTTTCTGTCCACTGCTCCTTCCCACCCAGGGTTTGGGATTTTCTGTCCAGGGCTTCTTCCCACCCAGGGCTTGGAGCTTTCTGTCCACTGCTCCTTCCCACCCAGGGTTTGGGATTTTCTGCCCACTGCTCCTTCCCCCTCAGGCTTTGGGATTTTCTGTCCAGGGCTTCTTCCCACCCAGGGCTTGGGATTTTCTGTCCACTGCTCCTTCCCCCTCAGGCTTTGGGATTTTCTGTCCAGGGCTTCTTCCCACCCAGGGCTTGGAGCTTTCTGTCCACTACTCCTTCCCACAAAGGGTCTAGGGTTTTCTGTCCAGTTTCCTTTCATCTCAGGGCTCAGGCTTTTTGTCCCCTGCTCCTTCCCACCCAGGTCTTGGGGCTTTCTGTCCAGGGCTTCCTCCCCCTCAGGGCTTGAGGTTTTCTGTCCAGGGCTCCTTCCTCCCCAGGGGTTGGGATTTTCTGTCCACTGCTCCATCCCCTTCAGTGTTTGGGATTTTCTGTCCACTGCTCCTTCCCACCCAGGGTTTGGGATTTTCTGTCCAGCTCTTGTCCCTGTGACATCCTGGATAAATGGGAGCAGGACAAAGGGTCAGCTGACAGTTCAGTCTTCTCAAAGCAGCAATTCTCAATGGAGACACACTCAGCTCTGTTCTAATCAGACATGTGAACTAATTACCCTTGGATGTACTTTCTGATGCTCCCCGTTACACTGGAACAATTACCTAATTAGCATTCAGTGGTCTGAGAGGCTCCTGCCCTGCTCCTGGGGAGAACCTGGGCACACGGCGAGTCCAGGGCCAGGATCTGCACCTGCAGCCTGCTGTGGGGGGAACTCCAAACCTGCCCAGCTTTCCAGCCAGGCCTGGCTCTGGTTTTGCCACGGGTGTGGGTTCAGAGGAGCACCAGCAGTTTGATTGCTTCCCAAAATTTCCAGGCTCTCTTTTGCTGCTGCTGAGGGCAATCAGCCTGGCTGCCTGACAGTGTGAATCAGGAGCAGTGCCTGTGATACCACTTGGGATTTACTGCTGTGAAAATAAGGTGAAAGAAAAACCAGGCCCTGTAGGAGCAGATTTGCTCCTGCCCTGCCAATTGTCTTTCTTTTTTCAAAACCCATTTAAAAGCAAGTGAGAACAGAAAAGACCAGAGATGTTTCAGAAACTTCTGCAAGTGTTTGATGGCTTGTTTTTCCCTCTAGAAGAGCAGAGGTGTGATGTGAGCAGACATGCATTGATTTGCTGTGACCTGACCCACAAGTCTTGAGTGATTCAGGGTGGCCAAATGCCCAAAATCACCAATTCGGATGAGCTTTTGGCTTCAGATCCAATTTCTGCTTTTCCAAAGGCCGAATCAAACTTGGAATCGGCTCTGGGAACCTCAGGGTATCAGAAAGAAGCTCTGGGATCCCAGAGGTTGTGGGTTTTCCCCTCAGGACCCACCAGCACTGCCTGGGAGCTCAGCTGTGGCTTCCCAGCAGGAGGGTGTTTAAAATGACCCCGTGTGAGTCACTTGGGAGCCATAGCAAAGGGGATGTGGGCAGTGTGATAACACCAGGGCTGGGTTATTTTGGGAGCACATTCCTGTTCCCTTTGGGATGTTTTAAACTCACCATGCTGTTAAGTAGTCCCACAGAGTCGTGTTCTGAGGAGCCTTGGGAGCTCTCCTGTGGCTCAGCAGCAGCTGGGTGACTCAGCCTGAGAGCTCTGTGTCTCTGGATTGCCATGGGGCCTCTGTTTCTCCTGTTTCTCCATGCTCTGGGAAGGGAAGGGAAGGCTGGGTAAGGTTTGCTCACCCTGCATTAGGAGGAGAAACCCCTGAAGCTGTGACAGCACGGGGAGAAACCTGTGCCTGCCCAGAGCCAGTGCCATATCCCAGCCCTGGAGCAAGGCAGAACATAGCAAAACACAGAATTCCAGGGAAAGCAGGGACGTGAGCTTCATCTAACAGAGGAATATGATCCTCTTCTTCTTCTTTCCTTCCTTTTCACTACCACCACACCTGCAGAGCTGTGGATTTTCCCTGCGCCAGGTCAGGACAATGCTGAAACCAGCACCCAGACCACCAGAGAGAGCATGTGATGCTTGGCAAGGATCTAGGCTTGGATCCTGATGGAGCACTGGGAAGTGGCCACTGCAGCCCCAATAGAATTGACAAACCATTTATTTACCTTCATCTCATGGTTAATGGGATCCTATTATTGCCTCATGGCCAAATGCTCTGCTGCTGCTGTTTTTTCCTTCTAAGTTTTTGCCAGCTCTGCCACAGACATGGGCTGGGAGCCCAAAAAGTTCAGTCCTGAGTCTTTTCTTCATTACAGCGTGACAGGAAAACATTGCTGGGGTTTTCTCAGTGGAATTAGGGAATTAGCATTCCCAAGATAAACGGCTGGCACCATCCCACTCTGCATGGAGGCAGGATGGGGGGAGCTCAGAGCTGCCTCCCTCCAACTGCTGCCTCTTTGCAGCCTGCTTCATTTGAATTTTTCACAAAGCCACATCTGTTCACCTCTTAAAGATCTACTCCAGCTTAATATGAATTAAATATAGGAAGGTCCTAAGTGCAGCTTTCTGGAATCCTGAGCATTCCCAGAGCAGAAGGGAGCTGGAGTTGGGATGTAGGAACACGTTAGGTGAGGAGACTCTGCCAGGGAGTGCCCTCCCTCTGAGCATGAGCATCACTGCTGGGAGATCATCTGTGACTGTCTGGAAAGCTGCACCTCTCCCTGCCTCTCCAGATCCTTCCTGGCTGCAGTGTCTTCCCTGTTTCCCTAAAGAGCTCCTGGATGTTCCCCAGGCCACCCTTGATGTCCCCCTGGCACAGCTCCTTTCCTGCCTTACACAACCAATGGTGCCTTCACACACAGAGGAAGGCACAGGAAGTTCTCCAGTGTGTAGCACGATCCCTTCCACCCCTGGCAGTGTCCAAGGCTGAGTTGGGTGGACTTGGAGCACCCTGGGGTGGTGGAAGGTGTCCCTGCCATGGTAGGGAGTGGAGCTGGATGGGCTTTAGGGTCCCTTCCCACCTAGAGCTGTCTGTGATGGATATTTCAGGCAGCCCATCTTCTATTTCCCTTTATTTTGCTGAAGGCCCAGTCCTGCTGTCCTGGAGTTTGTGGAATTATTTTTAACCACACCTAGAATTTTGATGTAGGAATTAAAAAAAAAAAAAAAAAAAAAGAAAACTAAGCTCAAGATTTCCTCCAAGCAAGGAGGCCAAAAGAGCAAATAATGTTTTTTGTATATCACAGTGTGTTTGTTTCTTAGTATTTATCCTGTTGGGAACACTTGGAGAGGGGATCTAATTCCCAGCATTCACCCCTCTTTTAGCTGTCACCAGCACAATCCTTAGCAATCATCAATAAAGCCATTCCCCCTGCAGCTGCCCAAGATGGCAGCTTTTCTCATTAGTCAGCAATCAATAGCAGCCCTTAAGTTAATAATGCATTGTGGTGGTGTTGTGGCAGCTGGCCTTGCCTGTCTTCCCAATGGAAATGAACATTACGGCTCCTTGGAATGGAAAAGCAGGCACAGGGCAGGAATCAATGGCATTGATTTCAGCATCACTTTTTGAAAAGACTGATCATCATCCTCAGTAGCCCTGGCAGGAGCCTGTTCTCACTTTGTGTTACTGCACTCACAGGGCCATGCAGGGGGGAAAAAAAAGAGTTGCTTGATTTGCTCCCCTGAAATCTGCAGTGAGAGTGAATTCCGTGGGGTGGCTGCTCTGGGAGCGGCTTGGAAAGTGCTCTGGTCTTTGTCTAAATGATCATTTTAGAACCAGAAAAATCCAGGCCCAAAGACAGAGGCTGGGAAGGTGTTCAGCCTGTCTTTAGAATGCTCTCCAGCTGGGCACCTCGAGGCTGTAAGGGCTCCCCAGTGCTGGGTTGGTAGGGGCCAGACCGAGCTCCCGGTTCCCGTTTCCATCGAGCTGCTCCGTTGTGACAATCCAGATGGAAAAATCCCATCACAGCACTGAGGGCTCACCCCTTCCCGTGTCCCTCTGGGCTGCTGAGGCTGTGACAGACTCCTGGGCTGTCCTGCAGCCTCTGATGGCCTCTCCTCTGTGCCCAGTGACTACAGGTACGTGGCCGCTGCCCTCGCCGTCATGAGGAACGTGACCCTCCAGATCAACGAGCGCAAGCGGAGGCTGGAGAACATCGACAAGATAGCTCAGTGGCAGGCCTCTGTCCTGGACTGGGAGGTACAGTAAACCTGGCCTGGCAGATCCCAGGCTGTTCTGGAACTATCTAAGACCCTGTAGTTCATTTCCCACAGCTTGGGATTAAGCCTGGGGCGGACGAGGCACAATCGCGACTTCGGGGTGGTGCTTAAACCTTAAAGGTGTGCTAAAGAAAATCCAGGGTCCAGTTCCAATTTCATCACTAGGAGCGACTTTTGTGATTGAAGTGCTGGTAGTAGGTGAGATTTGGAGCAAACTCCCTGTCCATTCTGGCTCTGTGCTCTGCCACTGGGGAGGAAGGAGGGAAAGGCGTAGCAAAAAGCCCTGGGACTTGAAGAGGTTAAGAAAATGAAGAAAATCCTTCTGGTGGTTGCTTTATGACTGGAAGCCAAACTGTTAAACTGGAGTTAGAGATGCTATTTGCATTTTATAAATGACATCCCACTTAAAGATATTTCTGAACCAGCCCTGTGTGTAGTGATGGTGTAATTAAGGAGCTGAGAGGCACAGGGAAGGCAGAGTCAGCAGAAGGATTCCTCACCAGCAGGCCTCAGTCTCTACATTTGTGCCATGTGTTTGGAAGAAAAGCCATACTAAAATTATGTTCTCCCTTTCTTTTTGTCCCTGATTTTTAAAAATCATTGTATGGAAGTAATCCGTAAATAGGGGCTTGCAGCAGATTGAGGACAAACGTTTCTGTAAATCCTCTCGCTGTTGTCGTCAGCCCATGTGTTCAGCAAGGAGATAATCAGAGTGATGGAGCAGCCTTTCTGCTTCCTCACTTGAGAAGTCTGAAATAACTCCACATTCCAGTCCTTGGGATCATACTGTGTAAATGAGTGTATGGGAAAGAGGCGTTTAGTCCATTAATTATTTTATTTCTGGCAAATGTCTGTGAAGCCTGGGGGGAGAGGGAGAGAAATACAGGTGCATCACCTGTGTCCTCCTCAGCTGAATTGTCTCATTGCTGAGCTGGAGGTGGGGTTTAACCCTGGACCTGGTGATAAAACACACAATGAAACCCATAAATGCAGCAATCAGAGCTGGGACTGTGGCTGGCTGGGAGAGCAGAGAGCCCAGACGATGTGGCTGATTGTTTTACTGCTCAGGAGCATCTCTCACTGCCACGGAGACTCATTTCCAGCATGAGGGAACTGCTCTGCAGGAGGCACAGGACCATCAGCTCCCTGCTCAGCCCGGGAGTGTGCCATGGGATGAGCTAGTGGGGTCATTTGTGAGAGCTCTGAGAGCCTCGCTGTAAATCTTGATTAAGGACAGATCCATTCCAAGCCAGTGAATATTCATGTGTGAGAGGGAAGCCAAGGTGACCTCCACACAGGATCTGTGGAATAGCAGTTGCTTTTTCTCTTCCATTAGCTCAGTTGATAATTCATTTTTATTTAGCCCTCTCCTTGATAATTCATTCCTGCTTAGCAGTACCCATTCTTTATCTCCATCCTATCCTCAGGAACTTGCCAAATTATTCTTCCAGGCTTTTTTCAGCTATTCTAGATTTTGAGCACATTATTGCAGCAACATCCTTCAGCTTCTCTCATAACATTGCAAATCCTGCTGTTGGTACGCTCAGAAGTCTGATGGGAACTCAGCTCCTGGTCAAAGGAAAACACCTCTTTGCCCTGTTTATTCTGGATTTGGGATGGAGAAGAGTCACAGAGTTTTGATGAGAAAGCAGAGGATGAGAGCTGGACCCAGCAGAGGCTTTCAGTGCTTGATTCTTTCCTCTCGAGCAGCTCTGAATCATCAGCTCCAGCCCCCACTCCACAGCTGTCCACAGAACAGCCAGAAGGATGCACAGAAACCCAAAATACCCAGAAGTGAGCCACAGTGTAATGCAGGAAGAGAGTGGGAGAAATGAAAAGATTGGATTTCTGGGACATGCTGAGATGTGTGCAGGTGTTCTCAGGCACTGCAGACCCCAGGGGCCACTCAGGGCTGTCCCCAGGACATGGAGCATTGGGGCTGGCTCCTCACCCAGCCCCTGAGGGCTCAGAGCTGTCTCCTGAGCAGCTCTGGGGTACGGGAGGCACCTCCTGGTGTGTGTCCCCAGCCTCTCCAGGCTGTGGGGAAGGGACATTTCTGGTCTGAGGAGAAGCCCACGGCTCCCAGCAGGGTTTGCTGTCCCTGCTGTGCTGCCACAAGGCCTGTCCAGTCTGTGTGAAGTTCCCTGAGCAGAGGGAGGAACCCCCAGCTGTAATTCCCAGCTTTCCTGGCCCTTCTCCTGCTCTCATCAGACCCTTCAGAACCTGTTCTGTCCATCCCTGTGCCTCCAGAGCCTTCCTGGGAGCCCCTGAAAACAGCACTGACCACAAGAGAACAGGAACCAGGCATAAAAAATTACCAGTTCAGTCTCCTTCCACCAGAAATCCAGGCAGGCACAAGATAGAGCTAATCCCAAATTCCCACCACGTTGGCACTTTGTGAGTGATTTCAGTGGCTGAACGTTTCAGCACGTGGAGATATTTCATTTGGAGGAATGTCTGTTTTTCCTCAGCATCTTGAGACTGATGATGCTGATTCTCTGCTCTGAAGTTGCATTTTCATTTCTAAATTTACCCATTTTGTGAGGAGATGGTGAAAAAATATTTTTTTAAAGAAGAAGTAAAAAAATCCCAACCAAACAAAAAGTACTTAGTGAGGGAATAGCTGAAATGTTCTCGTATATAAAATGTGTGCACATTTTCTTGCAAGCAGAGGTGTTGTTGGGAATGCTGATCCTAAAACAAATAGCAAAAGTAAGAGCATGTCCAAGCTGCTTTATGCAGAGGGGTTTTACTGAATCCTGTGCTTTAGGAATCATTTTTATCCCTCCATGGGATAAAAAAAGTTTTATAAATTCCCATGCATGGCCCCATGGTGGTGAATTCCAGGGTGAGTATTTGAAAACTGCAAATATCCTGGAGTTAACCAAAGCCAGAGGTTTTCCCTGAGAAATCCTGCAAGCAGGATCTGATTGTTTAAATTGCCAGTGGCACCAGGAAAGGGTGGTCTGGCACAAGGGCCAGCCAGGCCTGAAGTCTTAAGGAATTATTGGCAGCTTTGGCATCTTCAGACAAGTAATGACTGAGCAGAATCTTAAGGGAAGATTCTGATCTCACTGAGTGCTGTAAATCAGGAGTAATCCCAGCCACTTTGAGATGAGTTCCTGTGTAATTTGTGGCAATGTGGGCTTGACCCAGAAGCCTGCCTTGGTCTCTTGCCACGTGTGACTCACTCCTTTATTTTGTAACCTGAATTCCCAGCGTATAAACAGACCCAGAGAGGTGCTGCCCACCCCAGTCCTCCAGTGCCTTTTGTCCTTTGAGCTGGTAATGGCTCAGAATTTGGGGCTTCCACCACCTCCCACCGTTCCCTTTCAGTGCCTTGCAGGTCTGAAGTGTTCCCTGATGTTCCAGCTCCATTCCCCCCGCTCAGCTCGCAGTGAAACACCCTCAGATCAAACCAGTGACATTTAAAGGCAGCAAGGCAAACCAGCACACAGAGCTGGCTTCAAAGGGGGCAGCTAGAGCCCATCCTGAGCAGCCTGTGCTGCTCTCCTGCCCTCTGAGGGAGCTCCAGCCCTCGGAGCTTGGTGGGAATAGCTCCACACACGCACGATTAAAAGGGGGTTTCTCAAAGCCCATCGTATTTTCCAAGCTCCTGCCAGCCCCAGCGTGGGCAGGGCTGTATTTACACCTCTCATCCCTGCCTTTCCCTCTGCTCCTGATGCCTCTCTCCTGCCCCCCATGTGGATCCTGTGCCCAGCTCGCTGGGCTCTGCTCCCAGGCAGGATCTGGGCTCTGTTCCCCTGGGCACCACCCAGCACAGCCTCCCTGAGTGCCCCATCCCCATGATGTGGAGATGGAAAACAGGTCTGTGCCTCAGCACACCTGGAATTGCTCAGTTTTATGCCTTTTTTCACACAGCTCTTGAACCACATCAAAACAAAATGAAGCAGCAATCGCTGCAGCAGTTTGGGCTCCCTCTCCAGCCCTACAGAAATGCTTTCCTCCCTTTCAGCCCAGTGTTTTCTCAAGGGGGAGAGGTTCCCTGGGAGGAGACCTGTGAAGTCCCTGATGCCCAACGGGGGGAAGGACGTTTGGCACAGGACAGGGCCTCGCTCATCACCCTGGATGGGTTTGAACTTGCTATTTAAACAGATTGCTTTGGTTTGTGTGGATTTTTAGATATTTCTCCCAAAGATTCCCATGGGCAGCTTCCAAGTGTATTAAATTTCCATGAAGGGAGAAATACATATATTTGAGAAATTTAATGAGCATTGTCCTTTTAAATTTCTTCTTATTCCTGTTATTTACGGGTCCTCTAAATCAAGACTTGCTGCCCTTAATTATGTAATCTATAATCACTGGCCTCAGCCTGATACTGCATTAGTGAATCCAAGAGTGCCACGATAGGAAGCTGCTTGTAACCACCAAAGTGAGGACAGCCTGATGAGAAATCCTCCTGGGAATACAAAAAAAAAAAAAACCCAAAACATGGCCGGGACTGAAACAGAGCCTTCTTTTTTTCTACTTCTTTTTTTTTTTTTTTTTTTTCCCCCAGCAATGGAAGGTATCAAAACCGAGCCTGCTGAAAAGGACAACATTTTGCTGGCGTTCCTTTTTGTGATCTCAGTGTAGCCCCGGGCGCTAATCAGCCTGTCAGTCTCTAATTGCAGAACAGCGGTGTCAGGCATGAGAGAGCCCTGCTGGCTGCCTGGGAACCGGGAAAGGGCACAAATGCCCTCCTGGTGCCCAGCAGGGCCAGCAAAGGGCCGTGTCGGGGTGGGCTGGGGCAGGGGAGCAGCTCCGAGCATTCCCGAGCCCAGGGAAGTGCCTGGCTCCCGGGAGAGGGGCACCTCTCAGTGCCAGCCTGCCCGTGGTACCCTGCTGCTCCCAACAGCATTTATTTCAGGAAAATCTCTTTGGTTCCTCCCAGCTGCCCTTTGCAGAGCGTGGGGGTCACTGCAGCAGCACTGGGGGCTGGGGGGCCACGTCCTTCCAGGCAGCAGCAGCAGCAGCAGAGCTGGCCCTGTGCTGGCCCAGCCAGCAGTGGCCCAGGGGCTCAGTGTGTCCCTGCAGGGCCCCAGGGAGCTCAGCTCACACCCAGCCCACAGCTGGGTGACCTTCTGCTCCCGTTGCTGCTCGCCCTGGGGCTCTGCCTGGCACAGAGGAACAGAGTCAGCTTTCCTTGGGCTCTGCGTGCTGCAGGATGTGCACTGAAAACCCTGGATGAGTCTGGGAAGGGTTGAGGGTTTTTGGTTTTTTTTTTTTGGGAGGCTTAGGGGACAAAACTGAGGTTGGAAAAGGTGTCAGGAGTCAGAGCTTCTCTTGGCCACTCTGCTGCTGTGCTCTGCTGAATGTCTGCTAGTTTAGAGCAACTGCAAGTTCAGCCTCTTCCTTTCTCAGCAGGGTTTATCTTAACTTACAGAAGGGTACAGATGATCCAGCCTTTGTGGGAGTTGGAAAAAAATGGAGAAGAAAAAGGAAATTTTTTTTCCTGGTTCTGTGCAGATTCGGAGGCGTGGGACTGGGGCAGACATTTGGGGAATTCTGCCTGGAGCAGGGATTGAGGCATGGAGCTGAAAAGCCAAAGCCCCTCATTGCCCCCCACCCTGCAGCTGCCCCCTGAGCCCCTCAGTGGGGACCAGGAGCAGACAATTTGTGCTCTTCAGAGAGGTACAGCTGTGTCAGGGTGAGAAAAGCCTTTGGGGGTTCAGAGGTTCTGCCCCGAGGCTGTGCTGTGGGAATTGGCACAGCAGCCAGGCTGGAGGAGCAGGGCAGGACCATGGGCACGCTGCTCTTGGCCAGCCATGTGCCAGTCCCAAACTCTTTGCAGTCTCTGTTTCCCAATTTGCTCACCCCAAGTGGGAAATCAGCTATTTCTAGCCCATCGACTGGATATAGAAAGTGTTTTCCCCACATAAGAAATGCAATACAAATCCCATCATTTCGGATCTGGATGTTTTTGGGTTATGTTGCTTGCAGGGACTACACAGTTTGGATTCAGCTAATCAAGTAGAAGTGTTTACAGAGCCCTCTGTGTGTCCTCGGGCTTCAGATGCTACCACAGGAGTAAAAGACAAAGCTGGCTTTCTATTTTTAGCAGCCAGTCTCTCCTAAGCTCGCCCCCTCTCCTAAAGCTCCCATCCATAGGCTTGTGGGAATCTTCTTCCTGTAAGTTCGTGTGTAGCCAGGAAAGCTCACAATTTCTGGAGCTGGTGTGTTTTCTTCAGAGCCTTCTTGTTCTGGGGCTCCTGTCCCCCGGAGCTGTGGCAGCAGCACTCTCTCCCTGGGCTGAAGAGGGACCCTGCTGAGGCACGGGCTGACCACAGCCCATCCCTCTGGCAGGGACCCTCTGTGTCCCCGGGAATTCACTCCTCCTTAGCCGCTGGGGCAGCACCGGCACACAGGGAGGCAGGGAGGGGGAGAAAGCCCTGGCTAAGGCAATTTGGAAGTCTGTGCTGCAGCCTGGTGATGCAGTGACTTAATGAAGCTGCTGTTGTCACAGGGCCCGGGGACACAGGCGGTCGCTCCCAATCAATGCTGAGAGGTTAATTACACATTTACCTGAGCAGCACTTTGAAACCCTCACCACGGGATCGGGAGTGGGGGAGACTCCTGGCTGCCTTGGCACCTGCAAGTGTGAGCAGCACCAGGAGTGTGTGTCTAGCTAGATGCCCCCCATAGCTGGCTGAACCTTGACAAGCTGTTTGCTGGGAATTTTGGGACGCTCTTGACTCAGAAATCAGTTCCAGCCTGGCATCTAAGCCAGAACTGCAATAGTTCACAGCCAAACGAAAAAAAAAAAAAAAAAAAAAAAAAAAAAAAAAAAAAAAAAAAAAAATAGAAAACCTTTCTGACTTGTCTAAATCCGCTTCTAAAATCGCTCCTAAATTCTCTCCTGAATCCTGCCCTGAATGCTGCTCTGAATCCTGCTTCTGAATCTCTTCTGATGCTGCTCCTAAATTCTCCTCCTGAATCCTGCTCCTGAATCCTGCTCCTAAATCTCCTCTTATAATCCTGTCTCCTGAATGCTGCTGCTGAATGCTGCTCTGAATCTGCTCCTGAATCCTGCTTTTCTTAACTCCTGCTCCTGAATCCTGCTCTAATCCTGCTCCTAAATCTCTCCTCTTAATTCTTCTCCTGAATGCTGCTCCTCTTAAATCCTGCTCCTAGCTCCCGCTCTGAATGTGCTCCTGAATGCTGCTCCTCTTAAATTCTCTGCTCTTAACTCCTGCTCCTGAATGCTGCTCCTCTTAAATCCTGCTCTGCTCCTGAATGCTGCTCTTATGTCTGCCCTGAATGCTGCTCCTGAATGCTGCTCCTTTTAAATCCTGCTCCTAGCTCCCGCTCCTGAGTGCTGCTGCTGAGTGCTGCTCCTCACCTTCCCGCTGGAGCCACCCCGCCTCCTTCCGCGGTGCTCCGCCGAGATGCCCACAGGGCAGGTGGTGGTGAATTCACCCATTTTTAATAAATAGATTTTAATTAACTTTTTAAAAAGTCCAGCTCATTCCAATTAGTGGAGGGTGACTGCGTTTGTTCTCTCAGAGAGTGGGAGAGAGAGCGCTGTGTTTTCAAGACCATCTGCTCATGAATCCTTAAAAAAAACTCGGGAGAGGAAAACAAGCGTTAGCCGGAGGCAGGGAAGGGTGAGGGCACTCTGGCAGCCAGCAGGGAGGCCTGGCCAGCCAGGGGGGACCAGGGCTGCCACAGGAGCCAGGGTGGTCCTGACAGGAGTTTAGAGCTGGAGAGCTCTAATGAGCTGTGGGAGAAGGGACTGGCAGTGCCTGGGTGAGTGAGAAGAGAGGCAGCAATCCAGAGGGCTGAGTTCTGGCAGCCTCAGGGATGGGGAACTGCTAGCCCAGGGTGTCCCAGGCCTTTGTAGCTGGCCAGAGATTTCAGGAGGGGAAGTGCTTTGGGATGCTGTTCTAAAGGGAATTTGGTGCCCTGAATTCAAAGTGCCTCTGGGGTGGGCAGGAGGAAGGGGCTTTGTGCTCCTGGTGCCACCAGCACCTGCAGCAGGATCCAAGGGTTCTGGGGGTACCTGGAGAGGGGAGCAGGGCCAGTGTCTGGGGCAGCTCATTCCCCACTGCAGTGTGAGCTGTAGGGACCGTGTCTCAAGCATCCACACCTCCATCATTTATTCCCCTTCCTTCAGGATTATCCCCCAATCCCTGTTCTGTCCCGAAATCAGATGGGGTGGCTTTGAGAGCTGCAGAAGGGCCAAGCTCTTACCAAACCACTGCTTCTCCCCATCGTGCAAAGCCCAGCTTGTGGGTGCAGTTGACTCAGCCCCATTCCTGTGCCCTGCAGGGAGATGATATCTTGGACCGCAGCTCGGAGCTGATCTACACGGGAGAGATGTCCTGGATTTACCAGCCTTATGGACGGAACCAGCAGCGAGTTTTCTTTCTCTTTGATCACCAGATGGTTCTCTGCAAGAAGGTAAGGACACAGCTAAGGGCATGCTGTGGGCAGGCTTGCCAGTCCAAAGTGGTTTTCAGGGCACGGTGGCTGTTGGCTGCACGTGCAGAGGAGGCTGTGGAGAGCCCTGAGGAAGGACAATCCACATGCTCGAGGTGGGGAGCACACTGTGACAGAGGGATTTTTGTGCTCGTAGCAAATCCAGCCTCCACTTGCTCTTTTCATGCCTTAATCTCATGTGCCCCTGGTTTGGCTCGTTGCCTCCCTTCTCTTTTTAGGTTTTGGCTGCAGTGTATGATCTGGGATTAGATAGCCCTGCAATTCCTGTATGAACTACAAAACCTGGCACTGGGGCTGACAGCCCAATTGCTGCATTGAGATGGTGATGAGCAGCAGCCAGGCTGTGCTGGGTGTCTGTGCTGGTGCTTGGGGAGAGGCTTTTTAAGCCTCATCCTCCTGTCTCTGCCATCCTGGGTTTTACAGAGCCCCTCCCTGCCCTGGAACCCGTGGAGGAGGTGGGAGGGCAGTGCAGGGTGCTGCTGCTGGTGTGCTGTGGTGGCAATAGCAGCAGGTGAGCTGTGAGCCACAGAAGCTGTGTCCAGCAGCAGCTCTGGCCCCCCTGTGTCCCACTGAGGTGACCCCAGCTCGCTGCCACCACGAAGGGACAGAGCTGCTCAGTCCTGGCTGTGAGAGCTCAGGGCTTGCTGCCACTCCCTGCAGCCACCCAGAACTGTGCAGGGGGGTGTGCAGGGCCAGCACGGGGCTGTGTTCCTGTCACAGCCCCTGGGCTCAGCACAGGCCGAGCCTGGCACGGGGGTGGCTCCTGACTCAGCATGGCATCACTGCCCCCTCCGTGGCCCGGGCACTGCAGTGGGTGGCACTTTCTTCTCCTGAGTCATGGCTGACTGAAATCCTGCCTTCTGGAATGCCTGTGCTTGTTTCCCCCCTCCTCGCTGCCTTCCCCTCCTTGCCCAGCCCTGCACAGCACCAGCCACAGAGCAGCAGTGAGAGCTGTGGTCACTCTGGAGGTGCACAGCTGGTTTCCTTCTGATGCTGGCCTCCTCCTCTCTGTTGTGACCCCGAATTTGCAACTCAGAAGGCAGCAGCCAGTCTGGCTTGCACTGGGTCTGGTCCAGAGAGGTGCTGAAGCCTTCCCTTAACTCTGGGAAAAATCAGGGCTGGGATTTCCACGCTCCTCAGCACCAGTGGAGAGTGGTGAGAAATTCACAGCGGGCTAATGGGGGCCTGCAAGGCTCCATCAGAGTCCAGACAGTGCCAGTGGGATGCTGCCTCCTCCCTTCTGCAGGAAAAAGGCTTTGGGGGAGGTGTGGAGGCCCTGCACAGAGTGCCTGCATGGAAAGCACCCTGTGGGATACAGCACACGACACAGACTCTTGTGATTCTTCTTAAGGCTGCATGAAGAATGAAATTATTTTTAGGGATTGTTCTCTTTATATACAATTTTTCACAGACCACTGTGATTGCTGAAAGAAAGACAAACTTCTTCACTCACAGAGGTCAAACCAGAGGGACATCAAAAGAAAATTTCTCTTACATAAAAGATTCACAACATGAATACCGTTGCAAAAATAATTCTGTTGTTTACATTCCCCTCTCTGGGCACAAGTTTCAGAAAACTTGAACATCAGAAAACCAGAGCTTTATAAACCCAGAAACTTCATGCCTGAAAACCAGACTCCCCCTGTGGATTGTGCAGGGGGTCTGGGCCTTCCTGGCAGGGCCACTGGCTCCGTGTCAGGGTCAGCCAGGGTGGCACAGAGTGTGCCCACCCAGCTCTGGGGGAGGGCAGGGGGCAGCCCCTCTGCTGACCCCCTGGGCACAGGGCTCAGACCCCACTGCAGCCTCTCCCTCTGGGCCTCTCTTGCCAGCATCCACCTGCAGCTGCTGCTTTTCAGCCCTGAGGAGATGAGGCTCCTCCTGTTGCTTTTCAGCAGGGGAGATGAGGTTCCAGCTGGCCTCTCCCATCCTGATCACACTTTCCTTTATCCAGAATGAGTGTCTGAGTCTGCGGTTCAGAGGAACTCACATTTTGGGACCATGCATCCCATATATAAAATAAATGTGAGTGGTTTGCAGTCTGTGCTGTCTTGACCCCTGACAGATCCCAAGAGGCAGAGCTGGGGCCCCTCAAGGCGGCACCATTGACCTCGAGGTTTGGGAAACTGGGGCCAGCCTTCCTCACCCCCTGCTCTAAAATTGAGGGATGGAATAGGATCCACACACCCCTGAGAGCAGCTTTGGAACCACTTAGGATGGCACATCTCAGTGAATCTTCAGAAAATCTGCATTTGTGGGTTTTCTTCAGGTGTAATAAATTCACAGGTGGGATATATCCCTCATCATGACACAGTCTATATGAAAATATTTTTTAAAAATTATTATGGTTGATTTTATCTCTTTGCTTGGCCCAAAGGGATTTTTAAAAGAAATAAGGAGCTAATTCCTTGTTTAAATATGCCACAGATGCTTCAGTTTGATGAAGGCATGGGAGATATCCTGAGTGGCTTTAGAATATTTCAGAGAGGATCCCTCACTCCTCCAGGTGTTCACTGCAGTTACCTGCACATCCTCCTCTCCTTCCTGACCTGGGGAGGTGTTTGCAAGCCCTGGGAATTCAGGTGGATCCCGTGGCTGGGAGGGGGCTGCAGGAGTTGCTGGGCTGTGCTGTCCCACTGTCACAGAGCTCTGTGACAATTCTGGCATTCCCTGGGAGCTCCATTGTCCCCAAGCCTTGTTCCCCTGTGGGCTCAGCCTGCTCACAGTTCTTGCAGTGGGACATGAGGGTTTTTCCTGCTGGCCCAGCCAGGGTTCCCTGTGTAAGGAATGCTGGTGGCTGTGCAGGTATTTCCAGTGTCCAGCCAGCAGGTGACACATTTCCAGACAAGCACCATCTGCTCTGCTCGTGTCCTGCTCTCCAGAGGCTTTGCCACCCCTTCCTCTTGGTGTCTGAAAATGTTTCAAGGGTTCAGGGCCTTTTTTTTTTGTTGTTGTTGGACTGATGCCTTCAGGAGCTGAGCTGGAGCAGAGGCCAGGCAGAGCACAGGGACAAAGCAGGGATTTATCCCAAGGCCTCCCTGGGCACACCTGGGCAGCACCAGAGCCCGGCTGGGCCACAGCCAAGATCAACCCCAGCATGGGCACAGAATGGAGCCCGGGGCACGAGGCCCCACCCTTGGATCAGTTCTGCTCCAGCAGCACATTGGAGTGCAGGGGGCAATTCCAGCTGCAGGGCATGCAGCTCCATCCTCCTTGCTTTGCCTTCTCACTTCCCCCTTGGTTTGGTTCTTGGCCTGAAAGTTGTCCTTGGTCCCAAACTGGAGCAGGAATTGTTTTGTCTGCCTGCTCTGTGAAAGAGCTCAGTAGCACTGAATATGGATGCTACTGTGACTTAGAAACACACAGTAACACACACATCAGGGGTTCAGGCAGAGAAGAAGAAAGGAAGTCTCCAGTTTATTGTTGACCTCGTATCTCTCAGTTTCTGGACAGTGACCAGAGATTGGACAGAGAAGTTCCCACCTCTCCATCTCCACTGCTCACTTGAGAAGTCCATCAGGTGATATCTTTTACAAAGGAACGCAAACATGATTCTTGTTTATCTTACAATTCATGAGAACTGACTCCACTATACTAAAACAAATCAGAAGGTTTATTTTCAAAGACAACATATGAAACCTAAAACTACCCCCCAAAACAGCCCAGAATCTGAAAAATATAAAAACTAAAACTCAAGGCATCAGGACACCTGGCCAAGGCATTTCTGTGAGGGGGAGGAACTCTCAGGATGATTGTTCCTGACATTATCACCTGGCTGTTACCTGCTTTTTGCACCTGCAAGACTGGGAATTCCTCAGTGCATTTCCATGACCACCAGGCCTTCAGACAGAGACCTGGCTGGGGAAATGAGTGATTACCCAGGGCTGCACCCAAATGTGCCTGGCAGGCGTTATTCCCTCCACTGTGGGTGTACTGAAGTCTTTCTTCCAAGCAGGAAAGCTGCACTAAGGTTCCCAAGGGCTGCAGCAAGTGGAGAAGCTGACACCATGGCAGACACCCTGCAGAGCAGCTTGTGTGGGAGAATTTTCACAGAAATAGTTTCCAAGCTTTACAGATAAGTCTCTTTGGCTTAGATTTTGCCACCAGAGACTGTACTGGTTACTTCCTGACCTCACCACTGAATTCCTTCCTGGTGCCAGGCAGTGAGGAGTTTGATCAGGTGAAATGGCCTTGTCAAATATTTCAGGGTTCAACAAACTGAATGCTCAAAGACCAGATTGGATGCAACAATTCCTGATCCAGAGCCGCTGGGAGAGCTCAGGATCCAGGTTTTCCTGGCAAAGCCAGGTAACTTTCAGCTGTTGGATCAATGTCAAACTTTCCCGGTGAATTTCTGCCCATGTTTCCTGAAGCACAGGCTGTGACACTGCTGTGGGCAGGAGGACAAAGGGGTGCCTTTTGCAAAGAGTTGGTTGGATACCCGAATTCAGAGCTGCCTTTTGGGAAGGCAGAAGGGAATAGGCCGGGCAGGAAGCAGGCAGTGCCTCCGTGTGCCTTGCCATATGTGTATAATCAGGAGAAAAATGCCTATTCTGAGATGCTGGCCGTAATTACCAAGAAAGGAAGGCAATCCTGGATGATAGTAACACTCAAAGATGTTGCCTTAAAGGCACAGGGTCCACTTTCCTTATCACCCTGAAGTTGAGAGAGTTTGACACAGAGATGCTTTAGATTTGCAAATCATGGTACTTAACATCCAGGCCTGTGACACACAGCATTAATTATGATCACTTTGGGGATGCTCGAGGTTCTTAGCAGATGAGGATCTTCTTTTTTCTGTTCTGGGTAATAATTTGAATTCCCCCAACGGGCTCCGGGGCACTGTGGCATGAGGTTGGGAATGACAGTGTGAAGTAGGAAGGGTTAACAGAGTTACTGCTCTAAATTTCACTTTTCTTTCACCAATAGCAGAGCAGTCCTTGACGGGGCTCCCTGTTTAGTGTTTTCTGACAGCGCAGAAAGATCAGTGACTGCATGAAACACATTTAGTTTTCATTTGTGCTTTTTATGTGTCTCTTGTAATCAGGAGGCAATGCAAGCTCCAGCTTGTGGTTTATTGCTGTTGCTGTCTTCCCTTGAGCTGCCTGAGCAAAGCAGGTTGGATGGGAAGCAAAATGAGACCAGTTTAATAGCAGCAGCCAGACAGCCAGCCAGAAATAGCGGTGCTACAGGAGATGGAGTAAAGAAAATAATCCTGTCAGACTCCATTGCAGTCCAGGTTTCCAAATGGGAAGATAAAAGAGACATTTCTGAGTCTTTTCAGTGGAAGAAGGTCTAGCTCCCACGTAGCTTCTGCTGGAAACACTGAGGTGCTCTCTGCACCAAAACAACAACCCTGCTTTTATTACAGGCTAAAAAGGGCCTGTGGGACCAGCCAAAAATCTTGTTTGCAAACACACAGCAGCCCTGGGACAGTTCTTATTACTTTAAGTGTGTTTTTGATTTCATCAGCAGCTCCCAGCTCTTCTCTATTTCTCCCAGGAACACAGATCTCCACAAAATGCAACATTTTAGGTCAGGCTGGGTTTCAGGAGCTCAGGAGAGACTGGGTGCTGCCCTGACAGGCAGAGCCTGCTGCTGGAGCTGGGGTGATTCCTGGGCTGTCCCGTGCAGGGCCAGGAGCTGGACTCTGATGATCCTTGTGGGTCCTTTCCAACTCAGGATTTTCCGTGATTCTATGGGGTTGGGCATGGAGACCACCAGAGAGAACTCGGTGGCTTGGACTCAAAGTGTGAAATGAAGCTTTTAGAGACCAGTGTTTCCCCAGCCCCACTGGCAGAGCCCTGTGCTCTTGCCCAGCTGGTGCTGTCTGCAGGCAAGAGGTCTCTGTGGCACCACAGAGCATGGAAGGGAATTTGTGTGCTTCATCAGTCCCTTGGCCAGCAGATAGCCAAGGAAGGCAAGTGCAGAATTAACAGAGTATAGATGAAAACCGATTATGAAACAGCGCTCCAGCTTTCAGGCAGGGCTACTCCAGGGAAGAAAACATTCCCATGAGTGGTCCCACAGCCTGGAATGTTCAGTGAGCCTGAGCAGTGTCACAGGGAGCTCCTGCTGCCCTTCCACTGCCTGGGGGGAGCAGAAGGGGAAGAGCAGGATTCAGAGGGGCTGGAGGAGCTGAAACACAGACAGGGCTGAATTTGGAGTCCTCCACCATCTGTGTGGTTGTCTGGGCAGGGATCAGCTTCAGCCTCCTGTGACGATACAGCTTTGCAGGATGCTCTGTGCCTCACTTACCCCCCGGAATTGCAGTGAGTGTAAGTTTGGTCCACAGGCAAACCTCCAGAGCTGAAAACTCACCTGTGCTGCTGTGGCCTTTGATCAGCACCCTGTGCAGCCCCTGGGAGAGGCTGGAGAGCAGTGATGTGGCTGCACAAGGGTGTCCCATCCCCTCCTGCCAGCAGGCCTTTGGGAAGGCACTCGCCCTGCCTGGCTGCTCTGCAGCCAAAGGGATGGGGAGGAACGAGGCATCAGAATGCCAGTGCTGTTCCCCTAAACCCATGGACTGCAAACAGCACTGCCACACCAAGGCTCAGCTCCAGCCCTCCCCCTCTCGGATCCCACACTGCAGCTCCACGGATGAATCAAGCGTCTCTCCCCAGCTCAGGAGACAGACAGTGCTGAATAATTTGGCAGGGCTCTGCCGACCTCCCCGGCACAGCTGTCCTTGTGCGGGAGGAGTTACGTAAACTGAGATTTCCATCTCGGCTCCCCCGGGACGCTCCCGGCACGCCCGGGGTGGGAAGAGAGTGACTGAGGGGGTTTGGGGGAGTTGGGACATCCCCCATCCCTGACAGGATCCATCCTTCAGCTCAGCCCTGCCTGGGCTGAGCAGAGCCCATCTCCCCAGCCCCAGCTGCTGTCCGAGGGCTCAGAGCAAAGCTCGCAGGCTCTGCCATCCAAACTCTTAGCAGGGCTTAGATTTATTTGCTGATATCAAGACTATTCAGGACAAAAGCACTCCAGAGGGTTCACTGAGCTTTAGGGTCTCATTTGGCTCAGTGTGGTCTGAGCTCTGCTGCGTGTCACTGCCCCTGTCCCATCTGAACACCCAGCCCACTCTAGGGTTAAATTAAATGTCCAAATGCTACAGAAAACTGCCCCTTGGTGTTCATGAAAAGCAGGCTGGGCTGCTTTCATCAGAGGGTTTCTGTAAGGTAAATTAGACTTTAAAAATGTAGGCTCAGAATCTTTTTTTCAGAAGTCAAAGAGCATTGAAAGCCCTCATGACTAAAGATACCCAAAGACATGGCTGTGTCCAGTTCATCCTGGGCTGGGGCTGTGTCCAGTTCCTCCTGGGCTGGGGCTGTGTCCAGTTCCTCCTGGGCTGGGGCTGTGTCCAGTTCTTCCTGGGCTGGCTGCTCTGCCCTGGGCACTGGGGATCTCCTCATCTCTGTTGAGGTGACCAGCAGGCATTGCTGCTTTCCATTCATGCACAGACCCCCAACCATCCCCCCTGCCTGACCAACCCCTCCTGGAGCTGTGGCAGCCCTGGGGCTGTTCCCATTCCCTGGGCAGTGCCAGCACCTCTGGGGAAGAACCTTTCCTGATATCCCACCTGAGCCTGCCCTGGCCCAGCTCCAGCCATTCCCTGGGTGCTCACAGGAGCAGAGATCAGAGCTGTCCCTCTGCTGACGATGTCAAAAACCTCACTGAGGTCTCCCCTCATTCCCCCCAGCTGAACAAACCAAGTGCCCTCAGCTGCTCCTCCAGGCCCCTCCAGAAGGGCCTCTTTGGATGTTCTCCCATTTCTAAATGTCTATTTTATATTGTTGTGCCCAAAGCTGCCCAGCACTGGAGGTGAGGCCACCCTGGCCCCAGCACAGGGATGCCCCTCGTGGCTCCAGGGTACTGCTGGTGGTCTGTAAAGCTGGTGGGGATGCAGTGATGATGCCCATTGAAGAGCCACCCTGTTGCCTGTTCCTCCTCCTCCCTGTGCCTCTCAGGGCTGGAAGGGCTGTGCTGTGCCTCCTCTGCCTCCATTGGCTCTGCCAGCTCTGGTCCCAAGGCATGGGAAGTGCTGAGCTGTTCCCACACAGCTTTGAGCTGTTAGAGATCCACCCTCAGATCCCCCAGTGTGTCTCACTGATTACACAGAGCACCCCATTGATCTGTACAATAAATAAACGTCATTATCCCATGGCAGAGATGGGGAAGGGCTGAGGCAGAATTGTCATTTCACCTGGAGCCCCAGGAGCTGCCCTCACAGGGCCTGGCTGCAGCTCAGAGCACATAATTCCTCCCCGAGTCACTCTGAAACTCCTTTGGCACTGGAACATGCAGGGTTTGATAAACGGGAGCACCAATAACCTACATATGCAGTGAGGAACTTGTAATGGATTGTTCTGTGGCTGGCATCTCCTGTCCTGTCAGCTCCTAAGAGGGATCTAATGACTCACGGCTGGAAATGGCTCCTTCCCCATTTGTGTTTCACGGATGATTTGTTCTATGCACGAGAAGTCGAGTGTGACCTAGCACAGAGCAAAGCACAGCTCCTGAGGGAAGGCACCAGCCTAAATCCAAACCCTCCTCTGAGGCCTCCCCATCCACCCCTGTGTGCCACATAGGAGGAATATGAGACTCCTGTGTTGTCCCTGAAAATCAGCCTTCTGATTTGTTTTAGTATAGTGGAGTCAGTTCTCATGAATTGCAAGATAAACAAGAATCATGTTTGCGTTCCTCTGTTAAAAGATCTCACCTGATGGACTTCTCAAGTGACCAGTGAAGATGGAGAGGTGGGAACTTCTCTGTCCAATCTCTGGGCACTGTCCAGAAACTAAGAGATACGAGATCAACAATAGACTGGGATCTTCTTCCTTTCTTCTTCTCTACCTGAACACCTGTTGTGTGTGTTGCTGTGTGTTTCTATCTACGTCACAGTAACACTCCTGGAGTGCTGCACACGTGGGGTGAAGGTCTGGGACCAGGCCAGCTCCTCTCAGGAGCTCATTTGCTCCTCGGGTGCCCTGTGCTGCTGAAAGCCCTGAATGGCTTTTGGTCGTGCTGCCATTTTGCACTGGTGACTGCAGATTGCCCTCCTTGTCATTATTGTTCTTCTTCCCCTTGAGTGTCCTGGAGGGCTTTGACCTTTCCTCTCCCACAGGCAGTGCCAGGCACGAGGAGCTGTGCTCTGGACTAGTGGGCAGAAAAAAAGTTAGAGGTGAAAACTGGAGAGCAGGAGAAGGAGTACAGAAGGCAAGTAGGAGCCAGAGAGCTCCTGAACAGTGATTTACAGGTGCAGTCCTTCCTGCAGGTGTCAGATCCACAACAAGAGCATAATTCATTGTGGGAGCCCATCCCAGCTTCCAAGCTTTCCAATAAGGCTCAGCCTTGCTTTCCTTACGACGGCCACGAAGGAGATTCCTTTCCTTCCAAGCACAGTTACATAAAGCCCTTGCAGCAGGGGACAGTGCTGGGGTGGCCCAGGAAGGTGCCAGGGCAGGGCCAGCCCCGAGCATGGCCACAGAGCCCAGCCCAGCCCCCGGGGAGCAGAGCTTATGTAACGCGTCAGAACTTCGCTTTGTGCTCCCGTCAAACCACTCTCCTTGGCTTCATCTTTTCCCTGTGAATCCTTAGTACAGATTACGTGAACAGACTGCAGAGCATTATTCAGAGGAGCTTAATTAACCTCGGCGAGGGGAAGGAAAGGGAATCGTAG
Organism: Sitta carolinensis; assembly: GCA_032173965.1. Lineage (NCBI taxonomy): Eukaryota > Metazoa > Chordata > Aves > Passeriformes > Sittidae > Sitta > Sitta carolinensis. Next base: position 16,722,539 of record CM063286.1, read on the forward strand.
AAGCTGTAGGGTAAAAAAAGATCATATTTAGACAAATAAGTGCAAATGACCCAGATGCATCAATTTCCTTCGAGCCAGGCAGGCAGGCTGGGTGCTGTGCAGGGCTGCAGGTCTGTGCCACGGCTGCTGCTGCCATCCCCACACTGCCCCAGCTCCTGCTGCCCTACCTGCCCCAGCCCTGCTCCATCTCTCACCTCCTCTCACACCCCATCCCTCTCAGGACCCCAGGAGAGCAGCTCTTCCCTTTGCAGGATTAAGCACACTCAGATCATCTCTGATGGATGTTTGTCTAACCTTCTTTTGAAAATCCCCCAGGAATGCCATCCCAAGACTTCCCTATTTTGTCTGTTCTAGGGTTTAACTACTCTTCTAGATAGAAACATTTTTTTTCCAAGTTTCTAATCCTGTTCTCCCTTGTGGTGAATTAAGCCAAGCCACAATCAAAATGGAGAATAATTGATCAGCAGTCTCCTTAAAAGAGGAGCAGCTTTCACTTACTGGAATACCAACAGCACATTCCTTTTGAGTTATGGCTTTTCTAGATTAAACAGCTCCATTTCTTTGGCCATTCCCCGCTAATAAGGTTTTGAGAGTCTTTTTTACATTTTCTTGCTGTTGCCTGATTTAACTACCAGAAATAATCTTGTGTGACATTCAGAAGTGGCCAGTGCAGAGCAGCCAGTGGTCACCCTGGCTGAGCCAGGGCAGGGTAACAGACAGGACCAAACAAACAGAGCCAGCCTGGGAACAGATCTGTATCCTAGAGATTCATAATTTCTTCACTTCTCTCACTCTGATTCTTTCCTTTGTCCCTGGATAACCAGGGGCAGGAGCAGCATTCCTGTCCCCCACAAAGCCAGAGCTCCTCTCAGCTTGTGCATCAGATAAATCCCCATTTTTGTGCACGGATCTGCTTTGTCCTCCTGCCATGCAGTACTCACACCAGGCTGGTGGAACAATCCATTTCCCTCCTCAGCCTCACAGCTGCTTTCCTTAACCTCGTGTTTTCCTTGACTCCCTGGCTATGCTGGGAAGAGGACAGAAGTGTGCTGGACAGTGGTGTGAGGAGCAGCAGGTCCCTGGCTGAGCACTGCTGCACCTGGCAGAGAGCACACTCCCTTCATGGCCTCTGTGCTCTCTCCATTTCTATCCTCTTGTCCATAAAAACTCCTTAAAATAAGGGTTTGGCCTTGTTTGTTGTCTGCTGTAGGCCAGGTGAATACCTGCACTTTCTTGCAAGGTGTTTGAAGAGGGCCCTGCTTCATTAAGGAGCTGAGTAGTGTCTGTTATTCTTTAAAAGCTGTGATAAAATGTCCATGGATCAAATAATTATTGTGCTTCCCATATTATGGGTGTTAAAATTTAGTCAGTTGGGAAATAATATCCTTTCACTGAGTGCTGGCAAGAAGAAGGGAGAATGATAATAGGAAATGCTGAGCCCATTAAAAATTAAATTATCCAGTTACAGTTGTTAATCTGTGGACTGAACTTTCTGGAACCAGCTGTGGACAAAGTCCTGCATGTCCAGGCATGTGCTGCTCATGAGATGTTTGTGTGGGGAATTAAGTGTCCCTTATAAATTCAGGGCACCAGTGTGGAGTTCATGGCCAACAAGTGAGGAATGGTCCTTCTTTTGGAGGAAGGCATTGGGAGGAGAGATGATGCATTTCTTCTGGAGTCATTATTGAGTTTCCTTCTCCAAATGACAGTGGAAGTGGCAGACAGGAGCTTTGTTGTCCTTCCCTTGCTCAGCTCAAGGCCAGACTGTGGTGTTTCCTCCTGTGCAGCTGAGCTGCTCTTCCCCTTCCTGCATTTCACCAGCAATGACCTCTGGGGCCATTTGGTCTCCAGAGGCACTTGTAGGATTCCCTTATCTCCTTACTGCTCCTCCAGGAGCTCCTGGGCAGCACCTTTATCTTCACATCCAGCACTCAGCAGCTCAGGAGCCCCACGAGAGACAGGGACAGCTCCTGCTGCATCCCAGGAGGGAAAATGTGTGGACCAGCTCAGTCAGACATGTCCAAACCCATGGAGTGTCCTCTGGAAGCACAAAGCTGGCAAAGCATTCACTTGGCAATAGCTATTAAAAAAAGCTCATAATGTTTTTGGAGTCAAAATTGGGGAGATAAGAGGGGGTAAAAATGTATTTAGTGTGTGTAAGGAAAGAGGCAGTGCACAGAGCCTGGGATTGTCAGAGCTGGTTGTTGATTCTTGTAACTCCTTTATCTCTCCACAGTCATGGAAATTGCCTGGAAAGGTCCACAGGATCCACCCTCACCGGAGCATGGTCTGCTGGGGCTGGTGCTGGGAGTTCTCAGCAGCAGTGGGAGGGGGAGCAGCTGCTGTGCAGCTGATGTAAGGAGCACATCCCTGCTCCTGGGAGATCTGGGCTCAGGTTTTTTTGGAGAAGGTGGTGCAGATAAATGTGCTGTGTGAGAACCAGCCCCAGCCTCCCATTAAACCCCGTGTGTGGTATTGACCTGATTGATCAGGCTCCGGGTGGCTCCTGCAGCCTTTCCACAGCACCGAGGGAAAGAAGCAATTCCCTAAGTTAGGGCGAGACTGAAAAGATTTTCTGTTGCCTATTCAGCCTGAAATACCTTTTTCTTACGTTTTGGATTATCACTATTTCAGGCCTGCACCAGAGGAAAGTTTTTGTACAAGATATTTGTTAATGGAATTCCCCCCACTCCCCGCCCAGAGCATTCCAAAGGAAGGAGTCAGGATTTAAAACCTGTGAGCTTCTGGCCAGTCTTGTGATAGTTAATACTGTCTGGCAGATTCATGAGCAAGTTTGCTAAATCGTTATGATGTAGAGTTTATTTTCCAAGATTAATTTGTTTAAAATAATACCTACTGCTTATCTTGAAAAAGCCTCGCTGCTAAATATTATTTCAATAAATAAATGCTGTACATTGCCTTCATTTTTCCTCTCAAATTAATCCTTTGGCATAGCATTTATCTTTAGGGCATTCTGAAAAATCCAAAGGTATTTAGGTTAAATTGATTTAATATACCTACATATTGCTTTTGAGAGTGGTTAGGGAGGGAAATCTTGATTGTGTGTTGCTGAATTTGGTTTTAAATAAATCGAATCACCTTGTGTGGCCACGACTAGAGAATTAGCAGTCTGTTTTCTGATGATCATCTCCTGTTATCTGAGATAACAGGCACAGGGATGTGGGGCCAGAGGGGAATTTACTTTTCCTTTCCCAACGCAGAGGAATGAGCTGTTGCTGAAAAACAGGGAATAACCAACTGAGAAAGGAGATGAGCATGAACAGGTTTGGTTGAAAAGGTTATAATTATCAAGGTGAGAAATAGGAAAAAAACCCCTAAGCTGGACCATGAGGTTAAATCCAGGGTGGAATGAGACCAGGGCTAGGATTGGAGTGCTTTGAGCTGGGAATCAGGGGATTTCTCACCAGTGAGCTGTGTGTGAATGGGAAATGGGCCCCAGGGAGAAGGGCAGAGACCAGTCCCGCCTGGGTGAGGGAATTTGTGTGGAAAACAGATCTGGATGGGGCATCCTGTGCTGCCAGAGCAGTGCTGGCTCCAGCCTGGGGGCTCCTGGGGGGCCTGGGCCTCACAAAACTCTCCCTGTGGAGCAGAACCTCCCATGTGGGAGTGCTGCAGCATGTCACCTGCTCAGGGGCATGTCTGTGTGCCTACAAACTGAATTTTGCAGCTCAGGGGATGTGTGCTTTGTTCCTCTCTGCCCGTGGGCTGAGATGTGCTCAGAGCAGGTGAGGCTGGGACGATCTGAGCAGCTTTCACCATCACTGCTTCCTCTTCCTCAGCTCTCCCAGGAACTGAAGGATCTGACCAGCTTTCACCATCACTTTCTCCTCCTCAGCTCTCCCAGGAACTGAAGGATCCTACAAGGTTTCACCATCACTTGTCATCACTTCTTTCTCTTCCCCTGCTCTCCCAGGAACTGGAGGATCTGACCAGCTTTCACCATCACTCCTTCCTTTTCCTCAGCTCTCCCAGGAACTGAAGGATCTGGCCAGGTTTTACCATCACTCCTTTCTCCTCCTCAGCTCTCCCAGGAACTGAAGGATCTGAGCAGGCTTTCACCATCACTTCTTCCTCAGCTCTCCCAGGAATTCCCTGCTGAGCTCAGGCTCTCCATGAGATCTCACCATGATCCCTGTCTGCTCTTCCCTGTGCAGGACCTGATCCGAAGGGATATCCTGTATTACAAAGGGCGCATAGACATGGATAAATATGAAGTGGTGGATATAGAAGATGGGAGAGATGATGACTTCAATGTCAGCATGAAGAATGCCTTCAAACTCCATAACAAGGAGACTGAGGAAATGCACTTATTCTTTGCCAAGAAACTGGAGGAGAAGTTACGATGGCTTAGAGCTTTCAGAGAAGAAAGGAAGATGGTAAAAGAAGATGAAAAGATAGGTGAGGAATGTGGAAATGAATCTGAAAGGAGGTTGTTGGTGTTTAATTTAGCCCCAATGGGTGGAGGAGCCTGCTTTTTTTTTTTTTTAATGGTAAAATTGCAGTTCATCCTTGTTGAAATGTCCTCAGTTGCTCTCCTAGCCATAAATAGATCTCTTTCCAGCTCAGTTATTGTTCTTTCTGGCCCTCAACAAACAAATTCTGCCCATAGCTCAAGCCTGGAGCTCTGTGGGTGTGTGGGAGAGGCAAGTCTTTGGCCACCCACCTTCAGGGTCTCCTGGCTGCATCCTCCTGCTCTCCTTAAGGATGTTTCGTGCAGAGGGGAGGCAGCCAAGTGAGTGGCAGCCCTTCCCTTGCACAGCCCCTAAACTGACCGTGACCAGTGTCAGCCCAGGCTCAGCTTGTTGCTCAGCTCTTTATGCCCAGGCATATTTATGACACCATATAAATAAAAATGTCTTTAATCTCACTTTTCATCCAGCCCCCTGCCCAAGTGAGATTAGAAAGAGGCCACGGTGGAGTCGCTTTTCAGTAGAACACCCAGAGTGTTTGCAAACAGTGCAGAGCATCCCCTTCCCCAAAAGGAAACGAGGCTTTGTGAGCAACCTTCTGAATTGTGTTTGCCGTGTTCCCTTTTCCAGGCTTTGAAATTTCTGAGAATCAAAAGCGGCAAGCGGCAATGACAGTAAAGAAAGTCAGTAAGCAAAAAGGTAACCGGCAACACGCTCTGTGCCTGGTGATGTGAGGGTGGAGCGGGCTGGGCTGAATCCTGCTGGGCTAGGATCCAGCATCCCCTCAACTTCCCCCTCCCTTCTCTTTTTATATCAAATACCGTTTGTGCTTTGTATCCTTCCTTAATGTATCTGTGGGCCAAATTAATCTCTGGTCGAAGGTGGTGGGAAGAGCCAGTGGAACTTGCACCAGAGATGAATTTGATCTCGTGTCTCCAGTCTGATGTCCAGAAGCTGTCCCTGGGGGCAGAAATCTATCTCAGTTGTTTATCTCAGGCTGAAATGGGAGTGAGTGCGGAGGTGTGTAGAGGTTCTGCTAATTCCCAAAGTCTCCCATTAGCAAAAAAAAAAAAAAAAAAAAAAAAAAAAAAAAAAAAAAAAACAAAACCGAACACCAAAACAAAACAAAACAAAAAAAAACTAAAATGCTGGAACTGGGGAGGGAGTACCCCTTTCCTGCTGCTGAAAAGGAAAGGGACACTCTTGTTTCCTGGGGCTGCCTGTAACTTTTTAAGGACAGCACAGTAGCATCAACTCTAGGAAATAAAGTATTTTAGTAAAGACCTTGTATCTCTGGAATGTCAGATTCATTTCCCCAGCCAGGCAGGCTGCAGCCAGCTGAGCACCACCCTGCCTGGTGTTAGGCAGAGTCTCAGCTGGCCAAAGCCAGGTTAATTCTCTCTCGCAATAACTCTTGCAGCTACAGGTTTGGAAATACTCCACACAGAGGGAAGGTCAGAGAGGTCAGTCCTCAAGTTCTCCAAAGCTTCACACAGTCATGGATGTACTGATTTGTTACCAAAGTACCATAGCACAAGTAGGCCTACAAAGTGGGTTTGGAGAGAGCTCCTCAAGGCTTGGCTCAGGTCAGGTGCAGGCAGGTTGGTCCCCGCTCTGTGCAGGTGTTTTGGGGGGTTTTGCAGAAGCTGAAGGAGCTCTTTGCTTTCTGCCTCACCTGTGTGTTGTCTACTGGCTTTGCTGGTCCAGGAGTGGTTTGCCAGGCCAGCTGTGAACTCCTTGGTTTGCTGTGTCTCTCCATTGTCATCAGTCTTCTCCTCTCTACTAACTTCTTTTGTTGTCTCCTGAGATGTTCTCTAAAAACTCTCCTGGCCAGATGTTCTAAGCTCAGAGTGTGCACACCCAGAGCAGGCCCAGGTGCCTGACACTGCCCCAGCCCCTCAGCACCTGCATGTCTGTCCCTCAGCACGGGAGCATCCACAGGGCTCATGGAACTGCACAGTGAGAGAGCCTGACTTGCATGACTGCCGTGACAAAACCAGGGTCAATTACTGCTAGCTGTTCAGTTCATTATATTATTAATTAATAGAGGTATTAATTAATAATGGTACTGTTCAGCCAGTAAGTGACACAGTTCAGAGGTGCCTGAGCATGCCTGCCAGTATTCCCACGTAAATCACTGGACTTGCATCCTGACAAATACAATCTGCCTGACAGGACTCGTGTCTCACACAGCAATTGCTCTCTGTCTGCTCTCTTTGTCTTTCTCTCTCTTTCTCTCAGAGATGAAAAAGGAGGGGTTGTTATCTTGGGCTTCTCGGACTATGAAATTCATTAGCTCCTAAAACAGCAGTCAGCATTTCTTTAGTGAAGAACGAGCTTAGGCTGTGGCACTGGCAGTTCTTTTTATGGGATTAAGTCCTCGAGCCAGACAGAAGTTCAGTCACAGCCCAGCACCGAGTTAAGCACAGCCTGGTTGGTTTTGGTACGTGAAATCTGACAAACAACAAATAGGGGCATTAAAAGGGTAGCTCTCTTTGGTGATCATAGCCCAGTCTCAGGCTGATTAAATTAAATATTAACGCTGAGAACTCTTAGTTTTGTTACTCTGTGGTTTGTCTTGTGCCCCAGACCCAACAAGGCTGCCAGAGCAGGAGGCTGCTGGCACTGCTCAGAAGGGAGAGGGAGGAGGAAACTCCTGAGAGCTGGCTTTTGGTGATTGATTTTTTTAAATCTTACCCTATGCATTTTACAGATATCGACAACATTTCATTTTGCCAAGACCTTGGCAGCACTTGGGGCTGTGGGTGTGCCTGTGCCAGGGGCTGCTGCTGCCTCTGCCCTCCTGCAGCCCCCAGGAGAGCTGGGAAGGGCTGGGAGCTGCTTTTGGAGCATCAGTTGTACCTGAAAAGCAGGGAGGCCCTTCAGAAGGAGGAATAGGTCACTGTGTTCAGTAGAAGTCTTAATTTATTTAAATGCAGGATGGTCTCAGTGGCTGCAGCAGGGCTTGAGAGCTCAGCAGCTGGAGGTGCTGCCAGCCCAGCTCCTGTGTCACAGGATACCTATTACAGACTTGTTCCTAGATTATCTCACTTGTTCCCTGCACCTCTTAAATGGGAAACCATGGTAATTCCCCTGTCACAGAACACTTAAGGAAGAGAGAAAAGCCGTGAAGGAGGTGAAATGGAAAATGCAATCAACTTTGTTAGAGGTGAAGCAGAAAAACATTTTTCAAATAGTATAAACTGCTGCTTATTTCATGCACTGTTGTACCACACCTCCCAGAAGTATTGCTCTGGAGATGGCTGGCATGTGTTTGAGAGGGAGGCATTTAAACCTCTGCTGGCTGCAGCAGGAGAGGGGGAAGCAGCTGAGAGCAGCAGAAGAAACCATAAAACTCTGCTTTTTAAACGAACAGGACCTTTATCCAGGTGACTCAGTGAGGACACACTCCGAGTGCTTTGAGAAGTGTTTGGTGCCCAGCTGAGGGTGCTGTGTGGGGCAGCAGCTCCCTCGTGGCTCCCAGGTCTGCCCAGCAGTGTGTGCAGAGCCAGGCTCCCTGCCAGACCCACTTAGTGATGGGCAACATCCCAGGATTTGCACTCCTTATTGGATTAGGCACAACGTAACGACATTAGACCAGGTGCCTTAAGAGAGCATTCAACCAATTTTTGGCCTTCTTTAAGTCCATTAGACATCCAGTGAATGGGTAGAGCTGGCTCTGCACCTCACTGGCAGAGGAAAGGGCTGGTTGCTGCTTGCATTGGCTGCTCAAGGTTTTTGCCTCTTGGTTGCTGCCCTTCAGCTCACTTCAGTGCCACGGTGGGAACTGGGAACAGACTCAGTCTGGTGTCTCCCAAAAACAGGGAAGTAATGGGAGAAATTTATTTGTTTTATCTTACCAAAACAACCCAAGCCCCTCCCTGCAGCCCTTTGCAGGCAGAAAGGCAGGGACTGTGCAGAGCCTGGGTCCCACCAAGGGACATAAGGGTGGCACTGCCAGCACCACACTTGTCACTGACTGAAGGAGTGAAAACTGCCTTGAATGGATCCCTTGTGGATCTCCATTCCATCCTTAATTTAGACCAAGGTTAGTCCAGGGTAATTTTTCCATTTCTAAGCATCTGAAAGAGGAAGCTCGTGGAGTGTCTCTCTCCATGAGGGGCCTCTGTTCCCTGGCCAGCTGTGATTCCCCCTCCAGGGGTTGGTGTTTGCAGCCTGCAGGAACACTCAGTTCCCTGTCTGATCCCCAGCTCTGCCCCTCTGCAGGACAGCCTGTCCACAGCAGGGATATTTGTTCATATCCTAGCAGCTGCCAGCCAGTGGTGTCAGGGAATTAGAGACCCTTCCAGGAAAGAGACTCCATTCTTAAAGCACCACTTCCCACTTTGGGAAAAGGAACAGTCTGTTGAGATTTAAAGAAATGATTTAAAGTAAGTGAAGTAAAGATTTAGTGTGAGCTGGGGGTGTTTCCCACCTCAGGAGAGCTCTTGAGCCCCACCCTCCATGCAGCTCCTCTCCCTGCCCTGTGCACTTCCCCAGGAGATGCCCTGAGGAGATGCCCTGACAAGTCTTTGGGACGAGGTAAGCAGAGATCCAGTCAGCATGACCCGAGAAAGATGCTGTCACTATAGCTGCCATGCAAACCCAGCAGGGGTTAAATCATCAGCCAGCATGAACTGCCTTGGCCTGTCACCAAGCACCCTCTGAATCACTGGATTTTCCTGTTAATTTATTCCTTTCTGATCACTTGAGCTCGCAGCCAACTATGTCACACAAACCCTGACCCAGACACACAACAGCTTCTCTGACTTCCCACTCTTCTGCACTCGAGGCTCTCCCAGCAGCCGTGCACAGCAGAGCTGGGCAGGACAGGGCTGACCAGGGTCTCTCCCGTCCTTCTCCTGGCTGTTTAATCCCATTTTATTGCCTCTTCCTTGCTGACAAGATTGACGTGGCCCTGCCGTGTTTCCCCAGCGCTTCACACGTGTAGGCACAGCCCCGGGGGATTGCAAGAGCCTTGAGCAACCACAGCCCGACTGCTTGAAAACAACGAGGGGCATTTGCATTTTCGGATAATCAGGGTCGCTTCCCTTTTTTCGCAGCACAGGAGGTGAAAGAAGGGAGCTGATCGTGTTGTCGGTGGTATTTCCCCCGAGATTCAGGGCAGTCTCAGAGTTTACCCCGTTTCTTGTAAAACCCAGACCCCCCCAGCGCTCTCTGCACCATCCCACTGGTGGCATCCAGAATCCAGCTGGAGCCCTCAGTGTCCCCCAGGAACCAGTCAGATCTGCACGCTAAGGCAAATCAGGAATAAATCCTTGTCTGGGGGGCCTCTGAGCATGGTACTGGTGACATTTGCTGAGCAAATCCCCCCGGGCAGATTTTTAGTGAGATGTTAATGGCCCTGGTGAGGAGAGTCAAGGTGTTGACATCGATGACATGTTGAGATTCCCACTGAAATAAGTTTGTGAGCCCGGATACTCCTGCGCCTTGAGCTGGGTGAGGGGTTTTAGGAAGGGATTGCTCCCCAGAAGCTGCAGCAGCATTCCAGGGCTAAACTGATCCCTTCCTATCAGTGAAACCCAGGGAGTAAGCTGTGTGATCAGCCTGCAGGGTGCTGGAGGAGAGGGAGGCAGTGCAAACACAGGATGGCAGAAATTAGTTTTCACCCAGCTCTGATGGATAAAGCCCCAGTATCATTTATTCCATCTTGCCTCGATTAGCTTTTCTTATCACACGAGGAATCATTATCTTAATGTCTGCTCTAATGACATCAGGCTGCAGTGGCAGACTTGATAAATAGACTCCAGAGGGTCGGGTTAGCTCAGCGTGTGTAGGTAGATGTCGTGGTTGTCTGGGGAACACCAGGACATGAGATGACTGCTTCCTCCTGCATTTCTCAAGCTGCAGCCAGCCCTCTCCCTCCTGAAGAGAGAAGGGAGGTTCGTGGTTAGAAAAGGGGGCTGAGGCATGTTCTTCTGACTGGTAGCATGCATCCCTGGAAACACCAGGGCCCTGGAGTGAAATCCTGGCTAGGTAAAGAGCCGTGGCTGAGGCACCACTGAGATTCCTCTGGAGCTGGGCAAATAAGGCAAAGTGAGAGCTGGGCGATTGAGCAGGGAGGTGTAAAGGGAGGAAATCCAGCGGGTCAGGACTGCCTGGGGAGGCAGAGGGCTCCTGTTCACAGCTCCATCCTCACCTCGGGGACAACCAGCTCCCGACGCATCGTCCTCTGCCAACACCTGAGCCAGGGAGCGGTGGGGCAGTGCTTTGAGATCCTCTGTTGAAATGTGCTGAAGAGGGCAAAGGGCTGGACCCACCCAGCCAGTTCGGCTCGTTTCTTTGCCTTAAACTCGTGGCTGTGACAGGAGTAATTAACCATACGACAGTTAGTGCTCTGCAGGTTTGTCTCTGGCTTCCCCGCATGGGGGGGTTACGGTGATCAGGAGCAAGCTGAATTTGGGGGGGGTTTGGAGCATTTCCTAAAATGCTGAGCTGCTGTTGAGCTCTGAGGGGGCTGGAGGGTTCCTTGGGCAGCACTGGCCAGGGCAGGGCTGCCAGCAGGGGTGGCGATGTCACTGTCCCCTCCGCAGCTCAGGCTAATGAGCAGCGTGAGACCTGGGCAGCAGGCTGGGGGCAAAGCCTGGGCAACAGCTGCTGATCAAAGGATAAGCTCAAATCTCCTAGGTGGAGGATGGAGTAAACAGCTTGTGAGGCAAGTTTCCATGGTTATGTGGAGGAGATGTGCGTGTTCTCCGTGTCTGTGTCGTGTGAGCCCGGGGAGGGGCCGTGTCCTGCTGGATGATCCGTCTGCACGAGTCCCTGTGGATTGCCTGTGGGTTACCAGCATGCTTCACGTGCTGCTGAAATCGTGTTGTAACCTCAAGGAGGAGAGACACTTCGGAAAAAAAAAAAAAAAAAAAGAAAGAAAAAACCCCCAACCCTAAAAAACCCAAAATCACCCAGAAAAAAACCCCACCCCCAACCTAGAAGGGAAAAAACGAGACAGTTTAAAATCTTTTAATTGTTTCCTTCTGAGCTGAGAAATCCGAAAGGCTCCAAGTGACGTTGCCTGGTGCTATAAAAAGACATGATTTCAAGTGACAGCGCAGCATCTCTCACCAGTTTTGTCTAGCCAAATTACGAATCTGGGAATTTTCTTGTTCTGCTCGGGAGCAGCTCTGCCCAGCCCCGCCCTGCGAGCGATCCCTCCGTGCAGCTGCAGCCGCGCTGCAGCAGGAGGCACGAACCAGCAGAAGGAGCTCCAGCTCTGCCCGTGGGGTGGAGTTGGCTGCCGTGTCTGGAAATCGGTACTCACCCATCGATTCTTCCCTTTGTGCTTTGAATTCCGCTCGCCACGCTGCCCAAAATTGCCTTGGAAAAGAGCTTTGCTCATTTCTTTCTGGTGAATTGCAGCGGAGTTATGGCTTTGCATATTAAAAATAATTTCCCTCAAGAGACAATTTTGCGCGATGGCCCCGAGTTCTGATGAGGGAACAAACCACTTCAGAGCAGAACAGAAAAATACCTGCCTGCCAGACTTTTCCCAGAATTGCTCTTTCTTAGGATTCGAAGATGTGCAGATTAGGTGAATCTCCCCCTCCCAGTTTCTGTTCCCCAGAACATGGGTATGCCCCCCCAAAAAAAAAAAAATATGCAGAAGTCATTCTTGGGGGCACCTCAAGCCATGGCAAAGTGCTGTCTGACAGTTCCACAAGGAAATGCAGTCTGGAATTCCCAGAGCACAGTGGTTTTATTTGCATGTCCCACACACAGCAATGGTGCATGTCCTTGAGATGCACAGGTTTGATCCTTCAGACCACTGGATAAATAAGAGAAATGTGAAACCTTCAGCTGCTTATGCAAGTAGAACCAGCCAGGAGCTTTTGGCATTCATCCAGCCCAGATGTTGAGCCAGTAGCCCAGATGTTGATGCCAGTAGCCCAGATCCCACACGTGCAGCTGTGGGAAGAGCTGTTTAACTGAGGGAAGGGGCAGGCTGTGCATGGGTGTGTTCCAAGCAAGGACAGACATTTTTCAGGAGTTTTGGGAAAGAGCTGAGCGGGGTTTGGTAGTGATCTGGCCAGGGGAGTCTGCCCTTTTCCCTTTTGGAGAAGGCAGACTATGGATTCCCTTCCTTGCAGTAACTCCATCACTGTCAGTGGGCATCAGCCAGACTCTCCTTTCTCTACTTCTTCAGCTTTCCAAGTGCACGGCATTTTGCTGATCCAGGAGATTTCCTAGCATTTTGTATCACCATTAAAATACATTAGTTCACCCTCCTCCATTTGGTTGAGAGGCAGTAAAGAGCCCAGCCACAGGATACCAAAGCCATGGGGCCATGTCACTAAAGCAAGGTGGCTTTAAAGACTTCCAAAGCTAAAAACCATTTCTGTGTCCCCACCCCCAGTAGCAGCTTTAGATTCACAGCTCTTCTGTTGTAGAACGTGAGTAATTTTAGTGGCACAAGGACTGTTTGCCTTTGAGGTAATTCCTGGTCAGTCTGAGAGCCAAAGCAGATTTATTTCCCAACTCTAGCCATGTAAGGGACCTGTAACAGATCCTAACATTCCCACTGATCCTAAAATCCCTCACCAGTCTCTCCTGGGAAAATTGGCCAAGGGCTGGTGGCCTCCAGGAGAATGTTTATGCTCTTGAATGGGCTCAGGGCTGGAGTTTGTCCTCTGCAGTTGGTCTCACTGGCCATTGGCCAGCCTGGAGATGGGCAGCTCGGAGCAGGGCAGTGCCAGGAGAAGGGGTGGGAGAGGTGGGCAGAGGGGAGCTCAGAGCCCTGCCCTTGTGAGTTGCAGTCACACAGTGATTGAAATTCAGACTGTTCCTTTGGGTTCTGTACTGACCAGGGTGGTGCAGAAGTTGTGTCAGGTTTTCCTGCAGCTGCCCCTGCCCGGGGGTGACCCCAGCACAGCTCTGGGGCTGCCCCCGGCTCTGCAGGTGGGAGGCAGGAGCTTGGGAAGGCACAGTAGAGGAACCATTGATGAGTAGTTATTCCAGCATGCAGGTACAGATGCAGAACATCTCCAGGTCGATCTTTCCAAGTAAGTTTGAAATGCTAATTGTGATGAATTTATTAAAGCTTAATGAGTGTGAATCGCCGAGCAGTTTTTGCCCACTGTGAGGAATGATCTCGGTTATTCTCTACAGTGGACAGAGAGCTGCACAAAGCACAGTAAAGAAGGGGAAATCAGTTAGATGTACTCAAGACATCTCCATTCGGAGGAGTTTCCACCCTCGATCGGTAAATTCCATAGCAGGAATTCTCTTCCCTAAAGACACGCCTTAGCTCCTACCCCAAAGAGGTCCTGCCTGCCCAAGCAGCACGTGGCCCAGCTGTGTGGGAGCTCTGTGGGTGCCCTCGTGAGGCTTTCCCTGTGTGTCAGTGCCCGTCGTGTGCCGCCGTCCGTGCCCGGCCAGCGCTGGTGTGTCTGTGTGTGGTAGGAGCCGCATTGCTGTGCACACCTTGCTCTGGTACCTGGGTGCTAATCACCGTATTTTGCCTTCTCCAGCACCTTCCCAGCCGAGGATCTCAAAGTGTTTTACAAACATTAATTAATTTAGCTTCACCACCCTCCTGTGAGGTAGGTGGGGGATGCCATGCCGCTGTCCAGACGAGGACACTGAGCTGCTCGGGGACAGTGGCCTCGCTGCTGTGGTTAAAGCCCGGGGAGGCGACGGCCCCCTCCCGCAGAAGGAAGAGCAGTTCTGCATGATCCCGAGATGGCCAGAGCTTACAGCGAGCTGCTCCACAGCCCGCTCCTCTCTCCTTCCTGCAGTCACGGTTTCCAGCCGGCCCCGCTGCCCCGAGGCTGAAGGAGGGGTTGTCCTTGTGGGGAAGGACATCCAGACTGTGTCACTGTGCCCTGTAGGCTGCGCTTTGGTGGTGACACGCATCCCCTCTGTTCCACTTCAGTCGCCCAGAGCCACCCTTTACACGCCACGCTTTACAGCAGGATGCTGAGGCCCCCTCGTGCCGTGGGAAAGCTGTAAGGGCAGCGTCCCCTCTGCCCGTTCCTGCACAGGAGCTGTGGCTCACCTGTGTGGGAACTGAACACCTCAACCCGAAAAGCGTAGCCGTGCCAGCCCGTCCGTTGCTGCCCGTTGGGATCGAGCAGAATCAGCCTTTCCTGCGTTGTGTGCGGCCGGTTTGGGGCTGAAACCAGACTGGTGGATTGAGAACAAACCCTGTGGAAAAGTCCTAAACGGTTCCTAAAGGAGGAGCTGCCCTCCGTGTGGGTGCATCCTGCAGGGAAGGGCTTCTCCCACCGCAGCTCGGCTCGGTTCCGCGCGGAACCGGCGCGGGCCCGGTCCGCGGGGCATGGCGGGGCCAGGCTGTTCCCCAGGGCGAGCTGGGAGCTGGGAGGGCGAGCAGGAGCTTGGAACGGGACCGGTTAAACGGAGCGGGATGAGCTGGCCTCGGCGGGGCCCGTCCCGGCTCTGCTGGCTCGCACAGGACTTTTCCATGAGCGGGGCAGAGCCCTGCCCTGCAGGAGCAGCGGATCCTGTCCCAGCCTTGGAGCTTTGGTGCAGGGAGGCAGCTCGGAGCCCAGAGGTCAGGCAGGCACCGCGTCCTGGAGATTGGCCAGCGCTGGCACGTCCTGGCGTGTGGGACCCCGTTATGGAGCCATAAGGAGCGATAAGGAGAGATAAGGAGCGATAAGGAGCGATAAGGAGAGATAAGGAGAGATAAGGAGCGATAAGGAGCGATAAGGAGAGATAAGGAGCGATAAGAAGCAGTAGCATGACGAAGAACGACTATTGACCCGATTGCTCTTTGACTGATCTGTTTCTTTTTCCCCCCAATCATCGATGCAGGTGTGAGCTACTCCAAGTCGGTTCCTCCAGCCTACCCACCACCCCAGGATCCATTAAATCAGGGACAATACATGGTGACAGATGGCATATCCCAGTCCCAGGTCTTCGAGTTCACCGAACCCAGACGCAGCCAGGCACCATTCTGGCAAAACTTCAGCAGGTTAACACCATTCAAAAAATAATACCTAGAGAGATGGAGAATTTTAACTTAAAAGAACTAAAATTTAAAAAATAAAAATAAATAAAATTATATTTATAGATGGACCTTTTTTCGGAGAAGCACTGTTGCAACTAAATATATATACATATATATATGTATACACACATTTTAAAAATAATAATATATATACATATATGTATATATATAGAAGGACCAAAAACTTTTTTTTTGTTGTTTTTGGGAAGTAATCTGCTACTAGATACTAGGAAGCACCAATGATTTCTAACCATGTGACTTGTTTTATTTTATTTTACTCCATTGGTTGGACATTTCTTTTTGTTGTTTGGTTTTTATTTTTTTTTTTTTCCCTCTGTTTTCCTCCATTTCCATCCGAGTCGTCATTGGCATCCCAGAATGCTTTCTCGCTTGTGTGACTCCGTCATGGAACTTCCTCATGGACTACATTGGTGTATATTTTCTTTGATTTTATTTATGGGGGGGGGGGGGTGTTGTTTGTTTTTTGGAGTGCTGGGAGGTCTCTGCTCCCTCTCCCTCCCTCTCCGTCCCTGGCTGTGCCCGAGTCCCCGCGGGCCCGGCGCTGTCCCCGTCCTGCATCCCCGGTCTGAGCCGTGCCTGTCTGGATGTGCTCCCTGTGCTCCCGCTCCGCTGCGCAGTATTTCTCTGGCTTTAACTGTTCTCTCGTGGGCAGGTGAAACCCAGCAGAAGGGCAAGCAGCTGTTTAGGAAGTGAGAGATGGGTTTTCCTCAGTTCATTTTTTTTTTTTTTTTGCGTTTTTTTTTTTAAGCGCTTGTCTTTTTCTCAATTCGGTGTGATTCGTTCACACGCGGAGTAAGACGGAGAAAAGAGAATCAGGGGCTTTTCTTCTTTTTTGCTTTGTTTCTGTGGGCTTATCTTTGATTTATTTTCTTTTCAAGCTGAGACACTTGAAAAGCCCACTCCTATCTTTGTTTTCCATGCAAAGATAAAAAGCTTAAAAACCCGATGGCTTCATGCCCCCATCGCAGAGAGGAAAATTGGCTCGGAGGCTCCGACAGGCGGCCAGTTTTCTGTCTTCAGGAACTAAGGTCCCATCCTTTGGCCACACTCAGCCCGCACAGCAGCCCCTCACGAAGCACTGATCGCCACTTGCAGGAGCAGTGACCCCAAAAGCGAGGCCCGTGGATGCTCCCAGTGCCCACGCCGGGACCCCCCAGCTCTGCCCCGTTAGCGGCAGGATCCTCGCCCCAGCCCAGGGGTTCCCACCCGAGCTGCAGAGGGGCTGGGGGCTTGCAGGAGCCTTGCAGGAGCCTTGGCTGGGCAGTGTGACCCCGGCTCTGTGCCCAGCCCCTGGTGCTGCTCCAGCCCGGGCCCCTCCGCGGCTCCCGGGCGGGTCTGGGGTGATGGATCAGCACAACCCTCCAGGTGTCTTTCTCTCTCTTTTTCTCCCTCTGGAGATTCACAGCTCTATTTTTAAAGACCCTTCCTACAGTTTTAGCCTTAAGTACATTTGTTTGCAAGTGCAGGAGCTTATGGTTAAGCTTGTAAAACAGACCATTGTCAGGAGGAGGATTTTTTTTTTTTTCCTAGGGCAAATGAGACTGTTTAACCAGATTTAGAAGATGAACTTGAAATCTTTGCAGAGCTATTCTGCAAGCTCCTTTGAAAATGTGGGATGAAGTGATTGATCACGGTATTTGTCATTTTCTTTGGAATCTGATCCACCACATAAGCACCCCGGACAAAGAGCGTGGAGATACTTTTTTTTTTTTTTTTCCTTTTTTTTTTTTTTTTTTTTTTTTTTTTTTTTTTTTTTTTTTTTTGCCCCTAAGAAATCCAAGTGAATGAGAAGAGCAGAGAGTGTGATTTCATTGTTTCCATGGAGCCTGTTTTATTTCAGGGCATATCACAAGGGCGGCATTATTTTTATTTAAATCCAGAAATAATCTCTCTTATACTTTTGAATAATCTAGAAACTATCAATAACCAGCAAAGCCAGATTAGTGTTTTGGAGAGGAGGAGTGGCCCCTCTGTGACAGGCAGCAGGCAAACACCAGGAATCCCAAATAGGAAGCAACCCAATTTTATATCAGAAATTATTTTTATGCTCTTTTGTACCTTTGCATTTTTATGGCTAGATTTTAATATGGGATACATAGCAAATATTGTTTTGTTTCTTTAACAGAATGAGGATTTAAAGCAGTGCATGAGACGGGTTCTTATCAGTTAACTGAAATGTTTTACTCTTTCTGAGTGGCTGGAGAGAGGCAGAGAGAGAGAGAGAGAGAGAAAGAGAGAAAGAGAGAGAGATTCCAAAATGTTGTCAACGCGATGAAAATTTCACTTAGTCCTTTTGCCTTTTTAATTGCTTAGGGAAAAAAAAAAAAAAAAAAAAGACCAACCAAGTAACAAGCACATTAGTTAAGCCTGTTCATTTACTGTTTTGTGCCTCAGAGAGTGAGAATGAGACATCCATAATTTTTATGAGAAGATGCTTCCTAAATATTCAGCACTAGGAAAAAAGAAACACCACCGCCACACCATTATTTGCATCATAAATCAAGATCTGACAAGGCCACTTGTTGGACTCGCAGCTTCTTTGTTAAGTGGGAAGCCCGCCCGGGGCAGCGCCGGGCGAGGGGCTGGGCCCGCGGGCCTGCAAGAAAGCTCTTGCCCTCCATAAATTGCCGAGGTGCTGCGGGAGACGGAGCATTGGCACAAAGAAGAACCAGCACTGGGTGCCGCTTGAGCCCCTGCTGAGGCTGTCCCGGCAGGGAGCGGGGCTGGAGCGCGTGTGACAGCGCTGGGAGCAGCGCCCGTGCAGATGGGGGTGACTTGACTGAGCCTCTGGTACAGACTTTGCATCCCAGTGCCAGACAGGAGGAACCCACTTCCCATTCCATATGCAGAAACAAGAGAGTTGTAACAAACTTAACATGTTTACGGTATTTCTCTGGCTGAATCTATATATATATATATATATATATAAGAAATAAAAAGAAACCCTCTTCCCTAGGTGACTGACATGCATTACCCTTAACCTAGACACTAGAACAGAGGATCTAAATTCAAGACTTTCGCCTCCCCACCCCCTCCAAAAAGTCAAACAAGAACCAACCTAGGTGCATCTAACAGTTGTAAATAGAAAATACTACATAGAGAAATATATTTGAAATTTGTTTCAGTTTCTGGATGGGCACCAGCCGTCCATTGCAATGTTATTGATAGTACACTGTGGTGCTTTGGGTTTCTGGTTTTGTTCTCTTTATGCTCTGTCATCTTTTCATTGCAGCTACATTTCAGGGAACATGTATATTTAGTAGCTATTGTAAGTTCTGCATGGCATCACCAAGCTTATTTTTCCTTAAGAAGAAAAGAAGAGTCTGTAGGAGCTTAAAGGCACTATGACGACAGGGACCTGTAGCAGAGAATTAAAAAAAAAAAAAAAAAAAAAAAAAAAAAAAAAAAAAAAAGGTTTTTAAAATTCTAGTTTGAAGCCAAATACTGATATTTTAGTGCTTTTGGGGTTTTAACAGTAAGAGCAAATAAAAAGAAAAAAAAAAAAAAAAAAAGAAAAAAAAGGATTTTGGTAACCCAGCTGATCCGCACTTGCCAGTTTTATTATTTTGTTTATATTGGACTGTTTGACCCTGTCAAACAAGTGTCAAAGTTGTGTGTATAAAACAAAAAAGAGTGTTTAAAAAAGTGTTGTAAAGACACTGAGCCTTATGAAAATATTTATGGAATTAAATAAAAGAAGTGAAAAGGCATCTGAAGGCATTTTAAATCATTTCCCTCAGAGCGGGGTCCCCCTTCTCCCAAGGCTGAGCACGGGGTGGGGCTCCAGTGGCCAGCGGACAGTCGTGTGCCACCAAAAAATAGGATTGTCCTGGAAAAATCCCGCTGCCCTTGCCTTGTGCCCTCCCTGTGAGCCGAGCGAATTTGTGAGGACGGAATCCCTGGCAGGAGCTGCTCCGAGCTGAGCTCGGATCAAACCCGGGTTAAATCAACTGTCCCTGCTCTGTGCTCCGAGCTGAGCTCGGATCAAACCCGGGCTAAATCAACTGTCCCTGCTCTGTGCTCCGAGCTGAGCTCGGATCAAACCCGGGTTAAATCAACTGTCCCTGCGCTGTGCTCCGAGCTGAGCTCGGATCAAACCCGGGTTAAATCCGCCCTGTCCCTGCGCTGTGCTCCGAGCTGAGCTCGGATCAAACCCGGGTTAAATCAACTGTCCCTGCTCTGTGCTCCGAGCTGAGCTCGGATCAAACCCGGGTTAAATCCGCCCTGTCCCTGCGCTGTGCTCCGAGCTGAGCTCGGATCAAACCCGGGTTAAATCAACTGTCCCTGCTCTGTGCTCCGAGCTGAGCTCGGATCAAACCCGGGTTAAATCAACTGTCCCTGCTCTGTGCTCCGAGCTGAGCGCGGATCAAACCCGGGTTAAATCCGCCCTGTCCCTGCGCTGTGCCCGGCTCCCGGCCCTTGGGCACAGCCGGGGTCGCGCACAGACACCGCAGATCGCTGGGAGCAGCCTCAGGAGCGGCTCAGAGCCTGTGGGACAGAGCAGGGTGGGGTGTGAGGGATTGGAGCCCTGGGAGCAGCTTTAGGAACGGTTTGGAGCCTTTGGGATAGAGCAGGGTGGGGATTTGGGGGATGAAGCCTTTGGGATAGAGCAGGATGGGGATTTGGGGGATGGAGCCTTTGGGATAGAGCAGGGTGGGGATTTTGGGATGGAGCCTTTGGGATAGAGCAGGATGGGGATTTGGGGGATGGAGCCTTTGGGATAGAGCAGGATGGGGATTGGGGGATGGAGCCTTTGGGATAGAGCAGGGTGGGGGTGAGGGGAGGGAGCCCGGCCACACCCGGCTCTGCTGCAGAGAGTCCTGTCCTGGGACAAGGGACAGGGGGGTTATCCCTGCAAAGCCAGGTGCTCTCTCCAATCCCAGTGGCATTTCCCAGGTAAGGCAGGTGAGCTGTGTATTTCCAGGTAGCCTAAAACTGTGATTATAATCAGGAGAGCGGGGTTGGGAGCCGTGCTTGTCCCACAGGCACAGGGGCTGCGGTGCTGGGAATAATCACAGGCAGGTTGCTCCTTTGGCAGGGAGGGCTCCCCTCTCTCCCCTCTGCCCTGGGGTTCCTGGGGGTGAGGAGTGACCAGGGTTCTATCCCACGGCCCCCGCAGCTGAGGGAACCGGTCAGACAGGGCAGTCAAACCCCACAAACCCGAGGAATTGTGCTCTGAGAGAATGAGAGAGAGGAGAGAGGCAAAGCTGCACGAAGGTTCCTGCGAGGCCACTCTTGGAGCCGCTTCAGGAGCAGACTGGCCCAGACCTCGAACATCACAGCTTCACATTTGCCTCCTGCTTCAGCAACGCCCCCAGCCGAGCTTTTTTCTCTTGCTTGCATTGCTTGCAGTGGAGAGGACGCTGGGGCTGTGCTGGGGTCCGCTCTCCGAGTGCTGCTGTTCCCTCGGGGAGTACCTGAGTCCCTCGGGAGTTGGGAACAGCACGGGCAGCACGCCCGAAATGCGGCTCCGAATCACATCTCCCCTTGGAGAGCTCCCTCCTACCTCACCACTCTCTGTGCAGCCCAGCAGAGTTACCTGGCAGCATTTTGCACTCGCCAGGTTTGCAGGAGGAGCTGCGGGGAAGGATGGGGAGAGAGCCGGGAGAGCGCAGGGTCTGCTCGGGATGGGCAATGCGCCCGGAGCAGGAACCCGGGCACCCAGAGCCTGCTCCGAGCACCCCCGAGGCTTGCTGAGCTTTCACCGAGCCCCTCCCTGCCCTGCAGCTGCTCCCAGCCCGGCTTGCCTCTCCAGCAGTGGGAAGAGCCCTCCACGGCCGGGAGTGCTGCTGCCAGCTGTCGCTGATGGCCAACTTCTGCCTTTGGTGTGATTGGTTTGGTTTCAGCTTCTCCAGCCACCCAGCATTCAGCTACTCCGAACTTGGCCTGCATAAAGCAAAAACCAAAACCAAAGAAACCCATGTAAACCCCCTTTCTCCTGTGGGGAGGGTAGGGCTGTGCTCTGTGCCCCAGGGTGACAGCCCCGGGTGTGTCTGTGCCTCTCCTGGGGGACGGGAGCGTTGTGTAGAGCTGGAAACATCCATGGGCAGGGTGGGCTCCGGCTCCTCTAGGGGTGAGTGATGTGTTCGTGACATGGCAGGAGTGTTTGTGAAGGGCTCTGTGTCAAAGCCTTCTCTGGGTTATCCCTGTGTGTATCCATGGTGTTACAGACCAGCTTTAGCTTTTTAACGAGTGAAACTTTCAATCTGAGTGATGGTGCAGGGATTGCACATCCTGATCCACCCCAAACAATCCATTCTCTTGTTACTCTGGAGCTGAGAAGCAGCACCAGGTTCTGCACTAAGTGCAGCAGCAGCATCCCAAAGCATGTAATGCACCATCCGTGCTGGTTTATAAGGAACAACTGAAATTGCATGTGCTGGGGAGATGAAATAGGAGTAACTGGCATTTTCAGAGTGTTTTCAAGCCCTGTCCACCAAGAGTTCCATAGTCAGCTGCTAAGGAAGGACAGGAGCTGTTGAACTACAAATGCAATCCCCAAAGCTGCAGGTACAAATTGTGAAACTGTCTTTATTTGTCTGCACCTCCCATCTTTACTTCAAGAAAGAGATGGAAGGTATTTCTGAAATGCTTTTAATGTTCACATCCTTTTTTCTTCCAGCTCTCTCCAGGCAAAATGCATCCTGGTGAAGATTTGCACCTTCTCCTGTCAGAGCCACAGGAGTTTGTCACCTCTTGGAGGTTTGACACATCTCTGTGCTCAGCCTTTTCCCCAGGCTGGAAATGGCTCAAAAGTTTTCCCTGTTTCTGGAGCCCCCAGGGCACGTCCCCAAATTTCTCTCCAGCCCCTCCCTGTGTGTTGTCTGAGGGACACGGAGCACTTCCCTCTTTTCCTGGGACCAACAAAGCAGCAGCGAGACAGGGAGCACGGGGGTTTATTTTCCATTCTGGAGGGCGTGTTAAAGGTGCAGCCCTTGCAGGAACACGTGTCTCCTGAAGAAATCTCCAGTGCTGCACTCAGGGCATGGGCTGGGGCAGCCTGTCAGGTGTGACACTGCTGGCTGTCCCAGCTCCAGCTGGGCACAGGGCTGGGAATTGGCGCTGTGGGGGAGAGGAGGGGTGGGGATAGGACTGGGGACACACACGGGGCTGGACACACAAATTCTGGACACAGAGCTCTGGACACACAGAGCTCTTGACACACAGAACTCTGGACACACAGAGCTCTGGAGACACTAAACTCTGGACACATGGAGCTCTGGAAACGAGCAGACCTTGTTCACACTCACAGAGCTCTGCACACACACAGACCCATAACATACACCTAGAGCCTCTCTGGCCTTTATTCCTGTTTCACAGCTGGATGGGAACAGAGACACATTTTTGACAGAATTTGTTTTTTTCACAACAAATCCTGGCGCTAAATTCACTTATAAATAACCTCTGAGAAACAGCTCCAAGACACTCAAGGCTGCCTTTGTGGCCAGCCTTGGAAGCCAGCAGAGTTAACTTCAGAAGAGAAGTTTCATCCTCTGTTTTTCATCTGGAGAAGCAATTACAGGGTCTATTGGTGTATTTGCTTCTCAGCTCACCTTCACAAAAGCTGTACAGCTTTTATTCAGTAAATCCTCGGAGGGTGTGGATGTGCACTCAAACCTCTGCAGGGTCAGAGGAAATCAAAAAGCAGCTGGCCCTTGCCCACAGCGTGGTTTGCCCTGGGTGGAAATGGTTTAGGACTTAAGAGGTGCCTCATCCTAAAGACAGCAGTCCTTAAGTCTGGTTTTACAGAGGCTGAGCACTGCAGAAATGGGAGGGGAGCAGCAGGCTTGAACAGAGAAGTCATTTCCAGGAGTGAAGGCACCAAGTCTTTGTCACTGCTGTCCCTCCAGCCTGGTGAGCCCTGGCCTCTGCAGAGCTCTCTGAGCTGCACTGCCCAGGCTGGTTTAATGTCAGTCTGATGCTGGCTGGCCTGCACATTTGACAGCTTTTCCTTCATCACTCACTCCTGTGCAGGGAGGTTTGAGTCTGAGGAATGGGAGCACATCCTGAAGTGGAATTGCTTTCCACACATTTGGGCCATCACACAAGTCCTGTGTCCTCTGTTTGGGAGCTGGATAAAGCAAAGTGCCATTTGCCTTGGTTTAACTCCTCAGCAGCCAAACTGTGTTTTTTCTGTGCCAAAAAAAGAGCAGCCTGGCAGCACCCAAGCTCAGGAAAGTGGGTGCCTTTGACAGGGCCTGGTTTTTACACAGCCTTAAATCAGCAAAGGACAAGACAAGCAAATTGCACCGGTAGTGCAATTGTCAAAATCTCTGTCACTTGCTGCCTTATAACCACATTGTTTGTATTTTACTTTAGTTGATTTGTGATTTATTTCTGTGGCCTGGCTGGAGCCCAGCTCTGCTGTGTTGGTGGCCAGGGTGTCCATGGCCAGCTGCAGAGGGCTCTGCACTCCCAGGGGACACCCAGGTGACACGAACACCTGGGACAGTCCCCCAGGAGCCCTCCCACTCCACAGGTGGTGCCATTGCCGGGGTGGGGCTGTGTGGACAGGGAGCAGGGAGGCTTTTCCCTGACCCCACCATGGGGAGCCGTCCCCACCTGCCTTAACAAAGCCTTATCCCGCAGGCTGCTTTTCCAGGGACTGTGTGACCAGCACTCTGCTTTCCTCAAAGTCTCACTCCCCCACAGATCCAGGGCAGCACGAGAGGAGTCCCTGGCCAGCCCTGCTGCTGCGGTGGTTTCACGCAATTCAGAGGAAATCCCGACTCTTTGGACCAGGAAAGGAGAACAGGAGCACGTACAATAAAATACCCGGGACCGTGCCGGGAGCCCAGGGCGAGCCATGGCCTCGGGCTCTGCCCCAACAGGGATTGCTCCCCTTGCCCAAGGACTGAGCAGGGATTGCTCCCCTTCCCCAAGGACTGAGCAGGGATTGCTCCCCTTCCCCAAGGACTGAGCAGGGATTGCTCCCATGCCCCCCAAGGACTGAGCAGGGATTGCTCCCATTCCCCAAGGACTGAGCAGGGATTGCTCCCATTCCCCAAGGACTGAGCAGGGATTGCTCCCATTCCCCAAGGACTGAGCAGGGATTGCTCCCATTCCCCAAGGACTGAGCAGGGATTGCTCCCATTCCCCAAGGACTGAGCAGGGATTGCTCCCATTCCCCAAGGACTGAGCAGGGATTGCTCCCATGCCCCGAGGACTGAGCAGGGATTGCTCCCCTTCCCCGAGGACTGAGCAGGGATTGCTCCCCTTCCCCAAGGACTGAGCAGGGATTGCTCCCCTTCCCCAAGGACTGAGCAGGGATTGCTCCCCTTGCCCAAGGACTGAGCAGGAATTGCCCCCATTCCCCAAGGACTGAGCAGGGATTGCTCCCATTCCCCAAGGACTGAGCAGGGATTGCTCCCATTCCCCAAGGACTGAGCAGGGATTGCTCCCATTCCCCAAGGACTGAGCAGGGATTGCTCCCATTCCCCAAGGACTGAGCAGGGATTGCTCCCATTCCCCAAGGACTGAGCAGGGATTGCTCCCATTCCCCAAGGACTGAGCAGGGATTGCTCCCATTCCCCAAGGACTGAGCAGGGATTGCTCCCATTCCCCAAGGACTGAGCAGGGATTGCTCCCATGCCCCGAGGACTGAGCAGGGATTGCTCCCCTTCCCCAAGGACTGAGCAGGGATTGCTCCCATTCCCCAAGGACTGGGCAGCCTCCCCGCAGCCCCACCATGAGACCCTGGCCCTGCTGCTTCTGGGGACAGGGGACTGTGACAGGGGTGCTGCAGGGGCTGTGGCACTCCAGGTTTGTTTCCCAGCCCCTCCCAGGATGCCATTCCATGGCTGTGGAATTCCCAGCCTGCTGCTCAGCTTGGGGCAGAAGGAAATGGGTGGAGAGAAGCAAGAAATGTTGGCTGGTCCCACTGGTGTTCCCAGTGCTGCCAGGGGGCCTGGCCGAGTTTCTGCTGTCTGGATGCTCCATTAAAAAGTTTGATTTTGCTGCCTGCTTACAGCTGAGTGGTTTCAGCCTCCAAAGGACAGCCCTGGTGGCGTGGGGGGTCCTGGGTGGGTTTGTGGAGCAGGGGGGTAATGACACTGCCCTGGCACAGGGAAATGGCTGCTGGATTCACTCCTTGCACCTGGGATGTGCTGGCTGCTGATTTCCAGCACAGGGGACACCAGACTGGCAACTTGAGGTGGCAGGGGCTGAGTTCTGTCACCTCCTACAGGGTGGAGAAGAAATCAGAGCCCGTTCCCAGAGGCTGCTCCATCAAAGCCCACGTTCCCCCCAGTGCTCATCCCACTCCCCACTCAAACCCCTGGGAGTGGGAGCAGGGTTAATGGGGGTGGCTGACACTTAGGGAATAACCAGTGCCCAAAAATCCAGAGATAACAGCCACGAGAGAGAGAGAAAACCTGCTCAGCACGGGGTTTTGTCCTGACTTTGTAATTCCTCTGGCTTTTCATAAAAAGGGACATTGGGGATAGGTAAAGGGGGGTAAAGGCCACACTCCTCCTGCAGCAAACACAAACAAAGGCTGATCGAAACTGCTGCAGAAATGCCAGTTTGAATGTTTGAGTTCCACCCCCCTGCCCCAGTTATAATCCCTCTACAATTCCCAGGAGAAATTCCAGAAGGGCAACAGAAAAAGGGATTATTGATGCCTGCACCAAACCACTTCGTGAGCTGCTGTAAACAACAGGAGCTGTTCACTTGGACCTGCAAAGAGTCTGAAAACCCACAGAAGTGTTGTGATGGGCTCCCTGTGTGCCAGTGCAAACAGATAGTTTCAATAAACAGCCGTGGCTGGGAGTGTTTCCATCCAAACCGTGTGCAGGGGATCCTTCAGGTGGAACTGAGCATGGAGCACCTGCCAGCAAAGCCAACAGCAGAGGAGGCTCCAGGCTGAGGGGGCTGGAAGAAGCCTTGGCAGCAAAGGCAGAATTAATGACATGGGAATGCTTGTCTAGGTAAAATACATGGAATTTTTTAAAAATCATTCATTCATTTTTTAAAAATCTTCATTCGTGGCTCGTAACGAATTAAAGCTGCTGGGGAAGAGCGGCTCCTTTCTGCTCATTTCTGCTCAGCTCCAGTGCTGGAGCTGGGGAGGAATGGAAGGCTGAGGTGGTGTCAGGGACATCACCCCAAACCTGCTGGGGCTGGGGACTCACAAACCCCACCCTGTGAGGGCAGGCAGAGACCCCAGTGCCTGCAGGGGACCCCTGGGGACACAGCACAGGTGAAGCCCCTGGTGTTACTGTGATGTAGATAGGAACACACAGCAACACACACAGCAGGGTTCAGGCAGAGAAGAAGAAAAGAACTCTATCTTTTATTGTTGACCTCGTATCTCTCCGTTTCTGGACAGTGACCAGAGGTTGGACAGACAAGTTCCCACCTCTCCATCTCCACTGGTCACTTGAGAAGTCCATCAGGGAGATCTTTTACAAAGGAATGTAAACACGATCCTTGTTTATCTTACATGAGAACTGATTCCACTGTACCAAAACAAAGCAGAAGGCTGATTTTCAGGGACAACATCTCGGTGCCTCCCTCCCACCTAGCTGGGTGTCCCCAGGAGCTGCCCCTGACAGCACAGCCCCTCTGGGGCAGCAGCAAGCATCTCCAGCCACAGAGTCCTGGAGGGATGGGCACAGAGCTGCCTCTCTTCAGCCTGTTCCACACCCTGGGGCTGCAGGGGCTGGATCAGCTCCGAAACCCCTCTGGGTTCAGGCTCCAGCCACAGCTGGGAAGTGGGGCAGGAGCAGGGGGTGGGTGTTGGGCAGGGTGAAAGTTTAACAGGGAAGATTTACAAATCTGAATGCTCAGCAGAAGGTTCTCTAGAAATGAAAGTGAGTTTTGATATAGAAGAAAAAAAGATGTCTGAAAAGAAAGATTGCTGAGCTGGTGGTCACTGGACAAAGGTTGGGATGAGCTGCAAAGAGATTTTATGGCTAAGAGCAAAGGATAAGTGACTACAAACAAAAACATGTTTTTACCAAGTAAAGAGAAATCTCAAAAAGCACAGGCAAACAGAAAACATGTTTTTACCAAGAAGAACTTTCCACTGCAGAAAAACAGATAAACAAGTTTTAAGCTTAAAATACAACATCCTAACTGCTGTGCTGGGCTGGTTACTGCCATAATCTGGTAATATCAGTAGTTCTGATGGGCTCTAGGTGATGGTAAAGGGATTGTGTGTGATGTGATTGGTTGTTGGGTATTAAGATACTCAGCAATGAAAAATATCTAATCTGTAATCAAATCTGTAATGCCCTGTCCCAGAGCAGGGGCTGCAGGCAGGGCTTTAGGCTGAGCTGGCAGCTCCTAGGCCTGGCTTTAACCCAGGGCCCAGGATTGCTGGGACTCCTCCCATGCCATGAACACATTGCTGGAGAGTGCCTGGGCTCCACAGCTCTCAGCTCAGGCTCGACAGCTGGGGCTTTGGTTGGGTTTCTGAGGAGCTGGGTCAGGGTTTGTTCGTGCTGGACAGCCACAGACTCCCAGCTTTAATCGAGGTTATGTGGGCTACTCCCCCTTTATCCTCCTCCAGAGTCAGGCAGGGTTTTACTCTGGACTTCCAGGATTTCAGCCTTTCCCAGCAAATAAAGCTCCAGTCCAAGCACCACAAGGGTTTCAGTGCAGCTTTGCTACTCAAATCCCACCCTCCCCTAAATGCTCTGGGAAGAAGGAGGCTGCTCAGGCAGCAGCAGGGCTGCCAGGGAAGGAGGGGATCTCAAGTGCACTTTATTGAGCTAAAAATAAGTTTATTCAAGGAAAACAACGTCCACACCCAACGAAGATGCCAGAGGATGATGGCAGAGAGATGAAGGCACAACAAACCAGGAGAAAGTCCCTTTTTCCCCAACTTTGTGCTGAAACCACAGGAGGGGTGAGGTTCTGCTGCTCAGAAGGAAAAGGTTGCTAGGAAAACAAGTGTGTTCCAAATGATATCCTCAGGAAAGCCTGGAGTGCAGCAGAGCTCCCATTAACAAGGCAGAATTAAAGAAAGGCTCCATCACATGAGCCTTACCCGTGGTTCTGCTGGGTTCTTACACAATTAAACTGAGCTTGGGGCTGCTCCCGTGGCCTGTTCTTAACCAAAGCTGTCCCACTCTCACCCTGCGAGGCACAGCTAAAATTAGCTGGGCAAGAATTGCACAACCCAGCCACAAATTAGCAGAGCCAGAGCGTGATGCTTGACATTGTCCCAAAGTCCTCAGTTCCCACTGAAAAATAAAGCTGGTCTGGAGACTTGGACTTGGCAGGAGAAGGGAAAGCTCAAAATAGACATGGCTGCCTGCTCTGGGTACGGGGAGTGCTGGCTGAATGGTTTAATTAACTTGTGTTAATGAAAAGTAAATTTTGCATACTCTCTCCTTCAGATTTTCATCTTGCCAAATGTTCAGAAAAATGCACTTTCAGAGGGCTGAACTTCTCCTAAACCCCAAGCAGTTGGAAGCTGCACGGGAGCAGCAAACCCAAGGTTCAGTGCTCGGTGTTCCTTCCATCCCCACCAGGGCAGGTTGTGCTCAGGCTGGAAAACCACGGAACAAACAGTCCTTGGTCCAAGGGCCAGGATTACCTTTTCCTTTGTCTCAAGACACAAAGACCCTTAAGGCAGCTCCATTTCAGCCTCAGACTGCTTCCCAAAATCAAAGCTGACATGGAGATGACCCAGACTGGTTGGATAGATGAAAAATGTCCAGCAAAAAATACCTGAGAATGGCCATGAAAGGAAATTGAGATTTATTCCAGTGAGGGCAACACCCATGGCCTGGCAGTGCCTGCCCTGCCATTTTGCTTCCAGCAGAAATAAGGGAGGACAAAGCCCTTCCCAACTCTTTTTTTACTGAAGCCCATCCTCACTTAAAACAGGAAAAAAAATTAAAGGTTTTCTTTCAAAGTGAGTTATCTGCATTTTTATCTTCCTCTTTCTAAAGGTGTAATTTTTAACCTCTGGCTTTGGGTCAGAGGGAAGGCAGGGGAAGAAGGGGCAGAGCCTTTGGCTTAAGAAATCCAGGCAAAGCTGCTGAGAAAGTGAATGCCAAACATCAACCATTCCCTTTGCCTGCTGCATTGCTGGTTGGATTTCTCCACTGCCCATCTGTGCCCAAAAAAACACCTGGAAGAAGTTCTCCAGGGAAGCACTGACACCAGAGGAGGACCTGGAAATCAATACAAAAATTAAACACCACTGCAAGTGGCTTTGAGAGGAGAAAACAACTCCATATCATTTCTCTGTCCCCATTCTCTCTCTAGCTGTGCTCTCTGACAAAATGTTGATGAGGGAGTTTCTGACAATAAAATAAATCCCGGGAGCTGGGCTGCTCCCTGTTCCTGGGCTCTGACTGCCCCCTGAGTGCTTGTTATCAATGGAGAGAAAAAAAGATTGCCCCTTTTCTTCTCCAGAGTGCTGGAAATGCTGAAATTTTGTATTTTTGATGCATGCCAAATTCAGCAGAAGAGGGAAGAATTTGATTTTTGCTTTCAGGCAACATTTGCTATATCACCATTTCCACTTATTTGTGCAAGTGTCTTCCCTACTTCTGCTTTGTGCTGGCAGTTCATAAAAAGCAGATAAGAGAAACTGCTTTTAGGGTCTGCAAACTAATTTTGTGAAATCAATTAACACGTTAATGAATTAAAGAGTGTTACCATTTTCACATTTCTTCTCCTTGATAACGCCTAGCAGTGGGACTGGAGGGCAAAGATTTGCACAGTTTGTTATTGCTGGGAGCTTTGCTAATTATTTTTTCCCCTGCATTTCTGTCCCAGGAAATGTCATCAAACCCTGGTGAGGAGGGAAAGCAGCAAGCAGGGTTTATTCCCCATGTGAAAAACACTTGAAAAAATCCAGGGAAAAGGCATCCCAGATGGAAAGCAATAAACCACAGCCCTTCTGGGCCTCGTTGCTCCCAAAATGTGGGAGCAGGGATGGTGCTGGAGAAAGCAGCTGAGGAGCAGGAGGGGAGGGAAGGAAAACTTCTCCCAGTCCATCATTGCCATGGTGAAACCTCCACTGGGTCAGGCAGGGGGAGAAGGGAGCTCAGCACAGCCAGGGCTGAGGAATTCCTCACCCAAAACCCAGCTCTCCCACCTGCTCAGTTTTCTAAAGCTGCAAAATCCCCAGTGAATTGTATTTCCCTTCACTTCCCACCTGACTCCACAGCCTCTCTCCAGGTATTTCCCTGCTTGGGGAGGGGGCAGGAAGCTAGATTCACACATTAAATTATTTCTTTGTGGTTCTTACAGACCTGGGGGCTTGAGGCTGTAGAGGGAGAGGGGGGATTTGCCTCCCCATATTTATTATTAGAAATAAATCAATAAATAAAAACTCTTTGAGCACTTAGAAGACAGTGGTTTCCATCCTGCTACCCCCCTCAAACACACCCAGGATATCACTGGGCCAGAAGGAAGATGCAGAGAATGCAGAGGGAATTCACAGTGCAACATTATTTTCCTTCCAGTGGACACACACATCACATCCATCACTCAGGGACGGGGATCATCCCCTCCATGGCTCTGAGGGAGACAATCTGAGAGTCCATGGCTGAGGACAAACCCCTTTAGAGCAACAGCAGCACACCTGTGTCCATCCCAGGTGAGGATCAGGGCAGGCACAAGCAGAGAAGGGTCTGAATTCCCTCCTCCATCCCTTTTGCCAAGTGCCAGGCTCAGAGGGAGCCAGAGCTGGTATGGGAGAGGTGGAGGTGGAGCAGAAAAATGTGTGGGGTGAGTGGAGTTCAGTGGTGCTTCGTTCTCTCACCTCTGATTCAGACTCTCCCAGTTTTGGTTGCACTTCTTTGAACTGGTTTGGGAGAGATGAGACTTCCAGGAGCTGCTTCCTAAGAGATGCTGGCTGGGGGGAGGGATTTGGATTGAAAAAATCTGTGTGACATCATAGCTTTCACCCAAAATTACAGGAAGAAAACCAAATTCCCAGCAGGCTTAAGGCAGACCAGTGATGCTGCAGCCTGTGAGCCAAGGCCAGGAGGAAAATGGGGCAGGAATTCCTTCCCACACAGACAGAGAGGGGGTGGGAGCAGCAATGCAAACCCCAGCAGGGTCTGGGGCCCCCCAGCCCTGGCAGCCAGCAGGGAATGTTCCCTTTGGCTGAGCAGGAGCAGCCCCAGCTTTGCCAGGACACCCCAAAAAGGAAATCTCATCGTTTGAGTTCAGAAACATCTAGTTAAATATTTAGCAAATATCCAAGAGAGGAAGGCTCTGCTCTCTCCACAAATGACCACAAAAGCTCCAGGTGCACCAGGCACTGCTCACTGAAGAGATAAAAAGGTGCAGGGGATTCTCTGGGAGGAGGTTGCAGGGTCAGCTCTGAGGTTTTTTCATTTTTTCCTCTTTTTTTTGCCTTGCACCTGCAGTTTTTGCCTTTGTCTCTCAGAGGCTCCCATGTTGGGTGTCAGCCCTGCTCCCACACAGGGGACCAAGGGCAGATCCCAGGCCCAAAATTAACTGCCCAGAGAAGAAATTTAAGCTCCAATCCAAAGTCCTCCAAACCAGATGAACACTTTGATCTCACCTTTGGAGAGGTTCAATTTGCCTTCCCAACCCCAAAACAACAGCCTGATTCTGCAGCTTTCACTGCAGAGCCCTCAAATCTTGCTTTTTAAGCAGCTAAAGTCTGCCTTTAGAGGAGGAAGGCTCTGCCTCCACAGCCCAGATTCCACAGGCTCCAGAATTTCCTCCCTGCAGGATGCCACATCTCTTGTCCAGGCTCTCAGCCACTGCTTTTGTTATCTCCCAGTCCCTCAGGGCTCATTAAGGGCTGAATTAGACTGTCCCTGGCCCTAATTAATCCTTCAGCTCTCTGGGAAGCAGCCAGGGCTTTTTGAACCAGTGCTCCTCACCCGTGGCATCCCCTGCCTGCTGTGATCCGGGCTGGGAGCCCAGCGGGGCAGGCACCTCTGCCCTGCTGCTCTTAATGCCGAGAATTGCTGGGAGTGCCCGGGGAGGGGACACTGCAGGACACGCCGGCGAGGCAGCCTGGGCTCCGTTTGGGTTTTCCCAAAGAACACAGGGAGGGTTTGGGTACAAGCACCAGGAGTGGGGATTTCCGAAGGGCAGGAAAGCTCCAGACAAGGATGGAGCGGTGGGTGAGACCTGGAAGAGGCAGGTCAGGAGCAGCCCGTGCTGAGATCCTCAGGGATGCACAGGGGGGGATTTTTGGGGGTGTTTGTGCAGGGCCAGGAGTTGGATTGGATGATCCTGATGGGTTCCTTCCAACACAGCCCATTCTGTGATTCTGTGGCTTTGACAAACCACAGAACATCTCTGGCCCTGATAAAAAAATGAGGGCAACACCTCCACTGTGTGCTGCAGTTTGGGATCCCCAAACAGCTGATCCTGGAGCTGCTCCTTGGCCTTCAGAACATGTGGGATAGCTGGGGCCAGAGAAATCCTACAAATAAGATGTGCCCGTGCTCTCAGTGCACTCTGACCACCTGGGACCACGCTGATTTCCTCACAAACACGTGGCACTGCAGAGAATTAGAGAGAGAGAGAGCTGTGCTGGGGTGTTCAGGAGGTCAGGGACACTCATCAGATCCCGAGGGATGGGGCTGGGCTTCACACTGAGCACGGCCCCAAAGCTGTCACAGCCCTTTGGGAATCCATTTTGCTTGTAAAATGAGAACAGGCTGGGGGGTATCACAACATCTGGACACAGCAGCAGCAGCTGTGCAGGCTCCCTGCAGCACAAATCTGAATGGAGCCACCATGGCAACAGCAGAATTCCCCTGGGAATGCCAGGCTGGCCTGGGAGCTGAGCTGTGGGGTCACCTGAGCTGTGGGGTCACCTGCATGGCAGTGATGCCTTAAGTTTTAGCTTTTATATTTTTTACGTTCTGGGCTGTTTTTGGGGGGTAGTTTTAGGTTTCATATTCAGTGCTGCTGAGCTCTTTCACAGAGCAGGGAGACAAAACAATTCCTGCTCCAGTTTGGGACCAAGGACAACTTTCAGCGCAAGAACCAAACCAAGGGGGAAGTGAGAAGGCAAAGCAAGGAGGATGGAGCTGCATGCCCTGCAGCTGGAATTGCCCCCTGCACTCCAATGTGCTGCTGGAGCAGAACTGATCCAAGGGTGGGGCCTCGTGCCCCGGGCTCCATTCTGTGCCCATGCTGGGGTTGATCTTGGCTGTGGCCCAGCCGGGCTCTGGTGCTGCCCAGGTGTGCCCAGGGAGGCCTTGGGATAAATCCCTGCTTTGTCCTTGTGCCTGCCTGGGCTCTGCTCCAGGGCAGCCTCTGCAGGGGCTGGGTCAGCAGCTGGGTGGGAGCTGTAGGATGCCCCTGGGGTCACTTTGGGGGGCTGTCACCCCTCCTTGGACACCAGGGCTGAGGGCACACAGCCAGGCCCAGGCTGCTCTGAGTGCTTTGATTAATTTGGCCACAGTCCTTTCCCACCCTCCCCACTCCAACCCCACAGCTCAGTGGGTTTGGGAGGGCAGTTCCAGGGAAAGGGGGAATCCCAGGGAAAGGACAGGCTCAGGGGCTGCAGGAGCCCCCCTCTGTACCCAGCCCTCAGCAACCCCAAGGGAACAAACAGCTCTGCTGCTGAAGAGCTGGACAAGTTTATTCTTAGGAAAAATCTTCCCATTCCTCTGGAGTGACAAAACCAGGAAGTGATCCCATCCCACACGTGCACAGAAAAGCAGCTGTGGACTCTTATTGCTACAGAAACCTGGGCCACGCTGAGCAACGGGCCTGCACTGCCAGACAGCTCAGAAACCAGGCAAATATTCCATATTTCCACCATCAAACTGAGAAAAGCCCTACTGCAAATACTGTCTCAGGGGGAATAATGCTGCTCCAGATTTTTTTTTTTTTTTTCTTTTTTTTTTTTTTTTTTTTTTCTCTTGACGCAACACCAGAAAAGCTGAACTGTCAGAAGTGTGGTGCAACTCTGGCACTGCTTCTCCACCCAAGAGGATCTTCAGACCCTGATGGGATCGTAAAGTTCAGCAAGAAGTCTCAGGAGCTTTTGTTAATACCAGAAAGAAGTTATGAGCAGAGACCTGCGAGTGCAGCCCCACTTCCTACAGCAGGATTGAGAAAAGCCAGGAAATGACCCAGGAAATGTCCCCAGACCAGAACTTGGCTTCTCTTGGCTCTTCCACCATGGTGAAGAAAGCCAAAAACCCTGAGGTGCAGCCCTTGTGCTGCCAGTGCTGATACTCCTGCTGGCAG
Source organism: Sitta carolinensis (assembly GCA_032173965.1). Lineage (NCBI taxonomy): Eukaryota > Metazoa > Chordata > Aves > Passeriformes > Sittidae > Sitta > Sitta carolinensis. The sequence goes on from CM063286.1 coordinate 16,757,141, forward strand.
GGCATTGACAGGGTCCCTGCAGCTCTGTCTTCCAAAGAAAATACCTACTTTTATTTTTGGAGTCAAAGCTTTGTGCCCTGCAGAGGACATGTCTAAGGAGCCCTGGATTCTCCAAGCAGCACAGGAGATCCCTTTTCTATGGATTTCATGGCACCTGTCCCATTTGCCCAGCAATCCCTCTTGCTCTTTCCCCTCCCTGGCAGCACACAGCTGCAGGTGGGGGCACTGCTAAGTAATGCCAATTGTCTGTGTCTCTCTCTGCTAACCCCCACCTTTGGCTCATGCACATCATGAACTCCACGTCTCTTGCAGTAACTCTCCAAGACAAGAAGGGATCTCTGGTGCAGTGAGCTCAGGAGGCCCCATCTGTGAGGCATCAGCAGGGCCAGGGCAGATTTGGGATGCAGCTCGCGGGGTCGGCAGCCAGGGCTCACGTTATGCAAACAGCTCTGATTAGCACCACAGCCAAGGCCTTCTGCAATCAGGCCAGCTCATGGCTTTAGGCTTCCCACTTGAAATGAAGTTAAAAATAGTTGGCCTTTGTTTTACTGAAAGCTTGGGCAGTGGTGACCTTTTGTGGCTGCGGAGCCGCTCCCGTAACGCGCCCCTTAACATTTAGAGGATGCGCTGGGCTCCAGCGAGCTGCTCCCTCTGCTCTCTCCACTCTGGCTCTTTTAGCTGGTGCTGTTTTCCTCAGGACTAGCCCTGCTGGGGAGCAGCGAAGAGCCCAGACTGATTTGGAGATATCAAACCACTCAGCCACGAGCAAATCCTGCTCTGGCGCTCCCAGCCCGCGCTGGTCTGGGCACGGCGCCTGTGCTGCCCCCGTGCTGCTCTGCACACCTCAAAATCAGCTTGGCCCCCACTTTCTGCTCACAAACTTGGCTTTCCACCCTCTGAAAGGCAGGATTCCCACACGTCCTTGTAGGTCCCTGAGGGATAAGCTGAGGAGGAATCGCTGTGTTGGAAGAACCCACGCTCAGTGCTCACCCAACGCCCAGCCCGCAAGCTCCCCTCTGGGGATTTTCAGGCCTTTAAGGGGTGAGCTGCCATGCAGAGGATATTCCTTCCTGCAGGCTGGAAATATTGAAGGTTGGGTCAAAAAGGAGCATTGCAGCACATCAGATTTCACAAGGAACCCCCAAGTTTTGCTGGCAGCACCAAAACTGGGTGAGTTATCCCACGGAGGCAGGCAGGAAAAGCCTTACACTTTGCAGGAATCTGATGGACAACATGGACAGGAAGAAGTTGAACCAAAATCTAATAATCTGGTATTTTTACTGAACCCACGAAGTGAAATTCAAATTACAAAGGCACAACAGACAGCATGTCATTGCAGAGATAATACACACGACACAGACTCTTGTGATTTTTTTTCTCAAAGGTTGTGTGAAGAATGAATTTATTTTTAGGGATTTTTTGTTTATATATAATTTTTTATAGACCGCTGTGATTGGTGAACAAAAGACAAACTTCTTCACCCACATTCATCAAACTAGAGGGATATTAAAAGAGATTTTTTTTTCTTAGAAAGAATTTACAACATAAATATTGTTACAAAAATAATTTATTGGTGTTTATGTTCTTTTTCTGGGAATAAGGTTCAGAAAACCCAAACATCAGAAAATCAGAGCCTAAGAAACTTGGAAACTTCAGGCCTGAAAACCAGACTACAACAGCACAGACAGTAGCAGATGCCTTAATTTTGTCACTTTAAAATGCATCCATAAGGAAGAATTTCCTCAAAGAACCCAAATGAGAGAAGCATTTATGAGAGCAAAAAATGCAAGTCACCTTCAACTCATCCACCTACAGTTTCCCACCAGGCTGGATCTTCTCCAAGAAGAAGTTACCAGGAGAGGCTCTCAGAAACTCCATCTTTTGCTTCTTCAGAATGCTGGGCTTGCCTCACATTCTTCTGATTTCTCTGCTCAGGCCTGATGGTCACACCAGGAACTGTGCAATGCTGTTTCCAAGCAGTTTGCTTCTCCTGCCCTCTGTGGGATGAGGTGTTCCCACCATCAGAGAGAGATGCAAGGGCTGCATCCCTGTCCTTTGGAGATGTCATAACTGAGTGTCCAGGAAATGTGGGATGCAGCCCTTCCAAGCCTGCCCACGGGGCTGCATGCCTGACCTCAGGAGATGTGACCAAACTCCTGGGAATGAGGGATGCAGCCCCACAGCCAGCTTTGGAGCACTGCATCCCTGTCCTCAGGAGCTGCTGTAACCAAATTCCTGGGGAATGAGGGATGCAGCCCCACAGCCAGCTTTGGAGCACTGCATCCCTGTCTCAGGAGCTGCTGTAACCAAATTCCTGGGGAATGAGGGATGCAGCCCTACAACCAGGTTTGGCACTGCTCCTGCTTAGATGCTGTAACAACTCTGGGAGATGAGGGATGCAGCCCCACAGCCAAGGCTCCTGGCAGAGCAGCTGAGTGCCCTGTCCCCCCAGCCCCAGCAGCACCTCCAGTGTCCCCAGCTGCTCGAGGCAGGTCTCAGCTCTGGGCCTGGGGTACAAATAAAGACTTAAGGGAAAGATCCCCCTGAGCAGGGCATTGGAGATCTGGGATGGAGACTGAGCCCACACAACATCCTGAGCCACAGGGCCCGTGAGTCAAAGGAAGTGGGAATGACTAGGAGAAGGATTAGGAGTGGCTGCAAATGGACTAAATTTGCTGAAGACCGTTGAGCTTCCCTGAGCCATCTTATTTGGGATCAAGTGTGCTGCAGAGCAGTTCACACAATTCTTATTGCAGGTCAAAGGCAAACAATTCTGTGTTATTAAATTATTTTTTTAAATCCCCATATCCTGCCCTTGAATGTGATTCTGACAACAGCAGTGGTGGAAATATATCAGCCATTTAAGATAATTCTTTTCAAAGAAACAAGAGTCACTTCAGCTTCTGAAATAAGCCCAGGAATAATTTTCTGTGGGAGAAAACAGACACTGATTATTTACTGTCATTGACGCAGAAAAATTTCCTCAATTACTCCTGACGCATGGCAGGCATCAGACAGCACAGGATGGATCTCAAGAGCAGCTCCAGCAGAACTTCTCTGGAGAAAGATCTTCAATTTTTCCATTCCTAACTACTCAGAAAATATAAAACCAGGCAATGTATCCACTAGAGAAAACAAGCAGAACATAATACAAGGAAAAGACACTCAATGATGAAAACAGAAGATGCTGGATTAATTCTGTAATGTACCAGGGCTGTTTTCCAGGAATCAGGGACAGCTCAAGAGATACCTATTATTAGGGCAAAGGTTAATGCCTTGCAAAGAGTTTGCTCACTTTTCCTTCAGCACAATGAGCAGTCACAGATGTGGCTGAAAGGATTTGTGGCCACTGATGCCCTGAGCCATGGAAGTGGCCAAGTGCTTCCCAGAAGTGTCTGGCACTGCTGGGAGAGGAGCAGTGTGGGATCCCATGGGATCCCTGAGCATGGGAACTGCAGGGGTCTGCCCCTCCCAGGGCATCCTCAGCCTTTGGTCTGTGCCAAAGAGCCCCCTCTGTGCCCCTCTGTTGGGAAAAACCCTCCCAGGAGCTTTCCCACCCCCCTGGGTGACTTCCCAGATGCAATGAGGATGCTCCAGTCCTCCCTAATCATCAAAAAAAGCTTCCAAACCTGGAAAGGAGGACTGTACCACACAGTGTATGCCAAAGTGGAGAACAACACAGGGACTGCAAGAGGAGTCACACACAAGGAAGCAACAGGTGACAAGATTTTGATCACTTGTACATGCACTGAGGAGCCCAGGAGGCAAAGGAGGAAAATGATCAGGGATTCAGTTTGGTTGGTTCTCCATCACCTGCCATAGCCAGATTCAATCACTTCCACAGGGAGGAAAAGGGAAAAAAAAAAAAAAAAAAAAAAAAAACCCAAAAAAAAAAAAAAAAAACGGGAGGAAATAAAAAGGGAGGGAAAAGGGAGGAAAAAAAGGGTTCTGAAATAGACTGAAACACTGAGCCTTGCCTGAAGACTGGCCCCAGACAGTTTCTGAGAGAAGATGAGCTACTGGAAAACAGAATGCCTGAGCAGCCACAATCCACCTGGCAGTATTTACCCCAGCAGGCTGCACCTGGGGACAACCCAATTTGAGGGCCAAAGTATGGAGTTTTATAAAACTGGCTCTGCAAAGAGCCAGCCCTGGTGGGCCCCTTCCCATGCAGCACCCTGTCCTGGGCTGCAGTGCAGGATGTGGCAGGGGTCTGGGCTCTGTGCCCAGCTCTTGGAACTGGGGCAGGGGCTGTGGCTGTGGCAATCCTCTGCTCATGGGGCAGCTGTTCAAAACCAGCTGGGGCAGTTTGCTTTCTCCCTGCCAGGAGCCATCCTCCCTGCAGCAGAGCTCTCCTGCTGATGGCCACTGAGTGTCCCTGCAGGGCTGAGAAACTGAGCCCATGGCAGGGCAGAGGCTGCGCCCAGGGCAGAGCCCAGCATTGCTCCCTGCACACAATCTGGCAGTTGGCACAGCAGGGCAGCCTTGCCACGGCATTGCCAGAGGCAGCCCAGGCCCAGCCGTGCCCCCTGGAGCTGCAGAGGGAATGTGCCCCTTGCTGCAGGCTCCCTGCCCCAGCAGAGCCCCCTGTGCCCCTGCAGGAGCTGCAGCCCCTGGGATGGCTCTGCTGCCACCCCCGACCCCCGGGGGGCAGGGGGGATTCTGACTCTGCCAGGGGGTGCCTTTGGATGGCTGCATTTGGATTGTAATTCTCCTCATAAAGAACTGGCATTGCTAGCCCCATCTCTTGGCCTGAGAGCCCCTTAATTTCAAAACGATGACAATTCAGAGGGAGGGGGTTTGCATTCTCCGTTCCAGGGGAGGCTCCTGCCTTCCCAGCACACACCTGCCTTTCAAATCCAGACACACCCTCGCTCTGGCAGCAGCCTGGTGGCCTCAGGACTGAGGTTCCAGCCTCCCCTGTCCCTGCAGGGATGTGTTTTTGTAGGAACCAGGTTGTAGAGCCAGGTTTTGGGGCAGCCTTTCACTCACTGCCCTGTTAGTGAGGAGCTTTGGGGTTTTTTTCCATTAGCATTGTTTTGGAGAGGAGCAAGCAGTGAAGCAGCTGGGCTGGGAAGGCTTTGGGTGAACAATATTGCATTAAACCCCAAAATCCTCAGGCTCTGCCACGCACCACGAACTCCACTCTGTATTAAAATGAGCACTATTAACTATTTCCTTCTTCTTGTCTGCCTTCCAGAACAGCTGATTATACAAATCAGCCCTGGAAACGATGAACCTCCTGCAGCAAGCACAAATGGAGGGCTCAAAAGCAATGAGAGAGGAAAAAAAAAGAAAAACCAAATCTCTTTACATAAATCCTCTGCAAAGTTCTAAGGTCAGTTTGCCCTACAGTTCCTTAAGGGAACAACCCAAAAGAGTCGTATATGATTCTAATAAACCCCTTCTTTCCACCTAAACATTTTTGTTCCATCCACATCCACTCTCAGTTTACAAAGTTTTACTAATTTTATTCCTATTCCCGCCTTTCCATAGGCATATATTGCCTGTTGCCTTGGGAATTCTTGGGAAATCAGCACACTTTATTTCCCAGAAAAGGCCATGAGGACTTTGTGAAAGTCACTCACAGGCTGGTAAACAGACTAATTTTTCTTTTATTTCCAAAGTGCCTGATAAACACCCAGATTGCTGAAAGAAATTCTTAATTCAGATATGAAAATCTTAAGCCACTGCTGGCTGAAAGCAGCTCTTGGAATTTTGCCTGCCATTGGTCATTTTGCAGGATAAAAAGCTGTGCTCCCTCCTGTCCCTCCATGAAATTCTGTGCTGAGCTAAGTGAGCAAAGAGCACCCACCGAGCTGCAAGGTGGTTTCTGATTTACAGAATTTCAATTATGGGCAGAAACGGGGGGATTTAAAATGGTAATGCTGCATTCTTCCAGGAACACCTGCGTGAGGAAAGCTCCTCTTTAATTAATAATATTCTTGGGTCACATGCTGCTTATGTATGTTTATCCATGGTCCAATCTGCACTTTATTTAGAGCAACAGATTGAATTGCTTTTACCATTGTCCACACTTTTTTTATTTTAAGATTCCCCTCTTATGTAGATCAGCTTAAAATATAACTCAGAATCATGGCAGGTCTTTCCATTTTCATAACGGCCTCACCCTCCCTCTCAATTTCCTCAGTAAAACAGGAGCAGAGCTGTCCTGTGGGAGAGGCTGGATTGTTTTGCTCCGGGTGGGGATGACAGTGGCTGCATTGGCAGCAGCAGAGATGGCTTCACACCCCAGAGCCCTGCCTTCCCAGGAGGGGTAGCCATGGTGACAGCTGCATGGCAATGGGCATTCCAGGTTAGCACTGCAATTCCCTGCCTCCAAACCACCACAGCCTTCCCACCTCCCTTGGCTTTGCTGTTTCAGGAGAGGCAGGGCAGAGGAAATAAAGGATTTGGAGTTTTGTCTCTGTGCCTGTCTGGGTTTGAAAGGCAGGTGTGTGCTGGGGAAGGCAGGAGCCTCCCCTGGAATGGAGAATGCAAACCCCCTCCCTCTGAATTGTTATCGTTTTGAAATTAAGGGGCTCTCAGGCAAAGAGATGGGGCTAGCAATGCCAGTTCTTTATGAGGAGAATTACAATCCAAATGCAGCCATCCAAAGGCACCCCCTGGCAGAGTCAGAATCCCCCCTGCCCCCCGGGGGTCGGGGGTGGCAGCAGAGCCATCCCAGGGGCTGCAGCTCCTGCAGGGGCACAGGGGGCTCTGCTGGGGCAGGGAGCCTGCAGCAAGGGGCACATTCCCTCTGCAGCTCCAGGGGGCACGGCTGGGCCTGGGCTGCCTCTGGCAATGCCGTGGCAAGGCTGCCCTGCTGTGCCAACTGCCAGATTGTGTGCAGGGAGCAATGCTGGGCTCTGCCCTGGGCGCAGCCTCTGCCCTGCCATGGGCTCAGTTTCTCAGCCCTGCAGGGACACTCAGTGGCCATCAGCAGGAGAGCTCTGCTGCAGGGAGGATGGCTCCTGGCAGGGAGAAAGCAAACTGCCCCAGCTGGTTTTGAACAGCTGCCCCATGAGCAGAGGATTGCCACAGCCACAGCCCCTGCCCCAGTTCCAAGAGCTGGGCACAGAGCCCAGACCCCTGCCACATCCTGCACTGCAATTCCAGACTGTGCCCTCTGCCCTGCTCCTCCCCTGAGCAGCAGCCCCACGCTCTGTGCCACTGCATTTCTCACCATCAACTGCTCCTTTTCCAAAAAATTTGGCAAACAACGATGGGCCAAGCTGTGGCTTTGCCCCTGTGTTGTGCAGCAGGGCTGGGGGCAGCAGCCAGGTTCAGTTCTGCTGCTGAGCCCCTGTGGGGCTCCTGACGTGCCTGCAAAGAGCAGAGGGCACAGCTGGTTATCAACCCTCTTCTGTTTGCACATCTTGACTTTGGGAGCTCTCTGAAAACAGGCCTGGCCAATGAGTCACAGCCACTAATTCTCCTCCTCAACCTCTAAACACATCCATTAATCCAAGAGCTGTTGGTTCTGCACTGAACTCGCCTCACCCCATCTTTACCAAAGATTTCTTGGAAAAATTCTCCAGCAAGTCACCATGGTTTGGTCTGCAATTTCCAGCATAAAAGCACAATGAAAATGGATGGTTCAGAGCAGTTTAACCTACAGAGCACTGCACTCTCATATTTGTTAATAATTCCATGTTTTTTTTTTCTAGCAGGGGTTTCAGAAACTTCATTGAACACAGTAAACAACCCAAAGCCCAAGCTGAGCAGCCAGGCAGCTCCTAGAGCTGAACCCAACATTTTGCAGGGATGCCTGCACAGGTTCTTTTACACAGACACAGCTGAATCATTTCTAAGCAGTTTTTGCATAAATCTGATTTGGTCTACTGGAAGAAACCACAGAAAAAAAAGAGGAAAGACAGACAAAGAGGAGGACAGCAAGTGCAATGTAGATGAAGAGCTCCCCACAAACCCTCCAGTGTGGTCTTGAGCAAACTGCCTCAGTACAGAGGTGACCACTAGTCTCAATCTTTAAAGTTTTTAGAAAAATGTGGCAGAGCCCAGACAAAAACACTTACTGCAGGTTAGTAAAACCCTCATAAAGGATGAATGCAGGTGCCTTCCACCCTGAGCTGCCAGTGAGGAAGGGGCTCAGCAAACAGAGCCTTGGTCCCTCAAGGAATTGCATAAGGATTTGCATGTGCACAGCTCCCTCAGGTGCCTGGGTTCTTTATCTGAACAGGTGGGAGGGATGTGAAACATCCAGTGAAACAACCAGAACCACGTGTCTGCTCACCACCAGTGCAGGAAAACAGCCAAAGGCTCTGGGAGCTCTTCCTGCAGGAGTTGCAGCTCTGCTGCCCCAGCCTAGCCAGTGGCAGTGCAGAGAGATCCACCTGTCCTGGGCTGCAGTGCAGGATGTGCCAGGGGTCTGGGTTCTGTGCCCAGCTCTTGGAACTGGGGCAGGGGCTGTGGCTGTGGCAATCCTCTGCTCATGGGGCAGCTGTTCAAAACCAGCTGGGGCAGTTTGCTTTCTCCCTGCCAGGAGCCATCCTCCCTGCAGCAGAGCTCTCCTGCTGATGGCCACTGAGTGTCCCTGCAGGGCTGAGAAACTGAGCCCATGGCAGGGCAGAGGCTGCGCCCAGGGCAGAGCCCAGCATTGCTCCCTGCACACAATCTGGCAGTTGGCACAGCAGGGCAGCCTTGCCACGGCATTGCCAGAGGCAGCCCAGGCCCAGCCGTGCCCCCTGGAGCTGCAGAGGGAATCTGCCCCTTGCTGCAGGCTCCCTGCCCCAGCAGAGCCCCCTGTGCCCCTGCAGGAGCTGCAGCCCCTGGGATGGCTCTGCTGCCACCCCCGACCCCCGGGGGGCAGGGGGGATTCTGACTCTGCCAGGGGGTGCCTTTGGATGGCTGCATTTGGATTGTAATTCTCCTCATAAAGAACTGGCATTGCTAGCCCCATCTCTTTGCCTGAGAGCCCCTTAATTTCAAAACGATAACAATTCAGAGGGAGGGGGTTTGCATTCTCCGTTCCAGGGGAGGCTCCTGCCTTCCCCAGCACACACCTGCCCTTCAAACCCAGACACCATCAGCACTGGAATTCCTTGGGTTCCCAGCCTGGCTTTGCAACCTCCCCACTGCTCACACACATCCCCCAGCCCCTCACCCCCAAGGGGCTGCCTGGAGCTGTTCTGGGGGTGAGGGTTGGCAGGAGAACCCCCGGGTCCCCCAGCCTGGCTGTGGTTCCTCTCATGGCCCCCAGATCTCCTTGAAGGTCTCTGCTCTGACCCCCTTCCCCACAGGGCTGCTCCTGGCCCTTCCTGCTGCTCAGGCAGCTCCTCCTGATGCCTGGAGAGGCTCCTTGGAGCAGAGGCTGGACAGAGTTCAAGGAATAAAGCAGGGATTTATTAAAAGCCCTTCACAGGACACACCTTGGGCAGCACAAGAACCTGGCTGAGGTTACACCCAGGATGGACCCCAGGTCAGGAGTTTTCACACTTTTATAAGTTTTGGTCCATTCACATGTTGGGGTTAATTGTCCTCCAATTCCAATCACAGCTCCAGGTGATGCAGTCCCACCCTCCCAGATTCTCTCCTCAATTCGCTGCTGTTTGCTCTTTTTGGGGCAGAGACTGCAGCGTGGCCTTGGTTCTGGGGCTGGACAAGGATTGTTCTGTGCCCTTGGTTCTGGACAAGGATTGTTCTGTGCCCTTGGTTCTGGACAAGGATTGTTCTGTGCCCTTGGTTCTGGACAAGGATTGTTCTGTGCCCTTGGTTCTGGACAAGGATTGTTCTGTGCCCTGGTTCTGGACAAGGATTGTTCTGTGTGACTGAGCTGGGAGGAGAACTGGCTGACACTTTATATGAAATTCAGAGTCACACACCAATGCAGTGCAGAGTCTGAAAAATATAAAAGCTGAAACTTAAGGCATCACTACGGCACCAGCCTGGCTCCTTCCCCAAACCTCCCCTCAGGTATGGAATTCAAGCTAAAATTGTCCAGCACTTTGTTTTTCACAGCTGAAAGGAGAATTTCTTTCCTGAAGCAGTGTGGAGCAGTGCCCTAAGTGCTGGTTATTTGTTGACTTTTGAATCAAAGGCTGCAGCCTGCAATGTTCAGCATCTAAATTGGGGAAGAGGGAGTGAGTATTCAGAGAACCCCTGTGGAGACACACGGCCCCTGACATTTCCAGGCAGAGGGAATGGAGCTGGCATTCCATGAGGAGCCCTGAATAAGAGCAGGAAACCTCCTGAGCTGCAAGGTCTCCATTTCAGGTGGAGTTTATCCCCTAAAATCTGGCTGATCCAGCATGGAAATCCAGCAGTGGGGCTCTTCAGGAGCCACAGAGGGTCTGGTCACTGGGATATAAATGGATGTTTGTGCCTGGCAGCATGATCCAGGCTGAAAGGGGATCAATGGGAGCAAATCTAAGCAAAATTGTAGAGCTGAGCCCAGATAAAATATAGAGGGCTAGCATGTATTTGCAGTGATGCAAAAATAGATTCCAGAGGCTGAAATGTGTTTGCTAAAATTATATTTTGTTTTCTTATAGGAAATTTCCTTCACCAAAAAGTTGTCTGAGATTTTGGGGATATTTTTTTTTCACTTCAAACAGGATTCATTTCATGAAAATATGGATGTTTATGAAAAAAAAAGATTTTCAATCAAAGCTGGACATCTAAGCTTGCTCTCCAAAGGCAAAGCAAAGTTCTAAGTTGAGAGGCAGTTTCCAACCACCCCCTCTAAATGTCACTTCAGCTTTTTGTATCCTCTGTGTTTAAAATTAGCTCTGGGAGTGTAGTACATCAAATATCTGCCCCAGCAGCCCGGAATGGTGCTGAGGTCAATTAATGTTTGTACATTTTCCTTTTCAATTCTTTTCTGCCCAGTGCTGAAGAGGATGAAGAGATGAGCAGGAATTAGATGGCGTTTGAAGTGAAGTCTGAGCTCAGAATTGTGTGTATTTGCACTCAGCCAGAGAATGGAAATAGTAATGGGTGACCTAAGCCTCCCCTCAAGATTAGCCACTGCAGCAGAAAAACTAAATATAGAAGTGAGCAAGGAAAGACTGAGAATTACTAATAAAACTTATCTGATGAATACCTGGTACCTCCCAGGAAACAATGGGGGGGTTGCAGAAAACTGGAAGCTGTTTAGGAGCTGCTCAGAAAACTTTTATGAGCAGAAATGAAGAGGCAAAGTCACTGAGCAAATGATTTCTTTGACTGAGATTTCATTGTTTGAATCCCTGCAGAACTGGAGCCAGGTTTTAAGGAAATGTTAATTGTGGCCAATTTTGTAGCTTCGCTTTGCAGCTTGCTAAGAAATTAAATGTCACCATGTGCCTGAATGTGCTTTCTGAGAAATGAAGCTGTCTTGAAGTCATTTAAATTCCTAATCTTACTGAGCTTAAATGTTGTTCCTTGAAGTGAAGGAACAATTTAATGAAGTACAGTGTATTTCTGCGTGGCACATCAGGAATGTCCATCTCACCAACTTTTATCACATCCATTTTCTATTCCCATTCTGGCTTGAAAGGCAGGGACCATGGAATGGTGGAGCTGAGATCCTTAGGGCAGGGAGCTCTTTATCCTGGATTTCAGGGGGGCAGATTTGGCCCCTTTGGGGATCTGCTGGGACAGTCCCATGGGACAAAGCCCACTAAAAAACCCAAAGACAATTAATGTAGGGTGTTAAAAAGCACCCAAAGGGAAATGATAGCATTAGATACATTTAAAATGTAAGTTCATCTAGGAAACCTTTCCTTCACCCTGCCAAACTACCTTTTAATTTTGCATTTAGAGTACTGAGTATATATATAATTTTACACTACTGGTGCTTATAAAATAAGCATATATAATATATATATGCACACACATACATTATTTTTTCCTCACTTTAACAGAACTTAGTTCAATATTAATTTTATCCAATATATCTTGAAGGTTTCTAATTAAATGATTCTTTTTAGACACACTGATAGTTTTTGAACAAACACTTTAGATGGTTGATTTCTGTCATGGGACATGACATGGGACATGAACAGAGCCCTGGAGGGAAGAGGGGCTTGGCTGAAATCCAAGGATCAGCTCCTCCAGGCTCAGGAGAGGCAGCACAAGGAGCACCCAGGGCCCAGCCACACCCTGAAGGCAAAGGCAGGGATTGGGGAAAGGGAGGAAGGAGAATTTTGAGGATGGAACATCCAAGGAAGCTGAAGGTCACAAATCCATGGGGCTGATGAGATGCATCCATGGCTCCTGAGGGAACTGCAGCAGCCAAGCCACTTCCCAAGGCCTTGTGACAATCCAGGGAAGTCCCACTGCCTGGAAAAGGGGAAACAAGCTCGTTTTTAAAGAGGGGAGAAAGGAAGAGCTGGGAACTCCAGGCCAGCCAGTCTCACCTGTGCCTGGCAAGAGCACAGAGCAGCTCCTGCTGGAAACTGTGCCAAGGTCAGGGCACCTTCCACTGGACTGAGCTGCTCAAAATCCCACCCAGCCTGCTCTGCAACATGTCCAGGATGGGGCAAACGTGTATATTCCCCATTAAAATCCCTATTTCATTTAAAACCCCCACTGTAAACTGCCCGCCTCGTTACTGGGGATGTTTCTGTGTAATTCATTCAGTGCCACATGGCTTGTGATCAAGCTTGATTTGAGTAATCATGGAAGCACTTGAAATTAAAAAAAAAAACAAAACAAAACAAACTAAACATTTTCCCTATTTGTCTCATTTTCTATGTTTGTTAAGTTGGTAAAATGAACCAAAGGCAAATGCTGGGGACCTGCCTCCAGCAATTCATTTTTCCACTGCAATTTTTCCTCCTCCTGTCCCTCTGCTCCTCAGGAGGGATCATTTCCCTGCAGTGCCAGGGCCACCAACCCCACATTTCTCACCCTGAGAGAGCAATTCTTCCAGCCTACTGTGCTCCCCTCGAGCTCTGCAGGTGGGACCAGATGGTTTGGGGACCCACATGGCATGGGGAGGTCCTGGGATTTATTCACCAGCTGCTCCAGCTGAGCAAACCTCAGCTTCCCTGCAGCATTTCCAGGCTGATTTGAGGGGTTTTGCCCCTGGGGTGGGAATTCTGAGGCACAGAAGGCTCCAGGCACGTGGGGTCTCACAGCTGAGTGTGGATAGCTGTGCTGGGTCACTGCTGGGGCTCTCAGTGCCAGCATCACTCAGGAGAGAGCAGGGCAGGTGCTGAGCTCAAAGCAGTTTGCTAATGATGGGTGTCCTCCCAGCAGAGAATTTCTGTGTCAGGTACAGGGAAGTGATCGATCCCTGGCACTGTGACTGATGCCTGAGGATTTTCGCTTTTGTATTTCTCATATATTTGTAATCCTGCAATCCTTTAATGTAGCACTCTAAACTCCATATTCAGTGTGAGCTGCTGCTCTCCTGTGTTGGTCAGACACAACAATTCCTCTCCAGGCCTGGCAATCAAGGACCCCTCACTGTCTCAGGCCTGAGAGATGGAAACAAAAGTGGGTTGGGGGCAGCAAACTGTGGGTAAATGACTTCATTCCCTGGAGCTGTAATTGGAAGATTAACCCCCAATATACAAATGGACTAAACTTATAAAAGTGTTAAAACTCGTGTCCATTTTTGGGTGTAGCCCTAGGGGGGGGGCTTTGTCTGCCCTAAATGCACTTGAAGGCCCTTCAATAATTATCACTGCTTTTTATTCCCCTTATTTGCCTGGCCTCTGTCTTTAGGCAGCCCCATAAAGGCATCGTGACAGCCCCAGCTCCAGCAGGAACAGGGACCCTCCTGCAAGTGCAGGGAATCCCTTGGGATAAAACTCACTCTGGCTGGAGTTTGGGGTGAGGAATCAGCCCTGGGAATTGCTCACTGCTCTCTCCCTCCTTACTGTCACCACCGTCTGGGCGGCAGTGTCGGGTGCTCTTCAAACTGCAGAAAATCATTAATAAATGTCATGGAGAAAATCATTAATAAATGTCATGGAGAAAGTCACAAAGCTGCATGGGGGCCTCTGGTGCTGTCTGAGTGTGTTACCAGTGGAAGTTTGGCTGTGTCAGTCCTCAGCCCTCGGGATCTCCATCCCTGCCCTTCAGCCCTGCTCTGGCCGAGGGAGGAGATGCTGCTGGGAGGGTGCTGGTGCCAGGGCAGGGTGGGCACAGGCAGCAGGGCATCGAGGAGCAGTCCCACCTCAGGGAGAGGCCAGTGATGACCCTTCTGTTCCTATTTGAGAGCTCAGGAAACTCTTTCACAGCTGAGCTCTGTCCCTCCTCTCCCCGCAGTGGCAGCAGCCTGCCCTCCCCACCCTGAGCCCTGCACTCTCCTCAGCCCAGCTGTAAAATATTCCAGGCAGTTTTTGGGCCAGTCCCCACCCCATCCCCGTTTCCTTCCGAGCCCTGCTGGAGCCCTGGGAGGAAGCTGGCAGCGTCACAATGGAGCTTTATCAGCCCCACGCTTGGAAAGGTTTCCTTGCAAACGTCAGCCGCAGTCAGTTCCCACACCAGGCTGCTCAGGACCTCCCTCTCCTCCTCCAGGTCAGTCCCCAGGGGTTTTGGGACTGGCAGCCACCAAAGAGGGGCATTTTCCCTAACTAGGCAAAGCTGAGTGGAAAGCACGAGCCTAACAAAAAAAAAAAAAAATCCCTGCCCGGGGACTTATCCAGCCAGGAGAAACAGGGGGAGTGCTGGGTGGTGAAACAAAGGTGAGAGAGATCTTCAGTTCATCTCTAGATCTTCAATTCATCCCTAGATTGTAAATTCATCTCTAGATCCTCAATTCATCCCTAGACCTTCAGTTCCATCCCTAGATGTTAAAGTCATCCCTAAATCCTAAATCCATGCCCAGATCCTGTGCACAGTGGGGAGCTCTTGGCTGTGGCCACCACCACATTCCCCCATGGAATGCCAGCTCCATCCCACATCCGTGCCCCCATGGAATACCAGGTCCATCCCAAATCCCCACGTGGAATTCCAGGTCCATCTCCCATGGAATTCCAGGTCCATCCTCCATGGAATCCCAGGTCCATCCCTCGTGGAATTCCAGGTCCATCCCACACCCCCAGTGGAATTCCAGGTCCATCCCACATGCCCCATGGAACCCCCAGGTCCTTCCCCCATGGAATGCCAGCTCCATCCCTCATGGAATCCCAGGTCCAAACCCCATGGAATCCCAGGTCCATCCCCCATGGAAATTCCCAAGGTCCATCCCCCGTGGAATTCCAGGTCCATCCCACATCCCCCATGGAATTCCAGGTGCATCCCACACCCTGGCAGGACCAGGAGCAGCAGGGCTGCAGGGAGCCACTCCAGGCTCCTGTTCCCATCCTCACCCCTCCTCTCCCACAGCTGCAGCCCAAGCTCAGCTTTAATGAAGTTTTCCCTCTGAAAGCAGCACGGACATGGCAATCTATTCCCAGCTCATCCCTCAGATCATTTTCTCCCCAGTTAAATGAAACCCCTGGCCCTTGAGCACCCAATTCCCTCTGCCCAGGCTGGCCCTGTGGGCAGGGGTGCTCTGTGAATAGAGGCACAGGGATGGAAATTGCCACACAAGTGGGGACACTTCTCATCATGTTAATAGTCTACGAGCAGCACAGGTAGAGATATTCCTAAACTCTGATTTTATCAGGATGGCATCAGTATCAGAGATGTGTTTTTCCTGAGGCTAGACAGCAGAGAAGGGAAGATATCGTGTTTCCTTGACTACCTTTCATCTGCCTTAAAAAACATAATTTTCCTTTATTAGCTGGTTCCTTTGGTTATTGCAAGTAAAATAACACATCCTGAGCCCTGGTAATAATTTGTATGTTGGTGGCCTTGCCCCTTTTCTCTCTTCTCTACACAGATTTCCTGGTTTCCTCCTCCTCCTCTCCAAGCTCATTTCCAACCTCTCCCTCCACATTTTGAACCAGGAAAAATTATTTTGTTTGTTCACAAATAGGAGGGAGAAAATATTTAATGAACATGTGATGTGCAGGGACAGATTTTGACTAATTGCTGAATTTCTCTAAAAGCAATGATTGTATTTCAGCTGGAGCTGGGCTGGTCCTGAGGGAAAGTTGAACCCTCCAGGCCT
This sequence comes from Sitta carolinensis, assembly GCA_032173965.1. Classification (NCBI taxonomy): domain Eukaryota; kingdom Metazoa; phylum Chordata; class Aves; order Passeriformes; family Sittidae; genus Sitta; species Sitta carolinensis. The sequence goes on from CM063286.1 coordinate 16,773,153, forward strand.
GAGCTCCCTCCCAGCCTAAATGGCTGCTCATAGATCATCCCACCCCAAAAACCCCCCTGTCTCATCCCTGGGAACAGGAAAAGCATGGCAGAAGCAATGAGCTCTGTCTTGTTGACACATATTGAGCTAATTCAAATTCAATCATTTTGTCCAGATTGGAATTTAAAGATATCATCTATTCTCTTTTCTGCTGTCGTGTGAGATGCAGTACTTTCAAACAAGCACTGTTATTACCCTTGTATGACCATTATCTGGCACAAGGCAAAGCTCCAGAAGAGTGCAGGGGGCATTTAGGGAGTGAAAATTGGGAAGTGAATCCATCCTGAGCTGGCCTGGCCCAGCCCAGATGTGCTGGCAGCACAGCAAGGGCAGAGGTGAACTATCACAAGGGAAAGAATGCTTATTTTTGTCCTTCAGCACACGGGAAGAACATCTGCAGGTCCACTGAAAATTACTTTTCAGACAGTCAGCTCCCTCAGTGTCAAAATTCTCGATGTTGTGCCCACTTGGAGAGAGGGAAGCAAACCCTGGCTTTTGTCTGTGCTCTGTTGATCCCAGGCACACTTCTCTCCTGACAATCTTGGTGTCTGGAATTGCAGTGCAGGATGTGCCAGGGGTCTGGGTTCTGTGCCCAGCTCTTGGAACTGGGGCAGGGGCTGTGGCTGTGGCAATCCTCTGCTCATGGGGCAGCTGTTCAAAACCAGCTGGGGCAGTTTGCTTTCTCCCTGCCAGGAGCCATCCTCCCTGCAGCAGAGCTCTCCTGCTGATGGCCACTGAGTGTCCCTGCAGGGCTGAGAAACTGAGCCCATGGCAGGGCAGAGGCTGCGCCCAGGGCAGAGCCCAGCATTGCTCCCTGCACACAATCTGGCAGTTGGCACAGCAGGGCAGCCTTGCCACGGCATTGCCAGAGGCAGCCCAGGCCCAGCCGTGCCCCCTGGAGCTGCAGAGGGAATGTGCCCCTTGCTGCAGGCTCCCTGCCCCAGCAGAGCCCCCTGTGCCCCTGCAGGAGCTGCAGCCCCTGGGATGGCTCTGCTGCCACCCCCGACCCCCGGGGGGCAGGGGGGATCCTGACTCTGCCAGGGGGTGCCTTTGGATGGCTGCATTTGGATTGTAATTCTCCTCATAAAGAACTGGCATTGCTAGCCCATCTCTTTGCCTGAGAAACCCTTAATTTCAAAACGATGACAATTCAGAGGGAGGGGGTTTGCATTCTCCATTCCGGGGGAGGCTCCTGCCTTCCCCAGCACACACCTGCCCTTCAAAGCAAAACACTTGGAGAAATCAATTTCTGTCTGGAAAGATCCTTCCTGCAGCTGCTGTCAGCTCCTGCCATATTCCAGGTGATCCAGAGGGGGCTGCCCATGATTCCACTGGCCCCCCTGGCTCTTCCAGCCCCGGGCACCTCGTGGCCCTGCTCAAACAGGAATTGTTCTAAAGAACTCCCTGTCCCCTCATCTCTTTGGATCCAGGCACTCCCAAAGCGTATTGATTTCTGGAGATAACTAAAAAAAAAGGTGCTTTTTTTTACACAATGCCTCCAGACTGAACAGGATCACACCAGGGCTTCCTGGCATGATCTTACACTTGGTGAGATATTTTAAAACACAATTATTTATAAACAACATAAAAATGGAGATATTTGTTAAATGTTTGTTCCACAATCGTCCCAGATGAATTTGCCAACATTCCCTTTCCAGTAAGTGTCTAGATAAGAACATGCTGCTCTTCCTGCTGGATGGAATGTCCTTCCTTGGACATTCTCAGTTTTAGGATGAGAAATCCCACTTTTGGCTCTGGATGCCTGGCTGGAAAAGATGGATTTCTCCAAAGGAAGGAAAACCTGTTGTGTCTTTGGAGACCTCCCTTATTCTGCAGGGACCCACCAAGAGGCAGGAAATTTGTTAAGATAATAAAACTGGAGTTTTGCTCACGTGAGTGTTACCCTTTAAATTTCACATAAGAGCCTTGAGGTGGTTCTGCTGAGGTTTTTGTGCCCTGCTACAGGACACAGACAATGAGGTGGGTGTTTCCCACCAGAAGGAGCAGTGGTTCACTCTGAGGAGCACCAGGGGCACACAGTCCAGCTCAGAGCAAGGACAGCCTTCAACTGAAGACCCCATCTGGGCAAGATGTGGGGTCCCCAGGACCAGCAGTGGTGCTTAAATCCTTTATTCCTGCTCATCCCTCCTTACACCACTCAGCTGCCCAGCCCATATCATCCCACTGCTCATATATGCAAGAGGAAAAACTGCAGGAAGAAGCCCAAAATAAAACCTGGGGTGTGGATTTGCTCATCTTCAGCCTGAGAGTGCTTTTTCTGCCAGAGGAGCCTCCTCCAAGGCCTCCGTGGCACATTTCACATTGCTCAAGAGCACTTCATGCTGATTGGAGTGGCACTGAGATGATGCCCCAGGAATCACTGGATTGGGGAATTTTCCTTCATGATTCCAGACCTGATCATTGAAAGCAGACGTGATGCAGACACAGCTGGAAGCAAACAGAAGCAGAAGTCAAGCCCAAGGTGAAATCTGCCGAATACAGGCAGATTTCCAGCCAGAGGTGAAGGTCACTGAAGGAACTGTCATGGGGTTCTTTTTAATAAGGAACTTTTCCACACAGGAAATCCTCAGGTATTCCGTGACCGATCCCAGTTTTTATCAGCCTTGGAGAGGAAGTAGATAAATGCAGATTATCCTTTTTTTTTTTTTTTTTTTTTTTTTAATTCTAAGATCTTGTAGCAAAATCTCACATTTGTTTTTCTCTGAGAGACTTTGTCGAGGCTTTATTGAAATGCTGCTCAGTTACATCTGACCTGCTGTCACTGTATTGCAGCAGAAACTGGGGATAAATCTGACACACGCTGCTCCAGAACAGCTCCTGCTTCCTGAGCCGGGGATTCCTTTGCAAAGGAAACACACAGAACCTGTGAGCTCTCACCTGGGCTTTCCCCCTCAGGTGTGATGGCTGCAAACTCCCCTGTCCCATGAAAACTGAACCTCCTCCCTGCAGAAACACACCACCAGGCAGCCAGGGATGGTCACGAGACCCTGCACGAAGAGCTGCCCAAAGCAATGCTCTTCCCAGTGAGTTCCACACTCAGGGTGTGATGGGCCACGAAAAAAACCCCCAGAAATGGTGAAGAGGAGCCCCCACAAGCATTGATGGGGAAAATCCCCTTGGATTTGGGTTTTTGCTGCAGTTCTGCCCCGGGCTGGGCTGTTGGCTGCTTTGGGAGGCCCTGACACTTCAGTGAACCAGCCCCATTCTCTTCCAGAAGCTCCCCTAAATCATCATCTCAGCTTCACAATGTTGATCTTCTTTGGGATCCCTTTAATTGCAATTTTCTGGCTGGCAGCCTCCCTGCCAATGACCACAGAGGAAGGAATGGTCACAGAAGGAGGAAATTCATTCCTGTGGTGAGTACAGAGGTAACAGAGCCAAAAGTTTGAAGCCCTCCTCCAAACTGTGCTACACATACATTTCCTTTTTGCAGGGCAAACCATTTAACCTCTTTACCTGTTTGTCCTCATCTCCAAAACGAGGAAGGCAGAACTGACCCAGTTCTTATTATAAAGTCAAATGGTTTCAAAGCGTTTTGAAGTCATTAAATAAAAGGCCTTGCAGAAGGACGCTGCGTCGTTCCTGCTGGAACACATAACAAGAGGTAAAATAGGAAATCAGGGGAAAGCTGGGATCCCTCCTGAAGCTTGTAAAGGTTCATGCTCTGCCTTCAGATTGCAGCATGAGCCGTGTCCTGAACACACTGCACGTATTTAGGATGAAAAATAATCGAGCTGACAACAAAGCAGCTGCTCCTAGAGGCTCTCACCCCTTGATAACAGCTCTTGCCTTGGTGCTAACAGCCACAGGTCTGGGCGAGGTTTGGCTCCTCTCCAGGTTTGGGTTGGCTTTTCCTTTCTCCTTCTCCTTGTCCAGCTGAAATTTTCACACCACAAAGCTGTTGAGGAGGGAAGGGTGGTGATGAGAAAGCAGCCTCGAGGTGCAGGGGATGGAATTCAGCCCTTGGACACCAGAGCAGAGCTCCAAAGAAAACTTCCACCGCGTGCCACCTCGTGCCAGCCTGGCTGAAAAGGAGCATTTAATGCTTCCCTTCAGCTTCAGCCACGTTTGCCTGCATTTGTCTTAGAAAAAGGAATTGCTGCTGCTCCTTGAAATTCATTTAGGGATGTGTGGGTGCTGTTAAAGTCAGGATCTGGGTATGAGACCTTGACTTGTGTGTACCAAACACCCTTGGAAGAGCTGGTAGGAATTTCTAACTGGAGGAAGCTGGAAGAGCTGGTAGGAACTGGAGGAAGCTGAGAGAGGCAACCCTAAGATCCAGATTTTAACCTGAGAATGAAATGAAATGAAATGAAATTAAATTAAATGTTGTATGATCAAGTCAAGACCCTGAAATTCAAGAGCAAGAGCCACACAGAGATTCACTGCAAGCCCTAAGACATCACAGAGACTTGGTGAAGCTGCTCTGGAGGCATTTCACAGGGGGAAAAGCCCATCCTAAGATACAGAAAATGAGCCCAACCTCTTCTGAAGGCCCCAGAGATAACCTGAGCACCATTTCCACATGGACACAAGCCCCAGATCTCCCCCTCTGGTCTCTGCAGAGCTGACCTGGTGTTTCTCAGTGCATTTATTTCGTTGGGATTTACATTTTTAATCCAGTTCATCGTTCTCCTGGTGGGATTTCCAGCGTTAAAGTGTTTATTGATCCTGGGGAAAACAACTGGCCATGACAGAGGAAGGGAAATTAAATGCAACATTGATGCTTCTCTCTGCAATCCCCCTGGAGGAACTGTGGCTATTTTTCTGTGAGCAGGAGTTGTGTTCTGTATTAATGTCCTCAGTCCAAGCCCAGGATTTCATTCTTCCCCAAGGTGCTCCCTCCTCTCCCACTTCCCCTCTCCCATTATCAGACAGCATCTTGGGCAGTAAAATGTTTTATGGGATTCTCGTTTTCCTTCAGAGAGAGGAAGGCACTTATGACTGTCTCTCCAAGATTAAAAGCTTTTCCTGTGTATCCCTGTATTTAGCTCACTGGAGGCTGTTTTGTTTAGGCTTTGGGTTTTTTTCCAGGATGTTCTGTCTGCCACCAGGGAATCCTGCAGACCATGGATCACGCAGCTTGGGTGCTCTGAAAGCTGACCTGGAGCCACTCGGTTCAGAGCAGGGGAGTTGCTTTATCCGTTGCTGGGAGGATGTGGAATGTATTTATAATCACTGTGTGCAGCAGCATCTCCACCCTATTCCCACCAGTAAACACGGATGGAGCACGGGGCAGCTCAGCAGACAGGAGCTGCCAAAAGCCAGCCCCAGCCAGGAGTGACCTCAGCACAGGCTCCCCGTGGGAATTCTGCACTGGGCTGGGGGTCAGGGCCTGCCAAAGCCCCTCTGTGACAAGGTCTGGGGAGCCTCCAGAGGCAGGGCAGTGTCTGGAGCAGGATGGAGAAGGTGCTGGGTGAGGGAATTCCAGCAGCAAGGAACAGAGCCCAGGTTAGGCTGCAGCCTGGGAGGGTTTTTTCTGCACAGTCTTAACCCATCTTCAAAATCACTTTGATGGACAACACTTTGGGGCTTTTTTCAGCCCAAATGATTTTAAAATTGTTGAGATGAACTAAGCCAAATACCTCAGATGACATTCCCGGGCAGCTGGAAATTTGGCTTCTTCCAGTTGGTGTCAAAGCCTAATATTTATTTAAAGCCAGACTTTATAGTGCTCGTTATTACATTTAAATATTTTCTTTCAGTCTCAGGGAAGCTGCCAGCTCATCTTAGCCAAACGTGACTCCTGCAGCCTGAAATGATTGCCTGCTCACATGGAGCCCATTTCTGGGGACAGAATGAGGAGCACACGGAGTGATTTCTGCACTGCAGAGCCAGCCAAGGCTCTGGAGCTGCTCAGGGCAGCCAGTGCTAGCAGGGTCACCTGTTCCAAAGCCAAAATCAGGTGTGCAGGGAGCAGCAGTGGCTTCATCACTGCCATGGGAGCTGAGGCCAGGTCTGGCTGACACACACAGGTCACCACCCGGGGCTGGGAGCCAAGAGCTTGTCCCAGAACCCAGGGAAAAGGCAAGGGGGAGAAACAAGTCCCACAGTTCTGCAAAGGAGCTGGGTTATTGCAGCTCTGCTCACCTGTCTGAGCAGCCTTCTGGGGGTTTAGTGCACCTGAGCTGTCATTAATTCTGGGAATTGATCCACTAATCAATAAACAGCACCAGGGATGGTGACCACGGGCTCTTGGGGCTACTGGGGGAAACCAGGAGACTTTAGGGGAGAGACAGTGCCAATGGACAGGAGGAAACAGCTCTCCATGAGGGACCAGACAGCTTTCCATGAGGAATCCAACAGCTCTCTGTGAGGGATCAAAGAAATTTCCATGAGGGATCAAAGAAATTTCCATGAAGGATCAAGGAAATTTCCATGAGGGGTCAGACAGCTCTCTGTGAGGGTCCAACAGCTCTCTGTGAAAGATCAAAGAAATTTCCATGAGGGATCAGACAAATCTGTGAGGGATCAAAGAGATCTCAATGAGGGATCGAAGAAATTTCCATGAGGGAGCAAAGGAATTTCCATGAGGGATCAGACAGCTCTCCATAAGGCATGAAAGAGATTTCCATGTATGATCAAAGAGATCTCCACGTAGAATCAAAGAGATCTCCATGTAGGATCAAACAGCTTTCTGTGAGGGATCAAAGAGATCTCCATGAGGGATCAAAGAGTTCTTCATGAGGGATGAAAGAGCTCTCTGTGAGGTATTAAAGAGCTCTCCACGTAGAATCAAAGAGATCTCCATGTAGGATCAAACAGCTTTCTGTGAGGGATTAAAGAGATCTCCATAAGGGATGAAAGAGCTCTTTGTATGGGATTAAAGAGATCTCCATGTGGAATTGAACAGCCTCTCCATGAGGGATTAAACAGCTCTCTGTGAGGGATCAGGCAGCTCTCTGTGAGGGATTAAAGAGCTCTCCATGTAGGATCAGTGAGATCTCCATATAGGATCAAAGAGATCTCCATGTAGGACCAAACAGCTTTCTGTGAGAGATCAAAGAGCTCTTTGTATGGATCAAAGAGATCTCCATGAGGGATCAGACACTCTCCACGAGGGATCAGACACTCTCCATGAGGGATCAAAGAGCTCTCTCCATGAGGGATCAGACACTCTCCATGAGGGATCAGACACTCTCCATGAGGGATCAAAGAGCTCTCCAAGAGGGATCAGGCAGCAGCAGAGGTGGGTGGGTGAGGTGTGATGGGGGGATCTCCCAGAACAGGCTGTTCCTGACAGCTGTCAGAACCTGCACTAGAGCCACTGATGAACTCTTGGAGAATTACTTTATGATTAATGTGGAATGTCAGGAAAAGTCACCATGGAAGGTATAAGTGGAAATAAATCCTGTCGTGTTTTTAGCTCAATAGAGGCCTGGGAAGTCCTGTGAGCATTGCAGACACATTCCATGTCTAGAAACAAACAAATGAAAAGGATGTACTATAGCAATATCATGGAAACATGATACAGAAATAAATAAAAATACTAAATATGAAATAGATAAAGTACATCCCAGGCCTCAAGAGATGTTCTGCAGTTTTGTAGGCCCAGCCCTAAGGCTGGTACAGTCCTAAGGGGTCTCAGCCATGATGCCTTCAGTTTTAGCTTTTATATTTTTTACATTCTGTGCTGTTTTGGGGGGCAGTTTTAGGTTTCATATTCAGTGCTGCTGAGCTCTCCTCACAGAGCAGGAGACAAAACAATTCCTGCTCCAGTTTGGGACCAAGGACAACTTTCAGCCCAAGAACCAAACCAAGGGGGAAGTGAGAAGGCAAAGCAAGGAGGATGGAGCTGCATGCCCTGCAGCTGGAATTGCCCCATGCACTCCAATGTGCTGCTGGAGCAGAACTGATCCAAGGGTGGGGCCTCGTGATCAGTTGTCCGTTTTGTGACTATTTTGTGTCTGTTTAATAAATCCCTGCTTTATCCCTTTGCTCTGGCTGCTCTCAGTTCCAGCTCAGCTCCAGAAGGTCTCAGCCACCTCCAGACCCTGCACAGAGGACAGGCTTTGGAGAAGCCTCTCTTGCAACCAGGAGACAGAGCCCTGTGCACAGCAGCCCAAATCCTCCTTGTGAGGAAGGCCAGAGAGTCTGAGGCTGCTGTCCCAGCTTGAAGAATTCAGTGTTTATTCCATTTCCTTCTATCCAGTGATAAAGTTCTGGTACATCTTGGGAGGAAAAGTAATTCCATGTCGCAGCTCAGGCAGACACACGGATAAGCTGGAATCTACCCTGAAACAACCCCTAAAGCCTGACCCAGCACCTGGCACCTCCACGTAATTCCAAGAGCCGGAGTCAGCAGCACCTGGAGCCAGCTCAGCTCTCACTCTCTGGTGTGAGCTCCCCACAAAAATGTGGGAGGCTCCAGCTCTGGGAGCACAGACCCAGCCCTGCCCTTCCCCTCCTGTGATGTAGCACAATTTCCAGCTCCTACTGGAGCCAGAGGTGAGATCCCAGAGTGGAAGCTGGAGCTGCCCCACTCGCCATGGCTGTGCAAAGGAAAGGGAAGGAGCATTTTTATGGCCAGCTGAGCCATAGAACGATGTTATCCCCAAATCCCATCCCAGTCAGGAGCTTGGCAGGGCTGTTCACACCAGGGGAGAGCCCAGGGTTGCACAGAACTCCATAAAAACCTGGGAATGTTCTGCCCCAAGGTGTCCATCACTGCACATTTGGCTCAGGGAGCAGATGCACCAACAAAGGCAGAACACTGGGTTTGATCCTGATCTCAGCCACTGCAAGAATTCCTTTGTTTCTGTGTCTCACACAAGAATGGCTCTGTCTGTCATTTGAAGAATATCTGGTTTATTTATTCCCCATCTTTTCATCGCCGCTCTCCATTTTTATAGATCCATTGGCATAGGAGCTGGATGCTTCAGCAAATGAGGTTAACCTCTGACCATAAATTACTGCTCCCTCAGGAGGAAGTGGCCATAAAAAAGGAAACAGCCACAACTCCAGTGGAGAGCAGCAAAGGCAGAGACAGAGAGAGCAAGGGCTGTACAAATTACAAAACCACCAGCCCCTGAAACCCTTACCAGGGCTGGCCATGCAAATAATGAAGTGTGACATAAACACACACAAAAATGGACTCAGCCTGGCCAGAACAATCATTTGGATGCCAAGAAAAATAAGCAGCTTTCCCATTTTCCCTGGAGTTTCCTATATAATGGCTCTTGGGGACGACACGTGGCCAAAGACCACGGGCAGCTGAGAGAGAGAAATGATCTAATCATCTCTAGCATTGCTTTCAACTGTCATAGCATGCAGGAATAGAGGGCAAGACAGCTCTTGGGAACAGTGGGCAGGATAAAACCTGAGGGGTTTTTCACTCTGCTGAGAGTGAAACCCCAGTCAGGTGCACTCTCAGGTGTCCATCGTGATTCCCATGTCAGAACTGGGGGCTCATCCCACAGTCTGTGGCTGGGATTTACCTCTGAGAATTTACATGCTCATCCTCAGAGTGTTTAAAAGAATAAGAAGGAGATAAACAACTTCTTTAACTGATCTTTGAGGCATCTCAGAGCTTCAGAGCACAGAGGGGACCCCAAAATCGCTACCACTGGGGTGAAAAGTTGCCCAGCTCAGCTGAGAGGAGGGAAAGGAGAGGGACTGGGATTCTGCAGGGCTGTGGCTGGGGAGGTGCAGTTTCTGGATGGGGGGCTCAGGTCTCTGCTGGGGCTGTCATGCACAGGTGGCTTCATCAAGCACAAAGTGTGAGCATGAGTGAAAACCAAACCTGAGCTCAGCACGGGAATAAATTCCCCAGGCACTTGGGGAATTTGTCTCAGAACCTCTGCCAGGGAGCTTCAAGAGTGCTTTCTGCTCTGCTTCTTGTTTTTTTAGCTGAAGTTCTCCTAGAATGTATTATGGATTTATGGGGGCCAAAACCTTCTCCACATCAACATACTGGCCCACTGAGTTTTTTGTTCCGTAGGTACAGAGGAAGGAATTGTTTCTTTTATCAGCATCAAGTTAGAAATTCCATTGGAAAAAGAATTATTAAAAATAAGGTGAGATGGAACAGCTTCAGTACCAGCAATGGCTAAGGAAACTGTGAGTTTCCAGCCTGAGGATGGGAATGATGTAGGTTTTTTAAATTCAAGGAGGGTGAAGAGGCAGCAAGAGCTGCACTGAGAGCCTTGAGGAGCAGCAGATGAAACCAGCAGGTGATGTGCTGGAAAGAAGGCAAAGGAGAGGTTCCTGTGTGAACCTTGCTCTGGAAAACTTTGCTGTGGTGTTGGAGTGTATAAAATAGAAGCCTCTTTGAGTCTCTCAAAGAGAGAAAAGAATGCAGAAATTGAATTAAAGCCATTAGAGAAATTAAAATTTATTAAGTCCCACTGACATGAAGTAGAAGTCTGTTTTAGCTTTAAGTAAAGTGTAAGTAAGCTTTAAGTAAAGCTAAGTAAAGTAAGTTTTAGCTTTAAGTAAAGGACATTTTAAGTGCCTTAAGGGAGTGAAGATGCCCTAAACCCCAGTTTAAAGTTCAGTAACTTAACCCTAATGTAACCAAAACATAGGAGACCATTGCTTACATTCCTAGATAAAATAGATAGAACCATTTATGTGAATAGATAAAACTATATGAGTAAATTATGTGTAAGAGTTGACTCTGCTTTCATACTTTAGAATAAATCTCTAATAGATGCAGAGAGAATGGTTTAGAATTGTGTTTTTAGCTGATTGGATGATTTATGAATAAGAATCCCTGTATTGGAGCTCTCTCTCACATGCACACAGAAGAAAGGAAGAGGACACCCAGATGAAGAGAAGGAAGAAGAAGAGAATAAAAAAGAAGAAAAGTGTGGGAGCTGCTGCTTCTCCTACTCAGATTCTATGCCAAAAGCTGCAAGAGCTGCTGCTGCTTTGCTGGGGACTTTATACCAGAGAAAGCTGCTCCAGGCATGGTCAAAAACTTTAACAGACTTTAGCATTGGGACCTCTCACCTTCAGACTGATGCATTTATGTAATAAACAACTTTACAGCACCAACAACTGCTCCTGTTCCTTTGAAGACCCAGACCCATGAAAAACTCGACACTGTGGGTGTTAACAGCATCACTGCCCTCAAGAGGAGCATGGGGAAGGAAGCAAAGAAATCAGGATTATTAAGCCAAAAGACAGCACCTCTCTGGCAGCTTGTGCTGGAGGCTCCCAGGCTGGGAAGCCAACCCTGGAGAAGACAATTTCCTCACTGCCCTCTAAAAGCCTCCAGAGCCCCTGGATGGTGGAGTGGATGAACCTCTGCCAGGATCTGCTGGGGATGATCTTATGTTCTGAAAGGTTTCTGGGCTGAACATGGACATTGCTGGGAGCTGCCTCTCCCTCGCCCATTCCTGGTTCTGTTCCCAGCTGAGTCTTCATTTCCTGCTGTCCTTAGATATTCCCTGCCTCTCTACAAGCATCCTCATCTGAAACCTGCCCGTGCTCCCCTCCTGGGCAGGGAGCAGGAGCATTGAGAGCCAAAGGGAAGATTTGCTGCTGGAGCAGCTCCATCCCTGCAGCCAGGGCTGTGGAGGCACAGGGCAGCTGGCTGCTCCTCTGCTCCTGGATCTCCTCCTCATTTCCAGCTGCTAAACTGCTTTTAAAAAGGCTGAGAGTACAGCTGAGTAACAGGGATCTTCAGGGGAAGCAACTGCTGGGGCTGCCAGAGGGATGTGGCCCTTGGAAAGGAGACTCACCCAGGGTAGGGAAGTGTTCCCACCCACTGTTAAAATGAGATCCATGCTCTCCTTCCTTTTCCAGACCGTTTTCCCTACCTTGTTTTTGTGTTTGGTGGGGGTGGAGGAGTGACATCAGCACTGCTGTGAGATTGAAGCAGTAAATAATTCTTTATCACCACAACATTGCAGACCATTGCAAAATCTCTGCAGTTGCTGTGCAGGCCAACACTTGTAATAAACTACTGCCAAAGTGGATGGCGAAAAGCAAAAATTAGCAGCTGACCCTGAAATATTTCCCTTGTCATTCAGAGGCATTGCTTTCTCAATTCAAGGAAGAGGACAAAGAACAAATCACACAGAACTGAGCTGGGACCGGAGCTGTGAGCATGCCATGACATTATTTGTCAAAGAGACTTCTAAAATCCAGCCTGGCTTTCTAGGGTGAGGAGGAGGGGCCTGAGGGATGTTATTATTTTGTTAAGGATGTTATTATTTTATTACATGGTTTTGCCTCAGCAACTGTGTGGCCAGCAGGGAAGTGATCAATGGCACACATCCAGTCCTGGGGGCAGCTCAGGAATGACATTTTGGGGCTGGAGTGTGTCCAGGAAAGAGAACAGAGCTGGGGAAGGGGCTGGAGCACCAGGAGAGGCTGAGGCAGCTGGGGAAGGGGCTCAGCCTGGGGAAAAGGAGGCTCAGGGGGAATTTCTGGTTCTGCACAACTCCCTGAGAGCCCAGGCTGGGCTGTGTTCCCAGGGAACAGGGACAGGAGGAGAGGGAACAGCCTCAGATTGCTCCAGAAGAAGCTTAGGTTGGATATTTGGGGCAATTCCTTCCAGAATGGGCTGTCCTGCCCAGAGCAGTGGTGCAGTGCCCATGTCTGGAGGGATTTGAAGGCACGTGGAGGTGGCACTTGGGGACATGGGGCAGTGGTGGCCTTGGCAGTGCTGGGGGGTGTTGGACTCCATGGTCCCTGAGGGCCTTTCCAGCCTCAGTCATTCAGTGAATCTCTGGTCTGGGATTATTCAGCCATCAGGCTCTAGCACAGGGATGTTCATGGAACAAACAGAAAAACTCTTCTGGGGGAATGCTCTGTGTTTTAGCACAGGCTGATAACTCCAGTCCACAATTTGGGACCACAGCTCCTCTGCCACTCAATTTTATGGCACAGACATGTACAGCAGAACAACTTCTGATGGTGCCAATCTGCACTGACAGAAAACACAGAAAATGCTCATTTTTAAAAAAACAATTTCTATACAACAGCGTTAGATTTTTCTACAGAACCAGGGTGCTTTCGTGCCTGTTAAATTTTAGTACAGCAGATAAAATTGGCAGAAATTACCTTGAGAAATGCTCCTTATTAAATCTCTGTCTCCATCTGCCAGATTCTGCTACCTTGGTGCATTTTGAGGAGTCCCTTCCTCCTGAAATATTCCCATGAAAGCAATGGGAGCACTTCAGCATGCCTCTGACAGAGCAACAAAACCCTGCAGAGCTGGAGCAATAAATCCAGCAGAGGTGGGGCACAGAGGTGCTGAATTTCACCCCCACAACTGCACACCTCCAATAATTATCTGTCTCTTTGGGAAGGAGAGACGTGATGTAGTCTGGGTTTTTCCAGGCCTACAGTTTCTAAGTTTTGGATTTTTCAAACAACTTACCTTGTTTCTCAAAAAAAAAAAAAAAAAAAAGATGCAATTTTCCTGTGGCTGCAATCATGTTGGAGTTCACCAGATGTTGTTGTGGTGAATAATAATGTGACATGAATTTTTGTCAAAACATGATCTGACTTTATTTAAACTGAATGACTTTTTTAAACTTTTCAGACAGGCCACTATGATTGGTAGGAGAATGACAGAACTCTTTACTTACATTGGTTAAACTAGAGGGACAGCAAAGAAAGTCCATCTTACAGAAAGAATCTAAAACATTCAGATTTCCTTACAGAAATAATGATGGTGTTGATGTTTAAGTTCTGAGAACAGGTTTCTAAAACTCCAAACATTACAAAGAAACAGAACTTAGAAACTTAGAAACTGTAAGTCTGGAAAAACCCAGACTACAACGTGGCAATTTTCAGATCCTTGCCTCTTACACACCAATTATTCCTCGAGGAAAGGGCAGGGATACCAGAAAGGAGCAGTCACATCTTCCTGCAGAGGCTCTGGCAGTGCTGGTGTGACCGACTGTTGGCTCCAGCAAGTGGAAATGGGAAAATTCCCTGAAGGAAATCCCTGATTTCCTGCTCTGGGGTAAAGCTGGGGAAGAAGAGGCAGACCTTGGCCTAGAACACCCCCCTTGGGGGCTGGCAGCAATCCTGGTGGGGCTGGCAGCAATCCTGGTGGCTCACTAGCCAGGGATACATCAAAAGAAGCTGCCAGCCTTCTAGCAGGGATGGCAATGAAGCAAATGCTTGGAAGAAATGGTGACAGGCATGATTACCTGTCACTGTGGCCAGTAACAAACGACACAATTCCTCATTTATACAATCCAACTCCAAAATCTTTTACACAGACAACTGACCCTTTTTTATACCTTTTTGAACAGGCCACTCTCATTGGTAGGAAGAGTGCCAGAACTCTTCACTCCTTGCCAAAACTGAAAGACAGAGAGAAAATCCATCCCACAGAAAAGAATCCAAAACATTAAACTCGTGACAAAAACACTGGCAATATCTATGTCAAACCTTGTGACAACCAGGCCTTCCTAAACCAAAACATCACAAAAAACCTGACCTTAGAAACTCAAAAACTTCAGGCCTAGGAAACCCAGACTACAATTCCCTGTTTCACCTGTGTGGACAGAAGTGAAAACTTCTGCAGTGCCTGTCTGGCATGCCTGTGACATAAATTGTTTTACCACAGTGAGTCAGGTGACAAGTCAGATCTGTTCAGTTGCAGCCTAAATGCTGCACCCAAAAACCCTCAGAACTGGGGTTCCAAAGGTCACAAGTGAAGTTTCAGGGAAATTGTTTTGCTTGGGAGTATTCATGGGTAAAAGGAATGCAATAGCTATAAGTGTCTTTGGTGGAATTACCACAGGAACATTGCATGCAAGAGCTAAGATTGCTGGCTCTTCGTTACAATTTACTGAAAAAACAGTTGGAAGGATTGAAAGTTGAAAATTCTGTTGCTGTCTTTGCCTGTAATCAAAAGATCTTATTCCAAAAACCTAATAATTCTAGTAGGGATACTAGTCAGCAATAATTTGTGAGCAGGGCAACGAACAGAACAAACACCTGGAAAATTTAACAATGCATATTGCAATCCATGGGAATTTTGCAAATCCCAATCAAGAGAGTCTTTTTTCAATGGCAAATAGATACCTGCACATTCTTGACCTGCTAAAATTAACAGTCTTGTCCTGGCTTTAATTACAATTTACACTGTCATCTCCCAAGTTGTAAAAATTGTCTTTGGAGACCTGTAAGAAAGAAATGTGTCCCCAGGGAAATCCCAGCTGCTCAGGGCAGTGTAGGGGCTGTGAGCAAAGCAGGGCAGCTCGCTGCTGCAGAGCCTGTGCTGAGCTGTGGGGAGGGTAAATGAGAGCACTGTGGCATAGAGAAAGGGTGACACACTGTGTGGACACGGAGAAGTGCAAGTCCCCCCCTCCTGACCAGCTGCTTTTCAGAGGTTTGGGCCTTTTTTTTGAAATCTGAGTGAGGGCTGAGGCAAACCCAGAGCAGCCCCAGTGGAGATCTCCTTTGGGCCCCTCCTGAAAAAAGGCTGATGCTGCACTTTCCCACTGAGCACTCCCACCTTGGATGAAACAGAACAAGGGGCAATAAATCTGAGGATATCCCTGAACTCTGGAGAAGAAGAGAAACTTTTCTGTGATCTACTAATTGTTGCCACAAACCTCTGAGACACACAGCACCAGAGCAAATGTGCCTTTAGCTGCAGAAAATCCCTCCAGCAGCCAGTGTGGGCTCAGCACTGCCTGGAGAATGCAGCAAGTCTGGCTTGAGGAGTTAAAGCTCAGGGAAAAAAAGATGAAGCAGCAGTTTCATGACGTGGTTTCATTTTTAAGCCAGGCTGTGAATGTAACCCTTATCTGAAAAAAGTACAAGCTGAAAAGGTGGATCCCAACCCTCACTGCCAACCATGGCAGCAGAGACTGAGCCAAATGCTTGGCCAGGGAGATGATGGGAGAAGGAAGCAGAGATGAGAAATGCACAAGCCAGTCCTCAGAGCCCACCTTGCTGATTTTTAAATCCTTGTTTTCCTACTGAAAGCCCTTGTTAATCCACCTCTGTCACTTAGAAGAGGACATCCATGCAGTATTTTCATTCTTCCTGATGCCCAGAAGACAAAGAACCTCTGTACAGAAGAGCCTTGTGGCATTGTCAGGGAGACCAAGGCTTTTATAAAAATCATTGTTTGTTCTTGAAAGGCTGGGGGATGGCAGGTGCAGAGAACACAGAGTCTGGGGCTTTAAAAAAAGAGGAACAGCATTTTTTTATTTAACCTGTGGGCTTCACCTGTTACTGAAGATCATGGGCAGGAGCAAGCAGGATTCCCAGCCATGGGATACAGGTTTTGCTGGACTGCAGATCCAGTTCAGGTTGCCAGGACCCGTTGGGCTGGGTGCCATGGGAGGCTGCAGTGACATCCTTCTGTTCGATCCCAAAGCTCATTCCCTCCTTGCTGCCAAATCTGGGTCCCTGCCAGGCTGAGGCTCCTTGTTCAGGATGAGCTCAGCACCCAGGGGCTGTGTCACTGCAGGTCTGGAGCACAGCTCTTATGGGAAGGTGGAGAAATCCTCAGCCCAGCTGAGGACAGGACACGGAGAGCCAGTGGCTTTCCCAGGAGCACACAGGTGAGCTTTGGAGCAGGAGCAGTTTAATCCCACCACGGAATCAGAATGCCCTGACAGGGAGAGGGTTCCTCCCATCCCATATCTGACATTTGACTCTGCTGAGGGAGAAACCTGGGGAAAGGAAAGAAATGGGAAGAACGTATCTGACTTTATTTCCAGGCCGAGCAGCAGAATGCGCTCGCTGAGAACGGCAAGGTCTCACCAGCTTTTTTCTTGGGAAAGAGCATCCCAGAAATGTGTGCTTTATCTCTGGAACTCATGGGCAGAGTGTGCTGAGGCAAGGGGCTGAGCAGGGCTGGGGACTCCTGGGGGACAAAGGAGGGCCTGTTGTCTCCAGCCCCACAGCAGGCTGCTCCTGGGCGCTATTCCTGGCCCTGCACTGCCTCTCTCGCTGACCTTGCTGAGAAAGGCTCTCACATCCAGCTCTGCCTGCCTGAAAAGCCATCGTGGTCCCCTCAGATTGCATTCTATTCAAAGCACAGATGATGAGCAAATATGAAATACTTCTTGCTTTCCTTCAATCCCCCTGGGGTGAGCAGGAACTGGACAGACAAATGAACCCTGCTACCCTCTTGTAAGCTCTTTCCTTCTTAGTTTTCCAATTAACTCTGCCAATGTCTTGTTTTTTGCTGCGCCCCAGGGCTGCACCAAGTCCTTCCAGCAAGAGGAAACACCACAGCCTTGAGACAGGTGCCCATTTTCCTGAAGCACTTTCCATTTCTATTCAGAGCCGTTCACAGCTGCTCTTTTCACTGTGACACCTGCACTCCAGGTAATAGGGCTGCCCTTGGTGGGAGGGGACAAAGGAGGCTGGAAAAAAAGGGTAATGGAGCCAGGACAAGTTTGTGATTTCTGCTTTGAGGTTCCAGCCTGGTGGCTGCAGCTGCTGACCCATGCAGGGGCAACACTCACAGCTCAGCCTTTCTCTTCCATGTGGGGCACAGCCACCTTTGGAAAAAAACCTGCCTCGTGAACAGATTCCCTCTGGCACTTTACTAATTCCAGCCTGTCTTGTCCAAGGTGAAAGGATTTTTAGAATCCAGTTTATTCACTGCTAGTTATGTTTCTTCATGGAGGTTCAGAGCCAAAGCTCATTAAGGGCAGTGGGAATCTCCCCATTCCCTTCTATTCACTGCCACTGGCTCCAGTTCAAGCTTTTATTCAGTCCCTCTTGGCTGGACAATGCAGATCAGTGATGGCAGCTCCACTATCAGTGTCTTTGTGCCACCATGTCTCGTTTCTCAAACCTTCAGCACAATGTCCACTTGTCCTCAGCAAGTGCTCCCTTTCAGATCTCGAAAATAAATAAGTCCATGGAAGAAACATTTCTTTTGGCCCTGTGCTGGCCGAGAGCTCATTTGCAGACATTTTAGTTTTGGGAGACAGTGTCCCTTTGATTCTCCCCATCTTCTCAGCACACCAGCCTGCTATTTTTGCCTCATGGCTGCTCTGAGTCATGGAGCTCGTGCTGGTTTACTTTGGAGCCAGTGTATAAACCAGGGATGATCCCCAGGCTCGCCCTATGGAGACAAGGAGCATTTACTTGTGGAATCTGACAGAGCCGTGGCAGCCCAGCCAGAGGAGCCCTGGGCACGTTCTTGTGGCCTCTGCAGTGGGGAGAAAGAGCAGGGCCACCATTAATGGCACTGACATCCCTGCTGGGCTGGGCAGCTCTGCTGGATGGGGAGCGGGACGTCTGGGGCTGAACTGGGACATGTGGGGATAAGCTGGAACATCTGGGACTGGATGGGGACTGGAACATCTGGGGCTGCACTGGAACATGTGGGGATAAACTGGAACATCTGGGGCTGGAGGGAGAATGGGACATCTGGGGCTGAACTGGGACATCTGGGGCTGGACAGGGACATCTGGAGCTGAGCCGGCCTCTCCCCACTGGCCTTGCAGTGCTGGGGGAACATCTCACCCTGCTCCAGATGCTGCTCTGTGACTCCTGCAGGCACCAAGGGCTGAGGAAACAGCCAGGAAGGCTGACCCAAACCTCCCTCCAGCTGGGATTGGCAGGAGCAGGGCAGCATTTATAACATTGCCTTTTAAACCCCTGCAGACCAAGCCCTGGTACCTGGTACCAGCTGAGTGCTGAACTGGTGCCACTGTGGTGCCCAGTCACAGAGTTCCCAGCACAGGACTCCAGCCTTGTGCTGCTGCCTGAATCAACCCCAGTGCTCCTGGGACCGATGTGGATGGGGCTGGATTAAAAAACCACTCGTGGGTTCCCTGCCTTGCCACTCCCTGTGCTTTTCCTCCCTCTGAGGCTTCCCTCCCTCCACTCCCGTTGTTTGGCTCAGCTCTGGCTGGGATGGTGCCCTGGAGACGTGAGCAGGAACCTCCAGTGGGAAGGGAATGTCTGCAGAGCACCAGGACACAAACCCTGCTGCTCATTCCCAGTTTGAGTGGTAAGAAAATCCTGCTTTATCCCCACAGAGAGGGAAAGAGTAAGAAGGGAATGAGAATCCAAACTAAAATAAATAAAATGAGCATTCCTGGTCGCTGGCTGAAACCCATTTTTTCTCACACTTTGAAGTTCACACTCTGGCAAAGGAGAACCCTGCACACAAAATTTGTCCTCTGGCTGAGGAAGGTCAGTGCTGGGAGAAGCTCTGGATGAAGGCACCTCAAAGGGCTGGAATATTTTCCTTACCTGAAATGCTGTGTGTGGATGAAACCTGGCTCAGGGAATCTCTTCCCCATTAGGTGGATATCTTTGTTTTCCTGCCACAGACCCTGGCAGAACGAAGCAGATCAAACCCTGTGCCTGTCTCCTTTTGTTGCTGGCTATTTATTTTCCTTACCATGGCTCTTGTTTTGCTCTCTTGGCTCAGCAGTCTGGCTGCTGCTCCAAACCAGTTAATTCCCTGTGTGGGCCCAAGGCCTACATTATATTTATAAGCTGTAAGGATCTCCCCAGGCAGGCTCAGAAATAAAGGATTCCAGTCAAACGGCGACAAGGAGATGCTCCAAAACAACCTCAGAGAGGAAACACAAAGAGATGGAGCATCAGCCATGCTGAATTTTAAAGGAATACTCCAGCCCCTGCAGCCATGGGAGGGGAGGGAGTGTTCTTTAGCCTTTGCTCTCCCAGGTTTCCAGCACGAGGAGGAGATGTCCTGCTCTCCTCTGCTGCCTGAACGTGTGCTTGGGAGCTTTTCCCTCAGGTGGATTGAGGGCAGAGCAGCAGGACAGGCTGGATGGCCACGGATGAAGCATGGATTCAGCTGGACAGGGAGGGAGGAACCTGTCAGGAGGCCAGGCAGGGATGGAGAAAAGGTGACACCAGAGGAAAACTCCTCATCCTCGACAGCCTTTATACAAAAATAAAATTTCTTGCAGTGTATTCCTTTACCTACACTTTGCTGCTGCTGTTAGAAGTGACTGACAGGCCTTGTCCAGCTTGGAATTATTCATCCAAACCTTTTTGTTGTTTGTTTTCCCTTCTTGCACAGAGCAGAGGGTGGCAGGGGGGCTCTGTCAGGGACTGTGGGTGCTTCCTGCCCCTCCCTGGGACACTGCCACCCCACAGGGGACACCAGGTCCCACACCTCTGAGATCCCACAGCCCCAGTGCTGCTCTGTGCCTGAACAAAGCTGGGCAGGAAATGTTTTTCCCAGCTACAGAAACATTTTGTTCCCATTTTGTGCTTGAGCCAAATGGGGTTTTCTTGAGGCTTTTTTTTTTTTTTTTTTTTTTTTTTTTTTTTTTTTTTTTTTTTTTTTTTTTTTGCTTTTTCTAAACAAAGGAACAAGTAAGCAAGCAAACACGTCTGCAAGGAGCTGATTGAACGGCCAAAGCCCAGCCAGTGGACTTGCTGAGGGCTTTGGCAAGATGTGAAAATACATTTTTCTGCCCCAAATCAGGCTCATGACTCAAAACCAGGCCTTGCACACACAAGTAGCAGGCGAGGCTGGGATGGTACTCTCCTTCCCTGGAAAGTCCATCCCTAGCAGAAGTCACTGCAGCCAGAGCACTCCCACAGAAGGTTTCTGTTTTGATAACATGCCATTTTCCAGAGAAAAATATTTTTATCTGAACGCTCTCCACCCTGTTTGCCCGCAGAGTGACAATGCTAACTTGGATTTCCATCCCAGGGGACTGGAGGATGCCTGTGCAGGGAAATCAGCCTGCCTGGGTTGTGGGAGAGGCACAGCCAGCCCTGCAGCTCTCCTGGGGATTAATGCTGGCAGTGCTGCTGTCCCTGGAGGGCTGCAGGCACTCTGTGCCCAGGGACCTGATGGCTTTGCTTCTCTTTATGGCTCAGGGAGCACATCCCATGTGCAGCCAGCACCTTGCTTGTGCTGGAGGTCAGAACTGCCTCCAAGGCAGGCTGGGCATCAAATAAATAAATAAACAACAGCTGAGTTCAGGGGCAGGCAGGGTTTTATCCCAGAGACCTGGAAGACACCTTGGCAATGTCCTCCCTTTTTTCACCACCTCCTGCAGGGGCTTGGCTCTGCAGGACACAGGACACTGTCCACCCAGGAGGGACAGGGATGTGATGCTTGGCTCTGCAGGACACAGGACACTGTCCACCCAGGGAGGGACAGGGATGTGATGCAGCAGGCTGGGGGTGTGCCAGCTCCCTGGCCCCAGGGTCTGCCACCCCCCCGGGGCACAGGCAGGGAGCAGGGAGAAATGACTTCCAATCCCTTGTTTCATCCTCCTTGCTTCTCTTTCTATAGGCAAAGCTCAGCTCTGGAAGGCCACACCAGCTCAGCCATGGCTGGGGGTTCCAGCTCTCTCTCCAACTGCTGTGGAGCCCCTCTGGAGAGCAATTCCACCCTGCAGAACAGAATCTGCCAGGATTCTCTGGGTGGAGCTGGCAGTCAGGGCATCCCAGCACAGCCAGCCCAGCACACAGGGCAGAATTACCCAGCTGAAATTTAGGATGAGGGGCTAAACTTGTTTCTTCCCTGGGTGGCTGAGGGAGGCAAACGGGCACCTGGCAGAGAGGGTTTGTGAGACAGGGGCTGAGGCAGGAGAGCCTGACTGACTCTGCTGGGGCTGAGCAGGGAGCCTGGGACCAGCCCACTCCTGGACAACTCCATTGGGTTAGAGACACTTCACCTCTAAGGCCAAAACCAGCTCAGGATGCAATTCCAGACCCAACCCACAGCCATTCCCTCTGTCCCCTTTCATGGATGAGCACCAGCAGAGGAGTGAGCTGAAGGGAAGGGAATTGTTCCCTGCCAAGCTGGCAGGAGGGATCACCCTGACACATGTAATCCTCTGCCAGAAAGGATGGGAGATGTCACAAAGGGTGCCCGGGCATTTCCTGCACTCACTCAGGTGCCACAGACTCCCCTGCCTTGGTCCTGCAAAGAGCATATTCCATATCCTGGAATTCCAGCCCAATTCCTGCAGGTTACTGCTTCCCATCCCAGCTGTCTGGGACACAGACACAGCAAGCTTCCCTCCCTCATGTTGGGATTATTTTTATTTAGTCCTGGTCACACTGCTGCAGCTGCTGGGTGCCTTGCAAAGCTCGGAGCCTCATTAGGAAGGGAAATGACCTTTTCCAGCCCTGCTCCTGCTCCCCTGAGCGTGGAGAGGCTGAGATTTGTTAATATTGCTAAAGAGCTCTGAGCTCCTCAGATGGAATATCTGCCATGGAAAAATGAGCTGGGTGATGATGAAGAGGTTCTGGCCCAGTTAGCAAATGGCTTTTCCCATCTGTGTGAGCAGAGCAGGCTGCTGTGCCAGGGAAGTCTGCTTGCCTCTGGAAAAGCTCTAACAGGTAGCTCCAGGCACAGGAAGGACCTCAGGAACAAACTGTGCCCTTCTTAGAACTTTTATTTTGTGTATTATGAGGGAGAAAATAAGGTATTATAAAGTCAGGACTGCTTGACCAGCTTCTAATACTGAATTCCTTGTGCAACCACACACTAGAGAGGCATTTAATCTCAATTAAAAGATCAATTATGTTTATCAACAGATAAAAGATTATCTGGGGCATTACACAAATACAACACAATTTATTACCAGCTGGTAAGTAACCTCTAATGAATTTTTAAACACTTCCCCATAAATTACAAATAAACTACAGTCCTATCATTATGTTAGAGTTTTGATTCTCCAGTTAAGCTCCTATGGGATCAGTCTTTACTATTATCCAGAGTTATTTAGGATTCCTTTACTGTAACCCATATCTGGGGAAAGTTGTATGTCCTAAAAATTAATTTTAGGCATAGAAAATGCATTTGTCATCTTGACAGTGATCTGGGCATTTATATAAAGATCATGTTGAGAAAAGCTTTTATGATTTAACACTGCATGAGAAAGGAGGCTTCTTGTTCACAAACCTGGGAATCTCTGAGGCCTGTGTTCAATTTGTGGTCGAATTTGGGACATTTCCACACCAGCTATCAATCCTGACCTTCTGAGGTGCCCATTTGCCTTTGGAATTGTAACTCTCAAACTGGATCTGCATCTCCCTTAGTCCAGTGCATGGCAGTGAAGAACTCAGAGCTGTTATGGGCATTAAGGATTTAGATTTTGGACTAATCTGAGGTGTGAAAAGGCCCTGAGCACAGTTCAGAGTCACTGAACCCCCTGATCTCCAGCCAGCAAAATGGAGATCTCCATCCAGTAAAAGCCTGATGCACCTGCTGGCTCTTCTTTTCTTTTGCAAACCAAGCAAGAGGAACAAAAAAATGCAAACTAAGCCCATCACTGAGCCACAGGGACTGGCAGTGCTTTACTGTAAGGCTCTGGAGGTCCTGTAACACCAGTGTCCCCAGTGGCTCACCTGCTGGGATTCTTGGGATTATTGGGATCATTGGGATTATTGGGAAGGACAGTCTGTGGGGGCAGCTGTGGAGCTTCCACCACCCTCTCATTATCAGTGTTTTTACATTAAAAGCCACATTATCTGATATGAGCACTGACATAGCACACAAGAGCTCCCTCCTGGTCACCTCAGTGCTGGCTGCACTTCCAGAAGTGTCCCTTACCTGCCCTGGGACATCTCCTGTCCTGTTTGTGACCTTCAGAGCTGAGGCTGTGCTGGCCCGGGGGGCACCTGTGGCTGGAGGAGCAGCCCTGAACCCGGTCCCTGATTTCCAGGGGCGAGGGAAAAGGAGCTGGAGTGTCCATCCCTGCTGAAATCGTGCCTGGCCTGGCAGGGGCAGAGGCACAGGGACAGGCTAGAAGCCTCCACGTGTGGCTGGAGGTGACATCCCCGAAGGATGAGCAGCACAAAGAGTGCTCAGCCCCGGGAGAAGGGGGGCACAGAGAGCGGCTCTGGCAAGAGGCAGCCTGTTCCTCACCGTGCCCCCTTCCCGGCGTGCCCGGAGAGCCCCGGGCCGGGCAGATGCTGCGGGAAGGCGCTGCCACCTGATGCCCCTACCTCCGGCCCCGCAGGCACCGGCGATGCCGGCGAGCAGCGGGACTCGCTTCTCTGCCCCATCTCAGGCAGCGGCAACAGGAAATCCAGGAGCTCTGTGAAATGACAGGGAGGGAGAGAGAGAGAGTGAAGTCCCCTCGCCTCGGCTGGTGACGTCTCTCCTTCCTCCTTTTTTTTTTTTTTTTTTTCCTGTCCCTATAAAGAATCTCGGGCTCGCATCAAACTTCCCTGCGAGGCGAGGGCTGGGGGCCGGCAGAGGCAGAGAGCAGCGCTCCGGCCATGCCCCAGCCCCGCCCCGGGCAGGTGCCCCCGGGCAGGTAGAGCCAGGTGGGCTCCGGGCAGCTCCCCGTGCTCCCGTCCGGCCGGGACATTTGTCTTTCCTGCCGGCATCCGCGGCACCTGCGCCTCCCCGGAGAAATCCACCGAGGAGAGGACGAGGAGGAGGAGGCTGAGCGGCTCAGGCACAAACTCCGGGCTGCTGCCAGCAGCCGCTCGCCGAGCGCAGGAAACTTTTTGCCGAACTTTTTCGGGTGTTTTTACTTTGTTTTTTCCCCTCTTTGAGTGACTCTGCGCCGGCCAGGAGGGCTGGGGAAGCTTCTGAGGCAGAGCAAGGCTTCACCCGGGGATTGAGAGAAACGGGGGAAAGAAGGAATAAGGTGACTGCTGAAAGGCGGTGAAGGAAAAAAAAAAAACCAAGAACCTCGGCAAGAAGGCAAGGCGAACAAAACCCGCAGCCCCAGGATGAAGCGGGGAATGGGAAGAACAATTTAACTGGAATCAACAAGTGGGGAACTGCGCGCCTCGTCCTTCCCTTCCCTCCCTCTCCGCTCCGGCTTTCCCAAACTTCTCGCTGCGAAGGAAAACTTCTCCAGCGGGCTCTGGACACGCTCCGGCCGCGGCCCCGGGATGCTGCCCCGGCCCTGCGCCCTCCTGCTGGCCGCCTGTGCCCTCCAGGGGCTGCTGCTGCTGCACGGTAAGAGCCGCCCGTGTGCCCGGGGGTGCGGGGAGCGCTCCCCGCCCGGGTTGCCCCGGCCCTCGGGGCGCTCGCCCAGCGCTCCGGGATGCTCGTCAGGCGCTTTTCCCCGCTGTCCGTGCTCCTGCCGTGAGGGGTCACCCACCTGCGAGCCCCAGGTGCCGCCGCTCTGTGCCCGCTCCTCCCGTTCCAAGCCCCTGTTGTACGCATTCCGCTAGAGCAGGTTGCTCCATCCAGCCCGGCCTTGAGCATTTTCAGGGATGGGGCAGTAGAGGAAGGAAGGGTAAAATTTCATTACATGGTGTCCAGCTGAACACATCAAGTGTTTGGGCTTTATTCACCCTGAACTCACGGATAGTTTTCCTCTGCTGGGTTACGGGTGCTGGAAGATGGTTACCTTTGCCAAGTCGTTTGTTGGCCAGCTGTCAGTTCTCATTACTTTTTATGATGTGAAGGTGATTCTGTTGAGAATCCTCAAGTTGAAAATGATTTTGAGAGTTTTGCAAGTGGAGAAGGAGGGAAGGTTATGTTGGGGAATTAAGAAAAGAAGAGGAAAAAGTTCACACCTCCGTTAAAACTGATCTTTGGAAATAAAGGTAAAAAACCTAAACCTCCTTGAAGGTGTTGCACATAAAGGTCAGATTTTAATGGGTGTTTCCCCTCGAGGTTTGGCTGCTTGATTGGAAATAGGAACTTGTGAGCGTTCACCAATTTGTGGCTTTTTTCCCCTCAGTGTGGGAGGGTTTCTGGTTGCGTTTGGTGACTTGAGGCAGAGCTGAGGCTTTAAAAGGAGGAGCCTGGGCTTGCCCACTGTCCTGGGGCTCATGCTGGAGCTGTGGGCACAGGCATCATGGGCATCCTCCTTCATATTCCAATTCTGATTCTTTGATATTTCAATTTTTGTTCACGTGGTGCTTCTTTATTGCCTTCCCCTCCTCAGCCCAGGTGCCAGGTTAGATCCCCTGCTCTCCAAAACTAATTTTCCTTTGCAGAAAACTCCCTGCCCCCCCCCCCCCCCCCCCCCCCCCCCCGGATTTATTCCTCATTTTTGCTGCTATCAGAAAAGCCAAGAGGCAGGTTAATGAGATTTGGGAGAGCTTTTCCATCTGCAGTATGACTTTTCATTATCTCATTAAGCATGAGGATTTTGCTGGATTACTGAGCTATTCATTCATGACGCTGCAAATTGTGTAAGGGAGATGGGCTCTTGTTTATTGGGGAATTCCTTCTGACAGAAAGGACTTTTTCTTTTTTTTGGGCAGTGGATGGATTGCACAGCACGAGGCTGTTGTTCTTCAGCATATTAGAATCTTTTCATAGCTAAGAGGATAGCTTCTGGAAACACTGTGGAGCATCACTGCCCTTGATTTTCTTGGATCCATTCAGGGATTTAATGTATTCCTTCTGCAGAAAGGGTCTGATTGGCAGGCACGAGCCCTGGGGAATTCCACCTCTTCCCCACAGTTACCTGCAGAATAAACAGCTACGCCTGAGGTTGTGCTCCAAAGGGCTCATCCAGCTTTTCCAGGAAAAGCTGAAGCAGCAAACCTGGCAGGTGGCAAGGAGCCCCTGCAGCAGGAATCCTCAGGATCCGTGGTGCCCCCAGGGATGCTGGGGTGCTGTGCAGGGTCAGCCAGCAGTGCCAGCCCTCGGGCTGCACCTGGAGCAGCCCTGGGAAGGTTCCTGAGATGTGCTCCAGCTGCCTGACACGTGCAGCAGCAGCCAGCTGCGTGCTTTGGGAGCTCTAAGCTCTGAACCGTCTGGAAAAGTTGCCCAAAATCCAGTGTGGATTTCACAGAGGCATAAATCACCGCAGACTTTCATGGATTAGAGGGATAATTACGAGGGATTGGGAGGTGGGAGAAAACGTGGCATGCTCAAGTGTTCCCGAGGCTCCGGGGAGAAGTGGAGCAGGGAGCTCAAGGGGGAAAAGCCTGGCTGGAGATGCTGCCCACATTTCAGGGTCCTTACTCACCAAGCTCCTTTCTGAATGATTTCAGACCCGATAACCTTGGGATTTGGTCCAGATTCCTTCTGCCATCAGTACCAGGCACAGAGGAGGCCAAGAGAAGGCAAAGTCTGCGTCCTGTGGCAGAGGGAGGGAGGCAGGAACATCCCTGTGCCCATGGGCAGGGGCTGGTGAGGGACTTGGAGCAGCACTGTGGGTGTCAGGAGCTTGGCTCATCTCTAGGAAGGGATAAAAACTCAGCCCAGCCTCTGGTGCCCTCGTTGGGCTGGAAGCCAGAGGGAGCCAGGGCCAGGGAGGATTCGAGGATTGGGGATTGGTGTTAGTGAGGAATTAACTCCTTAGCACCTTGCCCTCAGAGCTCCTCTCCAGCACCCAGTGAAGCTCTGCTCGACCTCCCAAAGCCTGGGTTTATCCCTCATCTGGAGTTAAACCCTCCCTGCGAGCTCTGTGGCCAAAGTTAGGCAGGGCTGTGCTGGGGAGGCTGGTTCTGATTCCAATCCAAACAATTCCATCTGCAGTGCAGAGAGAAGGAAAGTCCTACAACTGTGAAAGCTGCTCAGTACCAAGGTACCAACTCCTCAGCCACTTCTCCCTCCAAATTCACCTCCAGCAATGAAATCGATGAAATTCTGGCCATTACATTAATCCAGGACCCCTTTAGAGAATTCCTGACTTATTTGGTGCTTCCAGCAGGGGGAAGAGACCATGCAAACATCATCCCAGTGATCTCCCACCTTACTCTACAGTGCAGCTCTAAATCAAATCTACAAAGATCTAGATCTTTGTAGATTTCATTTAGAGCTGTGTTTTCTAGTCACAGATCTTTCTTTAGATACAGCTCTAAATTCATCTTTGAATTTCCTCATTTAGTTCCATGAGTATCATTAAATCTCCACTTGCCTTTTGCTCATTTCTCAGCTCCTTCTGAACTCCTCAGAGAACTGGTTGAGCTCTTGCTGCTCAGAAATTTCCACTGGTGTGGGAATATGGTGCAGATGCCAACAGCTGGCACAGGTTTTAGGTGTGGAGTGGGATGGTTCACAATCAGCCCCTGGAAAAACAACCTGCAAAGAAATTCTTACACTTTAAATTGTGCATGAAAAAACCAGTGTCTTTTACCCGCTGACATAATCACTAGGAGGTTTTTAATATCTGAGCAGCCCAAGTCACTTTTTGGGTGCTGGAATAAACTCAGCCATTTCAGTGATTTAACACTGGAAATGATTAAAGATTGAAGAATAAAAATTAGGTCCTGCCCGATGGCTTTGAAATTAAAGCACGTTTGAAATTGATTTTTGTTGTTGTTGTTGTTTTTGTTTAATTTTGCAATGTCTTCTATGAATTGAATATACTGGATGGGCAATGAAGCTTGTTAACAGAGAGATTTCAATTAAACCATGAATCTATCAGTGGATAAAAGGTCCAGGAGCTTGGATTCTTCCCGGTTTTCCAGCAGGATGAGTGTGGCTATGCCAAGGCAGAGGCACTGAGGGGTTGTTTTCCCAAAAAACGTGTGTCCTAATTGGTGTTATTCCCAAACATTTGCCTTTCTGTGGGAAAATGTCATAAAAAGCAGAGGAGCCTTTTTCAGGCTGCTGATATATGAGCCTCCTGCTGAAGCTGCCACATTCGAAACCAACTGGAAATCTCTTTATACCAATTCGGCCATTTAAGGCAAGGAAAAAAAATGTAAAGTATTTCTAAATACTCCCTGAACTTCTAAAAACCAGCATCGTACCAAAAGAACACTGAGAAGACGAACCAGATGGTTTGCTGAAGGTTTCTGGTGTAAGAACTTGCAGTATTTTCATTAAAACTTGTACAAAATATTTATCTGAGTAAGAGCAACGGGGTCCATCTGGGTCATTCCTGCCCTTTCACACATCCCCTGGATTGTTCATTTCCCGACAAATTTTATTTGCACAAGGCCATAACTCCATCCACTGCACTTTGAATTAAGACCTCAGATGGGGCTGAATGCAGAATATTTATGTTGTTAATACGTTTATGCAGGGAGCAGAAGCTTTCCAAGCCCAACAGGAGATTCCTCAGGTACAGCCAGGGAAGGTGACTGAGCTTTTTTGGAGGTTTGTCTCCCAGATCACCAGTGCAGTTTGGAGGAGGGTGAAAACTTGCTCTACCCCAGATCTCTTGAGGGATGAGACTCGTGTGGTCCTTCCAGAGACATCTGCAAGGTGTGATGCAGGAAGGGTCACTTGGGCACCAGAAAAAGGACAGGGGGCTGTGGTGACACGCATTCTTCGCTTAGAACATGATCTGATTGTCTTTTATTCTAACAATCGATTCTTTTTTATACTTTTTTGGACAGGCCACTTTAATTGGTAGGGAGAGTGATTTAATTTTTCACTCACATTGGTCAAAGCTGAGAGACATCAGAGAAAGTCTGTCTCATAGAAAGAATCTAAAACATTAAACATTCGTTACAAAAACAATGGCAATGTTTATGTTCAAACTGTGAGAACAGGCTTCTAAAACTAAAATACCACGAAGGAATAGAACTGAGAAACTCAGAAACTTCAGGTTTAAGAAACCTAGGCTACAGGGGGCACAGAGAAGATGCTCTCACTTCTCATTGCAGGAGAGTTTGGGGGGCAGCAGCAGCCCCCTGCACCTTTGAAAGCTGCCCAGATTTCCACTTGGGCTCTCAGAGTGAGCACGAGGAGCACCCTGAAGTCCCACTGAGCTCCTTTGGCATTTCCTCAGATCCACCTCTCCTTTTTCTCCAAACCAGCCTGATGTCACTGGAATGGGAACTATAAGTGGAAGTAATTAAGGGATACTGGAGTATCTAAACAACAGCTAGGATTAAATAAATGTGTCCCCAGTGCTTTCAGAAAGCAGCTCCGATGGCTGGCAGGACACAAAGGCTCTGAGTGCCCAGCAGGACGTTCCCATCCTTTGAGAGGAGCATCCAACTGTCCTCAGTCACAGCCCCAGCACAACTGGCTGCCCAAAAAGAGCTGGATAAGATGTGTGTAATAGAGAACTGGGCTCCCTGTTAGGCACTTCTTTATTTGTTCTTTTTAAGGCCACAGAGAAAAGAGTAGAAGCTGCCAAAATCCACCAGTCAAGGTTTTTACCTGGAAATGGCATTTAATAGAAGGGTCTGCTTGAGGCTTGCCCCAGGGAGCAGAGCTTGGAATCATCAGGAGCAAGGCAGGATCAGCACAAATCATGGAAATCAAGGTTTCTGCACCAGGTGTGACCTCAGAGCTCACCCAGGAGCTGCTTCCTCCAGCAGGGAGGGAGGAAGGATCAGCATCAGCCTGATGTCCTGAGGCCGTGGTGAGAAAAACTGCTGGGTGCCCATTTTGGGCCAATTCCTGCCTGCCAAGTGCTGGACATGCTTCCTAAGGTTGTGGGAATGGGAGCAGGGAATTCACACGTGGAGGGAGCTGAGCTGCTGCCTGTGCCACTGCTCACCTCTGCTTGGGGCTCTTACAACAGAGCAACACCCCTGAGGACAGGGAGCAGCCTGGGACTGTTTGATGGACAGGGAGCAGCCTGGGATGTGTTTGATGGAATGGCGAGCAGCCTGGGATGTTTTATGGACAGGGAGCAGCCTGGGATGTGTTTATGGACAGGGAGCAGCCTGGGACTGTTTGTGATGGACAGGGAGCAGCCTGGGATCTGTTTGTGATGGACAGGGAGCAGCCTGGGATCTGTTTATGGACAGGGAGCAGCCTGGGATGTGTTTATGGACAGGGAGCAGCTGGACTGTTTGTGATGGACAGGGAGCAGCCTGGGACCTGTTTGTGATGGACAGGGAGCAGCCTGGGACCTGTTTGTGATGGACAGGGAGCAGCCTGGGACCTGTTTGTGATGGACAGGGAGCAGCCTGGGATCTGTTTGTGATGGACAGGGAGCAGCCTGGGATCTGTTTGTGATGGACAGGGAGCAGCCTGGGACCTGTTTGTGATGGACAGGGAGCAGCCTGGGACCTGTTTGTGATGGACAGGGAGCAGCCTGGGATCTGTTTGTGATGGACAGGGAGCAGCCTGGGATCTGTTTATGGACAGGGAGCAGCCTGGGATCTGTTTGTGATGGACAGGAGCAGCCTGGGATCTGTTTGTGATGGACAGGGAGCAGCCTGGGATCTGTTTGTGATGGACAGGGAGCAGCCTGGGATCTGTTTATGGACTGGGAGCAGCCTGGGATGTGTTTATGGACTGGGAGCAGCCTGGGATGTGTTTATGGACAGGGAGCAGCCTGGGATGTGTTTATGGACAGGGAGCAGCCTGGGATCTGTTTGTGATGGACAGGGAGCAGCCTGGGATCTGTTTATGGACAGGGAGCAGCCTGGGATCTGTTTTATGATGGAGAGTGAGTAAGTCTGTGAGCATCTTCATGAGTCACTCCAATACCCTCATGCCCAAGTCCTTGGATTAGTCTGGCTTTGCAGCACATACTTTTTGTCCCCACTACATCCTACATCCCTGTCCTGCTCTCTCCCCCTTTCCTGGATGTCTCCTAAACTCCCCTCAGGGCTCAGGATTCCTCAAATTTTTACATTAGGAGAAGCTAAGAGGAATTTCCCAGCCCTTCCACACCAGGGGTCTGCACAGTCTCTCTTCTCTGTCCTAAAATGAATTTTGCCTGTTTAATTCTTTCTGGTGCAGAGATTTCTGAAAAAAAAAAAAAAAAAAAAAAAAAAGCAAAAACCCAAAGTGGGACTGCTTGAGACCTGCAGTTCAATCTCTTGGTTTCTGCCAGCTCTTCGTGTTCCTGCTGCACTGAATTTTTACAAAAAATAATTTGTACAAGCCCTGCCAGTATATGGAAAAGCAGGAGGGGTCACATCTCATATATGGGGTGTATGAGACCATTGTTTCGGCTCTAAGCAGGAAAGTTTTAGCACTGAGTCTTTCACTGAGTAACAAGGAAAGAACCTCATCTAACCCTGCAAAATGATGGAAGTCTGAAAAAGCCACTTTTCCTTTGTGCCCTGCAGGCAATGGCAAAAGCACATGGCACTCAAAGTTTCAAAATTCAGCCAAAACCCAAACTGAGGCCCAGAATGTAAAGGAAATATATGGACCAGCCTTCTATTTTCAGATCACTTGCCTTTGTCTTCTTCATTTCCACAAAGGTTTCCTTAGATCTTCCTGTGTTTTTCTGAACTGTGGGAACGTGATTGCCAAGGAAGTGGAGAGGGGAGTTTGCAGCCCTGCTGGGATTGTTCTTGATTTGAGGGTCAAGGAAGCCTGACCCTGTCATTACCTGTTCCATTTTTACAAAACCACCACAAATCTGAACCACCTCGGCCAAGATGTCTGCTTCCTTAGAGCCCACAGCTCAGAAATTGCTCACCTGGAATTCTTCCTCACGGATACACCGGGCTCAGCTTGCAGGAAAAGCACCAACCACACTGGGGCTGCTCTAGAGTCGTGAGGAAAAGGGGATTGCTCACAGGGACACACAGAAACAGCTGAGCTGTGAGCTGTTCATCCTGTTTGCTCTCTGTCCAGAGCTCATTAGCTGAAATTAGGGCTCAAGACACTCAGTTGGGAGTTAAAGCAATTTCCTCCCGGTGCCCAGAAGCTGCAGTGGGGATATGAGTGTGGGGGAGCCCAGAGCCTGCTCCCCAATACCCCCACAGCTCACTGTAGCCCTTTGCATCCTGAAAGCTGCCCCTGAGCTTGGATTTCCCTGATTTTTGGGCTGGGGAGTGCAAAGGTCAGAGTTTCAGACCTTTAACGTGCAGACCCCTCCTACAGAGTGTCCCCCAAGAGCTGTAAAATGTGATTTTCCCCTCTGCTTCTCCACTCAGTGCTCCAGCTGCCAGGAGCAGCTCCCTCAGGAGCCCTCACACACATCCACAGTAGCACTTGGAAGCCCTTGCTGGGGGCAATCCTGATTCCAGGAGTAGCAAAAGCCTTGCAAGAGCTTGCCCAGAGCCCTTTGGAGCAGGGAAGTCATGCTGGAACAGGGCAAGTAAGGCTCTGGGAGTTTCTGCTGCAAAACTCAAGGTGTCTGTGCCTCTCCTTGCAGAAAAATAAATCCCACAGATGCCCCACTGGGTCACTGAGACATCCCCCTGCCCTTGGGAAGGGCACCCACTGCTGCTTCACCCCTCAATTAATGAGTTACAGAGATAAGGGAAGGATTGCAGGAGCTTCCACTGCTTTGCTTCCCAACCCGTGAGGAGTATCAGGAGAAATGAGAATGCAGAGCACAGGTGTGGAGAGAAACGCTTTTCCCAGATCTCTTTCTGTGTCAAGATCCATTTCCCCAACTCTTTCTGTGTTGAGATCCCTTTTCTCAGCTCGTTCTGAGGAAAGATCTCTTTTCCCAACCCTCTTTCTGTGTCAAAGATCCCTTTCCCAACCCTCTTTCTGTGTCAAAGATCCCTTTCCCAGCTCTTTCTGTGTCAAGATCCCTTTCCCCAGATCTTTCTGAAGGAAGATCCCTTTTCCCAACCCTTTTTCTGTGTCAAAGATCCCTTTCCCAGCTCTTTCTGTGTCAAGATCCCTTTCCCCAGCTTCTTCTGAAGAAAGATCTCTTTCCCAGCTCTTTCTGAGGGAAGATCCCTTTCCCAGCTCTTTCTGTCTCAGATCCCTTTCCCAGCTCTTTCTGTCTCACTTCCAGTCTTCTTCTAAATCCTCCAGCTCTTTCTGTCTCACCTTTCCAGCTCTTTCTGTCTCAGATCCCTTTCCCAGCTCTTTCTGTCTCACTTTCAGCTCTTCTGTCTCAGTCCTTCCAGCTCTGGACCAAGGCACTGGTGTCAGCTCTCTCTGCATGACACAGCAGCCCCGAGCTCGGCTGCTTCCAAGGGGTTTGTTACAATTAAAGGATGATTCAAGTCAATGCAAACAATGATGTCAGCCCGAGGACCTTTAAAACACAATTTAAGCTATTACACGGTGTAAAGCAGAGAGAATCAGGCAACCTTTTGGCCTGCCACATTTTTCCTCAGCAAATGGATCACGTCTGGGTTATTTTCATGTTCACGCACTCGGGGCAGGCTTTGCCTCTCCCTCACCCAGGTTTAAGGCTCTGCTTGGCTGAAGACAATAGCCTGTCTTTGAATTGTCCATTGTATGGCTGAGAACATTCATTTTCTTCTGGCTGTTTACACATTTTGGGGTGGAATCTGAGGGAGAAAAAGGCAGACTGAAAGCTGCTGCCTCACTGCATGTTTTATAAAGGTAGAGATCTTACTGATCTTGCTGGAAAATCCTGATTTGCTTCACTGTGAGAAAGCAAAATAACCTGCTTCTTTTCCAGTGGTGAAGGAAAGCCAGAGTGTGGCTGAGCCTGCAGCAACCCCAGTTGTGTGAGGCAGCACAAGAACCCTGCCTGCTATTCCTCACATTTATTTTGGCTGCACAGATCCTGTTCTGCTCAGCCCTGGAGACTCCCATGCTTTAAACAACTTCCCTTCAGTCTGGGCAGATTTTCTGTCGAGTAAGGATGGAGCAAGAGGGTCTGGCTCAATAGGAATTCCCAGGGAGAGTGATTAATGCCTAAAATCCTGTGTCAGCACAAAGGGGGCAGAGCCTCCTGCACCTGGGAGCTCCCTGCTCTTGGCCCAGCTCATTTTGGGTTTCTCCCAGCTCATCCCACCCAGGGATGGATTTTTCCAAGGATAATGGCACCAGGGTCTCTGGGAAGGCAAGGTGTCACCAGGAAGCCACTGATGAGTTTGTGAACAGTTTTATTATTTCATCCCCTGATCCCCCAGCAAGCAGGTAAACCAATCCTGCAGAGGGATGGATTTACAGGTTTGGAGTGGCTGTGGGTTTTTCGTGCCTGGAATGTTTTCTCCTGGCTTTCCCAACCAGTCAAATAGACATGAGCTCAGTTCTCTGGGTCAGTTTGGGCAATATCAGCCCTGCTCTGATGAGAGAAGTGCAGGGTGAAATGAAAGACCCAGCCTGGGACAATTCCTGGGTTGGAGGCACTCCCTGGGAAGGAGAATTCTGGAAAAGAGCAGGGTGCTCAGCAAGGCTTGTCAAAGGTTCCCCCATCCAGCTCCAAACAGTTCCCATCAGGAATTCTGTCATTGTTTACAAGGCTGATTTCTCCTTATTATTCTTCTGGGACTGTTCTGATCTGTTTTATCTATTCTGATCTCTTGTGTAAACCTCATTTTGCCTTTTTAATTGTTGCCTACTTTGTATTTGAAAAGTAATACTCAGACCCCCTCGGTGAAATGCCATTATTAATTTAATTTGATAAGTCATGAAGTCTTCTTCTGGTTACTGAGGTTTCTCTCTCTTGAACTCTGTGCATAACTATGGGGGTTACATTGCTAATGAAAATAAACTACCAGCTTTATTTCCTAATGTTCTGTGTGTATGCCAGAGCTGGGGCACAATATCAGCCAGGGCAGGCTCCCCCCCAGGTCTACAAGCACAGGCTGATGCTCCCTAGAGAAAGGTTTTCCTTCTCCCATCCCAGGAATATGTGCCCAACTTGTTTTAACCTTCTCCAGGACAGAATCTTTGGCTTTCTGGTGAGTTTCTGGCAGAAGGACAAAAGAAGAGGAAAGGAGTTTGGTCTGGGTATAAATCTCACTTTTCATTTGCCAACTCTGTCCAGCACTCAGGAGAAAATCAGGGCAGTAGAGATGAAAATTCTGTGCTCAAAGTGAGATTAGTGGGAAAGCTAAAGCTGAGCTGGTTTTGATTTCCATGGGGGATTGTTGGCATAGCTGCTGTTCAAGGCCATTTGCCCTTCCACTGCACAATATCTTTGTACTTTAAAATTAATGTAGGCTTTGAAATACTACCTGGACTCGTGCTCTGGCACTGAGCTGTGCAGCTTTGAGCTTCTCCCTCTCTGCCTACCTGTGCCAAGTGTAATCTTTAATCCAGGGTCCAGCACTGCACCCTCTGGATGAGGAAAACACCAAAGCCTCATCCAGTGACTCTGGGATTGCTGTTACATGTTCTGGACATTTCTGAGAGAGTGTAAACTCTTTCATTTTGCATCCTTGGAATAGCAATGATAGATAATATTGGTATATCATGGATGCCATCACTTTATCACAGGATAAACACTTCACCTGAACCAATCCCCAGGCTAAAGCCTTGCAGAGCCTTTTTGGGGGCTGCTGATTCTTTAATTCCCAGGCTGACCAATACATCTGGGGTCACCAGAGGTATCCTTCAATTTAGAGCTTAGCTAACCAGACTTAAAGAGAGAGAGGAGAGCCCAGAGCAGCCCAGTTCAGTCATCTTTCCTGTTTTAAATTCTTTTGCTTATCTCAGTTCTGGCCTTGCCATCTGCTGGTAGTGAAAGCAGGGTAGTGACACTTGGGTGTGGTGGGATGTGAGGAGAGTATCTCAAACTCTGATCTTCTGCACTGGAGATGATAAAGGAATTCTGGGGCTAAAGGAACTGAGAGGAATTCTCAGCATCCACAGGGCAAAGGTCTCCCTTGTGCTCCTCAGTTTCATGGCTGGTGTCCTATAGGGTGCATTGTACTGCCAGCCTTTGAAAGGCTGCCTTGTTGTTTTGGTTCCATATTGTTCGGAGTTAAATGGAAGGAAAAGAGAAATTGCTGCCACCACAACATTCCCTTATTGGTCTATTCATTATTGATCCCCAGGGGAAATGGAGAGCTCCCCTGGACAATGGGCAGATACACAAACGAGCATACATTAACTTTCTGTGCTTGTACAGCTCATTTGGGCTGCACTTCCTTTGCATTCTCAGGAGCATGAATTCAGACATCAATTGGTTTGATGTCTTCCTCTGCCTTGAACTGCTGCCTTGTTAGACATTCTGGGTGACAAGCAGCCCCTCTGAACCACAGAACCACAGAGTCAGAGAAACACAGAATTACAGAGTCACAGAACCACAGAGTCAGAGAAACACAGAATTACAGAGTCACAGAACCAAAGAGTCAGAGAAACACAGAATTACAGAGTCACAGAACCACAGAGTCGGAGAAATACAGGAACACAGAGAAGCACAGAGCCACAGTCACAGAATCATAGAGTCACAGAATGATAGAGTCAGAGAAACACAGACTCACAGAAAAACACAGAACCACAGTCACAGAATCATAGAGTCACAGAACTGCAGAATCACAGAATTACAGAGTCACAGAACCACAGAGAAACACAGGAACACAGAGTGACAGAATCACAGAGTCAGAGAAACACAGAACCACAGAACCAGAATCACAAAACCACAGAATCACAGAATTACAGAACTACAGAATCACAGAATCAGAGTCACAGAAACACAGTCACGCAATCACAGAACTGCAAAATCACAAAACCACAGAATCAGAATCACATAATCACAGAACCACAGAGGCACAGAACCAAAGAACTGCAAAATCACAAAACCACAGAACCACAGAATTACAGAACCACAAAGCCAGAGAAACACAGAGTCACAGAACCACAGAGGAACTGAATCAGAGAATCACAGAACCACAGAGTCACAAAACCACAATCACAGAACCACAGAGTCACAGAACCACAGAATCAATCACAGAACCACAGACTACCCTGAGCTGGAAGGGACCCTCAAGGATCATCCAGTGCAGCTCCTGTCCCTGCAGACACCCCAACAACCCCACCCTGTGCCTGAGAGCTCTGACCAAACACTTCCTGAAGGGAGAGGCAGAGCCCTGGTGTGGAAATGCTTCGGGCAGATGTGATGGAGCACTCAGGGATGCTCTGCACTGGGAGCACTGGGAGCAGAGGGCACCAGGCCAGGTCTGTGGGGTTTGGCTCTGCTGGCCTGGGGCTGTGCTCCAAACCAGCAGGGAGCTCAGGAGATGTTTAAGTGACTCAGCTTTGTCCCCTGCCCTTTGATAAACACCCCGGGGGCAGTGCTGACTCCAGCCCAGGGGCTGCAGCAGGCTGGGAGGGGGCAACACCCAGAATCCCTGGCAGGAGGAGGCTGAAGTGATGCCAGCCCTGCTCCCTGCTCAGGGTGGGTGCTTTGCTCAAGCCCTACACTGAACTTTGCAGGTGCCCCCTCAGGTCTCCAGTGCATTTTAGCCTTGCATTCCTCCCTGCAGCACAGGTTTTTCCTGTCTTTGTGCCTCTGCTTTTCTGTAAATCAGGGAGACTAGTCCTTCCCTTCCTCCCTTCCAGTGACTGGAAGAGAAAAAGCAGCTCGGGAGCTGCAATGGATTTGCTTCATCTTTCACTCCCACCCCCAGAGAAACCCCCCTGAAGCTGGAAGGGTGTGCAGGCATTGCAGGCTGTGAGGGGCAGGGCTGGGCACTGTGCTGGGCTTGGCTTGAACTGCAGGGATCCCTGGCAGGGATGCTCAGGGCTTGCAAGGCTGCAGGTTTTTCCTTGAATTTCCTCTACTGTGGTACCTTCCTCAGCCTCCTGAAATATCCATGGCATCCACACCCCCACCTGCACTGGAGCAGTCACTCCAGCTGCAGCCACAGCCCAAGAAGCCTCTTGGGTTTCCTTCTTCTGGCATGGAGGAATGCGCAAAGTTCATTTCCAGCCCTGATTTGATGGATTCCCCTGCTGAGAGGCTCTTACAGAGAGAGGATTCCAGGCTGGGGGTTTGTTCTCCTCTCCCCCACACTGGAGGTGCCTCTTGGAGAGCTGCTCCACGAGCCTGGAGTGCCACCAGGGCTTGCCAGGAGCTCAGGAGGAGAATCCCCTCCTCCTTGGAGCCCCCAAAGAGCCCCTTGCTGCTTTCAGCAGTAGAAATATGGGGATTACAAGCTCCAGACTGCTCAAGGGAATATTGGATTATTGAAGCTGAGAATGCAAAGGAGACATCCCCCTTCTAGGAGCTCACTTGTTCTGGCATCTGCACACTTTGGGGGAGAATCAGAAAATTGCAGCTGAGCAGCATCCAGCCAGGGCTTGAAATCCAGCCTGAGTTGCCTTGCCCCTTGCAGTCTGTTGTTGTTATTATTATTATTATTATTATTATTATATTATTATTATTATTATTATTATTATATTATTATATTATTATTATTATTGCTGCCATTTTGGTGCTGTCCTTTCTCAGCCATGGATGTTTCCCTACAACAGCTGCACCTACCCAAACCTGCAGCTAAGGCTTAAGTACCAACATCCACAAAAAATATTCTCATTTTTGGGCCCAGCCCCTTGGATTTGCATCCTCAGAGGGTGGGCACGGCCATGCAGAAAACAAAAGATGAATAACACACAGATACAAACAAGACACCCATTTACAGATCTTCTCCAAGCTCAGTATCAAAGCTTTAGAGCTTACATTAATATTTGTTAATATTCTGTTGTGAGGAAGGGTGGGAAGGAAGAAAAAAAGAGACATTGTTCCTCCTTGGAAAATGTTTTGTTTTTCCCAAGCAGCAGAATTTTAGGTATTTATTTTATGAACACATTTCTGTGTCTAGCAGGTATGAAAAATCTTGGGAGGATGGGACAAAGGGAGCCCAGGAGGGGTCAGTGCTGGAGTTGGGCTCTGTTGGGGGGCAGGATTGGGATCAGGGACAGGCCAGGGGTGGATGGGTTATCCAGGATGGTTTTCAGGAATTCCTCCCTCATCCTGTAGTAAAGTTTGTGAAAACAGCCCAGCAAAGCTCCTGAACCCTCAGCACTGCTTTGCTCATACATGACCAATAGTCTGTCCCTTTTCTCTTTTCATGGGAAAATGATCCAATTAAAAAAAGAAAGTTGATCTGTGTGTGCATTGATAGAATTGCAACTGCTTCATCTCCTACCAAGAAATTTCTCTCACAGAAAACACCAAAAATGAGTGTTCACTAGAATATGCTAACCTGGCCTTTTAATGAAGATGAAAATACATAGGAAAAGCAGAATTCCTGGGCATTACCAGCTTCCATGGCTGTTATTCCCTTTGTCACTGGGGCAGTCTGTGTGCTGGGTGAGCTGCAGTGCTGAGGGACAGCATCTCTGTGCTCAGGAGCAGCATATTCCCAAGCATGTTGTCTTTGGCATGGCCAGTATTTTATCTGCCAGAGCCAACGTTAATGAAAAATTCCTGAAAAATTCCACATTTCAACACGGCAACACTCTGCTGGGAATAACAATCTCTCGTGACCTCATTCGAAAGCAGATCTCGGGCAGGATGCAAAACAGGGAGGTGTTTCTGACCCCACCCAGCTCCAATTTGGGGATTTGGGGATGAGTTTGTGGTGCTTGCCTGCCTTTAGGAGCCATCTCAGCACTGCCAGGTTGTGAACTCCCTGTGGGACCAAAAATCAGGATTGTGCTGTCAGAGCCACGGGGTTGGTGACACTGAGAACTCTGTGTGTGGCACAGCAGTCCCAGCCCTTCCAAACAGGGTGAATTTACAGCAATTTGTAGAGAAATGTCTGCACAGGAGGGGAGTTTCCTTCTGGGACTGTGCTGGCATTGTCCCTGCTGGGGTCCCTTGGACACAGGGCAGGAAAAGCTGTGATCCATCCCAGCAAACATCAGCCTGGACAGTTTGTCACACATGGCTTCATCTCCTCCTTGCAGCAGACTGGAAAACCAAGGTCAGGCAAATAAAGCTGGGGGAAAAGAAAGCCCAAGTCCTGAGTAAAGTGACCTTAAATCACTGCCACCAACTGCAAAGTGACAGAGCAGGGGAATGGAAGGGACTAATTCACCGTGATTTGCAGCAGTTGGGTTCTCACGGGTGGGTTTCCCTTCGGATTTCTGAGCCAGCCTGTCCTCCCTGCTCAGCAAAGCTCCTTGTCTGGCTGGGCAGGACAGGCCAGCCAGGGCTGTGCCCTGGGGACATGCCAGCACAGCCCAGAGCCCTGCTCAGCAAAGCCCAGGGTTTATTCACAGAGTGTGGGTCTCTCAGTAAGTGCAGAAAAAAATGAGCGAG
Organism: Sitta carolinensis; assembly: GCA_032173965.1. NCBI lineage: Eukaryota > Metazoa > Chordata > Aves > Passeriformes > Sittidae > Sitta > Sitta carolinensis. The sequence continues at coordinate 16,813,793 of CM063286.1, forward strand.
CTTGTCAGAAAGCAGGGAAAATCCCATGGATCCGGCCTCTCCACCACAGATCCTGCTGCTCCGTGCACACTTCACAGCGGGCAGAGGAAAATCAGCACTCACAACCCCCAAAGCAGCGTTTTCACACACATGCCCACCTGCCAAGAGGCAGGGGAGCAGTGTGATTTATGCCCCTGCTCTCAGGAGGGTGACAGCATCGTCTGTCGTGCCCCGGGGACAGGCTGACAGCACACAGATAAGAGCAGCTGCTGTGCTCCAGCACTCACACACGGCCCCGGGTGAATGCTCAGCTCTCAGGGTCCCCTCCTGCCAAAATCCCCCTCCTTGGGAGGCTGGGTTCAGTGGCAGCAGCTCGGTGTGAGCACAGGACGTTTCTCCTGTGCAGAAAACATCTGCGCCGTGCTCCGAGCTGCTGCCTCCAGCTCAGCTGGGAAGGATGCAAAGGCAGGCACGGGGCCTTGCCAGTCACAGGCTTGCCCAAATATTTATCTCTGCTAAAAACAGTTTAGCTGCTGGATGCTGCCCAAGGTTGGTTCTGATGGGAGACATCAAACACAATGCACACGAAGCAGGGACGGCACATCTGGCGCTGCCTGCGTGCTGCAGGAATACAAATAAAGGGCCAGCAGACTGCAGCTGCTGAGTTATTTGTCCTGCTACAAGGCTGCAGCTTCCATCCATCACCAGCAGTGCCAGGAGGGTGCCAGGGATCACCTGGGGCTGCTCTGTGGCCCCTCTTGGCCCCTGCACTCCTTTTTGCTTGAGGGGGCTCTAGAACACAACTTTTTTTGAGAAGGAATTAAAAGAGTGATGGGAAGAACGGTGGGGCAAAGCAGGGCAGAGCTGCCAGTATTCAGAGCATTTCTCTGATATTTTATTTCTGGAAGTATCTGATGCAAAACTTCTTTTCCTGGAAAGATTCCTGCCCCTGCCTTCTTCCCCCGTCTCCCTCAGAACTCTGGTGCCAATATTTCTGTTGTAACTTCCTCGCTCCCAGGGGTTTCCTGCTGGAGATTTCCCTCCCCTTTGGTCCCTGCACTGTTCTGTGGAAGGAGGGAACGGCCCCAGCAGTGCCTGGGATGCTGGCAGGTGCTGAGGGATGCCAGCACGGAGGGGCTCTGGGAGGATGGCTCAGCTGTTCCTGGGAGTCCCTCCCTGATCCTCTTCTCCACAGCCTGAGCCTGGCAGGTGCAGGGAGTGCCTGGATCCACGTGCAGGGGGACATTGCGGCACTCTCTGCATCCCACTGCTCCCCACCTCTCAGCCAAGGGAGCCCTGCCTCAGGACTGTGTCCAGCAGCACCTCTCACTCCATCCCTCTGCAAAGGATGAATACAGCCTTCAGCTGGGGGAAATCTGCTGTGAAGGCGTGGACAGAGACCTCGGAGCTAAGGGAACAAAACCTGCAGTGCTCAAAGGGTCAGCTTGAACACGTCCAAAAAAATCACCTTGCAGAGCAGCCCTGGAAAGAGGCTCACCACTTTAACTTCCCTCATTAGCCCAGGGCACCAATTTTAGGCACTGTAAAAACAGTGGAGGTCAAATTGACGATGGAGGGCAAGGACCAGTGACTCAATTTTCCTTATTCTTTATAGTCGCTTTTCACCTTGAAGAACAAAAGGTCCCAAAGTCAGAGAACGTTTGTTCTTGAGTCTTGCCAAAGCCTTTTCTTTTTTAATAAACCGTCATTAAAATCTGGGCCCTTTGCCTTGACAAAAGAAAAGAATATATTTGTGTACACTTAAGTGACAGGAAAGAGCCTGTGAGGCAGCCTGGTCACAGATAAAGGAATTCCGGACATTATTCCTTGTGCTCCAAGGGGTTGTGACATGGGATTTCCTCTCCGAGTGGTAAATAGCCCCGCAGTTGTACAGCAGGGTGGGGCCACCGCTGGTTTCTTTAAAACCAGGAGAGATGAAAGCGTTTTAGGAGAAGAAAGAAGGGCTGGGTGCATGTGCCCCATGAATCCCTGGGAATGGCTTGGAGGGGGGGAATCCACCTGCTCCAAGCTTTGCCCCCAAAATCTTCCGGGGTTTGGAGGAGCAGCTGGGCTCTGCTTTGGGAAGAACAGCTCATGGCACAGCAAAACTGATTTAACTCCAAGGAGTGGCCCCAGATCTCAGCACTTTGCGTGTTCCCCCGGGTCTGTGGAGACAGGTGGGATCTGTGGGGCAGTGGGTTTGTTCTGGGATGCTCTGGATCCTTCCTGCCCACTCTGAGAGCCAGACAGCTCCCTGTGCCCGGGCTGTGGGGCACGGAGTGCCACCCTGGGCTGGGCTGGGCAGTGAGGGTAGGGATGCCCCAGCCGTGAGCTCCCTGAGGAGCCTCCCGGGGATTTGGAATGGAACAAAGAGGCAGTCGAGGGCTTTTGTAGCTGTGAGCACCTTCATGTCTTGTGCTGAATCATGCCCAGGAGTGGGGAGAGCGTTTTAGTAAGAAAACAGAAGAGCTGAAGCTGCAGATTTTATCCCATTCTCATTTTAAATCGAAAAACATTCAGCTTTGCATGAACCCCTTGCAAGGAGGGCTCACCTGAGTCGGGTGAGGACAGAGGGAGAGGAAATAACTCCCTTGATGAGGGAGACAAGAACATTCAGCTGATTTTATATTTGGATTTCCTTTCCTCCCTATTCCTGTGGCTGTCCAGGAGGGTCAGCAGAGCCTGCAGATCTCAAACCTCCCAGCTACAGCCAGGCTTAATGAGAAAGGGGAAAATTGCATATTACAGCTCTCCAAAGCCTCAGGATTCAGGTCCTCAACAATAAACATTCATTTAGGGAATCAGCAGTGGAACAGATAAATTAGCATGTCGCAGGAGTTTGCAAGTGGCAGGTTCCTACATGAGCTTTTCATTGCCTTCTGCTTGAGTGTAGATATCTGAATTACTTTCCCCTTCAACTGCAAAGGGATCTCGTGTCAGTACAGGGAGGGACGTGATCAAACTGGAAAATCCCACTTGGAAAATGGGAATGTGGATGAGGTTGAACTGCTGCTTCCAGCTCAAGATCCAGTTGGATGTGCAGTGAAGGATCTGGTTCCACTGGTGAATAAAACCCCAGGGAAGGGCTGGAGGGTTGAAATCCTGGCTGTGTTCAGCCCCCACTGCATGTCACTGGCTTAAGAGATTGTGTCAAGGGGGTGGAAGTCCCTACAGAACACAAGGAGGACTCTAATCAAGGTCAGAACTGGAGAATTCCAAGGGAAAATGACAAATTTCCCTTCTTTCTCTGTGCCTCCTTACCAACCACCCACATTCTACTGGAAACCGGGAAAAAGAGAAAGTTGCCCTGTTGTCTGCAGGAACAAAATAAATACCACAGTTAAAATTCCTCTATGGCTGCTCTGAGGAACAACAAAGACAACCAGGGATGAATCACGCTGAGAATTACTCATTTCCAAACAGTAAACAGGTCATGCTCAGCATTGTTAACTCAGGGTTGTCGCTGCTGTGGGTGTTTGGGGAGAGCAGGGGGAAATCTGTCCTTGCTCAGGAGTAAAATGATGAGAATCAGGCTGGAATTGCACCCAAACATTGGCACTTCTGCCTCGGGGATGTGGGGCACTCACGTGTCAGGATCACTAGGAAATCCCGTTTTTTCTGATATCCTGGTGCAATCCATTAAATCTCATCAGATAAACTGTATTTTCATGGTCAAAAGCCAAATGAGCAACACTGAAAAATGAACAAACAGAGCCCTTTTTAGAAAGATTTGTAAAAAGCTGATCAGGTCTAATACTTAGGTTAGGGACTTAGGTTAGTTTGAAAAAAGCTCAAATGAATTAAGAATACAAAATGTGATCTGCTGTCGATCCTCCAGTGGTGGTGTGAGCAGGGAGAGTCTCTGCTTCAACACAGGGGAAATTGTTCTTTAACTCCAGAGCCATTGTGGGGGAAACTTCCCTTAATTTCAGTGCCACTGTAAGGGAAACTTCCCTTAATTTCAATGTCATTGTAGGGGAAAATGTCCTCTAATTTCAGTGCCATTGCAGGGGATCTGTCCCTTAATTTCAGTGCCATTGTGGGGAAAACTTCCATTTATTTCAGTGCCATTGCAGGGCAAAGTTTCCTTAATTTCAGTGCCATTGCAGGGGAAGCTTCCCTTAATTTCAGTGCCACTGAGAGGAAAACTTCCCTTAATTTCAGTGCCACCACAGAGCAAACTATCCCTTCATTTCAGTGCCATTGTAGGGGAAACTTTCCTTAATTTCAGTGCCACAAGGAAGCAAACTGTCCCTTAATTTCAGCGTCATTGTAGGGGAAACTTCCATTTATTTCAGTGCCATTACAGGACAAGATTTCCTTAATTTCAGTGCCATTGCAGGGGAAGCTTCCCTTAATTTCAGTGCCATGGTAGGGGAAACTTCCCTCAATTTCAGTGCCAGTGCAGGGGATCTGTCCCTTAATTTCAGTGCCAGTGCAGGGGATCTGTCCCTTAATTTCAGTGCCATTGTGGGGGAAACCCCTTAATTTCAGAGCCCTTACCCCAGGTCAGGATCTCCTCCTGCTCCTCCCTCAGAGTTCTCTGCCCACTGCACAGATATTCCTGTGAACAAGCTTTGCAAGGCTGGGGCTTCATCTACAGCTTGTTTTACTCCCCAGCAGCGTTTTTCTCCTCCCAAAGCTGCTTCCATGCTTTGACCTTGCTCTGGAGCCCAAAAGAAATGCCTCACAATTTTCCTAAAGGCTCTCTTTATTCGAGGGCTCCTGTTTGAACCACTGCTATTCACTCCACGCCGCGCACTCCTTTCTACCCTGAGACCTTCCAGCCAAGGGTTTTACAGTTTGGCAGCTGAGGTCTCAGCCTGAAAATTCATCCCTGTTTGTTTTACTCTCCCCAAGAGCCTGTTTTCAATTGACATAAACATTTCGATAGCTTAAGAGTGCAGCAAAATGCTGAGCCTCCCTTTCCAGCTGGAACCCAGCAGTGTTTTTTTGACTCCAAGTGGGGCTTGGCTTGGCTTGGCCACGCAGATCTGGGCATCTCTGGAACCTCCTGGCACCTCCAGGGAAAATTCAAACCCATTTTTATGTGCTCTTCTAGCAATTCTGCCTGCCTGCAGTGGGTGTTCTCCCCCTCCTCACAAACACCCTGCACTCTTGGTTGCCTTCAGCACGTGCAGAAACCCCTCGGAGCCACAGCTCACCTCTGCCAGGCCAAAATTCATCTGCAGCACCAAAAGTCTCAGTGAGCAATCAAGACAAGGGGGAGCAGAACCCTGAAAGAGGAACCCCAGCAAACGCTGGCTCTACCTTGATAAGCTGTTTGTTTACTCTGCAAGGTCTCAGATCTGGGTTTCATTTCTGGGATTAGTTCTTGGAATTCTTAGCGCAGCAAATCAAGGCTGTATGTGTGGAATGGGAGGGAAGGAACCTTTTTAATTTAATTGCCTGCACGGATTTGCATTATTCTTTCATCTTCCACCTTGGTACTTTTCTCCTCCTATACACAAACGGTGACATTTCCCTTTCTTGGTGACATTTCTCTTTCTTGGTGACATCCAGTTTTCATTTTGCTTTCGTTCGGTGCTCACTGAACTTTCATCATTCTCTTTTTTCTTAGTCATTTTCATATAGTTCTGTATTCCTTACCAGGGCTTTGGATCCTCTGCGAGAAACAGTCAGGAGAGAGCTCCAAACCCTCCTCATTTAATTACTTTTAGAGTCATATTTCTTGATTTTGTTAACTACCCAGCGCCCAAATTAATTTCACTGTTCGAAGTAAAGCGTTCTGCTCATTTTGTCTGTCTATAGGAACTGCAAGAAACTTTTGGGATGAAGAGGTAAGATTTTTAGGAGAAGCAAACAGTGGTGTGGCTGTTTCTGCTCTGAAGTCAATATTAAAAACAGCACCAGTTTGGGGTTTATATATATATAAAAAAAAAAAAAAAAAGGCTTTTCATTAGAAAATTCCACTGTGACAAAATGCTGCACGGAAAGCGGCTGGGTTAGAAGCAGTTTTCCAGGAAAGGTTCTCCAGGCAGGATGGTGTTTCCAGTCACATCCCAACGATGCCATGACCTCGTGGTTGGGGTGGAAGTGCAGGATGCTGGAGACACCACGTTCCTTGGGGGAATCAAGGCTCTGGATCTGTCTCCCACTACCGGGGGCTGCCCTAAATACCCGGCTATTTTTAGACGAGTCTTTTTCTGTTGCTGCTTTCCATAATAAGAAAAACCTTTGAAGGATTTGTGTTTTTATCCCTATGCACAAGAGGAATTAAAATAAATAAATAGGCCTTAAATATTTAGACATGAAGAGAGAAGAATTTCCTGCCCAGCTTTGGCCGAGCGGCGTAGGTGGCTTTAATGTGACCCGGGGCTGCTCCCGGTACCTGGCAATGTTTGCTTTTCTTGGAAGCAGCTGCAGTAAAGCACCTTTAAAATCAGGATCCCACAAAGCAAATCTGCTGTTTCCAGGTCACTGTGCAACCCCCTTCCCTGTGCCACAGTTTTTCCAGATGAGGAACTGATGTGCTGCAGCTCAAGCAACCTGTTATGGAGGGAGTGGCTGCAGGCACGGCAGAGGAAGTGTCTGGGCACCCCAAATCCACCCAAAGGGCAGGATCTGGCACTAAAAACACAGCCTGCCTCTGGGCATCACACCTGGATTATCACCCACCTGCTGCCCCTTCTTCTGGGCTGCTCCCAGACACCAAAAACTGCTTTAGCTCCCAAGCTTTGTGGCTCGAGCTCCTCTGGGAACCTGTGGGGGACAGGAGAAGGGATTTTTGTCAACAGGCAGCCATGCTAGGCAGACTTGATAAATTTGTGCAGTGCTAATTCGAAGCAGATTCCTGCCTTGCCACGAGCAGAATTCCTCCAAAGGCTGCCATCAAAAACATTATGTCACAGCTGTGGAGAAGCCTCACAAAGAGGGGAGAAGTTGGGGTCACGTCAGGGTAGGAGTGCGGTGGAGGCTGAGGAAGTGATTGAAGCCCTGCTCCACGGCCTGGTGGAGTTTGTCATTAAGAAGGATTTCACCAAATGATTTGCAGCCAATTCCCTGGGCCCGATTGGTACTTTCCAGCTTAATGCAAACCAGTGAGGAAACCAGAGCTAGTTAGGCCAAGCTGCCCAGGGAGGCTGCAGGCACAGGGTAACAAAGCCTCGCCCAGGGCTGTGGAAATGTAACTGAAACTGGGCTTGGGGTTGAGGAGAGGGTTAGGTTCCCTCTCCCCATCTCAGCAAACAGCTTTTATCTTGTCTCCCAAAATAGCAACCTGCTATCCTTCAAAACAAACCAGAAAAAAAGGGAAAACCTCCTGAGACAGGCACACAAAGCAGACAGAAGTGGAACACGGAGCTGATCGAAAACAGATTCTGGTGTCAAGTCCAAAGTCAGCTCCAGCCCATTGCTTCTTAATGGGCAGGGCGCAGAAACTGAGCAAACAAAGTCATTACCCACCGAGCAGATTTTACTGACACGGAGCATTCACGTGTTCCTGACACGTCCAACCCCTGTATTTGTTCAAATCCATCTCTGTTTAGTGTGGCACATCCATTGACTTGACCTCAGGAGGCTCTGGCTCATTTGCTTCTGGATTTATAGCTCAAGGAAAAATGGTCCAACAATGCTAACAGGGGTGGGCTTTTGTTCTGCTTCACCCTGCCTGTCCACCTTCCCCGCTCTGATTTCAGCTCCATCCCTCTCGTGGCCTTCCCTTGGCCTGCTCCTTCTGCAGGTCAGTGATTCATCACACAGGAGGACACAGATGTTCTTTACAAAAAAGCCTTTCCATGCAGGCTCCTTTTTTTTTTTTCTTAGAAAAGAGGGCAGGGGATGAGGAAAGAGATGGAGAGGAGGAATAAAGGCCTGAGAATGGGGAGTGCCCAGTTTCCACCAGCGTTTGGTGCTGCCCATGGCACCCACCAGCATCTCCAGGGAGCAGAGATCACTGCTGGACTCACACCAGCAAGGCTCCAAGCAGGAAACCTCGGGGAATGTGGTCTGAGGAAAGCTGGGGTCTCTCTGAGCAGCTTTCCCAGAATTTTTTGGTGTTCCCTGAGCAGTCATCTTCCTCGGTGGCAAGTCAGATTCAGCCCTGGAGCATGGTCAGAGGTTGCTTTGCAATCCACCCTCTTGTCATCCAGCAGGACCTCACCCAAACTGCTCTGTCAGCTCTTCCTTTCCTGGAAAACACCCCCAGTCCTCTCTGGGGTCTGCTTTGGGGACGCTTCAGAGTCCAAAGCTGGGATGGCCACACTGCCTTTGGGGGAGCACCAAGGAAGTGTGCCAAGGGGAGGGTCCTGTGCCTCCAGGATCAGATAATCCCCAAACGTGGCAGCTGGAGCTCACAGAGATTGTTCCATGTGCAGCACCAGCAAATGTTCCCTCAGGGACATCTCCCAGCACTTTATCTCCTCTAATTCTAAATATTCCTAAAGAGAGGGCTGGCACCCCTGCTTCCTTTGGGAGGTGAATGACACAGGCTGAGGGAACAACCTTGGGAAGGTTTTCTTCCCTCTCACCAACAGGAAGAGAAGATAAATGATTGCCCTTGGTATCAGACCTGCCACGATTCCAGCCTCTCTTGATAACCCCTCCCATTTCCAACAGTTTTATTATTGTAGCACCTAAAGGCCCACTTCTCTTATGATCCATTCCTGATAGTTCCCATCTGTTGGGCTTCATTTTGATTCTTCCAGATCTTGTAAAGCTCTTTCTGTGCAGGGTTTGGGGATAAGGGACAGGTAGTTACAGGGGATTCCAACACTCTCATGTGTAAGTGGATGATGGAACAAGAAGAAAATTTGGGAACCACGGATTTAGTCTGCAGATGGTGGAGGAGAGACATGAGTGAGCATCCTCCTGATCTGATACATCCAGGCAGAGGCTGAGTGCTGGCAGAAGAGACCAAAAATGCTTTCAAAGAAACACACATTTTGCTAAACCACAGTGTCAGGGATTTTGTGACTTCTCTCTCTTCTTCTCTGGCTGTTTTAATGTCTCTCCAGGGGATCCATGTTACAGTTTTCCAAAGCCTTGGTCTTAGGATGAATTGCCATCGTATTTTATTATCAAAGGAGAAGCTGACACACAGGACAATGATTTAACTGACTGGCTATTTGGAAATGCTGTTTCACTTGCTCTTATTGCCTCATGTTACACAGAAAATTGCTCTGGAAATGAATGTCCTGAGAACTGCAATAGCCAGGCCAGGTGAAGTTCAAAGTCAGCAGCCCTCAGGTGGGACTCCATTTGGAGTTCATGCTGGGCAGTGCTTTAATTCATGTGCTGTGGCCCAGTGAAACTCCACTAACCAACCTCTTGAAGCTGAGAAAAGTTCATTTGCATCTCTTTGCTGGGAATCTTTAGGAGTGTTACTTTCCAAGCCCCAAAGCTGTGGTTCTAAACCGAGTCTGGCTGCCCTGAATTTACTGTTGGAGTTGTTCCCTGATTAAGGATGTCAGGGACTAGGTCAGCTCTCTACAACCAGGACAGCTTTTCCACACGTGTGAAACCAACAGTTGTATTGAACTCTAGCACAAATTCCAGTTCCCCACTGACAGCAGCTCGCATGGAAACCTCGGGGAAATTCGTCCTTGGTATTTTCTGGTGCCAGTTTCAATCCTGACCTCTGCTGGCAGCAGGGCTCAGTTAGGAGCTGATGCCTGCCTGGGTTATTGCACTGCCCCTACACACTGAAATAATGCAGTTTCTCATCTACAGAGAGATAAAGCCTGCCTCAAATCTCTCTGTGTCCTGCCTGACCCACCTGCAGCTTCATGCCTCCTGGTGCACCTTGTCCCTTCTTTGGGAAGTGCCACCAGGGTAAAGGAACCACCACAGACATCTCCAGTCTGCCAATACCTGGGCAGTGATGTGATTAATAAGGAAAAAATAAATAATAGCTTATCCTAGACACACAGAAAAGGAAAGGGTTGGGTTTTTTAAAATCTGATTTCTTGTCACTTCAAAAGGAAATTATGAAGAAGGGATAAAAGTGTATAGAAAACCTGTTGACAAGTTCTCTAGTACTGCTCTAACATTAAAGAAGTCCATTCTCCTCAACAAAACATCCACCCTGGAGTGTAGGCATCTTATCAAAGTGTAGGCAAGCCCCTTATTCCAGGTTAAAAAGTCCAGTGTAAAGAGTAAAACTGGGTAGGAACAGGAGGGAGATCGCTGGTGAATCAGTAGAGATTTACTGCTTGTTTTTGCATGGGAGGACCTGGCTCATCTCAGGATGGATTTCAAGAGTGACTGATCCTCTCTGTGCACATGAGTAGGTTGGGGAATAGTTCTTGGAACTGAGTCAGCCCAACAATTGCTTTCATTATTTGCAGCTGTACAAAACAAGTAAGTTTGAGAGAAATTTCGAGAGGTGCCAAATCCAATCCCATTGATGTGTGAGTGAGCTCAGAGTTGAGTGCTGCACACATGAAGCCCATGAATTACTGCTGGTGACTCCTTAGCCTCCCCTGTCACCTTTGATAAACGAGCAGATCTGATGATACTCCTCAAAATAACAAAGTAATTAAACTGAAAGTGTTTTAAAGCATTCCTTCCTTAGCACCCACAGCTTTGCAAGTAACTACTCACCACATACAAATTACCTGCAGAGAGGGATTCTGATCAGCTTAAAGGCAGCTCAGTGCAGGGTTTGGATGAGCTGGAAGCACATCTTGGTCCAGGTTTGGTGTCTGTAGCTGTGAGGAATGTTTGGGCTGACAAGCCATAAAAATTCCAGCTCTGTCCATCCCTACTCACACAAACCACAGGAGTTCACCCAGGAGGATAGTTCTGAGCTGGCACAGGGACATGGGGAGCCTGGAAAGAGCCCAGAGGAGGCAGAGATAGATCACAGAACATCCTGAGCTGGAAGGGACCGACAGGGATCAGCCAGCCCAGCCCTGGCCCTGCACAGACCCCCAACCATCCCCCCCCGACTGACCAACCCCTCCTGGAGCTGTGGCAGCCCTGGGGCTGTTCCCATTCCTTGGGCAGTGCCAGCACCTCTGGGGAAGAACCTTTCCTGATATCCCACCTGGATATCCAGCCATTCCCTGGGTGCTGTCCCTGTCACAGGGAGCAGAGGTTGGAGCTGTCCCTCCATTCCCCCTTCTGAGCAAGCCTTCCACCTTCCTGATTTCCTACCCAGTGCTCTGAAGAAAGGGAGGAAATCCTGGCTGGGTTCCCTTCCAGAGAGATGCTGGATTAGCTCTGGAGTGCAGAAGTGTCCCCTGGGAGGAGGTGAAGGGCTGGGATGGGCAGAGGGAGAAGGGGGTGACCCAAAGCCAGCACGGAGAGCTGTGTCCAGCTGCTCCCTGGGATGGGCCATCCTGCAGCCCCCCGGGTGCCCTGGCTGCTCCTGACTCCCAGCTTTGCCTGAGGAATGTGCCCTGTCCTGGGGATGGCCAGTGAGGAGGAAGGAAAGCTATGTCTGGAGTGCTGATGAAGTAATCCTGTCTGGGAATCATTGGAAATGCTCAGATCTGCAGCCTCCAGCTTTTCTCAGGAGACCACGCTGGGGGGAGAGGCAAAGACAGCTTCATACCTCACATTTTTGGATTTTTTTTTTTTCCCTAGAGTCTTTAGGGCTCCTTTTTTGTCCATCTCGTTCCCACTGGGTCTGCATATTTCCTAATCGTGGAGATGTGCCAGGTCTCCTCTTTCCCAGAGGAATTGCCATAATTTGGATCAAGAAATAACAACATTCCCAGCCTTTTTTCCATCAACATGAGATTACCACATTTCCTAAATACTTCAAATTGTGCTTGAGTGCCTGGCAGATGATTGCAGATGTTGCCACCTCCTTTCCCAGATTTCATGTTTATTTTCCATGTAGACCCGAGTTCCTGGCTTATCAGGCAGTCCCAAAGCAGGGACGTGTCCCCTCAGTCCCCAGCTCACCAGCAGCAGGGGCTGCTGACATCCCTGGCACTCCTTGGGACTCTCTGTGGTGTCAGGGGGAAAACAATAGCCCTGATTAATGAGCTGCCACTGCCCAAGACCAAACAATTTTGACCTGGAGCTGCTTTCTGTGCCCCCTTCCCGTAAATGTGCAGCTGTTCCAGTGATCCAGACCACAACCAGCCAGGAAAGGCTGAGCCATTGTCCCTCCAGGGCTGCCTTGGAGCAGGTGAGCCCCGAAGGTGATGCCAGGATTGCAGAAAAGCCACGGGAAGGTCACAGGGTTTGTGTGTCAGCACCCAGAGCAATCGGGTGGCCTTGCTGAAGAGTTTTGCTGATTGCAGGAGGAAACCGGGGTGACCCTGTGCCACCTCAGCAGGAAATGCTCATGCATCTGTGCCTGAGGAAAAGCCTTGCAGGAACAAATCCCCAAAGCTGGGCCAAAGCCTTATCTTATCTCCAAACACTTTCTCCACTTAGCAGTTGTTTTTACTGTGCTGTTGTTGATGTCTCCCCGCCCCAGACTAATGATTTAATTTTTCTAGTTGTCACTTTGGATCATTTACACCCCAACTGCTGCCTCTGGCTGAGCCACACACAACTTCCATCTGCAGCAGGCAGAGAGGAACGGGTGGGAGCTGCTCTCATGACTCAGCTGAGCAAATCCTGCCTTCCCTGGCTGGGAAAATCAATGGAAACACCAATCCTGTTGCTTTGCCAGAGGCACTCCTGGGTTAACACTCGCATTTGAACGTCCTGAAGGAATCTTTGCCATCTCTCCTGATGAGTTTGTGATTGCTAACTTAATTTTGGACGAACTTCTTCAGCTCCTGTAGGAAGGGAAGCCCTGGCTCTGGCCTGGAGGTTCTCAGCTCTGTGCCCACCCACAGCAGAGCCACCCTGGGGGATTCCTGGTTTTGTTTTGAGGTGGAAAACCACAGGAAGAAAGGCTTCTAGTAATCATTCCCCTCAAACAAACAAAGGAAATAGAAAATCTTTAAAAGCTGATGAACCGTTTTCCTTAGAAATAGTTCAGCTGGAATGGCAGGCAAGGGAGAGAGTCCTGGCCAGAGGTTGTGAGAGACTGAACCCCTCCTCACCTCCTCCTCTAGGAAATGGGGTTTAGCACAGTGGAGATGCACAGGAAAAGATGAAGGGTTTAAATCTTCACAGACAAATTATAACCCTCAATAGACACGTGGGGAATTGAGAGAGCAAATAACCTGACCCAAAGCAGCTCCCTGAGCACAGGAAATGGGAGAGAGGCACTCAAACCACATTAGGTCTAGAGGGGAAGTTTTCCCCCAGCAATTCTGAGCCACACATTCCCCACCTGCAGCCCCTCACGGGGGCCTTTGCCCTCTGTACTGACTCAGTTCCCATCAGTGCCTCGAGACAGAACTCATCAGCCAGCAGAAAAGACAAAAACTGAGAGTTTTTCCTCTGACTTACAGCCAGGACCTTCCCCACAAGAGCCTCCCTTCCCCTCTGCTGGGAAAGTCAATGGTAGCAACAACATTTCATTTAGATCTTGCATTGTGCATAGAGAGCACAAAACATTTCATTAATGTCTAGGAGAATCAAAAATGCTTTGTTCAAGTTCACAACAAAAATAGGGGTGGAGATGGGTCTCCTTAGTTATTGGCTACTGTCTTTTTAAACCTTTAAAAATAATAGAAAATCACTTGAGCTTAACAAGTGAAAGCTGATTCCAGGAGCTGAAGACTTAATAAAACCACCAAACATTGCAAGGCTTGTGATCCAATAATGCTGGCAGTGCTGTGGTGCCTTCTCTTTTCGCAGGGTAACCTTGAAATAAATCCTAAAATGATTGCAGGCCATCGGTTTAAACACACATGGCTTTTCAGTGAATCCCTGAGCTCTCCAATTCCAGCAAAAATAGCTTTCCTTGGGGACAGAAGCATGAGAACACCCTTTGAAAGGGGCACCTGCTCGTTTCGAGGCGTGCTGCTGCTGAGGTGCCCTGGCAGCTCGGAGGGGAGCACGCTGTCATTTCCTGGCTGTCATTTCTGACAGAGCTGTTTGGAGGGTTTGCCTTGCCCAGGTTTCCCTGGCACAGGGCAGGGCACAGCTCAGCCCCTGCCCCACCTCTCCCTGGCTGGCTCCATGCAGCCCCAGTGACCCCAGAGGGCTCCTGGAGCTCCTGGTCCAGGCTCTGCCAGGCAAGCACAGCTCACAGTGATGCCTTCAGTTTTGGCTTTTATATTTTTTTACATTCTGGGCTGTTTTGGGGGGGAGTTTTAGGTTTCATATTCAGTGCTACTGAGCTCTCCTCACAGAGCAGGGAGACAAAACAATTCCTGCTCCAGTCTGGGACCAAGGACAACTTTCAGGCCAAGAACCAAACCAAGGGGGAAGTGAGAAGGCAAAGCAAGGAGGATGGAGCTGCATGCCCTGCAGCTGGAATTGCCCCCTGCACTCCAATGTGCTGCTGGAGCAGAACTGATCCAAGGGTGGGGCCTCGTGCCCCGGGCTCCATTCTGTGCCCATGCTGGGGTTGATCTTGGCTGTGGCCCAGCCGGGCTCTGGTGCTGCCCAGGTGTGCCCAGGGAGGCCTTGGGATAAATCCCTGCTTTGTCCTTGTGCTCTGCCTGGCCTCTGCTCCAGGGCAGCCTCCAGAAGGCATCAACAGGAGCATCCTCAGCAATGACTAAACAGATTTTGAATGCTGTGTGTCTGTCACCCTCCTTCCCTGGCTCAAAACAGCTCCAAACTCTGATTTCCAGTCCCTTCCAGGGGCCCTGGGGCCCAGCTCTGTTCACAGGAGTGACTTTGCACACACCAACAGTCCCTGGAGCTCACCCCTGTGCAAAAAGCTGTTTGGGTGCCCCAGCCCTCGTGCAATCCCTGCTCTGCCCTCTGCCTCATTTTGCTGCCAGCACAGCACTCTCTGCTCTGCCCAGCAGGATTATTTCCTTGTCATCTGAAGCAGAGGCTGTGGCCAGAAGGGATCCCTGGATCCTTCCTCAGGGATCCCTGGATCCTTCCTCTGGTATCCCATTGCCTGAGCTGCCACTGAGCCATGCCCAGGCACAGCCAGGTCACAGCCACCTGTGAGGGCTCTGCCAGGGAGAGCTGCAGTGCCCAGAGGGTGCCAGAAGGAAGGCTGTTACAATAAGGAACAGAGATTAAAAATACTTTTTATCCACGCTTCCAGGCTGAGCGTGGGAGGGATCTCCCTGTGCCAAGTGAGATGGAGCTGGAAACCATCTGACAGAGAGGTGAGGGAGGTCACCCATTACCCTCTGCCTGGGGAGCCTCCCGTGTTTAATGCTGGCCGTGCTGCAAAATCAGATTATCCCAGGAAAAGCAGCTTTCAAGATATTTTTCTCCCCTGGATAATGTATCAGCCAACCTTTCACATCTCGCTGCCGAGGATTTGTGCCTGTGCTGCGTTTGTGGTTTTCACCGCCGAGAGCAGAATGCTGAAGCCTGAACTGGAGGCAGGAATGAACTGCCAGAGTCAGAAATGGTGCAGTGAGGCTCTGGGCAGAGGCTCTGTCCTCACCTGGGCATCTTTGGGCTGGAGGTGCTGCTCGTGTCCTGCTGGCAGGGCAGGGCTGGGCTGAGAGGAGCCAGAGCAGAGGAGTGCCCTCCCAGCAGAGCCCGTCCTTCCCCGGTGGGCACAGAGGGGATGTGCTGCTCAGACTGCTCTGGAGCTCTGCAGGAGGCAGAGAAAACCCCAAACCATGCCTGGGGGTCTGGGGAAGGATGCTGCACCAGGAGCACACCAGGAGCAGGGTCAGCTCCTGTCACAGGAACAGCTGTGGCACCCAGGGCTTTTCACGAGGAGCTTTGCCATGGTCAGGACACAGTAAGGACTGCTTGCTTTAATTTTATGTCCCTTGTAGCCCTAGAGCAGGACCAACATTATCTAACAGGGAGGAGGGGGGATGTTCTCTTGGGCCTGGGCACTGGAATTTGAGCAGTGCAATCAGAGCACTTCAGCTTCAGCAGGACTTGGCCCAGCAGCTCTCCCACCCCACCCTGGACACGTTGTGGCTCCTGGATTTAGGGACAAAGGCTGGGGAGCAGGGCTGTGGAAAAGAGGAGGTGCACTGCCAGGAACGTGCCTGGTTCTCCCCTGCAGCATCCTAAGGCATGAATCTTCTCAAACACAGACAACAAACATGAAAATGGAGCAGATCCTTTCTCCTCATCCAACATGCCCTGGGGCTGTCCCCAGCTTTGCCTCCAAAAAGTCAAGTCTAGCTCTAAAGGGACCAGGGGAGGTCAGGAATATTGTGAGGTCTCACTCTGCCAGTTTGGCATTAGGTGTCCTGCCCTAGCACAGCCTGACCTCACCCCCACAACTCTCTCTGTTTTGCCCTCAGAATGTTCTTTCCCCAGCCCACTCAGCTGTGGTGTGGCAGAAGAGGCACAGGGTGTGTTTCTATAAACCCTCTGTCACTGGCCAGCAGAGACCACGTGTGTGTGTGTGTGTGTGTGGCACAGGGATTCTCCCCCTGTCCTCTGTGGGGTAGAAAAGCACTGAAATTCCACTTTGCTTATTCTGTTCTTCAGCTCCTGAAGCCAAAATAAACTTTAGGCAAGAAGTAACTCAGAAGCAAAACCAGAATAATTGAAAAATACTTTTCTTTCTTTTAGCAAGAACGGTGTCAAGTGTTGTAAAAGCTCAAAGACTCTGCAGTCAGAACAGAGCTCAGGCTCTGACCCCAGACCCTCTGACTGTGCCACACTTGCTCATGAGACCTGCAGCCCAGAGTCAAAAGCCCAGCTCAAGGCACCATCTGAGCCTCCTAAGAAGGCACTGAAGGCACAAGAGGAGAAAAATAATCTTGTTTCAAAGCCCAGGTTTTTCTAAGTGCTGGCTGCAGTCCCAGCATCAACAGCCCAGAGCAGTGTCCTGGGAGGAGCAGTGTCCTGGGAGAGCTGCAGGGACCCAAACCCCCCTCAGCTGGCAAATTAATGGCATTTGACAGGCAAATTTGAAGCTGTTGGCCATATCCTGGAGCATTTTTGCAAAGCTCAGCACAGTCAGTCTGAGGGGCTGTGAAATACCTCGGCACCATGAGAGAACCTGTGCCAAGGCTCAGCCCATTCCCGGTGGGAACTGGCTCTGCCTGGAAACCAGAGGGGGCTTGGAGCCAACAGCAAGGATGGGCTTGCCTGGCAGTGTCTCCTCCTGCAGACTTTGGGGTTTTTTCTGCTGGTTCTCAGCTCAGTGTGATGCTGCTCCCTGCCTGTGCCATCCCGAGGCTGTTGAGCAATAGCAGCGCTTCCCAAATAAATGGGAACTGCGGGGCTGCAGCCCCCAGCTGCTCTGCTGCCCCAGCATTCCATGGAATGGCAGTTTGGAGGTGCTAAATAATGTCACACAGAGCCACTGGAGGGGGTTTGGGTTGGCCAGACTCCAGCTTCTTATTCTGCAAAGGACCTTGGAGCTGGAGCAGCAGTGGGCAGTGGGCAGGGCTGCCTCAGTCTCTGGTGGCCAGCACTGGCTCGGTCTCAGCCAGGGTCTGTAGGAAGGGGCTCCAAGGGCAGTCCAGCACCGTGGTGCCTGGGCAGGATCCCCTCTGGAAGGACTCTGTGGTGCCACGAGATCACTTGGCCTCCACTGAGGTCCTGGTGGGAGCTCCAAGAGCTCCTGGAAGAAGCCAGAGACTCAGAAGTGGGAGCGAGTCACTGCCCACGCTGATGCCAGGCAAAGAGCAATTTACTGAAATCAAGCAGCACAGAGATGAGAGCAGAGAGGTGGGGGCAGGAAAATCACAGCTCCATGCAGTTGAAAAGTTAGAGCCTAGTGTTTGTCTTCCTGCCAGGTACCTTTATCTCCCTGCCTGCTGCAAATAATGCCCGTGCTGGGAGCACAGGGAGGATTTCTGGCTTATCGAGTTTGAGGCACAGGAGAAGAGAGATTTGAAGAGCAGGAGGGGAAAGAAAACACAGTTTTAATGTCAGAGCTTTGGAAGTGGAGATCCTTATCAGAGCCTGGTTTCTCCTCTCCTTGATTATGTTATTTTGAATTTGGACAAAGCAACCAGCCTGGCCAACCTCCACTTCTAGTTCTTCTCAGTTTCACTTTCTGAGCATTGTCTCATTGTAGCTGAACACTCAGATTGTCCCTGGGGACAGTTCCACAGGCAGGAGACATTTCCTGGGCCAGGAGATGATGAGAGAGACCTTTGGCACTGCTGTCCTCAACACCCCTGCTCATCAGAGACCTGACAAAATCCCAGATTCCCCTGGGAGCATTACCCCAACCACAGTGCCCATCGAGCCTGGGGTTCAGCTCAGATGCAGGACTTGGGAAAGGTCGTTTGGGAAACACCAGGGTTTCAATTTGCTTTTAATATCACAGGTGCTTCACAGAGCTGCTCCCCAAAATTATTACTTTCTCTTCTCCCATTAATTAAAATCTAATGTATGATCTCACCCATCAAATTATTTCCCAAGGATCTGACTCCTTCCACTTTTATATGTGTGCAAAATCCTTTTGACACAGATCTGTTCTCCTAAATCTGCAATAATTCAGTAATAAAGCTGGCTCAAAACACTGCTGGCACAAACGCAGGTGCTCAGCATCAGAAAAGAAAGACAGGAATAAAGGAAACAAAAACAAACTGAGGGCATCTCCCGACCAAGGATAAATGCAGCACTGTGTGGGCCCCCAAATTAGGAACTATTTACAAAACAAAGAGTTTGCCTCGAGTGCATTGTGCTGCTCTGAATGGCCCGTCTGAACTAATGATGGTTTCTCCTTTTTTTTTGGGTCAGGTCTCGCTGAGGAAAAGCTTCTTCAGAAACCAAAGCTGAGCATTTCCAAGGACCAAATCATCATCTCATCAGGAGACACCCTAAAAATAAAATGCCGGTAAGGATTGCTCAAAAAAAAAAAAAAAAAAAAAAAAAAAAGCTGGATTTTTGTGCTTGTGTTGATTGGTCCAGGGCAGAGCAGAATCTGATGCTCGGCCAGCTGGGGCTGTGTGGAGGGAGTTGGATGGGCTGTGACAGAGCAGGGAGGAGAGTCTGGGGTCAGCTTGGCCAAATTCTTTGTGTTGTGTTGTTCGGGGGCCCAAGCAAAGCCCTGAGTCAGCACAGGGGAGAGCTCATGGGAGTGGGACGTGCTGTGCTTGGGGACAGGGCTGGAAATCCTCTCTGCAGCAGGGGCAGATTCAGCTCCTCCGCAGCTAAAATCGCTCCTTTGCTCCCTGTCCGTGGGGAAACAACCAACAAGATCCCCAGGAACTGCCCCCCAGCCCATCACAGACAATTAAAGAAGCAGCAGTCACTGCGTGTACAATCAAAGGTTTGGATTCTGTTTAAACAGAACATAATCTTTAAATCAAATTTAACCGGGCCTTGTGAAAAACCAAAGTGCTGCTGCTCTAAACCAGGAGCTCCTGGGTCCTGGCACAATGTGTGCCACCAGCCCTGCAAGGAGCAGCAGGGTTTGGGGGATGGCAGGGAGAGGATGCTCTGGGAATGGGGATACAGCTGGGACCTGAGGAGGAGCAGAGCCAGAGCACTCTGCTGTGCCAGAACAGGCAGAGCTGCTGCGTCCCACAAAAGGCCTCAGACGGAGACAGATGGAGGTGTTACTTGTTCTGAGTGGGATTTTGACACTTCACTACTGCCAGAGGTGGTTTCTCAGGTTTTTCTCTGAGAGCCTTGTAGGAAAAAAGGCTCAAGGTAACGCAAACTCTCACAATTTCTCTCGCATACGTTGATTTTACACCTTCTTTGCAAGGTTCCCTTGGCTGGAGCAACTACCTGGATGATTTCCTGCAATAGAAGTTACTGAAAACAGTAAAAAAAAAAAAAAAAAAATCAGTGGGAAGGTGAATCTGAGCTTTAGGTTACGCTGACACGTCCCCTCTGATTTTTGTCCCAGACTGTTTAATTCTTTGTTATAGTGAAAGGTGAATGGGCTCAGACTGGGTAAATTTGGGATGTCTTCTGGAGTGCAAGGCAGCCTTTTTCCAACTCCCTCCAGCTTGCCATGTGGCTGACGAGGTCAGAACAACCTTCCAGTGGTATTTTTAGCTTGGCAAACAGCAAACATGATGGCAATAAAGTCTGAGCAGTCCTTTAACATCTCAGTGGTGCTCTCCATAAAACCTGCGTGGACTTGAAGTCCCTGGGGTGCCCCAGACCAATTAAATCAACATTTCCCAGCAGTTCTCCATCCCCCACCCTTTTAATCTGGAGGAGCACCCCACTTTTCTCATATCACCAGATGAATAAATAATTGAAGGAGTTACGAGCACTTCAGTCCCACATTGCTCCATGGATGCAAAGCAAGAAATGCCCAGGTTGGAAATGGCAGGTCTGAGAAACACAAAAGGATGTGAGCATGGGACCAGGGCCTGGAGCACTTCAGCTCCTTGGCTCAGGTGATTCAAACCCTGAGAAGATAAGAAAAGTGTGGTTTCTGAAGGCAGGATTCCCTGGATCAGCCCCTCTGGGGATATCTGCCCTCCTCTGCCACACTCAGGGGTTAGCTCCTGGCCCAGGGGAGCTCTGGAATTCTTTGTGCTCCCAGGGCATTTGGGCTGTGTGGGGCATGGCACGGGGCAGCAGCCCCAGCAGGGCTGTGGGAATGTTCATTCTCCTCAACTCCAGGCTGGTGAGGCTCCTGGCCAAGATTTCCTGCTTCGTGGTAGTGGTGATAATCCCAAAGCAGCAGCCAAAGGCTTCACCTTCCAGCAGGATAATGTATCTAGGGAGGAAAAGATCCCGTGGTGCCCTGCAGAGCCAGCAGAGCAGAGCTGGAGGGACACCAGAGGGGTGTGGGAGAGCAGGGGCAGGGACACAGTGACGTGCTGGGAGCTGTGTCTCCATGTGAGCTGGCTCTGGTCCCTCTTCCAGGCCAGCAATCCCAGTCCTGGAGTCACCAGTGACGTTGGTAGGGTGGGGACAGAGCTCTGGTGCTCGGAAGGACAAGGGGAAGCTGCTCTGACGTGGGCTGGGGCTGTCCAAGACACCAGAGCATCTGAGAACGAGGGCGAGGCTGCTCAGCAGAGAGGATATTCCCACTTTTCCCAGTGCTCTCCTTCAGCCTTTTGCTGGGAATAACCTCGAGAGCCCAGCCCCACGTCTGCCTCCTCTGCAGGAAGGCGACAGAGGGACGGGCAGGATCGAGGGCCAAGAGGATGTTTGTGGAAATGTCACTGGACGTCCTGGCAGACGTGCTCTGACTGCACCTCTCGCACCCCTGCAGGCTCTGGAGATCCTGGGGATCCTGGGGATTTCACACAGATGCACACTTTGGCCTTGCCATCTCGGTCCTGGCTCGGGGGGTCCAGGCTGGGTTTCTCCCTTGCAGCTGGGGGGGTCCAGGGGTTCTCACCCCTCCCAGTGCCAGTGGGAATTCTCTAAGTGAGAAGGGAGAGCCAACCCCCTGCTCTGGGAAAGGGAGGCTCCTCTGCAATCACACACAACTCCCTCTCCCCAACACCAAGGTCCTCCACAGGAGATTATCCCCCAACCCACCAGTTTCCACACTGAGAGCCAGTTTGCTACAAACCCCACTATCATCTGCATCTCCTGAGCCCCTGTGGGAGCTCTGGTCCATCCCCAGAGGCTGCAGAGGGAGTTCCAGAAGCTCCTGCTGCCATGGCCTGATGCTTCCAGCACATCCAGCTGGGACTTGGATCAGCTGGGAGCTCTGGGTCCTGTAGCAGGTGACACCCAAGTCCTGCTTTTTGCCCTGAGCTCCATGAAATTGCATTTTTCATGAGCTGTGCCTGGAGATCCAGCAGCAGAGGGGTCAGGTGGGGGAAATGTGCATCCTCTGCCCTCCTGGTTTGATGTTCTGGCTTCTGTCACAAGAGGAATTGGAAAAAATGTGTCCTGAGCAGATATTCCCAGATTTGTAACCTGATTAGTTTCAGGCCCATCACAAAAATCAAGACTGAGTCACTGCTGATTAAGCAAGAAAGGTGATGCAAAATTCCATAAATATCCTCCTCTCTCCATGCAGCCTCAGTGCAGGAAAATATACATTCATTTAGCCGTTAAAATATGCAAAATCCTCCGCCTGGAACAAACATATAATTTTATCTGATGCTTTCGAATGTTTGAAGTAGCTAAAATACAGTGTTATAAAAACAAACTTGTGTTCAGGCAATGTGTTAGAAGAGAAATCAAACTTTTCTCCAGGAGCTTGCTGCATTTCCCACAGAGTATTTCAGGAACATCTGGGGAACAGTGTGGGGTGATCCAGCTCAATTTCTGATGGGTGGAAGTGCAAATGCTCAGCGACCTTGATGCCTTGTGGAGCTGGAACAGAGGCTGGACAGAGCTAAGAAGAATAAAGTAATTATTTTATTGAGGTGCCTTCAAGGCCACCCCTGGCAGTGCCACAGCCCTGGCTCTGCATGGGTGGCTCCAAGATGGAAGCAAAAGAGGGTTTGGTCATGAGATCTCACATTTTTACATGTTTTAGTCCATTTGCATACAGGAGCCAGCTGTCCAATTAACAGCCTCAAATTATGAAGTTTCATCCTCCTTGCATGCCTGCTTGCCCACCCTCCTCCCTTCACATTGTTTATGCCCTCAGCCTGAAGTTTAAAGATATAGTCCTTGAGTCCCCAGCTGAAATGGGAATTTGACTTTACCACCCTGTGAAAAGATATTAGTAATATAAAACTAAAATAAAACAATATAAATAATAAAAAATAAATATAAATAAAAATAAAATAATATAAAACTAAAAGCTGCCCACCAACACAGAATAGGAAAAACTTAAAACTGAAGGCATCATCTTTACAATTAATTTGGGAATGAGCAGGCTAGGAGCACTAGGAAGTGTCAGAACCCAGAACATTCCTCTAACTGCCCTGGGTGATCAGAGACCCTGGCAGGGAGTCAAAAACACCTGTGCATTTGACTTGAGCCCATGGAAAAAATTAACAACTTTGTATGGAGAATTACAAGATGCTGGAGTGTGAGCAGAGTGAGAGTTAACTTGGCACAGGGTGGAAATGTAGAATTTTAGGGGTTTTACAGTGGGGGTTTAAGGGGCAAAGATGGAGGATTCTGGGTGTGTCCCTGAGCTTCTTCTTGGTCTTTCAGCCTCCATCTTCTGCTGTGGTGGTGGCACATTTTGGTTGGTTTAGGTAAAGGTAACTGTCTAACATAGCTGAGAGGCATTGGAAAGTTATAGTAAATAAAGAATAGGTAGAGTTTAGTATAAAAGATAAACACCCCCCAGAGGGTGTCAGTCTGCTCCATCTCGACCTGCAAGACAGATTCTTACAGGCCAGAATCATTATGTTCTAGACAACAAACAATAAACAGTCCTTGGACACGAGAACAGAGGGATCTTGGGCTGTTCTTCTGTGCTGGGATAAACAGAGACTTTGGGCAATCCTGGGGTCACAGCAACAACACAAAACCCAAGAGGGAACTTTTGGCCAGTTGTGCTTGATCCCTGAGTGACGTGGGTGTGTTGTGTGGCAGGGGAGCCCCGTCTGTGAGCTGGCAGCTGAGGGGGACAACCCCCGGGTGCAGACGAGCAGCTGCCACAACGCGCCGGGGCCGGGCTGCAGGCAGCTGGTGCTGCGCAGAGCCACGGCCAACGACACGGGCTACCTGAGCTGTGCCCCCAGCACAGGGCACCCCCAGCACCAGGGACCCCTGGCCAGGGTCTACGTCTTCGTCCAAGGTAAGAATTGCATTTTTTTAATTCGGGAGCTGCGTGGGAAGAGGTGGCGGTAAAAGGTTTGTGGGCGCGCAAAGCGGAGCGGGAATTAGAGCTGCAGTTGTAGGGTTGGAATGTAGGTAAGGAATGATGCCTGCTGGAGGCTGAGCTGGAACTGAGAGCAGACAGAGCAAAGGGATGAAGTAGGGATTTATTCAAAGGCATCAATGGGCACACCTGGGCAGCACAAGAGTCCAGCCAGACCACACCAAGATGGACCCAAAGTGGTCACAAAATGGACAGCTGATCACAAGGTCTCCCAGTTTTATAAGTTCTGGTCCATCATCATATTAGAATCAATTGTCCAACCATAGCTTCAGGAGATGCATCTCCATCCTCCTTGGTTTGCCTTCTCACTTCCCCCTTGGTTTGGTTCTTGGGCCTGAAAGTTGTCCTTGGTCCCAATTGTTTTGTCTCCCTACTCTGTGAAGAGAGCTCAGTAGCACTGAATATGAAACCTAAAACTCCCCACTAAACCAGCACAGATTCTAAAAAACATAAAAGCTAAAACTCAAGGCATCAAATAGAGGGCAAGGAGAGAAAACAACGGATTGAGTATTGAAGTTTGGCTAGCAGAAATCTTAAGGCTGCAGAAAAATATATCTGTAAAGATACTGAAAGTTTTAAGCTTAATAATGTGCATTGTATTCTAAGGCTAACCAGCAAGCATTGTTCTAAGCAAGCACACCTGTGCTTTTGGTAACTGGCCAAAGAAAGTGTCAATATGCTTTTTGCTTTCTGTAGTTGGCTGAGAGACTTTTAAAGTGCATTGTAACACAGAGCTCAGTGTCTGCTGCTTGGGATGTGAGCTGCTGTCATCTTCCTATGGTCTCAGCCATGGAAGGAGACTTTGGAAAATAAAACCAGCTGGAGATGTGTCCTGCAGGCATCCTGTCCTGTTTGTGAAGTGTCAATCCTGCCGTGGCTGGCACGGTGCTGGGCTGGGGGAGCTGTGTGGGGCAGAACCAGCAGGGCAGGGCTTTTTCCACCTCTCTGCTGGCCCAGGAGGGAGCAGCAGCTCTGACACTCCAATGTATCCTGGTTTTCCTGGCAGGGACGTGGGTGTGAGAGGCAGAGATCACCCATCCTGTTCAGTCCCAGCATCTGAAAGCTGCACTGTCCCCTCAGTTTAGTGTCCCAAGTAACAGATACATTGACTTCCTTAAAGATCCTTTCAAGGCTTAATCCTTCAGTCCTAAAGGGTTTGCTGTCACAGTGCTTTTCCAAAGATTCATCCTGAATGCCCAAGCCCTCTCTCTTTCCCTTCCTCCCCAGGCATGGACCTTCCCAATAGGATTCTTTGTAATTCCTCCCTTCCTACACATTTGTCCTTACATCTGTAAGACATTCCTAGCAGAGCCAGGTGACTGCATTGGATATATTTTATTGTAAAAAATGCCCCATTGCTCATTTTTGTTCACTTTGAGCTGCCTCTCCTCCACGTGTCAGAATTATTGAGCTCAGATCCAGGAATAAATGGGAGCAGGAACTTCAGAGGAGCGTGCTCCTCTGTGATTAAATGAATGCAAGCTATTGAAAAAACATTATTCCAATAATGGGAAATTTTGTTAGAATATTGCCCCCAAATGCTGGGGTTTTTTTCCAAATCTACTTTACAAATGCATTACTAAGCTTCGAATCATCTTGGATCTTAGGAGCTGGGACTGTGACTCCTCAGATGAAGGAGCTGACTTTTAGTGCCTTGAATAGATGACATGAACTCCTCTGCTGCTGGATAGGCTCAGCCTCACTTCCCCAAAATACTCATGTGGGTGAATTAATTTCATTTTCCTAGTAAAAGCTAAAATGTGGTTCTTTGAATCCCCTTACACAAATGCAGAAAGAGGAGAGGCAGTGAGTTTGTCTTGATGGTATTTGAAGAGTGCTGCAAACCTACACCTCCAGAGAACACAAATCTTTGCTGGCAGCTCTGACTCAGGGTCTCAGGGTGTTGCCAATGATGGTGAACCAACACAGGGAGTGATTTCCATCTCCCAGGGGACTCTGATATGCCCACACAGCTAAATTCAGCTTTTGCACCTCCAGGTGAACACACCTGCTCGATTCATGTGGGTGACACTTTCCTGCCTGTTGAAAACAGACCCTTTTTACCCTTATCCTGCTTTCCCAGCAAGTTTTCCTCTAATTGGAAAGTGGCTTTTTGGCATTACTTCTTAGTTCCTGAAGTAATTTTTTTTCTCCCTTTCTATTTCCTTTCTCTGTTTTTTTCTTGGTGCTCTGGTTGCTTTACCCACCCTGGTTCTTGTGCTGAGCTGTTTCCTTTTCCCATTACACCCAGCTCAGATGCCCCAGGTCCAGCATTGTTAACCCAGCCTGTCCCACACTCCAGGAAACTCAATTCTCTGCCCAGGTTCAGTGCCCTGGCTGTCTACCCAGCCCTTCATTACTCTGTGGCAGGAGCACGTGCAGGAAACGTTGTGGATCTTTTGGGACTGCCTGAGCACTTTCCTGAAGAAAATATCCCAAGTTATGAAATGCCTCACCAGGGATGCTCTTGGAACAGAGCTGATCTAAAAAAAAATAGCAGGATGTCCTCCTGCTTGC
The DNA here is from genome assembly GCA_032173965.1 of Sitta carolinensis. NCBI lineage: Eukaryota > Metazoa > Chordata > Aves > Passeriformes > Sittidae > Sitta > Sitta carolinensis. The sequence continues at coordinate 16,839,900 of CM063286.1, forward strand.
CAAGGTTCTCCTGACAAACAGCACAAAATCACCCTCTCAGGTGCACTTTAATTGTGTCCCACGTCCTCCCTGCTCTAAAAGCTCTTACTCAGACTCCTGTGCTTGAAAAGCCATGGAAGGAAAAGCGGGTGGAAAATCCTCTGGCTTGTCCTGAGCGCCCCAAAGCAGGGCTCTGCCCCAGCAGCTCAGTCCAGAAGCTGCAGGTTCCTGCTGGGATCTGGCCTGGCAGGCTGAGGAAGCTGCTTGGCCCTGTGAAATGGAGCTATATATATCCCAGCATGGATCTGTCCTCAGGGCATGCTCTTCCTGCCATTCAGTTCCTGGGGATATTTGCTGGAAGCCAGCAGGCTGTCCTGGGGAAGAGGAAACTGCTCTGGATTTCAGGAGTTCAGAGCACACCTAGGGCTTTTTCTTCAATATCTCAACATGCCTTTTAAAGGGAATTGCAGTGACAGTGTCTGGGCAGCACTGAGAAACCCATCAGCTGTCTGCAGGTGAGGGAGCTCACAGATCCCTGCCAGACAGGGCTGAGGCCCAAAGCTCAGCTCTGGGGATGTTTTGTGGGAAGGGAGAGCAAGTGCTCAGCAGGGTGTTGCTGAGGCTGAGCCAGGTGGAGCCAGCCCCTGAAGGCTGGTGATTGCTCCGAGGTCACAAGGCATTATTGCCAAAAAAGGAAGGGGAATGATATTTTTCCCTTCATTCCTGGCTGGCTGCTTGACACCGAAATGAGAACAGGATTGTGTCGGAAGCCCTGTTATTTGGCCATTATTTCCTGTGCTGGCTCCTGTTTTTCCAGCCTCCCTGGAGGGGTTGGTGAGCTCTGGCAGGACCTGGCACTCACAGCTCTCCCTGTGGGGTTTTGGAGCTGTGTCCCTGCACATCCCTGGGCTCAGGAGGGGCAGCTGCCACCCCTCAGCTGTGCTGGGCACAGCTCAGGAGCTTCAGCCTGAATTAATTGTTCCCAAGGCCTTTTTTGCCTCCTGCTACAGCTGCAGGTCCCAGGGATCATCATTAAAAAGAAGACAATCCCTTCTCCTGTTGCCCATCTCCCTGCTGGAAATACAGAGTAGCCCAGGGCTGGAACAGAAATAGCTGGGAGTTTGTAACTGTGTTAATTCCATCACAGCTCTGAGGGATAATCCCTGCAGGGAAAGGCAGGGTCTGGTCCCTCACTGCAGTGGCAGCTCCCTGGAAAATGCTGCCACAGCCACCCTGACACAGCATCTGCCTCCACCTGCCTTCTGCAGGTACCCCTCCTGACCAAGGGACACCTCCCTGTGAGGAATATCCTCATTTATTGCAGCCCTTGGGCTCCCTGTGCCAAGGGGACAGGGCAGACTGGATGAAAACACAGACAGTCCTCTTGACAGTGGTCTCCTCAGTGTGTTATCCTCTCTATTCCATATTAAATCCAAAACACAGCACTGTTCCAGCTGGAGAAAACTATCTCTAGCCCAGACAAAACCAGGTCAGCATCCACCCCTTATTCCATATCTTTTCCATCCTGCCAGGTCCCACATCCCACATTTTCCACTACCCCACTGCCTTGCCTGTCTCACATACACACAGATATCATTCCCAGCACATATAAAATTTAACATGGCTTAGAGAAGGAAGAAAAAAAGGGCAAATCAAGCAAAGATTCATTCTACCTTCCCAAAGGGCTACCGCAGGCTCCAGTCTAGACAGGAGTCAGGACTTGCAGCTCTCAGCTATTTGAAATACTGTCAGTGTCAGCAAAGTCAGAGTCCTGGGGGTGTCAGCTGGAAGAGCTCCTGGCTGGAATCCTGCCTCAGCCCCAAGTTCCCCCAGCAGCCCCTGTGTCAGAGTCAAGGATCTGCTGCACATTTTGTGCCCCTGAGTCAGTGACCAGAGTGAGGAACGAGCCCATCCAGTCCTGCTGCCTCCCCCTTGGGTGACTTCAGGGCTGAGGTCACTGGAGCTGGGCACATCTTGCCAAAGAGTGTCTGGAAAAGTTCCTCCAGGTTTCCAAGCTGGGATTCCTGCCCACCCCCATTTGCTTTGCCACATCTGTAGGGCTGAAAGAGGCACCTCCTCAATGTATGGGGCCAGCAACTTCCTCCAGCATCTTTAAGGCAAAGCAGGACTGTTATTCTATTTCTTGAAATAATTATGGCCATGATTGAGTTGGTTCTCAAATAACTGCTTCAGAAACACCAGTCCCACGTCCTCTGAGTGCAACAGGCACAAGATGCTGTGTGTGAGCCCAGGGCTGGCTCCCAGCCCACGAGGGGCTGAGCAGAACAGGGTGGATTCCCCAATTCCTGCTTCTTCCAGTGGAGCTCGCTTTGAACACACAAACATTTTAACAGTGAACAATTAAACAGTGAACATTTTAACAGTGTGTCCCCACCCAGGGCCATCAGCTGCTGGTGTTTGACCACCTCAGTGTGAGTGAGGAACACAGGACCGAGGGATCTTTTGCTTCTGCCTGTTTGGTTCTTAGCATTGGTGTTCACAGGAGCACAGGAAATCCAGAAGATGCCCCCACAGCAAATCTGAGTTCTGTCTCCTTTTAAAGCTCATGTGGGCACCATGAAGGCACCAGTGCAGTCCTGCCAGGAGTGCAGAGCACGAGGACTGGAAATCAAATTTGAAGCAAGACAGACATTTTTATGGGAGCACAAGTCCTGCTGAGGCCATTCCAGAGGGAAAAGGGGGATGCATCCAAGCACAACACGTCCTGCTGGAGCATCTCCCTGCTGAGCAGCTCCAGGGAAGGGCAGGAGAGTGAGGAGAGGTGGTCCAAGTGCTGCACCAGGGTGGAGCTCACACCACAGCCCCATTGGCCTCATCCCTTTCCCACCATGAGAAATCTAAAGAGGCTGGAAGTGCATGGAAGCGCCCCTCAGATGAGATCACATTTTGGTTCTGATGTTCTTTGAAGCTGATTTCTGCCTCCTTAATCCTCTTGACAGCTCGCAGAGATAATCTGAAAGTGAGAAGCAGAACTGCAGGGCCGGGCTGACAGCTTCGGGCTTGGCTTTGCTTTTCCCAAGATACTACTGGTGGGAACAGAGCTGGAGCTGCATTTCTTCTTTCTTGGAGGCTGCAGCCTTGCTGCCAGACCTGGGCCAGCTGAGCTGGGCAGCTGCTGGGCTCTGTGCCCTGCAGACCAAGTCCTGTCCCTGTCCCTCAGCAGGGCAGGGAGGGTGGGCTGCACACAGGCTGTGCCCTGGCAGGACCCTTGAGGACTGAGGGCTGCATCCAAGGGGAAAACAAGATCCTTTTAGCTCTGGATCCAGGCATTCAGTATATTCAAATCATCTCCTGAAGGGTCTCACTCTAAAGCAGAGGAGAATTGTAGGATGTGAGCAGTGAGCTGCAGCAGTTCCTGACAGCTCCCGACAGCCCAGCAGGAACAGAGGATCCCTCCTCGTGCAGCAGGAATTTCTGAATGAAAGCCCAAAGGCCAGAATCCCACACGCTTCCCCCACTGCTTCCTTCCTGGTTTTTATCCACTCAGTCGCTGCTAATTGCTGAGCCTTCCCCAAGGTGGGAGACCTGTCCTTAATGGGACTTAAGGTAAAGCTGGGGAATATTTTCTGCAAAGTCAAACCTGACTAAAATCTGGGGGGGAGTCAGGATTTATAAATCATTCTGCTGTTTGAAACATAGTTCCAGACAAAGCATGGAGGCTTCTTTTTCTGTGGTGGTTTGTTGGGATTTTAAAAAAAATAAATCTTTCCATTTTGCCTTTATTTGCTTGGCAGCGAGAAGCATTTTGCTTCTACAGTTTTTGAAGTTAACACTTTTTAGAGCAATATTTTTTTCTCAACAAATATTCCTGTGTTTCTAACAGTAATCTCCAGAGGAAGAATGCATTTCATTTGACCAAAACAGAATGCTTCATGTTGACTCAGAATGGCTTCTGGGGGTTTTGCAGTCACTTTTGTTTTGCCTAAAGAGAAAATATTCTGCTTTCTGTTTAATCTAAACATTCCACCACCAATTCTTTTCGCTGGCCTGCCAAACTGAAAGGTCTTTTATTTTCAAAGGTCTCATTTCAAAACAACTTTATAGGAGTTACTCCTGTACCTAGAGGCAGCTTTGATGGGTCACCAGGGGGAATTCAGCAGGCCGGGCTGTTTCCTTGTGAAGCTTTCCAAAACGCTCTGCCCAAAGTGGCACTGCACTGCTAATGCTGCTGTTACTGTAGAGAACAGGTTACAAACCTCCCCTCGGTGTTTTTGACCTTGATGAAGACAAACTTCACGGGGATTATGTCAAAACATGAACTTAAAGAACCTGTGAAACTCTGCCCAGGCTCCCCAGCTTAGGTATGGCTGAGTGAAGAAAATAAATGGCAGGTGAGGGAATTAGCCTTATCTGGAACAAAGCGAGAGGCAAAATGAGAATGTTCAGGAATTTCACGGACATGAACAGCCGTGAATGGCTGTCCTCAAAGGCCATTTCGTGCTCATCACCCTCGTGGGCTGGCAGCACCTGAAGGGAGAGGCAATGTCAACTCCGGGGCTTGGGGTGTGAGACAAATACCAGGAGACAAATCGCTGTCACGGGGCAAGAACGAAAAAAACCCCAAATCCTGTATAAAATCCTCTGCATGTGTGTGCAGGAGGAGGTTTCATAAGCACAGGCAGGGAAATAAAGAGCTGTAGGAGAGACTGGATCTACAACACGCTGAGTGCAGTGCAGAGGGGTTTAAATCCCTCGGGTTAGGGCAGGAAGGGGCTGTGATGCCTCTGAGAGGGGATATGATTGGGAGCTCCTGGAGAGAGGCTCCTGTGACACTTGAGTGTCACAGTTCAGTGCAGGTGACACTGAACCAAGAGCAGGTGTCACAGGGAGTCCTGGATTTGAGTCCTGGCCCTGAGTCCTGGATCTGTGTCCTAGATCTGAGTCCTGTCCCTGTGTCCTGTCCCTGTGTCCTGGTCCTGGTCCTATGTCCCAAACCTGTGTCCTGTGTCCTGTACCTTTGTCCTGCCCCTGTGTCCTGTCCCTGTGTCCTGTCTGTCCTGTCCCTGTCCCAGTGTCCTGTCCCTGGGTTCTGTCCATGTCCCTGGGTCCTGTCCCTAGGTCCTGTCCCTGGGTCCTGTCCATGTCCCTGTGTCCTGTCCCTGTCCCTGGGTCCTGTCTGTCCTGTCCCTGTCCCTGGGTCCTGTCCCTGGGTTCTGTCCATGTCCCTGGGTCCTGTCCCTGGGTCCTGTCTGTCCTGTCCCTGTCCCTGTGTCCTGTCCATGTCCCTGTGTCCTGTCCCTGGAATCTGTCCCTGTCCCTGTGTCCTGTCCCTGTGTCCTGGTCCTGTCCCTATGTCCTGCCACTCTCCTGGTACCCGGGGACAGCTGAGATTGCCCAGCAGAGCTGGAAGGATCCTCTCAAAGCTCATTTCGAGCAGCAATTCATCTCCTGGACACTACGACCTAACCATGAAGGGCTTCCCTGCCTGAGGGCAAACAATGTTCTTGCAGACCCTTGACCTTTGAGCTGCCCTCGTGTGCCCCGTGCTCGCTGTCCCTGTCCTGCCATCCCTGTGCCACGCTGGGCAAACAGCAACACCCTGGGCTGCCTGAGCTTCCTGCAAACTTCCACTGCCCTGGCGAGCCAGACACGCGGTCTGAGAGCCAGGGAGGAGAGCTGGTAAAGCCCCACCGTGCTCCAGCTCTGGGCTGACTTCACGTGTTAGGAGCTTTGCAGTCAATCATCCTGGTTAATTATCCTCTGGGAATCGCTGGCTGCTTCTCTCTGGATGAGATTCACAGGGCGTTTCACCTTCCCAGCTCGGGAGGAACATTCGTGCCAAGCTACAGGGAAATACTCTCTTTTCATCAGGGGTTTCTTTGCTGAGGAATTTCCCCTCAGAGTTCAGTGCCGGTGACTGTGGAGAGGACAGCACCTGCATTTCCCATGCCACAGCTCTCCAGATTGCACTTGAGTGCAGCTGATTTACACCACCTGGAACTGGAGATCTTCCTCCAGGCTGAGGTTATCATTTCTAAAGAAAAGTGACCCTGTCCCTTTTGTTTCAAGACGTTCTGTCTCTGGGAGACTTTTTTACAAGGAGTTAACTGATTGCTGGGGGACTGGAGGTGGTGAGCCGGGCTGTAAAGCTGGCAGTGACACTCCTGATGTTCCAGCAGATCATTTTTCCACGCCACTGTCAGCCTGAACTACCAAGGGGTTTCAGGAAGGATCCATTTTTTTGTCTGCACAAACCATAACAAAGGTATCAGCTGGCAGTTGATTAGCTCAGAATTTATCCTTTGTCATTCTGTTAAGCCCCAAAGCTCAGCCACTTTCTATTTGCTTATCTGCTAAGTGAGCAGTCCAGCTGCCTGGAAAGTGCTGGAAAGTCTCTCCTTGCCAATGGCACTGCCTTGCTCCTGCTCAGGAGGGGGCTTGGAGCAGCTGGAGCAGGACACACAAGGTCTGAGCTCTTCTCCCTGCCCTGGGGCTCTCGAGTGTCTGATGACTGAGATCCTTGAGGCTGTCCCATCCCTGCAAGTATCCAAGGATGGAGCTTGGAGCCGGGATGGTGGGAGGGGTCCCTGCCCATGGCAGGGGTGGAACTGGATGGGCTTTAAGGTTCCAACCCGAACCATTCTGGGATTCTGTGACATTGTTTTTTTCCTTTTGCACAGAGTTCCACAGTTAGGGAGGGAAACAAAGCCTGCCTGGCCTCAGGGACAGAGCCAGGGGCTCGACCTTGCCCTGCAGCTGCCTGGCCCTGGCTCTGCAGGGTCCCTGTCCCCCGATGGCCAAAGGGCAGCCCTCACCTCCTGGAGGGGCTCTCGTGTCAAACCTGTAGCAGGGCAGCCCTACAAGCTGCTGCCACAGCAGCACCCTCCCTCCAGGGGCTGAATCACGGAATATTCCAGAGTGGAAGGGACCCCCAAGGATCACAGAGTCCAGCTCTTCAGTGAATGGCCCCAACAGGGCTCAAACCCCCAACCTTGGCTTTATCAGCACCCTGCTCTGACCAACTGGGCCAATCCCAGTGGCTCCCACAGGTATCCCACCCACAGGTAATGTGGGTTCACTGTCTTGGTAAAATTTAAAAATGTTTAATAGGGACAATAAGAGACATAATAAATAGAGCAAAGGTTAAACAGCCAGCTGGGTGTCTTGGAACCACCCATTTTTATCCTGTTCTTCATGCATGGACTTTTGCATATTTAAACTTTTCTAGCAACTGTTCTGCATGGCCACTCCTTGGGTTAGTCAAGCACAGTTCCACTTTTATTTGGTTCTTATCATCTTTTGATTTGGGCTTTGGTCTCTTTTTCACAAGCAGTGAATGCTTTCATTTGGGCCTCTCTTGGAAGTTATCTATTTAGGCATCTACTAGACTAAAATTTTAAACTACAGTAAAAAAAAAATTATTATACATTTATTCAGGTAGTTAAAACACATTAAAAAGTACAGAAAAAAAATCTATCATACTTATAACATTTATTCTAACACTTGTGAAAAGCCAACACTAAAATATGTATTTTTAACAGTTTCCACCCACAGGTATCCCCACCTGTTTAAGAGCTCTGATATTGCAGATGGAAACAGGGAGGGAAAAGCCTTTTCCTAGGCAGGGAACTCTCCAGGCTTGGGTATAAACTGGACAATGAACTGAGATAACACAAATCACTGAGATAACACAGATCACTGAGATAACAAAAATCACTGAGATAACACCAATCACAGCCATCTGCTCTAGGACAACCCACAGGCTTAGCCAAGAGGAAAACCCATAAAATAGAAAACCTTTTTCTCCCTTTCTCTTTTTTTATTTTTTTTTTTTTAGCACAGTGAGAATGATGCCCAGGAGACCCAACAATCACTGCAGCTGAAGCCAGCCTTTCCTTTTCCCAATCTTTATCACCCAGAAACTGCCTCTTGCTGCTGTTAAGTGCACGGTGATTGTAAGACACCATCAAGATTTCAAAGAGTGATGGCAGAAGGCCAGCTTTATCTAGTTTGGCTTCCAGTTCAGATTGTAGCTGATCTGGGGTAGTTTATCTGCAGCCCCTGGTTGGACATGTGGCAATTCAGGGGCAGGCTGCTATTAAAAATCCATTAGGACTGAAATACAGCTTCTGTCACACGCCCTGTAAATCCCTGCTTCCCTTCCCATTACGTGCATCAGTAGCACCATGCCTGTCCTCTCTGCAGCTGGGAAAAGGTGGATTAATTTTAGGTCTTTTGTGAACCTGAAAATTCGGTAGAGATGAGTCTTGGAGTCTGGCAAAGGTAGTGGAGATTGGGGTTAAATAATTATATTTTGTTTCTGAACAGGAAATATTTTTCAGACATTTTATTCTGTTGTGACTAAGATGCATCAGTCATTGCACACTTCAATGTTTTCCTGCATTTTAGAATGATTTCATGTTTGTTTAGCTGCCTTCTTTTGATTTATGTTACTTCTTAAACAAACAGTGCTATTCTGAAATTATTTCTAAAAATACTGGCAAAAATAGTTTTAAATTCAGTGCTCCATCTTCTCGGTCAAATTTTTATCCTGAATTATGAATAGTTTGGTACCAGGAAGCTCCTTTTTTCCCCAGCAAATCTCCTCTTGGCCTGTCTCTTTATCCATCCATCCTATCTGCCTTCCCATCCATTCCATACCCTTGTCCATCCCCTGTCACATGGCACATTCCTTGTTCTTTCCTTTTCTCCACACGACAAGAAATAATTGTGATTACATTTCCCCTGACACCTTTTTGCACTTTGTTGCAAATACACAAAAATCTACTTTCTCTGCTTTTTCCTATCACAAACAACCCAAAGATCTTCTTTTACCCAGTGTCTTCTTTTAAGTAGAATAAAAATAAAAATATTGTCACATTTGATCCCTCCCAGTGTGGCTCAACTGGAGAGCAAGACTGCAGAGGGATTAAGCAGCTCAGGGATAAACACTAAACACATTTTCATAATGTGACTCAACAGGAGAATTTAGCATTTTTGGGAAAGTGCATGGGACACTGCACTGAGTATAAATATTTCCTATTTGTTTTGGGGCTTGGACCAAGCTACAAAGTTGTGGTTCATAGATCAGGTTTCTCAGCTCAAGGCTTGATTAGAACCAGGGCCTGCCTGACCAGAAAGTTCAGATGTGCATCTGAAACTTCCTAAATGTGGGGAGATTAGAGATCTAATGTTTTAATTCCAATTAACCTCTCTCACAGAACGTTTCCTGCAGTGCCCTTGTGCCAAAGCACAGCCAGGACAAACCAGTGGCGTGAACAAAACCTGGCATAAAAAGACAGCACTAGAAATTAGAGAAGTCATCCAGATTTTGGGTCTTTCTCTGCCTTGGGTCCAGTGCTCAGCCCCTCGTCCCAGGTCCACACACAGATCCCTCATCTCTGGTCCTTGCAGAGTACCTTCTGTAGAACAGAAGTTACTTGTGCCCCAGTGCCTTCTGCAGAACTCCACCACCCTCCCACGTGGCCACTGCCACACACAGCTCCCACCAACACCTGCTCTCCTCCTGGTGAAGCCCATGGTGCCTTGGGTCTGCTAAATTCCCAATTCTCAGAGCTAAAGTGAAGCCCCAAACCCCACAAAAGGCAGCAGGGCCACTCTGCTGTGCCCATCCCTGCCTTGGTGTGAAACTGGGGTAGGGTGTGGAGAAAAGGAGCTCCAGCTCTGCACTGAGCTGCTTCTCTGAGGGTTAAATCCAGGTGACAACTCTTGGGTATTTCCATAACATTCCCTAAGCAAAGGTGTCATCACTCAAGAAATGCATGTTGATATCCCCAGAGGAAGGCCCAGAAGTATCTTGGCATCTTGAGCTGGTTAATCCATGAAGTTCCCATGTGTCTGCACAGAACTGTGCCATGCTGGGCAGTTTCTGGCTAAACCCAAGGAGATGGCTCTGATCCCTGTGTGACACTGGCAGGATGGCACTGGATGACTCCAAGGGAGCCTTTCTGGGCAGCTCAGTGCTCACACTGCCTTGCCCTTCCAGTGACTGAGCAGTGTAGTCTGAGGCTCCTGGGCCTGAAGTTTCTGAGTTTCTAGACTCAGTTTCTTTATGATGTTTTAGTTCAGGAAGACCTGGTCCAGATGTCGCCGTGGGCGAGTGACAAACGACACGAACTTCGTTTATGAAAACTTCATCTGACTCCAATCTTTATTCAAAACCTGACCCCCTTTATATATCTTCTAGAGCAGGCCATCTCATTGGACAGAAGAGTGACAGAACTCTTCATCTTATTAGTCCAAACTGAAAGACAGAGAGAAGGTCCATCCCACAGAGAGGAATCCAAAACATCACTCTTGTTACAATAACACTTGCAATGTTTATGTCAAGCCTGTGAGAACCAAATCTTCCTGAACTAAAACATCATGAAGAAACTGAGTCTAGAAACTCAGAAACTTCAGGCCCAGGAACCTCAGACTGCAGAGCAGTTCTCCAAACCCATGTTGTTTTCCCTGCAGACTACAGGAATCCCTTTGTGGAGATGTACTCGGAGCACCCCGACATCATCTACATCACGGATGACAAGAAAACTGTGGTGATCCCCTGCAGGGTCACCTCGCCAGACATCAGACCCAAGCTCATCCAGGTAAGGGATGGCTTCAAGGAAACTCAGCTCAAGGTCTGGGCTGCCAACAAAGTGGGGAAAAACACAAATTTAGATGCTTTAATCTGGGTAAATTCCATAAAAAAATAGCAAAGATGCTGAAAATCAAGAAGCATGAACCTGTTCTTGTAGTGTGTCTCTGTTGAACTGTAAAATAAAGATTTTGGGGGGGGATTAGGCTGAGTTTATCATATATTCTTTTATTCTGTGGCTTGGTGCTCCTCCATGAATTGGCAGAAGTAGATGACAAAGCACTATTTTCCTTCAAAATTCTTTGTATAACATTTGGCTCTCTCTAAAAGGTTCTCTCTTTATACCTTGAACCTCCTTAGAACAATTGCCCGTTTTTGCTTCATTTCATCAATTCAAACCAAGTTTCGGCCTTGGGAATAGATGGCTCCAGCATCCATCCCTTTGGCAGCAGTTACACCTGAATGTCAAGGTTTCAGCAAGGTCTGTGCAGGCCAAGGCTGTTTGGGATAATGAAAATGGAAATTGAAGGGCTGGGCCCTGCTCAGTCGATGGAGTCACTCATTTAAAGGCTTCAGGACTGCTCTCCAGAGTAACTTGTCATGGAGTGAGGACAGCACAGAGGTCTCCTGGCTCCAACCCTGCATTTTACATCAGGAATTCTGTGCCTTTCCATTCCCCTGCCAGTGTGACAGCTCAGAAATCCTAAAGGGAACAGAAGCTCATCCCGTGCCCCTTTTCCAGCCTGTTCTGGAGGGGCTGTGAGGGACGAGGCTGTTCAGGACATGGCAGAGAGGGGTCTGGGCCCCTCTGCTCCTCGTGGCTGTTCCATGCCTCAGATGTCCCCTTCTCCTGGGAAGCAGCACATGGAATCCCAGGGGACTGGGACAGGGCTCCAGCTCCTGCTGGCACATTCCCAGGGGAGGTGCAGAGGGACAGCAGGAGCCTTATTGCTTTGGAGGTCTCTGTTTTGAAATTTCAGCAGCAGGGATTAGAGTGGGGAAAGAGGCTCCTCTCCAGTTTCCATTTTAGGCTGGATAAGTGTTACCACCTCCCCTCCCTGGCTGTAAAAATAAACCAACCCCATCTCATTTGAGCCTGCTTCACCAAATTCATGACTGGAGCAGTGCTGCAGCACCATCAGGGTGGCCTTGGAGTTCCCATCTCAACATTTATTCCCTTATTGATGGGCAGCCCTGCTCTTCCCTGCTTAGCTCCCAGTCATTTCTCCAAACACAAAACTGCAGCCTGGAATGAACTGTCCACTGAGACCTCTCCCACAAAAAGCTGTCCCAGAAGCTTTTCCCTGCAAGGCTGAGCAGCTGGGGCTCAGGGCAGGGAGGCAGAGGCTGAGCACAGCTCCCAGAGCTCCTGGCACCTTGGGAATCCTGGGATCCACCCATGGATGGCACCACCAGCCTGGCCCTGCCTGGGAACTCCCCTGGAGGGGCTGCCTGGAACAGGGAGTAAGAGAATAAAGTGGGGATTCATTAAAGGCCTTCAACAGAATCACCTTGGGCAGTCTAAAGCTTCTGAGAGGCATGACACCCAAGAAGGACAACTGCCACGAGTTTTTCAGACAATAATAAATTGATTTACATATCAGGGGTTAACCCTCCAATTACAGCTCCAGGCAACAAAGTCACATTCCCCCAGCTTGCTCCCCCCCCAACTCGCTTTTGTTGATATTTTTGGGGGGCCTGAGACTCTATGTGTCCTTGAGTCTCAGACCTGGAAGGATTTGTTTGACCAAAATGTGAGGAGTGTTAACTCTTTATGGAGTTTAGAGTTCTACACCAATGCAGGATTGGAAACTACAAAAGCTGCAGCTCAGCTCCAGAGCCAGGAGGAAACAGGGCAGAGGTGAGGTGAGCCAAGCCATCAGACTAATTTAGAACATCCTCTCCTTCCAAATTTAATCTCCAGGAGACAACTGGAGAGGGTGGACAACACTTCAAAGGGAGGAAAGCCACTGTGATTTCCTTCGAGCAGCACTGACGCTTTTCTGTTTGATTGTTTAAATAGGTATTTGTGAATATTTTATGAAGACGTTTAATCTGTGTGTGGTGTTGAAAAGGGCCTCCTGAGTAGGGTTATTTTTTCTTCCCCCTTCCCCCAGGCATCGGGGAGCAGAGCTGCCAAACCCTGAAGTTCAGCTTTATCACGTTTTATTATGCTTGTGGAAAATGGACTCCTTGCCACCGTAAATTAAGTTCCTTCTGTTCCCATTATACTTTAAAATCACTGCACTCTCTTTAAACATGCTCAGAGAAAGGTACCTCTTGCTTATACTGAGCAGGTCCCAGCTATCTCAATACATCATCTTTATTATTAACAAACTCAGGCTAAGACACACAACTCAGGCTTTTAATTTTGCTTAACGTGACTTTAATTCAGGGTAAAAAGAGCTTTTTCACTCGTGTCAGATCTCTTTAGTCACTGATCTGGTTCAGTGTGCATTTGCCACTTCCAGCTTTGACCTTCATGGGTGCTAAAGCATGATAAAGCCTCAGGTTTCAGACCTCTTTCTGTGATTTTTGCTATTTTCCCTCACGGTTCTAAACAGAGATGCCACAGCTTGATTATTTCAAAAGCATTTACAAGAAATCCCTGTTTCCTACTGCTGTCAGAAGAGATGCTGCTCCAAAGGACAGCGACTGCCTGGCTGCCCCCCTTCCCCATGCAGCACCACCAGCTCCTCAGCCAGAATTCCTCTGGGTTTGGTCCCTGCTGGAATTGTGACAGTTGGCCCAAACCAAGGCCAGCCTGGTCACTGGTGTGTGCAGAGCCCCAGGCTGCAGGTTGGGTGGAACAGGAGGATTGATTCAATGGATTGAATCCCATTTAAGCTGCCCTGTCTGCTGGGAGACAGACACAGGAGCTGCACACAACAGGAATAGGAGCAGAACTGTTCCATCAGGGGTGGAATTCCTGCTTTCAGTCCCTTGGTTAGCTCCCAAAGCTAAAGCAGGGTCTTTGAAAAGGAAAACCTCCCCTTGCCTCACCAGGATAGGAGGAGGGAGAAGCAAATAAAGTTAATTATCATGAGGTATCTGCAGGCACACTGAGGTTTGCCCAGATTTTCATTTTTTGGGCAGAAGTGATCTCAACATTTCCAAAGAACATCCTCAGTCCTAAAGAGCCTCCTGTGTCCTGCTGGGAAAGCCAGAGCTACCTGTGCTTCCACTCCTGCAAACACCTGAACTGGGGCATTTCAGGGAGCTCTTTTCATTTCACATAGTTCTTTTGTACATTATAATCCAGGATTTTTGAACTTTTTGTAAAGTGAATTACATTCCCTCTAGTAAATAGAGCATTTCCCTGTGTGTTTATAATAACAATAAACTGATTATTCCCCCCAACAAAAGCCCAGCTGCTCGACACTGGTGTTGTCCAAGGGCAGGCAGAGGAGGGTTCATCCTCATTAAGTGAATTTTTGCTCCAGTTTATTTTCCACACTTTCCTTTCCTATTCTCACTTCTTTCCCATAAGCAGAACTGAGAGTGTTTTTTCAAGAATCTCAGAACATTACAAGTATTTATGAATTTAGGACAAAAAGTGCCTTAATCCCTTTATTTCCGTGATTTACACTCCTAAGTCACCCAGGCTGCTTCCATGGAAACTCGTGGGGTGCTCTGAGATTGTCTCCCCCCTTTCTGTGGGATAGAGAGAATCTGGGGAGTGCCATGTAGATTACCACGGCCAGGTGAGTTAGTGAATAATTCTGATTTTGGGAGAGTCTGCATTCACACATGTCTTTAAAGTACAACGAGGAAAACGTGTGGTAGCTCCATGTGGCACTGGGAGGAAACACCTCCACAAAGATCACCCCACAAAATTCATGTAAGATGGGCGATGCCTTCTGGAGGCTGAGCTGGAACTGAGAGCAGCCAGAGCCAAAGGATAAAGCAGGGATTTATTAAAAAGCATCAATGGGTTCACCTGGGCAGCACAAGAGTCCAGCCAGCCTGTACATAAGATGCATCCAAAGTGGTCATAAAATGGACAGCTGAACACCAGGACTCACCCTTGGATCAGTTCTGCTCCAGCAGCACATTGGAGTGCAGGGGGCAATTCCAGCTGCAGGGCATGCAGCTCCATCCTCCTTGCTTTGCCTTCTCACTTCCCCCTTGGTTTGGTTCTTGGGCTGAAAGTTGTCCTTGGTCCCAAACTGGAGCAGGAATTGTTTTGTCTCCCTGCTCTGTGAAAGAGCTCAGTAGCACTGAATATGAAACCTAAAACTGCCCCCCAAAACAGCCCAGAATCTGAAAAATATAAAAGCTAAAACTCAAGGCATCATGGGCATCATGACCTCCAGAGAAGGCACGAGGGGAATGGGTCCCACAACGAGATCTGAGAGGACTGGCACTCCTGAATGGGATCCAGGTGCTGAGTTCCAAAGACAGTCCTGCCTTAGGGAGGGCTCTGTGTGGACAGAGACCCCCGGCCCTGGGCAAGGTCAAAGCCCACAGGTCAAAGCCCTGCCCTGCCCCAAAGGCAGAGCAGCCCTGGCTTGAGGGGAGCAGGATCCTCACTCCTTCTCTGTTGCCTTGCAGTACCCTTCTTCTGCAGAGATCAGCTTGAAGACGATGCTGTGGGACCCCAAGAGAGGCTTTGTCATCCCCTCCCACTCCTTCGTGCCCTCGGGCATCCTCACCTGCTCTGCCCACATCAACGGCAGCGTCTTCAACTCCTACTACATGGCCCAGAGGCTGGGTGAGTGCCTGGCTCTGCAGAGCCTTTGCCCTGGCACCTCCTGGGTGCCAGTCCCTGCCCAGCCTCAGCTGGGTTTGAAAAATCTCCCTGGGCTGCATCTGTAGCAAGTCCAAGCTGGAATGCTAAAAGTAAACTCCTTCTTCCTTTTTTTTCCACCCCCCCTATTCAATAGAACTTGGATTGGAGCCACTCCTGGTTTTGAAAAATGACCAAGTGCTGAGGTGGTACAAAACAGGAGTGTTTTATTCAAACCCCACCAAGGCTTTGTTTGCTTGGATTGAGCTGTATTTACATTAAAACAACTGCTGGTGCAGGACAAAGCAAACAGCAGCTTTCTTTTTTGCTTCTGGTCATTAACTACGTGTGATCATCGTATAAAAATCTCACTACACTGCTAATTCACACCTTTGCTTTTTATAGATTTTCTCTTGGTGATTTACTACACCATTTCCCTCAGATTTACAGCTGAGCTTCAGGTCTTAATTAAAATCTGAATTTGAAGCAACTAAACATTAAATTTTTGAGTGCTGAGCATTTATATGAAACCAATTAGAATTTATTTTTCTTTTGTTTTCCATGTACATCCTTTATCTCCTCATATATCTTCTATTTACTGGGACTTCATTCCCATTAGCTCACGGCATCCTTCTATACAATCAGCACTCAGCTTTGAACAACAGGCTGGTAAATTTGTGTGACAGCCAAATAAAACTCCTGTAAATCTCTCTCTCTTTCTGCTTTTTTTTCAATGTTGTAGTAATTTTTTATTAAAATCATGAGTGAAAATCTACAAAACCTCTGCAGCCCAAAAGGAGCCAGGAAATCCCTTTCTGTGTTACTGTCAGCTGTGGGTTTGGTCCTGGGCACCAAAACCTGATGGAAGTTCAGAGATGAGGCATTTAAGGCATTGATAAATGTGAAGAGTAAGACTTGGGGATCCATTCAGGGATCTGGGGATCCAATTTGGGGATCCCATTTGGGGATTTTGGGTTCCCATTGAGGGATCTGGGGATCCAATTTGGGGATTGGGAGATCCCATTTAGGGATTGGGGGATCCCATTCAAGGATTTGGGGATCCCATTTGAGGGATTGGTGGATCCCATTGAGGGATCTGGGGATTCCATTCAAGGATTTGGAAATCCCTTTCAGGGATCTGGGGAACCCGTTTGGGGATTGGTGGATCCCATTGAGGGATCTGGGGATTCCATTCAAGGATTTGGAAATCCCTTTCAGGGATCTGGGGATCCCATTTGGGGATTGGTGGATCCATTCAGGGATCTGTGCATCCTATTCAGGGATCTGGGGATCCCATTCGAGGATTTGGGAGTCCCATTTGGGGATCTGGGGATCCCATTTGGGGGTTTGGGGATCCCATTCAGGGATTGGTGGATCCCATTCAGGGATCTGGGGATCCTATTAGGGGGTTTGGAGATCCCATTCAGGGATTTGGAGTCCTCCCTCAGGAAGGAAGGGGAGCTGGGCAGGAGAAACGTGTCTCATGTCCAACAAAAGTGGATCCTCTCATTTCGGGGTCACCTTGGGGAACTCTTTTCTGTGGAGCTGCTGAGAGGGCTGGGGCCACAGCTCATGGAAGAGCAGCCATTCCTGGCTGTGTCCATGGCTCAGGGATCCCCTGGTGGATGCCAAGGCCAGGCAGGGAGTGCTGCTGGTCACAGCTGTGCCTCCTCCGTTGCAGAGAGCAGAATACAGAACCTGGCTCTGAAGGCAAGTGCCAAGAAGCTGCTGGTTGGAGAAACTCTCAAGCTGGAGTGCAAAGCAGAGACCTTCATCAACGGGCGCGTCGAGTTCCTGTGGACGTGTCCCCGTGGCACGGTGAGTGTCCACATGGAATTCCTGTATTCCCCCTCTTCCCAAAACTCCCAGGGTGGAGAAAACCAAATCAATACTGATTCTGAAATTATCCAACCATTTGTGAGCCTGTCATTGATTGAACTCTGTGTTTGGATGGATCTCTCCTCTGCCCTTCCTCAACCTGCTGATTAAACTGCAAACCTCACTAAATAAACCCTTGCAGGAAAGGCCAGGAGTGATTCCTTCTTTTGGGTACGCAAAACTCCTTCATTCCTTCTGTCCTGGCTGTCTCACAGTGACAAGTCTCAAATGCAGGTTGTAAGCTGTCAATCTCCCCATCTATTTTGGTATTTATGAAGTAGGAAAAAGCAAAGGAAAACACAACTGAACCTGTCGAAATCATCCCTGAAGAATGAAATGTAAATTCTGAGTCTTGAGCTTTCTTGTGGATACAAAAAAAGTGCCAAATTTGAAGTAGAAGTAAGTAAGAGAGTGAACATTTGCTGTACCAAACCTTCTCACTTCTCCTAGAAGAAAACAAAACAGAGGGAGATCATTTCCCAAATGAGTTAATTTCTCTGAGATTCTACTCTTGGGTCTGTTTGGTGCTGAGAATTAAAATAATTGGGCTATTCTTCTCTTTAGTTCATCAAAATACACATTGTAAAGAGGCATCTAAGCCTTTTGGAAAGGTATAAAATGTGATTCCTAGAAACAGATTAATTTTGATTTGTTTCCTTAAAAAAAAAAAAAAAAAAAAGAATGTCAGCGTTTGTTTCAGTGAGGAAACTACAGAAAATATAACACAGAATTTGTAGAGGTCCAAGCACTACAGTGTTACTGAATTTGGTTTCTTGAACCCATATGGTGGAAAAGATTTGTTTTCCTATGAACTCTCCTTATATTTCTAACATTATAAATGTAAAACTTCTTGGCCAAATCTCTAGGATCAAAACTCCTATCGAAAGCAATACTGCTTTCTAAAATTCCCCAGGAATTTGCATTGGCACTTGGCTGTCATAATATATTATATTTCTGTCATAATATATTTCTTTTAGAAAGCAGGAGGTTTTTAATACAGAAAAAATACCGACTGTGACCAATATAAATTAAAAACTCCTCAAACCCAAACCCTCGGAGCACAGCTCTGACCCTGCAGCAGTTTTACCCTGAGATCTTTGGGATCTGGTCCTGGAGAAGGGCTGGGATGCATCCCCTTGTTTACCTGCCCAGAATTCAGTGCAAAGTGCCACATTTCCACTCTGCTCCTCTCTCTTATTAGACTTGATAATGAAACTTCACACAAGAGCTCTCCCTGCTGATCTGCCTTTTATATTATTTATTTCAGTGATGGGGAGATGTGATGGTTCTGATAGGAATTGCTGCTTTCCTTTCCTGGCAGCCTCGGAAAGGGGCAGCACAATCATCCAGTTTACATTGCTTTTTGTCCTTCTTTTTTGTGACTGCCAGCACCCCCACCCCAGGAGGACGATGGACCAGAGCGATGTCGTGTACAAAGTGGGCAGCAGCCTGATAATTGAAAATGTCACCATGGCAGATGGGGGCCTGTACATCTGCAGGACATTCAATGCCACCAGGCTGGAGGCCAATGTCACTGTCACCGTGTATGGTGAGTGCTGCAGCCAAGGATGCACCAGAATCCAGGAATGTTCAGCCCAGAGGAGAATGCCAGGCTGTAAAAACCTGCTCATTGAAATGGCATTATGGAGAAAGTCAGCCATTCATCATAACCTCTAATTAATCAATGAGAGTCAGCTCCCATGTCTTCAAACAGACTCAAGAGGCACATTTAGATGGGATATTGGCAGGAATTGTTCCCTGGGAGGGTGGGCAGACCCTGGCACAGGGTGCCCAGAGCAGCTGGGGCTGCCCCTGCATCCCTGGCAGTGCCGGGAAGTGTCCACAGCCTGGGGCAGTGGGAGGTGTCCCTGCCAGGGCAGGGGTGGGAATGGGTGGGCTTTAAGGTCCCTCTCAACTCAAACCAGTCTGGGATTTTATGATGTCTGAGGGAGCTGCACTGTTGGAAAAAGCTGCCACTAGCAAATCCATCCTGTGGGCTCCTGACAGACAGGAGATGCCCCAGGCATTTCCCACACCCATCCAGGGGCGGTGCTGGTGCATGTCTCCTGCTTTCCAGGTGAATTCCTCCACGTGGGACAGCCCTCGGTGGCTGAGGCTGGGCTGCACAGGGGAGCCGAGGGGACAGCCTGATCCACTGGGTTCTGTGCAGGTCTAGATGGCAAAAAATCCCATATGGGAACAGAGCAATGCCAGGTGTGAGCTCTGTCGTGGGGCAGAGCTGCCATTCCAAGTCTCCCTGCTCATTTCTCTTCCCAGAAAAACCCTACATCACAGTCTCACACAAGAAAGGGCCCTACTACGAGATCCCCTCTGGACACAAGTCCCTGAAACTGGCTGCCAAGGTGGACGCCTTTCCTCGGCCCACTGTCACCTGGTGAGTGCCCCCAGCAAGAGCAGGGATGCCTGAGCTCCTTTAGGAATCCTGTCTGGAGCAGCTCTCCAGCATTCCTCACCAGTCAGGTCAGGGATGGGAGCTGGGAATGCTCAGAGCTGTGTGCTGAGCTAGGCTGAGGAGCTCCTGAGCTCTGGGAGGCTGGGCCAGCCACCCCTCATTCCCAGGCTGTTTTCCATGCAGGAAAGGTTTTTCCCACACCAGGAAAAATGTGTGTTTCCCTTTCCCTGGACAGAGAGTTTGGGGAGCCAAGGAGAAAGCTCTTGGGGAAGGGTTTCCTGCTCACCCCCAGGGGCAGTGGTCAGTCTGCAAGGGGCAGGGGATAACAGCAAAAGGACATATTTTTAACAGGAGAAATTGTTCCTCTCCAGAACTCTTAAATAATGTCCTCCAGCCCTGTGCCAGCAGATCCTTGCAGTGAATGCTCCTGAGCAAACTAAAGGCTCCACCAGGAGTGCAAGGGATCTGCTAAACACGAGGGGCAACACAACAGCAACTCCAGGAGACACTGGAGTCTCTCTTCACCCTTTCATCACTTGTCCTCTCTCCTGCTCTGTCTTTAACGACCCCACCCAATGCCTTTTACATCTTAAACTGCATTCAATCCCATGGGGCAGCTGGCAGGGGGTGCCTGTCCTGGCAGAGAAGGTGGCATTTCCCTGCAGCACCTGTCCTCAGCCAGCTCAGAGCCTGGCAGGCAGCAAAAGGTTGCTCAGGGCTGGCCTTGCTGCATTTTATTAGCAGGGAAATAACATGAAATCCTCTCATTTTAGTGGAATCAGTGCCAGGAGGTGTTTTTAATGCCTCTGTTATTTAGGAATGGGGATGTTTGGGGAGCTGAAGTGGCGACCGACCCCTTCTCCCTGCCAAGCCTTTGTTCCTGGGCTCAGCGTGGAGCTCTTTGGTGGCTGCTGGGACCACCAGAGCTGCCTTCCCTTGGAGCCCCAGCTGTTGATGTTGGAGGTCTCTCAGGATGGTTGTTTTTACGACTGCAGAGGAAGTTTCCAGTATCCTCAGGCAGTGGGAGATGCCCCAGCATCCTTCCAGCAAGCCCAAAGCTCTGTGTGTGGCAAAGCCTGGCCTAACCATAAACCTGTGTGTGGGGTGAGCAGGGAAGAGGAGCCTCTCCTGCAGATGCTGCTCTCCTGCCCTGAGGGAATATTCCAGGCTGGGAATTCCTCACTGACCTCCCTATGGACCAACCTTCTCCAGGCCACAGAGTTGAACTTTTTCAGAAGCCAGTAAAGGCTCACAGAGACATCTTGAGAGACAATTCTGCTGAATCAGTATCTTCCTTTAAAAGTGGTGACACACATTTGGCTACTCCATGATTTCCCACACTTGGTGTTGCCCATCCAGCTTCATTTGGGAGCATTTAGATCATTGTTGAGCATGTGAGAGGCACTGTTCATTCAGATAAAATAAAACACCTTTTTCCTGTGTGGAATGAATCCATCCCACAGCACTGGAGATGCAAATCAGTTCTGGTGTGGAAGATAACAGGAAAAAATATCCATTCCAAGCAGTGATTCTAGACCTGCATTTCCCTTGCTGGGATGACCCTTTATGCCCCTAATGTGGGTGGCAGAGCTCCTGAGGGTCGACAGGGACATGATGAGCCTTGATGGAACTTCCCAAACAGGTACAAGGATGGCAAACTGATCAAGGACAACCACACCTGCTACGAGCCAGATCCACTGAAATACAGGCTGGGAATACGAGATGTGAGACCCAAACATGCTGGCAACTACACCATGGTCCTGAGCAACCCCAAATACGGCCTCTACAAGAACCTCACCATGCAGCTGGTGGTGACAGGTAAGGACTTGTTGTGTCCAATTCCTTCTGCTGGGTTATTTCCCCTATTTTGTGTGATCCTACTGCACCAGTCAGCAGGAATGGGGGGCCCTTCCCAGGGTTTAGCACTGCCCAGGGATCACCACCTCCCTCAGGAACCACTGAGCCCCTCGTTTCAGCTGCTCTGAGGAGCTGGGGTCACCCTGGGTCACTAGAGTCCCTTCTCCTGGGACACTGCACCTCCCACAGCCACAGCACCGAGTGCTGGGACAGAGCCTCCACCCAGGGAGGGGGAAAAGGCACAAACTTCACATTTTTACAGGAGCTTGGGAGGATATCGAGTAGAGAGGTCTTAGAACTGGGGGGGGCACCGTTTCCCAAGAGAAGGGCTGGAAGTTTTATCCCTTGGGATTTAAAAGCAGCTTGGGCAAAGTGCTGGAGAACATCTGCTGGGACAGGAAGGGTCCCAGTGGGGCTGACGGAAGGAACTGGAGGAGCTGCCCTGGCTTTTATGTCTGTCCATCATCCTGCTCCACATCCACTTGCTAAATCTGTATTTTCTCTTTTGTCACTTCTCTGCTGGCAGCATTGAGGGACAGGTTCTTTTTCAGGGGAATTTGGAGAAAACCATGGTGTTGAAGTGGGTTCACTTGCCATAGAGGGAAAATAGATATTGGAATGCCATTTATTAGCCTGCCTGGCTGGATAATGCAGGACAGGGTCACATTGTCTCTTTGCACATCCACTGCCTCCTTTAATCCATTGAATTTGGCAACAGAGATTGAATTATGAGGCCAAGTAGGAGTTCAGCAAAAGTTAGCTCTGTTTTCCCTTTGTATTTTCCACTTGGGCAGTGAGTAATTATTGAGACAGGTTTGCTCCCTTTTCTGTGGTGAATTCTTTAAGTAATTATTGAGACAGGTTTGCTCCCTTTTCTGTGGTGAATTCTTCTCTCCTTACCCTCTTAACACCTAAAAATATTCTCAATTGTCCAATTTTTATATACTTATGCATTATTGCTTCCAGCAGTCGTGTTTTTCTCATTTCACCTTTCAGAAAGGAATAATGCCTAAAAAATAGAGTCCTTTTCACTTAGGTACATCTGATCTATTAAAAACGTTAAATAAGAGATGATAGCTTAAAAACCTGAAATAAGACATAAATTAATGCGTGATTTAGGAGAGGAGGGAGCCAAGAACATGCTCATGGTCAGGTCCTGCAGCTCAGCTGAGCAGGAGGAACGTGTTAAGCTGCATAATTTGTCCACTTGAGCTTGTTTTTCCACACAATGGTTTTGCCTCTTCAGAGAACGGAAACGTTCAAAGGAAGAGCAAATTAAGAATGATAATAAACTGTCTTGTCAAGGTAAATATTGGGGTTTGTGTGCAGGAGGGAGCGCTTCCTCGAGGAGCTGCCATTCCCCAAATAGACAACCAAAAACAAACAGAGCTTTTTTCTCTCAGCAAGAGGCTATTTCAGGATGAAACCACCCCAGCCCAAGCTGGCCATGGCCACTGTGTGTCCAAGCTTGGCCACCCCATCCCTCACACAGTGCTGCTCATCCTCAGCCTTTCCAGGGCTCAGCCCAGCCAAGGCTTCAGCAGCAGTAATTATTTAATTGCAACCTCCCCCATTTCTCAAAGTCCAGCAGCTGCAGGGGTGTCCCCAGCTGTCCCGTGGGGATGGCAGGGAAAAGACAGAGCAAGTGTCCCTTTCCTGGGGGCAGAAATCAGGGAATGAGAGCAGGACGGGGCAAGCCCTGCCCAGGGGGGAAACTGAGGCTGCAGACAGGGAGGGTTTGCTTGGCTGCAGCAGGACTGGCACCCAGAACCAGGGAATGCTGATATCCCTGCAGCTCCCAGGGAATCCTACAGCTCCCAGGGAATCCTACAACAGCCAGGGAATCCTACAGCACCCAGGGAATGCTGATATCCCTGCAGCTCCCAGGGAATCCTACAGCTCCCAGGGAATCCTACAGCACCCAGGGAATCCTTCAGTATCCAGGGTATCCTACAGTATCCAGGGTATCCTACAGCACCCAGGGAATCCTGATACACCTGCAGCTCTCAGGGAATCCTACAGTATCCAGGGAATCCTGAAGCTCCCAGGGAATCCTACAGTATCCAGGGAATCCTACAGTATCCAGGGAATCCTGAAGCTCCCAGGGAATCCTACAGCTCCCAGGGAATCCTACAGCACCCAGGGAATCCTGAAGCTCCCAGGGAATCCTGCTATCCCTGGAGCACCCAGGGAATGCTGCCATCCCTGCCAGGCTCTTCCCACCCCGATGTGCTCTGTGTGAAGCACTCAGCCCAGGAGAGACTCCTCTCACTGAGATTCATGGGTAGAGCCCAAAAAAGACAAATTGGGCTCTTGAAGCTTCTCCAAACTGCCCTCTCCCTTGTGCTTTGCCTCAGAGGGCAAGGACAGCTTTTTCAGGAGCTGCTTTTTCAGATCTGGGCTTTCCTTTCAAGCACACTCTGAAGCTCCAAACTGAAAGCAGATTGGAATTTTCCCCTAAACTCTCCACAAATAACCTGGCACTTTACCTCCGGCCATCATGACTGATATCTGGGTCTCACACCTGAATAGATTAAATTGCTCAGAGCCTGCAGACTCTGAGACAAGAGAAGGAGACCAAAACACACTTTGTAGCCGCTTTCTGCAGGGACTACCTGAAAGGAACCACCTCTGAGCTGCAGGTGTGATCCATGTCTCTGCTCAGAACCAGAGGCAGCCTGCAACGACTGAAGCTGGGATTAGAACACAGGGATTGGTGGAGCTGATGGGAAAATCCCCTTGGGCTTCAAGTGGATGCAGTGGTTGGAGTATCAGTTTTGCATCATTTCTGAAAGGTGGAGCCTACAGCTGATAAACCTCCTGCTGAGTAATAACCATGTACCCTGAGAGTGAGGAGCAATTCCTGTCAGAATTACAGTGCTGCTGCCCAAATCCAGGGCCAGCCTCTCATTTCAGAGGTGAATCTGGGAAAGGGAGTCAGTTCTGATCCACACTGTTAAAGAGAAGAGGGGAAATGACGTAACCAGGCTTTGGAATGAGGAGATAAATAAATGCCATTTGAATGTTTTCTGTTGCTGCATGGGGACACTGCAGTGCAGAAGTGATCAGTAATCACACAGCCCTCTCTCTGAGAGTCTCTTCACCACAATCCATCATTAATGTGCCACAGGTACTCAGCTGGCACTCAGCATGCTGTGACAAAGCCATCAGCTGTGCATTTGGGCTGGGTGCAGAGGAACTTTGAAGTTAAAATGGGTGTGAATTGTTTTTCACAAACAAAGTATAAACAGCAGCAGGGCTCGACCCTCAAATTGCTCTGTCTTAATTTTGTATTAATTGTTTTATTCACTAATAATGGCAGCAGAGGAGAAGCCTTTAAGCAGGATGAGAACAAGATCAGGAGTGCCCTGCCTGCCCTGTGGGCAGTGTCTCTCCTGACCTGCTGCAGCTTTCCTTGGAGTCACCTCCTGGGGATTTAAGTGGGGGAAATCCCAGAGTTCTGCCCTACTGTGGGCACAGGATGTTTCACAAACATTAGGAGCTTTTTCCCCCAAAAGTTTCATTTGGCCACAAAACTGAGGAATACCTGCAGAGGGACCAAGTGGAGAGGGAGCAAAATGGGTAAATAACTCCAGAGCTGCTGGGTGGGAACTGAGAGAATAAGGACCAGCAAGGAGCTGCCTGGCCTGGAGGAGAATCGTGCTGCTATTCCAAAAATGCCTCTGTTAGAAGTGGCTTAGCTGTGCCTCTGGGCACCCCTGCTCCCACTGCAGCTGGAATTTATTCTTGCAGGAGCACATATCTTCGTGTGGAGTCACCTTGGCTCATTGCAGGACTCAGGTCCCCAGGAGGCAGCTGATTGCATTTTCAAAACACTCCTTCTTTACATATTTACACATCAAACACTGTCCAAGAGGCGGCGGGTTGCTGTGGTTTTGTTTTGTTTGATTAAATTCTTATTGAGAAAAGCTTCAAGAAAATAATGTCCTGAAGAATTTGGAAGGGAGGGAGAAAGGAGAGGGAACAATCCTAGCAAACAGCTGGTGGCTGAAAATCTGAGCCAGCCAAGAAGGAGAAATGTGGGAGAAAAGAGTAATTCTGGGCTGGAGTGCAAAGCAGTCTCAGAACAAAACATAAACAACGCCCTCGAATCTATTTCTGGGCAAGCAGACTGTGTTTCATCCTCACCCTTGTCCAACCCATCTGTGTCCATCAGCTCCTGCTGAGCCCTTTTGGAGCAGCCAGTGTGCTCTGGCCACCACCTAGGGAGTGAGGAGGGTACTGGAGCACGATTCATTCACAAGTGGGATGAATAAGCTCCTTCACCACTCTGCCTTTCTTCTCTGTCCCAAAGTTTCTCTCCTGTGCTCCCTCAAGGCTTGTCCAGCAAATATTGCTGTGGGTTCCAGCTGCTGCAGCCAACTGAAGTTGCATTCCCTCGTAGAATCCTTGATCCCCCAAGCTTGTGTTGTGTCTGTAAGAAAAGCAGGATTAAGGGCTGGAAATAACCTCCACAGCAGGCAGCAGATTCACAGATTCCTGTGAATCCCTCCTCTCCTGGGAAGGGCTGGGATTAAAGGGGTGCACGGTGCTGGTCACCCCTCCATTTGTCACCAGGCAGCAGCAGCTCCACAGCCCCGATGATGCTCACTGCCCTACGCTGTAGTCAGGCCAGCTCTTCGTATTTTGGTTTAAAAATCAAAGGCAATTCTGTGCCTGACCTTCCTTGGCTTGCAAGGGATGAGTGGACATCAAAGGAGACCCAGTGATCTCCACAAAAGCCAAGAAATATGTGGTGATCCATGAGAACAAAACGCCATCACCTCCCCCAGAGCCGGAGCAGGGAGAGGGGAAGGAGCCTTGGGGACGAGGTTAATGCTTCTGGGCTAGGCCAGGGCAGAGGAAAATGGCTTTTAGGGTGGGGGATCTCAGCCACAGCCAGTGGGGACATCCCACAGCAGTCCCTCATGTGTGGAAGGGTCACTGAAGTCCCCGAGCTGAACACTGAGAAAGAATTTTTTTTTTTTGATTCTTGGTGAAATCCAGCCAATGTTCAGGCTGAAGGGCTGAGCCACACAAATGCTGTCCCTTCCCTGGGGGCTGCCAGGGCTGGGTTTCCTTTGTGGAGCACATCCAGCTCCTGTCCAGCTCCTTGGAGGATGAGCCACTCAGGAGAAGTCAAAACAGAAAATCGAATTTTCCACCTCCTGGGCCAGCTGAGCTAAACTCGAAATCCCAAAATAAAACCCATCCAGCCACTGTTCCAATGTGTTTCCAAGTCCAAGGCTTTGCTTTCCTCCTGGGCTCTGGGAGCAATGTCCATGGATGCAGGACACAGTGCTCCAGCCCACACATCCCAGCCTCAGTTATCAGGCACAGGCAGGAAGAAACATCTTTGTTTCTGGGGGATTTATGAAAGAAAAATGCAGCAGCACAAGGAGGCTGCAGCAGCCCTTTCCTGCACATTTCTGAACAAATCCTGCAGAGATTTCTCCCTGACATCACCCAAACCCTGCACACTTGCAGCTCCCAGGAGAGCAAAGTCAGACGAGCTGTTTTCATTTTGCTGGAAGTGGCCAAAGCAATTTTGGGAAGAGGAAGGTGGGGGCCTGCTGGAGTTTGCCAGGAGGATCTGAAGCATTCAAGTCGTGTCTTAGCAGCAGCACCCTCGGTCTGACAGCCCCTAAAACCCAGAGTGAGGGGGGAAGTGGCAGCTCGTGCTGCCAGTGCTGTGCCTCAGCCAACCTGCAGGGACATCAACTGGTTTATGGAAAGCAGGCAAAGAGAGAAAAATCCTAGAAAATTGCTCTGCTTAAACTGAGCAGCTCTTCATTACCCATCTCCTTCTGTTAAAAATAAGATGGGGAGAGAAAAATGAGAGAAAACCCTTTTTTTTTTTTTTTGCCCCAGAGCTGCATTGGGGGTGAATGACAGCTCTGGGAGAGCCCTGGAAAAGAGATTTCTGCCTGCTCTGGGAAAAGAAAGACATCCAGAAGTGACATGGGTCAGAAAAACCCAAACCAAGCTGCACTGCCATTTTAGCACCAAAAATCCCTGTGGGGCAGGTCAGGTCCCCTGTGATTTTTCTTAATCTCTGTTCCTCCAGGATCCAAGGGCCAGCTTCTCTCCCAGCCCTGGCATTCCCAGCCCATTCCAGAGGAGCACCCAGAGATTAGGCAGGGGCACCATCCTGTCCCTAAGTCTATTCCTGACTGTGGTCTTGACTCTCAGAGGGATTTTGGGCTCTGTTTTCAGCTGATTCCTCGCAGGTACTGTGGGCACAGGGCTCTGCACCCACCTGAGAGCAGCTGCAAGAAAACAGCAACAATGAGAAAACCAGAAAAGGGCCCAGCCAAAATCAGCCAGGCTCAAACACAGTGCAGGCTGAAAGCAAAGCTGTGATTTCACTCGGGGTATTTCTTTCTTTCCTTTTAATAAAAAGGAAAGGAAAGGAAAGGAAAGGAAAGGAAAAGGAAAGGAAAGGAAAGGAAAGGAAAGGAAAGGAAAGGAAAGGAAAGGAAAGGAAAGGAAAGGAAAGGAAAGGAAAGGAAAGGAAAGGAAAGGAAAGGAAAGAAAGGAAAGGAAAGGAAAGGAAAGGAAAGGAAAGGAAAGGAAAGGAAAGGAAAGGAAAGGAAAGGAAAGGAAAGGAAAGGAAAGGAAAGGAAAGGAAAGGAAAGGAAAGGAAAGGAAAGGAAAGGAAAGGAAAGGAAAGGAAAGGAAAGGAAAGGAAAGGAAACCCAGACAACTTTGTCATTTTGGGTTTTACTTCAGGGGAATTTTCACCCTTCCCAGTCCAAGGCTGCACTAGGAAGTTCCCTCTCTACCTTACAGAATATTCACTTGTATTTCTATTAAGCACTGTACAAACATCAGTAGAAGGCTCCCAAGTGCAAATATATTTTGAGTTTTGGGAAGCAGAAAAGATAAATAGAAAAGCTGCAACTCCATCAAGGGTTTTAATGAAGTCCCATGTCCAGCAAAATACCTAAGGCTGAGATTAATGCTTCACTGGCCTCTCTATGTTATTTTAATGATGTGCTTAATGTGCAAAGATTTTCTGAAGCAGTTTAAATGGTTGTGAGGAAGGTGCATAAACAGCAGTTCAGTCAGAGGGCACTGAAAGGAAAGCAAAGTTTCTCTATGAAATGCAGAGAAACTTTCTCTGTGCTGTCCTCTATATTTGGATGCTCCTTTGGGTGGCAGGTGTACAACCAACCCCTCATGGCAGCTGCAAGGAATTCAGGGCGAGGAGAGCCTTGCACAGGGGTTCATGTCCTAATCCTTGTACACATTACCTGCTACTAATGCCATAACTGGAGATAACAGCAGCGAGGAAGGTGAGATTTGCATAATGCTGATCAATTTGAAGCCTACAATAAGCAGAAGTGCTTTTTGATTGCATTTCCCAGTGCAGCAGCAGCCAAGTCTTTAGTTATTCAGGTCAGCTCTCACAGCAGCAATTGCACCTCTGCAAGGCGAGCTGGGCATACAATCACACTTGGAGCCAGAGAGGACCAAAAGCCATTTCTTTGGATACATTTAAAGCCACCTGCACTTCCCCAGCCAGCCAGGGAGCCCAAAGCTTTTAAGGTTTGTTTGGCTTCTGCCTGAGAGAGCTCAGCCTGAGAGAGCCATGGCCAAGGGCTGGGAGAGGCTGGGGGGAGCAGGGATGGGGAGGAGGGTGGGAGCCACGGTGGGATGGACAGGGAAGGGAGGGCGTGGGAAGAGCTGCTCTGGCAGTGCTGGCAGAGGGGTTTGTGCCCACCCTGGGCACGAGCAGGGATCAGGGTTTGTGCATAATCCCTGTGCTGCTCAGAGAGCAAAGCTCTGTCTGCAGGGGGACAGGGAGACACGGCCAGGTGCACCCTGGGGAACCAGCCAGGCTGAGCAGTCCCAAAGGCCAGTGCCACCACAGAGACCAGTTCTCTTCACAACTCTTATCACAGATTAGATCATGACTGTAGAATTCTGAAAACACAGTATGAGATTGGCAAGAATGCAGGTACACCACAACAGGGATTTTAACATTCCCTTTTTGCACTCGACAAACCACCATGGACAGAACGAAAATTTCCATTAAAGGACTTGTCAGCTATTAAAATCAGGTTTCCCTCACCCATGGAGGCAACTGCTGTAAATAGGATTTGGCCCAGCAAGGGGAAGGGCAAAGCTTCAGCTGCCTGCAGGGGCACAGCTAGAGGTGAAATGGCTGTGGCAGTGGGCAGAGGGTTGGAAAGGTTTCATCCCCCGTGGGAGGACCCCACTTCCACCCCCTAAACCCTCAGTGCTGCAGGGCCAGCACCCTGCAGGGACAGGGTAGCACTGGGGGGGGGTGGGAGGGCCCTGTCCCCATCCTGGACACCTGAGCAGGGTCTGTCCCTGTCCCTGTTCCTGTCCCACCTGTCCCTGTCCCAGTCCCTGTCCCTGACCATGTCCCTGACCCTGTCTCTGTCCCTGTCCTGTACAGGTGAGCAGGGTCACCTGCAGGGCCTGTCCCTGTCCCACCTGTCCCTGTCCCTGTGTCCCTGTCCCTGTCCTGTACAGGTGAACAAGGTCACCTGCAGAGTGCCTGTCCCTGTCCCTGTGTCCCTGTCCCTGTCCCCTGCAGGGTGACCCCCCCTCCACCCCCACCACCTCTGCACAGGCACTTGGAGAAGTTTTTCATCTCTGAACTTGTGCCCACAATCAGCCACCCCCACCCTGTGTCATGTGAAAGGACAGATGGGGAGGCGTTTCCCCTCACACTTAAAAAAAATAATTGCTTGATCAAAATAATGATTATTTCAATTGGTGAATCATTTGGACTCATTTTAGGTGTCAAGTTGTATTTAATAGTGCCATAATAGTGGCATGAAGAATTCACTCCACACTCGGGTTTGTTCTTGTTAGAGTTGGAGCAAATTAAATTATTATTTCTTTTTCAGAAGGACAATTTAAATGACAGCCACCCAAGAATATAGAAAATTGCCCTGCTATTAAATGATTGTGATCAGTCCTTGTCTCCCCATGCTCTTTCACTCACACAAACCCCAGGCCCCACGCCTAAGTGTGTAAAGCTTTGTTTTTACAGCCCAGAACCCAACACTTGAGTAACCTTTCACAGAACACTTGTGTAACCTTTCACACTGAACTTGGAGTCTTTCTCCAAGTGAATTCACACTTGTGGGGTCAGTCCTGTCAAACACAGGATCTGAGACTGCAAAGAGAAACGTCCGAGATAATAAAAACTCTGCTTCTCCCTCTGGGGAGAATTTACAGAATTCTTTTTATGATCAGAAATAATTTATTGATGGGAAATGAGATGCCAGCTAAAGAAATTCGCTGCTAGTCCCAACAGTTTGTCCTGTGAGGTGCTCAGGGGTCTCCAAGCAGTGGAATCCCACAGCTCAGCCCAACAAGAGCCACACCAAACAGGGGCCAGCCCTTGGGCTTCCAGGGGAAATGTTCATCAGGACCTACTGAAGGTCCTTTAAACAGCCAGTGTTTTATGACAGGATGGGATATGGCTGAACCTACTCCAGTCAATGCTTGCCTGGGGTGGAGAAGGAAATACTGACGTGTTTTCAGCACTGGTGAGGTCAGAAGAACTGTCAGAGCCTGACCATGAGAAATGCCAAGTGAGAGTCCCAGCAAGACATGGGATCAGCCTGGTCAGTCTTCTCCTAAGAGGGCTGGAAGGCAAAAAAAGACTATTTTAAAAAAAGAGGGAAAGGGCTCAAGATTGATGAGGTGGGCAATAGCTCATATTTACATATCTGGGGCCTCCCTGACAGCAGAAAAAATAAGTTAGCCCAAAAAATAGAAATCTAATCTACATTCACTTCCCAGCTTGTCAGAAGGCCTCGGTGCAGAGCAGCCTCCCTTGGCTGCACAGGGGTGTCCCACAAAGGGACCCCACCAATAAATCTGTTTGATTTCCTGTTATGAGAAGCAGACAAAGAGATATGGCCAGGGATGGGCAGAGCTGTCTGACAAGGGAAGAGCCTGTGCTGTCACCCCAAACCCAAACCCACCCTGTCTGAGGTTAGCAAAAGTTCAGTTCACTTTGGGGCTTTTTTCCATTATTTCTCCTTTTCGTGCCTTCCCGTGGGAGCTGGAAGGAGACAGGACAAAGCATTTCTTTCCTGCTGGCAAGGAGCAGCCCTGAAAGTGTCACAAAAAGTTTGCTCTGGAGAGATTTCCAGTCTGAGGTGTGAACTTGCAGCCCCTCCAGATGTGAGCAATGCCGTGACATTTTTAATGGCATTCACCGTGGTTGGTGAGAATTTCTTGGCATTTCTCTCCATGTGTTTTCCCCACATCACTCCTTCCTCATTTTCTTCTCCCCTCCATCCAGTGCACCTTCTACACAGACAGAAAATGAAAGACTTCAGGTGACAAAGATGTTTTTTCACAAAGCCCTGAGGACCTGGGAAGAAAGGACCTGAAAAGGTCCTGGAAAGGTTCCTCTCAGGAGGGGACCGCAGCCCTCCAATCCCATTTTGCCCACAGTCCATGCACTGATCCCAGTCCTGTAATTTCCAGAAGTCCAGCAGGTCCCCAAGAACACTTGAAAGGGATTAGGATGAATGTGGCAGCACTGCAATGTGTTTTGTGAAATACCACAACCGACACCCTTGTTTCTGTTTCTCAGAACTGCTGGGAATTCCCCACCACATCAGGAGCCTCACAGGATCATCACTTCTCCCAGCAAAATGTTTCAAAACCTTTGATGGATGTAAATTTGCTCATTTGCATTTTTGTGGGTTTTTTTTTCTTTAGAGAGACCCAAGATCTATGAAAAGGAGACAGACTTTGATAAGGTTGTGAGGGCGGAATTGAGAAGCAAACACAAAATCCAGTGCACGGCAAGCGGGAACCCCGAGCCCAGGATCGAGTGGAAGTGGCAGCCCTGCAACCTCACAGACACCCTGTAAGTGTGAAAGCACATGTTCCTCGATTGTTGGGTATTTCCAGTCAGGTTTTCTTTCCACTCCATCCTATTTATCTGAGCTAAAATCACAAGCAGAGTGAAGATTTTCGAGCCCAGCTGGCGTCTGGTTGTGTTTGTGCACCTTGTGCATTACCTGGATTGTGTTAAATAAGTTTAAAGTGACTAAAGATCATTGAATTTTCCTTGACCATGACGAGCAATGCCCCTCTGACTTTCCTTAGCTCTGCTAAATGCTGTGAATATTTGACAAAGGAAAACCAGCAGGATTTGTGGGCAGGATTTTGCCCTGCAAGAGCTTTTCCCAGACAAACCTGCTGCAGGCTTGGCTTCCTTAAATCCATATGGGATTCCTGGCACTTCCCAAGGGCTGCCTTCACTCGTGCATGCTGGGCTCAGGCTCCTGTGGCAGCCTTGGTGTCCCTGGAGCTGGGGAAGGAATTGTGTCTTCCTGGGGACCCTGCTGTGCTGCAGGCTGAGGTGTGAACACGCAGCAAAGTCACTGGGATGGAGCTGCCAGGGAGGAAGGAGGCCAGGGAAGGCCAGGATGCCTTTGGAGAGATTCCCTTTGCTCCTGCAGTTCCCTGAGCAGAGGGCTCTGCAGAGAGAGGCCTTGGCTGATGCCCAGTCTCTTCCCTGGTAGCCCCTGGGAATGTGCAGGGGCCAGCTCCTGCACTGTTCTGAAATGCTGACCACTTCAGCTCCTCCCTGCAGTGAGAGGGTTGAAATCGCATTTCCACCCATTAAAAAAAATGAAGACAGATCTAGAAAGCAAGGGAGAATATTGCTGGATAGTGCCTTATTTTCTCACTCATTTACTGCTGTGAATGGCAAGCCATGAGACAGGGGAAATCAGGAGGTCCTTTCCCAGGTGCTGTGTGCAGCACAGGGATGTTGGCTGATCCAGCCTCAGCTTGAAGTGACCCCGTGTGCCAGCCCTGCACTTACAGGGTCCTGTGGGAATAAACTCAGGGATTTGATGGCTTTGGAGGCACTGCAGGGCAGCTGGAGGCACGGGGCTCTGCTTGGGAGCGGCTCAACCAGAGCAGAGTGGAAACACCACGTGGAAACAGGTCCTGCATCCCTAGGAAAGCCACAGAGTGGATCCAAAGTCTTTCCAGACCTTTGTGTCCAGGGGGAGAGAACTGACCATGAGTGCTGAATTCAATCCAGATCCAAACCAGTGACCTGGTGGCAAAGGACCTCACATAACCCTCGTTTCAGCTTTCTGGCTCCCTGATCTTATCAATTTAAATACAATTGCAGAGTGCTCTACCTCTGCTGGCCCCAGGGGCAGCCTTATCTTGCTGCAGCAGAAGCTGGAGGAGGATTCCTGTGGGAAATGACACAGCCCCCATTTCCCTCTGTTGTCTGACTTCCTCTCTCTCTCTTTCTCTCCCCCCACTCTGCCTCAGCAGTGCCCTTTGAATCCCTGAGCACCAGCATTGTTCCTTAGAGCTGGGATGTGATTTGACTTCCTCTGAGCTTTTCCCCTTCATCCTCAGGACAGGATTGTGCCCTGCAGGAAGCCCCTCAAGATCTCCTAAGGAGGTCCTTGTGAGAGCTGCAAACCCTCCCTGACCCAGGGGGCTGCCCCTGTGCTTTGTGTGCCTTTGCCAATTGGCTCATTTAGGGAGGAATTTTCTGCAGCATCAGCCCTTGCTCAGCGCCTATTAACGTCCATATTCATTTCACCTCCTGAAAACCCGGGGAGGGCTCAAAGCCTTTGCATTTCTAGCAAGGAGAAGAGCTGTGTCTCTGCTTAGTTCCACCAAGCTGAGGAAGACAGGGAAGTTTTTTCCCAGGATGGCACAGCTGGACCTTCCCACCTGACGTGTTACACATTCTGCTCCCTGCCCATATTCCAAAATGAAGATTGATAAGTGTCTTCTGTGGAATGTGCAGCATTAAAGGGGCCTTCTGCTGTTCCATCCCACTGTTTATCCATTCTACTCCCCCAGCCCACACTTCCTGTTGGAAGCTGAGCACAGACAGACACTCAGCAACATCCACCTCCCCACAGTTTGGAGTGACTGGCATTTTGAGTTTGGAAATATAGCTTAGATTAGCCAGATAAAACTCACATGATTTAATTAACTGTCCAGTATTTTCCATTTCTAATCCTTGCAAGGATTGGGGGGTTCATTGCTGGTCATGCACTGATTTTTTATGCCTCTGTCAAGGTGCTTTGTAAATAATTTTGAAATGTTGCAAAGAAGGAATGGAAGAACTTCATGAAGAAGTAACAGACTCCAGCAGCAACAGTTCTTAGGTGTATTTAAGGCCTAAGATTATTGTCTAATATTGACATTCTCTTACTCCAGCACACCTCCCTGCTTACCTTGAACACCATCTCTGCTTTTCTACCTCCAGGTGCAAACCTGAAGGACCTAAAGTTGTGGTTTGGGAGAACACAGTCATAGGAAACAAGATCAGGAGCATCGAGACCAGCCCCATGAGGGGGGACAAACCCAAGGTATGTGTGGGACTGGGATGGGCTGGGGATGATGTCAGGGGATGCTCACCCCCAGCTCGAGGTTCCCAAGCTGCCCAGGGTTCTTTGCATGCTTCGAATTCCCCAGTGCTGGGATCATCCCAGATCTCTGCTGTTTATGAGTGCTGGGGTTTGGGAATGATGTCACACACTCTGTTTAAACTCTCCCAAGGCTTCTGGGTCAAAACCTTCTGTCAGTCTTGAGAAAGTGTGAGAGCGGTTCAGTTCACGGGGTGCTGTGATGGGAACGCTGAGAAGGACTCTGAGTTCAGGAAACACCTGGAGAGCTCTTGGTCCTGCCCACCTTGGTCCTACCCCCTTTCTCCCATCCCAGTTTGTCCTGCCCCATTTGTCCTGTCCCCTTCTCCTGTCCCACTCTGTCCTGCCCCGTTTGTCCTGTTCCTTTCTCCTCTCCCTTGTCCTGTTCCCTTTCTCCTCTCCCCTCTGTCCTGTTCCCTTTCCTCTCTCCCTCTGTCCTGTTCCCTTTCTCCTCTCCCCTCTGTCCTGTTCCCTTTCTCCTCTCCCCTCTGTCCTGTTCCCTTTCTCCTCTCCCTCTGTCCTGCTCCCTTTCTCCTCTCCCTCTGTCCTGTTCCCTTTCTCCTCTCCCTCTGTCCTGTTCCCTTTCTCCTCTCCCCTCTGTCCTGCTCCCTTTCTCCTCTCCCCTCTGTCCTGTTCCCTTTCTCCTCTCCCCTCTGTCCTGTTCCTTTCTCCTCTCCCTCTGTCTGCCCCTTTCTCTCTCCCCTCTGTCCTGCCCTGTTTTCTGCCCCCAGCAGCAGGAGCTGACCAGCTGTGTGGTCACAGGTACCTGCTCTGATTTCCAGAGCATGCAGGTCTCAGGTTGAAACCACTCCTCTGGGACGATGAAGGAGGGAAAGCCTTCCTTGGACATTTCCCTGCCTGCTCCCCTTCCAGCAGCACTGGGGGGACCCTGCAGAGATCCCCCCAGGAATTTCCTGCCCGGGGTCCCCCAGGTGCCTGTGGCAGCAGGTGCCTGATGTGGCTCAGGTCCAGGCTGGGAACCTGCCCTGGGTCCAGAGCCTGCTGGCATCCCCTGTTGGATGGCAGGGGCTGCTGGCTCAGGGGTGGGCCTGCAGCTCCAGGTTTCCAGCATGTTCCACCTGGTTCAGTGTCTGATCCTGCAGGGTGCTGCCCCTCAAACCTGGTTCACCTTTGAGCCTGGCAGGACCCTTGAGTTACTACCCTGCTTAAAGTTAAGCACAAAGCTGAAGTGCTTGTCTGGACCAGGTCCAGACTAAATCAGCATCTGGCAGGATCAGTGCCTCAGCCATCTGCTCTTTCTCAGGGAGACTTTCCAGTTCTAAACATAATCCAAAGCAGAGCTCTGAAAACATGGAGCTTGGGCTGGGAAGGGGAAATCAATGTTCGCCTCTCATTCCTGAGTTTTTCCATTGCTGGGAGATATTTATAAATCTGATTTATTTAGATGGCATAGTGCCCCTTAAGTTCTGGCTTTAATGTATTCTTTAAGAATTTTACATCTTAGGTAAAAGCAACACCCTAAAAGTGTTAATTAGTTATAAAAATGGAGGTTGGTGACATTAACCTTCCAAATTTCTTCTTTTTCTAAGACTTTTGGTTCCTGAATGGGCTGACAAGAGTTTTGAAACTCTCAGAGCTACTGTTTGTCTCCATATATATATTTTATATATATATATGTATGTATATATAAAATCAGCTTTTACATATTACATTATTAATGTTACAAACGATACAATTTATAGTATACTCATTCTCCCTGGCTGAAAACACTGTCTGAGGTGCTTCCTACTAATTCTTATGTCCTGATTAAGATTTATTCAAATTAATGTAAGTAAATTACAGGAATGTCAGGTTTCACTCCCTGCTTACATAGCAGACAGTTCCTCTTTCCCTCTTCCTGAAGTTCAAGGCTCTGTGTTAGTTGGAGTCTTTGTATTATAGAATATCATTTGTTAAAAAGTCACTGAGGAAAAAGTCTTCAGACTTTTCCTTGAGTTTTATCAGCTGTTATTCCCAGCAGGAATGGAGCAGACAGGAAACAGCCCATTCCATTCCCAGCATGTCCCAGCAAGTAACTCACCTGCACTGACCAAGGAGAAGAAAAAATAAAGATGCTGGAGTCTGAGTTTTCAGGAACTGTGTTAGGAACCTGGGATTAGCTGAGGCTGAGGATTTTCCTGTGGGATTTGAGCCTGTCCCATGAGCACTGGAGTCTTGGGCAGAAGGTGGAATTCATCTGGGCTCTAGGATTTGTCAGCACCCAAGAGTTCACCCTTGGGAGCTGCAGCAATAAAAGCTGGTCCAGCCACATGTGAAAATTTACATTACCTGTTTAGAGCTGCTAAAAAATATGGGAATAACTCCCCTGAAATCACCAGAGCCAGAAATTTGCCCAAAGCAAGCTGGCAGGGCAGCAAGCACGGGTTCTTCCAGCAAACCCCTGGTGCTCTTTGATCACATGGAGCTCTTCAGACATCTCCTGACAGAAGTGCCATGTACAATTGAGCTCTCTTGT
The DNA here is from genome assembly GCA_032173965.1 of Sitta carolinensis. Classification (NCBI taxonomy): domain Eukaryota; kingdom Metazoa; phylum Chordata; class Aves; order Passeriformes; family Sittidae; genus Sitta; species Sitta carolinensis. The sequence continues at coordinate 16,877,214 of CM063286.1, forward strand.
CATCATCCTCATCGTGATTATTGCATGAGTATTCTGCAGATAGAGAAGTGAATTTCACCTCTTCCTGCCTTCCTAAGCCTGAGCCCCCTGCCTGAGGAAAAGCACGAGGTTATGGTTCAGGTTATGATGCACCTCAGTGAAGTTCTGTCAAGCAGTGGTTGAGGCAGTTGCACTGGGATAGTTTTGTTTTCCCTGGGGTTTAGAGTCCCTGTTGAACTTCTCGTTTGGGGATTTAAAGCCCTGCCTGGCTCCTCTGAATCTGCTTTTTCACACCAGGTGTAACACCCGGGACTGCAGGAATTGCCTGACTTTTCAAGTCACAAGGAGCTAGGTTGCTACTTTATTTTCTTTCCTGTTAGCAAAATAACAAACTGGCCTGAGCTTGGGAGCAGCAGAAGGGAATAGCAAGACTCATGCATAATTCAGTCCTCACTGGGGGGTTCTTTTCATCTCTTTTCTCCCTTTCATGTCTATATGAGAGTGGCCAGGCCACGTGGGTGTTTCTACTGGTGAAATTCACAACCACTCAAGAAAACTGACCCAAAAATGCCAAGTTTAGACCTCCTAAAAGAACAAAAAGACTACATTACAGCAGTGGGATGTGTGTGGTGAGAAGTGTTCGAGAGCTCAGCCAGGCTGCTCAAATCTGTCACTTCAAGGAACTTCTCCAGCCCTGTCACACCAGGGAAGGGGACAGGCACAGGGAAGGGTTGGGACACAGCAGCCACTCCCAGGGGACCAGCCCGGGTGTGTCAGGCACTGCCCAGGCACAGCAGCACATGGAACTGTCCTTGGTGGGTCTGGGGAGAGCAGCAGGGACTTCAGAACTGGCCCTTTGTCTTCCCTGCCCTCCTAAATTCACAGCCACTCGAGAAAACGGACCCAAAAATGCCCAGTTTAGACCTCCCAAAGGAACAAAAAGATCAAAAAACCTGCAGTCACTGGAAGAAGGAGCATCCAGGATTTACCCACCTGCTCCAGGGGCTACAGGCTGATCAGTCCCTCCATCCACAGTTCCTCCAGAGGCACCTCAGACCCCCAGTTAGCCCAGCCCTGCAGCTTTCCTGACCACCCAGTGCTGCCCCAGCTCTGCCCACGCCGAGGAGGGCACTGGTTGCTCCCCTTTCCCAGGGAGAGCACCCCCCTGCCAGAGATGGGAGCAAAGCTGGAAGTTCTCAGCTGCCTCCCAGACTTTTCACTCATGCTCAGCCCATCCTTTAGCATGTTCTGAGTGATGGCACTCCAGTCCTGGATCAGGACTGTCAGGCTGTGCACACGAGTGCTCTGGGGTGCCACTCAAGTGGATGGATTAGGAGTGAGCTGAATGCTTGCTGTGCAGGGTCCCTGCTGAAGTTCCTGTAATTCCATCTCCCTGGAGCCACCTCCAGCCCAGCTCTGCCAGAGTCAGACAGCTGAGAAGTTTTCCACCCACGTTTTCCACTCCTCATCCTCGCCCACGGAGAGCTAACGAAGTGAAAGAGGAAGGGTTGTTAACGAAAGCTCCTGGGGGGGAGGGATTAGACAAAGGAAAGAGAAAGCAAGGAATAACAAGAGATATTAATTCATGCTGGCTCCAGCTTAAAAAAGGTCTCGTTGCTCTGTCCTTACTACAAGATGTCTTAAAACACTCATGGTGCACGGCTGGGGAATGTTATTTGGCTGCTTCTAAAATAACGTTTTTTTATCAGTTCGGGAACATTTCATACGGACTTTATTGAACTATTCCATCAGGACTTTTCCCAGCAGCAAGCTCTCTTTACTTGTCAGAGCTGTTCTTCAGAAATCAGTAATTTTATTCCTTTGCTTATTGAGTTTTAAACTTAGTTTATTCTTTCTAGTAATTATTTATTAGCTAATAATCCCTTCCTTGGGCTCCCAGTATTGGGTGGCCTTTAGGTTAAGTAATAGGAAATGGAGTCCTTAATTCCAAATCCAACCCAGGCAATCCAGGCTGGGATGTGTTTGGTATGCAGTGAACTCCCAGGATCCCATCCAGCTCCCACTAGGAAGATGTCTAGACACGACATGCCAATAATCTGTTATTAATTAGCCTCGTGCCAGCACTGCCTGCACAGGAGCTGAGGGTGGGACAGCCCCTGTGGCTGCAGCTGGGAACGTGTCCCTGCTGCTCACAGGGACAGGCACACTGGGAGCTGCACATTTCCAGGTCACTGATGGCATTTGCAGTGCAGGGACACACACAGTTTGAAGGCAGTTGCAGGTTTCACAGCAATTCAGCTCAGCAGAAAGTGCTGGGTTCTCTGAGAAGGAGCTGTGGGCTGAGCCCTGCCTTGATCATGGAATCACAGAGGGGTTTGGGCTGTGAGGGACTTAGAGACCCTCCAGTGCCACCCCTGCCCTGGCAGGGACCCCTCCCACTGTCCCAGGCTGCTCCCAGCCCAGTGTCCAGCCCGGCCTTGGGCACTGCCAGGGATCCAGGGGCAGCCCCAGCTGCTCTGGGCACCCTGTGCCAGGGCCTGCCCACCCTCCAGAGAACAATTCCTGCCCAATACCCCAATATCCAAATACTCCAATCTCCCAATATCCCTGCCCTCTGGCAGTGGGAGCCATTCCCTGGGTCCTGTCCCCCCATTCCCTGTCCCCAGTCCCTCCCCAGCTCTCCTGGAGCCCCTCCAGGCCCTGCCAGGGGCTCTGAGCTCTCCCTGGAGCCTCCTCCTCCCCAGGGGAGCCCCCCCAGCTCTCCCAGCCTGGCTCCAGAGGGGCTCCAGCCCTGGAGAAGCTCCGTGGCCTCCTCTGGACTCACTCCAAACTGTCTCAACCTTTTCTACCCTGGCTCTGATTCCAGGAGTGGAAAATACTTCTCCAGGTGCATGCACTAAGCACACACAGGGATTATCCCCTCAGAATTTTTCTACTGTCTGCTAAAGGTCCCCAGATTCTGGGATTGTGCCCCTGCAGAGTGCAACAGTTTGCACTGATAATAAAGGGAAAAGATCCCTGAGTTTGGGTGCTCAAGGTGAAATTATTTTTTCATTAGGGATGGCATTTAGAAGAACAAAATCCTTATCCCAACCTGCCACTGTGACCAAACACACACGGATTTCAAAATTCAGCTATCAAACCAACCAGGATTAGGTTAGTTTGACCACTGAGAACTTAATTTCAGATGTTGGAAAGACATCTGGGCTGCCAGGCTCAGGGATTTACCTAGGAGCACACAGCTGGCGGGAAAGGTCAATACAGAACCATTCCAAGGGATTCAGCTTACAATAAAATCACTCAAAATCTGGAATTGCCAGCTCAAGGATCACATGTAGATCTCTGCTGGATGCTGCTGGTTTAAAAGTCACAGTTAGGAGGGCTCTGGGAGGGGCCAGTTGTGGGCCAAGTCAGGAAAGTGCCTGACCTCTGGTGCTCAGGTGTGTAACGAGCTGGGATCCAAGTGTACAACAATGATGGAGCATCCAAACAAGAAAATTTCTTTCTCTCTATTCCTCAGTAGCTTTTTTCCCCCAAGAATCTGTCCCCAGATTGTTTCCCACTGTCATTTACCATCTTTTTCACCTTCATATCTAGACATGACTGAGATTAGCTCCAGTGAGGTCTCAGGATAGCTATTTGCTCTTTTTTTGTTTGTTTTCCCACTGCCCTGCCAGACTTTTCCTGAGTTATGGAGCTGGAGATGTCAGCATCTGTCTGTGCATGTGCTCATGAGCATTTACCTCTGGGCCACCAAGCAGCTTGAGGCATTGCATCAGTGTTTATTAGAGCCACAGTGTCACCCCTAACACTTTGGACACATCCCAAAATGGATATTTTATGATTTTGCCTGGCTCTACAGCGTTATCTTCCACTTCCCAGCTAGAGCTGTCACTTAGGAAGACTAATTGCTGTTAAAAAGCTGTCCAAATGTATCCCCTTCTGTCCTCAGCACGTACATTGGCTTTTGCTCTTCCCAAACATGAAATCCTCAGATGCAACAGCCATGGGGGGAGAGGTGTTGGTCCTGATTGAGCAGGAATTCCAGAGTGCTGCTCAGGGCTCTGAACATGTGCTCCTTCCCAGCCCGTGGCACCGGGCCACTGCTCCAGGACCAGCACCAGGAGGAGGAGCAGGCTGCTTTCATAGCCAGGCTGGCTTTGTAGCCAAGGCAGAGCTATTTTCACATCATCAATCACTCAGGACTACGCAGCTCTTTCTGTGGTGGACACCAGAGGGAGCTGGGTTTGCTGCTCTCCTTTTCCACCCCTAAATTTGGGGGTTCCCCATTCTTGTGTTTGGTGCCCGTGAAAACTAAAGACTTTTCCACTCAGCCCTTATTCTGCTGCAAATGCTCACCGTTAGAATGTCAGATGCACATGGGATCAAAACCTTTGGAACTCATTTCCCTGGGGGATTTAAAGTGCCAGATCTCAGCAAATCTGAAATAACTCAGAAAATACATCCCACACAGCTCTAGACACACTCACAGGGCTGCTTTAGGAGGGGTAAAGGAATGTCTTGTGCGAGTTTAGTTTAGGATATTAAAAAGAAAGTCCAGAGATGCTTCTGTGCACTTCAAAGAGCTCTCTGGAGATAAGGACAAAGGGCCAGAGGGTGTTATAAGTTTTGATTCTCAAAGGCCTTAGAGAGGATGGCAAAGAGAGCGATATTTGTTCCAAATGTGAGGGCTCAGAGCTCCTCAGGTGAATGGCTGCAGGGGGGGCAGAGGAATCCTGCAGGAACATCTCTGTCTTGGTGGCTCAGGCCCTGTTTTCCTGCTCACACTGCACAGGAGTACAAGGAATAATTAAAGGCAGGGTTTGTGGATATTGCTGTGTGAGCCTGAGAGGCTGCACTGGGACAGGACAGGGCAGTGCCATGTGGCTGGGCCTCACCAGCAGGAGCCCTGGGAGGTTTAAGGAGCACAAGTCCTTAAGGACATACTTGAGTTCAGCCTCAGGAGTAACAGAACCACCTCCTTTTCCAAAGTGGTGAAGCTCAGGACAGGGCTCCTTCCTTCTCCACCATCTTCCCTTTCTGCAATTACCAAGTGTTGCAGTGCTGGCAGCTTCTCCAGAGCTCCCTCCCTCCCTGAACGAGTCCTGTACAGCTCCAGGGGAGGGGTTTGGAGTCAAGGGGCTCCCAGCTCCCTCCCTTCTCTGAGGGGAAAAGCAAATCCTGCAATACTCTTTGCACCACGTCCATAGGGCTTACCTGCTTCCCATGCAAATGTGGATATTCCCACCTAACCCAGAGCTGAAAAGCAGGAAAGGCAAGAGATGGAAGTGGGACTGGGTTTGGATGGATCCTCCAAGCCCTTCACTTCAGCTTTTTGCTGGATGTTGTCACACAAAAACCTTGGCAGTTTCTCCCAAGAGGACCCTGTTTTAATGGGTAAGACAGGGAAAAAAAGGAAGGGTAAGGTTTAAGAATGAGGAGGGAAGAGAATGAGCTGGGCTGAGGTGAGGAGAGACAAAACCCAAGTAGCAGCACTTGTGTGGGACTTTCACCCATTATTAACCAGAAACAGCTTTCCTCAGAGCTCTTCTCTGCCACACTCTGCCAGGCTGCCCCTCAGAGCCTGCCTTGTTCTCTCTCTGTCTCAGATTGTCAGCACCCTCACCCTGGAGGACAGCAGAGCCTCGGGGATCTTCTACTGCCTGGCTTCCAACAAGGTGGGCGAGGAGGAGCGCAGCGTCGAGTTCTACGTGTCAGGTGAGCTCAGGAAAGCCAGCAGAGGCAGACACTGCTGCTCTCTTTGCCCAGGGAGTTTCAGGGGCTGTTCAGGCTCCTGGCCAGCCCTGGGTGGTGTGTTGGAGCACTCCCAATCCAGCAATGCCCCCATGGCTTTTTGGTCCTTCCAGCCCCGAGTGCTCTCTCTGTGCCTTAAAGCAGCACTGGGAACATTTGAGCCCTGTCCTCGGGAAGCCTCTGGCAAAGCTGAGGCCTTTGTGGTATTCCAGGGGCCTGGAGCCTCTCCCCGAGCTGGGAGGAAGGTTGTTCTCCAAGGAAATCAGCAGTCACACAAAGGTGAGCAAGGCCAGGATCCAGCCTGTGACATTGGAGCCCTGCCTGGGCCACTGGCCTTTGCAGTGCCCTTTGTGCAGGGAGGAGGTTCTCCAAAGAACACAAATCCAAACAAATATCTGCTTAACCTTCCAGCACAGGAATTCTTTAGGAGTGAGATCAAGAGCTACACCATGCTTTCAGGAGAGATGGCAGTTTAAAGAGAGAGGAGAGCCCAGGGACAGCCTCGTTCAAGTGCTCGTCCAGAACAAACCGAAATGTTCCTGTGCTCACTTTCTGGATGAGTGCACGTTGGCTGGCTGGATTTGCATCAAAATATCGATTTTTAGAACAAAGAGTGCAGAAGTGTCCTGGAAAGTGAATGTCTGCTTCTCACTGCTTGGTTCCTTGCCCATGAGCAAGGAACAGAGGGCAGAGCTCGCTTGTGGCAGGGTCTGCACTCCTGTGCCTCTCTTCCCTCCTGGGTTGTTGGATTCCATTGCTCCAGAGGAATCCAGCACCTTTCAAATCCTCCTAGCCAAAGCAGGGCTCACCAAACACTGCTCCCATTGGTGCTACACACAAGTGCCAGCAGAAAAATGCCATCCAACCATGATGAAGCAGGAGCCATGGAGGGGAAAGATTTCACCTCCATTAGTGGTGACAGGAGAGGCTTTCAGCCTCCAAAAGATATTTCCCAACACTTTAACTCTTATTTACTCAGGGAAGTGGCCTTCAAGGGGCATTTTTGGGAGATACAGCTCAGGTATAAGAGGTTCCCAAGATGTCCCCCCAGATGTCCAAGCTGGCTGGAGCCCAGCTCTTAATTTTACACCTCACCCCTTCCAAGTCTTGAGTGTCCTGCTGGGCATTCTGCCAGCTGCTGTGTCTGGGTGGGTTATCCAAACTCTTCACAGAACTGCCACACTTGGTGACTCAACCCAAAGAAAGAAGCCAGGAGCATAAGGTCAGATCCAAGGGGTTAGATCATCAGGTTAGCACCTTGCACAACTCTGGTTTGTTTTAATAATAAAGTTATGTGTGTGTGTGGGGGGGTGTCCACCCATGGTGAGCTAATATTTCATTTTTTTTAATTTTAAGATCCATCTAGTGATGTTTTGAGACACACGTGTTTTAATCATGCAGTTTGAATTATGAAGGAAATGAATCACTGGGTGAAATTACTGACAGTGGTTATGGTGGGAGTGTTCCCATCCAAGCAGACCAGGAGGTGAACAGGGCTTGGCAAGACAGATTAATTCCAGCCTGGGAAGGGAAAACTGGGAGTCTGTGCCATTCTGGGGAAGAGGCAAATGCTGACTGAGCATGACTGGTTTTTGGAAATGCTGTATTTAAAAATAGTGGTGTTTATGGATTAGAAAGAATGAAAACTTTCTAAATGTGGTGCTAAACTAGGTCATGCTGCAGCAGGGAAACAGCAGCAGTGACCTGCTGTGGGCTTCCTGCACGGGAGGGTCCCTGGAGTGCTGCTCCAGCAGGGCCAGGCTGTGGGAGAGTTCTGCAGCTCCTCCTCACACCTGGAACAGCTGGAGCAGGCTCCAGGTGACTCTGCCCAGGAGTTTTCTCCTGTCTCAGTGCTGAGGGACATCCAGCCTGTGAGGCTCCTGGCAGAGGAAGCCCAACAGCACAAGGCTCTAAGCTGGTCACTCTGTGATTGTGAGCTGGTTCACTCTGTGCAGGTTGAGCCTCAGGGCTGAGCTGAAGGCTGGGGTAGAGCTTGAGAGCACACGAGCAACACGTGGGGCTTTGGGACATCTGGGAAATGTTTGCAGCATTTCACAGCTCTCTGCAAAGCAGCTGCAAGTGTGGCACCCCACAATTAATTCAGCAATTTGCTGATTTTAAAGACCTCTCCCATCATCTCCTACCAATAAACAAGATGCTGCTCCCTGAGCTGCTTCCAGACCTTCTGGATGAATGGGCTTAAGTCCCTTCTCCCTGGTAGGAAATCTGGAGATGGCACAGAGGCTGAACTCCCTCAAGCCTCTGTTCACTCTGTTCACATGTGCTGTTATCCCAGGACATGGCAGAGTGTTCCAGGGACACTTCCTCAGGTGTTGTCCAGGCTGCTCTCTGGGGATGTGCTCGCTTCAGTCTGATGTTTTCACCACCACCACCTTCATTTCAGAAAAATTAATTTATCCCTGTGGGATAATTGTCAGCAACCATTTTGTTCTTCCACTGCAGAACCCCCACAAAAACTCCCACGGACACCAGAAATAGCACTGGGCTCTATTTTTAAATCATTTCTCTGCCAGCAGAGTTCATTTCATGAAGGGTCAGCAGGGTTTGGAGATCACTTGGAATCCAAACCTTATAAGGGGTCCAGAGTGATGAGAAATCTCCTGGTGCAGTGACAGCCCCTCCTGCACATGTCCTGACTGTCACTGTCCCTCTGCAGCCCTGGAGTCCCTCCTAAAGGGATTTATCCTTCGTGTCCTGGCCTAACTCTTACTCCAGGAGTTTTGGTTTGTGTCAATCCAAGTGAGATCTGACCCCTGGCTGCCTTTCCCACCACTGCTCTGACTCCAGAGTTCCCATTCAAGCCTTGGGTCCCGTTTAAGCCACCGGATGCTCAGAAATGTCCTTGTCCCCCTGCAGCTCCCCAGGAATGCCAAGCAGGCTGCAAACAGTGCAGTGGAAAAGCTGCCCCGGTGTCTCCTGCAGGGATTCTCTGCCATGGGCCAGTGTCATTCACCTTCTAATCTCTGCTCTGCACCTTGGAAAGGGCAGCTCTGGGGAGCTGCAGGTCCCGAGTAAATCAAATTCCAGCCTTTGTCTGACTGCACTGCGCTCTGCAAAGCGGGATCCCACCCATCTGCAAACTCGGAATGTTCTGGGAATATAAATGAATTATGATAAGGATAACAAATAATAACCAAAGCCCTTTTTTTTCAAGGGTTTATCTGATTGCCAAAACAACTGAGAAAAATGGAGTTAAAGATTTCTGCCCGAAAGAAAATATTCGTTTCCAGCAAGAGATAAAAATCTGCTCTCAGATAGCAGAACAATGGATGAGCTGGGCTGTTGGAGGATTTTGTGCCACTCCAAACTGCTCATTCCCAAGGTGCTGACAGGGTTCCTGACAAGCACCACTGCTCCAGATAGAGGGGCTCCCCCTTCCCTCCATCAACCCCCCTGCCAGCCCAGGGCTGGAATTCGGGTAAGAGCAGAAGTTTTGAATTACACAGATTATTGTGCAAAGCACCGGAAATTAAAAACAATTAATTCCTTGTAAATACAAATGGAGCCAGCCTTGCCTTTGATTTATGCTGCCTTTTTACCTCCCCCCAATGGCTCCTTTCCCTCTTTTGCCACGGAATCCTGCCCGGTGGAGAGGGAAATTCGCAGCTACTACGCTGTAACACAACACCAAAGACAAATGTTTGGTGACTGCTGATAAAAGAGAAAAGGCCCCGTGGTGCATTCTTTTAGCCAGCTTATTAGGAGCCTTCTAAAACACAGTATCTGTTCAGAGAAAGGAAGTTAATCACTGCTCAGGTTCAGGATTATGTAAGCAAAGCTGTCTGAGAGATGAACTGACTTGAAATGTGCTCTCCAAGCAGCACTCACTCCCCTGATAATCCAGGTAGGAGGAGAAAAGAGAGAGGAGAGCATGAAAAGATAGAGCAGAGCAACTTCTTTTTTCCTCTCTTTTTCCTTCCACTGCAATGAAAATCAATGAATATTCTATTGGAGCTGAAAGAGCTGCTTGAAAGGCAAACAAGATGGGGGAGAATAGCACAGGTTCCAGCTAAAAATATTCAAAATGCTAAATAAAAAATGTCAGGAGAAGGAATGATAAGAAAAACAAGCCAGGCCTCTGCTCCCAGAATGTTAAGTTGGTAGAAAAAAAAAAAAAAAAAAACTGGCAGTTTTCAAGTCCAGCAACAAAGCAAAACTATGGAGCATCCTCCAAAAGTCAGGGCTTGGGAAAGGACACGTCCCATTCATTAGGAATTTGCACCAAAATGCTCCAGGCCAAGCTGAGCCGTGCCCAAGGCAGTGTTACCCCAAGGGATGCAGCACTTGCTCCATGTTTGAATTGGAGACACCCAGGAGATGGGAAATGCTGCCCCAGCCCCGCGGTTTCACTGGCTCTCTCTTTTCCCATTCCAAGGGGTTTGGGTGGCTCAGACATCCCCCTGTACTGACAAGCAGGATTTGGGCATGCTGGAAGAGCTTCCATTTTATTTTTTTTTATAATATTTATTTATTTAATTTAAAGACTATTGCTCTTGGGATTTTATTTAAAGACTATTGCTCTCAGCATCATTACAGACAAGATCAGGCCAGTTAGGAAGAGAGAGACAAAACTATTGAAGCTCATGCACTGCATCCACTGGCTGACACAGTCAGGTGTTTCCCTCCTTTTTGTTTTAGCCTATCCACTTTTCTTTCTACTGTCTGTGTACAAGACCTTATTCTGACTCCAGCCAAGGTTTCCTCTCCCAGGTTTCAGTGTTTAAGCATTTGAGGATATACACTGTAATATAACATATAATGGCATTGCACATCTATTGGGAATTCTGCTGCAGCTGATCAAATCTTAAGCCACAAGACCCTCATGAAGACCAATGTTTCTGGGTCCTATTTGGGTGAAACTCTGTCTTTCTAATTAGCACCCCAAATTGTTACTCCTACCTAGGCTAATGGAAGCTCCTCAGGAGTGAGCAGTGGAGGAGCCACTCAGGGCAGCCTGAGCTGGCACCAAGAGAGAGAGAGAGAGAGAACTGAGCCTAACAACACCCTGCAGAGAGCAAACTGCAATTCAGCACCAGGGAAGAAGAGAAAAATAACAATTGCCACAGCTGTGGCCTGAGGGGGTTTCTTCTCTTTTTGGATCTTTTGTGAAGTATTTCTGGTGCCAGTCTTTAAAAATCATGAAGCAGAAGCTCATGGGTTCTACTCCAGATGACTTGGGAAGAGGAGAGACTTTTAATCATATGTGAAAGCCCCTCCAGGGCTCTGTGTTTTATAGAATATGTGGTTTATTATAAGGCAGATTGGTTATTTCAGCAGCCTCACTATTTCTGCTCAGCTGTAGCTTCTGCAGAACGTTTTGCAGCGGGAGCCCCTGGCCAAATTCCAGGTGGAATTTGCAGATGGCAAGTGCAGTGCACTCTTGGTCTGCTTTAACTCCTGGCCCTCTCAAAGTCCCCCCCAGCTCATCCTGGCTTGAGAAAGCTTCTCACCAACAGCTTGGCACTGAATCCTCTCTCAGATGTGGGGCAAACCTGTCCCTGCTCAGGAGGTGGCCCAGAGTGAGCCTGTCCCTGGTAATGCTGATAAGAGATTCCTCAAGACTCTCAGCTGCTTGAAAATCCTGACCTAACAGACAGCAGAATAAATCCAGATCACTGTGGTTATCCATGAACTTTCATTCTGGTGGATAGATCCCTAAAATTAACAAAACCCAAAGGCAATAAAGTATCTTCCAGCCCCAATTTACTTGCAGCTACTCTGGCCTTCTGCTCAGTTTTTCTTGTTTTCAAGTGGATTCAGTTCGCCACTTCAGGAAAATTGATTTTTTTTTCCTCAAGTGAAAAGTTACTAAAAATATAGCAAGAAACAGCTCACTCCTTCATGGCTAGGTTGGAGTCATGACTCAGAGCATTTCTCTGCTAATATAAGGGCCTCAAGGACTTAGACATCATTAGATCAGTTAATCCATCAGTGATCAAGTAAATATCCAGCATTCACATGTGATGAAAATAAATATTGGCACAGTTGGAAAAAGAGAGAGTTGAGGAGACTGCTCAGTGGGGAAGAACATGTTGCTCCTGAGGGATGGGAATGAGTTTCTTTATTCCTCTGCAATTAATACTTTCCAGCCCTGATTGTGGAGAGGCAAGAGCTCACAAACCCATTTATCTACTTGGATAGGAACAGCTCCTGATTAAACTCTCTCAGTCCATTAACTCCTTCTATTTATAAGCTTTTAATTCATTACTTGGAGATGGGATGATTTAGAGTGCTGAGGGCTGGACTTGCACGGGTTAGCACTGGGCAGTGAGAGGAACTCCCCTAAATCCCAGCTCCAGTGCCTGTTTCCACATTTCCATGTGCCTCATTAAACCTGCTGGAAATCTGACCCCCAAGTAGCAGCTGGGCAGCCAAAGATCTTCTCAGCTGGGATTTCATTCCAAACACATTTTCCCTTCCTCCTAGATGTGCCCTCTGGGTTGCAAACATCCTCCCAAGTCACGGCCATCGTGGGGAATGACATCCAGCTCACCTGCCGGGCCTCCAAGTACATCTACACCCACCTGGCCTGGTACTACCCCTCCTCAGAGCCAGCTCCCAGCCACTCTGTGGTCAGGAAAATGGACAAATATTCCATCTCTCTGAGCCTGCTCCTTCCCAACATCACGAGGGAGCAGAGTGGCCTCTACAAGTGCCGAGCCCAGAACCAGCACAACAGCACGGACACGCTGGAGCAGCAGAGCCAGCTCCTGGTCAGAGGTACGTGCCAGGGCAGGGTGGCACTGGGACCTGTCCTGATGCAAACCTGGGCTCCTGCTCTGGTTGGATTTTGTTCCTCACTTTGTGTGGGTTGACAGCCTGACATGGAGAACGCTCACCCAGCCACTGCTGGGTTTGGATAAAATATTTGAAATCACATAAAGGTGATTTCAGCAGCATTTCGTCTTCCCAGCTCCGTGCTGGTGCAGATTTAGAGTTGACTGAGGACAAAAAGCATCACCCACCATTTACTGACAGCAGAGCTATCACTTGGAATGCTCATTCCAGATCTGTATGACTTTGGTACCCACTCTCAGCTGCCAGGGTGAGATACCTGAATAGATTTGGACCCAGCAGATCCCAAATGTCCCTGGGCAAGTGTAAAATCAAGTTACATGTGTCATTTATTCTGGGTAAGAGGGATGCACTTTGATGTAACAATTATTTTCTTACTTATACCCAAGCCCCCACCTCTTTTATTTCACTAAAATCCTCCAGCCTGGTTCTGTTGGCTGTGGGAATACAAAGGGCAGGACATTTCTGCCAGTCACTGAAAATTAGTGAAGTTTCTTCTGCTTCAGAGTGAAGAAGGTGGGTGATCGTCTCTAATCTTCTCAGAAGAAAAAGGGCTGCTGGCAGGGGGAATGCACAGATTTATTAACTACCTTCCAATGGTGGAGAAAACCCAAAGCACAGCCCTGGAGTAGGACTGAGACAGGCAGCAGCCAGCCAGGGAGCAGGAGTCAGAGTGCTTCAGGAGCTGAATTAGGGAGGGATTTTAGACAGGGGCACTCAGGCACAGCCCGAGCTGGCTCAGCCCTGGCTGAAGGAGCAGTTCCCTGTGCGCTGCTCACACATAGACCCTCACCCCCAGCCCGGGATGGTGGGAGGTGATTTATGTCCAGACACACACAGACATCTCCTTTTCCTGAGGGAGAGAGGAGGGGAGGGGTCTCACTTAGGTGTTGGGCAGTGATGGTGGCCTGGCTGGTCCCTGTGAGCATCACCTGCTGTGAGGCACTGGCCTTGCTCTGCTCTCTGCATTCAGGCACTTCCCTTTCCTCTCCCCTGGCAGATTTTTATTCAGTCAGTCAGATTTCCACCTACACACACACCTACACTGCATGGCTATGGGAAAAAACACAGCTAGACTGGGAATACATCCGTGGAGAACTGGAATCAGGATCACGTTCTTGTGAGGATGACTGTTATTTGTCTGGCACATGCCAGGCGATTCTTGTGGAGAACACACATGGAAATGCCCCCCCAAACCAGCTTTCCTTCCCCTAGTCAAGGATTTTATATGTTCTAATGCCCCTCATCTTCTGCCCTCACTGCAAGTTTGGGGTATATTTTATGCTGTGCTTGTGATTTTATTCATTGCTGCCCTGCACCTTTTATAAATGAACACAAAGTGGGCGTTACCATGGTTGTAGTAAGGAGAAAACTGCACTCCTGATGGAGGATAAAAAACCTTTAGAACTGTTTCCTCTTCTCCCCTCCTTTCTCCTTTTTGTCTTCACTCTGCACGTGCACCACCCACTCCCTGGCCTTTGTTTTCCTCAGAGGATGAGGAGCTGGAGCTGCAGCCAAACCTAAGCTTAGGCAGTGTGAAAATAAACCAGATAAACTCACCCACTCCTCCCTGAACCTTTGGGGGGATTTTTCATCAACTGACCGACCAAACCTGTGCCACCTCCGGCCCAGGGAGGCTGTGCAAGGAGGGGAGGGGAGGGAGGGGACTCCCCAACCCTGACTGGGGGCTCTTTTCCTCCGTGGCTGCAGCGAAGGCGGCGCCGCTCGTGATCCAGAACCTCACAGACCTGGAGGTCAACATCAGTGGCAAGATCCTGCTGGAGTGCAAGGTCAGTGGGACACCAGAACCACAGGTCACCTGGAGGAAGAATGGCTACCCCATCTCAGCAGCATCAGGTGAGGTCCTGCTCCCCAGAATTGTTTGGAATGAGGGGTTCTGGACTGGCAGGGTCAGTGTGACCTCTGTGACTCGGGGCACGCACACGCAAATCCAAGGATGCCACAGCACTGCAGGGGTCTCCAGCTTGGACTTTGGGGCCAGAGAAAGCTCCTGTGTGCACGGCCAGCCCAGCACATGTCAGCATAGCACTGGGAAATCAGGGAGTGCTGCTCAGGCTGCTGTGTGAGAGCAGAGTTTGGGCACAAACCCGAGCCCCAGGGTGGCCCTGTGGGTCTGACAACACAGGCCTGAGCTCTCAGCTGTCCTGGTCACCATAAACTGCAGCAAAGTCACCTGGCAGGGGTTCAGTGCTGCCTATGAGCTATGAAATGTCCCTTATTTCTCACAGCACAGTGATGGGAATCTGCTCTCAGCTCCGTGGGCCAGAGCCCTACAGGGCCAGGGAGCCTCCCCTGAGCCTGCAGCTCCCTCACCTGGGCCCAGGTGCCTTCCCAGCCCTGTGCCACGGAACCACGGATGTGCTGAGCTGGAAGGGATCCACAGGGATCAGCCAGCCCAGCCCTGGCCCTGCACAGACCCCCAACCATCCCCCCTGCCTGACCAACCCCTCCTGGAGCTGTGGCAGCCCTGGGGCTGTTCCCATTCCCTGGGCAGTGCCAGCACCTCTGGGGAAGAACCTTTCCTGATATCCCACCTGAGCCTGCCCTGGCCCAGCTCCAGCCATTCCCTGGGTGCTCACAGGAGCAGAGATCAGAGCTGTCCCTCTGCTGACGATGTCAAAAACCTCACTGAGGTCTCCCCTCATTCCCCCCAGCTGAACAAACCAAGTGCCCTCAGCTGCTCCTGCAGGCCCCTCCAGACCCTGCCCCATGCTTGTGGCCTCCTTTGGATGCTCTCCAATGGCTTAAAGTCTTTTTTATATTCTGGTGCTCAAAACTGCACTGGAGGTGAGGCTGCCCCAGTGCCGAGCTGAGTATGTCCTGAGTCCTCCCATAAATCATGGAGAATCCCATGTCAGTAGCTGGTCCTGTGACTTTAATTTTGCAACTTGGACTAGGTAGGAAATCTAGAATCATCCATAATTCAGATCAGAATGTTCTGAGAGAAACTCTTTATAGCTCCTGAAATTTTATAAATAATTCTAGAGGGACAAGCATGTAACTCATCCAACCAATGGAAACATAAATAAAATATTTGGAAAAAAACACCTCAGGGTAAATATTTCAGCACAGTGCATGGCAAGTTGTGTGCAGTACTCTTGTTAACAACAACGGGATTCACAGGCAGAACACCCAGAAATGCAAAATGTCCTTCCCTTTTGGATTCTAAGCCTGACCTGTTTCCCTATTTCTACCCCAATCATCCCCTCAGTGAAACAGAAGAACTCACATTGCAGTACCACAAATCAGGAAAAAGGAAACTGGGAAAATTAAATGTAGAAAAGTCTCTCACAGGTCAAATCTAGGCAACCTCTCTATTCCCACTCTACCTGGCTGCCTGTAAATCCAGGATTGCTCCACAGCATTGTTTTTCCAAGAAGTGCCTAACTGGAGTTCCATGTTCCCCGTGTTAGAAGTCCCATCCCTTCCCACAGCCTTCAGTAATTCCACTGAGTTCCCATTTTTCCTAGTGTATCTCCTGCTATCAGACACCGATCCTGCATCCCTTTGCTAACTTCTGGATTAGTTTCCAGGCTCTACCCACTCTAAATCAACAGCCACGTTTGCTGCTACCTAAATGATGCTAAATAATTTATCCAGGTGTTGAAGAGGAAAAAAAAAAATCAGGGAAAGGAGCACAGGATTAAAATATGTCCTAACTCCAGAGCCTGCATGGATGGGAGCTGACCTTCACTCCTGTCTCCTAAAAGCATTTTTGGCAGGCAGGTTATTGTGCCAACATTAACCAAAATGCCCTAAACCAGGAATTTCCATGGAAAACAACACCCTGGTGATTGAGAGAGTGAAGAAGGACGACGAGGGGCTCTACGAGTGCCGGGCCTCCAACGACCTGGGCCAGGACAGCACCTCAGCCTTCATCAAAATCCAGGGTGAGCCCGGGCTGAGGGCATGCAGAATCCCAGTGGGATTCTCAGCCAGGGATTTTGGACACTTTTGTGACCCAGTTGTACTTTCACCTGCAGGTTCTGAGGAGAAATCCAACATTGAGGTGATCATTCTGGTGTGCACAGGGCTGGCTGCCACGCTCTTCTGGCTGCTCCTGACCCTCTTCATTCGCAAACTGAGGAAGGTGAGAGAGCTCCTGTCCTGCACCAGGGCTGGGCTCTGCCTCAGCCAAGTGCAACATGGAGTCTGGGACAGAGGGGAGAAGAACTGGAGAAAATGTCCCTGGAAAATTCAGTCTGTGGTTTGTGTTGAGTTCTCCAGAGAACCCTCGCACTTGTGAGGTTTCCAGCCACTTCTGTGGAACCATAAAATCGGGCTCCTCCCTCTTTATGAGTCAAACTGGCTTGTGAGAATAACCAAAAAAAAACACCCTAAATCCTCTAAATGAGGGCTTGATTTCAGCACTTGACTCCAAAAGATATTAAACAAAGATCCCAGGCTGTCTGCTCTAGAAATGAGCTCAAACCACACAGATGATTTTGTCTCCAAGTCTTGCTCTTTTTTCACTTCCCTTTTGTGACTCAAAAAAGTAAATTTGCAGTAAAGTTTCAAGGAATTTAGGTTCTGTTTTCCTGACACAAACAGTAAGCAGAAAAGGCAAGCACAGCTCTCTGCTCTGCTCTCACCAAATTGCAGTCCCAGTGCTGATCTCCAATATTTTGAGTAAAATTTCCCCTCCTCTTGCAAACACAGGGATTAAATTCACATCTTCATCCTTAACCTCAGCTTTACAGAGCTGTGGACAACACTGAATTTCCTCTTACACTTCACACCTGTACAAGTCTGCTCACAGAACCCAGCCAACCACAGTTTCTCACTTTAGCAGCATCAGAAATAGCAATATCCAGCAGCTTCCCACCAATTTTCAATTGCAATAAGTTGCAGCCACGAAGTGGAGAATCAACCCTGCAGAACAAACCACGGTGACAATGCCAAAATATGCAGCAGGAAGTGCAGCTCCTGCAGTTCCCATGGAAAAGCAGTGATTTCCTTTGGTTGATCCAGGTAGATTTTGTGCTTCCCAGCATCAATCTCTCCTCTTCCCAAGAGAAAGCCACACACCAGCATTTGTGTCTCAGCTGTAGCACAGAAGCAGGAAGCTGCAGTGATGCATTCCTGGCTCGGAATAAATTTGCCTGGAAGGCAGGGATCTCCCCAGGCTGCCAGACAGCTCCCTCCCTTCGGAATTGCAGCCTAAATCCCCTGAATAATTTCTCCCCGCCCTGTTTTTAGCCCGATGCCACAGATATTAAAACAGGATACCTGTCAATTATCATGGACCCCGAGGAGATGCCCCTGGACGAGCAGTGTGAGCGCCTGCCCTACGACAGCAGTAAATGGGAGTTCCCCAGGGACAGGCTGCGCCTGGGTGAGTGCTTGGGGGTCACAGCTGGGGAAGGAGGATCCCAAACGCTTCCCAGTGGCACTGGAGCTGCTGGATAACCCAGCAAGGGCCTGTCACAGTGCCAGGGTACTGCCACCCTTGGATCTGGGATCACGGGGTTCAGGATCAGCCTGAATGGAGGGTGAAATGAGGGATTTGGAAAGACTCCGCCAAAATAGCTGCCACCTCTTTTCCCTGGAAAAGGGAAGGCAAAGTCTTGGCAGAGAAGAAGGGTACCTCCAGGTACTGTCCCTGCCAAAAGTGTGATTTCATTCCCGTAGAGGAAAAAGGAAAGTGAATTTTCTTTTGAAGAAAGCTATCAATTCATCAAATAATCACTTCCTTATCAGCCATCAGAACTCAGCTTTGAGCTGTAAAAAGCTCTCATGGAAAAACGAGCCACATTTCACTGAGCAGCTCAGTTCACTGGCTGATGGAGTGAGAAAATGCAAAAAGCTGGCTGTGTTTGTACAGCGAAACTGTAACATCTGTGTGCACTGAGGAGTGCAGGGAAAATATCTGTATTTGTGTGTGCTCTCGGTGCTGCAGCTGGAAAACTTGGAAGGAGGAGAGCACAGAAAAAATCACAAAAACTGAGATGATGGTGGGACATAAAACTGGCAGAAACACAAAGCCAGACCCTGGGTCAGAGCCCGCAGAGCACACCAGGTAATACAGGCAGGAAAATCCAAATGAAAAGGAAAATAAAGAAAAGTTATCACCCTAAATTCCATTTAGTGCAGCTTTTCCATCAAATCAACGTCCATAACCAAAAGGGCTGTGACTCCCTGAGGGCCTTGCTGGCTCTCTCCGTGGGTGCTGAGAGATCAGGGTGCCACAATTAACCCAAACTCTGCCCTCCCTGGACAGCCCCAGTTGAGGACTCTCCCCTCAATCCGTGCAGGTGTGAGTGCAGTGATCTCCCCTCCTCTGCTCTCTCCCGGGCTGTGTTGCATCCAGGCCATATGGATAGAAATCCCTGGCTATCCATATGCTGCTGTGACTGTGTCTGTGCCCTGTGCCTGGTTCTCCTGCACAGCTGAGGTTGCATGTCCCCTCCTGGCTGGGGCAGCCTGGGCTCACTCTCGACTCTTGCTTCTCTAGGTAAAACTCTGGGTCATGGTGCTTTTGGGAAGGTGGTGGAGGCGTCTGCTTTTGGCATTGATAAATCTTCAACCTGCAAAACAGTTGCCGTAAAAATGCTGAAAGGTACAAAAATCCCTCTGAGATCCTCCCCAGCCTGCTCAGGGGGCCGGGGCAGCCAGGGGCCCCGTGCTCAGTGCCCAGGCTCCCGTGTCCTGCAGGGAGTGGGCTGCCCTGGGGCAGTTAGCCATCCTGGAGGGATGCCAGGGGAGGAAATGACAGCAGCTCCCTGCTGCGCTGCTGGGCCAGGCTCGTGTTCCTCAGGGAAGAAAACAGCAGCTTCCAGGTCTGTGGGGTGAGGAGGGGAACAGATTACGGAGTGCGATTACACGAGATAGAGATGTAGAACAGTTCAAGGGGCTGGAAGAACCCCCGGTGCCAGGGGGTGAATTAGAGACATCTTGTTTGCAGTCGTTGCAGGGAGGGGAGGCTCTCCCGGTGGGCTGGAGGGGCGGGGGGCACTCGGAGCTGTTCCCGCACGCTGGGTTCGCCCGCAGAGCCCCGCGGACAGCGAGGAATGAACGCATCAGCCTCTACTCGGGCAGGGCTTGGAGCTGCTCCGCAGGGGGATTCCAAAGGCTCAGTCCATGCTGCCATGGCCCTCAGGCTCCATCCTGCTGCATGACACCATTAACCCCTGCAATGCCACGGGGCTTGGCTTCTGCCGCCTGCTGCCTCTCCTGGTGCTCTGCTGCTCCCATCTCTCCGAAATCACAAACACACTCATTTATCACCTCTCTGCACCTCCTTCGGGTCTGCTCTCCCCTCTCTATTTTCATCCTTCTGACCATCTTCTCTCCTGCTGTTGTATCTTCAGTTCCATGCCCATTTCCAGATCCCTGAAATACCCTAGAGGTCCCTGATCCAGACACATTCCCATCTCCATCAACCCCTCCTGCCCTGGACAGCTCTGGGGTTTCATTCCCTTCCATGCTGCGCTTCCCAGCTGATCCTCATGTCAGTTCTGCCCTGCCAGCACATATTCAGCAATATTTGGCAGATTCTCCATCGGTTTTACACCTCCCTCCCCCACTGGAGGCAGCTGCCTCCTGTTCTGGTCTGCCCGTCCCCAACTAACGTGCCCATAATTCATCACTTTTCATGAATAAAGCAGATTCTCTAGTATCAGTCAATGATCCAGGGAATTCAAAAGGCCCTGGAGATGCCTGCATTTCTGCCATCACCATGCAGTATGCTCGGGTCTGTTCTGGTTTGAAGGCTAAAATTCAATGTGCAGAATTCTCTAAAACACTTCTGAGCTGGCTGCGTGTTCCAGCACATGCCAGGGGAAATCAGGAGTGATACCACCCATGGACACACCAAACACTGAAGGAATCTTGGAATGGCTCTTTCTTTATGACACAGTTTGGAGAAAGATTATGGGGAATTCTACAACCAGATAAAGAGGTTACACCTGTCACACTAAATTATTTGTTACACAACTGTTTCTTCATATTTAAATCTTACGTGATGCAAAGGAAACAAGCCAAAGCCTCTCCTGCTAAAATACAGTGTGGAAGTTTTGGAGAGAAGGCTGGGAAGATAAAGCAGCACCTGAACAACCTTCTGGTCTGAGGGTGCCTGCCTTAAAATAATGTCACTGGCCAGCCAGGGCCTCCCCTGTCAGGTTTGTGGCTCACACACAGATATTAGAAAATTTATTTCTTGGGTCTGTATAATCTTATAAACCTGAGCTTTAGTGATGCTGTTCCCTGGGACACTTTGGGACACAGCTTCCAGATCTGTGGGTTCCTCATCCCCTGCAGTGGAGAGTTCTGAGCTGAACTGCCCAGCCCAGCAAGGGGAAGGGACACGTTCTGTGTGCTGTGGGGCTTGCAGAGGCTGGCTTTGCTGGGCTTGCAAATCTGAGTCCACAAAGGCTCTGTGGGATCAGGTGTGGGGGAAGGAACTGCAACCCTCCACAACCCACGCTCGAGAAAGGAAGAGTCACCCAAAAGATAAAGTGTTATCCCACTCCATAAAGGTCAGCAGACAATGAAACGGATGAATTATTATCTGTGTGAGAGTCTGAAAAGCCAAGATACTGCAAGGAACCTGGGTGGGTTTTGTTCCAAAGGATAAACAGGATCTTGCTGTGTCCTGTTGAAAATATCCTGTTGTGTAAAGATGATTTTTTTCCTGTTTATCTTAAGCAGAATGTGCAACTACTAACGAATGCAAAGCTCTAATGTCTGAGCTGAAGATCCTCATCCATATAGGACATCACCTGAATGTGGTCAACCTGCTGGGAGCCTGCACCAAAGCTGGAGGTGAGGAGTCCTCAGTAAATCAGGGGCAAAAAAGAGAACACTTCCCAGACACTTTTTGGGTGTTTGGAAGTGCCTGTGGTGCAGTCAATGCAAGTTCAGCCATTTCCAGCTCTCTGCTGCTGCTCCTGCAGGATGTGGCCTCATCCCATCCAGGGCTCCTGGACCTCTCCTCCTGTGCTGTCACCTCTGGTTTCTCTGGAGGCCTGCTCCCAAAAGGGATTCTGCACTGGAGGGAGGAGAACACTGCATTGCAGTGAGGTGCCCAAATCCTCCACGAGGGCATTTCCAGGCTGCTTCTCCCTCTCCTTCCCTGCCCTGTCAGGAGGAGGCACCAGGCTGAGCCCTTGGCTCCCTGAGCCTCCTCTTCCCCAGCATTCACCCTGTCCAGCAAACACAGCAGTTTCTGCTCTGTGTACAGGAAGCCTGGCACAGCCCTGGGTGCAGCAGGAGCAGGGAATTCCACGGGGCTGAGCTGGCAGGACTGGCCCTGCTTCAGACAAAGTCCCATAAATCTCAGAACTTCCCACACTGCCACACAAAGCATCCATGCCTCTTACTGTGCTCAGCTTCGAGGATGGCTCCTCACTGCTGACCCTCAACACCTTCAAAAGCACCCCCAGAAGACAGAAGGGCAAGGGAAACCCAGAGTAAAATAAATGAAGGGGGAAAATTAAGAGAGATGGAGCACACATCTCTTGTGACCCCAAAACCATCAATTTCCAACAGTTGTTTCCAAGGAAAAGGAAAACCTCACTGAGGTAGATCTGGGAGGATGTCAGGGAAGGAATCTTCCTCCAGCAAGGTCCCAGTTCCTCAGGAAAGAGCCACCAGCAGCCATGGGTCCTGCTGGGATCTGGGAGCCATGGGTGGGGAGCTCCCAAGGATGGCAGCACTCCAGACCCCAAAGCTTCTGTGGGAGCAGGGGCAGCTCCAGCTGGAGGGATTTGGGGCTCAGGTGCAGCAGCCAGGAGCCTTTGCCTGGGACTGTGGGCACTGGGCATGCTGGTGACTCTCCTGTGCTGACAAGTCCCTGAGGGGGCTCAGGACAAGCAGGTGCCTCAAAGGTGGCAGCAGGAACAGGGGTCGGTGGTTCCTAACCAAAGCAGCCCCAGAGTTCTGACACACCTCAGGACTGACCAAAGGCTCTGGCTCTCCAGTTTCTGAGAAACTTCTTCTCGCAGGAGTTCCTCCCTTTCCCATTCTCCAGCCTGCCCCATCCGGGCTGGGAGGTGACCCTCCCTCCTCCCTGCCAGGTGCCTGGGGCAGCCTTTGGGGTCGAGTGTGGAGCAGAGGGGTGCAGCAGGACCTCACAGGGCACGGAGGAGCCTCGAGGCAGGCACTGCTTTGTTCTCCTCGAGCAGTGCAACTGCAGACTAAAGAAAAACAGCCTTGAGCTCCAGAGGCAGACAGGGATCCAGTTCCTGTGAAATTCCAGGGCTCTTCCCCTCCCAGTTAGGCTTTATGTAACCGTGTATTCCTGGTGGAGACTGGTATTAGGTATGCACATACATTATTTTAACAAGGTACCAAATAACAGGATTTAACACTTTGGCGAGTGTCTGATGTTCAGCAGTCAGAACTAATGCAGTGTGTGCTTTACAATGAGGGAACAAAATATGGGGAGGCCATGTCTAGGAAGCCTTTCAAAACCATGAATAAATCACTAAGCAGAGCTTTAAAGCTGTTCTGGAATCTGCATTTCCTCAGGGCATCCATGAGGGACATTGGATTTTGGGTTCTTCAGAGCTAAATCTCTTGAGCATGTCCAGATCCCAGCACTGAGCAGGACTCTGGGGTCAGCACTGGAACTGCTGGGATTTGGGGATTTGGGGTTGGTGTTTTTGCAGACACTGCAAGGTTTTCAGGCTTGTGGCAGCTGCAGGCAGAGGCACTGGGGGTCCTGGAGAGCCCCAGGGTGGGCACTCAAGGCAGCAGTGCCATGGGGCTGGGGTGAGTGCAGAACCTGTGGGAATCCACAGGGAACACCACGGGCTTGGTCCTGCCTGCAGGAATTCAGCATCTCCCTCCCAAAGGCTGCTCCTCTCCCTGGCCCACACTGTCCCAGGGTCACTGTTCCCCCAGTGCTCTCCCCAGCAATGCTGGACAAGCAGGGAGGATGCAGGAATTCCAGCAGGAATCCTGCTGAGCTCCTTCCCCAAGGCCAAGTGCAGCTCTCAGCACTTCCCCTTTGAAGTTCAGCCTCAGTCGGAACCACAGAGCTTCTCCAGAGAAAAAGGGTCTGGACATGAAAGTCTCAGTGTTTGGGGTTGATAATATTCCATGTTTATCCACATCCCAGTCCCATGAATTCACCTTATCTTATCTATTTGATGATTACAAAAAATAAAGGTCCAGAATGCAGCTTTTCCCTTCCCTAACATCTCCCACTGCAGTATAAAAGCATTTCAAGCAGCTCTTAAAAACCTGCATAATTGTATAAAAGCAGCACTGAATCTACAGTGGTTTGGAGAGGAATAAGGCAGAAAGTGAGAGCACTTTCCAGGCTTTCAGAAACTTCAGACTGAGTATTTTTGCAGCTTTTCATTTAGATCTGTCTATGGCCCTGCATACTTTGATTTCCTCTAGTGGCATCAGCTCCACCCAAAACAAACAACTGTGAAGCCAGCAGAGAAAATGAAAAATGCTCCATGGACAGAGCAAACCAACCTTAACAGCATCTGGCATTGTGCTGATCATCCTGAACTTTCTTTCTCTATAAATTAGGAATAAATACCAACTGTTGCCATCCAATGGGGAAAATAAATAACGTGTTCCCTTCTTTCCACATCCCTACAGGTTGTGTCACTCCTGTGTTTCCTCATTTCCTCATCTGTATAATAGAAATGCCACTTATTTTGAAGAGGATTTGGTAGGATAAATTAGAATTATGTGCTTTGCAGTGCTTCAAAACTCATTTGACTTTCACTGTCATTTTTAGGTCCTTTAATGGTCATAGTGGAATATTGCAAATATGGAAATCTGTCCAACTATCTCAGAGGAAAACGAGGAGATTTCATTGCATACAAGGTAAGAAAATGAGACTTCTCAGAGTCACCAGGCAGGGAATCAACAACCACTGACAAAAGCTGGATTTGCTCTGCATTGGCACCAAGGCAGTTGGGTATTTCTATGGGCACTTTATTTTCTCTCCACATTTCAATTTGTACAAGCAAGAAGAGGGTTTTTTTTTTCCCCTGCAGGATCTCACAGCTGTCCTCTTCTAGCATCTCCTAAAGAATTAGTTGCAAGTACCCAAACACTCCAGAGCACTTGAAAGGGAGGGAATTACTTGTGAGATACTTCCCAGCACAAGGGGGCCAACAAAACAGTGGTGAAAAACTGGCATTAACTGAACTAGGAGAAGGTGAACCCTCCCAAAATACAAATCTGCTTTGGAGATTTTTGTTTCTAGGCCCCAAGTGAAAGCAGCTCATCCTTCCCCCATCTGTTCAACCCCATCCTCTGTCCCTTCCCCTGTGCCAGCCCTGGAGTGTGTTCTGTAACACACTCATGGATATTCTGGATCATGGATATTCTGCATCAAAACCAGCCAAATGCTTTGGTTCCCAAAGAGCTCTTGGCATCCACACAAACATCTGGGCCAGCACAACTGGGCTGGGCTGGGAGCAGGACACAGGGGCAGGAATCAGTGCTGGGGAGGGAAGCACTGACTCCTCCTCGTGAGTACCCAGCATGGAACAGGCTCTGTGAAACTGCAGCCTCACCAAGGTTATTTTCCCAGATGATTCCAGTATTATTGTTATTATTAAAGCTATTGTGTAGAGGCAGCAAAGTACAGGAGGGGCTTTGTGTGAGTGAAGGAGATTTTCCTGGTGCAGTCACTCAGAATTTCTCTCACCATTGTTGCCATGAGCTGAGAGCTGGCTGTGCCTCCCTCCCCAGCACAGACACAGCAGTGCCCATCATGAACTCACCTTGAGGGGATTTTTAACATCCAAAGACAGCAAGAGAATTACAGCCTCTCTCTGCTCACCTCTGAGTCTCACCCAGCCAGCTTTCAGCTAACTCTGATGGGGAATATTGCTGTCAATGAAAGGGGAATAATAAGTAGGAATAAATAGGAAACCAGGCTTTATTGGTTTATAGCTAGAACTAATAAAGCCTGCTTTCCTGTTTATTCAGGAAGCAACACGCTCAAACATGCTCATCTTCAGAGGACCCTTTCTCTTTATGCCACAGTCCTGCTTTAGCAGTGATCCAGTTTTTGGAATGGAGGAGTTCTCTGTTTGGAGCCTTGTTAGCTCCCTGTGGATGTAGCCATTCTGTCACATATTTTGAATCCTCAAGCATTGCATCATCCAAAGCTAAAAATCGGGTTTATGCCATTTCTAGTCCCAGGAAAACTCTGACCAAGCAGAGAAAAGTCTGGATGAGTCCAACAGTGATTTGACTGAACTGATCAAGAGGCGCCTCGAGAGTGTGGCCAGCACAGGCAGCTCTGCCAGCTCAGGATTTATTGAAGATAAGAGTTATAGTGACTCAGAAGACGATGAAGAAGGTAAAAGAACCCTACCTCTTCCCAAATCTTTTATTGGAAAGATTTCTGTCACTTGGCTAGTGCCACACACACTTTACAAGCCCTTACATGGCTTGGCTTGTTCCTGAAATCCCAAATTCTTCCTCTTGCCTGTTCCCCACTCCAACTTTCTCACAAACAGAGAGCTCTGTATTGTGCACAAAAGCTGCTCCTGTTGTGTGAGAGGAGGAATAGGAATGCTCTACCAGACTAGTGAGGTCACTCTGTCCCTGGGCTCTTGTCTATAAAGTTTCCCTCACCCCCAGCCTGAGATGTTGTTTCCCCATAGCTAAATGAGTGACTAATGGATGAGGGAACTTTGTTAATCACCTCATCTTCTGCCTCTGGGTCTGTGGTTGCTCAGCCAGAGCTGTAACCGTGCAGAGACCTCACACCCAGCACCCAGCAGCTGCTGCTGCAGAGTTTTGCCACATCTCTGATCTCTCCTAGATGCTGAGGATCTGTACAAGAGGCCCTTGACTCTGGAGGATCTGATTTGCTACAGCTTCCAGGTGGCAAAAGGCATGGAGTTCCTCGCCTCCCGAAAAGTGAGCTCATTCACACTTCTTGCACAGTATCTGTCTGAAAAAACCCAAACTCACTTTGCAGCCTGAGAAATCTGCTTTTTGCTCTTCTGTTCGAGTGTTGGAGGTCACGTTAGCTCTGCTGGTTAAGCAGTAATTAGCACTGAAGGGGTTGTGGAGGAGCATCCATCATGTTCTTGGCTGCAGGGACTGGCATCTGCAACAGGAGGGTTTAGATGGAAGGAGTGAATACAGATTGTGGGACAATTTGTGGAACTGCCTTAGAAATACACACAGAAAGGGGCTGTAGAGAAAGCCCCTTCTAGTGTGAACAACACCACTAAAAAATGAGGAGGGAGTGTCCAGGTATTCCTCTAGTTTGTCAGAGGTGTTGGGCACTGTCAGCAAAGTCAGCACCTCTTGGATAAACAGGAAGCCTGTGGAACACCTTTTCAGGCAAATGCAGTGTAGTCCAAAGTGTGCACACAACTGAGCCTGCACTCACACACAGCCACCAGGGCAGCCCCCAGAAACCCTGAGCAGGGCTACCCCACCTCACACCCTCCTGGACCTGCACTGGCAAATGTAGCTGCAGCTGCCTTTTGGCCTCTCCTAAATTTCTCAGCTAACTAGAAAATAGGACTCCCTTGTTGTAACTGCAAAGTTATTTCAGACAGAAAAATCAGACAACTGACTCTAATACGGCTTGTTCCCTGAGTTATTCTCTCTTTTGCACATCACAGTGCATTTGGAGCGGATTCCCACTCACTCCTCTGCCCTGCTCCCAAGGAATTCATTTCTTTCCCGTTCCCAAGGAAGCTCTCCTGCTTCCAGCTGGAGCAGGGGCTGCTTGCCCTGCCCCTGTGACCCTGTGTCATTCCCTGGCAGTGCATCCATCGGGATTTGGCAGCCAGGAACATCCTCCTGTCTGAGAACAACGTGGTCAAGATCTGTGACTTCGGCCTGGCCAGGGATATTTACAAAGACCCCGACTACGTACGGAAGGGAGATGTGAGTCCAGAAGCTTCTGTTGTTACCCTCAGGTTGGGCCTGGGCAGAGCAGTACCAGCAGATCTGGCAACCTGTTGTGTCTCTGGCTTTCAGGCACGGCTTCCACTCAAGTGGATGGCTCCAGAAGCTATTTTTGACAAAATTTACACCACGCAGAGTGACGTGTGGTCTTTCGGAGTGCTGCTGTGGGAAATATTTTCTCTAGGTAAGAATGGTTTCAAACTCTTTTTTGGCTAATTTATGGCTGCTTAGCTAAGAAAAGCTTTTAGTGAAAGGTGAACATGTGAGACAGTGCCTCTGTTTCACTGAGGACAAGTGCACAGCACAGATCAGGTATAAAATAAAGCCAATTTCAATGAGAACTCCACCTGACAAAGAACACGAAAACCCTGGGGAGGGGATCAAAAATTCAACATCCTGGACCTAACATTTGTACCCGCTGAAAGCAACAGATCCCAGAGATAAAATGCAAGCCTCTGCTGCTGGTGGGGGGGGAGTGGGAGATTTCTTGGAGAGCAATGAAGAAGTTTCCCACCAAACCATACCTGGCTCAGGGAGCCCACAGCTGCAGAGTCACAGTGGCTGCTGCTGGCAGCCCCTGGAACAGGAGCCCACACGATGTTTTATCCCAGCTTGAATTGAAGATTTTTTAGGTAAGAAAAATCTCCTGGCAGCAGCTGCTGTTGGGTTGGTGCAAGGAGCAGTGCTGGGCTCAGCCTAAACCCTTTTAGACCAAGGGTACAACATGGGCTCTTGTGGCTGCATCATTTGCAAGCCACAACATTTCTAAAAGAATAATAATGGTGTTCTTTATGTACTGGAGATTTCATCCCAGGATGCTGTTGAAAATCTCAGCCTTGCTGAGCTCTGGTTACTGTCCAGCAGATAAAGCTGTGAAACTTAGACAAGCAGCCCTACAGACACTTGGGCTGTGCTGCTCTCAGATTCTCCTTGCAAAGTGGCAAGATTTGTTTTCCTGAGGGAATTTAGGAATGTCAGCTCTGGCTTTTTAATCAGCATTTGCAGACAAAAGAAAACAAGAGGCATTGTCAACTTAAGCTGCTGGATTTTAAAGCGAACTCTAATCTCCTTCTATCTTTAGTTCATGGATCAGTTAAAATTAATGATTGGGCTCAAGATGCCAAGTGAAAATGCAAAGTCTGGAGCTGTTTCTCTCCTAATCTTTACTTAGGGCTGGCTACAAAATCAAAACCTGTTCTCAGTCCAAGTCTTTGATTTGGACTTTTCCCTGCTCCACATCTGCACACCAAGCAGAAAGTTCACACTCGAGTGGGTGAAACAAGTGGCAGCTCCTGCTTTCCTGGGGTTCAGCCCTGTTTATTCAGGGTGTTGTTATTTTGGGGTAACAGCAGCACCTGCTGCAGGTTTAGGAACAGCACGGAAAGGCAAAGCTCGAGAAGCACCAGGAGTGCCCTGGTTTTATCAGATTATTCAGGAAAATCAGCATCTAGAGACACACTCAGGGAACAGGCTCTCCACTGGGAACCAAAGGAGTGGAATGCTGATGAATCCAAGGGGCACTGCAGGGGCAAACTTTGTATCACTCCCAAAGGTCCTGACAGAATTTAACAGATGGCCTTTAATACTGAACACTAATACAAATTAAAATCCAGTCGGTGAAATTCAGCTCTATTTTAATCTATTAAAAAAAAAAAAAAAATTAGCTGGGTTCTTTTAGCCCCTCTCTTGGCACTGTCCCCTTCTGAATTTGGAATCTCTCAAATGGCTGCAGGGGCTGCCACCCGTGCAGCAGCCTCTGCCCTGGGTGTGACGTAGATCACAAACTGCAGTTTCAATTGGTGGCACAGGCTCAAAACCAGTCATTTTCTCTGAGAGGGTTTTTCATCCAGCTCATCCAGGCATGCCTGTGGTTTGGCACTGCTCACATCTGCAGCTCAAATGATAAATATTTAATTAAGGATTTGTGTCACTGATTGAATTCTGTCATATAAAAGTTTTACAGATCATTGAGAGGCAGGGATGGAAGTTATTTGTCGTTGCCACAGGGTGTGTTTTGGCTCCCATTTACAGCTGCTGCTCCCACTGGGTCCCACAGACTGAGCACCCTCTATAAAGGGGGAAAATACTGATTAGGAAAATGCAGAGTGTGGATTGTGTCCTTGCAGGGTCAGAAGCTGAGTGAAGGACAATAGGCTGCCTGCAGAAAGGCTGTCAGCCCGGTGATACACAGGGAAATCAGGACTTGAGGGAATATTAATTTCCATCTGGGGCTGAGTTTGCAATGAGCTTTAAATTATTCGAATGGGGTCAGCACCCCTCGTGTCAGGTGGTGCCAGCAGTGTTTAACACATCCTGAAATCACTAATGGTACAGAATGGTGGTGTCTCCTGGAATTTCAATGTGCACTGTTCCAAAAGCAATCAGAGATAATTATGTAAACAAGCAGTGCCTGGTAGTAACATCAGCATCTCATTATCCCACTAAAATAAAACCAAGATCAAAAGAGGGCTCCCATATCCAATGCATGCCACATCTTTGAGCATTTTGAAGGAGATTTCCCCTAAGGAAAACATCATGTGTAGGCCTTACACCATATGTTCCTGCCTACGTTTCTCCCAAGCTGTCTCAGCATTCCACATCCAAGTTATTAGACTTATCCCATAGTCCAGATAAAGAACAGAGCTGAGTGCAAGTGAGAAAGGGAGAGTTCCTTGCTTTTATGATCTGAGCTGCCTCCAGCTGGTAGGAGGCCAGCACTGGCCAAAATACAAACTACCAAAAGATCCTGCAGTCAAAAATTAATCACAGACTCGTGGAACGTTCAGGGGTTGGAATGGATCTTCAAGATGATCTAGCCATGGGAAGGACACCTCCTGCTAATCCAGGTTGCTCAAGGCTTTATCTGCCAGGTTTGGGGCACCCACAGCTTCTCTGGGTAACCTGTGCTAGAGCCTCACCACCCCCCAGTAAAATGTTTCATCCTAAAATTTAACCGAAACGTCCCCTCCTTCAGTTTGTCCCACTACTCTTTTCCCTGTATTTGCTCTCACTAACCTCTCAGAGTTGGTTTGATCTGTGATGTAACCAAAGAGAGGGAGCTCAGATTGTGAGAGCAAGTGGGATTCTCCATCTGGGAGATGAACAGTTCATTCCCAGGTTATTCTGAGCACAATGACAGGCCAAAGGCAAGGCTGCGAAGGAAAATCAGGGTATAAAGCAGAAGTGATGGTGCTGCCTATCTCCAGCTCCCATAACTCCAGGAAACACTGTCAGTCCTGTGCTCTGGACTTGCACATCCAGGGAATTCAGAAGTGCATCCCTGGGCTCTGGATGTCCTGGGAGCCCATTTGTGCTGAGATTCCTTCTCAGGCAGTGCTGGGATCTCAGCTCCCCAGTGCAGGGTCTGCCCACTGAGCAGTCAGCTTCACAGAGTAGAGTAATTCTGGAAGCAGACACACTTTGCCCCCTTCTTCAGTGCTTTACCCAACAGATTTC
Organism: Sitta carolinensis; assembly: GCA_032173965.1. Lineage (NCBI taxonomy): Eukaryota > Metazoa > Chordata > Aves > Passeriformes > Sittidae > Sitta > Sitta carolinensis. The sequence continues at coordinate 16,908,057 of CM063286.1, forward strand.
TGCTGTTCTCGTTGTGCCCCCAAGTGCACAGCACATGATGGTGTTTCCAAATGGGGAAAAAATTGCAGGAAATATGCAGGATTGTTATAGACAGTAAATCATACACAGATTGCTCGAGGGCTGGATACAGATTCCATTCAATCTCCTATGTTAAGACTTGATTAAATTGTTTCCAAATTCATCATCCAGCCTCTGGGATGCCAAAATGTCCAAGACAGGGGTTGTGCTGCACGGGAAGCCTTTGCTGAGGAAGGAGGGAGGGAAGTTACAAATCTTTTAGGTTTATCCAGAGTAGGTTTAGTAACAATTTAAATTTCAGCTTAGACTTCTGAATTTTACCTGCGAGCTCTGGATTACTCAGATGCCAGAACACTCTCCCAAATTTTTGTAGGAGTTCCCAGCCCTTCACAGCATTCAAGCTCTGCAAAGCAATGTCACGAGCTGTCCTGCCAGGGTTCAGCCAACATTTAAATGGCACTCAAGGTAAACAGTATGGAACCCACAGTCAGGAACCAAAACAAGGCTGAAGAGGTGGAAGGTCACTGTCAAGGGAGTTTTCCCTGGAGGATAATTCATATCCAGTAGTTGGTGAACCCTGAGAGGAGCAATTCCACACATGGGATTGAGCCAAGGTTCTTTTAGTCCTTGGCAGGAGCCAGGTGCCCACAGCCCCTCTGCACTTACTCACTGTGGTTCTAAGGCAAAGAAGGATAAGCAGGAATTACTCCTCACATGGGTTCTAAGGCAGTGAAGGATGAGCAGGAATTACTCCTGTGTATCCACTCAGTGCAGGATATTGGCAGGGTAACAGATTAGAAAGCACCAAGTAACCCATTCAATGGGCTGGAACTTTTCTACCACTGACCAAAAGATATTTAAAGTCTTAAATTAATAAAGTTTATTTCTTCTTTGCCCTATTTTACCTTGGAGTGGTCCAGACTATCACAAATGCAGAGGAGACAGCGTGATTGAAATCTCTGAGGAGGCAGAGTGAGTCTGTAGGAGATTTCCAAACAAAAACTGTAAATTGTGAGTGACTGCAACTCCTTCTTCACTTGAGTTCCTGTTACTGCCAGGCTGGGTAACCTGGAATGCTCAGCAGAGGTCACCAATCCCCTGGGCTGGGCCACAGGGCTGGGCCATCCTGAAGCCCTCTCCTCTCCCCACAGGTGCCTCTCCATACCCTGGAGTGCAGATCGATGAGGATTTCTGCCGGCGGCTCAAGGAGGGGACCCGGATGAGATCTCCAGAGTATTCCACTCCTGAAGTGTAAGAGCTGCTGGCTGCTGCTGGGAGCTGGTGCCTCTCATAGAGAGATTGGGTTTAAGTGGGGAGGGGGAGGAGACCACAGCTGGGTATTTGATTTTCAGTAAAGCTGTGCTTGAGGATCTTTTGGGGGTCTGACAGCACAAATGCTAAGGACAGCCCAAGTCAGCCTGACCTTTGCCAACAAGAAGATGATCAGATGGCCCATGTCAGGTGCAGTTCATGGAGGTCAGAGTCAGATTCTGTGACAGAAACCCAGTACCCATAGCCAGGACTTATTTCAGCAGTATCAGCAGGGCCCAGCAGCCAGACTCTAAGTTAGGTGAAAACCAACATCCTGCAGGCTGAGCTGAGGCAGGGATGTGGAAGCACAAAGCATCCCACATGGAAACGAAACCAGAATTTCAGCATGTGGAGATCTGAACCTCTCTTTATCCAAAGACTGACCAAACCAAGCAGCAGTGGAATGAAACAGTTTGGAAGGAAAGCTGCCATCCTTTCCTGTCGCTGTGGTGAATAACACATGACACGAACTCCTCGTGAAATTTCTCCAAAGCTTCTTGGAGAAATGAATCTGACTCCATTTATTTCAGGGATGGCTCCCTTATATACAGTTTTCCACAGACCACTGTGATTGGTGAACGAAAGACAACCCCTTCACCCACACTGGTCAAACCAGAGGGACATCCAAGAAAATCCCTCCCACAGAAAGAATTCCAAACACGAATATCATTACAAAAACAATCCATTTTGTTCTTTTCCCTGGGAAAATAATTTCAACAACTCAGGAAAAGCGGAGCTTTAGAAACTCAGAAACTCCAGGCCTGAAAACCCAGACTCCACTTTCCCATTCCTAATGCCATTTTTTTCCCTGCAGCTACCAGACAATGCTGGACTGCTGGCACGGGGTGCCCACGGAGAGGCCGACGTTCAGCGAGCTCGTGGAGCGCCTGGGGGATCTGCTGCAGGCCAACGTGCAGCAGGTACAGAAGGGTCTTAAACACCAACATCAGATTTCACTTCCAAGCACAGCTCACTGGGAAAATGCCTGCTGGGATGAGTCAAGGCAATGTTAACTACCTGTTGTCTTTGAGAATCAGCTTTTTGATTTGTTTTAGTATAGTGGAGTCAGTTCTCATGAATTGTAAGATAAACAAGGATCATGTTTGCATTCCTTTGTAAAAGATCTCACCTGATGGACTTCTCAAGTGACCAGTGGAGATGGAGAGGTGGGAACTTCTCTGTCCAATCTCTGGTCACTGTCCTCAAACTTAGATATATGAAGTAAACAATAAACTAGACAGTTCTTTTCATCTTCTCTGCCTGAACACCTGCTGTGTGTGTTACTGTGTGTTCCTCTCTATGTCACAATAACAACTATCCAAATTATAACTTTCCTTCTGGTTTTCTCCACCTCCTGAACTTTGTCTCTCATTTCTAAGTTCATGTTCACCAGTGCTCCTGGGAGCTTTACAATTATGAAGATTAAAGCACAGAAAGTCAGGTATATCATGATTAATTTCATATAGTTAAACCAGTTGTTTTCTTCTTAAGCAAAAACAACCAGGTCAGTTATGCAATTGTCAATTTAATTGAAGAAGAAATCAAACACTTTCCTCCAGCTCCTTCCTGTTTGTAAACAAATTTAGTGGAGCTGAGTTGAAGAGGGCCCAGTCTGCAATATGAAGAGCTTGCGAGTTTGATTCTATAACCAAAGTAAATTGAGGAGACATAAAAATCATGATAAGGGAATAGGGCACTTAACTGCTTCTCAAAATTAAAACAAAAAGAAGCACAGGGACATTTGGACAAATAGTTTCAGGAGCTAAAGGCAGAGTCATTCCTGAGGATTGCTGCAGGGGGGTAATGACAATGCAGAGCTCATTACCATGTGCAGCAGCAATTCCTGGGAAGGACAAGAAATTAAATCTTTTCAGGCTCCCATTTTAAGGCCTGGCTCTTCCCAAGCTCCTGAAGTTGAACAAAACCAAGCAGTCTGTACCTGGGCCACTGCTTCTGACCAGGACTGGAATATCCGAGGCCATGTTCAGCCATCCCACATCCCAGGGTTCCCAAAGTGCCCCAGTTTCCTCACAAAGCCTCCTGCACAGTAATTCTTGGGTGAAGTGTGCATTCTAACTTCCATAATTTCCACAGGGTGTGAGGAACATGATAATCACCTCGAATAAACATCACAGTTAAGCTAAAACACAATTTAGTCCTTTCTCATCACAAAGCTCTGTAGGATACAATAACCTCTCATGCCTGAGACACAGCACAGAATGAACTTTACCAGCTTTGTGCTCTTTTCTGTCATTAATTTCATAGGATGGCAAAGACTACATTCCACTGAACATCACCTTGTGTCCAGATGGAGACTCCAACTCCAAAACCTGCCCTGTGGAAGAGAACTTGAACAACGGGGTGAATCGCTGGAGTGCAGTGGAAACTGGGTGAGGAAAGCAAAGACAGGGTGGGGGGAAAGAAACATTTCACTGCCTGCTGTCCTGCCTTGATATGGCTGCTGAAAGAATCAGACAAATCTGTCAGGGGGTTGGTTATTGCATACAAGAGGTGACAAAAGGCCAAGGAAACTGGGCTGGGTGAGGATGTACCTGGTGCAGCATCTGCCTGGCTTTTGTGCTGACCCCTCACTTTCCTGCTTTCAGTATCAACAGCAAGAAGAGACCCCTGAGTGTGAAGACATTTGATGAGGTGCCAGTGGAAAAGGAGAAAGTGATGCATGAGGTAAGGGAGGTGACTTCCCCAGCAGACTCACAGATCACTCGTCAGCAGCACCAGAAACACTCCTTAGAGCTCTTGGAATCTGTTTGGTAGGAGAGAACTTTAAATCAGGCAGAAGATTTGGCTCTGGCATCTCACACCCAGGGCTGTGTGACAACAAAGAGGGACCTGCATTTCTCTTCACCAATAATTTAAAGAGAAGCTCACATGTGATTGCCCTGGCTTTGATCAGGCTAAGGGCTTTTTATTACATATTTCAAGATGTTTTTTCACCATAAGAAAGTGGCAGCTCGTTGAAATGAAGCTCCTTGAGGGAAATGTGTCCAGAACACCTTCTGGCTGGCCAAGACAGCCAATCACTTGGAGGGGGTGAAGGTGTTCTGAGTAGACAAGGACAAAGCTCAAGATCCTGGTCTTGATTCACACAAAGGGTTTTAACCCTGGATTTTCCTCACTGACAGTGAATGTATTTATTGCCAGTTTAATGCCAGGTGGGAGAGTGTTAAAGGGTTTCATTTTTTCTCCAGGGGAAAACAAAAGCTTGTTTTTCTACAGAATGAGGGTTCTGTTTGTTGGCTTCCTCAGAAGTTATGGGCTGGATTTTCTTATTTAAAAAAATCCCCAAGAACAACTCCTGCCTCTCTCAGTGGTGCAGGCAGCCTCTGGCTGCTACCCCAGTGGCACCTCCTGTGTCCCTGAGGAGGGACCTGTGCAAAGCTCAGGTGCTCCAGGTGGGTCAAAGTCCAGGGAGAAAGCCTGAACCCCTGAGGAATGCTCCTGACACAGGAGGAGAAGTCTCAGGTGGTGAGGAGCAGCAAGGCAAGGCTCCAGCTGAGAGTCCCTCCTGGACAGAGCCATTCCTCACAGCAGCTCCCTTGGGAAGGCTCAAGTCTCCAACCTGTCCTGGAAATATTTCATGACCTTGACAAACGCAGCCTGTTTCTCATTTGGGCTCTGCTGAGCACAGACTGAGGCCCATTACTGCCTTGTATGCTCCCAGATGGGATTTCTGCCTCTTTATCAATGCATCTCAAGGACTAGAAATATCCCTGGGTCCTGCATCTTCCCTCCTGCAGGATAAAATCTGTCCCTGTGAATCACACAAAGACATTTGCTCAGTCAATGCAGTCTCAAGAGATTATTGCTGCCAGCACGAGCATTACCTGCCTAAGAGCTCCCTGTTCATGGCATTTTCAAATAAACCTTTACATCAGGGGGGTAAAGTTGCCAAAAAGGGGGATAATACATCAAGAGATCAGAAATAAACGTGATGTTTCAACAAGGGTCTTTTAAATCAAAATCAGTGTGTGATCTGCTTTTGGACAAAGTAAGTTGACTTCAGTTATTGAAGTTTTCTTAATTATCAACCCTGAATAGTCATTAGGTCATTATTTCAAAGAGCTGGGAGCTCTGAGTGCTCCACCACAGCTTCCTGCCTTTGTGCAATTATCTGCAATCTCGGTGCAGATTCTTTTACCAGAGAGGTGTGAGCAAAATGCAGAGCAGCCCCCAGATAAGCTGTTCCTAGAGCACGGGTTTGGAGGGGAAGCAGCCAAGATAAAATCCAGAGACAAGCTGGGTTTTACTGAGGGTTTGACAGACCTCATTAATTCAGGATTTCACTTTATACTTCATAAACTCGCTTATAAACTGATCTTATTAACAACTGATGGATGACCAGAGCATGTATAAAAAGGCTTTTTCTTGTTATTTATTGCTCAATGAGATTACTTTTTATACCTTGATCAGTTTGACTGGTAAAATAAGACTAAGTTCTTCCATGAGAATAAAATAAGTAAAGTAAGACTAACTTCTATGTCAAGGGATTTTGCTGTCTTGGTTCTGACAAATGCACAGAAAATCACAAAATATTTCACAAGCATCACAAAGTATTTCAAATGCAAAGAAACACCGAGAGCATTTAAAATTATTAAATTCCTTCAAATGAGGACTGTGATGTCTGTGTACTTGTATAAATTAGCTCAATGTTTAACTGCAGCCTTGAGACTCAGCTTTAAGTGCAGCAGAAGCACAACCCCAACTTTGCTCAGGACAGTTTTGTTGGACAGCTCATTAAAAATTCCATAAAGGCCAGGGCCATCTGTCTTTACAAAGCACTTGCATTTACCAAATGCTGCTGAACTTCCTCTTCTCTCAAATCCCACTGTTTCTAATTGTGTATTTCCAGTGGGTATTTAAGGAGCTTTTCCTTGGAGGAGCCCAGCCAGAATTATTGGATATATTCCTTATGAATCTCAGTCTATTCATATCTCAGCTATCCTACGTACATGGTGCCCACATGTCACGCTTAATATCAGTTTCAAATTTGAAAATGTCAAATTATTTTTTGATATGTTCATTTTAAGGGTGCTCTTTGGAAATGCAGATCAAAAAACTTTAATGTCACAAAAACAAGGGAAACGTTCCCAGGCTCCTGAGCAGCTTTATCAGGAACACTTGGATAAAAATTGATAACACAGGCCCTGATAAAAGAATATCCTGAAGGATTGGTGGACTACAGCAGTCCCAGGTTCCAGATATCTCTGATGTTCCCTTCCTTTTGCTCCTCAGGAATCTGACAGTGGGATGGTGCTGACCTCAGAGGAGATAAAAAGCCCCAAGAGGTTGGAAATCCGTTCCTGGCCCTATGGGATCATGGCTCTGGCGTGAGTACTCTGGGGGATTACTTTTTCAGACAGTTCTTCCTTTCAGAGAAACGCTTTTGAAATTCGCACTTTTGTTTCTGCTGCCAAAAGGCAGCCTCTGGATATCCAGGCAAGCTAAGAGGAGATGAACTCTGAATTTCAGCCCCATAACCAGAAAACCTTGGTAATGTGTTTTAAGATCAAGGGGCAGCAGATTCTGCAAATGGGAAATGATAGGAGATAAAAATGAGAATATAGAGGTCTAATTTAGCTGTTTGTTCACCCTCCCCAGTGCTCTCTTACTGACGGAGCAAAGTTTGAAGAAGTTGCCTCATTAATCCAAAAGCTGGCGTTTGTAATTACACCAGTGTGTATATTTAACTCAGACAGGAGGAGTGGCATCTTTGCAGCTCATGGGATGTGAGCAAATTTCAAATGCTCGTGCAGAGCAAAGAGCAGTCCAAGCACTGCAAAGCAGAGCCTTGCCCAGAGCCCTGATTGTGCCTTTGCTTTACCACCACTGAGAGAGAACTGCAGAGAATTCCCTAAACCCACCCCCTCCGTGATCCCTGGGGGGGTGGTTCACACCTGGTTTGCAAACAGAGGCTGGGACAGGGTTTGCTGTAAGTTTATCCACTCCTAGTACAACGCAGATTAAAAGCAGATTTTCAGCTTTCTGCTCTCAGTTCTTTGTATTTCAGTAACAACCACACAGGCAGAGATGACCCAGTAGTGAAAAACTTCTCCACCTTCCTAACACCAGTAACCCATTTTACTCACTCAAATGGCAAGATGTGGAATTTCAAAGAATAGCTGCCCAAAAATATTAAAAAATAAATCATTATCTAGCAATGAGTTCCTTATCTATTCAGGTAATTACACAATTACGACTTGCCTAGTTTTCTCTGAAATCTACTGAGATTTGTATGAGTTTTCTCTGTACTGAGGAACTCCACAACCTTTCCCAGCAGAGCAGTTGCTTGTTCTACACTAAGTCACCTTTTTCTGAATTAAAGAGAAATGAGGGATGATGAGAAGCCTGATGCACTTCTGAATATACTGGGAGAGTTCCCAGGAGAGAGCCTGGTCAGAGTGTGGCAGTTTTGGAGCAGCTGAGTCTCACTCAGAAAGAAAAGCAGATGGAAAGGGCTGGCCTTGTCTTCTGATGCCTTAAAAGCATCATTTCCCTGATGTTTGAAGGCAGGAAAGGAGGTAAAGGGATAAGAGAAGGAAAAGGGAGAAGGAGAGGAGGAAAAGGGAGAAGGAGAAGAGGAAAAGGAAGAAGGAGAAGAAAAGGGAGAAGAGAAGAAAAAGGAGGAGAGGAGGAAAAGGGAGAAGGAGAAGAGGAAAAGGAAGAAGGAGAAGAAAAGGGAGAAGAGAAGAAAAAGGAGGAGAGGAGGAAAAGGGAGAGGGAGAAGAAGAAAAGGGAGAAAGGAGAGAAGGAAAAGGGAGAAGGAGAGGAGGAAAGAGAGGAGAAGAGAAGGAAAAGGGAGAAGAAGAATAGGAAAAGGGGGAAGGAGAGGAGGAAAAGGGAGAAGAGAAGGAAAAGGGAAAAGGTGAGGAGGAAAGGAAAAGAAGGGAAGGAGAAGGGGGAAGGAGAGGAGGAAAAGGGAGAAGATTTCCTAGGGAATGGTGGGCAACACTAACAGGAGCGGTAGAATGCTGTGGGTTGTCCTGGTGGGAGTGTGGCCTCAGAAGTGTTGTTGCCCAGCAGTCTTTTCCCTGCAGCAGTGTCCCAGGGCTGGGCCTGGTGGGCTTAGCAGAGCTCCTGATCCATTTCCATATTTTCATCCCCTGCACACACCCTGCCAGCACAAGCCATTGCTATGGAGACCAAATGGCAGCAGCTCTAAAAACAGGAGCTCAGATGTCAGGAGCTGCAGTACTGTGATGCCTCACCTGGGCTGATTCCCCTCTTTCCTGCATGATGGCACATTGACACAAATCCAGCACACACACAGCCACCTCCCTGGTGGGATTTATCCCTCTGAGGATTCCTGTCACTCACCCCTGACAGCTTTCCCCTATTGCATTTCTGCTGTTTGGATAAAGAGTTGGCAGAGGAATGTTCTGTCTCTGCCCCTTCTAGGCTTTCTCCTGAAAATCTGAAAAGTAACATCCAGCCAGATGGAGAAACACAAAAATTCCATACCAGCCTGTTCTTTAGAGTTTTCCAGGAAAACCTTCTGGACTGCTATCAGATCCAGTGGGAGTGAATGTGGGGCTCTGTGGGGACAGTGAATCCCTGCCTGACCCCACCACTGGGGCTCTCCCCACTTCCACTCAACACTTCCATGGGGATTCCATCCAGCACGGGGCTCCTGAGCCTTTCTGTGCCAGGCAGAGCTGCAGCCCAGCCCAGCAGAGCCTCAACAAGCTGTGCTCTTGTCTCCTGCTCCCACCCTGGCTCCTGTAGCACCCACAGAGCTATGGCTTTCCTTGGCCACATCCTTCCCTGGGGGTCGGAGGTCCAGCTGAGAAAGCTTTTTTTTGTCAGCTGCCTTTTATTTTTGAATCTTGGTGACCCTCACAGGCACAAAGAGCAGCTTCAACAGTGCAGAGCCCCCCAAAGCCCTCTCGTTTGAGGACAGGACACCCCTGGGTGCTCCTGCACTGCTAAGTGGACAAACAAGGCTCCAAAGCCTCTGGAATAATCTAGAGAGGTCAGAAGGGAATGTGGATTTAACAGGGGAGATAAAGTCACCCTTGTTAATTGTGTATCTCTCTCTATCAAAAACATTTACCCTGGATCCTTTTCAAAGTCGTTCTTTTCTAAAACAAAACTGTTCAAAGGATTAGCATGTTTTCTAAACCAGGGTGGCTGCATTTATTATTTTTGCCAAAATCTCACTGTTTATTTATCCTGCATTCATTCCTCTGCTGAGTTTAAAATTTGCCAACAGCACACACCATGGAGTGTCAGTGTCAAGAGTTTAGTGAGGATGAATCTGGGCCTGGGCTCACCTTAGGCTGGACTAACCAGGTCTGAGCTTTTCCTCTTGCTAAAACAGAGCAGGAAAGTTCTGAGTATTTGATGCTGCTGAAGTAGAAAGTCACAGCAGTAGCTGTGGTGAGAGATGGAAGGATTGGCTGGAATCAGCATTCAGGAAAGCACAGGGAGCACAGAGGGATTTAATGATGGGATGACTCTGGTGTCAGGTTCCTTCTCATAATATTATCAGGCTACTGCCAAGCACTGCTTTAAAATCCTCCCAGAGACTCTATAATCAAGTTATTGTTTAAGATGACAAAAGGTTTGGTATCTGCTCCCTTGTCCTCCCCCAGCTCTTCCCCTTCTCCCCCCAAACCCAATTATCCTCTGTTGCTCAGAAGTCCCTGATCTGTTCTGGCCCAGGCCCACGAGATCAGCTGAGGCTCAGCTGATCCACTCTGGGCTCTGGATGCTGCATCCACATCCCATCACTGAGGGCTCTGCCTTTGCCAAAACAAGCTGGGCCTAAGGCAAGGCTGGAATACTGAAATGATGGATTTTGCTCAGGAACAGCAGGCATTTATGTCCAAACACAAAGAATGAAACAAAAGTACAGCCAGGATTGGGCTGGAATCCTTTCTCACCTCCTCAGAGAAATGAGGCATGGAAACGTGTTTGCTAAAGGGCAGAATGGAGCTCAGAAATAATAAATACATTTATTGTTGTGTCATGCAGCACCTTGCACTATTAGCTGACCTGAGCTCTCCAAACTAGAACCTGGAATGAGTAGCTACTCAGGAGTTGTGTAAACCACTCTTTTTGCAAGGATTCTGCACTGTGCTTACAGTAGCAAGGACTGGAAGGGGAATTGTGAGAGGCTGCTGTGGATTTGACTGCAGTGTTTTCCATCCCACTGCTTTTGGACAGGGTCAGCTAGCCCTGCCACACACGTGGGGGGACATGAGGGTGGCTTTGGCCTTTTATTACCTGCACTTTGTATTTAAAAGTGCTTCCAGTGAATTCCTGAGCCCAACCCCTCGAGTTCTCCTTGCCAGCAGAATGCTGATTGTGCTGGTGCTGCCAGAGGGCAACCCAGGATGAAATTCCTCCTGCACAGCACTCTTGAAAATGTATTAAAGCAAACTGTGAATCAGTCATAGCTACCAGAAGGAAAAAAAATAACCCTTTTATTTCTTGAATTGCAGAAAAATTAAAATAAAGAAATCACCACTCTTACTCTGAGCCTCATTAAACACCTTTGAAAGCTCCTACAAAGCCCTGAAGTTCCTACATGTTATTAGGAGATGTAGTCATGAGACAAACTGCTCTACTTGGCAGCACTCAGCCCAATTTCTCATCTTTCCTTAAACACCAGCTTCTGAACAAGGCCAGGTTTCCTACATGGACAGAAAAGTTCATTAATTTTTCCTACTGAGAGCAAAATACTTGGGTTTCTTATTGCAGAGCAGCAGGAGCTGCTGCTCTTGGGGCTGGAATCCTCCCTGCTCAGGGTGATTTTCCTGCAGCCATCCTTCTTTCTCCACAGTCCTCTTCAAGTCATTGACCCCAAAATTTAGATTAACAGAAACTGACTCCCTCTCACATAAAATAAACAGCTCCACAAATGGTTTCCCAGCTCTTTGATGATTTCAGTATTTTTCTACCTCCAAAATCTCTGGTTCATACAGTAGGAAGAAAAAGTCTCAGTAGGTCACTCAGGCCTTCAAGCTACTGGAGGATTATCCTCTGTGGTATCTTCTAAACAACTTTAGCACCTTCAGAAAACTCAAAAGTTTGTGGAAGATCACTTAATATTCAGGCTGTGTCCCCAGATGGGACACCCTGTGCAAGGACAGACGAGTTCCGGGGTTGTCACTGTGATTTGTGACAAGTTTGGGTCAGTGGGCAGCTGAATTCCAGCTGAGTGTTGTGGGATTCCCAACATGGAAGCTGGGCCATGGTGACAACACTGACAGGGGAGCCTGGGCTGGGCCAGTTCCAGCCTGGAGCAGATTTCTCCAATCTGGGCATCTCTGATGGGCTCCCCCAGCACCGTGGGGCCAGGCATGGGCAGAGCAGTGAGGAAACCCTCATGGGCAGGGCAGTGCCAGCCCAGGAGAGGCCCTGAACCAAGGAATGGCCAGCCTCCAATGGAATGAGCTCATTCATAATCATGAGTGCCTTCTGCACAGCTGTGTGCTTCACCAAACCCAAGCCCTCCATCAGAGGGAGTTTCCTGGGCTCAGGGAGGGCTCTGCTTTACCCAGGGCAGAGGGCCCAGGCATTAAAGGGGGTCTTGGTGTCCCCTGAGCCCCCAGCACCCACCACACCAGAGGCAAGGCTGAGCTCTGAGGGGCTGGGGCTCTGAGGTGCCAAGGACAGATGGGAAAGGGATGAGCAGCATCTGTACATGCACAGCAGGCACAAGAGTCAGTGACAGCAGCATGAAAGGGAAAACTGCCAAGCCCCATGGAGAGCTTTAATTAGGAAATGCATTTAGATGAAAGGAATAGTATTGGAAGTTAATTGCATTTTGTTCTGCCATTAGATAGCAAGTGACACAACTTCCTTCTGCCCTAACTCATCAGCTTTCTGTCTCTGGAGCAGAGAGGAGGTGGCAGCGTTTAGGAGTCCTCCAAAGCCCAGCCTGACTTCAGCACCAGGCAGAGTTATTCCCAGATATCCAATCTCCTGACCCACTGGGGCAGGAAGCCAACAAGGATCACCTGCTGGGAGCCTACAGGGGGCTGAAAATTTCCTGTTGTGAAATTTTTTTCACAAACTAAACCCTAATAACTCAGAGATATGCAGGTTGGGGGGCAAATTAAACAGATACTCTCAAGCTTCCCCCTGTCTCCAGAGGCAGCTTTAATACCTGGCAAATTGGAAGCCAAAGCATCCATGGAATTGTCTGACACGAGTCAGTGGAACTGAGCAACAAAAAGAATTCCATAAATAAACAGTGAGGCAAAGCTGTGGTTGCATTGCTCATGTCAGGGAAGAGTTTGTCTGCAAACAATCTGTTTGTGTAGAGAATGGACAGCTGCCAAATCTGTAGGATACAGGAGGAGTTTCCACTCATGTTTCTCTCTGGACAATGAGGAAAAACTTAGTTGTGAAAGCAGAGGGTGCTACATTTTTTGTTGAAGTTCTCAGGGTTGCTATTTATTTTAGAATTTCTGCTCTGCCACTCCACAGGTTTGGTCCCGATGCCTTGTGCAGGTCTGAAAGCACAGAAACAGCAGCATGAAAGCATTTGTTCTATAAACTCTATGAACTCTGCAGCAATCAGAACCCAAGCCCATTCTAGACATGCAAGATGTGCTGGGCTGGCTCTTGCAGCTCAGGCTCACTTCCCGAGGCTGGAGATGCAAGCCTGCCATGGAAAGCCAGCCCGGCACACTAAAATCAGCCCCTAAATTAATCAGCCCTGTCCCACTGCAGCTGGTGAGAGCTGCAGCTGTGTGTTATGTCTGAATTTGGCTGCACAAGAGCTTCATGACTGACCCCACCACACATTCCCCCACAGCAGAGATCTGCAGGGCAGGGAATTCACAGATGGAGCATACAGGATGTTCCTGTGGCTGTGCACAGAGCAGAAACCAGGGTTCTGCTCCAGCCAGTGCTCTGAACACCTGGGATCTCTCCAGAACCAGCAAAAATTTTAATTTTGGGGTTTTTTAAATATAGTGACACTGGTTCTGTCAGCCAGTGGCAATAGCTGCAGCTTGTGGGAAACCTGAAGCTTTTGGCAGGTTCCAGATTCAGAGGCAAGAGGACACAACTTGTGAAGGCCCAGCAGCAGAACCCAGCAGGGCAGATTTTCCCTTTCCAGCTGAAAGGAGCTGTGTGTGGCCATCCAACCTGCTCTCTCTGCTGTACCATCCCAGAAACATGACATGCACACAGTTCCTGGATCTGCTCTTTTCCTGTTCATGGCTTTTGCTGCCCTCCCTCCTCTTGCTGGGTCTGGCTCCTGGCTGTTGGTTTGTTCCTGGAGAAGGAACTGGCTCTGCTTTCTTCCTAAAGCACCCCAGTGAGCAAATGAGCAGCTGCTGGGGACTGGAAGCACTGCAGAAGTGCCAATAAAATGACTGTAATGAATTCTACAATTATTTGATGAACTGTTGACTATTCAGACTTGGCTTAGGGTCATTAAAATGTAACTTGATACTGCTTTAAACACATATGAAATACACATACAAAGTGCTCGGGCACTGACTGATTTTTAATTCTCTCAAGCACTTTCAGGTTATCCTGAGCTGAGACTTGAGCAGTGCTGAGTTCTGTGACTGAGGTTCCTTCCCAAGAGCTGCAGTTAAAAGGGTCCTGAGCAAAGTGCAGCAGCTCAAAAGCCACTCTCACACTGGAATCCTTTGGAGAACCCCCCAATTATCCAGGCCTCTTCCAATGAATTGCTCAGAAACCAAGGTTGACAGAACATTATTTTTAAGGCAGCCTATGACATTAAAGAACCTTTTGAGTTCTCCACAACCCTTGCTGTTCCTCGAGGTCACCTTGTGGTATAAACCTTCTCAGGGTTCTCCTGCTTTTAACCCTGAGGCTGCTCCATGAGATGGAAGTTGCTCTGTCCCATTTTCCATCACCTGGAATAAGGGAAGACAGGAGACAAAAGCAGCTGGAATGCTGCAAAGCACTGCCCTTCACCAGCCCCCGGGTCAGGGATGTTAAAGGGCTGGGGAATATAAAAGGGATTTTGCCCTGCACTGCCTGAGCGTGTTCAACACACACTCTTGCTTTCAGTATCAGTTTAAATTAGAGTCTGTCAGAGATTATTCAGTATTTCATCCCTTATTATGCTTCAAGAAAAGTCATAGCCTTCAGTTCTGCTTTCAGAAAAGCCAAATTTTTGCTGACCTGTGTCAGAACAATGAGGGAGGATATTACTCTGTGTACAGGACAGGTGCCTTTACAAGTAAGAGATCTGTAGTGCACTGAAATGTGGTGAGCTGGAAGGACAGGGCAGCAGAGCTGGAATTACTCCTCAATCTCCTGTTAAAACACAGAGTTATTGAAAATACCTATCTCAGTTCAAATGTCACTGTCTTACAGGGTGCCACAGAGTTAAAGTGATATTTTTATATATTTACTTCTTCAAGAATTAACTGTGACCATTAATTACAGAGCCAGGGTGGACTCATCCCAGTGTTTGTTCCCAACAGGCGGAGAGCTGTCAGCAGGAGCAAGGAATCCATCCTGTCTGACCACGAGACTGTCAAGTACCAGCCAGCAGTGCAGGTGGAAGAGGACACCATGGACTTCCCCCTGGAAGACTCTGTCCTGCTCCCCATGGATCCCAACCTGGAATGCCACAGCCCTCCCCCAGATTACAACTCTGTCATCCACTACTCGGCCCCCCCAGTGTAAGCAGTGCCCCAGCACAGGCTGCACCTCAGCCTGCCCAGCTTCTCCTGTGCCCCAGGAGCCTGGGTGAAACACAAGGGAATTCTGCTGCCATAATGCTTCATGGGTTTCTTGTGGCACATCTCAGATGTGATTAGAAACAATTTCAGAGCATCTTCTCTCTTCTCTTTAAAGGCCTATTGCAAGATCTGCAGTGAATTAATAACAGCCTGTCTGTCAGTGTCCTGGTAGGAGCTGTAACCCTGAACTGCTGCCCCTCCTTCCCCCTGGCTGGGGCTGTTCATTGGCACTGGCAGCTCCACAGGTTCCTGCATTCCCATTTCACTCTGTGAGGGTCATGCCAAGCTGGCTGGGAACACAAGATTGAAGCTGCTGGCCCTGACACATCCTGCAGGGATTGGTTTGGCCAGTGCTGGGAGGGATCTGTAGAAAACAGCAGCCACACGTGAATGTTTTGGGCTTGGAGAAAAGCTGAAACTGAAACACCCTCCCTAACTTGGGATTTCACCTCCTGTAAATATTTCCGAAGTATTTTGCAATCCAAGCTATTTTGGTTGCAATTTGGATTTAATAATTTCCACTGCCCAGAGGATGCACTCCTAAAGATGGCATGGCCCAGAGCAAGCTGGTAGTGCTCGTGTGCCTGCTCTTTTGGGCCAGCTGGGCACACAGCATGCTAAAATCTGATGCCCTGGGCTTCCCCCTTGTTCAAACAGCAGTTTATTCAGCAGACATGCAATAGGAAACCTTGCTGGAGATGCATCTGGAATGATTGCAAGACAAAATCACTGCCTTAAGTAAGAACCTTCTCAACTCAAACAGAATTTCTCAGCTCACACACACACATTTATGTGAATGTGCAGAAAACTCTCATTACCAGCCTGAGAGTTACACAAAAACTCACACACACCTTTGGGGCTGCAGCATTTTTATGTTTTCTTCCTGCACACAGGCTATTTATTAAAACAACACACAAAATAAAAAAAGCATTTCCTCTGGATTCTGTGGCGGGTGCCCAAGGGTTTGACCCTGGGGCTACTCTCCCTGTTAAGCTGCAAGCCCATCTGACACACATTTATCTCTGACTGTCTTGCCAAGGTAAATACTGGTATCATGCAAAGCCCGTCCTGGGTTCAGGGTAATTCAAAGCTTTTGTTGCAGCAGGACTGAAAGGATCACAAATTCTCACAAGTGAGATTTTCACAGTGGGTTTGCCCTGCCCCAGAGCTGTGTGTGGCAGGGAGTGTTACAAGCATGCCCAGGTGCCCTGCATGTCCTGTGCATCATCACAGCAGCCTCACAAATCAGCAAATAATCCTTAGCCTTTCGTGTGCTCTGGAACAATCAGAGCTGGCTTCAAAATTTAGGAAGGGAAAGGTCTCTGGGTTGCAAGGAGAAAAAGCCAGGATGAGCAAGATGTTCACTGACAGCGAGGGCTGTAACCTCCTGAGTTACAAACTGATCCATAAATGGCTCCCTGTGCAGTTTCCTCCAAGCTCTGCACAACCCTTTCCTTTTCTTCCTTGATTTGACTTCTTCAGCAGAAAAATAATTTTTCTTCATGATTCAGACTAGAGGGGGATGAAATCCAAGCCTTGCAAAACGATGATGTTACCTTGGCAAAGACAGCTGCACACCCTCGCAGCAGCGCAGGAAGTTTTCTGGCTGAGTGCTCGCAGTGGGCTACGCTGAAGGAATCACAAACAAGCCTCAGGTATTATCAAAGGGGAAAACAACTCTCCAACCCCCACACCACGTTAACTGTGAACTCTCAAGCATCTGAAGGATGGGCTCTGGGAACTGCACTGCTTCTTCTCCTTGACTTCAGAGTCGCTTATTAATCCCCTGCAGTCCCTGCAGAGCCCCCTGCTCGTAGAGCACCTGCTAGATAGGGCTGGGCTGCAGTTGCTTTATGGTCATTTTGCACTGCTTTGTATTTTAGTACCTATGTATTAAGTAAGCTGGTCATAGAAGAGAAGAAACTACTGGGCAAGAATTCTGATGAGCCCCAGGAAGCTCATTGGACTGGTTTTTCATCAAACACTACTAGCTATCTATACTTCTGATCAAGCAATCGATCAGTGCTTGTAGAAATAAATTATTGATGAGGCAAAGAAGGTGCAGACAGCACGTGTGGCTCTGCTGCTGATGGCCTCAGCTGGAGATGTTTGTTACTGCACCTTGAGCTGGAGGGTGAGAAAACGGCGTTGAAAAACCTTCACTTAGGAGCTTTGAAATGTAGGAACAAAACCCACACGAGCGCTCTGTGTTCTGAGGAAGAATGGGAAGCTCTGCTGGGTGGACTGAGCACGTGGCCTCCCCTTCTCTGAAGGAGGAGCTGCAGGGATTCTCCAAGAGCAGAGGCACAGGAGCACCTTTGGGGAGTGGGGCCCTCGTGGCTCTCAGGAACAAACTCCAGCCTTTCTGTGCCACCTGACACAGGAACACAAGAACCTCCAGTGCTCCAACCCCTCCCTGGTTGCACTGACAGCCCCAAACCGGAGGGCTCCTCTGCAGTGGCAGAATTTGAACATCCTGAGCAGGTCCAGCAGTGGAAGGGACCGACTGATGTTTGGGCAGCTGTTTCCAATGTTAATGAGTGGAAGATTTTTTTTTTTTTCCTCCTTATAGTAAACATAACAAGCAAAAGTATTGCCTGAAAAGTATTATTGAACATATTCTATTTTATTTACTAATATTTTGTTTGTCCTTCTCTTGCCTCCCTTAATTTAATTATTGTTCTCTTTTTCCAACGATGTATATAGTGTACCCTGTAGCAACAAATATAGTAATTCATTTATATGGTAAAATTTGTAACATTTTAGTCCAAAGAGAAAGAAATACCCAGATGTAACAGAGTTAAGTATTGTACTAAACATTTCACTAATGCTTGCAGGCCAGGCTCCAGTTTACAGTGCCCCACTAGTGCCATGGCACAGCAGCTCTCTTGGCTGGGAGTGTCTCTGCCTCTCCCTTCTTTTCCACGTTATTTAGTTTCAGTTAGAAACAGGAATCTGGAGGAATTTGGCAGGTTTATCTCATTCCTGGGAGTATCACCATGTGCAGCTTGTGTTAAAGGTGAGGGATTTCTGCTGCCTGGGTTTTAATTGGAGGCTGGTGGATTGGCTAGAGGATCAGAAGGGGTAAATTGTTTAAATGATGTGATGTTTATTATTTTTTCAGACTTCTCAGGGATTCTTACTCGACTCCTGTCTGCCAGCTGCTTTCTCTAACCTGAGCTCAGCAGGATCTGTATTAACATGCACCTTTGTTTCCTTTGATGGTGCTCACTCCTACTGCTTTTGTGCTCCTGGAAGCCCAGAGAATCAGGGCAAAGGAGCTCAGAGCTCCCTACGGAATTGTGTTGTCTCTTCTCCAACAATCACTTCCCACTTAGGTGTCCAAGTGCCTTCACCTGCTTGTTCTTGTTCAGGCTGCTGGTGGTAACAATCTCCTGTCTCCTCTTTTTTCTCCTTTTCATCTGTTTCTTGTTATTTGCTCTCCCAGTCTCTTTGGATTGCTTTGCTCTGCCTTTTCCACAAGATCAGGTATAGGATCATTTCACTGCTGTTTATCCTGTGCTTGCAGAGGCTGAATTAAATAATCTAAAGCAAGATTTTCACATTAAATCCTCAATATATAGCCAAGGAAAACTAGTTTATATTAGTTTGTCTGGAAGTTTCTTTGTGTCCTTCCCTGAATGGGAGAAGCTTTTTAATCTACTGATTTTTCAATATTGGTGTCTGGGGCAAAATGAAGGCTGGTGACTGTGTGAATCTGATCTTTCCCAGAGTCCTTTCCTCAAACCATGAGATTTCTGTAAGGTTCTCCCAAGTTATCCCCACAAGAAGGGGATCTCAGCAAGATGTGTCCCAAGTATCTGCTTGGGCTATCAAGGAAATCAGACAAAACTCAAAGTCTCAGTAATGGTGTCAAACAAACCCCCGAGTGCTGCAGGTGAACAGCCTTGGGGCTCCTGCAGACCTCAGCTGCTCTGCTCCACATCCCAGGGACACAACTCCTCCCTCCCTCCCCTGCCTGGCAATGCCAGGATGCCCCAGAGTGTCCAGGTGTTTCTCTCATTGGATTTGCTCTCCTGGAGGAACAACTGTGGCATTCAACTGCAGCAATGGCAGTTGCCAGGTAAGCCTGGGACCGGCCAGGCTGGTCCCTGATTTCTGCCCTCACTGACCCTTCACTCCTGCCTCACTGCAGGTTCCAGCCGGCCAACCCCAGCTCTGGGGTGTGGGCTGGCTGCAGGATCCCTAAATCCCACCAGCACCAAGGGGACACACCAGGAAGTGTTGGCAAGCAAATAGCTACAGAGCAAGATAAGCATTCCCAGGTTTCCCTGAACAGAGGAATTGCTCGGATCAGGATCATACTCACAGATCAGCCTAGAGGGTTTTTTCTTATCATACAGTGAATGAAAAACAAAAAAGGCAGCAATAATTCTTTTTTTTCCTCCCTGAAACATAATGGTCAAACGGTGGGATCCATTTTCCTGGGTTTTTACTACACCACAAAAGAACAGAAAGAATTTTGCCAAAGTCATGGCAGCAGGACCATCTTACACAAGTAAAATTCAGGGAGGAATTTGGGATTTGGCCCTCTCAGGAGTCAGGCAGTTTACAGGAGATTATGGAGATGTTGAGCCCAAGCACTGGTTGGTTTGTTTGACAGTGTTATTTCCATTTTTGTGAACACAGAACAGAAAACTTGCTGGCTGGGTCAGTTGGGACCACAAGGGTTACGGGGAAACAGCGTGGGATGCACTGAGCAGTGTCCTCTTCTCCTGGTAGCACTCAATTCATTTTTCCTTAGACCTTGAGTTGTCAAAGCAGCCACTGAAAACTGAGAAAAAAGTCCCAGTAAGTTGGGACCTACAGAAATAAACTAAAAAAAAAAAAAAAAAAAAATGGGAAAAAACAGTAAGTTGGGACCTACAGAAATAAACTAAGGAAAACTGGGAAAAGCCAGGAACTTGGGACTTACAGAAATAAACCAAGTGCCATGTTCAAACCACCAAGGAATGTTTGTCTGCCATGTTCCTGTCTGTCATGAAGAATGTATGCACTGAAAACAATGCTTTCTTATGTAGTCAAAAATTGTACTGTATCTATTAACCAAAAAAATAAAAAGATTCTATATTTATACAGCCCAGGGCTCCTTTGTGTCATCTCTTGGTTTGAAAAGCGTTGTCCTTGAAGCAGAATAAAAAATAAATAATGCAATAGTTCTGAGAGATTTTTGCAAGGCATAATTCTCATCCAAATTTCTACAGGGGTTCCAAAGTTAGGACAGTGGCTGCCACACTGCTCAGAGGGAACTGCCCACTGCGTTTGCTTCAAAGATTCACAGACCTCTGAAAAAAAGGGCAATTTGCTGGAGAAATGAACCAAATCAGCTGCTGCCAAGAACAGCCCATGGAACACAGACATCGTGTCTGGTTACTTCTAAAATATCTCAATAATTGGGGCTGAGAGAGAAGAGAGAATCACAGTTCTGCTTTCTAAGGACAGCCCATGGTCACCAAGCGTGGCAGTACAGAAGTCTGTGAAGATTGTCTGCAGGACGTGAGGGCAGCTGGGGCTTGTTCAGCCTCAGAATTCCAGAGGTCGTGTTGGATTTGGTTTGCCATAGCATTCTAAAAAGAATAGCATTAAATAAATACTTTCCAATATGTTACTGAATTCTATTTTGAATAAACTCTGCACTGCTGAAATACAGAATAGTTCATGCTCTCCATTTGTAGTGAAGGTTTAACATTCAGAATGCCAAGGGAAAAAAATCTCCCAGCTCCATCCAAATGCAGCAGACCTGCTGCCATTTTCCTCACCAGCTGGCTGGTTTTTCTGGAATACCATTCCCATTCCTCTTTCCACTTTGGTGGCAACAGTGGGTAACTACCAGCAGAACAAAATGAGATTTTTTTTTTTTTTTTTTTTTTTTTTTTTACATAGTGACAAATACCAGTTTCTACTCATGGCTTAAAATAAGTACTGGTATTAGGAAACAACAAAAAAAAAGAAGTGTGTTAGAGTTTCAGAGCCATTCCGCCATTAGCAGCCTTAAAAGTTATCAGGCTGTGTATTTTGCCAGTCACATTAAAAACTATGAAGCACTCAAGTCACTTCAAACATTTTAGTTTCTCTTCATTCCCTGTTCCAAACAGTCCTAGAAATAAGTGTCTAAATTATACATGTCATTTGAAATGCAGCGATCTCCTTTCATCCCCGTAATGAGCAGGAACATTCTTCTCTGTAAACCAAGGAATGCTTTAGTTCCTTATGTAAGGCATGAGTCACGGCGAGCCGCGCTGCGGAGCCGCCTCCCGCGGAAACCGGCCGATTCAAGAGGGGAAGCAAAATATACAAAATTAACTCTGATTTGCTTTTAGCACTAAATGTGAATTATTAATCACGCCCAGCTTGAGTTACACTTGTGGAAGGGACCTCGCTCCAGCAATGCTGGGAAAGGAGTTTGGGGAAAAAGGACAGCGTTGGGAATGCAGAAGTGGAAGCTTTGCCCGTAGGTCTCAACAAGGGGACGAAACTTCTCCATCCTTTACTTTTGCTGGATGGGATGGAAAAGATTTTTGTTTTTACAGCAGCAGCACGTAGAGAGGCCAGGTCAGAAAATCTCAGCCTAAAGTATCGAAGCTTGGTGGCTTTGCGTGATAAGAATCGCAGAGAAAATAGGGACTAGCAAGAGAGAGATTTAGGATTAAGATAAACAGATTTGGTGGTGGTGGCATTAGAAAGCTGAGAAGAGAATCCAGCTGATTTCCAGTCAGGTCCTTTTTCCTTCCTCCCATAATCAGACTTAACTTGGGAGGGTTTATAAAGTGCAAAGGTTTAGGAAGAGTAGAGAATGCTGTTCATTTTCAGTGCTCAGGACACAGCAGGGCCATGAGCAGGAGATGATAATGTTGTGTCGGAACCTCCCAGAACCCCACAGCTTCCAGAGGCTCCCAGCACACATTCCATGGCCAGTTCAGGGTGGCACACGGAATGGCCCCTGCTGGCTGCACTGGGATGAGCTGGCTCTGTGTGGAGAGTGGAAGAAGCCCTGCAAGGACCAGAAAATAACCATTCTTCTGTCAGCACAGTGATGAGTGGCAGCTGTTCCTACAGCCTGGTGAGAGTCATTAAAACTCCAAAGAGGAGAAACTGCTCTGTCTAAACTCCTCCAGGGCTCAGGAGCCAGAACTGAATCCCAGGATTTTTATCACAGCTGTGCAGTTCACCTCCCCCCATGAGGCACAAAGTGAGACCTGTCTGTTCCTCTCTCTTTGCAGGCAGTGAGGGCTTTACCCCACATCTGCACCAACCACAAGGGCAGAGTAAATACTAAATGGCTTCTAAATACTCCAGATTTCCTCAAGGAGCCTTTCAGAGAGGGCTGTGGCTCCCAGGAAGTAACAGCACTGAAGCTGCTGCATATGAAATATCAGGATAATGAAGTAAATTAGGAGAACCTCCCATACCCTTCCTGTGAGTTTGTCCCTCATGACGCTTACCCTGAGTATGTGAAGCCACACAGAATCCCTGGGGCTGATTCCAGCCTCTTCTTCACTGAGCAGAAATAGCACCCAGTAAAGAAGAAATATTTCCTCTGAGCTTTAAGCTGTTCACCTTCTGGGGCCAGAGATTTTTCTTCAGAGTGTGAGCTGACCACAGAGGAGATTAAGAGATGAGTTATTCTGTCAGACATCCCCAGGCCCACGAGCACACAGAAGGAATGAAATGAGAACCTACAGCACTCTGTGAAAAATGAGTAATCCTTCTAACCCAGCGTAGGAAATGGTAGGAGTAGATGTCCTCAGGGTCCTCTTGGCTAAATCCATGGGAAGGATGCTATAGGATTAAGCCCAAGTCTTGCATACTTTTAGGGCAAACTGCAATTCCACAGGTGGTTTAGTCAGTTCACTGATTTCACTCAGAGTGATCTGACCCATCCAAGGAAAGACAAAAATACTCTTTCAAATATTAAGAGTGACATCAGGATCTTTATGATATTCACTGAGGACAAATCCTGCATTTGAGAAGGCCTTAACCCTCTCTGTGACACATTTTGGGGCTGACTGACCCTGCTCTGTGCAGGAGGGTCGAGTTTGCACCTCTTGAGGTCCCTCCAGCCTAAATATTCCAACAGCCAAATCTGAGTCACTGTTTCATCCTAGCAGGCAGTAAATCCCCAGGATAACCCCCAAGCCACCCAGGCCTGGCCTTTCCAGATAGTGGAGATGGGGTTGGTGACTCACCTGGAGCCTCGGCAGAGCTCTGGGAATCCTGGAAAGTGGAGCCTGGTAATAATTAATGACTTTTTGTCTGCATCCAAACAAAAGCTGTAGCAACACTGATCTCGGATAGCAAAGTGAAACAAAACAAATTACATTCTTCTTTTGTAAAGACAAGCCTAAGTTGGGTTTTCTACGAAAACTCACAGGCAATTTTATCTCACGGATTCCCAGATACTCTTGTGCCTTTTCCTTTTTCCTCTTGCTCCTCTGCTTCACTTGTCAGTTAACAAACAGCACTGTGCTCTCTATGACAGAACTGATGCACTTATCACACCTAAATAGTGATATCAGACATTAGTTACTCATGTCCACTCTATTAATTGTGAACTGTCCACCTCCCCAAATCTCTTTCAGGGAAAAGCTTCATCGTGCCATGATCCTCTGGAAAGTCAAGTCTCCGAAATCAAATCAAATTCCTGAAATCGTTACAGAAAGTTTTTAAAAATCTGAGTCTTCTCCTTTGCAGATGAAGCAGGAATTTTTCTCTCTGATGTCATGTGGGAGAAAGAGGCCCAAGCACCTGTCAATAATATACTGATCCTTGTCTGAGTCAGACATGATGAGTGTTTCTCCTTTTACCGCGATTTTTTTCTGCTCATAGTTGTTACAGTGAAAACTTTGTAATTTCTGGCTTTTCCCTCTTGCCTTTCTTTCTTCCCCTGTAACATTGTTAAAGTAAAATTCAAGCCTGACAGCAGGCAGGATCAAAGAGACCAGGAGCATAATGAAGTCCTTGTTTTCCCACTGAAGAAAACTCACCCCTGGAACTCCCATATGTAGGGCTGTGCCTTCTGCCCTTCCAGCAGGAGCAATATTAGCAGAACTTTTTAAAGCTAGGACTACACACTCAGTGATCCTGGAGGCCAACAGAACAAACCTGGTATCTCTGGACACTCATCTTGGAGCAGCAGTTGTTATTTTTAAACTGGACCATTGTCACAGTGAATTCCTCAACATCCCAAAGGTTAAGTTGTTTTTCATAACTATGCATTAAAAAACCCAAACCAAAACAACAGGAAAAAAAAACCCCAACAACCAACCAAGAACTCTATTATTTTTGGGAGAGTTTTGACCTTTTATTCATGTATATTTTTCAAAGCCAGCCCTGCACTGTTTACGCCCCAAGCTAGAATGTCACAAGCCATCTTAGCAGGGAGCAGAAGCACAGAGACGAGTGGGGTAAGGCAAGGAGAGCAGGTGGAAGGGGTGAGGAGCAGCAATGTGGGGGAGCAAGTTAATGGGTTCCTTAGCCTTGTCTGCTGAAACATCTGGGATGGACAGGATTGCATTCCTCTCTTTCCCCAAAGCCTCTGAAAGGAGCACCAAACCCCCTCCTGACACAACGTCAAGATGCTAGTGTAACACAGCTTTACAGGAGGAGGACAGGAGGGTGGAGTGGAGCCAAACCCTCAGCTCCCCAAGCACTGCAAGAGCTGCCTCCCAATCTGGCTGTCACAAATGACTCCTTGCCTGGCTGATGGATTGTTTCTGAATCCAAACTGCTCTGGAGGTTACAGCAGCAATTCCTCCTGCTGTCAGGATGACTCACGGCCAGCTCAGACACTGAGACCTATTGACTCAGCATCCCTCCTCTGCTGAATGAGATTTTCCTCTGTGCTGATGAAACACTCTTTGGCCTTGATGTTAATCTTTGAATCTGTGAGATCCCAGATGCCTTCAGGATGTTGCAATAAATGGGAAGTGCCGACAGATTGCAAAGGAAAGTGAGGTTGTCTCCTTTGCATTTGGACCATTATTTCCTTCCAGGAAGGAAAAGGCAGGAACTGAGGAGAAGACAGGTGCTGTTCTTCAAGTGATGTTGTGGAGCTGCCACGGAGCATCACTTCTCTCTGCTCTGAGAGTAAAGACCTGCATCTCACTGGGGCCAGGTGCTGCACCAAACCTGCTCAAAGAGCCACAGAGAAGGATTGACCTGGCAGCTCTGTGTCTCTGGGAGCCAACATCTCAGCCATGGGAAGGAAGAAAATTCCCAGCTGGCAAAGAGAAAAGCAGACTCCAGAGGTACCCAAGAACAAATTTGACCTATACAAAAGACGGGCAGAAATTTTCTGTGGATTCCAGCAGATTGCAGCTCTCTAAAGAAAAAACGTAATGTAATGTCGTCCTAAATCATGATCAGCAATTCCCTCCTCCCAACATTATCCCAAGGGTGGTACAATTGACAATAATCTATTTATTAAGAGTTCATTTAGTACACAGGTGCCAGGGACTTTTTTATTTCAGCAAGACTAACACCCATCTGTTTTTCTGATTTAACCCCATTCAATAAACAGCAATATTTTAATGGGTTTAAACACCACTACTCACTGAGTAGTTTGTGAGTAAAGACCTGTTCATGCTGCCCTACTCCAGCCTGATACAATGGGAAAAGACCTGAAAAGGGAAAGTAAGAGCTCTTGGGAGCTGGAAAATCCCTGCAGGGCCAGCAGGATCTCGATGCTGTGACATTAATAAATTTTGCCACGTGCAGGATTTACTCAAGTGCCCCTGAACCCCACCAGACAGAGCTGCACTGATACCTGGGTTTGTGCACAGTCACATCACTTGATTCCCTCAGATTCAAGGCACAATTTGTCCTTCAGAAAATTCCTGTGTCCATGCAAAGTGCCCCAAAGGGCGCTGCAGAAGAGAGGTCATCACCTGCAGGGAAACCCAGAAACAGCCCCCACAAAAGCAGCAAACCAAAGCAGACCATCAGACCCTGGCCTGGCTTCCTAGTTTTTCATTATTTGAGTTCCCCACTGTACCTGGGAGCTGGGAAATTTATGAAATTCAAACCAAACAACAATGTAGAGAATCACATTAAATTTTCTACAAAGGCTGCAAAACATTCTGGGAGCACAGCACGAGTTACCTCAAAAAATATGAAAAATGCCAACAAAGGACAGCATAAATTCCAAAATGGATTCATGACCCTCCTTTTGTTTTTAAAGACTCTTCAATGTAAGCTTGAAATGTGGGAAGAAACCCTGCATGGGCTGCATTTTCTGGGGTTTATATCCCCACAGGTCAGAACCCACCTCACCATTCCCAGGTACTCCCTTTGGGTTGGGATCAATCTTTGCTGCTGCTCTGGAGGCATCAGGCCCATTTCTGGTTATTATTGACAGCAAAAGATTCTCTCCTAAATAAAGAGGCACAGAGAAGTTTAGGAGATCAGGGCAGGCCTAGGCCAAGGGCAGGCACAGGTGGACTTTGGAACAGGCCAGAATTTTTGCAGCTGGTTAATTCTTCTCCCCATCATCAAATGTGATTGTGAAGCCCTACCAGGAGGAAATTAAGAAAATCATCCTGCAAGGAGACAATTGGAATCATGTTGGCAAGACCAACTCTTACTGATAGAAAGTAAAAGTTCTAAACTCAAATTTTTACCATAAAGGAAAATTTCTTTTTTCCAGCATGATTCTTCAGAGGAAATGAGCATAAGATATATTCCAGATAAAATCCCATAAAAGAGAGAATATTGTACTTTTATTTTAAAATTTATGTCCTCAAAAGCATCATATGAAACAAAGGGTGAAGTTGAAAGAAAACCACTCCCCAGGAGAAGTTTTGTCACATATGCCTGCAAAGAATGCTTGTTAGGACTCCATTTTAATGAGGGATGAAAGAGAGTCGATGAAATTTTAACACAGCTTCAATATTTACATTTGCTGGTGAACATAATTTGCTCACAGAACGATTGGAAATGTTATAATGACACTTCATATTTCAATATTTTTGTTTGCCACAGAGATAAGAATGTGTATACATTTGCAAAATCATTTCAATGCATCATCATGTGTTTTACAGGACTGAGAAAATGTGCAGAAACTTAAAAAATCAGTAAATATCAACTTTGATCAATTGAGAGGAGACATTATTTGCAATGTGAGGCACTCATCTTTACAGGACAGAGAAATTACCATAGCTCTTTCCTGGAAAAGTTATGGATTATGGGTAGAGATTTATTAAATTGCTCAGACTTTTGTAGTGTTTTCAATGAAAGAGCCAGTGGGGGGGAAGGTTTGGTCTCTGTTAGATGTGTCTGCAGAGGAAATCTCCTTCAAGGAAGATTTGCAGATGGCAAATGAGAACGTGCTGGATTTTTCCAGAAGATGTTAAAATCTTCAAGTTTTTAAGCTTGAAATTCCATCTAGAGAATTGGATAACTGACTTTTTTAGGGAAGAGTGTAAGGTTTCACCTCAGCCACTTCAATGCACATCTAAAGGGAGAGAGTGCCTTTGTCACCCTGCAGTTGAACTCTGCCTCTGACAGGACAGACTCAAACCCTGCCACCCTGCCCAGCTGTTGGAATATCACCCACTTCATTAAAACAGCTGAGAAATTCCAGTGAAAGAGCTGGGAGCCCTGAGAACTGAGGGTTTTGTAGAAGAAACTAAGACTGATGAGAGTAAAAGACTGAATAAAACCCTAATTATATCACTCTAAAAGTGCCAAGTATCTTAAAAATATTAATCTTGGAAATTGGAGGAACTGGAGTTTTGCATCATTTCATTAATTTTGTTAATTATGGGGTCATTTCTGCTGAAATGTGCCAGGTGTGTCAGGATGCCACTCAGAGCACTTAAAAATCAACCAAAAGTACTTTTCTTTATTCAGTGTGGCTGAATATTCTCTGATAAACTTTGACAAAAGTCAGTGCCAGGCTGAGTTGGCTGGGAAAGGGAAGGCAGGAATATCTGTACCCACCTCTGCACTGCCCATCCGTGCACACAAAGCCCTTTGCTCCTGAGCCAGCAGCCTTGGGGCTGCTCCATCTCCCCTCTGAAGACAGAAGCCAACAGTAGAAAATCCCCAAGAACAGCTTGCAGGGAAACAGGCAGCAATCCTGGATTTCCAAAATGCCAGCAGTGTTGAGATGAGTCAGGGGGTTCCTGGTTTTTATAAGAGTTTTTGTGCACAGATAAAATACCTTTAATTCCTAAGCTCAGAAGCCTGGTGTCCACTGAGCAAGAATGGCATGGGTGCAAGGGAGTTCCAGCCTTTTCCTTCAGTCCCAAGGGACTTCCAAGGCACAGTGTCCTTGCTTGCAATCTGCTTTTGTGAGGGTGCCTGGAGGCTTTTGTGCAGGTAACAGCAGTTTGCCATTTCACTATCCACTCCTGCCCTTGGAAATTATTAAAATCCAGGACATCTTTGGAATGGGAAATGAAATGTGTTCTCCAACAACCCCCTAAAACTGCTCATGTTGCTGGCAGCTATGTTAAAACAAGGGTGTTCAAATAAAATTCCTATTAAAAAAATTGAATTGAACTTTTCAATGGAATTAGATTTTCCTGAAATTTTATTAGGTGGCAGGTTCATAAACTACAACAGAAACAAAGCAGGAAAAACCAAATCATTCTTTATGAGCCATAAAAAGGTAACAAAGGGACCAAAAAAGGGAATCTTTTGAAATATTAAGTCTACCAAAGGGAGTTTTGTCTTTGTGACTCCTACATGGAGTCATAGGCTCCTACAGATTTGTTAAGGTTACAAGCTCATAAAACATGGAGTAAAATGAGGTCTCAGCTAAATTGCAACAGCACTCCCAGCTCCATTCCCAGCCCAGAGCAGGAGGGGATCCACAAGCCCCCCGAGCCCTCCATGCCCTGGTGGCACTGGCTGCTGCCAGGGGAATGGCAGGGGGAGCCCAGCAGACAGCCCTGGGACCAGCAGGAGAGCTGGCATCCAGCTGGGCAATGCCAGCACCAGCTCAGCCATTCCCCTCCCACACATCCCAGCTCACTTGGGCCTGGATGTTCCCTGGGCTCCCCCAGCACATCCCAAGCTCTGTCACACACCAAGACACTCCCCATGATCCAAAAATCCCTCCTGACCTTGCAGGTCACAAACAAGCAAGTAAGTCTTGGCTGACTTTGAAGAATTTCCTTTGCCCCTTGCAGGATTAAATCCTAAGGGATTATTTTGCCTTCCCTCCTCCTGCATTTTGAGTTAAAACCATTTTGTTCACCTGCTCTCCTTGAAGTGCCACTCACTAATTCAAACCACACTGCTCTCCAGAGCAGGCTGCATTCCAGAGCAGGGAAAAATAGCCAGTTTTCTGTAAGAAATTCTGAAGAGAAGAATGCTCCAGTCTGAAAAGCACTGAAAAAATAGATTGTTTTCAAAGACTTAATTGCAGCTACTCTTGAAGGGCAATTCCCTAATTCACTGTCACCCTTAGAGCTCATCCCTCCAGGCTCACAGGCTGGAAACTCTCTCAGTTACTGCTCAGCAGGTGAATCCATTGCACAGGGAGCTTACAGGAATATACTGAATATATACAGCTGCTTCTATTTATCAGCTTGGTTCTGTGACTCTGGACTTACTCAGCAAAATAATCCAAACAATGGCTTTGCCTTTGGGAATTGGTTGCCATAAACAAACGAAGAGAAGTGAAACAGTCTGAGGTCAGCCAGTCCTTTGACCAGGGCACAGGAGTCAAATGTATCTAAAATAACTCCATGTCCTGAAATAACCAAGAGCTTCTCTGAAGTGTTGTTTTAAGTGTTTGGAAATGAAGGGAGAGGCTTCTAGTGGGATCTATGGATTCTGGAAGAGGATAAGTGGTCATTCAGCAAGGTTTACATCCTCTCATCTATAGCACTCTATGGTAGAGATAACATTATGAGCTTCTTGCTGCCCCCTCATGAATAATATCATTCATGCTAATTAATCAAGGAGCTAATTAGTAATACAGATTAATACTTTTACCAGAACAATCTTCCAGAACAGTTTGAAGAGTAATTTCAAGCCAACCCCTCCTTTTCCCAGATCCTGTGAGAGGTTCTGACTCTGCACCAGCACCACTTGCAGCTTTCCAGAAGCAAATCTGGGAAGAGGAAAAGTGGCAGAGCACAAGAGGTCCAGACCCCTTGCTGGTTCCTGTTCCTGCCCAGAAAATGAATTTATAATTCCAGATAATGACACAATTGCATGGGGGACGGGTTGCTGTGAAATAACCTCTCCCAAGAGTGCACAGAACATTGTCGTGCTGAAGCTGAGGGTCAGGCTGCCCTAACTCCCAATATTTGTGCATATTCAGCAGTGACTCACGAAATTATGAGCCAGGGCTGGTGACCTCCAGGAATTCAGCAAGAATCAAAAGGGAGCTGAGCATTTGTGTGGGTAATTAGAATGTCCACCTTTAGAAGGGGTCAAAGAAATACAATATTAGAGGAGAAATAAAAACCCATTGGGATTCAAAGTCAGAAAACATGAGGAAAAAAATTCCCAGAAGTTGCGTATTATATTTTTATCCTATTGGCAACTTTTTGCACCTTTCCCTGAAACCTGTGGTCCCGGAAAATGCTGGGTATTAAATGTAGCAGCAGCTGGGACAAGGAGTTCTTTTGGACAGGTTTGAATCCTGTGTTCTCACATAACAAGCAACTTCAAAATACTCTTTGTGAACTGAGAACTAAAAGTTCTCACTGTCCTGACAGTGAAGAAATAACTTTCTCAGAAGCATCTGGGAGTGCTGTACAGCAGGAAGTGTCTGTACAACCTGGAATAATCCAGACCCATCGCAGTGCCCTGGTCTGGAACACTTGAGGAGCATCTGCAGAACTCCAGCACCATGCTCTCCCTTTGCCCTGCATTCCCACACAGATACACACAAGGCTTTCAGAAGCTGACTCCTTAAAACTGGACACCATGTGCTCATGGAATACCTGGAAGAGCAGAGGCAGGAGCACTGGGAATGTATCCTTGATAACATGAATGCCACCCCTAAGGCTCTTTTTCTGATTCAGTTCTTTCTTCCCTTAGGTTGAAGTCAAGCAGACAAATGGAAGAGCTGCACTGAGGAGAAAGTCTCATCTGCACAGGGAATCACTCACAAAGCCATTTAAATATCATCTGCTTGGGCTTGGTGCCAGCTCAGAATGGTTTCTCTGGGGCACTGCTCAGATTTGCTTTCAAAATACAGGTGACCAATGGTTTGGGTCAGAGGGGCTCCTAAAGATCATCAGGTTCCAAGGGCAGGGATGACACCCAAATCCAGTGTCTTGGGCTGCAGTGCAGGATGTGGCAGGGGTCTGGGCTCTGTGCCCAGCTCTTGGAACTGGGGCAGGGGCTGTGGCTGTGGCAATCCTCTGCTCATGGGGCAGCTGTTCAAAACCAGCTGGGGCAGTTTGCTTTCTCCCTGCCAGGAGCCATCCTCCCTGCAGCAGAGCTCTCCTGCTGATGGCCACTGAGTGTCCCTGCAGGGCTGAGAAACTGAGCCCATGGCAGGGCAGAGGCTGCGCCCAGGGCAGAGCCCAGCATTGCTCCCTGCACACAATCTGGCAGTTGGCACAGCAGGGCAGCCTTGCCACGGCATTGCCAGAGGCAGCCCAGGCCCAGCCGTGCCCCCTGGAGCTGCAGAGGGAATGTGCCCCTTGCTGCAGGCTCCCTGCCCCAGCAGAGCCCCCTGTGCCCCTGCAGGAGCTGCAGCCCCTGGGATGGCTCTGCTGCCACCCCCGACCCACGGGGGGCAGGGGGATCCTGACTCTGCCAGGGGGTGCCTTTGGATGGCTGCATTTGGATTGTAATTCTCCTCATAAAGAACTGGTATTGCTAGCCCCATCTCTTTGCCTGAGAAACCCTTAATTTCAAAACGATGACAATTCAGAGGGAGGGGGTTTGCATTCTCCATTCCAGGGGAGGCTCCTGCCTTCCTCAGCAGACACCCGTCCTTCAAACTGAGACATCCAGACACAGTTCTGCTGTTCTAAGATTTCCCTGCCTCTCCCAGGACCCAGGGCTTCCTCCTGAGGGATTTGCTGGTTTCCACACCCAAAGGCTGGCAGAGAAGGCAGTTCTGGAGACATTTGATTATCCCAGCTGATTTGGTAATTCTCCCAAGAAGCTGAGTATTAATTTGGCAGCTTTCCAGGAACATTGATGCATGAACTACCACAACTGCAAGGTACTGTGCTCAGGAACTGCTTTACAAATCAGCTTCTTGATGGGTTTTGAGTTCTCATCTTTTCCAGGGGACAAGAAGCCATCAAGGCAATTGCTGTGATTAATGTTTTATACGCAGCATTTTGAGGAAGGAGTCAATGCATGTCACCAACACACCTCTATCCCAGGGAATCGCAGAATATCCTGAGGTGGAAGGGGCTCACAAGGATCATTCCCTGGCCCTGCACAGACCCCCCAGCAATCCCACCCTGATTGACCAAACCCTCCTGGAGCCCCGGGGCTGGGACCATTCCTGGGGAGGCTGGGCAGAACCTTTCCCTGATATCCCACCTGGCTCAGGGAATGGTGTGAACAGCACCCGTGGGGGCTCAGGGCTCTTTAAGGCAGCACACACAGGGTGGTAATTCAGTCTCCAAAACTGCTCATGTTGCCTCCAGTAAAGAGCGGTTCCTGAGGTTTTTTCTGACTTAAAATACCTTAGAAAAAAACAAATTCACTGAGCTACAATAGACACAATGGACTCTGTGAAGACTGTGAGAAGTGGAGACCTGCTTTTCTCTTACATCACTGTAAATCACTGTGAGCCATCAGAGAGTTTGCTCACACAAGGAAAGGGAACCAGACCCTCATTTTAGGTTCTCCTGGCCATTTGTGACCTCTGCCTGCAAAACCAAGAATATATAGCCTGATTTCAGGCGTTCTAATTGACCAAGGCTTTTATTTTTTATGTTAATTTATTCAGCACCCATAAAGTCTTCCTGTGGTTAATTAGAGAACTCACTGGAGCCTGTCTAAAGATTTTATAAATATGAACACATTATCTCTTATTGCATCTCCTTTCCTTGCCTATTAATCTCACAACAATTAAAGTAAATGCTTTTTCAAGAAAAAAAAGCTTCTAGGAAACTCCATGCTAAAGGACAACAATTATTCCCAAGTTCATTCTTATGGGAAAGAATAACCCAAAATGCTACAAAACCAATGAAAAACTGGTAGAGAGAGAATATGTTGGAGAGCAAGCTGCTCATTTTACACCAGGATGTGATGCTACACCAGTATGAACATTCACTGTAACTGGAAAGAGATTAAATGCCACCTTGGATAAATGCCTTGACCAACCCATGACACTGAGGAGCTCCTTTAACTTTGTTCTTTGAATACCCAAGGTCTAAGTAAGCAGAAGAGGTCCTAGAAAAATGGAACCAAAGTAATTCATGGCTTTTCCTGAAGATAAATTTGATTCTCCAGTAACTCAGCTCTAGTGAGAAAAAGTTCAAGCTCTAAGAGCTTCCACACATTGAAACAGAATAAAAAAATCAAGGGAATTTTTGGGCAGGTAAAAATCTCTGCATATCCTGCACTGGCCCTGAGACCTTCAAAGGCACATGGCTGAGGAAATGCTCTGCAAAACAAATCAGTCCCTGCTGGACCAAATCAATCCTGGCTGAAGCTGCAGGGAGGATCCCATGCTATGGCCCAGCATGAACGCTGCTGAGAGGAACTGGAAGATTCCTGAGACACTGCAAAAATTATTGGAGACCACACTGCAAAATTATTGGAGACCACACTGCAAAAATTGGTACGGGCATTCTGAGGGCTGGTTCTTTACCAGCACATTGTGTTGCATGCTTGAAGGAGGTGTTTGAGACAGGAACAGGGGAGGGAATATGCAAAAGAGCCATTATCAACATTTACTTGCTCTTCCACAATTCAGTGGAGCAGCACAAGGTAAATTTAGCTCTGAGAAAAGACTTCATACAGAATTCTGCAGAACTCAGCTCCTCTCAACAATATTGAAGGTCAAACTCAGGAATCAAAAACTCTTGTCTTAGCGAGGATAAAGATCAAATATAACTAATATTCATTCTCTGGAATCTAATCACAGACAGTGGTTGACTTCATTAAGCAATTTCTCTGGTCAATTCTGATTTTGTGCATTTAAATAATTCCACAGACGAGTCAAATGGATTCGAGAGAAGCAGCCCTGAAAATTGAAATTGCTCCTTGTGCAACTGAATGTAGCTTTTGCAAATTCCCCTGTCGTTTTACATGGAGACAGAATCTTTCAGCACTCCCTCATCTCAACTGCTCAATAGTGGGATTTGTTCAAACACTGCTGTGCTCCACTTTATCAACACCATTAAAAAGCAGAATTCTTGCAGAACCCTGTCTATCCATAGAAGACTTCATCTCACTGGGGAAAGAAGTTTATTCATCTAAAATCACCACATTTACAACAAGGCTGGATGAAAACACAACCAAAAAAGAGAACCACCCCTTCTCTTCTTGATTTTTTGTGGTGCATTTCGTTTACCTGATCAGTATAAAGCATGCAGTCGGCTGGCAACCTGCTCAAGCTCATTTTTCCCCCCATGCAGAATGAAGATTTCTACAACACAGTTTTGTTAATTCTGGGAGCTGGGCTAGATTAGATTAGATTTAAAGTCTTGGAAAAGAAAATGAGCTTCAGCCACAATCTTGACAGCAAAATAACAATGTCTAAGTTTATGTCGGCTGTTGAGAGCCCACAGAATAAACACTGGCCTAATAATCTCATTAGAACTGATTCCATGGGCTGGCCATTCCGGGATGACCTCACTGATAAACAATCCCAAGTATTTATTGGACTGTACACTGGAAATATCAGAGGAGAAAGGAGAAGGATAGGCTTGAATTACAGTGCATAAGTAAGTTCCTACCACTGTAATCCTACTTCTCTGCTATTTTTATAATCACAGGAGTGTTCTATTTCATTTTCCCCAAGGTGAATGGCACAAAGGCATATGGAATAAAATGAATTTGCCTTCTTTAGGATTATTTTATCATCTTACTTTACCAGATGCATAATGCAAATTTCTTATCTCTTGCCCAGCAAATCTTTGTAGCCTTTTCTACATTATTGTGGATGTAGCCATATAGACACTCTCATACATACAAATTTAAACAGTGAGAACAGTATCTGAAGAACCAAGGAGCAAAAAAAATGAGGTGGGTTATGCAAAAATAGTCGTGATTACAAAGAAAAACAGCAACATTACCATAAGGGCAACATTCACTTGGAATGTGCATTTATATTAACTCTTTTTAATAGATATTTTCTCCCATTTTCTTTCATTTTAGAAGCCGAATTTAAATTTGTTCTCCGTATTTGCTCACAGAATAAAAGTTTGTCAGAATTGTCACTCACTCTGTTACCCCTCTAGAGAAAAGCTGGAGTCAATACTGAACCAACTGCTGACCTGCAACCAATAATTTATATTTTTTTAATTTTATTTATCCCTGCCTAGCTAATAAATCATTACAGAAACAAACACAGATTCAGAATATCCATACAAACAATTCCAGAGATTTGTTTCAGTGAGAAGACAGTGAATGCAGTTCTGGGATGGGAAGCTGTGTCCCCAAATGTGTCACTGCAGCAGGAGCAATGACAGGACGGGGTGAGCGAGTGAGTGCTTTGGACAAGGCACAGTCCCAGCAGCGAGAGGTGAATGTTCCTGGGCTTCCATGGCCACAGGGAATCGCTGTGGTCCCAAACCCCTTGGTGTGTGCAGTCACAGTCAGCAGCAAACAGCAGGAATGAGAGGGGCAGGAATGAGCAGTGGAATGAGAGGGGCAGGAATGAGAGGGGCGGGAATGAGCAGGGGCAGGAATGAGAGGGACAGGAATGAGAGGGGCAGGAATAGAGAGAGGGCAGGAAATGAGAGGGGCAGGAATGAGAGGGGCAGTGAATGAGCAGAGAATGAGCAGGAATGAGGGGCAGGAATGAGCAGAAGTAGGAATGAGCAGGGGCAGGAATGAGCAGGAATGAGAGGGGCAGGAATAGAGAGGGGGCAGGAATGAGCAGGGGTAGGAATGAGCAGGAATGAGCAGGGGCAGGAATAAGAGGGGCAGGAATGAGCACAGCCTTTGTCCCCCCACACCCCAGCGATGTCCCCAGCACCACAAAGCTCAGGAGCAGCCCTGCAACAGCTCCAGCTCTGGAGAACAAAAAGTCTCTGCCAAATGTAATCCCCAGTCCTGGCTAGGACCCTTCTTTTCACCCCAGTGAGCAAATTCTGCTGCTCCCTGCACTCAGGGCAATCCCTGCATTCCTCGAACTTCACCCAGACAAACTCCAGTTCCTGCTCCAAAGGTGCCTGGGTACTGTTTCCAAAATAATTACACGTAGCTCTTGTTATTTTTAGGGCATCGAGGAGAAAAGCGTGTATTAACTTTCAGCAAAGCAGCATTTATTAAACGCTCTACACCCGGGATAAAACGTTGGGAAGGCTTGGGCCAGGTTTGAAGGGCAGGAATCGGGAATCCTCCTTGGCCCGGGTAGGGAATGCCGCAGTGCTGCCCGGAGGAGCGGCTGCAGGAACGCCGGTCTCCCAGGGACATCCAGCGGTGGCACCGGGAAAGTCAGAGTTATCCCGGATCCCTGATCCTGCAGGGCTCTCACACACAGCCTGGAGAGCTTCCCGTGGGGCACAGGACTCACTGCGCTCTTTCGATGCGACAGGCAGAGTTCTGCAAACTGCAGCGGGGCTTCGATCAAAAATTAAAAATCAAATTTTAAAAAATTACAATAAAAAGCCCAGGAGCAGCTTTGAGAAGAGGCTTCAAGGGGCTCTGAGCACCCAGGAACGTCCTGTACCCAGCAGAGTGAAAACTGCCCAAATTCCGGGCTAGATTTGCATGTTTATTTTAATTTATGCTGTTTGCATCACCCCATGGTGATGCAGCTTTGCAGCTGTGCTCCCCCTGCACTCGGTCCCTGCTCAGGCAGAGATTCAGAGGGACAGTTTGGCCTCTCCCCTGAGCCAGTGCGAGATTGGTGTCTGGAGCTGACAGACGACAGCCCCTCCTGATCCACAGGGAGGGTGGAAATCAGCAAAGAGAAAAGGATGGGAAATCAGGGAAAGATGAGAGACCTACAGAAACCTTCCCTGGCAGCATGCATCTGTCCAAGATACTATTTTTAAATGGAAAAGGTCAACGTTAATTATTAATAATAAATATTATATATATATTAATAATATATTATATATATATATAATAATAAATTTTAAAAGGTAGAATTAATAATTTTAGCATGATATGAAGAAGCCCAAGCTTGAGCCCTGTCCTTCCTGTCCCTAATTCCCACAAATTCTACCCCTGGCACTGCAGCTGTGCAGCTTCAGCTCCCACAGCCTGGCAACCTGGGCACTGCATTCCCAAAGCAGCTTTGGGCCTCTTTTGGAACTTTTGTGCAAATAAGTGGGAATGAATTCAAAGGTTTCTCAATACCTTACTTGCCATTTTGGGCTGAATCATTTAGAAAGTCCAGCTCCCTTCCTTCAGGAAAACCCAGTTTTCCCAGGCTTTGCTTTTCCTTTCTCCAAGAGCCAGGATGGGTGGAATGTTCTCAATGTTCTGTTACCCAGGTCAGCAGCTTTAATAATCCCTTTGTATCTATAATTAAATGTCCTTCTTCAAGACTGCAGGTGCTTATGTTGCTGTGGACAGGATATTTTTTAATTTTCTTCCTCACCCCTCAACTTTTGTTAACCTCTAGAAGTCATGGAGGGGGAGAGAGGGAGAAAGGTTTGAGTTTGTAGGAAATAATTTTTTCATTCAGACCTTTATGTTTAAGAGACTGGGAGGTTTTTTGTCATGAATGTTTCTAAAATGCCAAACTCTCAAAACAGTAATTATATTTAATGAAAACCAGGCTACTACTGTGATCTGGGACCTACCTCAATATCTAATAATTGAGTTAATTTTAAAACATTGGCTCAAAATAAACTTGTAACTTCAAAGAGAAATGAGAAGTCAATGAGAAAGCTCTTGGAGCAGCATCAGCACTGTAAACAGTGAGCTCCAAAATGGGCTGGATGCAAAAATTCACATGGAATGGCACAAAATCATTTCTGAGGCCCCGAACTCACAGGGGACATTAATTTGTTGGGTTTGGGTTGGTGATTTTTTTCAAAATTGTCTTCTAAATTGCAGAAAACTGATGAGTAGTATTTAATCTTCATGTTTGGGGATGGGATTTAAAAGTGCCCTCTGGACTGTAACTAATTCAGTGTAACTCAAGCACAGTCAAAGCAATAAAAATTCTGTCCTGACACTGCCAGACTGGCTGGGGAGAGTTCAGGTGGAAACTGCACCTTGTGTGCTTTACAATGGGCTTCTTTATTTCACTTTTTAAACTCCTCTGTCCAGGACTTTGAAGACAAAGACTGTTAATTGAGTTCTAGGGGTTTTGAGGGGAGAAAAAAAAAGCATAAAGAAGACTTCAAATTTACTTTATCAAAATGTTATGGAGTAAAATGAAATGTAATTAAAGTAAAATGGCCTGAAGAATATTGCTAATAGTCAGTGCCTTTCTCTATATAACAGCTGGGGCTTTGTCTTAGTAGTTATTTTAATATTTTCTGTGCTCATAATCATCTAGCTCAGATAAGTCCTCCACTGTGGGATGTGTGATATCTCGTTGTATTTTGGGTCCTTGTAATAAGTAAAAGGGTTTTAAACCCCAAATGAATTCACTCATGCCACAGGTAGAGTTGTTCAAATGGGAGTTCCTTGTGTTTAATCTCTGTGAAACTCCAGATTTCTCCTCAAAGATGGACTGACTTCAAACAGACCTTGAGCAAAGCAGACAAGCTGAAGTCCCCCCAGACAAATATGGCCCATCTGGAATTTGGAGCTCTAATGGGCCCCAGAGGCTGGAAATGAAATTCCTCCCTCTGGAGAGGACAGTGTGTGCCGGAGCCTCATCCCCTCCCAGCTGGAATGTTGAAGTGATCTGCTGGGGACTCTTGCCTGACCTCAGG
The DNA here is from genome assembly GCA_032173965.1 of Sitta carolinensis. NCBI lineage: Eukaryota > Metazoa > Chordata > Aves > Passeriformes > Sittidae > Sitta > Sitta carolinensis. The sequence continues at coordinate 16,947,061 of CM063286.1, forward strand.
GACAGGCCAAGCCCAGGCTGAGCTGTGTTAAATCCCCTCTGCCAGCAGCAGCTTTCCCCATTCCTTCCTGACCAGCAATTCCCATGCAGATCCCCTGGAGCCCCAAAAGCTGATGTTATCTGCTTTCCCTGGGCTAGGTTCAATCCCAGTGGGGTTTATCCTGCTCCTTTGGACACAGCTGCTCTGCACTGAGCCAGGCTTTAGTTTGGAGGAGGACTGAGCACTGCAGCTCCCACCCAAACCTCATGCTGCCAACAGCTGCAGCATCCAGGTGCTGCTCCAGTGTTGAGTGAATCCTTTATTGAAGCTAGATTTGAGGCTCCTCAAATACAAGATTTCTGCAAAGCACCACAAGCCATTAGAAAAGGAGCCTTTAAAGCTTTTGGAGAATGTCAAATTGTTAAAGGCACCTGTCTGAACTCATGGGGAGTGCAGAGGGGCCAGCTCAGCCTTTGTCTCCACCCCTCTGCAGTCAAAGAACTTTAATCTGGCCAGGTGGAAATATTCCTGACTCAGCCATTTGGCTTTGCTGGGGACAAACTAGAGGATGCTTGTCAAGCTTAGCCCTAATCTACTGAGAAAAGCTGCCATGGTCACCTCAGAGGAACTTTCTATCAGTGTCATGTGCAGCCCATCTGAGCCGAGGTAACAAAAGGCAGTTGGGTTCATTGTGCTACCCAGGCTGTTAAATAAATCCCTGGTCAGCCTTTCATCTCTAAATATGCAATTATATTGCACATCATCTGTCCCTGAAGAGCAACCACAGGGTTTGGGTATGGCAAAGGCACTGCTGGCCCAGAGCTTCTGTCTGTGGGGCTGACACTTCCCTGCCAGCTTTGGGTCAAGTGATCCCCCCAGGGGGAAGGCACATGAACACACCTGACAGGTCAGATGCTAAACTCACAAATATTCTCTCCTGCACAGTTTAAGTGGGCACTGATTACTTTGTCACCTCTCAGTACTTGTCTCTTTATTTTTTAAAAATAATCTGGATCATTGTTTTTAATTTGCCTTACGGGGAAATTTTGCTTTCCAGCCTTATCGCAACCCATTGCCATAATGGGATGTCAGGGTTGTCATTGCTTCGTGCTGCACACTCACAGACCTTGACACAATCTCATTCCGAATAGTTCAGGCAATCAGTGTTTTCATATTCTTTAAGTTCACAAAAATTCTTGTTTCTGAACTCTTCTGGTGAAAAGCAGAAATGCATTTACAAATGTACACAAACCACTCCACAGAACGTTTTTTGCTACCTGGTAGTTTATGAAAAATTCTAACTTGGCCATGACAATTCTAACTGTACCATTAGCTAGCAAAAAAATGAAAACTAAGATTGTCCACTGTGTCTTTCAGTACTGAGCAACTTGAAAAGTGTTTGGAAGGTGTTTTGTCTATAGTTTGTTCTGATATTATAGTAATTACATTCTTCCAACAAAGCAGGCATGAAAATAAGAAATCCCTCCTTTCATCACAGCCCCTCAGACTCCTCAAAATGCCTTTTGGTGACAGCAGAGGATGATTGCCTGTGCTTAAACCCTCCGTGGCTCTGAACAAATTTCATGAAAATTTGGAGCTGTTGAAGATTTTCTGTCTGAAATTGGCCTCCTGTCATTTAAAAAGTAACAAAACAAAGGGTAGCTTAAAATCATGTTGAGAAGAACGACAAGATCTCCTGCAGAGGAGTTGAATTATGTTTGGAGGATTTGTGGATTAGAGGTGAAGATGCCTTGTCTCTTCCAGGTGAATATTCCAGACGTGGCAGCACGACTGGGGAGGCAGCGCAGCTTTCAGTGATTAATGCTTTGTCCTTTGGCACCACGGCTGCTCTTCAGCGTCTCTGACTTCCCCATTTAAATGCAAATGCCCTCAGTGAAAAGGCAGTGCCATGGAAGTGCCCTAAGTTTAGCAGGAGTTCCCGTTGTGATGCCTCTTAATCAGGGCAACTCCTGCACAAAGGTGACTGACAAGGCAGCTCCTTCATCCCCGGTGAAATCAAAATAGGTCACTCCATAATTCCAGAACGTTTCCACGCACCGAGTTCAACAAGGTCTTTGTGAATGAGATAATTCAGCCAGTTCTGCAGTTTCCCTAGTTCAAGATAAATGTGTTCGTTTATCTGCAGATTTTTTACTATTACTCTTCTTAATGATCTGAATTACTTCTGCAGTTTTAAAGATGTACATTTTAAGTGACCTGGCAGATTTCACATCCTCCCACTTCATCCTTTGGATCATTTTTGCCTCAGATTCAGCCAGGTGCAAAGCAGTGACTCTGTACTGGGTACAGGCTCTGCTCTTAGTTCTGTCCACGGACAAAGAATAGGGAGATAGAAGGGAGTTGTTTCTGGATAACACATTTAAATTCCTTTTACATTAGCTATTTGTGTGTTCATCAAACATTTATTCAAAGTGATCAGGAGAAACTATTTCCTTATCCCTGGAAGCACCACAAGCAGAGTTAAATCTTTGAGGAACAAGCTGCTGCTGCCACTGAATCACTCCCTAGCTGCTGGTACTCAAGCCCTCCCAGAGGCAAACTAAACCAATTCCCAGATGCTCCCAGATTCCAGCTTCTGAATGAACTTCATTCCAAGATGTGGTTTATTTTCCATGGTTAGGATGAGGCTCTGATGTAGTAGAGATTTTAGCAATGCACTGAGTCATGCTGGGCTCCAAAACCTCTCTGGGGTGCCCTGCTGGTCACTAAACTGATAAACCACGGTGACTTTATCATCTCTGAACCCCACTGCAGGAGTTTGGGATTCAAGGCTCACAGAGGCAAGGAGAAAACCAATTTTCTCAAGTGCAGACACAGAAAGGTTGAAGGAGATCCTAAAGCAGAGGACACAGGGGTAATTTCATCCAAAACAGAGATTTCAATCATTTCAATTTGGCCCCACTAATTACTCCAGTACAAGGTTTGTTTTGAAATACAGAATGAAGGGACACCCCATGAAAATAAGAGGCTTTGTAGATAACACTGAGCAAAAGATGTGACAGAGCTGCTTGAACATTAACATCAGTCACAAATTACTTTCAAGGCTTGGACATAATATTTGTTTTCTATTGGGATGCAAGAAACTCTGTGACTATAACTGTTTTAACCTTCCTACTGCTCCAAATGCAGTCTCCTAAAAGGAGCAACTCTCCCTCAAGTGAGGGAAACATGGGTTTAAATATTTGTCCATGGAATGAACTGCATCTGTTCTAACTTAGAGGAGATGGGAGAGGATGGACACTGCAGAACTGGAGGTGGAGAGGATGGACACTGCAGAACTGGAGATGGGACAGGATGGACACTGCAGAACTGGAGATGAGAGGATGGACACTGCAGAACTGGAGATGAGAGGATGGACACTGCAGAACTGGAGGTGGCAGTGGATGGACACTGCAGAACTGGAGATGGGACAGGATGGACACTGCAGAACTGGAGATGGGACAGGATGGACACTGCAGAACTGGAGGTGGCAGTGGATGGACACTGCAGAACTGGAGATGAGACAGGATGGACACTGCAGAACTGGAGGTGCAGTGGATGGACACTGCAGAACTGGAGATGAGAGGATGGACACTGCAGAACTGGAGATGAGAGGATGGACACTGCAGAACTGGAGATGGCAGTGGATGGGCACTGCAGAACTGGAGGTGGCAGTGGATGGACACTGCAGAACTGGAGGTGACAGTGGATGGACACTGCAGAACTGGAGATGGGGCAGGATGGACACTGCAGAACTGGAGATGAGACAGGATGGACACTGCAGAACTGGAGATGGGGCAGGATGGACACTGCAGAACTGGAGATGAGACAGGATGGACACTGCAGGACTGGAGATGGGACAGGATGGACACTGCAGAACTGGAGATGAGACAGGATGGACACTGCAGAACTGGAGATGGGACAGGATGGACACTGCAGAACTGGAGATGGACAGGATGGACACTGCAGAACTGGAGATGAGACAGGATGGACACTGCAGAACTGGAGATGAGAGGATGGACACTGCAGAACTGGAGATGGGACAGGATGGACACTGCAGAACTGGAGATGAGACAGGATGGACACTGCAGAACTGGAGGTGACAGTGGATGGACACTGCAGAACTGGAGATGGGGCAGGATGGACACTGCAGAACTGGAGGTGGCAGTGGATGGACACTGCAGAACTGGAGATGGCAGTGGATGGACACTGCAGAACTGGAGGTGGCAGTGGATGGACACTGCAGAACTGGAGATGGGACAGGATGGACACTGCAGAACTGGAGATGAGACAGGATGGACACTGCAGAACTGGAGATGGGACAGGATGGACACTGCAGAACTGGAGATGAGACAGGATGGACACTGCAGGACTGGAGATGGGACAGGATGGACACTGCAGAACTGGAGATGGGACAGGATGGACACTGCAGAACTGGAGATGAGACAGGATGGACACTGCAGAACTGGAGATGAGACAGGATGGACACTGCAGAACTGGAGTGACAGTGGATGGACACTGCAGAACTGGAGATGGGGCAGGATGGACACTGCAGAACTGGAGATGGCAGTGGATGGACACAGACTTCTTTGGGAGACCATCCAAGAAGGGAACTGCTCCACCCACTAGAGCACTACTGCCTTTTGCTAACAACAACCTCCAGAGACCCAGGAGGCCAAAATTAGGCAGAGCAGCTCAGCTGACCCTGGGAGATATCATCAGTGTGCAGCAGGCAGCTCTATATTTAGTTCCAGTCAACGTCACTTGTCACACATGGGGATGCACTTTACCTCCATGGTGTGTTTGAGAGGCAGATAAGCTTTGCCTCCACACCCTTATTTTGTGTTTGTGAGTAGTCTCTGGGCCCAGCTGCATTCCTCATCCAGCAGCAGAGGAATGGTCGAGGATTTCAAGCTGGAGAGTGGAACAGGACTTTACAAAAAGCCTGCAGCTCCTTATTTCTTCCTCCCCCATCAGGAGCCCTAACTCCCCTTGGCAGCTGTTTGTCCAGGGACTCATTTCCCTGGAACAAGGCAGTTGCAGGCCAGTGTGATCAAGTCAAAAAGTACAGATTGTGCTTAGTCTGTGTAAAATAAGGCAGTGGACCTTGAGGTTAGGCTTTCACACCCCAGGAACACCTCTGCCAGGTCCTCTGGCCCAGGAGAGGCTGGCTGTGAGTCCTTTAATCCCAGTGCTGCATTTCTGACTTAAACAGAAATGATAAACAAGTGATGCTCATTCCCAACATCCTCCTCTCCTAACCTGGCCTGTCAGGTCTGTGCTTGCTGCAGTGCCCACTGTGGGGAATCATTTGGTTCAAATCCTTTGATTTACAGTTTTCCTGAAGCTCCATCAATCGGAGCAGCCCTGCCTGAGCAGTCCCTGTTCCCCCCTGAAACCAGCATCAAACTACCCAGGGCTGAGCATTGTGGCAGAGTAAAATGGATGGGTTTGGACCCAGGCAATGTCCAGTAAAATGGATGGGTTTGGACCCAGGCAATTCAGTGATACACCAGGCTGCTCAACTACTCAAAAGAAATGGTTTATTTTTCAATATGGAAAAAGATGTTGGCATTCTGCAGCAATTAAAGGGGAAGTGGGGGCACGTGAGGGAGGGAGTCAGATCAGCAGGCACAAATGTGACTGTGGCAAGGTTGTTAAATGAAATGTAAGAACTGAGGATGGAAAAGAGGGAGAAAGGGCAGAATTTAACAGAATTTACTCAGACACTCTCAGGAAGCAGATAAAAAAGCCATGCAAATGCTCAGTCCTCTCACCTATGAAGTGATCCAATGTACTGCCTGGTGTTTATGTTTACTCTTGCACTGAGAGGACTAAGCGCTGTTCCAAAACTCTGGAATCTCTGTTCTTTTAAGGGGATTTATTGGCTGGGCCACTGGATTAGGATTTAGTGCTTTGGGAATTCTGTTCTTTGTTGTATTCCTGTTCTTGCTCTGTAGCTTCTAAATGAAGGTCACCAACACAGCTCTTACTCTGGAGAAGTACAAAACTTATTTTCTCTAGGAAGGACAGCAAACACTGCAAATAACTCCACCTACAACATATCTGGCAGTTGCTATTGTCAGCCCTAACAAATGTTTCTCCAAGAGACATTATGTAGATATCATTATGTATAGAGATGCATAAATTAGTGACCAAAATTAGCTCAAGTAGCTGGTAGAGAAAAATATTTCTTGCAGGCAGGGTCAGCATTTGACTGGGCCAAGTTCCAACTAAGCTTAAGCAACTCATTTAATAGGGATAAGAAAACCCTGGAAAACAAACCAGCTGAGAGCTTTTGTTGTGTGGCACAGACACATCCAGCAATATTTTTGTCCTGCATTTCCCACTGTGGATCTGCTGTTTCTCACACTGTGATTATGTCCCTCTGCCAGGTGCTTTCAGCTCAGGGAAACAGGCAGAGACAGACTTGACTTGACTGAACTGTTGGGCCCTGTAAGAAAAATTTCTCCAGATTTCAGCTGCCTCAGATGTACCCAGTGTTCCAGGCACAGGGTTTGCAGTGCTGCTGGTTTTCAGCTAAAAACAAAGATGAAATTTGGGGTGTGCTTTAAAAATGGACTGAAGGTACTGGAATAAAACACCTTCCTGTTGTGTCAAAGTTGTGACTTTGAGAGTTGTGGCTCTCTGGGACCTGTGCAGAATTCAGTGTTTAAGGTGTGGTTCAGGCTGTGGGTGAGCTCTGAACTCTGTAATGCCCAAACGATTTAGTGACTGGAATTTCTACAGCCAGGCTTTGAAGAGGAGACAGAAAAATCAAGTGTTTTGAATGCAGGGATTTGTCACTATCAGTCACTGGGGTGCCTCATGTACCAAAGCCAAACCCTGAGCACAGGTGAGTGGCTGTTTTCTGTGCTCTGCACAAAGAGCAGCTCTGTCTTTTGGATGGTCAAGAAAAACTGTGAAATGAGGAATATGAAAAAGGAGGAACACAGTGTCTCAAATCTAGGATGCTGCTCATCCCTGCAGCAGCACAGCTACAGATTGCAAAAAGCACAAGATGTTGGCCAAGATGGCTCAGAGCTGGCAAACTCCAGGGAAGCAGAAATTCAGAAGGAATATGACTCAGGTTCTGCAGAGAAAAGCATGAAAAGAAGATTATGTGGAACAAACTGATGCTGGGAATGTGGAGTGGATGATCAGGATGAAGGGGAACACAAGAATCATCTGAACAAGTACTCATTTGGAACAAACAATGAACAAAAAAAAGGGTAATAAAATATCACAAGTCTTTCTCCCCTACAATTTAATTTCTTCACTGTTTCATGAGGAGGGATCAAACCAAAACACGAGTGAGTGAATGCTGTGTGCTTGTGTCCATGAGCTGCAGACACAATGCTAAAATCTGGGATTGGAATGTGCTGACTCCCTCCACCAACAGGTGCTGTCACAGTGAAGCAAGCCAGAAGCTAAATAATGAAAAGTAATTTATTTTTCAAAATCTGTAACTTATTTTCTCCCTTTTCCTGAATATCAAGATAAAATAGAGCAAATTTTCTCAGAATGTACTCTGATGTACTCTCATGTTCCCAGAAGTTAGTTGGCTTTGTGGTTTTGCTTTTTTTTGGATGTTTTTATTTGGGTAGCTTGTGGGGTGGTATCTGGTTTTGTTTGAGGGGTTTTATTGGTTTGGTTTGGATTTTTTGGTTGTTGTTTTGTTGTTTGTTTTGTTTTTTTTTTACCAAGGAACTATAAAGAAGTTTCTTTCCTGGAGATACTGGAATTTCTTCCAAAGTCATTCTCCTGTCACAGAATTCAACATTTACAACCCCCAGTGACATCACACAGATCCACTGTGACCATGACTCCAAATAAATGCTTTATGAGGGTGCCTCTATGTACCCCTGCTGAAAATAGATTTTTGCTGGTCAGACCTCTGCTCAGCTGAGTTACTCAGCCATGTGTAAGTGGTACCAGCAGAGGGTTACCTGATGTAAATCCAGGTATTCTGATTTGCTCCTCCTAATCTCAATCTTGAGGAGCTGTGAGTCAAACGGGTTTGCACCACTTGTAGCATTTGCAGATTGCCTGGAAAGTGTGTGGGAATTCAGCCCTTCCTGGAGGGTTTGTGGACTCAAGAAAACTCAATACTTGCTGGAGACTTCTGTTTCCTAAACACCTTCATTTCCTTTCAGAGGAATCGAAGCTAACTAAATCTCTCTGTCTGAACCAAGCTTTTCCACCAAGCAATCTTCTGGGCAGAGGAGCACTGAGTTTGTGCCTCATCCATCTGCATCCTGGAGGAATAACCCCAGGAAAATGACACCTCCTGTCAGTCCCAACTGCACCCAGAGGCTCTCCTGTGTCCCCAGCTACAGTGATCCTAGGCACCTGTGCAGGAGTGGGCACAATGCAGGTGAGAACATTCCTGCTGCATTCCTCCATGGATGCCATGCCCTGGGCACATCCTGCAGTCTGTAGGATCAGTGTGGCACACACCCACTGTCCCTCCAGCCACAGGGCTCCTCCTGGGAGCCTCTCAGCAGCTTGGCTGCCACATCAGGTCAGCTCCAGTGGCAGAAAGGAGCTGTAGCAGAGCCAGGACCTCCCCACTGGCTCCTCTCAGAACACCTTCCCAGGATGGTAGTGAAGAACTTTGTGTGTGTGGTGAGTGGCCGTGGCAGTCAGGTCCTCACTCCCAAAGCTACCCAGGGGAGAAGAAAGGCAGCTCCCTTGGGAAAGCCCCCCAAAAGGCAGTCTGGGCCTTGTCGGCTGTGTAAAGCACAAAGGGTGGGTTCCTCTGGCACAACGCTCCTGGCAATTCCCACTTCCTGTCTCCCAGAGCTCCTCTAAGTGCTGCTCTACTGCTGTGACATCTGACTTTGAAGCAGCAGAGTCATGAGTGACACAGGTCCTTACAGCCCCTGACATGAACATTGCCATTATGTAATCTGTGTGCCAGCCCAAGTTTATTTTTACAAGCATTTCTGTGCCCTCCATAAGCACTTGGCAATTACTGTGACACATGCTCCATGATTTGGGGACATGGGATTGAAAAGGACATCACTGGTTCACAGAGTGCAGCCTCCCGCATATAATCCTGTTAACAAGTTAATCAAGCTTTAATTTGGGACTGGGTACAGAGCCTGCCTGTGCTGCTCCTGCTGGATTCCCTTCTGGAGCCCATTCCTGAGTTAACAGGAGAGGTGTGGAGGTGAGGGGATGGACACTGAGGATGTTCTGCACAGGAAGGAGGCAGGGAAATGCTGCTGCCTCCAGGAAAATTGCCAAAATGGGAAAAACCCCGCAGGTGTTGTTCCCTGATCCTCTGAGTCTGAGCAGATCTCCACCCTGAGGAGCCAAGGCGTGTCTGGAGCTGAGGAGAAAGCAGATTCCACAGAGCTGCAGTGCACAGCTCAGGGCTGCTCTCCCTGCAGAGCTGTGCAGGCTGTCCAAGAGCTGTGGGAGAGCAGAGGGTTTGAGGGGATGGCAGCGGAGCTCTGGTGGGTCACAGTGCCAAAAGGTAACACACACCAAGCAGCCACTTCAGAACTTTTCATTGTTCTTCTCTCCAGACTCAGAATTGATCAGAACAATTTTGCATCAAACTTTGATTTTCATGGATTGTACTTCATTTTACATCAATTTAATTAGATACTTAAAAATTTTAAAACATTAGTTTTTAATAATTTCAAGTCTGAAAAGTATGGGGCTTTTTTACTCTCATGTTTATTTTTATGTTATTTTTTTTTCTTTCAACAGGACTGGTGCTAAGAATAACAGATGTAAAGTGGGAAGGTGTTTCAGTATGCAAGGAGGCAGCATCTTGCTCTAGAAAACCAGAAAATATTCATCAAAATAAGCAGCAGGCTTTGCTTAATCATCGTTTCCTTGCTAGAGATGAGCTCAATTTTAGTATTATTCAAAAGGTAAAATTAAAAAACACCCAGGCAGAATTTCAGCTTTAGTTGTGTGTTTATAAAATTTTGTAGTTGAAATCAGTGCTCAGGGAAGTCCTTTGTGCTGTTTGATTCCTCCTCCCCTGACCCCCAGGACAGCCTGGGGTAGGCAAGAATCATTCAGGGCCTGTTTGCAGTCAGTGATTCCTCCTGGTGACAGAATTGTGGGGTCAGTGTTTGCTCATGTTCACCCAGCCCAGACCCCAGGAAGAACCAGTCTGTGCTGAATACTGGGAATCTTCTGCTTTGCTTTGAGACCAGAATTCGCTTTTTTAGAAACTAAAGGTATTTCATGACCACACATAGAAAGAAGATGATGCAGCTGTGCTCCCTTGCTATAATAAAATTTATTATTTCTCATGTAGGTGAACGTTCATCTCATCCCATACAAATTTGGAAATTATTATCTCTGGAAACACCACCTTTTAACCCAAAGGAAGGTTAGGAATGAGCATTTCTAGGAGTGCTACCAGTATTTCCCAAGGTTTGTGGCACGGGTGTAAGGGAGCTCACAGCAGTGACCGTGTGGGAATAATTTCCCTCTGGAGATGGAATATAGGTGAATAAAAGCCTGGACTTTCCATGACACTGAGATAACAAGCTGCACTCACAGAATAAAATCCCTCCAAGTCCTCACTGATCTTAGGAGTTCAGAGACCCAGCAGTCCATCCCATTCCAAAAGTGAGGCTGCTGCTGTTGGATTTTCTGTTGAAAAGGCTTGAGTATCCTTAACCTTCAACAAATAATTGCTTTCTGTTTGATTTTCTTTGGCAGTGTAAAGAATTTGATTTGAAAGCTCTGAGGGCCTGAGCTCTGCCCTGGGCTGGCACTTTCTGTGGACCCCCTCAAGCTGGTGATGTCCTTCCCATCCAGCTCTCAGGTGGTGCTTCTGTTCTAACTCTACTGCTGTCTGAGAAGCAATTCTCAATTCTGTTCTCTGTTCTCTCCCTTTTTTCCCTCCCACTTTTTGGCTGCACTATCTATTAGACTGTGAGCTCTTTGGCAGGAGGAATGAGAGTTACCATCTGCCTCTGCAGTGAGGAGCACTCTTAGATGCAAAGAGAGAGAAATGCTTATGATAGCTCATCAAAAGATCAATTAATGTTAAGGAAGAAAACACTGAAGTCGGGAATTCCCAACTTGTCCCAGCTTTGAATTCCACTTTTATCAGACAAATACGATCAAAACCTCCTCGGAATTACTGGGGACCCTTCTTGAAGCTGCCAAATGTTTGAGCTGCAACTGCAAATCTGGTGAAGCTCTCTGTGGGAAGGCTGAGCACTGAGAGAAGCTGGTTCCTCTGTGGAAGGGCTGAGGGAAACACAACAGTACAACTGAGAAATCCCTTAAATCTTTGTAGCCAATTACCTCAGGAATTACATGGTAAACGTTTAGCAGAACCTCTACTCCCTACAACAAAAGCTACAAACCCTTCTAAGCACTCTACAGCAAGATTAAGCCATAACATTTGTAACTCCAAAGCCACAAATCACAGATGTAAAAGTTGCAGTTACACAAGAGCACTGGATAAAATATTAAAAGCTATAATCTATAATACAAGCTGTGTCTCCTGCTGTCTGTCAGTGAGAGGGTGTCACTGAGCACTTCTGCACACCCTTGGTACAGAATGAGACATCTGACTCCCCTGCAAGTGCTGCAGACAATCGGTTTTCTCCATTTTTGCATGTCCCAAACTGCCAAATCCTTGGAACAAAAGATGATGATAATAACAGATTAACTCTTCTTTTCTGAGCTCAGTCCAGGGAGCCGTCACAACGTGCTTTGTGCAATATTCTTTAACAACCTGCAGTTAGACAGTCAAAGATGTTTTTGAAATTATGATGGCAGTTGCTCAAAGGTAAATCTCTAAGTTTTGATAAAATAGCATTGCCCTTCAGCTAAGTCCATGTAGGTGAAAGGAGAAAGAGAAAGAGCAGCAACATCTCATTCCTTCCCTTTCACAGATGCCTCAGCCAGCTTAGCACTGATCCCATGTAGCTGTGTACCCAGGCAAGGAGATCCTGGGGACTCAAAACTGGAGCCCTTACATTCTGAAAGAGGCAATTAGCTTTTCTGTGCCTAAATTTCTACTCCTTGAAGAATGGGAATGAAACCAGATTGATGAGAGACATGTGGAGATGGGAAAAGCTGACTTGCTGTAAAGAGGGGCAAACAGCTACTCAGTACATAAAAAATAGGCTGGATTTATGGATTTGCTCTCTAGGCAAGTGTCTGAAAACTGCTCCTGCAAGTCAGCTATCACACCACAGGTTTTCCTTTAAAAGTGAACACACTCCCTGTGCACATGGTTATGGAGACACAGTTGGTAAATAAGGACCAAGCAGTCCCAAACCACGAGAACCTGCTGCATCCATTAACTCATCAGGACAGCTCCAGGTACCCCTATTTCCTAGCAGAGGAGGATCTAATAGGATGAGCATTACAGTGACATGGTATTATCCAGCACAAACTTCCAGATGTGAGGAAAGCACTGCTGCCACTTCTGGCTCTGAGATGATCTGCTGGATGCCTGCTGGCTTCTCTTGACCCTTAAGGACAAGACTGGGAGACCAGGGGCGAAGGAGGCCCAAAACCCTGCCCAGGACTGGCAATTCCACCTGGGAAGCAACAGAGGTGACACTGCAGAGGGATCTGATCTGATTCTGCAATGCCTGAGGGTCTGGATGATTTTATTTTCCATTAAATTGGCACTGCTGGGGATTCTGCTGTGAAATGTTCCACTCTGGGGCTAAAGGACAGTCCAGCACCTCTGTTTGTTTTCCAGGGCATTCCTCAGTGGGGGGATCACAGCACCCACAGAGCCCAGGGTGGGGAATCCAGCCCTCAGAGACAGAGCAGGAGAGGAGCCTCCAGCCTGTCCTCCCCTGGGCTGTGGGAGGCTGGCTGTGGAGACAGCAGCATTCAGCAGCAGGTGGAACAGTGCCTGGCTGATCCCAGCATCCCGGGAAAACGAGGGGGTGGATGTGGAGGTGACTCAGCTCAGAGGAACAAGTAGCTCAGCTGGAGCTGAAATCCTACTGAGCCTGGAGCAGTCTCATTATGGCTTTTAAAGGACCTTCTCCACGGTGTGAAAACACAGCCTAAGAAACTGCTTTGGCTGCTGTTTGTCACAGGCAACACCAGCCCTCAGCCCCTTGCCAGGGCTCTGCTGGCTCCTCTCTTCACTCGAGCTCTCCTGAGCTCTCCATTGTTCACTTGGAGGATGTCAAGTTCAAAGCCATGCCTCCCTCTCCCCTGGGCAGGTACCAGTGTCCTTGTCACCTCCAACAAAGAATGAGCCTCTTCCCTCCCCTCACACGGCTCTGGACCTGCTCCCAAGAGCATGGAGCTCCAACAACAACCTGAGGCTCAGAGTGACACTTCAAACTTCTCAGAACTACCTAATTGTGAGGAGAGTGACCCAAAAAACACCCCACACACAAACACAGCATGACAGGAAATGTAATAGCAAATGATTTTTTTGCCAGTGCAGCAGAACTATTTTGAGCACTTGGTGTGGACTCCAGTAAACTTTATAAACCTTTTAAGGATTACCAAGCTCTGAAGTAGAAGTTTATTTTCTAAATACTGTGATGCAAGAAGGGACCTGCAAGAGCCACTCTGCTCCTGTTACTTTCCCTACAGTATCACCAGAAGGGAGCAAAAATATCTCCCATCTCCTCTATGATACAGCAAATGTGCAAGGAAAGCAGTTCTGTTCTCTCTTCATCCTCCTGCTGGGCTCCTCTAATCAAACAGAATGGATTGGAAAAGGTTTTTCCTAAAGGCCATTAGAGTTTGCTAATTATTGTGAAATGAGGATCAGTTCAAAATAATGTGCCTTTTTAAATTTGTTAATATTTACACCATCCCTGAGAGGAAAAAAAAAAAGGACAGAGTGGAAGAATAAGAAAAAAGCAATCTGCAAATGTTTCATTTTCTCTCTCCTATTCCCTAAAGCAGCATTGGTATCAGCTGAAATTAGAAGGGAATACATTGAAATAGTTCTGGCCCTCCCAATGTGTTTCTGAGGAGATACCCCAGAGAGGACAGCACTCACACCTTTTGAATGACCTCTCCTTGTCAGAGACCTGTCAATCCTTTCCACAGTTGAATCCCAATCTGCCTCCAAACAGAGAAGCTCAGGGAAGCCATTTCCACAACTCCACTTGTGTTTCAAAGCTATGCAATAGCTTGATTTGAGAAAGATACCAACCAGCACCTGGTAGTGCAGAATACTTTTCTCCTCACACTAAGACACAACATTATTTAGGATTTCAGCAGACAAAATCATGGCCAAAGAAGTGCATGAAGCAGCTCAGACTGATTATTCTCAGATAAAGATGTAACAGTTCTAAAATTCACTTTACAAGCTTCAAGACCTTCTTGCAAAACAGTGTTTGCTTAAACCTTCAATTGATGGACCTGGAAATAGCAGGCAGAAATACTCTGTTCTATTGACACTAAAAAACCCACAGTGCATTCTTGCCTTCCTCATTTAAACACGTCATGGCTTCACTGCTGGTTTTATAATTACCTTCAAAGCATTTAGTGCTAACCACAGATTCACAGAGCACGTGGGGTGCAAAGATCCTGCACCTCTGGTCTAGCACCTTCCTCTCCTTTACATTCTCCTACTGACATTTTACAGAATAATTTATAAAGAAATCCCCTCCCTCTGCTGTTTCAGCAGATCTCCAGAGACCTGCAGATCTTTGTGCCTCAGTCTCTCTTCCCTGCTCCATGAGACCTGCAGGACATGCAAAGCTTCAGGGATCCTCTCCCATCTGGAATCTCATTTGAAAGCCAACCCTTCAGTTGCCATTTTTCTTTGAAAATCTACATCACAAATGTGGTTCTTTCTATTTCTGGTGGCATCCCAATAGAAGAAATATTTTATTAACAAGCCTCCAGCAGGTCCTGTAAATACTGAAATCACTGAGGCTGCATCATCTGGCAAGAACAACCTTCTGGCTGGGGTTTGGATCAAACCAGCCACTGCAGCCAGCCTGGAGTCCCTGTTGTCTCATAGCAACAGGATCATCTGCTGAGGAAGCAGCACTGATCACCAGCTGGAGCACTTTTTGTTGTGGCTTATTCATGAGGCAAAGTCAGATGCATCCGTGGCTCTGAAATATCACTGGGACATGCCTTGAAACCCAATTTCATCCCCTGTGGCTGATGCTCACAACTCAGCAGCTACAGACAGGAGAAGGGTGCAGCTCTCTTCTTGTTTCCAACAGCAATATTAGAAATACATTCAGGAATATTCATTACACTGAGCAGCAAGGAGAAGCTGCAGCTCTTCATTGGTCTTTCTCAGGGCTACCTGACTCTGTCAGAGCTTCTTTACTGCTCCCTTCCCAGCAATTTCTGGAGCAAGGAAGATCTCACCATACTGGACTGGTGTTGTGCTCTGTCCAGCAAGCAAAACCAAGTTTTTCCTTTAACAACTATTTAGATCTAAAAGTAACAAAAACCCCCAAGGGGAAAAAAAAAGGGTAATCACAAGCACAGTCAGGCTTACAGAGGTATTTCTATACCAGACTGTTTGTTTGATTTTGTGGGGATTTTTTTGTAGTATTTAAACCCAGATTTTAATAAATTAAACTCTTTGGACGAGACAGGAGAAAACCTGAGTTGTAGCAACCTTTTGAAAAATTTCTGCATGCGAGATTTGTTCATGAGGCTTGCAATTACAAACCATAACCCAAAGAGAGGCACATGGCAATATTCTCAGCATAAACTCCTGAGAAACAAGGCAAGAACCCCCCCCAAATGTTTTATGATTTAGTGAGATCCACAGAGCTGTGCTGAGATGTATTTGTGTGCAGCCTGCAAGAGAAGGATGTTTTCATCTCAGCTGCAGGTATGACATGAGCATAACATAACTGTGCTAATGGAAAAACAACTAATATATCAAATGTGATGTTTTGCCTCTGATTTGATGAGCTTGGGAATATTTGACAATGACTGAATTTCTATGGTTTAAGAAAAACCTGTCCCTGTAACACCACATCCAGTATCTCGTGACTCCAAACAACCAAATAAGAGCTAAACCTCAGCTGAGATTTCCAACTGCTTTAAATGTTAAAATTGTTGCTGTATTATGGAAAGTGATAGCACTTTGATAAAAATGATCCCACTTTGAACATATTTAAGGAATAGCTCTGCTAAGGAAGAGGCTGCTATTTCCCCTTGTTGATTTACAGAGTAAAACTGTGGTTCAGCAGATGGCTCATTAAATTTTTGCACCGTGACTGTGGTAGGAGAAGGAAAAAAGGAACAAAAAAGAACAAAACCAAACCTCCCCACCACGAACACAGGAATAAGATGCACTGGCTGCTTGCTGCGTAATAAGAACTTTTTTTAGCTTTTATTCATTGTCTGCACTGATCAGCAGGCAATATCTAAACCTACTTTACAAGTGAATTCTCCTTATATTTACAAGCCAGTAAACAACTATTTCAAGTAGCTTTGGTTGTGGATAAGACATCCCTTTAGAGGAAAGACTGAAAATTCCATCTAGCATTTCCTGCTGTAATTACTTTTCCTTAAAAGCCTTTAAAAGGGAAGATTCCTGTTCATGATCTGTACACCTTCTGCTAAAATCTGAGTTCCAAGTCTGAACATCTCAGCAACAATCTTTACTGCCATCTATTCTATGGCCTGCCCTTCCTGTTTTCCAAAAACAAAATGCTGTATTTATTTTGAAAATGGGATATCCTGTTGGAAGGCTTTGAGAAAAAAAAAGAACATACTGAGCTTGGGACCTCAAGGATTCTTTCCGGCGACTTAAGAGAAATAAAGAAATAGTTCTAGTCAAGAAAAGGAAATATGGCAGGAAAAAAACACTCAGGAGTTACAGTCAGAGCAATCCTAGAGAAATAAATAGTACAGAAATAATCAGAATTACATAAATGGTTCTTTTTCCATGTACACCCACAGTCCCATTCAGGAACTGCAAGGAAAGGGGGCATGACAGGACACTGGGAAGGGATGTCCACACAGCAAAGACACACACACAGAATTACTGCCATTGAAACAACCAACATTATTAGAGAATTCTATGAACTGGAGCTTCTAATAATATATTTAATTAAAGGTAGGATCCTACGCTCAGCAAACATTCAAATAAACGTTGTTAACCACGACTCTTTATTCTCAGAATGTCCAAACTCCATATAATTATGCCAAGTGAGTTCTAATTACTTCCTAGAAGTATCTATGCAGATAATCATCTGCCCCCAGACTATCTCATGCTCAGCTGAGCAGCAGTAGAAGTCCCAATGTAACAGATTAGATTTGAGCAGAAATATTTATCCAGCTGCTAGAAGTACAAAGATAGAAAATATCTGCTAAATACTTTGATCTTCTTGAATATCAGGCACTGTAAAAAGTATGAAATACCATTATACAGCTGTAAAAGTGGAAACAAGGACTGTTATGCAAAACGAATGCAATGATGCATTTATTCAAGCATGCTGTCTTCCAAATAATCAGAATTTAAACTCAGATACTTTAGAGAAAAACTTCAGCAAACCACACCTGGAAAACTACGCCGACAACGTAGTTGGAAGCCCAGCGATTGAGATTCTTTAAACATCGTATTGCCTGTGACTCATGTAATTATCACATCTTTATCCAGCTCCTCCTGAGCTCTTTGTTCAGAATAATATCTTGCAGCAGTAAATTGCACATGCCGTTTGTTCTGGGCTAAAAACAACTGCCCCTCCCACTCAGCACCTTGGCAAGAGGAGCAGGCAGAGGAGCAGCTCTGCCTTTTCCCCTGTGCCTGGATCTGTTTGAGCACCTTCAGCAGACTCTGAGGGACAGATCAGCCCAGGGAGCTCCCACCCAAGGGGCACTGGCAGGTCTTGTCACTTCCCGAGTAAACAGATGAAATGCCCACACGTTGCTATTTTAAGTCGTGCTCTTGCTGCAGCACTGCAGGTGCTGTGCACTTCAAGCTGTACAGCCACAAACCTCCCACAAAGAGACTTCAGAGCTCCTCAGGGTGATGGGGGAAGTTTGGCTTTTAACTCGAATGCTTCCAACTCATGAGTTTTTACACTCAGAAATACATTCAGCTAACCAGTACAAGTGAACCCAAAGTATTTGATTTATTTTTAATAATCTCATCTGGTTCATAATGAATTTTTAACAATGGCAATTGTGAGCCTGCTACTTAGAGTAGCTTCCCTCAAAAGGGCACAGCCAACATAAATAGCTGAAAGGCTCTTTTTGAGTTTACTGAGAAATTTTTCAACCCTAGAAACCACTCAGAGAGCCATATGCAAGCTTAATGCTCACAAACCCCTATTTCAGCTGCTGAGCATGAACTTGTGTCTTTAATATGACTTTGGAAGAGACTCAGTCCAGTTCTCCCATTGACTTGAGCTCCTCTCTTCATGAACCATGGTGAAGAACAGGATTTTGCTATTGTAGCCCTGAACAGCTTAAGATTCATTGCCATAAATTCAAGATTAAATAACGTGGCAACAGAAAAACAGAACTTGAGCTGTGTTAAAACCTGGCTCTAGGTTTCCTCAGCTGCTGTCCTGTATCTTCAGCATTTCTGCTCTCCCCAAGCAGCTGCACACTCAACAGTTTGGGTTGAGAAGCAGCATCAGCAGCAGTGAGCAGTGAGTTGGTTATGAGGTGCTGTGTGATGCCCCCTGAGCCTGTGTCAGACAATACAGAACCAAACATTCCCAATGCACTTTTCCCTTTGCAGCTCCCATTTTTCTCCACATTGTTTATTTCTTTGCCTGTTACTCACACAGTCACTTCTGTCCTTGTTTATGGACTATTTTATTAATGCAAACTCCAAATTCCTGCACTATTCTGAGATTATCAGTGGCAACAGAGCTTGGGGAGTTGACACTTATCTGGACACCTCAAATAAAACCATAACATTTGGGGTTTTAAACAACAGTATTAAGTTTAATTTCTGGGGACATAAACGATTACTTGGTTGGTTGGGGAGGTTGTTTTTTTTGGGGGGGGTTAGGAAGTTTTTTGTTTGTTTCTTTGGTGTTTGGGGGTTATATTAGGGTTTTTTGGAGGGTTTGGGGTTTTTGATTTTTTTTGTTTGGGTTTGTTTTTGTTTTTTAGGTGGGAAATTGGTGGGCAGTGGAGAAAGCTGGATGCAGGGACTTGGAGACGGGGCAATTTCTGTGCTAATGCTCTTTCACACGGAGTTGGGGGTGGGGATTTAATCAATGTCGGCATTAAACCGAGCTGTGAAACTTGCTGCAGGCAGCACTACATTGATCCTTTTTTAGCTTGGTCAATCACTAAGTACAAACCCGAGTGGCAGCTCACAGGTACTCCATCAGCCCGTGAGATGGATGCAAAGTGCCACCTAGTGGGAATTGTCACTTCGGAGAGGCCATTGCGGTGACTTTCATTCAGGAGCTGTAGGAAACGGATTTGTGGTTCCCTCACCTGAGCAGAGACATTCTCGTATCCAGGGATATTTTCCATACTAAAGGAAGGGGGGAAAACACACTTCCGAAAAGAAAACAATTAAAATTCTTGATGTTAGTTAAGAAATCGAAGAAAATAATCCACATACAGTCTGTGCTCAGCAGCCAAGTGCCCAAATCCAGAATGTGCTCCTAGAGCCAGGTGTTCACAGAGCTTTCAAAACCATCACCTAAGGTAAAGTATTTCCCCAGACAGGATTTAGCAGCCCTAACATTAAAATACAACACAGTTTCCTTCTAAAGTTCAAGGAGCTGCAGACAGGGGGTTTCCAGCACCAGAGAAGCATTAACCACACACACACAAACACAAAATCCCACGGATGGGAATGCTGGATCCCATTTTGCTGAACTCAGCTGCTCCCTGAGCTGACAGCAGGAATTGCCCTCAGCCTGTGGCAGGGACTGGAAGCTCGTGTAGTGCCCCAGGTGAGAAGGGCCCAAAGGGAGCTCTTTGTGGATGGCTTTTCCTCCTGTCCCTGTGGGCAGCAGAGGGGCAGGTGAGGCAGCAGCACTGAACAGAGGCTGTGATCTGTTGGCACTTCTGGGAAGGTTATGGAGCAGTGAGTTCTTGGGTTAAGGCTGCCACAGTGTCACTCCCTCCAATCCCATTGCAGCAGGGCTGGGACTCACACAGCCCAAGGAGATCCAGCTCTTGGCAAGGTTTAAAATTCAAAGCACAGAGAACAACAGTGAAGAAAGGAGATTTTTTGTTTGTTTGTTTGTTTCAGAACTAGGAGTATTCTCAGAGTTTTTGTGAGACAGCTGTTTACTGCAGCCATCCTAAAAAGGCTACACTTATGCCAGCATGTGTTAGCTGGAAGTTGGGGACATTATTTTAAGAGCATATAGACTAACAAAGAAAATACAATTGAAGCACAGCTACTCTTTAGAGAATTCAAGATTAAAATGTCACAGTGCTGCTGCTGGCTCCTCACTGCCATCACCTCCTGCCACTGTTCCCTGGTGTGCAGTGGCAGTGACATTCCAGCCCTGTGGAATACCACGTTGGATGGCAGGAAGTGTCCCAGGCCTGCCTGCTCACACCCCAGCTCAGCGACCCCACTCTGTATTGCAGCACCTTTCAGACCTTTTTAGCCCAGAAAATTCCTTGTAAAAGTTACTTTTAAAAAGCCTGTCACATTCCCTAATAGCCCACTTCAGGTTTCAAAGGAGAGCTGTTAGCATTAATCAAACAGCAGAGCAAGAATCCCTGCAATGTAGCCAGAATTCCAAGCCAGGATTCTCCAGGAGCTTTGCTGCTTCCTGCAGGACCTGTGACAGACGCGAGTCCTGTTCCAGACAGAAGTGAGCAGGCTGAGCACTGCGAAATCTGAGTAAGGTCACGGTCCCTGCCAGCCCGGAAAGGTCTCCTTGCCATGCAGGCAGCTGACCACCAGCTGTCCCCATTGCTTCACTGGAGTCAGAGACCAGGCTTGGGACAGAACACGCCTCCGAAAATGGGTGCTGCTGCTCCTCGGAGACCAAAAAGAAAAACAAAAGCTCAGGAAAATAGAACAGAGCTAGCTACTGGAGCTCTGTCAGTCCTAGATAAGGATGTGCAGGAGAAGGTCTGTATCCCAGGACAGGGCTGTGGTTAAAAGGTGACACAGATCAGCCTGGAAACACCAGGATGGGACCTTAGCAGACCCATGGCTTTGTGACATGACAGAGGAAAGCTCTGGAGACTCGATCACATAGCAGAAGAGGAATAATCAGAGTGGACTGGAGGATCCCAGCGCTGCTGCTTGGTCTCTGCCCACATCATCATCATCACCTGATAAAACCCCCTTCAGAGATGTTTTCCCATCCAGGATCCCTGGTGGACACCACTTCCCAGTTTCAGAGGATGGAAACTTCTCAAATTTAAAACTAGAAAAATGCATCTTAGAGAGGCCCGAGGGTGAAGGTGTTTTCGGATCATCTCAATAAAGTTTCTTCCCTCTTGAGAACTCAGGGCGATTTCTCATTTCCATTCACTTTGCAGTAGAGAACTTTTGAAAATATTTAGTTTTAAATTAATAATATTAGTATGGGATTATTCACATAGCTCCAGCAATTGCAGTCGAATGACTGTGGTTCAATGATATAAATTATAAAAACCAAAGCTAAAGCACAGCTTGCTGGAGCCAGACCAACTTAGGGTACTCAGGAATCCAAAGGAAGCATTTCCTGCTTCGTGGGCACAGCATGTGGCCAGAGGAGCAAGGCATTGTCACTTCAACCATCCCAGACTGTAAAGCCCTTTTTTTAGGCAGTATGGAATAGGAAAAATCTCCTTCCATGTCATTATATGCATGTATTATTGAAAGCATCAAAAGGTATTTTATGTGATTTTTCTAATACTACAGGAATAATCACCATTTTACTGTTTTCAGTAGTTTCATGAGACAAATTAAACCATTGTGAAATACAGATCAAACTGTTCCTCTTGGAACAATGCTGCAGTGGGAGAGAATGAATCCATGACTGGAGCCTGGTGTATCCAACAGGCCTGAACACTGAACAGGGGCAGATCCAACTCAGAGCTCTATGTTGGGGGATATCTGGTAGATAAAGCCTGCAGGAAGAGTTTATTGAATGAGCATAATTAGAACATTTTGCAGACAGCTGGAGGGCTCCAGTAAAGGAGCAAATCCTGCTTCTTCCTCTGGCTGAGTTATTGCTACACCTGCACTCAGAAGTGGCACTGAAATGCCCACAAGGATGAGGCTCCAACAGTTTTGAAGAGGAAGAAAGGAAATGAAATCAACTTAGAACAAAAAGATGTAAAGAATCTTTGTAACTATCTCAACACTCAAGAGCTACTGAGCAACCACAGTGCTCTAAATTTGAGAAGGGAGAAAAACACTCCAGTTACAAAATAGGAAGATGCCACTACATAAAATCACACTTTAACTGCAGACAGGCTGTCCAGAGACACCTAATTCTAAATTAGACAACTGTGACTTATTTTGCTGCTGCGGTAGAATTAAGCAGTTCAGATCCATGACCCACTGACTTCCCTGGATTTAAGAAGTCCTTCCCAGCAGCTCTGCTGGGTAATTTTGAGTGGCCAGCTGTCACAGATGTGCAAATTGCAAGCGAGTAAGTTCACATATGCAAGCAGCAGAAACAGCTTCTGGCAACTTCCCGCCACCTAGTGATTTTTAAAATACCTTTCAGCAAAACATCATCCCCCAAAAACAAGCAAACAAGCGAAAGAGCACAAATTTTACCCAGGAGCACAGCAGGAAAATCAGAAATACTCCGAGCAGGTAGCTGTGCTTCTGAAATGATCAATTAAAAAAGTTTTTTACCACAACGCCAGCACCACGGCGCATCGTGAATGCAGCCTGAGGACACCGTCCTCTCACTAAGGGAAACATCGGCGTTGTCAGGTGTGCAAAGTGATTCCTTCCTCCCGAGAACCTGGAAGTTTAAATGGTGTTAAAGTGCAAAAGACTCGGAGAAAAGATACACCTCTGAACAAAGAAAAAACTCATTATACTTCGCACCTGTTTAAGGAAAAACTCCTTTTAACAAGTCAGATCATTAATAAAGGTGCAATTAAGTATCACATCATTAAAGGAACAGGAATGAAAACAGGGTGAACTCCCATTAAGAGACAATGCTAAGGTATCTATCTCGTTTAAAAAAGAAATCCACACTTTCTCTCCTTGCTCCTGGTTACAGATGGGATTTGTTACTCACAAACATAAGATTGCTCCCGAAAGTTAGGAAACTGCTTTCCTAAGCTAAAAACCTATAATTTGTTGCCATATTTCCAAGAGAAGGTGTTACTTATTGTGAAGAAGCACAGCAATGAGAATAAAAAAAAAAAACCTTCAGGGAAAACTATCACTCATTTCAACATCACAACCAAGACGTAAGCACAGGGAAAGTGACAAATTCTGCATTCTCTCAATAACAGATTCCCTTTCTGCGAATGTTGGAGGTTAGAATAGAGGAACTTCAATCGCTGTGGCAAGCAGCCAGCTCATGAATAGCTTGCTAACATCAACAAGACTATTCGTATGAACAAATGCTCAAAATGACTATGAGACTTCTTGTATATCCTTTGTAATGGTAAAATCACCGGGATTACTGTGGTTTCTAAGTGCTCTCCCACACAGATGAAGAGCTGAAGTCAAGAAGAGTGCTCATGTGAGGAGCTCTGTAAGAGCTTCAGTTAAACACTGCACTGCTCCTTCGGTTTTAGTTTTTTTAAAAAAATAGAGCACATTGGAGCAGAACTACTACTGGACCAGCAGACACCAGGCTTTGAGCAACTCTCACCGAGTGCCCGAAGTGAGATCCTGATATGCACGGCTCAAGAAAAATACAACTTCTCCTGCCTGAACAGTTATGGTTAGCTACGGACTCAGCTCTGCTCGAAGACCACGAGATTTCAAACCACATTCTCAAAGTAAAGGACGGGGCTGGCAATACATAAAGATCTGTGAGAAAGGAAGCACTGGAACTAGCAGCAAGGTGGGGTTGCCTGCATGGGCAGCCCTTCATTTGAATGCAAATGTAATTTTGGGGCAGGCAGTTATCTGTGACATCAGGCAGGACCTTAGTAAACTGTTACCACCAGCACCTGGTAAAACCATTGTTAATCATGTGTAGTAAAGGGACATCAGGGCTAGCAGGAGTCATTTATAGAGCCAGGCTGGGCTAGAAAAGAGGGAAAGAAAGAGGAGGGGAAGGGAGATCAAACAAACCCTGCGAGGAGCAGGATGTCCCAGCAAGACAAAGGCGGGCTGTGAGCATCATGTACGTGAGCTATCTGTTGGATAAAGACACCAGCATGTATCCGGGATCCGCAAGGTGCACCAGCAACAACCTGCCCGTGCAAAACTTCGTGTCAGCTCCGGCCTACTCCGACTACATGGGCTACCCGGGCGGGCCGGCCCTGGAGCCCCCCGGGCAGCCCCCGCCGGCCTGGGGCTCCCACTACGGCCCGCAGCGCGAGGACTGGAGCGCCTTCGGGCCGGGCCCTTCCAGCGCCGCGCCCGCTGCCCACATCAGCGGCTCGTCCCCCGGCCAGGGCTCCTACAGCTCTGCCGAGTACAGCTCCCTGCAGCCCGCGGGGGCACCGCCTGCACACACGCTCAGTGCCCAGCACATCTCGCCCAGCAGCCAAAGGCACAGCTCGTACGAGTGGATGAGGAAAACCGTGCAATCCACTTCCACAGGTAGGAGGGCACGGAGGTTTGGTGCTGACAAGAGGTTTTCGCTCGTTGTTGTGTCGTTGTGGGGGTTTTGCCAGGTTCCTCGCTCAGAGGGAAGGATTCAGGTTAATAAAGAAAGATCCTGGTTGCGCTGAAGGATTCTCTTGCTAGCGGTTAAATATTGGTTCAGTTATTGGATGCTGGGTTTGATCAGTTGATTACTTCCTATGTTTCTTGTTTGGCCTTTAATCCTGTGGGAAATGAAAAGCAATGTCCTTTCACTTCTCCCTTCAGATATGTTTTTTAAAGTTTGTGATATCCAGTAGTTGCTTTTAATAGGAGTCCTACAGCCTGGGATGAAATAGGAAGTATTGTATTCACCACACCTAGTCTTTGCTTACTTTCCTCAAGTTTTGGAGTACGTAGGAAAAGTACAAGTAAAATACACACAGCAGGGGTTGGCAGTAAGGCTTTCTACCAGAAACAACCCCTCCAAACCTCAGAACACTCAAATGAGATCTGCAAGATCAAACAATGAGTCAATGCTTTAAAAACAGGGATGATAAGGAAAGGCTTGCTTCACTTTGTAGTAGCAGCTTCAGAATATGCAGGAATACAAAGATCCATGGTAACACAGCCACAGATCAGGCTCTGCTGCATGACAGTCAAGGAGTACAAAACAATTCTTCAATTGTATTTAAGAAGTAAAAATGAGCCATGAAGCTTGAGGGAAAGATTCTGTTTGACTGGGAGGATGAACAAGAGAAAAAATACAAATATTGAGCATCCCTAAAACAAAAATCTGCACCCTGTATATGAAAAAAAAATTAAATAAGAAAGGGGAAAAGAAAAAAAAAAAAAAAAAAAAAAGAAGGAAAACTGCCTGGAAAGAACAGTGGCATAATGTGCTGTATGAAAGTATCTGATCCTCTGAGGTGCTGAGCAGCACTAAGATCAGCAGAAATTAGGGATGCTCAATTCCCCCCCTAAAGAGATGTTCCCTGTGTTTCAGTGTTGCATCCCAGGAAGGTTCCTTCTCTTTCCCTCTCTCCCTCCACACGTGCCTTTAAATAAAACTCTTCAAAGCAGACACTGAATCAATCTCTGGTGGAAAAGCAATTATTTAAAACAGACATGAGACAATTGAAAGCAACTGCATAGAAAAGTTGCCTCTATTAAATTATTGCATCTAATTTTTATGGGCAGAGTCCTCCTTACTCCTGCTGAACACAACTTCAGTTCATGGAGAGTCCACAGAACTCCACAGAACAATCAGAACAGGCAGTGTGAATTAGAATTGGGGGAATAAAAAAGTTTGTATTTTTAAAATCCTATTTGTTCTTCACTGTATATTATCCAAGAAAAAACAAAAGTGGGCCTGTTTTGAAAAAAAACTGCCGCTTACTTCTGAGGAGTCCTTACAAGGGCAACAAACCTGTTCACTAATTGTGGGATTTACTGAAGGCAGAACCCTTGCTCAATAAAACACCCCATCCCTTCCTTACCTGCTTTGTGCTCCTGTGGATTCCAATAACACCAAGGGAGCAAGGCCTGATTTGTGCTGTACTGTCCCTTTGATAGGGGGACACTGGGATAGATGGGTACAGCACATATAGATATATATAGAGAGAGATAAATAGATATAGATATATATATAATATAAAATACCACATTCTAATTGCTGCTCAAGAAGCACTTAGAGATTTCTAACATTCCACATTTCAAGCCTGCAAAGGTCAGAGCATTCACAGGAGGGTTGGGAGTGTCTCCTTTCTGGAATGGTCTAAGATATTGAGCATCTCTGTGTCCAGAACTGGAGAAATCAGCATGCCATAGGAACTGACCCTCCCAAATGCCCGTGGGCCGCTGGAAAGCTACATTTAAAAGCTTTAGGGAAAAGTCCAGAGAAGGAATTCTGCTCCTTCTGTCCCTCTTATATATATTAGTTTCTCTGCTAGGCCAGGCAGGCTCAGTGCCAGCAGACCTGCTTCACTGGAGTTGGTTCCTTTCTCTTCCTTCACTCCTTATCGTCTGTCTTTTTCTGATTAAAAGCAAAGGCACTCTTGTCCTTCACGGTTTCCCAAAAAATAAAGTAATTTTTAAATATTTTCCCTTACAGCAGTGCCAGGTGTAGGAAAGTACCTGAGTGACTTTGGTTCTGTTTCTGCAGGTGCTGCAGTGATTTCAGGTGTGTGACCAGGCTCACTGCAAATGTTTGATGGATCATGATCAAACCCCTCATCATTTTCCTAGATGGAATCCAATTCTTTTTACATCCTTAAAGCTGTCTCTGTTCACTGAGCACTGTCCTGACTCTTTACAAAACCTTTGGGAATTTCAGTAAAGGTTTGGTGTGGCAAGAGTGAAGGAATCACACTTATTATTTATTAGCTTTCCTTATTCCCTGTGAATAGATAAAACCACAATGATGAAAAAAAATGAGGCTCAGACTTACCTGAGGTGATCACAACAGAAATCATTTAGATAAATTAATTTCATTATTTATTCACTACATGCTGCAAAGCACTAATTATCAATATTAATACTACCAATAATATTTCACTGGGAAAACAATAATTATTAAAGCAAGTAATTTTTGCAAGATATTCTCAGAAGCATGCAAGAACGTTTCTGTAATCTTATCCCTTAAGAGTGGGAGACATTCTTGCCAAAGGTTCACTCACTTTGAGTAGTCTGGCTTGGAGCAGCTTGAGAAACAAGGCCCCGAATCCATGGCATTCCCATCTCCAGAGATTTCATGGTTATCTTCTCCTCCTGGTGCTTTGTGGCTTCGTGTCCTGACAGATGACAAACAAAACACTTTAGTGTAATTTCTACCACTGCCTCATGCCCTCTGGGTCTTTTGATACTGTTGATACACAACTAACCTGAAACAAAGGAAGAAATTATTTCAAGTTTTACCCTGTAACTTTAAAAACAACATCAGTGTAGAACCACATGTCCAGCTGATGTAAAGTGAAATTTGTGAGGTTACCTGAAACCTCTGGAATATCTCGTTATTTAATGTAAGATTATTATCCTGAATAATCCTACTAAAATGCATTTCCTGCAGAAATGTCCTGCTGAGGCTTTCATGCAGCCTTCTTTCTCTGACTGGAGGATGGCTGAGTGTCTGTGCCTGCCTTGGCACTGCAGGCAGGGGTTTGATCCTCAAAGGCAGAGCACTGAGAGGCCAGTGCCCTGTCCCTGCACTCCTCAGGCTGTTGAGGATACAGGAAAAAGCCAATGTGTTTTGACTCGGAACACTTGAAGGAGGAAGCACTGAGTACTCAGGATTTTCAGCCACAAACACTGAGAGAAAAGACTCCACTCTAACCCTCACACTGCTCCTGTCTCCTCAGCTTCCCCTTGGAGAGGGTGAGCACAGGCAGCACAAGGAGCAATTGTAACACAGAACTGAACAAAGCCACAGCCAGAAATGTGAGGTGGTAATTACACACCAACACACACACACACACACACACACACACACACACAAGGCATAATTACAGGCAAATTCTTTGATGGAAAGTAGACTAAAACCACCTTAGAAGAAGCTACAAATCTCATCCTGTTGATTTCAGGATTTTTATGGAGCTGTGTCATCACTCACACAGGAGTAGACTTGACTTTATGACTGTGTGAGAAAACAACACACACCTGTGGTAAAAGTGTGCCCAAAACACTGAGTTTGAGCAGTGAACTCCCAGGAGAATTTGCTCACAAAGCTGACAGTGCACCTTAATATCTGCACTTATGCTACCATAAAACAGGGTGGGACAAGTTTTGAAACAGGTGAACTGATTCAGAGGAGAGATTTTTCCTGTAGATGACAACTCTCCTATCATTCTTCTTCAATAAAAATTTCCTCTGCAGACATAAAGACAGTTTTCTGCTGCTGCTGACAGGAGAACTGAGAGCATCATGACTAAAGGCACTGTAAATGTATCACACTTGGTCTTTGAAGGAAGAAGTTACATTCCCTCAAATCTAAGGAAGAGGAACAAGGCTCTTTAGAGGTCATTCCTGTAAAACGCTGAATGCTAAAGAACAGCAACACTTGGGAAAAATCTCAGTTAATCACTTTCCTTTTAGTCTATCCAGTCATTGGCAATGGGATTTCCCCTGATTTTGCCACTCAGAAATCCACCTACATTTTCTGCAGGTTGGGTGTCTCTGCCTGTCCAGTCGTTGCTTAAAGAGAATAAAAATGACTGCTTCAGATGAAATTCCTACTGTATGATGAAAATGAACAGAAAAGTTTGCAGTAGCAAAGGGAAGGGCAGAATTTGGCCAATGAGCTTTAGTCCAGAATAGCAGAACATATTCAAAATTGAGAACAGAAGGGAAAATTCCAGTCTATTGAAAGGTTTCAATTCTATGAATCTATTCTGGTTTTTACAGCATGAACAATCTGAGCAGGTATAAAAGAACAGATGAGCAAGATGCAGCAGAAAATACAAACACAGAATTTCACCCAATTTCATGAACCCTTAGCACCTAACTTTGCAGTAATGCACAGACCTGGACACTTAATCACACCAAGGTTTCTGGCAGTAATATTATGTTACATTTTCTAATACAGTGTCTGGTGGGTTGGTTTTTTTAATTTAGCTTTACAGAACATCATGTACAGCACAACATTCGTCTTCAAAACTTATTTAAAATTACTTTTGCTTCAGAACTTCAACTAAGTCAGTGAAATTACTGACTTAAATCAGGGAGAATATTCCCCTCACTTTCCCCACACTTTTAAAGTAAGTAGTTAGAGCCCTAAACAAAACTCCGAGGCCTGATCTCTGTCAGTCTATATCTTTATAAACTCAAAAATTCACATTGGCTTTTTAATACTAAAGTAACAGAGAGATGCAGGTGGGAACTGAGCATATCCTCAGGCCAGAAGCTGCTTCATGTTTCTGGGATGATTTAAGGTAACATCCAGTCACCAAGGACAGACATGACTTCCTCTGAAACACTGCTAAAGCCTGGAATCCAGGTTGTGCAATTCTTTGTCAGCAATCCCACAGTAATCCCACACTATCCCATCCTATCCCAGGGCATCTTCAGGCAGCTTCTGGATTTTATGAAAGATGCTGGTTTCAGTGCCTGCAAGTTTCCTGAAAAGTTAAGAGAGGAGGCTCTGAAAGAGGGCCCAGGGCTGGTTCTAATGCTAATTTATTTTGCTTTGTAAACTAGTTGTGAGGTCTGATGGTGGTTTTTTTTTTTTTCCTTTCCTGGCCTACATTGTCTGAGGTTTTGAGGCCTATCTGTCATATTGAGGCAACAGACCCTTTTAACACTTCACTTTGCTTTGATATGCACTCCTGTCTCTTCCTTCTCCCTCCTTTCTTCAGGAGTTATATTGCCGGAAAGGGTGATGATTTTCACAGCAAATAAAGAGGCCTTCTCCCAGCTTTATTGTCTTCAGAAGAAATACTCAGTGAATTTTATGACCAATGGGAAAGCTGTTCCCTTCCCCCAACTCAAAACTTGGCCAGTCACAAAAATTGCCAGAGTGGGTGTGATGGAACAGCATTGTTAAACTATATCCCACGAAAAGATTTCCAGCTCTGAAATGTCTGATTTCTTGCTGGCCCAAAGGCATTCCTCACTAGTCACTAGAGCAAAAGAGGGTTTTGACAAAACTCCCTCTTCTTGTATAGCTCATTAAGCCCAGGAAATCCACTCCCCCAGCACAAAGGCAGGCAGGCAGGCTGCAAAGGTAGCTGCTTCAAAGCCCTTTTGTTTCATTTCTCTCCCACCCAAGCACCAATAACCTCTCTAACCATTATTCTATGGTAGAACTGTCCATGCCAGCACACATTCCCAATAGAACTGACACAGTATGGCTGATTATCACTTTAACCTGTCACTAACAAAAGATTAATTAAGATGGTACAAAGTCAAATGTTGCCTATTTCACTCACCTAATGAGGAAAATATGCAGGATTTCACTAAGGAATTGGATTAATACAAGGACTTTTATCATTGCTTCATTGAATTCTGAGATTATGTCCTGAGAAGTGAAGAACATCCTCCCACAGTCTATAGGGTGAATTCATTAGCCCACCTCAAATTTTACCCAGGTAATATTTCTCCTGGAAATAAAATGCAATTTAAATTAAAACCAGTAGGTCTGCAGAACATCTGCTCTGTCTATCAGATGGAATTTAGAAGCTAAAGTCCCCAACTGTTTAGGGATGGGTTCTGTTGCTGCTGTTTGTTAACTCTGGCAAATAAAAGTGTGCTTTGCCTTTGAAAGGAAATGCCATGTACAGACTAATTCCAGCCCGGCATCCAACAAAGGGAAGACTCTCACTGACATTAAGGAGAGTAAAGGCATAACAAACTAAAACGTGGCTCTGCCAGAGCTAAAAGTATCTCCTGGAAGACTCTGGCAGATCTCAGCTCCCTCTGTCTCTTGTCTCTCATAGACAGTATTACTCTACACAGGAAAAGAACCCCAAATTATTAAAGACAAGATTTATGTGACACATCAGAGAATTTTTCTCAGAGCATTTTTCAGAATTTCCTTACTTTTGCTTTTTTACTTTTTAAATTATTTTCTTAACTTTAAGAAAGAAAGTAGATGTCAAAGCTCCCAATCTTCCTTCGAAAAGAATCCAGATATTATCAATTCCACTAAAAAATCCTGAGAGTTACTCATACAGAAATTAAGGAAGTTATGGGAGAAAGTTCTATTTTCCATGTACATTTAATTTCTTCTTCAGCTTAAAAAGAAGGAAACCATAACACAACCCTCTCCTATTCAGGTAATAAGGGTTTAAGCCCCAGAAACAGGAAGTTTTTTTCTTGAAGTTTACCACCTTGTTTTGGCAATAGAGGAACATTTGATATTTGTCTGTGCCTTCTGAATGAGAATAGAGGTCAAGATAAGATCACCTTGTTGCTCTTTTGTGTACTCCATCTTAACAACACAAAGGACGCTAAGGAAACATGTTAAACATTTTGTCCCATAGAATGACCCCAAATTCTCATTTGAAGAGGAAAAAAAAAAACCCTTAACCAAACCACCAGTGAGAGAGATCAAAAGTTAAAAAATATCAAGTGAGGCACTAAAGCACCACAGGTGACCATATGTTAAACAAACAATTTACACTTCTAGTGAAGGAAAACAAATGTCCTGGTATTTATGTGGACTGAACTGAATCACTGCTGTTTCTTAGAGACTCTACAGTTCTTACCTTAATGTTTAAAATTAGCAGCACTTTTCACTTGATTATCTATTTCTGCTTCCACTGCAGTCTCACAGTGGTGGAAATGCCAGTGAATGAGAATGTCCTGTACACCTTCCCCAGGCAGGCAGCGCCTTCACAGGCAGGTAACAGATTTGAGACAAAGCAGTTTGGCTGCATGGACTGAGCAGAACGCACAGCCTAAAGAGCAATCCAGTTTCCCTAATGAAATATTCCAAGTAATCAGGCTGATGGCTTTAAGAAGAGTTGGATGATGCCCAGAGCATTGTAAAGGCACTATTGATGCTCCCCCAGGGTTGGAACATGGACTGAAGGACTACATTCTGATGAAGACTTGGTTCTACACGCCTGGGGAGAGTCCAGGAGAACCCTTGTCTTGTAGGGTGAACCAGAACCATCCCCCACCCAGGCTACAAAAGGATTTATTTACAGCAGTGCACTGCCCAGCACTTGCAGTGCTCACCAACTCTGGCTCTGGGATCTATACAAGTAGGACAAAGAGGAGCAGAGCCTGAAGAAACTTCTATTGCAAGCAATAGGTTGGTGACCCAAAAATTCTTAGAAATAGCAAAGTCTTGACTGCCAAAATACTGGAAGAGGTGAAAGCGACCCTATATGGTGTGCATGGCAAGTGGAAGGCAATGCTAACTTTAAATATGTTCCATAAAAACCAAAGAGACACCACATCTCCCACCACAGATGGGGGAAAAACATCTCATATTCTACTGTAGTCCTGTTCACTGAATTCTGATCTTTGGGGCTGTGAGACTTCAAAAGCAAGGGAGTGGGAAGGAGGGGCTGGGTGGGAATCTGGCCTTTGGCAGCACTGACAGATGAGCCCTCCAGCTCCTCTCTCCAGCCAGGGAAAGCTGGTGCCTCTGGGGCTCTGTGTCACTGGGATCAACCCAGACACTAACATTTTACCAACTCCATGCCTGAGAATCTATTTCACCCCACTCAAAATTAACTGCTCTTATTAGAGTGTCATTATTAGGAGTTTGTGGCACCTCTTTTTTGAGGAGTTAGGCATCCCTCTAACCTTGTAAGAAAAGGCTCTGTCAGCAAACAGGAACTGCTGTGTGAAGCCACACAACACCTGCAGCAACAGCAGATGGGTACAGGTACAAACACCTCGAGTTCTGTGCATCACCTGAGAGAACCTGAACCCGAGGGGACTCTTCTGCTGCAGTGACCACTGAGGACACAGATTCACAACCCCCAGCACCACAATGGAATACAGAGCAAAAAAATATTGAAAATATATTCCCTGTCCCAGACAATTCACTGGCTAAATATGCACATCTGAAGGAATGTCCATATAAATACAGGTAAACAAGGAAGCATCAAAAAAATGGTAAGATTGTGGTCAGCAAAGATGACAACACTGGTCTTAACACAACAATGATCCAATCTGTTAAAAATGTGGCAAGACCTCAGGCTTTGGCTTTAAGCAGGTGCTGATCTTCAATATATTGATTGCCCAACATGAGCATAAACCACAGAGGAAGGGAACCAGCAGCAGCCTTTCCTACTCTCAGCTTTCTTTCAGAGCAGCCACACATTCTGTCCTCAGAAATGACCCCGTGTGGAATCCATAAAATTTCAGCTCCTTGCATCTGTGTTCCCTGGCTCCTGTCATCTGCCATTGCCTTTTAATGCCCTGGATGCTGCTGAGCAGTGTCTGCTCCACTCAGCTGCAGCCACAGCTGAAAGGAGGCAGCAATGCTGCTCCCAAAACAGCAGATGCTGCAATTCCCTGCCCATTGTGAGGTATTATTGCTTGCCTTTTCTCTTTTTTTTATGAACTGTTATCTGAAAATCTATGTTACTGTTCCCTGTGCTGTTATCAGGTCGTGGGCAGATTGTGCCAGATTTGATGGGAAAACACAACCTCCAAATTGCTGTAACAATCACAACGTTGTAGGAATTTTTCTAGCAACAAGAAGTGAGGAACTTTGGAAGCTTTCAGTATTTTCTGTGCAGTAAAAGGTCCTTCACAATTTTCTCTGAGGCAGGTAAGAGTGTCAGCTCTAGGGACAGAGACAGGAGCAATTCAACACCAGGCAGGAAGCTTGCAGCAGAGCTGGGAACAGAACCCAGGTTTCCTGGCTCCTTATTCTTACCAGGAATGCCTTCCCTTTCCCAAATGATAACACAGGGATGATAAAGAACACGAGAAGCAGTTTATTATCTATTTACTATGGAGCAAACCTAATATCTGATGGTATGAATCTCTTCTGTTGTAAATCAAGACCGAGTCAAGGGAGTTATTCTGGGTAAGTGCACAGAGAATCAGGCCTAAAATCCCCCCAGATATTTAATGTAAAGCCAGATATTTTGTGTTACTAAAGTGAAAAAATTCTAGCTTGAAGCAATGTGTTCTTCTTTCAAAACAGGTAAAACAAGAACGAGAGAGAAGTACCGAGTGGTTTACACAGATCATCAGAGATTAGAATTAGAGAAGGAGTTTCATTACAACAGATACATTACAATCAGGAGGAAGTCTGAACTTGCTGCAAACCTAAGACTTTCCGAGAGACAGGTAGAGTATGGATCACCCATCCAGGCTTTCCTTTGACTTTATGATTGCTGCTGAGGAGAGAACTGTATGGTAAAGAATACAGAAATGTTAATGCCTCGAGGAACCCAACACCGGGCTCCCTTTGCAGGAGAACCCAAACTAGAGCTGTGCAATAACCCAGGAAATGCAAACCCCAACTTCTTCCCATTCTGAGAAACACAAGTTAAAGCACATCACCAAAATCCTGCCTGGATTTCTCTCTGGGCTGTGGTAGCAGGCAGAATTTCCTGCTGAACTTCCTCAAGCAGAAGTCCTGGTTCTGCTGAAATCAGTGGGAATTCCATAACCAAATCCAACCAGGTCAGTCTTAGAGGAGATGGAAGTGAGGAGCTCAAGTATGTTCAGGACATTTGTAGGGTTTTGTTTCCTTGGCTGCCTTGCACCTTTTGTTCAAGATTTCCTACATACGTGCTATTCCTTTCTCCTGCCCCATTTCCTCCCCTCCAAATTCCATTTCTGTTCCCAGAAGATAAATCAAAACACAGTCCTGTGATTAGGCCTGATTCACTATTGTTTTATGGGAAGAGTCCAGAACCCACCCAGCTGAGGCACTGTCCATCCAACTTGAACCTGGCTCACACGCTGAGCTTACAGAAATGGAGAAGCAAACACCTGTTTTGCAGATATTCCATAATCTGCTGATGAATGCCAGGATTTAATTATTGAAAATTAATTTTTTTTTCAGCCAGGTATAAAAAAATACACTATGTGTCTTTTTGCTGGCTGTTAAAGCATTCATAATTTGAATATTATGGCCCTGCTACTGTAAACAACCAGTGATATTTACCTGAAACTTCCTAGTTCAGGGATAATGCCTGATGAATGGTTTTGTTAGTGTTTGAAGAGGTGAAACAAAAATATGTGATCTATTTGTTTTTATTGGGGAAAGTTTGAAACAGTTTTTGCAGTATTTGTTCTTCTTCATCATCATCAATATATCAAGAACAAAATGAATTCCAGTTCACACAACCTACATCTCTGAAGTGTTTTTAAAAAATGGAAGATTAAGTAAAAAATCCCTGATAGACTCCCACCACCCTCCTTTTGTACAAATTAAACAACTCCATCATATGAGCACAACTGAACACACTGTTCTATCCCAAATTCCTCTGCACACCACCTAAAACCAGAATTGATTTTCTGGAAAAGCTTTTTTTCTGCTGCTGCCAAAATTCCCTGGAAGGAATATATCAAAAGAACAAAGAAAATCATTTCAACAAGGAAGGAAAGATGCAATATCTAATTAAGAAAAGAAAGGCAAAGTGAAGCACTGTTAACATAGGAAGGATACAGAAATAAAGGAGATGATGAGAATGAGAAAGAAGAGAAAAATCAGACTTCAGGGGAAGAGAGATTTGCTTGGAAATTGCTGGAAAGGAAGGAGGGCAACAGGTAAAGAACCAGTCAGACAGATGCCACTGGCCCTGTCAGCTTTTATTCTGACATTACAGACCTGTTCTTACTTGGACTTATTTGATAATTGGCACACAACCCGGCAGTGCCTGCTAATTTTTCTCTGCAGATCTGCTTCCCTAGTTTAACAACAAACCAGAATAAAAACCTCATTTTGCAGGCAGGTAAGAACACTGAAGCCAGAGGGAAACTCTGAAATACTGGTTTAGTTTTTAGACTGTTTCAACTTTTCACACATTTTGGCAAATGTATGAGAGAAACTGGATTATCTCTGCAGTCAGAATGCAAGAGATCTGAGAGGGCTTGAGACTGGTTTAATGGAACATAATTTGGTACTGAAATGATATTCCAGACTAAGACAACAAAAGGAACTGCCAAACATCTCAGATGGCAGCCTGGGACTTAAGAGACCTGCTTTAAATTTACATGGGCTTTGCATGTATTTGAATCCTTCAACTGTAAAATGGAATAATAGTGCCTCAAGGAGAAGCACCCTGAGACTGTCACAGAAAGTCCTTAAGATGATTTGTTGGGCTTCACCAGTGGTTTTCTTTTAAAACACAGCCTGGTAGCCACAGGTGTTATCACCTCTCACTGTTTTACCTCCTTTCCAATCATTATCCTCTTTCCCTTTCTAGTTTCTAGGAAAAAAAAATAACTGAACAGACCAATATTTATCAGCAAAATATTGATTTTTTTTCCTTTGGGTTATAGAAAACGGTGACAGAAGTGTTTCCTTTGCTGTCTGAACAAGAAAACACAACAAACCTGAATGAGGTGACTTGCCTTATTTCACTGACTAGACATGATCCAGAGCCACTTCCAAGGATAAACAGCTGGAGTGCACAGTTTTAAACCCAGCCCTGGGGAGTCACAGCCACAGCCAGTCGAGTTAGCACAGAACATTTCACACTCAACAGTTGTGCAGTATTTTCAGCTGACCATCACTCACCTCAGCTCGTATCCTCACTTGTCCCACCCTGCTCAAGATGCACTTCCAGCAGGTCCTTCCTTCCTTCCTCCCCAGGGACAGGCAGGGACACTGGGGCACTGGACTGGGTGGGAAGCTGCAGCAGCAGATTCTGGCTCCATCTACAAATGAAGTAGAAGGCACTCAGCTATTCAGGCACTGCTAAGACAAATATTTTGAACTGATCTTGTGTATTGCTGGTGAAATTCTGCTCAGAAGTGAATTTCCACTGGCTTCCACACTGGAACCATCCAGTGCACCATCCAATCAGGAAAGCTTTTGTGCCTCAGTTTATAGGCCAGTAACAGATCTTGGCTTGCCCTGACAAAGGCATACAGTTTTCAATCCAACAATACTCTTGCATAATTTTGGCAATCACCAGGACACACGAGATTCTGTTCTGTTAGATTTTGTTTCAAAGAATTAAATAGATCAAAGCTCGTTCCATAAAGAAATAACTGAACTAACAACAAAATTCACTTTTTATCAAGCTATTAATAAATATTTTCTTAATAGATAGGCAAGATTACCTGTATGAAAACCAAGCAAACAGCTCTGTTGTCTCAGTTTGTCATTGCCTTTCTCAGTGGTCCTCCTGCCACTGATTTTCCCTAAAATTCTGTACCCAAAGGACCACATTCAGCCTGGTAGCAACTGAAAACAATTTCCCTCTGCTCCTCTGCAGGTGAAAATCTGGTTCCAGAACCGCAGAGCCAAAGAGAGAAAATTAATGAAGAAGAAAATGACTCACTTTGATGGCAGCGGTCTGGGCTCTCTGCAGAGTGACTCTGGCTCCGTGAGCCCGATGCCGGTTGCCGAGGCACAGGCTCGCTCGGAGATGGCCGGGTCGCTGTTCCCCGCGCCGCCGCCGCCCGCCGCCCTGGCCATGAGCGCCCTGCAGCACGGCGGGAGCCTGCCGCAGGCGGTGGCCTCGCCGTGAGGCTGCGGGGCAGCCCACGGAGCACTACAGCAGCCGGGCTGTCCCCAGCGGCACGCGGCCTGGGGCACGCAAGCTGCAAGGACAGTAATCCAAGAGCCACCTGCCAGGTGTGCAGCCCAGCAGGAGCTGCCGAGGGCCGTGGAACTGCAGGAGTCCCTCGGGAAGAGGATGCCCGTGCCGCAAGGCAAGGAGCCCTCCGGCCTGGGAGCGGCTGGGGAGGCGCCGGGAGGGAGAGCCACGAGCAGCCACGGCCACTCGTTCCACTGCAGACACACATAAAAAAAGCACAAAACTTGCCCCGGGCAATGATGCCACACTGCTGAGGCAGCTGTGCCCGAGTGTCTGTCCCCCGGCCCCAGGGAAAGAGAATATTCCTGCTCCTTTGATCTCCGCACAGGTTCCATGTACTGAGCCCACTCGGGGATTTTACAACGCGCAGCTGCAGAAATGCAAACCTGGCTGATGTTTTGACCCACTCGACGGAAAGCCTGGAGCCGAGTGGTTGCACTCACTGCATGTTAAGAGCAAAGGTCAGGGATGAGCTTTTTGGAATTTTGGGGGTTTGACAGGTATGATTTCCAATGCTCCATACACTGGTATAAACAGGCACTCTTCGATGTTTTGAAAGCATTCTGGAATTGTGAACCTTGGCCCAAGTTCATTTTTGGACAAAGAGAATTCATGTCAGATTCATTTTGGATCTTAAAAGAAAGAGCGAAGTGGGGCAGAAATCCCTTTAAAAAGCGTAAGTGTTTTGAAAAGCGACTGCATTTCGTGAGACAGAAGAGCCCATGGATAAAAATACAATAATTGCATTCAACCAATTTTAAATCTGGTCCGGTTTCATGAGTTATCATGACACTAATAAAATTTGAGAAGCCAAATTAATAGAAGAAAAAGCAAACAAAATACTTCACTTAAATAAAGCTCTCAGCATTTTTCATGTGGTTCTCAATTCCTGAAGGGCTGATCTCTTCCATACTAAGCAGAATTTGGTAGGTAATCAGTACTTAAGAATAATCAGGATACTTATTTCCCCAGTACGGTTCCCAATTGCATGTGCAAAACTTTTGTCTGCAAAGGGAAAATTTTTAGAGCACATGAGTGATTTGTGAAGTTATACCCTCATTGTCCAAAGCAGTTTAGAAATTTAGGATGCCTGCCCTCAGGAATTTCCATCAAGGTATCCTCTGAAATCTCTCCATCACTGTTGCAAAAAAGACTTAGGAGCATTAAGTCATTTAGGCACTACATTCTTGGGTTTGTTCTTTAATTTTAACAAATAGTACTATCAAAAAAAGTAGTATCAAAATGTTGGTGATGTGAAATTACTTTGTATATAAAGAACATTAAAATAAATACCTTTTTCATAACCATTTTGCAATGTGTATCAGCTACTGCAGCAAGTGAACCTGCAGACTTTCATGGATAATCTATTCTTGAATTCAATATCAAATTTAAAAGAAGAGTGATGGTAAAAGAGTTCAGAGAAATTAGAGGAGCATGGGAAGAGCAGGTTCAGGAAGCTGGTAGCTTCTACCTCTTAGTAATTTGATTTATCATTTTGTTTGCAAGAAGGACAGTGCTAAAAAAAGGTTTCATCTCAATGAAATGGAGAAGGTGCATTGTAAAATCCCCACTCATTCCTGTCACAGTGCAGCTCCATTTGCTGCCAACAGCACAGGTAACAGGGGAGAGGAAGAAGCTGCAACTCAAAGTTCAGCAACAGAAAGTCTCCAACTGATTTCCACACGGTAGGAAAAGAGGAACGTGACAAAGAGCACAGGGGAACAGAAGGGATTTCCCATCCTCCTCAATGGGCATTGCAACCAAACTGCTCTCCCAAAAAAGAGCCATTGGATCTACCCAAAAGAGAACCCAGTGGAAATCCACAGCACAGCCATTGTGCTGGCAGAGGGAAGTGTTAGAGATTTCGTTCACATATACACAGGTATTTAACTTAACAGACACTGGAAAAGCTTCCACAGGAAAAGCATCCTCACATTGGCCAATTAAATGGAATTGTGCTTGCAGACTAGAGAAAAAGCAGTAAGACAATCCAGATTTAGACTTTCAAAAGGTAAGAATACAGAGGCAAACTTTGTCTTTTGCACTGATATACAATAAATTAAGACCTAGTTCTAGCCAAATGATCAGAAGCCTGGCCCCAGGGTTCTGCAGAATCAAGTACACAGCTACCTATTTTAGTCACATTTCCATGACACAGCTTAATTTCACATTAACATTTCCAAAAGGAAAAAAGCACTTCAAGGAAGAACTTTAAGAAATGTGTCTGAACACAACTTCTTTCTCTTTAAAATTATTTAAACATCATTCAAAGAGAGTGGGATCTGGCAGAACGACCTGGTTTATCTTGTTTACATGTAGAAGAGTTATTGAGGAAGATAAGTGACCACTTTGAAGATCTGCTTCATTTCTGCTCCAGTTTGC
The DNA here is from genome assembly GCA_032173965.1 of Sitta carolinensis. Lineage (NCBI taxonomy): Eukaryota > Metazoa > Chordata > Aves > Passeriformes > Sittidae > Sitta > Sitta carolinensis. The sequence continues at coordinate 16,987,177 of CM063286.1, forward strand.
TGAAAGCATGCTTGCTATAGGTTGCTATGTGTTTCCAATCAGAAGTTGTTAAGTACACAAAATAAGGCTGGATTTTATTTGCAGAAGCACATGTTCAAAGGTTAAAATTTATTGCTCCAAAAGCAGTATCTATAAACCAGGGCAATACCTTAGAGATTATTAACCTTCTAGTTATACCAGGGGCTGTTTTAAGTAGTTTGATTTTTTTGTAAGAATTCCCAGCAATCTCTCCAGTTAAGTATTTCCAATGGGCTCTAATCCTTTAAACAGTTGCCCACCAAACCCCAAAGGAAGTGATTTTTCTCTAAGAAGCTTGTGCAGTGCTGTTAACTTGCTGTACTCTGTCCAAATAAAAATAAGAGAGACAGAAAATTGCAGACAAATCAGCTGAAATTATTTGGGTGCAGCAGTGTGAGCTATGAAATACTGGTGCCATCCTCAGGCTAATATTCACTTTCTTCCTGACTTGGGGTATATCAAATAGCTCATCACTTCTATCACATCTGAAAACTCAGGACACTAAAGCAGAGTACTGTGAAGATGGATTGGTTGTTAGGGAAGTGCCTTGAAGAAGAAAAGCATACCTTAGGCTACATCACAGGAGTATCTAAGCCCTTAATCCTAATTGTGATTAAAAGAACTATCAAGGAATATCCAATTTTCAGAGGAATTCACTAAACTTTAAACCCCGTTTCCCAGCTAGAATTGCGATCTAGATGGTACAAAAAAATCAAGCAAACAGCACTTTCTACTAAATCTTATTGCAACTAAGCAAAATATACAATTCAAAACGATATTTCTAAAACGAAAGCTTGAATTCTTGCTTAGGGTTTATGCAATCATTAAGGGCCACAGGAGAGAGCATCAGGTATGTGTCACCTTCTACCCAAGGAGGAGATTAAAAATATATGTTAATTGTGAATGATACAATAAAAATTAAAAAGCAGATTTCTTGTTTGGTTTGCTGGGGCAGTCCAGGGGCACTGAAACCACACAATCCTGAAATTGGGACTCACAGTCACACTGCAGATTGCACTGGATGTTAGTTGGACACAACATTGTGCAGAACTCACCACGTAAAGAAACAGGCACAGGTTTTATGATGAAAATGTTTGCTAGCTGTTTTCATACCCAAAGAACACAAATTCTTTCAAGCCTCTTAAAAAACCCTGTTGGTAAATATCTCACGATAAATGGAGAGGATTAATTACGATACACCTGGATGCTCTTGGTTATCTAAACCACAACAGAGTCCCTGTAAGGCAGGAGAGACTTTTCAGGGACAATAATCCCAGAGGTAAACATGGGGGGCAGAAATGCCAGGCTGCCAGCACCAGAAAGCTTTGGGGAGCAGGCAAACAGGGATGGCAATCGATTCCTTTGTTACCTCCTGCAGGAAACCCCACACCAAATAATGCCTGCAGGATTCCCAGGGAGCACCCATCAGTCCCACCCGGCCACACCCGGGCAGGAGGGATGAGCTCAGAACCCGGGGCCCTGCCCAGCTCAGGACGGAACTCAATCGATGGCAATCGAGGATTTGCTGCTCCTATTCACGGTTCTGCTCAAGAATTGATTTACCCTGGGGTTCACACACAGGCTCTGTAACTCCTGCTGAATTCAAGCTGCTGGTGCAGCAGCAAGGAATGCTCTTATTTCTGTCAGTATTGATTTTGAAGCAGAAGTGCAATCATTGTGATTTCAGAATAGTAAGAACCTTCTTTAGCTTCAGACTATCCCTTCCTGGTGAAACTGATGCAGTTTATCCATGAAATACGTTAATAAAACACATTTTAACATTTAGAAATTAAAGTTAAGTCGTTAGCAGCAGTTAGAAAAACAGAAGTGGGGTAGACAGAAGGGTAAATACAATCAGCTCTCTACCAGCCACTTTTCATCATTTTCCAAAAGGATTTGTTAACAACCAAAATTTCAGAGCATGAAATTAAACCCAATATCACTGAGGAAGGCTTCACAGACAGCCGGCATCTTTATTTCTTCTGTTGCTCTCTTATGAAAAACAAATCCCCAGTAGGGAGCAGAAACATGGGGCAGAACTGATTTTGTTCTATATCCCTTCTTCCTTTTCCCCAGAAAATTCAGTTCAGCAAGAGAGAACAGCTCAGCACTGCTCGTTCAGCTCTCGGGGCTGTGCCACTTCTGTCATGCACACACACTTGCATTTCCAGGCCTGAAAATGAGACTTAAATAGGGTTCTGTATATTAAAAAGCCCAAGTAAAAAGGGCAAATAAAGTTTTCAGAATCTTCGTGTTTGTTGAAGCTTCAGTAAAAGCAAAAGCCACCTTTTTAGCTGTGTTTTAAGATTTCACACCCATGTGCCTTCCTTCATCACTAGTTGGGGTTTTTCCCAACAGAACTGCCCTCAGCTGACAGCAAACCATGTCCTGACTGACCTTTCCTCAAGATTCCTACAGCTGCCTAAGAATTTTAGGAAGAATGAATGTGCATGCAAACCCAGCTTGACTATAGGGTCAATAACACCTCCAAAAAACTGCATTAGAACAATCAGCAAGACAGAGCTCCCTAACGAAGTCCTGAGCATGAAATTCCAAGCATGCAGCTCTAAAAGTATGGGCAAGGAGCATTCCTAAACCTGCAGTGTTACTGGAGTGGTCATCTGGAGGCAAGAAAACAAACATCTGTTCCTATCACCTGAGCCACAAAGGGGCACATTCAGCTCACCTGCTTTTTGGTTCTCCAAAACAAGAGAGATTTCACATCATTTTCACACTTCAAAGACAGACAGATTATCATCTGCTTATCTCCATATAAAAGGAAGAGTAATTTTATGAGTAAGGGTTCCTAATAAAAACTATCAAAGTTGTAAACACCTTTAATGTAAGTTATCGTTCTACAGGCAAGTTTTAAAGTACCAGTAGCCCTGAAATAGCAGTTTTAATAGCTGTCATTAAAACACTTAATTGTACGTTGTGATTATGTTATTATTACTGGGATGGAATTGCTCTCCAGAACAGCTCATATACAGCAGTGCACCATCTCCACTGCCTGTACGAACAAACCCTTTGGAGTTCCAATGGTGAGCACCACACTTCTTAGTACTGAGAGCTTTTCATCAACCACTTGTTAGAAAACTAGAAAATTTTCTTCCCCAAAGATTTCAAAGTACATTTGATTTAACACACATAAAACTTCACTTTAACAACCACCGAGACAACTCCCATGACTGCTGATTTAGTAGATAAATTACACCTGGCATTTGAACAGGTGAAGGGAAAAAAACAACCTTGGAGTTCAGTTTTCCTGGCAATCCATCTCTGAATTCTGCCCAGGAGCATAGCACTGCTGCTGCTGGTGCCACACAGATCTGTCCTGCTCTGCCTTTAGCACCCACTGCAGAAAATGGGGCAAACACAAGACTCCACATGGCTGAGATTTCTGGATGTCCAGCCCACTGCCTCAGAACTGTTTTCACTTTCCAACCACCTCAAAGAGTCCAGAGAGAGCCTGTGATCCACCAGCACTTTACACAGGCAGCACATCAAACCCTTACTGCACCCACTGCCACCCTTCCCACAGTCCAAGGCAATGGCAGCTCACTTTTTCCCTTCTTTTTTGTATTCCCTGAAAGCCATGCCCACCAGAAACGTCCATGGAACTGCAGCCTAAGATCTGCACTGAAGGCTCCGTGGCTCTGAAGCTGCTGGGCCCCAGCAGGAAGGAGCTGAGCATGGCCAAGAAATGATTCTTGGGAAGGCAGACTCAGATGAACAGTCCATTAGCTCTCAGAAAACAGAGCTACCCCAAAATTTTGGTAGCCTCAAAAGACAAGACAACATGCAGGATATGGCTCCTTTTTAATATCTCCACCCTGCTCTGTTACACAAAATCAGGAGATATCAGACCCGGGGTGCAGATCATTTGAACATTGCTATTTTAGTTATCTTATTCTCACTTTGGTGTTAAAAATCTGCAGTCCTCCCCAGCAATCTTATCCTGCTATGTAAATCTTTTTAAACAAAGTGCCTTACTCAAAGCTTACTATTGTTAGCTGATATCAAATCAGTGTAGCAAATTGCCATTGGAGTATCTTGATCTAATTATGCTCTGGAAAGAATCGAAATAGATCTGAAGAAAATTCAGATAATGGAACAGGCAAAACAAGAAAGGGAAAGGAGGAGCATAAACAAAAGATAAAAGAAGAACAGAGAATAAAGGATAACGCTCTGAGATACAAAAAATAGGATTAAGTGATACTGAAATTGTGGGGAGTATGTGCAGAGACATCCCATAAAGCAAGAGGAACCCCAGGGATTAAAAATGTTCCCATCATCTACTGCAGGATATGAAATCACATCATTCACAGGGATGTGAAAATGGTGTGTTTGGGGGAAGCCAAACAAAGGGGCTGAGCAGCCAGTGTTCATGGGTACCCTGTCAGTGGAGCCAAAACCTTCCCCTCCTCTGGCTCTGTCTGGACTGACAGCCCTGCACACCACTCAGCAATACAGGGGAATGTAACTCGGGGATAATGCTCACAAACAGGAAAAATACTCCAAGGATATAGGAAACACATCTTCTTTAATTTGGATGACACTCAGAACTAAGAAGTCTGTGGGCTCTCAAAAATTGTGTTACAATTTTGTGTCTTTCAAGATAAAGGGAATAAGAGCCTCTTTCCATTTATTCTTAATGTCTGTTTTTATAAGGGTACACCAGTTACAGAAGATCTTGTTTTTTCCATGCCCTATCCCATGCAACTTGCCTCACCATTCTGAGGATCCCAATGCTTAATGTAGACTTCTGTAAATACACCAAAATTCATTACAGAGATTTTGCTACACTTCTCAGTACAAATTCTTTCCCCAAAAGGCCCAGTCCTAAAGAGAAGAGGAATATCTTTCCTGTCTGTAAGTACACACTTAGAATCCTTTAGTGCTGGAATTAGAAGGGATGTGTGAATACGGGCAGTGTCAAAATACAAAGGATACTGAATGAAAACCCACACCTCTGTAAAGGGAAACAACTCATTGTAATTTGCACCTCTTTTGCAAGCATAGTCCTTACAAATAGCTCATTGCAAAGAAATCCATCCAAAATAAAAATACAGCGAATTCACTCCACAAACTGCAGCTACACAACCCAGAGAGGCAATTCTAAAGTCCTGGGGTGTGGTTTAGTTCTCCTGTTAATAACAAGCTGTTAGTAACAGGATATAAAGCCACTTTCAGAATCATTTTTCTCAGAGGGACACGAACATTGACCCAGGGAGCACCCGTGTGTCACAGACCAGCATCAGGGCCCTTCTGATCCACAAACTTAACAACCCAGATGTCTCTCCCAGCTGATTTCCCTGGCCCAAGCTGCCAAGGAAAGCAGAGTGTAGCCAGCAGCCTCAGAAGAAGGAACCAGCCTCCTTTCAGGCAGATAAAGGCTGGCTTGAAACAGAAGCCAACAATATTCCTGGGCCTAATCAAAGACTTTTTTCACTACTTTTTACAGTCATTTTCTTTGTACTTCTGGCACCATCTTTGTTAGGAAGATTTATTGTCTGCTTTTTAAAATTTATCAGTTTGCAACAGCCACCAGATGAAGGGATCTCTTAAATCACTCTGTATGGGGAGAGTGTGAACATGTGTCTTACGGTCAGAGCTTTAAACTTTCCCAGTCTGGAATACCTCTTGCAAACATCATCAACGAGAGGAACATTTTTGAGATGGTTATACTCAAGACATGCTGTTTACAAGGTTCTCTATATTTGAAGTTATTGAATTACAATTATTCAAATTGACTGTAGCTGTTAAAGACTAAAAAGGAGACTTTTTCAATTATACGAGAAGACGGTAACAGAATTTTGTTGATTGATAATAGCTGACAAAATTAAGGTTTCGGACAAGAAGAATATTAAACATTGCTGTTTATAATTACAGCTCTAACTTCTTTTTAAAAGGTCTATTTATTTAACTATTCAAGTTACAAATCCAAGCAACTGTTGCTCCTGGGATCACTGTTGAATATCAGGGCAGGATAATAGGATAGATAAAAGTTCTCTGAAAGAGAAAGCACCAGAACCAGCAGCAAGGTGGGGTTGGTCAGCCCTTCATTTGAATGTAAATGTAATTATGAGGCAGGCAGTTGGGCTGACGTCAGACAAGATCTTGGTAAACCATTACCACCAGCACCTGGTAGCACTGTTGATAATAAAAGAGGATGAAGTAGAAGATTCCAAGCAGAGTGGCATTATTAGAGAAACCCAAACACGAATATTTTGGAGCAGTAAAAGAAGCCACTGAGGAACAAGATGTTGTGACGCCGCGTGCACAGCCTGGGACAGCCATGTACGTCAGCTCGCTCTTGGAGAAGGAGCCCAGCATGTACCCAGGATCTGCCAGGGCCAGCAACAACCTGCCCGTGCAAAACTTCGTGTCAGCTCCGGCCTACTCCGACTACATGGGCTACCCGGGCGGGCCGGCCCTGGAGCCCCCCGGGCAGCCCCCGCCGGCCTGGGGCTCCCACTACGGCCCGCAGCGCGAGGACTGGAGCGCCTTCGGGCCGGGCCCTTCCAGCGCCGCGCCCGCTGCCCACATCAGCGGCTCGTCCCCCGGCCAGGGCTCCTACAGCTCTGCCGAGTACAGCTCCCTGCAGCCCGCGGGGGCACCGCCTGCACACACGCTCAGTGCCCAGCACATCTCGCCCAGCAGCCAAAGGCACAGCTCGTACGAGTGGATGAGGAAAACGGGGCAAACCAACGCTGCTGGTGAGTGCAAATTCAACTTCCAAGCTCAGAAAGCATCTTCTGCTATCGCTGAGCTTAGAAATAATTAACTTGACTTGAAGCACATAGGTTGGTGGGTTATTTATGACATTGATTTAACCTACTGCTGTTTAATGCAGTTTTAACTAAATTTGGGCCGGTTTCACTTTCTCCCATAAAGGCTTTATGCGGTTGCTGTAGTGGAATGGCTGATGTGATCAGCCATGGCTGGAGCTCAGCTCCAGGAATCCCTGTTTGAACATTCTGTGTGATAAACAGGATAATCGTGAAAGTGTTTTAGAGCAATGAAGCAACATTTAACAGTTACAGACAGAAACACTACATAGTTATTTTGTACCGCAGGGGAAGATATCAACAGAGAAGCACGTTGACCTTTTTCAACCTTACAGACTTCTCAATAATTATAAAGAAAACTATGTGCTCAGATCTAACTGCAGTGATTATGCAATTTTCTGCAATTTTCCCGTGTCTCACATTTTTCTGCTCAGATTTATTAGGTGAGCACAAATATTCCTAGAGAAGCAATCTGACTCAAACAATCAGCATAGACTATTTTGTTCGCAGATCACATAATTCCTTGGTTAAGCTTCCTTTTCATTTAATTTCACATCAGTTTTACTTTCCTTACATGCCAGAATTTTTCAGCTTCCACAATTAAACAATTACAAATCTTTCCTGCAAGTGCCACTCACTGATGCTCCTGTTCTTGCCACAAGCTGCCTGCCAGATGAACCTTTCCATGTGTATTTCCCAAGTGGAATCTGGGTGTAGCAAGGTTTGCTAAATCTGTTGTTAAGGTTAAAAGTAGTAAGTGTGTGTTAGGGGAATCAAAGAAATGCTCGAAAGAAAGCAGAGCAATTAAAATTGGCACAATCTTAGAAGACATAGAAAATCTGCACTGCTGCTTCAGACAGAATCCTCTTTCAAATGGTTATTACTCCGGAGCAAAATTAGCCTGATAATTGTTTCTTAATTATAAAGCAGGCACACGTTGTTTTGCCTCTGTTACTAAATATAAAATGCCTGGTGAACACTAGGATATCACAATGCTCTCCTGCCACTTGGAGCCTCTAGAAAGCCTTCAAAGCCAGACAGACTGAGTCTGCTTTCCCTCTCCTGTATACTCATGTAAATCCCAGTAACTTCATTAACATCATTGGAGATTGCCAGGTGTAGAAGTGATGCAAGACTTGAGTGTAGATCAAATTCAGCTGAGACTCCTGAATGTCAATGAGGCAGCCCTGGCTGTGTCATATTGGCACTGCATTTTCAATGTGCAGCATTCTTGAACAAGAACCTTCTCCAAGTTTAACACACTTGAAAATCTAAATGCTTGCTTTAGGCTTATTGAACAGTCTCAAAAGACCCTGAAAGGTTTCTCATGCACTTGTCCAAATTTATAAAATAGATTTGCAATTGAGAGACACAGTTTTGGGCCTAAATTCATCTCCAGTCTGCGAAGTGCTTACCCAGGATTTACACCCAATCTGAAGTACTTTATGAACCGTTGGGACAGGTGGAACAGAGCCCATCAATAGCTGCATGTCCTGAGGCTGTGCATTCCTAGAACCCAATCCTTTGAAGTGTTAAAACCAGCCAAGGACTTCACAGAAGTGAGCTCAAGGCATCGACCCACCTTAAAAAGAGAGATCGTGAGAGTAAAGCACAAATGTGGCAATTGTGCAAAACAAGAAAAGCACCAGAGAGATTTGGCTTTTCTTTTTTTTTTAAAAAAAAAAAAAAAAAAAAAAAAAAAATCCCAGAAAATTTTAATCCTGACACGGAAAAAGTTGTGATAAATGGAAGAAAATTCAAATAAATTAAAGGCTGAAATTATGCATGTAACTGCTCTGGACCACCTTATCAATGTTTTCTCTAGAAGAAAACTGACTTGATGCCATTATAAACCCTCTTTGAAACACACTTGCTGTTTTTCCTTATTGCTGTTATATTATTTGGGTTATCAGAGCAGCTACTGGTTCCTCTCCTTCAATGTTATCACTGCTTAATAAAGTTCCTTGCCTTAAAATCCCAGAATTACAGCCCTAAACTCTACAAATACATTTCTGTGCATAAACATCTATGTCCTTAACTCCACCAGTGTGTACACACATCAATGTGCGTGAGCAGAATGGAGTAACAGGAACCACAACACATCTAATTAGATGAGGCAGCCTCCTGAAATACTGTCCTAAAGAGAGTGGGAATTATTTTGAGCGTGGGGTGTCAGTGGGACTTGTTTCCTCTCTGTTTAGACTCCATTACATACACTACATTCTGATTCAATATTCTTATTTAGCATTTGATACAGAAAAAAATTCAACTGCAGGTAAAGTGAAATGAAAATTTACCTGATCAAGTCAATCTTCAGGATGAAACAAGATCACAAAGACAGAAGCACTCTGTTCTTTCAACAGATAAGATGTGATTTGAAATGATACATCCTCTGACTAAAAGACCGTAATTATATTCAGAACCAACCCTTGTTTTAGTTCAAACAGACAATCATTGCAAATATACAAGGCAATAAGAAATTTTAAAAAAACCAAACATGGGAAGTGGGCTTGGTAAAGAGACCTTCCCAGACAGGCCCTCCAAGAGAGAAAAAGAACATCCAGAGAATTCCTGACGGTGTGATCCTGGTTTTACTCAAAATCTGTTCTAAAATCTGCCATTGACCGGTTACGCTGGAGCAGAACTTCCAGTTATTTTCAAAACCCCGTGTACTCAACAGGGTAAGATGTGTATTTTCTGAGAGCAAGAAAACCTTCTAAGTGTAAAACTTACTGAAAAGGTATCTAAAGGGCCTAGAAAAAGGTTTTAAAACTCCATATGAAACTTCATCTGGGAGTGACACTCCTCAGAAAAGACTTTAACAGGACTAAACAAAAGATCAACATGATTTTCATATGTTACAAGCTCAGCCACAGGACTTATTTTTTTTTTAAACTATAGCCAACACATTTTATGTCTTGTTTAAATAGTGATGTACAAGTAATTCAGATTACAGAACAGCAGAAGCACGGCAGAAAGCAAAACAGAAAAGCAGGAAAAAAAGGCCAGGCCCCTGCTTTAATGCTAATTTATTTTTCTTTGTAAATTAGTTGTGACATCTATTTTCCACTGGCCTACATTGTCTGAGGTTTTGAGGCCTATCTGTCATATTGAGGCAACAGACCCTTTTAACACTTCACTTTGCTTTGATATGCACTCCTGTCTCTTCCTTCTCCCTCCTTTCTTCAGGAGTTATATTGCCGGAAAGGGTGATGATTTTCACAGCAAATAAAGAGGCCTTCTCCCAGCTTTATTGTCTTCAGAAGAAATACTCAGTGAATTTTATGACCAAGGGGAATGGGGAAAACTACTCCTTTTCTCCACCCCCTCAAATCATGGTTATATTTGCCGATTATAGTGAGGCCGGAATAACCTTGTTGAATTTTAACTTGTTTTCAAAGATTCCCTCTAAGGCCTCAGTTTGCAAGGAACCTGAATATCTATCCTATTGTTAGCATTAGAACTATCACTGAGGGCAAATATGGCAAAGCCAACGATTTGTACCAGGAAACAGTAAACTTAGTTGGATGGCTAAGTCCTGCCAATTTAGGCAGGAAAATCTTCTATGCTGGAAGTTGAAGTGGCATAGGATTTGGGAAAATATCTCTAATTATGCATATTTCAACTATGCCTACCTCCAGATAAAAATATCCCAGGCTGTCCTCGGTGTCGGTCCAAAATTAAAGAGAACTGAAGAAAAAATATTCCTTCATCTATTTCTGTCCCTTTTTCCTCTGCTAAGATGAAAGCGTCTGACATTTGTTTAGGGCTTGTAAATTCCAAACCAATTGGCTTGTGTTTCTGAATGTGAAAGGGGTTCTTGATAAGATCTCCTTGTCGCTCCTTTGTGTGGCGTGTGCTTCATCTTAACACCTCAATGGATTTTAGGGAACCACTTTAAAGGAGTCTTTGTCCTACAGTTTGTCCCAGAAAACTCACATCAAAAAAAACTGGGAAGATCAGAAGAAGAAAGGAAAACTATATAGTTAGCTGTTGAAAGTGCAAAGGAGAACAAATAAGTTGAAAACTGATCTCTCTGGACGATTATTATAGGAAGAATTGCTTAAAAATTATATGAAATGAGAGATGCATTCTAAACATTTAGTAATGCTTCTCTTAACAGTATTTATCCAATATATCAAATTTTTTTTATACATTAGAGAGAGGGTGATCCTGAAATCCTTTTACAAGATTTTATTGCCTCATCTTCCAAATTGTCAAGTACCTCCAACTCTGAAGGGAAGCCCAGCACAGACTACCCTCAGGATTATCCTACAGGCACTCAGCACCTTGCAAGATTGGACCTTTTTGAAAAAGTAAATGAAGTTATTATTGAACTTCTAAGTTTATCCTATGGCCACACCAGACAGGAAAAGCATTTCTAGTAGGACATCTCTTTGTGCTAGAGAAACAATCTTTAGAAACTCAGATAAGGAATTAGGCCACGGTACAACTGCACAAATTGTGACTGAATCTCAGTCTCGAAATCTTGGGTATTTGTGCTCTCATAGACACAGAAGTCACTTCACTGAGCACTGCAGTGAAACCCCTTTGAGATTAATATAGCCAGCACCAATTATGTACTGCTATGAATTATTTAAGATGCTTCAGGGTGTTTATCACTTAAGAGCTTCACATTTAAATATATGTTTACAGAGAGAGGGAAATAAAGAAGGAAAGACAGTTATGGTAACCAATACTCTCTTACTTCGCCCTGCACCTCTCTTCCTCCTCTGTACCACAGCAAACAATCCCATACAAGTATTCTGTCTTAATTAATGTCTGTGAAATGCCTGAGGGTTTGCAAGCTGCTATGGAAAATCCAACTCAATATATGAATAATCTTTCTTTGCTAACCAGGTAAAACAAGAACAAAAGAAAAGTACCGGGTTGTTTACACAGACCACCAGAGACTGGAATTAGAGAAGGAATTTCACTGCAACAGATACATCACAATCAGGAGGAAGTCAGAACTGGCAGCAAACCTGGGACTCTCCGAAAGACAGGTACAGGGAGCACCCTCAGGTGTGCCCACAGTGCCCAGGCACTGCCAGGGCACAGGGCAGCAGCCACTGCTGAACTCTGCACTCAGAGAAACCTCTGCACAACCCCACAGCTGGTTTGACAACCCTCAGTTATATGGAACTCAACATTAGGAATTAACTTACCCTTTGGAAAGTAGGGATTCTGACTTTCTAGCTTGCTAGACAGCTGGAATTTAAATGCTTCAGCTTAACAGGATCTTAGCTATGGTCCCAAGAGTTACAACAGTCATAATTTTATTTCTTCTTGAAATCATACCAAATAATGGCCAGCAAAAAATCCAGAGTATTTGATATATTTCAGCTGGAAGACAGGAAAGGTCAAACTCATCCAAAGAGATATCTATGGGGTTTTTTGTTACAAATATATTGCTACAATCTCCACAGGCCACATTCTCCCTCTGTCAGATTTCAGCTTATTCAGGGGGGTTTTACAGCCTTGGAATTTCAAATCAGGATCTCTTTTTGCCACACGTGTAGCCAAGACTATCCATGCAGGGAATGTTCAAGTGCACACTTGGATCGTTGCTCCCTGGGAGAGCAGCTCTGCCTTCACTCCTATCTAGTACAAATTTCATCTGTGCTCTGGATAAAGCCAGGCTCCTGAGCAGGGCACAGCTACGTTAGCTGTGTTCCTACAGACACCAGAGGAATTCAGGATGAGAATTCCTTAAAATCCCTGTGTTGGAGAGCACCTTTCCCAAGCACAGCTCTGCAGTGTGTGGATATAATAACTGCTGGATCCAAGCCTCCAGAATTGCAATGCTTCTGCTACAGCTGGAGGAGAAGGGCAGATTTGGTGATACTGAATTAGTCATCTCATTTCAAAACCAGATTATTGCCCCGAGGTAAATATAAACTAGAGATCTTTCTTTTTAGAATTGTACAAGCTTTTGTTCTTTCTAAATATATGCATTCAGGTCTCTTAAAATGTTCCTCTTGCAGTGGCTTCCTCTGATTCTGCACTCAGTCTGTGGAAGAGCATGGAATAGAGAGGGACCAATGGAGGCTGGAAGCGTAGGAATGCAGAGACAACCAATGGTGTTTGAGGATCAAGCACTGGAATTTTATAAACATATTTCAGTGCTGAGATGTTCAATCCCAGATCCAGATAGTAGAGAGTGCACTGCACAGACTGTGAGTGCTCCCAGGCAGGAACAACAAAATCCAAGTTTATCATGGATGGACTAACGTTTGTCACACAGTAGGACAGGGCTGCACTGGGAAATTTTCAGAGAACTGCAATTATGAGAGATTTGCAACCTCCACCTTAATGTTGATTTAGAATACCGACATGCCTGGAGTCACCAGTGACCCTGCAGAAAAGCAGCAGATTCCTTTCACAGAGCTGCTGCTCCTAATGCCAATTTGTAACTGGTAAAGTTCCTTCAAGTATAATGTAGACAAAATACAAAATTGATCTGCATTTCCACAAGACAGACAAAGCAAAATGCTTCTTCATGCCAATACCAGCAAGATAAAATAAATATAAACCACAGAGTTTTAATACAAAGCAAGGGTACAGCAAGGTTTTCTATATTGTATTGTATTCAATACACCTTAAAAGGCTGTAACAAATCCTGTGAATTAAGAACACAGTTAGCAAAAAGGAAAACACAAACAGAAGTTCCTCCTATTCACACTTTCACATAAGGAAAGAAAATAGAGATACCTAAAGCAGGATTTTAAACAGATAAGTCTTTCACCTGCACAATGAGCTTGGGAAATTGACTATCTTTAAGTAACGGTGATGTATCTATTTAATACATAGAACAGTACGTATATACCTGTAAAATACATGTTTAAGTATGTGTTCCAGTAATAAAAATAATCAAAACGTTTAAATACATAAGAATATATGCACACACAAAAATCACAACACAAATGAAGAAAAAAATGAACATTCATTACTAGGCTTTGAATTAATCTGTAACATAGATAATAAAGAAATCTTCACAATTAACCCATAATTGCACCTTCCTAAATTATGACACTGGCAAAGCTGAAATGATGAACTCTGTGGCCTCTGAGTCTCAATGAGTTCACTGACTTCTGTGTTCCTAAATATAACACAGTAACATTTTACACCAGGCCAAAGAAAAAAAGAAATCAAGAAAGAATAAATCTTCCAATATTATGCCAAGAATAATGCAAAAACTTTTCACTGCACAAATTATGTATTTTGGGTTTTGGAGGGGTTTATTGGTTATTTTTAGCTTTGGGGCTTTTTTTCCACATGGCTTTTTGTTTGTTTGCTTTGGGTTTTTAAAGAGTGTTTTTGAACTTACCTACATTTCCATTGCTATAATTACTGTAAAAGATTGAGCAGCACTTGGAATTAATCAGGTATCATTTATAACACCCCAGGTGAAAATCTGGTTCCAGAATCGCCGAGCAAAAGAGAGAAAAATGTTCAAGAAGAAAATCTCGCAGTTTGATGGCAGCGGGGGCTCAGCTCAGAGTGACTCAGGTTCACTCAGTCCAAATGAACTGTCACATTCTCTCTTCCCACCACCACATGGAATAAATGGATTACAGCCTAATGACATTCATCAAGTCATCATTTCAGAATGAACAGAGGGGAAAAAAACAAACCAGGAAAAAAGAAAAAGCAAAAAACGGATTTCTCCTCCGCTGCCAAGCCCCACCTTGGAAACTCAACTTTGCAGGGGACCTTTTTCATTTATCTGCCTTCAGGAAAGCTGAGCCTCTAACCAAAATATCTTAATTATTGCAAAAATCTCAGGGACTTTGTGCTGCTAAGATCCATCTCTCAGTATCTTGGCTAGCTTTGTAATTTGCTTCAGACACTGACACAAAGAATGAAGCTGAAGATTCAGTACGGGTACTTCTAGGCTGATCGTCCACATGCACAGAAAACAAAGAGACCTGATTATAAAATAGAGCCCTATTGCAGAAAATCTAACAATCTGGGTGTGTGTGGTTTGTTCCATTTATATAATTAGAGGAAACCGTAGACGTTAATAAATATTTACACTTAAATGGACTGAAAAGAATGCTACTTTTTGAAAACAGCAAAACCATTTAAAACCCTTTTAAATGCTCAAGGAACATAATGTTGCTAAACCAACATATTGCATTTAATTAAATGACACAGTTCATCTCTGCCCTACGGAATTGTATTCAAGCAATAGTTACAGATACAGAAATATCCCAAACCTGCCAAGATTTGTTCCACTGTAAGAAATACAGCAATTTCTCATGTACAATAGGAAATGCCAGATAATTTGGAAGATAAGTATTACCTCAGTCTTCTAGGTCTGCACATATTATTGTTGCTCAAAAATCCAAGGACAAATGGAGTGCAAACAGAACTGTTACAACAAGCAAACCACCAAAAAGCAAATAAAGAATCTGCTTGACATCTTTAAACATTTGAAGTGAAACAGGAGCAGTCTCAGGCCACTGATTTTATCCCTGACACTTATTTGGGGCTGAAGGCAACAACTCTCCCAATGTAGCTGAGAGTGTATTTTGAAGCTGTCACCTACAGCTGAGCAATCACAAAAGAAATGTTCACTTCATGGGCACTCCTGTAGGAGCACAAATTAAGGACATGATCACAGTGGGGTTTGCTTTAATTACTGCTCCATGTTGGCAGGTGAGAAGGTAGCAATGGTATCTGAAAGACAAGTGATGAGTCTGGAAAAAGCAGAAAGAAAACCCAAAGCACTAAAAAAATCCCCAAGTCCTCCAGTAGTACTATTCTTTGGAATTTCTTAATATGACCTTTTTGCTAGTATCTAAGTGAACAGCTCTATTGGGAAAATTTCATATTCCTGAAAATGTCAAGGGGAGCGAAGGTAATAGAAAGGGAAAAAAGCAGAACACAAACAGCATTACGAAAATCATGCATCACTTATTTCAGCAACATCAAACTCTTGCTCTCAGAAACAGCAGAATAAATTCTGCTTTTCTTCGTGTCAATGAGCATTGATAATGCACTGAACACCATGGACAGAACTTGTCAAAGTCTCATCATCTGGATTTAAAACACTAGATAACAAATTTGAGGATATGCCTCACTATTCCCCATTTATTTCAAAATAACTCTGTTGAAGTTAAACTCATGAAAGCAATTCTGTTGGAATTTGCAAGAATAACACTCATCAGAACTAAATTCTGAATTATATCTCTGTAGATATAAATGTTTCAAACTAAACTAGGAAGAAATCCTGTAATACAGATTAAGGCCTTACTCACTGTAAACATTTTGTGGGTGGTTCCCCAATATATTTTCTAGTCATCTCCTATCACACGGTTCAAAGAAATGCGTGTATTCTTATGCAAACAAACTGTAAACAGAAAATCTTGTGTATATAAATAGTTATAAAACTCAGCCCGATGAGAAAATGAGACTAAATCTGCATGGCTTTAACTCAGCACCTCCTAAATCCTCTTGCTGCTGTTCCAGTGGAATCACAGGGACATTTTAGGAGCCAGAGCACGTTGTGGCACATGCACACACAGAGCTGGCTCTGCTCAGATTCACAGAAATGCACATGTGACACACATACGCCTTTCTTCTCTGCTCTCCAGCCAAATAAATCCAGATTTTTTTCCTTGAGAGAGGAAGTTTCCCCAGTTTCACCAGCCCCTCTACCTGGGTTGTCCTTCTATATATGAAGGATGTAGAAGATAAAATAATCTCTCAGGAAACTCAGACTTCAGATACACAAGAAAAAAGGGAAGCAAACCTTTACTTCAAATCACACAAGGGCCATTTCTATGGAAACCAGGAGAGGGCTTTTGTGAGGCTTAGCAGTGGCACAGAAATGGAGAGAAAACTTCCAGTGTTCAGATTTTTTTTCTCTGTTCAGTTTTCATATCAACAAGGAGGCATGGCAAGTACAACTATAACACACAACACATCATTCATTGTATTTGTGTATTAGAAATGCTCTCCTTCATATTTCCCTCCTCATTTATCACCAGATTGAAATGAAACAGTTGCACAGGTTCACATTCAACACATTCAAATCATCATCTTGCAGATTCTAACCAAGCTCCAGGCAGTCAGGAAACACCACCCTGCCCTGGCAAACTGCTCAGAGGAGCCACTGAAGCCTCTGACTGCACTCAGAATAACCACAGTCAATAAAGGAATCACTGCAAATGAGCCAAATCACTCTAAATGATGTTTTTAGAATGGGACACAAAGCACCTCCTCTGGCATGTTTAATATCAGTCTTCTCAATAAAAGCTGGTTTTGTTTTTCATGATCTTTATCCTGAATTTTATCCATCAGATGTGTTTTAAATGTATCCCAAGCATACGTTAATAAATATTTAGGGCAGAGTCTCTTCCATCCACTAGACCTCAATGATCTCAAAGCCTACAGAACGGATCAGATTATCTCTGACTACAGCTAAGTCAAGTAAGAAATTATTCCCCTCATCTGTTGCTGTGCATAACTACCCCCAATAAAGCGTCCCTTTCAACCTAAGTGCAGTGGCACAGCTGTTTCTCAAAATAATCTAAAGAGAAAAATATTAAACTCTCTTAGACTAATCAGGATATTTTTTTGTAAACTCCATCAGAGAGTGATTACCCACAGTCAGGGTATCAGCTCAGGAGGCTGCAAAGCCAGAGAGAGAGAGGAAAATGGCAAGCAGCTCAAAGCAAATCCTTACCCTGCCTCTGGCAGGCCTTAGACACTTTATCAGACTGCAGCAATGCCAGGAGCCAGAACACCTCAGCCCAAACCAAAATACAAACTGAGCACTTCATGCTGGCACAGCTGAAAGGCCCATTGAGGACTCCAGGCCAGCCTGGCAGGAGCCCATCCATGGTCATGCTCTGCCAGCACAGGAACACGAGACCAGGATGGAGGCACCACAGGCCAAGTCCTTGCATCCCACCATTTTCTGGGCAGCTGGGTTTGACTCTTCAGCATTGCTGCTGTGAAGGAGAAACTTCAGCAGTTGTGATCAGCTCCTGTATTTAAATTTGTATTTACATGAATGAAACAGTAAAGACTTCTCCAGGGACTTAAGTTATACTCTCCCTAACACTGTTAAGCAATTAAAATAATAATAATAAATCCAATGCCATCCTTTGCACCCAGTGGGTCTCCTCCCCAAGCTCTCCAAGTTTCCTGGTTTTCACTGTATGTAAACAGAAAACCATCACACTGTTTGAGTTCAGCTGATTGACTGGTGGCTCCAGTTTGCAAGGTGGTGAGCCCCCTTAACAGCATGCTGATATCAACAGAAAACTCTGCATCACACAACTGTCTAATTCCAGCAGCCAGCAAATCCCTTCTGACGTTTATCTGAATCATCTCAGCTCTTATGAGAATCCTGGGAGGTGCCAAAGCTTTGGCAGAACTGCCCTCCTCAGTCCCACTGTCCAGAAATCAGGAAGGGCCTCTGGCACCCACTGCTCCTGCTGACACTCAGTGTAGCACCACAGTGAATTTGCTTTATTAATTAACTTCTAAATATTGATCAGTGGGAGAAAATAAGGAAAAATGCAGACATAGCCTTAGTTACAGATAGCTTAGTCTAGAAATGGGAAAGTACCTCATTATAAGATATTTACAATATCAGTTTATGAAGACAGCATAATTTAATTGGCTGTTTGTAGTAGTCATCCTGGTCAAAAAAACCCCTGGATCAGAAACTTGACAACCTCTTGAAACTTAGATTATTTTTGAAAATGTATCTACATCAGGCATTTTCAGCATAGGCTGAAGGAATCACTTCAAGGAAGGAAGTGATTTGTGTGGATAAACATTGCCAGAGACCACCACCCTTCCACAAATCTTTCCATTTTTATGGCATAATAGTTTCATCAAATAAACAGCATCCTAAAGAAGTACTGAAAATTAAGCTACTATTTCTTCCTGTGAAGCCATAAAGTTTGATAAGTCATGCTGAAAAAATTCCTTGTAGTATTTACTTCTCAGACTCAATACTAAACAGACATTCTTTAAATACAGACATGGGACACAAATGCTTTTTCTAAAATAGTCTATTTTTACCCAGGTGGTCATTGTTCCTATGGGAGAGAACACATACAAATCAAAAATAAAAAAAAAAAAAAGTCAACTGAAACTTCAGCTGAACTTTGACTTCAATCTATTATTCAAAACCACAAGATGTTAAATATGAAGCTGCTATAGCAAAGTAACTTTTCCAATTAAAGCCAATTCTTTTCTTGATTTGTTAACACCTCAGACCCTCATTATAAAGAGGTCACTCAGTAAGTTATGCTTCATTTTACACTCAATTCAGCAAATTATTGCACCACCTGCTCTGGAGCTCATGCCTTAATGCCATCACACGTGTCCTTGTGGCACAACATCCACTTCAATGTCTGTAAAGCAGCCTGTTTACTAAACCAAGCCCAGGCTGCATTCAATGCAGGCTTTCCAATTAAACCCCAGGCTGTGTGGAACGTGTTCCTGTTTGCCACACCTTGCCCATACACCTGAGTGTCACCACTGCCATGTTCAATGTGACAGCTGTACATGCTTGCAGACAACCCATGGATTTATTTCAACTTCCAGCACACATTCTGCTTGCCCCTTGCTCTTTCATCCTTCAAGACATCTTTATTGGGAAAACACTGAACACATGCAAGCCCTGGCAGTGCCCAAGGCCAGGCTGGATGGGGCTGGGAGCCCCTGGGACTGTGGAAGGTGTCCCTGCCCGTGGCTTTAAAGCCCCTCTCAATCCAGACCATTCTGTGGTTGCATGACCTTTCCCAAGGACAGTTCACCAAAGCAGCCATGAACCAAGACAATCTCAACTGAATATTAAAGCCCATAATGTAAATGCACAACATCAGAACTATCATTTCTTCCAGTGCTCTCAGTAACAACACTCACCTTTTGGGTTTTCACACCAGTTAAAGCAAACATCCAGAATTTAACTGAGGGGAAAATAAACATCAGTACCTTACTAATACCCCTATATATAACTTAATTTCAGTTGTTTCAACACTTTCTTTCCATTGGTTATGAATCTATATAAAGATGAAGATGAGTAGAAAAAACATCAGATCCTTAAGTATAGAATAATTTTCTCTTTTTTTATCACGTTTCTAAACAGGATGTATTTTCAGTATTTGGTAAATTACTTTCTCCACGATCCACTGTAACATTCAATACTAAATAAGAAAAAAGTACTTTGACAAAAATAGGAGAACAAAATTTCATTTTATAACAATTTGCCTCTTATTTTTTTTTCTCTAGCTTAGACTGTGATTTACCTGCAGCTCCCATAAGATGGATAATGTGCTGAAGTAAGAGCACGCAGCACTGACAGAACTGTAGCTCATAAAACGTTACTTTCAGAGGCAACAAAAATCTTCACTGTCAAGTCATCTGCATTTTGCTGCAGTCTAGAAACTCCTGAAAAACAATAAAGATGACTTATAAGGAAAGTATTTTCCTGGAAGCAACAGACAGGGATGGAGACCCGTTTTTACCTCATACAGAAGGAGGTGAGCTCATTCCTTAGAGTACCTGCAGGTCAGGAATTCTCATTTGGTCAGGAATTCTGATTTGGACACATACCAGAGCCAACATTTTACAGGAGCTACACTAAAACTAGAAAGGACTGACACCCCCGTCATAATTTCAGTTTTCATTCTTCTATTGCAATACAAACACCAATGGCTCTTGGATTATTTTCCATTTGCAGTAGGACAGTAATTAAGTGCTTATTACCTCATTAATAGCTTACACCCGTGTGCCGATGGGGGCATTCCCCTGAAGTATTCGGAGATAATTTTTCCCCCCGTTTTGCTAATCCTACGTGGATTTTCTTCCCTCTCCCCACCCTATTAAAGTACACATAACTCACTTTCCAAACCTACCAGCAAACCCCAAAACTCCGGGAAAACTCCACAACCCGCGCCCTCCCTGATCTTCACCTCCGGTGCCCCGGGGAGCGACACAGCGAGCAAAAACAAGAAGGGCGCAAAGGGCTACCCGGATGTTTTTACTAAAACCGTCAAAGAAACACACCTGGAAAAAGGGAAAAAAAACCTGGAAAAGGGGCTAAAAAAAGAGAAGATCAGCACCGACCCCCGCCTTCCCTCAGGAGCGGCCCGCGACCCTCGCGCACCTGAGTTATAAATGCGGTAACAATAGTCCAGATATTCGGGTCCCTCGTACGCCGAAAGTTAAGGGTGGGGGTTGTTTTGTTTGGTTATTTTGGTGGGTGCTTTTTAAGCAAATTAAAATCCAGTGAGGGTGGGGTTTTTTTGTTTGTTTTTTTCCCCGGCTTCCCTGTAAGCCGCGAACCAAACCTGCCCTCAGGAGCCGCTGGCTCCGGCTCGGGGCCCTGGCGCGCCTGAGGCGGGGGCGGCGGCCGGGGAGGCCGGGGGAGCGAGGAACGCTCCGGCCAGCAGCGATATTCCGCTGCCTGGCACGCGGAAAGCTTCGAGCGAGTCTCTGAACCAGCAACAGTTCAGCAAGGCCGTTCCGGCTTCGCCAGAACCACCAAGGCTCGCTGCCCTCAGCGGCTCCGCGTGCCGGCTCGGTACCCGCCGCGCGGGAGAGCGCCGAGGGGCGGGTGCGCACCTCAGCGGCCGCCTGCGGTTACCAACAGCGGCCGCAAACCGCTGCCCGCCACCTCGGCGGGGGCACCGCCTCGGGGCAGCGCGGCCCGGGACTCGGTACACGGCCCGGGGCTCGGCTCGGGGCTGGGTACACGGCCCGGGACTGGGCTCGGGGCTCGGTGTTCGGTACACGGCCCGGGACTGGGCTCGGGGCTCGGTGTTCGGTACACGGCCCGGGGCTCGGCTCGGGGCTCGGTGTTCGGTACACGGCCCGGGGCTCGGCTCGGGGCTCGGTGTTCGGTACACGGCCCGGGCTCGGCTCGGGGCTCGGTGTTCGGTACACGGCCCGGGGCTCGGCTCGGGCTCGGTGTTCGGTACACGACCCGGGACTCGGCCCGGGGCTCGGCTCGGGGCTGGGTACACGGCCCGGGACTGGGCTCGGGGCTCGGTGTTCGGTACACGGCCCGGGGCTCGACTCGGTGTTCGGTACACGGCCCGGGCTCGGCTCGGGGCTGGGGACTCGGCCCGGGGCTCGGCTCGGGGCTGGAACTCGGCCCGGGGCTCGGCTCGGGGCTGGGTACACGGCCCGGGGCTCGGCTCGGGGCTGGGGACTCGGCCCGGGGCTCGGCTCGGGGCTGGGGACTCGGCCCGGGGCTCGGCTCGGGGCTCGGTACACGGCCCGGGACTGGGCTCGGTGTTCGGTACACGGCCCGGGACTGGGCTCGGTGTTCGGTACACGGCCCGGGACTCGGCTCGGGGCTTGAGGCTGGGTACGCGGCCCGGCACTCGGCCGCGCTGCCCTCAGCGCCCCGGCAGCCCCGCCGGGCCGCACCGCGCCTGCGCGCCGCCCTCCTGCCGCCGCTGCCGAGGCTCGGCTCGGCCCCGCCCCCGGCGCGCGCCGCGCAGGCGCGGCGGGAGGGCCGGCGATGAGCGTCCTGCTGCCCAATATGGCGGACTTCGACACGATCTACGAGCTGGAGGAGGAGGAGGACGAGGAGGAGCAGGATGAGCCCGAGCCCGTGGTGCGGAGCCAGGAGCTGCCCCGGCCCCGCGACGCGCCCGATCCCGTAGCGGTACGGGGCGCCGGGCACATCACCGTGTAAGGAAGGAGCGGGGGCAGCGTGAGGGGCCGGTGTGGCGGGGCGGTGGAGCCGGGCGGGAGCGCCGGGAGGGTGAGGGCAGCGGCACTCCGTGCCCCGGCCCTGTCGGCCCTAGCCTCCCGCCCCGCGGGGCCGAGAGCCCTGCGCCCCCCTCCCCTGCTCTGTGAGGGGAGCCGTGCTTGTAGCGTGGGTATTTTCCGGCAGCTCGAGGAAAAGCCCAGCCGTGAATGAACAGCCGGAGTTGGCTGTCGGGTGCAGAGGCTGCAGCGCAGCCCTGGCAGCCCTCCCTGGTTGCTCCTCTTTATCCCAACGATTTGTTAGATAAAAAGCAAAGTCCACGAGCTGCGAGGACGAACAGGCTGCTCACATCATCTGGCTGTGACCCTGGTGTGCCACAGCTGAGGCGGGAGCCCCCACACTGCACTGCAGAGGAGCCTCCTGCCCGTGCTGTACTTTATCTGCTCCAAACTTAGTTGCGAGTTTGGTTTAGATTGAGTGTTTTTATCGCTGGAACACAGCGTGAGCCAGAATGTTTGCTGCTCATTTAAACAGTCGAACAGAAGACGAGCAAGCTGTGTTTCCTTATATGTAATGTTTACTCGTAGGGATTTTCTTAGTGTTCCTGCAACAGCAAGCTGAAGAATTAATAGAACCAAGTGCATCCTTAGCAAGTTGTTGGTTGTCACATTAATTTTCATGGTAGGGAGGGAGGTATTGAAATGTATGTATTGCAGAGACCCACCAAGCTTGTGTTGCTTTGGCTCTGCCTTTGGATTGCATAAAATTCACATTTCTCTCTGTAAATAGGGGCAGTGTGATCTAACTCCCTGCAGCAAAAGCTCCGGGTGGGGAAGGCTCTCCCATCCCTTGGGAAGTGGTGCTGGATCTGTGTCCTCATGGCAGCCGGGATCAGGCTTGCTTTGAGCTGGTGCCAGTGGGGAGTTGCTCTGCTGCACCGCAGTGCATTTGCTCGTGCAGATGGAATTTCTTCGTGTCCTCCCCCGAGAGAGCTGCTGGCCTGACTAAAGGAGAGCTGGAACCCAAGCAAGAGGCTCAGAATATCAACTGCCCATCCTCGGAGTTACCTGAAGTGTTAAACTGGAAAAAAACATTGCACATCTCCTTTGCTTTCTGTGATGCTTTTAGTGTGTTAGTGGTGTTACAGTTCCTTCTTGGCTCCAGCATCTTTTTGCGATGGGCAGGAGCATCTCCAAGAACTAGTGATGTCTACATCAAAAAAAAAAGCAGTCTTGTCAGTGAAGTGGAAATCCTTAGCTAACTTTGTGCCCTTGTATCCACCTGAGCTGAATCCCATCCAACTTAGTTTCCCTTTCTCCCACCCCTCTCAGTTTTCTTCCTGTAACAGGACCTACCTGCATGGTAGGAGGCAGCTTTTATCAGCTCATGCTGTATTTTTAAGTCTCCTTAGACTGATAAAAACAGTTGTTATTATTACTTACTTGCATTTTATTGGATGTTACCAGTAACATGCAAGTAAACCCTGGTCACTGGAGTATGTACTCCTGTTAAATGGGAACTTTGCTGCCCAAAGAGTTTGTGTGTGGGAACTCTGGCACTTTTTGATCACACAGTTGCTGCTGCTTTTGAAATCACTTGGCTGCAGAAGCAGCCTGCTCCAGTTACTGAGGGGAGAGACATCATCCAGGAAAACCTGGGTTTGTTTTCTGAACCTGTCTGGAGCACTGCTAATGAAAATGTTTGTCCTGACAAGCCAGACATTATTGAAAAAAAAAACCCACATTATCTTTATTAGAGCTGTTGTTTTCCTTGGATTTTTGTTTCAGATGTCTCCTGTTCCTCAGCTGACACTGGCCTTCTTAAATACTCTTGGTGTATAGAGAAGGGATAATTCTCAAATTCCAGGGTCATCTGCTTCAGCTTTTCATGTCCAGTTCTCTTACGAAACTCCCAAGTTGATTGATTCAAACACTCAGTTTCTTGCAAGAGACTTTCTTATTCTTACGACCTTGTCAGTGAGCTGTTCACACTAACAAAGTAACTCTTCTGGAGTATCCAACGGAACTAAATACAAACTCCAAGAGTTTTCTGAGGGTACTTAGCAGGATCTTGCTTTTCCCACTTTGCTTTTGCTAGCCCTTCTACCCCTGTGCATGGTAAGAGTGACCATGTAAAGTGTATTTGGTTTATTTTAGTCAGAGAGGATGTGTGTAAAAATGGCTGGCAAAATGTACCATCAGAAAAAATTCTGTCATATTTATTGGGTTTGAAAGCTTTGGAATTTTAGCACAGATAAATTACTAGGTCCTAATAAATGCCTTTTCTTCTGCAATTCCATTTTGATGAGTTATAAGCACCTTGTTTGCTGTTTCTCCCATAGCCAGTGTGTCTCTGCTTGGTGTTTCCAAGTATCTGCACACAGACATTTGTAGTGAAGACTGAGTCATGCCTAGCAAAGCAATAACTTCCAAAAACAGAGCAGTAACCAAACTGTAACCTGGTTAGAGGGTTGTATTTATCTGCTGTAATTTTTCCATATCATTAAGTCCATGTGGATGGATGATAATGAGGTAATGAAATAGCCATTAAATGTATTTTTGCCATTGGTATCCAGCTTCCTGCTGAAGCCTGCAAACCTCCTGGTTTTGGCTAGAAGTTAACTTTTGGTATTTTATCCTGTTTTCTGTAGGAGTGCCCCAGGGACCCACAGTCCAGGTGCTGATGAAAAGTTTATTTTCATCAGCTGGGGAAGGGAGGGAAGAGCCAGTTGAGAAAACATTTGATTATTATCTGCTATTGTTCCACCTTCCACATATTTAAAATAGCAAATGACCTCAGCCTTCCACTCCTTACCAAAAACTTCATTTTCCAAAACATCGTCCATGGGTAAGATTCTTGGATGGTTCTGTTGGCTTCACAGGAGAATACTCTGAAGTGGACAATGTTAAAAGTTTAAGGAGATTTCAGCTCAGGGCTCTTGAATGTCATCTTTACCCTCTAATGCTGGCCAAAGCTCAGCTGATAGCTCAGAAAGAACAGTGTGGGATCTGAGCTCCACTCTTGCAGAGAAGTCCACCATAACCTGGCTTAGTTGTGGGGAAAGGAGCTGTGCTCCATGGGGCTTGAGAGCTTCCCTAAACAGCTTTAACTTGTGCAGGCTGGTGAGGTTGATTGCTATCTATAAATACAGGAGTGGGAGAAAGGAGAATGAGGTGAGGCTTAAATCAAACGAAAAAAAAAATAAAAAAGGCAAAGCACCTTTAAATATTTATCTTTTAGTTGTAAGAAAGTGTTTCCAAAATCTTCCTGTTTCAGTTCTGGGGACAGAAAACCTGAGCCCCTGCTTTGTAAATTAATGAACATTGTCTTGTGGTACCTGTTGCAGGTGAGGTTTGCAACTGGTGGTTCAAGATGTTCATTTCAGCCTTTAGCTGAGGGATTGCTGCATTTGTCTTGTTACAGCTCCCTGGGACAAGCTGTGCTCTCACCACTCTGCAGGTGGGGGAAGATGAGGGGCTGGGATTTGCCTGGTGCCATCCATGCAAACAGGGAAAGAGGGCCAGAAGTGGCAAGTGAGGTCATCCCAGTTGTGCTGCAGCCCCCAGGGAACAGTGCCTGGCTTTTAGAGGGACTTGTCATGCAGTGAGAAAAGTGCAACCAAAGGACCTGGGTGACTGCTCTGAATTTCTAAATGTTACACTTTGGGCAGCATGCACTGAGGAGTCCCAGATGTGGCCCAGAAATAAATCACCACGAACTGCTGTTTGAAATGACTTAAAGGACAGCTGCTGGAATTGATGTTACAATGATTGTTAAATCTACTGAATTTTAGCAGATTTCATAGGCCTGCTCATGCTACATCACTAGTCTGTTGTAGAAAGTCTAATCAAGTTAATTACCTCTTGATCAGGACTTAAGATTTTAACTTCTTTACATGGAAGAGTCTAATAACACTTCAGTGCTTTTACAAAGTTGCCTGTAAAGCTCTACAACTGTGTAACACCCTGCTTCAATCTTTTTATTTAATTTGGTTATTGAGTCACCCCTCTGCTCCATCTAGCAGGAGTTTAATGTTTCTAAACCCTGCAGTAAATAATCACAGAATAGTCTGTAAAACTTCTAGAGATATTTCAGTAAAACTGTGCTAAAGGCCATCAGTGATTCTGAATGACTATAGTATTTAAAGTGGAGTTAAAACATGAAGTTCTATTCTTTAGCCACTCAGGTGTCAGTGTGAGAGATGCCTTTCTGTAACTCAGGTTTCCTGGAAGTGCTGCAAGTGGAGGGAGTGTTTTGGCAACTAATAAAACTTTGGGGGTTTTAATATGTTTCATGACATCAGCTTTGAAATTTAACCCAAAATATATTGTGATCTTATATTCCTAATCAGATTTATTAATCAGAGAGCACTAATTTATCTGGTTCTTTATGGAAATTGGGGTGCAGTGGGAATTTTAATGAGTATATGTGAGCAGTGAGATAGAAGCCACTACCTGTGGCTTAGGAAGTGTTTGAACTCTGAATTGTTGAAGGTCAGAGGAGGGTTCTGAGGAGCAGCTGGTACATGTTTGCTTTTATTTTGATTTCTTTTGCTGTTTCCTAAGTTCCTGCTCCTGGCTCTGTAAGAATCAGTGTTGTGGACAAGATGGACCTTAGGCATGATTTAGTGGAATTGGTCTGTTATATGGTACATGGGTAGAGTAAATAATTCCTGAATTTTCCAAGCATTCTTTTATTGTGTTGTCTCTTTGCTCTCACTTTGTGATCATTTCAGGTTGTTCCATTGCTGATGCACAGAAATGTCCGTGTTCCTAAAAGCAGGCTTGAGAATGTGCTTTATAATTTTAGTCTTCTTTTTTTGTAAGACTGAAAAGACTACTTCGTTGCTCTCCAAGCTTCCCTAAAACTAAATATATAACATTACAAAACCTGGAAGATTTCAGCTTAAAGAGAAAAGGTACAAAATGTGGAGGCTGACTTGCCAGATTACAAAGAGAATGGAAATGTGCTATGTTAGTAACCTTTGTGCTTGCCTAAAATCTTACTGGTTTTGCTGTTTGGGGTTTTTTTTTTGTAATGTTTTACACAACTACTGCTCTTTGCAAGAGACTCTAACTTAAATTATTCATCAGAGCACTGGATTGAACTTCACCAGTGTTGTTGCCAAACATTTCAGTTACTGGATTTCCAGAGACAGCCCAAGTTCTTCTGTTCTGCCTCTCTCTTCCTTAAGGCTGCTTTGCCTTTGTTCCTTGTGAACAGTTTCCCTGGTCACTTTGGGGTGTCTGGGTTATTTCCAGTGCACAGGAGTGTGTGTCTGTGATACCAGCATGGGCACTGATGGCCAGGGGAAGATGTTGGAACCTTTAAGGTCCCTTCCAACCCAAACCATTCCACAGGTCTCTGATATTTCAGCAACATTGGCACAAGGGACCAGTTTGGACTAAGGCAGTCTTTGACTCAAAGCAAGGTTTGTTTCTTCAATAACTCCTGCAATACCAAATGTATTTGTGCTCTTCTTTTTGGCAGTGATTCTTACAGGTATTTTGATTTTTTTTTTGAGCACAGATAGTCAGGAGATAGCTTAGCAGAGCTGACTTGGTGTACAACACATTTAACTTTCCTCAAACATTCAGATTGTAGCTGAGAGCCAGCTGCTGCTGTATTTTGTTAAATTACTGAATTTTGAAGGTTCAGGAGTTTTGCAATAAGCGGTAACAGGTTTACAAGCCAAATCCAGCTCCCTGGAGCTTTCACTGGTTATAATGAAAACCTTTTGCTCAAACCCCAGAACACTTCAGTGGAGAGTAGTCACAGTGGTACCCAAAATTTAATTTTCTTGAGGTACATAGTTGTTGTAAAACTGTCCTTTGTGTTGGCTCTTACGCATTTTGTATGAGGTACCTTAACTCAGCCCAAAGGAAGTTTTAAGACCACATGGTTATAAATTTCTAAGATGATGATGGATGGGTTCCCTAAAACAAACTTCATCTGTTGCATGTGGAACAATTGCATGTGTAAGAAAGTAAAAGGATCGTTGAACCTGGGATTTCATAGCTGGAGAAATCAAAGATTGAAACTTGCTGCCATCCAGCTGGAAAAGAGTTTTTGGAGGTATTGAACTAAGGCACCAAGCTGTGTTTGTCTGGAAATGACTGAATGGTACAAGAGACCTTACATTAACTGAGATCAAAAGCTCCTGAAATAATGCCAATGTAAGGGCAAAAGAAATTAATAGTGGTTTCTTTTTAAAGTAACAACTCTTATTACATTTTTTTTTTATCAAGGGAAACAAAATAAGTTAGGTGGAATATATTTTGTTTGTCTCTTTTGTTTTCAAGGTTTGGCTTGAGCAACAAGTTTGATACAGAATTTCCTTCTGTTCTGACAGGGAAGGTAAGTGTGAGATTAAACTGTTCTTTTCAATGGGAAGAGCCAGTGCCTCCAGTGGTTTCTGGGTTGGATACCTGAGCATGAACCCACAAAAAACTTGGTACCTGTGGCCTGTGGGACCCAGCTGCTGGCTGCCCAGACCCTCAGAGTAGCTGGAAACAAGGAGGAAGGGTTTGCAGTGATTGTTATCAGTATTGACATTCCAAACACAGCAGAGCTCACCATGGATCCCACTGCTCCCATGCAGACAGGAAAGCAACACTCACTTAACCTTGCTTTTTAAATACCTAGAGTTTGTGCTCCCTCCTGGGGGAATGAAATCAGTACAGATACTAGACCTCTCTTTGGAGTATGCCTGACCAGCCTGGAGTTTGGTTAGACAAATCTCTGGAAGTGATTCTGTTTTATCTGAAGCTTTACAAAACAAAACATAGTGTTAAATCTACAAATGAAGCAGGTTTTAGTACATTTTCACAAATAACTGTTTAGTTCTGAAAATTAGTGGTGACAAGTCTCTTGCTTTCTCTGGAGTCCTGTCATCTTACTTAATGCAAGTGTAAGAAACTGCAATTTGTACCTATTAATTGTCTTCACCAAATTCTTAGTTAATTTTAAATTATTTTTGTAATTGTATGGGGGTTTAATCTTTTAATTACTTAATTCTTTTTCTCTTGATTTTTTTTCTTCCTGTGTTTCACTCTCTAGTCTTTGGTTTTGCTTCAGTTTATATCCCCCTCATGTATCTTTTCCAGAATTTGGGAAGGAAAAAGTTTATTTGGCTCTTTGTGCTTTGTCTCCTGTCATCCCCTGGAGCTCCAGTCCCTCTGCAGCCCCTTGCACAGGTTGAGTCATACCACAATGCACTAAACACAGCTGGGTGCTTGCTCCTGCCAGATCCAGCTGGGCTTTCTGCTCCTGCATTTTCACCCCAGAGGACAATGAATAAAATCCTGGTGT
Organism: Sitta carolinensis; assembly: GCA_032173965.1. Classification (NCBI taxonomy): domain Eukaryota; kingdom Metazoa; phylum Chordata; class Aves; order Passeriformes; family Sittidae; genus Sitta; species Sitta carolinensis. The sequence goes on from CM063286.1 coordinate 17,016,991, forward strand.
TGAGCTTGTGCAGCTGCTCTGACAGCAGGACCCCTGGAAAGCAGCTTCTGCCTGGAGTTCCTGGGTGCTGAAAATCACCCTGGGGATTCTGCCCTTGTTTTAGGATCTCACTGAGCACAGAAAGGCAAATCCTGCTGGGTCCAGTGTGAGGGCTGCTGACCACACTTTGCATTTCACCCCCTTGTCTGAGGCTTATGCTTTCTGGGAAGCTTTCTGATCACTGAACAGCCACAATACATTTTGGAAAAAACGATTTTATGTTCTTTTACACAAGTTGTAGTTTATTATAAATAAGCCTTTAAAAAAATCCCAGGCAAGAAATGTTAAAACTAAATTTAATTATATAATTTCATCTCTTTCTGTCTCTGTGAAATATATTTAGGTTATTAAAAAAATGATTCTACAGCCAGGTCTACCCTTTTTAATACCAGCATCAATGGCTTTCACATTTTCCACTTGATTGTCCTCCTCTTGTTAAATAGACAGTGAACAAAAGCTTAATTTAAAGTTCACTTGAGTGCTTGGAGTTAATTTAGCAAAGAAAGGACAGAGGAAGTTCTTCTGTTGGCATTTGCCCTTGTTGTTGTGTGTGTAATCAGTGCTACAGGAGTGGCAGGGATTGCTGTATGCAGGGATGCTCCTCTGTGAGAATCTGGATTTCTCTTAGCTGGTGCATGTGAGGGCCTTGCTGAGCAAGGAAATGAATTCCCTTTTGCCAGGGGAGAACACCAATCAAACAAGATAGTAAACACATTTTTCTTCCTGCCTGCCACACACTGCCCTGAAAGACAGTAAAAACCACAGTTGTGGGTCTTCTCATTTTTAATACTTTCATCAGTTGCAAGAAATAAAGAATCTGCTTCTTCCTCTGGTTGAGACACTCAATCATCTTAATCCCTACTGAAAAGGAAAATTCAGTCATTTTTTCAGTAAGTTTTTCTTCAAGTACCTGTTAAATAATTCACAATAATCAGTATTGTAGGCAACTGAGACCACACTTTAAGATCCTCTGTTGTTAAAATGCAATTTTTTTGCTTTTCTATGAAATCAAAATTTATGAATAACTGACTGTTTATATTTACAAATTGGGATTAAAATGTTTACTTGGAACTTCCATCAGTCCTCGGCAACTCTAAGACAATGTCATAGTTTATTCATATTGCCTGGGTAACATTAAGTTTAATGGCTTTGCTGTCCCCTGTGAATTGATATTAATAATAAATGCCATCTGTTAATGGAGTATAAGAAATGAAGCCATTAGGTGGGCTTGATGGAGTTCTCAGTGCTACTGGTTTTCTTTAATAAATACAGATGTAAAAGATGCGGGTTTTTAAAGCAGGATGAAAATCCTTATTAGAGAAAACTCTGTAGCTACACCTTTCTCCCAGAAGCACAAACTTTTGGGATTTATGCCACGTTCTTGTGTTAGTAATTTACTAAAGCTTCCTGCCCTCAGTTGGCCCCTCCACATAATGCAGGCAGCAAAGCTCTTGATTTTCTCAAATGTGGAATCCCCCTCCTCCTTCACCCATTTTCCCAGTTTTTACATAGCTGCTGTAGGTTAGCCTAGAGCTACACACTTGTAATTACAGCTTCAGTGTTTAATTGAGACTTAATTTGTTGCTTTCCTTGGGAGAGGTGAGTGTGTACATTTGAGGGTAAAGCATAGACAATAAAATAATAAAGGAAAAGAAAATCCCAGGCATGTCAGATGTTTGGCCTCGCTAATTCAGCTGGATTAATATTTGTCTTGCAGGATGAGTTTGTAAATCCCAAGCCAGGCTTCTTTTCAATGGAACATCATAAGAAAAGATTTGATTACTCTTAACACAGAGGCAATATTTAACTTTTAATAATGTAATTGGACCTTGGCCTAAATTGGAGTGGTGGTTAAATTTACATTCCGTGTGCTGCAGCTTTAAAGGATTATTAATTCTCTTGAACAAGCTTTTAACACAATATTCTCTGTGATATGGAGCACAGTAGCACACACTGCTCCAGGTGACCAGAACACGATGGAGGCAGGGATCCTTCAGGGGAAAAGTGGCATTTCCTGCTCTGCTCTTGGAACAAAAGGGGTCCTGCTCAGAGAGGAGTGTGCAGTGCAGCCATAAAGAGGGCTGGGCATTGTGGGGCTGGGTGATTGATAGGGCTGCTGATGTGGGGATGGAGGGAGAAAGAGCAGGCCTGCTGGGCCTTACAGGCTCCCTTCCTGTTTTTGCACAGCCTCTGCATCCTGTTGTAAAATATTATGACACCCCCTCCTTGCCTTTTATGTTTTTTTGTTTTTTCCCTCCTAAAAGGAGCTAATGTCCCTTCCCCAAGGTGTACAGCACAGCCAGGAGCAAAGTGTTTATCTCATTCTTTTCAAGAGCCAGACACAGACTCTCCAAGAGATTTGCAGAATTACTCAAAACTGGGCTTTCTCAGGGAGCTGTCTTTGTGCAGGAGGAGCTCTTAATTCTGTTTGTTTGAAATACATCAGCCCCTTCGCACACACCTTTCAAAAGCTGTACCTGCCAGAAGGCAGGAGTTAAAATTGTGTCAGGAAATCAACAGTTCTGTGGTAACTTTCATGTGGATTCCCTTTCATTATTGGATTAGAACATTTATTTACAGGTGTTTTGTTCTTAATCACTGTGTAACAATGTTTAACTGTCACAGAGCTGTAAACCGAGCAACAAAATGGTGATTTTTTTTCTGTTTATCACAACACCAGGCTTATCCTTATCTCCAGTTCCTTTAGTTTTGGATGAAGATGTGTCATTAGTACCAGAAATATTTGTTGTGATTCCATTTCCTAAAGGCAGAAACAATCCAATAATTTGGGTCAGTCAAAAGCATCTTAAGAAATTTCATCTTATGTCGTAGCCAAGAGATTCACCTTTACATGAAAATATTGGGTGAGTTAGCAGGTAGTGTTGCTTTCATAATATTATATTAAGGTAAACATCAGAGCAAAATTCCAGAAATGGGAATTTTCTCTTCCTTAGTGGCATCCAAAGTTGGTGTCTGGTTTTGCTCTGCAGGTAGGAGAATACTTCAACTTTCATCTTAAAATGTAGGAACATGTTAACCTGATGTGAGCAGTGACTCCCTAAAAATTATCACAGGAACAGGGAATCTCCCTGTGCTTTCTTTTTAGGTCACAAATTTTTCTGCTGGCTGTGATCTGAGATTCTGATTGAGTTCTCTTTGTGTTGGATGCTACCACTGATAAGGGTTATTCTTGTTAAACTCAGTTCTGGGCTGTGCCATTCCATTGCCTTTGGAAGGTTTGTTCAGCTGGATTATTTGGAGGTTGGGCTGTGTTGTTGTCAAGGTCCACTAACTTTATCTGTGTCTCAAGGAAAAGGAAACATTCTCTTTTCTTAGGGAGTCTCATTACAGAAGTATAAACGGGTTCTAGGAAAAAGAAAACCTACTTATTTTTATACTTCACCTAAACAGAATATAAAATTCTAAAAAATTCATCAAAGGGAGTGCCATTTGTGGATAGCTGAATATGAGGCTCGTGGAAACTTCCTGAGGAGTTGAGAATGCCAATTAATGTAGGACTCTCAGTTTCTTCTGAGGCAGTGACTGCAGCAGCTGTCTGAGGTGACTGCAAACCACCAGCCCAGATGTTCTTTCCTACAAAACACTCTCCCACGTCGAAGATGAAATGGTTTGGCTCATGTGCAGCTGGTATTTGTTATATCCCAGTACAAGATCTGGCACTGGTAAAGAAATCCATAAAATCTTGTTCCAGAGACATGCAAGTACAGGATGGTTTGCTACATTACAATGGGATTTTTTTTTTTTTTTATTGCAGATGTCCCAGTACAAAGGATCTCAGGGGGTTTTCTTTGACCATTTTTTTTTCTTCCTAAACTAAAGTATCTCTTGTAAAACAATTTTTTCAGTTGTTCCATTTGTAGATGTAAAACAAGACAGTCTATTTAATGTGGGAGGGGGGCAAAATAATTACTTTCTATGTATTTATTAATTCCTGCTAGAAAATAATCACACTTAAATTATGTTCTCATGTTATTCACTGTAGGCCTGGCTTGTGTGCAAGGCCAGCTGCCCCCTGGCCCTGTAGTGCCTTGGTGCCCTGAATGGCCAGGAAACAGATGTTGTATTTATTTACTCCCTTCCCTCAGTGCTTTAAAGAATTCAGCTCAATAGGCAGGGGCAGCAGCGTCAGGTCCTCTCCATTTCCTGCCCCGTGGCTGTGCCCTGCTCAAAAGGATCTTTGTCATTAAATGAACTTCTGGGGGTGTTGCTGCCCTTGTTTGCAGAGTCAGATGGGCAGAGCTGGGCTTGCTTGGGGGCTGTGCAGCAGTTGCACAGCTTTGTGCACAGGGATTTGCATCAGCATGGCTAGTAGGCAGGAAAGAGAGGGAGTTAAATTGGTTTGAGTTGTGCCTGCCTAGTCACCTCTCTTGTTGGTCCTGATTTATTCTGCTTTGTGTTAGATTTGTGGATTGTGTTAGAGTCCAGGGTGTCATCTTGGAGTCACTGCCTCAAATCCATGTTTGGCTTGTCAGATGGAAGTGACTTGGCTTCTGTAGGGAGGTGAGGGCTCTGGGGTATGTGAGCAGGTGAGAAATGCAGTTACTGGAGAAAAGAGCTTCTATCTGATACAAAATGGGGGTTCCGCTGTGACTCTGCAGTGGAAATGCAGCTATAAAAGATTCCTTAATTTCAAAAAGCTATTACTTTATTTTTATTACTTTTCAATAAGTAGGCTTTATTCCTAAACCTGCCCAAGGTGCATTGCTCTGCCTTAAATACAATCCAGTGTATTTCTTTGTAGGCTTCCATATTTTAGGAAGCAGCCACAAGGGAAGTTGTGGCTTCATTGTGGGCCACTTCAGGAAGTAATTTGTGGACAGAGCCTTCACCCAGGCACGGTGTAGCCTTGGATTTGTGTGACATTAATTTGGACAATATCCTCCTTTTCTGGGATACCTGTTTTACTGCAGAGCTCCCACATTCCCTTGGAAACAGAGATCTGCCATTCTTCCATGGGTTTGCCCAGTACAGCCAGTGCATGTACTGCCCAGCTGTGTACCAGTTCCGATTTTGTCTGTGCCCACTGTGTTTTCAGGCCCATGGATTAATTACTGGTGCAATAAATATGGATGAGGCTGTTCATCTGAAAGATATTTGGCTTTTTAATTCACGTCTGTGCAGCGCACGCACCAGGAATGAATTCGTGGCAGGGAAATGACTTCTCATGCTCTCTGGATGACCAGTGCTTTAGAAGATGGTGTCATTTTCTGTTTTCATTTTAACCTGTAGAGGCAATTTCTGAGAGAATACACCCGTGCTGGCTCTCCCTGAAGCTGAGCCCTTGTGTTGCAGGTGGCCCCTGAGGAATTCAAGACCAGCATCAGCCGAGTGAACGCCTGCCTGAGGAAGAACCTCCCTGTCAATGTGAAGTGGCTGCTCTGTGGCTGCCTGTGCTGCTGCTGCACTCTGGGCTGCAGCCTGTGGCCCGTGGTCTGTCTCAACAAAAGAGTGAGTCCATCTAATTCTATGGATTTTTTCATTATTGGTAGCATGAAATAGCTTTTCATAATCTCTTCCCCATTTTAAAGCCCTGGTTTGGCCTCGCGTTCAAAAGTTCTTCTGGTTGGCGCCTTAGGAAACAGAAGAAATTTGAAATGACTCCAAATTACCAGTGGACTCAATAGTTTTAAGAGTAGTTATTCTCATCTCAGTTCAAGCAGGACAGAATATATGATACCCTAAATTTCCAGGGTTTCTCAAGGTCACAGAATTGAGTGTAGAACTGAACTTTCATGACCTTCAAAGAGTGGCACAATTAGACTGAAAAATCACTTTTCCTCTTCACCTCCCTATCCCCACACCCTCCACCCCCCCAAATAAATATTTTTAAAATTTAAAAATCACTTTTTTATATGCAGTAGACACCATAACATTTCAGAGCTGTGCTTTATGTGCCATATTCTACTCTGCTGTTTTTGTTAAGAACAAGTACAAATTTATTTTCTAAAGACTTCGCCCACAACAGAGAGTTGACCACTCCTGTAATCAGGTCCAAAGAAAAAATTTTGAAAAGCACTTTAATAATATCAGGTAAACATGATCTCAGTTACCTCTGTGGTTGAAGTTTAGAATTGATTTATCACAGCAGTAAATATTGAGGAAGTGCATTAATGTGTTAACTTGTTGAAGTGCTCATCGCTGAAGCTGCATCACTAAAAGGTTACAGGACCTGTTTTAGTTCATTTTAACTGGTTTTATAAATGTAATTAATGCAGAGTTTTATGCCCAAGAGATACAAAAGGAGTATTTGCAGTTTTAAAGCCACTCAAGCAGTGAAAATCTAAATAAATGCCCATGTGGTGGTGTAGTATTAATTATGTGAAATCCTCAAGGCTGCAGAAAAAATGCACCAAATAGGAAAATGGTGGCACTTCAGTGGGTGTGTGAGGGTGATAACAATCATGCAGTGATTAAAATTAAATGTGTACCATGCAGGATCATCACAGTTGTTTTTTTGTGACTTTCAAAATCACTGAAACTTGAGAAATCATCTCCACAGTTGTGGAAAGAGCAGGACATGAAGGCCACATTTGGGAGCCAAGAGTTGAAAATAATTTATTGTGAGCTGGAGTTTGGTGCTGAGGGATTTTTTTTCAAGATCCAGATCACAATTTCACTAGCAAAATCTGGAGATTAAATGTATGGAAATCTGTGTTTTCAGCAATGAGTGCAGGATTTGGCCAGGAGAATTTGGGAGACTGTTTTGTTGGCTGTGGGAGGTAAAAACACCAAATTCAAAGGGATCTCTTACTAATTAAATGAACTCTGGAAAAGCCACTAAGTCGGACTTGATCTTAGAAATTTTTTCCAGTGATTCTAAGTTAACAAAAACCCATGAGTATTTTCTTTTTGGAAAAAAGGGGGAGTGGGGGGTTGAAGTGATAAGATTTCCAATCATTTCTTCTTGGCTTCGTTCTACTTCTATAAAACCTAACTTTCTATAAATTAACCTTAGCCAGAAATGCAGTAGTGAGCTCCTTCTGGATGAGACTGGCTGCTGACCCATTTCTGATGCACTTCTGACTTCCTTTCTAGACTAGAAGATCAATTCAGAAGTTATTAGAATGGGAAAATAACAGACTATATCATAAGGTAAGAAAAGAGTGCTTGGGTTTTTTTCAGCTTTAAGAATATTGGCAATGAAGGATTTTACAGTCTTGTCATAATTCCATACTTTATTCTGCTCCTAAATCTTAGATCCTGATAATTCAGTATTGCTAATGCTTGTTGCATTTCCCATCCAAACAAGGCTGTGCTTAATCCTGTGTTAATTTATTTCCTTAGCTTGGTTTGCACTGGAAGCTGAGTAAAAGGAAATGTGAAACTAGCAATATGATGGAATATGTGAGTACTGCTTGTTACTTACTGCTATTCAACAGAACTGTGATTTAATAGAGGAAATCCTTCACTTTCACTGTGCCAAAAGAGCTCCCAGACAAATGTGCAGTTTGTAATTTGGAATGAGGGAGACCCACTGGGACTCTCTGCTTTGGGGTGAGTCCCATACCTGAGTGGTATTCATAACTCCTTTGATTTAAATAATTTTGCAGAAATAGTGCATCTTTAGAGTAATGTGGTTTTTTGGTTGGACCTGTCCTTTTGTGGTTTTGGGTTTGGTTTATTTTGGTGGGGTTTTCTTTGCAGCTCTAAATTTCACAGGCTTGTAAACAAGACAGACTGTGTAGGAAAGCAGAATTTCAAATATTTCTGGGGTTCTACCACTCCCCTATCCACTTGAACAAGTAGCTGTGAAGATTGTGTGGGCTTTAGGGAAAGAGATCCACCCCAAAAAAAGCCAAGCACCCAGAATCCCTCTATTTCAGAATGCCTGGAATCTGCTTTGTTATCCTGGGGAACATTCCCTCCTCACAGACCATCTCAGATATATTTAGTCTGATGAATTAGCTAATGTTCATAGAAACTGTGCTGGAGCTTTGAACTTTGTGGTTACTGTCTTCAGTTCTTGTCTTTTTCCCTTCTTCAACAGGTAATATTAATAGAGTTCTTACCAAAATACCCCATATTTCGACCTGACTGAGGAACAACATTGGTCTTTCATGTTACCTGTCATTTTCTACCCTTAGTGCCTTGTAGATGGTTTTGGAAAGAAGATGGTCTACTTTGCTGTGACTTAAAAATGTTCTTCAGTAGAAATCTTCCTTGCTGTTACTTTCTTTTGTTAAGAAAAGAACAATTTGCACATTTTTTTTTTTATGTTAAATGAGGCTTCTATGTTGCACTCTGAATTTTTAACATTACCAATAACTGTAGAGTTGCCACTAGGGATCTTAACATCAGTGCTGCTTAAACTTGTTCTGAGCATGCTGCCTTATTAATTTCTCTCTTTGCTGTCCTCCAACGTGCATCCTAAAGCTGTGTCATCCTATATTTCATCCTAAGTGTTGCAATCCTAGAAACCCTCAGTAGGAATGTCCAGGTAAACTCCAGTAGTAATGGTTTTAGTAGAACCTGCTTGCATTAGGACTTGCAATCAACAGCACTGGTTTTGTCCTGCACTTTGCAAAATCATCATTTACATTTAGGGGGGTTCATTAGTTTACCCACTATGGATTTGTAAATATTGACTCTTTGCATAATGTAAAGTGTGGTATGCCAAGGTTTACAGAATGTATTATAGCTCTTATTCTATTGCCAACAGTCCCCCAGCATCTGTTCCATGTGCTCGTTCCCTGGGATTGTACAGCCCCACCCACACTGGTTTTATGGGAAAGCCATAAAGAGTTTGTACATATGTCAGATGTGTAGGGCTCAGTTGCACTTTGTTTAGTAAATGGATGAAAAATGCATAGCATTTCTGGTTTTATTTTGAGAAGTATTTCAGGCAGCGTTTGCAGCACCTGAAATACCAAGCTGAAATCTTCACCTCTGCACAAGCTGTGTTTGTGGGGTAGATGGCAGCTGCTGTTAACAAAATACCCTAAAGTCTCTTTCAAAGTGAGGAATAGATGGATGTTAAGTTCTGCTTTGTTTTGAAGTCAGGAAGGATTAGCCTTGAATCGGAGATCTTTGTTACAAAGGAGAAAAAACCAGGAACAGCCAAATCCAAGCTGAAGTAGCACCTTTATTATTATTATGACTATTATTATTACTATTATTATTGTTCTTGTTGTGGTGTGGTTGTACTTCAGCATTTTCACAGTTAAGTGACATGAAGTCCCCTCCCGTGGAAATGGGTTTTATCTCAGTCACAGTGGAGTTTCCAAACATGCTGAGGGGAGGAAGTGCAGCAGTTGAAAGAGCTCCTGAATATGTTTTGGCAGTCAGGCACTGTCTGGAGAGCCAGGAAAGCCTTGAGGAATTCAGTATTATTTTGGATTCTTCCCTGTTTGCCTGATCTCAGGAAGGGAAGTCATTGTAGAAAACCTTCCTCTAACGGCTGACCTAAGCAAGAGCACTCCAGAAAAGAAAGCAAATGGAAATTGTTGCAAGTTCCCTGCCTTTCCTTACTAGAAATAACAAAGCCCAGCAGATAACTGAGCATCTGCAAGTTGTGGTGGATTTCATTATCAGTGTCCAGGCATTTCTTTGCAGCATCTTGACTCCCTGCAGCATCATCCCAAGTTGCTTTTTAGTTTCAGGGTGACTTGGGGTTTCCTCTGAATGTATTTGCATCTCTCTAGGTTGCAGTATGCTATTAAAATACAGTATTTGTAAGACCATTGCATCCTAATACCTGTAGTAGGTCAGATTCCTTGTACACAGTGTTTACAGAAGGCCAGTTTTATGCAAGTTGTTACTCAAAGGGAAGATTGTGCTATTTCCAGTTCCAGATTGGTGGTTCAGAGTCTGAAATCTGCACATTTCATGCAAAAACTTTGTTTGACTGGTAGATTGGTGATAACTAAACGTGTAATTGCATTTGTAACATGAATAAAAACCTCCTGTGTTGTTTGAAATTATCATTAGCTACACCTTGCAACTCAGATTTCCATTGCAGAACCAAGCAAAGTGTTGTCTCCAATTTCTTTCTTTTTTTGGGGGGATGAGTGTTAACTGGAAGCAGAGAAAATAATGGCAGAAAAAGGCAGAGTAAACCAAAACTGAAATGGCACACCCAGTTCTTTCTTTGGTTTCCCTGACAAATGAGTTTCTGGAGTAATTAACAGAACAATGGGAAGTTTCTTACAGTTCTGACAGAACTTTGTTGTGCAGAAAGCTCAAGAAATCTCAGCAGGTTCTGATTTTCTTCTTCAGGTGACTCTGTTTTCTCCCTGTACTTTTCCAAATGGGAGAGCAGGCACTGCCCCTGGCACCACAGAAAGGCTTGGGTGGAAGGGACCCTAAAGCTCCTGTCATTCCACCCCCTCCTTCCACTAGCCCAGCTTGCTCAGAGCTCCAGCCAAACTGGCCTTGAACACTTAAGCACATAATCTTAATTTGTGACGTTTACATTTTAAGTACATAAATCCTATACATTTTAATTTGTCCTTAATTATTAATTGTGCAGTCTTCAAACCATGAATGGGTCTCGTCTTTGTGTTTTAATTGACATTTAATTATGTGGCCATAAAGCAACTGGTAAAGAACCAGAGCCAAACCTGTCATTTACAATAAGCTTCATGTTTTAATAAGTAGGTAAATTTGCATTAAAATGCAAAACCAGCAGCAGTATTATATTTGCATGTGAAAGACACAGGATTCACAGCTCACTGAAAGGTGAAGGCAGCTGGCAGTACTGCTGTGAACTCTGTACACAGGTCCTTTAGTACAAAACCATCCCAGGTAATTCTGTCTGCCAAGACTGGAGAGCTCATTTTTGAAAGGATCAGCATGGAGGAGATCTGCCAGAATTTGTAGCAATGTGACAGAGTAATGTCAGCAGAGGGAGTGAAGGAACAGAAAGTGCCTTGGCTGGTTCCAACACCATTGTGCAGAGAAGGAGGAAAGGGAACTGGTCCCTCTCAGGAGAGGGAGTTTGCAGCAGATTTTTAAAAGCAGCTACTGTCTACCAAATCAGTGTTCATTTCTTCACATCAACATGTTGACACTAGTTTTGTTTCTAGATTTTATCCAGGAAATCTTTGGGTTCGTATCTAGCAAGTTTTGTATCTGGAGAGTCCTGGAGGAATGCAGATCATCAAAGCTCCTCCTTAGTGATTCCCCACCTGCTCCTGCACAGGGGTTTTCCCAGAGGAGGAACACAAAAGTGTTCAGACATGCACCCCCAAGGCTAGGGAGTGTGGGTTCAGTTGTAAATGGGTGACTCAAAAACAGGGGAAAAAAAAATTACTAAATCTGGTGTGGTTTTGATAAATACAAAAATCAAAAAATTCCTATGCTTTTCTTGATAGGTACAAAACTCCATATGCAAAATCATAAATTGATATTTATTCTTGTCCACTGACAGTTTACTACATTTTCTTGTCAACACACTACCATTGGAGCAATAAAAATGTCAAGCTATTAACATTCACCATCAATTATTTATCACTTTAGTAAGCAATGTTATGTGATTCTTCTGCCATTCTTTTGTTTTCTGCTTTTGGTGTTCTTACAGTGTTGTAACATACTTGTATTGCTTCTGAAAAGTGGTTTTGTTTAAGCTGTATGAAACTGTGTTCTTGACACTTTTATTCTGTTTACAAGTGAACAGCCACTTTTTTAACAGGACCTCACATCTGGAGAGTTTTCTCTCCATTTTTTATTTTAAATGAAAATAAAATTCTAACTGAGCTTGCTTTCTACAATTTACTGCACTGGCTTGTGCCATTGAAAGAAGCTGGAAGTCAGACATGCTTCATCACTTTGAGACATTTTTCTTTAATTAAATTCAAAGATGAAAACCTTGAATAGTGCAATGTGTTTATGGAAGAAAACCAATGGAACCGTTCTGTGTGTTCTGGTGGGATGGCAGCAGTGGTGGGGTGTGTCTGACTGAGACCCACCTGACACAGCCAGGGCCTGGGCTGCTTCAGACAACAAGACTGGGAAAGCGTAGGAAGGATTGCCAGAGCTGAAAACTGCAGGATGCTGATCCTCTCTGGTTTTTCTGCCAGGACAGTGGTGGAGTGCCCATCCCTGGAAGTGCCTGTGGCCCTGGAGGAGGTGGCTTAGTGGTGACCAGGTGCAGGTTGACTTTGCAGCTCCACACTTTGCCAACCTTAGCGATTCCAGGATTTAGTTGGTGAGCTCACAGCCCCTCCTGTAAGCACTTCCCGAAGGAGTCTCTCCCTGCAGCATTCCTCCCCAAAAGCACAGGTTTTCTCTCACCTCCCAGGCAGCCAGCCTGAGCAGGGGCAGTGTGTGAGGGTGAACAAATCCCTGCCTTCCAGAGGGCTTTGTGCCCAGCACAGCCCTTTGTGTGTGTGTGACCAGCCGGCCTTGGAGCTGTGAAAGCAGGACTTAAAACTAAAGCCTTTGGCTCATCCCTGAGGGGAAAGCACGCATTTCTGAAAGGGCCACGTGCCTGGAAGTTGTTTTGGGCAAACCCAGGAGCAGTGGGGCTGCTGGAGTGCAGCTGATCCTGGCTGTTGGCTGGGAAAGGCAGGGAATGTTCCTGGGCTGTGCAGCCAAACCGGGGCTGAGGGGCTGAGTCAGGAGTTAATCCCTCGGGGGCTGCAGGAGATGGGGTTGCCCAGACTTAGCAGCCAAGGCCTGTGTGAAGGATATTTGGGATTTGGCCCTGACTCCATGGGAAGGCAGACTCAGACCAGTTGGTAGAGCAGCTTTGCTGTGCTGTCTGTGCCAGTGTATTTATAATGCTGTGTCTGTCAGCACTTGAACTCTTCCAGCTGAGTTTATTTTTCTAGTGAAGCTTGGAGAGACTTAAACACTTCATTTCTTAGACCAAATTGAGTGTTAGCCTCCTCTCAAAAGCAGTTCTGTTTCTGTTCATCCTGCTTGCATTTATTTGAATTAATTTTCCTTGAATAGGAGTGACCAGGAACAATATTCCAGTCAGTGGCTCATGGCCAAGGCACCAGGTATTTATTTCAGTGGTGATAGTTCCCTCTCGTATGAAAAGAAAGCGATCCATTAAATTTAAAGGATCACACTTGTCTCCTTAGTGGCTGTATCATGTTTCTGATCCATAGCTGGTCTGTGATAAATCTGGAGCTATTTCTCTTTGGCCACTTGTAGTTTATACAAGTTCCCTGCAGACACTCTCATTATCAGTCCAGACTCAGCATCTGACACTGTACTGGTGGATCTCTCAATATTTCCATTACTGCATCCTCCCAGTCTTCCAATTCTCCTTGTTCTTGTGCTCCCAGCCTTCCTGTAAAAAGTGTTTGTCACAGGCTGATTCAATCTGCAAAATTAACACAAATGAGTTTGCTAAAAAGATTAGTTCCCAGATTGATGCCTGAGTTTTGCTTATGATTTTCTAAATGCACTTCCTTAGTCCCTGAGCTGCTTTAAATATTTCTGTTATTTCTACATCTGACCGAATCGGTAATTTCCTTGCTGTGGTTTATCTGGGAGATCAAATCTACCTGGACTTGGTTGATTTACATCTGTTTATAAAATAAACATGCAAACAGCAGATTTGGGTCTGGGCTAAACTCCTGAATTCTACGTTTTCCCTAATTACTGAATGTGTTTAGATAATGATCCTTTCAATATATTCACATTTTACTTCACATTCTTTATGTAAACCTTATGAGCTATATAGTAGCCTTTCTTGAACAGTAAATTAAAATTTCTGCAGGAAATAGGTTTTTGTATCTGTATTCAGTGATAACAAACATAACCTGAGATTTTGACTTCTTAACAGTGTTGATCCCATGGGATAGGTAATAAAATTGGAAAGAGGAATTATAGTAGCTCTCAGGCTAATAAGAATTTAAAATTAAAGGCAAATATTAATCAAAAGGTGATGACTGATCTGTATTTACTCTAAATTACATGGTGCACAAGCCTGGAGGAGCAATTGAAAACTCCTCGTTCTCCAGACAGTTTCTACAGGGATCTCCTTGGACTTTTTTTTTGACAGTGAAATGTCTGAATAAAGCAGCAAAAGTCAAAAGGAATTCTGGGTTTTGTTATAAATGGAAAGCAGTGGAAAATGGAAAGCCACAGCTGAGGCTTGTTGGTGAGCAGCACTTTCCCACCTCGGGAGAGTTAACCTGCATCCGTGGGTACAAGCAGGGATCTCCTCAGCTCCCGGTGATTTCTGGATTTCCTAGCGCAGTTCCTACGCTGTCAGCGTAGGCTCGAGGAGCAGGCACGGACCGCAGCCACACCAGGACCCCGGGGCGCGGAGAGGCAACACTTTAATGCGGGATTTTTCTGGCACTGTTTAGTGCACGAAAAGGCTCCTTGCGCCATGATTGTCATAGTTTCTGTGAGCATTAGTGCTGAATATCAGCTTACTCTCAGTTTCCCTGTGGTACTGATGGAGCTGAGGGCTCTGTAAGAGAGAGGGTGATGCTCCAAACAGGAGCTGCAGAAGGAGCCTCAGGCGCTGCCTCTCCAGGCTGTGCAGTTCAACATTGACGACAGCCGCACAGCAGAGCGGGGGGGCAGTTAATATTCCCGGAAGCGAAGGGCAGTCGCGTTCCCGGAAGCCGCACAGCCGGAGCCGGGAGGAGCGACCCGCACCCGGACAGTCCCGCCTGTGTCCGCGGTGCTCGGGAGCAGCGCTGCGCTGCCAGCAGTGACCCGGAGCGGCGGTCTGTGCCCCTGCCCTGCTCGGGAATGCTGCGGGGCGCTCCGAGCGGGAGGTGCAGAGCGCCCTGCCCGCACTCCCTCACGCCGCGGGCCGCTGCCCTCGCCCTGCCCGCGCTCCCTCACGCCGCGGGCCCGCAGCCCTCGCCCTGCCCGGGCTCCTCACGCCGCGGGCCCGCTGCCCCTCGCCCTGCCCGCGCTCCCTCACGCCGCGGGCCCGCAGCCCCTCGCCCTGCCCGCGCTCCCTCACGCCGCGGGCCCGCGCCCTCGCCGCCGCCCGCGCCCCTCACGCCGCGGCCGCAGCCCTCGCCCGCCCGCCGCGCTCCCTCACGCCGCGGGCAGGGCCGCGCTGCCGCCGCCGCGCATGCGCGCGCGCTTGGCGGGGCGGGTTTGGCGGGCGAGCGGCGCCGGGCCCGGCGGGCTCTGAGGCGGCGTTAGGGCCCGGCGGGGCCGTGAGCGCGGCTCCGGGGCTCGGGGAGCCGGCGGCGCTCGGGCCCTTCGGGGCAGGCGGGCGGCTCTAGGGCCCGGCAGCGCGGGGCGGGCGGCTCTGGGGCCCTGCGCGCCCACGCCGGGGGGCTCGCCCCCCCCTTCCCGCCATCGAAGGAGCAATGGCGGCGCCGTAGCGCGGCCGCCGAACCCCCGCCCCAGCGCCGCGCCCGGGCCGGCGGGAGCCGAGCGGGGCCGCCGCTCCTCCTCCTCCTCCCGCCGCCGCCGCTCCCCGCAGCCCCGCGGCCGCCATGGCCACCGAGCTGGAGCCGCCGGCCGCCGGCGCCGTGTCGGGCGCGGCGCCGCTGGAGGCGGAGGAGGACGAGGAGCACTGGCTGTACGGGGGTAGGTACCGCGGGGCCCGGCCGGCAGCGGGCCCGGCCCCGCCTCAGGGCCGCCCCCGGCTGCGGGGCCGTGCGGGGCCGGCTCTGCCCGGGCCCCCTCACGGACACCGGCCTCGGCCCCCGGGGCCCAGCGAGCCAGCGGCGGCCGCCCCCGGCCTCCCCTCCGGAGCGCCCGAGCGGCTCTTGCGGGGCGGGTGGCAGTGTGTTATTGTCCTTATAGCAATAACACTGATGCAGGGAGGTTACGCCGTGCTTTGTTATGAGTTTCAGTTCGCTAATCATCCAAACCTTGTGAACCCCTGGGCTAACGGGACTGGGATGTGGCGGGTGTAAATCACAGGAGTTTTCTGAAACGGCTTTGTCCTCCCCATAGGCTTTCCACATGAATGCTTTTCTGTTTCTTCCCTGGCACGATAAATTGTTTTATAAAGACCTTCATAGGTGACTTTAGTTCTTACCTGAGAGTTGTCTCTTCTCTGAGACTCAGGACAGGTATCTTGAATTTGGTTTGGTGTGAGGCATCACCTCTGAAGATGGGTGGTGTTTGGTGGGTTGGGTTTATTTTCAGTTGTTCCATTTCTAGTTGAACTTTGTTGAAAAGAGAGCGTTGGGGTTATAGTACCTTGGCACCGCTGGGTATTTCTCTACCTGTGATGCCTTTTGTGCTTGAATTTAGCTTTTTTCCTTTCGCTTGAATAATTCCTTTGTTCTTACTGTTGTTTTTGCAGATGACACCACTGGTAAGCAAGAAGATGGACCAATTTCTGGGTGAGTCCTGAGGCTGTTTATTCATTATAACAGTACATGGTGTAAAGATTGAGCCTTATCAAGAAGAGCTTCGTGAGAGCTTTAGAGCAGTGCTGCTGCCAGGAACAGCAGCTTGTCCTTTCCCCATTCCATGGGATCACCTGCCCCACTGGGGGTGGCAGGCATTTGTGGATGAGCTGAACTAGATGAGTGGACTGGTTTGATTTAGAACTCACTTTTAGCTCTTTTTTTCTCTCAGCAATTTGTTTCAAACCAGATCTGTTTCCTTGTTTAATTCCCTGGTAAAAACGATGCCCTGAGGACTGGCTTTGTGCTGTTGTTGGTAAAATTGGCCTTTAGTCTGGGAAAGGTAAAAACCTTGAGCTTGGGGTAAAATCTTGAGATGCTCAAACCAGCACATTCTGTGAGATCTCTCAAGTGGTGTGGGTAAGGCTTGGAGATAAAACCAATGATCAGTTTGGCTTTCTGTGTGTGGAAGGGATTGTCTGTCCAGGGTTGTATTTCCTCTCTTATTTGTAGCTGTGTGTTTTGCACCAGCAGAGCTTGGTCTCAGCACAGGATTTACCGGTTGCCATTTTAAATGTAGCATTTTTCAGAAGGCTTGGTTTTCACTGGGCTGGTGTGTGTTCAGCCCCTTCCGAAGTTCAGTTTAGCATTTATTGTCATTGTAGGCTCAGTGTCTGGAATGTTAAGGTTGTTACAGGTACTGGCCTACTTCTGTGCTTAAGAAATATGAAATCTTGTTCAACTAAACAAGTGCTAAAAAACACGGTAAATTGTTACCTAGAAACATCAAATGAGCTTTGTGAGGAGGAACAACTTTTAGACAGAAATTTACAGCTGCTTTACATAAATCTGCTGCTCCTTGTCACGTTCATCTGAATGTAATTTTACTTTACAAGCAGGACTAAAAATCTGAATTTCCAGCAACTGTCCCCAGTAACTGCAAAATGCAGGAAGGAAGAATATTAGTGGCCATGCTGGCTGTCCTTTTTTTTCCCCTCTTTTTATTTTTTTTCCCCATATTTCTTTGTTGCACAATGAGAATCTACCTAAATGAAGAGCTGTGGGGTGTTTTAAGAAAAATGACTCTTTGTTTGCTCTGCTGTCAGCAGCTGCAGCTGCAGGACTGCACTGCTGGCTTGTCTGGAGTGTTTGTCCCCAGCCAGGAAACAGAAACCTGCAGAGTTTGGGATGCAGCATCCTTGACATTCCCAATCCTAAGGGATGTATTAGATGCCAGCAGGATGCTGTGCTGTCTGCAGTGCCCAGGATTGTGTTGGCATTCTGGGGAAGAAATCTCTGCCATGTTTTTCTGTGCCCAGACAATGCTGGGGACCTGTGAGATGGTTCATTCCTGGGAAGCAGAGAGGTTAGGGAAAGGCTCCTGGTTCCCAGGTGTCTCTCTGCACTCCAGTTCATACATTTTAATGCACACCCACAGATGCTTAATGTGACTTGAAGCTGAAGGTAACACTTGTCACTCTTCCTAATCACAGTCATCTCAGAGTTTTCAGGAGATTCAGGGGTGGAGGTCAATGCTGAGTTGCTTGGATTGGGCAAGAAAGATTTTGGATTCATCAGAGAGATCTTCTCCAGTGGTCCATGCTTTGGTCCTCATGTCACAGCCTCTGTCTGCAGCATGGAAATACCTGGAGGCTGATTTTCCTTTTGACTTCTTGGCTGCCTTTTATACCTGAAGGTGTGTGCAGGTGTCACATCAGGAACTTGGCACCCGTGGGAGCTGTGCTTGGTCAGCTGCCCAACCTTCAGCCCTCTTTTTGATCTTGGCCTGCTGAATTTCTTTGCATACGGGGCTTCAGTTATGCTCAGATGGTTTGTTCCTTGGTTTGCACTCAGTAACAGTTGAGTTGTGTTATTTTGCCTTTCTTGTGTGGTGTCTCCTGTCACTCTGAGGTGGCTTTGTTGTGACCAGTATTTGTATTCTGTGAGGTGTTGCCTCTTCGATTTTGAAGACAGTCCTGTGAATGTTTGTTGTCCAACACGTGATTTTAAATTAATAGCAACATCTCCACAAAGCACTGGTGGAGAGTTGGGTTTCCCTGGCCCAGGTTGTTCTGATTGTGTCCCTTGAAAAAACTCAGAATTATTTTGAAGGTCTGCTAAGTTTTACCTGTGACACTAGAGACAGACTAGCTCGCTGTATTTCAGTTCTGTAACACTTGGCACACTCTTCTCTAGCACGTGTACGTCAATTCCACTTTCCTGCTTGGCCAGAGCACTAAACAGTGTTAACATTTGTACAAGAACTTAAACTGGAGGTAAATCCAAACCTGACCGTTGTTTCATCAGGTCTAATTTGTAATGAGGGAGAAGAATAGGTGCATCATTATCTGGCTTTTCCTTTTGGAACTTTAACTACTTACTGTAAACTATTTGTAGAAACACTAAAATCACTTTTTCCTTAATTTCTCTAGGACAGATGCCTTTGCTGCTGACTAAATGCATGTGTAATTATTAGCATCCTTAAGGAGGAGGTGAAATTTGCTTGTTATGGTCTTATTCTTATCAGTTGTTGTTGTGCCAAATCCAAGCTGAGCCAGCTGCCACTGAGCTGTTAAGTGCTGTCAGGTGCTCTCTGGATTTGTGAAACTGATTCTTCCCAGCACAAGCAAAGCCAAGCCAGGAGGATGGAATTTTTTTTGCCAGGTAGTTGAGCAAATGCCAGCAGAACAAACACACGAGAAGAATAAAACATTGTGTGAAAGTCACCTGGGCAAAGGCTTCAGAATTGGTTGTAGGTGACCCTGTAGGCTGGGCCTATCCACTTTCTCTTGTGTGTCGTGGTCACTGCTTTCTGTGTCCCTTCTGCAGGCACCCAGAATCTGCTCACCCTCTGCAGGACGCTCCCCAGGAGAGCCGGCCCGTCAGCAGCGAGGACAGGGAGATGGCCCAGCACGTACGTGTGCCCCTGCCCCCTGGGCATTCCCGAGCTTCTCAGCACTCCTGGGGACAAACAGGGCGTGGCAACAGCCGTGTTGGGATGTCCTGCCAGCCGTTCCCAAAGCAGCTCCAGTAACAGCCTTGTCTTGTCATCCTGCCTTGAGTGGTGGGGAGGGAACCGTGGTGCAGGCTCTGCTGCAGGGTCTCTGATGCTGCAGTCTAGTGGGGAAAAGCAGAACACGATGTGTTCCAGCTCAGTGTTCAGTGTGACTTCTCAAGGACCTGTAAAATATGGGAAACACTGGGATAGAAAGCCCAAAGTGCTGGGAATCAGTTTTGGTTCAGACTCAAACCTCTTAGATTGAATCTGTGCTCAGTGCTAAAGGAGGAGGAAGGAGGAGGAGGGTTGCTGCTCCCCACCCTCCTCCGCTGGACTCTTTGATGGGTTTCTTTTCTGCCACATCAAGAGGGTTCAGTCAGGGTTCTTACAGACCCACATGCTGTGGAAAAGGAGGGAGGGTGAGTGGCACCTTCCTCATGGAGGGTGAGGCGTTAATTCAGCTCGTGCTTCTCGCAAAACTGCACTTGTTGCAGATCTGGAAGATTTCTTTTTCTATTCCTTTTCTTTTGTGCCCAGCACTGGGGTGGCACTGGAGTCAAATCTGTAAAGCGAAGTGACTTGGGGGCTGATTGTGCTAAATCATCAAACCAAACTCCTCAGCAGCTCCCTACCACACAAGTTGTGGTGAGAGAATATTTGCCTTGAGGTTCTTAGGTGAAGCCTGCTGAATGTATTTTGGTGGTTTTCATTTGTGGTTGTGTGCTTCAGCCATGACCTTGTGAAGGAGATTGTCTGAAAAACCCCAACTCTGAGAAAGAGTGGGGCAGAGGAACTGAGGGACATGATGAAATTCTTAGAGCTGAGCTAAACCTTCCCCACATTCACAAATATTACCCCAGATTTCATGTAGGGCCAAATCTTGAAAGGACGCAGGAGTTTCTCTGCGGGCAGCCGCCCATTGTTGTTGCAGGCTGTTGGAGAAGCTTCCTGAGGTTTGGCTGTGCTGGAGAATCCCCAGCTGTGTGCATTGCTGAGCTCCTGTGTGACTGTGCTGTTGCAGGCCCTGCCCAGTGGTGAGGATGATGAGGATGACAGTGACAGTGACAGCGATGACGATGACGTGAAGGTCACCATTGGCAACATCAAGACGGGAGCTCCATCCTACATGTGGGTACTGCTGGCCCTGGGCTGAGGGCTCCCAGCAGGGTGGGATGGAAGGGGCTGGGCTGAGAGCTGCTCTGGCTCCTGGGAGCTGTGGCCAGAGCACCTCAGAGGGCTCAGGAGCTGATGGGCAGCCCTGCCCTGCAGTTGCTTGTTGGAGAATCCATCTCTGAAATGGGAATGAGAATCCGCGGGGCTGCTGCTGGGAAATTAGCTTACTAATTCCTGGGATCCCTGGGGCAGAATCAAAGGTGGGAAGTTCTGTTTAACTCCTCTGTGAAAACTTCGAGAACCAAAATCTGTACTGCTAAGAATTTGCATAAGCTGTGAATTTGCTAATTTCCAGCTGTCTGATTTTCTGTGGCTCAGAAATGGCGAGGCCGGGTTTGAGAATCAGGAAATTATATTTTTTACGACTCTGCCTAATGTGCATTGAATAAAAATAATAAGACAGCACTTCTGCTTGCTGCTAGCAGCCTTCCTCTTTCACAAACGACTTACCTGTGCTTTGCTCCATATTCTAATTTTTCCACTTTATGGATAATTTCCTTCTCTTGTTGTAGAGGGGGTTTCACTCTGATGGATGACTCTGAATAGCAAACCCAGGTGAACTAAAGCATCTCCTGAAGGGTGTCAGGGCTTGAATATATTTTGCATGAGAATCTTTAGCCAAGTAATTTGTTCAAATGCCAACTTAGTGATTCTTTTCCAATAGGGGAACTCCTATGAATCTAAACTTAAAAACGGGTAGAGGCTATGGAGCATCAGCTTCAGGTATTGCTGTTATTTTTATCCTTCACCTTTGCAGTATTTCACCTACCTGGCACTGACAGCTGCAGCAGCTGCAAATTTTGCTCTATTTGAAAGGATATAGAATTAGTGTAAACCAGGAAGAAGAAGTGCATTTCCCAAAAATCAGTTCTCCCACTGTGAGGGGGTGGGATGCAATGGAGTGATTTAATCACCCATCACTGAGCAAGGTGATTATAATTCTGTTTAAACTAGGGAAAAAATTTATTGATTGATACTTTTTGTAGTAAAACCCCAGAATATTTCTAAAATACATTGTTGCACTGGGGCTGAGCATTGGAGCCCTGGAGAAGGACTGGAGCTCAGTGTCCTGAGCTACTTGCAGTGTAAGATGCTACAAGAAACAAACTCTGGCCTTGAGTATCAGCTGTGCTTATGTGGCTGTTGAAATTTTCCACACCATTCAGTTTAGTTTCCACTGTAAATTGAGTCTTGGATTCTGTCCTTCCACATATGTGAGACTGTCCTTTCACGGGCTTCATCTGCTCCCTTCCACTAATTGCTTTATCCAAATGAATTATCTTCTGATTGAGAAAATAAGAACAAATTCCCCTTGTGGGTTCTGGACCTGACAGATTTTTGCAGACTCCTGTTAGTCCCCTGAAGACTGATCCTGAGAAAGTCTCTTGTTATGAGAAAATGTGTCTGTCTTGGGAGGGGAAAATAAATACTTTGCCTGGGGAGAAAAACGATTTCATTTTAATTTCGTTTGGGGTAAATTTCATGCATGTCCTAATGATTTACTCTGTCTGTAGTACCAATCTGGGTTGAATTTGCTTCTCTGCTGTTCAGCTGCAGGTGCTGCACACCCTGTTTGTTTATGGAGTGACTGGAGTCCTTTTTATTAAAAAGCTGATTGTGGTTACCTGCGTGCTGTAAAGCCGGTGATTAATTCACTGCAGTGCTTTGTTTTTGCTGGAATAATTTGCTGAGCAAATGAGTGGATTCAAGGCATTGCATTCAAAGTTGTAACAGTCCCTCTCTCCCCAAAGCCAAGTTGCAGCCCAAAGGTATTGACTTGGATGCCGCAGGGAATATAAATGGATTGCCTGTGATAGAAGTGGATTTGGATTCCTTCGAAGACAAACCGTGGAGGAAACCAGGTGAGGCCTCACAGATCCTTGTGGTAAATATTTCCTGCAGTTCTAGTTGTGTCTCTTTATTTTCACATGTAATTTCTGTCCATTTATTGTTGCCAGGGAACAGGGAAGCTGGAACAATGTGTGTTGCTCAGCCTCTGCTGCCTGGCTAGACAATCAATGGCATTTACTGATTGAACAAGCTATGCTCTACGTAAAATTGGGTTGCATTTATTCCAGTAATTGAACTTCCCTAAAGGGAGCAGCTATTTTTTTTTAATGGTCTATTTTATTAATTCCCTACTTCCTGAGAACATTGCACTGATACCAATCCAATAATGTTTGGCCTTAAAGGCAGCTGAGTGGAGTCATGATTTGGGTGTTGATATTTGTTTTCCTCTCTCTGTTCAATGTCCCCAGGCCAAGCCCAGAGTTGTCCCTGTGGTCCCTCCTCATCTGGGTCCTGGGGCTGCCCACACTTATTTGTATGAGGGAGATTTCTCCTCTTACAGCTGTAGGATGCTACAAATCAGCTGTTGTTTTTCTTCTGATACAGAAGTAATTGAAGGAGCTAGACATCCAGATTTTTACTGTGCTACTCTCATAAAATGTGCTCTGATGAAATGTCAACTGAAACAAAGAGTCCCCTTGCATTTTCTCAGCCATCATTATTCTCCCTGCCAGCTCCTGTATTTTATTTATCTTTCAGCACTATTGCTGTGCTGGGTGAGTAGAACTTCCCTGAGTTTGCCTGTGGTGTGGTCTGGGTACCTCTGGCCCACCTGAAGGGCACTCCAGTGCTGAAAGCTCCAGGGGCATGTCCAGGTATCAAACCAGCAGCAAAGCACCCTGCAGATACTGCAGGCAGAATGGAACAGCAGCTTTTCTTCTGCAGGGATTTCTCCTTGAGTGCGAAGGGAGACAGAGGGGAATGGGAAGAAGATGAGTTAGAAAGAGCACAGTGAAGTTCAGAGATAAAGCATGGATGTGGTTGTGGCCATGCTGATATCCCTGGACCAAAATAGAGCCAGCTGGCCCTAAAACAGTGTTGGAATGCAACAGAGGGATGATTTCTGCAGAGCTGTGTGGTCTGTAAGTTTATTTTAGATAGCAAGTAGCTCATTACTCAACAGCCATTCAGGTTTATATCCTTTACAGTTAATTGCTCAGCAGCTTGGTATGTCTTTGAGTGAGGCAGTGGAAGGAGAAATCCTGTGTGGAAGAACTGATAGAGGTCTGGAATAGAGGCTGATAAAATCAACCAGTAAATGTGGTGTTGCTGAGTCGGTGTGGATGCAGTGTGCATGTTTGGGTGGTACAGTAGGAAGAGAGGTCAGCCCAGGAGATAAACCTCACTGCTTAGAGCTCCCAGTTAAACCAAACTCACCTTGGGCAGGGTTTTGCTTCACTCCTGTAGCAGCTCTTTGTTTTGGAGTTGGTCTGTGTGGGAATATCTTTGTGTGGGGGATGGCTGAGGGACACCTCAGCAGGGCAGGAGGTGCTTTGTAGAGGTGGGAGGGCTGCTCCTGGAATTCCTGCAGCTGGGATTGCACC
Organism: Sitta carolinensis; assembly: GCA_032173965.1. Classification (NCBI taxonomy): domain Eukaryota; kingdom Metazoa; phylum Chordata; class Aves; order Passeriformes; family Sittidae; genus Sitta; species Sitta carolinensis. The sequence goes on from CM063286.1 coordinate 17,040,849, forward strand.
TCTGGTTTCTTGGCAAGCACTTTGTGGTCACCTCTGTTATTCTGAAGTGCTCATGCTGAACCAGCACATTGCAGAGGAGACTGGCAGTAGGAGATAACACTCTGGGCTGGCTAATTAGGGTTGTGATTACTGTAATTACTTGTGTAGTCCGGGATGCATCAATACAAACCATCCACTTTAGCTGCCTTTCATGAAATGGGCAAGCCCCAGAGTCTCCTCTCAAAACAGCAAAGGCAGTGATGCTCAGGAGGGGAATGTGTGGGCTCAGTTCTGCCAGGAAAAGGGTTCTGTGGCTCCACCTCTGAAAAAAATCAGGCTGGGGAGAAAGTGATTTCAGGGAGCCTGTGGAGAAGCTGTGCTGAGTGTCCCAGGGGGTCCCAGTGCTGCGCTGAGTGTCCCAGGGGGTCCCAGCACTGTGCTGAGTGTCCCAGGGGGTCCCAGCGCTGTGCTGAGTGTCCCAGGGGGTCCCAGCGTGTGCTGAGTGTCAGGGGTCCCAGCGCTGTGCTGAGTGTCCAGGGCCAAGCTGTGTGTCCAGGGGTCCCAGTGTGGTTCCAGGGGTCAGTGCTGAGTGTCCCAGGGGGTTCCAGTGCTGTGCTGAGTGTCCCAGGGGGTCCCAGTGCTGTGCTGAGTGTCCCAGGGGGTCCCAGTGCTGAGTGTCCCAGGGGGTCCCAGAGCTGTGCTGAGTGTCCCAGGGGTCCCAGTGCTGAGTGTCCCAGGGGGTTCCAGTGCTGTGCTGAGTGTCCCAGGGGGTTCCAGTGCTGTGCTGAGTGTCCCAGGGGGTCCCAGTGCTGAGTGTCCTAGGGGCTCCCAGTTCTGGGGGTCCCAGGCCATGTCCCCCTCCACCCACGGTGCAGCCACTGTCTCCTCTGTGGCACCCACAGCTCTCTGACAGGGAAAGGCACAAGCTGGGCTCTCTGGAAGACTTTTGTTGCCTTAACCCTTTGTGTAAGCAGTTAAAGCACAGCTTGAGAATGCAAGTATGCAGAACCTCTGTGTTAACTCCTGCTCCCTCTGCCAGGTGCTGATCTTTCTGATTACTTTAATTATGGATTCAATGAAGAAACCTGGAAAGCTTATTGTGAAAAGCAGCGGCGGCTTCAGCTGGGGCTGGACCCTGCTCCTCCCATCAGCACTGAGAACAAGATCACGGTGGGTGACAGGTGACTCTTGCTCCTGGCTCCAGGAAAACTGGGATTGTGTTGGTAGTCACAGAGATGAGGGTGTAAGAGCAGGGGATACCTCGGTTCTGAACTGTTCTTTGTCCTTTCAGCAAGGACAAATACAAAAATGAATCTTTAAAGATTAAATCTATTGAAAATATTTTCTGTGTGGGAGGAATAGTTCCATCAGCCTGGCAGCTTTGAACCACTACAGCAGCAAGACTGGAGTGAATTTCCAGTTGACTTGTAGGGGTGTCTGCTTGGAAAACCCTGTGGCCATCAGAACTTCAGCCAAATTGTCAGTACAGCAAGTATTGCTCTTTCCAGTTTTGACTTAGTGACTCCATGGAAAATGATACGAGTGATGATTGAATATCTCCCATCAGATGTCTTCTGATGGGAGACAGTGGCCAGCAGGCTGAGGCTGCAATGGCCAGTAGCTGACAGAAATGGCTGTGCCTTGGCTGAAGAATAGGCTGCTGTGATTGTTCCTTTCCCTTTGCTGAGGATTATTCTCTGGTGCTCTGTTCAGTTGAAAGAAGGGCACGACACCCATGTGTTATCTCTTGCCTTCCATAGGTTCAGCAGGGAAGAACAGGAAATGCTGAAAAAGAAGTGGAAAACAACATAATCAAAACAGAGTTCAAAACAGACTTCTTGGCTCTGGTGGGAGGACGGATGAAGGCTGGGCCTCCTCCCAACAGGTAAGAGAGGAGCATGTTTTTCATGGGGGCACCTGGGAACCTCCTGGGCCGTGTCTGAGTCTCCTCAAGCCTCAAAGAGAAGCTTTTAAGCTTGGCAGGAAGCTGCTGTGGTCACTTATTCAGTGTCACCTCAGCAGTGCAACCCCTGCCTGCCCATTCCCCCCTCCTTGGCTCAGGGAGGGAATCCTGGAACCCAGCAGATGGGACACATCTCTGGGAGTGGAAGGAGCCAGGCAAACACCTCAGCTTTGAGGGCTCACACTGCTGACACTGCTTGTGCTTGCTTGGCTTATTCCTACTCCCACGATGTTAATCTTTGCCTCCTCAAGTGGAAGTGGATTACGAGTTTGGCAGAGGATAAGAGGAGCTGTTGGTTCCTGAGCCTGTGTACGACGCTGCTGGATGTGTGGTAAAACAACTGAGTCATTCTGAGGGGCAGCCTCTGCTGGGGAAACCACTTGGCCCTTAGGAGATCCCTGGGGTTTTATCAAAAGCTTCAGAAGGACACACCAGATGAGCCAGAGCTTTGGGCTCGGGGTGTTTCTGTTGCTTCATTCACGAAACAGCTTTTGCACACCTGCCTTGCAGAAAGCAGCCCTGCATCCCAGCTTTACCCCTGCTCTGGGAACCAACTCTGTGCTTCAAGGATGAGCATTAAAGCTCTGCTCAGTCTGTTGGATTTGAGCACTCTGGGGGCATTTCTGTCCTGGTGTGTAATCCCTGTTTTTACACCTGTTCATGGTGGTTCTTTGGATCACATTTTGGGGTGTTCAGAGAGCCCAAACTCACCCTTGCTCAGAGGGAAATTGTTCAGGACTGCAAACGGGCTTCTCATCCCAACTTGAGAGACGTTTCCCTGGTGGGAAAGAAAGCCTGAAAGAAATCTGCAGGGAAAATTGCTCCTTCTGGTGCTGGTGAGCCTGACCAGGTGCCTGTGCTTCGTCCCAGGAAGCTGGGTGGGACCATTGATGTGATCGGGGGCCAGGCAGGCACGATCCGCAGGGTGGAAGGGAGACGCCGCGATAAACACGCCTCGGAGGAAAACCCCATTCAGGTAAAGCCTCTGGGCTGCCTTCACAAACTGCTGATTTTACTGCACTTCTGCTGACCCCTGGGTGAATGTCTGTGTGCTCCTGACCTCCTGTGTCCCAGTTCATACCTGCAGAGCAGCAGGTAATACGTTGATCCTGTTGAGGTGTGTGCATGGGTCATTCCCTTCTGCAGGCTCAGTTAATTTCTGGGTTAAAAGCTTGGTCTTGCTAGGAGCCAGAATTGACCTTTAAAGACCAGTCTTCCCTTTGGAATGGCCTGAGTTCCTTCCTCGCCAGCTCTCACAAAGTATTCCTACTTGGAAGGAGTGTGTGGCTGGGAATCTCTTCTGTGGATTATTCCCTTCCCATCCACTGTGAGGTTGGAATCTCCAAATCTTCAGTGAAGGGTTTGTACCTGGGGCTGGTGTTTCTCTGTACTTTAAAGTTACATATAGTCTCAAATTTGTTAGTGCAACTCACACCTCAGACTGAGCCTGGGCCTGTGTTAGTGGATCTTGTCCCTTGTAAGAAACGAAAGCCTGGGTTTAAAGCTGGTCTCAGTTCTGGGCTTGCCTGCCCAGGGTGTGACCATAATGACCTGGCTGGTTCCCAGGCAGGAGGCTGCAGGGTCTGAGGACCATCTGCCAAACCCCCTTCTCTTAACCTCCTTCCTCCTGCCAACACTGCTAACTTGCCAAAAAAACCTAAACATGGAACCTTTCCCTTCCTAGGCCCAATCCCTCGGGTTTTTCTCCATGGTTGTGTGGGCCATTTGTTTTTTAGTAGCCAGTTTTCCAGATCTTGCCAACAAGAAGAGTCTGCCTAAGAGACAGAATTGCTGGGAAAGGGTTGCTTGTTGTTCCTTGCCCTTCAGGGCACCGTGGTGCCTCTGCATTTTGGTCACTCCTCAGGCACGGCCACGCTCGTGTTGTGGTGATGTGAGGGCACTGTGAGGGCCCTGCTGCAGGAGCAAAGGGATCAAAACTCTGTCTTCTCATTCCTGTGCCCCTAAGGTGCTGGGAGACCACGGCAGCAAGCCCCAGCCCCCGCAGCAGCCCCAGCAGCCCTCGCAGCCGCAGCAGCCTCCTCAGCAGCAGCCCTTCGCTCCGCCGGCAGGGCCCCCGCCTCCCCCGCTGGCCGGGCCGCCTCCGCCGCACTTCCTGCACCCTCCTCCTCCTGTCACTTCTGTTCCGCCTCCCCTGCATCCTCCAGGTACGGCTTCACTCACTTGGGATGTCCCAGGCTTGGAGCACATCAGAGGTTTAACGGTTCAGTGCCAGGGGGTGGCTGAGCACTCAGATCCTTATCCCCGGCCAGGCTTTGTTTAGTCTCCCTCAGCCTGTTTAATATTTGCCCTGAATACTTAAAAATGGCAGCTGGTCCTTGGAAAAAAAAAACCTCTGGGCTTCGTTTCCCTGAGGGAACCTTCCAGTGCTACCAATCCTCAAGGAGCAGGTCCCTGTTTCTCTGGAGGAAGCTGAGAAGTGTTGCTTCTGGCTTAAATGCACCAGGCTGAAGTGAGGGGGCCTCACGCCGGGCTTCTCCTGGTCCTGGAGCAGCAGTCAGGCTCTGGAGAAGCACCAGCAGCACTTCCTGCAGTGACTCCTGCCTGAGGAGGATTTGCTGCAGCACTCACAGGTTCTTTTCCCTTTTCCATGGCAGCCTTTCCTGCTGCCTTAGATTAAAATGCTTGGCAAAGTAGAGATGACAGACTGAAGTGGAACCTGCAGGAGGTTCTCCTCTCCAGCTCCCTCAGTTCTTCTGAAGACCAAATCAATTGTTCATGTGTTCACACTCAGAAAGGGAGTTCCTCAGTGTAAGAGAACAGCAGCATTTTAAATTCTAAATGTAAAGAGACCATCATTTGGGGAAATTATATCATTTATTGGCTAATGCCAGCTTAGTAACACCAATTTCTCTGCTGCTCTGTTTGCTCCAGTTATGTGAGATTTATTCAAAATTCTGCTTTGAGGTTTAGCTCGAGGTACAGAGAGTCCATGAAGTACAGAGAGGCCACACTTTCCCTGTTTTCCTCACTTGTTTTCCCTGCTTATTTCCACAGGCCTGCCACCTCCAGGTCCAATTCCAGGTAAGTGTTACCTTGTTTTTAATAACAACAGCAATTTTGATCACACAGGTTCAGAGCATTTGAACTAAGTAACATGAAATAGGATGGAACCAGTTTAGAGCACAGTTAATTTAAGATTAATAAACTCCAACTGAGAATTGAACTTGAGCTGCTTGTCTTCTATTCTGATGTAAATCTGTAGGTCAGAATAACTTTTATTGTTATATTCTGATCAGAATGCAATGTGTCTGCATCCTCAGAACCACTTTTCCTCCATAGGGCTGTAAGAGTTAATTGTTTCTCCTTGATGAATCTTATGTTCAGTATTTATATGCCAAAATAGAAGGTAGTTTTTGCTTTGTTTTTCTTCCCATACCCCTATAAAACTAACAGAGCTTTAGGGTGTGAATTTGGGGAGGAGATCCTACCCTGAAGGAAAATGATTCTGTTTTAAACAAGGCCTTTTTAGAGTAGAAAGAAGCTTTAATGGTTTTTAACTGTGAACAGCCCTTGTGAGGCTGCAGGACCTTGGTGCTGATTTACCCTTCTGTGTCTAGGGTTGTTCCCACCGCCTCTGGCACCACCACCAGCTCTCCTCATCCCGACCTTGGATGGGTAAGACCACACCTGGGTTAGACCACACCATGGGAGCAGCTGCCCTGGAGGGAGGAAGGGAGGAGAGCAGGTCCAGAATTGGTGCTGGGGATGCATGGTCTGGTCTTGGGTTGGGGTGGGGGCGAGAGCAGAGTCCGTCAGGAATGCTCTGGGCAATTCACCTGGATTTGTCATGTTCAAGGCACAGGAGGGAGCCAGTCAAATCTTGGTAAAGCCTAGAGTAGCTGATGGCATGATTTGTTACTGCAGGTGCTTTCTCTGGAGGTGCTCCAGGTAGTTTGTGAGCAGTGGTGCTTTCCCAGGGTAAGCAGTGGGATTATGGCAGGTTTGGAAGCTGTGGCAAAACCCCTGAGCATTTTTGCTAGTGGGATTCCCGTAGGAATGTTCCACAGACCTCCAGGAGAACCAGGGTGAAGCTGCAGCACAGCCTGAGCTGGGGGGGTCCCTGATGTCAGTAACTCACCCCCTTTTCTCTCCCAAAGGCAGCCAGCCAGCTACAACAACAGGCAGCCACCTCCCTTTGGCTACAACTCTGCAGGTGAGTGTTGGGCAGGACACATCCACTGCTGCTCTCTCTCTCCCCTGATCTTGGCAGCCCAGGCTTTTCTGAGGCTGACACACATCATGGCAGCTCCAGCCCCAGGCTCTTGCTGTGTCCCAGATGATCCCAGTCAGGAGCTCGGGCTCCCTTTGCTGCACTGGGTGTGGTGCAGGTGTGCTGCTGCAGTTTTGTGGCTGAGTGCTGAGGCCCAGGTCGCTGTTCCAGGGCAGATCCCCAGCACAGAGCAGCTCCCCAGTGCCTCAGCAGTGTGTTCTCCTGCCTGATTACACACACATGTGCTCCCCCTCGCTCACACTCTCTCCCTTTTCCCCACCCTCAGGGATTAGCACAACCATCCACAGCTACTGAGCTTGGCATCTCCTCCCGGAGGTTTTGAATCCCTGCTCCCCACTTCACCCCCTCCCTTGCCCCCAGGCACCATCTCCTGTGGTTTGTGACGAGAGAGGCAGTGCCAGGATTTCAGCAGATTCCCTTCCCTGGTGCAGCCCCAGTTGTCTCCCAGTCCCACCAGGAGTGGCTCCTCCTGGCTGTGCTGAGCAGTGGAAGCACAGGCAGCCCTGCAGTGCCTCCCTGCAGCACAGGGCTGCAGGAGTGGCAGTGCCAGCCCTTCCCAAGGAGAGGAGCCTCTAGTGCTGCCAGATGTGGCACTGCTTTGGGATGTGACCTCGCTGGTCCAGCTGGCCCCCTCTGCCTGGGGAATGCTGGTGGCTCTGGGCTCCCCAGGTGCCACCTAGACCAGAAGGAACCTGCTGGGGGTGGGACCTTGTACAGGTGACCAAGAGCCCAGGGCTGACAGAGACTGCAGTGCTGCCTTTTAATGTACCTTCCGCAGAGAAAAAGTGTTCCCTGTCCTTAGCAAACTGCTGGAGCTGGAGGGGAAGGACAGCAGGGAGCTGGGCCATTGTCTCCTTGGCTCCAGCTCTGCTGCCAGAGGGATCTTTGGGAAGGGAGGGGCAGCTGGGCATGCTCTGGCTAACGGAGGGTTCTACTCTCTGGCTGCAGATTCAGGTTTCATCAGCTACCCCCCCATCTCCACGTCCCACACGCCCTGGGTGACCACGGTGGACAAGGGCACGAGCAGCTCCAGCAGCAGCCACTGGGAGTACTCGGGCTCCAGGCGGGAGCGGAGCGGGAGCGCGAGAGGGAGAGGGAGCGCGAGAGGGACCGCGACCGCGACCGCGACCGCACCCCGACCACCAGTGAATACAACAAGTGAGTGCTGCCGGGCTGCCCGCCCTGCTGCCGGGCTGCCCCTGTGCTGCTACTGCTGCTGCCGGGCTGCCCGCCCTGCTGCCCCTGTGCTGCTACTGCTGCTGCCGGGCTGTCTTGGGTACTGCTGCTGCCGGCTGCCCCTGTGCTGCTGCTGCTGCGGCTGCCGCCCTGGCCCTTGCTGCTGCTGCTGCCGGGCTGCCCGCCCTGCTGCCCCTGTGCTGCTGCTGCGGTGCCCGGGCTGCGCTGCTGCGGGCTGCCCCCCCTGCTGCTGGGCTGCCCCTTGCTGCTACTGCTGCTGCCGGGCTGCCCCTGTGCTGCTGCTGCTGCTGCCGGGCTGCCCCTGTGCTGCCCCTGTGCTGCTGCTGCTGCCGGGCTGCCCCTGTGCTGCTGCTGCTGCTGCCGGGCTGCCCTGGGGCTCCTCAGGGGCTCTGGTCAGGGCTTGGCTGACAGAGCACCCCAGCTGAATTCCCTGCAATGTCCGGGGAGAAACTCCTTTGGATCAAAACCTACAGCACAGACCAGGAGCTGTGTCACTGGCTGGTTTCCTGTCTCTAGGTCTGGGATTTTTTTGTTTAAATCCAGCAGAACCAGTTCCTCTTGCTCTCCCAGGAGGCCAATCAATGAATAGCCCCTCTGTGTTTACTCAGTGTTTCACAGCTCAGTGTGAAGCACTGGCTGCAGGAGCTGCTGCTTCTTGTCTTCTAAATGTCACTGTCAGATCAAAGGACAAACAGCCTGCTCTGCTCCACTCTCCTGTGGGGCTGGGAGTGCCATTCCCTGGGAGCCAGCCAGGAAATGGGAGCAGGACTGGAGAGACCACCTTGGTGGGAGCTGCTGTGACCTCGGCTGGCAGCAGCGCCGGGAGCACTTGGGAAAGGACAGGCGGCTTGGAGCCTCCCTGTGCTGATCTAAGGTGGAGGCTGGGCTGGGAGACTTCCCAAACTCATCCCTTTGGTGTTCAGTCAGCAGCAGCGTCGGTGTTTTGCAGGCTCCAGGCTCAGAAATGCCAATAATCATCCAAAACATGATGAGAATGTGCATTCCTGGCACAGGGTGCTTCCTGCCAGGGAGCTTCCCAGCCCAAGGAGGGAGCAAACAGAGCACTGTGCTCCTAATATTTTTTTTTTTTCCTTTCTAAGCTTTTGGGCACTGTGGATGGGAGGTGGGGAAAGAGAACAGAAGGCAAACTTGCTAAAATTGGAAGAGCTCAGACTCCCCCACTTTCTGGTCCGTGCTGGAGCCAAGGCCTGGGATCAGCACTCCTGAACACATTGCTGGCATTTCTGGGTGGTGTTGGAGCACCCTGGTGCAGGTCAAAGCAGGGCAAGTGCCTGATTGATCCTGGGCGTTTATTTGTCCACCTTGCTTCCAGGAGTGTCAGAGCAATGTCTCTGACGTCCTTTCTCCCAAGTCTGAGTATTGTTCCCACAGAGGGACTTGTTAACCCTTTGGATTTTGGCTTTCAGAAGTTGACATGGGGGGGTAGAGGGGAGTGTGGGATGTGTCTCAGTTTGGGGTACACCCTGCCCTCTCCTGGGGATCGAATGAGGTGCTTTGAGCAGGTGGGGAGGTGAGGACAGAAAGCTGCGCTCACACATGAGGTTTTGAGCTCGTGGGGAAGCAAACAGCCCCTTCCCCCAGAGGCCGAGGGCTCGTGTGAGGTGTGCGTGTGCCGAGGGAAGCGGGGAGAGCAGCGTGTGTGCGCTGCTCCAGCCGCAGCACGGAGCCGTGCCGGGGCTGCTGTGCGGGTGGCTGCAGCCCTGTCCCCGTGCCCACCTGTCCCCTGTGCCCGCAGTGACGACGAGCGCTACCGCTACTACAGCCGCGAGCGCAGCTACGACTTCGAGCGCGATTACCGGCGCAGCCGCGACCGCAGCCGCGAGCGCGAGGAGCGGCACCGCGAGCGCCGCCACCGCGACAAGGACGACAGCAGCAAACACAAATCCTCCCGCAGGTCGGTGCCCGCGGGGACACCCCGTGCCGGGGCAGCCTGGCTCATCCCAGCTCCCTCTGTGCGAGCGCCCGGGGCGGGAGGGACCCTCTGGGATGGGGGAGGAGGCCTCGGGGTTGAGGGGTTGGGCTCAGCCTCGCAGCACAGCTCCTGTCTTAGCAAAGCACATAGAGAAGGGGCAAGGCTGTGACAGAAGCATCAGCTTGTGGTGCTGGTGCTCCTGTGCACCAGGGCAGAGCTCACAGAATCGATTAGGTTGGAAAAGACCTGTAAGATGGAGATGTTGGCCTGTGAGCCAACACCACCTTGTCACCTGGCACTGAGTGCCAATCTAGCCTTTCCTTAAATATCTCCAGGGACAGTGACTCCATCACCTCCCTGGGCAGCCCATTCCAATGCCCAGTCACTCTTCTGTGAAGAACTTCCTTCTGCCTGCACTCAGAAATTGACTCTTGAGCAGGAGGAGCAGAGCTCTTGCCCAGAGCCTGAGAGTGAGGGGGGTGATGGTCTGCACCAAGGGAAACTTCTGGGCAGAGCAGCATGTCCTGAAATCCCAGCTTTTCTGCAGAAAATGGATTTGGAACAGATGATCTTCCTGGAAGAGCAGTCTCCAGCAAAGCATCTCTGCTATCTGGGCTGAGGCAGGTTCTGTGCTCAGGTCCTGAGTCACTTCACATCCCATTAATGACTTGCTCCTGCTCTTTTTTCTTGATTCTTCAACTCCCTTCTTTTAGGTGAAATTCCTGTCAGCTCTGTAGGTAGTTACCCTTATTTTGAAACTGGTATCAAGAAACTTCCCATGTAGTGACTGGAAGAAAAAGGCTGGTTTTATCCTTAAGGAGATGAGTACATTTTTAAGGAAAGACTTATTGCTGAAGGGTTGGAAGCAAAATGATAGGAAGAAAGACTAAGACCATAATAAAAATTGAGTACAGAACTGGAAGCTGAGCTGGTATCAGACAAACAAGTCACTGGCTTTAGGGTTATTTCTCAGCTTCCTGTACATAGAATTGAAACCTTGGAGTAGATGCCTCACTGTAGCAATCCCAGCCCATGGTCCCCTCCAACCCAAACCACCCTGAGATTCCCTGCTTGAGGCACACTGAGGTTTGGGCCTGTTGGAGGCATCTGCAGATGAAAGGGTTTCATTTGCAGCTTCCTGCAAACTGAGCAGTCTGCAGGAAATCACTGACGCTGGTTTCAGCATTAAAGGACAGTCACTGTCCAGCATAAACCACTGACACATCAGCCACGAGCTGGCTGAAGGTGTTTTGTGGAGAGGCAGCAGCCTTTTATTTTTCCCTATTTTTTTTTCACCTTTAATGACTGTGAAACCATTTATTAAGCTGGTCAGAAAATTACTTGAAGCCAGGAGCTTTTCAGCCAGGTTCAGCCAGTTCTGTGTCTGCTGCTAAACTGGAATCCAGCTGTGCTGAGAATTGGCCTGTACCCTGATGCTGTCCCTGCTCAGGAGCTGTGCATGGTCACAGTTTATCCTGGGATAAATTCATCTGCTTGTTCCTGTACTCTGGGCTGAGCTTTAACTCTGCCACCTTCACACTTCACACCACAGTCAGCTCCTGAGAGCTCCCTTGGTTTGAACCTGTGAGAGAAGCAGCAGAAATTCTCCTCCCAGCAGGGGCCAAACCAGAGCTCCCCCTTTGCTGGTGGAGGCAGAGCTGCCCCTGGGGCTGCATGCAGCAGCTGGCAGGGCACAGGCTCAGGGCATGCAGGGCCTGCTCAGGCCTCTTCTGCCTGGATTGCTCCCACATCCCAGGAATCCTGGGGGAGCAGCCCCAGTTACCCGGCCACAGCTGGAGAGTGGGGGAGGTAAAGGAGTTCAAAAGCACGAGCAGTGAAGAGCCAGGTGAGGTGGGGGTCAGCAGAAGTAGGAACAGGATCTGCCTCCCAGGGGGAACCCCCATTTCTCTGGCTCCATTCTCTTGGCTGCTCTAGTCCAGGGATTTGCCCAAGGTGTTCAGAGGAGGGAAAGCTCCAGACATCTCTCAGGTTTAGGGCTCCTCCCCTCGGCCTCGGGCTGTGTCACAGTTGTTGGAGCTCGCTCAGGAGTGGAAGAACAGCAAGGGACTGCCTGGGGACACTGCCCAGAATGACAGTGGCAGTGTGGCAGTGGCAGTGTGTGACAGTGGCAGTGTCAGTGTGTGGCAGTGTCAGTGTGTGGCAGTGTCAGTGTGTGGCAGTGACAGTGTGTAACAGTGGCAATGTCAGTGTGTGGCAGTGTCAGTGTGTAACATGGCAGCGTGTGGCAGTGACAGTGTGTAACAGTGTCAGTGTGTAACAGTGTCAGAGTGTGGCAGTGACAGTGTGTGACAGTGGCAATGTCAGAGTGTGGCAGTGACAGTGTGTAAACAGTGGCAGTGGCAGTGTGTGGCAGTGTCAGCGTGTAACAGTGGCAGCGTGTGGCAGTGACAGTGTGTAACAGTGTCAGTGTGTGGCAGTGTCAGAGTGTGGCAGTGTCAGAGTGTGGCAGTGGCAGTGTGTGGCAGTGACAGTGTGTGACAGTGGCAATGTCATTGTGTGGCAGTGACAGTGTGTGGCAGTGGCAGTGTGTGGCAGTGGCAGTGTCAGAGTGTGGCAGTGACAGTGTGTGACAGTGGCAATGTCATTGTGTGGCAGTGTCATTGTGTGGCAGTGTCAGTGTGTAACAGTGTCAGTGTGTGGCAGTGACAGTGTGTGGCAGTGGCAGTGTGTAACAGTGGCAGTGTCAGAGTGTGGCAGTGACAGTGTGTGACAGTGGCAATGTCATTGTGTGGCAGTGTCATTGTGTGACAGTGGCAGTGGCAGTGTGTGGCAGTGCTGACTCAGCCCAGAACTCTGTGCCGTGCCGTCGGCGCTGCCATGGGGGGATCAAAGCCCCGTGCCCGTCCCTGGGTGGCTCCCTGCTGTGGCAGGGCTGTGCCTGGTGTCACTGTGTCCCTGTGTCCCCTCAGGAAGCAGCACGAGAGCGAGGAGGGGGAGAGCCACCGGCGCCACAAGCACAAAAAGAACAAGCGCAGCAAGGAGGAGAAGGAGGCCAGCGAGGATGGTGCCCCCGAGGGCGAGGAGCAGGACACCAAGGAGTGAGGCAGGGCCCCAGCCCTCGGCAGGAACTCCCTCCTGTGGAGCCAGCCTGGCAGTGGTGATGTTTTGGTTGGGAGATGATTTTTTTTTATCGTTATTTTTTACTTTTTTCCAAGGGAAGAGGCTGCCTGGGCGAGCCGTGGCACAGCCGGCAGTGCTTTGGGAGCCGAGGCTGCACGTGCCCTTCAACTTCCTTTTTTGTTTGTTTGGTTTTGATACAAGACAATACAGCAGTACTACTTACAAAGCACTGAGCTACTCTACTCATCCACATCCCTGGGGAGAACTTTGGTGTATCAGATCCTATGGTTTCTGATGGAAGATGGCTTCAGCTGAAACTAATGCAATTAGGTCATATTTCTTGGTTCTTTTTGGCATCATCATTCCTTTTTGAGAACTAGGACAGTAAGTGCAACTTGAAATTTATTGTCCAAAGAACAGCGTGACTTAGATCCCGGGAGCCAGCTTAGAGTCTGGTGTCCAGTAGTGAAAAGTCTCATCCCCAAATAAATTTCTTTGTAGCTACACAAGCAGCTTCTGATTTCTCCGTGGCCAGCTGGGCGTCAGGAGGAGCTGCAGCCTCTGCTCCAGGCAGGCACAGGGGCCTGCCTGGACGTGGCAGCTCCAGAAGCTGCTGCAGGCATTCACCCAGCAGAGACTCCAACACTGGCTTTTTTACCCATTGCAAAGGTCCTTCTGTCATGTTACACCTCTTCGTGGGGAATCACTGAAGATCCATAGCAAGAGCATGAATTTCTCTTTAATTCCTTTTGACTTAACTATTTTATTTCCTTTTTTTACTAAGAGTTGACTGAATAACCTAGAGTGCAGTAGAGAACACCAAGTCCCAGTTAGCAGTTTGCCCTCGTGGGGTTGGCGTTTCTATTTGGGTATCACCGACACTCCTGTCCAATGCATTCCTTTCCCTTAGCTCCCAAAATAAATTTAGTCAAATTCCAAAGTTTCTTTGGACTTAGTATTGGTTGGGGATGGGGCAAAGAGATGTTTTTGGGTGGGAAGAACAGGGGAAATAATTTTGAGGGGTTTTGGCCTGTCTGGTCCTTAGGATCCTGCCCTTCTGTTCGTGTGAGTCCACAAATGTCTCATTTTCCTTTGACTTGTTATTTAAAACTGTCTGAAATATTTGTCCTAAAATAATATGGTTCTGAAATGTTTTGTATTTTTTGGTATTGTAATCTTGGAAGTCTTGAGTGTGCTGGGAGGTGTCCAAGCTGTGCCAGCAGAGCCCTTTGGTTGGGGTTCAGCATAGTGACATTGCAGTGATGGGTTTGTAACTGGAGCCCGGGGGGGAAGGAGGAGAATTGGGATTGCTGCTGGGTTTTGGTTGTCAGGGAGTTTTTCAAATGTGCTTGAGCTCCTGGGAAGTGTGTGTGTGCCCTGAGCCAGGGTCAGCTGGGATCAGGCTGCAGGGTGTTCTGCCTCTGCTGGAGCCCACATTTAGGACTGGCACTCCCTGCCCCCTGGGCATCCCTGCAAGCTGCAGCAGCCCCAGCCCCTGGCACTGCAGGGAACCAGGGAATCCTCCTGGCACCTCCTGCCCACTGCTGGGAGTGCCCAAAAGCTTCTGGGAGAGTGGGAAGAACTTGCTGTGCCCCAGGAGAACTCCAAACCTGTGCTGAGGAGGATTCAGGAGTGCTTGGGAGAGGTGCCCTCCCTGCCTGAGGGAGGAAGGTGCAGCCCCAGGGCAGTGGGGCTGGCCCCAGCCAAGGCCATTTCCCCACCTTGGCATGCTCAGGCTCCCTGGTGCCTCTCCGGGGGTGGCCAGGGCTGTGCCACACCCCCTCCCTGAGCTCCTGCACTGACACAATTCCTGGCGCTCACAGCCAGGCTCCATCCCTCCCCCCGTGGTGCCGTGGGAGTGGGAATAAGGAATCCAGCCTGGATTCAGCCAGGGCTGCACCTCCTATGGTATTTCAGTGAGCTGGCCCCAAGTCACAGAACGTGGCCCCTAATTGGGGGCAAGCTTTCAGGCCAGGAGCAGCTGTGAATTTAAGGTAAATAGTGTTAAATTGGTTTCTTTTTGTTAAATAGAGGTAAATTGTTTGCCTTTACTATCAGGGAAATGTAAAGATGGGGTGTTGGAAATAATCTGTACTTGCATCAGGAAGCTGCTGCAGGTTTACTGGTGTTGGGATGTGGGGTTTAGTGCTGTTGAGGGATTTTTCCAGCCAGAGTGTATTTCAGGATGGTCCGGCCCCTTTCCTGGGAGAGGCAAAGACAATTACATTGTTTCCTGCCACAGGGTCACTTCTTGGAGCAGTCTGGCTGAGGTGACCTGTTCTGGGGATTTGCTGCTACATGGGAAAAAAAGGGTAAAGACCACACTTCTAATGCTTATTTTTCAGCAATATTACAATAATTTATAAAGTCATCAAAACAACATCTATTAACAAGCTGATTTTGGAAACAAAATTTAAATTATGAGGACATTGTGATGAACTTGAAGGCACCTTGAAAGGAGATGGAGTAAAAAATGGTTCTGCAGCCTCCTCCTCCCTCCACTGCCAGGCCAGCAGCTGCACAGCTCTTCCCTCCTGCCCCTTCCCCCGTTTGGGGCAGGCAGTGGGAATCACCTTCTCTCTGTCCACATCAATAGTTACTGTTCCAGGCACAGATTCTGCACATTGATTGGCAAGAGAGAAAAAAATTGCTTCACGTTTTTGTGTCCCAGCGAGGTCAACGCGGAGTTTTCCTTTGGGGATTATTTTGCTCTCTGCTGTCAGGAGAAGCAGCCCTGGAGCCCAGGTGGCCCCAGCTGTGCTGGCAGAGGCCCCACAGGAGCTCCTGAGCCCAGCCAGGGCTGCTGTGAGGATGGATCCGAGGTTCCTGCTGTGCCCTGGGCTCTGGGCCAGGCCCTGCCCGCAGCTCCCAGCGCAGGAGGTGAAGTCACTGTGTGTAAACAAGGCCCAGGGACAGCAAGGGACAAATTCCCAGCAAGAAGCTTCAGCCAGGGCTGGGCTGCTACGAGGAATTCAGCATTCATTGGAGGCAGCATTTGGACAGGGGACAGACTCCTTGGATTCTTACAAAGCTGCTCCTGCAGAAGGCAGCAGAGGCAGCACAGGAGGAAAGATCTCTCAGTGCAACCTGGTTGGACAAAAACCCATTTCTGCTGCTCATGAAGCTGCTGAAAAAGGAGTTCCTTCAGGTGGAGTTTGCAAGTAGGAACTTTCACAGTGTCAGAGGTCAAACCCCCTGTCTGGGCTTCAGTTCTTTAATTCTAGATTTTAACTGCACAGCGGGTTTGAACTGAAGCCAGGCTGGGCACAGTCTCCTTCTGGAGGTGACTTCTGCAGCCAAGGATCCTTTGAGCTTCCCCTGCTCCCCTGAGTTGGTATTTTGCTCCAGAGAGACTTGAACAGAACAACAGGAGAAATCTCACCTGCCTGACAGGACAGGTGCTCCTGCCCCTGCCTGAACTCTGCCCCTCATCCCTGGAAACATAAAAATAAGACAGGCATCAGGCTGGGTGTCTGATACCAGCCCCTTCCCTTCCTCACCTTCCTTCTGGGGAAAAACTGCTTCTATCAATCCTAAAACCAGGGAACTTGGGTGCAATAAGTGAACCTGGCCCTTGACCTTTGGTAAAGTCACATTTTGCAACATCATGTTTCAGTGACACCCCTCTTGCTGATAGAGTGGCTCGTGAAGCTGTTGCAATTGTCCCTTTGCACTAACTCAGGAGCTGGCAGGATCCTGAGCTGGGCGTTGTGACAGGAGCCTCTGCAGGTGCCACAGCTCCACCAGGCTGAGCCAGCAGCTCTGAGTGACCCTGGGCTTTAATGCATTGAGAATTCCTTGGGACACTGACTCCTAAAAATGAGGCCTGGCAAATCCTGATGGAAGTGCCTAAATTGGGGCCCCTCCTTACAGATTTTGTAGCTGCTTCTAAAAGACCTCAGTGTTAACCTGTTCAAATCCTCAGTGGAAAACAGAGCCCTAAAATCAGGGCAAGCCTCAGCAGCCTCCAGGGCAGCTTGTGGAGAAACACTGGGAAGAGCTTGCTGTGCACCACCAATCCTAAGGAGCTGTAATGAGCCTGGGAAGCTCCAACAACTGCTGGATTAACCCTTCCTTTGAATTCACCATCCAGACTGGCTGGTAAAATGTTTTCCATGAAAAGGAAGCGAGGAGTCTTCCACAGCAGTGCCCCAGGAGCAGGAGTGGAGCAGAGCCTGTTGCCCTGTCAGCTGGAGCCTGGGGGTGCCCAGCTGCTCCTGGGTACCTGGAAGAGGTGGGGGTTTGCTGGAGCTGTCACACGAGGCTCCCTGGCCAGGACACCACGGTCAGGGTCACTTTGTTCCTCTGCTCCTTCAGCATTGGGATCAGTTCCGAGTTGCTCATTCCTATTGCTGGCACTCCGTTCACTGCCACGATTTCATCTCCACACCTGCCCAAAGACAGGAGCCAGTCAGGACTGGGGGCCTTGTTAACCCTGAGCCCACCCTGAGCCAAATCATCGACTCCTCCTGAAAGAACTCTTCCCTGAGTCAGGGGAAGGGGAGGGCAGTGCTGCTGCCTGGCTGGCAGCAGGGCAGGAGTTGTGCTGGTGAAACGCCGGTGGCCCAGCCCAGCCCAGGGCTGCCTCTCCCCCCTGGGAGCAGAGCCCAGCTCCCTGCCCTGCCTGTGTCCCCTCCCTCTGCCCGGGGCCCCTCGGGGCCCAGGACCCAGCTCAGCACCCCAGAGACTCCTGGCGGGTCCTGCAGCCCCCCCTGCTCCCCTCTCTGGGGTCTCACCAGCCCCGAGTTAAGGTCCCTGCCCAGGAAGGCTTTTGTTGCTGGTGCTGGGATACTTTTCCTAATCCAAGAGGCTTTATACTCTGGAACCTCCAAGATTCAGCTCAAACGTCCCCTTTCTACTTTTACCTAATTACTCAATTAAGCCCTTCACAGTTAGGTTTTAAAGGGCTGTAAATTACTTGTCCTTGCACCTTTATGGAGAAACCAAAACGCTGCTTAATGCCGGGCTTAGTTTGTTACAAGGTTGGCAACAGTATTAACTCTCAACTGAGTGCAAGACCGAGTCATTATCGAGGAGCTGAGCCCCCTCCAAGGGTCAGAGTCCGGGAAAAGCCCCCGAGCCCCGGTGGTGGTGAGGATTCCCCGGGTACCTCGCACCTACTTGAGTTTCCTGTCCCTGAACGCAGGAGTCCCGGGCACGATGGTTTTGATGAAGAAGGGTTGGTTTCCTTTGCTTTCCTCAAAGCCTCCCACGATGCTGAAGCCCCAACTTTCCAGGTTTCCTTTACTAAGGACAATATCTTGACAGAAGTGAAGGTAGCTGCAACCAAAACCAGAGAAGTTATGAGGAAAATTGCCTGAGCAGGAATTTATGGTTTTCCTCATTGAAAGCACAGCCTCGTTTTCCTGTTTTTTGGGATTTGAGACACCCCTGTACAAGGCATGTCAGAGGGGGAATTCTCAAATGGGATGATGCCAGTCCTTTAGAAATCTTTTCTGAGTATTGGTTTAAGAGCTAAGAGGAAATCACCCGGCTCTAAAGGGGTTTGGGACCTGCAAGAATCCTAAATAATTTCTGAATTCTGCTAATGAGCACCCACAGCACCAGTGAGAAACCAGATAAACAGCGAGCAGCAGCTACACCATGCAAGTGTTAGGAAAATTAATTTACAAACACCAGAGGTTTATGTCCAAAAGGGAGACAGAGGAGTCTTTATTCCAATAAAGGGAGAGCCCATGGGGCAGTGCCCTGGGCTCTCTCCAGTTTTTGGAGGATGCAGCCTCTTTTTTATCTTAATTTCCCTGCCCCATTTCCCTCTCTTTCCCCATCGTTTGAGGTACTTGAGGTTCCCGGAACTGCTGATACCTGAGATTCCCCTCTAATGTATAACCCTCCCTTTAATTTTTAATTCTTAAGGAATTTAGGGTTTCTCCCTATTGTTTCTTTCATTTTTTAATATCTTATTTCATTTATCAGTAAACTTACAGATTGTTTGTAGAGGCAAATATCTTTCTATTCATCCATCACTGCAGTGCTTCCCGTTGTTTCTTTTCTTTCTCAGTGCTGGTTTTATCCACCAGCAGCTAGTTTGGAAAGACAAATCCCCCGTTTCTCTCGCAGTGAACGAGAGCAGAGGGGTTTATCCCCTCTGGGAGCGCGGCATTGGTACGAGGAAGGCTTTCAGCATCTCTGGCAGCGATTGCGAGGGGCAGCCGCTCGGCGCAGGGAAGGGCTCTCCCGCAGCATCTCCCACCTGGGCTCCCTGCCGCGCGCCCCCTGCTCCTGCAGCCAGCCGGGGCTCCCCGGGGGAGGGGAAGTGCCAGCAGCACTGCCCGGCTGCGGGCTCGGAGCCCGCCAAGCCCTGCTGGCACACAGGGCGCGGCAGGAGCGCCCCGGGCCCCGGCTCGCGTTACACGCTGGCACCGGAGCTGTGAAACTGCCGCTCGTCATCCCCGCTGAGCTATTCCAGCAGCTAAACTTTTCCTAATAAACGTTTTTGCCTCAAGGGCTTCGCTTGAGCACTTTGCAGAGGAGTTTCAGATTTCAAAAGGCTTCGCAGTTAACTTCTCACCAGGAGAAAGATCCAATTATCTGCTTTCAAACTGTAATTTACTTTTGTAGGAGTTTTTCCACACATGAACACCGGGAGACCCAGCTCGAGCTTACTGACTCCTCCATGCTTTCCTTCCACAGGTACCACACAAGTGCAAAAACACAGCTCTGAGCCATGGCTGTGGCAGCTTCTGCAAATAAATAGCCCCAAGAGCAACAGTGGCAAGGGCTAGGTCAGCACAGAACATAAATAAAAACATCAGACATTTCTCCAGGAGCTGGAAAGGGCTGTTTGCTAGGAATCCTCTTTCCATATTCAAAAGTGGTTCTAGGAAGAGAAACTTTAATTTACTACGATCAGAAATGACTGTGGGAAAAGAATTTGGGATTTTAGGGAAGGTCGAGGTGCTGGTTTTATGGTGCCAAGCACGCTGCTGAGCTGGCATTTCCCTGTTGGAGCTCCACATGGATCGTGTGGGAAGAGTCAGACTGGAGTCGGATAAAGCCCAGGGAAGAGGGCAGCAGGAAAACTGCCTGCTCACCCTGGAACTGCACAAGCCACACAGTGCACTGTGTTTTCAAGAGGCAAAGGTTTTAGAAAAAGAGAACTCAATCTGTAAACTTTTGTTTCTGGTACCTTTGGGATCCAGGGTGTGTTGGATTAGGACATGGGCCCAGTCCAAAGCAGCTTTTGAGATGGTGTTTTATACTATCAGTGGCTGGTGTGGATTTAACTCACTGCTAGGAAGAAATCAAAGTTTCTGTTTGACAGAATCAGAAATCACAGGTACAAGAATGGAGGCCTGAATGAAACTCTGTGGGCTCATGTTGAAAGGATCAAACACACTCCCCTAGCCCTGAGCACTCAGTTCAACTCACATCTTTCACCATCACGTCTGGGATCAAACTAGAAATACATTCCTCTAAAAAGAAAGGGCTATTTCTGCTGGAGCAGAGGAATAACTGAGGAAAAAGAAGCTGAACAACCCCAAACTGCACACACAATTAGCTTTGAGCTTTCAGCCTGCAGGCCATTCCAACACAGTGAGGGCAGCCAAGAGGAGCAGAGAGGTGCCAGTGGAACAGCTGGTGCTGGTCCAGGCTGGGCCCATTTCTGGGGGTTTTTGTGTCACTGTGGTGCACAAGGGCTCTCTCAGGGCCACAGGGCCATGGACATTCCCCTGCAGCACCAGGGGTTTGTCCTGTGCAAAGAAACCCAGTTTGGGTGGGTCAGGAGCTCTCTGCAGTGGGAGCCACAGCACAGCAGGTGAGGCACGGGGCTCTCACTGCAGCTGCACCTCCCTGAGCCAGCCTCAAGTGCCAGAGGCACCCTGAACATGGCCAGGGACCAGCACGGGGCTGTGGGTCACCAGCCAGTGGCTACCAGGTGTCACTGGGAGCACATGGGAAAAGGAGTGAGGAAGCACAGGAATTACAGCCCTTTTTAGTGCTGGAAACAGCAGGAAGGTTCTGACAGCTCCCAAAGTGGAATAACCTTGCTGTGTGCCTCCTCCCAACCCTCACAGCCAGAACTGCAGACAAATTCCAGAGTTCAGGCTGGAGTAAAAGGAAGTGAAGAGCAGAAAGGGCACCTGGAATCACTTCTTACTTCAGGAATCAAATGAAGAGGGAACATCAGTACCAGCAGCAAAGGAATTTCCAGCAATGCATTAAATGGAGGTAATGTCAGGACACTCCTGAAAGGAAGGCAGGAGATCCAGGGGCAGAGAAGACTCCAGTCCCTGCAGCAGAGCGTGAGGAAGCTGCTGACAGCCAGGGAAATTGGGAAAGGAAGAAAAGCCCAGCCAGGTTTTGCCTTGCTGCAAAGGCTGCCCAAGGAACAAACCCCAGCAGCACCTGAGGGTTTGTGCCCAGGTTTGGGCTCCCCAGGGGCAGCTCAGGGCCAGCTCACACCAGAGCTGCCTGGAGCAGCCAGGCCAGTTCCTGGGGAGCAGAGGGAGTTGGGAGGAGGTGCTGAGCACAGGCCAAGAACAGGAGGCACCAGAGCTGCCTTTCCTTGAGCTGGCTGGTTGAGCATTTGTGAGCTGCTAAGTAACACAACAGAGGCTTTGTGAGTGGTTCTCCTTTAGGTGTCTTAAGGAACAAGGATGTAAATGATCCAGGCTTCCCACGGCAGGTTTGGCTTCATTTTCTACCTGCAGATGCTCCTGCAGTCAGCTGGGATGACAACAGGCTCTGCCTTTCAGTGTTCTGTTGTAACTGCTAAAGGGAGGGAGCCAGAGGTTCACCTCTCCAGGAAGGAGAGGGAAATTCAAGCTTCTCTTGGAACTGACCAGGTTAAAACCCGTGCTCAGCTTTGCAGCAGGAAAACTCAACTGTGCAGAATCATTTCTGCTCCGTGCTGATGATGACACAGTTACAACAGCCAAGAAGAGTTAGACTGAAAGAATGTCTGCCCCCAAGTGAGATGATCAGATTAGAAACTCCCAGACAGCCCAGGTGTCTCTTGGCTTGTGTTAGGAGATGCAGAAAGAGCCACAGAGAGATTTCAGTCAGTACTTTAGCAAGGACTGTATCTAACATTGACTGTTTCTCTTTTAAAAAAGGGGTTTCAGGGCTTCTAAAGCATGCTTACTGTCCAGCAGGAGTGTGGGAATGATGGGTCACTCCAAAAAAACAGTGAAAATTGCTCACATATTCATTATTCCATGATCTCATTGGCAAATTAGGCTTTCCACTGCCTTTCAGCTGAATGGGAATACCAGGAATGCGTCCAAGTTCATCAACAAAGTAATTAATTTCTAGTGTTGGAGTGAAAGTCAACCCTGTAATTAACAGCTCTCCATCCAGTCCCTGACAAACATACCTGGGCAATCCAAGCCACGTGATCCAGAGGGGAGACCAGCTGAATCCCTGCTCCCTGATGTCTGAGGATGGCTCTGGGCAGTTCAGGGAGAGGATCTCCAAGGCTCTCAGGGTGACTGAGTGGGAGGCTGCGTTGGATTTCAGGGCTGAGACAGCTTCATAGTAGTTCAGGTGAGTCAGATCGATGCCATTTATGCTCAGGAGTACATCCCCTGGGGAAATACAAGGGCATTTTGACACACCTTTGGTTATGGTGCCCATTTCAGCCTCGAGGGGTCATGGCAACCCTGTTTCAGCCTCTCTTTAATGTCCAAGTCCAGCTTCCATTGAAAATACCCCACAGCTCCTAAAGGACAAAGGGTCTGAGAGCCTCCCTTACCTCTCTTGATCCTGCCATCCCTGAAGAGGCATCCAATGGGCTGCACACTTGTCACATAGATAGGGAGCTTGTTTTTGTTATCCCTTCCACCTCCAATCGTGATTCCCAAAGATTCCTTTGGCTCCTTCTTTATTGCAACTGTCTTCTCTTGACATACATATCCCTGAGGCAAATCCTACAAAGCAATGAGAGCACAAAATGCAGCTTCATGAATGCATTTAACAGGAGAAGGCCAGCTCTGGAAGACATTTGTCTCCCTCACCCAGAGCATTCCAGCAATGTTGCTGGAGGGCAAAGTCAGCTTCCCATGTCCTTGCTGTGGGTGGGAATAGAGAGCAGCATTTCTAAGGTGAACCATCAGGGCTGTCTCAAGGATCCCAAATCCATTTGCTGCTGGGAGATGCTCCCTCTGAGGAGGGGATTTTGCACTGAGGATCAAGCTATGAGCTCATCTCAAGGCTGCTCCTGCCAAGCAGTGAAGCTCTCCCTGACTGAATGTTTAGGTTGCAGTGAAGGCACACATTAGAGCACAGGCTGTACAACAGGGTGTAAATGCTACTCAGGGATTTGAGTGCAGGAGCCACACTCCAGCCACGCAGGACAGCAACTCCCTGAGCTCCAGGGACACTGAAACACAGCTCCTGCTGTGTGTTGTGCCCCACAAAGGGTGGCAGACCCACAGTGCAGTCACAGCAGCACCACGGGCCCACCTGGGGATTCTCCTCCTGGAGCTCCACACCAGCTCAGCTGGCTGTCACTGCCACACCCTCAGTGTGTGGGGCTTGATGGGGGGCAGGAAGCAAATCCCAAAAAAATCACACCAAGGGCAGATTTCTCATTGCCCTTTCCAGACAACAAAGGATTAAACACCAGCTCTGCATCAACACTGAAGAAATTTTGTCACCTTTTTCCCTTAAAATGATGTTTCCCTATTGATGACAAAGTGGTTCTTCAGAACCAGAAGCCCCAAACCTGCCCAAGCAGAAATGGAGCTGCTGATGAGCCTTCTGTGATAAAACACCATCACAGAAGAGCACAAGGCATTTACTAAACCAGGAATAAGCAGCACCTTGGCCTCTCTGCCCAGCCCCACCTTCTGGTAGTTGGATTTTCGTCTGTAGTGGGTCTGGTCTGGTCTCCTCCGGTGGTGCACTGGGCTGCCCCCATTGCTGCTGCTGCTGCTGCTGTTGGAGGTGCTGCCATCCTCCACTGGCTCCCCCAGCTGCACCCCAGGCTGTCTCAGGATCACAAAGTTCACTCTGGATTCCGTGGTCTGCCCAGAAAAACAAGGAGTGGAAATTAAAAAGACAGAAAAATGGGTTATTGCCGTTGGGGAGAGAGGAGGGCTGGCATCAGTTCCTACAGGGGTTCCCCAACAGGTCCTCAATGTGATGCAAAGTCTTTTGTGATGAGCCAAGGAATGTGATTGGAAAAAGAAAGAAGGAATTAGCAAACATGAGTCAGAAGGAACAGGAGTAGAGGCTTCACTCGTGCCTCCCTCCCCCACAACTGCATGGAAAGGGATGATTAATTCCTGCACTTCTGTACAAACAACCAAAATAGCATCTTGTGTTGTGCTACAGAGTGAGCAGAGCTGGAACCCTGGCTGCTCCACACACAGTGACCATGACAAGCACTGCATGCTTTTATTGCACAGGAAGTTGTTAAAGCTCTTTCCCTCCCAGCTTTGTTCATCTGTTGTTCACCATCTCCCGTTCGTTTTTTCCCTGGAGTGCCTCTGGTTAAACACTTCAGCAGCTGCATGCCTGGCCTTGGCAGGGCTGCAGGGGAAGTGCTCCCATTGTTCCTGCTGCTCTCCTTGGGTTTGTTCCTTCAGATCACCTGACAGAACCTTATTGTGAAGGTCTCACTGTGGGAAGGCCCACGTGCTCTCCCTCGGGGCCTTTCCTGCCCTGGTGACAGAAATGCAGTTGCTGCTCTCACTCCTTCCCACAGGACCCTGCTGCCCTGGTGCCAGAGTGAATTCCTTGGCCTTGGAAGAGGGACTCTTGAAGTTATTTTTAAGCAGGGATTTCAATTAGCCCTCAGAGGAACAGATCATGTTTGGAAAACTGTTGCAGTTTTACACAAATTTTAGACTTCCAGAGAGGTTCATTCTGAGACTTTGGTTGCTGGTTCCAGTGGGATCAAGAGAGTTCCTCAGATGGGAGCTGTGTGTGCACATTGCAACAGGAATGCAGAAGCACTTGTGGGATGCAAACAAATTCTAAGAGGCCATAGACAGAAGCACAACGTGAAAAAGGACGTCAGTGCTGGAATTCTGCTCCTTCTCCCATGGCACTGCACTGCTCTGATAACTGTGAAGGGAACTGGCTCTCCTCCTGCTGACCTCACATCCTTTCTGGGATGTAAACAGCATGGGATGAGGTGCATTGTGTCAGTATCTGTAGATAAAAACACAGACTGGAGGCACTTGCCTGGGGAGATAAAGAGTTTAAACTGATCTGTGTGATATCTGCTCCACACACAGCAATCCTTAATCCTTCAGCAAGAATTCCTTGCCCACTCCTTCCACCCAAACATTTGGCATGCTGCAACAGGAGCACATTCCACAGGAAAAGACCACCCCTCTTCTACTCATTTAGGACCTTGGAATGTTTTTAGCATGAGGTTCCCCACGTCGTTTCCCAGTCTCTCTTCACAAATACAGGTAAAATGGGGAGAAAGGGCTTCCAATCAGTCCAAAGGGATCAGCTCTGTGCTGCCAGCCCATCCCATCTCCCAGGCAGCAGCTTCAGCGAGACTGCTGGAAGCACAGGAGGCTGTCCTGATCCCTCCCTGGCTGCTCATGAATCCACAGAGCGCATCCCAACATTCCCTCTGCAAGGCTGAGAGCCTGCAAACACCAGGCAGGAGATGCAATCTCCTCAGATGAACCCCTGTGCCATGAGCCACTGCTTCCCCTCAGACCTGGCAGGGATGACTCACCACGGATTCCCACTCTTGGTGTTCATCTCCATTTGGAAGCAGTGCTTCCCACACATCCAGAGAGGAGTCACTTTCCATGGGAGGGATGTGGGGGAATGCAGCCTGCCCTGGTGTGTTCTGTTAGCCCTGGCTCAAACAGGAGCTCTGCCATTAGCCACTCACAGCCATTTCCACACAACCTCTCCCTGTCTGAACTCACCTGGATTATCTGGGCAGCAGCCTCAGGAGTTCCTTGCCTCAAATCCTGGCCATTTATTGACAGGACTCTGTCATTCCGACTCAGCTTGCCGTTCTTGGCTGCCAAGCCTCCCTCTAAGAGATCCAGAATAAAGATCCCTGCCTCGTCCGTCTTGCGGATCAGTTTGATGCCCAGCGGTTCGGAGCGGTCTCTCTTCACCAGGGTGACGTGGATCACTTCCCGGGCTGTGCAGCTGGAATCCTGCTGGGCACTCTTGTTGGAGAAGCCCTTCTCCTGCAGGACCATGAGGTGGAGAACAGGGCCTGGGTGGCGCAGGAAGGAGACAGCCTGGCAGTGAGTCACGCTGCTGATGTTGACGCCATTCACCTACAAAGACAAACAAAGCACTCACTAATCAGAGCCCACGTTAATTAGGCACTGTCCACAGTTTGGGGCATGATGGAAAACTCCCTGTGCAGTCTCTGACTCTGATGCACATTAGGGAGCAAAGTTTTCTAAAAAAGAATGAAGAAAGCTGATGGAATTAGACAGTAATTGGTGAACAACTGAGGAAAGGGACAAGACAGGACAACCCACACAACTAACGAATCTCAAAATGTTCAGTCATTCCTTCCATGCCGTGTAAATGCAGATCTGCTTTTCCTTAATTTCCAGCATTCAGGACAGGCTTGGAAAAGACACAAATCTCCACTTTTGAGTAGTCCATAGTCCACAAGCTTCTGGAATCATCCATCTAATGATGCTTTTACCAGGGTGGCTCTGAAGGCAATGTTTTGCTTTGCCTGTTGTCAGGTAAGATTCTGTGCAGTCTTTTAGGATGTTTATAGGGCTCCTAAGTGTGAGACCTGCCCTGTTTGCTGAGACTGAGACATGGACAATCCAACTGGATAAAACAGGAGTCACTCCAGCGGTCTACCTGAGAAACCACCTCAGGAGATCTCATCAGTCACTGTGTGTGAGGGCTGCCAGCCCTTCCTGATGCCCAATCCCATGGGATAAGGAGGATTCACAGCTTGGCAGGTGATGGGGCAGCCATGGCTGGAGGTGCTAACAGCTGTCACCGTGTGTACAAGGTGTCACCTCGGTCACCCAGCCCTGCCAGTGTGGGCAGTGCCCTGGCCACGGGTCAGGCTGGGGCTGGAGCTCTGCATTACTCACATTTTGGAGCTGATACTCACTGCCAGTCAGCAGCTCTCACCCTGGACCTGCCCATGGAGAATATGCAGCTTAAGCAACACAGTGCAGCAAGCAATTATGAGACTTCCTAACTAGAGCAGAGAAATGGGGCTGCTGTGTGAAATTTATCAGGTAGGAATCTTTTACTTTATCCAAAACGGCCTAAATTTCAAAAAGCTGTCATATATGCAAGAGGAATATGAGTCTGGCTGGAAGGAATGCCAAAAGTGCTCTGAGCCCCAGCAGACACACAATGCTGCTGACACAGAGGGCTGGTCAGTGCTCTAAAGCCCTGAGCTGCAGAGATTCCCCAGTTTTTCCAGGCACTCTCCTCCCCCAGTCAAGGGAAACAATGGGGCTTCCAGGGGGGTTTCCCTACCTCAAGGATGTGGTCTCCAGGAGCAATTCTTCCATCAGCAGCGACCACAGAGTCCCGCAGCACCTCCTGGACAACGATGTTCCCTAGGGGGGTGTCCTTGCCCCCAACTATCCTCATGCCCAGCTCTTCCTCTGGATCTTCCCGGTGGATTTCGATTGTGGTAGTTTCAGCCACAAGACTGGTTCTCTGAGGAAGGTCTGGTTGTGGAAATTGAAGAGAAAAAGCAACACATGAACAGAATTTTCCTTTTCACAGCACCCCAAGATTCAAAGCCCTGGCAGGTTGTGTTCAGTAGGGAAAGCAGCTATCAGGAGACCTAAGGTCACATAAAAAGCTTAAAACCCCTCTGTTTCTTTAGAGTCTCTCCAGAATTTTTCCCATTTTCTCCTCGCTTTTGGTGAATTCAAAATCTTTATTTTTGTTGTTTGGGGTTTATTAAAAGGCATTCAGTATGGTTTGGTTATATTTAGAGATTTATTTTTTCTCTTGTGACAGCTGGCCTGCCAGAAGCACGCACATAACAAATTCCAATTTCCATGATGCCCATGAGGGAAAGGGACTCCCCAGCTGTAATTAGTGCTCTGCAACTTCCTTCCTCTCATTTCCTTTGCTCCCCTTTTCCCATCCCCCTTGTCAAACAGAAGGAATGTTTGGCTGTTTCACAGCACACTGCAGATGTAGCAATGCTGCACTTTGAAGATGAAAGTTGTTGTCAGCAAACGGGCTGAGCTCCCAGCACGGGGACACCCCGGCAGGCCCAGCACAGGGCCCTCACACCAGGGATGCAAAACCTGCTCCAGGTGAGCTTTGGGGAAAAGCCAACAAGGAACTGAACTGACCTGGGAGTTACCTCTGTCCCAGGCACAGGGTTGGAAGCTGAGCCTAACTTTGAGACAAGGCACTGAGGTTTCCAGGCTGCTGTCTCCTACCAAGCTGAGACAAGTGCTGCTACACTGGAGGTGGTGATTTGATCTGCAAGGCTTTCAGAGCTGCCTCTTAATCCAAAACCTAACTTAGGCTAGGAAAACACCAGGAGGGAGGTACTGACCACTCCAGGAAACTGACTGTATATTTAACTTTCCTAACAAGATCAAAAAGAACCTGGAACACTTCCTAGTTACTAATTATCTGGCTTCTGCAAGGCTTGAAGTGCTCCACGTTCACACTGACAGGGACTGCCTGTGTTCCTCCACAGAACACTGCAAATCCTCACTGCAATCTCACAGAGTTTCTCCAAATGGTTTGGGACAGTTTTGTGCTTGTGAGCAGACTCTGCCACCCCTGATGCACAGGAATGCATTTCCCTTCTGCTCCAGGAAGAGATGCCTCTGGTGCCTACTAATGGCTGAGTAGCATTAAGGATGTCCAACCGTGCTGGAGACACTTAAAAATCGAATTTTCTGAGATAATTGCCTCGCTTGTATATTATGAAAGGTAAATACATAGTTCCACTTTCTGTACCAAACTCTCACCTTCTTCAGTCTCTTCAAAAGCTGGATTAACCAGTCCAGGCTCTGCAGTCCCCAGTGACACCACAGCAGCTCCAGAGCTTTCTGCCACGAGTGAGGAGCCTCCACTGGGGAGCTCTGGATCCTTGGGCATGTTTGTCTCCCCTTGGCAGGAGGATCTTCTTTCCCTTTGGAAATGGGACTCTTTTTCCTCTGGAGCTCAGATTTGTATTTCTTAAACCCAGGACACCTGGAGAGAGATTGGCAAAGACTGTCAGTGACTGTCTCTGCCTGGGCAGGTGACACAGCACATGAAAGCTCTGACAAACCTGTGGGAAGAAGCTGGCTCCAGATCTCACCACTGCAGTGCTGGTTTCTCAGATGATAAAGCTGATTCTCATTTGACCCTCAGTTTCTACTTACACAAGTATCAGCTTAAGTGTGGGCTTTGTTATTTCCCTACTTTTGAAATTATTAAGCAAATTATTTGAAAAAGAAGGACGTAATAGAAACAAGAGCCTCCCTCGCTAAATATTTACCTGGCAAACACTCCATGAAGAAAACAATCCTTCTCAAATATAAGCAAATACTGAGCCCTGACGTTGTAGAGATCACTAGGAACTGTACCTTGATGCAAAGAAAGTGGCTCAAGTTTCAAGCTCAGCCTTGAATTAGGCTTTGTTTTAACAGACCAGCTACACACAAGAGCAGCAAGGGAGGACTGGGCATTTTCTGTTGTGGAATGGGACCTGACCCTGGACCTGTGCACTCCCAGTCCATGCAGGTGATGGCTCTACCTGAATGGGAGCAATTTAATTCCTGATCCCACTGAGTGCTCCCCACAGAGCTCCCAGAACTGGGATGTAATTGTACACACAAAATGTGCCCTGGATGCAGATACGTCACCAGCCTGTCTCAGCACTAATGGGTGAGGAAAAAGAGCTCTTTTATCATGAGTATTTATAAAAAAGGTGAGAGGTGAGGAAGTGATAAATGTAAAACCATCACTTTCAGAGACATCAGAAGTATTGGCTGTTTAACAGAATCACTTTTCAAACTAAACTGAACTATTTATACTCTGTCTAAAGAAGTCTCATCTCTGTATTACTTCCTCTGGTTTATTCCTACTCATTTATTCTCCTAGCAGTAAAATAACCCTGAATTTAATGACAGAAGCAGAATGATCCACTTGTGCACATGTCCCTCTCAAGATATCAAAATAAAAATTCAATTTGCAAAAGGCAGGGAAATCCCCCAACAAAATAAATTACTATGTGCTTCTTATTTCAAAGATTTCAATCTTCTCCTATCAGTTAATCTCACTTTAAATGAGAAACTCCTCAATTCAAGTGCAATTTCCTTATCTGTTTTTCTTTTCCTCCCTATTTTTCAGTGTGACTGTGCCCACAGCCCAGGTGAAATAGCCTGGAATCTCCGTGTCCCCAAAAAAGATACAAACAACTGTGGAATCTATAAGGGAATGATACAGTTTCCAGGCAGGTCTCTAATGTAAACATTTGAGATGCCTTCCGCCCTGTGTAACTGCAGTGCCAGAGGGATTAGGAGTGTCAGGAGTTTACTGATAGCAGGGCTGATTTCGAGAGCAGAGGAAGGCCCAGCCCTGGTGTGAGCCATGGCCCCAGCCCGAGCAGCCAGGACAAAGGGCTGCTGCAAGAAAAAGAAGATTATAAACTTCCACTGAAGGGAAAGGGGCACCCAAGCATCTTCCATGCCTTCCCCTGGCTCTAACATGAGCTCTCAGCTCATGGGGACTGAAGACAAGCAAAAATCACAAGGGTACACGTTGTCCCTGAAAATCAGCCTTCTGATTTGTTTTAGTATAGTGGAGTCAGTTCTCATGAATTGTAAGATAAACAAGAATCATGTTTGCGTTCCTTTGTAAAAGATCTCACCTGATGGACTTCTCAAGTGAGCAGTGGAGATGGAGAGGTGGGAACTTCTCTGTCCAATCTCTGGTCACTGTCCAGAAACTTATATATATGAAATCAACAATAAACAAGAGACTTCCTTTGTTCTTCTCTGCCTGAACACCTGATGTGTGTGTTGCTGTGTGTTTCTATCTACGTCACAGAAACAGGTACATCCTTGGCTGGAGCTGCAGAGGTATCCTTAATGTACCTGCTCCCTGGCTGGCTTATTTTTGAAATATGTCATTGCCACAACCAAGTACAACACAGTGGCATGAAACAAGCCTGTGGCAGTTCTCATTGCTGCCAAATACACCCTGCCAGGAAGGTCTGCTCCACCTGCAGCAGGCCTTGCACTTAGCTCAGCTCCCTGCAAATCATTAACCAGGCAGGAACAAGGGTTCTCCATGCACCACAGCAAGAGCTCTGTCACCTGCACTCCTTTTAAAGTGACAATATCCTGCCTGCCAACAGCTCAACCAGCAGTGAAGCACCAAAAAGCCTCCCTTCCTCTACACAAGAGGAACAGAGAAAAACCATAGTAATTTTCATTTGTTTCTCTTTCTCAGCAAAAGAATGAGAGAAGATAATGGAATAATAAGTAGGTGATTCAGCAAGTGCATAATGTGCAGCTTGGAGGGACTTGCACTGGTAGAATCAAAGACTTATTGCACATCTTAATTGGACCAATTAAACTGGCAGCACTGCACAATCCCTTGCTTTCAGAGCCTTGACTTTGTGCCTTTCTTCTCTGCACAAGGGAAACAAGCATAAGCTTGTTTGTAACAACTCCAGAGCTGGTGCTGCAGTTCAGGACCCACGAGTGTCTGGGTGTTTGACAGGTTTAGTGTGTGCAGACAGCCTGAAGGTGAGCAGCTCACCCTTCTCCTCCAGAGCACACACTAAACAATTACACTGTCCTCACCCACCCACCTCTGCAGCCTCACCCTGCCATCTCTGGTGTCCCACCTTGCCCCAGTTCAGGAAGCTGCTCTGAGGATGGCTGGTTCTGATGAGCAGCACAACAGCCCTGGCAATAACAGGATGGGAAGGGGAATGCACCTGTTCTGCAGGTGAGCTTCCAGCTCACAGCGCTGCATGGTCTGCTGGCACTCAGCCTTGAAAGGACACAGCACCACCAGTTTATCCAGCAGGTTCCTCACCAGGAGGCTGGACTTGTGGCACTGCTGGAAGGAGAGCTTCTTGCGGTCCATGGGACAGAAGCTGTACTCCTGCATGAAGTTCTCGAGGCACTTGAAACAGTAGGTGTGGCCACAGGGCGTGTCCATGGGCTGCAGCAGGGGCTGCAGGCAGATGTGGCAGATGAGCTCGTCGTCCACCTCGTCCTGGAAGTTGTACAGGTGATTGTCCAGCAAGGGGTGGGCCTGGCCACACTCGCAGCACAGCTCGGACACCTGGGAACATTTTCCTCAGTGATGGGGTCAGCCATGGCAGCAGCACCAGGGAGGAGATTGTCACTCAGCAGCTCTGCCACAGGCACCTAGGGAAAGGGAGAGAGAGAGATTTCCAGCCAACCGCCTGCTTTAAATCCAGCAGGATTCATTTTAAATGAATTAAAATTAATTTTTAATTAAAGATTACACTGTATTCCTGCCTTGAACTTCCTCCCCCAGACTCTGCACCCCCCACCTGGCCCCCGCAGGGCTCTTCCTTCCAGAACCAGCCTGTGAATGAACAGCCTGGGGATCAGAGGTCCTCGTTCAGCACAAGGCTTGAGCACGTGGATAAACTCAGCCTTAAACATCATACACATGCCAGAGGCAGACTAAATAAACCCTGCCCAACACAGGGACTAGAAAAGCTGAGACAAAACCTGCATGTTCTTAGGGAGAACAACCCCGAGAGGGAAGAAAGGAAAGGAAGGATACACAAGACAGTGATTTTTAAACTTCCTCTTGCTTTCCAGATTGTACCAAATCCTTTAAAGATGTGTGTGCTGAAAAGCCAATTTGGGGACTTCTGGTGGTTAGGAGTTTTGTATTTGGGGGGGTGGGGAGAATGAGGCAAAAGAAGAGGAAGAAATTTCAAAAGAAACTTAAATCTAAACCACATTTCCTTCCTTTCAAGCCCACTCCCTTCAAAAAAATTTGTTTTAACAAACAATGCATTGTTCCCCACTCATCCATGCTGAAGTTCCCCCATGGAAACAAATTTCCTATAAAAAGACTAAAGCTTCCTAAGTGGAAAAAACATAAAGAATAGTCCACATCATTTGTTGTAAGGCTAGAGAGAGGATTGAGCCTCAGCTCCTTTCAGCCAGGGAGAGCAGGGTAAGGGACAAACTGAGTCCTTGTAGCTGCTGCTCTGATTTTAACAGAAACATCTTCAGTCACATCCATTTTGAATCTTGCCTGTTGTAATTAAATATAAAATTCACTTGAGTTCCCTAGCAGATTACAGGCACAGGGATGACTGCAGGGAGGATTTTTTTAACCTGGCAGTTATTCTAATGAAGTAGGAAATGTGGTATTAAAGGAAGCAAGCTACATTGCATGGTGGGAGGTGGGGGGTTGTGGGGATGCTTTGAGGAGTTTGTGATTGGAGGGGTTTTTTTAAGTAAAGAATCCCAGACTCTGAAAACAAACAAAAATTGCAAAACTGTGATGGAATGGAAAATTTCTGAAAGATGATGTGGAAAATACCTGAAAACAATGACTTTATCTGGAACAGGTAAAAGCCCAAGCAAGAGGGAACACTGGCCTGCACCAGTGCCTGGAGGACACAGCTGGCACACAGCAGAACTTGGGAGGAGGGGAGACAAGAACAATAAGATAGCAGGAACAGCAAGAAAAAATTAGTCATGGGTTTCTAATAAAAATCATACATCACTCCAATTAATTGTCAAGGTAAGTCAGCTACTTAATTAAAGGGAGAATGTATCACCAACAGAATCAGCCATTTCACAGGCGAGTTTTACCCAGCCATAGGAACTTGTTCACTTCAAAAGATTAAAACATCACTGTCATGGCTCCAGGTGGGTACAGCAGGAGTTGTTTGCTTCTCTCTCCCCTGCTGCAGTGCCAAGAAAGCATCTTCCCCTTGAGGGGAGCACTCAGGCTGGGTGAACATCCCTGCCTCTTCTGCTTGCATTCCCTCCTTAACCCCTGCCTGGCTGGCTCAGTGCTCCCCAAAACAAAGCAGAGCTCTCGGGCAGCAGCCACGGAAAGGAAAGAAGCCATGTCCATGCCCTCCTCACTCAGAAATCCCCCTGCTGTTTGGGGCTCACCTCCCCTGGAACAGGCAGCCTTACTGTTTGCCTTACTGGCCCTTTTGCCAGCCTTCAGCTGATCTTGAACGATCTTACAGGTGCAGAAGGAACGTTTCAACATCAGACCATCACTTAACATCTCCCACCAATTCTAATCAATCAGCTCAGCACCAGCAGTTAATGAAACAAGGAGCTTCCAAGGCAAACACTACCAATCAGAAATACTTGTGCTTCGGGTTGGACTATTTGCATAAATCTTTGGCAGGTGATGAAACAAATCCACTTTCTCAGCAAAAACAAACCTCACAGTAATTTTGCTGATAAACTATTTTTATTTGGGGGGGGAGTGGGTCGTCAGATTATTTACCAAATTCATTCTCTCCTCTGTATTTAAAGATTACACAAGATGAAGCCCATTGATGAGTAACTTCTGAGTAATAACTAGTGGGAGATAAAAGTGTCACCACAATTTTGCTGCTCCAAGCTGATCTGCTGTCTCCCTTCTAGATCCTTGAAAACAAGGGGTGAAGATTTCATTTAAAGGTGCCCAGGTGAATTTTCCTTTCACACCACTGTCCCTTCAATAAGAAGGACACTCCTGCAGACACCAGGGAAACCAAGGCTGACACCTCTGTGATGAAACCCAGCCCAGAGCCTTGGGCAAGGCAGGGCTGAGTGAGCAGCATGGGGAGGGCAGCAGGCTCAAACAAGCCTCCCTTGCTCAGGGACTCAGGCACAAAGCAGAGCTTCTGCAAGGGGAGAATTGCTAAAATCTCATCCAGCACAGATGTGGCTGCAGCCCACCAAGGCACAGCTGAAGTGTGTAGAAATTCACTGTTTCATCCTACCAGGCCTGGCTCCCCTCAGCTTCAAAGAGCCACTCTCCAAAGTCAGCCCAGAGAGTCCACAGGATTGCAGCTTGGAGGGGAGGTGTGACAGAAATTCAATCCTTTGCAACCCAATCTCAGTTCCTCCTTCTAACCTCCAAAGGCCAGACCAACCCAATCAACCCCTCCATGCTTGTGTTGCTTTTTTTGTTCCATCATTCCCCACTCTCCAGCCTCCTTCCAGCCAAGGGTGGCACCTTCCCTGCTCCTGCTTTTTTCCAAAGTACTGGAATCTCTCCATGGCTTTTCACTCACATAATGAGGGAATCACAGCGTCAGGATCCATGACTTGGTCCCCAGTCACTCCACACTGGCCACACGAAATTATTAAAGCCTGACATGTTTGTGCTGCTCTAATGGACTCTGCTATTCCCAAAGGGTAACACGAGAAATGCCTCTGGAGACAGAAATTTAGAGAGTAACACACCCCACCCCCATGTGCAATGAAGAATTGAAGGAAACAGACCAGCAGAAATCTCTTTATATTTCTTAATTTCTTATCCCATAGGGATTTCTTTGGGATCAACTTTGTCTTTACTGTATTGAAAAAAAAAAAACAAAAACAAAAAACCAAGAATATCACTGTTGGCTTTTTTTTTTTTTTTTTTTTTTTTATTTTTTTTTTTTTTAAGTAGGATTCCTGGTACTGTAACACTGACTCAAAGACTAGACTTTTTTTTTTTAAGATGACTTATCAAGTAGCCTAATCTGTATTCCTGCCAAAGCAAGACTATTCCTGACAATATTAGCACATTGCCTGTTCTTGTTTTAGCTCTGCCAGGGCCCAGAGCCTCAGATGTGCCCCCCCTGCACATCTGTTAATAGCTCTGGGGTCTGCCAAGAACCACACCAGCACCGAACCCCTCGGCCCCATTCCTGGTGGGCAAACTGCTCCTTCCCTGCTCAGCAGCCCAGACTTGGAAATAGAACTGATGACTCACTTCTACAGCTTAAAAAAAAAAAAAAAAAAAAAAAAAAAAAAAGCCTTTTTGAAAAAGCATGATTATCTAAGAAATCTTCCCAAGGCCGTGCCTGCACTTGTGCTGTGACTGAGCAGGAGCTGTGCTGTGGTGCCTGGCTACCCAAGAGCAGCACTGCAGCTCCCCAGCTTGTCACCAGCATTCCCAAACACAGCTCTGGCTCCTGCTCTTAAGGTATTTCCCTGTTTTATTCACTCTGGGTTTATTCCATTTGTGCCACCGTTAGTGTGGAGCACTAATTAAAGATCTGTCCAGTCCAGGCCAGTCTGCTCACACAATTCCATCCTTTGGTACAAGTGAACTTTGGTCATAATGTATCTACCTGATTTCATTTCTTTGGGGGCTATTCCCATTTAAAAAGTGAGAAATTGCATCACCAGAGCTGAAATCAGAGCCACAGAAGCACCGGCTCCTGGGAATTTAACACTTTGTAATGGCTCTGAAGAGGACCTCAAGGCACCTACCCAAGACCACAGAGGAAACTCCTGGGGAAAAAGAACAACCCAAACGAAAAAGAATAAAATCATTCTGTTCTATTAACTGACTGATTTCTAAAACCACAGTAATGGTGAGTAAGCAGAGCACATTCCATATTGCAAAACACAGAACCATGCAGCCAGTCTGCAGCAAGGACACCAAACAGAAGTGTAAAATTCTTCCTGAAGAATATGGGTGACTAGAGAACATCTCAAAGAGCTGACGTTACAAAATAGTTCTCAAAAAAATCATCAAATAATTGGTTTTCAATATTAAGAAGTTCAGTTGTACTGTGGGAAATATTTTAGAAATGCCATGGTTTATGCTTTGGGGCAGCTGTAGGTTAGCACTGACATGGTGATATAGAAATATTGGGCTAAAAACCCAAATAAAAGCTGGTTTGGGGACTGCAAGATGTGCCCCACGTCTCCTGCTATGTAGCATTTCACTGCAATAATTATGTCAGTTATTATATTTATAATAACATTTCCCTGGGAGACTGGAATTGCAACATTCCAGTTAAAGGCTAAACAATTAATTAATTTTTTTGGGGGTGGACAAAACAAGCCAGCACAATCTGGATGAAGATGGCTGAGAGCACGCACCAGCAGGGCACTGACCAAACCTAAAAGCAAGTTCCAGATGGATTCTGCTGGAGTAAACCCAATCCTCTAGAAATAAAACATGAAAAAAAAGGGGCAGAGCTTTTCCTCAACTTTCTTTGAACACTTTTCACTCAGTTAAGAAGTTTTATGTTTCACAGAATGGTATTTTTTTCCCATTCCAGAGGCAGAGAAGTGCATTGGAAATGTATTCTGTAACAGGGAGGTTTCTGCTGAATTTCATCACTGCTGTGGAGAAGGGCTCCTGAAATGGGCCAGGTTTTATAGGACAGGCACCACAGTCCTGACTGAACACTTCCAGTGTGTTACCACAGCATTTCACAACCGGCACTGAACTGTCCTCACTTTACAACAGTGGCACCGAAAAGTGTCGAAACAGCAGAGGACTTTTATAAACAATATCAAAGGAGAGCAACACAACACCAAACCCAAGAATGGTTTCAGGTGTTGATACAATTTCCTGTCATCTTCATTATTTTCTGATATGGCTGAAGATCAGGCCACAGAATGTAAAAATCAAATGCAAATGGTGCATTTATACACTAAATAAGAAGCAACCCGTTCACTAATTGAGCTTGCCTTGAAGCCACAGGATTTCTAATGAGCCACCTCCAAGAGTAACTGCTCAGCACTTGTGTGAAGGTTTTGACTCTGAAACTCTAAATCAAAGCTGCTTTACTGTAATCAATATCAAGAAAAAAGGAACTTTAAATTGCCATTGTCCCCATCATTTTTTCTACCCATTCTTTAACCATAAATGTGAAAATAAGTCGGTTTTAACTCCCTGGTGTTTCTGTGCTCATTAAACAATTTGGCATTTTATCTGCCTCTGCTTCTGGGCGAGTATCTGTTTTCTCCACCAGAAAACAGAAAGCCAATTGTATTTTCATTAATTGTAATCAGAATCATTATCCTGTTAGACCAGAAAAGGGTTATTATCCCAGGAAACCCTATCTTGGGAGATGAGCTAAAAGGCTTGAGTAGAGCAGGACAATCCCAAGGAGTTTTCTGCTGAGCAATTTCTGCAGGATCAGCTCCACAGCACGGATGGATTTCCATTTTTAATATAACTTACTTCCAGACAGATTTATAAAACCTTTATAAAAATCTTCCAGACTTTTATAAAAAAATCTGTCTGGTTACTATATCTGAAAATTCAACACCAGGAAAGATGTGTAATACTCAGTTTAAAAATCTTGCTAGCAATCAGCAGCTTAAATTGCAAGTACTTTTAATTTGAGAAGAATGAAAAACTAACATGAAAACTCAAGTATTTGTAATTTATTTCTCTCACTACCATATGCTCAGAACATTTGCTTCTCTCTCAGTTAATGACTGCACAGAACAGTAACAGGACCCAGAATGTTAAAGTAGCAGGGCTAAACAAATGTAATCTCAAAAATTAATCCCAGTTCTTCCTGCAGAGCAGGGGGTTTTGGTGTTACCTTTCTGTTAATATTATCTGGGTAACAAGAGCAAATAAGCTTCCTGTCTCCTCCCTTCTTTAGGAATTAAGCTTTCCACCTACTCTCTTCTTCCAAGGGGGATCTAACAGTGACTGTTTTAACACAGTGCTCAGAAAAATGGATACATTAAATGCTGTCAAATTGAAGACAAGTGCTGCAGAAAAAGCAGCTTTATTGATGAATTTCTTCCCATTTTCTCACCCTTGCAAGATGCTTCCACTATACCCACCCTCCTCTCTACAGCATATTCCACACAAACATGCAAATTGCTCATTTTGTGCTCGCAGGAATTCTTCAGTCTGATATCAATTTGCCTCTTTGCAGAATTTGACACAAATATTCCTATGGAAGCTTTACCACCACAGGGTGGATTGTCTTTTTTTTTTTTTCTATTGTGTCTCTAATCATCTCTCTCCAGGAAATTAAATACTCCCACCTCCACCCTCACCTACGTTTTCAATTTGGCAGCTATCTGCAACTCTCTCCCTAAAAATCAGTTTGATGCTTGTGGGAGAAGCTTTCTACAAAGAAAGAAGGAACACAGTGCAATTATTTAACGATTTAATCAGTAACTAATAACCAAAGCTTCTCCTGCAACTCAAACAAAAAGCCCAAAACCAAACAAAGAGGGGTTAGGAGATGTGATGTTAAGATTTGGGTTCATCTGAATATCTGGGAGCACACTCACTTTCCAAAGAGCTGCGTTTGCTTCTGGGAACATGAGGTAAAGATCTGATGGCTATAAATGAGTATCAGATGCCATTAGCTCATCACTGTCTGTGTGTCTACCTCCAAATTCCTTCTTTAGCGGGAGATGAAAGCAAACCTGCTCACCACTGTCCCTCTGTGATCTGTATTTGTCAGACAGGTCCGAAGCAGGCGATGCTTTCTCAGCACAGCACTTCCAAAGGATACAGGGGAAGCAGCAGACTGTGCCCTGTATTTTATTTAACTGGATGTTCTGAAAGTCCCTGTTTGAATATCCTCACCAGGGTGGTCACATCAGAGATATTTAAAAGTAATGTGAGAAGGGAGGAGGCGGGAAGAGAGAGATTCTTGCTTTTGGGAGACAAAAGGTATTTCTGTAGCTCTAAGCCTTGCTGTCCTGTGAGAAACTCCTACAGTGCTTTCATCTTTATCACTTTCTATCAAAGTCCTACTTTAAAATTAATTTCAGTTAAAATAAATTAATCCTGGCTACTTCTCAGCCTTAAGCATGAAATAACTCATTTTCTAAGTTCCTTAAACACAAACAAGGAACACTTGTTTTCTACAAAACTTTACCACAAGCAATCCAGCAGCATGAAAGCAGTTTTGCACCTGGAGATGAAATATTTCCTATTAACAGACATAGTTTGAAACATCAGAAACACCAGATTAGGGCTTTGCTGCAGGATAAAGAGCACAGAACTCCTCATTACCTGGTCCAAGTCTCAGTTTCAGTAGCGCTGGGTTCTTTTAATGGTGACCTGTTTAAAGAGTTTGGCACTAGGAATCTCAGCTCCATAAAGTAAACCCAAGGCAGGATGGCTGAGAGTCATTCCAGAGGGACAGGCACATTGCCCCTGGCTGGCTCTTCTTTCCCAGCAGCTCCCGTGCCCGATGCCATGGGTGACAGCAGGACACATCACCCTGCTCACACTTCCTTTCACGGGCTAAGAGGGCTTTTTATGCAAAGTACTTTCCAGCCCAAGCTTGTTCACACTAACTAAAAAAGCTGAATTAAGAGCTAATTAAGTCTGTAATTCCCCTTGACATTCCATCTCACCCTCAGATCGTGGTAAAGGGGAAAGAAAGAAAACAAGTTGCCTTCATTTAAACAAAATGAAACCTTCTCAAACTATGGCTCCCCAGGGCAGCTGC
Source organism: Sitta carolinensis (assembly GCA_032173965.1). Classification (NCBI taxonomy): domain Eukaryota; kingdom Metazoa; phylum Chordata; class Aves; order Passeriformes; family Sittidae; genus Sitta; species Sitta carolinensis. The sequence continues at coordinate 17,080,576 of CM063286.1, forward strand.
ATCTGAGTTTGAAGTGAACTTAAACTCTGCCAGTGCCTCTGGGTAGGCAGAGCTGCTGCAAGCAGTAGCTGAAATGCCCTTCACCACAGGTGACAGCTCCTAAGTAAATAATGAAACAGCAGAAGTCAAAAAAATAATAATAAAAAGCCTCTGGATTAAGATAACCTCCCCCTAGAGATAGACAGAACAATAGTATACCTCATATTTAGAGGACTTAAGATATATTCTGCTGTGTAAGACATCAGTGTAGTGGTTCGTGAGCTTACACAGCTGCACGTGGAACTGAAGGCGCCTTTCCATCCAATTTCATACAGTTTCTCCTGATGTATCTTACTGACTTCAAACAACCCTCCCAGCTGGAGGGAGCAAAACTGCATGAGGCATTTTGTATTTGGGATGTGTTTCTCTCTTCTCAAATCTTACCCGTATTTAAATCTGTGTCCGAGCTGGTTCCAGCAGCAGCACTTTAAAACCCATTGTTATCTTGCCGTACGAGGCACATATTTACAATATGCGTGAATTGACAATTATATTTTCCCTTGTTCTAAAAATAATTTTAAAATGGGAGCGGCTGTCTCTTCGGCTAAAGAAGCTGAAGCAACAGAGCAAAGTCCTTGAGCCGTTCCCAAAGCAGCGCAAGTCACATTCCTCCCGAGCCGTCCGTGAACGACCTGCGCGGCGGCAGGGAAGGGGGAGCAATATCCTCTCTCCGCTCGGTTCTCACCCCCGGACATTCCGACTAAAGCAGCCCCAGGTGTTGCTCTCACAGGGAATTAGGATTTGGCCTAAGGACTAAAAGGCCCAGGAGAGCCATTAGGTTTATTTTTATGTATCCTCCTCGAAATAATCACGCGGCAATTTTTGTTCCCGATCAGTTGTGATCACGGACAAGAGGAAATCCTCAGCTCTCAGTTCCCAGGGCAGGGACTGCCGCCGTTATTTATTTGCTGTGTAGGGCTCTGCAATAGCATTTATTAGGTGAGAAGAATTTCTCTGTTATCAACTCCCCACTCTTAGATAAGTCTGAGAACTTCACAAATAGGGCTGCTCGTGACTCACTGGGCTTTCAGCAACGGCCACACTGATGTCACAGGTGAGTCCCTTGAAACCTCAGGGGAGCAGCGCGGGTTTTATCTCAACTGCTTTTCAACTGTCAGAAAATCAGCTTCTAAAGAGGCTCTGCTGCAGCTGTTTACAAAACCTGCATGATTTAAGGTACAGGCAAGAGAAGGCAAAGTTAGACAACGCTTTTAAAAGACACATAATCCCTTCTAGTGCTTCCCTTCCAGAATATTCCAAATAAGGAACGCTGCAGTCTCCACACAAAACTTGCACAGGAAACCTCTAAACTTAGGGGATCACTGTATAACTCTCTCTCTAAAAAAAAATTTAAAAGCCTTTGCCTGTAAGCTGCTGATTGTCTCTCCAAATTTGTCCAGCTTTATTCCATTTCCCTCCTTCAAGCCTTAAGTGCTTTTTTCTGGACCAGCACAGTAATTCTTACTGCTCATTCATCTAAATCCCCTCTAACCTTTTAGATGGCTTATGAGATACTGACTCATGGGCAATATCTTATCTGAAATAGCAGAAAAACTGCCAGATACTTGCATATTTTCAAACTTCATTCGTGTCAAGAAATTTCTAAGCCAAGAGCAACGTTTTATGTGCTATAAATCAGGGACCATAAACTGATGAGGGACTGTCAAATGCAATTCCTAACAACTGTATGAGCAGCACCACTAAAGTAAACTGAGAAGGAAAAGCCAAACAAGAGGGTTTTGTATTAAACCAGCAAAACATATTCAGGCCTGTGAGTAAGGCAACAGCTGCAACTCCTCTGGGAGATCCACACGAGCAGAATGAAATGATGCAGCTTCATTTTCAAAATTAAATCAATAGAGCTGTTGCAGCAGGAAGTTTTTATTTTAATGCAGAAAATAAGAGATGTATGGCAGTGTAAGGAGAAGAGAAAATATGGCAGGGGTGTTTCGTGAGCAACAGGTATGTTATTATGCAGTGATAGTTATTCTTTTAGGTATGGAAGTCTAAGACTACAATCCCATAAATGTGTAAATTCTTTTACTAACCACATTTGGGGAAGCACTACACTACCATAGTTTACAAACCCATTAATTAAAATTTCTAGGAGTTACTGAATTGTCATTCAGGGAGCACTAAGTTTATCCAGAATCAATCTCAGCCTGTTTCATCAGGGCTCTTCAAACCTCGGGGGGTTTTTAGAGGTCAGGACCCTTCTGGAGCTGTTCCTTCCACCTCTTTCAGCCCACAGTCCCCAGGCCATATGGTTGGGTTGGTTTAACTCTTGCTCACCTCCCTCAGTAATCAGTTGGTTAAAAACTTGAAATTTGTCATTCAACAGCTGTTCCTTCTTGCTGCACACCACAGGTCCTCCTCTCCCATCCATCCCATGGTTTTTATGCCAGTGTATCCCCGTTATTTAAATGAATCCCATCTGCACCCAGCTTGCATGCTAGCACTTAGTCAGGAGAGTGAAGGTGTGGATTTCTAGCACGGCTGTGTTTCCCAGCTGGGGAGTCCCCAGAGAAGGCTGGCCTCCTGTTTATCATTTCCCTGCTCCATCCCCAGCCATATGACCCCTTTGTTCTGCCCTGCACAAGCACTGGTGCTGTTCTGACTCCATAAAGCTGGTCCAGGGAGCAAATCCCTTTGGGGGAGGGAATAAATATTCCCACTGCCTTAGGCCCTTTCAGCAGCAGACACACTACATCTGCTCAGGGAAATCGTGAAAGACGGCTCGGAGTGTGCAACTTCAGAGAAAGAAGTTCTGTTTTGAAGGAGCCATGTGCGCAATCTGCTCTCCCTTCGCTGGAGAGCTGCCAAAAGAGCTCCGGCATCAAGGACAAACGTCAGCGCCGTCCCTCAAAGGCACAGCACACAACTGGCGCTGCTGCAGGAGCGCTCCAGCTCTCCACACCACCCAAACCCTGGGCTGCTTGAGCCCCCGGGGCCTTAAAGATTACACAGGACAACTCCGGGGTTCTGGGCCAGTGAGAGAAACTTCTCTGCGCTCCAGTTATCTCCGCTGTGCCCCTGCTGCGACACGCCCTCTGCACGGCACCCTCTCCCCTATCACTTACATCTGCACTTGAGCCGGAATAGTTTTTCCTATGGAAACTTTATGTTCTGGTCCTTTCGCTTTGGCTGAAAAACTGGAGCGCAGAAGCTTGAATATGACACTTTTTCGGCTTGGTAAGCAGCAGGGAAGCACTCGTTGTGCATTTGTTATCTTCCCGAGGAAAAGTAGGTCCCAAAAACCGCTCAAGGAGTTGAAAGTGTCGTTTCAAGCGGGGCTTAAAGCAATCTAAGCCTGCAGTGCCACCGAAAGGGGCAGTCCCGCTGTCCCTGCCACCTCCTGCGCTGGCATCAGCTGGCTGCTGCCTGGTCTGCTCCTTCTCCATCAGATCTCTCTCCTCCTGACATTATCCTCGAGATAACAAGTGCACCCAGCCAAGCAGAGCAGGATCACCCCTTCAGCAGCACACAGCCCCCCCGCTTTACACCCCTCATAAAAAAAAAACCCAAAAAACCTTCTTAAATAAAAATCTTTCCAGATAGATGGTTACTCCTTGGGTTAAACTAAGCCTTATCATCACCTGTACTTCTTACCTTTAAAGTATTTCCAAAAGGTGCACATCCTTACCTTGCTGTGCTTTGCTTGTTTATCTCAACTTCTATTTATAGGCTTTTTTTTTTTTTTCCCTGCATTAATTACCAGCAAACTCGCCGACTTTGCCGCTCTCCGTCTCCTAGCAAAGACATTTTTTGCCCCGCCGCCTCCCTGCGACCCCCACAAGCAGAAAACCGCCGGGTTTGGCGGGTCCTGCCCAGGCAGGAGCTGTGAGGAGTTAAACCCTGGGGCCGGCAGCCTTCACCTGTGCTGCCCGTGTCACTGATAAGGGACACTGGCTGCGGCCCCGGCCCAGAGCCCTCCGCTGGGAGAGCGGCGAGCCCCGGCCAGCCGCCGAGCCCGACCCAGCCCGGCGGGACCCCAGGGGACCCCGCATCCCCTGGGGACCCCCGTGACATCCAGGGGACTCCGCATCTCCTCAGGGATCCCCGTGACACCCAGGGGACCCCGCATCTCCTCAGGGATCCCCGTGACACCCAGGGGAACCCGCATCCCTCAGGGATCCCCGTGACACCCAGGGGAACCCGCATCTCCTCAGGGATCCCCGTGACACCCAGGGGAACCCGCATCTCCTCGGGTACCGCGTATCCCTCGGGACCCCCGAGTCCCCCGCATCCCCTCAGGGACCCCGCATCTCCTCGGGTACCGCGTGTCCCCTCGGGGACCCCCGAGACTCTCAGGGATCCCCGAGACTCTCAGGGACCCGCGTCCCCTCAGATCCGCGGGACCCCCCGCGTCCCGTAAGGGACTCCGCATCCCCTCATGCCCGGCGGGACCCCCCAAACCCCTCAAGGGACTCCCGCGCTCAGCCGGCCGGGACCTCCCGACCTCAGCCCGCGGCTCCCTCAGGAAACCCAGCCTGTGGGAGCCCCGCAACTCCTCAGGGGCTCCCAGGTCCCTCGGTCGCGGCGGGACCCCCTCACGCCCCTCACACCGTCCCCGCTCACCTGCGGCCGTCGCGGACGGGAAAGGGCTCGCTCGCCCCCGGGCTGGGGAGGGAAGAGGCGCTGGAAGCCCAGCGCCAACCCGGCCTGCGACGGCGGCGAGCGCGGCGCCTCCACCAAGTTTCCGGGCGGGGAAGAAAGTCGAAACCTACGTGAGAAGAGGAGGAGGCAGCGCAGCCGCCCAGGTGACACTCGGCCGCCCGCCCGGCACGGCTCAGCCCAGCCCTGCCTCCCCCACCCCGCCTCCGCCTCCCTCCTCTCCGCCGCCGCCGCCTCCCCGGGCCGCGCACACCCGGCGGCCTCGGCCCGCCCCGCCGGAGGAGCCGCGGGGGCTGCGGCGCGTCCCGGGCCTCGACCGCCCGCTGCCCTCGGGACATCCGCACTGCCCTCCGGGCACGCCCGGGCCTCGACCGCCCTTTCCCCTCAGGGCATCCCCGCTGCCCTCAGGGCATCCCCGCATTGTCCTCGGGGCGCAGCCCGGGCCTCGACCGCCCTTCCCCTCAGGGCATCCCCGCATTGTCCCTCGGGCGCAGCCCGGGCCTCGACCGCCCTTTCCCCTCAGGCATCCCACTGTCCTCGGGGCACGGCCCGGCCTCGGCTCCCGCTTCCCCTCAGAGCATCCCCGCTGCCCTCAGGCACTTCCCGGGCCTCGGCCGCCCTTTCCCCTCGGGGCATCCCCGCCGGGGCATCCCCGCTGCCCTCAGGGCATCGCCGCACTGTCCTCGGGGCATCCTCACTGTCCTCAGGGCACGGCCCAGGCCTCGGCTTCCCGCTCCCTTCTGGGCATCCCCGCTGCCCTCAAGGCACAGCCCTGGCCTCGGCCGCCCTTTCCCCTCAGTCATCCCCGCTGCCCTCAGGTCATCCCTGCTGCCCTCAGGGCACCCCGGCTCCCTCGGGGGCAATCCCCAACCCCTGGGCCATCCCTGCTTCCCTCTGGTCTATTTCCCTTCCTTTCGCGGCAATTCCTGCTCCCCTCAGGGGCAATTCCCGGGAATTTTTCCCTGTTGTTCCTATAAACATCAAGTAGGTCCAGGCTCCAGTGCCCCTGTTGAGGTAACTCCCACAAACTCTCCTGCTTCAAACCTGCAAAATGACAAACGACACACACGGGGTTTTAAAGTTTCCAAGCTGTGTTAGCACTATGTCCAAGCTTGGAATTCTTCCCAAAGGAAGAGACCGACCCCGCAAGACACAACCCCATCATATTTTCTGGGTTATAATGTCTTTCTCTTGTTCATCACACAGCCTTGGAATTGCTCTTTCTGCAGTCAAGAGTCATGAAGTAATAAAGAAGATGACGTTTCTGACAATAAAGAAAACAGAACTTTAAACCAGCGGTTTAGAGGAGGATTTATTATGAAGGGAACCTTTGTACACTGAGAGGTAATGCAGTGTAGATGGAACTAGCACACGCCTGTCTGCATTTGATCATTTAGGATATCTCAGAGTTGCTGATACAGACCTAAATGGAGGGAGGAGAAAGTGTTTTCCACGTCCTGAAAACAACTCTGCTTTAATAGGGCTGGGGATCTGTGTTGTTCAATAATATTCGATAAATGAGAGAAGAGACCAACTTTTATTTGGGGACTGGAACTAAATGATCTTTAAGGTCCTTTCCAATCCAAGCCATTCTATGATTTTATGTCGGTTTTTAAATTCAGTTTGTATGTTTTGTGTCCGATTTCCTACGGAGTCTTTTTGCTACCTCATTAATTCATTCTGTTCCCTGTTTCTGCCTGTTGAAGTCTTCCAGTGGGGGCTGTGAGCTGTGCTTGGGAGTGAGTGAGGGATCTTTCTGTTGCCCAGGTGAAGCTGTAGGAGGTACAACATGCACTGAAAAAGCTGCAAGACCCTTTCATTATTTTATTTAGATTATTGTTGAAAATCTAATGGAATTGAGGCACACCAGCAATCCATCTTCGCCCACATGAGATTCATGTTTCCACAGGACATGAAGTGTAAGGTTTTTTTGTAGGGCTCAGCTGGGAACAATGATCCAGCTTTCCAAACCCATCAGTTTTGGTTAGGATAAATTAAATGTCAGATAGGATTTCCTCTGAAGCACCAAGGCTGAGGAGGCTGGGTAGCATCCATCAGATCATTGTGAACAAAAATTATTTTAGGAATAAACCTGGAAGTTCATTGCCAGCTGAGACATAAGCACCAGAACCTGGTGGCATCAGGATGGATCAGCACCCCAACCTCCCACCTGAGCCTGAACTCATTCATCAGAATTCATTTAAACATGTACACAGGCAAGGCTTAAGCTGAGCTCTGTAGAGCTGGAGCACTCCCGAGGGGAGAGGCTTAAACCTTAGCACAGAGCCTTTCCCTCTTCTGTGCTCCAGGGGGAGGACAGGAAATGTGTGGGTGAACTTGGGCTATTGGGGAGACAAACCCCAGGGAAATCTCAAATGGATGCAAATCTTCAAAATGAGACATTCTGTCTAGTTAGCACTCGCTGGAGATTTTTATCAGGTGTTTCTGAGTGGACAGTGTGACCATACTTAATTAAGATCTGGTGAAAGTTTATTGTATAAGCGTGCTGGAATTCTGGTTTGGTTTTGTAATAAAGGAATCCCACTGAGTCATGGCTACTAAATGGACTCATAGAGGACACAGGCCTCTTCTGCAGAGCTAACACAAATGTAAGGAACTGAAATTATTTTGTTTTTTAGCCCAGGCAAAAGCAGCCACATCTTAAATAAGGCTTGGCTTGATGACACGAAGGCTTTGCTGTATTACTGGTTCCTACCTGCTCCTGTTCCTGCCCTGGCAACGAGGCACACCAACCCCTAGCTCTGCACTGTGAACCAGATGAGGACACTGATCCAGCTGAAAAACAAACCAGGTGAACATCTCTATAAATATATTTAATGTCAAATATATAAACACATGTTAAATAGATGGATTTTTAAAGCCAGGTGGAGTTCCCAATCTAGTTTATAAGTGAGAGGTGGAATGGATGGATGAGACTCTTCCCTAGAAATGCTAAGGAAGCAGTCAGAAGAGCAAAGTTGTTAAATATGAAACTGATCCTGGTGAAGAAAGATCCCTAACCACAGCTGAATATTCAGTTTGCAAAGTGTAAATTAATTGCTCCACTGGATTGTTGTGCTAGCAGTTAATGTGTTGTGTAAACCTGAAGAGAAAGGTTCAGATGTGTTTTGCATGGAAAGCATCTCAAAATTTGGGTGAGAGAGAGTTTCTGGGGTAACACTCAAATGGTGACTTTGGTTAGACTGCTGTTAGTGAGAATCTCAGCCAGCTGTTCCTTCTCTGGCACCTCTCACAAACCCCACACTCTGGTCTCCACTGTTGATTTTGAAACACCATTTCTGCACAACTCAAGGAGGTTCTAGTTACTGCAGTCCTAATGAATTACTTGTGTAGCTTTTGAGAGCTGCAAAGCCTCTTGGTCACAAAATCCAGCAATCCCAGCTCGAGTTTTATCTGCTCTCACTGCTGATAATTTCCTGTCTGTGATTTGTACAGTAACCACTGTGTGGGAAAGATTATTGATAGTGGTCAATGTATGTGTCTGGATTAAAATGCAGCTTTCTGGCAAACAGAATTAAAAAGATCAACTGAATAAACTTGCATGTTTACAGATTATGAATTCTTTTATTTCAGAAGATTCTGACAGCTTTTTATTTTTTAATCTGAAAATAGGTATTCAATAAGCAAAACAACAGGAGAAATAATAGCAGGAAAATTGAATGGAAAAGCAAAGTCACATCACACAAAGATTTATAGATTAGTTTAATCCCATTAAAGTTGCATAAAACTTGGAAACTGTGTGTGTGGCTGTCCTCTTGTGGGAAGGTGCAAGGAATACTGCACAGTATTAATTTGGGACTCAACTTTGATGTTTCATCACAAACAAACCAAAATTCCCAACCCACACACAAGAATGTAAACACAATTAAAAAACAAATCCCACAAACAAGGAGAGAGAGTCATCCCAGGAATTTATGATTAAATGCCCTGGAATCTCGCTTTTGTGGAGTGATGGAAGCACATGTTCATGAGGACCAAGGGCATTCTGGTGAACCCAAGGTCCCAAACTTTGTCTGGATTCATTCTGCCAGATTCTATAACTTTGTTTTGTTGCTTTCACAGTATTTTGTTATATTTGCTGCAAATTATTGCTACCTGTGTATTGCTTACTGTGCTTTATAGGGAGTAGCCAAAGTCCCAGTGCTTGGAATTTATAAATGGGAGCAAACTGACTATTAAGAAATAAAACACAAGAATCTTGTACGTGTTAGTAATGATTTATCTTACATTATCTTTCCTCGTGGTGTTTTATTAACAGTGGGCAGTTATTAACAACGTTGGAGTACTTTATTTGATGGATCTGTAGGATGTTTTCATTACATGTAAACAGACTGATTCTCTGCTTCCAGAAAAGTGCTTGTTGGCAGATATAAAGAGGGCATCTGGCTTCTCTTAGGAGGGGGAAAACTCATCTGGTTTTTTGCAGTGGAGCAGATATGATAATATAACGATTAAAAAAAAATACATGAAGAAAATAACTTTCTGGGCTTGCTGTTGTGAATAGTATTGGTGCCTGTCCTTTAATTTTTAACTGATATTGTTGAAATGCTGCAGCTGCTTTGTAACCAACTCAGATTTCTTTTTATCATAATGCTTCTGTTGCAATGAGAGTTCAGAAATACTTCACCTACAAAAAAAAAAAAAAAAAAAAAAAAAAAAAAAAAAAAAAAAAAAGATACTGTAGCAATAAATAAAATAATATTTCATTAGGCCAATTTCAGGTCCCACTGAATTCTCCTTTATTATTTTACAAGTGTGGACTTGATCTCTGTGGTGCTTAGCCCAAAAGCCTGACTCCCCTTTCTTATTAATTCCACAAAGAAAAGAGATAAGGTAGCAAGTTTCCAGCAATTATTTCTCTATAGCAAGTATGGTGCTCAATTTACTTTATAGCCTGTAATTACAACACTATTTTCTTAGTTAGAACCGATAACAGATACTGAGGAGACTTGATCCAATTCAGGAATATTATCTATACAGTTTTGTGCCTGGGAGGTATTGCTGCTCTCTGATACAGTCTGTAGTAAATAATTTGTTCCTGCAGGGTTTAGAATTTGACCTCCAGCCACTTTTGTTCTTCTAACTGGTTTAAAAACCAACCTGATTTTCTGTCTGTGTTTACGAGCTCCTTGGGCAGGCGAGCCAGAGGAAAGGGCTGTGTGTGTCCAGGGGTGTTATCCTGTCCCTGACAGGAAACACTTCCCCTTGAGGTCCCTAGTGAGGCTGAGCAGCTCGGATCTTCCTGGAGGGGCAGGAGCCACGGGAAGCCTGCAGCACTGCTCCTGGGGGGGGCAGACTCCTGCCACCAGGCTCTGGGAGCAGCAGCAGTGACCATGGAACACAGAGCACAGTTCAGGGCTTGCTCTGTCATTACTGCAAGGTAGTAGAGCACCTTTATTTCTGCAGCACAAATGCAAAATGCTCGAGAGTTTAGCATTTTGCAAAAATGTAAAATGGGTGGGAGTTTGGGGACTTGATCACCTTTCATTTGGAGTTGTCTGTCAGAGGATAATGCTTGGCCCAGGCTTCTTCCAGTTCTCTGCTTCAGCAAGGGCTGCTTGGCCATACAATGTGTTGAAGACACCCCCATTTGGAAAACTAAACCAGTGATGCCCTTGGTTGTTGCCAGCACAGCACCTTTTAAACCATTTCCAAAAGCAGAATCTCTCAAGGTGTCTCTTTTTTGTAGTTTTTCACCCAGCTGTACATTTACAGACACACCTGGGTTCAAGAAATGGCTGCAGCAAGTCCTGAGCGTCAAACCAGCCATCAGCAGTGGGAGCAGCAACTGTGGCAGCTGTGCAAAGAATAAAGATTATGATCCTAAAACTCATAAAAACTGACAGGTTTCTCTCATCACTTCTTCATCCACAGCTTGCTGCAAGCCCTTCAGCACAGCAGGTGCCAGAGCAATTTAAACGTGCATATAGAAAATATCTCCATAGGGATTACCCTTTTGGTGCCTGATTTTCACTCACTTCTGGAACAGAAGAGAGGCTCAGTGTCCGTTTATTTAACAGTTTAACACCATCCTCCAACAGAGTGAAGGAGCATCTCAATATCAGGAAATGTCAAGATGTTTGTTACAGAGGAAAAATGTACTGAGATAATCTGACATTTCTTTTCTCCCTGGAGTTTCCAGTTACTAACGTTGCCCCGGAACACCTCAGGTATTTACAAATCAATTTTTAATAGCAGTAATATACATCCCAAAGGAATGTGGGATGGCTGCAAGTCCCATCAAGCTCTCACACAGATCTGGAGCCATACTAGTTAAACACACTTTTCTTCAAAACTCTGCTTAGGCAAAGTGACATATTTCTAGTGAGACTGTTCAGTCTACACCAAAAAAATAGACATATCCTGAGGAAAAACAAGATCCATCCAAATAATTGCTATGTGCTGCAGCTGGAACTCTGTTTCCAGAAAATAGCTAAATATAAACATTCCCAACTGGATGGGTGGGAAGCCAGGGCTGCCTTGCAGCACAGATACCCACTAAATGGGATTATCTATTAACAAGCTAATCCCCAAGAATTCATTCTCCACTGAGAGGAGATCAGAGAAAGAAGAAATACAGCTGCTTAAAGTGCAGTTATATAATTAATAGGACTCCTCTGAAAATGCCACTGTGGCCTTTGCTAGGAGTTATTTCTCCATTCCTGGACCAAGCTGCTCCATTTCCAAATCCAGAGGTTACGTTTTGTTAGCTGTCAGTCAGGAACTGTGCACCATCCCAGGTGACCTGCAGCTCTGGTTTTCCTCTGCCTGCTGCAGTGCCACAGGAGATGATGGGACCAGGAGCCACAGCCTCCGTGCTGCTGGCCCAGATTCCCTGGAAAGGACACTGCAACCCCAGCTGTAGGACTTTACATAATCTTTGTACTTGTTCATCACTTCTGCTTTTCTAGGTGACCTCTGAAATAGAAATCTGAAGTGTCACAGCAATAATACAGCTGTAAAAATAGAATAAACCTTTCATAGGAATACTTTAGCACACTTCTGTCCCAACTTGGAGCTGGGTTTTGGCAGACCCAGTCATTAAACCCCACATGCTTCTGTAACCTTTTTTTCTGAAGAAATGTAATTTTGCAGAGTTGCCACCTGAAATTCTGGACCAGATGCCACAGATTTTCTGAGGGTTTTCATGGATGCATTACACGAGTTTGCTGGCCATAATTACGGCTCCTTGCAGTAATGAAAGTGCCCTGTCGTGCTTCCCCATTAAGCTGAACTGAGATGCAAGGGATGGTGGTAAATCCAGTCAAAAACAAGGGTGCTGCATGTGGCACAGGCCATTCCAGCAGCCATTCTCTTCCTGCCAGTTCTCTCCCTGAACTCTCAAGTCATCATCTGAGGAGATCAAGGTGCTTTGGTCCACAAGACTATTTGAGGGTATTTTATAGGCCCATCCTGCCAAAGGCTGAGAGCAGCCCGCAGAGACTGTTCTGACCAGTTTTAGCAGCCTGCCTTGAATTTAAGCTATGCATGACTTAGGAAGAACGAGCTCGTTAAATACATTCCAGAGGTGACTTAGCATAAGAAAAAAACACACCTCTTCCGTGCAGTGCTAGCAAATGTGCTGCTAAGTCAGGTGGGGTTTGCCTGTGAATAATTTGCTTGGCTCAAGTCAAGATTCTGCTGTCTGAACATAATAAAAGAGGTTGGCATGAGGCAAGTCTGCCTCTGACCCAGTCATCCACACTTGTAAGATCTTCAAAATACTGAAAGACGTAAAAATAGTTTTACAGGAAAAAATGAAGGGATCTGGTATGAAAGAGTTACTTTCAGAAATGGAATATGTCTGTGACTGCAGATATTTTAAATATGTCTTCACCAGAAGAGCCTTCATTTGTGTTTTGATCAAGGTGTTCTTATGATGGACCTGGAAAGAGCCTGCTCTGTGCCAATTCTCTCCTCATCATTGCACAGCAAAGCAAGAAATGTAATCAAGAAATTAAGAATAATTTTAATAAAATCTCAAGGGGATGTTGGGAGAAATGGAACACAGATCTATCATATAATATTCACTGAAATGCATAAATTAAATCTGCTCTTTTGGTCATAGCCCACTTTAACTTCCTTTTTGGCTGAAATGTGAAGCCCAGCTCTGAATTCAGAAGAAATGCAACAGCTACATTGTTTGTCCTCCTCAGAAGTGTTTAGGAACCAGCTGCTCTGGGAATATCACCTGCTATATCCCACTGTGTTTACTGACAGGAAGTGATTTGATATTAAACTAGTCAAGATTAGAAATCACTGCTCACTTCTAGTGTTAGCCTTTCTACATTTTCAGAAGATTCGATGGTCAAAGTAAGGATCTTTACATATTAAAAACTGAAACACCCCCGCCCCAAAATTAAAAAACAACCAACCATGCAAAAAGGCCAAATCCACAAATTCTACATCCCTGCTTAAGTGAGGGATACCCAAACTATTAATCTGCATACCAGGGCTTAGCTAGCTAAGAATTTCTTCAGCTGTGGGACTGAAATATACCCCCAAAAAATGAATTACCCAACCAATATTTCCAACTGCCTACTCCATCTCACAGATCCAGCAATTCCCTCCTGTGGCTAAAGATGGTTTTTTTTCGGTTGTGCAGCTCACAGGACACCTTTTGTCACAGGACATCTTTTGATTTCTGGCCCAGCTGCATTCCTCACCAGCCGTGGCAGTTCCCCTCTGCTGATGAGTCCACGGGCAAGTTTGTCTTCTTTACTCATAACTCTTGGTGTCCTTCTTAATCTCTTTTCCCCTAATCATCAAAAAGCACTGTGCAGATATTAACGTGCAGATTTGCCTGCTGGCAGACTCCCAGTTTGCAGTTCAGGTTACTGATTTAGAAGCTGTAGTTTAGTCACTACAGGACAACAAAGCCCGTGTTTAATAGAACTCAGGGAGCTGCTTTTATTCTTATTTACATCCGCTTCTATTTGTCGTCTTTCTTTTGCTAACTGTGGAAATTAGCTCAGCACTCATCTTGCTTTCTACAAGAAGGAAGCTTCCTAAGTGCTTTAATTTGCTGCTGGGGAGAGGAAGGCTGGTGTGTGGAATTCTGGGAAGAATTTGCCAGATAAGGCCCCAAGTCCAAGCCAGGCATGCTATTTTTATCCCTGATAGGAGACTGAGCTGCAGTAGTGATGTTACAGTAGCAGTTAATTTACAGTTCAAAGCAAGGTAAAAGGCAACTCGATCCTCTGTAATTTTGTATTATTAAACATTGGTTATGAAATGTTATTTCTGAAAAGGCTATTTTGTAAGTACATCACAAGGAAATTCCTTTGTCTTGGCATGGAGGTGTTGCTTCCATGGATCTTGGCACAGAGCAGTATGAATCTATCACATTGTTGCAATCCAAAGTTTGGTTCAAATTAGATAATAATAAAATGAAATAAGGGGACAGCTGTATTAATTAGGGTTAGCTGCCTACGCACAAACAAAAATGCTGGCACCAACACAGACTTCAGTTCAGCAGAACCTCTGCAAACAGGGGTGTTCTCTGCCTGACTCCACCAACACTGCAGGTGTGGGTGTGAGCAAAGGAGCACGTCAGAAACCTGGCTCAGGTGGAAAAGAGTCCTGAGCCCTTGCCTTGTGTGGTCAGAGCACAACAAATCAAGATGAGGTTACTCTGATCGCTGCAGCTTAACTTTAAGCTGGTCTTAAAGGAATAGATCATGTAGCAGCTGAGGCATGAACTTTCTTGCTGCTCTCTGCTCTCCAGCTGCCTTTATAATAAAAAAAAAATAAAAATCAGTGCCTATTTTCCCTTTTCCCCTAGGAATGGTTTGGTTTGGAGCTTTCTGCCGGAAATCCTGGCCACTCCAAGCTTAGCCCTGTGGTAGAAGCAGGGCCTAATGGAGAATGAGCTCTGCTTAAACCCCAGGTTTTGTAGTGGTTTCACTGCTGCAGCAAAGAGATTTGTGGATTTAATTTCGAACCAATTAATGCCTACATTATTTTCATATTTATTTCATATCAGTTAATGCCCACAAGAATAGGAAGTAAAGTGTTTACATTCAATTTTTTCCAATCTGCATTGCTATGAGCACATACACTGATAACATTACTTACATTTGGACTTTTATTCCCTTACCTGTAACATTTTAGCCACAAAGCATAAAAAAATCCATGAGGATGATTCCATAAATCCATCTGTTTTGTAATACTTGTGACTGTTATCTAAATCTCCTAGGCCTGACTTTTCTGAGTTTCTAAACTCAGTTTCTTTGGGATGTTTTGGTTTAGGAAGACCTGGTTCTCACAGATTGGACATAAACATTGCCAGTGTTGTTGTAACAAGTGTAATGTTTTGGATTCCTTTCTGTGGGACAGGTTTTCTCTCTGTCTTTTGGTTTCTGGCCGATGGGATGAAGAGTTCTGGCACTCTTCTGACCAATGAGAGGGCCTGTTCATAAAGATCTATAAAGGGGGTCCATTCTTTCAATAAAGATTGGAGTCAGATGATTTTTGCTAAACGAGGTTCCTGTCCTTTGTTACTCCCACAGCGACATGTGACCTTCTTCTCGTCCTGGAAGCCTGAGGCTTAAAGAGCAGCTTTTTGAAAACAGCCTATAGAGGGCTGACTTTGGCAAGGATTTCAAAGTTTGATTTATGTCCTTTGCTTTGCTCCACTCCTAACGAAGCTCCTTAGCGACAGCAGAGCCGGGAGCGTCCCTTCAGCGGCTTTGCTGCTCCCTGCTGTCCCCGGGGCTGCCGCTCCCCTGGAGTAGGAGTACCCTCTGCTGGCACGTTTTGTGCTGGGCTCTGTCCCAGCTCTCCAGCCTGCTCCTGTCAGTCCATACCCCATTTCCCAGTCATCCTTACCTCCATATATTCATTGACAGATTTCCCTTCAGAGGCATCTTTAGTAACTTTTACTCTTCTACATAAATTGTCTATTTTTTCATCATAGTGTGATGTTGTCATTGTAAATAATTTCTTTACCTGCTTGGCTTTCAGGTCCTTGAGTTAAATATTTTTTTCCAACAACAATTTTTTTCCTGGATAAAACATATTATAATTTGTTTTTGAGTGCTGATACACTTGATACCAAAACATGGAATGCTGATGGGATTCCAGATCACATTCCAGGGATCACAGATAAACATTAAGAATCTTGAGGGAGTTTCTAAAATAGAAATCTGAGGGAGAGAAGAGTTTTGGTTTCTTTTCAAGCACAAAAGTAAAGAGCAGAGAAGAACCCCTCTTCTGGGACTGGGAAATAAAAATTGTCTTGGGCTAGGGGTGAATCCAGGCCCTGTTTAGCCACTGGTAGCAGGAATTCAGAGAGGGAACCCTGGGATCTGAGCCCTTTGGTGTGTCTTGAATACAATGGACACGGAGCAAGCTGGGAGAAAGGAGTAGCTGCAAATCAAGATTAGAAATCCCCTGGGGCCAGAACGAAGGAACAGATTGTGCTGCCTGCTTTGCCCCAGGGCTGGTTCTGAGCATTCCCTGTCCCAAACGCTCCAGCAGAAAGAAAAGCCCCAGTTCCTTCGGGGCCCTCACTGTCTTGCTGTGTTTAACGCTGCTGTCTGCCCAGCTCTGGCACACAGGAGCCACCTGCCTGCTCTGGGCCCGCACAGATGTTTGTAGGCTGCTTTATAACAGGGCAGCTGCCCAACGTTGATGGAAAAGCCACAGAAAACCGTGCACTTGCACTTTCAGCTTCTTCAGCGACAAGTGAAACTTCTAAAGCGAAACCTGCTGCCTCTGGTTCTGTAACAGCATCAGCACCACCCAGAACATCAAAGCTGTCACTGAGCAAGCAACACAGAGGACATGACAAAATCACACAGTAGGCTGCGCATAAAATAGTAAATGATTGTGTTTATTTTCTGTGTTTACCTCAAATAATCCTTTGGAGGTCTGAAACAAAAGCGAGGCAGTGCTCGGTGGGTGTCAGTCCTTTGAGACTCATCCCACAGCCCCAGCACCGCGCCCATCAATTGGGTAACAGAGGAGGAAAACAACGCAGCTGGATTTCCCTTCCTGTCCTTGACACCTGGAGATTTCTGGTGACTGGCCCTGTTTGGATGTGTCACCTTGTGAGACAGCACTTCTTGGGGCAGCACCTTCCAGAGGTGTTGCATCAAAGAGGAATTCACGTTGGAATGTCTGTGTTTCTACCGGTTGGTATTGGCTATGAAATATTAATCACACTTTGCAGTTTATGCTGCAGCCCAAAATTCCATTGTCTTCCCAATTCTGTCAAAAATAACCTTTTCAAAACGCTTTGACATCTGCTTTTCTGGAGAAATGGGATCTGCTTGCTTTCCCTGACAGCTCTGCCACACTGTGGAAGGTAGCCGGGAAATACCTGGTAGTTTACAAATCCAACAAGCTGTAAGAGTTTGCAAGTCTGAAGCTGTGTGATTACTGCAGATTGAGAAGTCTGTAGAACGAATAAATTTGGATTTTCTCTTTCCAGGAGGGAAGTTGTGCAGTTGGCTTTGCTTTGCTGCTCTGATTCATGTTTAGAGTCAGACATAAGGAGAGCTCACCACAGCCCCTTCTTTCTTCAAAATTCAAAAACTTAGCGAGGTTGCAGATTTGTGACTTGAGATCACTTGGCTTCTTTTCTAGGGTCTTCTGATTTGAATGATTTGTTTTCAGGAGGCTTTATCTGTCTTTAAAGGTGCTTTGTAAACTGAGGGGCCAGATCCAGCTGAGATCAAAAGGTTCCCATCAGATTAGGGGAGGGAGGTAAATGAGACCCCTTTCAGAATTCAGAGACACAGACAGAGGTGTCATTAGCAAAGCAGACAGTGGGATTTCTCTTCTCCAGCCATAACTATTGGCCCTTTCACAGTCCTATGTGGTTATCAAACCTCATACCACAGTAGGA
This sequence comes from Sitta carolinensis, assembly GCA_032173965.1. Taxonomy (NCBI): domain Eukaryota; kingdom Metazoa; phylum Chordata; class Aves; order Passeriformes; family Sittidae; genus Sitta; species Sitta carolinensis. Next base: position 17,098,103 of record CM063286.1, read on the forward strand.
CATTAACATCTCATCCACTCTCCCACTCTAGGTTATGTTGGATAACTGCAAACTACGGGGACTGAAGGACAGAAAATAGAAAAGGGAAATGCCTGTTAAGGTATTGGTCCAATAATGCATCCATTAGGGGTTTGTCACATGAGGGTGGAAAAAGGTTTAATGTTTTTTGGCTTGACACTTTCTAAATCCTTCTTTAATCTCCCTCTTCCTTTTCCTCATCCCCAAAACAATGCTCACATCAAAGTGCCTTGATTTCAAAATTTCACTCTTGAAATACAGTTCCATGATTTTCACATCTCCATCCCCAAAAATCTCACCCAGATCACCTAAGCTATTTCCTGAGTATGTGTGTTAAAAATGATACCAACTTCTAAAATTGTTTAGAGTAACTTTAGTCATGGGTTCGTTCGCAGTTTCTGTGACATCTATAGACCCCATTAAAGTAAATGAATACGGCAAATGAATTCCAGCAAATTTCGAGATTTGGGTCCCCTCCTTACACACAACGCAGTGTCAACAGCACACTGCATATTTATTATTTTCAGCTACAAAAAGGCAGTCACAATATTTGACCAACTTCTTGAAATGACCGGAAATCCTTCAACGAATTAAATCTAGGTATTAAATAGCTCACGTAGCTGGGTAAGTGGTAATTGAACTAGGTGTAAGCGCGTGGCACGGGATTCGAGAGCCTGCCACGATCGCCCTGCCATTCCCAGGAATTCAGCCGAGAGACAGCGAGCGTGTGTGTGTCTGCGAGAGGGTGGGGTGGAATATTCATGCCATTGAAAAGACTCACGTTGTTACTTAACAACTACATTAACCTCCCGTCACAAGTCATGACCTTGTGCTGACCCTGGCCAGCAGAACAGCGCAGCTCCGAAGTACAAAACATGAAAGTGGGAGAAGGAAGGAGCAGAGGAGGAGGAAAGCTCAGCTCTTCATGAAGAGGCATCCAAAGGCATTCAGATAAACGCGGAACAAAAGCCGCTGTGCACGGGCCATCCCAACCCAGGCGCTCGCTCACTGGGGAGGGTTTTCCTTTCAGAGCCTTTCAGAGGCAGCTGCAGCCTCACACGACCTCTCTGCTGTGAGCTTCCTTTTAATGTCAGGCGCCCTGGTAAAGCAAAGGGACGCGGCCGAGAGCAGCCTTTGGATCTCTTCTTTCCGTCCTGCTCTGCTGGGCAGCACAGCCCTGTTTGCATAAGTGCTGCTGGAAGTTCATCCCGCCTGAATTTAAAAAATTAGGGGAAAGGAAAAACTTCCCTATCCAAAGATGCTTCTTCTGTAGCTTTTTGATCCCTGGAGTAGCTTGGATAGCAGTGGTGGGAATTAAAAGCCCAGCAGTGCAATGTCAGTATCAGGAAATGGGCAAAGTGACCCCAGTTTTAAGCAAGAAGGAAGGTGGGATCTGGTTGGCACAGGTGGAAGGGCAGCAGGAATTTGTTTTGCAAAGAACAGCTGGAAAAGTAGTGGGGAGCTGGGAAAGGGTGCTTTGAGGGCAGGCTGGGAATCTCAACAAGGGCTGCGGATTCCTCTTGGTGAAGGGCTCTGAGGGGAAATATCAACACACAGAACTCACAGAAGCTCAGGCAAAGCGGGTTTTTCCTTTCTTATTTTCTAACAGAACAGCAATAAAAGTGGTGACACCTTGGGGTGGCTTCAGTGAGCCTTGAGGAATCATTCATGTATTTTGCTGACCACAGATTTTGGTCAGCAGGCACCTCACTGCTTGGGGAAGTGCTGACCCATCTGACCAGCGGCTCATTTATTCATATGCCCTCTCCAGAAGATGTCAGGACAGGATGTTTTAGAGGAATTTCCATAAAGAGCCTTTCTTAAATAACCTGCTTCAAAAAGAGGCTCTTGGTGCAAGCAGAGATTGGCTTCTGTTCTGAAGCTTGAGGTTTATGAAAATTGCTGTTTCTCTTTGATTTTCCAGTAGTAAATAATTATAGGTTTGACATCCTCAAGCTTTTAAGTATCATGAGTCAGACATCCAGCTATGAGATGGTTCATAAAATTCTCACTAACCTAAAAATAATAAACACTTGGTTATTTTTGCTTTCTTCCTGGATTTGCATCCTTTAGGGTTACAGGTTTTGGGTTTTCTCCTGTGGCTGTTTAAAGTGTCCTCCTTATTCTGAAGATTGAGGACTACATGTGCACAGCAAATTCCAGGAGTGAGGTCATCCAGAGAAGCTGGACAGCTCTCAGGAATTGCGACAAAACCCTGACAAGCAAGCAAAGGAGCTCTGGCACAAAATTCTATAGGGTAACCATGTGCCAGGCCTGGGAGCTCCCAAATGTAAAAAGCTATCCATTCTCCAAGGGCTGTATCTTCTGTTTGATCTCCAGGAGCCAGCAGCAGAGAGCCCTTCCCATCTGACAACAGCCAGGCCAGGCCAGCTGGGCCCTGCTCCCCTCCCACCTCCCTCTGCAGCTCCTGCCTTCAGCTCAAAGCTGCTGGCCCAGCTCTCCCTGTTTACATGTTTCCAAATTCAAGGAGGAAAAGGGAATATCAAACAGACCTGGGATCTTTTGAAGTGGCTGGAGGATGCTATCAGGTCCAGGGGGTGTGTGTGCCTTTGAGGCTTGTTTGTCTTGCCCTGCTCCTTGTGTGCAGGCCTTTAACCATTCCAATCTCCAAACCATCCCAATCCCAGTGCAGCTTTAACCATTCCAGTCTCCAAACCATCCCAATCCCAGTGGAGCTTTAACCATTCCAGTTTCCAAATCATCCCAATCCCAGTGGAGCTTTAACCATTCCAGTTTCCAAATCATCCAAATCCCAGTGGAGCTTTAACCATTCAAATTTCCAAATCATCCCAATCCCAGTGGAGCTTTAACCATTCCAGTTTCCAAACCATCCCAATCCCAGTGGAGCTTTAACCATTCAAATTTCCAAATCATCCCAATCCCAGTGGAGCTTTAACCATTCAAATTTCCAAATCATCCCAACCCCAGTGGAACAGGCCTGGCACCATTACAGGGCTGGGGTGGTCTGTGTTGAAACACTTCTCTGTGTGGTTTTCAGACATGGAAGCTTCTTTATTCTTTTGAGATAAATGATTGGACTGAAAAAAGTAATTGTCTGCCAGGAAGAAAATCAGGGATTTGATTTGTTTTTTAAGGAGCAGGTTTTGTCCTTTGGCAGAGAACTTCCTCCTTTAATGTCAGCTGCAATGTTTTCCATTTGGAGACCTTCAATCATAAATAATGACCTTAAGATCGTCCTACTCTCAGCTTTATCACTCAAACCAGGAGCTGGCTGCAGCTTTGGGCTGCAGCCTCCAAACCTCCTCAAACCCTTGTCTGTGTCTGCTCTCTCCTGGTCGCTGCCTGGAATTGCTGCTTGAGCACTCAAGATCGTGTTGAAAGGTGAAACTCAAAGCACCTGGGATTTGTTTGGGCTCATTTCAGGACCACCCCACTTTGCCAAATCTCCTTTAATGTGAAAAATCTTTTCTAGGTGAAAAAGGGTGGTTTTTTCAATTAGAAAGTAACGAGGAAGATAAAATTTTGAAACTCCAAATTCTTGAAGTGAGTTACAGTTTTGAATATCAATATTAGGAAAACAAAACTCAATAAAAATATTTTCAATTCATTACTAAGAGCTTTTTTTTTTTTTGAAATCCAGGCTCTGATTCATGGAGTCTTTTTATAGATTCCCCAGGAACTGGACTAAAAGCAGCTCAGATGTAGAATCTCAGAATAACTGAGGTTGGAAAAGACCTTAAGATCATCGAGTCCAGCACTGCCAAGGCCACCATTAACCCATGTCCCCAAGTGCCACATTTACATATCTTTTAAATCCCTCCAGGGATGGGGACTTCCCTATCCAGCCTGTTACCCCTCTTCTGCCACAAATTTGTGCTCTGGCCGTGTACAGCCAGCAACAGGTTGAAATATCCTTAATTTGGTTCCATGTACTCCTGTGTTGGGCTACTTGCATAAAAAAAAAGTTAAAATTAATTTAAAAAATTGCTTGAAAACCAAAATGATCAGCAATGTCTCTGAAAAAAGATGAAAACATTTATTGACTTTTTTAAAGTTTAATTTCCCCCTTTGTTTTCACTTTAAAAATATGAAAAGTATCAGTTCTGTTTATATTAATAATTCCAGGTATTTGGGGGTTTAGGCAGGTGCTTAACTGCTATTTCTGTTTGTAGATCAATTAGTTATGCCCTAAATGGAAAGCAGCAGGAATTTTTCATTCCTTAGTGTTCCAGCAAGTGAGTCCAGGTAATCAGGAAAGGCAGCAGGGCTGAAGTTTTAGCAGGAGCTGAATTCTTTATTATCTGGGCTTTAATCTTTCTGTAATCAGCCTTTTGTTCTCACCTCTCTAGGCCTGGTGAAGGCAAAGCTGACTTCTATAGGATCCTCCTTCTTTGCATCCCAGATTCCTGGAACACCTCTGCAGAGCTTAGAGTGCAGCAAGAGGGGGAAAGTCTCTTTTCTCTTCAGCTAAAATCGTTTTTCTCCTCCCTTTCCTTACCTAGGAAGAGTTTCCTCTGTTGGTGAAAATCACTGTTGGGTGATTTTTATGTAGGAGAAATTTTCAAAGGTTTGGAGACCTGGTGATTGCACAGGGTGCCTATAACAGAAAAAAATCTGCAAGATTCAGATTAAAATGATCAGAAATCTTCCTGAGAACGTTATGTTCTGGTGTGGTTTGTTCTTAGATTTTGGGGTGTGATGCTTAGGAGAAAAGGTTAGAAGCAGCCTGAGATGTCCTGGCCAATCTTCCCTGGATGATATAGAGGGAATGCATTGAATCCTGCAAAAAAAAATACCTCCTACAGATTGGTAGACTTTGTATTTAACTATAAATATATGCTATAAAGCATGGGCAGAGATTTAAGACTGATCTTTAATTGGATGCCTTTTTAGGGTCCAAAAACATTGTGTGATTTCTTTTCCTTCTACATATTGTCTTATGCCAAAAATATTCTCCTGCTCTATCTCCTGTAATTTGTCAGAAAATTGCTATCCTGGTCTTAGAGACATGGTGATAATTTCCATGACAACACAGAAAGCTTCCAGAAACAGAGATTTCTGACTAAATATATGAAGGTTGTTGAAAAGCACAACTGTGAGAATTCTGCCTACCCGCTGTAAATAACAGACAGAAAAGTTAAGGTTGCATGATCTCATCTTTTGAAACTGAAATGTACTTCACATCTTGTTGATTTACTGAATGTTGGATTTTTTTTAATTGTGTGAACAAGCATCTCTCCAAACAATAACAATTAACCCTTAATATGCTGATCCACAAAGCCTTGCTCTGTATTATGGTCTTAAATAAAAATATACAGAGCAAATACTCAGAAAAAGATGGCTGGAAACAATTGAAACTCTTCTAATCCAGCATTTGACCTGAATGTAGAACTCTGTACAAGTGCAAATGTAAATGAAAAATGTGCTCAGATCTCATCCTGCAGTTTAAACCCGAGATAAACTCAATCCTACAGCCTCATGTTTGGAAACGCTCAAAACCAAAGAGACTCCAACCCTGAGCTGTCGTTTCCCTTGTTGGCTGATCTACCTTTGATGGAGTATCCAGTTGTCTCGGTGTCAAAAGGGTTTTTATAACAGTTTCCAGGATTTTAGCCACCATTCCCTGTTACATGAACAACACCCCTGTGTTAGATGCATTCAGAGGCAGGAGCAAACCAATCCTTCAGCAGCTTAAAAAGAGAAGAAGCCACTGGGCCTTGCCCAGGGGTGCAGCAGGGTCAATTCCATGGACTGGGGAAGGAGGCATCTTTTTAATAAATGTATTTATGGGTTTACAAAGCTCACCCTGAGAGCAATGCTGATCGTTGCCTGTGTGCTGCCCCCACCCTCTGCAGTGACTGACAGCTCCTAATTCATGCTAACGACTTCCCAGAGGAAAATGGCAGTGCTTGGCCTTTCACCCTGCCTTGCTCTCTTATTGTGGTTCCCCTTTACAGATCTCAAGCCATGCAATTTAACCTGCTGAGAGAACTGGCCGTTCCCACCTTTCTGCTGCCTTGATAAATGCTTCATTTGCATGGGAAGTCATGCAAATCAGATGTTGAATTTTTGCCTTACTTAATTGCAAAGCTGGTTACTGCTCTGTGTAAACAAGCTGATGGTGTTTTGTTTGTTGACAGCAAAAAAAACCCCAGAATTGGGACAGTTTATATTTGGCAATGCTTGGTTTTTGTGGGTGGCTTATGGCCTAATCCTGATGGAGACATTTGCTTTCTATTGTATGTTAGAAAATAACAAGATTTTAGAAAAGAAATCCTAACGCTTCTTGGTGTGAAGTGTTTGATTCAGCCCTGATCCATTTTCCCCTCTTCTGTTATATTAATAAAATCTGAAGTAGCAAATGAAAAGGGATTAATTGCATGCTGGCATCCAGCAGCTTTGGTTCTGTTTTCCCAAATTTTCTGTTGCTACTTTCATTGCTAAAAGGCTGGAAAACGTTATGATGCTCTGTGGATGAAATTTCATTCGTTTCCCCTTTCTTTGCAGAGGTAGAAATAACTCCAAAGAGAGAGGAAAAGAGACTCTTGCATATCAATTTTTCTGTGTCAAGCCTTGCACCCTGAGAAAGTCCAGCAGCCATATCCCTGTATATGGCAGCATGCAGGGACACCACCCTCTGCCCACAGCACAAGGATAATGCTCAGGAGTGGGGCTTGAGAGGGAACCAGTCCCTGGGTGCTGCTCTAAGTAGGCCAAGCAGTCTCAGGTTCTCCAGAATCAATTCCCACCTTTCCTAATTTGCTGTCACTCTGTGGCTCAGGATGCTCTGGGTGCTGCCCCTGAATAAACTTTTCAGAGAGTTCCTTTGGAGGTGTCTGTCACATTCCAGGAAATTGTGCAATAAAAGCCACCCTCATTTCCCCTGCAGGCTTTGTGTGTGTGTGAGAGAGACTCAGGAGATAATTTCAGGAGATTGCCATCTCCTGGTTATCCCAGACAAACACGGAAATGGGAGCTGGGCACCTCCACCCCCATCCTTCAGGACCTGATCCACAGAGAAACAAACACCTGGCTGGACAAGTAGTAATGATGGTGTGATTTGGGGGGAAAAGGAAATCCATCTTTTCATACAACAGAATATTAAATTGGATTTCCAGTGATCCAAAGGACATTGGCTTAGCCCCATGGCTTCTCTTCATTCCACGACAGCCTGTTGTATTTCAGTGATAGGAGGCTGTGGGGAGCTACATAGGCCTTGCTGTTCTGGGCCAAAAATAGTTTCACAAGAAGTGACTCCTGCCAAAGAATTAGTTCTCTTAAGTCGCAGACTTTGGCCCCAAAGTGTTGTGGAATGCCACGAGCCCTAAATGCAGGAGGAAAAACATATTTGCAGGCCGGGTTTTCATTTGATTCTATCAGTGGGGACGCCGAGTAGTATAAATAAATGAATTTCAGGAACAGACTGTATCTAGCTCTAATTAAAGGAAGATTTCAAAAATGGCCAGATTAAGTAAATACTGTATTAGCTCTGTCTGTTACAGCCCATTTGGAAGCTGAATTGTTTCCTGGAGGCACATAAGAAGAGAGTGTGTTCTACATGTTATTTTAGCACAGAAAGTTTGGGATGAACAAAACTCTCCTTATGCCCAAATTAAGAGCCCAAATGCTGCTCTGCAGCCTGTGATGGTTTTCTGTGCTGGGCAGGAATTGCCCCTCAGTGACTGTAGTTACACAGCTCCCAGAAACATTTAATGCAAGGGAAAACTCCTGGGGACTGCTGTAGGAAATTTCACTTCCAGCTCGTTATGTTTCTAGTATCTCAAACAAGAGAGATCCTGAACCATGCTGAGATTTGATAGAAAAGAAAAAAAAACAAAAAAAGACAAATATGATGCAGTTGTAGCCCTCATCTGTGGCAGCTCCTTGGTACGGCCTTGGCTCAGAGGTTTTGTGCCACAGGAGCTTTGGGTGCCCGGTTCTTGTGGGTGGCATTTGTCCCACTTGAATTTTTCAGAGAGGTAATGGTAAGCAGTAAAATACGTGGGGTAATGAGGTCATAGCAAACCTATTTCTGAAAATTTAATTTTAAAAATTGCAATCTCTTCATAAAAGGAACTAGCAGACATCTCTTTAGGTCTTTGCAGTAGAAGTTCATGCAATGCACAGCAAAGGCTGAGACAAGAAAATCTCTCTTGTAGCATAAGGGCAGAGCTCATCTCTCCACCCTAAATATTTGCCACACCAGAGAGTTGTGCAGACTCTCCTTACAGGATCTTTCAGACGAGGTTTTATGTCTATTCTGGAAGGTTGATATATATGGTGTGTCTAAATAAGGGAAAAATAGGTTCCTCTCTGAGGCACAATTCATCTCACCCTGGCAGAGATATTTCCAGATGTCCAGGATAAGACAAAGGGTGCCCTTCAAGTGCTCACTTCTTCCAGTTGTAGAGAGCAGTTGGAAAACTGGCCCTCAGCTATATTTATGTGTGCTCTGGAGTGATCCAGAGGAACTGCCATTAATCTGGGCTGTGTGCTCTTCAGGAGTGCCAGCAGATAATCCCTCTGTCCAACTCTTTACCTATTCACAAATGCAGAACATTCTAATCCTGGATTTGCTTTAATGCAAATGAATAATTTCAAGTTTTACAGTCTTAGAAGTAATTTAGAAATTACTTTCATTATTTGTGCATGGTTTAGTGTCACCCAGAAATACGTTAGAAAAAGGCGAGGGAGACAATTTACAATTTTGGGACAAATCTGAGGAATTCAGTAAGGAACTGTCAACTGGGATTCCTCAGTCTAATTACTTTGCTTGGATTTCTCCTGTAATTTATGGCAGCCTGTCCAAGCAGAAATCATTCTGGCAGTGTTCCAGCAGACTGACAGGATACAGGTTCAAACCCATCCAGCTCCCCAAGAGATGGTTCCTCCCTCCCCACTCCCTTTTTTCCACATTATATCTTCACAATGAGCAAGCCCAGTGCTGAATCTGGGCTGAGGATGAGACTCTGCACAGGCTGGCCACGTCTCCTGCCTTCCCCTGCCTGGTGCAGTGCTCAGTGCACCACCACTCCTCCACAGATCTGGGCAAAGTCTTCATTTTAAGGTGGGCAAAAAAGAGAGTTTTGAGGGAAATATTATCACTGTCTCTGAGACTTTCCAGTGTAAGGTCAAGCAGCCTTGTTTTCCATTGCTGCCTGCATTAGGACTATTTTATTGAAAGTGGTGCTTGCTTCATGTCACCAGTTCAGGGGTGACCTGGGTGTTGTCTGTGACAGCTGCAGATAAAGAGGGTCACCTTCCAAGGCTTTCAGGGAGCAGTGTGTTGAGGAGGGCGTTTCTGGGTAACTCCTGTCCTGTAGGATAACAGAACCATTAGTGTGGAAACACAGGAGTGGTCCAGGAGATGTCCATGCCATCCACACTGCCTGGCTGATGGAGAGGAGCACTGGGCACACACAGACAACTCCAACATGGATTTTCCAGCTCTGACCAGGAGACAGAAATTGAAAATGAGTGGTTTGTAAATGTGGCTAAGCAGAGCCCAGCTTCCTGCACCAGGATGTACAACACCACTGTGGGGAGCCTTGGTACTGGAAAGCCGGGATATGAGATGAATCTCTTGGGTTTGGAAGCAAGCAGGCTCGGTTTGGACGCAGGAACATCTTGGTCACCAGCAGGTGTCATTGCAGGTTTGCAGTCCTGGGGCCCCAGCACTTGTGAGGAGCACCCAAACCATGGCTCTGGTTCTTGGGACTTCACCTGCTGCCATGGATGGAGCCAGCTTCTGATTCCCACAGCACTGGGAATCCACAGCCACTTCCCTCAATAATTCCTGCTCAGTGTTTTTCCTCAGCTAACAAGTTTGTCCTCAGGACTCCAAGGGGTGTGCAACAAGCAGCTTTGCTTCTTCTGGATGTACATTCCTCACAGCCAAGGAGGGCACCTTTGGAAGGCTTCTCTCTACTGTGATGTGACTTGGCTGAGATTCACAAATCACCATTGACTGAGCCAATCTCAGATTTCAAAGAAACCCAGGCTGCTTGACTGTCTGGAGACTGGATCTAGAAAAACAGCCTTTGTATTGCTGCTGCATTCTTCTTTGGGTGGATCAGTTTTCTGCCTCCCTTGCCAGGTGGCTGCAGGATGTCTGTGTCAGCAGAAGGGGACTGAGCAGCCTGTGGGGCAGAACAAGCAGGTGGAGGTTGCAGTGAAGCCCTGCCCCCAAAGTCCAATCCCACCTGAGCTTCTATTTCCATGTGCTACCTCACATGGACATAAACCCACATTTGGACCCACTCCAGGCTCTCTGGGTGTCACAAGTAAAAAATACAATCACAGCTTCAGCCTCCCATGGTGGGACAGGTCTCCTGCCCCCAGTTACTCCTGTCCTACACTGAGTATGGACATAGTATGAGCCCCCCAGGGCTGGGGCAGGACCAAGGAGGATCTCAGGCAGTTCCACCAGTGCCACTCCCACCCCCAGCTCTGCTGTAATTATTTTGCCCTCAGATTCCATTTCCTCTTTCAGGGCTGCAGCACAATGACATCCATACATGTGCTGTAATATACTCTGTCCTTGCTCTTCCTGTGTTGCTCCTGACTGATTAGAGGAGAAATTCTTGTTCTCAGTCCCAAGGCATTTGTTCTTGCATCCCATTACCATGATCCAATTCTCCAGAGGAATGCCATTCTTCCTGTAGGGCACTGTATATTAATGGTGCCTCCCAGCTTTACAGCATCAGCAAGTTTCACTCACGTGTTCTGACAATCTGTGCCAGGGTCCCACAAAAAAAAATTATAAGATTGGTTACAAGTCTGATCCTTCAGCAATTCAAATTGCTTCTGTCTAGTCCTTTTTGGTCCATTCTGTTATCATTTATTTTTAAAATAGTTTTCTATCTACAGCAAAATTCTTACAGCAAGCCTTGTTTTCCTGTGATTTAACTATGATGTCCCAGCTGATATTTTGTCAAATTGTGCCCTGATGTCCACATGGATCAATTCCACACCCGTGTAATTGACATCTGGTGGACTGCCATTCCCTTCCATTCCACCCCAGATGCTTGTTTGGATGCCTGAGTGGGAGCAGTCAAAGCACATAGTTTGGGACTTTGGTAGTGGAAAATGTTGGCCCTAAAGTCTGGTACAAAGAACCCCCCTCCACACAGCCCTTCTGTGCCTCACAAGTGGCACAATATGAACCTGAGTGTTCAGTGACACAGAAAAGCCTCCATGGAAAATGTTGGGAGGATGTTTCAGAAATGAGGCACGAATGAAAACCAAGAATAATAACTTAGATTATAATTGACTTAATAGAATGCAAAACTAACTTGCTGCTATCCTTCCTTTAAAGCCTAATATAGCCTAGACTCCCAGTTCTCAGATTTGTGGAGTTATAGAGTGCTTTTAGCCAGAGAGAAAGGACTGCCATGCACCTGCCCAGCATTTTCAGCTGGAAGATTGAAAAGGACTGTGTGGCTCTGCAGGGCAGCTGCAGGACTTTTCTCATGGCCTTGTAAACCATCAGTGATCTGGGAACCACAGCTGTAGCACCAGACAAGCTCCTTTTTATTCCTTCTTTGAATTAAATTATCTTTCTTAAAAGAGGATGGAATTTCAAGGCAAAAATTTATTCAAGAAGCTGATCCACTGAAATCAAGTGAAAAATCTCGTGCACACAGAAGTACTAATAGAAAAACAGGTTGACAATGGCAAGATTTGTTTTGGGGTTTTTTCTCTGTAATTGCTTGAGATATGATGATACTAAATTTATGTTTTTAAAATTTTTTGATGTCATGAAACTCACATAATGGACTGGACCAAGTGTCTCTTTATAGTTCATTTTATTTCCTGCTCTTTTCTTCACAGGTAGTGATGATGTCTTTTTGGAGCATCTGGACTCACTGCAACACTGAGAGGTAAATTTGGTGCGAAGAGGCAGAAGAGCACTCAGAAATCTTGGTGATTATGTAGCTGCCTTTAGCATCAGAAACAGCAGAGGGAGGGACACACACCAAAGAAGGAGCATAACCAGAAAACTGAATTTAAATAGTATGACCCAAATTTTCCATGACTGGTTTCATCAGTATCTCCTCAGCTGCTCTATGCCCTGCTAAGTAACAGCCCAAGAGAGGCCTGTTTATTTTTATGTGAGAGCTCTTCCTGAGACCTGGGTTCTGGGCAGGCACAGCTCCTGCCATCACTGATGTTGTGATAAATGGAGATGTTTGGTGAGCTGGGATGTTCCCGGGACCCTGCCACATCTCCAACTCACAGCACAGCAAGTGTGCAGCTCTTGGAAAGCTGCTCATGGCAGAGAGCATCTTTTAAACACTGCTCAAGCTCTAAAGGCAGGGAGACGCTGCTGCTGCTGCTGGATTCAGGCTTTGTTTTGCTCCCTGAATTCTTGTGGTCAGATTATTTACTTTATTGTGCCATTCAAAAGCAGTGGGGAGGTAATTCTTTGTCTGTGTATATTTCCATTGATGTTGAGCAGGGCTGGATGATTACATGGGTTGTGCTTTGTTAATTATGAGCACTTAGAGAAAAATCCCATTGCATTGTTGCTGCGGCGGGCGGGTGAACGTGCAGCCTTTCCAGAACAAATTCCCAGCTGTGCAGCTCCAAGGGCACGGCCACATCACACAATGGGGCATGGGGCAGCCAGGCCCCAGTGAATTCTGACCAAACCAGCTCCCAGACTGGGAGCAGCAGGGCTGTGTTAGCACAGGGCTGCATTTTGCAGCAGGAATTGTTAATTAGAATGCAGCTTTCGCAAACGGAGCTCTGCTGCTGGCAGGGCTGGGCCTGGAGTGGCTGCACTCCCTGCATGTACCAGCAGGACCCCACGACCTTCTGTCCCATATAGAGCCTATAGGCACCTATAAATAATCCATCTGGCTGCTGCTGCAATATCAGATTTGTTATGTGACAGTCCCGTGGCCCACAGGTGGAGCAGGGCTCCCACATTCCCTGCAGCCGCCTGGCTCTGCACAAAAGGGAATTGGATATCCCAAAGGCATCAATCCCAATTGCCAGGAATTCTTGGGCCAGGGTGAATCTCACTGGGCTATTCCTGGAAAGTGAATGCAAAATATGCACGAGGAGTTTAAAGCAAATCAGAGAGGCAGAGTTTTGTTTACACAGCTCCCAAAATTTTTCCATGTGGTTTCGTGGAGACACCCAGAAGATTCCAAGGCTACCCTGCCCAGCTCTCCCTGCAGCTGCAGATGTACCCTGGGCTTTGGGAGATGGGTGCCCTGCTTCACCTGCTTCACCTGTGGAACTGCCTCCTCAGCCTCAGAGATGGCTTTTCCTGGGGATGATTTTCAGTCTGGGTTAAATCCTCAGCTAACAAAAGCCAACAGCTAGATTTCTTTTGATCCCCAAAACTCTCGTGGTGCTATGGCAATTTGCACCACTCAAAAATGTGGCTTAGGCACATATTAAAAAAAATCCCAGGCTGCAGAGAGCATTTGCAACAGGAAACCCTGTGTCAGAGCAGTTATATTCCAGATCCCTCCCTTGGAGAGTATTCACAAGGTGAAGAGGAGTCAGCCTGCCAACCCGACCTTGTTTTAATTCAGCTCCCTGCGAGACATCAATCTGGGTTTCTGCTTCTGGGATTCACTTGCCTTAGAAACAGTTGCTCATTCCTAGGTTTATCCAGAAGCTACAGAGCTCTTGTAGCTTTTGTTTGTAATTAGAGAGCAAAGTTTAATCCCCACTTCCTGCTCTATTAATAACAAACCCTCAGCTCTTCTCCTGCACAAGGGAGCAGCAATTGAATATTGAAAACACTCTGACACCTGGCTTGCATGCAGGGGTTTTGATCAATAGATCTCAAAACACTTCACAAAGGAAGGAAAAATCATTTTGATTTCACTGGAACTGAAGCACAGCAGTGAGACAACCACTCTGCAGTGCTCCTGGCCCCTTGGATTACACTGCACCAGGAGGAAAACATGCCCAACAGACAGGGAATGTGAAGATATGGGATCAGAGAAACTGCTGGTGTCCCATAAAGGACATTCCAAAATACACTGAGAACCACTAAAAAGGAGATTCAAATTAGGATCTTTGAGTTCTATTCAAAGGCTGAGACTGGATGCTGAAAACTGGTGGGTCCGGCCTAGGGAATTTTTATGTGGCCCATTTTAGAAAGAGAATGTTTGGAGTTGTTGGCGGGAGTTTGACCTTTTCCTAAATCACTCCTAAAAAGCGTTCTAGAATCCTCCAGCATCTTTAGCCCCCATCTTTATCCTGAAAGCATTAGAACCCATGTCTATCTTAAAAATAGGATTTGTACCTCTCAGCCCACAGAAATGCTCATTGCCCAGCTTTTCTGGCTGTATCATTCACCACTCAAAATCCACTGTTAGCAGCTCTGTTCTTTAAATCTGTCTGAATCCTGACAAACTGGCCTGAGGATTTCCTGCCATGAAAGGAGTTTGTTTTTTTCATGCAGCTTAGGGACGAGTGGTGTTGAGCAAGAGGATTTGTCAGCTGATTCCCTTCAGACATTTGTTATCATTTGGTGGGAAGATGCAGAATTTACTATTCTCAGCAGAAGGCTGATCTACTGAACATCTCTGTGTTCCTGCCATGGGCTGGGGCGGGGGATGTCCTTATCTCTGCTCCTTGGCCATAAATTGTGGGGTCACTGCTCTGATGTGCAAGCAGCCAGTTCGTGCAGCCAGGGGCTGCAGAGGTGACCCCTGGGAGAGACCATGTTCCTGTCACACCCCATCACATGCCAAAGCATCAGCTCCACAAAGGAGCACGTGGTGCCCTTGCTCAGATGTGTTTAAGGAGGAAAACCAGGGATTTGGGGTGGGCTGAGCAACCCAGGGTGAAAACAGGGACGTCAAGACTGTTGTGCTTGGCTTAAGAGAGAGGGCATGTCATGCATTTAATTAAGTGTTTGTGTAATTGTTTACATTTTCTTTTTCTCTCAATCCTTGTATCAGTGATTAGAAGTTCATGTTGATGGGCAAAATATTCAATAACTCCCTAAAAGAAAACTTTTGCCCCTGTCAGAGGAGGTGAAAACACACATGGTGCACTGATCTGTAGAAATGTATTTTGACACGAGACAGCCATGACTGAGTGTTTTATCCTTGTAGGAGGGCCTGCAAATGAAATCAAACCAGGCCACTCCTGGTGTAAGAAGTGATAGTTGGTCCAAAAACTAAAATTAATTTGAAATCTGCTTTAAATTGAAGTTTTCTGCACTGGGTGGAATGCTGCAGTGCACAAAACAGACCTATGGTTGCATAGTAAAAGTCCACACGGGAAGGGAAAATAAACATAGCCAGCAGTACCCCCAAAGGAATCCCATCTCCTGCATGTGCAGGGTGCAGGAAGGGCTGGAGCTGCACTTTGTGTCCAGGCAGAGCAACTGTGAGAAACTCGAGGTGCAGTTTGGGACGCGGCGTGGGAACCATGCCCGGAGCCGAGCGGGAGCACGAGGGACAAGCAGAGGAGCCCAGAGCAGGAAGTCCCTGAAGTCCCACACATTTGCCCATGGCTCCACCACAGCCATCCCAGCTGGGCTGAGGCTGCTGGAGAATCCATCTTTTTTATCCCTCTGGATGTGTCTCTCTGGATTTAGCTGCTCACCACTCCATGCTCCCCCTCTCCTCTCCTCTCCCCATCTCTCCCACACTTTGACCTCACACCATGAAACTGTCAGAGTGAGGAAACAGTTTGAGCTGAAACATTCATTCCACATTACGTGATTCTAGATTAAAGGCAGGAAGCATTTAACCCTTTGAGAGCCTTTCCCCTCATCCTGGCAGGCCTTGACTTTCAAACTCCTTGCAAGGCACGGGTGAGTGATGAGTATTGATGGTTTTTAGATGTCTGTTCTTGTCTTACCAGTGACTCTTCCCAGAAGCCACAGCACCGGGATTCAGGAGTGTCTGGACTTTGCAAACTGAACACATTCTCTCAGCCCTGCTCAAGATTTTTGATTCTTCCAGTGCTGAGCTGTACTTGCAGTGTGGGGAAAATGTGCATTTCCAAAGGTATAAAGACACGAACCTCTGGCTCCATGTGTTTCACTTCATTCCACACTTTGAGGTTCAGAAGTACAAATGGCTAAAATTAATGCTACAAAAATAGATAAAATGAGGACTTTCAGTGATTAGCACTCAGGATTTAGAAACAAAACTTCTTGCTTTCTTTAAAACTGCCTAATAAATAACTCCCACAGAACAGCACTTACTATAAAATGTATCATTTCACAGGCCTGACACAAATATGTATTCTGGGCTTTAAAAGCTGCTCTTTTGGCAGATTAGGGCTCTCCTGAGAGCCAGCTCCTGCTCTCCAGCACAAACTGATGAACACTTGTCAGATATATTTGGTATCTGGTGCTAACTCTTGGGTTCTGCACTTCATAGGTGGTCTTGGCAGCTGAAAGAGTGGAGAAGAATGGCAACTCCCCCCTCCATTCCCAGGGTTTGCACTGGGAACAGCAGCACCATGGCAGCCCTTCAGGAGCAGAAGTGACTTTGACATTGGCCTGATGGAACCATGTGGGCTGGGAGGTGATGGAGATGTGGGGTTTTCACCACTGCTCCAAGCAGATGGGGATGGGAAACACTAATGGCTCTCCCAGGCCTGGATCCTGGGTTTCCTTTTCAGCAAAGCATCTCCAGATGTATAGTTCACAGAAACAACATTTTGGTTCAGCCTCAGAGAGCTGATAGTTCCCAGTAACCATTTTTGGGTATTTGGGAGGTCCCTACAGATGGTGACCTCTGCCACCATTTCCAGCTGGAGGGATTGGAGCACAGGCTGTCGAGGCAGAATTGCCACCATCCCTTCCTCTATATCCAGCAGCACCACCAGCCTGTCACCTCTCCCAGAGCTTGAGGGAGGGTCAGTGCCCCTTATGGAAAATCAAAGGCAGATGGGAGAGTAAATTAAAGGTTGGATTCCTCTTTTATTCCCTGGTCCCACTGCTCTTTACTGACAGTCGCAGAACTGCTGGGGTGTGCCTTGTCCTGCTGGGCAAAGAATGAAGAGCCTTGTTCATTTGAAACCAGAGTCATGGAATGGGTTGGGTTGGAAGGGACCTTAAATCCCATCCAGTCCCACCCCCTGCCCTGGGCAGGGACAGCTCTCACTATCCCAGGGTGCTCCAAGCCCTGTCTAGCCTGGCCTGGACACTTCCAGGGATCCAGGGTCTGCTCTGGGCAGCCTGGTCAAACACCTTTGCTGACAGAGCCTGAGTTTGAGTTCAGGTCCCCAACAAATGCAAAGCCATGACCTTCATCAAAACCAGGGAATCAAGAGAATAGGCTGTTACATTATTAATGTGATGTTCCAAATGAGCTTTTTCATCATGCCATAGGAAAATATTGGGGTTTGAAATGAAATACAATGCAGAACAGAGAAGAGTGGCAGCCTCTGCAAGCGTCTGGAAACCTGGATCACAATCAAAAGTGAAATAATTCAACTCTCTCTGTGAGAGTTCAAAGACAACCTCAGAAAAAACTGAACCTCTGCTTATCTGGTGAGCTTTCTAACCAGAAGAGAAGGTACAGAATGTCTCCAGATTCAGCAAAAAAAACCCCCTAATATCTTTTCCAAATGACCAGTTACTGATTGTGAGTGTTCTGCATTACTGCCCAGAGAGAAGAAAAACGTCCTTAGGAACAGTCTCCACAATCATCCCTCACAACAGCCCAGACATGCATAGTTTCACCCATCATCCCTGGAAAATGTGCAGCTTCCCCCTGACCTGCTGGAGGGGATGGGAAGTGTCTGTGTGATGAGATGCAGAGGCTCCGTCTTGAAACCCTTTTGGATAAGAGGGAAAATGTAAAAAATGTATCTTCTAAAGAAGAGAAGATTGGTGTGACAGCTCCAGAATGAATTGGATCCCAGGGTTTGCAGCCCATCAGCTCAGCTCTCTGCTTCATATTTGGTGTTTTTCCATCTGTAGGAAAAAGCATTATCATTTAGGATGAACTTTGTCCACTTCATGGCAGATAAAATTATTGCACCAGCTACAGATGAAGGGAGACGAGAAGTGGGTTTGCTGCATCATTTTCCATGCTCCTGTTTATTCCAAAATCTTCAATAATGGGCTAAAATCTGACAGAGCAGAAAATCACCAGCTGTTCTGAGCTTCTTTTCCCCTTGCACAGCTGCACAGAGAAGAGAATCTGTCTGATTAAACCGAAGAGATTTCCAAGATGAGCAGCAAAATTTAAGAACTAAACAGGTTTAAGTAAGCAATGACTCTGCAACATTAATAAGCTCAACATTGTAAGTAAAAAACAAGGGGAGGAAATATTGGGCTAAGCTCTTGGGGATAAGTGGCAGGAATTCAAAGCACAGAGTTGTAGCTGAGCTTTAAAATGCTTTAGGTAAATAAGGCCAAAAGACTAAGCAGACACTTTTTTTTTTTGTTATAAACTGTGTTTGGAGTTCAAATATTTGGAAATAAATTTTAAACTAGCCAGCAAAAGTATGTTTCTAAGTCAAAGGAAGAAGAATTGCAGACGTTTTTGCTTGCTAAGTTAAATGAGAACAAAGGGATGAATGGAAAGGGGCAAGGAGGGCAGAGCCAGTGAGAAATTATCAAAGGAAGAGTCTTGCCTTGTCTCCATTAGTGAGAGATTGGATCATCTTCTCTATCCCTGCTTTTGAGCTTTTAAACTGCAGCTGGAGATCTTTTTTCACTTTAATTCCCTGGTTTTCCTGTGTGAGCCCCAGAGGAGACAGGCACAGCACAGCTCAGCTCCAAGAATCCAGGAACATGAAATATTAGCAAGTATTTCATTGTGCTCGGCTGCCTCGGGGCCGAGTGTTGGCTCTGCAAACACTGCAGTGGGATTTTGACCCCGAATCTACTTTGCCAGTGGGCAGAGGGAAATCCAGCAGTAACAATCAGCTGGCAGCCACCCAGCTTGCCTTGGAAAACAATTGGACAACTGTTTGCTGCTACAGAGCAAGTTTCTTTTGAAAACCCTCAGAAAATTATTCCTTCTTCTTCCTTTGTACACCTGACACAGATCCTGGCAGCAGCCAGGTACCCTGGGTACAAATATTTCTGTCTGAGCTGTTCCCTGAAATCAGGATCTGAATTTTCTGGTTTTATGCTCTGCTCAAGGTGTAAATGTGGGATCCAAGCAACAACAGAGTTCTAAAGGAATGCAGAAGCAAGATGTGAGCTCAGATGTAAATATTTCAGCCATCCTATGCAAATGGGGGCAATTCCTTTATTCCTCCTTGGTGATTCTCTCCCGTGGATGCTCAAGTGGGTGACAGGTATCTGTGACCTATGGGCAGAGTAATTCAGATTAAGAGTTCTGGCCAAGATCATCAAGCAAGTCACAGGAAAAGTTAAAAATAGATCCAGATTTTCCTTTCTCCTAGATCACACTGAATTTCCATGAGAACCACTGGAAATGTGTGAGAACTGCAGCTGACAGGAACACAGAAATAACCATTAACAAAACTCGTCAGTGACTCCCAAGCCTGTCTTGGTGCTGCTGTAATTGTGAGGTGCCAGCCTGTCACTGGGACTTTGCTCAGCCCCTAACACAGCTGAAATTTAAGAGACTTTTCCCAGCTTTTAATTACATTCCTGTGCAATACACCTCACTGTGCTTTGTGCATACCTTGAGGGAGGTGCATGGCCTGCAAGCTGCTGTAGAGAGTTGGGAATTAATTACAAAGGACACAGGGTTGGAGCTCCTCTCAAGTACTTGCTCAGCTGTGGAACCTTGGGGCAAATCACTCAACTGCTTTGTGCCCAAGTAAACCCAGCTGTAAAACCATCTTGAAAACCAGATGGTACCCAAAGATTTAAAATGCTCAGGAGAATGATGAGGGATGAGAAAAAAAATTTTAAAAGAAGGAACTGTACAGCTCACTGCTGTTGGTATTGATTCCAGCAGAGTCAATCTGAACTGAATCAATAGAACTGAGAGGAGAACTTTCTTTGATATCCAAAAATCCCCCCACACTCTCAAATCTTTGTTTTCCCTCTCCCCTCTTGACTTTATGGCAGTACTTTCTCTCTAGAGGGTTAATTTTAAACCTTCAGTAGAATACATGTTTTCCCCTGGCAGCCTGAAGTTTCTAATTCAGGATCAGGTTCTACATGACTAAACTTTGATCTTGTGCAGGATTATTTTTAGGCACTTAATTCTATAACATTCTTTTCTCCCTGCTTTTTGTGCTGCCATTCAGCCTCTGGGGCACAGTGAGGTGTCCTGGGGTTCAACTGCTGAACCCCAAATAAAAATACTGAGCTTTATTGCCTTCTGTAGATGGTTAGTCCTGGCTTAAAACCAGTATTTGTACTGCTGGTCAATGAACAAAGGAAATACTAAAGTTTCTGTAGCAGAATAAATGTTTGCCACATGCTAGTACCTAAGAGAAGACTTAAATGTTTCAATATTTTTTGGCTTTAGAAAAATGTAGAATTTTTTTTCCCCCACTGGAATGTTGGAATACTTATTTGCATAAGGAATATTTCCAAAGCATGGTGTGTTAGGTTGCAAGAAGGGAAAACAATAGACTTTAATATAAACAAGGAATATTTAAATATGTGACACATCAAGGAGCCATTTTATTCACTACTCAGGGAAGACCTTGCATGTTTTTATTAATCACTAATGAAGCTAAAACATTGACAGGTTTGAATTTTGGTGACATTTTTTCCCAAATCAGAAAGGATTTGAGCTGAAGAAAGTTGCAAAAAAATCCACCAAGCTGGAGCACAAATTCTCTTAGGCTTTCATGAAAACCAATGTCAGCAAATCATCTCCAGCAAATTTAGCCCTTGTTGTAGAGTACTGGAGTGGCCAAATTGTCAATTGCTATTCAAAATTGGTGATCGTTTTTGCAACACAAAAATATTTCTGTTTGTCTTTCAAACTGCTTTATTTCTTGTTATTGAATCTTTAGGCTCAATATTTGAGCCATTGAATCTCTAGATTCAATATTTGAGCTGTCGAATCTTCACTTTCAATATTTGAGCTGTGCTGTTATTAATTTAAAACGTTGAAATTCTGTGCCATAAATACCAAAGTGCCTGGGATGATTAACGACACTGCTCAAACACCAAATTGTTAATTAAGCATAAGCCAAAGGAAAAATTCCCTGATATAATTTGAGTCCCTTTTTGGATGATCCAACATTTCCACTCCTAATACCACCTGAAACTGAATTTAAAACCAGGTGCAGGGCATACGTGGGAATGAAAGAGTCCTAAATGAATCAGAACACAAGACATTCTCAGATGAGCAGCTGTGGAAAACAATAAATAAAACAGAAAGTGAGCTGGAGATAAGGCAAATCCAGGTGATAAAATCATGGCTAGAGCTGTCTAATATAGGGAAATAAAAAATACAAAGTACATTTTAAAGCCCTGAGCTATACAAATACTCATCAGACTCCATTTCCATTTTTGCTGCTCCTAATGAGCAAAAGGTTGATTTAGCTCAGTCTTGCAAGATGAAATTGCAGCTGGGAGTGTTTTTCCATATCCATCAATCAAACTCGGGTTTCCCTCCAGTGTCCCTGAGTATAAATCACTGAGCTTGACTTCATTTCATGGTCCTTGAATTGCTCATCTGCTCTGTTTGAAGGAGAGGTTGGTGCATCCTGAATTTTACATGGTCTGAGCCCCTTCCTCCCCACTCTCCCTGAGACCAGGGTGCTGGGAGCTCCGTGGGGCTGTTTTTGGCCCCATAAATCAGTTTATGGGATGCAGCCCCAAATCCCTGGACGTGATGAGGCACAACCAGATGCTGCCACTGGGATATGCCCTGACAGGCTGGGATGCTCTGGGAGCTGTTCAGAGAAGCCTGGGTTTAACTCAAACACCAAAATAATGAATCCCCAAGGCTGAAAATTTCAGGCATCATAAAAATTTTTCTTCTTAAAAAAAACAAAAACAAACAACCTAATTATTTAAAATATGTTTCATGTGTAGGCTTTGTTTCTTTAAAAGCATTTTGAACCTGAAGTCTAACTAGTCTGGGAAAAAAAAATAAGAGTTTTAGGTGACTTCCTTGCTCTTGACCACTGCAGTCCATTTTTTGGCAGGTTTTAAACCACTCTGTTCTATTTTTCCCTTCTGCCACGTTAGAAACCTTCCGAAAAATGAGAAATGCCGTGGAGACACTGGCTATAAAATGCTGCCATGAGTTTGTATTTGCCCAAATAATCACTTTCAGAAGCAGTTGCTGTGCTTTTAAACAAAAATAATCTGAAAAAATAGTGATTTTCAAAAAATTTCCCTTTAAAGAGACACTGTAAGGCTTAAATTTGCATATGAACAAATCTCTCCCCATTGCTCAGAACTCTTTCTTTCATTTAATACTTTTCACTATTTATGCTCTTCATTGAAATGAATTAATACATTTATTTTCCAGTCATGCAATGAAGCAGATCTGGTCCAATTTTCTTGCCCAGCACAGCTCCTGTTGCTCTCCTCATGTCCTGCTGTAGCTCACGGCCTGTCTTTGGGAGCACAACCATTCCCAAAGAAAGCCACATCTCTTAAAAGTAGGATTTCATTATTCTCATTAACAAAACCCACTTTTTAACACCAAGATATTTGACTGCACCCCTTTCCAAAAGAACAAAGAAATAATTTGGGACCATCTCTTTTTTTAAACCGCAGTTTCGAAATCCCTGCTCCAGAGAGCAAATTCTGTAAGTTCCTTGGCTGAACGAGCTTCTGACAAAGATGTGAAGTCCAACAAAAGTGTTGTCCCTGAAAATCAGCCTTCTGATTTGTTTTAGTATAGTGGAGTCAGTTCTCATGAATTGTAAAATAAACAAGAATCATGTTTGCATTCCTCTGTTAAAAGATCTCACCTGATGGACTTCTCAAGTGACCAGTGGAGATGGAGAGGTGGGAACTTCTCTGTCCAATCTCTGGTCACTGTCCATAAACTGAGAGATACGAGGTCAACAATAAATTAGAGACTTCCTTTCTTCTTCTCTGCCTGAACACCTGCTGTGTGTGTTACTGTGTGTTTCTATCTACATCACAGTAACACAAAAGAGTCTCTCACACGACTTGAGAGTCTCTCACACAACCTGATGGCTGAACTTTTATTCCCAGCTTGTCGCCTTTCTATCCAGGCCTCTGGAACACAATTCCCGGGCGGCCGCATCAGAGCGTGGTGGCGGATTTGCCTTTGGAAGTCAGCGCCTGCTTCAAACGCCTCTTCAAGTCCTGCATGTTGGGCGACTTGGGCCGCACGAGGTGGAGCCCTCTCCTCTTCTCCCCGTTGCAGCTGCTGCTGCTCCTGCTCAGCTCCTGGCACAGCTGCTGGAAAGCCTCGTGCACGCCCTCGCAGTTCTCGCGCGCCGACACCTCGCAGTAGGTGCCAGCCAGCTCGGTGGCCAGCTGCAGCCCCTCCTTGGAGGCCACCTGCCTGGCCCGCAGCAGGTCGCCCTTGTTGGCCATGAGCAGCAGGGGGATGTTGGCGTTGGGGTGGATCCTGCGGATGTGCTGGTGCAGCGGGCGCAGCAGGCGGAAGCTCTCGTAGTCCGTGATGGAATAGACGAACACGAAGCCGTCGGCCCAATAGATGGAGCGGTTTATCTGCTCCTGGCAGCAGATGCTGTCCGTGTCATCCTGTGAAACAACGGGGTTGGCACGTCAGGAAACAGCCCCAGAGAGAGCTCCATTGGAACATGGACCTGTTTGTTCATGTACTCCCAGAAACCTCTGGAGGTACCAGGGAAATTCCCAGTTGTCGCTGTGGCAAATAACACACGACACAAACTTTTTCTCTGAACATTTTGGAGAGATGATCTGACTCTGTGTATTAGAAACAAATCACTCCCTTTTATACATTTTGCCACAGTGACTGGCAAAAGAAAGAGCTTCACCCACACTGGTCAAACCAGAGGGACCTCAAAAGAAAGTCTGTCCCACAGAAAGAATTCTAAGCATGAGTTTTCATTACAAAAACAATCCTGACATTTATGCCAAGCTGTGAGAACAAGCTTCAAAAACCCAAAACATCAGGAAAACACAGAGCTTTAGAAACTCAGAAAATGCAGGTCTGAAAAACCAGACTACACCCAGTGTTGGTAACGCTGGGCCAGGTTGTCCAGCCTGGAGAAAAGGAGATCCAGGGGGTGTCTGGTGACTCCCTGCAGCTCCCTGAAAGGGTGGGCCAAGGGTGGGCCAGGCTCCGCTCCCAGCAGAACAAGAGGAAACAGCCTCAAGCTGCACCAGGGGAGGTTTAGGCTGGACATCAGGAGGAGTTTCTCCAAGAAAAGGGTGATTGGAGATCGGAAATTTCTCATGGAAAGGGTGATTGCAGATTGGAAATTTCTCATGGAAAGGGTGATTGGAGATTGGAAATTTCTCATGGAGAGGATGATTGGACATGGGAAATTTCTCATGGAGAGAGTGATTGGACATTGGAAATTTCTCATGGAGAGAGTGATTGGACATTGGAAGGAGCTGCCCAGGGAGGTTTAGTTTGGACATCAGGAGGAGTTTCTCCATGAAAAGGGTGATTGGACATTGGAAATTTCTCATGGAGAGAGTGATTGGACATTGAAAATTTCTCATGGAAAGGGTGATTGGAGATTGGAAGGCGCTGCCCAGGGAGGTTTGGAGTCTCCATCCCTGGAGGTGTTCAGGGAATGACTGGATGTGGTACTCAGTGCAAGGTGGGATTCAGACCTAGACACCTTTTCCAGCCCCACTGATTC
The DNA here is from genome assembly GCA_032173965.1 of Sitta carolinensis. Taxonomy (NCBI): domain Eukaryota; kingdom Metazoa; phylum Chordata; class Aves; order Passeriformes; family Sittidae; genus Sitta; species Sitta carolinensis. The sequence continues at coordinate 17,122,784 of CM063286.1, forward strand.
CATGATTCTCTCATCCCACACTGCAGGAAAGCATTAATGTGGAGTGGAGAGGGGTCAGAGCAGGTTGGTTGAAGAGAAAAAGCCAAAATAGTGCTTTGAAAAGTTGGTTCTGTATTCTCTTGTACCCAAGCAGTTAGAAACTCACACCTTTATTGTGGATAAAATTGTGATGGGCACAGTAAGAGCATTAAAAATCCATCACATTTGTCACACCATGACAAGTGAACAATTGTCCCCCAAGGTGACTTTTAGGGCTTTTCCCAATTCTTTATTCAATGTCTCCATGGACAGAGGCTCTCACTAACTCTGTTTGGTGAACCCTGCCAGGTTTTTCTACCTTGCAAGTCTCCAGATAGTCAGAGACAAAGTTATTTCAAAAAAAAGCAATTTGTTACCAAGAACCAATGACTGGAACTGAAAACCAGGTGAAATCTTATCAGTAATTTGTGCAGCAGGGATGGGTTTATATCATTTTTTCGGGTCACACGTTTCTTGAGTCCACTGCCACTCCTATTTAGAACCCCAAGAGCCAGCAGCTCTGCAAATACAAAGCTGAATACAGCACTGTGGGCTTGAAAAGAGATCAGCTCCTTGTCAGGATGAAGCTATTTCCAGCTAATCCTCTCCTCTTTGTGATCCCTGCTGGGATAGGGATAACCCAGACAGGAGGGAGATCCCTGCTGCAGCCATGCTGGCTTTGGAACAACTGACACTCCTGTCAATATTACATTTCTGCAACGTTGTAATTTTTTTTTTTATATCCAACAAGCATATTCTGTGTACTGCTCTTCATGAAGCTGGTAGAAATTGTGTATTTTCAGGGGAGTTCAACATCACAGATGCAGACCTCAAATTTTTATTACCGTTGCTAAATTCTACCCCAGAAATTTCATCAACTTCTGTAGGACTAATAGAAAATGTATTCCATTATCTATTAATCTATAGAATATGTATCTGCCCTTCACATTAATTCTAATAGAATTTAGTGCTCAGCACTCTCCCCCAACAGATCACTTTTATTTAGACCCAAATATGAATTATAAAGCCTAACTACAGAAAGCAGAGGTGGAAAAGAATGAGCAAAACTCATCAGTTTTCCTCTGGTAGATCAGACAGTAAAAGAACTACTGACAAGCTCTTCTGTGAGGAGTAAGCAGGATTTCTGAAGGTCAGAGTATAAAGTAAGCTTAAAACTTTCCTCAGGAGTTCTGCCAGCCAAGTGCCCTTTGTAAATACTCCGTTACTGCGCACAGAGGCACTGGCTCGTCACACCTTGCCAGCTCACAGCTAAATCCTGTGAGCAGTGAAATTGGCCATCAGAGGCTCTTATCCCTCCTCCCCAAAGCCTCAACCACCAGCACGGGCTGATGCAGAGGGATCTCCCCAGCAGCCTTGTTGGAAAGGTTAATGAGAGTGAACTCCAGCCAGGCTGGGGCAGGCTGTGGGAAGAAGGGTAATTTGCACTGTTGGGGTCTGGTTTCCAGCCAGTCTGGGGATAATTAGCCACTCTCCATGTCCTGGAAGCCTCTTTTCACCAGCAAAACCCTTTCAGGGAAAAAAAAAAAAAAAAAAAAAAAAAGAAAGAAAGAAGAACTAATTGCAATGGCAAGCTTTGCAAATGGGTTTGGAGAAGGTGCACATTCAGAGAGCCCTAAGAGCAGGAATTCTCCCTCACCCCAGCTAGGCCCACCCAGTAATAAGAGGGCTGGCTGGATAATCCCAAGTGGAATGCTTTATTCGGGAAATCAAAGGCTAATGGGCTACTTTTTAAATGGAAATCTCCACTCCAGAATGAATTTTGAAACACACAGGCCTTTGCAGGGTATAGGCCAAGCAGCAATGAATCACCCAACAAAACCACTCATCTGCTTCTGTTTCTCTCTTGCACTTCCACATTTCTGGGGGATTGAATCCCGAGGTTTCCACATGATTTCCTCCTGAAGCACTGTATTCAGCCTGCAGAGTACAGGAAACTCTCCTCCTTTAAGGATTTTAATAAAAATCCAGCACTTTCTCAGTCTTAACCTGTTCTGACACAGTCCCTTCAGTTACTGCAGATACATCATTTGAAGCAAATGGGCACAGGGTGTCTGTGGGAGATTTTGGAACAGCACTGACCTTGGACTGGGACAAAGAAAATGACACTCCTTCCCAACTAATTAAAATAATTTCTGACTAAGAAACCTCAGCTGTTAGCTTGACTAAATTTTGTGCAGTCTGGAGTCACTGGACGGAAGGACACAGCATTAATTTAAACAGGAAAATAGCATCTATGTGGTCTGAAAACAGGAGCTAAATTATTCCAATCCCTCCTTTCTCCACATGACAGAAGAGAGAGGGGATTCCCTTTGTTCAGTGTTTATCAGGCAATCCCAGTGGTGCCCTATCACCCCCCAGAGCTCCTCTCTGCAGGACAAGCTGGCAAAGGCCTTTGTGCTGCTAAATCCCACTTGAATTTTTGAAGAGCTTCCACTGCAGCTTTTGTTGGCTTCTGAGTGTCCAGAGCACTCAGGGCTCCTGCCCTCAGCCCAGCAGAGGGGGATTGCACTAAAACTTTCCCCTTCAATCCACCCCCAGGCAGAGGAGTTGCAAACGGGAACTACAGGAGCTTTGCTCATCCTGTTCTGGAAATTCAGGATGGAGGAGTCCTATGGCCCAGGGATGCACAGGTGGGTCTGTGCAGGTAAAACAAGGGGTGCAGAGCTGTCCAGGGCAGCCTGGCACAGCAGGAGAGAAGGTGGTTCCCATCCCAACATATATTGGCCAAATCTAAGTTTAGACTGAGGTTAAAGCTGATGCCTTAAGGGAAATGGTGCCTAAAGTTTTAAGCTTTTCTGTTCTGCATTGGTGGGCAGCTTTTAGTTTTATATTAAGGGTTACCAGGATCTTTTCACAGGATGGTAAAATCAAAACAATCCCATTTCAGCTGGGGACTCAAGGACTATCTCTCTAAACTTCAGGCCAAGAGCATAAACGATGTGAAGGGAGGAAGGCAGGCAAGGAAGCAAGGAGGATGAAACTTCATAATTTGAGGCTGTTAATTGGACAGCTGGCTCCTGTATGCAAATGGACTAAAACATGTAAAAATGTGAGATCTCATGACCAAACCCTCTTTTGCTTCCATCTTGGAGCACCCATGCAGAGCCAGGGCTGTGGCACTGCCAGGGGTGGCCTTGAAGGCACCTCAATAAAATAATTACTTTATTCTTCTTAGCTCTGTCCAGCCTCTGTTCCAGCTCCACAAGGCATCAAAGCCACACCCAGAAGTTTAAGCTTGGTGGTGCAATGAGAATACCTGATTTTATCATGAGATCTGCTGATCTGTAGGAATTATTACTCATGAGATTTCCACCATTCATGCAACCCCAGATTTCACTGCCTCTCCTGTTGCTTTGACACTATTTTCATCCTCTTGTTCTGCATGTGAAGCAGATCTTCAAGGAGGGACAGCATAAATCCTGCTTGGAAAAATATTTCTTGAAAGAGTCCTAGCAGATTTAAATCTAGACTAAATAGATCATTGAACATTAAGATTGAAAGTCTTAATTCATAATAGAATTATAGAATCATTAAGGTTGGAAAAGGTCTTTAATATCATAATAGAATTATAGAATCATTAAGGTTGGAAAAGGTCTTTAATATCATTGAGTCCAACTGTCTAGTACACTAGATAGAAAAAGGAGTGTGATAAATGCTAACACCTTAAAAAAAAGAATTAATTACATTTAAAACCAGAGTAAGGAAAGCAGGGCAAAGCACCATAGCTGGAAATGACAACTGCTGTGAAACCTGGCCCCTTGGAAAGAAACACTTCTCTAAATCTGAGAGACTTTGGGTGTGGAGGAAGGTCCAAGCTGAGCCAGCTGGGCCTCTGGGCAGGTGAGTTTTCTGCCATGCAGGGACAGAAACCACTTGACAGAAAATAAAATAATCAAGCTGTTGGCAGGAAGGAACCAGACTGTGATTTTTACTGCTGTTTAGTAATGTGTTGGAAATAAAATTGGTTTAATTTTGACTTACTCCTGAAGGAACCTGATTTAACACCTTCAAGAGCTCATTTTGGTGGAGTTTAAGGTGCCTTGATTAGTCTTGGGTTTGAGCCCAGGTATTTTCCTGCTGCTAAGCAGAATTAATTGCAGATGGAAATGCTGGCAACAAACATAAGACAGAAGTGTGTTGAAAAGCACAGAGCAGTTGTTTTACCTCCAAGGAGACAAAGGGAGTATCCTGCACCTGCAGAGAGATCTGCTCCCCATCTATGGTGAACTTCCTGGAATACAAAGCACCTGGGGGAGAAGGAAGATCATTAGTCAGGGACAGCACCAGGGAACCAAAACTAGAAAAGAAAGGTCAAATGGGACTGCTGAAATTCAGAGTTTTGAGGTTTAGGACATGGAGCTGCCTGTAGAGAAGGGAATGGCCCTGGAGTGTTGGTGTGGCTATTTGCTCAGTGAAGCAGGGTCCTGTTTGCTGTGTGGGGATGGGTCTGAGTATACAGGCAGCCTGGGGCTGGCAAAGGGCCACCCGGGGCTGGGCCACAGACTCCAAGTGGGTACTTAAATCCCATTCAGGTTTGCAGTCCATATTGGTAACTTTATATATAAGTGCAGTTCAGTTTTTATAATCACAAACCAAGACATCCAGGTGTGGTGGGTGAGAGGCATGAGGGTTTCCTGGTGCATTTTTCTGAATGCCTTTAGAAAAAGAAGTGCTCCAGTTTTGGACACAGGGTGAGTGGCTGTATACAAATCCCCCAGGTGCTCTTTGGGGTTTGTGTGATTTTAGCAGAGTTTGGCTGAAATCCCAGAAGACTGGACACTTTAAACCTGACTTTGGTTAATCTGGAGGACACATATCCACAGCCAAGTGCCAGTTCTACCCACCTAGGCCTGACCTAGCTCTGATCTAACCACTGCTCTCCTGGGCTTGAGCTTTACTTTGTTACTGCAGCGAGTTAATTGACAATGAAAATTTAAGCCCTGATCTTGTGAACTCTCTATGGTTGTGACCAGGACAGCTTCAGAGGTTGATGTCAACACCATTTTTCTTTAGAACTTAGCACAAGTCACGTGGGGGTGTGAAGAAATGCTAATCCACAGCTGTTGTGTACAGCCCTTCTGTCTTGCCCCAATACAATTGTCACTGCTGCCTCCAGAACAATGTCAAACGTGGAGAAATCCACCCACTGGAGAGTAAGGAATTCAGATGAACAGGGAGCCCAGCTAGTGACAGTAATGCTCTCACTTCTGAGAATCAGCTTTGTTTCAAAGAAACAAGTGATTTTATTCCAGTGGAAAAGAGTCTGAGCTCACAGAGCCTTTTCCACACAAGGAAATTCAGCACTGAATCCCACATTACCATACCATGGTTTAATAGTGTGAGGGGATCCAGCCCTGGTGGGATTTAGTTTGTATTTTAAAACAGACCTGGTTTAAAGCTGTAAAGAAGGTTTTTTGAGAAGACCAGACAACCCCTTGATCCCTGCAGAACTAAGAGCAGGTGCTGCCAGGCACTGCCCCACGATGCCAGGCACAAGGAGAGGCACAGCTGAGTGATCCCCAGGGCACTGCCACCTGTTCCTTCTTGCTGGAATATTCACTTCTCCTGCAGCATGGCCCTGGGCCTGGGAGCTTAATGGGAAAAGCATGTGGCTCCCAGCAGTGTCTCTGGCAGCAATCACTGCACAGCTCCCAGGTCTCCCTTGATGTACAGCCTCCCAGAGAAGAGGAGACAGAAGAGAAGGAGCAAAAGTGCAGCCAGCCATCAGGGTTACTCGGGGTCAGGGAGGGGGAGCTGGAAGGAGGAGCTCTCAGATTGTGTTTCCTCAGATCAAAGGCATCTTGTGCTGCTCCCTCTTCATCCTGAGCTCAGCAAGCATCTCCAAAGCGAAGCATTTTCTGAATTCTGCCCACCTTCAGCCCAGGACTGTGTGGGATGTGCAGTTGGGGTGAGCATGGGGTACATGGATCCATCCTACAACACTGGCCAGATGAGCCAGTGTTTTCTTGGAACAGGTCACATGAACACACCCTCTGGATTAAACAAGAAATGAATGGTTCTTTGCTTGTCTTGTGGGGAGAAGGCTTCAATTTTGAAGTCTCCCTGGTTATAATAGCCCCTGAAATAAAGGGAATGCACAGAAAAAGTTCTGAGCCCCTCAGAATTCCTCTGCCTTCCCTGGGGTTGCAGGGAGAGCAGCATTGGGTTTCTGTGGTTTAGTTGATGTGTAGCTTGTTCCTTGAGCCTGTGTTTCAGTGTAGGTATGTCCCCAAGCAAAGCTTTTACCCTGATCCTTTGCCATCAGCTTGGGAAAAAAACCCAGCTGAAAAGATCATAAATAATGAGCCTTTGATTTATTGCTTTCATAGCTCGAGGCCATTAACTGAAAATATGCACCTTATGGACATCTAACACCACTTGGCTTCCCTGTAATGTGCACCAGTCACAAAACAGAGAGGATTTCTTTTCCAACTCTTGGCAGGGTGCTGGGGAGAGCAGAACTCACCAGTGTTGGCTTCGTAGTCCCCAATAAATCTCTTTGTGAGGAAACGCACGACCAGGGCTGCAAAACAATGGCAGAAAGAGGGGCCTTAATGAGAGCCCAGCTCCACCTTGGCACAGCTCCTGTAACATCTCCCTGCAGCAGGAGCCCCACACCAAACCCAGCTCATCTCTGGACTGCTCACGTGCTGTTCTGCAAGGGCTGCTCTCAGCACTCACACACAAAGATCTGGGGCCAAGCTGGGGCTCCTGACACAGAGCTTTTCACAGCTTGGGTTGGAAGTGAGCCCTCAGATTCAGGCAGCTCAGCATGGCAGAGTTTCCCTGTGATCACAGGTAAAACAATCTGTCCTTTGCTCCGAAATAAATTAGAAGAGTAATAAGCCAGTGGAGTGCAGCTCATCCAAATTTAAGCATTCTGCGTCATGCAAGAAGTGAGGCTGATGGATGGAATGGTTCTTTCCTGCCTTAAAACCCCTCACAAAAGCCATTAGTGATATCTAATCACACCCAGCAAACAAACTCTGTGTGCTCTGCACCTTTGGGTCATGCTGGAGCCCCCTGGGCCCTCTTATTCACCTTAACCTGAGCTGTCCTTAAACCCTTTGATAGGAACATTTTCCTTTCTCCACATAAAATATTTAAATCCCATTGTGGCAACAGTAATTTATATTCCTGTGGTACTTTGATCTCAGTAGAATCCTAGAAATTTGCAAAAACACTTGATTAAGAGTTAAATAAAATGTCTTATTCTGCAAGCAACATTTTTTTATAATAGATTTCATTTCAAGCAATAATTTTTCTCACAATGACACTGGGTCATCCTTTAGCACCCTTAGATGAAATTGCCTGTGCAGCTGTCTTCAACGAACTGTTTAAAAATAATATGAAGATGTGGCTGCTTCAAAGCCAAAATAATCAAACATGTTGCTGAATCCCATGGAACCACAGATGTAATGAATCAATCTGCTTTTAATAATTCCTGAAGTCGTGGACCAGACATCCAAACACACCGATGCTCTCTTTACCCTCTTTTCTTCCCCTCTCCTTTGGAGAATAATAAAGGCACATCTTGTATGCTGTGATTTGCCTGCACAGCATAAAACATTTGCAGCAGGAGGATAAAAGCCACCTTTTGAGGCGTGGAAACTTAGCCACAGTAAAATCATTTGCACAAGACCAGGTAGAACCATTTGTGGGTCCAAACCGTGCCGCTGGCTGCTTGCTCACACACCTACAGCAAATCTGCCTCACAAATTCAAATTCTCATGTGCCTTTTCTTAATAAATATACAAAAAATAAATAAAAGCGAGCTAAAATAGTAAGTCTTGGATGAGCCCAGCCGCAGGGAAGAGCAGGGCACACACCTGGGACTTACCTGTCTTGCCCACGCTGCTGCCGCCCAGCACCACCAGCTTGAGGATTTTGTTGGGCGCGCAGTCCAGCACGGGGTACTCCGGGATGGGCAGCAGCAGGAAGTTCGGGGAGAACTGAGACATGGTGCGCTCAGGGATGAGGAGCATGCCCGCAGGGAAAGCAGCTCCGCCCGAGCCGGACCAGCAAAGCCGGAGCGCGGCCCGGCCCGGGCTCGCCCGCCGGGAGAAGCGCGCTCATCCCACGGCGGGCGCGCTGCGAGGAATGCGAGAGCCTCCTCCAGCCGATCACAAGTCAGACAGCGACTTGGGAGAGCCAAAGGGAACTTTCTGATCGGCCCCCGTGAAAGCTGACTCCGGCGTGCCGCAGCCAATCGCGAGGGGACCGGGACATTCCAGCGCCGGGCACGGAGCGCAACGCGCCGCGTCCTCCGCTCGGGCTGCCGGCGCTGGGCTGCGGCCACAGCCCCTCGGCTGGGGCTCTGCAGCCGCCCCGGGGGCGCTTGCAGCCCGGGACAGCCACCCCCGTGCCCTGCTCTAATTCCCCTTTCAATAATCCCGTTCTGCCTGTCCGCCTTCCTTTGCCTTCTCAATGGCTCCGCGCTCCGTTGTTCTCCCCGGGCCATTGTGTGCAGCTGGTGGGACCCCGCTCTTCAGGCTAACAAACACATTTCCATCCCCCCCCCCCCTCCTCCGAGTTTTCGGGCAGCTGCGGGATATTCCAAAATCCCAGCTGACAAGGGGAATCCTCCGGGGTAAATCTGATCTGCTGCTTTGTGCGTGCTGCGGGTGCTAAGGGCGAGCTGGGGTGGGACACTGCAGGCTCTGCAAACACGGGGAAGTGAATTTAGACCTGGGAAGCTGAGGAAGGACTGGGTGTCTTGCAGAGGGAATGAAGAGAGAATGGCTTCTCTAGGAAAACTGAGTGGGGTTTTAGGACAGCTGGCAGGGTCTGTGGGATGACAGCCTGGGACTGAACTCTGGCTACAATCAGCTCTCAGTTCTCTGGGATAACAGGGAGGGAAGAGCACTGCGGAGGGAGTGACCCAGATAACGCAGAACTGCAAATAATATGAAACAGATGTAAATTAAACTTAAAAAAAATAACGTAGTTGGAGCATTCATCTTTGGATAACTTCCCGGAAGGGAGCAGAGGCAAGGCTGGGACATGGACTCTGCCAGGCTGTGTGGGAGGCATGGGTGGGAATGGAGAGCAGGATAAACCCCCCAGCTCACAGGGACCTGGGGATGCCGTTTTCCTGCAGGAACAAGGTGGGCTTGGCTCACTCTGGAGAGGCTGCAGCCACCACAAAGCCTCTCTGTGCCCAGCTGCTCTGCTCTGAGCCACAGCACACACCTGAGCCCTCCCCAGCAGGGTCCAGAGCCAGGGTGGCTTCCCAGGGGATGGGAAATCAGGGCAGGGCAGGGCACTGCCCCTTCCCAAGCACCACTCCCAGTTTCCACACCAGCATTGTAAAGGATGTGCTGAGTGGGAACTGCCCTGAGGAAAATCCAGCTCTGAGCACAGCAGTGCAGTGAAATCAGCACAAGACTCCCAAGATTTATGGACACGTCACTTACCCAAGGTTCTTTTTCCCCTCTACAACCTCGTTGTGCAGCAATATTTGTGAGGGGATGCTCTGCAAGCTCCCAGCATTGTTCCTTTGACCATCTTGAGAGCTGAGGAAGAGGAGGAAAACATGTCTGGAGGCTGATGCAGCTCTTGGAACTGGGAGGGAGCTGCTGGATCCTGTGTCTTTTGGGACATGGCTCCTGTGGGAATGGTTTGCAAATCTTTCAGTGTCAATTTGCTTCCAGATTTTTGCAAAACCCCAAACATTGAAAAAAAAAAAAAAAAAAAAAAAAAAAAAAAAAAAAAAAAGTCTTTTCCAGGATATTTCGTTACCAGGGTGCTTTAATCTCCCACAAGTTTTGTAAGAAGAGGCAGAATGAGAGGAGGAATAGGAAGAAAAAGCTCAAAATCTTGTGGTCAATTAATAGGGCAGCACTTTGAAATGTGTTATTGAGCTGGACAGTGATAAATTTGGGATTGGTTAGCAGCAGTAAGTCACTGTCTGCCTCTCTGAGTGCTTTTGTTACCATTTGCTATTAAAAGCATATGTTAGTGAGTAATATAAAAACATTCATCACAATAGTCCTCCTCCAAAACCAGTCATAGATCTGTCAGCTTCTAGGTGGCCAGAAGAGCTCCAGCCCAGGAAAAAAAAAAAAGCCAGATAAATTCAGAAAGACCATGAAGAATATTCTATACCAGCAAAGCAAAGACATTCCTAGAAGAATTCACATTCAACTAAAAAAAAAAAAAAAATAAATAAAGCTAAAATCGTTTTGGGTAACCAAACGTGGTGCTGAGGAACACAACAGGGAGGGTGAGCTTTGGTCTGGATGAATTTGAGGCAGACAAAAAGAATGCAAACCGTGCCCAAAAGCTGCTGGGCTTGGATGTGGCAAACCAGGAGTGCCAAGCACGGGCAGGGAGCAGCAGCTGCGTGAGGAGGGGCAGGGGAGCTGCTCCTGTGCCTGCAGGGCTGACCTGGGGCTGGCACCGAGAGGGATGGGTGGGCCAGCAACGGGGCAGCAGTGCTGCAGGAAACGCTGAACTGCTGCTTTTGGCACCTCCGAGGGCTTCTGGTGGCTCAGAACAAATGTGAAAGTGGTTTTAGGCTGCGAGCTGGAAGCAGACCAGTGGAGTTCCTTTGCTAACGTGGTTCAATGTGAATTTCTCCTGCACCAGCCCAGGCGCCTTGTGCTCCTCCCCAAAGCTCGTTCTGCTGCGTGCAGGAATCTCTGTGCTGAGAGAGGGCTTTTAGTACAAAGAAAGCTGCAACTAAACAGCAAATAAATCAGCAGTGCATCCTCCCAAAGTTTGCAATCTACTCTCAAGCTCCCCCCTCCTCTTATTTCTGAAAGGATTCGAGTAAAACACAGAATCAAACCCAGAGGTTTTCAAACCTTCTCTGATTCTCTCAATTGCCAGAGCAGCCTTTTCACGGAGTGAAGCCACGCAGAAGGATTCACACTCTTTGAGTATGACCCTTGGCATGTGGAATAAGAATTGTTTTTAAAGCAGATACTCATTGTTTGTGCACAATGGACTTATATTTAGCCAAGAAACCCATGTTTTAAATTGAAATTCTCTTGGAAAAACAATAGCTTAAATTAGAGGGGGAATGTTTGCAAAACTGAGAAACATTTGGATGGTTCTGGAGATTTCACTTTACCACCCCTTGGGTTGCTCATGCAAAGATCTGTCCCTTTGCATGGTGCCCAGAGATTGTTATTTCCACACCAAATTTTTTAGATTTATTTACTGCTCTGTGTTGCTTTTGGCTCTGTTTTTTAGAAGATTTTCTATTTATATTGTTGTTGGCCCTCCTACACTTCTTCAGAGACGAAGCCTGCTAAAAATAAAAATATTTGCCATGACCATAGTGTCTGTCACAGGAGGATGTCAGAGCGCCTTAAAACTGGTTGTAATTATTCCTCATGCATTTGTACAAAAGGAGTAAGGGATGAGCAGAACCAGAGAGACCTTGCTAAGATCCCAGCACATTGGGAAAATGTTTCTCCTTCTGCCTAGCTCTGGCAGAAAGGATTTTTCCTCCAGAAGTCCATTTGTAACCATAACATTTGTCTCTGGTACATCTTTCACGAATATATGATGTTAGGGGGATTTGGAAGGAGAAGCAGGGCTCTTTTTAGAGCAGAAATGGGAAATGTGCTGTGGGGAAATGCCAGGGGCTGTGGCAGATGCTGAGACAAAACTCGTGGCTGCTGGCTCGTGCACACATCCCTGAATTGACTCCAACCAGCAAAAACTGATCCCTGCAGCTCTCTCTGCCCCTCTGGGTTGCAAACTTGGGGCCCAAAGGTCATTTCCCACACTGCACTCAACAAAAATTGTCTTTGAAGCACTTTCCTGCTCCCAGGAGCTGAACAGCTCAAAGGTGGGCAAGGCAAAAGAGGAGGAGATAAGAAAGGACCAGAAATGAGTGTGGTGTGCTTGAGGAACCAGCCTGGGTCTGTGTGCTCAGAATTCCACCTTGCTGAGTTTAAAGGAATTAAAAGTGCATCTCTGTGCTCCAGCAGGGACCTCTGAAGACATTTGGGGACAAGACCACGATTTTAGCCCCACAATTCTGCTCAGCACTGCGTTGTTCAGATCCTGAGGCCAAAGGGCAAGGAAATGTCCTCAGATGCTGCTGAGACAGCTGTGATAAATCATCTTTGATTCTATTTTGGGATGTAAGAGAGATGAACATTCAAACACATACCTCAGTCTGGTCAAACACTGCACAGATTTCACAGCTTCTGCATTTCCCGACCCTGATTTTAAAGCACTGCCATTCATGGCAACTCCGTAAGGAGCACGTGGGCCTTTTCACTTATGGGATATTTTGTAAGGATTGGGGGTTTTGTGTCCCTGAAGCCTGTCCCTGGGGAGTCTGGAGCAGCTGACGTGGGAAGTCCAACGTGTGTACGAGGACAGCGCTGCGGGCGAGCAGCTCAAATAGAACGGAAACATCTTGGCCTCATAAAAAAGTCTGTGCTTTGGAAACAGAACCCTTCTCCCTTCCCCACAGATATTCCCGATATTCCCTTCCCACAGGGTCAGGGCTGGAGTGTGGAAACAGCCCTGGGCCTGCTGGGATTCTGAGCAGGGTGACGAGGAGGGGCTGGGTGAGGGGATTTACAGAGCCAGGACCCCCACTTGCATAAGGAAGAGATGAGACCCCGGGGTGATGCAAGCATGAAGCAGATTTATTGATTCCTGTGACAAACAGAGGACACACCTCAGAATTTTAAAGTTTAATAATAATACTGAGATAACAAAAGGACAAATATTTCCAGCAGTGGGGTGCCTTTAAAATCCAGGTCTCTATATCTCTATATCCAGGTACGTTGCTGGGATTACATACATGTTCATTAGTTTATACAGTATTTAAACATTCCTAAGAGTTTTTGATGTTACTGTGGTTCTTTGATTTTTTTCTCATCTTTGTTTATCTGCATGACATCAAAAATTTTATTTCTTCCCATGATTTAATTCCTGTTGTTTCACCTCCTCTTGATAAGAGAAAATAAGGAATTCTCCTCCCATCCTCTCTGGTGCTCTGATTCATGTACTGTTATTTTTATCACTTGGACTGGTCAATTAATGGATGATCTTACACAGCTCTTTTAGTTAAAAAAGTTAAAAGTTTAGTTAAAAAAGTTAAAAGTTCAGTTAAAGACTTTTTCACATCTCATCTTATGTTCAGGTCTGTTCATCACGTTACCATTTCCACAAGTGATACACAGATATTATATCCATTACACTATTATTCCTAAAAGCAGCACAATACATACTTAAGCTGTTATATTAACAAGCTGCTAAAAAGGAGATATAATGTATAACATATCAATTTATGATCACTAACAAAAAGCAAAAGCCAATATATAAGTGCAAAAGCCAACATTATTTAGTCATTTTGAACAATTCCACATACCAATATATAAACCTTTTCAACTGTAGCTAAAACCAGCACAATCACACAATTGGTGTTTCTAATCAGAAATTACTTAAATTAATTACTCAATCAGGGCTCTGCAGAGAGCTCAGATTGCTAGGGTTAGCTGTAGGGATCTGCAAGCAGTTCCTCTGATTGCACTGAGTGCTACTCGGGGCAAATCTGCAGCTTGATCTTTAGATCAGTCATGAGGGGAGTCCCTTGTTAGGTTTGTGATTGTCAGTTGTGCCTGGGGTCCCCTGGTATATGACTCCATTTATTCAGGAATTTTTTCCACTGTAAGTCTCATAAAATATATTGTGAACTTGTTAATATTACAGAAGAAAGGTGTTTACAATCATATGGTGTCGTGTTTACATTATTGTATATTGTTTATAAAAGTTGTTTAAGGTGAACTTAACTAGACTGTCCGAGCCTGAGCTGAGAGCTGTGGAGCCCAGGCACTCTCCAGCAATGTGTTCATGGCATGGGAGGAGTCCCAGCAATCCTGGGCCCTGGGTTAAAGCCAGGCCTAGGAGCTGCCAGCTCAGCCTAAAGCCCTGCCTGCAGCCCCTGCTCTGGGACAGGGCATTACAGATTTGATTACAGATTAGATATTTTTCTTGCTGAGTATCTTAATACCCAACAACCAATCACATCACACACAATCCCTTTACCATCACCTAGAGCCCATCAGAACTACTGATATTACCAGATTATGGCAGTAACCAGCCCAGCACAGCAGTTAGGATGTTGTATTTTAAGCTGAAAACTTGTTTATCTGTTTTTCTGCAGTGGAAAATTCTTCTTACTTGGTAAAAACATGTTTTCTGTTTTTCTGTGCTTTTTTTGAGATTTATCTTTACTTGATAAAAACATGCTCTTGTTTGTAGTCACTTATCCTTTGCTCTTAGCCATAAAATCTCTTTCCAACTCATCCCAACCTTTGTCCAGTGACCACCAGCTCAGCAATCTTTATTTCCAGACATCTTTTGTTCTTCTATATGAAAACCTGCTTTCATTTCTAAAGAACCTTCTGCTAAGCATTCGTATTTGTAAAACTTCCCTGTTAAACTTTCATTTTTTCCCAGCACTAGACTCTTCTATTGTTTGTTTCAAGTTCTTAACATCATCGTGACTTACTGGCTCTCATCTTGGATTTGCCCCAGCACGGCTGGGATGAATAGGGATTATTTGAAGACGTGCAGCCTTGCATGATTTATCTTAAACAAAGCACACCAAGTGCATCTTTTGCTTCTGCATTCAGGGTTGTGGACACTGAGACCGATCAGAGAAGAAGAAGCAGTTGAACTTCCCAGGACTGGTCCTGGGAAAGCACAAGGAAATAATGCCAACAAGCCTAGCACCTGTTGTTTTGTGAAGTGCACAGCGTGAGGAAGGTGGGGTTGTGCTGGGATGTTCACCATGGGCTGGTGTCCTCCTTGACCAATACTCTCTATTTTCTAGGCTGTGTAGCACATTGTAAAAGTGTAGTCTCGTTTTCCAACCTGAAGTTTCTGAGTTTCTAAAGCTCTGGTTTTCTGATGTTTGGGTTTTCAGAAATTTGTTCCCAGAGAGAGAACATAAACACCAGGGGATTGTTTTTGTAACAGTATTCATGTTGTGAATTCTTTCTGGGATGCCCTCTGGTTTGACCAATGTGAGTGAAGAATGTCTTTCTTTCACCAGTCACAGTGGTCTGTGGGAAATGGTATATAAGGGGAACGATCCCAAAAAAATAAATTCATTCTTCACACAGCCTTTGAGAGAAAAAAATCACAGGAGTCTTGTCGTCTGTTGAATCCCACAGCGACATCGAAGTGCTCGTGCACTTTAATAAAGTGAACTTTTTGCCTTCTGAGAAATTCTGTGTTGCTGTTCTTTGCTGCTCCTGGCTCAACAGTGACACAGGGCTCTGCCTTGGCCAGCCAGGGCTCGTGCCTGCCAAGCTCAGAGCACCCACCTCAGTCTGGAGCTGTGTTGTCCCTGAAAATCAGCCTTCTGATTTGTTTTAGTATAGTGGAGTCAGTTCTCATGAATTGTAAGATAAACAAGAATCATGTTTGCATTCTTTTGTAAAAGATATCACCTGATGGACTTCTCAAGTGAGCAGTGGAGATGGAGAGGTGGGAACTGCTCTGTCCAATCTCTGATCACTGTCCAGAAACTGAGAGATACGAGGTCAACAATAAACTGGAGACTTCCTTTGTTCTTCTCTGCCTGAACCCCTGCTGTGTGTGTTGCTGTGTGTTTCTATCTGTGTCACAGTAACAGAGCTGAGCCCTCCTGCTGCCTCTGGACAGCCCTCGGGTCAGCCACAGCCCCAATTCCTGCCTCCCCTCTGATCCCAAGGGCTGTTCCTCCCAGATGCAGTGTCAGGGCTCTGTGCTGTCCCAGAACATCTCCCACTCCTCCTCCCTGGATTTCCAAAGGGCACTGCTGTCACTCCCAGCTCCCCGAGTGTAGTCTGGTTTTTCCAGGCCTGCAGTTTCTAAGTTTCTGTTTCTTTGTCTTGGGTTCTTTGTTTTGGGTTTTTTGAAGCCTGTTCTCACAGCTTGAACATAAACATCAGTCTGTGTTTATGGAATGAAATCTTGTGTTTGGGATCCTTTCTATGGGACTTTCTTTAGTGTCCCTCTGGTTTGGCCAGTGTGGGTGAAGAGTTCTGTCCTTTGCTCTCCAGTCACAGTGGCCTGTCCACAAATGTATAAAAAGGGACCATTGCTTTAATGACTTTATTGACTCCAATAAACTGGAGTCAGACCATGCTTTGAGAGGAATTTGTGTCGTGTTGTTCCTCGTCACAGCAACACCCCAGAGCCTCTCTGTGCCCTGGGGCAGCAGCACCATCCTGCTCCAGCACAGGAGCCTGTGACGGGTGCCCACAGCCTCAGGAAGGAGCCTGGGAATGGCAGAGTTCCCTCGGGCACCTCCAGGGGTTTTGGCACTCTGGGGTGGCCCTGGTGTGCCCTGGTGGGGTTTTGGGGACATCCCCCAGTTCCAGCCCCGTGGGGATGCTGCCTCCCTCCAGGGTCACCAGGGACCCTTGCAGTGCCCGTCCCAGGGGCCCCCAGCCTCCTCCTGAGCCCCGGGAATCAGGGATACCCTGGGTGGGAAGGGGCCCACAGGGACCATGGGATCACAGACATGGAATGTTACAGGCTGGGAGGGACCCTAAGATCATCCAGGTCCCTGGCAGGGACACCTTCCCCAATCCCCAATCCCAGTGTCCAGCCCGGCCTCGGGCACTGCCAGGGAGCCAGGGGCAGCCACAGCTGCTCTGGGAAGCCTGTTCCCCATCCTGATCCCATTCCCCATGCCTGTCCCATTCCCTTTCTCGTTCCAATTCCCATTCCCGATCCCTTCCCCATTCCCATTCCCATTCCCCATGCCTGTCCCATTCCCTTTCTCGTTCCAATTCACCATTCCCATTCCCTTCCATTCCCTTGCCATTCCCTTTTCCATTCCTCCCATTCCCGTTCCCATTCCCTTCCTGTTCCCATTCCCACTCCCATTCCCGTTCCCATTCCTTCCTGTTCCCATTCCCTTCCCGTTCCATTCCTGTTTCCATTCCCATCATCCCGTTCCCATTCCTTCCCGTTCCCATTGCCTTGTTCCATTCCCATTCCCATTCCCGTTCCCATTCCTTCCCGTCCCATTCCTTTCCTTCCCATTCCCTTCTTCCCACTCCCATTCCCGTTCCCATTCCCTTTCCTGTTCCCATTCCCATTTTCCCTTCCCATTCCCGTTCCCATTCCCCTTCCCTTCCCGTTCCTTCCCATTCCCATTCCCATTCCCCTTCCCGTTCCCCTTCCCATTCCCCCGGACCAAGAACGCCCCGGAACGGTGTTTGCGCGGCGCGGGCGGCGCCGTTTGCGCGCGCACGGCCGGGCCGGTTAGCGGCTGCGCGGCCGGCGCTGGCAGTCGCGGCCCAAGATGGCGGCGGCCGGGGGCGGATGGAGGCGCTGGTGACGGTGCGGAGACTCGCCGCCGTCTGTACCATGGTGAGAGCGGCGCCGCCGCGGGGCCGCTCCTCTCGGCTCCCGGCCGTGTGCCCCGCGCCCGGCGGCGGGGAGGGGCCCGCCCGCCGCCCTGCGAGCCGCAGCAGCGCTTCAGCCCCCGCGCCGCGGCAGGCCCTGCTGCCGGCGGCGGCCCCGCGCGCCTCAGGGGCCGGGGCGGAGCGGCCGTGCCGGGGGAGCGCGGCCGGGCCGGGCGCGGGTGCCAGCCCGGCCGGGGCTGGCAGGGACCGCGAGAACCGGCCTGAAATGCCGCTGGGGAAGGTGGCGGCTCGGCGGAACCGCGGGCTGGGCGCTGCCGGTGGGTGTGCCTGCTGTGCCCTGAAACCTTCTCCGCGCTGCTGCTTTTCGGAGAGAAAGGGAATTATCGAGCACTAATCGGCCTGGTGCCCAGGTTGTTGTGATAACCGAGTTCATTTGAAAGCTCGTTGGACTCGTTTCTCTCGGCTCTGCAATCGCTCCACGTGCATGCGTGTACCGGGGCCCGGCCCTGCTGCCGCGGACCGAGGCAGGCTGCCGATCGCGTGATTAGGCAGAATTTGTAATGAAGTTTGGCTGCTGTGTAAACAGAGCCCGGCGAGGGGCTGGGCTGGCGCCGGGGCGCAGCTGACTCACGGGGAGATACGGCACGGACGGCACGGAACCTTCTGGGAGGAGCTGCAATTCCCAAATCCAGCCGAGGGTCAGCCTGGGGGCCCACTTGGAGCAGTTGTGGTTTTCGTACCCCCCGTTTTCATTGCCCCAAGGGCACGGTTCCCTCTCCCTTCTCAGCAGGGGCAGTTTCCTGGCTCTGTTTTCACCTGTGTGGAGAAGGAACGGGATTTTCCTTCTTTTCCATGCGGGTGCTGACTCCCAGTGTAACTCCAGTTCACCCAGTACAAACTGGTGTTTGCAGTTCACACCCCTCCCAAGGGACATTTCCTTTTCCAATCCCTGCCCATGGAGACCTCATGGGTGTCTTTGGGAAAAGACTTCCCAGGACTTTCTCCTTCCCTAATCTCACTAAATGTGTTTTTTCCCCTACATAATTTGTATTTTTTCCTTGCCCATCACAGACACAGGTGAGGTTAAGGCCAGGAGAGGTGAGTCAGGGCTTTGCTGTGCAGTTCTGCACCCCAGAGGCGAGGGATTGACTCAGTCCCTGGAATATTTTGGATGCATTCCTGAGAGCAGCTGACTGAGCCTGGGATTGAGAGGGCAGGTGGAAGGCAGAGAATTCCCTGGGATTGTGCAGCCAGACCTGAGCACATCCCAGTGGGATTTCTGCAGTTTTGCTCCTGTGCTTGCCTGGATTTTGGTTGGGATGGTGGATGGAAGCTGGGCAGGTGCTCCAGCCTCTTCCTCCTGAAGTTCTGGGGCTGTTCTTTTCCAAGAAACTTCTCCGTGTTGCAGCTCTGGTCCTCATTTTTTTCAAGTGGAGAATTTGCTGTTTCAGTTCTGGGCAGAAATTGTAGAGCAGTGCTGGTAGCACCGAATAATTTCATGAAACTGGCTTCCAAATTTCTTAATTAGTGTTTAATGAGCTGCTGTGGCAGCATCAGTGGTTTAGATGCATGTGTAAACTTACTGTCAGTATTAACATTTATTCCCTCATCTAGCCCAGGAACTTAAGATTTGGGTGCTGTATTTTAAAACTGGATCAGTTTATTTGCATGTCCAGGAAGTAAAAATACTGTTTGGCTTGTCATAAGGGTATATGAAAAACCTGAGCATTCTTCATAAATACAAAGTCCCTTTGGGAACTGATTTCCTCAGGATTATGTTAACCTGGAGTGATTGTACAGGTTTTTACATATTTTTTTAGTGAAATATACAGCTTTTACCAGCATTTCCAGTCATCATCTGTGCTCTGAGCTGGAAAAGTGAACTCCAGGTTTGTGACATTTTCAGATCCCTTGACCTCACAGGGACTGCTGTTCCTTTGCTCCTCAGCCACTCCATTCTTCTCCAATGCCTCTTTAAAAATTCAGTTCTGAGCCTGAGCTCACCAGCTGCCACTAATGATTTTGAACTTGAACCATCTCCCCCTCCCTAAAATAACTTGCCCATGTTTCAGCACTGCTGTGCCCAGGGCTGGTGGCATTTCCTCCACTCTGTCCCTTCCCCAGGATTTCATCACATTCCTGTGGCAGCTCCAGCCTGGCCAGGGCTGGGAGCTGGGAGGGAGCAGGGATTGTTCCTTTGGATGTGATTCATGGCTTGGGGAGGCTGTGGCACCACAGGGGCAGCACAGCCATGGCCAGGGCTCTGCTGCCCTGCCCCAGGTTTGGGTCCCAGCCCTTCCCTTTGGGCTTTGGGGCTTTTTCCTTCTGTTTGCAGGCAACTGCAGGGTTGAGGGAAATGGCACTGCTGAGCCTTTTTGCCTTAAAAAATCTGCAGTTGCTGTTTCAGAAGTGTTGAAACTGTGACTCTGGGGTGAGCAGGTGGGGATCCTCTCTTGGCTGAGGAGGGCACAACTCCATGGGTCTGACTGCATCCTCTAACCCAGGGTGTGTTTTCTGTGCTCTGACACAGTTGGAGAAGTGAGGTTTCGAGTCAGAACTTGAGGATTTTGTTGAACTTTTAGAAAAGGAGACCAGAACTTGAGAAAGGAGCAAGGTGCAAAGGCCAGAGCTGGGCTTTTCCTCTCTGGCAGCTTGTGAGCAGAACATTGTCACTTTGCAGGCAATTAGGGCCACTTCCTCTGGATTCCTGTCTAATTATGTGTTAAACCTGTAGGACATGTCTGAAGAACTCCAATCCAGGCTACAAATTGGGGGTTAATCTGACATACCCTGAATCAGGACATCATTATTGACCAGTGCTGGAGGGCAGGTGGCTGCAGCATTTGTAACTCACACATTTCCATTTGGCACCTGAATAATTTACACTGGGCAGCTCAAGCAGGGCTCTGGTGTGTAATGTCACCTCCCTGCTGTCACCTGTAGGACTTTGGTTTGGCTTTATCAGAGAATTAACATTTATAGCATTTATTTTTATCACTGGGAGAAGGGAGGATGGAAGTAGAGCTGGCTAAGCAGATTTCTGTCTCCAGCAGTTCCCTGCTTCTTGACTGACTTGTGAAGCTGAAAGAAACAAAATATTCAGCTTTGCACCTAAAACCCAGCCTGAGAATAATTGTTTTAGGGGGGAAAGAAATAGAGAACCCTTTGGAAAGCAGGGGGGAGGTCACCTCAAGGTTTTCCCACGTTTGTTCTGTGGTTTAATGCTGTGTGTGATGGGGGTTTATGGCTGCACGTTTGGGGTTCTGACAGTTTGGGGCTGGAAGCAAAGCCAGGCTGCAGTTCAGGTTCCCTTGGAGTGAGCTTTAGGATTTTACAGGAGTCCTGAACACATAAATGAGCTTTTTGTGCTGTTCTGGTGTCTGCTTGGACTGTCTGTGAACTTTCAAAACTTCTTGTTTTAATTGTCCTCAGGAAAATGGGAGATCTTTAGGGCTGCCAACTGTGTTGTGCCATGGAATTGAGGAAGCTGGGCAGTCCACGGATCATTTGTTCAAAGTACACACTGATTATATGAGAGAGCTTCTACTTCACAGCTGCTGCCATTTGAAAATGGTAAAATCTGGGGAAAGATGCTAAAATACCAGAGTGTAGCTTGTTCAAGATGTGCTCTGTGTTATTGCATCTCTTTTGTTTGGTTCTTTAATCAGGGTTTAGAGCAAATGTTTTTATTGCCTTGCATTCATCTGTTTATGTGCACATCACTCCCTGGCTTGTTGCTGTTATAAAAGAAATGGCTTTCAGTGCTTGCTCCAGCAGATGTCATCTTGGGGATTCCTGCACTTGCTGCCAAAATAAAAGGCAGCACTGTGCATTATTATGGTTTGTTTCTATGTTGTATTTTATATTTTCAGCTCCTTTTATAGTGGATACTTCATTTGGGCTTTTAAAACAGGTGGTGATAAACTTTGTTACAAAAGGACAAGAGGGGATGGGTTTAAACTAAAAGTGAGTTGATTTAGAGTAGAAAGGAAGGAATTTTTTCCGTAAAGGGTGGTAAAGCCCTGGCACAGGGTGCCCAGAGCAGCTGAGGGTGCCCCTGGCTCCCTGGCAGTGTCCCAGGCCAGCCTGGACAGGGCTTGGAGCAGCTGGAGCAGGGGAAGGTGTCCCTGCCATGGCAGGGGGTGACACTGGATGGGCTCTAAGTTCCCTTCCAACCTCAGCTATTTATGATTTATCCCCTTACCCTCTCACTGAGGTGAGAGCACTGACCTGTGAATGTATTTCCCCTTCCAGACCCATTGATTGGCCCCACAGCTGAGTTTTACTGCTCTGTGCCTGTGTAATGTCTGCAGTTACAACCTATTTATTAATGAAACATAAATCTGTTTAGAAACTTCACCTTCCCTCAGCATCCACTTCCTCACTCTCCACAGCATTGTCCCTCTTCCCTTTGATGTGTGAGGCTCCTGATAAAATCTCCTGCCAGCTCAGGAAAGAACAATGCTGGTAAACACTGGGCCTTGCACAGCTGGGAGCTGTTTGTGTTCCTTCTCCTGGAGCCCAGGGAGCTTCAGGATCCCTGGGAGCTGGGCTGGCACAGCCTCCCCCTCTGTGCTGCTGGGGCACTGGGAGCAGCAGCGGGGAGGAATCAGAGGCTGGACTGGGAGCAGGGCTGGTGTGGGAGGCAGAGACTGGGATGGACTGGGAGCAGGGCTGGTGTGGGAGGCAGAGACTGGGATGGACTGGGAGCAGGGCTGGTGTGGGAGGCAGGGACTGGGATGGACTGGGAGCAGGGCTGGTGTGGGAGGCAGAGACTGGGATGGACTGGGAGCAGGGCTGGTGTGGGAGGCAGGGACTGGGATGGACTGGGAGCAGGGCTGGTGTGGGAGGCAGGGACTGGGATGGACTGGGAGCAGGGCTGGTGTGGGAGGCCGTGGCTGAGGAAGGTCGAATGGACTTGGAGGGCCTAGGATGAATTGGCTGGAATTAATGGTGTGGGAGGCAGAGGCTGGGATGGACTGGGAGCAGCGGGCTGAGGGGATGAGCTGCTGGCCCAGCTCAGCACTGGCAGTGGCTGTGCTGTCCCCAGGGGCTGTTGTGCTGTCTCAGTGGCTGTGCTGTCCCCAGGGGCTGTTGTGCTGTCTCAGTGGCTGTGCTGTCCCCAGGGGCTGTTGTGCTGTCCCCAGGGGCTGTTGTGCTGTCCCCAAGGGCTGTTGTGCTGTCCCTGCCTGTTCTCCAGCAGTATCCCCCTGTCCCTGTCCCTCCCAGAGCCCAGCTGTGCTGTCCCACTGGCACAGCTGCCAGGGGAGGCTTTCCAGGAATGTGGCCCCTGCCTTGCCTTGGCAGGAGGATCCCGTGGGCCTTCAGGAGCAGCTCCCCCGGGATAAACACAGGCTTGGAGGGGATTACAGAGCTCCTGCCTTCACTGATGGAAACCCACTCAGTTAAGGCTTCAGAGGAGAGAACTCCTTTGGAATGACAGCACTTGGGAGTTCCTTGGGGAGCTCAGGGAGCTTTCCTCCCTGCTGGAAACAGGCACAGCCTTCCCAGGAGGCAGAATTCCATGGCACAGCCTTCCCAGGAGGCAGAATTCCATGGCACAGCCTTCCCAGGAGGGGGATTCCGTGGCCCTGGGAGGGGTGGAGCCCTGGGTAGTCGGTGCCACTGCTCCTTTCAGGATTGTCAGTCCTTTTGGGGTGCTTGTGCAGGCAGTGCTGCAGTCCAAGGCTCAGTTGCCAGTAATTTGTTCTGCCTGGGGCCCAGACATCCCTCCCAGATCCCTGGAAAGGCCTTTCAAGCCCCAGCTGACAGCTCTTTTATCTGACTGCAGTGCTCCCCAGCCGAGGGGTTTTACAGGATGGGCAAAGCAGCATCTAAGCTGTGTTTAGCAAACCATGACAGTGTGTTCTGTAAACTCACAGCAGTACAACCCCAATCTGCTCCATTTCCACTTCCCCCCAGGGCCATTTGAATAGTCCTGAAGCTGGAACTATTATCTCAGCAAATACAGCAAGTGCAGGCAGAACTTCTGCTTCAGCTCATGCTGATTTTTTTCCTGAAAGGTTTTAAGTAGCTCTGGCTTGGCCTACTTGTTTCTTTTTTTTCCTCTTTTATGTTTTGATTTGTTTATTCACTCCTAAAACAACTCCTCAGCAGTGATTTAAGCAGCTCCTCTAATCTGAAGTGCTGGTGTCCCTTGGAGCCTTTCTGCCCAACCTGAGAGCTTCTTCCCAGCTTGTTTTAAAGGCTAAATCTTCTCCTGCTCTCATTTGTTAAAAGGAAAAAAAGGAAACAGCCTTTTAAAGGAAACAGCCCAATGAGTAATTAGAGAGCAAGACTTGTGCTCCAGGCATGTCCTGGACACTTAAATGCTGGGGGTGTTTTCCCACATTTCCAAAAAAAAAAAAAAAAAGCATTTTTTTTGCATTTGTTTAAGGGAAATGTTTTTTGCAGGCAGGTGTTCAGTGGGAAGCAGCTGGTTCCAGTCCAGGAGTTAGGCTGGTGTGGAATCCAAGCCAGAATTTCCTCAGGGATTTGATTTCATCAGGTTTTTACCCCAGTGATGCTACACTGCATCCAGCTGCAGTGCTAAGTTAGAGATCCCTGAGTTAGGAGCCTTCAGTTCCTTCATTTGAACTGATTGAGATTCATTACAAAGAGAGAAATGCCTAAAAGTCAGGTAATGTGGAAATTAATATTTTGTGCTGAGCTAAAATAATAGTGATTCTCCTTAAAGAAAGGCTGAATCTTCCAATTTGCATGGGCTGTATGGAGAGGGCTTTAAATTAACTGATTGGTAAAAGTGAGCTAATGGAATTAATTAGTCCTGGGTGTGTTTTAGCAGCTGAAGGGTGGAGGCAATCCTGTGTATTCAACAGGATACAGTGAACAGATAGAAAATTTTCTGAAATTTTGGAAGACACATGCAGATTTTAAAAGTTCTCTTCTGACAATCTGCCACTGTCCACAAATGAACTGTAAATGGAGCATTTGTTGGGGTCTGTATATTTATCTGTGTCCATCTAAAGTAGTGGAGAGCCCAGAATAAGCACAGCAAAATTAAACAAAAAAAATTGACTTCTTGTAGATTTTGGCAGAATCAATATTGAAAAAAACCCAGACTGTAAGTTTGCAGTTGTATTTTTGAAAATATTGGAAGGACTTCACCATTTTAGTTGATTTCCTTGTACTTTAAGCAGCTGTTTCATCCCTGTTAAAACCCATAAACTAAAACCTCGTGAAGCATTTGTTTGACAAGCCTTTCTGAATTTCTGTGTATGTCAGTGACACCAAAGAAATCTCGAGTATTTTTTGTCATTCTGTTGGTTATGGGATGGTTCTGGACCCACTGGCAATTAATCCTGTGTAATGAGAGCCCTCAGAACTTGCCAGAGGTAAATGCCAGGAACTCTGAGGGCAGTGGGATCTCCCCCCTCCTGACCCTTGCCCTCCTTTGTGGGTTTTCCCTCATTTCCAGCCCCAGTGCTCACTGTTCGCTGAGCAGCAGCACAGCACTGACCTGATTATTTGGACAGAAATAACAGAATTGCAGTGAGCATCCTGACCCAGAGCTAGGCTAATTTTGATCCTTTTTTTTTTTCCTGGAGCTGCAGCAGCAGCTGCTCCATGCTCAGAAGGTCTCC
Source organism: Sitta carolinensis (assembly GCA_032173965.1). Lineage (NCBI taxonomy): Eukaryota > Metazoa > Chordata > Aves > Passeriformes > Sittidae > Sitta > Sitta carolinensis. The sequence goes on from CM063286.1 coordinate 17,147,772, forward strand.
TCACACCCTTCTTTCTGCTTTCTACCCATCCTCACATGTGCAGAGTTCCCTCCAGAGCAGCAGAAAGCGGATATTGGGGGATGGAAATGTGGATTCCAGCCGAGCTGGGAGGTGTCAGTTCAGGATAAAAAATGGCTAGTCTGTAATAGCAGTGCTAATTCCCAGCCAAGGTTTGTGATGGCTCAGGATTTCACTGAAACTTAGTAAAACTCATATTACTGAAAAGGGCAGAGGTTGTAACTGGAAGCAGGAGCCACGAGGGTGCTGGAAATGTGGAATTCTCAGCTGCCAGCAGCTCCCCTTCTGAGCTGGGGGGTTGGTCTGAATCACTCCCAGCTTTTGTTCATCCACAGCTTCACCCAAACTCTGCCACTCGGAGCCTAATTGCAATTTCTGCCATAAAGTTAATTAGTATAATAGAGGGTACACTGAGCACTCCTCTTCCCTGATTCCTGTCAGATGAGCGGATGTGACCTCTGAGCCTTTGGTCTGCAAGGAGAATTACAAATCCAGTAAGTTTAAGGTCACCAAGTATTGAAGCCCGTGGAAACTTGATATAGTTCCAGTTTCTGAAATCAATTAAATCTAGGCTATTGCAAAATACTCATTTCTTCACAGGAATGGGATTTTTTTTTGCTAAAAAAGAGCCAATAATGCCTAATTATCCTTCTCTGTGATCACCTTTTGGTGCTGCAGTGAGTTACCACTGGCTAAGAAACAGAAGTCTGCTACTATTTATTCCACTCTCATGGTGCACTGAACTGGAAATAAATCTTTAAGACTTCTCTCCTGAGTAAAAATCACTCAGAGCTTACAAGCTGGAAGAGTTGACAGCTCTCTCTTCTGGTTTTGTTGTGTTACTGAGTTCAAGTTTCCAGGACACTGTGGGATCAGTGCCTCAGTATGGCTTGGTTAGACAGCTCCCTCAGGTAAGGGGGTTTGAAACTGCTCTTTTCACATCCCTTTTCTTAAAATGCCACAAAGCTTGCCTTGGCTGTTCTCTGGGTAAGCATTAGTCTACCCCAGTGCTGTTTTCTCATCCAGATCTGAGTGTGCAATGGAGCCCCAGAATCACTGAGGTTGGAAAAGGTCTCGAGTCCACCTGCCAAAGCCCAGAGCATTGAGTGCCACATCCAGCCTTGCCTTGCCCTTGGAAATCAAGATATTGCTGTGATGTCCCTCACTGTGTTGGTATGAAAAAGTGAGGCAAGCTTGAATATTAGCAATTCCCTGTGCTGTTTGATACTTTAATATTTGGGGTATTAGATTTTTGTGTGTTCTTTGCCTTTTCAGTGAGCACCAATGTTCTTGGACAGACCCTTCTTTTAATGAGCTGATCTGCAAAAAGTGAAATGGCTGCAGCTATGACAGGAAATATTGTACTGTTGTGTTCTGGAGGTTTTCTTGGCCACTTTTCCCTGTGTGTATTCCTGCTAAGGTGGTGACAGTCGTGATGGGCCAGGCGGTTTTTCACTTCCCTGTTTGATTGAGAATTCCAGACCTGTCCCAGCTGGAAGATTTGTCCACCTGCCACAGATCACAGGAATATTTCCTCCAAGAAACAAGCCACACTTCATCATTTTGGAAACAGAAAACTCACATCTTGGCCAGAATTAAAACTCTAATTGATCTTTAATCTAAAAACCCAAAGTGGTAAGTGTCCATAATAGGAACATTTATTTTATTACTTGGGGAATTAAGAAATGCACCTCTTTGGGGTGCCACAGCCAAAGTGTCCTGCATCTTGGGGTACTTTGCACTCCTAAACCCAGAAGAAAATCAATACAGTTTTGCTAAACTCTGTCAGGAAAAAAATCCCTCACCTGCAGCAATTGAGGTTGAACAGGCCAGCTAAGCAAACACTAAAAACTAAAATACAGCTGGAAATAAAGATTACTGCAGGAGATTAGAACTGACTTCTCCCTGCTAATGCAAGGCAAACCAATGAATGTTTTAACGAGCCCAGGACAGCCTTGACTTTCAGGTGCAAGGAAATGCTCTCAAGGAACTCTTCTGCTCTGCCTCAGGACCATCAAACCCAGATTTACACAACACACAATCACCCCAGGAGTAATTTACCCCAGCAGGAAATAATTTACCCCAGGAGGAAAACTTCCCCCTCATTTAACTACGTGGTAAGAGTGATTCACTTCCATAATGAGATGTAAATTCAGTGTTTTCAGAGTGCTGGCGGAGGTGACAACAGAAGTTCCAGTACTTGTAAGCAGGATTTTCAATTTTCTGGAAATTCCTGGGAATTTCTGGAATTCCTGGGACTTCAAGTGCTGTCTCAGAGCTCCCCTTTTTGCACTAGCAGGGAGACGTCAGTTCTAATCTCCTGCAGTAATCTTTATTTTCAGCTGTATTTTAGTTTTTAGTGTTTGCTTAGCTGGCCTGTTCAACCTCAATTGCTGCAGGTGAGGGATTTTTTTCCTGACAGAATTTAGCAAAACTGTATTGATTTTCTTCTGGGTTTAGGAGTGCAAAGTACCCCAAGATGCAGGACACTTTGGCTGTGGCACCCCAAAGAGGTGCATTTCTTAATTCCCCAAGTAATAAAATAAATGTTCCTATTATGGACACTTACCACTTTGGGTTTTTAGACTAAAGATCAATTAGAGTTTTAATTCTGGCCAAGATGTGAGTTTTCTGTTTCCAAAATGATCAAGTGTGGCTTGTTTCTTGGGAGGAAATATTCCTGTGATCTGTGGCAGGTGGACAAATCTTCCAGCTGGGACAGGTCTGGAATTCTCAATCAAACAGGGAAGTGAAAAACCGCCTGGCCCATCACGACTGTCACCACCTTAGCAGGAATACACACAGGGAAAAGTGGCCAAGAAAACCTCCAGAACACAACAGTACAATATTTCCTGTCATAGCTGCAGCCATTTCACTTTTTACAGATCAGCTCATTAAAAGAAGGGTCTGTCCAAGAACATTGGTGCTCACTGAAAAGGCAAAGAACACACTTACAAAAATCTAATACCCCAAATATTAAAGTATCAAACAGCACAGGGAATTGCTAATATTCCCGTGAGCTGTGGCAGATGGCAAAGTCTTTCAGCTGGGGTTGGAGAAGGTGACAGCTGTCAGTGTGGCAGCAAAGCCTGGCTGCAGCAGGGCCCAGATTTCATCTGCACTGTGTTAATTGGCTGATTGTTAATTGGTACTCGGCTTGCAGTGATCCCTGAGTGGGAGGAGCTGGCCCTTGCCTGCAGCTCTGGCCCCCAGGATGTGAGCAGGGGCCCTGCCCATAAAGTGGATTTTCCCCTGTGTCCTTGTGTGGTGCAGTTCTCCTGGACATTGACTCTCTGGTGAATCCCCTGGGCTCCTGCAGGGGGTTGTTTTTCCATGGAATGCTGGACATTGCATTCCCTGGAGCTTTTTCATTGTTTCGTTTGCGAGTTTGCATCTTCACAATTATTTCTGAACAATTGGTGATTTTGTTTTTGTTGTTCCTCCTACAAGTGCTTTGAGTCCCCTTATGGTTTTTTTGTGATTTTATGAATTTAAAATATTCTCTGATAATGAACTTTAGAATCATCACAGAATCCCAGGATGATTTGGGTTGGAAGGGACCTTAAAGCTCATCCCATTCCACGGGCAGAGACACCTTCCACTGTCCCAGGTTGCTCCAGCCTGGCGTTGAACACTTTTCCAGGGATGAGGCATCTACAAGTTCAATTGTAAATAATACATTAAATAGAACCTAATTTATTAAGGAAACTTTAATTTTTCAATCTGCCTCTGCAGTTAATTTACCCAATTTATAAAGTTTGGGCAATAAATACAAGGAAACACTTGGAGAAAAATTGACCTGTCAGGTTAAATGGATACAGGTTGGTGGCTTGGTTGAACAGCCCTGGTTTATAGTAGGTTATTCAATTGTTTCTATCATAATTTTATTAAAAATTGCAATTCTTATGGTTTATTTGTTCAGATATTTATTCCATATGTTGCTTTCCAGCTGGAACATTTGGGCTGTCAGGTTTCACTGGTTCTGTGGGGTTTGGTACCTCCTTTAATGGGTTTTTCTCCAGTGTTTCACTAAGAAAATATTGGAAATCCTAGAGGGGGGTGAGGAAACTCCAGAGAAATTGAAACTGAACTTCTCAAGCTCACAGGATTTACAAATCCTCCTTTCCCAATCTCCAGACATGCAGCGTGGAAGAGCAAAACAACCTCAGCAGGAGCTGATTTTCACTTCCAGGCTGAAAATTCTGGGATTTTCACTTCTTGTGCATTTCCATGGAATGTTGATGAGCATCTCCAGTTCCACCATTTCCCAAAGGCAGGGTGGCTCAGAGCAGTGGAAGTGGAGAGCTGAGGTAGCCCTTGGAGAAACCCCTTCTTACTGATGGCTCTTTCTTTTTTTTTTTTTTTTTGGCTTGGTTTGGGATTTTTTGGGGAGGAAAAATTGAAGGAAAAAGAACTCCTTGGAATGACTGCAAGGAAATAAATGAAAGGAGCTGCCTGAACTGGCACTGATGCCTCAGAAATGTTGTGTGTAATTGCTGCTTGAGCAGAGCTCTGCTTGTAAATCTGTCAGCACCCTGTGAATGTTTTGTGGGGTTTGGAGTGCCCAGTTCTGAGCCTGCCCTGGTTTATCTGTCTTGAGAAATGTAACTGGCTGTAAATCTGCTGGGGGGCATCCAAGTCCAACTGTTAAACCAGATGAGTTCTTGGGTTCTCTCCTGGTTTTTTAGGAAATCGTCAGTTATTTCTCTGGTAAAGACAATCTGGATGGAACCGTCCTTACTTGTGGTTTATATTAATAGGGAGGTGCTGGAAATGTTTGCTCAGTGCTTAAAAAGCATTGGTAGCTTCAGGGGAATAAATGATTTGGGTTTTGCTGGACTGCAGTGTTTGGTTGAATGCTTTCCTGAGGTGTCTGAAGGGGCTCACCTGTGCAAAGGGATTTCTGTTTGGACAGGTTAGAGCTGGGGTGATTTGGGCATTTAAAACAGAATTAGGAATCCAAAATGTTTGGGTTCTGCATCAGAGGAGCTCAGGATGCTTGTTGTGGTTTATAGTAATAGGGAGATGCTGGAAATGTTTGCTCAGTGCTTAAAAAGCATTGGTAGCTTCAGGGGAATAAATGATTTGAGTTTTGCTGGACTGCAGAGTTTGGTTAAATGCTTTTCTGAAGGGAGCTCACCTGTGCAGAAGGATTTCTTTTAGAGCTGGAGTGATTTGGGTATTTCAAACAGAATTAGGAATCCAAAATGTTTGGGTTCTGCATCAGAGGATCAGCAGGAAACAGTAAAGAAAACGAGGACTGAGGGGAGGTACCAAATCCTGAGATATTCCCATCCATGAGGTGGTGGTGGATGGAAAATGGAAAGAGACGAAGAAACCACTTTATATTCGAAGTGGACCAAGTTAAAATTCAAAATAAAACACTGGAATGCTTTAGTTGTTGCTTTATGTGCCAAATAAGAGCAGTGGTGTTTTTCAGTTTTATCTAAAGCAGCAAATTCCATCCTCATTTACTGCTGGGAACTCAAGGACGTGTCAAAATGCACTGTGAGCTTCATACATCACCCTGAAATTAAAGGTAGCAAAAATCACTTTGAGGCGATCTGAGATGTGATAAAATTCTTATTTCCATTCTTCTGGGGCTTTGTAATAAAAAACTTCACTTGTCCATAGTGCTTTGCAAAATAAAGCTAGAAAAGTACAGGATAAGTTTCTTTATTTTTGCAGTGCCCTCTTGACTGAATTTAATTGCTGTTTCTGGGTCACTGTGGCCAACCTGGTGTTTTAAGTGAGAACATTATTTATATATATTATGCATAGAGATTGTGATAATGTCCCAATAAATGTAGAAAACCCTTCTGTTAGATCAGCTATTTAATTTTGGCTGATGGAGTTGAGATTTTAAATGAAACCTTGGTGCCTTTATGATAATAAAGCTTTGTATTCATTTAATTCTGAAGAACACAGCAAACCCAAAATACTGCTTTTCAATGTTTCCTAAGCTTTGGGTTTTTTTAGGAAATTTGTATTTTCTCTAACATGAACATTGTTTTTTTGTAGGGCGCCAATGCCTCTGCTTTGGAGAAAGAGATTGGTCCTGAGCAGTTCCCTGTGAATGAGCATTATTTTGGCTTGGTCAATGTAAGTGAATTTTTTATGCTTAAAATGCTGGGGTTTAATTCACATCCTAATTTGGAGCTTAACAGGATTCTCTGAGAACTTGATTGGTGAGAACTCACTTAGAGAGGGACTGAGCACAGACACCACATCCTGCAGTGTGGTTATTAACCAAGATAGCACTTCACCTGAAGCACAGAAAATAAATGTGTTTGCTGTGAAGTCTCTGAGAGAACAACCCTTCTTCCTCCAGTACGTTCCTAATTCTAAGATTTTAATATTTAGCTGGAAAATTGGGAATAATCAAGTGTGTCCATCATTCATATGCTGTTCCTGAGAAGATTTTCCACTGATGCTGCAGTGCAGGGGAGGGTTTAAAATGCAAATGTGTTACTTTTCTAAAAACACCCCTTTCGTGGGAGGAGTGGAAGTTTTGTGCAGGAGATGAATGACATGGGCTGGGTGGATAATTCCTTCGTGTAGTAATACAGCTCCTGGGTTGTGGGCAGCCTGCTGTAGCCACCAACCCTCCAAAAAGCAGCATGGGTGCAGCTTGGGTGGCTCTGGGCTGGGAGCTGGGGGGCAGCAGAGTTTTCTGCTGCAATAACTGCACGGGGGGTTGATCCTGGTTAGTGCTTCTGGGGGGAAATGCAATTTTGTTTGGCAGAACTCCCCAGGAACAGAATTATTTCTGCCTGCTTGTCGGCAGGGTTGAGCTGGCAGCTCCAGCTCTTCACACACCAAGTAAGGACAACTAAGTGGTGTCTAGTGAACTCATTAGAGGCCCAATTAATTGACTTTTTGTGGGTTTCTAGCAGTTTGTATTTCAGACTTTCCAAACACACAGAATTCTGTTCCCTGAGTAGGGTGTTGGTGCTGCTGAAGTTTGCACCAGAATGGCAAAAACAGAATTGTAACAGAAATAGCAGAGCACTGAACGGTGTGAGGAGGAAAAACAGCATCCTAAAAATAACCAGAATTTATTAGAACCTCATCCATTCTCTGTTTTGTAGGACAAAACATGACTAACACCGTTGTGCTTCATTTCTTGCCACTGGTTTCTTGAGGGTGGTGTTTTCACACCGTTGTTCTGCTGAGCTTTTTTCCTGAAGTTATTTCTGGTTCTTTCATGGTTTGGAATTAATTGGAGCATTTTAAAGAGGGCACTTCCGTGGCTTCAGCATCAGTGCTGTTAAATGTGTGGTTGCAGTGCAAATAAAATCAGGTGGAGGCCAGAACTTTGGGTTGAATAGTTATTTAATTTTTGGATCAGTGAGCTAAAGCAACCTGACTCTGTTAAACTGTGTCTAAAGCCACTGCAGAGTATGTGGGAAACTGTTAAAAGAGTTTATATTTACTAAAGCCCAAGAGGGATGGAACAAAGGTGTCATTGCAGAATTTCATCTCAGTTTTCATTTGAAGAAGCTCCCATCTTCAAATTGCCCTTCAGACTTAGGATGCCTGTTTTGTGTGCAGATTTATTTAGCATGATGCTTCTTTGTATTTCTAGGTCACTAACAAGCATGTGAGTGATTCTCTCTCCTAATTCATGTGTTTGTTTAGTTTCCATATTTATTTTCCTCGTGTCAATAAGTTTTTACTGTTGTTCCTGCTGTTTGCATATGTTGTAAATCAATGTTACCGTAGCTATAATCTGTGACCTTTTGAGCTGTATGAATTAAGCTGTTTATTTTCTGTTTCAGTCAAATGCTTATTAGCTTGAGACCATTCTGCTGCAGTAATCACACCCAATTTGGGTGAACAGTGGCTGTGTCTCAGTGTATCACTTAAAACCAGTCTGCTCTGCAGACACATTTCTATGCTTTTTTTTCTTTGGTTTATTTCAAATACGTTGCTCAGGGGCTGCAGAACCTCATAACCAGAATATCTGGGGACTGGCAAACCCAGAATTTGTGCCCTTTTTTGAAGCAGCAGCACAGTAAAGTGCAGAGCAGCACTCTGAAGCTGTGGGGTGTTGTTGGGGGTGATAAGCTGATCTCCTGGTGTCCCTCCTTGCTCAGCCCTGGGGAGCAGCCCCTGCCAGGCGTTATCTGTGCCCTGACACTGCCTCCACACAGGCCAGAGGCAAACAGCTGCTCTGGGCATGGCCCTGCAGCATGGGCTGCTCAAAACGCTCCACTGGGAGCACAAAAGGCTGGGTTTGTTATTAATTTGTGATCTGTTTTGCCATTGGCTCAGTTGGTCAGAGCAGGTGCTGATAATGGGGCTGGGGCTTTGATCCCTGCGTGGGCTGTTCACTTTAAAGTTGGACTCAGTCATCCTTGGGGGTCCCTTCCAACTTAAAATATTGTGTGAAATGTATCATTTATGTATTTAGTGTCCTTGGTACCTCTCCCCAGCAGGCTCTCCCCTTTCAGGATGATGAGTAGTGCTGTAGCTCCAAAAATTTTGATTTTTGCTGAACCCTTAATTGCTTTTTCTGTGTATTCCCAGTATCCTGTGAGTGTTGTCTCCTTCCCCTGCTGTCACAAGGCTCAGTGTTCCCCCCCATTCCAGCCAGCGTTCCCCCCCATTCCAGCCAGCGTTCCCCCCGTTCCAGCCAGCGTTCCCCCCCGTTCCAGCCAGCGTTCCCCCCGTTCCAGCCAGCATTCCCCCCCCATTCCAGCCAGCGTTCCCCCCCATTCCAGCCAGCGTTCCCCCCCGTTCCAGCCAGCGTTCCCCCCATTCCAGCCAGCGTTCCCCCCCATTCCAGCCAGCGTTCCCCCCCGTTCCAGCCAGCGTTCCCCCCCGTTCCAGCCAGCGTTCCCCCCCGTTCCAGCCAGCGTTCCCCCCCATTCCAGCCAGCGTTCCCCCCGTTCCAGCCAGCGTTCCCCCCCGTTCCAGCCAGCGTTCCCCCCCCGTTCCAGCCAGCGTTCCCCCCCGTTCCAGCCAGCGTTCCCCCCCCGTTCCAGCCAGCATTCCCCCCCCATTCCAGCCAGCATTCCCCCCCATTCCAACCAGCATTCCCCCCCATTCCAACCAGCATTCCCCCCCATTCCAACCAGTATTCCCCCCCATTCCAGCCAGCGATCCCCAGTAAATGAGCCGTGCCAGATGACTCCTGCTGTTTCACTGAATGTGTGCCATTCTTAACGAGCTCTCTTCCTGTCACTCCTTTTTGACAGCCCTAATCCAACCCCCTTTGTTTCCCCTCTGTTCTGTTTTTTTGACCAGTTCGGCAATACCTGCTACTGCAACTCAGTCTTACAGGCACTTTATTTTTGTCGGCCATTTCGGGAAAAAGTTTTGGCATACAAGGTGCAGCCTCGAAAGAAGGAAAGCCTCCTGACCTGCCTCTCTGATCTCTTCAACAGTATTGCCACCCAAAAGAAGAAGGTGGGAGTCATCCCACCCAAGAAATTTATTTCCCGCTTGAGGAAAGAAAATGGTAAATGAATAAATGATTTTTTAATGCATTTTTAAGGATGTAAAATGTTAAATTCGGGGGGTTTTTTTTTGAAGTCCGAATTGTCAAGTTTAACAGGTGTCTTGATGATTTCTGTGGTGTGAAGTTCACCAGTGCTGGGCTTGTCCTGTGAGCTTGTCCTTGCCTCAGTATCTGTGTTTCTGCACTTGCACATGTCCAGATATTCCAGCCTGGCATGGTGTTCCCTAGGGGAGCAAAGCACACCCCAGGGCATTGCTTCAGGCTCTTGGGAACTCTCACAGGACACCCATTCCAGCCAGTATTTCCCCCACTCACAGCCTCTTCTCTTGCATTTGTGGTAGGATAAATTCCTTAGCATCAGAACTGCTGGTTATTTCCCAGAGCTGTTTGGTGAGGAAAAGTTCTGGCTGTTGGTTTATCCTCTGTGCTTGAACTTGAAAAGATAACAAACTTCCAGTAGGGGATTTTTGCCCCTTGGTGCTGGACTTAATGAACCAGTGGCCCAAGCCAACACATCTGAATTTCTTTGTTTCTCTCCCTCTCCAAAGAAAAGAAAAAAAATCTACAAAAAACCCTCAAACCAATCGTGGTTTTCTTCAGCTCTGAGACATGGCCAAACTAAGTTTCCTTAATGGTATTTTTCAGCTGCTTGTTTCTTGCAACCTGAGGATACTCATTGAGAGAACAACAAAGTGCAATTCTTCCCAAACTCACCAGCGTGACAGGGGAGAGAAGGGAAGGGAAAAACCCACCGTGACCTGCTGGTGGTGCCTGTTGTTGTTCATTCTCCTCTCTCCCTTCCTTTCCAGAACTATTTGATAATTACATGCAGCAGGATGCACACGAATTCCTAAACTACCTACTGAACACTATTGCTGACTTGCTGCAAGAGGAGAAGAAGCAGGAGAAACAGAATGGGAAGCTGCAGAACGGCAGCGTGGAGAGTGACGAGGGGGACAAGGCTGATCTGACGTGGGTCCATGAAATCTTCCAAGGAACACTAACCAATGAAACCAGATGTCTTAACTGTGAGGCTGTACGTGCAACCCCCCCAACCCACACCTCTTGAGCTTTCTCTCAGCTTCTGGATTGGTTTCCCTAACACTGAGCCCCCTTTCTCATTCATTAGGGTAGATGAAATTGCACTGTCTCTATTAGAATATGGAGCATAGCCTATTTTAGGACTCTTTGTTCAAACCAGTGCTAATTAAGGTATGTTGCCCAGATAAAGCCCAGTGTTTTCCCTGTTTCTCCTCCCTGCAGCTGGCTGATCCAAGCTGCCTTTTTGTCTCCATGTTATTCCCTGTGTCAGTGATTGAGAGTTTATGTTGTGTTTCTACATGAGAGTTGCTCTTAATTTAACTCTGGGATGAACTGAGTTGCTTGAACTGGAGTTCTGTGCTCACTGCTGGTCCTTGGTCACTCTCTTTGAGAGCAGAAAGAAATGGCATGAAGTCTGGGATTAGAACCACACCACCTTCAGACCAGGGACTTATAGTTAGTCATATGTTCTGATTTAATAGTGCTAAAAAAAAAAAGAAAACCCAGATGAGGAGAGAGGTAAAAAACCCAAGAAGTGATTACAACAGAAAAGACTGCTCTTGGCATTTAAATTCTAAAGTTATGGCTGTGTGATGAGGAGAAGCTCTAAAAATGACATTACCAGGGTTCTGTCTCAGGGTTTTTGCTATGAAATGTGACTGTTCCACAAATGGCAGGCTGGTTTTCCTCCCTGCTAACCCATTTAATTGAGGAGCCATCTGCCTGTTTCTGCCCTGCCTCGGAGTATTGACTGTTACAGCCTGTAATGCAGCAGGAAGAGAAAATGGAATGTGGTTAAAACCTCTCCACTGAGAGCTCTCAGTGGTTAAATCTTGGGTTTGCCAGTGAAATAATCAGATGTGCCCTGAAGTCTCAAGGGGGAGAGATGTTTCATGAGAAAGGGTCTGTGCTTTTTTCCATGGATTTTTAGTTCTGTTTTGTTGTTGTTGCTTTCTTTTTTTAATGCTCCTCTTCAGTTTTTAACACCACATCAGATTATTTGATCAATTTAGTTTACCTCAAGAGAAGGCCTCCTTGTGTGCATGTACATTTATTTTTAATCACATTGCACCGTTCCAGAAATGGTTAAAAGAAATTTAACAGCTCTAAATTGTTACCAAATATCTCTCCTTATTATTTTTTTTTCAAGGTTAGTAGCAAAGATGAGGACTTTCTGGACCTCTCGGTTGATGTGGAACAAAATACATCAATTACACATTGTCTAAGGTAAACAGAAATCTTTGGGAATGGAAAAAATACCTGCCCTGGTCAGAAAGAAGGAGCCTGGATTAGTCATTCTCTGGTGCAACAGTTATAGGCTTTGACATGTGGTAAAAGATTGTGAGTTTTGGAAGGTTTCTTAGTGGGTTTTAGTGGTTAATAAATACTAGTGGTAGTTAAGATTGATACTTTCTTTTTATGGGGATCTGAATTTGTTACATCACACAGCCAGGCTTTATTAAAAATAAACACGCAGTGTTTGGTTTCACAATAAATTCTTGATTATTTTCATATTCTTATTGCATTTCAGTTGCCTGGCCCTGATGTTTCTGGTCAGTTTGGTTTTTCCTGATAGACATTTGTTCCATGTGTTTGTCTGCTGGATCCAAGGCTTATCAGCTGCTTGGATATTTAATTTGCATCCAGCATCTGGCTATTTAATAGCTGATAATGGATCTGTAATTGCTGGGAGCTGAAGGATCCTCCAGACTTTGCTACTTAATGGCTGTAGATGTGAACATTTAATTTCTGCCACTGAAGAAAACATGGAATGGCTACTGATGGGAACAAAACTCAGTCACCTTCTTGTCGTTTATTACCTTTCCTAGCCAGCACATAGGCAGTTTATAGTGTAAATTCCAGATTTTTCCAGCTGAGCATTGATGCTGCATCCCAGGAATGAGACAAATACACATCAGATGGGTCTGGGAGCACCACGAATGGAAGGAGCTTCATCCTCTGGGTGTTGTTTGGGGGTTTTTTCAGCATTTTCAGCAGTAGCTTTTACCTGGATGCTCTGGAATATCCCTGCTTATGCTGCTCTCTGATTTCCACAGGGGATTTAGTAACACTGAAACTCTATGCAGTGAATACAAATACTATTGTGAGCAGTGCCGCAGCAAACAGGAGGCACAGAAGAGGTAAGGGCCAAACACTCAGGCTGAGGGAGCTGTTCTCTTAAAATTTCTGGGCAAAAAAAAAATAAATTCTGACCCGGTGAAGTCAGACAAGAAGAAGAGGAAAGGTTGTCTAGGGCTGTGTTTGGTGAAGGGAAAGTGGAGACACCAATAACTTCATGAGGAGATTCAGTCTGTGTTTCTCCCAGAAGAGTTTCTATCTGGTGTTTCCAGACATCCACATTTTCCCCAGTTAGCATTAATCAGCTTAAAGCCACTGGAAACCATCCCAGCTGCTTTGTCTGGGAGCACTGGGGACAAAAATCTGATTTCTCCCCTCAGACTTGGTCAGAGCCAGAGCAGCAACACAGATTTATTCCAGCTCTTTCTTCTCGTTGATGGGTGGAAAATTGATGTTGTCCTGCATTCAGAAGTTAGTTGTGCTGTTAATAATTTGGAATAAATACTGCCTGCTCTCACTAAGAGAGAAAAAGCAGCATTTCAAAAAATCCTACCGATATTTTGGATACCTCTTACGACGCTTCCTCCTAACTCAGCCAGATCTTGCTTTGGGCTGATTTGCTCCCCCTCATCCTTCATTTCCCATCTTTGTGTGCTGCAGAATGAGGGTGAAGAAGCTGCCCATGATCCTGGCTCTGCACCTGAAGAGGTTCAAGTACATGGACCAGCTGCACCGCTACACCAAGCTGTCCTACCGGGTGGTGTTCCCGCTGGAGCTGCGCCTCTTCAACACCTCGGGGGATGCCACCAACCCCGACAGGATGTACGACCTGGTGGCCGTGGTGGTGCACTGTGGCAGGTACAGCTGTCCCTCACTGCTCTGCTGGGCACGGCAGAGGGGTCCCTCCCCCTCTGCTGCCTTCTCATGCTGCCTGGCAGAGCTGCAGGCTGGAGGGGAGGCGACTTCTACACAGCTGAGTGCTCAGCGGAAGGTTCTCCAGGGCTCTCCCCCTCTCCAGGGCTCTCCCCCTCTCCGGGGCTCTCCCCCTCTCCGGGGCTCTCCCCCTCTCCAGGGCTCTTCCCCCTCTCCAGGGCTCTCCCCCTCTCCAGGGCTCTCCCCCTCTCCAGGGCTCTTCCCCCTCTCCAGGGCTCTCCCCCTCTCCAGGGCTCTCCCCCTCTCCGGGGCTCTCCCCCTCTCCGGGGCTCTCCCCCTCTCCAGGGCTCTCCCCCTCTCCAGGGCTCTCCCCCTCTCCAGGGCTCTTCCCCCTCTCCAGGGCTCTCCCCCTCTCCAGGGCTCTCCCCCTCTCCGGGGCTCTTCCCCCTCTCCGGGGCTCTCCCCCTCTCCGGGGCTCTCCCCCTCTCCAGGGCTTTTCCCCTCTCCAGCTCTTTTATTTCTCTAGAAATTAAAGCAAGTTTTGATATAGAAGAACAAAAGATGGCTGAAAATAAAGATTGCTGAGCTGGTGGTCACTGGGCAAAGGTTGGGATGAGTTGGAAAGAGATTTTATGGCTAAGAGCAAAGGATAAGTTGACCACAAACAAAAGCCTGATTTTACCAAGTAAAAATAAATCTCAAAAAGCACAGGCAAACAGAAAACATGATTTTACCAAGGAAGAAGAATTTTCTACTGCAGAAAAACAAGTTTTCAGCTTAAAATGCAACATCCTAACTGCTGTGCTGGGCTGGTTACTGCCATAATCTGGTAATATCAGTAGTTCTGATGGGCTCTAGGTGATGGTAAAGGGATTGTGTGTGATGTGATTGGTTGTTGGGTATTAAGATACTCAGCAATGAAAAATATCTAATCTGTAATCAAATCTGTAATGCCCTGTCCCAGAGCAGGGGCTGCAGGCAGGGCTTTAGGCTGAGCTGGCAGCTCCTAGGCCTGGCTTTAACCCAGGGCCCAGGATTGCTGGGACTCCTCCCATGCCATGAACACATTGCTGGAGAGTGCCTGGGCTCCACAGCTCTCAGCTCAGGCTCTGACTGAAGTACTTTGATTTTTTTTAAATCTTTTTTACTAGGTTATTTTTACTATTTTAAATTTTGCTTCTAATTTTTACAGTTTTATATTTTACTTTTCAGGCTAAGATTTTTAATTTTGTGTCATTTTGTGGCACATCAGAGAAGTTCTTTCTTTGAGCTGGAGCAAACAGCAATCATTAAAAAGCCCCAAAAGCACAAAAACCCCACCCCTAACCCTGCTTTCCAGGAAATCTAAATGGAAGAAAAAGAAATCTTGGGAAAACACCTACTAAAATAGAATTAAATTATGTTTTTCATCTTGCTGCTTCCTAAACCCTTGAAGTTCCATTAGGAGCTGGTGCCATCATGTGGAATAAACTGTTCACTGCTGGGTTTTTAAATTATCCATATTTTCTTCATTAAATTTCAGTTTTACTGAACTGAAAGCCTCAGGTTTACTAGCTGGAGCTTCAGTTCTGGTTTTAAAAGCAAAGAGGAAAAAATTTCTAAGCATTGCAGGAAGAAAAAGCTCTCCTGGAAGGGAAAAATAATTCCAACTGCCTTCAGGAAGTGTGAATTTTAAAGTCATCAGTTACTACAGCACATAAATGTTTTGAAATCTCTTTGTGAGGAGAAAAATGCTAATAATGCAGAGATTTTGTATAAATAAATTTCATATAATTGTAGAAGATTTTTGTTGTGGTGCAGTTATGGTGTTTATTCAGTTGTTATCATTTTAGGGTCTCATGCAATGCATTTTCTTGTGTAGTTTTTATTTGCCACACCTATGCCTACATTTTGGATCATGGGTGATTAATAATTCAGATTATTCAATGGTTTTCCTTTTTTGTTTCTCAAACCTTTTATCCTGTGTGGGGCTTTTAGGATTCCTGTAACTCACCTGCTCTCAGTTCTTTCTGGGAACTTACAAAGGCCTGAGAAAAATGAAATTTTCTAAATATTTTGCGTTCTCAGAGCTTGTTTGAAATATTTTGCACGTAGGTTTTTACTTCAGTTTAAAATTTAAATGAAGGTTGTATTTAAGTTTCAATTTAGTTTTGTTTAGTTGCCCTAAACACAGGAATTGCATTCTGTGGATTGGAAACTTCCACCAGAAAAGTGGGAAGAGCTCTCACAGAAGGTCTGGCTGTGATCTGAGAACTAAAGGAATTCCTGCTGTGAAATAAAACATTTCAGAGCTGATTTAATTCAAACTTCCAGCGGTGGTGAATGCAACAAAACAGAGCTTGAAATATTTTTAATTTTTGCTTTTTGCAATCCCTGAATGACGATTTGAAATATTTACAGCGCCTTTTGAATATTTTGTATTTTCAAGGAACAGCAACGTTATAATTGAAGCAAAAAATCTAAAAAACCTCCAGAATTGAGGCAAAAATCTTAAGAACCCCATCAGTATTGTGGGAGCAGCTGGGAAGTGGAGCTGGGACAGGAAATAATAAATACTAATGGCTAATAAATGTTCCCCCCTTTTCCTGCAGCGGCCCAAACCGTGGGCATTACATCACCATCGTGAAGAGCCACGGCTTCTGGCTGCTCTTTGATGATGACATTGTGGAGGTGGGTGAGGAGCAGCAGAACCCCCCAAAACTCTCCTTTTCAGCCCAATTTTAGGCTCATCCCCTTGCTAACTCACATCCCATCGCTGCTCTTAGGAGCTTCTCGCTTTTTCTGGGTCACTTTTCAGCAACAAATTGGAGAAAAAAGTTATTTTTAGTGCTGATGTGGAAACAGCTCGAGGAAATTTTTTCCTTTTCTGCCAACATAGCTGTAAAGGCTGATAGCCACAATATTTATACAGCCAGGGATTTCAGGGAATTATGAAGCAAATATCAACCAGCAGAACAAATGCCCCAGCAGAGCTGCTTTTTGGAAGGATGGAAATGCTTTGTGTGTCTCAGAGATCCCTGGTCAAGGCCTGGTGAAGTGTCTAAATAGTAAAACCCCTGCTTGTGCTGAAATAACCATGTGGGACATGCCCCATTTTTCATTTTTTTCACTCTTTGCATGGCTCAGAGCAGCAGTGGTGGCTTCCCGGAGTGTGTGGCTGTCAAGAGTTCCCTTTCTCCCATTTTTATATTTTTGAGGCATTTTCCTCTGTTTCTGTCATGGGCCAAGGACAGAATTGTGTCACCTCATTTGGAAGTAGTGTTCACCTCAGTATTTTAAAAAGCAAGTGTTCTCTGTCTTTTCCATCCAGGAGATGAACTTCCCATTTTAAAAGATGGAAAATAACCATCCTCTTATTCTGTATTTGTTTTCTAGCAGTCACTTCTAGGTTGTATCTTCACTTTTAGGGCAAAACCAAATTTCTTTTTATCTGCAAACACTGTTGACACTTTTATAGATGTGCCAAAAATGGCTTTTAAATGTGTGCTGGCTGACATTGGGCAGTAAATCCAAGGAGCTGTCATGTAGTTGCTCTCTTCTGGAAAAAAAAAACCACATTTTTTCCCTTTATGTTGCTTTTCTATCTTTAGTTGCAGCTTGCTTTTTTTTTTCCAAGTTCATCTGTTATTGAATTTATATAAAATGCTATAAAACCCAAGCTCTTTGGAGGGTTTACATTCTAGGTGTGGCCACCTACCAAAAGAAGCTTGAGGAGGTGAGTGCCAAGCCCTTGTTCACAGAAAGCCCAGGAAAAAGCTGCTCCCCCTAAAATACAAAAAGCCTCAGTGCATTTTTGGCAAGTGATGTGAGTGAGCAGCTCCAGACTGAAAATAGGAAGGAGTTTGTCCTCATTACCCACTAAATGTCAGCACTGGGGGAGGCAGATTTATTTATCTGGCAGGATTTCATGGGAGGGCCAACTCACCCTTAAATGGGAGACTGAGGCTCCCCAAAGATCCTGCAGAATATGGGGGAGAGCAGCAAATCCAGGGGAAAGCAGTGCAAGGAGCATCCTGAGCCAAGCCAGAGGGGCTGGGAAACCTGAGCCAGTGACCTGTGCTATTTGAAATTTGCCATTTGTCACCAGAGCAGCCAGGGGAGGCATCCCTGTGTCCACCTGGAAATATCCCCTGGGGAGCTCTCCACACTGGGGAGGCCCTGAATGGATTGGCTTAAAAATACCTCAGAGATTTGAGTGCTGGCAGTGGGATTCCAGAATTGGATTGGGTTTGGAGAGCCAGAAGAGATGTCTGGAAATGGAATGGTGTTTAATCTCAGTTCATAAGAAAGATCATTTTTGATGCCAGGTGAGACTGCAGAATCCTAAAAGTTGTAGCTTTAGAGTAACAGCCATCCACTGGTTGTTACTTTAAAGTTACAGCTGGGTTAAACTCTCTCTGGTCAATTAGAATGGGAAGAATAGAATTTATATAATCCCCTTTGAGTTCCACTGTGTTTTCTGTGCATAGTGAAATTAAAGAAGGAAGTCAGTTTTGCTGTGCTGGAACTAAAAATATCTGAGGCATGAATTAATATGGATCAAGTGTTTGAGTTGCATTCAGAATGAGTAGTGGAAATAGGCTTGATTGCATGGCAAGTGAGTTGGCACTTAAAATAAAACATGTTTGACTTGCCTGCTAAATATATTGCAGGAGCTGAGGAGTGTTCTTTCACTATAGTTCTGTTAAAATGTGCCTCTAACAGTCTGTAGTAACGTTCTGTTAATAAAGGCTGTGAAAATGCAGCAGCCTCAGCAGGGGATTTCAGCCTCCCCTCAACTCCTCCAATGGAGAAAAGACAAAACATCTGTTTGGGGGGGGTTTTTCCTCTATTTTTTTAAGAGAAGGCGTCTTCAAGAGAGAATTTGTGCAGTTGATGCATCTTCTGAACACCCCTGTCTGTTTTTTCTTGTGCTGGAAAGGGCTGCTCCCCACTCCCTGCTCTTTGGCAGTGCCACGTGGAGAAGCCAGTGCTGCTGAGCTCGTGGGGTGCCAAAATCTGCTCAGGGAGCAGAGATTTCCCATTCTCCAAGTGGGTCCTGCAGCTGAGGAGGCTGAGCAGGGTCCCTTTCTTTTAGGGTGTAATCACAGGTGTTCAACCCAGAGCTTCCTGTGTTTGGAACGTTTCTTTACTCCCTTAACTTTATTCCTTGGGAATAAAAGGGAACTTGAGGCTCATCTCCTCCTCAGCCTCTCGTTTCTGTGGCTCCAGAGTCCCAAAGGCTTTAAAAATCTCCATCCCAGTGGAGTGCTGAGCAGCACAGGGGCCTGGGAATGGTTTATTGCACTCTCTGGGCTGCAGGATCCAGCTCACTTGATGGGAAGCCAGGAGTGCTCAGGACTGGATCAGGACAGGGGGAAACCTGCAGCTTTAAAAACCCTTCAGAATTCCCTCCAGTTGCTGCTTGGAGTATGAGAGCAAAGCAGCTTTTCTGCACATAGGTCACAACTGGAAATATAAGCAGATTTTAATTCTATTAGTACAGCAAGTCATAATTATTCTGAAGACACAAACCTTGTGATAATATTCCAGAAGGCTTTCCCTGATAGGAAAGCTCTTTTATGACCAAAGATCAGAATTAGATGAGACCCACAGAACTCATGAAGCACTTGCAGGGCTTTTCTCTTTGAAAGGGTCACAACAACTTTGAAATCTGGAGTTATTTTAGCTGAGTTTTCAATCTACACAACATGTGCTTGCAGCTGTACAAAAACCTCCTTGCCTGATTAGTGACTGCTCTTTTTAAAAATTATAAAATAAGTTAATTATAAAATATTCAGATAAGGTACCACCAGTGTGACAAAAGCAAACATCAAAATGTTCTTTAAGGATACATTTTCATGGATCCCTTGCTTTGTGGTCCAAACAATGGATTACATTGGGAATACAATGCAGTAGGAGCAGGGGATTGGAAGATGACAGCTGCTCTATAAAACCACATTGTAAATCCCAAATGTTGTCTGCTCCTTGTCCTGTTGGGTCACACCTTAGCAAGAAATAAATAAATTGAGCTAATTTTAACTCCAGAGAACAGGAATTGGACTTGCAGGGAGAGCATTCCCTGTTTTGTAGTCCAGCTCTGGACTGCAGCCTTCTGAGAAGTTTATTATTTCCTCCTGATTTCCTGTTTTTTCAATAGTCAATAACTTTTTAAGTGGGAAAAAATGTTTTGTTGGATTGAGTGGTGTTGAGGTGTCACTGTAGCAGCACTACTTGGCTTTCCAAATCACCTCCAGAAACTGGGAAGAATGGTTTAGCTGGGAAAAGGCTTTTGGGGTGGTGTCATGATCGAAGCCAATTAAATCTTCCATTCATTTTCAGAAAATTGACGCCCAGGCCATTGAAGAATTCTATGGGTTAACATCAGACATTTCCAAAAACTCTGAATCTGGATATATCCTCTTCTACCAGTCCAGGGACTGAGCCAAGAGCCCCCACAAATGGACCCAAGGAAAAAGGGATCAAGCTTTGCCCGAGTGGAACCCGCCTGTGCCAGCAGAGCAGCTCCTCGGTGCTGCTGCAGGACCAGGACAGCTCCAGGGCCAGGAGCCAGCTCCCTCCTGCCCTCTTTGGAGGAGCAGTGCTCAACTGCTGCAACAAGAAGAGCTTCTGTTCCAGTTTCCTTTTCTGGGCTTTGTTTTTTGTTTTTTTTTTTGTTTGTTTTGTTTTGTTTTTTTTTTACGTGCTATCTTCCAAAATCTGTGTTACCTCTACTTGAAACCCGGCTGCTGATTTGTTCATGAACTCCAGAAGAGATTTCAAAGTAGCATTGTAGGATTTTTACCATTTAAAATTGGCCTGAGGCTCTACCTTGGTTTCTGCCATCGTTTTTCTGTATTTTAGCAGAACGATTTCAATATTCAGTGTCAGCTGAAGGCATATTTTAGGATGTGAGCAGCAGCTGGTTGCTGGATATTTTTGGTGACTCAGACTTGAGAAGCAGTACAAAGCTAAGACATATTGGAAATGTCAAGTCTGTAATTTTTATAAAGAAAAGGCAGACAAGCCCCTCTCTCTGCAGCTTTGTAAACCTCCCCATTCTGCATTCTCTTGGGTTTAGAGAACACTAACAGCACTGTTCTTTTTGTACTTCATTTGTGCTGTTCTGTCTCTCCTGCAGGAGGCAGAGAACTGTCTCCACCTCCAGCCCCTCCTGCTGTGCATTCTCCTTTGGAAGCAGCAGTTTGGCATCCAGGCCTCGTTGCTGCAGGTGCCAGGGGAGCAGAGCAGCCCTGACCTGTCAAAGACCATCTCTGCTGTAGAAAAGTTGGGAATTCCAGCCTTTCTTGGAGCTGTTGCATAAACCAAAAGTGCCCTCATTCTGAAGCAGGATCTGTTCCACATTTCACTCAATTCCAAGCAAACTGATGCAAGTTGCATTTTGAATCTATGCTAATCCACAGAAACAGCACTAATTGGGAAGGGTTAACAAGGGAAGGGGTATTTAGGGAACTAATCCAGGAGTTCTGAGTCTTCAGGGTAATGAGCAGGTGAGAAGGAAAACCAGCCAAGCCACCCGACATTCCCTGGTCAGTGTTCAGTCATCACTGGTGATGTTTGTCTCCAGCTGGGACTCGTCACACCCCCTAAAATGCTTCTGGTTGTTTTCCCTCTCCAGGCCTTGCTTCCCAGGGGCAATCCTTGGTCTGTGGAAGGCTGAAAGGAAGCAATTATCCCCTCTGTGTATCTATCCTAATCTCCAGGCTGACTAGGGAAGAAAAGACTGAGGAAGCTGGTGTGAGCAAACCTCATGTGGGTGTTTTTGGAGAAGTGCTGTTGCTGTGCCAAAGCCTGTCCGTGTCCCGCTGGGAGTGAGGGTCCTCACTGTGGCTGTCCCAGCACAGCCCCTCAGCTGTCCCCAGTGCTCCTTGTTCTTGAGGATCTTTAACTTATGCAATTCTGTGGCTTGTGCAGGATATTCAGTATTTTACCAAAACACTGTCCTCAGGAAAGCAGCATTTCCCAGTTCCTCGTGCTGCCCGCGTCTGCCCCTTCCTCTGTGACTGCAAAGGTGATGTTTAGCAATTAACTCCTGCCTTCAAAATGCAAATGAACCATTGCCATTGTATTCCAGCTGGGTGCAGCTTCCCTTCTCCTGGCACATCTCTTCCAGAAGATAAAATACGGACATTGGGTTTTTTAACTCTTTTTTATTATGCAGAGTACTGTCGTTTTAAGAGACACATTCAACAGCAGCAAATGTTCTTGTCATCTTGTTCCTGTTGTGTGACAATTGTTCCTGGCTGAGAGTCTTCTCCCCTTCTCCACACACAAGCTGTGAGTCCTCTCCTGGTGATGCCACCAGAAGACTGTCATCACCGAGTCTTGCAAAAAATGAAAAAAAAAAAAAAAAAAAAAAAGAGAGAGCACTGAGTTAAAAATAATCTAAACAGTAAATACAAAAAGTAATGTAGTACACTAGACATGTATTTTGTATATCTGGTGATACCTTTTTACAAATAAAATACCTGACTGAGAGATAATATTGAAAGATATATACTATAGATTAAAAACTGTTCAAAGTGCACTTTTGCTACAGATTTATAAGGAGACTAAAATGAATTAAATGGGAAGAGAATGGCGTGATGTTACTTCTGTATAATAAATGACCCCACCTGTCTCCAATAAAGGTCATTATGATCAAACCCACGGTGCCCAGAAGCTTCTCCTTGAATTTGACTCCTTAACTTCTGCCACGCTGCTGAGGATCCTGACCCTGCTGTGTCTGCATCCCCAGAACCTGTGCAGAAATGGGCCAGAGCAGGAGAACTTAATAATTCAATGTCAGAGATGGTAAGTGCTGGGCTGGTACAGCAGGGAGAGCTCACCCAGGCTCTGTTCCCTCCATCACCCCTGGAGCTCTGCTGCTCCTGGCCCTGGGATTTCTGCTCCCTCTTTCCCCGTGCTGGGCTCCCTGAGCCTTTGTTGCAAATATCATCTGACTGATCTGGAACAGAGAGGTTCAAAAGCAAAACACAGGAGCCTGTGCTTGGAGCTGTTGAGGTTCATTGCAGGACAGGTTTTCATTTCTTTGTGGTTCACTGCAGTTCACCTTTGCAGAGGGAAAATGGGATCAGTTGTGAGTAGGAATTTCTAGGAGTACAAGGCAGTAGGAGCAGGGGAGATTGGAAGATGGCAGCTGCTCTGTAAAAACCACGTTGTAAATCCCAAATGCTGTCTGCTCCTTGTCCTGCTGGGTCACACCTTAGAAGAAAATAAATTGAGCTAATTTTAACTCCAGGGAACATGAGTTGGACTTGCAGGAAGAGCATTCCCTGGAAATTGGGAATTAACAACTAAATCCAGAAGGGGTGAAAGAAAAGTGCTTTGAGTGACACTGGGGCAGGAGTGGTGATGGGCTTTGGGGGCTGGGATGTGGGAGCCGGGATTTGGGAGCCGGGATCTGAGAGCTGGGATTTGGGAGCCAAGATCTGGGAGCCGGGATGTGGGAGCTGGGCTTTGGGAGCCGGGATTTGAGACCCGGGATTTGGGAGCCGGGATGTGGGAGCCAGGATTTGGGAGCCTGCCTCTGGGAGCCGGGATTGGGAGCCGGGCTTTGGGAGCTGGGATGTGGGAGCCGGGATGTGGGAGCCGGGATTTGGGAGCTGGGATTTGGGAGTTGGGATTTGGGAGCTGGAATCGGGAGCCGGGATCTGGGAGCCGGGCTTTGGGAGCCGGTATCGGGGGCCGGGATGTGGGAGCCGGGTTTTGGGAGCCGGGTTTTGGGAGCTGGGATTTGGGAGCCGGGCTGGTCCCTACAGCTCTTCTCCAGGATCTCTACCGGAGCGAGGGTGGAGACCATCCCATGCTGTTGTTTCTCTCTGAAATTCCCGTTCTGTTCCCATTCCCGGTCCTGCAGGGTTGTGGGCGGCTCTGCCCCGGCGCTCTCTGACCGCGGGGCGGGCTCAGCCCTCCCGGCGCCGGCAGCGCCGTTCGAAATCCCCGTGCCAGGAGACGTTTCAAACAAATCCCATCTGGGATGCGATGGCTGCGAGCGAGAGCTCAGGAGGGAAGGCTGGAAAGGAAGAATGGCAGTGGGGTGGTGCTGGTTATACAGTAATAATAATATTTTATATATATACTATATATAATTAACGATATAGATAATTATCCAGTTATATAATTATATGTATACTATATTATTATATAGTATATAGTAATAATAACTTATGAATAAAAGAATAATGTTTATTAAGAAAGTAAGTTTGTACTGTATAATCAATATATCAATAGTAACTATCTTTTTTATACTGTATAATCAATATATCAGTAGTTACTGTCTTATACTCTATAATCAATATATCAATAGTAACTACCTTATTTATACTGTATAATCAATATATCAATAGTAACTATCTTGTTTATATTGTATAATCAATATATCAGTAGTTACTGTCTTATACTCTATAATCAATATATCAATAGTAACTACCTTATTTATACTGTATAATCAATATATCAATAGTAACTATCTTGTTTATACTGTATAATCAATATATCAATAGTAACTATCTTCAGAAGTCAAGATTTCTCGCACATTCATGTATTTATAACAGTGAAAGTTGAAACAGAAACACTAAATTACTAGCTAAATTAAGTAATAACTAAACTTAGTAAAATTTGCTTTTAATAGAAATAAAGCTTTATGAAATGAACTCCGTAATAAATAAAATAATAATGACATTAGGTAATAATTTAAATAAAATAAATAAAACTCCAGTTTTTCACTGATTTGAACTTATCAGCTGTTTATAGACTCTGAGATGATGATACAAACTTTAGTAATTGCCAATTCCCAAATTTCACGTGTTATCAACTGTGTCTATTGTCTGTATTATTCCTAATTATTGTGTCCAAATCCATATGTAAGTTCCTCATATTATTATATGTATTCTTTTATTTTAATATTCCCTTCACAAAAAAAACCCAAAAAACTCCTTGATTGAAGGTATAATGACAAAGCCTAATTCATGAACAGATAAAAAGAAGATAGATATTTTTATTACCAGCAAATTCAGAGTAATCACCTATTCAATTAACCAAATATTAATTACCTCTAAGAAATAACATTCAGTAAAAAGAGAAATAACCTCACCTTTTCCAGGGTCATCCTGTGCTTTTATTCTGCCAAGCTGCAAAGGGAAATCTTTGATCTCCACAAATCATTTGTGGCAGAATTCAGAATGAATGGGCTCGGAGTGAGGCTGGGGCAGTTTGGATGGAGAGGGGCAGGAATTGATCCCTGGGAGGCTGGGGAGGCTGGGGTAGGATAATGGGATGGGATAATGGGTAATGGGATGGGATCCATGGGGTGGGATGGGATCCATGGGATGGGATCCATGGGATGGGATGGGATAATGGGATGGGATCCATGGGATGGGATAATGGGATGGGATGGGATCCATGGGGTGGGATAATGGGATGGGATCTGTGGGATCCTTGGGATGGGATGGGATCCCTGGCTCCCAAGGGCAGGCTGGAGGGGGTTTGGAGCAGCCTGGGCTGGGGAAGGTGTCCCAGCCATGGCAGGAGTGGATTGGGATGAGCCCTAGGGTCCCCTCCAGTCCCTTCCCTCCCTGATGGTGCCTGTTTGGATCTGCTGGAGTGTGGGGAAAGCTGGGAAGGGAGGGATGAATTAATGACACAGCAGCAGGAGGCTGTTAAATATTTGAGTTGCTATTAATGAGCATGTTTAGTGGTTGTCAGTTGTTTTAAAAGCTCCTAAATGCAAATAACACAAACACAAAACACCGCAGTGGATGCAACGCTCCAGCTTGCGTAAAATCAATTAAAGATATTCAGACAGTCCCAGCTGGGCCTTTCCTGGTGATTTCCAAGTCCCAGTCAGTGTGAAGGGAGGGCAGAAGGACAAGGATGAGCTTTGGGGGCTGTGTTTGGAGTCAGGAACATCCCAGATCTACCAGAGTTCATTTTGTTTTCCAGGTGGTTTTTAACTGGAGCGAGCTGCTTTAGCAGAAGGTGTTATGTGTGAGGAATTTTGATGTAGAAAAGAGACATTTACTTGGATTTAAAGCCTGGTGTTGGGTAGGATGGAAGATTAACAGGGAGGTTTTATGGATATGAATGCTTAGCAGAAGGTTCTCTAGAAATGAAAGCAAGTTTCGATATAGAAGAACAAAAGATGTCTGAAAATAAAGATTGCTGAGCTGGTGGTCACTGGACAAAGGTTGGGATGAGTTGGAAAGAGATTTTGTGGCTAAGAGCAAAGGATAAGTGACTACAAACAAAAGCACGTTTTTACCAAGTAAAGAGAAATCTCAAAAAGCACAGGCAAACAGAAAACATGATTTTACCAAGGAAGAAGAATTTTCTACTGCAGAAAAACAAGTTTTCAGCTTAAAATACAACATCCTAACTGCTGTGCTGGGCTGGTTACTGCCATAATCTGGTAATATCAGTAGTTCTGATGGGCTCTAGGTGATGGTAAAGGGATTGTGTGTGATGTGATTGGTTGTTGGGTATTAAGATACTCAGCAATGAAAAATATCTAATCTGTAATCAAATCTGTAATGCCCTGTCCCAGAGCAGGGGCTGCAGGCAGGGCTTTAGGCTGAGCTGGCAGCTCCTAGGCCTGGCTTTAACCCAGGGCCCAGGATTGCTGGGACTCCTCCCATGCCATGAACACATTGCTGGAGAGTGCCTGGGCTCCACAGCTCTCAGCTCAGGCTCTCACAGCTGGAATTAGAAGGGCCAAGCCAAGAGCTGGGCTGAACCAGCCCACAGGAGGCTGAGGCCAAACACAGCTGAACTTTGGGTGTCCAGGAAATCCCAGGAGTTCAGCGAGGTTGGTGGTGATTAAGTGCCCTAATTAGCACTCAATTAAGTGCTTTTGTTTCCTTCCCTGAGGAGCAGCCACAGCTATTCCAGCAAAACTTTGGCAGGCAGGAAGCAGGGAAGTGATGTGGAGAGTGGGATGGGATAATGGATGGGATGGGATCCATGGAATAATGGGATAATGGGATCCATGGGATGGCATGGGGATGGGAAAATGGGATCCATGGAATGGCATGGGATGGGAAAATGGGATAATGGGATGCCCCAAAGGAAGGGAGATCCCATCTGTCAGTGCTACTGTGCAGGCCCAGCTGTGTCCAGAGGCACTTGGGACAACAGGGTTGGTATCCTCGAGATCTTTGTGGGATAATCCCCACTCAAAGCCAGCAGGAAAATGTGTTTAGCCAGGAATGTCACGTTGATGACATTTCAGGCCTGGTGAGGCCTCCTTGTTTGGACTCCTTTGGAACCCCCACAGTTTGGGTCATTTGGACTACCTTGGACATTTTGGAAGCACCAGGTTCCAAAATGTCCTTGCAGGTGATGGGGACTGTGGCAGGTGGGAATTTCCATTCCTGCATCCCAGAGAATCCCTGGATGGTGGAACCCGTGTAGGTCCTACCCACACCTGTAAAAATCCTCCCTTTCCCATCACCTGGACAAGCTGAGGTAAAATACTTCTGTGTTTTGCTCCATTTGGAAACTGCTCCAGGTCCCTCAGCTCCCACCCTCAGCTCCTCCTCAGCAAATTCAGCACCTGGGGGTGGTCAGGGAAAAGGGTTATTCTTGGCCATCCCCTGAGTCCTCTTTTCTTCCTTTTCCCTTTTTTTCCCCTCTTTTTATATATATTTTTTTTTTTTTTGAACATTAAACTGTTCATTTCCAGATTTTGTGTCACAATATTTCTCCAAGCGAAAGGCCACAAGTCTGGAAAAAGTCCAGTTTATTCCTTCAGAGTTCTCTGCCATCATTTCAGCAGAGAAGAGCCAAAGCAGAGCTGGGACCTGCTGCTGCTGCTGGGGGTGCTGAGGGTGCTCATCTCCTTCCAGAGCCTCCTGCAGGCACCCTGAGTTTGTGGGGATCCTCACCAGTGTGGGCTGGGGAGGATCAGGAAGGGGCATTAAGGGATGTCTGAAGCCAGCAGACAGAGCTAAATGGAATTATTTTCATTAACTCACCCTAGGGAGTAGTAAAGTGAAAAAATGGAGATTTTACACTTTTTTTTTTTTTTTTCCTTCGGTTCTCAAGGCTGGTATAAAGCTAAACCTAAACCTAAAGCTAGGTTTAAATTGAATTTCTTGAACCTCAGCCCCAGCAGAAAAGGCAAGCTTTGGTTTTATTAAAGTTTCCAGTGGGAGGAGGCTGCTGGATTTGGGAAAACCAATTTCTCACACTGCTTCCACCCGGTTTGAGCCAAGTGCCCCGAGAGCAACGACCCGGGGCAGAAGGATTCCGGGAGAGCTGGCAACCGCGTTATCTTCTAAAAATATCTCCAAACCCGCTGGAACCTCTCCGAAATAACGCCGGGAAAGAGCGGGAAGCGATCCTGGGCTCCGGCTGCGGGGCAGGAACTGGAGCAGGGGGAGATGTGTCCGTCCTTGGAGCGGGGACAAAGCCGAGTGACAAAAGGGCTGTGCTGGAGGCAGCAGGAGCATCCTCTGGGGAGGTGGGAAAACGGGAAGGGAAAAGCGAGAGCCTGGGGGGACTTTCTGTATTCCCATCGCCTTGGTGATCCCAGCCCCGGGCAGTGGCTCCCAGTATCCCGTACTGGGAGGAGCCGTGGCTGACTGGAAGGGGGCTCCCTCATCCCTCCTCGAGCTCTGCCGGGTGTCTTCTGCTCCCTGAGGCTGCAAAGTGGCTCTTGGAGTTGGGGTTTTTTTTCCTTCCCAGGGAGGAAATAAAATATTCGCTCTCCCCTGCACCTTCCCCGGGCGGGTTTAATGGTTTGCCTGTCAGTCATATCCCCGGGAAGAGCAAACGCTGCGGGATGCTGAGTGACAGCTTCTGCAGAACCGGCACGAATTTTATCTCGGCGCTGAAAAGAGGAGCAGGGCTGGTGAATCTGCGGGGAGGGAGCCGGTTCTTCTCCGAGTGATGCCCAAAAACTCGGAGCAGCCGCTCTGCCGACCCACAGCCCCTCCTCCACCTCTGCGCTGTTGATTATCATCGGAGAATCCTCATGGAATGGTTCGGAAGAGACCTTAAAGATCATCTCCTTCCACCCCGTGCCAGGGACAGAGACACGTTTCCCTCTCCCAGCTTGCTCCAAGCCCCATGCAGCCACTCCCACGGATGGGGAATCACCCCGCTTTGGGTTTCATCCCATCCATTGCCCCCCTGATTTTCCTCCGAGCCTGCTGGGAGGTGTTCAGGGCGCTCTCCCTTCCCCTTGTGCGTCTCCGATGGGTTTGGGGCGCTGCTCTCCCCCCGGCAGAAGGAGCCGAGCCGTCAGCTCCGCTGTGCCCCAGGCGCTCCTCCTCTCCCTCAGGGGCTGGGAGAAGCTGGGCTGCTTCTTTTTCCCCAGCTTCCCTCCCTCCAGCGTGACCTGGGCTGTCCCAAAAGCCTTGCAGGGCCAGGAGCAGCGCATGGAGGGATGGGCAGGGCTGCCTGAGGAGATTTCCAGCGGCTCTTGCTGTGCGTTAAACTCTTTTATTTATCCTGCTGAGCAGATCGCCCTGCCCAGACACGGCCCTGCTCCCCACCGGGGTTTGTCCCTTGCCAGGACACCCGGGGTAGCCCAAGCACCCTGATTTGGGCTCGCTTCTCCCTCCCGGCTGGGCAGCAGAGCCAGGCCCCCATCGCGCCGCAGGGCAGGCGAGGCCCGGGCTGTGCCCGCCCCGTGCTGCCCTGGGGGCCGGGGCTGAGACCCCCTGAACGGTTTAGAGGATGAAAATGCTGTAATTAGAGAGGAAACCTCCGCTGGGCGTGCCTGGTCCAAGAGCAGCGAGAGGGAGGGAGGGGCAGCCCGGGGTGCCTCTCCCGGCCCAGGGACCGAGCCCAGCTCTGGGGATGCTCCAGAGCAGCCCCGCGGCCGGGCCGGGCTGCCAGGGGCGTTCTGGCCCTGCCCTGGGCTCTGCAAACCCACCCCGCAGCCCTCGCTCCCCTTCCCCAGGCACTAACTGAGCTGAGGCACTAATTAATGCCACAGCACTAATTAACCCAGCTGCGAGGATGCTCTGATCTCTGATTTCCAGGTTCCCAGAGTCAGGAAATGCCAACACGCTGCGCCTTGGGGTGAAATCTCTCATATTTCCCCAAATTTGCAGCGAGCCAGGGCTGGGGGGGGTCGGGGTCCCAGCACAGCACCTGCAAGCGCCAGAGGATTCCGGGATGCTCCAAAGGGCACAGGGGGCTCCCAAGGACCGAAAATTCGGGCTCGGTTGATTTTTCCCACTATCCCCGCGATGTTTGTTTCCTGGATGGGGTTTTGTTTTGTTTTCTTAAAAAGCCACGCAGCTAAAAATAGCCGTGCCCGCGGTGTCCCGGCGTGAATCCGTGTGCGGAGCCGACCTTCAGCGCGGCGACTCCAGCAGCCCCACCCAGGGAGATGCCGCTTGTGCTGCGCTATTTAAAGAACTTCTTGTGTGCCTCAAGAAACACCTGATGGGAAAAACGAGATTTTTTTTTTTTTTTTTTTTTTTTTTTTTTTTTTTTTTTTTTTTTTTTTTTTTTTTTCCCGTTGAAAGAGCCGCCTGGCCTCAGATTATCCCAAAGTGGAGGATTCCCGGTCGGGTTTAGTTAAGTACAGGGCTGTAATAATTAATTGGGTGGCCGTGGAGAATCTCTCCCTCCTCCAAGGCTGGGGTTGTGCAGGGAGGCAGCAGGAGAGGATTTGAGGGTCAGGGAGGATCTGGAGGGTTGGCACTTGACGAGGTGGGATTTGAGGAGAAGAGACTCACCAAGGCAGGATTTGGGATGCAGGGACCCAGCAGGGCAGGATTTGGGGAACTCGGGCACCCAGCGAGACAGATTCGGGCACAGACACCCCATGAAGCACGTGGGGATTCATGGAACAGAGAGAATTCCGGAAATCCCCCCTCCATGGGCGTGGTGTTGGCAGCGTGAGGAACTCCCAAAATGCTTGGGGAATTTTCAGGTTGGGTTTGGCGGGGCCGTGGTGGCTTGGAGAGGACGGAGATGGTGGGACAGAGCCTCCCCCAGTGCTGGCAATGCCGCTGTGGCATCAGAGCACCCGAAACCGTGATGCCCCCACAGAGCTCTGGGTTTCTCCCAGTGCCATCTTCTTATTTTTCCCACATTTTATTTTTCCCAGTGGATTTGTAGGGGGGAGACGATGCTCAGCTCTGAACCCCAGAGCTGCTGGGAGCACAATAAAAATCTCTTAACCTCCCCTCATGCAGAAGGGATCGAATACAAACAGTTTTGCAGAGCACAGATGAAGGCTGGAGGTTTCTTCCCTCTCTCCTCCCAGTCACGAAGAGGCACCAAATTCTCCTGATCCAAAAGAAAAAGTGCGAGTGGGCAAAGGAGCAACGGAGCTAAACTTAGCCCGCGTACACAAAGCGGTGAAACGGCACCGAGAACAATGGCGAGGTAATTAGCATTGTAATTAATAATGGTTCCCTAACGAAGAGCCGGGGGTGTCCCGGGGAGAGCAGCATCTCTGCCGAGCTGGGGGTGACCGAGGCTCTGCAGGGACGGACCTAGCAGGATCCCCCCCACCCAGCACGTCCCTAAACGCGGCCGGGAGCCTCCTCCGGGTCTGAATCCGGGGATAAATCCCCAGCCTGGCTCGGGAGAGGGGCAGGGGAACCGAGGGGCTCAGGGAGCCACAGAGCAGCCCTGCTCGCAGCCTGACTGCGGGATGGGGGTGGAGAAACCCGGGGACACAGAGGCTGGCAGCCACCGAGCCGGGAGGAGATGGGGCACGGGGACATCGGCGAGTGTCCTCGGTGACCCGGTGGCCTCATTCCCAAAGGTGACAGCAGCCACAGCTCCCCCAGCCCGGCGCGGCTCTCACCTCTCCGAGCAGGGCAGCAGCTCCCTTGAGAGGATCCGGCATTGCCGGGAGCGCTGTGATTCCCCTCGACAGAGGGAAAAGCCTTGAGGAGGGACGGGGAGCTCGGCAGGGTTTCCTTCTGTCCCCCCAAAGCCCCTGGAGCTCCCAGTCCCCCGTGGTGCCCAAGCTCAGACCCCCCCCCAGACTCCCGGGTGTCCCATGCTCCGGGACCTGCCCGGCCATCCCGACAGCCGCGACACCAAACTGTGTCCCGAAGTCACAGCCGAGGGGAGTTTGGCCCGGAATTGGGGCGTTTTCCTGTGTGATCAGGGTGAGGAGGGATCCTCTCCCCTCTGCTGCCATCCCTATAGCAACCACAGCCTCTTCCTGTTAAACAAGTGACTCATCAAACGCGATTACACTCCTATCAGGCATGGGGCTTGTGACTCCGAGCTCTGACAAGAGAGCTGACCTTTCAGGAGGGAAAAAAAATCAGAAAAACCCGAGGGAAACAGCTCAAAACTGGGTGGGAAGGTGCAGTTCTGGGTCTCACCCTCCCCATCCGTCCCGCTGCCTTCATCTCCCCCAAACCCTTCCAACTCGGCCGTTCTGAAGTACTTGGAGGGTTTTCCCTGATGCTGCTTTTCCCATTCCCTCCTCCAAGCACCTTTTTGCCATAAATTCATCCGTGGGGGTTTCGGAGAGAGGCCAAGCCACCTCCAGCATCAGCAGGGGGAGAGGCCCAGCACGGCCCTGGGATGAAATCCCCAGGGCAGAGGGAATTCCTGTGGGACCAGAGAACCTCCCTGCTTTAAACCCCAGCCTGGAGGATGGAGAGGGCCGATTCCCAGGATGTTCAGCAGCTCTCCACTCTGGCTGGGTGTTCACACTCCTCTTTTATCCTGGAGGAATCCCCGAGTGCTGCAACGGCTCTGGGCAGTGGTGCTGAAGGAGAAATTGCAATGCCCAGAGAGGGAAACATACTTCCCCAAAATCTGGGTTGAGGGTTGGGATGTGACCACACTGCTGGCAAGCCCCACTCACAACTCTCTTTAACTTAAATAGATTTTTTTTCCAAGCCAAGCACTTGCTTTGTACAAATTATTTCACCCCCAGCAAGCAGCTGTGACCTTTCCTTGGGTGCTGTCCTACCCCACCCTGTCTTGGGGAGCAGGGCTCTGGATCCAGGCATTGTGGTTCCCAGCCTAATTCCCGGGAATGTGCCTGTGCTCAGGAGGGCAGCCCAGAGCTGTGGGTCCTGTTTCAGTGTCAGAAGCCCGAGTTCAAATCAATAAACAGAGAGAACCAGCGTGGGGTGTTGAGCTGCCTTGTGCTCCACTTCAAAGCCGGGAATTTGTTCCCTGGGATTTCTGGAACCTTCCTGCCCAGCAGGAAAGGGGCTGGGGAGGCTGGAGGTGCTCCCAATGCCACTCCAGGGGTTTTTCCCCTTGCCAATCCCCCAGGAGGGATCATCGGGGGGTTCCGGGGCTGACTGGAGCAGTGAATCCATCCCCGCCGGCACACAGTGCCCGCGGATTGCTGTTGGAAATCCACATCCCTGGCTCGGGGCAGCAGAGGGCTCTTCCACACAGACCCGGGGCCATCCTGGTGCTCAGAGCTCCTTCTCTGCTGTGGTTTGGTGCCCTGGAGCAGCTCACTACAAGCCTGGCTTTGGAAAACTCACGTTGGTGGCAGTGGCACAGCAGGGAGGGATGGCTGCCCAGAACTCGGATGCAAAAACCTCCAGATTTTCTATTTCTTAATGGATCTTTCCTATTTTTCCCATCCAAACTGCTAGAAAACCTTCCTTACCTCTGTGCCATATCAGGTAAATTGGGTTATTGTTAATTATTAATTATCACACTCATATGCCCAAATATTTTAGCTCCTATTCTGCATGCCACTATGGCAGAGTGGCAGTTTGGGAAAACATCACTCCTGATGAGGCACCCAGCCAGAGCAACACATACAGCTTGGGAGAAGGAGTAAAACACAGTGCAAAACCCTTTATTTTGTTAAAAAAACCCTTTTCCCAGAAGCCCTGCTCAGTGACATATGGTGACACTGTGTGTGCCAGCAAAGGTGCTCCAAAATGTGTCCCTCTGGCTCAGGAAAGAACTTGGAGCAAAACCATTCGTGTGGGGATGATATCACTGATGGAAGGAGCAAAAATCCTCCCCCTGGCTTGGCCTGGGTGTGTGTTTGGTGGGAATCAGGAGGAGAAGTCGGAGTGAGCCTTGGAATCTCTCCTTCCCTCCGGGCACAGCCGGGCGTTGTCCCTAAATGGGAAACGTTCCCTGCACGTGTGACAGCAACAGGGCAGTGAGACACGGTGTCCCCACTGTCCCCAGCGCAGAGAGAGCTCCCCTGGGGGCAGGAAGCTGTTCCCTGGAGCTGGAAGAGCCAAAGATCCACCCGTAGCTCTCCAAGAGGTTGGGTTGCAGCAGTGCTGCTGCAGGGCGTGGCAGAGGTCACCCCTGCAAGCCAGGACCTGGAAGGGGCCCATTCCAGCTACCTGGAGAGAGGCTTTTCAGGCAAACCCACTGTTTTTCCACTGAGGTGGATGATTTTACCAGCCACACTCCTGCCTGCCACCCTCCGACTCCTCCAGAGCGTGGCCTTGGCACCAGCACCTCAACAGCCCAACCCACCACGGAGCCCTGGGTCTTCCCACCACGCTGGGATGCTGCAGCAGGAGCAGCACTGGGAGAATTCCCATCTTTCCAGCGGCAGCAGTGAGAAAATGGCCTCATTTCCACCAAGAATTATGCAAAGCCTCTGAATGTAGGGCTTCACACGCTCCCCAGCAGCGCCAGCCCCCGACGGCCCCGTTTTGGGGAGGCTGCCGGGCTCATTTGCCACCCTGATTAGTCAGCACTGCTAATTATAGCTGTGCTTTTCCTCCTCTGAGCTCCTCCAGCACCGTTGGAGTAGCAGGGAACAACGGAGGTGCAGGAGCGGGGCTGGATCTGCTCGCTGCGGAAATGATGCTGGGATAAATAAAATGTGGGGGAATGTTCCAGCAGCGTGGCTTTGAGCCTGACTCGGGGCCACAAGGCAGGCAGCTCATGGATTTGTCAGCTCAGCCACAGGATGCTCCCACAGGGGTGGCAAAAGCTGATGGGATGCCAGGAGGTGATGACGTTTCCCCCATGAAAAGATGTTAAGCCTGTTTTAATACTTCTGGAGGTAGAAATGATGGAGATTTGGAATTGTAGTTGTTCCTCTGGAGTACCAGTGTGCACTTAAACAGCAGCCCTTGCTTCACCTTTGGTTCCCGGTGGGCTGGACCTGGTTGCCACCCTGGTTTTAACTCACCACTCACTTGTTTTAATCAAAAAAGCACAAATTTAAGGCAGGATGAGCCCCAGGTCAAACCCTGCTCTGGACTGGGAGCACCCAGCATCCCCACAGGGCAGTGCCAGAGGAAAACCTGCCTTGTTCAGCACTGAGCTTTCTCCCAAGGGCCAAAATCCAAGGAGGATGGTGAGGAAGGAAGGTGGGAGACCTTTTCCATGCTGCACAGCATTCCCAGGTGAGGCTGGTGGCCTCTTGCTCTGTAATTACAGCTCCTGTCTTTGCTTAGCTTCAATCTTTGCTCCACTCTATTGAGTCCATAATTTAAATGCAGATAAAACATATCTAATATATGAATATTGCCAGAATGGTCTTGCAGCTACTCAGGGAGCTCAGAACACTGAATACAACTTCAAAAAGTAGATTCTCAGGCACTGAAAACAAGGTGTGCAGTGGCCCATCTCTCATGGGCAGCAGGGCTCCTCTGGGGACAGCAAGCCCTGGTTTAAAAGGGACCAGAGAATGTCATTTTTTGTCACCAAAAAATCTCGGCGTTCTTGGGTGTTGTGCTTCGCCAATCCACTGCACCCCTTGCAAAGGTGAAACCCCAAAAAAACTGGTTGGAGACACGGGGCTGCTCTTGCCCGGGCTGGAGGACGAGCAGCTCCCATCACTGGGATGTGCGTATGGAAAGGGGGCATTTGTGGAGCCAAGAGGGATAACACCTACCAGGGACTTGTATTTCTGTAGGACACAGGAAAATCATCCTGGGATTGTGGCAAACTAGTGGTGGGATGTCGAGGGGAGGAACTGAAGGTGGGAAAGAAGGGCTGCTGTGGGAGTGCGGGTGTGCGAGGCAGAGTGCAGGAAGGGTGGGATGCCGGACAGAGCAGGAGGGCCAAGGCAACTGCAGCGAGGAGCCCACGGGGTTTGGGATCAGCCGGGACCCTCTGGAGTGTGCGTGTGCCCGCAAGGGACAGCTCCGGGTGACAAGGGCCGGTCCGGCTCAGCCTTGCTGCCGGCTGCACCTGTAGCCGGGGGCAGCAGGGACAGCCCCGCTCAGCTCGCAGGCGCTCGGGGCCCGTCCTGAGCGTGCTCCGACCCCGCAGACCACCACGCAGAGCCGGCACATCCCCTCCGCCGCCGCCGCTCCCGGCAGAGCTCCTCAGCCGCCTCCCCTTCCCGGGCGGTGCGTAATTCCCGGGAGCGGATTCATTGAGCTGCTCGCCCGGGCTCCCTCCGCCCCTGCTGCTGCCGCTCGGCTCACGGCGCTCGGTCACACACCCGGCGGCCCCAGGTGGATGAGGATTCGAGTCCCCTGGGATGGGGCTTGGCCTGATTAGGAAGCCGGGTGCTCCAAATCGGGGCGGTTGGGTTCAGCCAAGATC
This sequence comes from Sitta carolinensis, assembly GCA_032173965.1. NCBI lineage: Eukaryota > Metazoa > Chordata > Aves > Passeriformes > Sittidae > Sitta > Sitta carolinensis. The sequence continues at coordinate 17,183,689 of CM063286.1, forward strand.
ACTGATATTTACCTAAATGTCTCTGCTCGCCAGGAGCTGGAAATCCTTCCCAGCGCTGAGCGGGCTGCGCCGCAAAGCTCCAGCCTGGAAGAGAGAGGGGGATGAAAGAGGGAAGGTGGAGTGTTATGAAACCAGTAGGAAAAAGGGGAGAAGGTGTAGCTGAGATCCTGTGGATCCAGGAGCTGAGCATCCCTGCTTCGATGGTCCTGCTCCCGAGATGAATCACGGAGCCATTTATAGCTGGAAAAAAATAATTGTGTCTTTGGGATTTGTTCCTTTCCAGGCTGTTCCTTTCCCAAACAGTCGGGGAGGAAGCTCTGGGGACGGGTGGGTGCTGCGGTGAGGGGGACAGACCCTCATACTCAGCGTCCTTGGGCAGGTTCCAATTCCAGTGAGATCCTCCTCATCCCAGCTTTTCGCTGGCCGGAGGGAAGCCCGTGTGGGGCGAAGGCTCTGGGGCGCGATATTTCCCTGTGGAGGGATGGCCCTGGCCCAGCCCGGCTCCCCGGGCACCCTCCGCCGCCTTCCCTGGAGGCGCAGGGCGCCGGTGCCGCCGTCCCGGGCATTGTCCTTGAGGAGCGCGGCCCCGGAGCCGCGCCACGCCGGATCGCCGCCCTCCCTTCGCATCCCCTCGGCACAAGCGGTAAAAATAAACCCTGCGAGGCGCCGGGGCCTGGCTGGGGCCCAAGCTGCATCCGCAGGACGCAGGTGCAGCGGGCCCCGACCTTGGGGAGGTGCGTCGGGGTGGCGGGAGAGCTCATGAATGAAGGCTCGGCGGGGCGGGCGCGCACCCCCCGCGTGCCTGCGGGTGTGGATGGGGATGTGGAGCGGGGAGCCAGCCTCGTTGTTATTCTGATCACAGCGGCTCTGATTCACAGACTTGGATCATGAATATAAGTGAAGACTTTGACGTCAGAGTTGAGATTTATCAGCAGATCCAATGGGGCAGGAATATTAAGTGCAAGTCGATGCCAGCTCTCTGCCAACGCTATTAGCGATGCTCGCCGAGGAATGAGGCTTCGCACCAAGGGCTGGAAGGACCGGCAAGGAAAAAAATAAAAACGGGGTGGGGGGAGCAAGCTGATCCTCGAGCATTAAAACCAGGTAAAACAACAACCCCCGGCGTGGCGGCTGCATGCGGGAAGGGGCGGTGGTGGCGGCGGGGGCTGGCGGCGGGCTGCGGGCACAGCCCCGACCTTCACACCTCGGCTGCCCACCGCGGGCGGGGGGATCCACTCCGCCAGGCAGCGCAGGATGCTGCCGCCGGCTGGGAGCATCTTGCACCAGCCTTTTCCAAAGGAGGGAAAGGCAGGGAGGAAGGAGAAACTTAACGTAGGCTGTCCCCTGCCGCTGCCTTCTCCTTCCATCAGCGGCTCCGCATACAGGCGCTGGCCTATTAATAGTGTTTATTTTTACTCATCGCACGCAAAAAAGAAAGGGCTGCGGGAGCGGGGGGGCTGAGGGGTTGCGCTATAAATAGGTAGCAAAGGTGGCCGTGCCCCGGGGAGGGGAGGAGGAGAAGGAGGAGGGGGCGGCCGGATCCTCGCCGGGTGCGCAGTGCCTGCGGACCCCGCATGGAGCCGAGCGCATGGACGCGGCTGCGGGCAGCGGGGCGATGACTCGTGCTCGGCCCCAGCCCGGCGGGAGATAGCGGCCAGGGGTGCGTGTGGGGCGGGGGGCTCGGCGAGCCGGGCATGGGGGGGCTCGGTCCCGGGGAAGCTGCAGTCGGGCTGGCGGGAGCGGGCGGGGATGCGGCGGGCGGGGGCGGCCCGGTGCGGGGCGCGGTGTCCCGGGGCGGGGGGCTCCGGATCGCGGTGCAGGCTCGGGGAGGGTCTCCCCCGGCTCGGCGCGCCTCTGGGCGACGGTCGAGCTGCGGGCTCGGCGCGGCGCTGCCCGGGCCGAGCGCGGGGCTCGGCGGCTCCCCCGGGGGTCGGGGTCCGTCCCCGCCGCGCCGCCCCTCACCGCCCCCTTCTCCCCCTCTCTCTCTCCCCAGCGATGCTGCACGGCCCCGCCGCCATGGGGGAGCCGTGGCCGCCGCAGCCGCAGCAGCAGCGGCTCCCGGGGCTCGGCAACGCCTCGGAGCCCCCCGCCTGGCCCTCGGCGGCGGCGGCCGGGCCGGGCACGGCGGCGCCGGGCGGCGGGGCAGCGGCCGCGGGCTCCGTGAGCCCCTGGGACATCGCGCTGTGCGCCACGGGCACGGCGGTGGCGGGCGAGAACGCGCTGGTGCTGGCCGTGCTGTTCTACACGCCGAGCCTGCGGGCGCCCATGTTCCTGCTGATCGGCAGCCTGGCGCTGGCCGACCTGCTGGCCGGGCTGGGGCTGGTGGCCAACTTCGCCGTGCGCTACCTGCTGCGGCCGCCCAGCGAGGCGGCGGAGCTGGCGGCGGCGGGGCTGCTGCTGGCCGCCTTCTCCGCCTCCGTCTGCAGCCTCCTGGCCATCACCGTGGACCGCTACCTGTCGCTGTACAACGCGCTCACCTACCACAGCGAGCGCACGCTGGGCTTCACCTGCGCCATGGTGCTGCTGATGTGGCTGCTGTGCCTGGGCGTGGGGCTGCTGCCGCTGCTGGGCTGGAACTGCCTGCGGGACCAGAGCTCCTGCAGCATCCTGCGGCCCGTCACCAAGGACAACGCGGCCGTGCTGGCCGTCACCTTCCTGCTGCTCTTCGCCCTCATGATGCAGCTCTACCTGCAGATCTGCAAGATCGCCTTCCGGCACGCCCAGCAGATCGCCGTGCAGCACCAGTTCATCGCCACGGCGCAGGCCACCTCCACCCGCAAAGGGCTCTCCACGCTCTCGCTCATCCTCGGCACCTTCGCCCTGTGCTGGATCCCCTTCGCCATCTACTCCCTGGTGGCCGATTCCAGCTACCCCGCGGTCTACACCTACTCGCTGGCGCTGCCCGCCACCTGCAACTCGCTCATCAACCCCATCATCTACGCCTTCAGGAACCCAGACATCCAGAAGTCGCTCTGGCTCGCCTGCTGCGGGTGCATCCCTTCCACGTTCTCCTCCAGACCAAGGACATCCAGCGACGTGTGAGGACTGAGCACGGAGCCAGAGGTGCTCCCAGGATCTCCTCCTCCTGCTTTTTTTCCCCTCTGTCGTTATTGTTTCCTACCGGGAGGAGTTCACCCCCCTCCCCGGTCAGCACATCTCGTTCCATGGAAAGATGGCCAAAAAGAGAGGGAAAAAAAAAAAAAAAAAAGGAAAAAGAAAAAGGGAAAAAGAAAGAGAGAGAGAGTAGAATGATAATGGTTTCCTTTAGAAATGTTATTTTCTTACACATTTTATTTTTTATTTAAAAACGCAAAACACCAAAAAAAGAAAAAAAAAACACGAAAGAAAGAAAAAAAAAAAAAAAAAAAAAAAAAAGAAAAGAAAAAACAAAGGAAAAGGATCCTCGCAGGATGGCGTTTGTCTGCTCTCGGGGTAAGGAGCCAGGGGAGCAGCGGGCCCCATCCGGGTGGTCCCACGCCCTCGGGGGCACATCCCACGGGAAGGGCCCAGGAGCGGGGGGCGGGGAGGGAGGCGCCGCATCCCCCGGCGGGGCTGGTCCCCACGCGTGGGGTGGCTGTGCCCACCCCTGAAATCAGGGCCTGCCGATGATGCTATGCAATACTGGGGCTGCGTCCAGCACCGCGGGGCCGAGCGCCCCGGCCGGGGGCCGCGGGCACTGCCGGCCGCTCTGCGGTCCGAGAAGCACTTTGAGAACCTGCGGGCTGAAAGACACTTTAGGTGTGGCTTGCTCGGGCTGTCGCAGGGGTGGGGGGACCCAGGGATTCTGTTCCCTCCTTCTCCCCCCCCACCCTCCCCCGAAAATGTGACTGGGGCAGGGTGAGTGGTGTGGGGGCCGTGAGGGCAGCTGGGGTGCCCTGCACCCCGCAGTGTGGGAGGCCAAGGGAGGGCTCTCCCTGTCCAACTGGGCACTGGGGTGCTGCTCTCCCCCCTTCCACACGAGTTGTTTACATGGGGTGGGATTTTCATCCAAAGAGGGGTCCGGGCTTGCTGGAGCCCCCGAGAGGGAAGCCTCAGTCACCACACGTGTCACTGCTGATGCTGCCACTTTCCCCTGCTTCCTTAGGGAAGCGCCAGGCCTCGACATTCCTGTGCTGTGTGCTGTGCTTTGTGGTGTTAGTGAGACCATGATGAAGTGTCCTTTATCCTGTGCTTTCTTTTGGCCGGGAGGTGGAATCGTGCATTCCCTTACACAGGAGGAATCCAAGCAGCCCCTAGAGAGGTGGCAGGGCTGGGGGTGGGACATCCAGGGTGGCTCAGGGCACAGTGGGGGTCCTGCCCGGGCTCCTGGCATGGGAAGCTTGGGAGACGCTCCAGCACCTGAGTCTGGTACCCAGATATTCTGCTTTGCTGTAGAGAAATTGTTGTGATGTTGGAGAGGGACTTTGCAATGGTGTGTGGTGACCAGACAGGGAGTGACTTCCAGTGCTAGAGTGCAGGGCTGGATGGGCAGGAATTGTTGCCTGGGAGGGTGGGCAGGCCCTGGCACAGGTGCCCAGAGCAGCTGGAGCTGCCCCTGGATCCCTGGCAGTGCCCAAGGCCAGGCTGGACCGGGTTTGGAGCAGCCTGGGACAGAGGGAGGTGCCCCTGCCAGGGCAGGGGTGGCACAGGGGGGGCTTTGGGGTCCCTCCCAAATCTAGTCCGTAACATTCTGTGAGTCTGTGCTAGTGGAAGGAGTGTTCTTGCTCTGTGTGGCTGCAGAGGGGACAAAGTCTCTTTGGGGCTGGATGCAGACTGATCCAGGTGGATTTTGTCCCCAGATCTGTGCAGTGAATCTCTCACTCCTCGGAGCTTAGTGCACATGAGAAAGCTCTGAATCTTCCAAGTGTGCCTAGGGCTTGGACTTATTATTGACTACTGTGAGAGGTTGCCAGGCTTTGAGTTTTTATGTTTTGTGGGTTTGGATTGTTTTTTTTTTTTATTTCCTTTCTCTGATGAACACTTTGGAGAATGGGCAGTTGGCACAATGTGGAATCGATGTAAGTTTTAAAGTAAATATATATATAAGAAAGACTAATATTTATACAAACACTTTACTCATTCTACTTCTTCTGGTTTCTTAAGTGCAGCCAGGTCCCTGCAGTTCCTCAGCGTGAAAACTCAACAGCTTAAACCCTTTTTGAAACATTGTGAACATTTGAAATGTTTTTATACAACCACCCTAGCTAGAAGTCAGGATTTGTTTCTCTGGGCAGCTCACTTTGTATCTTTAGATGAAAGGTAGTTTAACTAATCAGCTTTAGAGAAACCTTGACACGAAAAAAGTTGCATTTTCTTGGCTTTCCCGTGAATTCCCTGCTGCTGAAGAGCTTGATTTTAACAATGTTCCTTTTAGAGTTTAGTTGCTTACCTAAAATGCCTCTCAGCTTGAGGGATACACTGATAAACTTCACCAAAATCAGATAAGGATCAATGAAAAATTTCTCCCTGTGGCCCTCTACAGTAAGAGGAGAAAGATTTGGGATGTGAGGAGCTAAAGCTGAGGACACAGACTGAGGCTAAGAGCATGGATGTCCTCACTGGAGGCTGGGTGCCCACCCAAACCCATTTCCAGGCACTTGGGCAAGGACAAGCTCTGGATTCTGGTCCTTGAGTGGCCTGGCCCAGCTCACAGTCAGAATCAGGATGTGGCTCAAGCCCATTCCCTGCTCAGAGTCACTGTAAAATAACAACCTCATCTCTTTTCCTGTGATGGTCTAGCACCTCTCTCTTGGAGATGTTAAAGCTGCCCATGGAAGTTGTTAAAAGCACTTGTTAGGTTTCAGAAAAAGCCTCAAGAAATCTCCTCTTAAGAATAAAAGAAAAAAAAAAAATTCGGTAAATTGGCATTTTTGCAGCCATTCCCCTAAGTAAAAGTAGTGCAATTCCCAGGTGTTTTGGGGCTGGTTTTCCTCTCCTATCTTATCAGAGGAAAAGGGGGGAAATGAGGGGAAGTGAGGAAGAAGATAAAGAGGTTTGGGTTCACCTGCCATGTGTTGCCTTGTGGAAAACTCTGACCATTTTACTGCACCTTTGCTTCACTGCTTTGGGTTTGTTTTGGGGCTTTTTTTCTCATAAAGAAAACCTTTTACTGGAAAAATTTGGAGTGGCAATGTTGGACATGAGAGGGGAGGATGGATTTTGGGACCTCCTTATGTGGAACACCAGGAAAGTTAATTTAAAACCTTAAATCAATTCATTGAATTAAAATTTAGTTAATTTGAATCCCTTCCCGAGGCAGTGTTGCTGTGTGCAGGGTGGGAATGTCCTGCTCTTTGGGGCTGGCTTTGGGACATGTTTAGGATGGAATGCAGGGTTTTAGGATGAGGTTCTGTTGCCGTAAACGGGGAGCAGCTCCCCTGAATGGAACAGCATCACACATGGATGAGGAGGGAATCACTGGTGAGCAAAATGGGGATTCCAGCTGGTGGATCCTCTGAGGACTCAAAACTTGGAGAACAGAGCCCAGCAGCCCCTGTCACTTTCTGGGCACCACCAGAAGGACACAGAGCAGCTGGAGGACATCCCAGTGCTCCGTGCTTGCTGGGGTTGGAGGGGCTGGGAGCTGGGATTCTGTAGCTCTGTTAACCTGAGGTCTCTGAAAGCCTCTGATTTAATGATTGCTCTTTTCAGCTGAGACAAGGGAACAGTGGCAGTCCTGCAAAGCACAAACACTTTGGTTTGTTGGAATTTTGCAGGTGTCCTGCGATTTCCAGAGCCCCCAGGGCTGCTCCAGGCAGAAGCTGGACCTGCCTGGAGAGGGCTGGTGAGTGTTTGGTTGGGAGGAACTCCCTGTCCTCACCCTGGCCAGGACCTTGCCACTCTATCTTCAAACTCTGAGCTGTGCAAACAGCTTTTGATAAAGGATGAGAGGCCAGAGCCAGGCTGGGCTTAGGTTTTTGTCACTTCTGGACTCTCCAGGAGCTGGTCTGGACCTGCAGCAGCAGAAATGGGCAGGGAACTGGTCCTGAGTAATTACAGGTGGTGTCCAACCAGCCCTGAGCCTATGGCAGGGGTCAACATAGCATGGAAATGAATCCACTGCTTATTTGCTGATTTATTTACAGGTTTCTGGGTGCCTTTGGCTTTTCCACCACAATCTGGTGGCCAGCAGAATGTAGATGTGAGAAGTTTTCGGTGCTGGTGCTTGGCTGGTTGAGTTGAGGGGATGAGGAGGAGAAAGAAGGAGAAAACATTCCTCAAATACACTGTGACAAGGCCAGGGCTGCCGTGGGGTGGGATGTCACCACAGCTGCCCTGAGGTTCCTGGAGATGTGCCAGGGCTGGGGGGAGTTTGTGCATTTACAACAAGCCCTTGTGCCTGTCACAGCATGAGAAATTATAAAACAAAACAAAAGCAAAAAAAAAAAAAAAAAAAAAAAAAAAAAAAAAAAAAAAAAAGAAAAAACACACACAAGAAGAACTTATTAAAATATACAGACTCTACCAACAAAACTGCCTAGTTTTATTTTGGGGTCTGTTTTCTTTTTTCCTTTTTCGTTTTGGTCAGTTTGGGACTTTGAGCAGTGAAAATGTCTCTTTTTAGCCAGCTTCATGTCAGTAACCAGCAGTAGAGATTCCAAGGATCTCAGCCCTGATGTGGCAGCCCCAGTTTGTTCGTATCAAAGAGTTTCAATTAAACCTGGAATGAACCCCAAGAAACCATTACTGTTCTCCTTAGGTGATGAAGTATCTCTTTCTTGCAGAAGCAACAAATTTGGGGTGGGGAGACCTTTTAAAAAGCCATTGGTACTCACTTGTATTGGTGTGTCCTGACCAGCATCACGTCATTGTTAGCGATGAATTAACAGTTCACTTCTAATTGTCAGGAATAACTGTTGGATGCACACGGTGTTTCCCTGTAATTCCTCTCGTTCCTGCTCAGCCTCCCCTCGTGGGGAGGTCAGGTAGCTCCACTTGGACCGTCTGTACCTCCTCTGTTGTCAGAGCAGCTGCCCAGGGCAGAACCCCAGCCCACCCTGTCCCTGCAGCAGAGCTCTCCCTCCCCACCGGGAAACTGCAGAGCATCCCGGAGAGAACGCGGCGTTTTCAGCAGGCGAGACCCAAGCGAGAGCGGCGGTCTGGAGCCCTTCAGTCCCTGACCGGAGGGATGTGAGTGAATTGCCCCCAGCCCCAGGGCAGCGGTTCCTTCCCGAGCCCCGCCGGTGCCAGGGGCGGCTGCTCCGAGGTTATCCCTCCCCAGCGGGCAGGGCTGGGCTGGGCCCTGCCTGCTGCAGCCGCAGCCACAGGTTTATGGCCTTATGCAGGCTTTGGGAGCTGGGAAACCGCTGGCTCGTCCCAGGAAAAGCTTTTGTGGCTGCTGGCAGTCTGGCTGAGGATGAGGGGCTGCAGCCCTGGGCTCTGCCTTGTCTTTCCCTGCCCCCGGGGACAAGGGCTGGGCTCTGCTGTTCCTCGGGACACCAGCCCGGGATAAAGAGCATCCCAACCTCCCTGCAGGGGGAAGCCTCCAGCCCTGAGGCAGTTCCTGGTGGCAAAGCCCGGCAGGAAGCTCCCCCTGAGACAGAGCCTGCTCCGTGCTCGCCCTCCCGCAGCTCTGAGCCCCAGGTCAGCCCCTGGGGTGGCTGTCAGCAGCAGGGACAGGATGGGAGTCCATCACCCCCATTCCCTGCCTCCCGTCCTACCTGATTCCCCAGGAATGAGGCCATCCCACAGCAATCAGGACAGCGCCTTGTTCTGCTGTCAGTCCTGTCATGAGCCTTTTAACTTGGCTGGGAATGTTGATCTCAAAGGAAAATGTACAGTTATCATTCAACTATGGTTAAATCAAGCCCCTTCGATGCACTTTATGACCGAGTGAAAACAAATCAATGCTGTTATTGCACTGTATCTCTATTGTGTATAATATTATACATTCATCTGTAAGAGTAATTTATTTTTATTACTGTAAATAAAACTGTTCAAGTGATTTGTCAAGAGAATATCCAAAAATAAGGGGGAGGGGGGGATAAAATTAAAACCTTTGAAGATCTGGGCTGCTGTCCCAGGTATGTGCCATGCTCTGTGTGTCTGTGTTTTTTTTTCAGAATCCAGAACAGGTCTCTGCTTTCTCTCACCCAGGTCTGGGATCAGGAGGAGCTGGATGAGGACAAGAACTGCAGGAGACCTGGAGGGGTTGGGAAGGAACAGCAGAGCTTCCAATCACAGACAGGGCTTTCCCACCAGCAAACCAGCCTCTGCCCTCGGATTACCCAGGCAGCCAGGGACCGAACACCCCGGGAATTAACTGATCTTCGAGGGCTTGATCCTCCAAATGAGGGGTTTAGAGAGATCACAGCTTTCTGCTGCTCCTTTCCCTGCCCCAGCCTCTAACAGAGGAGGGAACTTCACAGGACTGATTAACTCACAACAAAGGACAAACCCACAAAAAGCCAGACCCGAATCTACTGTAACCTCTTAAAATCTTTATTAATTTTTTTTTTCCTTTTTTTTTTCTTTTCTTCTTTTTTTCAAATTTAATTAGCACATGCATAAAGTGTCAACAGTTTGGGGTTAAGATGACATTTCTTGAACAAATGTAGTTACAAGCGGTGCCTCGGCTCGCTCCGGGTTTCCTCTCTACCCTGTACAGGAGGAAGCTGGAGCTGCCACCGACATCATCCCTACCTTTCCATCCTCGTGTCACCACAGGCAGAACCCACAACACTGGGGAGAAATACACTTGTTCACACGTAGCAACTGGGTAGGGGAGATAGACACGGGCAGCAACACCTACTGGCCTACTGACACTAAGTGCACATGGTTAAAGAGCCCAGCAGACAGCGAGCCTCTCCTTCCTGAACTCAGCCTTGCAATGGTGGGCCTCTGTCGTGGCCTGCAGTGGGGTGACCCTCCCTGGGGAAGGTGCCTGCCTCCCATCAGCTTCTTCTGCCACGTGGCAGATCCAAGGAGATAGAGCCATTCTTCTGCTGTGATTAAAAACTGAGCCTTTTGCAGGAGCATTGGCGCCGAGGGGTCCCTGTGCCCTCCCTGCAGAGCTGGAGCCAGCCTCCACAAAGAGCAGCCCAAGCCCTGCTCCGGGCTCTGTGTGTGAGCAGTTGGTGCCAAAAGGGGAGAAAACGGCTTTTAAACTGCTCATCTGGAGCAGTTTTTAAATTTAAAATGCTCATCTGGAGCTGGCTGCTCACTGAGGCTGTGTTTTGGGAGGATTGGTGCCCTCATGCTCCAGGAGGCTCCTGAGCTCAGAGTTTGGGTGGTACAGAGGGGTTTGGGGGTCTGGGCACAGGAGAGGATTGTCCCCTGCCTTCAATTCCCTCCAGAAAAACTCTCCTACAGCCCCTGGCCTCACCCTGAGGTGTTAGTGCTCCTGCTGACTCAAAAGAGGATGGAAAACTGGAATGAGATGGCTCCTGCCCTGGTCTGGGACAGGAGGAGGAGGAGGAGGAGGGGGAAGGCTCTCCTGAATGCTTGCCCCACGGCAGCAGCACCCCACAGCAGGTGCAGGTCCCACAGCAGGGTGGTGGCAGGGCTTGTCCCCTCCCCACAGCCCCCATGGCCTCGGGGGCTGCTCCCGTGCTTCCAGGCTGCTGGAGCAGGTTTCCTTGGGTTGGCCAAGACTGGAGTGAGAACTGCTCCCCAAGCCACTCCTGTGGATGCCAGAGGATCCCCCGCGGTCTGGGCAGCTCCAGGTTCCCAGCCCAGGTGAGCTCTGCCCAGCACAGCAACCCCACCCACCCCAGGAGGCTCCCTGGCAGTGCCAGGGGGCTCCAGGAAAGGCACTTGTGTCCTGGGGAGCTGCCCTGGCCCCGTGGGGCTCCCAGCAGGAACTGGGGATCCAAGCCCTGTGTGGGACAGGGCACAGCTGAAAGCAGAGGGGACAGAGGTGCCAGCACAGCTCAGCATCACCCCAAACTCACACCCTGCTTCAGATCCCCCCAACAAGTCAGGCAGCCCCAAAATTAAGGAAGTCTGTCAAGGTGAGGAGCCATCAGCCCCAAAAGGTCCTGAAAATGCATTTTGAAGGTAACTTGTGGGGTCTTGAGCAGGCTGTGTGGGACTTGGGGCAAGCTGACCTCAAGGAAGGTGTCCCTGCCCATGACAGGGGATGCAATCCAGACTGGAAATCCAAACAATTCTGGGATTCTTTGATTTCCTTCCTCTACCTGATCTACTCAGACTCGAGACAAAAACTCCAGAAAGAGCAGCCCCATTTGTGAAAAACTGGCCAGAACTACAGATAGAGCTGAAACATCTCAGTGTAAAATGAAATTTGGGGGGGGGGGGGGGAGCAGCACGTTGATGCTCCAGACTGTGAATTTTGGAGACCTGGCAGAGCTCTGCCAAAGCTGTTCCTGCTGCCAGCAGGAATTCAGCAGCTCTCCACGGGCATCACAGGATCCTCCCTGGCTCCAAGTCCTCTTCCTTTTTAACACAAGGCTCCTGTGGATTTTCCATGGCAAGAAGTGATTGTCCATGGAGTCAGCAATCCCAGCTGAGGGGTCAGGATTGCAGCAGCACCAGCAAGAGGGGAAAATCAATGGGATTTGAAACACTTGAGCTGGGCAGGGGCCTCCAGGGACCAAAGCACCTCCTATAGAGCCAGGAACCCCTCTCCTCGCTGCGCTGGGGGGATGTGGTTATTGCTTTTCCTTAAACAGTTTTTTGGGATTTTGGGGAGTGGTTCTGGTGGCACCTGCTTCATTCTGTTGCTGACTGGGAAATGTTGCTGTTGTTGTCTGACCTTCCCTGAGGTCTGAGGGCAGGAAAGGGGACAGTTTATCCTTCTGGAAATCACGTGTGAGTTGTTTGTCTGGTTTTTAGTTTTGTGGGTGAGGGTTTGTTATTTTTGTTTGTTTATTTTTAGATATTTTTTTTACATTTTATTTTTAGATTTCTCAAATCAAAGAGTAGATTTAGATTTACCCCAAATCAAAAGGTAAATTTTAAATTGTCCACCTTAATGGCTTACTCACTACAGTCTGTGGATCATGAATGGTCCAGAGGAGCTGCTGCCTTCTAATTATTGAAATGCAGCAGAAACAGCTGCGGGTTCACACCTCTCCTTCTCAGGTGTTTATTCTGCAGCACATTTTATCTTTATTCTATTTGAGGGTCAACACCAAAACCAAGGGGGAACCAAAAAATAAAAGCCCTGGCTGCTGGGGGATGCTTTGGAGCTGTAACCCACTGGGACAGACCCCCAAGGAGGGGATGAGGGAGAATTACAAACATGCCAGAAATTCCCCGTGGGCGCCTCCACCCCTCCCTGGCTGCACCCAAGGTCAGGAGCTTCTCTCTGGCTTCTCAGAGCCTCTGTGACCTGAGCTTCTCCATCCTCACCTCCAGAAAGCTTTCCCTGAGTCCTGACTCAGCTCTTCCCTGCCACAACTCCGTTCCACACTGGCCTGCAGAACAGATTTATTCTCCTCTCTGCCCTCTGTGGCTTTGCACAGGGTTTGACCTGGCTGAGGTTTCCCCTGAGCAGCCTGAGTTGAGCATAACCAACCTGAAATGCTGGCCTGGTTTCTTTCTGCCTTATTTTCTCCTCTCTGCTCTCTGCATCGCACTCAGAACCAAGGGCTGGAATCACCACGGAGCTGAAAATTCTCCCCGGGGCCAGCCCAGTGCCCTGGCATTGCCACCCTGGGATGAGTGCAGGGAAAGGCTCCTTTCACACACACCTGGGCTCACAACCCAGCCAGAGGCTCAGTCCTGTTCCTGGGAGGAGTGAGAGGCTGGGGGCACCTGTGGGAAGGAAGATCCCTGCTGGGAGATGCCCAGGGGAGGTGCTGTGGTGGCCTCAGGGTCCTGTCAGGCTGTAATTCAGACCCCAATTTGGGTGATGTCACATCGACTCTGCCTGCAGGGAATGCTTGCCAGGCAGCTCTTGCCCCGGGATTTCCCTCAGCAAGAGCTCTGCCTCAGCCTGGTGACACCACCGGGGTGATGTCCTCCCTTGGGGACATCCCATTGCCCCACCCTGCCTGTGGGCACAGCTCGGGAGGCTTTGGGGCAAACACCCTGACGTTCTTAACTGTGGGGTTTGCTCTGTTTCTTTTATTCCCTCCACCAGCAGAACACAGGCACGTGTTTCACCCAGAGATACTGGAGCTTGAGAGAGTGAGCCTAGACAACCTGGGATTTGTCCGAGAAAAATCAGATTCACACCAAAAAAAGAGAAAAAAATTCTCAGAAAGACTGAACCACTTCCAAGTCCAGGTTTGGGTTATAGGTGTCTGGAAGGGGACGTTTTCCAGAGGCTGCCACGTGAATTGATGGCAGCCCCGAGGGTCTCCAGGTGGCTGCAGTGGTGCCCCCAGGCACCATCCCCACCCCATCCGTGTCACCCCAGCGAGCTCAGCTGCGTGGGGCTGGGAAAGGCCCACCCCGAGGGCACAGGGTCAGGGACAAACCCAGAGGGGCTTGGCTCTCCTGGGCTGGGCTCAGGCACTTCTGCGAGGGGGAGTGGAGGGGCAGGAGAGCCCCGGCGCTGTCACCAGCGGGGGCACGTGGTTGTGGTGCTGCTCAGGGCTCACCTAAGGAAGGGACAACAGCTCTCGAGGTGCTGCTGCCCAGGCGAGGGGAAATTTATGGGTGAGTGAGCATTTGAGGCTTCTAAAGTGCAGTGCAGGTTACATGGTCTTTGCTGTAGACTGTAAACTCCTCAGGACAGACTCCTTGCCCTTACTTGTATTTTATTTTTGTTTTTTTTTTTTTTTTAGTCTGTAAAGTGACATTCCAGCTGAGAAAACCTTACCCCTAAATAACTACTACTACTACAGGAAAAACAGGAATCTCGGTGAAAGGAACAGCCTGAGCTCCCCTTGCCAGCATCCCACCGTGGGGAGTGCCTCCCATGGCCATCCACAAGGAAGTGGGATGTAGTTCCTGCCAGCTGTGGACCTCTGGAATGCACCCTCCAAAATGCCACCTCCAGTGCTACAACCTGCCTCCCTCCAAGCAAAACTTCCTTTGTCATTAGAGCTGAGGTGGTAATTCAGGCTCAGGGGAGTCTGCAAAGCTTCTGTTCAGGCTGTTGGGTGTCTGCAAAGGGAGAGAGAGATGGAAAAGTTGCTGGAGGAAATTTGAGGGCTCTTCTGTGGGAAGAGCTCTCTGAAGAAGCCAAGTTCAGCCTTAAGTTTGTCACTGGAGTAAAACCTTCCCAAGATGAAACAGCTGCACGAGCCGGAGCTCTTGGGGGCTGGGATGATTGCTCCTCTCTGGGTCTCTTCCCCGAGTGGGAAATTAGGAATTAGAAACTGCCCAATCCATTCTTCCTTCAGGACACTGATCCTTTAAGAGCCACCAGCCAGCCCCAGTGTCACTCCAAACCAGGGAGGCATGGAGTGCAATGCCAGGAGTGAGCACTGCAGGACTTCCACCAACCTCCAGAAAGCTGAGCAGGACCAGCCTTCACTCCTGGTGTGCCATGGGCACAGTGGTCCCTGTAAAGTCCCTGTTCAGATGAACCTGGGGTGCCCAAGGGTTCCTGACAGCCCTCAAGGACAACAGTCCTCCATTAATATCCCCAAGCAGAAACACAGTGGTTTCATTCCCTGACCCCCTGACTCCAGTCCAATCCATTTGCATGGACACAGGATATTTTCCCCCACCGTTGACAGCCATATTTATTATTTTTAATCTATGCCCATGAATTGGCAAGCAGGGGGAAGCAGATAAAATGGAAAAAGGAACTCTCAGGAGATCAGTTGGACTCATTAAATGTTTGGCACTCTGTGATTATCCTTTGGCAATGAAATGCCACTGCTATATTTTAGCAGGGAACACGATACCTTAATGTACAGGAGAATCTCCTCAGCCCAATTTTGCCTCTTGAGAGAGGAGAAATTCAATCATCTGTGACCTGGATTGTATTTTTTAACGTCTGCCAAGCTAGATAAAATATTTAAATATTCACTTTTATATCAGCCCACATGAGGATTTGAGCATTCCAGGTTGTGTAACACAGCATGGCCTACTTTGGGGAGAATGTACAGAAATAGGCACGTGTGTACAAATACTGGGTGCAGCATGTGGGGCAGACAGACAGTGTTAATTAGTGTGGCACAATCCCAGCAGCACCAGCCCAGAGCAGCCAAGGAATCTGTGTCCCTTCTGTTGGATTTCAAAGGTCACCTGAGCAAAAACCAGATGAGTCTGCCTCAGAAGAAGGAGGTTGAGGGTGGCTGAGTCCCTCAAGGGAAGGCACTGAGGATGGAGTGGCTTTCTGGGGTTGGGGCTCTCAGTGCCACCATGGGGCATTAATGCTCCGCCCTGGAGCTCCTGGAGGTCTGTTCCCCCCTGACTGACTCCTGGTGCTTGCCTGCCTTGTGCTGCTCCTGGGAGGGTTGGGAAGAGGTGGGTGTGCCATGCAATGGGTGTCCAAACCCACCCTGAGGTTCCTCCTCCACCAGCTCCACCTCTCTGGGATGAGGATGGGGGGTCCCACCCCTGAGACAGCTTCAGGGTTCCCACAGCAGATGTGGTGCCTGCAGGAGGAGGGTGGTGATGTCCCCAGCCAGCTGGCAGTGCTGGGAGGTCATGGTGCTGCTGGCTGCCTTTGCAGCTGAGAATGGGAGCTGGGTCTGTGCACTCAGGGCATTTCCTTCAGCAGGACAGGGTGAGGAAGTGCTGGGATTGCTGGGATGTGGTGTGAGAACACAAAGATGTGAGGAAATGGGGGTGAGCCTTCCCTGCCCCCCTGGGGCTGCCAGCTGTGCATCTGCCCTGCAGATGTGGCCCGTGCACAGGGCAGGCAAGGCCTGAGTGACCTCAAAGACCTTGAGGGTCCCTTCCAACCTTCCTGTGATTATCAAGCACTTTGCCAGGCAAGGGCACCCACCCTGACAGCTGCCAGCCCCAGCACAGGTGCTGTGGGGTGCCAGGGCAGGGGGAGGCCCCAGGGCCAGCCTGACCTGCCACACACCCACGGAGCCCTGCCCCAGTTGCCACGGCCCCATGTGACATGCACGAAGCAACTGGTGCATGAAAAGAAGGGACTCGAGCTGGGCTGCTCTCCAGCTCCTACCAGCACTGGCTCAGCTCTGCAGAACTGGGACAGCCACAGAGCCAAGGGATGAGCCAGTCCCGTGTGTCCCTGAGCCTTCTCTTGGGTCAGTGGGACTCCCCAGCTCCGCTGGGTCCCCACGGTGACTCTGCAGCCCCTTGACCTCTCCAACAGACAAGAGCAGCTCCACCAGCCCCTGCTATTCTCTCTTTCTCACAAAGGGTTATTACTCTTCCTAAATTACCTAAACAAACCAAATCTCTCTTCGCTGACAAACAGTTTTGGGGTTGTATCTACATTAATAACGCTCCACCAGAAACACCACATTAAATGTTGCCCTGAATTTTCACACTGCTTCCTTCTGAACCTGCTCCAGGCCGAGGCCCAGCTGCCTTCCCAAGGAAAGTATTGCAGGGGCTCTCTGTAAAAAGCTCTTGCAGCCATTTGCCTGCATCTCAGAGGGTCAACATCAGAACCAAGAGCTCTCAGTGAGCACCAGGAATTTCCTGGCTGCCTCCAGGGCATGGTGTCTCCCTGCCTCCTCTGGTCACTCCTGCTCCTTGGGTTTTGCAGGTGAGTTATTCCATGTCCTGTTGCTCTGCTGCTTCTTGCCTTGCCCTCTCCCACATCCCAAATCCATCCTGCACCCCTGCTCAAGCTCACTGGGCACCACAGCTCCCAGCCCAGGTGTGGAGGTGTGGAAGGTGCCACACCCAAGGGACAAGAGACCATTTTGTGTCACTTGAGAGAAAGGAGAGTTCCTGGGGGCATTTCCCAGCAGTTGGGCAGAGGATTCATCACATCTGGCCAAGAGGGGTTTGTCACTGGGGGCAAATGAGCAGATGTTTGGGACATTGCTCAACACCAACATTTCCCAGGAAATCAGCAACCTGCTCTAGTGGAAAGTGTCCCTGTCCTTGGCAGGGGTCTGAAATGAGATGGTCTTTAAGGTTCCTTTATCCCAAACCATTCTAGGATTTTGTGAATTTAAGGATCAGCATTTGGGCCTCAGCCATATTCTCCCACCTCTTTTACAGGCCTGGCTGCTTCTACATAGTCAAAATACTGCTGAAGTAGCCATCCCCTACAGGGCTACTGGAAGAGGCTGGGAATAGGGCACAGAGCTCAGGCTTTCCCCATTCAGGGACTTGTGGTACAGGGGAACACAAGACAGGGGCTGGGGACATCACACTGGCCAATCCATGGCTGGTCCTGGCCCATTTTCCACAGGTGGGGAACCTCTCCTAGCTCTCTGCAGGTTTTCAAACCTGCCTGTGATATTTCCAATATTTCCCACCCCTTTGCTCTGCCTTCCTCCGTGCCTCCTCCCTTCGTAGCTCTGTGAGAAGTCTTCCATGGATCATGCTCTATTTTGATGGGAAAACAGGTATTTTCAGGGCTGAAAAAGGGGCCTGCTCACCCAGCTCCTCCCTCAGTGTCCAAATGTGGGCTGGGGGACGGAGCAGGGTCAGGTAGGGGGAATCAGTGCCTGGGTCTGAGCTGATCTCGATTGCACAGGCACAGTTTGTGGGGCTGCAAAGTGCAAGTTAAGGGTTTACCTGAAAGCAGCAGATTGTCCGATTCACTTTTTCTCAAATAACACTGAAATGGTGTCACGCTAAGGCCAAGGAGAGCAGAGCTCGGGGAAGATCCCTGGACACCTCCACTCCTTTCCCAAAGGCAGGACAAGCCTGGAGAAGGCTGTGTCTCCCTCCCAGTCACGCCAGCCTTGCCTTCCCCCTCTGCTCCTGGAGAACCAGCTCCAAGGGTGGGTACAGGCTGAGGTCACCAACACCTCGGGCTGCTCATGCAGCCCGGTCTAGTGGAAGGTGTCCCAGTTCTAGTCAGACTAGATGGGCTTTAAAGGTGCCTTCCAACCCAAAGCATCCCATGATTTTCCAGGGAGCAACAGCACAATGGTGCAACTGCTACTAAAGGTGGTGGGTTGCTCTGTAGGGAAGGAGGCTCCTACCCACAGGCAGCCTTTGGAGCTGCCTGACCCCAAAACCTCCAGCAGCAGTGTCCCCAAGCCCACAGGGCCACCCCTGTGCTCCCGTGGTGGCACCAGCTGTGCAAACAAGGCTTCTTCTCCAGGAGCTTCCCGTTATCACAATTAACATTTAGCTGAAAAAGCACTGCTGCCTCTGGGGCTCCCTTCTCTCACCAAGCACACTCAGGGCCAGTCTCCACTCTTGCTCCAGGTGTAAATCTGGAGTAATCCTATTAACCTGCCTTCTGAGAATTTTGGAAGTCATTAACCGTGAAGGTGCTGCTAATTTCTGGTCTCGCTGCCTCCGAGGTGTATCCTACCAGTGCTGCTGCTGCTGCTGCCCGAAGGGTTTTTGACATAGTGTAAAAGCAAAGCTCCTGCCCGAGCGGGGCCACCCGCGCCCGCCGGCAGCGGTGGCGTTGGGGGCGGTGCCCGTACACACCTGGAGCGGAGCCGGGGGGTCCGAGCCCGCCCAGCCCGGGGCCCTCAGTCCGACCACTCGTTATCGTCCAGCTCGGAGTCGTCGTCGGACTCGCTGTACTCCACCGCGATCCGGCGCGACAGGATCGTCGCCACGTCATTGCCCACGGGCTCTTTTTTGGCCTCTTGTTCCCACTGCTCCTGGACCTTCCGGAGTTGGATTCCTACGGGAAAGGGGGGAAGGCTTTAGGGGGAGTGTACCCAGTGTGCAGCACCCCCCCCACACACACACAGTTATCACAGAATCACAGAATCATTAGGTTGGAAGGGACCTCCAAGATCATCGAGTCTGACCCATGCCCTATAAAGAATTGGCTGAGACAAGAGGGGTGCTGCCCTGGTGATGGCAAAGTTATGTGGGATAATAGGATAGGATTGGTAGGACAAGAGGGAATGGCTGTAAACTGAGAGGGTGGGTTCAGATTGGATGTCAGGAAGAAATTCTTCCCTGTGAGGGTGGGCAGGCCCTGGCACAGGGTGCCCAGAGAAGCTGTGGCTGCCCCTGGATCCCTGGCAGTGTCCCAGGCCAGGCTGGACAGGGCTGGGAGCAGCCTGGGATGGCGGAAAGTGCGTCTGCCCATGGCAGGGTTTGGAATGGTGAAATGGGAATGATCTTTAAGGTCCTTTCCAACCCAAACCATTCTAGGATTTTATGAATACATATGATTACAAAGCTGTATCATAGAATAAAGCTCCTCTGCTTCCACTCATCCTGAAGATAGCGAGCCTTCTGAAAGGTTAAATTTACCATTTGACCGGGAGATTTGCAGGAAAGGGACATGCGAGAGACCTTGGAGCACATCATCCACTACAACCCGGGAGGAAGCCGCACTCCAGAGAGCCGCCAGCAATCCGCGGGGCTTCCTTCCACCCCCACCCCTACACCGCATTTATTCCCCCCAGAACGCGCCACCATCCTCACCCACCAGCCGGCCACCAAACCCTCGGCGTGGCCAGTGCCCCCCGACGGTCCGGGTCCTGACTCACCCCTGCGGATGGCAGCCAGCAGGTCGCTGCGGGCGTCGCTCATGGGCATCAGCGGGATCTGCGGCTTCCGCGGCTCGGCGGCCGGGGCGGGCGGCGAGGCGGAGTGCGCCGGCGAGGCGGACACGGCCGGGGGCCCGGGCGGCGGCGGCGGAGGAGCCACCGGGGGTCCCAGGGGGCCGCTCTGCGGCGGGGAGGCAGAGTAGGGCCCGGGGGGCGCGGGCGGCGGAGACGGGGCGTAGGACGGGGGAGCGGCGGAGCCGGGGGCCAGCGCGGGCGCAGCCGAGATGGGGCTGTCGAAGGCGGTCTGTGCCGAGGGGATGACGGGCGGCGGCGGCGGCGGGGCCGGCGGCACGAAGTACTCGGCCATGGGCACCGGCTGCGGGCTGGGCAGAGGGGTCAGGGGAGAGAGGTACAGAGCCGGGGGTGGGCTGAGTTAGGAGGGACCCGCGGGGATCAGCCAGCCCGACTCCGGGCCCTGCAGGGGCCATCCCCAGCAGTCCCGCCCTGTGCACCCCTGCGAGCTTTGTCCTGGAGTTCTGATAGGTTTGGTGCTGTGACCATTCCCTGGGGAGCCTGCTCAGCGCCCCAAGACCCTCTGGGGGATGAATCTTTTCCTGATATCAGACCTGAACCTCCTCTGACACAGCATCAGCTTCAGGCCATTCCCTCAGGTTCTGTCTCTGGTCATCACAAAGAAGAGATCAGCACCTGCCCCTCAGCATCCCCTCAAGAATTTGAGTACTGCAATGGTGTCTCCCCTCAGTCTCCTCTTCTCCAGATGGACATGCCAAAACCACTCCTCACACACCTCCTCACAAAGCCCTTCACCATCTTCATGGCCTCCTTTGGACACCCTCTAATGTCTCACTGTCTTTTTAACATTGTGGTGCCCAAAATTGTCCCACATATTCATGGTGAGGCCAGCCCAGTGCAGAGCAGAGCAGGACAATCTCCTGCCTTGCCTGGCTGGTGATGCTGGCCCTGATGCCCTATGAGGCACAGCTGGCTCTGCTGACTGAGGGGTGGCACCTATTACCCATCCCAGCACCCAGCATTCATCCCAGCACCCATTCCAGCATCCAGCACCCATCCCAGCACACACTCCAGCACCCAGCCCAGCACCCAACTGGCTTGATTTGCTCTGAACACCAATGAAAGCTCTGCCCCAAGGTCAGAATGGTGGTGGAGGTCTGCTGGTGGGATGGGCTCTGGGTCATGCAATGGTGGAAAGCAACCAACACCCCAGGGGAGACCCCTCCCTCCATGTTGCCCCCTTATCTGGGATGACATTACCCCAAAAGCACTCCTGATTTGGCCTCGCATTTTAGACCACGAAAGCTGCAGAGGAGCGCTCTCCTTGCTCTACCAGCCCAAAACTGGGGGCTCAGACCCCCCGGCCAGCCTCCCTTCCCTTGGACACCCCTCCAGCAGCGAGCAGGCTGAAGCTTTACCCGTAATCCTTGACTAGGTGGGGTCTGGGCCCGTTGAGGACGGCCTCGGGGGGCGGCGGTGCGTGCGGCTGCTGCAGGCGGGTCAGGCTGTTCTGCCGGCTGCCCGCGGCCGGCCGGAACACGTGCTCCGGGGGGTTGGGGGCCGCCAGCACCCCCTCCTTGTGCTCCGCAGGGGCCAGGTGGGCTGCAGGGGCCAGCAGCTGCGCAGGGTGGTTGGGGCTGGCCGGGTACGAGTGGTCGGCGGCGTCCGACGCGTAGGACCTGCGGGAAAACCCGACTGTTGTACTCCTCGGGGGAGCTCGGGGCGCGTGGGTTTGGGAGTGTTTTTGGGGTTGAGATAACAAAACAAGGAAAGGCCACGGAAATATCGATGTACGAGACAGCAGAGTGAGAGCAGAACACAACAGAGCTGGACAACTCTCTTCCCTGAGCTGTGAAACGGAAAGTGCTCCGGGTTTACCCCAATGCCAAGGCTCCTCCTGAGGCCCAGGATGACACCCTGAAGCTACCACAGGCTGATGGCTGAGCACCCCGACCCTGCTGTGGGCAACACGTCCCCCACAACGATGGAGAGGAAGAGCAAAGCAAAGGAGAGCCGTGAGCTGAAGGTGTAGGAGGTAGAACCTGCCTATTATCTGGGGACAGTGATCCTTCCGATGACGCCATGTGATAGGGGGATGGTGAGAACCTGTTATCGGGCCGGAACTCTTTATCATACGCCATCATGTTCCACTCCAGGCGCCGGTTGCGGGCTTTCCTCACTTTCTTCACCTCCCGGGTGGAGTCCTCCACCAGGCGCTGCTCCTGCAGGAACACAAACACACGGCTCCACCTCCAGCCTGGCTCCTCCAGACCAGGAGCAGTCCCTGGGGAGCAGCACCCAGCCTTGGGAGATGCACCCAATGCAGGGGAGGGGAGCACGAAGGATGCACCAGGAATTGATTGTCCCCAGGTCCCCATCACCCCCAGCTCCAGCGCCCCTGCCCCCCACCTGCCCCCACCCACCTTCTGCCTGCGCTTCTCCTTCCTCTTGTCTTCTGTCGCCTGCAGCATCTTCTCCTTCCACAAGTTGAAGAAGTAGGAGGGGTCAGTGTAGAATTTGAGGCCATCCTTCTTGTCATCCCTGGGGGGTTGGGAAGGGGGGAGAGAGGGTTACCAGCCACAGAAGACCCCCCTGCTCCCCCTCCTGAGGCCTTTGGTACGACCATGACCGTGAGCTGTTGCCCCACCACAAGCACATCCAACAGGATGTGGACACACATTGCAAGCATCCCATTCAACGGGGGTGGCAGCACAGCAGCTGGAGAAATCCAGCTGCAAATGGGGGCAGCCCCGATCCTCCTGGTGGCAGGGACCCCCTCGTTCCCCCAGGAAGTGCTGTGCCCTGTACCTGTAGGGTGTGAGGATGTTGAGGGGCGGGGGCTTGTCGCAGCGCTGGTACATCTCCATCACCGGGTTGGGGATGGAGTTGCGGGACACGACCTGCTGGTTCTGCACCGTGGAGCTCTTGAAGGCTTTCCTCATGTTGATGTCCTGCAGTGAAACTGGGGGGGACACAGGAAGAGATGCAGGGGCGGCCTCAGCCCGCTGAGCAAGGCATGGCAGGGGTGCTGTCCTGAGAGCACACCTGGACAACACCCCAGAGCAGCCCTGGCCCCTCACCTTCCTCCACGGTGGAGTCCAGCTGCGTCACCTTGATGACCAGCAGGTCCACCCTCTCCTGCAGCGAGTTCATGCGCATGTAGAAGCTGTTGGCTTCGTTGAACAGCTCTCCAAAGATGTCCTCAGCGTGCCTGCCTGGCAGGGGACAGGGCACCTGTCACCAGCCCAGCCCCTGGACCACCCACCTCCCCACTGGCTCCGTGGGATGCTGTCCCCAGCCTGGATCTCTGGGAGCTGAGCCTCATCCTCTCCCACAGCGCTGCAAACTTGGGAGCCCCAACGAGCCCAAACATTGGGGGAGCCCAAACGAGCACCCCTTTCCAGTGAGAGCAGCACCCACAGAAAATTCACAGTGCCCCAAGAGCCCTTGGATCCATCAGGACAGATCAGCCAAAAAATGACCATCACACAACATGACCTGGGGAAATTCAGCCCAGGTAGAAAGGCAAGAGCAGGGCAGTGGGGACAGTGCCACAGCAGGGAGGATCTGCAATTTGTTTCACTTTATCAGTTCTTTTCCTGCATCTCTCACTGCATCCCTAAAAAGGCCTATTTATTTAGGGTTATTTAGCTTTTTATTAGGGTTATTCCTGTCATGGAGCTGAGTGAGGTGGCTGGCAGAGCCTTGCTGATACCTGTAGGCCACAGCATCCATCCCGTCCCAACCCCAGATCCTCAGGGTTTCCTCCAATCCCACCTATCAAACAGGTCCCAAGATCAGGGCACTTTTAAAAACCTCTTCAGAGCATTTACCAGCTTGGTCATATTTGATTCCCTTTTTCTCAAGACCAGGAAGCCTGAGCAGATGTGGGTGCTGCTCGTGTGAGCCACTGCACTTCCAGCAGCTCCCTAAATCCTGCGTTTGATTTTCTGGGAGTATTTTAGAGCAGAATTTCCTTCTGGAGATGTGTAAAAGAGGGGAAGCTCTGAATAGCTTCTCTCTCTGTTTTAAGTGGATATTCAGCATGCAATAGGTTGCCCCTGTTAAACTTTCCCACTGGTGTGTGCAGTGCTCTCCTCTGCCCATTTTCTGCTGAGATCAGTCCCAGGGCAGGAAGAGAGCTGAGGGTTTAGACCTTTGATAGAGACCTCTCTTCCTCAAAAAGCTTTCAGTTTCAAAATAACCACTTGAAGTATTTTAAATCTTCACCTGACCTTCCTATTTCTGGCCAAGGGGAGAAGCAAAGGACTCCTGAAGGCTTTCTGTCCCTCACTGCACACAGCAGCTGTGGCAGGAAAATGGGTCTCAAAATGTCCCCCAGTGCCCGTTCTGAGCTTGGCCCTGAGCAGCTCCTGTTCCCAACCAGCTGGAGAATTCCCAGTGCACGAGGGGAGGCTGCAGCCCCCACAGCACTCACACAGCCCCTGTGTGCCCTCTGGCTGCAGCTGCTGGGAGCAGCTGTGGTGTCCCGTTGGCATCCGGGGCTGTCCCAGTATCATCCCAGTGCCATCCCAGTGTCATCCCAGTATCATCCCAGTGCTGTCTCAGTATCATCCCAGTGCCATCCCAGTGCCATCCCAGTGTCATCCCAGTGCCATCCCAGTGCTGTCCCAGTATCATCTCAGTATCATCCCAGTATCATCCCAGTGCCATCCCAGTGCTCTCCCAGTGCCCTCCCAGTGCCACCCCAGTATCATCCCAGTGCCACCTCAGTATCATCCCGGTGCCATCCCAGTGTTATCCCAGTGCCATCCCAGTGCCACTCCAGTATCATCCAGTATCACCCCAGTGCCATCCCAATGCTGTCCCAGTATCATCCGAGTATCATCCCAGTGCCATCTTAGTGCCATCCCAGTGCCATTCCAGTGCCATCCCAGTGCCATCCCAGTGTTATCCCAGTGCCATCCCAGTGCTATCCCAGTATCACCCCAGTGCCATCCCAATGCTGTCCCAGTATCATCTCAGTATCATCCCAGTGCCATCCCAGTGCCACCCCAGTATCATCCCAGTGCCATCCCAGTGCCATCCCAGTGCCATCCCAGTCCCACCCCAGTGGCACCCCAGTGCTCTACCAGTGCCATCCCAGTTAAATCCCAGTGCTATCCCAGTGCCCTACCAGTTCCCCAGTGCTGTCCCCCCCAGGTGCCACCCCAGTGCTATTCCAATGTCATCCCAGTGCTATTCCAATGCCACCCCAGTGCTATTCCAATGCCACCCCAGTGCCATCCCAGTGCTATTCCAATGTCATCCCAGTGCCATCCCAGTGCCCTCCCAGCTCCCCAATGCCACCCCAGTGCCATCCCAGTGCTGTCCCAATGCCATCCCAGTTCCCCAGTGCCATCCCAGTGCCATCCCAGTGCCATCCCAGTTCCCCAGTGCCTCCCAGTGCCATCCCAGTGCCATCCCAGTTCCCCAGTGTCTCCCAGTGCCATCCCAGTTCCCCAGTGTCATCCCAGTGCCATCCCAGTTCCCCAGTACCATCCCAGTGCCCTCCCAGTACCATCCCAGTTCCCCAGTGCCCTCCCAGTGCCCTCCCAGTTCCCCAGTGCCCTCCCAGTTCCCCAGTGCCCTCCCAGTGCCCTCCCAGTTCCCCAGTGCCATCCCAGTGCCATCCCAGTTCCCCAGTGCCATCCCAGTGCCCTCCCGGTGCCCTCCCAGCTCCCCAGTGCCCCATGCCGTGGCTTACTGAGGCTGCCCAGCTGTTTGATGATGGCTGCCAGGGTGCTGTTGGTGACACACTCCAGCTCGCTGGTCACCCCGTCAGGCAGAGCCCCCCGGCACAGGTGCCGGGGCTCGATGTTCCTCTTCACCAGCGGCATGGCGAGCCCTCACGCCTCTCCTGGCCCAGGGAGAAAGAGGCAAAATCAAAATACACAATTTTACCCTCTGCTGCCCCCCCCCCCCCCCCCCCCCCCCCCGCTCCTTCCTGCCACACTGGGACTCTGCAGGCACAGCAGGATTTTCCGAGCAGGGGATGCTCTGGGTGTGCAAACCTCGGGGTGCTGGAGAACGTGAGGGACTTTGTCCCTCCCTTTGTGCCCCCGGCTCCTTTCCCACTCTCTTCCCAGAGCTCAGACCAGGAGCAAACCCTCCTGTGCTGCAGCCCTTCAGCTGGCCCCGGAGAGCCTCAGCCAGCCCAAAGAGAGGCGAGGAAGCGCTCGTAATGCCATTATTTCCAGCTCACTGCAGCCTCTCCAGGCTTTCATTTGGGCACACACTGCACTGAGACAAGCTGCTGTGGCCAGCTCATCCCAGCTCCCTGCAGGGCCCCCGGGCATCCCTGGGTGCCCCCAGAGCATCTTTGGGATGTTCCACAGCATCCCTAGGTGCCCACAGAGCATCTTTGGGTGTCCCTACAACATCCCTGGGTGCCCACAGAATTCCTGTATGTGCCCCCACAGCATCCCTAGGTGCCCCCAGAGCTCCTATGTGTGCCCCCACAGCATCTCTGGGGTGTCCCACAGCATCCCTGGGTGCCCCCATAGCTCCTCTAGGTGCCCCCACAGCATCCTTGGGTGCCCCCCAGCATTTCTGGGTGCCTCCTGCTCCACTGTTCCACTCTGAACTGAGGAAGGTTCATTTTCTGCAGGGTTTAAGGAGATGTAGGGAGATACCCACACCCAAAGGCCTCATCCCCACCCACGGGAGCCACAGGGAAGGAGGAAGGATGAAGGATGGGCACCATGAGGTGTGGGGTGCTGGGGACAGGGGACCCCACTGTGAAAAGGGTGAATGGTGGGAAACAGGCTGGGAAAAGAGGTAATAAAGCAGCATTTATTATCCAAGGTGGTGTCTCCTGGGACTGGGACACAGACCCTGGGATTGGGACAGGAACACAGACCCTGGGATTGGGACAGGGACACAGACCCTGGGATTGGGGCAGGGACACAGACCCTGGGATTGGGACACAGACCCCGGGACTGGGACAGGGACACAGACCCTGGGATTGGGGCAGGGACACAGACCCTGGGACTGGGACAGGAACACAGACCCTGGGATTGGAACAGGGACACAGACCCTGGGATTGGGGCAGGGACACAGACCCTGGGATTGGGACAGGGACACAGACCCTGGGATTGGGACAGGGACACAGACCCTGGGACTGGGACTGGGACACAGACCCTGGGACAGGAACACAGACCCTGGGATTGGGGCAGGGACACAGACCCTGGGATTGGGACAGGGACACAGACCCTGGGATTGGGACAGGAACACAGACCCTGGGACTGGGGCAGGGACACAGACCCTGGGACTGGGACACAGACCCTGGGATTGGGACACAGACCCTGGGATTGGGACACAGACCCCGGGACTGGGACCCTGGGATTGGGACACACACAGGCAGTGACCCCACAGGCTCACACAGGGGGTCTGAGGTGCCACCAGTGCATCTGGGCTCAGCTCAGCTCCCAGAGCAAAGGCTGGGCTGACAAGGAGCAGAGAGCACCAAGAGCATTCCCAGAGAGCAGAATCCCCCCGGTTTCACTTCCTCACCCGCACCATCTTTCACAAAATTTTGGCAGCTAAGGAAAAGCAGCTCCCGGTCATGGCCGGGAGCGGCTCCGCCGTCGGAGCCAGCGATCCTGCCCGTGAGCGGAGCCAGCAATCTGCAGAGCTCACATTTTTTGGCCCCGGCAGCTTTAGACAGAACAGTTTCCCATTGACAGCGCCCGGCCAGTGCTCCCAGCAGCAGCAGCAGCTCCTCCGCTGTTTTCAAATGCAAATTCAATTCCCTCCATGCCGGAGCCCAAAGCCTTTCCCTAAGGGCTGGGCTCTGCCCGGTGCCAGGGGAAGGACCCCGGTCCCGGACCCTCCGCTGGGCTTCGGGCTCAGAGCAAACTCTGCCTCCTCCAGCGCTCCCCAGAGTCACCGCTCGTGGATGTGGGGCTGTCCCCGCCTCCCAAAAATCAAGATTTGTGCCAGCTGTTTGTTCCTCCATACCAGCACTCTCGGGGAGGCTCTGGCCGTGTACACCCCCCTTTCTGGGCACCCCGAGCCCCCCAGGCTGTGTAAGGAGCTGAGCAACGCTGGCAGCTTCACCCCGAGCTGCTTTCATGTGTCACCCCAAATTCTACCCTCAGAGGCTGAGCCCTGGCACGTCCTGCAGGGACTGGAGGGCACAGGGCAGAGCCCTTAACGAGCTGCCTGAGCCCAGCAATTAGAAAAAGGGAACAAAGAGCCATTCTCAGCACCCCTCTGGGCCACAGCCACGGGCCACAGCCACGGGACCCGGGGAATCGGGCCACCTGAGCCCGCAGCCCCCGCGGCGACCCTGGAGCAGAGTGAAGGAAAAAACGGGATTTGTGGTTTGAAACTTCCCAGCAGGGACAGATTGGAAGACAGGCAGAAAGGGGGAGAGGGTTGTGATGGCAGCATTTGAGACTGTGCATGGGAGAGTGTCCCTGGAGGAGGAAAATCCCTTTAATCTCACCCCAAAGAGGCCAGTGAGACTCAGAGCTTGCAGCAGAAGGAACCAAGGAGGAGTTGGGCACATTAGTATGCAAGCACAGCCTGTAAAGGAAATTTTGACCGAAGCACAGGAGAAGCTGCTTTCCAACCCCCCAGATCAATGGAGCACAGGGATCAGAACCCCCAGACACCCCTCCCCTGACAAGTGTTCTCTCAACCTGCTGCACCTACAGCACCAAACCTCTGACTTCTGCCTCGAAATCCCAACTTCTCCCCTAAAAGCTGTCACCTCTAGGCCTGTCCTGACACAGTTCTCTGGGTGGGGATGAGCTGCACGTGACTCCAAAGAGGCCACCTTCATTTCTGTCCTCGCTGGCACATCTTGCTCACACCCACCAAGAGGCTGCACCCAAATCCTGAGCACTGATGGCCTGGCCAGAGCCTCAGAAGGGGATGCTGAGCTGGGCCCAGCACTGCTCCTGCTCTTGCTGGGATTTCAGGTGATTTCCAACACTTCCAGGGGGAAAATATTTTTCCTCACACCTTCAGGAAAAGGATTCCAAGGGCAGGATCATCCAGGTTCAGGCTCTGGGATCATTTACATGGACTCAAATCTATGGGATTTTGCTGCCTCCTGAGTCGAAGTCAGGAGCCCTCAGTGGGAGGTGGAGTCAGGATGCAGGAGGAGGAAAATGAGAGCCATGAACTCAGCAGGAATTTCTTGGGGGGTGAAGGCAGAAATGGGACCAGCCAGGGGCTTTCAGGTGCACTGTGGGGATTCTCCCATCACTCAGCTTTTCCCTGTGACTGGAAAGGGCCAACAGCTCTTGAAAATCTTGTACTGGGAAATGGCACAGGTGGGGGGGAGACACTCACCAGCTTCCCACCTGCTTCCCAAACCCAGTGATGGAGCTTGGAAGGGAATCACATCCGTCTGAGGTGACCAGGCAGGGGAGGATATGAGACAGAAATGAGCTGTTTATTTAAAGTGCCCTAAGAGGCTGATTTCCCCCAAGGAGGAGGCTGCCAGCAGCATCCAAACCCAGAGCTGCTGGCAGCACTGAGGAGCAGCCCTGCCTGCCCAGGACTGCCTGTTCTGGGCAGTGAAGGCTGCCCCAGTCCCTGCAGACCAGGCTGGGCTGTGATTTGCAGCTGCTGGCCCACGGGTGACCCCTCCAGCTGGCTCCTTCCAGATGTTACCCTTCTCCTCAGCAGCCACCAGCATCTGGCACTTTGGATCCTTGGGGTCTGCCAGGGCAGAAAAGCAGCTCTCATTTTGTAAGAGGGTCCAAAATAAAGAAGTTTTGTGTCCAGCCATTGCTCCTTAAGTTCTTTGCAACAGCTTTTCTTGTGCCCTCATCCTCTCCCTGCCCCCAAAGCCACTCTCTCCCTCTGCAGGCAGATCCAAAGTAGCCTGAAGGACCAGGTGTGCTCTGGGTGGCCCTGCAAGGAGGGACAGGCTGGTGACCACAGATGTCTCAGGCTCTGGTTGATCCCTGTGTCAGGTTTTTGGGGTCAGTGCCCAGCATCTGCAGCCCTGGAGCCCTGCCTGCTGTCACATGAGAGAAAAGGGAGAAGCGTCCTGGCTCCCACCGTCTTCCCCGGGGCTGTGGTGGAGCAGAAAGCAATTTGGGGGTTTGTTTTCCATGGGTGTTCCCTGCAGGAGACACCTGGAGTGGGAGAGGAGCCACGGCAGAGCCGAGCAGTGCTGGTGGGAAGGATGTCCACGCTGCTCATCACCAGCTGCAAATCAGGCACCTCCAAAAGTTCTGATGGGATTGGGTGGTGCATGGAGCAGCAGGAATGAGGGAAACCTCCTTCACTCCGTGTCAGACAGCCAGGAAAAACCCGGGCTTGGCTTTGGGGAGAATGTGGGTAAGTGTGGGGTGAAGCAAACACCTCAAGACTGGGAGCTGGGGTCAGCCCTGCACTAAGCTCAGTTCTAGGCCAAGATTTGGGGCAGTCTGCTCAGCCCTTGCAATCAAAGCTCTTTCCCAATTTGGGCTTCCCAGGATCCTTCTGAGCCCTGAGGAGCAGACACTGCCAGGAACTGGAAGCTTTTGCAAGGCAGCACATCTTTGGTTGGGTGCCAGGAACCAGAGTGGTGAAAAACACAAGAGATATGTTGAAAAATCTATTAACCTTGAACAAAGAAGTTTATAAGTGAATATTAAAAAAAAAAAAAAAAAAAAAAGAAGTGCCAGATCTCGTGGTGGCTGCTCAGGACCCTGTTTTGGTGCAGAACCCTTGGAATGGAGAGGTGAGGAAGGGCTGGGGGCAGGAGGAAGGCACAAAGCAGTCCTGAAATAGTGAAAGGAGCAACAAAAGCCCTGAATCTGAAGGCAGGGAAAGGATGAGAAGCAGAGCTGACACTCAGCAGGGCTTGTAGGTGCCTGAAGAGCTCATCCTGTGGAGTTTGGCAGGATGGATCTGGTAGAGAAGAGGGTGGGGAAGGATCTGGGGGTGTGTGATGCTTCTGAGCAGACAGAAATAGGTGGTAGGAGTGAAAGCAGCAGGTTCTCAAGGTGTCGATTTGTGGAGCTCTGGCACAGCATGGGATGGTTCAAAGAGCTGCAGGACAAACCTGCAGAGGACAGAGAGGTCACCTCTTGGTGGCTGAGGGGCCACCCTTGGCTCGGGTGGCCCTAAACTCCTGCTGTCCTACCAGTGTGGGCCATGGGGAGAGCAGACCCTGAAGCCTACAAGGGCTGAGGTTTTGTCGTCTCAGGAGAAATTCAGGCAGGAAAAACTGTGAAAAAGACAGTGCAGGGAAAAACCTGCCTGGGAGAGCTGGGCCAGGGCTGCTGATTTACTCCCCACGAAATGGAGTGTGAGCTGCACCGCAAGGACTCCTCGCTCTAATTTACAAAATGCATCTGCGACCACTTCTTCATTTGTTGCCAGCCCAAATGCCTGAGAACACCACCAGCATGACAAATGTCACTGCTCCTGGGGAGGTGAGCGTTGCTGCTGCCCAAAGGTTCATTAAATATATTAAAACCAGCTGGATCCCAAGGGCTCCCCTGGCTCAGGGTAAAGTAGAGGGCAGGACTTGGGCGAGAGTAAATGCTCAGGGTGGCACTGGGGGCTGCTGGGCACAGGAGGAGCAGTGCCCCTGCCTGCCCTGCCCTGAGACCTCTGCATTCTCAAGGCTTTACAAAGGGGCTGGGGCCAAGGAAGGCATCCCAGCCCCTCCAGAGGCTCAGCAGGTGACAAAATTTCTCAGGCACTGAAAACCCCAGGCTGTGGGATGGTGGTTTCAACATATCAACATCTATTAACATATCATTCGATGCAAGGGGAGTATAATTGAACATTTTACTTAACTAATTCTTTCGTTGATCTAATTGTTTCAGTGCTCCTACTGCACTATTTTGTAGTTTGGCTTTTATTGATTGACAGATCTTTTACCTTTATGTTTCACAAACATTTTTACACTGGGTGTCAGCAAAGTTTTCCAATGTTACATGCTACATCAGGATATCAGCCCGGGGAGCTGGAGGCCAGGGCTGAGGGCTCGCTGTGAAATCAGTGCAAAGGTCTCAGCCCCGGCTGGCACAGAGGGAATTTTGCTGCCGGCCAGGAAGGGATTTGGGTGGAGCTGGGGAAAGGCCAGGCCCTCCTGCAAAGGGGGAGAGGGCTGGGTCCGCTGGCCCCCGGGGGCACGGCTCCGTTTCTCCCCGGCCGGGCTGGAGCCGTGGCCGGGGTCCTGGGGGGCGCAGCCCCCTCCTCCCCGGAGGGCTCCACACGGCAGCTGCCAGCAGGCTTCAGCGAGAGAACGCTTCACAGCAAAGAGCAACAGCTAAATCAGAGCTAAAAATACTGCTCGGCAGCTTTATTAATAAATGCCACGGTGGTTTGGTTTTTGGGGTTTTTTTTTTCCCCTTCTGCTGTAAAATGTTTCAGCTCTAGGAGCAGCACTTGACTAAACTGTGTCTAAACCTCACCACCTGCTTTGGGGGATGGCACAAAAGCAACTGGGGTCAGTGCAGGAACCTCCTCCTGCTGAGTCTGGGTTAAAACAAACAGGCTCCTGGAGGGGGGTGGGGTGGATAAATTATGTTTCCTCTAGGGTAGGTGAGCACAAATGCTGTAAATCACAGAATCACAGGAGGGTTTGGGTTGGAAGGGGCCTTAAAGATCACCCCAGTCCACCCCTGCCATTGGCAGGGACACCTCCCACTGTCCCAGGGTGCTCCATGCCCTGTCCATCCTGGCCTTAGACACTTCCACAGCTGCTCTGGGCACCCTGTGCCAGGGCCTGCCCACCCTCACAGCCAAGAATTTCTTCCTGACTTTTAATCCAAATCTCTCCTCTTTTGGTCCAAAACTATTCCCCACTGACCTATCACCATTTCCCCCTGTAAAAAGTCTTTCCCTCCTTTTGATAAGTCCCCTTTAGGTACTGGAAGGGGCTCTAAGGTCTCTCTAGAGCCTTCTCTTCTCCAGGCTGAACAGCCCCATCTCTGGCAAGTGGATTTTCAGGAAGCAGCTTTCCTTGGGGTTTAGATGATGTGGAGTTTGGGTTCTGTTGTTTGATTTCTCAGGAATGGGGAGCCCTCAGTTTCCCCTGGCACTGGCCATGGAGCTGAGGGCCACTTGTCCAGGCCCTTCCCTTTCTTTCACCCTTTGGCTCTCTCTCTGCTGTGGATACAGATCAGAGGATCCGTATCCATGCAAAATCCACGCAAAAAAAGACATCCATCCCGATACCCTAATGCTGAAGGGAAAAAGGAGGGGAAAAGCTGTGGATGAAACTATGCCTGAGCCTCCTCTATCATCCCTTGGCTGCTCCATGCCTGGTTCCCGTGCGAGGAATGCCCGGGAGCAGCGGCACTGCCTTGATCTTCAGAGGAGGAGTCAGGGGCTGGGGCTGTGGGAACACAGCACGGATCTCGGCTCTGTTTTGGCTGCAAAAGATCCCTGCTGGCCCAGGAATCATGTGTTGTTTTTAATGACTCTATCACCAAAGGAAAATCTTCAATGACAGCTTTTTTTCCCTTTTGTGCCCAGCTCATTACCAGAAGGCTCTCCCTCGCTCGCTGCCGGGCTGTGCGAGCAGGACGCTGCTGAACAAGCCAGCCTTTTTCTCCCCAGTATAGAAGGCGCTTTGATAAAGCGGGGAAACCCTCGGGCAGCAGCGAGGGGCTTTCTGGAGAGCCGCGGCCGCTGCTGCCGCCTTCGGAAGAGCCGCAGGGCTGGCATCTCCAGCCGCGGAGCAGAGCGCTCCCAGCCCGCTCCAGCCTGCGCCCTGCCGAGCTCCCCAGCGAGCCCGGGTGGGTTTTCCCATCAGTGCCGGACCCGCAAAACTCCGGGTGGATGTGGGGAAGAGAGGGCAGAGCCTGGAGCTGCAGCCTCGCTGCTCAGAGACGTGCCAAATGCCCGGTTCTTGCCCGCGGGGTGCAGCTCAGAGGGTGTCTTTTTGGATGAGCAGCTCTGGTAAAAAAAAAAAAAAAAAAAAAAAAAAAAAAAAAAAAAAAAAAAAAAAAAAAAAAAAAAAAAAAAAAAAAAGGCGTTCTTGCTTTTCTTTTTTTATTTCTTAACACTTCTGGCTCGAGGGCTGTTGTTCGTAACTTGTCAAGATCTTGGCATCGGCGGCTGATTTGTCATCCGCCATAAAATGGAGGATGAGCATCTTTGGTTCAGAACTGGGCCAAGGGAGATGACAGCTCAAAGCAAAATATGCTTCATCTCCAGTTTCCTCCCGGGGCTTCAGCTCCCGGGAAAAGGAGCGGACATTTGGGGTCTGAGTTGCATCACAGCGTTCCGGGGAAGAGCCCTTCTCCTGCTCCGCGTTTGCGACAGCACAGCCCGGTGCACATTAACCCTCTGCCTGCCGGAGCAGGCTGTGCTGCACTGCTGCTGCCATCACCCTGCCCTGCTCCCCGAGCTCTGCAACCTGCCGCCCTGGGAGCTACTGAGACACTCTAATACCGCCAGAACACCGGGTTTTAAAAGGATACCATCAATCTCTGCAAAACGCAGGCGATGACCT
The DNA here is from genome assembly GCA_032173965.1 of Sitta carolinensis. Classification (NCBI taxonomy): domain Eukaryota; kingdom Metazoa; phylum Chordata; class Aves; order Passeriformes; family Sittidae; genus Sitta; species Sitta carolinensis. The sequence continues at coordinate 17,217,565 of CM063286.1, forward strand.
GCAGCGTGAGGCAAGGGTGTGCCTTGGCACGCTGAAGTTTGGAAGATGAATTATTAATCCTGCCATTCCTGAGCTGCCCGCACAGCCTGGCGCTGCCCTCCCCTCCTCCGGCCGCTGGCTCCGGTGTGCCGGGAGCACCAAGGAGCCGCAAACTCCGTTAAAAACCATCTCGATCCGTAGGTATTCCATCGCGCTGACACCACCACGAGGCAACAAGAACTCGAGTTTGAAGCGATAAAATTAAAGCTCCCTGCAAGTAGCTGAATCACTGAGCGTGGAGGCCCAGGCTCGGCACATCTGAGGGGCTCTGGGCTCTCCTGCAGCTCTGCCCGTGGGGGTGCCCCGGGCTGGGGGGGTCACCGAGGGGGCTCTGAACCCAGCGGGGCTCCAAATCCCCGGGAGGGAGGCACCAGAATGGGGAGGAGGGGGGACACATGCATGACAGGTGACACCGGGTTGCGCCCTGCTCGGTGCTGTCCCCTCTGTATCCCCAGCCTCACACCGGCCTGCAGAGTCCCCCGGACACCCCCCACAATTCCCCAGCCAGGGGGTGATGAGCCCTGCCCTGCTCTGCTTGTGGGTGCACAGGCAACCATGGGCCCAGTTTATCCCCCACAGTGATGTAAAGATGAAGGATCCTCCCTCCCCAGGATGGCAAGTGAAGCCCCCCGCCCCCCCCGCCCCCACGCGAGGGTGCAGAGCAGCCAGGTCCCCCTCCCTCTCGGTGCAGGAACGCGAAGTGACAGCGCACACCCCCCCTCCCCAGCGCAGGGGTGCAGAGAGGCCCGGAGCACCGCGGTGCAAATGTGCCAAGCGCGGCCGGGATCGCCCCTCTCCGCCATGAAAACGTGTGGAGCAGCCCGACCCCTCCCCTCTAGGCAAAGGGGCAAAACGTGGAGGAACCCCACCACCACCCCGGGCATGAATAGCGGCAAAGTGGAGGGACCCCCCCCACGCAAGGATGCGAGGCAGCTTGGACAGCCCCTTCCCAAAGCAGGGATGCGAAGGGATGGAGGACAGCCCCCCGCCCCCGGGCACGGATGCATAGCTGGGGGAGATGCAGCAAAACGGGGATGCAGAGCGGCCCTGCCCCCCCCGCAGGGATGCGAAGGGATGGAGGATCCCCCCGAAAAGATGTAAAGGGATGGAGAACCCCCTTCGCAGAAAGGACCTCCACCCCCCCCACCCCCCCCCCACCGGAAAAGATGCAAAGCAGCGGAGGATCACCCACCCCCCATGCCAGGATGCAGAGCGGTGGGGGATCCCCTCCACGCAACGGTGCCCCCCCAAAAGGAGGAAAAGATATCAGAGATCCCCCCCGAAAGCCTGCAAAACCCCCAACGCCCCGCGAAGGGCTATCCCCCCATGCGCCCTCACACCTGGGGGGGGGACAGGGACCCCCCAGTTTCCCCGCGCCGCGTCATCCCCGCATCCCCTGCGCTCACCTCCGCCGGGCTGGGGGGGCCGGGGTGTGTCTCGGCGGGGCCCGGCGGGGCCGTGCGGGGCCGTGCGGGGCTGCGGCCGCCGCCGCCGCTGCCCGCGCCCCGCGCCCCGCTCCGCGGCGCTGCCCGCGCTGCCCGCGCCGCTCCGCAGTGCGCGCACGGCGCATGTGCCCCCGCGCCGCCCCCGCCCGCTCCGCCCCGCGCCCCCGGCCCGCCGGCACCCCCGGGCCTCCCTCCACACCCGCACTCGGGGATCAGCCCGTGCCCGGCTCCCCGCGCCTCTCCTGGCGCTGAGCATCCCGCCGGGAGTCCTGCCGCCGGCAGGGGAGGTGATGCTCCGCGGACAGGGAGAGGCGCGGGCAGCGGCTTCTCCAGGTGTGGCGTTGCCTCCATCTTCTTCCCCGCGCCCTGTGGAGTCCCTGGGTGTCTCCCCCAGGGATCGGATCCAGGCCAAGGTGTCGGTATGGGGTATTGATGAGGCCCCAAGAGAAGCATTGTCCTCCCCGGATTGTCACTGTCAGCAGCTGCTGGTGCCCCAGGATTTGGGGTCCTGTCCTTGGGTCATGTCAGAGATACCCCAAGGGCTGGAGCCCCTCTGCTCTGGGGGCAGGCTGGGAGAGCTGGGAGTGTTCACCTGGAGAAGGGTAGGATCCAGGGAGACCCCAGAGCCCCTTCCAGGACCTACAGGGACTCCAGGAAAGAGGGTGACAAAGTTTTTAGCAGGACCTGTTGTCATAGTACAGTAAGTGATGGTTTTGAAATAAAAGAGGGTCGATTTAAACCGGATATGAGGAAGAAGTTTTATACAATGAGGATGAGGAGGCCCTGGCACAGGGTGCCCAGAGAAGCTGTGGCTGCCCCTGGATCCCTGGCAGTGTCCAAGGCCAGGTTGGATGGGGCTTGGAGCAGCCTGGGATAGTGGAAGTGCCCCTGCCCATGGCAGGGGGTTGGACTAGAAGACCTTTAAAGATGCCCTCCGGCCTAAACCATGCCATGATTCTGTGCCCCAGTGCCAGCACTGGACCATGCTAAGTGCAAACATTTTCAGGAACCTCATCTGTTTGGGGGTCTATCAAAACCCAAGCTTGGGAGTCCTAGAATCCCAAAATTGTTTGGGTTGGCAGTGACCTTAAAGACCATCCGATTCCAACCCCCTGCCATGGGCAGGGACACCTTCCCTAGACCCCTCCTCAGGGCTCTGCCCTTCCCAGCCCCCTCCAGCCCACACCCAACCCATCCCAGGAGGGTCCACACTCCAGCCCCAGTGACTGGCAGGGATTTTGGAGTCTGGCTAAGGAGTGACATGAATTACTCCTTCGGGGCTGAGACAGCAGGAAAACCACACAGCTCTGCCCACAGGAGCTGCATGTCCGTGCCAAGGATGCCAGCAGAGCCAGGGCAGGCTCCAGTGACCTCAGAGCCCTTCCTCAATGCCCAGCCAGGGCAGCCAAGGGGCACTCTGGGCTGGAGACTGATGATGCAGCAGAGCAAGGCACCCACAGATATAGAACCTCAGATCCTGGGGGCAGTTCTGGGCCCCTCAAGAAAGACATTGAGGGGTTGGAGCAAGTCCAGAGAAGGGAATGGAGCTGGGGAAGGGTCTTGAGCACCAGGAGGACCTGAGGGAGCTGGGAAAGGGGCTCAGCCTGGAGCAAAGGATGCTCAGGGGGCCCTTCTGGCTCTGCACAACTCCCTGAAAGGAGGGGACAGCCCCAGGTCAGGCTCTGCTCCCAGGGAACAGGGACAGGAGAAGAGGGAACAGCCTCAGGCTGGGCCAGGGGAGGTTTAGGTTGGATGTTAAGGAAAATTTCTTCACTGGCCTGGCCCATCTGCCCAGGGCAGTGATGGAGCCCCAGCCCTGGGGGGATTTAAAGGATGTGCAGATGTGGCACCTGGGGATGCGGGTTAATGTGCAGTGCTGTGGGAATGGTTGGACTCGAGGAAGGCTTTTCCACCCTAAACAATTCCACGATCTATGGAATCTATGGCTCTGTGACTGCCGTAAACGCAGCCGCTACTAGAGGGCAGAGCGAGCCAGGGGAGACAGGTGGTTCGAGCTGCGCGGGAGCTGCGATGTGGGAAACGTGTTTGCTTCCCCTTGCGCTGAGGCGTGTGGGGGAAGAAAGAACTCCAGCAGCACGAGGGATAATCTGTGACACGGTTTGAGGTTTGGAGGGAGATGACTCACGCTTTGATTTCTTTACGGAGCGCTCCAGGGCGGGATTAAGCCGTGTTTGTCAGGCAGGCGCCGCATCCCAGCAGCGTGGAGGCAGCGGGGAAAGCTCCTCATTCCCCAGCACACCAGGCTGCTGCTCCCGGTGCTCGCCAGGAGGAGAAAACCGGCACGGATGAAGGGCGAGGGCACCCCGAAGGGGTCAGCTGTCATCTCCTGAGCACGCTGGACCTAGGGGTCCGGCACACGGCTGTGTCCCGGCCCGGAGCCCGTCTCTTTGGCAGGCAGCGGTGTAGGGGCAGCTCTGTGGTGCCCGGGGGAGCTGGGGCAGCTCTGCAGCCCGCGCAGCCCCGGCTGTGCGCCTTCACTCCCGGTGTGTCCGCAGGGACCTTCCTGGAGCAGCCGGCACAGCGCGGACACTCGGGCTGGACGATTCAGATCCGTCCTGGACTGCCGTGGCCAGCTGTCCTGTCCCTCTGCTGGTGTTGCCGGAGGCGTTCTCATCTCAAAAAACGAAGGAAAAGTTTCCCGTGACCCAAACAGAGCCAGAAGTGCCGCCGGTCAGGGCGAGGAGGCCGATGCTCTTCCCAGGAGCATCACAGCGTGCGGCAGCACCGGGCAGGAATGTGGGGACTCGCGTTTGGGACGGGAGGGGCGAGCAGCCCCTCTGCCGTGGCTTGGGAGGGGCGAGCAGCCCCTCTGCCTGCCCCAGGACAGAGCTGCCCCCTCCTGTCTGCAGCTGACCCCAGCCCTGGCCCGGGGCAGCTCCGGAGCTGCTGGGGCAGCTGAGCACGTCACAAACCCCCAGGAGCAAACCCAAAGGGGGTCACAGCTGCCCCAGGCTCAGCCCCTGGAGCCCCCAGACCACCTCCTGTATTCCTGGGTGCTCTCAGGCACACACACACCTCAGCTTGGGGCACAAGCAGCATGCCCGGGGTGCCCCACAAGGCTTAGTAGGGTGAGGGAAGGGTGCAGACAGCAGCACCCACAGATCTGAGCACCTTCAGAACCCTCAGCACCCTCAGCCCAGGGCCAGCCTCAGCCCAGGCTCTTCCCAGCTCTGTGCACAGCACATGTGGGGGTTTACCTGAGTTTTTTTCTGGGTGTCAGACCAGCAGCGTCCTCTGCTCGGGCTCAGGGGTGCAAACCAGTTGCACCAAGGCTTCTCTGCTCCCTGAGCTCACCCCTGGGCTGGCTTTGTCCTGGGCTGTGGCCATGCAGCTCCGGAGATATTCCAGGCTTGCCGTGAGCCAACTTTGTGCCGTGCTGGAGCTGCACCCTCCAAAGTGAGGAGCTGATGGGGAATTCACCCTTTCCCAAGGGAATTCATCCTGTCACGGGACAAACTGCGCAAATATCCGTTAATGACACTAAATTAATGAACCATAGGAAAAACTTATCCTGGGGGCACATCCACAAACTTTTTGCCAGGGATTCCCTGAGCCCCTCGGGGTTTGAGCAGCTTGGGGTCGACGATGGCTCCCATATCAGCGACACTGAGGACAAACGGGCACAGAGGGGCACCAGGTGAGCACCCAGCCCCAAACCCCAGCACCCCTCGGTCCACCCCCAGCAGCACAGCAAGCCAAAGGCTGTGCCCGTGGAGTGGGATGCCAGGAGGCTGCCGAAGCCCCTGGGTTTGGGCTGTGGACCCCCAGCTGGCAGAGGAGGGGTGGCGGGGGCCGTGCCACCGCCGCACACGCTCGCCTCCCGCGCGGGCTGCTGCGAGGGCTGAGGTAATCCTGGGTAATTCCTGACTTCCATGGAAATGCCTCCGGGCCGCGATGATTATCGCTGTAATTAGCCTCTCTGATTTTTCTTGGTGTTCTATAAAATATTAATTTACAGCTGGATGCCTGCCTCCTTTGTGTGCCGGCTCGAGCTCTCCCCATCAGCAGAGCATCTCTGGCACCTCGTGCTGAGGTCCTGTGGGGTTACGTGGCAGAGCTGGGGCGGCCGCTGGCGGCTGCCTCGTGGTTGGGGTTGGTGGGGCTGGGCAGGAACTTCCACTTCCCCACAGGAACGTGCCCTTGTAGCTCCTATTTCAAAGGAAATATGGAAAACCGGTGAGGCACGCTCAGAAAATGCTCTCCACACCTCTGCAGCTGGAGGGTTGAAGGTGAGCACGCAGCTGTGTGGCTCCACAAGCCCTCAAATACAACACAGATCCACCCTGTTCCTATGTTTGGGCCAGAAATAGTGGTTTTGCTCAACTGCATGAAAAATCAGGTAGGGCGGCAGCCTCTGAGCAGCACCATGTTCCCCGCTTAGCCTGGAGTCCCTGGAGTGGACACAGTGCTGGGATTTCCACTGCCAAATTGAAGCCAAATGTGGTGCCCTGAGAACCCATTGCTCACACCAGCACTTAAAGTTGCCTCATTTTTCAGCCAAGCTAAGTAGAATCAACTTCGGTCTTGCTAAAAAGGTGGAAAATGTCACCTCTGATATTTTTGATCCCAAACATTGGGAAGCTCAGGCAGGGGAATGATGTTGCAGTGTGCTGCTCCTCTCTCTGCCTTCTCCCTGGACAAGCCTTGGGCTCCAGACTCTGCATTCCAGCATCCCTGCCAGGGAGTGAGTTCTGCCACATCCCTAAGACTATGTTTTCCCTGGGACAGTGTCTCTGCCAGGCCAGATGTAGCAGCTGTCTTAACTACAGCTCCAAACTAAAAAGGAGAGAAAGGAGCATTGCTATTGACAGGAAGGGGCTGTGCCCAGCACATGAATCTCTCTGCTGGGAGATGCTTGCCACTAGAGATGTTTTCCCAGAGCTTTTTGGCCCTGCAGCAGATGCTGCCAGTGAGGTTTTGTCCTCAGGACAACCCTACCTGTCCGTGATGCCTGGAGAGGCTGCCTGGAGCAGAGGTTGGACAGAGTTCAAGGAATAAAGCAGGGATTTATTAAAAGCCCTTCACAGGACACACCTTGGCAGCACAAGAGCCTGGCTGAGGTTACACCCAGGATGGACCCCAGGTCAGGAGTTTTCACACTTTTATAAGTTTTGGTCCATTCACATGTTGGGGTTAATTGTCCTCCAATTCCAATCACAGCTCCAGGTGATGCAGTCCCACCCTCCCAGATTCTCTCCTCAATTCGCTGCTGTTTGCACTTTTTGGGGCAGAGACTGCAGCGTGGCCTTGGTTCTGGGGCTGGAAAAGGATTGTTCTGTGCCCTTGGTTCTGGACAAGGATTGTTCTGTGCCCTTGGTTCTGGGTCTGGAAAAGGATTGTTCTGTCTAACTAAACTGTGAGGATAACTTGCTGACACTTCATATGAAGTTCAGAGTCCCACACCAATGAAGTACAGAATCTGGAAAATATAAAAGCTGAAACTTAAGGCATCATTCCCACGTCACTAAAACCAAGCCAGGCTGCAAAGCCACTGGGAATTTGCCTCCTCCAAGGCCACGTCCTCCTGCAACACTTCCCAAGGTGTCTGCACAGATATTTCCATTCTGCAGCACCAGGCGCACACACTGAGCAGGAGCCAGCCCCTTTGGCAGAGGCTCTGGCACCACGGTCTGGAGCCAAGCACACACTGCTGACAGCCACACTTTGCCCTGGGGGCAGGGGCTCGTCAGCTGTGACAGGAGGTGCTCCCTGCCAGCCCTCCAGGGATGCCAGATGTGGATCTGGAGAGCCCCGAGGTGCTGCTGCCATCCACTGCCTCCCTCAGCAAGCTGGCAGGCTCTGGGCTTTGAGGAAAATCATGTGGCAGACACAGAAGGGTGTTTGAGCATGGAGTTCAACCAGGGAAGAGCAGCTTTTTCTGGTTTTCCTCAGTGTTTCATCTCGTGCTTATGAAGCCGCAGAGCCTCTGGGTGGGCTGCTCCATGTTCTTACAGCAGGCAGAGCTGCTCCTGCCTGGGTTTCCCAGAGCTTCCCAGGCTGCATCTCCCCCCTCGATGAAACCTCCACCATCTCACCTGGCCCAGACTTTTAACTCCCACTTTTCCAGCCCCTTCTGTGACTTTACTCCCCAGTCTCAGTGGTCCTGTCCAGCCCGGTGATGCCTGGGCCAAAAAATGCTCTGTTCAGGCACCCTGCAGCCAACATCCAGGAGAGATGCTGCTCCCTGGGTTTTGTGTCTGGCTCAAGGTCCAGGGAATATTAACCTCCTGTTTCCCACTCTGTGAAAGCCTTCTGCAGCTCACGAGGGGAGAAGTCTCCATAATATGGTGTTTCCTATGGCCATAATATGGTGTTTTCTACGGCAAAGGGCTCTCCCACATCTCTCACTGCTGTTTTAAATCCAGCCTTGCTTTGCTGCTGTGGAGAATTAACATTTTGGGGGGCGGAATCCCTGTGCACCACCCGGGGTACCACCGGGGTAGCCCATGCCCCTTCTCTCTCAGCTTTCAGGGGCTTAACAAAATAAAACCAGCAGGCCAGGAACCTCAGCCGGCTTTCTGGTGATGCGGATATTAAAATTTAGCTGCTCGTTTTGTCGGCAGAGGGCAGTGGAAGATGCTTCCAAACCTCCCAAGCCTCCCCCGGCCGCGCTGTGGAGATGGGGATCCGGGGAGGAGACTCCACCAGAGAGGAAGGGAAATAAAAATGCAGTTCCTCCAGCAGCGAGGCTGACCCGAGCGCGGCGTTCCCGCCGGGCACCCCACCGGGCGAGGGGATTTGGGCTCCTCCACCGGCGCGGCGCCCAGGAGGGGAGGCGAGGGCAGGAGACCGGGCTCCCCATCGGCGCATCCCTCCTGCTCGGGTCTCGCCATCGCTCACGGAGGCTGCTCCGAGCCAGGCAGAGCCGCTGCTCCTCATCCTCTGCCTGGGAGGAAGCGGATGGCGATGGAGCTGGCAGTGATTTGCCGGCGGGAGCAGGCGGGAAGGCCGAGGAGAGGTTTTCCTGGCTGTAGCCGAGTCCCAGAGGGGTTCTCCAAGCCCAGCGAGCCGTAGCACGTAGACAAAAGCCTTCCCAACCCGCAGCCCGTGGCCGGGCGCTGCTCTCCGGCTGCGGGAGAGGCAGGGAGATGGTGCGGCCCGGCCGCCGCCTCCCTGCCGGCTCCGCACCCTGCCCTGTAATTAATATCCCTGGAGGTAAAGAAAGAGCAGCGGGAGGTTGGGATGTATTATTTTACTCTGATAGGAATCTGACACTGACACAGCCATTAGGGGAAAGAAATAATAATAACTCAGACTTGGCATATATGAAAGCGTAAATACCTTCAGCGTGTGAAAAGACAGGTTTTAATATATTGGTGGGTTTGTAATTATTTATTGAAAGGAGAGAAAAGGCAGAGCTCGCTGCAAAACAAGACAGGGCGGGGGAACAGCTCCCAAAATCACTGGGTTCGGGTGGCCGCCGCTGTCCCGCGCGGAGAAGGCAGCGCGGGGTGGGTGACCCGCGGCCCTGGGGACAGCCCCGCTGCCGGGGCGATGCCGGCGGCTTCCCCCTGCAAGAAGCCGGGTGGGTGCCACACAAACGCTCTCCGAACTTCGCGGGGTAGGGCACGCCAAAAATCCTACCGGGATGCCCGGCGTGGAAGGGAACCCATCCCCTCGGCGGCCGTTTGCCACCTGCCCGGGCGGCTCCGGGGGCTTGGCTGCGGGGCTCCGGGGAGCGGCAGCATCCCCCGCCGGGTCCCCGAGAGCCCCCCGGGCCGCGCCCGCGGGATGCCCCGCGGCCGGGGGGACCGAGCCGGGCCGGGGGGCAGCGGCGGCTCCCCCATCGCTGCCTGCCGCCCCCCGCGTCCCGGCGGGCCCCGCGGGGGCGGCGCTGGCGGGGGCCCGCCCCGGGCCGGGCCCGCCGCAGGATGCGGCGGCGGGGGCGGTGCGGCGGCTCGGCGGGCGGTGCGGGGCCGCGGCCGGGCCCGGGGCCGCCTCGGAGCGCCGCGGGGGGACGGGAGGGGGGCGCGGGCGGGCGGGCGGCCCCCGCCGCAGGTAGGGACGCGGGGGCCGAGCGGCGCGATGGAGGAGGAGGAGGAGGATGGAGGCGGCGGAGGGGAGGCGGGGAGTGAGGCTGCGGCAGGAGGGGGCGGGCGGGGGGGCCGGCCGGGGGGGCGGCGGGCATGTGGGACCGGCTGCGGGGCAGTCGGGCGGCGGGCGGCGGCCGGAACGCGGCCGCGATGGCGCAACGCGACGAGAAGGTGCCGGCGGGCGAGAACGAGCCCGCGGCCGGGGCCGGGGCCGGGGCCGGGGCCACGGCTGAGCGGGGACAGAGCGGGGTCGCCGCGCCCTTCCAGCCCCCCGAGGGCGGCTTCGGCTGGGTGGTGGTCTTCGCCGCCGCCTGGTGCAACGGCTCCATCTTCGGCATCCACAACTCCTTTGGGATCCTCTACATGATGCTGCAGAGCGACCTGGGCGAGGGGGAGAAGGACCCGGCGCTAGAGTTTAAAACAGGTACGGGCTCCGCGGTGCCTTCCCCGGGCCGGGCAGGGCGTGCGGGGGGTGCCCGAGCGGAGCGGGGATGCCCGAGCGGAACGGGGAAAGGTGCGCCGGCGCGGCCGCCGCTGCCTCCCGGAGCTGGAAGCTCCTTCTCGGCTGTGTGGAACCTCGATTGCTCCCTGCCCCCTCTATCCTCGTAGCAGTGGCTATATTTATCTCCGACAGCATCATGTGTTTCTAAGCTCCGATGTACTCAATTAAAAGTAATTCGGCTGAAAAACACGCCCTTAGCTCGTCCTGCCGGTGTGTCTTGGGGTAGAGCAGAGCAGCGCTGGTGAATCAGCTGCTGGGCGTGAGCCACCCCCTCTAGTTTTCTTTATTATTGTGCTATTTTATGGATTTTCAAGCTCGCTGTCTGGCCGCCTTGTTGGCCGGGGCTGGCTGCAGGGGGGCATGTGCCCTGCTCCTGCCACGCTCCGTGCGAGCCGTGTCCATTCAGTGGGACAGCCGGCACAGGGCAGCGCTGGCAGCGCCGCCGGCGCGCTCGCTCCGAGGGCGGCGCGGGGTCTCCGCTCTCAACATCCCTGAAAAGCAAGATCCATGGGCGGCAGCCAGCTCTGTGTTTGGGTAGGACCGACAGGATGCAGACTGGATAGGGTTAACGTGGAGAAAAGGGATGTTTCTTGCTGCCAAGACCCTGCTGTTGGAGTAGACTTGGCACGGGGACACCAGCCTGCTGGCGTGGTGGTCCCAGCTGGGCACCGGTGTCGAGAGGCCCAGCCTTGTCCCGGGTCCTGCTATCCCCCCTGGAAGCTCGTGTCCATCCCTGTGACGGACACGCGTGGCCCGCCTTGCTCCATCTGCCAGGTGGAGACAAGCACTTGACGCTGAGGGAACCTGCTCGTGGTGCTGACTCTGGATGGGACGTGGGCAGCAGCCAGGAGCCGGGAGTGTGCCGGGGCGAGATGAGTGCCAGGGCTGTGTGAGGACCTTCAAGCCTGGTTTGGGGGAGCAGCGTTGCCCGCACTCCCTCCCTCCGCTGGCGCACGGCCGGCGAGTGCGGCGGGGAGCGCGCCAGGATGAAATTCATTACGGGATCCACCACATCTAGAATCCCAAATTAACTCCGTGATACTCTTACCAGGGAAACGATGCGACCATGTAATTACGGGTGCTAACGGAGTGCCACAGCAAGCTGCGGACGTGTGGCCAGTTGTAATTAGGGTGATTGATGGGCCGGGAGAGTTGTGTGTGTGTGTGTGTGGTGTGTGCGCGCGTGTGTGATGCCCAGGAAGCTCATAGTGTAGCTCTCTGTTTCCTGCTGCCTGTGATTGTATCTAGAAAGCCTAAGGCAGGGCTCTAAAGGTAGAAGCGGTAACAAAAGAAATTAAATGCTGCAAGTTCTGGTGGTTTAAAGGCTCTGTGCCCAAGACAGAGGTTGTAGGAGTCAGCATCTGCCTCTTGCTCCTGCCATCTATTTATTTAAGGCTATGACCGCACAGAGGCCTCGAAAAAGAAAAGCGTGTGGGTGTGCGAGGTGAACCCGGGCTGGGTAATTAAATTGCCTGGGTGACGAATATATGCATTTTGGTCTGGGTGCTTAATGAAGAGGCCGTTAACAACTGAGCGGTGGCTCCGAGGTTGCGGTGCCGGAGCCCATCTGCGGCACCTCGGGGGCTGCAGCTGCACTGGCTGGGGCTGAGGGCAGCGGGGTGCAGCCCGGGGCCCCCCTCCAGCCCTTCCTCCCTCGCTCCCACCCCTCCCCGCTGAGCGTTGCATAATTTCCCCGCGGCGCTCGTTTGCGTGCAAACATAATCAGGAAAATATCGTAGCTCCTTTCCAAGCGCTAAGTGATATGGCCTTCCTGAAAAGACCGGTGCTGTCTGTTTGTCCTCCGACGTCAGTCCGAGCCCGCCAGCCGCAGGCAACAGCCGGACCCCAGGGAGCCCCTCGGCCCCCGCCAACAGGGAGCAGGTTGGGAGGACGAGGATCCGCTCCCCGCTCCGACAGCGGCATCCAGCATGGCCGTGGGCACGGCTCAGCCTTTTGTGTCTGCTCTTAAACCTCCTCCAGGTCTCAGGGAGGTGGGTTTGTGTCAAAGAGGGCGTTTGGAGGCAAAATGGGGAGTAACGCTGTCAGCTGGTCAAGCATCCCTTTAAAAATAGGGTTCTGTTTATGCTAAAGCGGGTGCTAGTCGGCACTAAACAATAGCCGCCCCGGCTATAATTATCAAGGTTTATTTCTTGTTTGCATTGGTCACGTTTTCTTGCGTTTGATCTTGAGAAACGCAGGATCCGTGGAGTTCAGGTCTGGGGTCAGGCTTTGAAAACAAACCCTGTGGCAGCAATGCATCGAATGCATAGGCTCCTGTCTTTAAAGAAATATACTGTGCTGCCTATGTCAACAAGCACGGCGGGCTGGGGCGGGCGGGCTGCTGCGACCACCGCGTGCCCTTCCCCGCGGGACGCCAGCGTGGGGCCCTCGCCAGGCACACTCTGTGCTCTGGGGTTTGTTTTCTTGCAGGGGAGTGGAGGAATGCTGAGACCTGGGATAAAAAAAAATAATATACGTGCGAGCGCTCGGCCAGGGGAAAAAAAAAAAAAAAAAAAAAATCCTGCTTTGCTGGAGAGGTGTTGAGTGATGCTTGAGGGTGTTTGCTGGGAGGTGAGTGGTGACGTTTCCCCACTCCGGTTGTACGAGGCTCATTCCGGTGCTGAGGGATCCACGGATCCGTGGCTGTCCCGGTGCTGGTCCCACGCTGGTCCCTTGGCTCTGACACGGAGCCGAGGGCCACATGAGCCATCCCAGCACCCTCATCTGGCCCAGCTCCAAAAGGCCTGCTGAGTGGCAGCACAGCCCTGGGGAGCATTAACTGGGCATTAACCTCCTTGCATCAGTGTCTGCTCTGCTGCTGCTCGGGTGCTGCCCCAGCCTTGGGACAGGGGAGCACGGGTGGCCTTTTCCCTGGCCAGGGCAGTGCTCTCAGCCAAGGAGCCACCCGAGGGTCCCAGAGGGTGCTCCAGCTACCTGGGCAGAGCCAGGATGGTGACATTTCTTGGTGCATGTTGTTCCTCCAAACACATCCTTGGTGCTGTACCCAAGGTCTGGAAAGGCCCAGTGGGACAGCCTGCAGAGGCACATGGATTTTGGTTTTTTTAAAAAAAGGTCTATTTATCTTTTTCTTCTCCCCTCCTCCTCTTTGTGTCAATATCCCAGGTATAGATTAACTCTCTTCACTTAATATTTAATGTTTTGGGCCTGGAAATGGAACTGAAAGCATTTGGAGAGACGGCCTGAGGAGTTGCTCTGCTTTGGCTGCAGCTCCTCTGAGTGAATGCCTGTGTCCATCAGCATCCTCTGATCTGTGTGCAAGAATTTGGGGAGCAGCTTCCACCCTTTAGTCCAGCTCCAGGCAGGGAGCAGAGGCTGCTGGATCTCCCTGTGCTTAGGGAAGCTGGAATGGGGCATGGACCACAGCCCTTGGCTGACCAGGTCCTGAGGCCAGGGCGGGGCTGATGTCACCTTTATTCCTGAATTCCCATCCATTTTGCTGGGGAATTTCTTTGTGCTGATTTTGCATCCTTAGGACAGGTGAACACAGGTGGAAAAGGCTATTTTTATTCCACCATTGTAATGAAGGCTTGGTAAGAAAGAGTGAGGGTTTTTTTTTTTTTGGGGGGGGGGGCAGAAATAAAGCATTTCAGTGCTAACAGTCATATGAAAGAGGGGGAGGAGAAGCTCTGGACTCCTCTCTGGGCTGAAGAAGATTCTGTGGGTGGGTGAGAGTGGCTGGAGCTTTAGGAGCTGGGAAGAGAAATCCCAAGGTGAGGATAAATCACAGAATGCTTTGGGTTGGAAAGGACCTTAAAAATCACCACATTCCACCCCCTGCCATGGCAGGGACACCTTCCACTACCCCAGGCTGCTCCAAGCCCCAGTGTCCACCCTGGTCTTGGATACTTTCAGGGATCCAGGGGCAGCCCCAGCTGCTCTGGACACCCTGTGCCAGGGCCTGCCCACCCTCACAGGCAGGAATTCCTGCCCAATATCCCATCCAGCCCTCTGGCAGTGGGAACCCATTCCCCTTGTCCTGTCCAGCTCTCTGGCAGCCCCTTTAGAGGAGGAGGAGAGTCTCCTGTTGGCCACGTTGCTTTGATTGCAAGAGATAATTCTTGGAAATGATCCTGACTAAATTGGGATGACGGGGTCATCGTCCAGGGCTGGCACTTGGGAAGCTCCCATGTCCCGAAGGTGACACTGTGGCTGTCACCTTCTTACCCAAATCTGCAGGATTTGGAGCTTTTACACATTACCAGGGTGCTGTGCTGGCCCCATTTCAGCTTTATGGCTAAGGGTGCTGTGGATCTCAGCATTCCTGGGGCCTTTTTCCGATGTCCATCCGGGCTCCCAACCCTCCTCTAACCCCACAGAGGGATGCACTGACATGAACAATATTTACATAGCCCAGATGAGGATGTAAATCCAGCAAAAAGAGTATAAAAAAAAGACATTTTTATTACCTTGCCCTGCTAGCTGGGGAGTACAAAGCTTTCCCAGATTTACTGTGGGCTCCCCATGGTGGGATGCCAACGTGCCAGCACCAGCCTCTGCCCAGCTCAGCTGCCTCTGTTTTGGGAGCTGGAGTTTGTGACTACAGGGAAACAGGGGGGAGTTTTAGAGGAGCTGGGGTTTTGCCTGAGCTGATTGTAAGGTGCCGTGTGAGATAAAGCAGCCTGAAAAGCAAACAAAGCCCAGTCATGTTGTTAAACCTGGTTCTTGGGGCTGTCGGGAGCGATTAAGGTTATTAGGAGGCCGAGTGCTGTTTCTAAGGGAGGTTCTTGTTTTTCAGGACTGCAGGGGCCCTCTCAGCCAGCACATTTGCCATTTTAGTGCTTTTTAATTTTCTTCAAAGTGTCCTCCACCAGCCAGTCAAGAAGATGTAAGGTTGTATTTCCTGGTGGCCACTGTCCTCGAGTGGTGGCAGCTCCTGTGACCTATGAAGAAGTGGGGCATAGAGTTGTGCAGTTGGCTCAGAGTTCTCTGGTCCTTTCAGTTGCAGCTAAGTGAACAAAACCACCTCCACTTTGTGGGGTTTGGATCATAGGCTGAATTCTGAAGGCGCTGAGTTGCAGCTCCATCACTGAGACTGGGCTGGGAGCAGGAGGAGGATGATGATGAGGAGGAGGGACTGGAGGATTAAGGGGGTTAGTGCTGCAGATCACAGGGCTGGGGTGGATGTGGTGGCACGAGGTGGCAATGGGGTGTCACTGCAATGCAGTGCAAGGCAAAGGAACCATTTAATTTCCTCTTTTGGGGAGAAATCCACAAGTCTGATAAGCCACCCTTTAATTTCCCTAAACCCCCTCAGCAGCTGGAAGCCACCCATCAGCTGGGATGGCTCCTTCTCATCCAGCACCTTAAAATAGACCCAACCCATCAGGTTGGGCCAAACCCTGTAACCTGGAGGCGCTGCTGACCTCGCTGGCAGTGCCCAGGGGCTGGCTGTACATAGCTCAGGTGGGCGTTGTCACCTGCTCGTGTCCCTGGGACAGCTCCTCTGGCTCTCTCCCTCCTTATCCAGAGTCTCCAGACACATCTGCTCACAGGGATTACCCCACTTAAGAGGCAGCACCATCAACCCCCCATCCCAGCAGTACAAAAAATCTGGTGATGTGATGGGGTCCTCAGGGTTGGCAGATGTGGAGCCAAATTCCCCGTAGGGCAGTTTGGGGAAGGAGGAGTTACCTGGGATTCCACCTCCCAGGGCTGATTTTTGTATTCCATGGCGTGCACGGGGGAAATTCCCTGGGTGGCAGCAGGCCAGCCCCGCTCCTGCCGCGCTGACAGGGAGGGACCCCGGCGGGACGGTGGCACTGCCGCTGTGCCTGGCAGGATTGGGCCCCAGCTGGCCACGAGCCCAGAGCAGCCTCTTGCTGTTTGATCCCAGTCACTCCAGGGACCTCAGCCAGCGTGGCACATGCCAGCAGCCGGGGGACAGCACGGCCGGAGGGGGTGACACAGCTGCTGGGGACACATGGCTGCTGGGGACACTGAGATGTTGGGGACACGCGACTGTTGGGGACATGTGGCTGTTGGGGACACGGCTGCTGGGGACACTCGGCTTTGGGGACATGTGGCTGCTGGGGACACTCGACTGTTGGGACACTCGGCTGCTGGGGACACTCGGCTGCTGGGGACACTCGGCTTTGGGGACATGTGGCTGCTGGGGACACTCGACTGTTGGGACACTCGGCTGCTGGGGACACTCGGCTGCTGGGGACACTCAGCTTTGGGGACATGTGGCTGTTGGGGACACACTGCTGTTGGGGACACTGCTGTTGGGGACATGTGGCTGTTGGGGACATGGCTGTTGGGGACACTCGGCTGTTGGTGACTGTTCTAGTTTGACCAAAACAGTGACACTGAGATGTTGGGGACACTCAGCTGTTGGGGACTTTGCGGGTGTTTAGGGTGATGCCACAGGCACTTCCAAAGCTGTGCCCCCTTGCTGGAATCAAAGGAGGCTCCACCCTGGCTCCATCATCATTGAGCAGGTTGGAAAAGGCCTCTAAGCTCACCGAGTCCAGCCACGTCGGGGTTCTGCCCACTGCTGCCGGCTGTCCGGGTGCCAGATGGAATTTTCTGGCCCGTCACCAAATAACTCACTCTCTCCCACTCACTTTTTTTGGAATGATCACCCTTCAGGGGTTTCTTATGAGCAGGTCAGAGCCCGGAGGAGGATGCCAGAATTTCTCAGCCGAGACCGAGGCCATGCACCCACACCTTGCAGCCGGCGTTTTCCCTGAGGAATTGCTTTTCCATGGATCTCCACAGCCTTGAGCCTTGTGCATCCCGTGGCACTACCATGGCAGTGTTGATGGACACCAGTCCAGCACATGTGCAATATGCTTCTGCACCTATCACAGCAGGGATTTGTTGCGTTTTCTCTTCCTCTGCCTCGAAGGATTGATTATTCCCTATCGCCAGGGAAGGAGATGCCGCCCTTTGGCATCCAGCCCTGCAGAAAAAGGCCGGGTGGAGAGGCGTGTGCCAGGCTGGGCATGGCCGGGGGCCGTGCCCGGCTATCCCGCCGGGCGTTGCCGTGTCCGCCGCGGGCACCGGAGCGCTCGGTTCTCCGCGGGGCCCTTTCGGCGCATCCACCCCGAGACAGTTGGGGCGGTTGCAAAACCCACATGACGTGTGCTGGGAATTGCTGCAACACGCTCGCAGGCTCGAGCCATTCCAGCCTCTCCCCGGCACCTCGCACAACAGGTCCTGCCAGCTCCGGGAGGTGTCAGCGCTGCCCGCACGCCCTGCCCGCTGCGCTGCCAGCCCGGGGCTCCGGCCGCCGCTCCGCGCACACCCCGCGGGCAGCCTGGCACAGCCCCGCATTCCACCCGCACGTTTGAAGGGTTTTCCACCACCCTTGCCCTTTTAGATGTAGAGCCCTAAAATATTACCCGATGCTCGATCTTGCCCCGTGTCACCAGCACATCCTTGGGGAGCTGGAGCGGGGGGTGGAGCACGGGGGGAAACCCTCGGGAGGAGCCGCCGGGTCACAGCCCTGTGCCCGTGGCGAATTGTTTTGCTGGAACTCATCTTGGGCATCCTTGGCAGCTGTGCCATGCCATGCCATGCCATGCCGTGCCATGCCGTGCCACGCTGGCCTCTGTGCAAGGAGCAGCCCAATGTGCTTGGAGCACCCTCCCAGCCTCACACGAGGTCACCGAGAGGACCCTGTGGCAGGATGGCAGCCCCAGCTCCCCTTTGCATGCCCAGGGTTGCTCCACCTTGGGGACATCCCGTCCCTCCATGCCTGCACCCCGCGGGGCACAGGCAGAGGAGCATCACACCCCAGGCTGCTCCCGGCACCGTGTCCCGGTGCAGGCACCCCAGTGCCAGGTGGGGATGGTGTTTTGGGGTCAGTGCTGCCAGGAGCATGGGTTTGGGAGAATATGGTCTGCAAAACCTCACCCTGGAGGAGATGAGCTCACCAAACCCTGCTCCTTCGCATCTTTGGGACTTTTGTGGCTCTGCGTTTGGATTTAGCAGCTCGTGATGGGTTTTGCTTGCTTTGCCAAGGCTGGGTTGGATGGGGCTTTGAGCAAACTGAGCCAGCCAAGGTGTCCCTGCTCACAGCAGTGGGGATGGACCTGGAACTTCACAGTCCCTTCCAACCCAACCCGTTCCATGATTCCCTGCAGAGCAGCTGCCTCTCCTGGGGCGGGAGCCCCGCGTGCTCCAGAGCAGCTCCGGCACTCAGTGCATGGGCTGACTTGTTGGGGTTCGCCCCGGGCAAACACCAGGGCCCTTCTCAGGGAGGAGAAACAACCCTACCACAGAGCCTGCAGCAAGGAACCTGCTTGCACCACCCCCCACCCCGTCCTGTGGACCAGCTGAGCTGGGGACCCCAGGGCACGGGGCCACCCTGCCTGGCAGCATCCCCAAAGGCCCTTTTCTTGGTCATCTCACATCAGGCACCAAAACAAAGCTTTTGTTTCAAGATCTTGGCCTTAATCTGTTTGCCCGCAGATCCCGTGCATAAAAGAGAGGCAAAATCCTTCCCTCTTGGGGGGATCTGGGGGTTTGCCAGGGAGCTGGAAGGGTTTTTTTGCACAAAACCTGTGCAAAGCAGGGGGAGTTCAGTGAGTCGACCTGTAGCCCACCGAGGTGGGAATCACATCTAATGGCAGCTCCTTCAGTGGGGATTGTGCTCCCATGCTCCCTCCAATTCGAGTCCGATGGAAAAGTATCATCTGTGATTAAAGATTGGCGGTAATTACATAATGGGTACGCACCAGATGATGCCCAGACAAGCTCCCTCCTGGGATTTCCCAACTTTTGGAGTGTTTGCAATCATCCTAAAGAGCTTCCTTCTACTGAGGTGTGTGTGTGTGGAGGGGGGGGTGTGTGTAAATTATTGATTTTATGGCAGCACCCAGCACAAGGCTCAGCAGCAGCACTGTGGCCACCAGAGCCAGGCTGTGGCCACCCTGCCTGCCCTGATAGCTCTGGGGCATGGTCAGGCTCAAGAGATGCAGCCCCCCCAACCCTGCAATGGCAATGAAAACATAATAAGATAAAGGAGAACAAAAAAACGAGGGAGTAAATCTGCTTTTTGGCTCTCCTGGCAGAACAGTTTCAGCTGTGTGCTTACGCCGCCACCAGTGACGAAAAGGCAACGTCAGGATGTTCTTGATGGTGGGCCAGGCATTAATCCGTGTGTTTTAGCAAAACCCAGTTTGTTTCCTAAGGTTTTTGGGAGCGGGGACAGCTGGGGGTGTGGGGTGCTTGTCTGGGATTAAACCTGCCTGAGAGCCAAGCACACCAAGCTCGCGAGTCTGGGGAGAGCTTAATTAAAGTCCACGGGGAAGTGTTTCCAAGAAAATAATACAGGGTTTTTAAACGGGATATTTTCGTTCTCGGCCCAGAATGTCTCCTTTTCCCCTCTTCGGTGTCAGCTTTAATAAAACAAAACGAGATCTCCAAGAAAAACAAATTGGAGCTCTTAAAAGGCACTGCGGAGATAAAAATCAGTAACAGTGTTGCTGGTAACACCTTGGGTTATTAAAAGGGAAAGAATGCTAACGATGCAAATCGCGCTGGCCTTTCTTGTGGCTGCTGCCCGCGGGAGCCTGCCCGCCCTGCCAGGGGGGCACGGGCACGGTGCCCCTCGCCGTGGCCCCTGGGCTGGGGCTGCAGGGGCACGGAGGCTTCACCTTCACTGGCCAGGGGGATTTGGGAGTGTTTGGAAAACGCTCACGCAGGGAGGATTTAGGAGTTTTCTTTCCCAAGGTTCTGGTGGCAGCACCCTGGGGCTGGCAGTGGTGGTGAGGTCAAGTAGGCAAAAGCTCAGAAGAATGGTGAGGATCAGGTAGGTGTCAGGGGACACCAAACTTTAAAACATTTGAAATCAGGGCTGGTGCTGTTGGGAAGATGCCACAGCCCATCAGCGCTCCTTTAGAACAGGAGAATGGAAATAGCAAGTTGGGCTTTTTATGGCCTGAGAGCGGCTGCTGGGGCTTTGCTCCTCATGCAGGGCATCAGGCTGGAGAACTGGGGTCACTTCTATAAATGCAGTGCCCCTTCTATAAATCCAGCTGGATCCCACCCTGCAGGGCTGTTCCCACAGTGCCCTGGCTCTCCTGGCTGCCTGGCCTGGTGTTTCTCCCCAGGATGCTGCAGCAGGGATGTGGGAAGGGATGGTCACTGCTGATGGGAGGTTGGTCCCTCCACCCTCTGCTTCTGCCTTCCCACAGCCAGAGTGGACTCAGAGCTGTACCTTTTGCTCCGTGTGCTCCCATCCTGGTGAGGGTCCTGGCTGGAGCTGGGGGTGGCAGTGGGGCTGTGCACAGGCACAGGGATGCTGCTGCTGCCCCAGGTTCGGGGGCAGGAAGCTGCTGTGGGGTCCTGTCTGTCCATCTGTCCACAAAGCAGGAGAATCCTTTCAGACAGAGGGGGCTTTAAATTCAAGGCCAGCTTCTGCTTTGCTGCTGTGCCCAGCTGCATCAGATAAGGCAATTACAGCTTTATCACTTAATTGCAGAGCATAGTAATAGGAGTGGTATCACGATAGGCCGTTGTTGCCAAGGAGGGAATATCGGCGGTGTTGGGTTCTTATCTGGTTTTTTTCAGTATAAACTCACTGGAGCCTCAGCACTGCCGGAGGTTTGCGGTCTTTGTGAGGCTCCTGCTGCCTGTTCCCCACCATTCCCCTACCCAGGGGAAAATTCAGCATTAAATAAAAGCTGTGCTGACTGTCCTGATGCCAGGGAAGCTTCTCTAGAGTCAGTGAGAACCCAGCCCGGGAGGGGAAGGGCTGAGGACTGACAGGGATGTTGTCAACAACTTTGTGGACAGCTTTTCCCTTGCACCTTGGGAATGAGATTTCCATCCCTTGCAGGTTTTTCCTGTCCTGCTCAGCAGGTGTGGGGTGCACACTCATGGCTGCAAGAGGGCATGGGGCTGATTCTGGGGGGCTGAATGCCTTTGGGAGGGACAGCTGGGAATGAATCCTAAAGCCCTTTGCACCAGGCTTTTCCACTCTCAGTGTCACGTGCGAAATGCTCGATCACTGCCCTGGAACCCAGATGGGAAAATAAAGATTTTATATTTGGCAACTCTTTTGCAGCCTGCTGGGGTGGTGTGGGAGAGGTGAGAGACGTTGGCTGCGATCTCCAGAGCTCTGCTTGTCTCTGATTCACGTGGTCCCAGTTTCCACTCTCCCTGTGGAACCATCAGGGAGGCTGAGCTCTCCCAGTGTCAGGATTTGGGGCATTTCCCCCCACCCCCCAAACTGGCCTAGCTGGTGCTTTTCTGCCTTGAACATGGGGATTTTCAAGACTCGGGGTGGGTTTCTTGCCAAGAACTAAAGTTTTGCCTTGCTTCTCCTGATATCTGCAGGGTCAGGTGATAGAAACTCAGGTGATCTGGGGGCAAGGGATGGTGTCACAGGCTTTTAACTGGGAGAGCTAAAACTCCCTTGGATCTGCATTTTAGGAGAGGACCTTTATTAAGGGAGATTCATACAAAATCCAGTGTGTGTTGTGTAAAGCTAAGAAATCATGGCAGATTTTTTTAAGGCTGTTAAACTCTGCCCTGCTTCAGTTCATCAACCAAAGTGTGGACCAAAGAGCCTGGAAAGGAGGCACTTCAGGTCCTGGTCTGACCCCTGCTCCTGGCTGTTAACTCCTGCTGGCCCATCCTAATCTCCATCTGGAGATAAGATTAGCCCCAGTCTGGTTTCCAGAGCTTGTTTCCTTCCCTTGGGACAGCATCTTCCCAACCCCAGGGTTCCCAGCCCCACCATCTGCAGCCTCCCCCGCCACAGTTTGTGTTCCACTGGCCTCATAAACAAAAAATGACGCAAAAAGAAACCCTCACAGAAAACAGCTTTTACAGCAAGCAGAGTTTTTCTACTCCACAAAGGCGGTTGTTTAGACTTTTATTGCCGGATGGAGAAGGACAGAGATAAAAAACAACCCTGAGAGCTGTTGGGAAGATGATGCGAGGCTGAGCAGCGTGGAAAGCGAGGTCTCTGAGGGCTTTAATGTTTCCTCTGCTTCCGAATGAGGAATCAACCATTGCAAAATGCCAGGCATTGCCGTGTGATTGCAGCCCCTGGCCACGCGCCGACACTTTCTGCAGCAGATAACTCCTGCTTTCTCCCCCCCTGCGCCGGGCAGAGCTGTCCCTGAGCGCTGGAGCCGGGCAGGAGGATGAGGAGCGAGCGAGCAGGATGTGGGGCCGGTGTGGAGCGGCAGGTTGTTGGCCGGGTTCCCCATTAGTCAGGGTGACGAGTGGATCTCCTTTCCCATTTTCTTATGAATGAATCAGTTTTGGCTCGGCCCGATGGTCAGACTGGTTCAACGAGAAGCAGCTGGTATCAGTCTCATTAGCAGAGGAGACGAACCCAAGCCTCTCCCCGGCTCTGCAAACTGCGGGTGCTCCCGACAGCCCCGCGGCTGCCGGGGGCTCGGCTCCTCCATCACCCCATCCCTCCCTCCCCTGGGCCTCTCCCAGCTCCTGGGCACGCTGGAGCTCCACAGACGCTTCAGGACAAGTGTGGGTACACACAGGGTCCTGCATCCCGAGCCCTCTGCTCTCCGAGTGCTGCAGCAGGGCAGCTTTGAGGGGGCAGATTCACTCCAGGCTGCTGCGGGGAGCACAGCTCGGCTGCGTTTGCTGCTGCGCTCACAGCCGGACCTTGGCCAGTGGAAAGCGCTTGGCATTTTGCCACAGCTTACGCTGGAGCAGCGGAGATTTGGGAGCCCTCCCTGCCCGGGGCAGGGGCACAGGGGCAGGGGTGATGTGTGGCTGCCTCTGCTCAGCCCTGCCGTGAGGATTTGCCGCGGTGTCACCGCTCTCCCCGTCACTGCTGGCCCCCGGCAGCCCTGTCCTGCTCTGCCTGTCCATAATGCCACCCCACAAGGGCGTGCCAGCTCCCCTGGGAAGAGATTGCCCGGTGCCAGGGTCACTGCAGAGGCTCAGGAAAGCCATGGTGCCCCAGGAGCAGCATCCCCGGTGCTGTCACCGAGCAGGGCGGGCTGGTGTCCTCCAGCACATCCCCCTGGACCCGTGCTGGGCAGAGCGGAGGGGTTGGACCCACCCCACGCTTGGGGCCTTTCATTCCGGGGCTGCCCCCGGCCCCTCCATACCCCGAAATCCTGGCAGGCGTCAGCTCCACGCTGCTGGATGCTCTCAGCGCCTGCTTTTCCCTTTCCCTGAGCATGGACGGGGGAAGTGGGAGCTCAGGCAGTGAAACGAGACTGGGGGCCGTGGGGTGTGTTCCCTGCAGCAATCCACCCTCGGCACCAGTAGGACAAGATGAGTTTTGTAGAGACAGGGGCAGTTCTGTAAGGACAGAGTGGGTTTGATTCCCGCCCCAAAAATCCGTATTTCCACGGGGAGGGAGAAGAGGCTCCCTGGCCACAGCGATGGGATGTAAGGCTTTGAACCCTGACTCGCGGGACACAACCTCACCCCGTAACTGACAGAAGCCTTCATTAACCTGCCCTGTTGTTCATTCCCATTTCAAAGCCCTTGATGCAGCAAAAAGCGAAGGCATTTCCTCAGGAAAGCACATTAATGTTTCACCTGCCTTCAGAGCCCTTTCCTGCCGGGGCACTCGGGGTGGTCGGGGCTGTCCCCGCTTCCCCTCGGGCTCGTTAAACATTGCGTGGCTCCAAGGGAGCTCTGCCCCTGGCTGTCGCGTGGGCTCCAGCCTGGCGGCTTGGGGGTTAATTTAAATGTAGATGTGAGAGTGCGTAGATGCACACAGGTGTATTTCTGCCCGTGGATCCCAGGGGCTCGGGGCTGGCTCCCGGGATGAGGATGGGAGGCAGGGGCTCGTCCTGCCGGCAGCCCCGGCCGTGGCTCTGCCCCTCCTGCCCGCAGCACCAAAGGGCAGGGCTGGTCCTTCCCCGCAGCCACCCGGCGTCTGAAAAACTTTCAAATGAGAGCAGGTCAGCCAAAAGTGACAGCCCGTTGGCAAAGGGGTGTAACCTGCTTCTTGCTGGGCTACAAGAAAAAAAAAATTAAAAAATTTAGATAAAATACTGCTCATTTTCACTTTCCTTTAGCGGTCAGATTTGCTTAATGACAGCCTGGTCTACCTTTCTGAGATATCCAGTTGTTTTCAAATGTGGTCTTTAATGTAAGGAAGCTCCAGGAGATTAGAATCACATGGATATTTTACCCTTCTCTTACCCTCTGGGTGTCTGGTTTGATGATGATACACAAGTGTTGTGTCATCTGGGG
Source organism: Sitta carolinensis (assembly GCA_032173965.1). Classification (NCBI taxonomy): domain Eukaryota; kingdom Metazoa; phylum Chordata; class Aves; order Passeriformes; family Sittidae; genus Sitta; species Sitta carolinensis. The sequence continues at coordinate 17,241,771 of CM063286.1, forward strand.
ATCTTTTCCTGCTCTGTAGGCTCCAGGAGCACTTTCCAGAGGTGCTGGTGTCTGTGCTGCAGACCCGGGGGAAACACTCCAGCGTCGGGGCAAGAAATAATTTCCCGATGGCCGTCAGGAGGAGAGCCCAGATGTTCCGGCATGGAGCTGTTTTGTCCCACAGACACTGTGTCAGCCCAGGGTGACTCTGTGCCTGCCCCAGGGCTCTGCTCAGTCTCCTTAAAAACAGCTTTCCTTCGTTTATTTTGATTTTTAAAGGTATTCTCTCAGTGGAGGAGGCTCTCCAGTGTGGTTGGTCATCACCCCGTGCCCCTCATGCCACGGAGGGTTGGGGCTGAGCCCTGGCACAAGCTGGGGAGGCCATGGAGGGAGGTGTCACCTCCATTGTGAGGAGGGAGCCCTGAGGGCAAAACAACCTAAAAGCCACCTGGCACAGCCTGGGGAGGGGCCTGCCCTCAGAAAGTACCCGGAGCAGCCACCACAATTTTCCCTTTCATATTTCCAGCCCCGTGCCTCTTTGGGGATTGGGCAGACTTTGTCTTCAGGGAAATTTGGGCTGTGTTGGGTGGAAGCAAATAAGTAACATAACTGAAATATTTTGGTATTATTGGGGTGGGTGGCCCTCTCCATTTCATGGTTTTTGCTCCAGTGGGGCTGAGGCTGAGGTTTCCAGGGGGTGACTGTGGGTGGGGGTGGCTCTGGGGATGGTGCTGCAGGGCAGAGCCAGCAGTGCCCGTGGAGCGTGTGGTTGGCACTGGGGAAAACAGAGGGATGCTTTCTTCCAACCTCGCTCATCCTGGGGATGCCCCAGCCTTGGCTGATGGGAGTTTGGAAGGTTTGGCTCTTCCCACACCACCCCTATCCCCACCCCCATCTCACAGGATAATAGAATCATGGAATATCCCAAGTTAGAAGGGACCCTCAAGGATCATCCAGTCCAATCCTAGACCTGCACAGACACCCCAGCAATCCCAGCCCGTGCATCCCAAAATGCTCCTGGAGCTCTGGCAGCCTCGGGGCCATTCCCTGGGAAGCCTATTCTGTGTCCCACCACCCTCAGGGGGAAGAACCTTTCCTGATATCCAACCTAAACCTCCCCTGACACCATTTCACATCATCTCCCTCCCCATTCCTGTCCACCCCACAGTGGGAAAGGATTGGGCTGGCTGGGAGATGTGGAGGAGAGGAGGGAGAATATGCAGTGCTGAAACCTGGGCTGGGGTTGTTCCTGATGGGGCACAGCAGGTTCATCACTGCCTTCAGCTCCCCCAAAAGTTGTAAAAACCTAGGTAATTAACCGTGTTCTCTGTCCAGTGAGGGACAGGTTGCAAAGTGATGCTTGGAAATTTTGCAGCAAGGAAGGTGTTAGGAGCAATACTTGGAGTTCAAGACTGGCCCTTGTCTGGGAGAAGGTACGGAGATATATTAAACACCCTGTGGGACTGAAAAGATATGTTGATGAGGCACTTGGGGACATGGTTTAGTGATGGGCTTGGCAGTGCTGCGTTAAACTCAATGGTTTCAGGGAGCTTTTCTAATCTGAACGACTCCATAATTCTGTGATTCCAAGACTGTCCCCCACCAGAGGGTTTGGAGGAAAGGCTGTGCAGAAATCTGCCAGGATTGGGAGAAGGCTGCCGATGTCCTGAAGTGGCAATTATTTGTCTAAGAGCAGTGCCTGGGCGGGTGAGGAGCTATGGCCAGGGCTCCTGGCTTTGGTGTCCAGCCTGCTGGGACTCTCCCCTTAATGCTCACGGCTGGCAAAGGGCTGGCAGTATTTTTCTTTCTGAGTATCCCTTAATTAGCTGAAAGGGAAGGCTGTCAAGTACCCAACTGGGAAGGAGAAAGATCTTCGTTAGCCTGTGACCAGCCCAACATTTCGCCTCCATTTATTTTCCCTGACTCCTTTGTTTTCCCCTTTGAAAAAAGGGTGTTTTTCTCTTTCCTTTCATTTAACTGCTATTTATTTGCTGGTAAGTGGAAGGAATTCAGCTGGGATCAGGCTGGCTCCTGCCAGCGACTGGAGTTGGAAAGTTTCCGTGGGGGAGATGTAAGAGCAGAGCAGGGGGGGTGTTTTCCACCCGCCGCCGGTCCTCGCTCCGCGGGTCCCTGGGTCATGGCCAGCCAGGTTGCATGGCTTTAATTCTCCTTTTTTTTACTGGGATGTTGGAGTTGTGGTGGGAGGAGCGTGGAGCTGGGCTGCGGGGTTTCTTCTTCTCCTCGCTGTTAATGGGAAACAGAAGATGGCTTGGGAGAAATTTGGCAAAGAAGGAAACTTTTCTGTCTCTTCCAGTTTGGAAAAAAACATCCTTTCTCACCCTTGTCTCACCGCAGAGGGAGGAGGGCTCCCAAACACAGCCCAGGAGGGGTTGGTGGAGGGGGCAGAGGAGGCAGAAAGTGCCCAGTGATTTCACAAGGATGGAGCAGCCATGGGCCACCAGCTTTCTTTCAGGAGTGGAGCCCAACCTGGCCCATTGGTGGCCAGGATCCATCCCATCTTCTCCCCAAGGCACCAAGGGCTTGGGATGCCCCAGCTGCTGTCACCCTGAAGCAACACTGGGGGTTTTTGGGATCCTGTGTGTCAGGTATGATGTCAGTCACCATGTGGATGGAGATGCAATGGTGGATCAGTGCTGGGCACTGGCTCCCCTAGGGATGCACAGGGATTCTGTGCCTGGCTGGGACATGAACCCCTGACCTTGGCATGAGGAGCTCTGTTGGCTTTGCCCCTCATCCCAGCTCGTGAGCCAGTGCTGCTTCACCATCTGCTCCAAGCTGTGCTGGCTGGGAGCCACAGCTCCATGTCCCTGTGGATCACAGGGCTGGCCAGGCTGCTCTGGCCAGAGCCACAGCTCCATGTCCCTGTGGATCACAGGGCTGGCCAGGCTGCTCTGGCCAGAGCCACAGCTCCATGTCCCTGTGGATCACAGGGCTGGCCAGGCTGCTCTGGCTGGGTAAAGCTGTGGCAGACACTCACAGCTGGCAGGGCAGGGACTGCTCCCAGAGTCACACCCCAGCCCTTCAGGACTTCCAGGTGTGTCCCCAAAAGTGGCAGCGCTCACCTGGATCACAGCCTGGGAAACAGAGGCTGGCCCTGGCTGATCTCATGTCCCAGCACTGCTGGCGCAGTCCTGGTGCTGGTGCTCGTGTCCTGGCAGGTGCCCTCCCCCTTCCATCCCTTCTGCTCTGTGTGTGAGCAGATGAAGCACTGGGGTGAATTCCTGAGGCTCCACCAGCCTGGTCCCTCAGCTGCTCTGTCCTCCCAGTTGTCTGTGGCTACAGGAACTGGTTACCAGTACAAACCTGTAACATGAGGTGTCCACGGTGGGGTTCAGAGGAGATGACACGTTTTGGGGCTGGAGAAGCAGAAGGGGGTCACACCTCACTGTTGGGGACAGGGCTGTGGCTGTGATGAGGTGTCAGTGCTGAGCTGTCCCCAGGCTTTATGACCTTGCACTGGTGACTGCAGAGGGTTAATCATAGTCAAAGCCCATCAAAGTTTGGTAAGGTCATGGCTTTTCCAAAGGCTGAGAGCTTTGGACGTGCAGCAGACGGTGTCAGGGGCCAGAGCTGACCCACAGTGTCCCACCAGAGTTAATCATTGCCATCAGCTTGGAACCTGCCTGGCTTCAGCAGTGGGAACTTTTTCCCCAAAAACACAGGGTGAGGGACCTGGAGGAAACCCCAACCCAACAGGATGCATCAGGCTGGGGACAGCAATGTCCCTTGACCTTGACCCTAAGCCAAACTCTAACCCTGATCCAAACCCTAACCTTGATCCAAACCCTAACTGTGATCCGGACCCTAATCCAAACCCTAATCACAACCCTGATATTGCCCCTGTCCCTGATCCCAAACCTTTGCTGCCCCTCTCATTTTATAAGGTGGATATTGTGTTTATTGCCCTGCTGGAAATGGGAGAACCTGGAGCAGCCCCTGGCAGCCACTCAGGCCCCTGTTGGGCTCTCACTCTCATCTGCTCCTGGAGCTGGCCAGAGGGGAAGGATCTGATCTGCTCTGGTCACCCAGCCCCGGCTGGGAGGTCCTGGGGGCTGCTGGCCCAGCCTCGAGCTGCTGTGTTAGAAGATGTGGCCACTACTTCTGGGAGAGCGTAAATCCCAAATCACTCCACATGAAGCCCAGGAATCATGAGCCTTGGGTTCTGGCTTCCACTGGTGAGGGCAGGTTCTCCAAAGCAGAGCTGGGCACTGTTGATGGGATTCCCCACGGAGCTTTTCCCATCCTCCCACTCCAGGGCTCCCATCCTTCAGTTGTACTGCAGGGGGAACATGGAGGGGCATCACAGCTGGGGAGAAAAAGGTATATTAAAGAAAGGGGAGGATGGACAAAGTCAGGAGATCTGGTCTTGGCTCCATGTGGATGCCTGGGAAAGCGCCGGGATCCGGGGGCAGCCGGGCTCTGGGCCGGGGCCGTGCTCGCCGCTGGTGTCCTGATGCTGGAAGGAGGTTTTTATGTATATATATAAAAAAATACTTTCTTCTCCCTGTGGGTGTGTTTTGAAAAGGGGCTTGGGAACAATGAGGATTAACAAGCAGATAGAGAATTAAATGCAGGGTTTGAGTCTTCAAATGTGTGCACATTTCAGAGCGCGTGTTTGTGCCAAGATAAACTCCGTCAGGAATAAACATCGTTTTACATGAAAGGCTAATTACAGATTGGTGCTCCACGGGTGGGAGGAGGGAATTTTCACCAATTAAAACAGAACTTTTCTGTTTTTCGTAAAATTGCTGGACGAAAACGCAGCCAGGGGCTGGCCAGGCGTTTGACAGCGCAGTCGAGGGGGGAGATGCTCGTCCCCAGGATTTGTTTTTCACCCCCCCAGAGCTAAAGAGTCTTTGCCAGTTCATTTGGGCAGGAGCTGCAGGAAGGCACTGGTTCTGCCCAACAGCAGCTGGATGCCAGGCCAGCCCTGGGCTCTCACGCAGGGGGATGGGACATGGGCAATCATGGTCCAGCCCAACATCCCCAGGACAAACATAGCAACAGGAGAGCTTGAAGGAAAAGATCCTCGGCCTCCTTGGGTGTGTAGGTCATGGAAAGATGTCTGGATGGGACGTGGCCCACGTTGAGGAGCTGCAGCTCCTGTTTGTTGGGTAACTTTAGTGTGTGGTAGGTGAATCATCCCTCAAAAATTGCAAGCCAGAGGCGACGCAGAGAAGAAAACCCTTCCTGGCCTGTGGAGTGGAGTGCTGGGAAGAAAATTCCCGCCTGGGCACATGGTGGGTTCCATCTGCAGAGCACATGCTGCCTTGTTGCTTTTGGACAGATTTCACAAGGATTTGCATTTCTGGACCAGCTCTGGAGCCTCCAAGGCTGAGGCTGTGCATGGGGAGGACGTGATGCAGCCCAGAAACCAGCTCTAACACCATTTTGCTCTAGCCAGGGTCGAGTTTTATGGGTTTGGAAAGAAATGGATGCAAAATGTGGCTGGGACTGAGTTTCTCTAGGATGCTGAGTGCAGGAACCCCAGGCAAAGACTCTGTGCCTGCTGCTAGCCAAGTGAAACCACAGATTTGTCTCCATCTCTACTTAGCCTGGCCACAGGGCAGCTCGTTTTGGGACTTTTCTCTCACATAAGCTGAGATGTGTCACTTAGTGGTCACAGGAGGTGGCCTGGGCACCATCTCTTACAAGTGTCCTACGTCCTTGGGAGTGAAAAGAGGCAGAGAGACTCAATCAGGAGAGGTGTGGCAGGGTTTTAAAGCAAAGTTCATTCCCAGCCTGCTCTGCTCCAGGGCTCTGCACTCCTGAACCAGTTCAAAATTGGTGTTTTGAAACTCCCCTACAGCAAAGACTGGATTGACACTTGCTGGGTCTGATCTCTGGGAAGCTGTTGCCTTATCCATGGCCATGGGATCATGGCACAATGACAGGAGCTTCCACTTCTACAACACTCATGTATTTCCTCACCCTCTCCTAATGCCACCATGAACAGGGCACTGAAAGGGTCTTTAGCTAGACCTGGCCCTGAATAATTCCTCTGAATAATTCCATTTATTCCAATTTTCAGGCTGTTGTGGAATTGTTTTCAAAAGAGGTGGGGGGGTGGGGGAGAGAAGTCAGCCAAACCTGATAAAGGAGGACTTTGTTCTGAAGCTTTAGGGTATGGTACCAAGCAGGGCTTGCTATACAATTAATGAGTTTAGCTGGCTTTGAGCTGCACGTGATGCACAGTGGCTGCCACCACAATGCTCTGCCACCACCAGCTCCCATCCAGAGAAGCCTGCTGCTTCACTTTGGGGCTCCCCAGCCTTGGTTTGGGGTTCTTCAGCATCACTTTGGGGTTCCTCAGTTTGGGGCTCCACAGCTTCAGTTTGGTGCTACCCAGCTTTGGTTTGGAAGCTCTTCAACTTCAGTTTGGGACTTCTCAGCATCATTTTGAGGCTCCTCAGCATAGTTTGGTGTGTCCTGGAGTTGGCTTGGTGCTCCTCACCTTCCATTTGCAGCTCCTCAGTCTCAGTTTCGTGCTCCCCAGTCTCAAGTCTGATGTTCTCCAGATTTGGTTTGGTGCTCCCCATCTTTGGATTGTGGATCTCAGTTTGGTGCTCCCCAGGTTCAGTTTGATGTTCCTCAGGTTTTGTTTGGGATTCCCCAGCTTTGGTTTGGTGCTCCTTATCTTCAGTTTGGAGCTCCTCAACTTCATTTTGGGCCATTCTGATGCTCGTCAGCTTTGGTTTGGGGATCCACAACTTCATTTTGGACCATTCTGGTGTTCCTCAGCTTCAGTTAGGGCTCCACAATTTCATTTTGGGCCATTCTGGTGCTCCCCAGCTTCAGTTTGGGGATCCATAACTTCGTTTTGGGCCATTCTGGTGCTCCTCTGCTTTGGTTTGGGGCTCCCAGTTTCATTTTGGCCATTCTGTGTCCAGCTTCAGTGAGGATCCATAACTTCATTTTGGCCATTCTGGTGCTCCCAGCTTCAGTCTGTGCTCTCCAGGTCCAGTTTCAGCCCCTCAGCTTCAATTTGGTGCTCCCCAGGTTCAACTCGAGGTTCCCCAGCTTCAGTTTCAAACTCCTCAGCTCTGTTTTGCTGCCCTCCAGCTCAGTTTCCCATCCCACCGTGCATCGAGGTGGCTTCCTCAGCTCTGACTTCTGCATCTGCCTTTATTGAAGCCTTGACCATGCATCCCTGGGCCGGCTCAGCCCGCGGGGGGTGCTGAGCTCATGGGGTTGAGCACAAGGGGATGACGCAAATGGCTCTTCAAGGGCACGAGATGAAACAGCTGCTTGGGTCTCACTCCAGATGTGCTGTGGGAGCCCTTCCAAGGGGGCACAGCCGCCTGCTCCCTCACAGCCTCCGCCTGGGAAGGGCCACAAGGTCACCTGGGCTCCCAGGCCACCCAAAACCCCGAGCCAGGTAGGGCTGGGGAGGGCTGTGAAGATGCGTGACAAGGTTTGTCACAGCAGCAGAGCTTCCCCGTGCCTTGAACGAGTCAGAGAGTGATTTATTCCTCGGGGGAGAGGTGCAGGAGGCGAATGACCTTTGGCTGCCTCCTGTCTCCTCTGAGAAGTCCTGGGGCAGGTGACCCCGTGCCTCTTGTCCTCATCCCCTCCAGTGGCCACCCTGTCCCAGCTGTGCGGCGCGAGCGGGAGAAGCCGCGGGAAGCGAGGGAAGACACTTCCTCCAGCGGCGGATCTGAGGTCACCTCCTGGCCCTTGATCCCTCCAGCCCGGGGTATTTGGGTCAGCGGGGAAGCACAGCTGAGAGCGACGTCCCTTCCTCCTCTCTCCCTGGAGATTGGGTTTTAAAGGAACAAATAGGTTTGGCTTCAAGTGCCGCAGTCTGATTTTTTAATGACGTTTTTTGGAACAATGAGCTAAAGAGCAGCGGGGTTTGGGTCTGCGGCTCAGAGTGGTGAGATTTTCTTCCTTTCTCACCTTCCTGCTCCTACCTTGCTCTGCTCTCAGAATCTTTTCTCTGCTTAGGAAAATGCCAGCAGGGGGGAAGTTTGTCATCCTGTCGGATGGTCCTGCTGGAAAGAAAGTTGGTCTGGTATCCAGGGGAGACCACCTGGACTGACCCTGAACTGCCCACCACGAACACACAGACATGGTGCTCACAGACCTCAGGGACCCCTCAGTGTCACCAGCCCCATGCAAGAGGAGCTGAGCCCCCCATGTGCCCATCCTTCTCTGCCACAGGGTCCCCAGGAGCTTTGTCACCCACTGTAGGAGGAAGAGAAGGTGACCAAAGCATTCCTGGTCCCTCCTCCACTATGGGCACAGCTTGGTGTTGTTGATCTGTGGACAAATGGGCTGGTGGGCAAATGGGTCACTGCCCAGTTTTCCCTCTGTCCTGAACCCCGGGTGAGTGGTGTTGGGGAGGATGGCTCATCCTGGCCATGCTCCTGCAACAGCTGGAATTGTCCAAGGCCAGGCTGGACACTTGGAGCAACCTGGGGTAGTGGAAAGTGTCCCTACCCCTGGCAGGGGTTGAACTGGATGATCTTTAAGGTCCCTTCCAACCCAAATCCTTTGATTCTGTGATTCTGTGATCTCCTACGCCCCTGAATCACTGCTCCTCTTGGAGGATTTCAACCACTGCATTCCCTGTCCATGGTGAAGGCCACATTGCTTTGGATCAGCCAGGGGCCCCAGCTTGACTGCCTTTGTTATGTCAAGGAGGGAAGGAGGAATTTGTGGAGCTTTAGCTGGTGCTTTCCCCTTTGTGTGAGAGCTGCTGGTGGAATGTTCTCCTTGATCAACAACTCTGCTCCAGCAAAGCAGCACCAGCCCCACCTGAGCTCTTTCCCTACCCCAAAGCATCCCCAGGACCCCAGGAAGGTTCCATCAGCTCTGTAGGTGGCTTGGGCTGGGGGTGGTGCTGTCCCCCAGCCCCCTGAAGCAGGGCGTGTGCCCTGGGGGTGTCCTGGCACTTCAGCTGCTGCTTCAGGAGGGGCTGTGGTGGAAGCAGGGTGGGATGGACAGGTCTGGGATCAATGTAACTCTCAGTGCCAAGCAGAGCCAGCAGAGAGGTGGCTGTCAGGGAGTGACAACACACCTTGAGTCACCCCTAGTATCAGCAACCCCCAAATCAGAGGTCATGTGCATTTCCCCGCACCAAAAGCGGAGTGCTTTCACACCTTTTTTTTTTTTTTTTTTTTGATCTAAAAATATGGTTTCTGAAGCATTTTGTGTTTCTGTCAAGACATCTCTTGTATGACATCTGTCAAGCTGTTTCTGTCAAGACACCAGGTCCTCCACAGTCCCCTGCTCCAAACCAGCCCCTTCAGCTTCTCCCAGGAGCTGGTTGGACTCACAGCACCCTAAAACACAATCAAGTCTTAACCCGATCCCTGTCAAAGTTCTGGCAGCTCCTGAGCTCCTTCCAGCCCCATCCTCAGCTGGATTCTCTCCATAGCTTCTTTTAGGACCTGCTTGATAAGACTCTGTGCCTCATGTGGGGGCTTGTCTGTGTTGTCTCTGTGTTTCCATATCTCACCCAGCTTATCAGCCACAGAGGGTGGGAGGTGTGGCCAGGCTGGGAATTAACCATCCCATCCAAACCCTCTGGAAATCAGAAGCAAAAAATTCCACCACCACCATCCCCTTTTTTTTTTCTCCTGTGGGTTTAAATCAGGAGGTGACTTTCCAGCCTTGGAGAAGCTGTAGGAGGGAAGGTGCTGAGCCCTGACTGGTTTCCACTGCAGGAACGGCTGCCTTTGCCCTTCGCATCCAGCAAAGTCCAGGAGAAACTTCAGTACCACAAATTGCCAAAAATAAACTCTTCTTTCCCTGGAGCTGATCCAAGGGCTATGCCCACAGGGGCGGGTTTGGGGCTAGGCTTCACCTGAACTCCATTTCTTTCCCAACTTGTGCCTTTCTGCCGTGACTTCCCTCCATCCCCGCCCCAGCCCAGGTGAATGGAGACTCCTGGCCATAAAACAGGGGGAAGACTGTGCACCCCACTCTCGGGGGGGTGTTTTGGGGTGAATCATGCCGGGATCAGAGCCGGCCCCGAGGCGCTTTTCTGCTGCCCCCAGATTTTGCCGAGGTTTCCTCCCAGCGCTGGAGCTCGCCCAGCCCTCCCGGCTTCCCGGGGCTTCGCTGGGAAGCGCTGGGAAGACAAAACCCCGCTCTGGAAGTGAGGCTATTGTTCTTACTAATTTTAACTGGATGTTCTTCCCCAAGCCTATTTTTATTCATTGCTTGTGGTAAGCCCTTTCTCTAAGGTAGAGCAATTTGCCACAGGACACTTTTTTTTTTTTTTTTTTTTTTTTTTTTTTTTTTTTTTTTTTTTTTTTATGTTTACCAATTTTAATTGAGAGATATCTCCTTTTTACAAACCCAGAGCTGGAGGAGCTTTTAAGCGCCCGTTGCTGAGCCTCCTGCTCTGGGTTTGCTTTGATCTCTGCAGGTGAGTGTACATTTTTGGGGCCAGAGATTGATCCTGCCTATTTGCATGTAAATCCCCGGGTTATTAAGATCCGAATCTGGCCCTTTAAATTTAATACTTCGCTTTATGCTTTTATTTCCGCATTTCTTAAAGTAATTTCCAAAAATAACAAACTTCAAACATGACGGGGCCATCTAACGTTTTACTGCCTTGGCTGGAGTAGAAGGAACATTTCTGGAAGTATATTATCCAATTTAACGAGCCTTTCCCATCCTGGCGTGGCTCCCACCCCTCACCCCCTCTCGGAGCTGTTTTGGACGGCTCTTTGGATCCGTGCCACCTAATCCTATTAGAGGGACTTTGGTTACACTGTGCCTTGTGTTTATAACCAAGAAAATCAGCTGGAGAGGGGGGTCCTCTCCCTCCCCCTCTCCCCTCCTTTTGCCCGGAGTTGAGACGAGAGCCCAGCCAGTCCCACGAGGTCCCTGCACAGCCCTTGCTTTTCATTTTATTGCTCCACTCTGCATTTATTAAGGAAGATTTTGAAGTAAATTGGGTCCTTGTGAACTTATAATTAATTTGGAAGGGTCGGCTCTTCCCAGCCTGGGGAGAGCTTCTTTGTGTGGTCCTTTTGTGAAAGGCAAAGGTTGGAGAGGCCGTTCTATAGCTGGGATTTGCTTTTAATAGGGACCTGGCTATTTTTTGAGGCTCTCACGGCTCTGGAAGGACCATGAGGGTGTTTTTATGCAGGGCTGTGATAAAAAGGTTTGCAGAGCCCTTGGCTTGGCTGCAAAAAATAAAACAATCTTGAAAGAGGTAAAAAAAGGTGGAAGGGCCACATGTCCTGGGGCTGTGCTTGGCAGCCCAGAGCCAGCACCTGGAGCCTGGAGATGCTCCAGGAGGTCCCCTCACTTTGCTGCCAGGTAAGGCTGGGGGCCCTTTGTCCCTCTGTCCATTCTGCTCTGCCCCATACAGCACCCAGGGGACTCCTTGCTTCTCCTCAGAGCTGTTAGAATTAAAATTCTTTTCCTTACCACATTGCTTTTCTTGAAATCCTGCCTTTTCCCCAAAATAGTCACATAAACCATTAAAAGGAGAAGGTGGAGGGCAGGGAGAAGGTGGAGGGCAGGGAGAAGATGGTGGACAAGAGGAAATGGCCTCAAGTTGTGCCAGGAGAGGTTTAGGCTGGATATTAGGAAAAATTTCTTCACTAAAAAGCTGGTCAAGCACTGGCACAGGCTGCTCAGGGCAGTGACGGAATTGTTGTCCCTGGAGGGAATGAAAAGCCATGTGGATGTGGCACTTGGAAACATGGGTTAGTGCTGGGCTTGGCAGTGCTGGGGAAATGGTTGGACTTGAGGATCTTAAAAGGCTTTTCTAACCTTGATGGGCTGAAAAAAATCTGTGAATAATTAACATTTTGGAAAAAAAGACAGACAGCGGTTTTCTCCGGAGTGGGCTGGAAGGAGACAGGGCAGGATGGCCCCACTTGGGCATTGCCTGGCAAGGTCAGGGGTGGAATTTAACCTGGGATAAACATGTGTCTCCATCAGCTCAGCTGCAAGGAGGGATCCTCACTGATCATGGGGAGAGGGGAAGGTCAGGAGTGCTGACTCTGGGGAGGGAGGGAAGGGTGGGTGAGAGTGAATCCTGGGCTGTAACTCGGCATGGGAAACTCTCCCTAGCCAAAGCTGGGGAGCAAAGGGCTTGGAGGAGCTCAGGAGCTTTGGGCTGTGGAGATTCCTAATGGAAGTGGCATCAATGAGACACCTTCCATCAGGAAAGGTTGTTTGGAGTGTTGAAACTTGGTGCCTACCCTGGGACACAGGAACCGAGCAGAGAGGACTATAAGGAGAACCTGTCCATACTCCATTATCATGCCCCATCCATGGGGCCACCAGCTCTCTGTGTCATTTATGAGTTGCACTGTTAATTAACAGCACTTAACACTGTTAATTAACTGTGTGATGGGGTTGCGTCTCTACCAAAACACCTCCAAAGCTGCACTTGGTCCCTGGTTGGCTCTCCACAGCCCCTGCTGGATGTCCCACCCTGACCATCACCTTTCTCCTCTCTCTCCCCAGCATGGGTCGGCTCCCTGGCCATGGGAATGATTTTTTTCTGCTCTCCCATCGTCAGCATCTTCACGGACCGGATCGGCTGCAGGACCACAGCAGCCATGGGAGCCACCATCGCCTTCATCGGGCTCCTCTCCAGCTCCTTCACCAAGTAAGGCTGTGGAGGGGACTCCCAGCTCCTTGGAGAGCTCCTCTCACTCCCTGCTCCTGCACACCCCCTGCCAACACAGTGCGCTGCCCCTGGGGGCAAGGCAGGGGGGTCCCAGCCGCATGAGGGGTGTCCTGGCATCCCTACAGCCCACGTGTGTTCAGCCTGTTCCTCTCCAAACTGAATCTTGTGTCCTTAGGTAAAAAGAGAGAGAATTTTACCTAAGCAAGGGACTGTATTTTCTGGGATTTCAGTGCTCAGGACCCTCATTTGAGCTTTAAAACAGCAGGAGAGGTTGGTGTGCCTCTCACGGACAGCTCCAGAGAGGCACTCACAGAGAAAACTGTTCTCCTTTGCAACCTTTTTCACATTTGGTGCTGAAAGTAAATTAATGCTTAAAATAATATTTGGTGGATTATGCCTAAGAGGGAGTTTCTGTGCAGGGCAGACAGGGAGGGAGAGGCAGACAGGGTTTGGAGCAGTTTGTGGTGTTCCTGCCCTGGCTCGTGTGTCTGCGGCAGCGCAGGGCTGCTGCTGCTCCTTGTTTTCCACGCCATGAATTTCTGCTGGCAGGCACTGGCCAATGTGCATTTGGATGGCAGGTGTACCTTGTGTGTCTTTCCAGCCCAGAAATCAGGGTTGGCATCACTGTGGGAGCAAAAAGAGGTCACGTCTGGGGTAATTTATGTGACACTTCTTAAACACAGTCTCAGAGGCTCCATGGAGACACCTCCAAAGCAGCATTTGCCCCACTTTTTCTGAATAAAAACATTGCTTTGGGTTGGATTTCAGTTAAAATCAATATTCTTTTAATTAAAATGCTTCAACGAGTGGGTTTTTAAAGCAAATACACACCAGTTTTCCAGAGGGTGACTTGCCTGCACTGTGCTCCTCTGGGTCAGTGAGACTCTTGTGCTCATCCCAGCCCTGTTTCCCTGGATCCCCAAGTCCTCATCTGTGGGATCCCCCACCATGCTGGGAGTGGGATCAGTTCTGATCTCCAGGAAACCCCCCCCAGGACTGTGGCCAATTGCAGATGAGATTTTTGGGTTGCTAAAACCACCTTGGGCAGTGGCGTGAAAGGAACCAAGGCTGCAGCCTCCTCCTCAGGTGTCACCCTTTGTGTTTCCAAAGATATCAGCAAAAGGAACAGTGGGTCCTGAGGGAAGCTGTGCCCTGGCATGCAGGAGCTTCCCATGTGATGCTGCTTGCCTTCTAATCAACGGAGCTTGGACTTTTCTCCCCTCTCTATTGTAAAATGTTTGTGCAAAGGAAAAGGGCTCGTGGGACCGCACCGCTGCCAGGGGCTCGTTGTGCTGGCTCAAAAAAAAAAAAAAAAAAAAATTCAAACGGTACAGGCAGAGAGGAATATCATTTCCAGGAGAGCTACAGGACTGAAATCCCAATTTCCTGCCTCTCTCTCTTGGACCTTATTTCTCTGGCTGCCTTTTAAGGGAGGAAGGAGCCCCTTTGCAGCTGGACCACAGCAAGGGAAGCTGCGGCGGCAGAGCCGAGCGGGGCCGGAGGAAGAGCAGGGAGGCTGTGGGATTTGGCAGTGCTCCATCCCGATGGGGAAGGCTGCTCCTGAAATTCGGGGCTTGTGGCTCCAGCCCTCCCAGAACAATGGAGAAGCTTTTTTTTTGGCCCCTCCTGCCAAGCCCCTCCACCGTGGCTGGAGATCATGCCTGTGATACAAGCACTGGTGCAAAGGGACACGGCCCGGCTTTGGTGGGCTCAGGCAGAGCTGGATCAAGGCTCATCCCACGTTTATCTCCTGGTTTCTCTCAAATGGGTTTGTTTTGTCCAAATGGAGGAGCAGCAGTTCCCAGCACTGTACTGAACCTCTCCAAAAACCCTCTGAGTCACAAATACTGTGTGGCAAGACCCCAGCGCCCGGTTCAGTGCCTCTTGTCCCAAAATACAGGGAGTTTTGTATGAAAACCACTGAAGAAACCAAACATGCTGGAAAGCAGAGTGCTGGGGAAGGCTGGATGGGATCAATGCAAGGCTTTTCCTCTCTGCTGCCCTGCTCTGAGGTGTCTCCTGCACTCGTAACCAGCTCATGCCACCTGAGACCCCGTGTGCTCTCAAGAAAGGAGAATTCCCAGTTAAAGCTTCAGCTTCCTTCCAGTTAAGGGGATTGGTTTAGCGTGAGGAATGGGAGATGATGGCCAGCTCTGCAGGGCTGTCTTCACAGGCCCCAGTGCCCTCCCAGCCTTCCTTCTCTGCACTGCAGTGTTCTGCAGGGAGGGTTGGGTCCCTTTTCATCTGCTTCTCCTTCCCCACCACAATTTCTGTCCAGTTACTTCTGCACAGAGGAATCCCCCAAATTTCTGCCAGCAAGGATGAACCAGGCCTCTGGTTCAGATTCCCTCTGAGAGCTGGAAGCAAGAGGAAGCCTATGGAGGGAGACCTCCTTGTTCCAGGGGAAACAATTCTCCATTGGCACCCTCACAATCCGAGGGACAATGCCGCCCTTCCCACTGGAGTGCATCTGGCTGATTCCTTGTAAGCAAGCTGGGAAATCCTGGCTCTTTAAGAAGCATGGCTGAAAGGATCCCCTGCCAATGCAGGGTGTGTGAGCATCACCAGGGAGCAGATGGGAACTGTGGCATTTGTCTCCACTCATCCGACACGCCGGCTTAGCTGCGGCACCAGGGCTGCTGTGACCAGGCCAGGGCTGGTGTGTGGGAGGGCAGACACTGCCCACCAGGCCCAGCTGCTTGCCTGGCTCCCACAGAGGGGGCTTCTGATGTGGTTTTGCCCTGGAATGGATGGAAATTGCCTTTCATGACAGTCATTTGTCTCGGAGCCGTCAGGCACGGCAACCGAGTTCTGCTTTCTGCTTGGCAGGCTGGAGGGATGAGTGTGTAATGGAAGGAATGATGTGCTTGTAAAGGTTTTCCCAACTTCCAGCTGCTCTGGTAGATGTGGGCTGCAGCTCCGCACTTGCTTTGGGAGCAGCACTCATTGCTCCGAGGGTTGGAGCACAGGCCCTGCTTGTACAACACCCCGAGCTGCCCAAAGGTTTTCCTCACACTTTCCTCCCAGGCAGTATCCCATGGCAGACTTTTGCAGCTGGATGTATGGCACGGGGATGAAGAAAAGAAATCCTTCATCACAGGTTGTTTGTGCTGCCTAAATACAGGCTCCTTTGTCAGCTGCCTTTGTGGGGAAAATTGGGAAGCAGCTCCTTCCAAGGGCTCTCAGGACTCTCCATCTGCTCTGCAGAGCAGCCACTTCACTCCCTCTTTGAGTGCAGTCACCAATGGAAGGTACAAATGAGATCTATTAACTGTCTAATTTAAGCTCCCAGAGGAGCTTAAAGAATTTAATTAACCAGCCTGGAGCCTGGGCAGAAACACTACATTTCTTTCCTGTGTGCCGAATAACCAGCAGGGTTGGTGCCTTCTGCTTCTAAACACTGTGTGCAGAATGTTTCCAATTAGTCCTTTCAGTGGAAAAATTAAAAGGATTTCTAGCTAAAAATATCCAACCATCCCTACCTTAGAAAATCTAGTTTGCTGTAATTTAAAAACCACTGAGGAGAGGAGAGGGAGAGGAGAGGAGAGGAGAGGAGAGGAGAGGAGAGGAGAGGAGAGGAGAGGAGAGGAGAGGAGAGGAAGGAGGAGAGGAGAGGAGAGGAGAGGAGAGGAGAGGAGAGGAGAGGAGAGGAGAGGAGAGGAAGGAGAGGAGAGGAGAGGAGAGGAGAGGAGA
Source organism: Sitta carolinensis (assembly GCA_032173965.1). NCBI lineage: Eukaryota > Metazoa > Chordata > Aves > Passeriformes > Sittidae > Sitta > Sitta carolinensis. The sequence continues at coordinate 17,258,071 of CM063286.1, forward strand.
GGAGAGGAGAGGAGAGGAGAGGAGAGGAGAGGAGAGGAGAGGAGAGGAGAGGAGGAGAGGAGAGGAGAGGAGAGGAAGGGGGAGGGAGAGGAGAGGGAGGAGAATTTTGTTTGCTGTAATTTAAAAACCATTGAAGTTAGGTCAGCTTCCCAAGGAGGCCAGGTTGGCTGCTGCCTTCTCCTGGTGGCAGAGAGCACTTCCCAGCTACACTTCATTCTGCTGAAGGTTTCATGTGCCAGCTGTAAGGTGAGGATTAGCCTTGCTTTGGTGAATAAGCTCCTCAAAGCCAGACTGTCCTGACACCTGCAGCACGTGAGAGCTGGGACTTGCCAGGACTGTGGGTGTCTTTGTTGATGACAAATTTGGGAGAAAACCTCTAAAGGGGGACCCCTCTCGAGAGCAAACCCACACGGTCCCTCCCGCAACCGCTTTGGGAGGGATTCCTGGGAGAGAAGTGGGAAGAACCTGTTTATTTAACAGGCACAGCACCCCCCAGGACACAAAATGAACAATACTGGATGACAACACCCTTTCACCACTCTGAAAAAGATGACAAATTCAGCAAGTCTCTCTTGGGGGTGGTCACTCTGTTGTCAGTCTCTCCGTCGCTGGGGATGGATTCTGCTGGACACAAGGTGCAAACTCTCGGTGTTTCTCAGGTCCCAGTCTTGAGCAGGTTTGAGTAGTTACAAGAAAAGGAAAAGGGAAAAAAAAAACAAAGCAAGAGCAAAAGCAGAATCCAGAGCTAGAGCCAAGCAAAAAGAGCCCAGCAAAAACCAAAAGCCACACTATGTACTGCCCCGTCTTTGTGTCCCGCCGGTCATGGAGGGAGCAGGCTGAGAACAGAACCAAAACAAAACATTTGTCCTTCAGAGCCAGTCTGGAAGGCACAGAACATAATATCCAACATAGCAGAACACACAAATGGGGATACAAACATCACCCTACGTCAGTAGGGGAGAGGCTTCCTCCCCTGTGCCCAGTGCCCCGTGTTTTCTTGTCCCCAGGTCTCTGGAAGTCCGTTATTTCACGTACGGGATCCTCTTTGGCTGTGGCAGCTCCTTCGCCTTCCAGCCCTCGCTGGTCATCCTCGGTCACTACTTCAAGCGCCGCCTGGGCCTGGCCAACGGCATCGTGGCCGGGGGCAGCTGCCTCATCTCCGTGCCACTGCCCTTCTTCCTCAAGATGGTCGGGGGTGCCATCGGGCTGGCACACACTTTCCAAGTACTCAGTGCCTTAATGCTCATCCAGATCTTCTTGTGCATGACCTACCGGCCCATCCTGACGCCTTCTTGCGACCCTCAGCATGACGGGCACGACAAGCTGGGCAGCCGGAGCGTGAGGCAGCAGTGCTGGGCCCAGACCCGCAAGTATTTCAACCTGCGGGTGTTCCGCAGGAAGACCTACCGGATCTGGGCCTTTGGGATCGCTACTGCTGTCCTGGGATACCTCGTACCTTACATGCACCTGGTAAGAGCCGTGGCTGGGCTGGAAAGGGAGGGAGGTGCCTTTGTCCAGAGGGAGGAGGAGGAGGAGGTGGGGAGGTGGGGATGGGCAGTAGGGGCAGAGGCACCAAAAGCCTCAAAGCCGAGAAACTGCTGCACATCCTGTGAGCAGGAATAGTGATGGATATGGGCTTGTGTGCCCTCTCTGTGTCCTCTGTGCCAGAGTGGCCAGGGTCACTTCCTAGTGCTCCTAAGGCCCAGCAGCAGTAGCAGGAGAGGAAGGGTTTGGGGTGGGGGGGTGCAGGTCAGTGTGGTGTGGACACGAGGGTCACACAACCACCCCAAATCCATGAGCCCCCTGCAGGACATCTCACCCCTTTTGGGGAGATGAGAGGGGTCAACATGCTGCAGCTTCATGTCCTTGTGTCCTTCCCTCCATCCTAGGTGAAATACGTGGAGAAGCGATTTCAGGAAACCAAAAAGGACTGGATCCTCCTGGTTTGCATCGGGGCCATGTCGGGGCTGGGGCGCTTGGTTTCGGGCCGCATTGGTGACTGCATTCCCGGGCTGAAGAAGATTTACCTGCAGGTATGGTGTGTCCAACCCTCCATGGAGGTGCTGGCCAACCACAGCCGGGCAGGGGTGGGATCTCTACACTGGTGTCCACACTTGGCTTAATAACTGTCAGTCACAAAGTCTTTACCAACCATGGTTTGCTGTGAGGGAAGAAAATTTGCTGCAGAAATGTGTAAGAGGAGTTATACACTTGACCCAAGGGATCTGTGTCTGTTCAGCAATCAAACTCCATGGTAGCAATCTTCCCAAACTACTGACACCCTTTCACCTCCTGTGGTTTTTGAAGAACCAACTGCTGAAATCTAGCAGCTAATCCAGCAGCTAATCCTTCTTAACCCTTCTTAAAAGGTTATTCTTAAGGGCCTCTCCGGGACAGGAGCAGTGGCTGGATGGCTTTGCTGGGTCCGGGGGAGGGAGCAGTGACACTGACCTGTCCAGCATCATCTCCATGACCCTGCCTGCTGCCCATCCCCACTCTCATGCCCACTTCTGCCTCCCCAGGTTGCGTCCTTCATGCTCTTGGGCCTCCTGTGCATGATGATCCCCCAGTGCCGAGGCTTCGAGGGCGTCATTGTCATCTGCCTCTTCCTCGGCCTCTGCGACGGCTTCTTCACCACCATCATGGCCCCCATCGCCTTCGAGCTGGTGGGGCCCATGCAGGCGTCCCAGCATAGGGTACCTATGGGGCTGATGGCCGTGCCATGGGGGGCTGATGGCACGTGCCCATAGCAGGTTGGTCACGCCCATAGCAGGTCATTGGTTTCACGCCCATAGCAGGTTGGTCACGCCATCAGTTGGTCCCCATAGCAGGTTGGTCACCCCATAGCAGGTTGGTCACACCCATAGCAGGTTGGTCACCCATAGCAGGTTGGTCACCCCCATAGCAGGTTGGTCACTCCCATAGCAGGTTGGTCACTCCCATAGCAGGTTGGTCACGCCCATAGCAGGTTGGTCACCCCATAGCAGGTTGGTCACCCCATAGCAGGTTGGTCACACCCATAGCAGGTTGGTCACGCCCATAGCAGGTTGGTCACTCCCATAGCAGGTTGGTCACGCCCATAGCAGGTTGGTCACCCCATAGCAGTTGTCACGCCATAGCAGGTTGGTCACGTCCCATAGCAGGTTGGTCACGCCCATAGCAGGTTGGTCACCCCATAGCAGGTTGGTCACCCCATAGCAGGTTGGTCACTCCCATAGCAGGTTGGTCACGCCCATAGCAGGTTGGTCACCCCATAGCAGGTTGGTCACCCCATAGCAGGTTGGTCACTCCCATAGCAGGTTGGTCACGCCCATAGCAGGTTGGTCACGCCCATAGCAGTTGGTCACGCCCATAGCAGGTTGGTCACTCCCATAGCAGGTTGGTCACTCCCATAGCAGGTTGGTCACGCCCATAGCAGGTTGGTCACGCCCATAGCAGGTTGGTCACTCCCATAGCAGGTTGGTCACGCCCATAGCAGGTTGGTCACGCCCATAGCAGGTTGGTCACTCCCATAGCAGGTTGGTCACGCCCATAGCAGGTTGGTCACGCCCATAGCAGGTTGGTCACGCCCATAGCACTGGTTGGTCACGCCCATAGCAGGTTGGTCACCCCATAGCAGGTTGGTCACGCTCCATAGCAGGTTGGTCACGCCCATAGCAGGTTGGTCACTCCCATAGCAGGTTGGTCACTCCCATAGCAGGTTGGTCACGCCCATAGCAGGTTGGTCACGCCCATAGCAGGTTGGTCACGCCCATAGCAGGTTGGTCACGCCCATAGCAGGTTGGTCACGCCCATAGCAGGTTGGTCACCCCATAGCAGGTTGGTCACGCCCATAGCAGGTTGGTCACTCCCATAGCAGGTTGGTCACGCCCATAGCAGGTTGGTCACGCCCATAGCAGGTTGGTCACGCCCATAGCAGGTTGGTCACGCCCATAGCAGGTTGGTCATGCCCATAGCAGGTTGGTCACACCATGGGGCTGCACCGGCACCTGCCGGTTGGGAGGGATGTGGTGGGGGCAGCTTTTGCCCATGGTGGTGTTTTGGTGTGAGACCAGAGGTGCTGGTTTGAGTTTTCTAGCTTATCAGGTCACGTGGAGGTTAGAGAGTGGGGGTGGCATCACTCCATGCCATGTCCTGTGGCATCTCAGGGCTTTTCTCAAGGCTGATGAAAGGTGATTGCTGGAGAAAAGTGGGCCAAAGTCACATTCAGTGATTTCTGTTGGCAGAAAAAGTTGCAGAAAAATTTCTGTCTGAGCTAAAAATTGGCAGATGATAATTTTCTAGAAGTCCTTTTAGATGTAACTGAAGTTGAAGATGGAGACACCTGAGCCTCCACAAGACCTGGGTCTGTGCTCCAGCACAGCAAAAACCCCAATGTCCTTAACAGTGAGGGCTTTGCCAGAGCTGCCCCTGAGCAGCAGGACCTCTGCATCAGCAGCACTAAGCCAAAGCTGGATAAGCACCTCCGATCTCTCAGTTTCCGGCAGCACAGCTCTCTTTACCACCCTCAGGAAGGAACAGGGACTCACAGGCCTCTCACTGGGAGAGAACAGGACCCCCTGAGTGGGGCTTGCTGGGTGAAGGGACCCTTTGCATCGGCCTAATCCCCAGGGAAGTGTCCGTGCAGGAGACACTCAGAGGGATTTTCCAGCACTGATCAATGGCCACGTGTTATTCCAAGGATGCCTGGCTGTGTTGGAACTTGCCAGACAAATGCAGAACCTTGTTGGGTTTTAAAGGCTTGGCTATTGTTTGTAACTGGCAGTGCGTATTTCACAGCTGGAGATAAAACATCCGTAAGGGCAGGGCTTCCAAATGGAGACAATCAGCAGAGGAGCAGCCCCTGCCCACTTTTCCCATTGCCTCCTGGCTGGCAAGCCTCTGGGAAGACATGCTGGGTCTAACAGGTCTCAGCTTGCATTTGGGATTGTCTGGGATGTGGCCGATTGTGTCCTGTTCTGGTGAAACAGGAAGGATGGCTGAGGTTTTCCTTCTCCACTCCCTTGGTACACAGCGTTGGCTGCACACACGCTTTAATCCAGGGTGTAAAAAACTCCAAGAAAGGCAAATGGGAAAAATAAAAAAGGGAAAAACTATTTAAAAACCTCAGATCTGGAAGGTGACGCAAGCTGCGCTCAAAGGAGGGAAAGAGCAGGTCATTAGGCTAACGAGCTCATTAGGCTGATGAGGCCCTGTCTTCTCTTCCAGGATACCTCAATGATTATTTTGGGAATTACGACGCGGCCTTTTACTTTGCGGGGGTGCCGCCCATCATCGGCGGCCTGGTGCTCTCCGTGGTGCCGCTGGTCCACCAGAGGATGCTGAAGAAGCAGCGCCTGGATTCTGGCAAAGACAAGATGCTGGGCTCGGAGGCCGTGGTGAACGGGGAGCTGCTGCCGGGCTGCCCAGCCTCCGAAGCACACATGTGACAGCGCTCCCCCGGCCCTCCCCGGGACACCAGCAGCCTCTCCAGAGCCCCAGCACCGGCCCTTTCCCAGACGGACCGTAATTCCCAGTGATCGTGGATGCACTATGTTTGTAAAGGAGAAAACACAAAAAGTTCTTCTAGTTAAAGGCTTTTTAACTGGCAGAATTTTTTTTTTTTTTGGTGAGTTTTTTTTTTTTTTTCCCTTGGGACAGTTTTGATTTCAAAGCCACCTTTTTTTTTTTTTTTTTTATTCTTTTTTGGTCCCCTCTCTAACCATTTTTCTAAGGAGAACTCTCACCAGGATTCAAACTTGATCGAGCTCCCGCTCCTCTTCCCGGTTTTCTATACGTCACGACAGAGGTTTACAGCTAATAAATGCCTTTTCCAAGCAGGCCACGGATGGAACTTGTTGAACCTTGCAGCTGTCCATCCTCCTCCAGTGTCACTCGGGTGTCACATCCAAGTGAGACAGCCCCCTCCCCGTCCAGCACCTGGGGCTGTTTTGGAGCCAGAGAGCCGAAGGAGGAAACGCTGCTTTAGTCTGATGCACAAACCAAATAAATGTCAGCGAGTCCCGCTTTCATCTTCTTCTTTCCTCCTTTCCCGCTGCTCTCCCACAGCCCCAGGGAGCTGCAGCTGGGATGACAGGGAGCTCGGCTGGCTCCAGCCATCGGAGTCACGCGGGAGCACACCCTTCCTGCAAAATATGCCTTAAAAACGCGTGGATGAGACCAGCGGCTCCCTTGGCCGCTTTCCACCTCCCTTTTCTCACCCGGCAATGAGTGATTGGGCTTTTCAGCTGCAACAGAGAGGGGCGGCTCCTTGCACAGCCCACAGTGCCCAAATCCATGGGATTGCCACCAAAAGGGGTCTTTGGTGGCTCTGGGGTGCACAGGGTCGGGAAGAGCCCCTGGGTCAGCTCCGTGCTTCCCTGCTGGGCTCGGGGCACCCCCGGGTGTGGGGATGCTGCTGGCTCAGGGCACAGGGTGCCACTGCTGGTTTGGGGGGCCAGTTGTGTATTATGCAGCAATAAGCACCAGTCAGTATTGGTGGGGAATCCCTGTTTTCCAAAGGGTTGGAGAGCCCCAGTAGCATTTAAGTTGTAGCCTGTGTGTTGTCACTGAGCTGGTGCAGGGTCAGTGCTGACCCAGGGGGAGAGGGAGAGAGTGCAAGGAAATCACACAGCCAGTGGGTACCCACCACACTGAGTGGCAGCAGAGCTCAGCCTCGGGCAGGAATCCATCACTGCCCACAGAAAACTGTAGAAATTCAAATTACCCGGAGAAGCTGTGAATGCCCCATCCCTGAAAGTGCTCCAGGCCAGGCTGGACAGGGCTGGGGGCAGCCTGGGATAGTGGAAGGTCTCCCTGTCCATGGCAAGGGGCTGGAATGAGCTGAGCTTTAAGGTCCATTCCAACCCAAACCATTCCATGATTCTATGATCATCTCCAGGGATTGCTAATGAGCGTGGCTAATGAGTGAGAAGGGAAGTTCTCCTGCCCTGCTGGGTCCCTGTGTGAACAGGGAGACAGCTGGGACAGGGGTACATCTTCCTGGGAGAGAGTAAGAAACAAAACTCGCATTTATCCTGACTGCAAACCCATCCTTCATCAGATTTTCATTTTGTTCACCTGCCTCTAAGAAACTGAGATGTCTGAAGAGGGACGTGTGTCGTGGGAATCATGCCTTGGTCTCCGGGCAAGTGTGGGGGTTTGTAACACCAGGACATGTCTTTGCTGTGGAAATTTGGGCTCAGTGGAGGCCCCTCCCACGGGCAGCAGTGGGACTTTTGTACATAATAGGCTCAGGACCCTGCATGTCCCTCTGGCCCTGTTTTTAACCCCTGTTGGCTGATGCATTGTAAGGTCTTGTGGTCTTGTGGCCCTTCTGTCCCCGTACGAGCTGGAAAATTACCTGGTGTGTTGTGACGTGTCTGTTGATATATAAAATGAGATGTCTACTTGTCTCTTTCCTGGATACACTTTTCCATGACTGTTCTTACCCTTCATGACCTGCACTGCATCTCCTGCTGTGGCTCTGCTGAGCCTGTGCTGAGTTTTTGGAGCCACAGGAGGCAGATGAAGCTGCAGGAGGAGGCAGGGCTTGAACCACTGAACCTGGCTCCAGCTGGGATCTGCCAGACTTAGCCTAGGGCAGGGCATTAATGTGGTGCTTTTGGGTGGGAGCTTTGGCAGTGGGGCAGCTTCAAAGCCCTCTGACAGCTGAAGGAAATAAAAAACTGCTCATTGTAACTCCTTCTGCGAGTTTTGAGGCATTAATTCACATTGGGGTTTGATGAAGTTCATTCAGTCATATTTTGGACCTTAATGCCCCCCAAAGGAGAGATTATGAGAGATTTAACTTCCAGAAGTAGCTTCTTCAGAGCCAGCAGAGCATGAGCAGAGCTGTCTGCAAACCCCATCTGGGCTGAGGGAGCAGCTGCACAGCAGAGCCCACTGATGGCTGCACCCAGACTTGGTGTGGCAAAGCCTCCCTGGCTCATAAAGTGATTTATGGTTCAAATCTCAAATTTTTATGGAATTCCACTTGCCTTAGCTGCTCCATATGTCTGCAAAAGTCCTCAGCCTGGGAGGAGTCTACATTCAGTGCAAGGGGTGCTTAGCACTGCAATGGCATCAGAGCAGCAGGAGAGGTCACCCGTCCCCCCTAAACTTTGATCTTTCCCCATGGCTTTTATTATTGACCCTCGAGAAGATTTTGGAGTGATGAGCTGGTTTCTTGGCCACCCCAGCTTGGTCAGAGGAAGCCACCCCTCATCCTATCCCAGACCCATGCCTGGCGCCTGCCTCCCAAAACCACACTCAGTCTTTGTCTGGTCAAAATACTGCCCTTGGTGGAGACAGGGACAAATTCTGCAGAGGGCAAGGCAGGTTTGGACAACAGCCATGCAAGGTCTCCTCATCAGCAAACACAGGGGAATGGGAAGGGCAAAGGCTGGAGCAGTGTCAACACACAGGGAGTATTTGGGGCTTGTTTGTCAGATTGCTGCTGCTCTGGGTCTAGTTTGGCCCTTTTGAATATCAGGCAGTTTGCAAGAATTTCTGCCTGTGAGAGGTGGGACTGTGTGATTGGAGCACCTATACCAGGGAGGGGTTGCTCTGCTCTCCAAGACATCCGTGCAGCCTGTTCACTCTGGGGGTGTGATGCCAAACGGGTCCTGAAATGCTGCAAAAAGCTTCACCCCAGAGCCCCTCCTGTTCCATCAGGGTCATCTTGTCCTAGCCCAGCACATCCACACCCCTTTGGGGCTGCCTCTTACTCAGTTTTCTAATTAACCCCCAACCCTCTCCCTCCCCTGCGAGTGCCAGGCTGTGATTCCCTTGCTCTGGGAAGGGGGAGCCCAGCACTCCAGCCTCGGGCAGCTTTGGGAGCCAGCAAGGGAAGAGGAGTGGGCTGAGCCCCTCAGTGGGAAAGAGAGTGGGGAGGGCCCCACTTCAGCCCTTGGCTGGGGTGTTTGCTGGGCTGCAGAGCCTTATGTAAGTGTGCAGTGAGCACAGGACATGTCCCAACAGCGCCTGCTCGGGGCTGGGCTGGGGCTGCCTCCTAAATCTTTACCTTAAGGGTGTTCAAAACCACCTTGTTTTCTTTTTTTTTTTTTTTTATTCTACTGAAGAGTAAGGTGTTGAGTTTAACTCCTCTCACTCTGGCTGAGGGGTGGAGGGAGACAGCTGAGCTTGAAGAGGTCCAGGGATGGTTGTGTTTGTGATGGGAAGGGTAGCAGGGCTTTGGGAGCTGCCTGGGAAGTGCCATGACTCCATGATTCATGGCTTAGAGGTTTTTTTTCAGTTTTGAAATAATATACAGGAGCTGCTTCACTGTAGCTTGCCCTGCCGTGAGGTTCTGCAGCCAGGCAAACACAAGTTTCAAAGTCACAGAGTTTAAATTTACCAAATTCTGGCCTCTCTGCAGATGGGGTTGAGGTTTCCTAACAATTCTCTGCTGTGGGAGCTGTGGGAAGGCCACATCCCAATTGCCAGCCAAGCAGAGGGCTTTTGCAGGTCTGCTGTGGTACTGTGGGGTTTGGGAACCCCCAATTTCAGGAGGTTTTGGCTCTGCCTCCCACAGTGGTGGTGCTTTGGGGCTGCCACTCAAGGAGCTTCATCAGCCCCTGGGCTGAGCTGCCTGAGGGAGCCAGCAGGGAGGTGGCCAGCAGCTGGGCAAGGACACTGCTGCCCTTCCCTGGCAGTGCCATGGCAATGTCCTGCATGGCAGCAGAGGCTCTCTTTGGTACGTGGGTGCCAAGAACAATTTGCTCTGGGCAGCCCGATTTGGTGCTGAGCATCTCACCTGCTCTGGATTTGAACCCTGGCTGACACTTGCATCTATGAGTGGCCTTAATAATCCTTAATAATCCTGGATTGAGGTGAACTCAGCTCAAATCCTCTGAATGCAGGGGACAGACCCAGCTGAGACCTTTGCTGTCTCTCCATTCTTCACTGCAAACCTTTCCTGGATTTTGTGTGCTCCTGCACCCCAGAGTTTTGGTTGGGGTCGCCTTGATTATTTTAGCTTCAATTGTTGCCACACTGGCAGAGTCTACTTCTCCTTTTCCAGCTGGAAGCTGAAAATTAGAATGACTTTGAAAGCCAAGGCAAGCAGAGCAGCCCCCTCCTCCACCTTTATTGCCACCAATGGTGGACTTGAGCAGCTCTTTTGGGGGCTTTCAAGTCACCCTTGTAACCTTTGGGGACAATGATGTGGTTGAAAAGTGCTCCTTAAATTCTCCTCCAGGGTGCTCTGAGTAGTGCCAGGTATGGAACTGGCACAGAGAGGGGCTCTGTGGGCAAGTAGCAATCCCAAATAAAGGTGTCCCTTTATTTATTCTTTTTGAGAGCCCCTGGCAGGAAAGCAAGCACAGAGGTGGATGGAGCTCTGAGAGGGCTTTGGTCTGCAGCGGTGACCCTGTGCCATTGCTCCAGGTCCTTTATCTGCTTGGCATGGCCACTCTGTGGACTTAAGCCCTGGTGGCAGGAAGGTTATCACTGGGTTTTGGAGGGACACCTGCACAACCCCTGTCAGGGGGACTTTGTAGTTTTATTTTTGCAAATATTTTGCCGTGCCCCTGTGCTCCCCTCAAGGGCAGACCCTGCGAGTGTCCCTGCCTCCCCTCTGCCCACCAACCTCGGTGGTGAAACCCTGCAGGTGCAGGGCTGGGAGCCACCTTCCCAGCCAAGAGGAAAGACAAAATCCCTCCTGTTTTCTGCAAAACACAGCTTTGGAGGAGGCTTTGTACATGCAAAGTTTCTCCTCTTTTTTCTACCCTACTCCCAAGGTTCACCCTGCACCCACCCAGCCTGGCAAGCACAGCCCCTCCTGTAGCATTAGAGACAAACTTAGGGGCTGTCTTACCAAGGAATTCAGGTCGGTTTTTGTCCTTTTTTGTCGATTTTAACAGTGGTGTGTAAGATAGTTGTTTACTGGAGCAGTTTGTGCACCGAGGTGGTGCTCCCCTCCTGGCGGGCGATGCCCGAGCCGGTTGTGATTTGGCTGCATTCAACCCAATCCTGTCGGGAAAGAACACGACCTCCCCAGGCCTGAACTTTCCCAACATATCCTGTTTCAGCCCTTTAAACCCGTTAGAGCCAGAGGCAGGATTTTTCTGGGGAGGCTGAGGGCAATTAGGAAATTACCCGCTCCCCCTCCCCTGCCCTGAAATCCAGCAGGATGAAGCCAAATATTTGCTTTCGGATGGGTGGATTTTGGAGCTGGCTCCACATAAGAGCACCGGGGTGGAGGCTCGAATTTTGGCCGTTTCGGGGAATTGTTTTTGAAGCAGGACCTCCAAGCTCGCTGCCATCGCCCTGCTCAGCAGATTCCAAAGCCATGCCCTGTCACAGCTGGCATTTGGTCTGTTGTTGATGGAAAACAGTCTGCCCATGGGGTTTTTGGGTGGGATGCACCCTCTCCATGTCTGTACCCACTAGAAAGACTCGATAAAAGGCTGCAGCACCGTTGGTAGCTTTGCAATCCCATTTTTTTCAGGCTCTGGAGCAGCAGGAGCCGTGTGTGGCTCTGAAATTGGTCTTGGGAGGTGCCCAGGCCTGCTGGGCACCCTGGGCAGAGCAGCAAAGCCAGTGGTCCAAAAGCAGCTGCTCAATTCAATGCTGAAGTCAGATCCTGAAGCTTAAAATTCTTCTTCTTTTTTTTTTTTTTTTTTTTACATCTGCTCCTTGTGATTTATAACACCTCAAAATTTTGTATCTGGAAGTAAAGTGAATGTGTCTCTTAAAAGTATGCCTAGCCTTTCAAAATGTGAATTTCTGATTGTTGGAATAAAAAAATAAGTAAAAAGAGAAACCTACCCCGTATTAGCACATTTTTGTAATTAATGTTTTATGAATGTTGTTTAAAAAAATTGTGTAGAATAAACCAGTTTAAAAAGAAAAGAGATTTGCTCCTGTGTTTTGCCAGGTCTCTCCTCGTGGCTGGTCATGGTTCTCAGCAGCTTTCCCAGGTGCTGCCAACTCTCCAGAGGGGCTGCAGAGGCAAGGGTTTCTCCTGGGAATTACTTTTATTAAATGTTTGAGGAAAAGGAAAATACTTTTATTAAGTGTTTGAGCCAAGGTCCTGGAACCTGCTGGGGAAGATGTTCCCATGAGCTGGAGAAGGGTGACAGCTGGAGGTGGATGGTCCTTGTCCCACGGAGGCATTGGGAAGTAAAAATAATTTAAAAATCCACCTCTGAGAACACCTGGGTGCCCAGAGGGCGCTCAGGGTGAGCCTGGAGCCTCCTGTACATTTTCCACTCCCCTGGTTGCAGCTCTGGGTCTGGATTTTAGCACCTAGAATCTCCAGGGGCTGCAGCATCTTCACTCCATGGGGGCTCTCACACAGCCACTGCACCAGGGCAATGTTTAAACATCATTAATATTATTTCTTCCATTCGGCAGGGGTTGATGAGGCCATCCAGGTCACAGAATTAATCATTTTTGTCAATAGGAGAAGTTATGGGAAGGTTGGGAAAGATCAGGGAAGATAATTCATGAGTGAGGTTACAGAGGCTGTGAGACACTGCAAACACAGCTTTCATCCAGGATTTTCTATTAATGATTTGTTTATATGAGGTGCTTTAATTGCCATTACATGAAAGCTGACACGTGCATTAATTTTATATAACTCAGGCTTTTTTTTTTTTTTTTTTTTTTAACGTGCACCTCAACTGTTTTTCAAGTTGGGGATATTTACTGCAAATAGTGTTTTAAAAGAAAACCCCATCGGGAGATAAGAGATGGTAAACATAGATTCAAAGGGAATGGGAGTGCAGCAGTGAGCTCCTCCAGAGGACTCTGTGCTGTGCATGCAGGGACAGAGCAAGGAGAGGAAAGGTTCATCCCATTCCTGAGAGGGGGAAGCACAGCCCTTTACCTACCAGAAAAAAAGGGGCAATTTTAGCTTGAGATCAAAACGATCTTTTTGGGATAGCTGACAAGCTGGGGGGGAATTGGGAGGGGGCTGAGGGAAAAGGGGGTATAAAAATATATAAATATATTTTTTATATATATATAAATATTTATATATATATAAATATATAAAAATATATATTTATAATTATATATATATACACACACACAAAAGTGTGTGTCCCAAGGTGTATTTGTGCTTGGGCCCACTGGAAATCCCCTCTCAGCTTGGTTCAGTACAGGGAAGGGAGCACCAGTCACCTCCTCCTGCTCTGCCAGGCTGCTGGCCCTAATTTACAGAAAAAATGGGGAGAAAAGCATTTTGTGCTGGACAAAACCCTGAGTTTTTCCACGAAAAGGCTGTCAATGAGGAAAAACCAAGCCACAACAAAATACAAGGATGTTTTCGTTACTGTAATACACTGGTTCAGTATTTAGATATCTATTTGTACATTAACATTGAAATGTCATGGATTAAACCAAGTTAATTAGATATAATAGCTGATATTTGTCCTACAGAACACATGTGTGTTTTACATATTAAATATACATAATGACAAGTATGTTTTATATATCAAATATGAGCCACATGTCAATGTTTTGTTTTAATTTAATAGTTTTAAATGACATATAATTTAGACCAATATGTGCAAACAGCACCTAGCTATATATCTATCGATTTTTTTCAGTTTACATGTAGATTCAGACACAAATATAATTATCTATGGATGTGTAGTGAGTACACTGCTCCTCTCCCCTCGGGCTCTGGGCTGGGTTTGTTTTCTTTCATTGTCCTCACCATCTGTTTTCTTTTTGCAGGACTTAAGTATTATAATCCTTCAGGAGTAAAAAAAAAATACAAAAAGGCAAAACCCCTCCATTTGCAAGCTCCTTTGAAGGACTTGAGGGATGCGCTGAGGAGTTGGTAGGGTTTTTTAATCATCCCCGCGTTGAAATGCACATCTCCCCTAGAGCCGCTGCTTGGCTGTCGTTATTCCAAGCAGTAATTTGGGAAGGGATTGTTCTGCGGGGTGGCTGCAGAATTATTCCAAGCAGTAATTTGGGAAGGGATTGTTCTGCGGGGTGGCTGCGCCGGGCTCGGGTGGTCCCCAGCCCCCGAGAGCGGCGCCCGAGCGCAGGGAGGACGGGCGGGAGCGCCGCGCTGGGCTCGGGATGCGCCGGGAACAAGCCGGGGCAAAGCGAGGAAAAGGGGTGAGACCCAAGGGAAACACGGCCCAGGGGAGCGGGGAAAGGAGGGGGAAATGAGAGAGACTCAAATGCATCAGCACCCCCGGCGTGGGGGCAGCCCCAAACCGTCAGAAATCCCTTGGGGTGCGGGAGCCTGGAAAGCCTTTGAGGTGCGAGCCTGGCACCGCCGAACTCAGGGCTGGGCTGGGGTTTGGCACAGCAGCCGCCCTACACGGGTCCCTCCCGGTCACCTGCAGCCCGCCCTGGACACGGGCAGCGCCCGGGGCTTTTGGGCAGGGCGGTGCAGAAAGCCCCTGCCGGGCCCCCGGGTCCAGCTATTGTTCTGGCACGCTCCTCTTCCGCCCAGCATCGCGGGCTGGGCCTTAGGAATCCGTCCCCGTCTCATCTGGAGCATCGCTCAGGCCGGGCCGGTGTACGTGGCCGAGCCCGCATCGCCCCAGCCGGAGCGGGCTGAGCTCCCCAGCCCCTCCCGGACCTGCAGCCTCACAACCACCGGCACCTCCCCGCCTCGCCTCCCACCCCTTCCCTTCTTCCACCTGTGTTGATGTTTAATCCCACTCAGAAGAGCACAGTTCAAAAGCCTTTTTTTTTTTTTTTTTTTCTTCACCCTTCAGTTTTCCTAGTTTAAGGATTAAACCTGTAATTTAAGGGTTTTCATTCCCCTCCTATTTCCCTTCCCATCCCCTGTCCTTCGTCCCTTTCCATCTTTTCCACCCTCACCTTTCCCCTCCTGGCCATGTCACACTTTTACGGAAGATAGACAATCAGCACTGCTGGCAGTGAGTGGCTCTCAGGGCATTTCCCGCTCTCTTCCATCCCATAAATATTTCAATTTATTTAGATGTGTTTTTACAAATTAACACACAACCATCCCAAAAGTGCCAGCAGCAAAGGGGGAGTCATTTCCAAGTTTATTTGGGATTTCTTTAGTTTGGTTTAGCAGTACCCAGAGAGATTAACCTGTTTCTTCCACTGCATCTTTTTCAGCCCTTCACCTGCATGGTGAGCAGTAATGATGCTCGGGGCAAGCACATACTGCTCCCACCTCCATTCCAGAAATCCCTGCTTTGGAGAGCAACCTTATGGGCTCCTGAAATTAAGTTATTTCGAGATTTTACCCCTATAAACCCTCTGGTACTTCCAAACCCACTGGGCAGCCAACTCTGCAGACACAGGGCAAACCCTGGGGTTTGGGTCTGGAGAGGCGCCAGAGCTGTTTCACTGCTGTGAAAGGAAAGATTAAAGAAGGTATTAAAGCCAAGAAACCAAACCAGGCACTTTGTCCTTCATGGCATTTTCTACAGAAAACAACGAGCAAGCTTTCTGCTCCAGAGCTAAAATCCACCGGCCTCAAACTTTAATGAATCCCATTCTGAAAGGCATCCTGAGAAATCAAACCAGTGTAAACACATCCCTGCTGGATGGCTCCTCTCCTGGCTGTGCCAGGCTCACAGGGAACGTGACCCTCAACACCAGGGCACCTCCTTGCAGCCCTTTCCCTTGGAATCCCAGAACCCTGATGGCACAGGGTGCCAGAGCTCAAGGAACCCTCCACAAATGTGGGATGAAGTAATCATTGTTGAGGGGACCTGACGCCTGGATGTTCACATGCTCGGCTTAGCAGGGGATTTATTCAGGGGAACAGTTGGAGCATGTGGCAGCAGCATCTCATTAGTGTCCCAGACAATGCCCAGCCAGTCTAAGACTAAAAAGGAGGGTTAATTTTCCCTATATAAATGTATTGTAAGAGTTTAAGGAGCCAAAACACAGCTGAATTCGTATTTATTGTGTTAGAAGTCCCAGAACAGGTCCAATCACACTTGAAACAGCCGGGAAGGGCAAGGAGGAGCTGCTGGCCTGTGCTGCTCTCCCCCCTTCTCTTTCCAAACACTCCATCCCACTGAGGAGGGGTCAGAAAAGGGGAGAAGCCCCCAAAAGGATGGCTATTCCTGCTTCCCCCCTTGCTCTGGGATGCACAAGGTCACCAAACACAGCCTTTCTCCTCCTCCCACACAGCAGCAGGACCAGCAGAGCAGCCAAACACATTCCCCTGAGAAGGTCTGGATGTGCCATGGAAATACATCCTGAAGGGAGGAGTAAGACAACGTAAAAGGTTACAGAGTTTAAGCACCAAGAGGGAGGAACAAGGTTATATAAAGTTTTACAGGTCAGGACAAAGACCTCAAGTATATTAAAGAAAATAAACAGAGGGATGAAGTCAGCCACACACGAGCACCAAGGTTGGCTTGGGCTCTTTAAACAATTCAGAGGTTGATCAGGAGGTTTTGAGGAACAAACCCAGGGTTACCCAAACTGAAGGAGATCCTACAGGAGGATGAGGGGATGGAGACAGCTACCAGGCAAGGAGCTCCTGATACACAAAGTGTGGGAGTCACTTCATGAATAAAGTCGCTGAAATCAAAGCTAACACCTGTGTTAAATACCCAGTTTCAGACTGAACCCAAAGAGCAAGGAGCACAAATGAGAAAAAAACCCTTTTCTCCCTATGAAGCTGGAGCAGGATCCCAACTCCCTGCATCCCTGGAGCAGCCCAAAACTTCTCCTTGCTGGAGAAGAGCATCACTGGCAGTGCTGAGGAGCACCCACCAGCCCAGCTGTGACACTGAGCCCCTGCCCTGGCACATAGAATTCCCTTTTCCAGGGACACCCCACCCTCCTGGCCCTGCCTTTGCACCGATGCCATTGTGCTGCTCTCGGCGAGCGGCTCCCACCCGAGGAACAGGCTTGAGGGGAGGGAAGCAGGGATAATGAACACAGCTTCCCACACCCTAAAAAACTTCCTTCCACTCCACTAAGTGTTTACACGTACCTCAGCTGCTAATTTTAGGATGGAGCTTTCAGCCACATGTGAGATTCTCCCAGAATCTGGCTGGATTTGCAGGCAGACTCAGCCCTGGCAGCCATGCCTGGGGCTCTGGTTCCAAAGGGCACCTGGAGTCACAGCTTTTCCTTGGAAGACAACTTGCAGATGCTGCTTTTGTATCCTGCAATATCCACTGCCAGATTTACAAAGTCTGGGACATAGAGGGATTAATTTCTTCAGTTTTATGTCCAAATGCAAGAAATTCTTCCGAGAAGTTAATTCTGAACCATTCCAGCTCCTTCTTTTCTGCCTCAAGGGGAAAGGTGTAGGGAGGAAATAAATTCCTGTCACATCCACCACCTTGCACTCCAGTGCATTCCCACTGTAAGAATGAACCCAAGGAGTGATGATCCAGCACAAAATGAATGCTTCATGCATTTTATTGAGTCTATTTAAATTTGCATTGTAACATCTTACATAGGGAACAAACTCCTCCTAAGTGTTAGATGGCAAACTTGGTCAAACTGTGTCCAACAACCTCTGAGTACCAGTTTGTATTAAACAAGTCCAGAATAAACAAATGTAAAGCGTGGTACAAAAAAAAAAAAAAAAAAAAAAAAGAAGAAGAAAAGGGTTACATTCAAAGTGGAATTCAGGGGCTTCCCAACCAACAGCCTTCCCAGCAGAGTGAAATTCAGAAAGGGGTTCAAATATTGTAGCTAAAGGGAATAAAACCAGATAAAAATCAAATAAATTCAATGGCATATTTCCCCTGAAGAAAAAGGAGGTACAGTCTATCTGAGAAGTTGGGAAGCCTTGGTATAACAGATGCAAACCTCTTTTTTCAACACACTAGCAGTTATTTGTACTTTGGGTATGTTACCATTGTGTCTCTTCAGCCCCCTGTTCCCCCCCACCCCCCAGTCGAGGGTAAACAAAAAGCCTACTGTACATAAGGGCTGGAAATATTTCTGAAGTTGTTATAAATTCCCTCCGGGTGGCTCCAAGCCAACCTCCATCCAAAGCTCCTCCTCCTGGGAGAAGGCAGAGGAGCAGGCAGACATTTCCCACAGCTGGGCTGCTCCTCGGCTCCCCGCCGGCTCTTTCCCAAACCAGGACAACGCTTCCATGGGCACAGCGAGCCCAAATGAAGGGTGAGATAAGGCTTGTACTGCGGTGTGAAGGTTCAGAACTCCCCTCAGCCTTACCTACACCTTTTCTCCCCCTTTTATTATCAATCCCCTCATTGGCATGACGAGACCACTGGGTTTGTGTTTATCCACCCGGGAAAGGGGCCTTTGGAGTCCCACATTTGCATAACCCAGACAAGGGACAGGAAACTGGGAGGACACTCATTATGGGCCATTGTGCCAGCTCTGGTGGGAAAGCCCTTGGTCTGCAAGTCGGCACAATGGACAATTAGGGCTCCTTCAGACCCACTGGGTGTCCTGCAGCTGCTGTGCCTGCACCCAGCGCTGCCCCCCAAAGGCCTTTCAAATTCCCTGATTTCTACGCATGAAGTACCTACAGAATCCAATCGGTTTCAAAACAACTCAACTGCCTCCCAAGTTCTCTGCAAAAAAACCGACTTGTTTGAAGAACAAAAAAATACACACGTGAAAAGGAAACCTAACCAGCACCAGGAATTCAGTCTGTTCACAGATAAAGCCCCAAATAAAAAAAAAAAAAATAAAGTGAGCACCCACAAGTCCGTGTTGGTTCACAGTGTGAATTAAAATATGAACTAACAGCAACTAATGTAATTACTAGAACTGTGTTTGTCACTAGGCTTAGGCCTGGTGACAGCTGTCACTGCTGTGGGCAGGGGTCTGTCCTGCCAGCAAGGAGTGAAGCTCAGGCACTGGGTATTCCCAGCAGGAGCTTGGGCCTTTGGAAAAAATCCCGTGGTAACCACTGAGTCAGGCAATGACAAGGAGAATCCTTGAAACCGAGCCCTATTCCTGCCAGGAATGCCGCTGGTGCTGAAGGCAGATCCCACACGGTGGCACTGTGAGCCAGGCCACAGCGCAGGGCTCTGCCTCTCCAAAGCCATCACTGCTGCAATCGGGCCCAAACTCCCCCTCTTAACCCTTCACACCCCTCCAGGCACCAGTGAAGATGCTGAGTCCCTCCGGAAATATAAAAAAAACCCCAAAAAAAACCTGAGGGAAGAGCTAAATACACATGCTCGCTATCAAAATAATTCATGAAATGTAAATTAGCCTAATTATGAAAGTGTTTCACATTTTGTAAGCAACTGAAATGTTAATATTGGCTTTTCCTAACTCCAATCTAAATTTAGATAAATAGAAATTTAATTACCCTAATTAGCTGAGCTACATAAAGAAGTTTCTGCTGCAGACAATGAGCCCCCAGCCCCTTTAGCACACTCAGGCAGAGAAACCACAGAGAACATTCAACATCTCCCAAACTGAGATTAAATTATTTGTTCTTGGTACCGTTTTGGAAACCTCCAAGATTTTATTAGTTGCTCTTGTTACAGAAAGATAAAATGTTAAGACATGCTATAAGCTATAACAAAACTGTGAGGGCAGTCCCACCAAAGTGGAAATTCCATGGAAAAGTTGGGCTGACAGGTACCACAGCCATGCTCTGTGTGGGTTTGGAGATTGGGCTCCCTTCCTGGTGGTCACCAGCTCTAGTCCGAGATGAACATCTCGGACTTTCAACATCTAACACAGTACTCATGTGCAGAGAGGGTTTTTTCCCTTCTAATTCTACACTCTGTAAATCTGGAAACTGCACTGAGAACGAATATTTGCTCTGTGAAATTCCGAAGTGTTATTTTGCTGTGAAATTTTGGCACAGAGAACCCAGCACCCAGAATCAACAGTCAACTCCAATTTCATAGTGCTGTGTGTCCAAGGGAAAAACCAAACCCACGAGCTGACTGATTGCTCTGTTCCCAAAGAACCCTCGTGTGCCCTCTGCCACCGTGGCATGTCCCACCAGGAGGAAAGCAAGCTCAACAGCCAGTCAGGGTTTCCCACTGAAGCAACAGCACAAAATGCACATGGAGAAACAAAAAAAAAAAAAAAGGAATTTTGGATGTTGTGGAATCTTCAACTGGATGATGATATGTTAAAATGGCTTAGAGCAGCAATTACAGTTTATGCACCCACCGCTATAAAACACCAAAAATGTGTTTTAATTAGGAAAAAAGAGATAGGCCAGCTTTGGTTTCATAATCTGAGGAACAAGTGACATTTCTCTTCCAGCCAGCAAGGGCAGCTCATATCCCTTCAGAACTACTGCCCTGGAGTGGAAATAAATAACTGCCTGCCCATTGCACATGTGAGCCAGGAAAAACCCCAAAACCTTAGAGAATAAAACAAAGAAGGGGTCACTGAGGGTGAAGGATGCTTCCCCACACACACTCTATGAGAGTTGAGGTACATTCTCCATTTCTCAACTGCAACACTTCACGTACCTAATTCTTTAAGTAAATTAATTTTCATTCTGTCCAATTGGAATAGAAAGAGCTTGTTTGGTTTTTACTGTTATTCTCAAGAATCTGCTACACATTTAAGTGCACTCATTTTTAAATGTAACACAATACTAATGATGTGCTTTCCAGTCAGGCCCTGTGGCACTTGCACCACAGGCCAACACCAGACCACTCAACACATCCAGAGGTCACCAGTGCAGCTGAAGCTCCTGAAGAACTAAGAGCCGACCTGTCCATACTTGTTTGCTGAAGTTACAATGTTGCCTCAAAAATTGAGAGCAAAAGCTGACAGAAAAATTGGGCACAAACCTCAGTGAATGAGCCAGTACACTCGGGTTTGTATTATTCCACATTTGCAACCATACCAAGAAATAACCAGCCATTAGAACAGTTTCTAATTTTTATCTTTTTTTTGGATGGCATTACTGAGCCAAAACACTGCAATTATAACATTTAATTTCCGGGTTTTTTAAATGCAATTTAATGTCTAATCCAACTGCTTTTATGTTACAGTAGCTGTTCACATAAATAGTACAGATATGCACTGCTCTTGACAGGTACACAGTCACAAAAGCAGCTCTCTTGTGTTCAGTTTGCTCTCTGGGTGGTGGGGTCTGTATGAAAAGCATTCTTGATTTCTAAGCATGGTACAATTTTAATTCTTAATGCGTTAGTACAACAGTGCATTGGAAAAGTACTGAGCTTCTACAAAAAAGCTTTACAATTTTAAAACAGATTTGTGGTTTTTTTTTCCTTTATTTAAACAAGCATAGGCAATTCTTATATTTCCACAACAAGATAAATATCCCAATTACGCTAACAGCTCATCCTACAGCGTGCCATAGTGATGGGGAAAGGGCTAACATTAGTGTTATTTACACAGACACGTCCAATATTAACCCAGGAGGAAAATTAAAAGTATGTTCAAATGTGCAATTAAATTAATATTATTTTTTTCAAAGAGCTGGATTTCTTGCAAGAATTCGTCTATGACTCATGGACACTGAGCTGGGATAACTTCTCAAAGAACTCCTCAGAAGCACAATCTTGAGGACAAACTGTTTATTGGACTGGGATAGCAAGGGCTGGGCAGGAGAAAGAACTTAATACTCTTCACAAAGAAAAAAAATATTTTGAAGTGGGGAGATGTCTTTGGACAAGTGAAATTGAACACCCAAACCGACTAGAACTCGAAAAACCTAATTAAAGAAATTTTCCAATTCCCAAAGCTTGAATCCAGAGAAAATGCCTTCATGAGGGAAGATTCGCTCCGAGTCATTACTATACACTGAGGTACCACTCAAAAAGTGGCCATAAAGGAAGTGACTTCTTTGCCCATCACTATCACACCAGCTGCCTGGCCATCCGCTGAGCTCTCCTTCAGACAACGCTCTCTCTGTTGCCAGAAGCCAAGACTGCTCTGCGGCAGATGGGGCAGGTGGAGTTCTCGGAGAGCCAGCGGTCGATGCAGTGCACGTGGTACTCGTGCGAGCACGGCAGCTTGCGCAGCTTGTTGCCCTCCGTGTACTCCGTGATGCACACGCTGCAGGTTTTCAGAGCGTCGCTCTCGCCGAAATTCCTCATGGCTAGGTTGTCAATTTGTTCTTTGGTGAGTCCTCTCGGTTGGTCGTCGTCATCTTCGTTGAGTAGGAAAAATTGTGCAAGGCTAAGGAATGGGAGAGAACCGCTTTCCTCAAAAGTGACTGATCCCCTCATGTTGCGGCCTTCCCGCCTGGCACCAGATGTTGAGCTGGCCTCGTGCCCACCCTCGTACACCTCCCCTGAGCTAACATCTGCATTCTCACTGCCCGAGGAGCCCCCGCCTCCGCTCTGCGGCTCGGAAGGCTCCACGTTCTGACTGGGAGCCGGCCCGCTGGGATCCGCATCGCTATCGCTGTACATGAAGTAGCTGAGCTCCCCGAAGCCTGTCATGATCTGCCTCAGCATGGTCTGGATGGCCACCGACGTGGTCTCGCTCAGGCCCGTGTTTAAGATCCTACGGATGGGGATCCGAATGGTGCTGACGTAAGTTCTCACCCCGGCCCGCTCGGAGCGGGAGAAGGTGCGCCGGAAGCCTCCGCGCTCGCTCTCGTAGGTGACCGTGTTGTTGGGGGTCTGGGAGCGGGAGCGGGTCCTGTTGGCTATGCTGTCCCTCTGCCGGTACTCGCCTGGGCGAACTCTTCTCACCTGCAGGTCAAGCACTATGGTAGGAGGCCTCTGCCCAGGAGCCGTGGACTCGCTGGTGCCGCTGGTTTCTGAAGAACCTGCTGCTTGAGGAGCAGGCCTCGTTTCGGGGGGCGAAAACAGAACTGCATTTTCACTTGGCACTTCAGTCCCCACTGTGTGCTGCCTTAATGTCACGTGCTGCCTGGTTCTAGAGCTGCCCTCAGCCTCGCTGGCTGAGGAGTGCTCAGGCGTTTGAGATGATGTGTTGTGGTGAGACCTGCGAGGGGCCTCGCTCACGGCATTAATAGGTGACCTACTTCTATCAGTCCTAGCCCGCGTCCGCCGCTGCTCTGGACTCCTACTCCTGGCTCTCCTCTGCCCTCTAGGAGGGGAAGCCTCCTCAGCCGCCAGCTCCTCCGCACCGCTCCTGTCTGATCCAGGCTGCCTTACAGACGGTGATTCAGACCTTAGAATTTCAGAGTCACTTTGGCTGTTTTCCAAATCCTCCCCATTGGAAGGCTCTACAGATGGCTCATTCTCAGTTTCTGGATTCGTGTTCCCATTATTACGGTTGACATTTATTTCCAAACTGAATCTGAAGTCGCCACTATTTGGGTTAGTCCGGCTCACTGCTCTCCAGGACTGGTTTCCTCGCTGCCCACTTCGTGTTGTATTTCCAGTCTGTCGGACTGAATTAAGCCAGTCTATTATAGAATCTCCATTTGAAACATCTTCTGCGGACTCTGCACCTGTGAAAAAGACAGGGAACTACCAAAATTAGAGTACTGAGCTAATTTTGGAGCCATCTTTTCCAAGACCATAATTGCTCAGCTTAACAAGTGACAATTTAGAAGTGCTGAATCCTACCAAGTGCTACTGTGGTTTCACAGGCAGTGTGACAATTCTGTAACTACCAGAGCTCTTCTAAGGGAGCAGGAGTGGACATTGCTCTAATATGGACAGATAGGCTGCAGCCATCACAGAGCAAACAAGCCATCAAAAGAACACATAATTTCTATCATAAGTAAATGGAAAGTCACATGTCAGGTGTCATAACACATCAATATTCTGTGTTTTCCTTTCCAAACAATTAAGTGATCTATCGACCGTGAAACAGAGAATTAAGTTTGTCCTGAACCCTTCACCTGCAGAGCTTTATAGCAAATCTGTCTCACTGAAGAATGAACCCCAGTGGTCAGCTCCAAGCATCCCCCACCAATCTCTACAGAAGGGTGACAACAAAAGCAATGCAGCATCTTTGGAAGGGAAGACTGGTGAATTAAAAAAGAGGGCTCTCCAAAAAGCTTCCCAGATGGGAGCAGACAGAAAGGCAATCTTAAAAAACGATGAAGTAAAAAAAAGAAATAATCCTAAACGAAACTTTGTTTTGAAAGAAGTAAGATATGTGTTATGAATGACATTTGTCCCAAACTGACCTCTGCAGCAGATATCAGACATAAGGCTCACTGAGTTTTGAAACAAAGCTCACCTTGCACCTGCCTAGTCTTAACTTGTTCCACTCCTGCACTCAAGTTAAGGTCCGTACGGGGTGCTAGAGTTAAGAGTTTTCACAAATACTGTATATACCTCTATTCTCATCACTGTTTTGCTGTGGCGGACCTTCTTTAACTTGGTGTAGCCTTCTCAGCAACTCTTCTTCAGTAATTTCACCTTAGAAAATAAGCAAAATTTTCCAAAAATATTTCCAAATCATATATGTATGGCAAGCATTATCAAAAGCTTCTAAAGAAGGTACAAGCCACTGCTTGTGTTCTGTCTAATTAAATCCTGCCATAATGGCACTGCCAAGCACATTGTTAAGGGGAAGTTCAGACACTTTAGCACTGTTATCCCAAGTAAGTTTTCCTGAAGCTGAAATATCCAACAGCTCCATCCTATTCAAGAGAGATGTGCCCTCTTGTTCTGGAACCCCTACAACTGAGCAGCAATTTTTGTCATCCTACACCCATTAGCGTGTCCAGAGTGAAACATCTGAGGTTAACACTTCCACAAGTAGAAAAAGAAGGTTTAAATTGCTCGAGTCATGGTTTGAATTAGGTATCAACATATAAAGAGGAAATTTAACAAGTTGATTGAGAGCTGCCATCAAAATGCCCATGCAGAATCTCATACCAGAGTACTTACCCTGGTTACAAACTCCTAACCTCATCAGCAAAAAATCTGCACGCAGATGCTTAAAGGAGATTTTTTGGTCCATCTAAAGGTTCATTTAACTGGAACTGGTCAAATCTGGGTGTTCCTGCCAAGCTGTGCAAACACCAGACTTTTGTATCTGATGCATCCACACCATCCTATGTATCCACGAGTCAAGGGACAACTTGAATTTAAACGTGCACGAATTAGCAAGAAGCTACTTCCTACCACGGAAAACAGCTGCAGCACACAGACAGGTGAAAGGGCTTCAGGAGAACAGGAAATGACACAAATTGCCTACAAGCAACTCTAGCAGGATGGACAGAGGCAAGCATTACCTACCTGGTGTTCCCAGCAAATTGTTATCTCTCATAAGTCTGTAGTCCTCTTCACTCAGGTTGTTCACAAACTGATAGAAAGCTTCTTCTCGATCTAACCGATCCAGCTGGCTCTGACGTTGGCTTCTGATTGATCAATACTTCCTTTATCACTAGAATCTGAGCTTTCCATCTTGATGAGTAGAACAGTACCTAAAAAAAGAGAGAACAAACCCTTCAATCAAGAGCAGTGAAATACAGCATGGAATTTAGGCATGTTTGCAATGGAGAGTGAAGGACAGGTTAAAGCAGTTTGCTAACAGAGGTTTAGTTAGGATCAGGTTCATCACCACAGGGATCAAAACCAAAGCATGAACCTTCTCAAGAAGTACAAACAAAATTGATGCTCATCATTACCAAATACTCAACAAAGCTGCAAGCTGAACACAGAATATCATCTGCCTCAGCCCATCTTTGCATTCACATAGTAGGTGACCATGATTATCTGCTTTTTGCATAAAATATTCCTAATATCACAACTGCCTCTCCAAGCAGCCTTATAGAAGTGTAGTACAAGGCATAAGCCATCCTTGATCATGCTCTCTGAGCACAGGATTATATGTTCCTTGCTTTTTCCTGCCTGCTACAGAACCACCCACTTCACCATACAAGTGAATTTTAACAGAATGAAGTGGTTATGAAGAACTCAAATAAAGATGCTGTCGAACCCTGTGCACAAAAAAAGGGAAAGGTTCTCAACCCTCAAAAAACAAAAAGAATTTGTAAAATCGACTTTATAATTTTACATCAAGAGAGGAATTTGCTTTTAAGTTTCAGCTTTTACTGAACTACTGATGCTGATGAGCAGATTTCCAAGACAAAACTCCAGCATACACCAGGTACACCGCTGCTTTAAAGAGCTGTCTTCTGGGCTGCATATTTTTAAATATAACCTTCTCATATTGATTTTCATTTGGATGAAATACTTGACAGCGTCTCTCTTTCAAGGAAAATAATCGATGAATGCCGTGTCTGTATCTGATAAATATTACAAGGAACACATGCAAATGCAGGAGACATTCTGGCACTGGCTGCGCCATGCAAATGCACCAAATGAAGGTAAAATAACCAGTTTCCTTGATCACTCTGCCTCACTATTCACAGCACCAAGAATTTTCCTGTACAACTGGTAGAATCTAGTTACTCAGAGAGGTGATTAAGAAGCTAATCCTCTGCATGCTAAAAAGCTCTGCAATAACATTCCCCATCAGAAAACATTCCTTTCATTTAAACCATACTTCATGTGACATGGAAATACTGGAAGAATAAAGCTTTTTCTGCTTCTCACTGGAAAATTTCCAACACTCAGACATCTGTCTTGTGCAAAAAGCATCTTTTTTTGGTTTGTCAGCACAGCTGTCAAGTCAAGACTGCCCACAGTTTACATTAGTGCTTCTCCAGAAGAGGAGCACTGCATGATCTCCACAGGCACTTTATTTCAGCTGCTATGGTGAAAATTAAAGTGCACTGACGACCTCGGTGTAGAGTACCAGAAAAATTCCACAGGATAGGACATCCCATTATTGCAGACTTGCAAATTATGCATCCACACCATCCTATGTATCCACGAGTCAAAGGATCACTTGAATTTAAATGTGCACAGCTGCTGTCTGACCCTCTTTGTCTTCAGTTCTGATGTAGCAGAACTTGATTTTAAGTTAGTGATACTAATTTATTGCCCCTTGGGCTACTGGTGCTGCTTGGTTCTGTGAAGTTCTGCCATTTTACCCAAGCAATTACACCCTTTTTTCAGGAACCAGCAGCAATTACCAGGGTCACTCCTGAGTCAAGATGGGAGCCTATCCACTTTCTCTTCGTTTCTAAATCCCTGGTGCAATCTAAAGGCTGCACGCTGGCATGTGACCTCCTGTGTTCTGTGACGTGCTGTTAAGCACCGATAAATGACCCCATTCACAGGACAGTTGAGCAATAGTTTCTGCAGGTGTGCTCAGCTCAGACCCAGCTCACTTAGGAAATCTCTGTGCCCTTCACATGCCAGGCACGTATTTCTAATGAGAACACAGCTTCAATCAATTTTTTTTACAAGCTTTCTGTAGCAGAAAAATTACTCCAAGTAGCATTACTTAAAGGCATGCTGGAGAAGATACTTTTAAAAGCAGCTCTCGCTGGCTCTGGTAATATCTGAATAAAAGTCTCAAGTAGAATGAGACTTGCATCCAAAATAAAACCTTCAAAGATGCATCAGTTCTTTGGGAATACACATCAAACTTGGAAACATGTGGAATGTCTTCAGAAAGATAGCAATATTAACACCTTTGTAAGCATTTGAATAATTCTTCAACAGCTTTTAAAAAAAGAAAGATGCACGATGCATACAAAGCATAACATTTGTTTACTACTTATTTACTACTTTCCTTTTAACTGAAAATTCCAGTGCTTACAGGCACATTAGCTATCTAATGCCTACGTGATTCAAAGGTATTTGCCTATTCCATTTCAGAAAATGAAGGGGCACCATTCTTGGTCAGGGAAAAAGGAAGAGTCAAAACAAGTCAAATGGGGAGGAGGAAGGAAATTTTAAAATCTTGTCTTTACCAACAGGCTGATTAACAGCTCAATAGGTGATTCTTTAGGAAATGCTTGGAATAAGTCAGTACTACTGATTTCCAGGTTTTCTCCTCTTTTCTCCTCCATCACCTCTTATCTTCCTTCTTAAGCCGTAGAATCAGCTAATCGTCAAGGCTAAGCAGAATTTACTGCTAAGAAAAAAGCCTCAGAGGTGGGATCTTGAATGAAGAATTTAACTTACATGAGGACTACTTCTGCTAGTGACAAACTGCTGTATTTTCCTATTGCAAACTACTAACAGGTTACACCAGTCCCTGTATCCTGATTTCAGGATCCCAGAAATGCTGTGGGACTCTATGGGATGTTTCCACCGATGGAAATACACATGGCACAGAAACACAGCAACACTCACCCTCCCTCCCTGACTGCCGACAGCAAATGCCATGACACTCTTCAAACCAGAGCCCCGATAATAAAAACAGCAAATGGAAACCAGGGTTTCCACTCCAAGGTTGTTACTTTCTCTCTCCTCCCCGTGCACTCAGCTCATTGTGCACATTGGTCAAGGTAAGCCTCAGCTCCCAGCTGTGCTGAGCTCTCCATGGCCACACTGAACCTGCTGGAATGTTTAGACTGCTCCTGCCCTCAGCACGGCTCCACAGAGCCCACCTGGCTGGAGAGCAGGATTTCCATGCTGGGAGTTACCACGGCCCTGCACAGAGAGGCAGAAATAACTTGAAAATCTGCCCCTTGGGATGCTGCCCTCTGCTCACACCCTGCAGACAATTAAGACTGGCTGAAGGAAGGGAATATAGGGAAGCCTGATGAGGGAAAACCAACAGGTGTACTCTTAGCTTACAACAAAACATCCAACATTTGGTTATCTAATAAGCAAGTGTGGTTCAACTCTGCTTTTCTCTCTTCCAGTGTAACACTTTGTTCTTATCCAAACTAAAAGATTCAGAATTTCCTTCTTTAATGTCCTTCCTTGTCAGCACTGAGTTGACACAGGGTGGGGAAGGTCACAACTACGAGCAGGAAGTTCAGATCTGCTGGTTATTGCCAACTTCAGCTGAGATACCCAGATATGAAAATCTCTTTATGGGGAAGTGCGGGGGTGACCACCTAAAGATTGCACAAAGCAAGAGAATCGGAGATAAAATAAACATTTTTCTCCTTTAAAAAAAAAAAAATTAAAAAAAATTCGTCAGCAGCTGAATATCCAGACAGAGTAACTACAGCAAATCCTTAATTGGTGTTCCCATCCTGCCACAAATCAGAAAAGTATCTTCCCTGCAGTTACGCTTCAACAACCTCAGAGATTTCTGAGCACAAATGACTGCCTGTCTCCCCACTGCTGCTCCAGACTGCAGTAAGCCCACAAAAGCTATTGTTTGTTACATTCTTTTATTCAAGAGGAAGTAATACTACATTTTTTTTGGACAGGGACAATCTAAGAGTACTGGATATTCCCTCAAAAATGCCAAGTTATCATTCTTACAGCATAAGAATATTTTGTTTTCTTTCATGCCAGGTTGTGTGTAAACTAAATCCAATCAGGAATGTGCTACTGCCTCATATCTAGTGGGACAGCAAGCAGGGATAACGTGTGCCACCCATTTACCTGCAACAGTAACACAGCCTATCTCCATATTGCAGAGCACTTGTGGACAACAGGATTCTTCCCAGAAAAAGTACTAATGGACCATAATGCATAGTAATAAATCTCTTGTTCTTCCTTCTTCAATAATGTGTAATACCTCCTGACATTAGTTATCTGTATCGAACACTCAGACACTACCTTTTTTAGATTTAAAAGAAACCCCATAAAACATTAGAACTCTCATTAAATCAGCTAGGCAGAACTTAGAAAATCTGACAAACCCTGAAATCCCTCATTGGCAAGGTTAAATGAAAAAGCAATACCTTAAAATTAAAAACTTCATTAGATTTCTGGGGCAAGCCTCAAATTTTAACAGGACAAGGCATGGAATTTAATTAAACTGAAGAAACAACTCAGCTGCTCATGAGTCAGGTGTGTCTTTAGAACTCCCTCATTGGTGCTACCGGTATTTCAGCCTCACCTGAGAATCTCTCGTGCCCTGTATGGCAGGAATGATTCCTGAGCTACCTCACGTCCCCACAACACAGTTAATACCTCTGGATAAACAAAAAACCAGGATGGCAGTGTGGGTGTTCCAGAGATGTCCTCAGCAGAAGGCCAACTCATGATTTATGATTCATACCCTCATCCTAATTAGCTACTCCAACCGGTAGAGCACCTTGCTTACTTGCAGACTGCAGAAGTGATCCAACCCTTGGATGACAGCAGTGACTCAGGATGGAAGCCAGAAGCCCTGATTTGTTTGCTTTGGGGCGTTCAGGCTATCTTCCCTGCCCAGCCTGCAGTGAACATGCCTCAGAGACACTGCAGGCCAGGAGAGGCACGGCACAGCTGCGTGTCCGAGCGCTTTCCACGAACTGTGACTTCAGCGGCTCCTGCCATGGCAGCAGGGCCCCAGCCAGCCCTCGCTCCAATTCCAGGGCTCAAATGACACAGGAACAGCAGCTAGAACAGGCAGTCCTCTTACCCTGGCTCCCTCAAGCACAAACAGAACCCACTTCACACACAGCACTCATCCAACCCACCCCACCTCATTTTCCTAGAAGAATTTGAAGTTAAAAAACAGTTTCCATGCCAGGCAGTATCCAATTTCTCAATGCTCAAAACTAGCTGGAAGTGAGGCATAACAGAAACTACATTTTCATCTTAAATATTTCATCACTCAAGTCTGCAAGCTCAAAAGCAGAAGCAAAAACTGTCAGTGAATCCCATCATTAAAGGAAAAAGACACGCTAAGACAGTGAAAGTCATCTATTTGCATTATACATGGAGCTTCATTATGTCAAGTTTGTTTGGCTTTCTCTTTTTGTGCAGGTGCACAGGTTTCCTTTTGTGATCACACCAAAGGCTTTGATACCACAGGTCCAATACACTCAGCTCCATCTTAGGAACAGTAAGAAGGAACAAACTTTTCTAGTTTTCAAAGCGGCATCATGAATTTTGGGATTTTTTTCCCTGCTATTCTGGCTTTTTATTTCCACTGGGATCAACAGCAGATTTAGGTTCTTATTAGATTTTTCATAAGTCTACCACAAGTTTTAAAATCAAGAACTCCCTATGTCCTCTTTAACTCAAAAATTATCATGAAACT
The DNA here is from genome assembly GCA_032173965.1 of Sitta carolinensis. Taxonomy (NCBI): domain Eukaryota; kingdom Metazoa; phylum Chordata; class Aves; order Passeriformes; family Sittidae; genus Sitta; species Sitta carolinensis. Next base: position 17,288,863 of record CM063286.1, read on the forward strand.
TGCATCATTCTTGGAAAGCTGGAAGAAAGTTTTGTGCTCTATGGAAGTGTTCTACGAAAAGGGCAGTAAAATTTAAATGCCACTTTAACAAGGAGTGTTAAACATCGATTCAGCTTTTTCACCACCCCAGTGTGTTTCAAAGCAAAGGCCCTCTAACAAGATGTCATTCTGAACATACATTTCAAACAATAGAAAGCAAATGAATACTTTTGCAGAACAGTGGCAGAAAGTTCCACAGAATAAAAAAACCCAACAAACCAGAGAGGAAAAACACTTCAGCTGAATCAACTGTTGAGAGAAAGAAGAGAAACACTAACAACTCCTGCTAAGTCAGAAAGGAGTGAGGAAATCGGGGCAGAGCTTAGCAATTTCAGAATACTAAGAGCATGTGGAACCAAGATGGAACTCTGAAAATAAAATGTGGCAACAACTGCCAAAATGCTGGGTTTTGCCTTTTACTAAAACAACACTTTGCACATACAAGTGGAAAATAAAATGAAGATAACACTGCCTCTGCCATCAAATTCACATAGCACGGAAGAGAAATCTTGATGTATATGAGGTGCAGCAAGTTTCCAACACTGCAGGCTCATGAAATGATGCTCTTTTTGCCCAGAAACGAGCTTCCTGCTGGGTCAGCAGCAGCAGGCCCACTCTGAACTCCAAAGAAGTAAAGCTGCACACAAGTAACCAGTGTTGACCCTGAGAGACAGCTCTAGAACAGGACTGATATCCAAGGCCAAGCAGAGTTTTGATTCCTGAAGAAACACAAGCTGTGGTTAGTGAAAGCACTAAGCCAATCAACACTCACTGACTTTCAACTAAAAAAAAAAAAAAAAAAAAAAAAATATCCATCTTTAAATTCACTGCTGAATCTTGCTGTCTCCACACAACTGCTGCTAATGCAAGCACTGCTAAGAACAAACAGGCAACAGCCAGGGAATCAGTGCAAGCACAGCCCAGAGAGGAATTGCGATCGGCTCGCCCTGCTCTCGCTGAGAGCCGGCGCCCAGCGGACACAGAAGGGGGACGTGAAATGAAGGCGAATTTATCTGAATTTAAACAGGCACCTGTACCATGAGAATTCCATTTCTGATGCCATCCCAAAGGCACGGAAGCTCCAGCATTTTAACAGGACTACGTGCACATGCACCTTGTGCACTGAAACCCAGAGTGCTCTGAGCACAAGGTGATCTCAAATTACTGAGCTAAGATAAATGTGGGCTGGCTTTTCCTATATTCCAGAATCATCAGGTGGGTTTATGAGACCATCCAACCCTGCAGACCAACCTGAGCCTCAGCACTGCACAGCAGCCAAAAGCTCCTAACAAGAACCTAGCTCATACAAACCTGAGCATGCTGATGGAGACACGGGCTTGTGTTTATGATCTTACCTGCAGCCAGAACCTGTGCAAAGGCAAAACCAGTCCCTGGGATGCTCCTAGCTATCCCTACTCAGCACACAAAGCTCCTGACTAAGTTATGACACTGCCACACCCTTTGGAAGTTTTGGTCTTGAGTAGAACAGGACTCTCATATAAGTATCTTGAAGACAGAAATGTTCACATTTGGTTTTATCCCTTCACAAACAGTTCTTGCAAGCCCAGCAGCTGATAAGTTTTCGCCAAGACTGAGATTAAACCACAAAACCTTGGATAAACACCCAATAATCACGTCTGGATTCAAGTGTTTTAACACATGGAAACTGAAGTTCTCTCTAAAAAAAGAATTTAGGACACTCCAGTAATGTGTTAAGCTACATTAGGCTGGACTTAAATGCAATCTTTAGACTCAATCATATGGAGTCCTAACATTATATTATGCTATGATTTTAAAAAAAAAAAAAGTACAACACCTCCATTGCAACTGGAATCATTCTACTAAGATCAAGGGATTTATCTGGATACACTCCCACAGGGAAGAGGAATAATAGAACAAGCAAGGCAGGTATATTGATATAGAGGTGTTTTGAAAAATGTTTCCATCTAAGGATCACACTTTCCATACCTCTAAGAAAACCCAAATACACATACTGGAAGGCAGACACTTGCAACACTCTTGTCCAGGAATTCAGAAATATGGAAAATAAATATGATACAGACGGCAACCACTACAGGCTTGAAAAATACTGGTGTGTGGTTATTTCAGTGACAAACATTTACCAGTCAGAGCTGCTGCTGAAGGCAACTCTGCAGTTGCTGTGCCTTAGTGGTCTAACATAACAAGAAACCCTTAATTTTATCATGTGTGGTGTTTTCCCTTCCCAGGACATAATTCCAAGCTATCATTATTTTAATTCCAAAATGGTAAACCTGTAGAGGGAGCAGTCAGTTTAAGTCTTAGACGACCACTACAACAAAACTAAAATATCTGACCCCCAATTAAGATAATTAACTGCCCAAGAAGCAGGCAACTGTTTATGTGTTTTAGAAAGACTTGACAAGTCACTGCAATTAAAATTCAGGGACAAAATTAGTGTCAGAAGTTCTTCTGAATGTGTGACCAGTATTTTCAAGTTAAAATTACCCAATACTGCCAACATGGACAGGAAAATAAATGTGATGTGTGATGGTATTATTGGGTATTATCAAGTTTGTATTCTTGTTCAGGAGCTTCTCTGTATCAAGGCTCCACTTTCCTGAAAAACAGCAAAATAATACTACTATTATTTCACAAATTCAGGGGTTTTTTGCTGTGAAGCCTTTTGCCAGGCTTCTACTGCACACTAAATCAAGTCACACATCAAATTTTATATACAAACCTTAATCATCACTACATTTTATATATATATATATATATATACACACACACTATTACACACAACCTGGTATTGCTCCTCAATTACAGCAGATCACTCAAGATAAACACATAGATCCAGCTGGACTTGAAACAGAGAAACAGAAACCTTAAATGCCAACAAACAGCACTAAGAGGGGCAGGGAAAAACTTGCACAGGAAGCTAAGGTGACAGAGCAAAGCTGACGTGATTAACTGGGGAGAAACTCAGCAGACGGATAGCAAACGCCACGGGTTTGAACAGGTCACAAGCTGATCCAGGGCCTTACACAGCCGGATAGGAAGAGTTGTTCTCCCCTGTCTTCCACAAGTAGGCTTCTTGCCTCAACTCACGGGAAGCACGGCCCGAAAAATCGGCCCTGAAAAGCCGCGATTCCTTCAGCAGGCACTGAACTATGGACGAGGCCCAGGACAGCAGCTCTAACCACCCCCTCCCTCCACCCTCCCAAAAGGAGCTTGTTCCAATTCCTCCCCCAGCGCAGCCGGCCCCCCGGAGGGTGCCAGGCCCGCCTGGCCTCCCCGGGGACAGCGCGAAGCCGGCTCCAGCCCCGGGGCAGGATCGGGGGGGTGGCGGGAGGCCCCGCCAGGAGAGGCCCCGCCAGGAGAGGCCCCGGGGTGACGGAGCGCGGCCCATCCGGGCACACCCGCGCTCGGGCCGCCATCACCGCCCCCCGCTCCCTCACGGCACCGCGGATGGAGCCTGCCGAGCCGCCCCCGAGCGGGGACCGAGCGCCCCGCTCCCTGCCCGCGCTCCGGGCGGAGGCCGCCGCCGCCTCCCCCAGGCCTGGGCCTCTCCCTTCCCCGGGCCATTTTGAGAGCCCGCCCCCGCCCCGGTGCTCACCGCCCGCCGCCGCCGCCCGCCGCCGCACCCCCCCGGCTGTGGGTGCGCCGCTTCCCGCGCCGCTCGGGGCTGGGTGCCGGCTGTCTGCGCTCCGCCCGTGCCGCTCCGCCGCCGCGCCGCCTCCTGCCCGCTCAGGCGGCCATTTTCTGCTCCATTGTTACCAAGGAACGGGGGGCCGGAAGTGGCCGCCGGCAGCCGGAAGTGGAGGCGCGCGCGGCCCCGCGCAGGCGCGGCCCGGGAGGGCAGCCCCGCCCAGCGCGCGCGGCCCCGGCCCTCAGGGGCCGCCGCCATTTTGGTGCGGGGCAAAGGCTGAGGGTGGGGCAGGCAGGGGCGGGGATGCTATGGCTGCTGCTCGCCTCACGGCTCCCCGGGCGGGTGGAGGGGCCTGGGGGTCAGCGGTGCCCGCCGGTGGTGTGGCGCAGCAGGAGGGGCCGTGTGCCCGCGGTCCCCTAAGTGTGGGGCTGTTTCATGTCGCCTCAGTGTGTGTGTGCTGGGCAGAGGTGACTCCATGCAAGGCCGATGGGAGCCAACAGTGCCAAGAAACGGAATGCATATTGGCAGCACTGGCGTCTGTCGGTGTTGATATTCACCCTCCTCTCCCTTCTAACCATGGGCATTCCTTTCCCTCAAAGCTTTGGCTTTCCTCCACCTCTAACCATGGGCATTCCTCCATCCCTAACCATGGGCATTCCTCCATCCCTAACCATGGATATTCCTCCACCTCTAACCATGGGCATTCCTCCATCCCTAACCATGGATATTCCTCCACCTCTAACCATGGGCATTCCTCCATCCCTAACCATGGGCATTCCTCCATCTCTAACCATGGGCATTCCTCCACCTCTAACCATGGGCATTCCTCCATCCCTAACCATGGATATTCCTCCACCTCTAACCATGGGCATTCCTCCATCCCTAACCATGGATATTCCTCCACCTCTAATCATGGGCATTCCTCCATCCCTGACAATGGGCATTCCTCCATCTCTAACCATGGGCATTCCTCCATCCCTAACCATGGATATTCCTCCACCTCTAACCATGGGCATTCCTCCACCTCTGACCACTGACAATCCTCCACCCCTAACCATGGACATTCCTTCTCCTCTAACCATGGGTATTCCTCCACCTCTAACCATGGACATTCCTCCACCTCTGACCATTGACAATCCTCCACCTCTAGCCATGGACATTCCTTTCCCTCCAAACTTTGGCATTCCTCCACCCCTAACCATGGACATTCCTTCTCCTCTAACCATGGATATTCCTCCACCCCTAACCATGGACGTTCCTTCCCCTCTAACCATGGATATTCCTCCACCCCTAACCATGGACGTTCCTTCTCCTCTAACCATGGATATTCCTCCACCCCTAACCATGGACGTTCCTTCTCCTCTAACCATGGATATTCCTCCACCCCTAACCATGGACGTTCATTTCCCTCTAACCATGGCAGTTTTCCCCTCTCACCTGGAGGTGTATACTACATACAGCTGGCATGCCCTATGAAAACCAAGATATTCCTGTTTTCTGATGTGACCCTTAATTAATTGAATGCCAGACTTTCCATGTTACTCAGGGTTAAGCACTTCTGCAGTTTTCGCCCTAACCCCTGAAATTATCAAGGGCAGCTGAGTTTTGAAAGATCCCAGTTTAATGCCTGAAAAGTCATATCTTGTGAAGGACTTCCAAGGAAGTCATCTCCATAATATCTGATACATAGAGAAAAAACATATTCCTAAGGATTTAGGAAGCCCACGAGACAGTGGTTCATTATAAAAATAGCACTGTCAAGTTGAGGGGGTGTTGCATTTAAAGGTTGCAGAAACTGTTGTGTTTCTACTCAACAATACGAGCCCAACTTCTAGCCTAAATGAAGTGTTTTTATATATTCGCATTTTGAATTTCGCCTGTTAGATTTGAGAATTCAAAGGCAGCCACGCTGTTCAGGCAAGACAGAAGGGAAGGGGCAGGTACAGGGAATATCTCTCATCGGTTTTACTTGCCACAGGAAAGTAAAGACCAGGAAAGGACAATGCCAAAATCCTTAGTAATGGAGAGCAGGAAGGAGGCCCACTTTCATCTGGAGCAGGTGTAGGTTCCTAACTATATTTTTTTTCAAATAACTAGTTCATGAAGCAGTTGAGTTCATTACAGCTGCAGGACAGGTGATGCTTGACACACAACATAGCTGGGGTGATGGAGAGGTGATACCTAATACAGCATAAAACTTGCAGAATGTTCACCTTTTATGTTTTTAAAAGTAAATTGGGGTTGGGAGAGTGAGTTTAAATCAGATCAGTCCTTTGCATCATTGCTGAAATTACAGGTAGATTTATTGCAGGGTCAAACCGTGACCTAAAGCTCTGCTTTGACTATTAAATGTATTTATAAATATAAATATTTATAAATATATATAAATATAAAAGTGAGAAATTTTTTTAAAAATGCAAAACCAAAAAAACTAAACAAAACAAAACAAAACAAAAAAAAAAAAAAACAAACAAAAAAACCCCAAACCAACAAAAAGCCACAGGAAAAAAAACCTTAAGAAGAGTAGATTGAATGTCACAAAGCAATTTTGTGGTTTTAATGCACCAGAATATTTCTCATTGGGAAAAGTTGTCTCGCTCCTGACCCATGACAAATGGATGTTTTACACAGGCAGTGCTCCAACCTCTGCAAATTCCAGTGGCTGCAGAAACTGTATCCCCCAAAGAGAGACCCCGAGGCTGAGTGTGTGGGCACACCTTTATATTTGACAGGCACCTTTGAAGCTGGCAAAAAATCCATTCCATTGTCAAAGGTGGATAATTCAGGGAACAGGTGATGGACCCACAATTGATCCAGTTTATCCTGGGAAGCCTTGTGCCCAGGATTGATAAGGCAGCCACAGTGTGAGAATTGGTAATTAGCACAGCAGCAGGACATTCCTCAGTGTCACCTCAAGGGAAATCGGAGGTGAGGGGACTGCCACAGGCTCATCATGCAGGAAAAGTGAATCCTGCCTTTTCTCCCCACCTTTTCTGGACACCAGGCAAGGCCAGAGCAGGATAGAAGTGGCTTTGTTTAGACACCAGTAACCTAAGCAGCAAAATATTAGGGATTATTGAGCAAATGGGAGGTGGAGCAGATTCTGTTTGGATGGAGGGATAAGATGATGGTTTATGCTCCTGGAACAGCCTTCTGACATCTGAGACATCAGTTTGTTTGTCTCTTTCCCCCTCAACAAAATAAGTTTACCTGATTAACCTTACCAAAAGTCTTGAAAATCATCAAATGGCACAGCAACAGAGGAATAAAACATTTTTCTTCACGTCTGTGGGTGAGCTTTGACTCTTGAGGCAGACATTTGCAGTTTGCTGGGAGATGAACACATGAGGAGCAGAGATGGCAGCTGCATCCTGCTGATTCACCCCTTCCTTAGTGGTAAAAACTTGGAGCTGAGGTCCAGGGCACACAGCTGAGGAAAGGTCTCTCCCACACAGCTGGGGAAAAGTTTCTCCCTCGGTGTGATTTGGTGGATTTATTTGCAAATGCCCTCACTGAGTCGATCAGGTACAGAATAAGCTCTGACTTTTCAAAACCACTTAATGGATTTCAGTATCCACTTGACATTAATAACAATTAATGACCTGTGCACACACATCTCCTTAACAGCTTTGACAAAATTAGGATTGGTGTAGCAGCATATTTCAAAAAGCTTGTAGGGGAAAATATATTTGCATAGAGAACTTTGCAGTATAGGGAAAAATCCAAAAACATACAGCAAAAGCATGGTGTAATTCCTACCCAAGTGTTTTCAATTTGCCACTGTATGTATAGCAAAAGGGAAATGCTACACTTTTTCATGGTAAGTTTAATGGCTTTTCCTTGAATGAGGGTAAATAAATTTGCTTTAAATTCCCCAGAGTTTTAGAAACTGCTTATTAGGTATGCAGTGATAGATGAAAAAAAATGCTGGTTTATTTTTTTTCTTCTAAAAATATATTAAAATAACTTATTCACAATATAGCTAAGTATTAATCCAAGTGCAGTGAGGTGAGGAAATCTGAATCTCTTGGGAGTTTCTAAACCTCGGCAAAAAAATAAAAGACCCATCAAACTCGAATCCTTGTATACTCAAAGTAGAGGCTGAGCCAGGAGCTGAACAGGGAGATGAAGCCAGCTGGGTGGTGTCAAAGCAGGAATTCTGATTTTCTCAGCTACCTGGGCTTAAAGCTGGGCTACTGTTTACTTTTGAACTTGACTTTGTCTTTCTGTAGCTTCTGACAGAAAGTTACATACAAAGTCTGTGACAAATGCAGGATGTGTGAACTTCTGCTGGATACACTTAATCCCAACGGATTTCTCTGGTGTTTACTGTCAGTACCTGGTAAGGTGCCGTAAATCCACTTGCACCTAAAAAATTCAGGCTACAGAAGAGGAAGTAGTTAAAGCAGAGTGTGGCAATTTATGCAACCCCAACGTGGAGGTGCTTGTTCGTGTCACCAGAGTGCTTTGCTACTGCACCTGAGCCCTGTTCAGGCCAGAACTAACCAAAGTCAAGTGGGAAAAAGTGAGGTTTTATATTTCCTTCTGGCTGACAAAATTGTCCCAGGCCTTCCGAGAATATCCATGTGCAATTGAATGATGATTTTGTCATTTCTCTCTGGAAAACTCACCTCTGCAGGTATTAATTCAAGAAAACTTGTCTCCTGATGAAGGAACTTCATCTCTATTCTGAAAAAGCCAACTCTGCCAGGTTTGAAGCAGAGAAGTTGGTGGATTTTATTAAAACCCTGAGGCAAGAAATCTCATCTAAAATAGTCAAATGGAAATTAAAAGTTCCATAGGTAGGACAGTATAAAATTCTAGACTGGAAAAGTTACCTCATCTTGATGAACTCCTTACCATGCTTACCAGATTAGACTTCTTTTGGTTAGGATTGACTTTGTTTAATTTTAAAGTAATTTGCTTCTAGGGTTATAACATTATTCAAAAAACATCTTTTAGTAGTGTGAGAAAAAACACTGAGTCTTCTCTTGTGGCAAAACTTAAAAAATTAAATTTATATCAAGTCTTAATTTCAGCCTTTCTCCCCAAAGCAACCAAGCCCAAACGATTTGCTCTGCATTCACGCTGGTGCAGCTGAGTAATGTGTGTCCTGGCACAGTCTGCTCAGTTCCCTCCTCTGTCCCCTGTGTCCTGCACAGCCTGATCCATCCCTCCTCTGTCCCCTGTGTCCTGCACAGCCTGATCCATCCCTCCTCTGTCCCCTGTGTCCTGCACAGCCTGATCCATCCCTCCTCTGTCCCCTGTGTCCTGCACAGCTGATCCATCCTCCTCTGTCAGTGCCATCACCCATCCATCCTGCTCTGCACTGTGTCCTGCACAGCCTGATCCATCCCTCCTCTGTCCCTGTGTCCTGCACAGCCTGATCCATCCCTCCTCTGTCACTGTGTCCTGCACAGCCTGATCCATCCCTCCTCTGTCACCTGTGTCCTGCACAGCCTGATCCATCCCTCCTCTGTCCCTGTGTCCTGCACAGCCTGATCCATCCCTCCTCTGTCCCCTGTGTCCTGCACAGCCTGATCCATCCCTCCTCTGTCCCCTGTGTCCTGCACAGCCTGATCCATCCCTCCTCTGTCCCCTGTGTCCTGACATCATGTCCCTTGCCCAGCTCGTTCGCTCCTCTCTCCCCTAAACCAAGCCCAGAGCCAATGAAAGCCCCCGGACCGTTCCCTCTCAGCGCCGCCCCGAGCGCCGGGCGAGCCCGGCTGGCCGTGCGGGCCGAGCACTCACTCAGGATCGGGTACATGAGCAGCACTTTCCTCCTGTAGATGTCCGGAGGGAACTTGGCGTAGTACACCTTGCCCGCTGCGTCTCCTCGTCGCTCTGGATCAGGATCTTCCCGATGCGGATGGATCTGCAGCAGTCCCGCAGGCCCTGCTCCATCGCCTCCCCTGCAGGAGCAGCACAAACCCAGAGCAGAGGGTGACTGACAAAGGGCTGGGGGCGAGGGGCTGCAGGGAAAGGGACAGCTCCAAAGGGGTCTAAAAGGGACAGCCTCAAAGGGACAGTCCCAAAGGGGACTCAAAGGGACAGCCTCAAAGGGACAGCCCCAAAGGGACAGCCCCAAATAGGCAATCCCCAAAGGATCAGTCCCAAAAAGACAGTCCCCAAAGGGACAGTCCCAAAGGGACAGTCCCAGAGGCACAGCCCTCAGAAGGACAGCCCCAAAAGGACAGCCCCAAAAGCACAGTCCCCAAAGGGACAGCCCCCAAATGGACAGCCCCAAAGGCACAGTCCCCAGAAGGACAGCCCCAGAGGCACAGTCCCCAAAGGGACAGTCCCCAAATGGACAGCTCCAGAGGAACAGTCCCCAAAGGCACAGCCCCCAGAAGGACAGTCCCAGAGGCACAGCCCCAAAAGGACAGTCCCCAAAGCACAGTTCGAAAGGGATAGTCCCCAAATGGACACTCCAGAGGCACGGTCCCCAAAGGCACAGCCCCCAGAAGGACAGCCCCAGAGGCACAGCCCCACCCCTGTGCTGGTGAACAGTTCGAAGCATTCAAACACTTGAAGCTCTTCCTCTTTTCCCCGGCTCCAGCAAACCGAGTCTCCTCGGTGCCGCCGAGCCCCTGGGTCTGGTGCTCCCCCCAGCCGTGCTGAGCTCTCCCAGGACAGAGCTGGGGAGGTCACAGCGGGCTGGGGCTTGGGGACCCGGCGGTGCCAGAGGCTGGGGCAGGGCTGGGTCTGCCAGCACAGCCCCCAAGGCTGGCCCAGCCTGGGCAGGGACGGGGACTCTGCCCCGGGCGGGGACAGCCGGGGCCCTGGCTCTGGGCACAGCTGGGAAACAGGGGAGGGCACTTGGCCCCTGCCAGGGAACAGCTGCCAGGGAAGAGGCCACAGGAGACCTGGTGCAGCCATTTGTGTCCTCAAAGGTTAATGGGAGACATTCCCCGATATTCTGTTATCAAGGATACCTCGGAAAAAATAGCAACTTAAAATAAATAATAAGCCGATAAATAATTTCAAGGAGATACTGTAACATGATGAAAAGTAGGCTTTGTCCTGTTAACCAGATATTTTCTTTATTGTCATAGTTTACAGTAGTAGAGCTCTTGGAAGAAACCTTCAGCCAATAAGAGACCAGATCTTGTCTTTCACTGTGCTTTCATTGAGAAAGAGGAACGGTGTGTCAATATGACAAATATTAATTGGACTGAAAACTAACTGATGGGTCTCCAAGTGTAATTGTAAGCAGAGCACTGAACGCGGCAGAGCTCCCCTCCTGCCGGATCCTGACCCCACACCGCTTAATGTGTGATCGCTGACCTGCGAGGAAATGCCAAATCATTACTGGTGATCCGCAGCTGCACAGAAGTTGGGGCAAGACCTAATCTGGATCACTTAATGAGCAGAGTTTAAATAAACAACATGTTTTTCGTGCCACCAGATGTAAAGCCGTTAGCCTAAGAATAGAGCAGCAGCTGGACTAAGGGGTGGGTGACAAAGCCATGGAAAGCAGTGACTCAGAAGAGGAATAATCAGCTGAAGATGAGCTCCTAATGAGATGCTCTGCCAAGAGGAGATAATGCTTCCAAGGAACCACAAAGCCAGGCACCAAGGAAGACAAGAGAGGTTTTATTACCCCCGTGTGGGCTCCAGGAAGTCTTCCTTGAGGGCTGGAAAGCACACCTTGGTGAGAAAGCACCCAAGGAACACAGTTTACTAAGAAGTACAAGGTGAAGGGACATTTTAAACGCAGTCTCTGGGAAGGCACATGACAGATTTAACCCTAAAGGGTGGTGAGGCCTTGGCACAGCCTGAGAGGCTGTGGCTGTTCCATCACTGGAATTGTTCAGGTTGGATGGGGCTTGAAGCAACCTGGGATGGTGTGCTGCCCAGGCAGGGGGTGGAATGGGATGATCTTTAAGGTCCCTTCCAACCCAAACCATTCTGTGATTCCATGATTTATCTGGCAGAGGGCTGTTTGGTAGCTGGACATCGATCCAGGTCGCTGTGTATTTTTAGGGCTGGGGAAAGCTATCCACTGGAACAATCCACACGTGGTTTGCTGACTGTGGCAGAGTGCCTGTCACTGAAGAATCACTGGAAATACTTAATGAGATAATTTTTTTTCCAAAGGAAACACTCTGGTTTGAACAATCATTAATTCAGAGGAATCCAGCAGCCTTCATTAGGCAGGAATTGGGAGCAGGTTATGAGAACAGCTCCTGTTAGATTTGTTCTGGATAAATACAGAAACCCTGTGGCTGCAGGCAGGGGTGAAGGGAGGGGTGAACCAGGCAGCACGACCTGCACACTGCTTTGGCTGTGCTGCCTGTGTGCCCCCAGAGAGGTGAAAAGGCTATTTGTGCCTAACCTATCCCCCCTTCCCATATTGAACACTTTTTATTTTTTGCATTATTAACATTATCCGTGTGAAACCTGGCTGCCCTCAGCAGCACCAACCGCAGGACAATCAGCGTTTGCAAACAGCCACCAAAACGTGCCTCAGACAATTCATTGCCAAGCCTTTTGCTTTAACTGTGGCCTGTAAGAGCACCATCAGCTATTGGGAAACTTAAACCCATTACAGAGTGAGAATACAATCAAGCAGCATCAGCTTTATTGCAGTCCCTTGGCATTTGGAAAGTGTCTGGGTGCCCACTGGGTCTTCTTGTTTAGAGGAAGCAAAGACTCTGGGCAGGCTTTATTGCTTCATTCATTTGTGTGGAGAAACCAGAATGGAATTAAAATCCTTACGTGAAAAATTTGTGAAAGAAAAAAGTGGGAAAACACAGAATAAGGCTGGAGGAGGAGAGAGATTTCCAAGATTTTTTCATATTCAGTATTGAGGGTCACCTCTTACTTACATGCAGAACAGAGTTCTGATGGTCACTTACCAATCCTCATCTTGGGGTGTGATCTGTGTGATTTCTGACATCTCATGTGCAGGCTGAGAGTGTGTCAGGGACTGGGTACTGGTGCCTGGTTAATCCCAGGGATAGCAGGGGGGACCTGCAGTGCCTTCTGCCTGTTCCCTTTGGCAGCTGTTTCAACAGCAAATGCTAATTCCTCTCTCAATGTTTTGCTCTTTCTGGGAATTTAAAAATAACTTGCCTAATGAAGCAGTGCTGAGCAGCTCATATGTCCAGACAGATAGGAGTGAAATGCTTCAGTTCAGAATGCAAAGTCGTCTGTGGTGGCAGTGCCTTTGAACAAGCCCCCCAAGGCCCTTTTTCAAATAATCCCAGGACTGGCTGAAATTAATGCTGGAAGAAATTCAGAGAAAAGGGGGGGAATCACATCGAAGAGCCTGGGACTTGGGAAGACATTTCTGGGTGAGCTGTAATCAGACCTATCCTATGACATCCCTTTAGCAGTGCCATTTAATTACTCCTTTATGGGACAGGGTTTGATGTATGTGTGCTGTGGCAGGGACATCCAGACATGAAAGAAAAACGTGCACTTACTGAAGGCTTTTCAAAGATCAGTGGAGCTCCTTGTCCCTTGTTAGAGCAACGAGAAGCATGAGCAGAGTGACAAAACTGCCTGTCCAAGGGCAGCCACCAAAGCATGAGCAGAGACAATTACAGGCTGTGGCAATTTTCAGCTTCTCCCTCAAAAACACCTTGTTTTGTTACACATCTTTGATTTTCTATCTCCTGGACCTGGAGATCACCACCCTCGTTTAAGTTTACCCTGAAATGAGCTCATCTGCCTCAACAGGACAGGACACAGGAGAACCATGAAGGGCGAACATGCAACAGGAGCTGGAGGAATGGTTACAAAAGGAGCTGGGCATGATATGCTGGGAGGCAAAATTGCTGTGGAAAAGCAGGCATGGGGCCAGGGAGATACCTGGCTTCTTCCTTTGGGCCAAGACTGGAGTCAGAAAACCTCTCCCTACCCACTTGGAGAGCCTTTGTCTCTTGCATTGATTTGCTACATTATTATTTTCTTGATCTAAAATGAAATAATTTGTGGTGCCATAGTACTTACCAGAGTATAAATGCCAGTCTTTCTAATATTTCAATGATAAAATCCCATTTTTTCCCCAGCTAGATGAATGATCATTACATTCTTCAAATCAACTCTTATTTTTCTTTAATTGCTTCTGATGCCTTTGGCAATGTTGAGTGACAGGGTCTGCTCTCCATCCTTGGAGGCTGCTGGGGGAACTTGGCAATGTCCTCATCTCCATGAGAGGAGATAATTGATCCTAAAAACCTGGTGGTTTTATTTGAGGCAGAAAGGATGAGGAGAGCATCCCTCAGAAGAGTTTTCCACGCAGAGATTCACAGTACAACCCTGTGTTAACCCTACAAAGGCCATAAGATCTGTGTCATATACAGCATGTCCATATGTTTCCACTGAATTGTTCTTAGAGTGCAATTCATCATTCCCTCGAGTCCTGCATCAAATATGCCATGCTGCAAAAGGATGAAACAAAGCCAAACCACAGGGAGCCTGTGTTAACTTTGCTCTGTGCTCACGCCAGGGAAATGAAGGAATTCCACTGCTGGGATTCAACTGCTAAAACCCGGAAGCTTCTGTTCCTCCATACAGAATAATGAATTTCAGCATTATCCTTCCTCAACCAAGAGCATGGCCTGTGTGATGTCCAGGGCAGTTCAGGCAATGGCACATTTCCTTCTTTGTGCTGGAATCATGACCTAATTCATAACTGTAGCCCTAAAATTAATCTGGTGATTGCTCCCAGCTTGGCCACCCAGCCATTGTTCTCCTTAACCAACACGAGCCTCCACTCAGCGTATTCCCTGTAGGACTGCAGACTCCACACACTTGGCAGTAACAGAGATCTGAACCTTTCTGTTCTCAAATCCCAACTCTAACATCAACCAGCCTTGGCCAGAGCTGTGCAGTGATTGTCTCCCTCACACCAGGAGCTCCAGGATCTCTTGGACTCAGTAAGAACAGTGACTTTTCAGCTCCTGGTTTCCATCATCTTGGTGTCAGATCCCCAGCAGGGACTGGAAGCATCTCAGGGGGGTCCTGCCAGGCACCCACCTTGGAACAGAGCCAGGGCAGAGCAGGTGCCTCAAGCCCAGGATCCAGGCCAGCTCCTCAAGGGACTCGGGGTGATGCTAAATCCCTCTGGGCACAGGGACAGCTCTGGGCACTGCTGGACAGATTCCCCTCGCTGAACACCACACCAGGGGCTCATTTCAACAAGAAAGATCCTAAACAATCTCCACAGCCAATGCCAGCATTTTTCAGTGTTACCCCATGGGAGATTGAGGAGGGATACATTCCTTAAAAATAATCCTCCTGGTGGTAAATAATGTGATTAAGCAGGCTGCCCAATTCTCCCCCTCAGTGTTAACTGCTCTGTTTATCCCTGGCTGCAGCTCTGCCCCTGCCCTGGCCTGTGTCCCCTCCTCTGCTGCAGCAGGGTGTCACACAGCCCTGTTTTAGCAGCTGCCTGCTGTAAAAATGTGCCCTTATCTCTCAGACTGCAGTTTATGCTCAGTCTCTTTATTTCCCTTCATGTAATCATCAGACATTTCTGCGTTTTGTCGTGATAAATACCAGACTGTTGAATCTCCGGGGCTGCCAAGAAATGCATCTCAACAGAGCACAAATAGAGCTGCTATTTTTTTTTTTTTTTCATTCCTTCCTTTAGTTTAACATTTATTCCTGCTATTGTTGTCCTTAGAAGAATAAAGAGGCTGCATCCCACTAGCCAGTTGTTCCAAATACATTAGATTGAAGATTAAATAACCTGATAACCGAAGGCTATGAAGACTATATTAATATATTATATTGAGATAGTCAAGCAAAGATGTGATAATGTGCTATTCATTATACAGGTGCACCAGTGCTCACTACAGGATAAAATTAGATTGACTCGTCTGCAGGTCATGCACCTTCCACAGCTCCAAACTGGCAGAGCTTTGCTTCCCTCTGTGCTGAGACAGGAGCACGTCAGTCCCAGCCCTGCCTGGCACCCAGAGGTGTCCGTGCTCACCCCACACTGCTCAGCACAAGCCTCGAAGGGACCCTGGTCACCACAGCCTTGGCATCACAGCTCAGGACATCCTCCCCATTCCCACCCTTTAAATGCCATAGGTTCCTCTTTCCCCTGCTCCCAGAGAAGATGCACGAAGTGCAGAGATCCTGATGCTGGGTGCCTCCCTGAAGTGGTGATACTGAGAGGCAAATGCAGCTCACACAAACAGTCCCTGCCGGGCTGAGCAGGCAGTGTGTTCCCTGTTTGCCTTGAAATCCACACCCCAGCTCCCAGCCCCCCTTCCTGAGGCACGTCTGCCACACACCTGAGCTGTGAAACGCCTCCTGCTCCTGAGCGTGTTAAGTACTTTTCTCTCAGCGAGTGGATTTGCTGTCTGGAACTGCCTTTATCACCACTCACCCCTGTTGTTATTTCCATTAAAAGGCTGGAAGCCTAATACTGCATAATCATGTCTGAGGTCTCGAAATGAAATCTGAGGGTAAAGAAAAAAGAGGTGCAGGTATAGACAAGAAGCAGAAGTGTCTCTTATGCTTCTCATGGAAAACAAAGAGATGCAAGATGTAAACTTCCACAGAAAGTCACTTGTGTTTGTTAAAGGGATCAATAAGTGCCTGCACTGTCGTTTTGGCTGCCTGGGTTATCTCCCTGGGCGACTCATCTGCAGGAAATGCTCTCAGATGGGTGCCCTGGAGGTGTATCAGCTGGCTGGTCTCCCTGGATAACAATCACTTCCCCGTCTGCATTTTAAGATGGCTCAATATATAAATTTTAAAAGAAAACTCCAGTTAGGAGTTGTGATTCCTTGTGGTATCACACAAAAAGATAAACACCATTCCATTTTTGTACTGTCAAGAAAATGAACTCCATGCCACCCAAAACCAGCACACTGTCCCAGTCCTGGGTGGGGAGGGCTCTTCAGTGACAGCAAATGCCACTGGAGAAACAGAAACACAGACACTTGTTTCACATTCAACTTGTTGGAGCTTGATATTTTTGGAATCCTTTTTTTTCCCCCTTTCAATTACATGAAATTTGTCACAGAGTTCAAAAGTTATGGAAATGGTCCAAAGGACAGGCTGGTGATGCAATTGCAGAAACTCTCTTTTCTTAGCAAATCAACTTAAATCCCCTAATGACTGAAGAAATGGTGCCACAGCCCATTAGTTGGTGGCCACTTACATTCCAAGGTCACTGTCACTGATGAGAGGGAGAGGATGGATGAATCCTTCCTTTCTCATAATTAAAGCTCATGAGCTGGAGACTCATTTCTAAGGTGCTCCTTTCTATTGATCTGTAATGCCACTTTAGAGATTCTAACTAATAATATTAGATTTTCATCAGCTCAGATTTGGTCGTGGATGCTGCTTTCAGCTGAAAGAATTGAGTTAACTGCCTCTTGCCTTTTTCCTATTTATATTTTAACTGCATTGTGTGAGAATAATGTAACACCTTCATTCAGACAGAATTAGTCACTGACTTTATGTCGAAATCTTCAGCTTGTAGTAATCTCACCCACATTCAGCCAAGCAGGTAAGCACATACTGAAGTCTACAATTAAAATCCTTAATTAAATCCTTAAATTAAGCACATACTTAAATGCTTTGCTAAAGAGGGATATAATCTCCAACATGCTCAAGATAAAGTGTATGTTTAAGTGCTTTATTGAACCAGTGCTTCTGCTGCAGCACAAAGTACATTTGCCAAGCAAAAGCTACTCCTATAGGTGCAATTCCATAAAAACTGGGGGATGGGGGTGTCCGTGGGCATTTATCAACACACCTGTCCTGACAGGTCACACCTGGAATGTCAGGAGGTGTAAGAACCCTCTGGGATGGGATGTTGCCAGTGGATCAGCTGTGCAGGAGCTGCACTGTGCTGGACAAAGGCAAGGCCCAGCTTGGATGGCTGCTGGGGTCTGTGTGGCTGAGATTTTGGGTAGGTTTGGGCTCTTGCATTGACTTTGGGAAGTTCAATTTATTTCTCAGTTTGAAATATATCTAAGAGAAGCACTTATGAATACCCCAGAAAAAAAAATTCCCATTTTCTCCCCTATTGACTTCCTTGCATGAAGAGACACAAATACATCCACTGTTTAAGTCATTACCTGACACCTCCTGGAGGCCTCCAGCCTGCAAACACTGCAGGTTCTAAACTGTCCTGTGGAATTGTCTGCAGAATTCTGAGACGTGGTGAAGGCCATTAGCCAACCCCAGAGACACAGAGGAAAGGCTGGTGTCACCCAGGGCAGTGTTGTCCCCAGGGCAGGGCTGTCCCCAGCCAAAACTCTCCCCTGAGAGAGCAGCTCCCACCGGCAGGACAGAGAAGCTGGTGATATTAAATTGCATCCCAATTAAAATATGACTCTGCCTTCTTCACTTACAAGGAGCAACCACTGGGCCATGCATAGACATGGATGATGGTTCATCCAGAAGTTACAAGTGCTTTAATTGTGCTTTTATATAATATAAATGCAGTAGATAAACACAACCCCATTTAACAGGTCCTTTCTGTGGTGGTGGTTGAAGGCTCTGCTTGTTTAATTAAATGTGTTTTGGTTCCACTCACAGCAAACGTGGACTGGCCAGCGTGGGGTTGTGACAGCGCTTGACGAAGCACAAGATTGAACACGGTCCCCAAAATGAGTTTTTGAGCAATATAACCCTGATTATGGAGAAAACATGTAATAATAGCCCAGAGAAACAGCAACCTTCCAGTTTGTCCCAAACCCCATCCAACCTGGCCTTGAACACTTCCAGGGACAGGGTATCCACAGCTTCTCTGGGAAAACCTGTGCCAGGGCCTCACCACCCTCAGTGTAAAAAATTTCTTCCCTACATTTGGTCTGAATCTTCTTTCAGTTAAAACCAGTTGTGTGACCCCCAACTCCTGCAGCTACAGGACCTGCTAAATTCTCTCCCTAAGACTTGCACTTAGGAGATGGAACTATTTCCAGCCCGAGGGTCATGGGATTGATCCCACGTGGGACAGACCTGATGGGTTTGGTGGCTGTGGGCCTGCCCGGCCCCTCTGTGTGTTGATTTTTTGGAGAGCTTCTGGGGCCAGATTAAGCTCAGCCATTCTCAAAGCTGAGCTGCTGAGGGGCTTCCCTGGCCCCCCGCCCCACTCCAGCCCTTCTCGGGGCTCCCGGCACCACTGGAAGCACTGAAATCCCTCCTGTGCCCCATTCTACTCATCTGAAACCCCTCTGTGAGCACAGGCAGCTGGTAGAGCTACCAGCTCTGCTTTTGGGGATAATTTCCCAGCCTCCTGCCAAGGGATGCAGCTGCTGAACACAGTGTTCCTGTCCTGTTTCTGGGCTGGGAATGACCCAGCCTGAATTAATGCTCCCCTCCTTCATTGCTCCTATCAAGTGCTAATAAAAGGAACTGTCATTTTTAAAACAACAAAGTTTTATTCTTTTTTCCACAAGAAATTGAAGCCAGTGGCATTTCACTGCAGGCACTGCTCCTTCCCAGGAAAGGGGCAGTGCAGGGACACTGCCAGGACAGGGACATTGGGAAGAGGCTCCGCTCCCTTCAGCTCAGCCCCAGCTCCATGCCTGTGAAGGCCAGGTCTGAAGTCTGTGCTCACTTGGGGAAGTTCCCATTCCTCAATTAAAAGCAGCCCTGCTTTACAGCAGAAGTGATCCAAGCTTTTTTTCCCGTTTTTCCCCATCCATGGCTGCACCTCAATCCCTGGTGTGCTTCACACTAACGAGCATCAGCCCAGTCAGGCCTGGGAGGGGGCGGCCAGGCAGATCCTCGTCTGTGGCAGTGATTGGGTTAAAGAAACGATTCCTAATATTCAATAAATGGCAGTTTTAATTTCTTCTTCATACATGATCTTAAAATGAGATTTTTATTTTTTTTATTTATTCCATAAACAATATAACAAAACTCAGCAAGTTAACAATATGACGTTTTCACCATACAGAGTCAGTCACAAATATTTAAAACCTTTGCAACAAGAACAACAAAACCCAAAATATTACAAGAATAATTTACAAGAGGATCTATAAAACAGCAAAGCGCTCACAAATTTTCCAGTTTCCTTTACACAATATCACTACACTCTTTCACAACATTTCTTTTTATTACAAAATTCCCAACAAAAGTTTAATTTTTTTCTTTGTATTTTGGTTTTTAAAACCAGAAACTCTTAAGTATACATCCTTTTATTAACACCCGAAGGTGCAAAAAAAGGGAAACCTCACACATACAAACACTTCACAGCACTTTTCTAAGAAAAATATACACTTACAAAATATTTTACAAATTGGCACACTTAAAAATATACAAGATTTTGTAGGCGTCTTAGAGTGATCCTTAAGAATTATACTTCAATTGACTCTACAGAATATTTATAAAGCTTATTCTAAAAGAAAAAAGGCAAATCATTTCCAAACATGTTAAAATTGCAGTGTAAAATGTGGAACAGAAATGGATATGTTACATTCATAAAAAGGGCCATTTAATAGTTCTTAAATGCTCAAGGGGGGGAATAAAAGTTTTCTTTAGCACCATAAAACAGGAGCAACTTCCTAACGAGGTGCCTCTAGTTCTATGGAAGGGAACTCAAGGAGCAGTACATTCACATCTCTGGAGGCAGCAGTCGAGGCGCCCGGCCGGCGCCAGGGCAGCGGAACAGAGCAGCTCCTTGGATTTCTACCCTGCTTCCCACCGGGAGTAAGAGACAAAAGGAGTTTCACTGGTACCTTGGTTTGGTGTGTGTGTGTGTGGGGGGGGTTTAGTCTAGGTTTAAGTCTTCCCTTTGTGCTTTAGAAATGGACGTCTGTCTGTCTGTCTGTCTGTCTAGCTAGCGAAGGGTAGTGAAAAGACCAATTTGATTTCTCGTTTCCTTTTGCACCAAGTGTTTAAAGGCTCAGTAAACGTGTCTGGCAACCCAAGCGTCCTGCGAGATGGAGGGAATCCTCCTGCTTCAGATCCCAATTCCCTTAGATGGCTGTTACTCCACTGTCATTAGTGTCACTTGTTTACCTGAGAAACAGATTTGAAAAGCCTTGCTTCTACCACAGACATTGTACTTGGTTTATTTTATATATTTTTTTCTTTCTTTTTTCTTTTTTTTTCTTTTTTTTTTTTTTTTTTTTTTTTTTTTTTTTTTTTGCATTATTTCACATGCTGAAGAGATAAAGAGGCACATTCTCCAACAGATGTCAGCAGTTTGAACCATGCAACCTCCACTGGACCCCCTGGGAGCTGCACAGGCAAAGTCCAACACACCCAGTTGAGAAAGTAAAGACTGAGGGCCTGATCCTGCACCAACCCAAGTCCACACACCTGATCCTCTTCCCACCTACACTGACTTCAAGGGAGTTTTTCTTGGGACTTGACACCACTGGCTGGGAAAGCACTTGGGGCACGGGAGCGAGCTCCCACCTAAGTGCTTTGCTAGACTGGGAGCTTAGGGAAGGCACATGGTCCAGCAGCTAAAGGATGACAATGCTTAAAACATCTTTATTTTGGTTCCTGGCTTGTTTGGACCATAATGCCAAAAAAACTAACAGCAATCCTGATTTTTTTAGAAAAGCAAACGGTGCAACAATGGTTTCTCCAAGCAATCACCAGCCAGCCTTGGCTTCTCCTCTCTGAGCTGGCCCAACCTCAGCAGCAAGGACAGCCCTGTGGCTGCCCCTGTCCTCCTCCTCCACCTCCTCCTTCCAAATGCCTGGCTATGTCTGGTCCACAAGTCATTATTCTCAAGACATCTTTCAAAAACATCCATCCTCCTGGGCTAAAAAAAAAAAAAAAAAAAAAAAAAAAAAAAAAGCAAAGCAAAGCAGAGATGCAAACCTGGTAAGATTTCTTATGTAATAAAAATCCCAAAGGTTTTTATTGGATCCCCATCACTGGTATTTTTCTGTTTACAAAACCTAAATGCAATCTATGGCCGTGGGAGGGTTGGCTCCTGCTGGGTTGCTGCGGGATTCCTTTCTGAAGGACATCTCTCCTGTTCCTGTGCCATGGGAGACCTGTGCTCCCATGAGTACTGCCTTGCCCTGTGTGCATCTCCTCTCAGATGGATTTCGTGACCTTTGGAAGTGGCTGGTCCCTGCTCTCTGACGCCAGTGCCAACTCTAAGCCACCCAGACCATGGTGACACTGCGCTCAGCAGCGCTGCTGGCACCGTCACCCCATCCTGCAATGGAGAAGGAGTGAAAAGAGAAGCAGAAAAGGCATTTTAAGGGATGCTGCAGAATAAACATCTACTGTGTGCCTGGGCTTCATCGCTCCCAGGAGCCAAAGGAGCTCCTGGAGCCCAACGAGAAGATGGGAAAGGAGGATGGATGTTGCACTGGGATTGGACACAGGCTGAGGAGGGAGCCAGCACAAGCAGAGAGCCCCGGGATGTGGGTGGGGGACAGGGATGGGTGGGACCCACATCCCAGTCCTCCCACAGCTGTGAGCAGTGCCATGAAAACAAAAACGCAAACGGAGAACGAGAGCTTGCATGGTGAGGGCTGAGGCAAAGGTGGGAAGTGAAAACCTTGAGGTAGCAATAGGCAGGTGGAGATGAATCCAAGGAAAGTAAAGTGCCAGCTCTTTTAGGAGTTAATCAATAGGATCCCCTGGGAAACTGCCCTCAGGGATGAGGGAGCAGAACAGAGCTGGCAGAGCTTTCAGGATGCTTTTCATAGAGAGCAAAAAGCTCTCGATCCCCAGGTGTAAGAAATCGGGCAAGGAAGGCAAGAGATTGGCATGGCTGAGTTGGGACCTGCTGGTTGAGCTGAAGGGCAAGAGGAGATGCACAGGCAGCAGGGGCAGGGACAGGTATCCTGGGAAGAGTCCTGGGACATTGTCAGGGTGTTCAGGGGTGTGGGGAGGAAGGCCAAGGTGCAGATGGAGCTGAACGTGGCGAGACATGAAGAGTAACAAGGGCCTCTACAGGTGTGTCAGCATGAAAAGGAAGGGTGAAAGCAGGTGTGACACGATTGGCAGACTGGTAACAACGGAGGAGAAGGTGAGGCAACATTTCTTCCATCTCCCTTGAGTAGTGGAACCACAGGACAGGGATTGGAAGAGCACAGTCCTCCCACTGTAAGAGAAAATCAAGCCTGTGACCACCTGAGGAACCTGAACATACCTAAGGCTATGGAACCTGATGAGATGCATCCCAGAGCCCAGAGGGAACTGGCTGATGGAGTTGTCAAGTCACTCTCCACAGTATCTGAACAGTTAGGTGAAGTCACAGATGACAGGGAAAACTAAAACATTGAACCACTGCCCTGTCAGCCTCCCCTCTGTGCCTGAACACCATGGACCAGACCCTCCTAGAAACTCTGCTGGGGCTCGTGGAGGACAGGGAAGTGACTCAGGACGGCCAGCACAGCTTCACCAAGGGCAAGCCCAGTGGCCTTCTAGGCTGGAGTGACTGCATCCATGGACAAGGGAAGGGCTCCAGGTGTATCTTGTCTGGACTTCTGCAAAACTTTTAACAGTCCCCCACACCACCTTTCTAAACTGAAGAGGGACAGATTTGAAGGATGGGCTGTTCAGCAGATGAGGAATTGGTTGGACAGTCACATCCAGAGGGCAGTGGCCAACAGCTCGCTGTCCAGGAGGACAGTGCTGTCCCTCAGGGGTCTGTGCTGGGACCAGCACTGTGGAGTTTCTTCACCAGTGATGCAGACAGTGGCACTGAGTCCCCTCAGCAGGTTTGGAGATGACACCAAACTGAGTGGTGAGGTTAACATGCCTGAGGGACAGAGTGACATCCACAGGGACAGGGATGAGCTCGATGGTGGGCCCAGGGGAACCTCATAAGGCTCAACAAGGCCAAGTGTGATGTGCTGCACCTGGGATGGGGCAATCCCTGGGATCCATAGGCTGGGAAATGAAGGGATTTAGAGAAGCCCTCCTTAGAAGGACTTGATAAAAAAAATGATTTTGTGAGGGTGGTAAAACACTGGCACAGGTTTCCCAGAGAGGTGGTGACTATCCCATCCCTGGAAACATTCAAAGTCAGGTCAGACAGGGCTCTGAGCAACCTCATCCAATAGATGTCCCTGCTTTTTCCAGGGGAGTTGGACTAGCTGGCCTTCAAAGGCCCCTCCCCACCCAAATACGCCTACAAAGATCAAAAGGGAGGAGGGCAAATGGTAGGCCCAAGGCAATTTCTGAATTTTGGGGTCAAGCAGCAGAGCAATTACCTTTCCAGGGAAGGGCCAGTGCCACACACCACGAGGGACCCAGGTTCTTTAACGCCTCCCCAGCCAGAGGTTTTCAGAGGACACGGGATGACCACCAAAGCTATCAGCATCTGGAAAGGGAGGAGGACTGAAGGAGAGCAGCAAGGCAGCTGGAATTTGTGACTGACACTGTTCTGAAACACCCAGCTGGGTATTCATGGATAAAACAGTCGATATGTTTTATGCCTGATCTTCCTGCCCTATTGCACATTCCTCAAATGCAGTAAGTATTGCTATCCTGTCCAGTACAAGGGGTTTTATTATGAGTCCCATATTCATGACATTAAACATAAGGAGCACGGTGCAGGCCAGGTGAAATGTGCTTTCAAATGATGGTTCTGGGTCAGAAAGAAGGTCTGTGCCACATGCCAGCCCTGGGCCTGACCTGTCTGTAAGAGCAGCAGCCAGAACATCCAAAAGGAGGGAGCTGCCAGCCCCTCTCCTGCAGCACGTGGGGGGAATGCTGAAAAACTGGGATATGCAAACACCACAGCAGTGGTTGGAGCTTGTAGTATCTGATGAGCCTATGAACAGAAAAGAGAGCTGCTGGGGAAGTGGGGAGAGCGTGGGGGCTGCAGGCCAGCCCAGAGCCCAGGCATGGAGCCCTGCCACAGCTCCTGCCCCTGGAGTAAATCCTGGGCATCTTCTGGATCTCCCTCCTGGAGGCAGAGCTGGGCTGGGAGGCTGCATGCCATGGGGCACCAGAGACCACTCTCATCCAGAGCAACTCACTCCAGGCAACGCCAGCATTTATACCAGGAAAAAACGAACTTACAGGATGATCTTTATAATTTCTTTTTTTTTTTTTTTTTTCCGAGTTCATCCTTTCATCTGTTAAATAAAACACGATGCAACTGCCGAGCTGTTCTCTCTGGGGTCACAGAGCCCAGCTGGGCTGCACCCCAAGATCTGTAAGAGCTGCGAACACAATCCTAAACTAACACTCTGCATCTCCACTCTGATTTTAAGTGATTGCTCTGCTTTTCTGCTAAATTAACTTAAACCAATTGTGCTGCTTTGCCTGGTGCGTGGGTGGAAAAAAAACTTGACTTGGGAGGAAACCTGAGCCCAGCCCTGCTCTCTGTGTGACACCACGTCTGCACCTGTGGCCGTACCAGCAACATGATCTGTCCACTGCCAGAGAGGCTCCTCTTCCTCACCGCCTGCTACTGCACAAGGTGTCCAAGCCTCCATCCATCCCTCCGCTCCCAATCGCTCCCAGGGCTCTTGCATATCAAGGTTTTTCATGAGACATCAGCAGCAAAACGCACAGGCTCTCAGTTGCACAAGGAAAATGGATCTTTGTTGGGTTCGTTATTCTCGTGGAGGGCGAGGGTGTGGTGAGGAGGGTTACAAATAAGGCCTTTTGAGAATACATTTTAGCATTCAATACTTAACGCTGTCTTAATAAAGTCCAGTCATGATCCGGCCCTGATCGGTGAGATCACAAATAGCTCCGTTGGTTGGATTTGTTTCATGAACTGAATCAAAGAAAAGGTTCAGAGTTGTATTTTAAACGAATGACTCTGCTTTTGAAAGTTCAAACTATATTGGCATCGCAAGGTTAGACATGGAGGAAACACCAAAGCTATGATGGGAGAGCGCTTCTGACAGGCTCTGCGTTGAAAATGTTTAAGGAACTACTCAACGGAAAAGTAAATAGCAGTCAATGTATGAAATGTATTAGTTCTGTTTTTATACCTATTTCAGAATTTATCCCAGGTTCTTATAAAATATATAAAACTGAGATACAAAGAATTAGCAATGTAACTTTGCATTTCAAATGATCTTCAGCTACAGGTTTTGCTTTAAGAAAACAGACACTTGAAAAGCAGCTGTTCTGTAGTCTCTAGATGCAGACACTTGAGTTCCTGGCAAACTTACCGTCAGTGGTTTTCTGAACTCCTCCACCATTGCAACTCTCTCCTATAATGAAACTCAACACTTCACCATTAAGTTTTTCTGCTCATGGTTTCAAAGAGAGGACGTTACCATTTCCCAGCATCGGTTTCAAAGTTCCTTTTTTTTTCTTTTTTTTTTCCCCCTTTTTTTTTTCCTTTTTCTCTTTTTTTTTTTTTTTTTTTTTTTTTTGTGTGTGTGTGTATTTTTTTTTCCCTTTATGAGCTTTAAACCACAGGGTGAATCCATGAAATGAGGTAAGTAAATTTGGCACACTTTTAGTCATGTCCATAAAACTTTGGTAAGTTGTATCAGTGAACAATATCGTTTTTTCATCGTGAGTTACAGGTGCTTTCGAAGGGGTGGTTAGTACTTAACAACTGGAATGTTTCTAGTAAAACCAAAAGGCATAGCTGCAGAAAACACTCACAACCCAATGTTGATAGAGAAGTAAAAATATATACAATACAGTCACTTGTTCATAGTTTGGCACAATTTTTTGTTGTTGTGGGTAATAGTGCATAAACTACTGTACAACAGTATGACTTTTAAAACAGTCTTTCACAGAGAATACCAGATTAGGTTTGCTTTCAAATAATAAAATTCCCACAATTTCAAACTCTTCATTTCAGCACTTACATTTCAACAGACCACAAGGCAGATTTTGTAAAGGAACCGATGGGGGGAAAAAAAGAAAAAAAATAACTGGGAAAAAAAAAAAAGGTAAGAAAAGAACCAAACATCAACCGTCTTTCTAGAAAAGGGAGTCTCTTCTTCAAATACAGGAAAACCCAAAAATGCTGTTTCTGCTTTAAGAAGAATGGAGTCTGATTCCCTGCAGGAAAAAATCAAACATTTGATGCCATCTTAGTTAGCTCGTCTGGAGTCACCACGACGGAGCGAACGCGCTAAAGGCGGGCGGGTAGAGAAGATGCAGCTTTAGATGATGCAGGTTAGGAGACACAACAGCAGAGGGGGCCAGAAAGCACTCAAAAATTGCCACGTGAAGCTCAATTAGGAACGAGTTCTCATTTGCAAAGTAAAGAGCCTTTAAGTTTTGAGATCTTGGCTTTTGGATGCAGAACCTCTTTTTTTTTTTTTTTTGTGGTTTATTTTTTACAAAATGTTCCAAAAAAAAAAAAAAAGTCTTTCCTCGTCAAAATCATTAAAAAGAGCATGTAATCGTGGTTTGTTTTTTTTGTTTTTTTTTTTTTTTGGTTTTTTTTTTGTGGTTTTTTTTTTTTTAGTTTTTGTTTTTCCCCCAATAAATAAGTAATTAAAAACTGAAGAAGCCAAACAGCAGAAAAGAGTAGCCTTGTTAGTTTTTTTAACCCCAGCCAAGCCAGAAAATTGGTCATTCTTTTAGGTAGCTTGCAAGTCATAAGTATTTTCATGCATTTGAAAATAATAATTAAAAAAACGAAACAAACAAAAAAAAGAAACCAACCCCAAAACCAAAACGAACCAAAACTGTAAAAGGGGAATGTCTTTTTTTTTTTTTGTTTTTGTTTTTTTTTTTCATGCAAACTTTTGCTTTCAGGAAGGAAAAACTGAGGAACAGCGGGCCTAGCGGGTGGGAGGGAGGTTAGGGGCATTCCAGCCAGTTTGGTGCAGCATTACCTCAGTTTCTCAAAAGCAGCTGTCACGGGTGGGTCCTTGTGGGGCTGTTCGCGGTCCGTCCGCTTGATTTTACAGTTCTCATCCCTCAGTGATTTCGAACTGGATTTATGACGGTAGAGTTTTTTATGGGTAGGTCCATTATTGCCTAAAGTGCTCAGGTTACTATAGTTTTTATCAAAAAAGGGAGCGTGAATGTCCGTGGTGAACCCGGTGGAGCAGTTGGGGCGGCCGGGGTCGCAGCTCACGGCTTTGCTGTTTTTGCTCGAGCCCTTGTTGTTTGACTTGTGGTTCTTCGCCGCCCCCGGCGAGCCACCGTTCGCCTTCTTCTTCGACTCTTGGGACGTCCCTGCCAAAATTTTAAGAGTTTTCAGTTTCAGGCTGTTGGACTCCGGTGATCGGAATATGTCTGGAACGCTGTTGTGGCTGACGGGTCCCCACAAGGGCTCGATGGAGGCCATCATGAACCTCTGGACATCGGCCATTCCCGACGCGATGTTGGACAGGATGTTGGACGGCTCCTCGAACTCCCGCTGGTCGTCGTCCAGGAGGCTGGTGGCGTTGCCCAGGCTGGCTTCCGACCAGCCCGTGCCCCCCTCTTTTCCCAGTGCCCACTCGCCAGAGAGCCCATTGTGCTTGCCCAGCTTCGCCCCTGCCGGGCTGCAATGCTGGGGGCCCTCGGCCACGCCCTTGGTGGCCGTGGCCACAGTGCCCAGCTGAGTGACTGCCCTGCCGCCAACGGCCGGAGCCTTCTCGCCGTTGACTCCCGCCGCGTTTTTCCCTTTCCTGGTGGATTTAGGGGCCTGCCTGGAGTTTTTCCCTTGCGGCTTATCGGTTCCTTTGTTGGTTTTGGGTGATTTTTTCCGGGTGGCTTTCTGGGAAGAGCTTTGGTTTGTACCCACATTCTTGCTGGATGAACTTTTCCTCTTCGATTTTGACACTTTGCTATTGGTGCTAATTTGACCAGATGGCTCATTAAATGTTGACAAGCATGGACTCTTTTCGAGAAGGCTGACAGAATCTTCATCGTTGAACATATGGAACTGGAACTGGTGATTATTTAAAGCAAACCCATTATCTGCCTGATCCTCGGTCTGCAGGACCCCACAGTTCCACTTGACCTTCTCAGAGCTGTTGAGGGGGGCCTGGGGCTCTCCTGAAAGCCCTTCAGGGTGCCCAGAGGCTTGGCCTCGGAGCCAGCTATCTGCGGGGACAGGTTGGGAGTGTCTGGAGGGGACATCTCCGAAAGCGACGACTGGCGGAACCTATCAGGTGTGAAGTTGGAAATGTCTAAAAGGTCCGTGGACTCCTTCAAAGGGGTGATTTCATCTATGCTCTGCTGGATCACTAGCTTGGGACTGCAGTGGGCCAAGAAATCATCATTAATATCATCCTCGCCGTCCTTTTCACAAGACTTTAAACTTAAAGAACTGTAATTGCTAGAACTAACTGACAATGAACCCACTGAATCAAAACTAATGAGCCTGCCATCATCCGTACTGAGTGTACCTCGTTGGAAATGAAAGCGCCCCTCTCCATTATTGAAATGACATGACTGATAAGAATCATCAGACTGCACTTGTTGGCTATCCGGCATGTAATTTTTTTGGTATAGCAATTTGCCGCTATTCAGATTGACTTGAGTGTATCCAGAGGCGGGGAGGCCGTCCGTGCCGGGGGCAAATTCGCTCGGCATTCCGGCCGCCTCGGGCAAGTCCCCGGGGAAGTCCTGGCGCTCGCTGCCCTTGCTGGTCGGCCACATGCTGCCGAAGCCGCCCTGCTCCAGCTCCAAGTGGCCGGGCGACTGCTGCAGCTCCGACTCGGAGGGCGGGGAGAGCACGCAGCTCTGCGCCGGCTGCAGGGACGGGAAGGGCTTTTCTGGCGGGACGATGCTGGGGAGCGGGTGCTGCTGCTGCTGCTGCTGTTGCTGCTGCTGCTGCTGCTCCGAGGGGTGCTGGGCGAAGTACGGGATGCCGGTGTTGCTCGACAGATCCGAAGCATCTAACAACGTCTGCAGATACCCTCCGGGGATCAGGGGTACATTGGTGGTGATATTAGCAGATGGCAGAGGCTTGTCTGAAGAGGAGGTGGATGGTAGGAAAGGAGAATTTTTAGCAACCTTATCCTCGTGGCACTCTGGGAGATGGGAGCTGTCTGAAGCACAGGGGCTGTTTTCGTCCTTCAGACGCGCTGCAGAGTCCTGGTTTTCCAGTGCTGGGGAGTCCTCTGCCGTGCTGGTGGCAGCTTTGATCTTCTTGCACTTCAACCTGGCCTCACTTTTGAATTTGATCCTGCGGAGCACCTTGCGCTCCGTCCCCTTGTGCTCCCGCTCCTGCGGTTTGCATTTCACGGCGATGCCCGCGATGTCGTGGACGTGTAATCCGTTGGCACAGCTGGGGGTGGCGATGGCTAACGCCGGCAGCCCTTTCAGGCCCACGTCCTCCTTACTGCTGCAAGGCTGCTTGTGATCAGAGGAGCAGGAGCCCAGCTTGTTCACTGATTGCTCGATGGCTTTAATTCTTTGAATCCGGTGCCTGTTTGCTAGCTTGCATTTTCGCTTCCGTGGGTGAGGGAGGAACGAAGCATCTGAGCCGTTAAGATAGAAATTCTGCTTGTGGTAGAGAGACGATCTGAGCAAATCCAGCCGGCTCTGCTGCCTCTCCTGCCAGAAGCCCTTCAGTGGGGCCAGCTTCTTGTATTTGCTGAGCAGCTCCTCGTTCAGAGTAACAGTTGTCTCGTTGGCATCCACTTTGCTGAGCTTCACCAGCATATGCTTCTCCCCTTTAAACCTGTTAATGATGATGTACTTGATGATCACGGGGGGCTCCTTGCGAGAGACTTTTCGCCGTTTCTTGGGGCACCACTCGTCGTCGTCCTCCTCCTTGGGCCCGTCCGGGAGCCACTCCTTCTTGTCCAGGATCTTCTCGTTCTCGATGGAGTCCACATCGTACAGGTAGTCGTCGCTGTATCGCACTTTCCTCTTGGCCCGCAACCCGTAGTTCTGCTGGATGAAGGAGCCGGAGTGGTCCCGGGCCAGGTACCGGCTGCAGTCCTTGATGTCCCGCAGCACGTCGTAGGAGGACTCCGTGCAAGTGCTGTCGTCGCTGAACTCCCCGGAGTCCTCCGTGGAATTCACCGAGTCCAAGAAGTGGCTCCTCTTGGAGCCCACGTACTGCACCATCTCTGTGCTGTTGCAAGATTTATTTAAGGCAGCTTTCTCCTCCTCCTCACCGTCCTCTTCCTCGCCGTCCTCCTCCTCCTCCCCCCAGATGATGCCTTCCTCGGATTTGAATTGAGACGGGTCGGTGGCACCGCTGGGCCCCCTTTTCAGGGTGCTCCTGCTGTCCCTTTTGGTGCAGTTGTTGAACACGCTGGGGAAGAAGTTGAACTGGGCGTCCTCTTGCAGGGTGGTGGTCTTCTCCCGCACATTGTCCTGGAAAGATTCGTATCTAATCTTTAGGGAGCAGACATCACTTCCCAAGGTGGAATCGTCATCATCGAACATGTAATTGTCCACGTCTTCCTCAGAAAACAGATTTACAGAAAGCTCATTTTTGGAGCAGAGGTCAAGCAGCTCAATTTTACTTTCACTAATGAAAGATTCAAAATAGCCCCATTCCTGGTTGGGATTTGTTAGTAAAGGTTCCTCACCATTGCATTTGTCTAATAGTAATCCCTCGTAATAATTTTTCTGAGTGGGGTCCTCTGAATCACTGTCAGATTTTTCTGCATCTCTTTTGTCCGCCGCCCTCGATTTATGCATAGGGAAGCTTAAAAGCTGGTCTGAAAGCAGCTGATCCCCATATCTCATGGTTTCTCCTGTGCTCATGCAGTGAATCCCTATATCAGAGACCGAACAGGTGTCATAATCCCTATTTATATCCCCCACTTTCAAGCTTATTCCTGGCTCCGCATCGATGCCGTCCTTGGATTCAATGAAGCAGCCCAGGCAGGTCCGGCTGGGCTGCATCAGGCAGTCTCCCGTCAGCGCCGACATCCCCCCGGGCTCCATCATGCTGAAGGGCGCCTTCTCGCAGTCGCCCGGCAGCGACCAGGAGCTCATGCCCTTGGTCACGCAGGACGTCAGGGAGATGGCGTGGGCGGAGGCGTCGTCCGAGGCGTGCTCGGGGGCATCGGTGAGGCGCAGCGGTGACTGGGGGCTCAGCAGGCACGGCTTCTTGGCCGGCGGGGCGCGGTGGCACGCGGGGCCCTCCCTGGGCGCCGCGCTCAGCGCCGGGAACGGCGCCGCTGCCTCGGCCGCGCTGCAGGGCCTCTCATCGCCGTCCAGGGCGTGCGACTCTGCGGGCACGGGGGGGAAGAACAAGGAGAGAGAGGGTTACCATCCTTGCAGGCACAGGCTCGCCACCCCGCGCCCCTTCTCTCTTGGTGGTGACTTTTCCCAAGCGCTCCTTTGGGAAGCCCTTCCTAATAGGCGAGTTAAAGACTCTACAACTCGTTGAAGTTATGGCGTGAGTATGTATTGAGTGCCCGAATGCCCTGGTTTGCCTGATTGGACAATTTTGTAATATTGACACATAATTAAGCCAATGAAAGGGGTGAATATGCCTTTGTGAATACACATGTTGAGGAACTGGGAATTTTTCTCGACACGAGCGAGATAATTCTCAAAGTTTTGCGTACCTAGCCCTGATCTGAGTTTTACACTTATTTACAAAAGAATTACACATACATTAGATCACACAACATTTTCATAACTATTCATCCCCTGGTCCCACCTGCCCTGGCTTCGTATGGTAATTAAATCCACGCCCTTCTGAGCACATGTTGCTCACTGTGGGGGTCTCTCAGGGTCCCTCGAGGCTGAAGGCCGTATGTCTACCTCACACTGATCTTTTGAACTTTCTCTTTTGCACGAGCACTTTGGTCCCTTGGTGCTCATCTCAGTAGGTCCACCAGTTCTGGCCAGTTTTGGAGCCTGAAGGATCTCTTATCTAGGTTTCTTGCCTTCCTCAGTCCTTCCTGACATTGTCCTTTTATCATCAGAGGTTTGCATTTTTCCCTATGCTCTTTGTATTACAGCAGATGTTTCTCAAGTAACGGTTAAAGTTCAACACACAATTCCGTAAGTTAAAATTCTAAAAGACTAATCCATATTGCTAACTTAAGCGTCTGTATGAGTTGAACCCCAGAATCTCTGTTTCATTCCCAGCAATGCTCTCCTCCCAGATCCAGTTGACGTGGTGATGTGTGGAAGGCAGAGGTAAACATGCTGCTCCCTGCAGCCAGCTGGAAGAGGTACAAGAGCACGTCTGAACCACACAACCCATCCGCTCTTCCCTCCTCATATCCATACGGTTACCTGGAAACTGCCTCTCAAACCTCGCAATGTTATTAAAAAAACAAAACAAGCCTAATAAAAATGTTCTCGTTAACATTGAAAAAATTAGCAGGAAAATAAGATTCTTAAGGAAACAAAGCACCCCTCCCCTGTGGGGTCTGAGCTTGCACACACCTGAGCTGCTTTACTGCTCCAGAGTCAGGAAGTGTTGGCTGAATTTAAATACCCAGCGGTCCTTTTGTCACTGTCCACAGAGTTTAAAGCAGTTATTGTTAGAATTATTGTGGGGTTCACCATTCTTCCTTAATGGCTAAAAATGCCTTTTTAGTCATGTAAGGATTTTTTAACCTAAGGATTTTTTTAGTTTTACCTCGCTGGGCTTCTTTTATGGCAGAATAAAGTTATGAATGTACTTTTATCTGACTCCTGGCTCAACGGACGGTATGACCCTTGAAATTTAAATACGATGTCTTTTCATCCACGAACACGCTCTGATATCTCTGTATTAAAAAAAAAATATATTCCAATGAGTGCATTCATCCCAGCCAGAGAGCTCTGCCGACTCGGAGCCTGGTGCTTTTGTCTTGGCTCAGGTCTTTCCTTTTTGGTGGCTCCACTGAAGGCAGAGGGGCGAGAGCCGAAGCTTTCGAGGAGGGACAAGTGCTTTAAAACACAACTGGAGCATGGGGATGTGGCAGTAAATGGGGCATGCAAAGTGATTTATTTGGCTGCTGTGATCCTCCACAAGTGCTCCGATTCCAAACTGAGAGGAAAGTGAGTCTCCTGCATCCTTGGCAGCCTGGGCAGGGGAGGTTTGTGCTCCACAGGTACCACTGGCACGATGGAAAACCCCCAGGTGGGCAGCATGGAAAGGAACAGGATGCCATGGAAGGAGTGTGGTGCCTGCCTGTGCCAAGCAGGAGGCCAAACCCCCCCCAGTTCCATCCCAAACACTCCCATAAGTTTTGTGCTACAGGGGCCTTAGGGATGGAGCCATCAGTGAAGTCTGAACAAAGCACAAAGTGCAGCTGGAGCCTCGCAGCGTTCCCAGGACTTCGTATCTTTTCCCAAAGGCTTCCTAACTCCCACCAGAAGTGCAATGCAATGCCTGTCATCATCCTCAACATGAACCACTTGGAAAAGGTCAGACTGGCTTGCTTGAAAAGGGTTAAAAAAAGGAAATAAATAAAAAAGTTGCTTTTTGAGTCCCTCCCACCAGTCTTCAGATCAGAAATGCAGAGGTGGTATCTTTTTCCTTAAGCACCAAAACAAATTAACCAGTGCAGTTCCACTTCAGAAGTAAAATAAAATAAAAATCAGCTTGGAGCTGACAGGAAGCATGGAAAATTTGAGGATAAAAGAAGAATGTCTGTGAATGCTGTAAGACTCAAAGAAGGGGGAGGCAGAAAGCTGAAATACAATCTCAAAAGCTGCATTCAATAGGCAAAGCTGCTATTATATAAAATAAACTGTCTCTGGGCGTTTCTTTAGGTTTATACTTGTGTGAGTGAACTTAACTCTTGTGAAATACAAATGCCAAAACCTGATTTTCTGGGGCTCTGTATCAGCCTGAAATCAGGCCAGCATTCAACTGATGCTCCAAGGGAATAGAGTTCACACAGAAAATGCTGGAGAAGCAAAACCACTTTTCCCAGTTTCCCTCAGCATCCACCCAACAGCACATGGGCAAGGGGAGGTGGCAGCTCCAGAGCTTCGTGCTGGCTCCTGGCCTTGGATTCAGCAGCAACTCCCACACACCAGTGCTCAGCCTGAAAGTTTAAACTGACAGAGGGGAGGCTGGGATGGGATGTGGGGAAGGAATTCTTGGCTCTGAGGGTGGGCAGGCCCTGGCACAGTGTGCCCAGAGAAGCTGTGGATGCCCCTGGATCACTGGTAGTGTCCAAGGTTGGATGGAGCTTGGAACAGCCTGGGATGGTGATAAGTGTCCCTGCCCATGCCAGGGGGTGGCACTGGATGGGCTTTAAGGTCTCTGCTCTAACCTAAAGCACTCTAGAGTGTTATGTCTAATTAAAGCACTTTTTAAGCCCTGTTTAATTGAATTCCATGGAAGTAGCATGAGGTCCTAAAAATCCCCTCCTTACTGATCAGGTCAGCACTTGATTTTGTTGTCCACTGGGTCAGACAAAGGGGCCATGGCTACAGAATCCCTTTGCAGCTCCAGCAGCTGCAGCTTTTCCCTTTGGAGGCAGGATGGAGATGGGCTGACAGGGACAGACACCTCCCAAATCACATCCCAGGAGCAAGTGTGAGCATGTGCCTCACCTGCCACCAGTACAAGCTGTGGGGTTCTCATGGGCACCCATGTGGCTGGAGCTGCTCCAAGGTTTTGGTAAAGAACAAGAACATTTGTCTCTACCACCCTGTGTAGAGCTGACACAAAGATCTGAACATATGTCAGAGGAACAAGACCTCGAGATCTAACAGGATCAAATTTATATATAAATAAAATCTATCTATCTATCTATCTATCTATTCTATTATCTATCTATCTATCTATCTATCTATCTATTATCTATCTATCTATCTTCTAAGATTTATGGGCCAATACAAAATGTAAAAAGCCATGAAATTAAACACAAAACACATTGAAGAATGAAAGCATCAGGCTCTGCCTCCCCTCTGCATTTACTGTGGCCAGAGATTACAGTCCAAATGACCTCAGAAAATGCTTGGAGGCTTATTTATTTCAATCAGGGTTTCAGACAGCTGAGCACTGTTCCTCCTAATTAGTGATTCTGAAAGCAAATACAGAATCGATGAAACAGATGCAGACAAAGTTGGGCATTTTGGGAGGCTGCTGCAAGGGGCTGATCCTTCCTCACCCACGTTGGTGGCTCCCAGGAACACGAGCTGTATGTGCAGAAAAGGGATTACAGGATAGGGAATCCCATGTGCTGGGTGATGGGACACAGGCAAGATGGAGCTCACAAATCCAACCTTCCCTCCCCACTAATCCTGGTTTCTTTCTCCTACCCAATCTCTAACTTTCCCCCAGTTTGTAGGGACTAAGCATCCGTCAGCCAAATTTGGCTAATACTGGCTAATGGGACCATAATGCTAAGAGGGAAAGATTCCCAACAGAGAGGGGCTGCAAAGTCCTGGATGACTTTTTTCCCCCAAGAAACCAAACTAAAATCTCTCATTCAAACTGCATGCGCACATTAACATTTCCAGCCGTGCCCATGAACAGGTGAAGGCAGTTCTTGTTAAGGCCTAAAAAGGTGTAGATTTATGGCTGGAATGATTGCT
This sequence comes from Sitta carolinensis, assembly GCA_032173965.1. NCBI lineage: Eukaryota > Metazoa > Chordata > Aves > Passeriformes > Sittidae > Sitta > Sitta carolinensis. The sequence continues at coordinate 17,324,780 of CM063286.1, forward strand.
GTGCAGAAAACACCCATTTACTCCCCTGCTCCACATTGCAGAGATACACACAAACTGCTAATATTAAATGCACAAAAGGAATTAGGAAAGTAAGTTGGCTTCCAAGTTGTCGCTGCTCCCTCATGTACCATAATTAAGTTCCTTACCATTTTCTTTCACCCCATTAATCAGGATAGTTTCTTGGTCTTCTGAGGCACAATCCTGCTCTTGTTGGTCATCCATCAATTTAACCTCTTTCTGTTCACTCCATGCCCCACTGCATCTGGCCAACCTGCACATTTCCAGAAACACAACCACAGTCAGTGCAATCCCCAGGATCAGCTCAAGGAACCGTGAATAAAAAATAACAACAATAAAACACCCCCCCCACAGCCTCACACGCTGCCTGCATCCTCCTTAAGAGGACAAATCCAATTTATTTAGGCTCTCAGCTTGTCACTTTTCCACTCCAAAAGCCAAGTCCCATGTATTTTCAGCAAGGCGAAAATGTTGTGTATCAGCATTTCCTTCCCCAAAGTTCTGCTCTGGGAGGTGGAGAGGGGCTCAGCACCTCTGCAGGACCCTCCACATCACCCAAAATTGTTGTGCAGAGGCACGTTAGTCATGTCCAGTCAGGAAAACCCAACCATCTCCACATGGACCAGTGGAGAGATGAACAAGAGGATTCATCCCAGCAGCAACTCTATGATGGAGCTGGAAAAAAATACAGATACTGGAGTGACAGCTGCTCAGCCACTGCCCTTCCAAGCACTGGCAGGTATAGAAAACTTCCCCAAAAAGCAGCTTTTTGAGGGAAAGCATCTCCAGTCTCACTGTTCGCCATGAGAGCTCCGTCCCTGAGAGCCTCATTCCCCAGACCCCACTGTCCCCACTGGGTGAGGCTCCACCTCCAGTGAGTGAGGAGCAGCCCAGGCTGACTGGGCTTGTGGGGCTTCACCAGAGCAAAGAACCTGAGAGGAGGATCCAGCCCAGATCTCCTCCCTTCCTCCACTGAGGTCCCCCCACCCTTCAAAGCCACCTCCTGCCTACGGAGAGGGAGTGGGAGCAGCAGAGTGATGTGAAACCCGGGCATGGGAGGCACTGGAGAAACCTCATCAGTGCTCCTTACTGACAGAATTTCACTTCTTTGACTGCAAATTCAAGTCAAAATCTATTTTATGCCCTTCTGGCAACTCCAACTCAATTTTTTTTTCTCTCTCACAGAACAGGTACTAGATTGCAGCACTGGTTCAGGTGTTTTTTCTGGGTTTGGTTTTTTTTTTTGTTTGGCTTTTTACTTTCCACATCAACATTTGTCAGTGTCTGCTGTTCCCACAGCACTCACTGCCCTGGGGTTCAGCAGCCAAACTTCATTCATATTCAGATTTGCAGTGGAGTCCTCTTAATTAACGTGAAATCTTTACAACCGCCTTAGTAAGTGAAACCTTCACCCAACTTAAAGATGTTGTGACACCGAGAGGGAGATAAGAATAACAAGCATCAGTAACTCCATTCCTTTGCATATTTAGAGGAATATTTAACTAACCCCGAGAGTTTTCCTTTGATGCAAATCCCCCTCTCAAAGCTCTCCAATGCCAGCCTGTTTGCTGTGGTAAGACCCCTCTGCTGCCAGCACCCTCCCCACACCCTGAGCTCTCTCCCTGGCCTTTCATCACTGACATGTCAGAGCAGGAGAGGCTCCAAAAGCCAGAGCAGAAGATCAGAGTTATTTTTCCATGATGGAGATTAATGTCTGAGTGTGGAAGGTGCTCTGCATCTGCCACTGACAGGCTACAGCTTTGTGCCTCCTTAATAATATCTCCTGCCTGTTAAACGTGCCTTAATTAATAGAAGTATTAATAAATTAAGTTTTTAGAATCTCTATTAATGAAAATATTAATAAAATATCATCAGCCTCGGGAGAACCAGAGGGGTCTCAGGAGACCAGAGAACCACCACAGGCTGCACCATGGGCCAGTGTGGCTGCTGGGGAGGGGGCTCAGGTGTCACAGAATGGTTTGTGTGGGGAGGGACACTAAAGGCCATCCAGTGCCACCCCTGCCTGCCATGGGCAGGGACACTTCCCACTACCCAGGTTGCTCCAAGCCCGGTCCATGAGGAAGGAGCCCATCTTTCCTTGACTCTGATGGATACTCAAGGGCCAACCTTCATGGAGAGAGCAGGGAACAGACAGGGGGCAAGCAATGAGCACGCAGGCAGCCAAGCAAACAGGCACAAAGGGAGAGTTCATGGACCTTTGATCTCATAGAATTATGATTTTTAGGGATGTCTGTGCCCAAGGGGGAGGGAAACACACCAGGTGGATGAGATCCAAAGGCTAGAGAAGACAATGAAATGCAACAAAAGGGACAACTTGAGGACAACTCTTTTCCTCGACTGCAGTGACCCAGAGAGCAGAGCTGAGCTCCAGACACCAGCTGGGAAGGACTGAGAAGGGTCCAGATGGGGAATCTCCCCCCAGGGTCAGACAGAGATGAGCACAAATGGGACTGACAACCCAAGTGTGTGAGACCTGCTGGACAAGGGGACCTTTGGGACCAGTGTGACCAGGAAAGGTGAGAGCCCAAAAGGGACGGGGAGGAACAGCAGCAACTGGGAGAAAAAAGCTGACAAAGGGGCTGGAGGTGATGCAGAACAGGAAGAAACAGAAGGCTGGGGATAACAAAGACAAGGAGAACAGCTGGGTCCCAGGCAAGAAAACTAAACCAAGAGAGGTCTGGGGATAAAGGCGGGGCACGGAGGATACACTGGGTAGCAGGAGAGCACAGAACACAAGAGTCATCTGCAGCCTGAGGTATAAAAAGGAAGAGAATATAGATTTCAGATGGCGTCAGGCCATTGAAGAGAGGCACGGCTGGGGTCACACTATTATGAAGAGCTGGCAGGAAGAAAATCAGGCACCAGCTTGAAGTTTATGAACTTGACTGAAGCCAGAGTGGATGGACGAAGAGGATGGCGGGCGGAAGGCGACGGGCAAAGACGTGGGGTCAGGTGAACTCCAGGCCTCTGGAGGAGGAGGAGGAGGAGGGGAGCACAGCAGGGCTGGCAGTGCTTCAAGGACAGGCACAGCACGTCCAGTGCCAGGGAAGAATTCAGAAACACTTTTGCTGATTGCACCATGGACTTCAGGGCATCGGCCTGCTAAGATCACAGCTGGCACATAGAAAGTCACTGGCTAGCAAGGAGATGGAGGGGAAGAAGCAATAGGAAGCAAGCAGTGGAGCTGAACAATAATCCAGCTAGTTTTAAGCACAAGATGGACAAATTAATGGACAGAAGGATGCAGAGCTGTGGTAGCAATACAGGCTCAGTGACCTGGAGAAACCCCTTTCAGCCCTATGGCTCAGGTCAGGTGAAAGACTGCAAGTGCCTCTAAAAATCCCCTTTCCTCACAATTCCTGTCAATTTTTCCATTTCTAGTGCTAACAGGGCCATACAAAACCTGTTAGTGACCAGCCCATGTGGAAACATGGGAGAACACAAACACAAAGGACCCTCTGCCAGAAACCTCCTGCTGCCTTTGAGCGCTCCTTCAGCCCAGGGGGCCAAGAGACCCAAAAGACACTTTCGTTCTCTTTTGAAAAACCTCCTGAGACACTCAAGAAGTTTTATGGGTGTTGGTGTTGCTGGAGTGGAGGCAAACGTGGTTGGAAAATGAGATCCCAGCTGAGGCCTCACCAGCTCCCAACACAGAGCAAGATCCTGGTGGAATGTCCCTTCACCTGTTTCTGGGAGTAAAACCAGATGATTTCTTCTTCTAGAAATTCCTAGAATCGAGAATCCCAGAGTGATCAGGACTGGAAGGAACCCCTGAACAGAGAAGGAAACATCCAAATTGCAAAGTTAAAAATCCTGGCCACGTTCCCTCACTCACCTCCAGTCACAGAAATGATGGACCTGCTGTTGACTTAAGCCCATGCAAAATTTAGGGTTTAAGCATGTTCCTGTTAACACTGATTTTACAAAGACAAAAGGGGAAATGCCATCCTTTTATAGAAGCCCCCAAAAATGCATCTGCTCAATGGCTGCCCTCTACAAAGAGCACCAAGTTGCTTTGCTTCTTTGTCAGCCAGAACACGCTCATTTCCCCCCAGACTGGTGCAGCTCTTCTAAATGGATGTTTACAAAGTGCACAGGTCCATCAGTGCACTCTGTCAGAGGTGCCATGGGGAGATGACATCCCTCTCCAGCTCCACAGATCCCCAGATGCCAACCCCAGGAAGAATTGTGTTGAGGGACCTGCTGGAGAGGGTTCCCCCCCCGAGGGCTCCTTGCAGACTCTCCCTTGGGAAGCAGCAGTGATTTGGCTCATGGCATTTCCCAATAGAATCAGGGATGGTCACAGTGATGCCCTGGATGCACTTAGAGGGGATAAACCAAAGGAGTTGGTCATGATTGCCACAGAATCACGTGCCTGGCCACTTAAATCTATGCATCTGTATCTCTAGATCATCTATAAATACACATATTTACCCACTGCTGGTTGAACATCACCTCATTCATATTTCCTGGGTACCACCATTACACCGCGGAGCTCAAGGGAGAGGAGGGAAAAAAAATCTACCAGGCAAAAATAAGAAACAGCCCACGAGCCTGACTGAAAGCCCAGTTGCAAATGTGGGAACTCGATGAGGTGGACAAGATTCTGAGCTGGCGGTGGCTACTCTGGAATTAAAGTTGCAAGAGTGTTTCATCCGAAGGTGAAAAAAAACCCCAAAAGGTCACTCACACCCAGACAAAACCCAGCATGCCATCTCCTATTTACACACAGCTTCCACATCCTGAGTGTTGTAGCTCATAAGGGTAGATGGAGAGGGAGCATCCAAAGTGAAGGAGAATCTTTTTATGGAGAAGTGGGGGAAGAAAGCGAAGAAGAAGAAGCTGTAGCTTTTTTTCCTGCAGAATTGTGAATAAGTGCAGGTGTTCTATATATGCAGTTGTATCTTTCAAAAAAAGAGCTTTAGAGAAATTAATTACATGTCAGAGCCTCTGACAGGTCTTTTAAGAATTGTGATACTTTTGAATGAAAACATTATATACTTAAAAAGAAATACCATGTAAATGTCTCCGAGATATTTACAGTCAGTGGAGTAATAGTAGGAGAGGATTCAGCTCTCCCCGTGGCTGGGGGATGCTGAGCACACCATGCTCCTCCTAACCACATCTCCTGCCTGTGCAGGACCTCAGCAACTGCTGCAGAAGCTCAGAGCAGAGTTCAGGGGCAGGAACTGGCTGGGAACAGAACCCAGGCTCTCCCCAAAATGCTGAGCCACCTCTCTGTGCCCTGCATCCCTGAGCAGCCAGCTTCTCTCAGCACCAAGGACATCACACACCCCTCCTGTGCTGACATGGGCAGCTGGACCTCTGTAGAGGACAAGAGCCAGGTGCTTTTCTGCTTGGTTGTTTTTTTCTTGGGTTCTTTTCCCCCTTTTTTCCCCTCTTTAGTCCCACAGCAGGACACAGGACAGAACTTCCCATGGAGAAATTGTGGTGAGGCAGCACCAGAAGCCCCAGCAATGGTCGTTCACTGACCTGAAGGATGCTGTTTTCCTACCAGATTCTGAAATTCCCTGATCCTTTTTATTCCAGGGGTGCCATCTGATCCTTGCTTTTTTCACTATAATTTCATAACTGGAGGATGAAGTGCTCAAAATTTTCACTTGCCAGCAAATGAGGGTGTATTTTAATACTAACAGCACCTCTCTGAGTAAAGCTGTGTTTCTTGTTTACATTTCTACCTAGGTCAAGGGTCTCTGATTTTTGCCCATGAAGAGGAAAAGATGCAGAGTCCCTGAGATTTCCAGATCTGACAGGGTCAGAAAAGTGAAGTTCCTAAGGAAAGGTACGGTGTGAAACCATCCTCCCACTCTGCCCCAGTCCACGGAAGGGATGTTGGACCTGAGGGTTCTGGTTTCAAAGCTGTTTTCCCAGGAAAATCTCACAAGGAAATTGCATCTCCCAACAGTTCCCTGGCCTTCTCCTATCAATGATGGTGAATACGCCAGAGAAAAGCCCAAGTGAAGGGAAAACAGGAAACGAAGAAGGGTTTTGTGGGTCAATCCCAGCAGTGAGACATCTAACACCCTGCAAGAGGGTAAGGCCTGATAGAGCCAATGTTAGCTGAGAATTCAGGTATAAATACAGATAAAAGCCTCCAATTAGGAATAAATCTGGGGGGAAATAAAGTTGGTTTTTTTAAAAAAGGAGCTTGCAGAGAAAACGGAGAACACAAAAACCATGAAAAGAAGAAACAGTTTCAGAACTGGTGTGTTCCCAGAAGGTGCAAAGGATGGATGAGCTGTTAATATTCATAGCAAGCCCCCACTTTTCCTCAGCTGAAAGCAGATGCAGCAATTACTGCAGAGCCCAAGCCCCAACTCCAGTAGACCCCCAGATATGATATTAAGAACAGGCTATTTAAAGCCAGCTCTCAAATAAATGACAGTTTCTGACCTTACTCTGGGAGGACATAAGGTGTGAGTGTTTCAAGACCTGTCACAAACAACTTTACGGCAAAAGGAAGGAAGTGAACAAAATTACAGCCTTCCTGACAAAGCACACGTTAAATACCAAAGGAGCTTTCTCTGTAAATGTATTCTCAGACATCAAGAGCAGCAGTGTATCACAAAGGGAAAAAGGTGGCAATTAAAATCCTGGAGGAGCTGAAACGCATGAGGGAACATCTGAAATGTGGAGGGTTTCAGCATAATGCTGTCCCGGGTTAGGGCAGGCAGAGCTGCCAAAACCAGAGAGGAGAGCTCCAAAATGCAAAGCAAGCAAGGGAAGAGTCAGGGAAGAATCACTGCAGAGAAGGGAAGCTCTGGGGGAATGGAGAACAGAGAGACTGAGGGAATGGAAGGGAAAAGGAAGGGCCAGGGCCACAAAGGAGGGTTGCTGGCCTCAGATGAGCACAGCTCCACTGCACGTCCCCACAGAGAACCGGAGCAAACCTGGATGACTCACATAAGGAAGAATTAAAAATCCCTTTTTACCAAGTGGGCATGAATCTGCACACGGGGCCGGGTAAATATTCCCCTGGGAATGAGGAGGGTGAGGAAGTGCAGGAAGCCAGGTGGACCTCATGAGGGTTTAATGAGTGCACCCAGCTTTGAGGACAAGAAGCATAAAGAGAATTCCTGCCTACCAAGAGCAAGGGGGGATGATTAAGAAGAGTCGCTGGGGTTTTTTTTTTGGTCATCCTCTCATATTTTATAGAAGTGGAAGGAAATGAAGCAATAATTAGTGTCAGCAGCTGCATAGTTTTGAAAAGCACTGGCAAGTGAGGGGGAGATTTTCATCTCCTGAAAATGAGTAAGAACACAAACTTTGGTTTAGCTGTGATGGCCGGAAGTAAAAACATTTCTAATTAATAGAGTCAGAGAATGGCTTGGATTGGAAAGGACCTTAAAGCCCATATCACACCTCCCACTGTCCCAGGGTGCTCCAAGCCTAGTCCAGCCTGGCCTTGGATCCAGGAGCAGCCCCAGCTGCTCTGGGCACCCTGTGCCAGAGCCTGCCCACCCTCACAGGGGAGATTTTCCTCTTCATTCCTAATATGGATCTCCCCTCTGGCAGTTTAATCTCTCCTTTTCCTCTCTGCCTGTCTGGAAAGCCGCTCTCCATCTTTTTTCAAAGCCCTCTATAAGTAGCAAAGATGCCCAAAGAGAGGCCATGATTTTGCTTTTTTTGCCTTTCCTCCTTAAAAGCAACAGGTATTCCAAATGTGTCGTTTTCACTCCATCTCTGGATATAAAGTCAGGATATATCAGAAATGTTAAGGGCCTGGATTTCTGCGAAAATTAGAGTGGAATGATTAAAAACTCCAACTCTCATAAATCTGCAAAGGTTGAAAATTCAGCAGGATTGTGGAGTATTAACCTCACAAAACCACGAGGACTCTCCAAAGCTAATTATACGTCAGTATGCTCTAAAATAACAAAAGCCAATAAAAAATAGTTTGGGATGGAGATTTCTTGATGGGCAGAATTGCTTCATTTAAATGAACTTATTACCCAGAATCTGCTGCTGTATTTATGGATCCATTGACAAACCAGTGTCTGAAAAGCTTAACAAACTCTTCCTGTGAACCTCATCAGGAAATAGGAGAGCCCAAGGTCAAGTACATTAAGATTACAGAAGCTGATGAAGAAAGGGGATGTTTTGGAGTCCCTCACACACTGGGTATTATGAAATAACTCAGCTGAAGAAGGGTGTGTAAAATTTTATTTAGAGATGTGGATTAATGCAGAGCCAAAACAGCACAAAGAGTTAGATTGCACAGGGATATGTCTGAAGAAAAGTCTCAGTCCTAAATTTTGCCATTGCCTCTTTCCCTATGAAGAAATATTCTCTTCCCTGTTAAAAAAAAGAACACCAGATTTAAAAAAAGAAGGAGGAAAAGAGGATTTTTTTTTTCTGTACAAATTTGTAATATATTAAAGTTTGGACTAAGGAGGGTAATTAGGCTGGTGCCGGAGGAGGATGTGAAAGCTCATCAGGATATTTGCAGTAACCCTAGTGGGGTAAACATTTCTCTTTTCTAATATCTTCAAATTAGAAATTTTATAGGAGAAAAAGAAATTTTTACAGATCTCGTTTGTCTCTTATTAGCAATTAGCTGACGTGGACTCTGGATAAAAAGTGTTAATTTCTAAAGTACACATAATTTTCATAAAAGCACAGATAGGAAACCAGCCAACGGAGTGCTTGGCTTAGGCACAGGAAGGAATTGAGCTGGAGCAAGGGGAGGAAGGGCTCATTCCTTCCATGTTTTACACACAGTACTGGTTCAGAGAGCTGCAGCTCCGTTACTACGGGTCATGGAATCTCAGAATTCCAGAATTGTTTGGGTTGTGATGTCTTCTGCAGGCTGACCTGGAACTGAGAGCAGACAGAGCACAAGGATAAAGCAGGGATTTATTTAAAAGCCTCACTGGGCACATCTGGGCAGCACAAGAGCCCAGCTGGGCCACAGCCAAGATGGACCCAAAATGGGCACAGAATGGACAAGTGATCACGAGGGCTCACACTTTTGTAAGTTCTGGTCCATCAGCACATTAGAATCAATTGTCCAATTACAGGTTCAGGTTATGAAGCTCCATCCTTTTTTCTTTTCCTTCTCACTTCACTGTTGCTTTCGTTCTAGGGTCTGAAAGTTGTCCTTGGTATCAGGCTAGAGAAGGAATTGTTTTGTCTGTCTTCTTTTAGAAGAGAGCTCAGTAGCACCAAATATGAAACCTAAAACAACCCACCAAAACAGCCCAGAATCTAAAAAATATAAAAGCTAAAAACTTAAGGCATCAGTTGGAAGGGACTTTGAAGCTTGTCCTTGTTCCCATGAGCAGGGCCATGTGCTAAATCCCAGGCCATCAGCCTTTAGAAACTGAAGACTGCCAGACAAGAGGCAACGGTGAGAAATCCCCCCCAAAAAGGGTGATGTTCCACAGGGATGTGGAAGACAAAATCCCCTTAGACATTATATCCAAGTTTCTAGCCAGATCCTTTGAATATTCCTGAAGAACTCCCAAGTTGCAGAAGGATTTTTCCTTTCTATGTACATATAAATGACTGCGTTGATAGCAGATGGGCCCTTCCATACAATTTCCTTTTTAAACTCCCAACTTCATGCAATTCCTGCATACTCCTTGTGCTTGGAAAGGAGTGCCTGTGCTTGCAGCTCCGGAGCACAAAACTGGGGTTATTTCTGCTCATTTTGTTTTGCTTTTAAAACCTTTATTTACACAAGCAGACAGCAACTCTTAAATACATCATCACCACCATCATTTTTGCCCTGAGACCACCTCGGTGCAGGGGCTCTGCCTGGCAAAGAGAGCCTAAAAGTGAGCTAAGCTTGGGGGAAACATGCAGCACCTTCTGACTTGGGTTTATTTTTCCTGAGTAGTTTCCTACAGCTGACACAGCTGGACCACAGATTTTACAGGTACAACAGCTTCCCAGTCTCATCCTGTGATGTGCATCCGAAGGAGCAAATGCTGCTGACTATAAAGGGAATCAGGGGAGGTAGGAAAAGGAAATGATCAAAACACTTATCACACTGAGAAAAGAACTTATTAGGCCCGATAAGGAGTTGGAATTGATGACAATTATAAGATACCATCCATTTTTAGCTAATAATTCAGAAAATGGATGAATTATTTGAGGAATAATATGTGATCATTTATTTAAAGACTTATACTAATGTATATGCTGGAGGAAGCGGGGCTGAGGTTGGAGGAACACTTTAACACGTTCCTGGATGGTTCTTCCTTTCCACTCAAATGCAGAGATTTAATAGCACTGGACTTAGTTTTAGGGTTACAAGGCCCCTGTGGAAAACATCAAGCCATTTTCCAAGACTGTTTTATACACAACCTACATTTCCTCCGCTTTCCTATTCACATTTAAGAAATCCACCAACATTTTGCCTCTGAGAATTGTTTCCTTTATGCAAAATTCCCAAACAACCCCATCCCCGCTCCACAGGCCTTAGCAGATCACACAATTAGCTGGAAACACAATTAAATCTAAAGCCATGTCTCTTAATTTTACTTGGAAAGATTTTGGGCTGCGCCAAACGTCGGAGCCGATTTCTGAAGGCAAAATCCCACATTAAGAGCGATTGGATCTCCTAAGATATCAGTCCAAATCTCCATCCGTATCCAGGTAACAATCTGGAATGCTGATATTTAAGCGGAGAAATATCTGGACAGCTGCCCCAGCTCCCTGGGAAGCAATGTTTAGTTAAAGTCTTGGATATCACTGAAAGAAGATGTGGAGATGTCACACTGAGGCTGAAGCATTTTTTCAAGTGCTGAATTATTCACCCATGAATCTCAGATGTGAAATCCAAATGCTCCGGTACTGCCCCGGCTTTAGACAATGGCTAATTCCTTTCTGTGCCACTGCAGGGTCTCTTCATCAGCTTTCTTTCATCTATAATCACAGCCAGGTCATGGATTATTAGTCATATTCAGTGCAGAATTCAAGCCCTGCTACACCAATCAGCCAGGCCGGGGCTCCCTCGGCGTTAACGCCGCGGCTCTCGGCCGCGCCGGAGGATCCGGCTGCTCCTGGCACGGCCTCACAGGGCACAGAGAGGGACAACTGCAGCAGCCATTTGCCCAGGCCAAGAGGGATGAAGCCCTGAGCTTCAGGGAAAGGACACAGAACAACCTGGGGCTGCCAGAGATCTGCCCCAACATCCCACCTGCAGCATCGGGCACGGCACAGGGGAGCACAAATCAAGGCACATCTTGGGCTGGAAAGGATCATAAAGATAAGCTCATCCCACCCCCTGCCATGGGCAGAGGGATATACTCCATCATCCCAGGCTGCTCCAAGCCCCAGTGTCCAGCCTGGCCTTGGTTATTTCCAGGGATCCAGGGGCAGCCCCAGCTGCTCTGGGCACCCTGTGCCAGGGCCTGCCCACCCTCCCAGGGAACAATTCCTGCCCAATATCCCATCCAGCCCTGCCCTCTGGCACTGGGAAGCCATTCCTCCGTGTCCTACCACTGCAGTCTCTTTTCCCCAGTCCCTCTCCAGCTCTCCCAGAGCCCATTTCAGCCCTGGAAGGGGCTCTGGGGTTTCCCTGGAGCCTTCCCTTCTGCAGGTGAGCACCCCCAGCTCTGCCAAGCTGGCTCCAAAGCAGAAGAAGACAACATGTTTCCCCTCCATTTGAATGTACTGGGAAGAAAAAAATCATAAAGACAGGCATTTTATCAGCCTTTGCTGGAGGTGTTACTTTGCATATCAAGCCATGAGGATGCAATTGTTTCATTAGGACTTCGCTGGTGTTTGTAACGTTTAATGAGTCTTGGAGAACAGAGGAAGAAAATACTACAGGCACTGCCGCAGCCAAGATAAATAGGTAAACATCCCCTGCCTGACATCAGTTAATGCATCACAGCTCTGCTCACTTAGGGCAGCCACGAGATCAATTCTTCAGTAAAAATAAAAAACTCGTATCCAAATCCGCGCTCACGACACGAGCGAGGCAAGGGACGACGTGACAGGAGGGAAACTTCAGCTTGGCTGGATGCTCCTGGCCCCTCTTTGTCTCGCCCTCATGCCAAGCCCTGCCGAGGGCTCTGCTTTCCACAAAATAAGGGTTTTGTCAGTTTTACTCAAAATAAACAATCTGGCTTTTTAAAAACTTTCTCAGGAGTCAGCAGTGATGTGTTCCCAGCCTCTCAAGGACACTTCATTGTCAGCTCCAAAGGACCCCAGATAAATTGAGAGCAATGATGGAGCTGCTAAGAAAAAGCAAAGCCAAACAAAAACCCAGCTTCTCTTTAGCAAAGCTAAAAAACATTTTACATCACTTCAAATCCCATCTTATTTCTGGCTGTACTTCTGAGCCTCCCACTGTAAAGAGTAAGATCTCAGCAAAGTCAAAACCCAAGCGAACCCAGATTAATAAATGCCAGCTGAAGGATGAATTCATGGTTTTGTACCCATTTCCCTGGAAAACCAAGGCCAGATAACGCACAGGATGCATCTTGACGTTTTCTCCTTGAGCGGGCTTTGCTCGTGTTCCCTCTGTCACCCACCTGTGTCACCCTGACCCTCAAACACACAACAAGAATTAAGGGATGACCACCCTTGTGGGGGTCCTGGCTACAGGTTTGCCCAAGGGGCAGCACACCTCAGTTTCCAAAGGAAAGACGGATGTGACCAATGGCACCCAGAGCTCCCCAACCCAAAATCTCCACCCCCCAAACAGAACATTGGCTGATATTCCTCCTGGAGCCCTGCAAAGCAAGGAGAAGGGAAATACAAAGGCAAGTGGAGCCCATGGGCTCTGGCTTGGCAGCAGGAACACCATCAGGGAGGAGCAGTGTCATGGATGAGCACGGTGCCACCTGCACCCTGTGGTGCTCCAGCTCCAGCAGCTGCTGCCAACGCTGCTGGCCCGAGCCGGCCAAAATCCAGCAAATTCCACCCTCAAAGTACACACCAGTGGGTGACCGGGGTGCCCAATTATTATCTAAAAGAGGAGAAAGTCACTCCTCTTCTAAACCTCACCTCTAAACCTCCTAAATCCAGCCCTGCTGCTGGGATCAAAGGAGGTGGGAAGGGCACGACCTTTGCATCCCGTGGCAGTACAAGGAGACGCAGCCACCTCCAAGGGATTTAACAAAATCATTCATTCCTTCATTCCTTTTTAGCCTCAACAGTCTTGTCCTCACTCTGCAGTTAGAAGGGGTGCAAGGCAGGAGCTTGGGGATCCTGCACGTCACAGAGGCACCTCGAATCTTTAGAAACCTTTCAGGGCTTTTTTGGGCAGCAGCCGTCGATTCTGCAGCAGCTCCCGTCTATTTTGGGCTCAAATTGATTGGCAATTTTGAAGAACGCGCTGCAAATTGCTCTGCTAATCACAGCAACTCCAGCCATGGAACTGTATTAAAATAACATCAGTGCTGAGACACAAAGCCGAGATCAGCCAGGGAATGCTGAGCTGAGGTTGCCCGCTCTGGAGCCATCATCTTGCCTGCCTGGAATGCTGCAGCCTCCCCAGTTTTCCTCTGCTCCACAGTGATTCCAGATTCCAGATGGCTGCTTGCATCAATTCAACAATAACAACACTTAGGGTTTCAGTATTTTCAGAAAAGCAAGTGGTTTTGTGGTGGCCATGGCCCTTCCCGGGCTGCAGGTGCCTGCCCAATGCCACCCACACTGGCACACACGGATCACGCTGCAGCTCTGCCCCTCTGACATGCTGGGAAAGGCCATTCATCCAGCTGAAAAATAAGGTATCTCTCCCAGGAAATATCGACAGACACAAAAGAAGATTTAAAATTCCTTTTATGTTTTAGTGGAGACAGGGAGAGGCAGGGCTTTGTGACAAGTGGGGAAAGTGTCTGCCCCAAGCACGTGGGTGCTGCTGTCTGACCTCAAACCCTGCTCAGCTCTGCCTTCTCCCAGCTCTGAACCAACAGAGGAACATCCTCTGTGTCCTGACAGCCTGCAAGGAGAGTCTATGCCTCCATCCTCTGAGATGAAAAGGGATGGATCCCTCCCTTCTGCACCACAGGTGAGATCCCAACACCTCCCATCATGGTCTGGAGAACTTGGGGCATCAACTCCCACTCCAAGACAAGGAATCTTCCATCATGGAGACACAATGAGATGTGCTGTCTTATTTTCCAACTCATCATTTCAGATTTCTAACGAGATAAAATTAAAACTTTCAGTTAAATAAACTAAACATCACCCTTCAAACTCCAAGCAGGGACACCCAAGGCTGCTCCTGGTCACTGCCATGGCTCAGCCAGTGGTGTTTGGATTCAGTGTGAGGTGCAGAGGGCAGGATCCTGCCTGGGAAGGGGCTGTGCTGCATCCACGTGGCACAGACACCAGCAGTGTGGGGGAGCCAGCTCCTCAGGAGATGTGGCTCAAAAACCCTCTGGCAGAAAAACCAGTGTCCCGTGTGCAGAAGGGCGTTCCCACCACTGACCATCCCAAAACACCACCACAGAGGGAAGGGGAACAATGCCCTCCCTGCTGCCTGGCAAACACAGAGGTGGAGATGGAAGGATGAATCACCCAGCTCCCCCTTCCACCATTTCCCTTCCACCTCCACAGTCCAGGGAATCAGAGCCCATCGCCAAGTTCAAGAACACATTTAATGCAGATCTATTCACTTCGAGGAGTGTCTGCACAATGGAGAGCTTTCCCCTTCAAAAATTATTCCAAACTGCACGCTTGCTTTGCACTCTTCTGCATCTTAACATTTAAAAAATACAGTGTACTTGCAACTAAGACACATGTTGTATAAACCACAGCCTGTTCTAAAAAGTAGATTTCACAAAGACTTGCCATGGTACAGGGACAAGGACCACTTGTTGATAAATTACTTTCACTCCGAGAGTGGAAAAGTCATATTTGTACACACCGTAAGTGGTGCTATTATTGAGCAATTTGATGGAAGTCCAGCAAAACACGTTGTGCAGGTTTTCATTTAACCTCATTTAAATCAAATTAACCAACAGGGATGGTGTCTAGGGACAAAGCAGAGTCCTGTACGTAAATGAACAAAATGTATCACTGAGTGCCACATCCAGTCTTTCCTTAAACCTCTCCAGGGATGGGGACTCCACCACCTCCCTGGGCAGCCCCTGCCAATTTCTAATCACCCTGACTGTAAATAATTTTTTCTTAATGTCCAACCTGAACCAGATGAGCTTGGAGCTTGGAACCAGACAAGCTTTACAGACCCCCCCAACCCAAATCACTCTGTGATTCCCTGATTTGCTGATGGAAAGATTTGGTACCACTGCAAGAGGGATGTGCATTAAAAAAAAGGAAATAATAACAAAATCCCTCTGACCATAAAGCCAGTGTGGGAACAGAGCTGGAAGTAAAGATATTCAAACCCACAAGAGGCTTTTAGAGTCAGGGTAAAAAGTGCATGGGGTAACTGCTGCCCAGGGAAAAGAGCCTGGGGTTTGCTCATCCTGAGCCCCAGGGATCCATGCTGGGAAAATGCCACATCCACCCCAAAATGAGGACGTTCATTTGGAAGATTTAGACTCCTGAAAATTAGCGCAGAGCTCCAGATCACAGAGATAACAGGCTGCCTAAAACTGACCTGGGATTTCATTAGAGCTGATAATGGTGGGAAAAAACCCTTCCCAAATGTGCATTACAAATTCAGTCTGTAGAAGCTCTTTCAAAGGTAGCTCGGTTAAAGCAAACGATGTGCAGGCATTTGATTTGCAGAAAATCAGGGATTCTGCCTCTGGGAGCAGTGGCAGGAGCAGCAGCTGGTGGGCATGGAAGCTGCAGGGAAAGTGGGGATGAGCCTTTGCTGGGAGGGACAGGGAGGAACCAAAATCTTTGTCCTGGTCCTGGACCTCTGGTGAACTCTACCTGCAAAATCCCAAAGCAGAATTGATCAAATCTCGTCTTTGCTGAAGAAAATATAGCTGGAACATGGGAGTTTGTGAACTCCAGCAGGGGGGTTGACCATGGTGGGACGAAGAGTGGTGGGCAGTGGGCAGAGATGTGGTCACATGCAAAGAAGTCACCATCATGCAGCCCTTCTGCTGATGGAGATATTCTCCTGACTGAAGAGTGGGAAAGTGCCCTGGAGACGCTGACACAGACTCACAGAAGAATAAAATGGTTTGGATTGGAAGGGAGCTTAAAGCTCATCCCATTCCACCCCCTGCCATGGGCAGAGACACCTTCCACCATCCCAGGCTGCTCCAAGCCCTGTCCAGCCTGGCCTGGAACATTTCCAGGGATCCTGAGAGGCAGTCCCAGCTGCTCTGGGGGCCAGGGCCTGTTCCCTAGGGAAAAATTCCTGCCCAGTATCACATCCAGCCCTGCCCTCTGGCAGTGGAACCCATTCCCTGTGTCCTGTCCCTCCAGCCCTTTCCCAATTCCCTCTCCAGCTCTCCTGGAGCCCACTTAGGCACTGCAAGGGGCTCTGGGGTCTCCCTGAGCCTCTCCTCACAGGGTAAGAATTACATCACTTCCATCACTTTTTTGGCCTCCTCTGGACTCGCTCCAGCAGCTCCATGGCCTTGCTGTGCTGGGGACTCCAGAGCTGGGGTCTCACCTGAGCCACCACTGTGAAATACCCATCCTCTGTCTTAGCAAGAGAGACAAGAGCAACAACCCACTGAACAACCTCCAGAGCAATGCATAAATTAAGTTCTAAACCAGTCCTCTAGCTGTGCCCATGGCTCTTGTTTAAGGAAAAGGCATTAGCACAGCATCTTAAAGTCACTTAGAGGATTCCCGGATACTACCCTGGCGAGGTGACGCCGCGACTGGTGCTGCAGGCAGAGTCTGTTTCCCACCCTGGATCTTAAAAACGGGGCTTGGCATGGCCAGGAGTATTTAAAGGGCAGGGGACAGGCTGCTCTCCCAGCAGGACAGGGCCTGCAGCAATCCAAAGCCATGGCTTTTGGCTGGCCACGCTGGAGAGGTTAATGGGGAAGGTGCCGGATGGCGTCTCCCAGCCTGTTTGCTAAACCCACATGATATCCCTGCTAAAAACCTCTGAGCAGGAGCTGATAAATGGGCTGTGCTGAGCTAAGGGCTGCACAGCTCACGCTGCACCCCAAGAAATGTGAGTGGTTTCAGAAAGAGCCAATTTAGCCTGGGCACGGCGAGGTGGAAGCTGTCACTGTGAGAACAGGAGCTGTCAGCTCGGCCGGCCCCTGGCGCCGGTTCCGAGGGTTTGGGATCTGCTCTGAAAGGTTTATTTGCAAGTCTGTCGATATTTAAACAATATTTTGGGCTTGGAGTGAGTCCAGAGAAGGGAAAGGAGCTGGGGAAGGGGCTCAGCCTGGAGCAAAGGAGGCTCAGGGGGAATTTCTGGCTCTGCCCAGGAGGGGACAGCCCCAGGTCGGGCTCTGCTCCCAGGGAACAGGGACAGGAGGAGAGGGAAAGCCTCAGGCTGGGCCAGGGGAGCTCAGGGTGGATACTGGGGAAATTCCTTCACCCAAAGGGCTGTGCAGCCCTGGCACAGGCTGTCCAGAGGTTTTACATCCCCATTCCTGGAGGGATGTAAAAGCCATGTGGATGTGGCACCTGGGGACAGGGGTGAGTGGTGGCCTTGGCAGTGCTGGGGGAATGGTTGGAGCTGACAGACTCAGAGGGATTTTCCAGCCTGAATGAGTCTGTGATTCCATGACTGTGTAGGAAAACCAGAGCTCTTCCAGGGCAAACAGCAACCTTAGAGCTACAGCCTGCCTCACCCCTAGTTTTAAACAATTTGTGGGATGGATTTAGGGCTTCTGCTTTGGGTTCATCCTCACCTGAAAAACACAAAGGTCTTGCCAGAGGAGTGACTTACCCCAGCAAGAATTAAGTGCTGTAGAAAAGAAGCAATTAAACCACTCACAGTGATTCAGTCCATAAAACATTTTCAGTGCTATTTTTCTGGGAATAACTTGCTAGAAATGACAGACCCCACTTATTGGTAATGGGTTTTGGAAGAGGTGGGAATCCCCTGGGACAAGACACCCAGGCATCCTGTAGTGCTCTGATTCTGCATCCAAGCCCAGCCAGGGCCCACTCCTCCTTGATGATCTTTCCAATTAATGATCCTACGAAAATCACAGACCCAAGAAAGCAAGGGAGCCACTGAAAAGCACAGCTCAAGGTTCACATCAACTGAAGACATCGCTAAAATCTGAGAATATAAAACATTTCCTGGCCTTTTTTTCTTTAACAGAGAGGCCTGTACCAAGGAGATAACCCATCACAAACTGCTCTGGTACCTGAAGTGGCCCAGGGAAGAGGGGCCAGGCTGGGGGTGCAGAGGATGCTCCCCAGCCCAGGGGCAGGGAGCTGCCACCCAAACACCAGGACAACCAACCAGGGTGGGGAGGATCTGTGCAAAAAAAGTCTCCCAGAGGTGCTTTTGGCCCCCACCCACCTTTCAGCTCCACACTGTTGCTCCAGGAGCAGCCAGGCTCTCTCAGGAGCCCTCCCCACACCGTCAGCCCCCGGCCAGGCAGAAAATTGGGAAATTTCCACGTGCAAGCCCTGCAAGGTTTATCCAGTCAGTTCCGTGCCTCAGTCTGCCAGATGACAAACGTCCTTGGCTCCCATTTACTTCAAGTTGTGCTGAGAGCCTTTCAGAAATTAAACCTCTTTATTCCGAGGTAAATGACGTGTGTTTTGCTGCACAATCTCGTTCCCTATTATCCCCCGTGCCCAGCACTGAATGCAGGTGTCACAGATGGTGCAACTCCATCCCACTAAAAGGTTTTTGCCCTCCTTTCTTGGAGCCAGGAATATTTTCTCTCAATAGCAAGCAGATCTCTGGGTTGAATTAGCTCAGTTGTGTCAGATCACTGATGCAAGTCCCTGTCTACCAGCACAGATTTCTCTTACTGTTGCTTCTCCTGGCATGGATCTGCCAATATTTCATTAGCAGATCCCTGATATCTGTTCTTTGGATAACGACAGCTCTTCTCACTCTTTGGGCCTGATTGTGGGAGGGAGGTGAAGCACCAGGGAATTTCTGCTCGAGTATAAAAGGCTGTGATCAATTTGGAACTCAAAGTACTTCCATGGGTTTTTCACCTCAGTTAACAATCCAGCAGCACTGCAGAGGGAAAAGATTTTAAATGATCTAAATTTAGTGCTTCCAGCTCACCCTGTGTGATCAGCTCTGACTGTTTGGTGTCTTTCCCAATGCTTGAGCTCCTGGAGTTGAGACCTGACAGTCTCACCTGAACCATAGCCTGTGCCTGGCCCACCAAACTGCAAAGAAATGCTTGAAAATATGAACCAAGTGTGACTTAAAAGCTCAAAAACCCAGCACACACATAAAAGAAATCAGGATTTACTTTTTAAATCGCATGGTTTAAGCCAGTCTCACAATTTCTGAGCATTTAAGGATTCACCAGGTTCTTTATCTTTTACCATTTATCCAGTCTGTCCATGCTTTTTCCCCTGAGTCCACCCTTACACATTCACAGTTGCTGCTCTGATTTACCTGCATGATGTCACCATTGCATTAACCGGTGTTGATTTGCTTGGAACTGCATTGCTCCCCTCTTTTTACAGAGGTTCAAAAAAACCAAAAATCCAGTTCTGAATGGCAAAATAAATTAGACTTAAAAGAGCTTGCAAAGAGCAATGTGTTTGGTACCAATTCCCCACCCAAGGTCCCTTTAACAGGCACGAGCACCTTCTCACGTGACGAAGTAAAGAAAAACCAGAGATGTACAAGAGATTTGTCTTGAAAATCTTACAACATGTAGATGCATATCCATAAAAATATTCCCCAGCAAGTTAGAATCTACTTTTTAAAACCACAGCCCTAAAATGGCTCAATGGATGAAAACCACTTTTGGTTTTCTGTTATTTTTTGATGTGTTTTATTTTTTTTTTTTTATTTTTTTTTTTTTTAAATTGCATCTGGGCTGACAGCTTGAACACTGAGCTGCAGCCTGTGAGACAGAAATACCAACTCGCTCGTACCAGCAGTGCTGCTCCCAGTCGCTGTAATGATCTTAATCAAAGAGTATTGTGACAAAAAAAGGGATTCTGGTTTGCCTGCCTTTGGCATATCCTAAATATCAGTGTCCACACTGCACATGATGCAGCTGGAAAAGAGAGATTCCCTCTACATAGAGTCGCAGGATGGTTTGGACTGGAAGGGACCTCAAAGATCATTTTGTTCCACCCCTCCCACCATGGCAGGGACCCCTCCCACCATCCCAGGCTGCTCCAACCCTGACCACCCTGGCCTTGGGCACTGCCAGGGATCCAGGGGCAGCTCCAGCTGCTCTGGCTTCACCTCCCACACAAGGAAGGATTTCTCCCTAATATCCCATCCAGCCCTGCCCTCTGGCACTGGGAAGCCATTCCCTGTGTCTCCAGTCCCTCTCCAGCTCTCCTGGAGCCCCCTTAGGCCCTGGAAAGGGCTGTAATGCCCCCCTGGAGCCTTCTCCTCTCCAGGCTGGCTCCAGAGCAGAGGGTCCATGTGTGGCAGGCTCAGTGGTCCCACAAGTCCAGGCTATCCTCTGTGCCCCAAAGCCAGCAGGAAGCCAAGGGGAGCAATGCTGCCTCTTGCCCTTCCCCTCCTGCCATCCCTGCTCTAGAACTGCTGCCAGGAGAAAGGGCTGCCCTGGGCAAAGGAGATGTCAAATATCCCATAACACCCCCTGCCCTCGTGTCTTCCAGAGCCAGGGGTTGGGTGACCAGGGGGGATTCCTGAGCTGTGTCACACCAAACACCAGCAACTCCACCAGCACCTTATATATTACATATATGTTACTGTGACGTAGATAGGAACACACAGCAACACACACAGCAGGGGTTCAGGCAGAGAAGAACAAAGGAAGTCTCCAGTTTATTGTTGACCTCGTATCTCTCAGTTTATGGACAGTGATCAGAGATTGGACAGAGAAGTTCCCACCTCTCCATCTCCACTGCTCACTTGAGAAGTCCATCAGGTGAGATCTTTTACAAAGGAACGCAAACATGATTCTTGTTTATCTTACAATTCATGAGAACTGACTCCACTATACTAAAACAAATCAGAAGGCTGATTTTCAGGGACAACATATATATATATATATATTATATATGTAATATACATATAATGGATATGTATATGCAAGAGCATCTCAGCAGGGATGAGCCACCTAAACAGCATTTCAGGAACCAAAGCAACAACCCTTGGATGCTGCTGCTGGTACCTCATGATGTTGTTAATCACTCAATCTCACCTGTGAAGCCAGGTTTAACAGAACAGCCACCTGTGCCGATCTCAGCTTGCCAGATCCCTGCCATCACCTGCCCTGCTGGATCCCTGGGCAGGATCCAGCCTTGCACTGCTCAGAGCCCCACAGGAGCCATTTCACCCCTGCTGGGACAATGTCACGCTCTAATCTGTGGCAGAGCACAACAGGTGCTACAACACAGGCAGGGAAATGTGAGGAGGAGAGTAACTCCAACAGGAACAAACGCCTGGATAGGCAAGAGAGACACTCTGTTAAAATCCTGTGCCTGTTCCAAGGGAAGCAAACGAGGTGAGGAAGCAAACACGGCGCTCCTGCCTCCCACCGAGCACCAGATGCAGAACTAGGTCGTGCAAGTCCAGGTAATGAAAGCACAATGTGCAGTGCTACTCCTGCCACACACAGCCCCACGTGGCCAGGGAGCTGCTGGGTGCAGGCAGGCTGTGTCTGGCTTTGCCTCTGCCAGGTAGGCTGGGGAGGAAGAGCTGCACTGCCGTGTCTCCCGTGGGTGACAGCGCTGTCGCAGAAAATGTTTAAAAACCTTACAAGCCCCTGGGGATCTGTGCCACTGGGAAAAAGCAGGAGGAAAGGGGGTTTGAAGGCAGCCCAAGAGCCAGCAGTCTGGAATCTGGGCTTGAACCAATGGAGAAACCAGAGGAGAACCACAGGATCATCAAGGCTGGAAAATGACCTCCAAGATCACCAAGTCCTGCCCTTGCTTGGACACCACCATGACAAATAAAGAACATCATGAAGTGCCACAAACACATGCATTTTGGACACTTTCAGAGATGGGGACTCCACCACTGCCCTGGGCAGCCTGGTCCAATGATTAACCACTCTTACAGTGAAGAAATTTCCCCCAATATCCAACCTGACCCTCCCCTGGCCCAGCCTGAGGCCGTTCCCTCCCTTCCTGTCCCTGTTCCCTGGGAGCAGAGCCTGACCTGGGGCTGTCCCTCCTCTCAGGAGTTGTGCAGAGCCAGAAGGTTCCCCCTGAGCATCCTTTGCTCCAGGCTGAGCCCCTTTCCCAGCTCCCTCAGTCCCCCCTGGTGCTCCAGCCCTTCCCCAGCTCTGTTCCCCTCTCTCCAGCCCCTCCATGCCCTTCTTGTCCTGAGGAGAGGAGCCGTGGCAGAGGCGCTTTGTCCTGAAAAGCCTGGAACGCCGATGCTAATAATAACAACCTCCAAAAGCCTGACTGTATTTATCCCGGGAAAAACAAAGAGTGAGCATCTGTCACCAGCCCCTGCTTGCCAAGATGCAGCTTCCAAAGTATTCCATGGAGTCCAGATTGGCAACCGTGGGCCAGGCTGGCCGGAGCAGCCCAAGCCCATGAGCCACACGTGTGTCACCGGGCTGGACACGGCCCCTGTGTCCCCAGCACCTCCTCTGCCAAAGGTGGAGCTTCCCCTCGGGGTCTCCAAACCATCCATGAGTCCAGGGATGCTGTGGCTGGGATCACGAGTCCCAACTCCAGCTGCTTGGGCCTGTTTCTCTAAAGTTGTTTTTCACCAGGAAGAGCCTGTCTCAGCTCCACAAAGGCATTCCCAGAGTCCTGCTGGAGAACCCATGATGAAAAGCAGGAGAAATCACAGAAATTCAGCACATGGTGTTAGATCATAACAACACCTCTGTGGCTCCTGGGCAGTGTCTGTCACCTGTTCCATGGGCTGGTGACAGAATGGCCGAGTTTGCAGAAAATCCACCTTGGATTTCCTCCCTACCAAGCCACAAACTCTTCTCCATCACTTCCCCATTTTCTACTGCTGTCTGCAGAGCTGACACACACCTGGTATGGACCAAGGGTGATTTTCCTTCTGGGTGTTACTACTAAAATAATCACCACTGGCTGCAGCACTACTGCAAACAAACAACATTTGCATTTCACTCCACAGAAGTGGCCTTGCTAGGCAGGAACATTCCTACCTGTGTTTTGGGGAAGCAGTGCACAAATATAAATAGGAATAAATGTTCACATGGAAACACAAGTAGATTTACGTGCAGCTTCAGGCCTAAGAAAAGCACAACAAAGATACGAGCAAAATAAACATTTCCTCTTTATTAGTTTCAATTAAAGAGCTATTTTGTTTGAACTTCCCTCTTCTGTGTTTAAGCTGCACCAAATTTGCATCATTGTTTGAAGCCATAAAATCAGAGACTCGTGGAATTGCTCAGGAAGGAAAAGCCCTCTAAGATCTTGGAGTCCAACCATTCCCACAGCACTGCCAAGGCCACCACTACCCTGTGTCCCCAGGTGCCACATTTTAAATCCCTTCAGGGACGATGGTTCCACCAGTGCCCTGGACAGCTCAGGCCAGGGCTGCACAGCCCCTGCAGTGAAGAGTTTTCCCCAGTATCCACCCTGAGGCTCCCCTGGCCCAGCCTGAGGCTGTTCCCTCTCCTCCTGTCCCTGTTCCCTGGGAGCAGAGCCTGACCTGGGGCTGTCCCCTCCTGTCAGGAGTTGTGCAGAGCCAGGAATTCCCCTGAGCCTCCTCCAGGCTGAGCCCCTTCCCAGCTCCCTCAGCTATGAGTGGGAAAGAAATCACTGGAAAAGCAACCAAACTTGGGAGTGGGACTGGCAGCTATTCACTGTCCACACCCATCAGTGGTGCAAAGAGAAGTGAATTTAAAATTCTTTTTATTTAAACAGTGTGATGCCATAGTGGCCATGCTGAGCAGAGATGGGGAGGAGCTGACAAAATTCCCCCCCAAAATTCCCTCTTTCCACCATGTGCTGGGCAAAGCACAAGGCTCACTGGAGCTACCCCTGTGGCTAAAGATCCTGATGTTAAAGCAGGAGGCAGCACTGCCCTGCACTCCCTGACCCTCAGACAGACAGGGATCACTGCTCACTACCCCAGGGCTCAGCAACACATCTGCCAAGATGAGGTTCTGCCAACAGGGAAACACCAGGACTGGTGGTGATAATGACAATGATGAGGAGGGAAAAGAATAGGGATGATGAGGATAATAGCAATAATAACAGTCATAATAATAATTACTCCATTACATCCTTAAGGTGTCATTAATTTTATGCAACTTCTAAATACATAATATAAATAAATACGTAATAGATATACAGTATGTACTATATACAAATATAAAATGCATAAATATATGTATAATATAATATTCAAAATCATTTTAATTTTAAAAGCTCCACACACACAAGTGACTAACTAAGTAAATAAATTTGCAGTGGTGCCTCAAATGGTGCCTTTTTGGCCAGGAAGGGATGGCTGCACCCAGGGGTGAGGGGCTGCAGATGTGTGCAGTGTGTCCCAGGGGCTGGGGGACTCAGAGGGATCCAGCAGGGCTGGCTCTGGCACATCCAGGCCCTCTGCCTGCTGGCAGAACTGGGGCCAGGATCCAAACCCATGCCTGTCCTTCTGCCAGCCCCCAGTACTCTGCTGAGAGTGGAATCACTGAGCTCTCGCTGCTAAAAAGCCCCTTTGAACATGCTGGAGTGTCTTACATAAGATGGCAATAAACTGGCACCAAAAAAGAAAGCAAGTAATTACACTACTGCCTTGTAAGCTTTGATTCTGTGCTGTTTGGGAACAATCTGAGAATTTTTTTTTTTTTTTGTTAGGCTTATGAGAATAATGCCGAGGACAGCAAAGGTTTGGAGGTGGGGTGTCCAGCTTTCAAGCTCCCATGTAAAACGCAGGTTTCCTTAGAATTTCACAGCCTGACAGGCATGACCAAGGAGAAGCAGGAGACATTTCTGCCCTCTCCTAGCATCTTATGTATTATTCCTTAAAAACTAAAAAGTAAAAAAGGAAAAGAAAAGAAAAACTTTCAGAGAAACGTGGTACCTTTATTCCCTTGTGTTGTTTAAACTGTTTTTCAGGGCACTACACAATGAGCTTTCTTCAGGAAGTAGAACAGTAGCTTTTCCTCAGACCTTTTCCTCAGACAGTAAAGCACTTACAGCCTCAGTGCCTTGAGAAGGTGGTGGATAAAATAAAAAAAAAAAGGAGAAGAAGCTAAAAGGAAGAAAGAATGAATGGGGAACTTGAATCAGGAAGAAAGAGACGGGGGGAAAAAAAGAAGGAACAGGCATCAAATGCAGGGATAATTGCAAAGCACCACCACACTTCTGGCCAGGGAAAAAAAGGAATTGTAGATGAATCGTGAGTATGACAAAGAATCCCTTCAACAAGTTGTCTTTTATCACAACCTTGCTGCTCTACAGCTACGCTGCAACCAGGAGAAATTGCATCATGTCAACAGCAAGTTTATAGAGATAAACTGACTGGAGCAGGGGAAAGATGCTGCAGTCGCTTGTGCTTCCCTGCCAGGCTCCAATGAATTCCCTGAGAACAGCACACACAGGGCATGAGAACCAAAACACACCCCTGAAAGGGGCAGCTCCAAAATATCCCTGGGGGCAACCTCCTAAAAATCATCCCAACCAAACCCCCAGCTGTGAGCAGGGGTGAGCATCTTTCACTAGATTGGGTTGCTCAAAGCCCTGACCTTTTGCTGAGGTTTAGACTGGATTTTAGGAGAAATTTCTTTGCCCAAAGGGCTGTCCAGCCTGGCCCAGCTGCCCAGGGCAGTGGAGGAGTGCCCATCCCTGGAGGGATTTGCCACCTGTGGATGTGGCACCTGGGGCCAGGGGCCAGTGGTGGCCTTGGCGGTGCTGAGGGAGTGGCTGGACTCATCTGAGAGGGCTTTTCCACCCTGAGCAATCCTTTGAGTCTATTGTGTGATCCCAGCCCCTCTGTGATCCTTCCCCAAAGCACCGAGGGCTTCTCCTGCCTCCTTCCCTGGCTCCATGCCCTGCTCTCCGGCCTCTCCCCTCCACCCCAGCCCCCAGAACGGCTGCTGGCTTAAATGCAAATAGTGCACATGCAGGCACAGGAGCTTTTTTTAAATTCTGAAAGCTGAGACTTCTAAGTTTATCTCAGAAGGACACTGGAAAGATGAATAGAGAGAAATTATGCAGAGAAAGAGAAAATATTCAAAGAGTGGAATTATGTATGCATAATTGCCTGGCTCCCTGGGGTGCACGGGCGAGTACACCAAGTCACTTTGTGAAATCATTCCCCACAACTCCTGTATCCTAATTATAGTGCAGTAAGTGGGGAGAAGCTAATTTTTAAACAGTCCTGATGGGGTAACTGGAAGAACCGTAAGGATGCTGTTTAACCCCTTGCCTACTGAGAGGCTTCAAGGAGAGAAGCCAACACAGGAGGAACAAATGAAATGCTGGTGAAGCCAAAGCATGGTTCTCTGTGATTTAAAGGTGGCCAGCAGGAGAACCAAGCAAGCACAAACCTTCAGGTTACTGGAGAAAAAAAAGGGCAGACCTGAAGAAATAAGCCAAAATTAAAAAAAAAAAAAAACAACACCAGTAAACATGACCTCTGCCCAGATTTCAAAGGAGACTGGAGGCAGCATTGTGGTGTCTCTGTGTCCCTCTGCCCTGCACAGCAAATTCTCAGCCAAAAGCTTTTATAAGTCCTAAGTATGCTTGTGCAGGAACTTCTTCATCCATGCAGAAAATGCAACCACAGCTGCCTGGTACCTCAGCACACTCCCCAGAGCAGCATGAGTACCTGCAGCAAGAAGAGCCCTATTTACTGCTCCCTGGAATCCTGGCTGCCACGGGAAGAACCTGGTTCCAGCAGGGATCCAGAACCTTATGAACCACTCACAGGTCACAGACTTCCATGAGACAGCAAGAAAGGACAAAACTGGGTGGTTTTCTGCATTATCCGTGCAATGCTCAAACTGGATTTCTTCACAGGAAAATCAGAGGCAGTGCAGAACATCCCTGCCCTCCAGGTGTGCCAGGGGAGGTTTAGGTTGGATACCAGGGAAAATTTCTTCCCCCAAAGGGCTGTGGAGTGCCCATCCCTGGAGGGATTTAAAGCCATGTGGATGTGGCACTTGGGGACACGGGTCAGAGGTGGCCTTGGCAGTGCTGGAGGAATGGCTGGACTCAAAGATCTTAAATAACCAAAATAATTCCACGATCCCACCCATGCTCTCACACTGCCCTGTGAGTTCAGCTAATGCAGAAATCAGCCATCAAAGGCCTTTTATTCTCACCATGCTCAAGTTTAAGCCAACCAAAAAAAACACTCCTGGAAGTCCTTAAACTCAGATATTCTGACTAAATTCCCTTTAAATTTCTCAGCCTGGTAATGTTTGTTCTCGTTCATTCCAAACCCCTTCAAATGTTCCAATTAGCATTGTTTTTCCCCTATCAGAACAGATGCAGGCACACAGTATTAAAAAAAGGAGGAAAAAAAAAAAAAAAAAAAAAAAAAAGAGCTAAAATACACCATTTACCCATCCTAGATAGACAAAGACTGATTTTGTCCCTCAGCCATGCCTTGCACAATACCACTAAAAGCATGAAAACACCACTTAGGACTCCCAGGGACGCAGCACATGCGCGGGGCTGCGGCTGCTGCAGCCCTCTGCGTGCAAAACACCTGGACTCCAACATCTGCTGCCAAGAGAGACAGGGGAAAAGCAAAGGCTTTCACTCCAGGTTGCATTATTTTGAATCCCCAGGGTGTTGGGGCTTTTGTATTTCTACCACGACCTTTTGAGGGGAGGGACGCCTGGGGATGGATGCCCCTCAGGGAAGCTCTTAGCCTGGGAAAGGGAGGCAGACGCTTGCAGGGCGCCTCTCTGAGAAAAGACACCTCCAAAATTTTATAGATATCCACAGGATTTAAGACCAGAAGACCATTTAGGAGACCTCCAACAAAAAATAAGCAATTAAATCTCCCCCAGTCACCTCTTTGTTGAGGCCAATTATTTGTTCGTAGGAGAATTTCCAGAAAGTTGTGCTCGACTTTCAGCCTTGATCTCAGATCTCAGCACGTGAAGAACTCTCAGTGAAGTCTTACAAAAGATGGACTCTGCCAAGCCCACATTAATACCTAACCCTCATGCTCAGAAAATTATATATTCTATTCAAATTGAATAGTTTTTTCTTTTTTTTTTGGCCAAAGTAATAGACACAATTTTGCTACTTAATCCTCTCCTATTGTCTCAAGCTCGCTCAAATTACAGGCATTTGAACTGTGATCTGAGCTCCCCTGTGCTTAAGGAACTAATTAGACCAAGGACAGTCAAACTTCCCAACTTCCTGAATACTAAATTCCTTGTCTGGCCAAGACACAGGATGAGCCCTGGGTGGTGTGGGAAGGGGAAGGAGGGAAGAGCAGAAGCAGGTCCCAGGTGGGTGATGGCTCCAGGGACATCCCAGTGCCTCCCTGTCAGATCCAAGGCAGGAGAACAGCTCCACCAGCAGCTGACAAAAAAATCACTACTGAGTGGAAGAGACAGTTCGTGTTTTCTCTATTTCTTTGGAAAGAAATGTTCTGTTCCATCTGAAAAAAAAGAGGAAATCCTGAGACAGAGCCTCAAGACATTGTTCTTTGGGGCACTTGTCCCAGAAGAGCAGATACTGGTTTATAATCTCATTTTGGGGTGGGATTCCATCTCTCTCCTTTCAAACCCTCAAGAGGAGCACTCAGTCTGCCCGAGTTCAGAGGCCCCTCAGGTGAGGGGTTTCAGGCTGTACCTCGTGTCACTCCCTGTCCTGTCCTGTCCTGTCCTGTCCAGCAAGGGCAGGATGACACAGCCAAGCAAACCTCGGCAGATCTGGGGTGGCATCTGGCTGTGGCACACAAGGTCAGCGCTGTAGGCACACACAATTTTTGTCCAAGCAAATTTCCTTCTGTTTTTCTTGGAAGAAGAGAGGGAATTGGGCTCCAGGGGCAATAACATTTCAAAACAGATGTAAAGGAAGAGTTTGAGGATGAGGAGAAGGGCTGGGACCACAACATGTTGGCAGCAGCACTGCACCTCCAGCTCCAATCTGGCCCCAGAGCAGGAGTAAACCAAGGATTTCCTTATAGAAGGTTTATTGCTGAGCCTGGTTTGAGCCTGACACAGGCATCAGCAGCATGGCCACCTCCTGCCTGACAGGGCAACATGAATGACAACACCTAAACAGAAACTGAAATTGCTGTCTGCACTGGAAGGTGGCCCTGTCTGAACTAAAATGTGCAAATAAATTTGCACCATTGGTGTTGGGTTCTCTGTGTGAGCTTCAGGGCTGTCAGTAACACTCATGGAATTGCTTGGGTTGGCAGGGACCTTAAAGAACATCTCATTCCATCCCCCTGCTATGGGCAGGAACACTTCCACTGTCCCAGCGTGCCCAGACGGCCCTGGACCTGCCAGGGATCCAGGGCAGCCACAGCTGCTCTGGGCCAGGGCCTCACCACCATTAACCACACTGATTTCATAAAATCATTATTGTATGTGATATATACAGAAGAAGCCTGTACAGATGTCATGACACAAAAAAATTTCCAGGAGGCAGCAGCACCATGTTTGCCATCAGCAGACAAGGTGGAGGAGTCACAGCAGGCAGAGGGGTCACAGGCTGAGGGCACAATGAGGCTTCACAATGCCAGATGTGTCTGCTGGCCTTTCACACCCTCAGCCCTGCAGACAAGATGTTAGAGAAGAGTTTAGAGAGGATCTGTGGGCATGGAAAATATTCCTGCAGGAGCTTGTTCAAACTGCTTTCAGTGTAACACAAGAGGAAACTTGCAAGCATTGGGAAGACCCAGTCAGGATATCCCCCAGGACATGCAAGGGGTGCTCCAGAGAGACTGCAGGACCAAGAGCTCCTGGGCAAGGGCAGGAATCCTAGGAGAAGACTGAGTTCAGGCAGATTTCCACAAGGATTTGTAACCTGTCTGAGAGGGTGCCAGAGGACTGAGGCTTAGCTGGGTCCTGTCACCTCCTGGAGGGAGATGATGCCGTGGGGCTGGGCCCTCCACAATGGGGACAGTCTGGGACAGGTCACCCCACGAGGAAGAGCCAAGGGAGTGCCAGCCAGAGCCAGCCTCTGGCAGCACCAGAGACCAAACCCCGAGGAACAGAGAGCTCTGTCACTGTTCCACCCTTGGAGCTTCGACTGGCGCAGACGATCTCATGACGAGATCGATGGATCCTGATATAGCAGCACTCGAGATAAACACTGCTGCAGAAGGGCTCTTGTGAGAGTATCTGGAGAGATGAGGAGTTTGGAGGGATGGACAGTGACTGAGGAACAATGGAACATCACCAGCTGCTGGGAGCACCTTTTGTACAAACACACCTTTTCGGGGTGACGCTTCAAACTACCGGCAAAACCATTTCTTACTTCCAAGCCTTCTTTCCACAGCCCTTACCAAAGCTGTTTGCATC
Organism: Sitta carolinensis; assembly: GCA_032173965.1. Classification (NCBI taxonomy): domain Eukaryota; kingdom Metazoa; phylum Chordata; class Aves; order Passeriformes; family Sittidae; genus Sitta; species Sitta carolinensis. Next base: position 17,355,232 of record CM063286.1, read on the forward strand.
AGCACAGCTGCGTTTGGATGTGTCTGATACAGAGTTCCTGTGTCACTGGCTCAGAGTGCTCCTGCAGCCCCAGGCAGAGGCATCTACACCTCTGCAGGTGAGCACATCTCCTTAGCTCCAGGAAATCCCCAGGTGCTTTGGAGGGATGTGCTCCAAAATCCTGCACACCATCACCATCCTGCTGGGAATCTGCTGTACCATGGGGTGTTGACCAGTTAAACACCTCCAAAATACCACAACTCCACATGTCCCAGGTGTCTCTGGTCAGACCATAACCACATCAGCAGGAAAACAATGATCCTGGTGCCTCGAAGCTGCTGGAGCACAGCAGCACGAGCACCAGAGCTCTCATCTCGGAGGGGCTGGTGGCACATGACACAGAGAGAATCCCAATCCCTGCAAAGACAAGAGGAGCTGAGGCACACCAGGATATTCTTTGAGCAGGATACACCACCTAGACACAGATCCATAGACAGACAACAGCCCCTTCAGGGACCTGATTCTTATAAGCACATCAGCTTTAATTTTTACACTGTCTTTAAAAAAACCCCAAACACACAAGCACATGCATAAAATTAGGAATCTTGCCCCACCCCTTGGCCAGGTAAAATCACATGAACGCTCCAGCTCTGGCTGGTGCAGTGGCCAGGATCAGGAAGGGGAGGGAATGTTTATGAAATGGTTTTAACCAATTCAATTTTAAGGCAATTTGTGCGCAGCGGCAGAGGCAGCCCTGACTGCAGCAAGCAGGGAGCAGGCTGGATCAATGGCAGGGTGGAGGTGGGGGCAGGAAAGCAGGAGCAGCAGACTGTGGCATTGAGGCTAATGGCTGTGGAGAGATTTATTCCATGAGAAACAGAGCTCAGAGCTCACGGGGTCTGTGCCAGGAGCATGGCAGTGCCTCGGAGGGACAGTCCCCAACTCCGGGAGGATCAACACCAAACACGGCAGGAAAAGCAGGAAACTTCTCCTCTTACAAGAATAAACAAATGACAATTAATGGATCCAATCAGGCTGTCTGCAAACCCCAAAAATTCTTCTGGGGAAAAAACCCACCCAGCAAGGTAAAAGCTCCAGTGCTGTCCCAGCCATTCCTCACAGCCACACCCTGGCCCTGCCACCTCACCCCCAAACAAAACCCTGCTGCCAGAAATGGGGATGGGCTCTTCATTTTCTGTACCAACAAAGGAAAACCCACGGGAAAATTCCCAACCCCTTCCCCAGCTTGGTCCTCAGCAGCAAAGCTTCACCTGGAGACACCACTTCCCCTCCCTTCTGTGTCCTTCATCCATGCTTTGGATGAATATTCAAGGAGTGGATGGCAAGAGCTGGTTTGGGGATAGAACAAAGGGAAATGGCTTTCTGGACCCTGGTTTTGACAAATGAGGGGAGGGATCTCCCGTGATGGCTCCGTGTGCCCTGCAATGCAGGATCAGCAGCTCTGGATCTCTGCACAGGCAAAATTTGCTGGGAATTGCTCCTGATGGTGTTTGCAGCCCAAGGATAATGTGCTGCTCTTTCCACATCCCACTATCTCCATGCCCAAGCACATATGGTCTGGCTAAATAAGAAGCCTTGGAAAGGCTGTCAACAAGACTAGAGGAAGGTGGGCATCTGTGCAGAAACATATGCATGTCCCAGCACTGCACTGTGAGCACGGAGAGGGTGCCCAGAACCCCACCAAAACCCTCCTGGGTCCAGCAGAACTGGACCAGGGACACTGTGGCTGCCACTTGCCTTTGTGCTGTGGGACTGCAAGCCCATCACTCTGCTTCCAAGGAGCCTCCTGCCAGGGTATCTGAGATGTTCCCTACTCTGGTCCAGCATTTCAGGGCATTGCTGCTCCAGCCCTCATTTATAGACCCACTTATGTGTTTGCTTCAAAGTCTTGTGTGTTTGCTTTATGTTCATCTGTAAAAATCTCCCCACGGTACTGAAGGCAGTGGAATAATCTACTATTTCAACCCGCATTCCTCAGAGAATTCTGCAGTTTAAAAAAAAAAAAAAAAAGAAAAAAAAAAAAAGAAAAAAAAGAAAAAGGGGAAAAAAACCTGGTTGAATTTGATTAAACCTTTGGAATCTCTCCAATATTTCCAGTTATTCCATCTGTAGAAACACTCTACTGGCACTTGGCACATTCAGAGCTTTAACTGCCTTCTAAATCAGCAGCAGTTCTGCCTAACAATTTGGCATTTGCACAGGGCCTTGTAAATCACCCACCTTACATCTCTGGGTACGAGGACCAAACCCTCCAAAAAGCCCATTACTGCCTCAGAGAAATTCTTGAGGAAGAAAATACCTTCTTATGAGCTTGTCTCTTTACAAAATGAGGGGGGCACTGGCATTCAGTGGGCATGGTACTGACACCAAGGCTCCTGGTGTTACTATGGCAGTAAAATGAAACCCAACGCAGCCAGCTGGTTGCTACACTGCTATTAGAGCTTCTTTTCTGTTTTTGACCTTTCTAGAACTCTCCAAAAGGCATTAATCTCTACCAAATCCACCCAGGATCTAAGGCTGATGCAAGGTGAAGGTGTCGGTGTGCTGGTTCTCCGGGCGGGCAGCGCGGAGGGAATGATCACAACTCCATCAGCCAGGATTCGGTTGGTTGGTTGAGGTTTCGGTTTTTTTGAAGTCAGGAACCAGGCTCAGAACGGCTGCAGCTCCAAATCAAGGCACAAAGCAGCAGGAAAGCACTCAGCAGTATCAGCAGCGATTTGTGCATTTCTTGCAAACAAAGAGTGGAGAAGGTCGGCGTTGTTACCTCCCTGCTTCCACCTCTTTTGTCTTCCCAAATCGTTGGAGGCTAAAAACCTCACATTCCCAAACTGCTCCTGGCTCCAAGCTCTTCTGAAAACACTCTCCCCTTATCTTTACCCACACCTGACCCTCTTTTATGCCTCCCCATAGACAAAGTGTAAGGAAATCATCAATTCAAGCACTATGCTCATGTCTTGTCCCTCGCCTGTGCCTCAGATGTTGTTTTCTGTGGGTCCTTCCCAGCATGGATTTGGGCGCTGAATTGTAGAGGGGGAGATAAAAAAAGACAAGGAAGAAGAGGACAAGACTCGAAAGAAAAGAAACACATGGAGTTGACTCTCCTCCTCCTGCCCTTTGCTTCTGAAATCTCACTGATTTTCACACATGCTGTGATCCTGCGGCATCAGAAAGCCAGGGTCACCTGAGGGCTTTGAGATGGTCACTGGGCCAGGCAGGGTGACCACTTGGAATCCACCAGCAGGACAGAGTTCAGGGCTTTGTGATTAGACAGGGCTGGTCACCACAGCCAGGGCTGGGAGGGAATTTCTGACTTGTTTTGCAAGTGGAGATCCAACATGCAGAGTTGGGCTCTGTGCCTGTCCCACTATGAGAGGTAGTGACTCCAAGTGGTTTACTCATTAATATTCTTTAGGAGTTAGTGGCTTAATTGATGCTTCCCATGCTAACATTTTAAAAAATTGCAGTTTTGTCCATCCTTTTGCTCCTGCTCTGCTTGGTGTCTTTCTTCTTTTAACTCCAAGGAGGAACAATTTCCCTCCTTGGCTGCACTAAGAGACGTGCAGCAGTGAGCACCCCCAGTGTCCTTCACCCATTTTTAATCAGTTCATCAAACAGAGCAAGGTCCCATCCTACATCCACCACATATCAGCAGGATCCTGTGCCACATCCACAAGCCTGGGCTTTGGGTTTCCCAGTAAACAGGTTAATTCCCTCTGCAAGGAGCTGCTGGGGACTGGGACACCCAAGGATGCTGCTCCCCCAGCATGTCCCCTCCTCAGCACTGTCCTGATGAGTGCAGGGTCACATGTCCTGGATGAGGTGCAGGGGCTCCAGCACTGTCCTGGATGAGGTGCAGGGGCTCCAGCACTGTCCTGGATGAGGTGCAGGGGCTCCAGCACTGCCCTAGATGAGTGCAGCACTCCAGCACTGTCCTGGATGAGGTGCAGGGGCTCCAGCACTGCCTGGATGAGGTGCAGGGGCTCCAGCACTGCCCTGATGAGGTGCAGGGGTCCAGCACTGCCCTGGATGAGGTGCAGGGGCTCCAGACTGCCCTAGATGAGGTGCAGGGCACTCCAGCACTGTCCTGGATGAGGTGCAGGGGCTCCAGCACTGCCCTGGCACGAGGGGCTGGAGCAGGAGAAAGGATCCTCCCCGGGAGGTTTGGAGAAGGAGAGCTGAGCTCAGCTAAGTGCTCCCCACCAGGGCCAGCAGAGCTCTGGATTTGTGGCCACTCAGCTCTGCAGCCACTCTGCACATGATGAAAAAAGTCTGTTCCTCCCAGCCAAAACCCTAAAAATAATAACTAAGCAGAGCTGTGCCTGCAGCCAGCGATGCATACGAGATGACGGCCTCCTCAACATGAGAGCAAAAGGGCAAATGAATCACATTACACTCCATGAATAAAAACAGAGTCCTAATGCACAGCGACTTAATGATTCCATTCTGGATGCACCAGGCAGTTTGGCCTCGTTTGCAGAGGGGCTGAGCATTCCCAAGTCCCACTCAGCTCCTGGGGACAGCCAGGACCGTGAACTCTCCCGAGACCCATCCACTCTGAGGGAATCCCCCCACCTGGCAGGGAGGCTTTCCCTGAGGTCTGTGACATTAAAAGCTCTCAGCAGCTGGCCTGGGCTAAAGACCTCGTATCTCACCCTGCTGCACCCGAATCCATCCCTGGGAAGGTGGGATTAGGGGCTGCAGCTCTGTTTGAACTGTGCCTCTATTTCCTGCAAAGCGAAGAGACACAAGCCCTGCCCTGCTGGTGCCCCTGGAGCAGAGAGAGTCCTGCACTCCCCAGGATGTTCCCACTGGCACCAGGAGGCAACCACGGCGTTTCCCCAGCCCACCCTGGCACATTCCCTGTGCACAAATTGAAAGGGACAGTGGCAGGAGGCACCTGAAATGGAGAAAACAGCATTTCCAAATGACCTCCTTAGCCAGGTGCTCACGGAGCTGTTACAAGGAAGTGCATTATGGAGAGATGGCAGAATAAAACCATTATTGGGCAGGGGATTCTGCACAGCACAGCACACAGGGAGAGTGGGAATCACCTCCACTGGGACCCTGCTTGGGTGCTGAACACGCCATCACCTTTTCCTGGGCTTTCTGGGCTCCCTATGGCATTTAAACCCAATCCTGTTCCCATTTTGTTTGGTAAACTTTGCTATTCTTTTCTAAACATCCCCCTGCAAGGATGGGATTTCCCACAGCAGCTCCAGTGTCACATCCAACACGCAGTGCTGGCAGTGGGAGCTGCACCCCAGCCTGGCACCAGCCTTCTTGGGAGGGACTGAAAATCCTCCATACCTTCCCTATTTTCCTACATCTGCTTGGAAAATACAGCCCAGGACAACCTCTCCCAAACATCAGTCCTCTGGCAAACAAAAGAAAGTCAAAGGCAAACTATTTATTGCCAAACCCTCTTCCTTCGTTGTAAAATACTGCTTAATTTTATCCCTCAGGCATCTATTATCTCATAGCCTGTATTATTTTTCCAGCTATTACTGCTTAATTTTCCCCATCCAAAAAGTCCGTACAGACAGCAGCCAATTTCCGTCTTGGCAGAATTGTTTAGGAGAAACAAGCAGCTGTTTCACTGGGGTCCCAAAGAATTGATGGGCAATCAGTGCTCCTCCTTTCTCTGTCCACAAGAAACCTTGGAGGAAAGTCACACGTCCTCTGCCACCAGCACTGTCACCCTGCCAGGGGACACTCTCTGATCAGGGGAGGAGAAGCTGGGGGGATCCACCAGACCCCTCATTTACGACCCCACACTGTGGTGGAAATAAAGGCGAGCATAAATCCATCTTTTTTTTTTTATTATTATTATTTTTTAATAAAAGCTGCTGATTTTAATCAAAGCTCAAAACAGAAAGTAAAACCTGTGGCTAATGGAATCTGCCTGGATTGCTTCTGTTTCCCATTTCTGATAGAATTTGGCTTACCTCTTGTTGGTTTGGTGGGGTTTTTTTACCAGCAGAGTTTCTGTGGGGGCTCAAAGTATTTCACAAAATGCCAACACTGGCCATGCAGGTAAACACAGGACATTCTCCAGGCACAAAGTCCATAACCCTTGTTTCATGGAGACTTTGGAAAAGTGATTACCATCATCAGCTGGTACAAGAGGGACCAGCACACACCTGACAGGGGTGGGTGTTTGCAGGAGAGCCCCCAGGAAAACATCTCTTCTTCCCAGACTGGCACGGGGCAGAAAACAGATGGCAAACAAGCGCAGAAACTCTCTAAGAACAAAAACTGATGGAGGCAATTAAGAAATATACAAAATGACAAAATATTGTAAAGGCACACAAGGAATGAGCAAGTTACTGGCAAGATCTGTGAATGGCCAGGTGTGTCTGTGCGGGTGAGAAGGACAGAGAGCCAGGATCCTGGCTGTATTCCCACCAGCATTTTCCATGCAGGGGTGTGTCACAGAAACATGGAATATCCTGAGCTGGAAGGGCCTAATGAGATCATTGAATCCAGCTCCTGGCCCTGCACAGGACATAATCCCACCCTGTCCCCTGGAGGGGTATCCCAGCCCTCCTGGAGCTCTGGCAGCCTTGGGACCATTCCCTGGGCAGTGCCCAGCACCCTCTGGGGGAAGAACCTTTCCTGACATCCAACCTGACCCTGACACAGCTCCAGCCACTCCCTGGGTGCTGTCCCTGGGACAGGGATGCCTTTCAGCCTGATTCCAGTTTGGGTTGAACGTTTGCTGATCCACTGCTGACGCCCTTTTCCCTTCAGATACAGCTATTTGTGGTGGTGTTGGGATTCTGGGTGCTTGTGGAGTTGACTTGTTGTGTCACAAAGCACCTGCACATCCAAGGGTTCCCTGGTGAGTGGGCAGGAAGGGATTTGTGATAATGCAGGGAATGGGAAAACATTTCTTAGGGACCATGGAAGAGCCTTGATGGGCTCAGGACAGCGCATCCCCCACATCCTCCTGCATTTTAACACTTTATTGCTGCTCCTGAAAAAGGCCTTTTCCCTTCCCATCCTGGCTTTAGATGGCCAATTAAAAAAGCAGCTCCCAAGGCAATGGGAAGCAGCAGGGCTTTGCTCCAGCCCTGACCAGTGGGTGTTCCCAGAGCAAACAGGAACTGCAAGGAAAGGCCGGATGGCAATGAGTCAGGGAGGCAGAAAGGCGTGAAAACAGGATGAATGGGAAGGCAATAAACCCGCAGTATTTCACTGTGGGCCTCAGCTCCTGGATCACCTCCATCCATCAGCACGAGCAGAGCCAGGCAGGGTGTGCCCACATCAGTGGCACTGGCACAGGAGGGGCTGTGGCCATGTGGGAGCCTCCCCGAGCCACAGCTGAGCTGTGCCCAGGGCTGAGGCCACTCAACATCCAGCACCTCGGATCCCCCTCCAGAACAACAGGAAAACCAGCTTTTACCAGCACCTCACATGAGGCATGGAGGGAAAGTGATGGGGCAAATCCCAGAACCAGGAAAAGGAGCAATCCCGGAAAGGCATCGATGGTGGAGGCAGTATTGAAACTGCCCTGCTCAGGGACTCTGTCCAGGAAGGATGGAAAGGGCTCACCTGCTTCAGAAGAGGAACCTGAGAAATATGTTTTAAAAAGGAAAGTTGTTCCCTGCAAAAATTTGGGAAACGATTCAAAGAATCAAATCAGAGAAAGGTCACCCCCAAAACTCCCAGTGTCCCTTCATCCCCCATTCCTCCTGCAAGCACAAAATGTGGCAGCTTCTTTTTGTGACCAAGATAGGAAACCTCCCCTCTCTCTTTATCTACAAAGAAATCACAAAAACATCACCAGGAACCAGAGGATGGGAACTACTTCAGTGCTTTATTTTCTGGTGCTCCAGCCCATTTCAGAAAGTCACTTCTTTTTCAGAAGGCTCTCGACAGGTTCCTGCACCTCCTGCCATCGCTGCCCATCTCTTGCTCCCGAGATCCAGCCACAATTCCACACCAAAAATAGCCATGCAAAAGCTTTGCCTGCACATCAGGCTCATGGCATTTCACAGAGAGCTGGCACTCCCAAAACACAGAGCTCTGCAGCCTCCTCAGTGACCTACAGCTTGGACACAGGCTGGGACAACCCACCCAGGCTGTGAATAAATCCCACCACTCTCTCCCCAAAAAGAAGCAAATTCCCCATTAGAGCTGCAGCAAGAAGAAAGCTTTTTAAAGAGATATAACCCAGGATTTCTGTGTTGAAACACACGCCACAGATGGTGGAGCAGACGAGGATTAATTCATGAATCATATTTCTTAAACGATACAATCTCTCTTTTCACTTCCATACTTTCCCTTTTTGACTCAGAAGCAGAGATTTAAGATGCCCTTCCCAGATATGAATTTTGCATGAACAAACATTGCAGGGGTAGGGAAAAAAACCCCACAACAGCAATAAACGAGAAAACCCAGATGTTTAAAGAGAAGTTCTGAAACGCAAGCGAAGGCGTATCCTGTCCATCTACACGAGAACATGTGTGGAAATACAAAATATGCAAGCACAGAGCTGGGAATGGGGTGGGAAAACGAACTCCCCACCATTTGGAGCTCACTAATGCTTCAGCCAGGGTTCTGAATTTCACAAAAGTTGATTTTCTATCTCCTCCTATCTGATTCGCCACCCTCGCAGCACAAGGAAAGCCTGAAGGCAAACATTTCCAGGGAGAGGCCTCCTGGCTCTGCCAGTCAGTTTGTGCCTCCTCCAGCCCCCATCAACGCTTCCCTTCGGAAAATCCCGGCACAGGCAGCGCCAGGCTGCTCTCCAGGAAAAGCTCAGGGAGCTGAGGGACTGCAGAGAGCAGGAGCAAGGCAAAACATCCTGCCCCACGCACACAGCTCCCCACCCCAGCTGAGAGGGGTTTGAAGTGGGGAAGAGAGAAGGAAATGACACAAGAGCTCTTCAGCAGCAGGAGACTCCGATATCCCGGCTCCCTCCCAGCTGGGAAGCTCCTTCAGACCAGCCAAAGCCATGCCAAGCTGGGCAGAGCCTCTGCTTCCACCCAGGCAGCAGCAGACACGGATCCAGGGTGAGCAGAACCAGTACCAACACTCCAAGCTGCCCCTCCCGGGCACTTTCTCACCTCTCTTTGATCAGCAAAGCAGCATTTCAGTCATTTTTTTCCACTTTGCACACAGAGCAGCTGTGTGTGTGCCTAACAGCTTCTTTACACAGTCTTGCACTTCCTATTGTAGCTTTACACACAGAATAAGAGTGAAAAAAGAATCACTTACCCTTCAATTATTTCAACCTTTCCCTGCTCTGTGCGTGACGTGGGCTTCTCTTTTGGTTACTATTTCCAGATTTGGTCTTTGGGTAGGTGAATGGAAGAGGAGAATGACAGGAGTTGTATTTGATGACGATGGAGACTGTAAAATAAAGAGAAGCATTTTCAGCGCAGAGCAGTCCTCCCCTATACGTACAGATCTGATTATATTAAATTAAATTAGTGACACCTACATAAATGCTTCCTACTGTTTTTATGCACACACACAAATATCACAACTGTCAAGGAGAATGCGGCTGTCAGTGATACGGCAGGGGGGAAAAAAGAGCAATTTCTAAAATGGAAGGGAAAAGAGGAAATCTAGGCTAACAACCAGCGTTTGAGCAGCAGCAAAGGGGCTGCTGCTGGTCTGCAGGAGGGCCAGCAGGCAGCTGGAACTGCCAGGGGAGCACTGGAAAGGGCTGGAGCAGAGGACAGCATGGAAGGAGCAGGGGTGGAGAAACTGCAACAACAACCCTGACAAAACGCTCCTCTGCTTCCCAAAATACCACATCAGCTTGGGAGGGAGCGAGGAAGGAGCCAAGAGCTCCAGGAAACACAAGTCCCCCATCCCCTGGAAGGATGGCAGGGCCCCTAGTACGGGAAGGAATTAATAACGTGGTCATCGTAGCAGCAAGTACCCCCCTAAAATTCAGATTAATCTCCCACCATCTGCTTTAATAGCAGAATTTCTGCTAAGTGGTTTTCCCCTACACAGCCCCACATATCCATGTAAACAGACAAACAAACCATTTGGCTTCCCGCAGTCCCGGGGAACGCAGCTGCTCCGAGCAGGGCTCGCTGCCTTTGACACCGTGCCAGGCCTGAATTCCTGCCATCCCATTTTCTCCTACACCTCTCCCCACACCAGCTCCCTGCCCTGCCCCTCTGCAGGCTCCTTAAAGCTTGGGGTACCCCCCAGACACGTTCCCATCGAACATGGCAGCCTGGGATCCTTCAAACACCGTTTGACTGGTGCTGAGAAAAACAAGGAAGGTGAGGAATGAGAGGGATGGGTTTCCATTGTATTCTCCTCATGGCAACTCTCCCATCCTCTGTATGCAACTGGCACCTCCAGCACCATGAGTCCCAGCCCAAACACCGAACACTCCCCAAAAAAGCAATATTACAAAATCACTTCGAAGATGCCACAGGCAGGCAGTGGAAAAAACCAACCCCCCGAGTCAAGGAGATTGTCTGCTTGGTTGGAAAAACACAAAGGTCACCGCAAGGAGTATATAAAAATACATGCTAACATTGAAGAGGTATAAACATAACACTAAATAACGCTTTTTATACCCAGCTCAGCATTTAACACTTGCCCAGAGGCCTTTGATAAATCCCAGGTGCCTGAACAAAGCAAGGAAGCTTTTTCATTGCTATTTAGCAAAACAGGGAAAGTAAAGCACAAGAGAATAAAACTGTTCAAGACATCAAGGACCGAGTCAGAAAGAAACAGCCAGGTCTCCACATCCAGCTCTTCCATCGCCAAATGCCCTGCCAGGCTGCTGGATGGAAATAGAAATACTATTGTTAGCCCCAAGCCATGCAGACTCATTAACATTTATTTTAGTGCTATCAAATATATTTTTAAATACTTGAAGAAATAATCTGGAGGAAGTGCTAAAAGCTCGGAGCATATTTTCAATTTGTCCCCGCTTTTCCAGGAGATTCGAGACCTCCTGGAAAGACAACGACCGTCTCGGAGGCTGTGGGAGCGTGAAGGCACCTCCAGCTACCCAGCACAAGCAATTCCCTGCCCTTGCCTCTGCTCCCAGATTGCTCAGTAAGAGGGAGTTCTAAAAACATCATGGATTTTAATTACTCATGGACACCAGCATCCCCAAAGTATCGTTTCCCACGTTTTTAATGCGTGTGGGTGTTTATATGTGAATAACACTGGAAACAGAGGAACCTGATGCCTGTGGGGTCACCTCCTGGCCAGCAAAAACCCTTCAGCAGGGACTAATCCTGCTGAGCACCTTCCACAGAGCCCCAGGTCCCCACACCTCACCCCAAAAGCTCATGGAGACAAAGCAAGTCAGAATTAGCAGGAGCATCTCCCCATCCTTGTGGAGAGCAGCAGCCCCATCCAGGCTCCAGCTCTCAGGAGAGGAGTCTGGGGTTGGTTGAGAGGAGCAGTGGTTATTCCAGAGGTACCCATAAGCACACCCAGAGAAAACTGTGGTGTGGGAGAAGAGATTCAGCAAAGAACAGGATCCAGAGGTACACGGGCACACTCGGAGCACAGTGCCCTGTTTCTGCCACACCCAAATGGATCAAGCACATGGAGGATACATTTTATCTTAAATAAACACTTCATAACACAACTGCTGTTTTCCATCTGACCCAGCCAGCCTTGGATAAAATAAAATGGGAGGAGCCAGGGATGGAGAAGAAAGAGTTCTCTCCTTTTTCCTTGTCAAAATGTTATTGGAGATCTTGTGTTTCACAGGCTCCCCATGATTTTGGACGGGTCCTTAAGCAGTGTTTTGGTGGGGGAAACAAAGGACCAAGCCCATTTGTGCAGTTCCAGAGCACGTTCAATAGATGTCTGCTGTGGTTTGCCATGCCCAGTTGGAGACAACACCTTCCCCAGCATCGAGAGGCCAGACTGGCACAGGGCTCTGGCCATGGCATGGCACAACAGAGCTGGAGGAGCCAGTGCTCCAAGATTTCACGGCGCTGGTTTTCCCCTGTGCTCTGGAGCTCAGCAGATGGCAGCGGTTTGGGCGCCTGTCCCTCAACAAAACCGGCACGAGCGGCACCAGGCTCCAAGTTCAAAGCCAAAAGGAACGTTTGTTCTACAAGAAAACACCTTGCAAACGACCCCTGACAAATTGTGGCTGCTGGAACAGTCAGCTCAGGGCGCAGCAGCATTTCTCAGCCCCGTCGTTACTGCGGGCTCTGTGCTGAACGTGTGAGTGGCAACGCAGGCAGAGCCACAGTTTGTGTTTCAGTACAAATTACAGAGCAGCTCCACAGACCTGGAGAGGCAGCTCTGCTCCTCCCTGCACTGCTTCCCTCACGTTTTGATGCCCATTCAATTCCTTCCCGTTTAGTTGCTGTATTCCAGCTCCTCGCTGCATAAAATCGTTCCGCGAGCGCCGGAGCCGAATAAATAATGGCAAAACTTTCCCTGCAAAAACTCCGAGAGCTGTTATGTAAAGCAGGGAAGGGATCAGCAGATAGAGACAACTCGGAGGCAACCTGAGGGTTGGGATTCTGTGTCAGCTCGATACACAGGGGAAATAACCCTTTAATCCAGTGCAGTGTATTTCATTTACTGTAGTGTTATCCAGTTCGAAGATGTTATGAAAGGAATCCCTGGAGAGACTTAAGACTTCAAAACCAGCCTGAGTTTGAACTTAATTCCACTGTTGCAAAAGGCTGGAGCTGTGGAAGATGACCTTTTCCATACCTTGGATGCCAGGAGCCATCCTGCCTCATAATGTCACGCCAAATTAGAATATTCTCTTTTTGTTTTACTCAGGATTTTGTTTTGTCTTTTCTTTTTAATTAAAAGCATCTGTCACTGTTAATGAAACGGGGGAAAGAGAAGAAAAAATATCAGTAACACAAAAAAAAATTAAAGCTGGTGGTGTCCAGAGAGATGGAGAGAGTCAAAAAGCTGGATAATTAACAGAGGAACTTTCACCTCCCTTGAGATCATCACCAGAGCCTGGGTCAGGACCAAAGCATCACCAGTGCCATCTCCTTGCTGCTCATCACCTAAACAAAACAAAGGGATGCTCCCCACACACATCCCTCAAATCCCAGGGGCAGCAGGGCCTTGGGTGGTCTCCTCTCCAACAGGAAATGAGAGGGAAAATACTTTTGAAGTGCAAATCCCAAAGTTGTTCAGGTCTGGCCAAGGTTATCCTGAATGAAAGTTCAGAAATACTTGAAAAAACCAACCCATAAATCCATGTGAGTGAATCAGAAGCTGGTGGAACCCCAGGGATGAAGGTGTGTGGTCTCATCTTTCACCAGCTGCAGGAGCTTCACGACCATGTGGGTATTTTTAAGGAACCCTGCAGGAATTCATTGAACAAGTCATGGAAATCCCAATTAAAGTTGTTCACTGTTGTACTGTTAAGTTGTAAAGTTGTACTGTTAACTGCCTCCGTGGACTTTCCTATTTGGAGGTGAACCATAAAAGGCCAGTTTTCACTCGCTGCATCTTCCAAGTCAGATTGTGAGTGCAATTAAATGTAAATTTGTATTTTCCAAAAATAGGGTTCCCCCACAAAATACTAAATTAATTACAAAATGTATTCCTAATGTGAAATTATTTAGCCTGTTAAAGCGGTACAAACAGCTTTATTGGATCATTAATGGTTAGAAATGTTCAGTCAGCACAGTTGGAAAAAATGTAAACTAAATATGTCAAGGATACGTTGCTTTCTCCGCTCACTATTTTTTTAATGTCTTATTTCATGGTAGATAAGTGAAAAATCTTTTTACCTGACTTAGTAAGAGGCTCATTTACTCATGCAAATTTAAAACCAAGTGTCATAATACAATGAAATTATAAAAACATATCAAAAAGGAGTTAGTGAGTCACTAAATTTAGCTCCTAATGGAGTTCAAGCTGTCTTATACAGTTGTATGTTAATGGGAAGAGCTCTGGTGGTCTGTAAACATCAGAGCAGAGCTCAGCAACCATCCCAGTGCCCGGGGTTTCTGGAGAAGCCCTTTGGGTTTCCAGCCCTCCACACTTGAGGAAATATAAGGGAAACTCAGATTTTGATCCCAGCCAAGGCGAGAAGTACACCCAGCATTACATAAATTAAAATCCATCTTTTTGTTTTACTCGGGACTTTCTTTAGCCTTTTCTTTTTAATTAAAAGCATCTGTCACTGTTAATGAAACAGAGAAGTAAAAATACCAGTAACACAAAAAAATTAAAGCTGGTGGTGTCCAGCTTTAATTATTTTTTCATGTCCCAGGTTCGTGGAGCCCCATCCCAAGCTCTGGTACCAGACCTGGGGTGATTTGCAGGAGTGATCCTCAACATCCATCAGGATTTTCCTAATCCAGACCACGTATCAGGGCTGACGTGGGGAAGCACTGACCCTGTGGGCTGGAAAATACTGAGCAACACGAGGGCTTGGCTGGGAATGTGGGCAGATCACATCTGTAAAGCAACAAATCAAAGCAGTGCATCTGAACCAAGGGCAGCAGTCGGGGTGCCAGGGCAGGAGCAGCATCCTGGCTGGGTTTTCTTTCACTCACTCAGAGTCCGAGGACAGCACTAGCATGAAGCCTTTATGTTCGAAACAATCTCATTCCAGGAGTAAGAAAAGATGGTGTAAGAGAAGAAAAAGGGAGTGCCAAGGTTAAGAGATGACCAGTCCACCCAAGAGAGCTCCAATATTCATCAGAACCAAAACACCTACTGGGCAGGGTGGGGAAAAGAGGCCTCTGCAGAGAAATTCCCTGAAGATACAGGGAGGCAACTTCTTAAAGGTGAAAATGCCCCTGTAACACCTCCCAGTGCCTAAAGGGGCTCCAGGAGAGCTGGAGAGGGAACTGGGACATGGGCCTGGAGGGACAGGACACAGGGAATGGCTCCCAGTGCCAGAGGGCAGGGCTGGATGGGATATTGGGCAGGAATTGTTCCCTGGGAGGGTGGGCAGACCCTGGCAGAGGGTGCCCAGAGCAGCTGGGGCTGCCCCTGCATCCCTGGCAGCGCCCAAAGCCAGGGTGGACAGGACTTGGAGCAGCCTGGGACAGTGGGAGGTGTCCCTGGCCATGGCAGGGTAGAACAGGATGGGTTTGAAGGTCCCTCCCAACCAACCCATCCATGCATTCCCTGACGCCCCTGTCCGTGGGGCAGCTCGGGTTTGGGTCCCAGCCCAGCAGGACGAGGTGGCAGCAGCAGAGGGTGGGAGGGTGGCCTCACACAGCCCCCTTCAGCTGCTGAAAGGCAAAAGTGAGGCCCCGCACACCACCAAAGGAAAAAACAAATATTCCCAGTGCTTCCTGACCTGGCAGAAAATCGTGAAAATAAGGTCCTGCAAGGAGAAGAGGCAAGGGAACTAATAGGAAAACATCTCATTGCATTAAGGGCTGTGTTAAAGCTTTACAACATCATCTCCAGACAAGTCCACTGATATTCCTGAACCTGCATCGATCCACAGGTCAAACCAGGAACGAAAAATATCAATTTTAGAAAATATCACTGGCTGAGATACAATAAACCTACCCTGTCCTTATGCACAGGTAAACAGAGAGACCTTTCCATGTGAGAGCAAAAACTGCCTCAGAGCTTGCCTGTAACTACAAAATCCCTGACCTGCCCCCGTCTGTAACACTCACAGGCTGATACAAGGAATTAGGGAGATGTCCTACATAACTGCTTTAATTAATTTGTGAAATTTTGCACCCTTCTTGGAGGCGGGCGACGTGGCCCTCTGTGCTCCCTTGGATTGCCACCGCTCTCAATTTTATTTTTATCCTGAGTTCGATATGAATCAGGCTTTGCAAAAGACAAAACAACCCACTGTAATCATCCAGCATGCCAATTAAACTAAAATATACCCTGGAAATTAAAATTAAATGCCATATCTATGAAAAGCAGCAGACAGCTTCCTCAGAAACAACAAAAAAAGCCCGTATTATAGGAACACGACCGTGGCAGCCCAAAATCGGTGCCAAAGCACTTATATAACTTACTACCATCCTTCACATCTGCATACTGGAGGTCTTCATCAAACTGGGGATGTTTTTGCACATTTATCATCAAGATTTATTGAAGTTGATTCCATAAATTTCATTGAGTTGTTCACTGCTGCTATTTGTTTCCAAGGCAACAAATGCACTTTGCCCAAGCTGCACAGTACATCACAATTGTTCAGAATTTGGGGGTCCCTGCCCCTGGTGCTGCACAGCACCAGCACTTCCCAATGCCAGCTTGGCAGTGCTGACAATTAACAGATTTGGGGGGAATTTCTGGAAAAAAATAATCCCTATTAGGGGAGAAAAATGTCAAATGGAGCAGACAGGGAGCAGGCGGCTGGCGAGAAGGTGGGATTTGTGCAAAGCCCCTGCTCCCAGCTCATTTACACCTCGGATGGCTGGAGGTTGAGAAATCCATTTGCAGGTTCAGGAGAAGTTGGTAGGTTCTTTCTGCACAAAATAATGACAGAAAGTCGCCTTCGTTGTCATCGTTGTGGAGAAAAGGGACACAGCATGTAGTGAGGGAATGGAGAGGAGGAGGGTTTACAAACACTGCACAGCAGCTCCCATCGGCAGCACCTGGGAGCCAGAGCCTGTGGCACAGGACTGCAGAAACCTTAGAAAAGTTCAGCTTGGGATAGGAAAACAAGCACGACTGAAAGAAGCATTACTGCCCGATTTCATGCTATTTGGAAAGTGGCATCATGCTGTCCTGGTCCCATCAGTGCTGGAAAAGCTCAGGAGCACCTTTCCCTCTGCATCGCCGCCCCGTGGCACAAGGCACTGTGTTAATCCCCACAGGATCACCAGAACATCTCGGAAATAAGTGGCAGTGACAGAGGCAACCTCAGCTGCAGGAAGGCAAAATTCAAATGTAGCAGACCAAGGCAAACCAGGTTCTGCTCCTGGAGACTCCTCCAGGAAAAGCCTCCCACAAAAAGCCATTCCATCAGCATTTCTAAAAACAAAACCAATCTCAGACACAGCGATGATGTGTCAACAGGACACAGCATTTTTCCAAAGATAACGAAGATATTTTTGTTTATCTGTCATAAGCAAATATCCACGAACTGAAAGGAGGGGTGGCTGCCAAACTCAGCACAGCACACCAGTGCTGGCCGGTACAGACTGAACTGGGAACTTCATGGTATGAGTCAGGGAAACCTGAAAACCATTCAAATTCCAAACTGGAGTGCCGTGTAGCTGCAGAGGAGACAGCCCCAATTATCCAGAGCACGGGAAGCTGCAGTCCCTTCCCTTTTCCCTTTTTTTTTTAAATAAAATTGCTCTTTGTTGGGTAGCACATTCCCTTGGATTCCAGAGCGATCAAAAAAGACAGCATCCCTGATGACAAAAGCCACTCGTTTTTCTGCTTTCAGCCTCAGAAACGTTAAAGGATTGTTTGCTTTCTAAGTGCAAGTCCACATTTAAGAGGAATAAAGAATTTCTCTGGCAGGCTGGATCAATGATGCAGCAAGCCAAGCATGCGACCTCCCGCAGGGAGCCTGGGTCCGGCGCTCCTGGAAACAATAAAATAACCTTACACTGCTCCTGATCGACTGCACAATGTGGGGAAGGGGGGGAAAAACTTCCTCCTGACCCTCGACGCAACGAGCCGCCCCCTTCAGCTGTACGAGCCGACGGCTTTCATTAACACTGCTATGATCAGGCATTTCATCCCCTTCTCCCCTTCGCCAGACTGGCACCCACGATGCCAACCCCGCTTTCAGAGCCGTGGCAGGGGCTGCAGCCCATGAATCGCCCTCTTCTTCCAGGAATGATGCTGGAAACAGACGGTCCGGGCGACGGCTGAAGAACATCCCACGACGCCGAAAACACGGAATGTAAGGATATTCTCCAGCCAGCAGCACAAAAGCAGGGAAGGGTATAAATAGCCTTTGAGGAGGGCGTATAAATAGCTGTAGGTAACATTTGTACGCTATAAAAACCCTTCATTTTTGGCCCAGCCTGGCAAGAGCGAGTTTCCTCTTGCAGCACTTTGCAGACCGGCTTCCCCTTGCCTGGCAGTCAGCACAGCAGGGAGAGGGCAGGGGCTGCCCTGAATCCACTGCTGCACCCTGGAAGAACCCGCAGGAGGGAATTTCCCCGGCTGTTTCAAAGAGATCCTCTCAAGGTCTGTCCTAATACGAGACCGAAAACTGGATATATTGGGCTAGATCCTTCTGCGGGCGACAGGCATGGGGCAGCGTGGGGCTGGAGGGGGGGTGACTTTCATGTGCCTTCCTTTGACATAAACCCCAAGTGATTACGTGGTCACACGCACATCTCACACTCTCCCTCTCCAAAACAAACCCTGCCTGCCCCCTGAAGTGGGAATGGGGCGCTGCCAGCTCCAGGCTGGGTGATGCCCCAGCCGTGACAGCGGCATCTGCATCCCACGCCACCCCTCTGCCCCCCTCCCACCCGCAGAGCCATTCTTACCGACCCGCAGAGGACAAAAATGCTCTTTAAAAGGCCTTATTTCCCTCCCAGGCTCTTTGCTGGCGGGTTCACACAGCCAAAGGAGTGGGAATTTCACACGATGCCCGGCTCAGCTCACTGTCCCCTCTCCTGCGTGCAGCATCAGCACCCCCAAAGATGCTCCAACCCAACCCTAACGCTCTCAACACTCGCCCTGGGTTCTCGCCCTGAGGAAGCAGCGTCCTGGCACATCCAGAGAGCCACGGTGCCACCTCACCTCCCTCTCACGATCCCCGCTGAGGGCACCGGGAAGCCAGCGAGGGCGCAGCCCCCTCCCGCGCCGCCTCCCCGGGGAGCGCGGCTGCAGAACAAGGCTCGGCGATGAGCGCTGGCACCGCTCGCCTGCCACCCGGTGAGCGGCTCCCCGTGGCGTGCAGGTGGCTCCTTTGATTCCTGATTACTCGTCAGCCTTGCCTCGGGCTGGCACCGTGCCTGGGTCAAACTTTGCAGCGAGCGGGTCACCCTGGGGAGAGCCGCGCCAGGGCCGCTCCCTCGGGAAGGGAACGGGAGCAGCCGCACCCCGGGTCACCCCGGAGCAGGGCACGGGTGGTCCCCAATGCCTCTCTCCAGGGAGAGCCCCTCACCAACGTGATGCTCCAGCCAAAACCTGGCACAGCACGAGAGCTGTGGAGGGGAGCTGTTTGAAAAATCTCTGCGGAATTTGTCCACTAATTCATCGAGGCCAAAATGGTGTGTCAGAACACGCCAGTTTATTAGAAATCACACCAGGAATGTCTTGGAAACCCCAGACATCCAGAGCAGCTCACAGCATCATCTCCCAGGCAGAGAGACCTGGGTCCAGGACCCTGCAGTGTCCAGTTCCTACCAAGCACCATCTCCTAAACCTCCAAGGGCAAAGCCCAGGGAGCAAAATCACTGGAGCAAAACCATCCAAGGGTGTGGAGCACCACAAAAAGGCACAAGTGTCTGGACAAGCCTCTACAAAGCAAAAAAAGCCATCCTGTCAAACCCACAGCTCCATGAGCTGGTAACAGCAGCTCTCCCAGTCCCACGTTCTTCAATAAAGCTGGGAAGCACAGCACTCCACTGAAGAAACCCAGCATCCTCCAGATCAGGCAGGCAGCTGGGTAGTTTGGCCTTTTTTAACTCTGCCCAAACCCTGCTTTAATTCATTTTGGGCACAGGGTGTTTCCCAGTCTGGATTTGACCCTTCAGCTGAAGCTCTCCATGTGCTTGAGTGCCTGTATCAGCAGGGACTGTGTGCATTTGTGGGAGAATGAAGGAGCTAATTCAGGGCTTTGGTGAGATGAAAGGAAAAACCTTAATTAAAATAAGTTTTAAAGCTCATCAAGATTTTTTTTTAAAAAATCTTATTCAGGTTAACAGCCATCCTAAGATTCCACTCGGACTCTAAAAGCACTGCTTCCCTTCTGCCATTGTGGGCTTTGCACACAAAGCCCTTCAGACATCACACTCCACACCAACCTCAGAAAATAGAAATGGGGGGGGAAAGCACATCTGACAGCAACTAAAACTACAGAGATTTCTCCAAGAATGCAAGTAATGCCCCTAATTTTGTAAAAAACTTCCTTCTGCCCAACCCAGCTCATGACCAGCTGGGAGCACACCACGATTCACAGAGGGTCCAAGAAGCTTTCCTTCTTCAGAGAATCATGGAAAGGTTTTGGGGGGAAAGGACCTTGAAGATCATCCAGTCCCAACCCCTGCCATGGGCAGGGACAGCTCCCACTGTCCCAGGCTGCTCCAAGCCCTGTCCAGCCTGGCCTTGGGCACTGCCAGGGATCCAGGGGCAGCCCCAGCTGCTCTGGGCACCCTTGCCAGGGCTGCCCACCCCGCCAGGGAAGGAAAGGCTGGTTCACACAAGGCTTTGGATGATAAGGACACTCATTCCCCAGTGGGCTCCCCAGAGCCAGCAGACACTGAGAGGAGCACCTCGACCGAGCACCTCCAACCACCCAGGCACAAGTTCCCACCTCAGCTTAGGGAACTTTGTCCCAGGGCAAAGGCAGAGCTGGGTCTAGCACACATTTCCACAAAAGGCCGATTTTTAAAGAAAAATCCCAAGCCAGAGCCACGGAACCTCTGCACGTTCACAATATTCACAACTGATCCTGACAGCGAAGGAGCAATGGGTGACCAGCAGTGCATGAGAAATGCAATTTACCATCGCAGTTCCCCAGTCCCTGACTCCGCTTCCACCACTGCTTGTGATCCCCAGACATCCCCCAGCCCCTCCAGGAGAGAAGTTTTTGAGGAACATCTGCAGAGTTACACAACAGTCTCACAGAAATATGTTTTACAATGAGAACAAGCACAGGGAGAGTCTCCCTACCAGAATTCCAACAAAACTGTATCAAAGATAATAAAAACCCTTTGTGCTCAGAGGTTTTTCCAGTAACACCAGTCCTGACCTTCCAGTCACCCGACTGCCCTCCAGCCCCAGAGTACAGGATGGGATTTGGATGCTTGCTGTGATAGACAGCAAGGCAGGGAAGAGGAAAAACAGCATTTCCAGGCAAACCATTTGACAGATATTTGTTCTCAACTCCACAGCAGCCCGAGCCGAAGCATTACCTGTATTGCATCCCAGGTATCATCAGTTTGATATTGAGTTTGCTTTAAGAAAAAGAAGAACCAAATTGATTTCTTGGGAGGATAAACTCGCAGCTAAAGGGAAAAACTACAATTACACTTTTCAGCCATGAAAAGTAAATCAGATGGTGCTGAAATCCCAGCAGAAAACACAGATTAATTAAAGTCTGCACTTTCTAAATCTGTTATTCAACTAAACACAGCTGTTAAAAAAATGATGCCTTTGCTTGTAATTTCCATGTACATTCATACCACCGAAATACTGCAAAAAACATTATTAAGCATGTTCAGTGGCTGCTGGAGTTGAACAGGAAAAGAAAGCACACATATATCTTTAATTATGACAAGGACTGCTTTCTTAAAAAGAAAAAATTTTACTTGGGAGGGGCTCAAAAGCTGCCTCCACGGATAGGATGGAATCGATTCCAGTGGGAGGAGAGCAGGACTGGGACCTTGAGGGGAGGCAAAGCAGCACCACCTTGGCAGGCTGGGAGCCTAGGGTGCTCCCTCCTGCTGCATCACCAGCCCATGCCCATGGCACGTGGCATCCATCAGCCAGATCCCAGCTCTCCTTCTGGTGCAAACCCACTTGTACTTCCAAGTGCTTTTGGCCATCTGTCCGTCACAGGCAGCGCTTCCCAATGGCACTGATTTCATTAACCCTAATATATTTTAAGATCTTGCACAGATTAAAAAAAAACACCCAACCCACCATCAGCTATTCTGCAGGGCCTCTTCTAAAAGCATCAAGGCGAGGAGAGGTTCGTGCTGACCCCTGTGGAGCCAGCTCTGCTTTCACATGGAGCTGATTTATTCAGCAGCAGACAGCGCAGTTAGCGACGCCAGGAAATCCTACAGGACACACATCCTGGACCCTCTGCACATCCCAGCCCCTGCCAGGCTCCAGGGGGGCTCTGGCCAGGGTGAGGAAGAGCACAGAGCTGGCAGAGCACAGCCACACTGCCACCCTGTCAAGTGGAGACAATGCCACATGCCTCAATCCAAGCTTCCCTTCTTTTGCCCCTCCAAGTCACCACCGAGGCTCAAAATGGAGAGCTCTTTGGAGAAACTGGGAAATTGCAGTGATTTGAGTGGCACCTCAAAGGCACCCTGCCGTTCAGTCAGGAGAAACTTCCTTCCCAGTCCCACCATGTCTGTGCCTCCCCTGTGGAGGAGAAAGCCACGTTTGAACCTTGCCTCCTCTGCAAGGGGGAGAAGGCATGGGAGAGCCCTGGCTGCCTCCCTGAGCCTCTGCAATCACTGCAGCTCCAAATATAATTAGGATGATCTAATACAGTCATATATTAATGTTGGCAAGAGCTCCTTTACCTTAATACCAGCCCGAGAGCCTCCTGTGATCCGGGCCCCGGCGAGGTGACAGCAGTGCCACCAACGCTCACCCATGGGGGTGGCACCAGGGGGGACTCCCTGGGACCCCAGAGAGAGGAAAATCCAGCAGCTGGACTGCCAGTGCTGAACTGCAGCACCTCTGTGAGCCATCAGCCACCACTGTGGTCATCCAACAACATCCAAGAGCACACCTGGAGCTGCTGGCACAGCAGGGAGGGCAACCGGTCACCACCACCCCCAAGGGCAGGCAGCCCTTACTGGCATTTAACCTCAACAAAAATTACCATATGCTCATTCCCTTTCATTTCTTTTTGGTTTTGGAGTTTTTTGTTTGCTTTGGGTTTGGGTTTTGTTTGGTTTTTTGGGTTTTTTTTTTGAGGAACGCAAAATTGGACGGGAAAAGAAAATACATTCAAATGTAAGGAGGCTGTAAAGAAAACCATTCTTAAGTCCAGGGAGACCCTGAGTGTCCTCCCAGTCAGCTGGGTGGGACAAGGAATGTGCTGAATAAGCTGGGCTAAGCAACTCCTCCACGACTCTATGGAAAAAGTCACTTTTCAGAAGGTTTTACTCTTGCTGGCTTTTGCATAAAACACCTCGCTGCATCTACTCTTTATTACTCCTTTACCTAATCGACCCAACCCCACCAGCCATGCACCTTTTGAGAGTTCCCAAAATATGATCAGCTTGGAGAAAAAACAATTAAACCCAAGGAAGTATGGGTAAAAAAAGAGGAGCTGCATTTTTCAGGGATGAGCAAGATGCACTGGTAGCAAAGTACTTCCTATAATCTTCCATTACAGGGTGAAGGTTTTAATAAAGTGCAATAAAAAAAGCTCACATTTTGATCTTTTCCCAGAGCTAGACATGGTTTAATTAGCTTGATCTCATTATGTAAACTGGAGAGGAAAAAAGACACCATTAAAGCAATATCCCACTGGCAAATGAGACAACCTTGACATCAACTATGATATTTTCTTGGAGAACTCTCCCCTGCCTTTGAAGCAGCTTCCACACCTCTTCGTCAGCACCACATCTTCATCACCCCACCTTTTCCAGCTGCCCTGCTCAATCCAGTGGCATTTCTTGGTTTCTGCTTTCCCCCAAGCAGCACAGAAAATGCTATTAGGGAAAAAAAAAATAAAAAATCCAGCTAGATGCTGTCTTGGTTGTATTTAGCCTGAGATCATTCAGCGTGCTCTTTAGAAAAGATCAACTGGAACTAAACGTTGCCATAATATACTCCATCTGTTAAAGTACATACTTTTGTAATAACACATTCAGAATTCAATAAGAAAAGCCAGAATTACAAACAAGGTGTCCATAATGAGCCTCAATATAATTATTAAAGCAGATAAAGTAAACCTGGGTTTCAATACAAGGAAGTTATTTGGACCTTAATGATAATGAAAAGTAAAAAAGCATCTGTAATTTCCGCTGAAATGTATTTCAGAAAGTCAACTAAGTGCACGTCACTTTGTTAAGACTATTCTTATTATTGTGTTTGCACTGACAGCAAAATGCTTCTTAGTTCCAGCTCCTGGGATATATAAAAATATGATTAGAGCACTATAACAATACAACAATGGATTAATTTGCCCAAGCATTACATTTGGATCTGAAAGACTTTGATAATTTATTTTACCAACTGAAAGGTGGTTATTTTGGGATCCTGGCTCAGAACTAAGTAGTTCAGTGCAGCATTTTCAAATATTTTATTTTATATTCCAGCACTGGCAACACTGTGAGGTTCCAGTGATTTTCTCCTGTTTGCCTGTAACCCTGAGCTTTTGTGCCAAACCTTATCCTGGATTTAGCTTGGGCTGCCTGCTCCAAAGGGCACCACACATCCCACAGCCTGCAAAATGACCAGGCAGTGGGGATTTATCTGGTAAAACTGCTACTCAAGGAACAGAAAATGATGTTTTTTGAAGATGTTGAACAATCTTGCCTAGACAGGCAAGGAGAGCACAGAGAACTAATCCATGTTGAACAGTGAAGGTAACAAAGATGGAGCAAAAGCTGTTGGGAAGTCTGGCCGGGAGGGCAGATGATATAAAGGAAAATAATTAACTGATCTGCTGAGTGTCAAGCAGAGCCATCCTCTACAATGGCAAGATTAGCATGGAATAATCAGAGATTATCAGCAAATTCAGGTGCTCCCTCTCAAATCAGAAGAGGATTAGAAAGAAGTTGCCATTTTGGCCAAAAGCAGGGACCAGAACCATGCTTTTTCAACAAAGTAAAGGCCCAGGAGCTCAGTTATGGGGCTGTTCCAAAAGAAGTGGGTCTGCAGAAGCAGGAACAGCCCAAGGATCAGACACAAAAACCAAGCCAGAAATACCCAACAACAGACAGGACAAGCACAGCTCTGACCCCAGGCTTTAAAATCATGGAATCACAGGATCATTTAGGTTGGAAAATCCCTCTGAGTTTATCCATTCCATCCATTCCCTCAGCATTGCCCCAGCCACCGCTCACCCTGTCCCCAAGTGCCACATCCACGTGGCTTTTAAATCCCTCCAGGGATGGGCATTCTTCCACTGCCCTGGGCAGCTGGGCCAGGGCTGGACAACCCTTTCCAAGAAGAAATTTTTCCTGATCTCCAACCTAAACCTCCCTGGCCCAGCCTGAGGCTGTTCCCTCTCCTCCTGTCCCTGTTCCTGGGAGCAGAGCCTGACCTGGGGCTGTCCCCTCCTCTCAGGGAGTTGTGCAGAGCCAGAAGGGTCCCCCTGAGCCTCCTTTGCTCCAGGCTGAGCCCTCCCTGCTCTGGATTATTGTTTCAGGAATATCCTCAACTCTTAGGCAATGAGACTTTTGCCCAAATCTTCCATCAGACTTTAGTTTATCCTAAAGGAGATTTTCAGGAGGACTGAAATTTCCCTACTCTTCATTTTCCTCCCTAACTCTAGTTATTTTGCTGTTAACTTTTATGCTTATTTTTTGGTTTTACAAAGTAAAATTTGGTCAAGTGTAACATGCTATATGCCCTTTTTTCACTTGAGGAGTAAAACAGACCAAATTTTGCAGGTTTTTTTTTTTTCCCCAGAAGAGAGGCAAAACAATAATGGGGTCAGGGCTCAGTGATGTGGCTCTTTAAAAAAGCCAGTGAGGTCTTCTGGAAGGTCTCATTCTCTAAGCTTTAATTAAAGTCATAAAGCTTATAAATGTTCTATGTCAGATTTTCTTCCCTGGAGAGTTGGGGGCAGAAGCTCCTGGGTGAGTTTTACAAACAGGATGTGCAACTGGCCTCTCCCAATGGGCACCAGGCAAGAAGGACAGGTCTGAAAAACCTGGAATTTTGTGAGGATTTGAGCAGCCTGAAATACTGTGTGGAATTCCTATGTAGTGTTTGGTAAGGTGTTTGTCCCCTTCCCAGCCTACAGCAAGACTGATTGCCAAGCCAGACAGTGGGATAGCATGGACTGGGGAAAAGAAGGGGAGGATAAAGGGGCCTGTGTGTGTGCACACAGACTCATCTTAAAAACTTTCCCTGCCCTGCTTTCCACATGGAACCACATGAGCTTCCCATTCCTTCCTATCAGTGCCTTGCCAGATTTGGATGCCTGCCCAATGCTGCTGCTGCTGCCAGAAATCCAAAACATCACAGGGGTGATTCACTTGATGCCTTGACAGCTCTGGAGCTGGGCTGGGGCAGGGGGGAGACCCAAAAACCCAAATAACAGGATGGAGGCACCTCGAATCCTGCTGGAGCCACCACCAGAGCCAAACTCGTCCACATGGAGAGAGGCTGAGAAACCTGGGGCTGATCAGCCTGGAGAAGGCTCCAGGGAAATCTCACAGATCCTCCCAGACTCTAAAAGGGCTGCAGGAGAGCTGGGGAGGTACTCTGCCTCAGGAACTGGAGTGACAGGACAAAGAGTAATGGGTTCAGACTGAAAGAGGGGAAATTTAGGTGAAATATTAGATAGAAACTCTTCCTTGTGAGGGTGGGCAGGCCCTGGCACAGGGTGGCATGGGAAGCTCCTGGATGCCTGGAAGTTTTCAAGGATGGGCTTGGAGCAGCCTGGGATGGTGAAAGTGTCCCTGCCCATGACAGGGATGGAACAGGATGAGCTTTAAGGTCCCTTCTGACCCAAATCATTCCATGATTCCATCCTGGCAAAGCCCTTCCCCCTTGATGCTGTTTAAGTCTTGTTTATACAGTGCTCGCTCATCCAAAGAGTTCACAACTGGAGAACAAGGAAGGCTTTGTACCTCCTTGCTCTGCTATGTTAAAAATTGATTTAGCATAATGGTTTCAGAGAGATTCAAATCCAATTTTGTAAATCAAAGCAGGAACTGTACTGACTCATTCCAAAGCAGCAGAAAGGAACCTGCTGAATTCTGAAAACGACAGTTGCAGCCCTGAGCCTCTGTTAACACACACACACACACAAAAAGTGATGAACCAAACAAACCCACAGTTTAATAAGCTGCTTTTTATTGAGTGCATCTGCTCTCCACATCTCTAAGAAGGGATTTTAGAACCCCAGAATGGTTTAGGTTGGAAGGGCCCATAAAGACCGTGTTGTTCCAACCCCCCCGCCTTGGGCAGGGATACCTTGCACTAGACCAGTTTTTTCCATGCTAAATCATCTTCATCATCATTTCCAGATCTTCTCCAGATGATTTTCATCTGGAGAAGAAGAGCAGGCAGCATCTGGATAGCCACAGCTTCTCAGGTGGCATCTCCCAGCTGTCCTGCTCACTGTGGGGCACTCATGGCTAAACCAACCTGAGATCCTTTCTCCTCTGAGCATTTATCATCATTCAGGAGTCAGCTTTGCATTATTCAGTTCTATAAACGGCTTTCAGCATTAAACCCGATTTACAAAAAAAAAAAAAAAAACAACAACCCGCAAACAAACACAAATGGGCAAGATTAAGATAAATTGAGATAAAACAAATGCGCTCTGCACATGTTCTAAGAACTCCAACATACAAACTACCTCCTTCAAGGAAAACACATTCCCTTTAATATCCTGGATATGCAGAAATAGCTGTAAAGCAAAAAAAACCCACACATTCAGGATCATTTATAGTGAGTATCTTTGATGGTGATGGCATCTCTTGAAGCAAACACAGTTGACAGAGCCTGATTCCAGGCAGGACAGAGATGTTCTGCTGGCTGCAGACAGCCCAGCACTCATTAGATCTTTGAAACAAATTCTGCCTCATTTCTTACAAGCAGTATAGAAATCCTGTCACTAATTCACATATAAACAAGCAATCTGAGGTTTAAAGAGCACCTGAAGCTCTGCACAGGCACGGGAGGAATTGTGGATGTTCCAGCTCAAGTACTTACATAGATAAGGTGGGCTTTGGTGGGGTCGTTTAATTTTGTTTTCTTTTAGAGAGAAGATATTGACATTCTCCCGTTCTTTTCAATTCAACGTTTAACCTTGTTTACGCTACTGATTTCTCACCTCAATCAAGATCTCTCTGCTACTACACAGAAATATTTTGTGTTTATCCTCAGTTCCCCAGCTCTACCTAATCTATTCTACCAGATCCCCGTGGGAAGTTAAGGGCTCATCCCAGGGACACATTTAGGGGGATTTGGAGCCACTGCAGCAGGAGGTGTGGAGGAAGCCCTCGTGTCACAGACATTATCCCAGGCATGTTTTAGAGCTGGGAGCAGCGAGGAGGAGGCAGTCACAAATTTCCCATTGAGAGGAGTGAGGTTAAAGACAGTCCTACAGAGAATGGCACACCTGGGGCTGGAGGGGAAGAAGCAGATCCACGCCCTGCCTGGGCAAAAACAGGTAAACCCTGGCCAAGCCCAGATCCCAGACAATAGCTCTAGGAGGTTTGAGACAAAGTGGGTGAAGTTCTTCACTCATCCCCTTTTCTTCTGGTGTCACTCCAAGCCCCCACCACAATGACCACCAGGCACTGCCAACTTTGCACCCTCCTAATCCACCTGGAAAAATCCCCCTTCCCCTCGGATGGGGAGCACATCCCAGCACCACAGCAGCTCTGCTGGCTCAGGCACCCCAGCTCCAGGGACAGGCATCCCAAGCACAGCAGCTTTGCCAGCTCTGCCAGCACGTGCCACCAGAGTCATCCTCAGGAGCATGGGAGCTGTCCTGGTGTGGCTCAGATAGGGATTAGGGAAGGGGAAAGGAAGGAAGAAATTGTTCCTTCTCCTCCTGCTGACATGTGAACCAAATACAAACATCCCTTAATTAGCAACACCCTCCAAATCCCTGGCAGCTGCAGTTTTGATGGGCATTTCATCTAATCCAGCAATTCTTTGCATGGAAAACAACCACCTTAGCCCCACTTGGAGGATTATGGATTTCCATGGATTTCTGTGGGTGCTGAGTTAACTCCTGAAGCTTCGAGCTCCAGTCACAGCGAGACATTCCCAGGGGACACGTGAACTGCCTCAGCTCCAGCCAGGGCTTCCAGCCCAACTCCAGAATTCCCTAACTGGGAGAGACCACACCAGCACAGCCAGAAAAAAGCCATCTTTTTTTTTTTTTTTCCCTTGAAAAACTGTGAGGAATATTTTGGAACTGCATCCATCTCTCCTCCGCTCTGTCATCGCCATCAGCATCATCAAGAACCTTCAGCGCACAGCAGCAGCTCTCACCTCACAGGGATTTTGTGCCTTTTGTTGCTTTTATCTCACGTGAAGTGAGAGGACAAATGGTGGGCTCTCATTTCCAGGAGAAAATGAGCTTTCCCAACTTCCATGCCCGTGGGAAGGCTCTGTCCTGGGAGGTGCCACAGACCCAGGAGAGCTGGAGGTCCTGGCCCGCTGCTCCTCGCGGGTGAGGTCCCAGGAAAAGGTTCTGTACTGAGAGCCGGCCTGGAGCAAGGAATTAATGCAAATGAGGAAAATGAATATTTAAATAAAACATTTATTAAGGACAGATTAACTCTGTCAATCACTGCTCACTTTTGTTTTGCTGCGTGTGCATTCGGAGAGGCTGCACAAAAACCAGTTTTGGTTTTTCCAGGGTATATTTAGCTCTGTATTTAAAAGTGCAGCATCCTCCACGATTTTTTTTTTTTTATTAAAAATGAAGTGCATTTCCTTGTGCAAAGGAGTACAAATTGCTACTTAAACTTTCTTCTATTGTCTATTTGCCTGCAATTTCCACCTCATTTACAGCCTTTTTGTGTCTGCCCTTTTGTTTAGTTTTTACCTTTGACGTTCTCTTAATTTCTCTTCAGAGATACCTGACACCTTTACATTAAACTCACAATACCCATAATTCTGAAGTTTTTGGAGAAAGGCTGCTCAGCAGCAGCAGCAGCAGCTCCTAGCCGGGCTGAGAACCCTGGTGTCTGCCAGGAGGTTTGGAAAACCATTTCCAAAAGGAATTTTCATTTCTCCTCTCCAAAGTTTGTATGGAGAGGAAGGAGCACTGGCACACTGTGATGGGTTGACCTTGGCTGGACCCCAGGTGGGCACTCAGCCACTCCATCCCTGCCCTTCCCTGCTGGATATGGGAGAGAAAATGTAACAGAAGATTTGTGGGTTGAGTTAAGGACAGGGAGAGATCGCTCAGCAATTACTGCCATGGCCAAAACTTGGGGAAATAAATTTATTACCAATCGAATCAGAAGTAAGAACTACGTCTGAAAATCACCTTCCCCCTTGCCCTCCTTCCCAGAGCAGACCTCACTCCTGAATTCTCCACCTCCTCACTCCCAGCAGCACAGGGGGACTGGGAATGGGGGCTGTGGTCTGGGGTCCTGCAGCTGGACATGGGGAGGATAGTCCAGCAAAGGAGGATGACCACAAACTGCAACTGCCCAAGCTCCAAGGCTGTGCAAAGCCATCTCCTCACCTCCACAACTCCCCTCTCCTCCCCCTCTTCTTCCCAGCTGTTTGTTACCATGACCTTGGTGCCACTACACATGTCCAGGGCTGCCAGGTGCCCAGACCCCCACTGATACTGGAGAGCAGGAGCTCTACAACCACCCAAGGGTCTCAGTCTCCTCCAGAACTGTCATAGATTGAAGGATCCAACCCATCACCCACATTGGGTAGACCCACTGGGGCAGGGATACAATCCTACCTCAGGAACAATCCCACCAGCAGAGACCCCCATTCATCTCCCCCCTCCCTCAGCTGAGTCCCATCTCCACCAGGGACCTAAATCCCACTGTATCCTGCAGCCCCCAGCCTCCCATCCAGCACAGCAGGGGTGGGACAGGACCTACCCGAGCTGGCCCCTGCTCAGGAGCAGCCTTTTCTTCTCAGCCAAGCCCTTCCCAAAGCTCCTGCAGGTCTGCACAGGAAGCACAGCACCCATCTGCAGCTCCCCACCCTCCTCACAGGCCCCCCAAACTGAACTCAGCCAAAGCATTTTTGCTTTTTTTGCTTCATCTTGGTCCTTTTCAATCTTGATTTCCTTTCAGTGAGTGTTCCAGTGCAGCACTGTTGATAACAATGGGGTTATAATATATTGCTGTTAGAAGAAATAATGAGAATCTCCTCCACCTCAGCATCTCCTGGAGCCCGCCGGGGCTGGAGTGGCTCTTCAGTGCACACCAAGGACAGGGCACACTCAAAATGGTTATTTTGAAAAGCACTGAGCCCATCACCCCAGCCCTCAGCAGATCAGTCATGCCCCTCCTGCTAATGCTTCCATTTCGTTTGCAGAATAAAGTGAAGCTGGTTTGCCCCTAAATGTTTGCTCCCTGTCTCTCCAAGCACTCCTGTGCTCGTGTTTCCTCCTCTCCTGATCTCAAACTATGCCAGCTGTTTGGTTTTGCTCCCCAGGCAGCATAAATTGCCTATTTCCCTATAATAAAGGAGAGGGGAAAGCAAAAAAAAAAACAACCCTAAACTCCAAAATTGGCATCTCCATCAAACACACTGGCATGACAGTAACAGAAAAAAATAAAGCAAATAAAAAGACTCTTGGCCATGAAAATGTGAATTTCCCAGAATTTCCACTGTGTTCCAAGGGTGAAGGGCTTCATAAAATTACAGAATGGTTTGGGTTGGGATGGACTTTAAAAATCATCTTAATCCACTCTGCCATGGGGAGGGACACCTTTCCACCATCCCAGGCTGCTCCAAGCCCTGTCCAGCCTGGCCTTGGGCACTGCCAGGGATCCAGGGGCACCCAGCTGCTCTGGGCACCCTGTGCCAGGATCTGCCCACCCTCCCAGGGAACAATTCCTGCCCAATATCCCAACATCCCAGCCAGCCCTGCCCCTGGCACTGGGAGCCATTCCCTGTGTCCTGTCCCTCCAGGCCTGTCCCCAGTCCCTCTCCAGCTTTTCCTGCCCACTCCCAACACACAGGAGTGAGGATAAAGCCCTGTGAGCTGCCAGCACCCCATTTTCCCTCCTGGAAACACCGCCCACCCACCAGTGGCACCGTGGAGCTCCGGGTCGGAAATTCGGCGGGCACTGAGATTTGATTTTCATCTCCTTTGTTAAATTCCTGCTAATTGCTTTGAACGTACTTCCTCCACCACGTCTTTATAGCTTAATTCCTCCTGGGCATTCGCTCCCGAGTTCCACTAAGTGCAGCAGGAAAATGAAATCCAACCACATGCTGATGAGGCAATCACTCATGGTCTTTGGACAAAACAGAGCAGAGGTGGGGTTTTTTTGGGGAGAGTTCGAGGTTTCTGTGGCCAATGGCCATCATCAGGTTTTGTAAATCGATGAAAAGTGAGCAGAAAAAGCTGCAGTCCTATAAATACCACGAGGCTGGGTGTGATGTCACGCAGTCCAGTATTTTATAATTGATTAGCACATTGGAAAGTGCAGCAGAAAGAGTCTGAAGAGAGAAAGTTGGCTCGGAGTTTGCCCCTAGATCCCTGGAAGTGTCCAAGGCCAGGCTGGATGGGGCTTGGAGCAACCTGGGATGGTGGAAGGAGTCCCTCATTCCCTGGTGGAACAAGATGAGCTTTAAAGTCTCTCCCAACACAAACCATTCTAGGATTTTATGAGGTTTTAATAAATTCACCTCTAACCTTCCTGGTTCAGACTGAGAGAAGTTGTCACCACAAAGAAAGAAACTTCAGCACATCTCCAGTCATCAGCAAGCTGCAGCCAGCAGGAATTAATGCATTAATACTCTTTTACTCCCCAACAACAAGGATGTAAGATCCATAACTCCCAAACAATATTATGCACAGCACATACTTTTCATCATTACGCATTAATAGATTTGGGAGTGAAAGTTGGAGGGGTGGTGTTACATGTCAAAATTAATTATAATGCCAATAAGCTGAAATTCAACAGGGAAGATCAGGTTGACTAAATTATTGTGTTGAGTTATCAGCACTGAAAAAATCAACTGCAAGAGGCTGTAGCCTTTGGCTGCAAATTCAAATGTAGATTGAAAAATAATGAGAAGTAAAAAAAAAACCCAAAAAAAATTCCCAGCCCAACCCATGGCAGAGGATTTGAAGTGACTGAGAGCAGTTCCGAGTTAGGCTGAATTTATCCAGGATATAATTTTGCATTGCACCTGTTGGAGAGTTCAATTGGATCTTAACTTTTCATCACAGCCTCACTAAAATTTGGAACCAGTGGCCACAAATGGTGTCAGCTCAGGTAAATCAGGCTGTTTGCTTCCTTTGCACTGGAAAGGAAAGTCCAGCTCCATTTCTCCAAGACCTTCCCAGTGTCTTTCCAGATGAGGCACCACCAGCATCCTTAAGGACAATCCGAGGGAGACCATAAATTCCCCCCACGCTGAAAAGAGGCCAGTTGGCAACTTCAGAAGAACACCATGATGAATATAGTATTGTTAAAATAAAACTAAACAAAAAAAAAAAAAAAAACAAAAAAAAACCCCAAACCCTAAAAAGCAGAGACCCTCCCCAAGCCCACAGCATTTAAGCATTCCTAAGAGCTGAGTACTAAGAAAAATCTTATTCTGTACAAGGATGAGAACAAGCAAGTACCACATGGACATTTAATTCCTACAGAGCCAATTAAATGGGAACAATGAAATACAGTCTGAGTTAACGCTGGACAAAAGGATTAAGGAATGAGGCAGGACTTATTTATAAACATCCACATGAAAACCTGGTTAAGAAGAAGTAGGGGAATTAATAAAAGATAAAAAGGAATGATTCCAATATGGCTAAGAAGGGGAATTCCTTTATTAAATTTGTCTTCAAAAGTAAATTAAGGAAAGATGCCTCTGCTACCAGAGTGATGGTGAGTTTACAAAAACAGCTTCCACTGAGGGAGGGAAAAAGGGAGTATCTGGAAAATGCAGACATGTGCCAAATCACTCAATCTGTGCAATTAACCAAGGAAATCAAGTGTTGTTATTTGTAAAGAATTATTTTTTAAATGGGAAATCTAACGAATTCCTTCAAAACATAAGGCTAATACCTAATTCTGGAAATTACTTAAATGGATGGATGCAATTAAGTTCCATTCCTAGCAAAAGAATGGGAAGAACATCCAAAAAGGGAAAAAAAAAAAAAAAAGTATCTGTTGCAGAGAGCAGCTCAGCAAGCTGCAAGTAGAGTCTTGCAGAGAACACCTCGTCAGGCACAGTCAGTTAGCACAAACTATTTATTTAAGGAAAAGAAGAATGAAAATGCCACGTGGATTACAGGAGCATTTTCCAGAGTCAATCCTAAAATTAAAAGCAAAAATCCTGCAAAATTCTGAGCAGCCTCAATTCTCTCAACTTTAGAAGGGATTAGGATTTAGCACCTGCAAGGCCAACTGGAAACAAAGGAGCTGGAGAAAACAGCTAAGGAATCACATGGATCTGTGTTAGATTTAATTTTAACAACTTTGCTAATGATGTGGGAGAGGAAAGAATAGAGTTTATTCAGTTTCAACCACTATGGAGTGAAATGTATTGCAGGAAAAATAATACAAATAAAGGAAGTCTTGCTTTGATTGCCTGGGACATCAGGAATTTGGGAAGGTGCCTCACTTCTCTCAGGACCACCTAGTGAATAGCACTCAAGAAATTTCTCTGCCCTCTTGAGGAGGCCTCCCAAAACTGCCAGATCTGAAAGGAGATGTCAAAATCACACAAAGCTTTGGAAAAAAACAAAACTGAAACTGAGGTGATATCACCAAACCACAGCCACGCTCCAAGAGGGAGCTCCTGGGGATGCACCCACCCAAAGAGGGACCTGGAAAGGCAGAGGCCCAGCAGCTCGAGATGAAATTGCAGGAGGAGGTGGCAGCTAAAAGGACAGTTTGGTTTCAGAGGCAGAACACACACACGTCTCACATAGCAGGATGTTCCAGTCTCCTCTCTCCACAGATGTAATTAATCCATAAATGGAATAACGTATTCACTTCTGGACACCTCATTACCAGAGAAGACATTGACAAATTGAACAGAGTACAAAGAAAACAACAAAAATGTTTAAAGGTTTGAAGGGAAAAATTTCTCTGGGAAGATCAAAAGATTTGAATATGTCCAGCTCCAAGCAAGAGCACAACTTAGTTGGACGAGATGTGTATCAATATGTGCTTGAAGGGCGTAAACATCAAGCAGAAAAATCAGCATGGAGGGCTTTTAACAGGAAAAATGGAATCAAATTAATAATAAAGAAAACTTAAGTGAAACTCTTGTTGCCCTATTAGGATGCACAGTTAGTCTCGAGGGACTGTGGTAAACGTTTGCAAGGGAACCAGACTGGACAAATCCTTAATAAATGCCCAGCAGCCAGGAGAGGGTTAGCCCTTCCATGGTGATCTCTGACATCTGTTCCCCCTCTTATCTTAGATACTGATATAATCTAGTTGTGGACTTTCACATAAGTACCTTATCTAAAGATCTGGACCAATTTAATAAACCAAAGTAACAGCACATATGCATGGCTCCCCCAACCCAGATCACCACTGAAGGACTCAATCCAATCATCCCTTGATCTCCCAAAACTGCAGCGGGTCTCTAATGGCAACAAAAACTGCAAAGATGGACAAAATGGGGGGGGAAATGTGTTAGACCTGCCTTAAATAACCCAAACAGCTCTTACACCCCCTGCCAGGGCCACGAACCTTGCCCAAGCAAACACTGGCTCCAAGTCCATCAGACTTTGCCCAAGGAGATCCTGCCAGGTCAGATTAAGCCTTTGTATGAGGACATGTTCAATAGCAACACATCCCTCCTCCTCTGCTCACCTCAGAGTGTACCAACTAACTGAAATCAACCTTCTATTGAAAGGAGGTAATTAAAAAACTACATTAGGCCAACTGCAAGCCTGCAGCACCGTTTAATGACTCCTGTCATCAGAGTGACACTCGGTAGCTGTGCCCCATCCAGCAGGTTGTTATCTGAATGACTAAACCATGGAATTTTCTTTTAAAAGAGCCTTTCAGAGCAGCGAGCAAGGAAAAACCAAAACCAAAACAGCCACTTTGATAGAAAGCCTCAGCCCTGGTGAAAGCCTGGTATCACCCTCCCCTCCCTGCTCCAGCAGCAAGTCTCATCCAGGCAATACCTTTCCACTGGCACAGGGAGCTGCCAGGCTGTCCTTGGCAGTGTTTGTGCACTCAAGAGCACTGAGCACATGGGATTTATTTCCCTTTCCTAAGGGATGGCAGACAGCAGCTCCTCATCCAAGCTGAGAACCAGAGCCCTGGGCTGAGCCGAGCCACAGACAGACACTGAGCCATAAAACATAAAACACCCCCGGATTCCTAGATTCTTTTTAACTTTAACAAAAGATTAAACTGTAAAAGAAGAGAAATCTGCACACAGCAGGTCATGGTACCCCCGTGGGGCTGTGTTTCAGGGTTATGGATGTGCCTCAGTCCAGGCTGCCCACGCTCCATGCCCAGGGTCTCTCCTCTTCTCCAAACATTCTGAGGGAGAAAAAGAGGAACCTCTGCAGAGGTTGGCAGCCGGGGCTGCCCAGGCACTGCCTCATTACCATGACAAAGGGAGGTTTGAACATCCTTCAGCAAACTCAATGGTTGCCTTCTAGCTTCCCACTGAAAACCTGGCACTGAGTGCTCCTGATATCCTATTTACTGAGGCAGAAGAACAGCAGCAAATACATTTTAGGGCCTTTTGCAGTTTTTATTGGAATTGTCTGTATCTACAGGATCCCTCCCAGTCTCACAGCACTGCCACAGTTCTGTGCTCACTGTCTGCAGCCCCTGTGGTAGCTCCCAATAAAGTAATGAACTTCTTGATCAATTCTTCCCTCCCCAAAACACTACAAGGAGGGCTGGCAGGCTTTTACCGTGTGAAAATGTCAATGTTTGTTACTTGCTGAGGCAGGATTTACAGCCAGCCTGAGCCAAGCAGCTTGTTTCACACCTTCCCATGTCAGGGGAACAGTGTTCTCCTCTGGAAGGCGCGTCCCAGACGCTGCAATCCTGCAGACACAGATCTGTCAATCACCAGGAATGCCACTCTGGGAGAGCTTTCCAGAGGGAAGCATTTCCATCCCAGTACAGAATGGCCAACTGAACACCCCACCCTGCTGCTTCCTGCACCATCCCTGCCACCCAACCTGGCCTGCAAGGAATAGCACTGGAAACTCGAGATGCACAGGAGAGGGAACAACACAACTGGGAAGGAAGTCCTGAAAAGGAAGGGGATTTTGGCAGCTGTATGATGATACTGTGGGCTAATACCCAAATGAAAACATGGGTTTCTAATAAAGCATCACCCAACCTAAAGAAAGGGCCAGCAAGAGCCAAGTGCTGTGGTTTGTCAACCCAGGGAGCCTTCAGAGGGCATATTCCTGAATCCTGAATTCTTTGGCTAATGTGAATTTAATACTGAGATGTGATTAGATCTGTGTTACCTTTGCTTGGGAGGTAACACCACACGAGATGATCACACTTAAGAGGCCACTGTGCTGATCCTCAGGAGTTCTGTGGGTTAGAGGAGCCTGGTCAAACTGCACACAGCACAGGTAAGTGATGCAGTTTGCACAGCAGTTCCCTGACCTTCCCCCAGCCCTAATGTCCAAGGGGATTCTTTCAGCTTGGCTAATTCAGAAGAAACTTCAGCCAACACCTTCAGATCTCTAGAGGGTCCGCACCAGACAGGATTTCAGCAGGAAAGCAAACACACCCATCCTGCTCCCTCTTCTGCAGGGATTCTGCCCCACTACATTTTCTGTTACCATGTGCACATCCTATCAGCCTCTCTACAAAGGCTCTAACTTCCTCCGTGCTGCACCCACAATGAAGCTCAAGGGTGAGGAGAACCAGAGTTGCTCCCCTGTTTGCCAATGTTCAGCTCACAAGACTGGGCCTCCACTCTGGGGCTGCTCCACCATCAGTCCTTCAGCACAGTCCCACAGATGCCATCTCCTTACTCCACAAGATTTCCACAGCCACGTCCAGCTGTATTTCAGCAGGTCCCACGGCCTCTCTGGACATTCCCCTGCCTCCAGCCTCACCTCCAAGAAGGATGTGCTGTTCCACAGGTTACCCTAAGATACGGCTGAGCTGCAAAAGGCTCCGTTACGTGGGAGCCAGGTGCTTCTTTCCAGCAGAAAGAATCCTACAAAACCTTGGTGAGGAAGGGTTTTGTGGGCACCCACAGAGCAGGAAGGCAGCCCTGGATGCTGCTCTCCCAGGATGCTGCTCTCCCTGAGCCCCTGGGAGAGGTACCTGCTCTCACACCCAGGCAGTGCTGACATCCTACACCCCTCCAGCAAGCCCTTGTCTCCCCGAGGCAGCTTCTCACCCCAGACAGGCTCGAGCCTCCATGTGAACACAGCAGACACCCTGACAAGCACAACAAGTCTGCCCCAGCTGCTAACAAGCCTCTCTCTGCTTTTATTTTATTTTTTCTAGATGCTCTGCACAGAACAACCAGGTTTCTCTGTATAAATTGTAGGTGCTAGAAAACAAGGTGTTGAAATGACTTCGATTACACTGGAAGAGTATCCTACTGTGTCCTTAGGGAAAGAGAGAGGAGAGAAAACACATTTTAAAAAAAACAATTTTACTGGCTCCTGTATAAACCTACTCTTACACTGGGGCAGTGTTAAAAAAGAAGAAACAAAAGACCTTTCTGCAAGTTCACAGAGGAGGAAGGTGAGTCCAGTGAGCAGCTCCCCTCTCCTACTCAGCACATCCCCAGCAAAGCCACAAAAGAGAATCCCAGAGTGGTTTGGTAGGAAGGGACCTTAAAGATCACCCTGTTCTCTCCTCTGCCATAGGCAGGGACACCTTCCACTATCCCAGGCTGCACCAAGCCCCATCCAGCCTGGCCTTGGACATTTCCACAGATCCAGGGGCAGCCACAGCTGCTCTGAGCAACCTCTCACTACCCACAGGAAGAATTCCCCCCCGTCCCTCCAGTGCAGGCCCAAGGTGAAGCTGAGCTGTGCTGGAATGCAGCAGCAGGAAGGGGAAGCTCCAGGCTGCGGCTGCGCAGCCGCTCACACCCAGCACAACTCAAGCTGCCATGGGAAGAGGTCACTTTGTTTGATTTGGGGAATTTTTAAATTTTTTTCTTTCCAAAATATCTGAACATTTTGTTTTTTGAGTCCTTAATAAATTTTTGCCCTAAATTTTTTCACGGAGCTTCACAGCTCTGCTTACAACAGCGCTTGTCACCCCATCGGGAAAAGACAGCAGGCATGGATTAATTTTTGAGGAAAGCTGCTTTCATGCCAATGCACTTGGCAATAGAGAATACAAGAAGAGCTATCCCAAAAATGCAGTATTTATGAGAGGAGTGGTTTCTAAAATTGTTTTTGCTATGGATACCAAGAAGCACCACCTGATTCCTGACTCTCCTTCCCGCACATGTTTTCCTGGGATTATTTTTAAGGCGACATCTATTTCACAGAACTACAACCTCAAAGCAAAACAGTTCTAGCTGGACATCCAGCATGACCTGCTTCCAGAAGTCACTGTGGAGGGTTTGCAAATGGAAGCTGCACTTTTATACCCACAGAAAAAATAAAATGTTGCCTGCAGAAACAGAAAGATTCTCTCGGTGCGGTTGTGATTCTGAGATTTAATTATCTCAGCCCAGAACTGCAGGTATCAATGCTTCAGAGATAAAGAACAAACAAGGCAATTAGTCCAGAAGTCCTCCTTTTACCCCTCTAACAATCGCCAGGGTTACAAACATGCCAAGGTCAGAGAATGTGTAATAAAGAAATTTATTTCCAATTGGAATGCACAGAAACCTTGCACTATAATGGTGGAAGAGCAGTGGTGTGAAGCTCAGCAGCACCGAGATGAACGCATGGCTAAGGATTGTAAGGACTATCACAGAGCTGTGTGTGGAAGGACAAGGAATAAAATTACCCAGAGCCTTTCCAGCCAACTCCAACTCCTTCCCCCTCCAGACTCCCACTGAGCCCCCCAGCCCCAGCCCTGCTGTCCATTAGCCACGTTCCCTGGGCCCCTGGAGGGCTCCAGGATCTGCAGGGGTGCTCAGGGGGTGACCTTTTGGGATTTGCCCTCCCCAGTGTGAATGGAGAGTAGAGGAGAAAAAAAGCCCTTTCTGGTGGCAGCCTCAAAACGGCCCAAAAGCCATACAGAACAGGAGTGAAGCATGTTCATTTCCTTGGATTTATTCCTCAACTCCATAATCCTGGGACCGCACAGGGAATATTCCTGGTGAGCACAGGCTGGAGCCACGCACACCACAGGGAAGCAACCAACCAAATCTTCCCTGGTCATCTACATGGACAACACAGGCAAAAGGGACCATCATGAGGACAGTGACAGGCACACTTTGTAATTTAAAATCTCCTTAAAAAAAACAAGATGTTATCTATTTGTTAAAAAGAAAAGCCAAACTAGAGACAATTGTTTTTTGCTTACACTGAGATTAAAACTACCCTTGCCCTATCTCCAACACAGCAAGGCTCCAGCATCTTATTTTTTTGCAACAGCAAATGATGATATTTTCCTACATAAGGGCAGGAAAAGTGTCATTGGGTCTAAAGACAGGAGAACACCGCATGTATTCCAGTGGCCAGAAAAACTAGAGCCATATCACTGCTACAGAAAATTGTTGACTGCTTACAGCCCAAAGTAAACTAAAAGGCATGAAGTGAAAATAATGATTTTAACGATTTTGTACTTTGGACTTCTTAAAAACCCTGTAAGAATACTATAGTTGTTCTTCCAAAAAGATATGTTTCTGTGCTATGCAACCTGCAACAACAGCGTTTGACTCAGACTTTCCACGTGGTTCCCACTCCCTCTCAGCCAGAAGATTTTTGTCATCAAAGTTATACATTTGGGAAGTTTTTTGAAAACAGCAAAACTGTTCATGTGCAATTTTATGCAGAATATGCATATTTAGGAGAATGAGCATGGACATGGCACATACCACAGAAATTCCTGCTTACAGAAACTTTAGAGCAGAAACATCTGTCCTGCACTGGGCACTGCTGAGGAACCTCCAGTCCTGGGGGCAGTTCTGGACATGGAGGAGCTGGAGCGTGTCCAGGGAAGGGAATGGAGCTGGAGAAGGGGCTGGAAGCCCAGGAGGGGCTGAGGGAGCTGGGCAAGGGGCTCAGCCTGGAGCAAAGAAGGCTCAGGGGACCCTTCTGGCTCTGCACAACTCCCTGAGAGGAGGGTGTACGGCAGGCTCTGCTCCCAGGGAACAGGGACAGGAGGAGAGGGAACAGCCTCAGGCTGGGCCAGGGGAGGTTTAGATTGGATATTAGATAAAATTTTTCACTGAAAGGGTGCCCAGGGCAGTGGTGGAGTACCCATCCCTGGAGGAATTTAACAGACCTGTGGATGTGGCACTTCACACAGGGGAGTGGTGGCCTTGGCAATGCTGTAGGAACACTTGGACTTGATGATCCTAAAGGTCTTTTCCAATCTAACTGATTCTAAGATTCTGTGTTAAAGCACATCAAACATTACTTTAAACCTTCAATCCCCAAATCAGATGAGCACAACTCACATCATTTTGTGGCTGGGCATGGATTCAGTCACGTACCAAACAGCGCAGAACAGCTCAATTCCCATTTAGACAAGGATATCCGAGTTTCCAGTCCTTCCAGCCAGCACACATGCCTGAAATGATGACACTGGACCTGATATTATACACACCACCCAAACACTTTTGCTCCCCTTCGCTAGAGACAGTCTGCTGGGCTGAGTCCTTCCAGTGATTTTTGTAAATGATAGGAAAAAGTGAGGGTGGGATCATTTTGATTTGGCTGTGTGCATTACAACTTGCTCACTGGCACATGCATAGCATTATGGCATGTTCTCAACTTTTTTTAAAATTGAAAAGTCTGAATTTTTTGCAAAAAATTCCACCCATTGACTGCTCTGTGCTTGGCAGGGAAGGGAAAAGGAATAAATAGAGGATGCAGCATTTAGGTTAAGAGAAAAAATACTATCTTTGTTCCAAAGCATAACTTTACTAGAAAAAATATTGCAAATTAAAAAACCCCAAAATTAAATGGCAGCTCTGTGTGTCTGAACTTTGCCAGCCTTTCCCAGCACCTGCAGCTAGCTCCTAACCCTGGCTCCCAGCAGGACAGGACTGCAGCAATCCCAGAGCCTCACCAAGCACAGCTCAGACACTAAACCCCACTAACAGCCTCCTCCAAGGGCTCTTCACATGCAGTGAGCAAATTCAGACAAAAAACCCAAAAGTTTTTAGTAATAAGGAAGGGAAAAATGACTGCAGCCTGTCCTAGAGCACAGGAGAGACACGGAGAGCTCAGCCAGGTCTGCTGGGGTTTGTGCACGCCACGACTGCAACACAGGCAGGCAGAGCAGCAGCAGCAGCAAACCCTGACTAAAGGCAAGAAGCTCTGGTTTTGGGTGGGAATCCCCCTGGCTGGCAGCAGCAGGCAGTTCTCACCTCTCCCAGCACAGCTGCAGCACTGCCAGGCACGGGCACACATCAGGCACA
This sequence comes from Sitta carolinensis, assembly GCA_032173965.1. Lineage (NCBI taxonomy): Eukaryota > Metazoa > Chordata > Aves > Passeriformes > Sittidae > Sitta > Sitta carolinensis. The sequence goes on from CM063286.1 coordinate 17,397,370, forward strand.
GCCCCACCACGCTGAGGACAGAAACCAGGGGAGACAGAGGGAGAGCATGGGGGAATGGCTTTGAAAGGGAGTAGGTTTACATTAGGCATTGGGGAAAAACCCTGCTCCCTGTGAGGGTGGTGAGGGCCTGGCACAGGTTCACAGAGAAGCTGTGGCTGCCCCGAATCCCTGGAAGCATCCCAGGTCAGGGTGGATGGGGCTTGGAGCAGCCTGGGACAGTGGAAGGTGTCCCTGCCCATGGAAGGGGGTTGATCTGGGGACCCTTAAGGTCCCTACCAACCTAAACCTCTGAACCATCTGTGAAGGGTGTGTCTGTCGAAGAGGATGAGGAGAGCTGAAAAAAACCCATCAGCAAAGGATGTGCTGTACTGGGCCAGCGACCAAAATCAACCTATTCCTGGAGCCAGCCCCAAATCAAACCACTCCTGCCTCAGAGCTGGGGCAGGGTGGGGTAAAACCCCAGCGTGTGACTGCCAAGTGACTCATTGTCACATTAGTGCCACCAGCATCGCAGACCCCAGCAGCAGCCTCAGCCCCACGGTGGACATCACAGGGATGCCACGGCCACTCCCTGCAGAGTGGGAAGGTCCCAGTGGGAATGCCCCACGGGCTGGCTGCAGAGCTGCAGGATGAAGAGCAGCACTTCACAGCCCTGCCTCAGCCAGGCAGTCCCTGCTTCTGCCTTTCCCAGGGAGAGAGACTCGCTCCTGACTGAGTCTCTCTTATTACAGTGACAATTCTCCCCCTCTCCCCGGGGACCAGCCGCATGCAGCTCGCTCGCTGGCTCTCTCTCTCCCTGGTTTTTGTTGCAGCTGCTGTTAAACCGTGCTCACGGATCGATCCATGCCTGAAAAAACTTCAGGAAGCTCGTGCTCCTGGCTGAGCCCTGCCAGAGGAAGGACCAGCCACATCCTGCCAAAGGAAAGCTCTTTTGACAGCCTCTCCCTACCCATGGGGCAGTCCATGCAACCTGCAGACCAGGGGTGGGAAAACAGGTGAAAAAAATCAAACTGTCCTCGTTTTCTACAGAACTGCTGTTCATGCAGGGATTGTTTTGGGTGTGAAGTCCTGGCCATGCACTACCACTCTAGGCACTGCTCATGAACCAGTATTTTCTGCTTAATTTTGCCTTAACAAACAGGCAAATATGAGAGACCGTGGTTTTAGGGCACTTATTTTCAGCCCTTAGGTTGTAAAGGACATTTTAAGGTGCACCAGTCCATAGGCATCTCCACTGACCTCCTCAGGCCACTTTGCAACTGCTGCCAAATGCCAACACCCTCCCATCTGTCTAAGTGCCCCAGCTGAGCCCTGGCTTTGCTGGGCTCCACAGGGGCAGGGGGAGACCACCACAGTCCAGGGAACAACGAGTGACCCACGATGACCAGGTCTGGCATTGCTCCTCAACAATTTCCCAAGGAGAAGTCAAAGGATGCACGGAAATTAGCAGCACCAGCTCACAGCAAACTCTTCCCAGCACAAAGATTATGTACAGGCTGCTCGGAGGTACTGCAGACAGGCAGATTTTGCAGATATTACCACAGAAAGGCAGTCCCTGATAACAATAGCACAGTTTCAAAAGGCCCTCACCACCCCGGCTCCAGATGTACGGCAGCTTCTCCAGCTGCTGCACCACCAGCAGCATTTTCACCCCGTTCCACAGCCCTGCAAGGAGACAGACACGAATCTAGTCTGCCTGAAACCTCCTTTCTTCAGCCAAATACCACCAGCTACAGCGCTGACCTGCTGCTTCCAGCAGTGCCTGAATATCCGCGTTTATTTGTGTTTTCCGGAGGGATTGCGAGCCCGCAGCCCCCCGCAGCACACACACAAAGGAGGGAGGACCACCACGGCTCCTCCAAAGAGCACAGAGTTCCTGAGCCCTGAGCCAGCGTGGCACAAAGGTCACGTCATTACTGCAGCACGGGGTGGCCGGGAGAGCAGCTCCGGGTTGAAATATTTGGGGAATAAATGCATTCGCTAATTCATTTCTGTTCCGAACGAAAATGTAAATCGGGTGCAAAAATAAAACAAACAGAAGAGGCCTAATTATTTATACAGGCATTTTAATCAAACAATGAATAGCACACAGCAACCTTCTACATCAATTAATAAAGCTGGCTTCTGCAAAACAAAAGAGTTACACCATGTGCCCTAATTATAAAATCCAGCCTGGAGATGCTGCTTTTTTTTTTTTTTTTTTTCTTCCTCCCTCCATACACCTGGCTTAATATATCCCCACTGCATTCCTGTGCTGAGGACACTCGTTAGCCCCACTCTCTAGTTACAAATTCATTACTGTGCTGCATTTTTCCTCCTAGCTCTGACAGTAGGAGTGGTCACACTGCAGCACTCCAGGCAAACCAGCAGCTAATTGAAGGCAGGGGCTGGGGGGGCTCAGAGGAGGGTCTGCCTCCTTTTCCTGCGCAGGAGGCAGCTGCTTCCACTTAAGCCGAGCACATTTCAGGAGATCAGGATAAAACAGGAGCGATGAGATGTTTGCACTAGATTTGCAGGGAGCCACCTCGGTGTGTGGCATTAACAAAATGCACTTTACCTGTTCCTCCATGTCTTACCTCGGGCTCCACTCGATCCAGCGCCATTCACCACCTGTAAGGTGTGTGACCAAACTGGCTCATGATGAGCTGTCCCCTTTCTGACAAGTCAGGGCCGGTGCCTTCGGAGAGCTGATCTCTCCAAAGCAGCTCTGGTGCTTTGCACCTCCCTGCACATCCCGGAGATTTTTGGGCTCAGCCTCACAAGGGCTGGGCCGGAGTCACAGCAGCTCCAGCAGACAATCCCCAAGCATCAAATGAATTTCGGCCCCAGTTCCACTGGGTCTGGGGAGCAGGGGATGCTGCTTGTTTATTTTTAAGTGGTGACAACAAAAGGCAGCATAAACATTGTTATATCTACTTAGACTTATGGATCTATTTAGACTTATGGCATTAACCACAAATTTTATGAATCAATCATCCAAAATTTCTCCAGGGCTCAGCAACACATGGTTTGACCCAGGGCATGTGGAAAGTGGGGCCACTGAGCCAGAAGAGACCTGGCACTGGGGTCATTCTGCCCTTAAAAAGCACAGATGAAGCTGCCCCCCATTCTCAACTAAACAAACACCTGGAAACTCAGAAAGTGCCTCAATTCACGTTTTCAAATTCCTCCCTGTAGCTCGCAGGTGGGGAAGACACATGGACGAGGGTTTCCCAGGAGGGATGAGGAGGTAAAAACCTGGGCAAATGGGGCAAGGACATGTGAGCAGAGATGGGCACGAGGCTGGGCTGGGCTCCCACCAGGCCCAGCCAGGTGTCCCCAGCTCCGTGCCCATCCCAGAAAGTGCTGGCAGGGAAGAAACAACAGCCCAACCCACACTCACAGCAGTGGGATTGACCTCCAGGGAGCCAGATCCATCTCCTGGAAGCTCATCCAGAGCTTGTGCTCCTCTCTGAGCCCATGAAACCTGTTGGCACTGCCAGGGCTCAGCAGCTTCTGCTCAGCTAGGGCAAGCTGCAGGCTCTGGGCGCATCCGCTCGCCCAGCTGTACAAATGGGTTATGAGCACAGAGTGTTTTGAGGACTGTTTCTAAAAAGGACAGCTCATATTTTGTGTTCAGCGTTGCAGAACATCTAAAAATGGTGACGAAGTCAGACCAGCATTTATCCACACAAATGGGAAAATATGTCTGTGAAATAAATCTAAATAAGAGCGACAGATTTGCTTTTGTCTCTTTTAGCAGCACGAGGAAAGAGACCGATAAATTAATTTAAAAGAAAAATCATGCTCAGTTAATAAATTTGGTCTAAATATTAATCTAGAGGAAGTGTTACACGCTTTAGGAATTTGGGGAAGAGGACTTTAAAACCCAGAGCATGTGTTTACAGATTATGTTCCATTTCTCAACAGGTAGAACAGGCTGGTAAACAGCAACAAAAATGATGATTATCCTTGGCTGGCACCTCACAGAAACCATCCAGATTTACTTTGATTAAGTCCTTCATCCAGAAGTCAGGCACTGCGGTGCCAATACTGCATGTGGTACTTTCCACAAGGCAGGAAAATACAAATATAGAAATGCAATTGCAATTGAAATCAGTAAGGGAAATAAAATGGATTTTTGAAACACACCAAATGTAATCAGATACCATTGAAGTTCAATTATTCTTTGTTACATTTAAAAAATTTTGTTAATATGTATTTGATTCTCCTAGAGAATATCTCTCAATTAGAAAGCTCTCCAAATTTCAGAACCGATGCTTCTGTGGAGTAAGTGAAAACGTTCAAAAATGTACTTGTCAGTTCCTGTTGCATAATAGGCCTCGTGGCAAAGGAAAGCAAGTTGCACATTCAGTGCCTGCAATTCCAAATTACCAACATGAGTCACGGCTGGGGCTCGGCTGCACGGAGGAGCCCTGTGCCCCAACTCTGAGCTCCAGAGTTAAACAAGAGATTTCCACAGCCCTGGCACTGACAGCAGCAACAGCAGAGACACCAACAGAACACTTGAGCATCCTCTCCTCCCTGTTACACCCTGACACTGCCATCCCAAGAAATAGTGGGAAAGCAGGAGCAGCTCTGGAGTGGCTGGCTCCACGCTCCACATCTGGGGGTGCAACATGGGGCACCTCTGGGACCCCCTGCCCTGTCCACAGAACGGTCCAAAGAGCTGCTCAGATGCCACCAAAGAAGAGGAGGAGAAGCTCTGCCATGGGGAAAGGTGAGGGAGTTGGGATGGTTCAGGCTGAAGAAAAGGTGGCTCTGAGGAGACCCCAGAGCCCCTTCCAGGGCCTAAAGGGGCTCCAGGAGGGCTGGAGAGGGACTGGGGACAAGGGCTGGAGGGACAGGACACAGGGATGGCTCCCAGTGCCAGAGGGCAGGGCTGGATGGGATATTGGGCAGGAATTGCTCCCTGGCAGGGTGGGCAGCCCTGGCACAGGGTGCCCAGAGCAGCTGGGGCTGCCCCTGCATCCCTGGAAATACCCAAGGCCAGGCTGGACAGGGCTTGGAGCAGCCTGGGATGGTGGAAAGTCCATCCAGGATGACACTGGATGATCCTGAAGGTCCCTTCCAACCCAAGTCATTCTGTGATTCTCTTATTAAAAGCCAAGACAGCAGTGATGAGTTTCGGGTCCCTTCTACCACTCCAGGATTTCAGGGATTTGCAGTCACCAATGCACAAACTTCAGTTATCAGCAGCACAAACAACCTTCCCTTATTTCTTCCCATCCTCTCAAAGTCCTCTTCAGAAGCAGAGGACACTGAAGAGCATCTCTGTTAGCCAGGGAAATATTAACACATAATCACTGTTAGATTGTACAACCTGACACCAACCTTTTCTCCTCCTCTAGACCCTGAAACCAGCTCTCCAATAACAACATTTATGAGAGTCCTTTAACAACTCCTGTAATGATTCACTTAAAAAAGAAATAAATCATTTTTTATTGCAGTTCCCTGCCTCTTTAGGAAGATACAACATCCTGACAAATAAAATGTACCTACTGAACAACAAGACCTTAGCTGTGACATTGTGAGCAGTGAAATAACACTTGGAGAATAGATGTATTCCAGAACCAAATATCCCCAGGGAGCTTGGATGTTAAAAGCAACAGCACTTGCAATTTTGGATATACACATCTGAAATGTCCTTCTAGGCTACACCACAAATTTCACAGGTGAGAAAAAAAAGGGGGGGGGGAACCCCAAATCCTAACTGCAAACCAGAAACATGCTTCACAGAGGAGAGATGCTGCAAACAGGGCTGCTTTCTCAGCAAGCAGCAGGACTTCCCCTCTTTGTGATTTACAGATACTTAAAAACAAGTAGGTTAATGAAGCAACAATACACTGACTGCAGAGTGCTGATTAATACAAACTTCCCAGCACTGTGATCCGTGAGCCAGTTCAGCACCAGGGCAATGTCCAAGCTGTTTGGCTGGGCTTATTAAGGAAAAAAAAAAAAAAAAAAGAAAAGCTTTGAAAAAGCAACAATGGCACTTATTTGGTGTTAATTAAATAAAATAATTCCTAAGAAATAACTGCCTGCATCTCTACTGTACGGGGACTAAAACCCCATCGTTTACAGTATTCTGCTTTCCACTCTGCATGTTGAGACTGGCTTGCTCCAGTATTTTCACTATTAGCTTTTTAATGGTTTCATTTAGAAGTAGTTTGACCTAACCCAGCTGATCTGCAGTGAAACCATCAGGGCTCTAAATGTGCCTCTGGCACTGAGTCTCTGCCTCAGTTTCCTCTTCTCCAAGGTAAAGGCAACACCCCTGGGCTGGGGATTAACCACAAACATGCTTGGGAAGCCTCTTCAGCACTTAAGAAGATGAAGTCTCTCTGGTAGGAAGCACAGGAGCCTGCCCTCCTCACCCAGAGGACCAGGAGCCCACAGGCCACCAGCAGATGACAACAAGCTCTCTCCAGCTCCTTCCCACAGTGTCCTCATCAGAACCACCTGGAGATGGCCTTCAAAGAAAATAAGGTGCAGAAGCATCTCCAAGCTCCTCAAGGTTTTGTTTTTTTTAGGGCACAGCGATGATTTTGGGAGACTCTGGAGTATCACTCAGCCAGGATCAGTGCAGGGAAATGCCACCTCAGCTGTTGGCATGGGCTCAGAAAGACTAATTTTAGGGATCCAAAAATCCCCTCCCAGAGCTGCAGAACACCTGAAGCTGTGCCTTCCCAGCCTAAATATGCTGCTAGAGGAGAGAAACCAGCCAGCTCCAGTCATCACTCCAACAGCTCAGACATCCCAAGCACTCTGGTCCTTCCAGTGACCCACAAGATAGTGCAGCAACATTTCCCATTTTTCTTTTTTTTTTTTTTTTTTTTTTTTCCCCACAACAAAAAGGCACAACCTTGCATATTGGTGTTTCTACCTGTCACCTACAGCGAAGATTTCCTGAGTCCCAACAAAAAAAAACAGACCGGATTGAAAGGGAAGCCTTGAATGGGGTGAGACCATACAAGGTGGTTTTTTTGAAGCAGCTTTTCCATCTTGGGTGAGGGCGTAGCCAAGCTCAGAAGTGATCTACACTGCGTGATGGCTGTTCAGCAGTCAATGACACACTACTGGAGGTCTCAACCCAGTTCTCAGTGAACAAATAGCTGTATAAAAATAGCCATTACCTAAGACAACCATTTTCATTCCAGGACAAAAGAACGTCAGGCTGGAAATTGCAGAATTAATCCCTTGAGTCACAACCCACCACAACATCTCGTGTTTAATTTGCAATAGGGAAAAAAAAAAAATCACATCGTGGTGACCAAGAACAAAGGACACAAAATAAGAATTAATTTTAATATTAACAACCATGGAAACAAAGGGCAAATTGCACCCTCCCTAAAAGAAGGTTCCAGGGAGACCTTAGAGCCCCTCCCAGTGCTTAAAGGGGCTCCGGGAGAGCTGGAGAGGGTCTTTGGACAAGGGATGGAGTGACAGGACAAGGGGGAATGGCTTCCCACTGCCAGAGGGCAGGGTTAGGGGGGATATTGGGATGAAATTCTTCCCTGTGTGGGTGGTGGGGCCCTGGCACAGGGTGCCCACAAAAACCCCATCCCTGGAAGTGTCCAAGGCCAGGCTGGATGGGCCTTGGAGCAGCAAAGGCATGCAAGTTGGAAACAATGGGCCACCTAAAATAACAGTCCAGGTGTTCCCTTCCTCCACATCCTCGTTCCTCACACTAAAACTTGTCAAATTTATGCCAACAACTACCTGTCTGTTCAAATCCTGTGGAAGGGCTGTGCTGGGACAGAAATGAAAAGCTACAAAGCAACCTTCAGGAGAGCACCCCAGGATGGAAGGGCCATTCAGACATTTATTTGTTGTGACTTATGTGGTTAAAAGGAGTAGCAGGTTAGCACCAGGTTAGAACCAAACACAGCAGCTGGTTTCCAGTGACTAACGAGGGCAAGCAGGGATAACTGTTTACTGAAGCAATGGCATCTGCCAGAGGAATTCTCCAAATACACCCAAAGAGGGAAGGTGTAGAAGGCCGAGTTAGTGACAACCAGAATGACAGGCAGCTTTTCCCTCATGGCTCCTGTGCTGAACCTCAGGAAAATGCTCCAGAGTGATGCCAGCAGCAAGCATTGCCCCCACCATTCCCAGCTCATGCAGCTTGAGAGCTCCCACGCCAGTCACGTCCACTCTCCTTTCTCACCAACTGTCCCTCCCTCCAGTGCCACCAACCCCAAAATCAAGCTGTTGCACACGAAGGATTAAAAGGACCTAAGAAATATCAGAATAATCATAATAATAAAAACTCAGTGAACTCATGTTTTAGGGTTCATGGAGAACCTTTTAGGCACAGCCTGAGTGTCAGGGTCACCCTGTGAACACTGGTGTGCAGGTGGCAGCTGCATCCTGCCATCACTGGAGTGCATTAAAACCATCTGAGCACGCTCCTGTCTCCCTGTTTATCACTGAGTATTCAGGGAAGAGCTGGCAAAGCTTATCCCTAAAAGTTTACCTCTGAATCAGTGCTGATAGGAAAGAAAAGCAAGCAGATGTTGGATGAGGAACTTGAACGCGCTCAAACGAGGTTTCGGAGCGGTCAAAAAAAAGAAAACATCCCTGGGGGATTTCTCTGGATTTCATGTTTAGCATAGTGCATATTGATTAAAAGCAGTCACTGGTGCAGGTATGTAATAACACAATATTGGGTTAATACATGGGCACACTGGGACTGACAGCTCCAAACACCTCTGGGGTGCTCAACACATCCTAGGGTAAAAACACAGCTCTGGACAGGGACACCTGCCCTCAGCACAGCTTTTAGGAAGGCTTCAGGATGGTATATCAATGGAAACACTTCTAAACCTGCTGCTTCTACGCTGCTTCTACCCTGCTTTCCTAGGTACAAGCCTGATGTGTCCCTTACAGAGGTCTCCCAGCTCCCAGAGGAGGCAGTGACTGGTTTGGGTCTCACCATCCAGCTGGGAAGAGAAGTTTGGAATGGAGAACACTTGCAGCTTTCAGTGCCCGAAGAGTGGCTGCTAAAAGAAATGAGGGAAGAGACACAAAAAGAGCAGCTGATGTGCGTTTTGACTGGAAAATAGTGGCAAATTTTGTGTTTAGCCCAGTTGCAGTCGAGTGTCTCCTGCAGGAAGGGGGCAGGAGGAAGCCCTGAGGGCAGAGCCTGAAAGGATGAGGCCAAAACACAGCAGGAGGGGCCAAGGCCACCTCAGACAGGGGACACAGCTGCTCTCTTCCTGAGGACATACCTTCCTCCTTCACTGCTGATCCCTCAGCAGCTTCCAGCCAAGAAACTGAACACCCTCAGCTCTATGGCAGAGCCTCACAAAAGCTCACGCTTCCTCAGCTCCCCTTGATTTATAAACCTGCCTCTTGCAAAGCCCCATTCCCGATGCCAGAATATCAATTTGCTATAGCAATCTTTGAACCTACAACTAAAAACTGTCATTTTCGACACTGCCCAAGTGGCAAACCACAAAGAAACTCAAAAAACCTAACCACAGAGGTCTTTAAAAAAAAATTAAAAATATTTAGAAACTCCACAAAGCCGTTCTGGCTGCTGCACAGCCACGGGAACAGCACTCAGTAAATCACCCGCCTGACCGCTGGGCAAGGGCCAGCATTCCCTGAGAACCTGGCTGGCAGCAGCACTTCCACAGGTTCTCCACCACGGGCTGCCTGAATTTGCTTTTTAACTACCCAGAGATATGACATCAGCCTTTGCTGGCAAAACAGTCTCCAAAAAACCCAACAAAAACAAGCCCAAGTAATGCTGAGCTGCAGCTGTGTGTGTGCAAGGTGCAATTCAGCAGAGCCTGGCTTTGGACAGGGGACCCCTCTACAAAGAGTGCTAAGTAAAAAAGACCCAGGTCTATTCAGAAATGAGAAAGCATAGATAAAGCAGCAGAAATTTTATACGATTGCCATACCCCACACTTCTTTTTCCTCTCCTTCCACCCCATTTTTCTCCACCTATTTAATTCAGGGACTTTCACTCAGTCCCACATAAGGGAGGAATCTCCACTGTGTCTTAAAGAGTCTTGGAAGGGAAGAGAAGCCCAGTATTTGCCTACATGGCTTCAGGTATTTTTCTGGCACACCAAAACCAGAGCCCTGTACAAAAACCACTGGATAATAGAAAAGAGGCAGCCACACTGCTCACATGCAACATAAATCTGATCTACAGGGTGTATAAAACCAATCTAACAGTGAAGGGGAAACAAGCCCTATCTCCACATGATTTTGGGGGTGTTTGTAGCTCCCACACACCATTTTCCAAACGCTCTCTGCAAAGAGTGCACTCTGGAGAGAAACTGAGGCAGCAGGCTCAGGGATCCAGATTTTTCATTCCCATCTGTGTTTAGCCTGTTTCTCCTCTCCTCTGTGAGTCACCAGAAAAATGGAAGTAGAGGAAACTGCTCAGAGATTAAGCTGAAAAGCAAACACAGAGAAAAAAGGGATGGCTTCACACTACGGAGTCCGAGCAGTCTGGGGATGCTGCACACCAGCTGCTCCCAAAATTCCCTCTGGTGGCATTGCCTATCCATCTTCAGTGAGGAAAATCACAGGGGACAGGGTGGGCTGCATGCAAGGCTTACAGAGGCCTGCCTGAGTCTCTTAATGCCAGCCCAGGATTTTTATATGGAGCCTCCAGGCACAAAACGTCCTGAGGACAAGTGGTCTCATAATCGATTAAAAAAGGCAGAGAGGGTCAATCTCTGAAACATTAGGCTTGTGGCTACCTCTGTACTCAATTTCACTACTGTTTCTCTTCTCTCCACAGTGAAATCCTGCTATTTACTCCCACCTACATACCATCAGGCAGATGGGAGACACTCAGCATAATTCTTCACTCTGATCCCTCCCCGTGTCCCTCCAAAACCCGATTTGGTTTCCTATGCAGCAAGACAAAAATCATATTAAACTGCAGGGGAAAAAAAAAAAAAAACCAAACAAACCCACAACCCAACCAGCTATGCTACACACAGGATTTGCATCTGATCCCAAATTTCCTCCACAGCCAGTGTGTATGTTTTGCAGATTTTCACTGTGGCAGGACTTTCATCCCCTCCCTCTGCACAGCCACCGCTTGTCTTGCAGTGTGATATTGAAGTAGACAAGTGTGAAAGAATCATATAGGGCTCAACATCATTAGGCTCACCCTGAAAGCACAAGAGCTGACAGGTCTGAGGAAGCAACTTCTGATTTTCCCCTGGGGCTCAGATTTGGGAGCTGGGAGGTTGGGAGAGAAAGGAAGATCTTGAAAAAATAAAGCCAGGGAGGCTGGGTGTTTGTCGTGGTCTCTGCAATCCTGGGGGAGCCGTGAGGCTACCGGGATTGCAGAAATTATGAGGAATTAAATAGCTATGAAAAGCCTCGAGTTAAACCTAAACACAAACTGCGAAAACACAATGAAAGTTCAGCCCGTTAGAAATAATGTGCTGGGCAAAACATTAACACATTTACACTTGAAAGTTGTGAAAGAGTCAGAATCACCCTGCTTAAAATGTATCAGTCAGACGAGATCTGATTTAAGGACAGAGCATCCTGCACATACATAAAAGAAAGTACTTGAATAGGCGTCACAACACAAACATCCATTTATTTTCTGCCAAATAAGATCAGTGTTCTCTCTCCACAAAATAATGTTCCCTGGAAAAGGCCGGAGCTCAGCTTGCTCCTTTTTTTTTTTTTTTTTTTACAGAAAAAGAGCTCACCAAATGGTCCCAAATATTTCAGTTATTAAAATAGGCTCAGTTGCACACTTCAGGGCATTTGTCCTTAATTCAAACTGCTGGGTTTACATAAAATAAAACATACAATACCTTCACCTTAAAGGCTGGCACTTCAGCTCTGCCTGAAAAGTCAACCAGGCTTTCCACAACTGAATCAATGGCAAAGTTAAGGTCCTGCCCACTGAAAAAAATCCAGTGGTTTCAAACTTGGGGCTATTATGCAATGATTACCTCACCAGCGTTCCAGGTAATCCTCAGTGGCTCGTGGATGGCATCTCTGAATGGGAGCTGCAGCTTGAAACATATTTGTGGGGGCTCAGGCTGGGGTGATTTTAAATTTGTTTTCTATCTATGTGTGGAAATAAGTGTGAACCACTAAAGATCAAGTCATCAGTGCCGATGGCCACCAAGATCAGGATCAAGTGTGAGGGCCATCAACCAGGCAGGCAGGTACAATTTGTACTTCTCAAGGCCTTTCTTTGAGTCTGCCTTGTTCAAGAACAACAGAACAGCTCCATCCAGACAGCACAGAGAGAAAAGGGCACCGATAAGCCAAAGTGGAGGGAGATAAACAAACCAACAGGATTTATCAGCATGGGTACCCCAGAACAACCACAATGTGCACCCCAACAGCTCAGAAACAAGGTGAGAGACAAAGAGCAAACTTGGGGAGTCATGTAAAAAGTATCCCCTCATTTTGGGGAGGCTGCTTCATGACTTTTTAAATAAATACACCTGGCACACAGGTTGCAATGGGAATATATACTCATTAATTTCCAGACCAGTGTCAGTTTTCCAGATACCAGCTTGTCCCTCAACAATGGCTGTAACTGAATACAAACCCTCCAGGTCACTGTTCTGCCTGGGGTATTAAACAGCACCGAGCAATAAAAGGCAGAATGAATATTTCAAGGGGCTGCAGGCACCAGAAGCAACGGATGGGGATGAGAACTGAGCAGCTCCTGAGCTGAACTGTTCCATGGCCCAAAGTGGGCTGGCTTTCAAAAGCCATGACCAGCCAAAATTTCCAGAAGCAAGCCACAGTTCATGGCATTCCCATTTATACCCTACCCAGGTGAGATATTTCATCTGCTTTATTTCCAGGCATACGGCACTTCTGAAATCGCTCTTCCCCATCACATGTGGGTGCACAAACACTGACTCTCCTAAAAAATTTGGTTTATCTCCCCCTGACTCAACTGCAACAAGGGGGAAGTTCCTCCAGCTGTAATCCCACCGTTCCTAAAGTTGTTGGGAGGGGCTGATTGAGGTCTCCTCTTTGTAATTTACTCATCTCTGATATCTCCCAGAACTGATTTAACAAGTCCTGCTTATTAAAGTGAAAACCAGGCAGGCAGAAACTCTTCCTGCTCTTCAGGTGCTTGCCAGAAAACTCAGCTGCAAAATATTTCTGTGCAGCACCGAAAGCCTCTCCCGAAACCTTTCATGTGTCTCTCTACACGTCAAGCTCCCTTTCTTCTTCCTTTTATCTTCATATTTAGATAATTCTCACTAAAAGCAAGGTGGTCGTTCCTGTGAAATTACCATAACGTCTCTTGATGGACTTTTAAGATCTCTGCTGCTTGTTACACCGCGCTGCGATGTGTTTTGCCAAGAAGCGAGACATTGTTTATTCTTGTATTAGGGAGACAAAGTGTTTCCCACTTAAAGGGCTTCATCTCTCCTAAAAACGCAGCACAGCAGAAAAGAGTGGCAGAGCTGGAGGGAGGAGGCTCCTGATGGCACCGGAATTTCAATGCCATTGATTAGCCAGCATCGCCGGAGTAAGGAGATTTAATGCCGAGCCCGGTGTAAATTGGATTCCAATTGCTGTCCCTGTGTAAAAGGGGGGTCTCACATAAAGGATTAAACGCAGGCCAAGGGTGCACAATGAACCCACTGGCTCATTCACAATCAGCTTTGTGTACTCATTAGAAAAGGGAGCTAATCACCCCAGTTTGTGCTGGTTTCAGAGCTGCCAGCACAAAAGGCTGTGACCTCCCACTGCGAGTCAAAGACAAAATATCCCACTTTCTCCCATGTACCAAAACCTCTCATTTTGTGCCTCCAAAATTCAACCTTCTGATGGAGCCACAATAAAAATTAGCTATGGTCAGCAAGACTCAGCTACCCCTAAAATCCCAATTATGTTGCTTAATATAGGGGGTGAATTTGGAAAACTAAACATGTGTCCAGTAAGGAGTCTTCCAGTGACCTAGTTCTGTCCCAGTGTGTGGCTTGCTTGTAAATGTGATCGGAGCATGTGCAATGCAACAAAGCCCAGAGATTTCCTAAGCAACCTCCCAGGTAATCAAAAATCACATCTTAAGCAGCACATGGAAGTGTATTCCCACACTTGTTGGTACGGCACAGGAGTTAAACCAAAAGTCATAAAAAGGAACTGAGAAATGGAAACTTTGCTGCGAGCGCAGTTTTGGAACAAAGTGCTGGGCAAGGGGGTGGTTTGTTCCCCCACAGCCCCTTGGGTCCTACGAGCAGCTGCTTGAAAAGAAAAAGCACTCCAAGGCTGGAGAGCAGCCTTTGCACACCCCTGTGTCAAGTTCAGAGTCCAGAGGTCGGGGGCACCTCCATACACCAAGGGTCCTTGAAGCCTCTTCACATCTCCCTGGTGAAACAACACCTCAGCCCCTCAGAAACGGGGTGACTCCCCCCTGAAGTCATCCCCACAGCCTTCCCTGGGGTGACAGCCCCCATGCTCTGCCCTGAGACCCCACCTTGCTGATATTCCTGCCCACTGCTCCCCAGGGACCCTCGACACACTTTTGGCCACCACAGCTCTTCCAGCAGAGCTGCAACCACTGCCCCTCCCATGCAGCATCTTGAAATAGCTCCGTGCCACTGCTGTGAAATGTGGGATCAGCACTGTGGCCGCGTATTTTTAGCACGACAAACGTTTTGTCCTTTTGGAGAGGAGCTAATTGCCCTGCTTCCTCTTCCTCTCTCCTGCTCTTCAGCCAGGCTGTGCCATGCTGGGGACATGTCCAGGGAAAGCAAGGAGAGGGTCACCAACCCAGCCATGGAAACACCATGGGCACTTCCAGAGCACCTCCCTGTCTGGGAGAGGAGCTGCTCCACGTGTTCCCTCAGTGCACACCACCACAGACGCCCATAAACACCACAGGGACACTGCTGGCCACTTCTGATGCTGGAGCAACCCAAGAGGCAACAATCCCACACGTATTCTCACGGAATCCACCCCAAATCATGCTGTGTCAGAGAGGCCAAGGCCCTCACAAGCAATAAACTCCACCCACTTCATGAGGATTTCAGGGAAAAGTACATCTTAATAACAGTCAGGGGTCAAGAAAGGTTCAGATTGACCTTGCATGATGTTAAATTACCCTGTGCCTAGAATATAATCCTTGGTTTCCAATTTCGCTTTTACTACAGAAAGCCCCAGGCCACAGGAACACTCCCAGCATCCATCCATTTTGAGATTAGGAAAACAAAGTCTGAAATCCCAAGCAGTCTGAGGAGGCAGGACCCATTATCACAATATGCCTTTCCTGTGCACAACTGCTTTCCCAAAGAACCAAAGGAAGCAATTCCTGGTTCTCCTGCAAAGGAAATGAACCCGATGCAGCTACGACACCACAGCACTTCTGCAAGGAACAACCAGTACCAGGCACACCACGGATCTGCACACAAGCAATGACACTAAAAGTGAATGGTTAATCCATTTTCCCCTTTTTATACCCCTGCCAAACAAGGGTAAAACCAGGCAGGCACAACCATCCTGTGTGTGCCCTCCCAACAGGCTCCCAGCCCGGGGCTGTGGGACACATCGCTGGTGTCACATGGAGAGGGAAGCAGGTCAAGAAAACTGAAGAAATGCAGAGAAAAAGGTCAGAATGGCAATTTTCATATTATCTATAGCACAACGGTTTTATTTTTCCTTAATAGAGGATGTTTAATAGTTTGGAGGAAATCAGTCGACCTTTAAGGAGGAACAATTCTGGAGGAAGAAAATCCAAAAATATGCTGAAGGACCACTCTTGTCAGTGGGGAACAATTTCTCTGTCCACAGGGACCTCTGTCAGGCAAATAAAATCTTCTGTCAGCAGCTGCACACAGAACCTCCAGTGCTGGAGGATAAAATCTGATTGTGTGCACATCTGAGGAGATGGTATCTATTCACTGCCTATTGGCACACAATGTGCTGGGTAAAAACAGTTTAAACTAAAATCTCATTCTCTTTAGAAAAAGAAGGGAAGAAAAGCTGTAGGCCTATGGCAGCAACTGCAGTCCAGATGTCTCTCTCTGCTGATTTTTATGTAAGTATCAAGTGCTTTATTAAATTATAACCTATCGGCAAGAAGAAGGCAGAATACTCTGGATGACTTTCAGTGTCACCAAACTGAACTATTTTTTAGAATATATGAGAAAAAGCCAAACCCGAGTGACACACAGAGGTCACAGAGCATTAAAATTACCCCCTGAGATTTTTGACCAAACAATTCCCCAACAGTTACTGAAAAAAAACCACAGATTTTTGTTGTTATTGGCGTTGCATCATATGCACCAGTTTCAAGTCACTGTGTCATAATAATATTAGCAATAATATTCACTGCTTTATTGTCCTGGGAAGTCAGTGCTTTGCAGCTTGACATTTCACTTGCACGACGCCCTTACGACAGACTGAAGCACTTGAAAAATTCCACCTCACATTTCTGCCACTCAACCAGCACCCTGCAACCAGCACACGAACCTCTGTGCTTCTCCATCAATATATTCACAAGATTCTCCCACCAAGATGATAATACTCAATCTGCACTTATTTTCCAGATGATCAACTGGACTTCTGCACGCCTTACAACCTGGCCTTTGGCATTCTCAGCAAGAGCAGCATTAGGTCCAATGATCATTATCTCCACGACTTCAATTTTCCTCTCAGCCTCTCGCAATCTCAAACCAAAGCTTTCCAACTCCTTATCCACTGCAGCATGAATAGCATCTCGCTTTTCTATAATGTCTGCCAAGCACTTAGCAAGCCCAGCACTGCTTGATAAGCCGAATCCATGCCTCCTGACAGTACGGAGCTGAGAGCAGTCAAGCCTGACCCTCCCAGCTAGAAGGAAGTTTGAAAGTGAAATATCAGGGCCTCAGAGTGGCCCCTGTGCCTCCTTTTTCCTCCACAGTTGCTGTAAGCACGCAGTGCCTGACATCCATTCCAGGGGTCACCACCAGCTCCTGAAAACTGCCCACATTTGCAATCCACCAACCACCAAGCCTGAAGGTTCACGTAAGTTTATTGCAGCTTAGCCCAAGGAATAAGCTTTCCATTCCTAAATATTTGATTATACCCCAATTCCAGAGGTAAAAATGGCACAGCAAACAAGGGAGGCAACTGTGTAACTCAGCTTTCAGAGTTACAGAGGTGAGAGAAGGGCCCTGGGCACAAGTGCCTTCCCCAGAACCCTGACACTGTCATCCTTTCTTCTCCTGAGGACTCCAGACATGTCAACTCCAGCTGCACAGACCTGGTGAGTTCTTTCCTACCTCATGGAGTTAGGAAAAAAAGCTACCTGGGTCTAAAAACCACATGGCACTTCCCTCACAGAAAAACCCTCACTGATTTCCCTTCTGTGGGTTAAGTGGGATCCCTGTGCCAGGGTTTGGGAGCAAAGAGTTCCCACTGCATCTCTCCATGGGCCACCCTCACTCCCAATGCCAAGGCTGATCTCTTCTTACTGATTTAAACCCACCCTGCTTTTTTCAGGGATCTACAAAGAATCAGCTGTGGGCTACGAAAAGAAATTCTATAAAATAAAGATTTTTGTGGTTGGGGTGGGGGAGAAGGGGGAGCCAGAAAAATCAAAATATAGACAACTCTATAAAAAAATCAAAATATAGACAACTACAATTAGATTCTTCTATCACCTGAAGAATACAAACAGCACCAAACTGCACACACTCTAGAAAACTATTACCTGAAGGACTCCACCAGAATATCTGATGTACACCACCTCCTCTGCTCTGAATTGCAGCCTCTTCCATGAGGGAACAAAATGGAATCACACAATCATGAAGGCTGGAAAATCCCTCCAAGATCATCGAGTCCAACCACTCCCTCAGCACTGCCAAGGCCACCACCAAACCATGTCCCCAGGTGCCACATCCACAGGGATTTGAACCCTTCCAGACACAGGGACTCCACACTGCCCTGGGCAGCCCATCCCAGCAGGAAGCAGATGGGGGTGGAGGACAAGGAGCAGCGTTCATATCTGGATTTAAAAGAATTTGGAGAGCTGGGAAGAAGGACTGGGGAAGGAAGGGAGGGCTCTGAAAGTCACTTCTGGAGAGGGAACAACGAACACAACGAGTGGAGGGCAGGAGGATGAAGCAGACAGGAGATGCTGCTTCCCCCAGCAAGGCCCTGTCAGAAGGGAGCAGAACCCAGCAGCTTGATTTTGTATTTGTTATTTCTTCCTTTAAGAGCTACATAAACGTTCTGATTAATAATAATGGACCTGTTACTGCTTCCACTATCCCCAAAGGGAGGAAAATCAGGTTTGGCATTTGTAATTATGACTGCTAAACCAGGAGTTATCAAGTGTCATGTTAGAGAATAGAGGGCTTGATCCTGGGCAGTGCCGAGCGCTCCCAGCATCGCTCAGAGAAACCATCAAAGCATCTATTAATTTTTGTTTAATACACCTAAATTCATTCTGGGTCTAAAGGATGCGCTCAAGCCATGTGGCTGGGTCACAGCAGAGAGAGGCGCTGGGGACAGGGAGAAAATCCTTCCCCTGGGAGAACTCAAGTGAAGCTGGCTGAGAACAGGAGGCAGCGGGTGGCCCAGCACGGATCACAGCCCTCATCCTCCACGGGCTCTGCTCCCTGCTCAGGTGGGCATGTGGCAGAGAAGGAAAGCAGGGTCAGACAGAACCCATTAGGCTCCAAGAGTCCATTCCAGAATTACACCCTTAAGGACTCCAACACATTTGTTGCTGGAGCTAGTGGATGTCTCATCCTATTTACATAATATATGACCTAATTTTGTGTTCACTGAGTATTTAATTACAGCCGATTGAATACAAAAATGACTCAAAATACTCCCAGCACTAATAATTAATGTTTTAATTGTGTTTTCTTCGTGGGGTTGGTTTTTTTTGCCTCGCGTGCTGCATTTAAATAATTTGAGCAGATATTAAAAAAAAAAAAAAAATTTAATAAAGAAAACGCCTTGCTCCTTCTGGAACCAGCTCAGAAGGGACCAGTGCTTGGTGAACATGGTGGCCCCTCCTTTTCCTCCACAGATACAGGGATTATGTGTTTCACACTCCCGCTACCAGAATTAATAATTCCAGCCCATTTTGTGAACTAGAACCTCTGTCAGTTCACTCACCCAACTGCATCCCTCCGGGACAGGGCCTTGTCAGGCCATGGAGCATCATCTGCTGCCGCTGGCAGAGCTGAGGCACAAGTCGTGCTCAGAGGAATCCCAGCACAGCTGCTCAGCACTCGCCCCCCCAGCCACAAACAGAGTGTCTCTGTGAGGAACACCAACTCCTCCTCGGGATTTTCAAGATATTTAATAAGGATCTCCTTAATAAGTGTGTATTTCCATCCCAGGCAGGGCTGGAAATCCCAGTGCCATTGCCAAGTGCTTGCAGCAAATCCAGTCCTGACCGTTTCTCAGGGCAGAGTGGGAACAGCTCTGCAATATTGTATTTCAGCTCATCAAAAGGCTTTGGAAAGACCATTAATTAGGCCAGTTCAAAACATTTCACACTTCAGATAGCAACAGGTTTAAAAAATAATAAATTGAAAACCAGCAGAAGGTGTAGTAACTGTAGAATTGTTCACGTACCTTAGATCAAAAGGGTTTACATGTTCTAAACTCTTCAGGAATTATGTGTACTGAACCTATAAAGAACAAACCCATCAAAGAATCGCTACCACAGTGTACTGCAGCAGTATCAGTCCTCCTGCAGCACATCCAGGAGTACTTCCCGTGTTTTCTTCCCTGGGAATGACTCAGATAATGATACCGAGTGGCAAATTAAATCATACCAGTGCTATTGAGAGCTGCAATCCTTTATAATTAGGGGGCTTTGTTTGTTCAGGAAAAAAAATAACGTTTATAAAAAGCTTATCTCAGAGATAAGGGACCATTGTTTTCAGACACTTTTTTTAACAATGCCAGCCTTTAAAATAAGAAAATACCCAAAAAACAACCAAAAACAAACTCTAAAGGATCTTCTAAGCAGAGGGTCATTACAAATAAAACAAAACATTAGCCTGTAAATCACTGTTTCTGCAGAGCCAAGAAATGTTCAAACATGCACAATATGTTAATCCCACACTAAGTTAGACCATTAATTTTCACCTTGAACCAAATTACTTATTCCTTCCAAAATTAGTTTATTAGAATAATAATCTCCTCCTCCTGATTCTTTTGCTAAAATAATAATTCCGTTGTTACATGGCCATAATAAACACCAAGAAAGCAGAGTGCTTCAGAAAGGTATTTTAGCTCTTGAGATCAATACAAATTATTATGCTCAGCATTTCTCTCTCCAGATATTTACACCATGCTCATCACCTCGGTATCCCAGCTCAATACAAGAAAAGCAAGAACTTGTTCACAACGCAGCATATTTAATGTTCAAGCACTTGACAAGCACCAGCCAATATCCATAACTCCCTGGTGGCTGCCCTGATGGAGCAACTCAAGTTTAGAGGCTGAACAGAGAGAAGGGCTCAGTGCCTAGGACAGGGTTTGGGCAGGAATTGGGCTCACCTGGTCTAAGAACCCCCAGGGGCAGCAGCCCCTAAATCTGCAGGCACCTGAGCTCATGGCCCCACTCCCCGAGGTGTTGAGTCCAAAGCTTCCCTTCACATCCCCCCAGCTCTGTGCCCATTCTCTCTCTGGATATAAAGAATTGTCCTCTCTGTCCTTTCCTGCCTGGGCAACTCTGGAAGGTGCTGCAGATTCTCCAGGCTTTAAAAGATCACCTTGTCCAATGCCAAACCCTTCTATGCAGTCTGTATTTAACCCAAATTTAGGGCTCCACTCAGGGATCCAAGCACTTAAAAATAAGATGCTGCAAAAGCCAAGCCTTCTATTAAATTTAATCCCAAGCAACCTCTGACATCAGAGCCACAGTGACTAATCCAGCAATGATCAGTGAGTGGCTTTGCTCCACAATCAGCTGAACCAGGGGGGAAAAAGACTGGAAACAATCTCAGGATTTGGGTCTTGTGGTGCATGTCACCCCTGGGAGGGATGGCAGAGTGATGGCTGCGTAATCACTCAGTGGTTTTTTGTTAAAATGTAAGAAATGCAGGAAAACCAGTGTTGGAGAAGGCCACTCACAGGTGACTCTGTCAGGGACAGAGAGTCCTCGGCAGCAGTGACATTTGGATCTGTCATGTCCTGAGGTACAAGGTAGGTCTCCCTCACCTGGGAGACTTCAGTGCAGAATAGAGATCAACATTGCCTCTAAATACCCTTTAATGCATCACTCTTATTGTTTCTAATGCCTCAGATTAGGTTTGGTTTCGGTTTTAAATGGAAATTAGGTCTTCATCAACCTTGAATACTCGATTTACCAGTTATAGATATTATCTGTTCATCCTTGCTGGGCTTTGGTGAGGATTGCTCAAATACCTCTTGGACATGAACAGCCCTTGGTAATCTCCAGTCCTGATTAATAAACACAGCCCCAACCAGTATCTAATCTGACTTCTAACCCTACAGACCCTAAATAAGCTTATGTTCAGTAAGGGTCCAGAACATGGGGGGGTGAGAGTGAATCTGGAGAAATTACTCTAAGGATGTGCTTAATTTTTTTATTTACTGCCTAGTGACATTCAGTTCTTAACCAGCCATTTTCTAGGAAGGTTTTTTTAATTTTAATAGCAAACACACAACACAAGTCCATATATTCATCTGCTTTAGTCCCTGTTTAACTCCTGCTGAACATAACTTAGGACTGGAGCTTGGACACAGTTTTTCTCACTAGAACAGCTATGAAACCCCCCAACCTCTGTGATCACAAGGTCCACAAACATTTCCAGGAAAGGAATAAATGGGGTACTACCGGAATCATTATATCCACAAGTTAACCAAGGAAGGACAATTCAGAAGAGAGTGGCTAAAAAGTAAGGAGAAGTTTCTAATTTCCAACAGTGGTTTGATAGTTGCATATCCTCCTGCTTCCTCTTGTCCAGACTAGGGCTCTCCATGTAGGAGGAAAATAAGTTGGGAGAAAGAAGAAGAAAAAATAAAGCTTCCTTTGTCTTCAACAGATTTTATAGTTTCTGTTTAGTATTTCAATGAAATATTTACTTTTCTTGTACTTTATGCTTTAATTATTCATTACTGAAATAAGTTTAAAGAGCTGCCATGATCTTAAATGAAGTTCTAAAAACGATACCTTGGAGTTCCCCATTTATTGTAGTTTAGTGACTTTCATCTCAAGTCTGCTCTGACAAACTCATTCCAGACACCACAGGAGGAGCTCCTGTAAGGGCTGCCTACAAAGCACATGCTGAGGCAGCAGCAGAGGCAGAAGCTGGCTCGTTGTGTCCCTGCAGGATAGTGAAAGGCCATCACTGTGTCTGACTGCACGGGTTAAACACCCCTGGGGGCCATGGAAGGCTTTGGTGTCACTGTGGGTGCACCACGCAAGTGGCACAGATGATCAACACCCAACTTTAAAGGCAAAACATAGGGGATAAAGAGGACAGAGAAGGCTGAGTTGGCTTCATGGCAGTTGGAGACAGGACCTATGGACAGGTTCTTCCAGTCACAGCCAGCTTCTGCCCAGGTCCCTGTGTGAGAGGACATGAAACAGCAGACAGGGCTGCAGAGGGTTTGCAGATAAACCCTCATTCCCCCCACAGAAGAGAACAGCAAAATACAGCTCAGCTCAGAACACAAAATACAGCCAAAGCAAACACAAGTTTAAAGTTCACCTGGTGCCTTTTCACAGCAAGACGTGTCTGTGGACAACCCAAAACCCTGCTGGCACTGGTAGGGCCTAACAATAAAAATCCTGCCTAAAACTTCTCAGTTTGTCTTCACAAGGAAAACCAGAGCTGTCATCACCTCACCTTCTCTAACCCAGGGCAGCTTTCAGAGGCGAAGTCTCTGCAAATGGTGCAGCTTTTGACAAATTACCATGGTCAGACCGGCCTGAAGGTCCCTATCACCTGTCAACATGTCTGAAAATGTGTTCCCTGGTCTCTCCTGAAGTGCAGCTCGTGGCAATGATGACGGTGAGCCCCAGCTGCTGGTGCAAGCACCGAACACAGAGATGATTTCAGCTCGCAGTCCAACTCGATATCACTCCAAAGGGAGAGGGGAATAGAAACAAGCAGACTACACTGGTCAGTGTGACAGTCATTTGTCACCAGCTGAACTGTTGTCAGGTCTGGGGCACTTCATTTCTTTCACTTCTTCAGCATCACGGTGGTGGAGATGATTGAGAACAACACCACAGTGTCTGTGCAGATGTGGAGAGGAGGCTCCCAGGAGGGGAAGCAAGATGTTTAGTGGAGTGTCTCAGGAGGGGAGCAACAGAAGTTGGCAGCATGGGTTTGAGGGGGCTCTGGTCAGAATCAAACAGAACAGTTTGGGTAGGGAGGGACTTGGAGATCCCTTGGGCAGGGACGCCTCCCACTCTCCCATCGCTGCGAGCTCCAACCAACCTTGGGCACTGCCAGGGATGCAGGGGCAGCCCCAGCTGCTCTGGGCACCCTGTGCCAGGGCTGCCCACCCTGCCAGGGAACAGTTCCTGCCCAATATCCCATCCAGCCCTGCCCTCAGGCAGTGGGAAGCCATTCCCCTTTTCTTTTATCACTACATGTCATTGTAACAAGCCCCTTTCCAAAATATGCTGCTGTTATTTCATGAACAGTAGATACAATGTAAAATCAGACCCTGAGAGTAATTACGAGGTTCAGGATAATGCTACTATTATTTCTGGTACTCAGTTTCTCTATCTGGTGTCTAATGCATCTCAGAAGCTCATTATTAATCTCAAAAAAAAAAAAAAGTGTCTCTATCTAATTCACAAATGGTGAATACTAAATACTTTCAGATTGTGTTTTGTTTGTTGTTGTTGTTTTTTGAAGAACTCAAAATTTTCAAAACATCTAGAGGGCTCCTAAGGAATAGCATAAAACAAATACTTTGCATTTTCAAAATTAAAATTCTGGAAGAGGCTCTAAACCTAACACCAAACACTTATGCAACTTGAATTTTAACCATCTTCACATCCTTAATCTTCATCATGTTTAGTACATTACATTTCTTTGACAACTAATCAATCAAAGGCATCATACCTTCTGTAAAGCTGCCAATTTAGTGTCATTTTGCCCTCTCTTAACAACGATTTATTTTCTACAGAAACTTCCTTGTTTATTTTATATATGTATAACTTATATATATAAAAATATAGCAGAACGAAGAGGGGAAATAGGAAAAGCCAAGCAGCCAACACAACACTGCAGTGCTCAGGACTGTCAAGAAGAAACCCACGGCTTTCCACAGCATCTCACCGAGGACATCCCCGCGACTCGGTGTCCAACAAGGGAAAGCAAAGAATTGGCTCTGAAAGGACTAAGAAGCTCTGGAAAGAGGCCACGGAGGACCCAGCCGCAGTAATGAGCTCTTCTGAATGAGGAGAGGAGCAGTTTTCACAGCTCTGGCAGAGGGGATGGTTGTGAAATGCAGTCTGGTGGTTGTGCTCTGCCAGGAGAGTGCTGCCGAAAATAAAACCCGAGCACATCGCTATTTGTCCACAGCCTGACATAAATGTCATAAAAGATAAAGGGAGAGGGGGAAGAGATCAGCATTAAATACTAACAGAGGCAACAGCACACAACTACTCGAGGAAATGGCAGCTCCAAACTCACAGCAAATCTGCCCCCAACAGGGAAGCGAACATCAAGGGATGCCCACCAAGAGCAGATGTCTCTGGGGAATTCTGCCGGGGGAAGGCAGAGCCTTCTGTCAGGTAGGTCCTGCTCTCCCTAAAAGCACGGGGGTTTTCAAAAAGGTATTGATTTCCTAAACGGGAACAACACCGCAGCCTAATCCCATTATTTTCAAGGGAGCTGAATTTGAAAGGTCTATTCAGGTGTGATGGCACCTTCCGGGAAAAGGCGGGTGAGGAATCAATTCTATAAACCATGGTGACTGAGGCCACGTAAAAAAAAAAACAGAAACAATCAAATCTTTCACAACAATTCAAAGAAACACCCCCTAAAGCATCTGATAGCCACAAGAGCAGATTGTCTTTGCAGCAGAACACCTGGCCCCATCCCTGCCTGCAGATCCTGGGAATCCACCCTGCTCCCTACAAGCTTTCAGGCTACTCCTGGGAGCACATTTTCCCCAAAATAACCTCAGGCTGAGAAATGCAGACCCAGGGCTTCCTCTGGCTAAGTGGCCTGGGCTAATGGGGCAGGGCCATCATGCCCCTACAGAGCCTCGGAAAGGGCTGGGATCCAGAGAAAAAAAGGCTGGAATAATGCCTGGAAGCAAGGGATGCCAACACTGACTGGCGGCTGATAGAAAGATGCATCCAGCCTACAAGCCTCCCTCTCGGAATTAAAGCAAACCCATCCCACACCACGGCAGCACTGCTCTAAACCAGCTCTAGGAAGAATCCAAGGATTCCAAATGTGAGGCTGAATGACAGACTAGGGGAGGAGGGGAGGGCACGGGAAAGGGAAGCTCCCACCTGCGGGCAAAGCTCACAGGTGCTCTTAAACTCATTAGCAGAAACCTGCACAGGGAGATAATAAAATTCGAAATTCAAACACCCAGCTAGGGAGGGCAGCTGGGCACACAGCAGCCTCCCAGCTCAGAGGATATTGGTTTTAATGGCTATTCATAAATTCTCCCCAAACTTCCCGGTCACCTTGGCAGCTCCTGCCAAGCTGGTGAGCAGTGCTGTGAGATCTGGGTGGGCTGCACAGTGATCTTGCCACACCACATTAGCGCCCATAATTTGCTGAACTAACAGTTCCTCCTGCTGCTTTCGAATACGTATCAAATGACTTTTGAGCTACCACTCAAGCCTTAAAAGCTTCTTACAACCCAGCCTTGAGCCAGCTCAAATTCAGTGTGCTGGACACAGAAAACCTGCGACATGGCAAGCCCTGAAGATAAAAACTTCCACCTAAATTTTACTGCACTGGAGCCTAGAAAATAAAATCAAGTGGTCCAAGGTCCCAGTAGGCCCTAAAAGGCCCACAGGGACCTCCCATCTGATTTCCATAAGTTGTACTCAACACTTTGCATTCAGAAATTCTTGTACTTCCATTTCCTCTCTCTGAGACTTCAGTAACACAATTATTCCCTTCCTCTGTGCAAACTGAGACATAAAACTTCGCCCAAAAACTATAAAGGATGTATTTCTATGCAGTAAGATGTATCAGAGTCCAGATTTCATCGTTTTCCTCGATTCTGATCACATTTCAGGGGTTCTTGTGAACATCACAAAGAGCAACTCCTCTGGCTCCACATGTCAACCCAACAGCCAACCCAACGAGACAACAATGGCTGGGCAGCTCTGCCTTGTCTTGCCTGGCCCCCCTCAGAAAGGCTGGCTAAGCCTAGAAGGAACTGGTTTTAGCTGTCTGTGAAAGGATGAGTGAGGACTATCCCAGAGCTGGACATCAGTGAGGGGAAGAGAAACTATCACATGTGAAACACCCAATACAGAAATGCAAACACATTGATCAGCTCGTACTCACCACGCTCTAACCTGTGTAGCTCAGGAAGCACCTCAATCTGGCATCTATTAAAAGGTGTAACACAACTGCTCCCACTACCGAGGTCCTGGCCACTGTGCTGGCAGGTGACATGTCCCCACAGCTGTTCTTCCTTCCTCTGATTCTAATGAATCCTGTTTACTCCTCTCCTGTGCACCTCCAGGCAAAAATGGCCCTTTAGCTACTGTACATCTTATTTGTCCTTGCTTTTGCAATAAGCACTCACATCAATGAGTGTTTAAAACACTGCAAAATTCAAAAGAAACTCCCCTAGGTGGTCTATGCATACAAATAAGTATATATTTTGCTTTTTTCATAAAAAGACACCCTGCAGGTTTCAAGCTCCTCTCACTGCAAGAGATATTCTCAGGCAACAATGCTGATTTGGTGTAAGCTGATCCGTATCACTGAATCCTGCCTTTGTTTTTGGCAGTCCCCTTTCAAGGTGACTAAATTAAAGTGGAAGTACAATTCCAGGCAGCCCAACAAGGGGCAAGGCTGTTTTGCAAAATCTAAAAGGCTAACTAAGATGAAGCAGACCTTCAAGCTAAAGAATTAGCTCATTAAAAAAAAAAAAAAAAAAAGGCACTGAGAATGTCACTGGTCATCATGGAATCAGAATCCCAGAATGGTTTGGGATGGGAAGGACCTTGAAGACCATGTCATTCCAACCCCCCTGCCATGGGCAGGGACACCTTCCACCATCCCAGGCTGCTCCAAGCCCCACTGTCCAGCCTGGCCTGGGACACTGCCAGGGATCCAGGGGAAGCCTCAACTGCTCTGGGCACCCTGTGCCAGGGCCTGCCCACCCTGCCAGGGAAAAATTCCTGCCCAACATCCCACCTAACCCTGCCCCCTGGCAGTGGGAAGTCATTCCCCCTTGTCTTGGCACTCCACACCTTGTCTCCAGCCCCTCTCCAGCTCTCCTGGAGCCCCTTTAGGCACTGGAAGAGGCTCTGAGGAGACCTCAGAGCCCTCTCTCCTCCAGGTTGAACAACCCCATACCAGAAATGGAAAAATTACACTAGCAGGTGAAACCAACACCAAAGCTCCTGACCCAGAACCTCTCACATTCAATGGGCAGAGGTATGGGCAGAGTTTAAGAAGCTGCTTCCTCAGTGGACCTGATTTACATGAATACAACTGGTTCAACTCAGTTCAAGCAATTCAGCCCAAAACACATGGCTTGTCACTAACCCCAGCCCCTCCAAAATGATTATGCACAACAGATATAAAGAGACAAATGGAGAAGATACCTAAGTTCGTTTTAAGTGTGTGAGCCTGAAATTGCTAAGAAAAAATATTTGCTGTCTGCACCTGTGTGAAATTGAGATGAGGGCTGTAAGTGCTCTCAGCACCGTGCACGCTGTGGCACCAATACACTAATCACCCAAGGGTTCAGCAGCCTCGTTAAAATGCATCAGCAAAGAGCACATTTCCTCATCTAACAGGCTCCAAAACTGAGCTGATGCACCCTTCTTTTGCAGCAAAACCAGGGCTTGCCAATATGGGCACCTGTGTGCACCCTAAACGGAGATGTCAGTGAACCCCTGCCCTGGCTAGGCACTGGCCACAGCTGTGTGTGGGTGCCTGCAGTTCCAGGGGTGCTAAAGCACATTCTTGCCTTTTGCACAGAGTAAATCGCCTCAGATAGAGCCACTCCTCACACACATCAAGGCTGGCCGTGGCACTCCAGCTCACCACACGAGCCTTTCAGTTTGGCTAAAAACCCCATCCTTAAAGCAAACCACTCAGAGGTAGCCCTGGCAAGTCACTGCAGGGAATTCACAGCACACGAATCCCAGCAGGAGACCTGGAAGGCAAAAATCTCCAGGTATAGCATCTGCTACTCCTGTCAGGACCAATTCCTGGTGTGGGAGATACCCAACCCCTCTGCCCAGCCTCACATTGTCCTGTGACCCACCCTGTGATCCCAGCCCAGCTGGGATTCAGGGAGCTGAGCCCTGACAGGCAGAGCAGGGACTCAGGCCAGGCTCTGCTCACAAAGCCCAGCTTAGCCCCTGAGCCACGGCAGGACCATGGGGAGAGCCCGGGCAGGTGCTGCTGCCAGCGCTGCCAAGCTCACCAAACACACTCAAGGCCAGACTGCTGCACACTAAAATAGCTGCTGCATGAAAGGCACAGCCAGCTCTGCATATTCAAGATCAGAGCAGAGATAGATGATGAGATCCTCTGTGCTACGCACAAAAGCCAAAAATCACCAGTGCATTTACAGTTCAACACTCGCCTAATCCCATCTTTATTTCTGGTGCATAAATGAAGCTCATTACAAATTATTTTCTTCAGAAAGCTACCAGCAACCCAAAATAATTTATGAATGTGCTGTTTGCATTTATACATCCTTGACACCCACAGCAAACATCAAAACAAGGAATTCAGTCACTCACATTGGTTGTAATACATGATTCCTCTTTTCTCCGTGGATTCTGTCACAGCTACACCCAGCAAGCTCTTTCAGCTGCATCTTTTATGTTATTAGGTGTACATACACACAGGTACACACGTCCACTTTGGGGGGCTCATTCTCAGCCCACCTTGCCTTCCTGCATGAGCAAAGGCATTTTGTAACAACGCATACACACCCATTGAATAATAATTGGTACAGAATAAATAGTAAAATGTTCTGACCCTGCTCTCCATGTTGCTCCCCTCCTCACTCTCACACTACACCATTTGCCCACCAGCTGCAGTAAATGGTGAGGTTCTGATAGGCAGGGATACACCTGGGATGGCAGCGAGTGCTGTCAGTGCAGGAATCACACAGCACCATAGCCTGTCCCACCTGGAGAGACCCAGAGCACCTGCCAGCCCAGGCAGGGCTGGTATAGAGTGCTGCAGTGACCTGCAACATCTGCCAGCCCAGGCAGGGCTGGTAAGAGTGCTGCAGTGACCTGCAACATCTGCCAGCCCAGGCAGGCTGGTAAGAGTGCTGCAGTGACCTGCAACATCTGCCAGCCCAGACAGGCTGGTACAGAGTGCTGCAGTGACCTGCAACATCTGCCAGCCCAGGACAGGCTGGTACAGGATGCTGCCATCCACCTGCCTGCTGGTGACTCCTCCCAGCCCCAGAGGCAAAGGCTGATACAGAGTGCTGCAGTGACCTGCAACATCTGCCAGCCCAGGACAGGCTGGTACAGAGTGCTGCAGTGACCTGCAACATCTGCCAGCCCAGACAGGGCTGGTACAGAGTGCTGCAGTGACCTGCAACATCTGCCAGCCCAGGACAGGCTGGTACAGAGTGCTGCAGTGACCTGCAACATCTGCCAGCCAGACAGGGCTGGTACAGGATGCTGCCATCCCACCTGCCTGCTGGGTGACTCCCTCCCAGCACCCAGGAGGCAAAGCTGATACATCAGGACTCGCTTTGCTTTCAGCATTTCCTTCCTTGAGCACTTCAACAGGAGAGAGATCTCAACAAACAAATTCAGGGACAGAACTCCCATTTTATAAAAATTATTTTTAGAGCACACACACACACACACTCCCATGAACACATCAGCACACAGAGCAAGGACAGGATGAGCACTGCACACCTGGCCCAGGTACACAGGTGGCATGTGGCCAGGTGGCTGCTGGGGCCGTGGGCACTCTGGAGGTGCCTGGAGCAGCCTGGGTGGCTCTGCCATGGCCGGTGCCCACCGGGCAGGGTGGATTTGTTCAGCTCCCAAAGCCTTTCCAGCCACTGAACCTTGGCACTGAACACAATGAAGTGTCAAACAGCACAGCCGTGCCTGGTGGGAGCTGAGCAGACACAGAGATGCTAGGGAGGAGGGAGGGCTGCCAGAGAAGCCCCCACACCTCCTTCCCCTCAGGGCTGTGCTGCAGGAGAGACCCTGGTCCAAGAGGAGGGGGCTCGGGTCAAGGTGGAGTGGGGGGAGATTCCAGCCCTGCTGCCTTTGGCCCCTCCAGCCAGTCTGGATGGGGCCTGGAGCATCCTGGTCCAGTGGAAGGTGTCCCATGGCAGGGGCTGGGATTAGAGGAGCTCTAAAGCCCCCTCCAGCCCAAACCAGCCTGGATTCCATGAAAATTTACCAGCAAAACAACCCCACGGCTCCCAACAGCTCACACGTGTGCAGGACCCACATTTCCTGTGTGCCCAGCACATCCCACACGTTTGGAGCTGCAGGATCCCATCTGACCACCCCAGAGAAAGCCACCACCACGGCCTGAGAGCACCACAGCTCCCTTTCTTCCTCAGGGCTTTGTGTTTGCAAGAACCAGACACAAAGAGGGACTCTTATTATCAGCTCTGCGCTGAACACACACACACACAGAGCCCTCCTGATTGCACACACCAGGTAAAATCAAGCATCAGGAATTTTCCTCAAACGTTGTGTTAACCTCACTCCATCAGCCAATAGCTCTTTTCCTTCTAAGTCCTTGAACAGCAGTTATTTTATACCAAATTCAATGTTTGGTCTGTGTAGTACGGCAATTCAGGGAAAAAAAAAAAAAAAAAAAAAAAAAAAAAAAAAAAAAAAAAGAGAGAATACTACATTTAACACATTTGGAAATACAATTAATCAAATACAACTTCACAAATAAGCAGTCCCCTCTGCCCCCAGATTTTAAAAAAAAAAATTAATAAATAAATAAATAAAACTAGAGTGCAAATTTAGGAACTGAGAATGTAGCTTGGAAATTTGCCACTAATGGAGAAGAACGGATATGGCTTATGAAATAACCCCACCATTTCTGTGTATAATCATTATTTTCAGTTTGGCCTCCCTAAATTAAATCGGTTTTAATCTTTCCTGCTAAACTGGCACAACGCTGACTCCAGCTTTTGGGTGTCCATTTGTTCTACCACATGACATCACGAGATGCCTGCCAATAACAGAGAGATGCCTAAAAGCCTTGAAATTCTTGGCTTTAGGACTCCAGGTTTTCTGAGAACTGTTAATTT
Source organism: Sitta carolinensis (assembly GCA_032173965.1). NCBI lineage: Eukaryota > Metazoa > Chordata > Aves > Passeriformes > Sittidae > Sitta > Sitta carolinensis. The sequence continues at coordinate 17,428,774 of CM063286.1, forward strand.
ACTTTGGCTTAAATCCTAGATTTTGGCTCCACTTGAGAAAAGTATTTCTCACACAGTAATTAAACTTGTAGTGGACAACACTGAAGCAATAGGGGACGAGCTGCAAAGGCAGGATGTTGTCTAGGCATGTTTTTCTGAGCTTTCTCTTCTTGCAGCCATGAGAAGAAAGCACTGAAAGACCAGCAACACAGTTTAAGTTCTAATTAGAGGCATCGAGGAAGGAGAAATGGCATTTGTTAGACAAAACTTTATATATAATTACAAAATTGGAGAAAGCCAAGCTGTCAATTGGAAAACAAACTCAGACCATGTAAAATTCAGAACAGGAAACAGCAGCAGTGAAATTACCTTGCCCAGAGGAACATTTCCTGGGGTCTGAGCAGCATCCTTGTGCTGGTGCACAGGAGAAGCTTCACCTCTCCCACCTGCATGGGGATTCTCCTTGAAAACACAGTCAAACCAGGGGACAGCACAAGGACAGGGCCTTGACCCTCAAAACCATCCGGGACAGAGGCCCTTGGCTGCTCCTTAATGAGAATTTGGCTGTATTTCCCTGCCCTGCTCATGGAGCAGGAGAACAGAAATGGCACAAGACTGCAAGTTCAAATACATTACAAAATAGTCTGCAAAAATAGCTGGGCCTTGTAAGAAATATCCTTCTCCATGGAAACCACCAGACGCTCCCAATTCTGGCAGACTAGAGAAAACGGGTTTGTATTATTAAAGGAAATGTCTGTGTACTTGGGCTTTTATAATTCTAACCTTCAGCAAGAGAGGAGCAATTGCTGGTGTCCAGCCCAGGTCAGCTGAACTTCCCACAGCCTTCCCTCTCCTCAGCCAGGGATATGAAATTCCCAAAGGACAGAAGGATGGGCGGGGGGGTTTGCTTTGCAGGTCTCTGCAGTGCTTTTAATTACAGATACAGAATGGAAAGAAGCAAGGAACAAAAAGGACCCCCTGGGGTTTTGAAACACCTGTCCACACAAATCAGACACCTCCCCATATTTCTGTGTGGAACGAGGCAACGCTGTGCTCCTGTAACACATGAATAAATGCAATGTATATATTTCAGCATCTGTGTATTGCAAACCCCTCACACTCAAGCAAGTGCAAGATAAGCCATTACTATTCTCTCCCTCACCCAAAACAGTTTCCACTTTGGATGCCAGGTGGGGAACTATAGATTAATTAACTCCCAACTGGCACTGATGGGATAATTACAGTCTCCTGTCTCTGGATTTCACTATTTCCAGCTGAACTCCCACACCAAAAAGCAAATCCTAACCATGAACCTCCACTTCTCTGCTGATTCCCAACAGGGCACTGACCCCTTACCTGTGGAGGCTGGGATTCACAATTCAGAAGAACTTAATAGAATATTTTTAAAGAAATAAAAGTGCTGCAGCCTCAAAACATGAAAGGGCTGGGCTACAAAGGAGCACTCATATAGAGAGCAATTATATTTTTGATATCTAATGGTTCTGCCTCAGGAAGCAAGAGCTGGCTAGCATCAAACTGTATAAAAGAAAGGATTATGGGCTCATGAAAAAAGAATGCCATTTTGATTTAAAACCCAGCAAAGCATAGTGCAGATTTGTTATTTTAACTCACAGTGCTTAATTCCTATAACAAGCCTGAATGCCATTAAGGACGAAAAATACACGAAATACTTGTGGTACAAGACATTAAAAGTAACCTCAGTTCTCATCAATGGCTCTGAACATGCCATTCTCTGCTTCCTGGAGCTGCTCTGCACCTGCACAATGCATCTGGGCTACACAAGGCTGCGGCAGGAAAAATTAAAACAAAACAAAACAAAAAAAAATTCAAACTCATTTCTGAGAATCAGCTTCTCCCCAGCATTTCCCAGGCTATGGTAACTCCCAGCCAAAAGAGCCCCATACCTCCTCCTGACTCCCCAACCAGCACCAAAAGCAGCTCCCACCTGGTTTCTGTGATTTCATTCAGGGCCACAGGTACCACAGCCGAGTTTTTAGAAGAAATTCTCAGCATTTAATCCCCAGCACCAGCAATCATCATCACGGGTGAAATACAGAATTTGCACAAAAAGAAAAAGATTTAGTTCTTCCTCAATTCATGAAATTAAAGGATAATCCCCAATTATTCAGAATACTTTTGTAGTCTGGTATCTCAATTTGCCTTTTACTTTTATAGTGGGGTTTTGGGTAGTTTTGTTGTGGGTTGCTTTTGAAGTCACTCGTGTCCAGAGGATTTGGAAATTATGCAAAACCAGTTGCTGCTCTCTGTTTTAAAGAAATGGGTGTGTTCAGTGTGCCTCGTTTCATAAAGCAGCATAAGCAAATAAACAGACAGAAATATGTTCTTGCTGCATTTGTCCATTAAAAAGAGAAAAAACCAAAGAGTTCTAACAAGCAGACGTGGACATGATTTCTGCAGCACCTGCACCATCGTCACAACAAGTGTGACACTGGGCAAACACAGGAGGGAAGATGGAAGAGGGGCCAAGGCACAGCATAGGAGAGGAGAACAAAATCTATGCTAAGATGTGCTCTGGGATCCCTGGCAGTGCCCAGGGCCAGGCTGGATGAGGCTTGGAGCAGCCTGGAATAGTGGAAGGTATCCCTGCCCATGGCAGGGGGTGGGAACAAAATGGGGTTTAGAGTTCTTTCCAACCCAAACCATTGGAAGGTAAATTTTTCCTGCTCTTAACAATCATCCCAAAGCTTGAAACTTCTCATTTTTGTTTGGTAACCTCCAGAAAAAGACACTGTCAGATAAATAAAAGGACTGTAATGGTTAACAAGGCACCTTTGAGGAGACTGGTAATCCATTCATACAAGTTCCTCTGCTTGTCCCCCAACGTGCACCTGGAGGGAGGAGGGTCCCCTCCTGTCCCACCCCATCCATCCCACCCCACTCCATTCCCCCAAAATCCCATCTTCATCTGTCCACTCACAGGCTTTCCCAAAGTCCCATCTCCTCCACACTTAAGGTAAGCTGTGCAGGCACACTCCTGGAGATTTGTGTGGAATCCTGGGGAATGGTGTCAGTGTTGGAACAAGAAGGGTTTTGGAAATGCTGCTCACTTTCTGCTGTGAAAAGACAGCTGTATTTCCTCTGCTGGCATCTCTTTCCATGGCCATCCCTTTCTCATAAACCCTCCTGAAAACCCAGTCCCTGAAACTTTACACCCAATTATCCAAAGGGGTGAACCAAGGGAATGTCAAATTATAATGTTAAAAAATAAAATTAAATAATCACCTGAGAAAAAAGTGATCCAAAAGCCATCTAAGTAACCCCACTCCTTTCTTTCTTTTCTCTCCCTTTCCTTTTCCCATATCTCAGATCCCAAGCCCAGAGGCTGCTCCAGTTACAAGATGCATTTATGTATTTTGTGGGTGCAGGTGACACTGATTTTTGACTAATTCCATCTAGATCAGTAAAACAAAATGAGCATTCAGGAAGATTTGGGTGCCTCAACCTGGCTCCTTTAAGAATACTCCTATAAAACCCAGCCAAACCAAAACTATTTTCCAGTATTACCCTTTAAGTAAAAGTCCTGGGTTTATTTTTCCTGAATCAATAAAAAAAAAATTTATAAGGGTTTTTATGACTCTTTTGATATTTTTAAGAGCCATTTAGAAGGGAATAAAAAAACCCTACTGACTACTCAGGAAAATAAAATTTTATTCAAAAAAGAGCTGTCAGAAGCCTTGGCTAGTTAAAAAAACTTGCTAATTTCTATAAATCACAGTAAGCTTAAATTTTGGGTGAAGCCACAGCAGGTACATAAGGGCAAAACTATAGTTCTCTTCTTAATCTTTCAAACAATCAGATCCATACAGAAGAAAGAAAATTCACTCCTTTCAAGTGATGAAGTATGTTTCTGAACAGCTACAAATTAATATAAAAAAACTTAAATATGAAATTTGAGGACAAAAGGCTGATGGAGGACAAGCACTGCACCAGGCAAATTCAGATTTTTAGCCTTTGAAGGCTTCATGCAGTCACCCCATCCTTCCAGGGGTCTCTACAGCTTCAAGCAGTGGAAAAACATCAAGGAAGTACAAAGATGCACAGAAATGCAGGGATCTACCTCTGCTCTCTGCCAGCCAAACTCCACCAGGCTGAGCTCCAGGGAAGCTGGGGAAGGACCCACTCCCCTCCCACAGGAGATGCATTTCAGCTGGGACAACTCATGCCCTTTTTGGTTTCTACACCTCAGGAAGCTTTACAGCTCATTTAAAGGAAGCATCTTGGATTTTTCATACTGTTTAAAGCTTTGGGGTTTTCGATACAACAGTGTCACAGCTCAAAACCACCCTTGCCACACAATGAGAGGCTTGTAAGTGGCCTCTGCTCCACCACCTGCCCTTCCCACACAAGCTCATGGAGTTTGCTTTTCTGGGGAAGAGGGAAACACCTCAGGAACACCTTTCAAACCTCGCCACCACAAAGCCTCCAGCTCGCCTTCCACTGACCTGTATTTGCAAACCTGCACGCAAAACATCTTTTCTCTCATTTTAATTTAATTTAATTGAGAAGCAGGTGCCTGCTGCAGTCCCCCAGGGCACAGTTACATCCTCCTGCTGACGTTCCAGAGGTTCCCTGCCACTCCTGCTGCACGAGCCAAGCTGGCTCTGCCCAGCCAGACAGACAGCCAGCAGCTCCTCCAACACAGCCAGAAAGTGGAGCAGCCCCTGTGCTACTCCAGGAGCCACAGCTCTGCACTGGATGGATGGATGGAGTCTGAGGCTCCTGGGCCTGAAGTTTCTGAGTTTCTAGACTCGGTTTCTTCATGATGTTTTGGTTCAGGAAGACCTGGTTCTCACAGGCTTGATGTAAACATTGCAAGTGTTATTGTAACAAGAGTGATGTTTATGTCAACTTCAGGCCCAGGAGCCTCAGACTACAGATGGATCCATGGATGGATGAAGGACAGATACACACACAGCCACCTTCCTGCCCAGGTGGCAGCTCCCAGTGGCAAAGGCTTCCCCAGGGTAATTCCAGCTGTTCCAGGAGGCTGCAGCAGAGTTGTGCCCCAGGCTGGTGGCTGTGGGCTGCTGGGGTTCAGCTGAGCTGCAGTAACTGGTTTATTCACAACCAGAGCCCTTGCAGGAATCATTAAAGCTTTAGCTGGTCATACATGTGTGGTAGATTTCCAACATAGAGAATTAAAGCCACCATGGTGAAAATAAAGCCTCAGTGGGAGTGACACACAATTTGTACCAAGGAGGGCAAAACAGGGCAGGGAGGACCATGGTGAGAATTTGTTCTTTGAGGGAGAAAGGAGAGGCAACCCAACATGCCTGGATTCCTTTCCATCATTTCATGCTCTGGTTTGCACCTCTTGATACCCAGAACAGGGCAAAGTTCATTAAAAGGACACGATGCAAGGAGCTCCAGCCTTTCCATATCCAATTTTAACATATGTGAAACCCTCTGAAGTCAAAGCAAGTATTTCCCTGAAGTCTATGTCCCCTTTGCTTCTGTTTTTTCCTTTTTGTCATTTTCTTTTTTTACAAGTATTTAAGTCAAGAATATTCATACTCCTCCTGTCCACTCCTCAGGAGGGTGGGGAGGTGTGCAGTGCCAAAGGTATAATCAAGTGCTCAGAAAAGCTTACAGGTTTAAAGCCAGACATCAGTAATAGAAGCAATCACAGCCATCAAACTACTAAGAGGAGCAGTAATGGGATTATCTGTCAACACAAACAAAAAGATAAATACAAGCAAACACATTAGTCCCTGAAACCTAATTCTCATGTTAATCTGAGACTATGGCAGGAAGATTAAAGAACCTTAGGATTAAATAAAAAGTTATTGATTGTAAAATTTGTGCCTTAAACAAAGTAGGTGTTTGTGGTTTAGGATAACCATGTGTGTGGCACCAGCTGGTTAAGGACAAAACCTGCACCATCCCAAAGGAGCAGCAAACAAGGGATACAAGTCTGAGAATTACCTCTTCCGGGAGGGGGTTTTGGAGCAAGCAGTGATAGAGGAAGGTGTCCCTGCTCATGGCAGGGAGCTGGAATGAGACCCCCATTCCCTGTCTCCCTGCACCACTGAAGGGAGGAGGTAGAGTGGCAAAGAAGGGAGAGATGAGGTTTTACAAGTCTTATTTCACTTCTCGTTATCCTGCTTTGGCTCTGTTAGTAATAAATCCAATGCGTATCTCTAATTCAAGCCTGTTTTGCCTGTGATGGTATTTGGTGAGTGATCCCTCCTGGACCTCAGCTCATGAACCCTTCATTACTTTTTCTCTCCCCTGCCCAGCTGCAGAAGGGAGTAGAGAGAGGCTTGGGTGGATCAACCCACTACATCTCCCTTCACCACACTGAAAAAAAACCCAACTCACCACTAAATCACAACACAGCTGAAGGTAAACACCGTGGCATTCAAAGCCCCCTCTCACTTGGCCAGCTTCACTGATGTGCACACAGCCTGAGCTGAAACACCCTCTGCCAGAGCTCTGGAGCAGGCAGGGCAGCAGCTCAGCCCTGAGACGAGCCCTGAGCTGCCTGGTGCCCCCCTCACATCTGCACTTCACAGCATCACCTGCCTCTGCCCCTCAACACAGAAAATGCTGGGAGCTGTGCCTGCCAGGAAAAGTGGCCCTGGGCCTCTGCTGCCAGGCGAGCAGGGGCACACACATGAACACATGTGAACACAGGTGTACACACATGAACACAGGTGTACACATGTGTACAAACATTAGCACACATGAACATGTGCAAACACATGAACACACATGAACAAATGTACACACATTAACAGAGGTGTACAAACATGAACACATGTGTACAAACATGCACACACATGTACAAACACGAACACATGTGTACACACATGAACACCTATGAACACACATGTACAAATATGAACACACACAAATACACGTGTACAAACATGAACACACATTAACACAGGTGTGCAAACATGAACACACATCAACACACATGAACACCCATTAACACCCATGTACAAATATGAACACCCATGTACAAACATGAACACACATTAACACAGGTGTACACCCAGGAACACCCATGTACAAACATGAACACACATTAACACACGTTCACACGTGTACAAACACGAACACACATGAACAACACACAGACCCCGGCAGGAGTCCGAGCACGGGGAGGGAGCCAGCCGTGTTTCCCTCCTTCCCCCTCTTCCCCAGCAATCCCTGCCAGCTGCCCTCTTCCCTTCGCCGTGTTCAGCACAGCTGCCAAGGCTCCATGCAGATGAAAGGGCTGCAGCCTGACACAGAGCATCCCCCGCTTCCCTGGCAATCCAATTACCCGATTCACCTGAGCCCACCGAGCAGGGAGGGAAGAGAGGGGCCCAGAAGCAGGAAAGGCTGTGGCAGCTCATAGTTAATTCGATGGCACCCAACTTCTGATCCAATTACAACCCAGCACTGGGGGACTGGCAGAGCTGTTTCCCCCTTCCCACCAGGATGAGTGATCCCAGAGCTGGCAGAGCCATGCTCATCCCTTAGGGCTGCACCCTCGGATTGCTGCGGCCATGAAGAGATCCTCACTTCTTTAATAGGGTGGGATCAGGCCCTTGTTGCACAAAAACCAATGATGGCTGCAAAATTGGCAGCACAGACACTGGGAAGGCTCAGAGAGAGACCTGCCTGTGTCTGGTTAAAAAGGAGTTATTTCCCTGACCCTGCTCTGCTCCAGACGCTCTCTCCCCACACGAGGACTTCAGATACACGTGTTTTTAGGAATCGGTTCCCTCCCCTTTTTTACACAAGTGCCTAAAGTCCACGCTGCTCTCTGTGTGACAGGCACAGCTCCAAGCTCCCAAGGAAGGGTATATGAGATACCAGAAGGCTCCATATGCATTTTTCATCTTCTTACGCAACCGTGCCCCTCCACACATGGCTGAGGAGATTTTCTGCAAACAGTTCAGCCATCCACCTAATGCTTACTTAATGGGAGTGTTTTCAGAAAAACACTACAAGAATTTTCAAATAGAAACAATTAGCATTCACAGTAATTTGCATCTACTTTCCCCCATTTCTAAAGCAGCAGGCTCTGCTTTAATATTAACCCCTGCTTGCTCCTCAAAGCCCAGTGCAGGGGAACGAGCCACACAACTCCCATTAGAGACCACAGGAACAATTCAATTCAATAGGGAAAAGATTACATGGCAGTGCTAGAAACTTTGGGGGACGAGCCTTTGTTTTTAAGCATCCTGTGTGTCAGCAGAATGAGCAGCTTCCATCACACCACAGCTATTTTCACCAGGGTTCCATTTCCTAATCCATCCTCCTATGCATCCAGGGACTAGTGATGGGATTTACATGTGCAGTATTCACTGCATCACTCCCCCATCATCTAAGCTGCCCTCAACTCGTGATGGGCTGAGACCAGAGCAGCCAAGCTCCTCCAAAGGCTCAAAAAATCCCTGAGCCTGTGGTGGAGAGCAGGAAGGGAAGGTTTCATTAGCCAGAAATTTTGATGTAGGCTCTTTTTTGAAAGCCAGCTATCCCATGAACATTTACATCTTGGAAATCACAAATTATGCTGGGAAGTCTGGGTTTTCCACAGCATGGAACAGCAGGTCCTGCCTTCCAGACCCTGCAAGGCAAGAAAGGTGAGTACCTGGCTCAGGAATGCCTGCAGACACCTCGTGGTTTGGGGCCAGGTGGGCACCATTCCCTGTGCCCACGGGATGCAGAGGAAGGTGAGAGGACAGGGACAAGAGGAAGCCATGGGTAATTGCCATGAACAAGGCTGTATTTGCAAAGGTGCCCGAGAGAGTTACGGCTCAATCAACACGAGACGAGCAAACTCTGTAAGGCAAAGAAGAAAGGGAGCAGCTTCTTATTAAAACACAGCAGCTTTTTTGCTGTCTAGCACAGAGCTCCAAAAGAGAGCAGGTTTGGGGTTTTTTTCCCCCCTCCTCTAAAACCCTGAAGAATTCCATGTAAAATAAGTCCAAGTTTAAAGACTCCACATCTGACAGCATCTAAGCAGAGCCCACTTGAGCAGTGCAGTGCTGTCCCCTGTGTACACACGCTGCTATTCACTCTTTAAGAGATCACATACTCCTTTTCCTGCAGGACCTCTGCCTCCTTCAGCTTGCTGGTTTGATGGGAAGCAGCAAGTGATGCAGAACAAACGGGAGAAGTCTTGTCAATCTCTGTCTGATCCAGGAACAAGTTCTGTTGGCAGGGCAGATGTGGATTTACACCTGTGGTACTGAAGTACCTGAGCTCTGTAAACAAGATTGCTGGTGTGCAGGGAGGAGACAGATGCAAGATGCGTCTGGATCCTTCAGAGGATGCTCTGGATTATTCCTGATGAGCTAGGTGTGACACTACTCACCATTTACAGAGTAATACCCAAACAGAAGGGACACAGAGTCAACAAAAGTCTCTCTTCTCTCTGGTGACCCATGATAGCACCCGAAGAAATGGCTCAAGTTGTGTCAGGGGAGGTTTAGGTTGAATATCAGGAAAGGTTCTTCCCTGAGGGGGTGCAGGCACTGCCCAGGCTGCCCAGGGAATGGGCACAGCCCCGAAGCTGCCAGAGCTCCAGGAGGGTTTGGACAACACTCCCAGGGATGCCCAGGGTGGGATTGTTGGGGTGTCTGTGCAGGGCCAAGAGCTGCACTGGATGGTCCTGGAGGATCCCTTCCAACCCAGGATATTCCATGATTCTGTGACATACTTAGTTGTTCAAACCATCACAATATAAACTGTAGAACCAAGGGATTTCCAAGAGACCCTCTTTGAAAAACATCTTTTAATGTAGGTGTTGAAGGGCTTTCTGGGTAAGAAGGCTTTTGTTTGGTTTTTAGGGATAAAGAAGTTGAAATACCATTACATCACTAAATTACCAAAACGTGTCTGACATCAGCCAGACTGAACAACAGAGGTCCCATGTCCAGCAAGTCCTGAACAAGGTAAATGCAGCAGATCTGAGCTGGGGAGAAATGAATCCCAGAGCACAGGACTGCACACTGCAGGACACCCCCACCTGCTCCCCAGGATCACCTCAGAGTCTGCAGGCACATGGTAACTCCAAAAACCTCAAATGGTGCACCTGTGCATAGGGAAAAGGGGGTGTTTTTATCATCATCCAGGAACAGTGACACAGCCATGCACCACTCCTGGGGCAGGAGCCTGCAGAGCACCAACACGTCTTGCATATTTTGATGTGACTATTTCCTCCACACAAAAACAAATACAGTTAAAGGCAAACCTCAGGAAAAGGTAAAACTAAATATCACATCGGGCTTTGCAAACACCTTTCTTTGCCTACTCATTAAGTCATATCCTGTAGTAACTACAATGCCAGGGAGATGAGGGTGCTGAGCGTGTTTGCATTTCCCAGACACAAAGCTCAGAATGAAAAGCCACTCTGAAAGCCACACCACGCTCTCCTGATTTTCCTGGGAGCTCAATTAAAGATCTGCTCAACCTGCCTCCATACAAAATTCAGCAGCCTGCAGGACTTTGAAATGCTTTATACCCTGGTGTGGAACAGCCACTGGATCATTAATACTCAACTTCAATGTAAATGTTTAAAAACTATGCAAGAGTTGAAAATGAGATCTGCCTCTGCCAGTTTGGTTTGTACACTGGGAAAAGCCACATCTTAAGAACTCCAAACTGCTAGCAGCAGGTACATGCAGCACATTGCAGGGCCACCTGGAGAACAGCACTGCAGAGGGTCATGCTCAGGCAATGAAACAGCAGAAAGCCTTGGCCGAACCCAGAAGATCCAGGCCTTGGGTGGGCTCCAGAATGAAATCCAAAGCACAAGGATATTTGTAAAAAGCAGGAAATTATCATTCCCACAAAAACTTCCTTTGGAAACCTTCCACCCTTGAAATTCAGCTGCTTATACTGGGCTCTTTCCTGGCTGGTGCAGGGCTGATGGCTCTGCTCACACCGGGAGATGACACATTCCTGAGCACAGAAAACACAAAGGAAGCAGAGATCCTGTCCATCACCTGGAGATAAAACAGTCATCCCAAGCTTGCCTCCTCAGGCTCTGGCTCACTGCAGCAGCTAAGCACATGCTTGGAAGAGCTTGCTAAATAAATCACGAAATGCATACATCCAGAATGGTTCTCCTGGAACTCTGGGAACAGAAAGATCTCAAGCAGCTAAAACACTTCCAAAACCAGTTTTCAAATAACTATTTATCCTCCTGATATTCCTTTAACTTATGACTGAATTATTTACCTCTTTTTTGCAGATGAGGATCTCTAAGGAAAGGCTAAGGAATACTTTTCTGGGAACCCAGTCATCTGCTCCAAGGTGTTGAGACAGTTCATACACCTTCAAAATTCTAAGGAAAGGGAGGGAAAAAAGATAATATAATCTGACATAGATTAAATGTCAGCTCATATCTGTGGGAATGTCTAAAGAACGGGACCTTGCAGTGCCAGGTGTACATGTGCAAAAAGGAGACAGAAGTCCTTGTCAGAGCAGCTTGGAGTCTGTGATGTATCAGGAGAGGAAAAGATGTTTAGCAAACAGGAACAGCACCTCCAGCCAGGCCTGAAACGAGATTCCTCCATAGGATCCTATGGACAGGCATAGCTGGAATGTAAATAACTAGGAAAAATTATGACAATGAGGGACGAGGCAGGGGAAAAGGCAAAAAGCTCTGGAGTGAGGACCAGGAGAAGAGCAAGAGGCATGACAGCCAGTGATCCCAGCTTCCTGGCTGCCCCAGAACAACCCAATACCCACTTCTCTGCATCTTGGGATGCTCCTTTTTCCCTTTATAAATCCCTGAGTTCCCACAGCAGCCAGCACTTCCCTCAGAGCTGGGACAGGACACTGCCAGGGGCCGCTGGGGGATCCATGGGCTGCGTGCCTGGCGTGGATCAACCCAGCAAACAGTGAATTCAAAACTCATTGCCTCCTTCCTCTCCCTCTCTACAAGGTAAGTGCAAGCCCAGGAATGGCTATTTGGGACGAGTCCATGTGTGTTTGGAGGCAGAAGGATGGGTTTGCCTGCCTCATTTCTGAGATGTGCAGCAGGAGAGCCAAAGCAGGGGAATCTGTGCTATTTCTGTAAGGACTGATGGGGAGGAAACAGCGGCGCAGTTTGTAAAGGTCAAAGCCTGTGCAATCATACATTTTGCATGGGTGAAAGTCACTTCTGTGACAGAGGGAACAAAGGAGTGACAGGAAGGTGGAACAGCAGTGGCAACACTTCAGCATCCCAGGTAAAAAGGCAAATTGCTACTCTCTGATTTGCAAGTGTTTGGGAAGGCGGTTTCAGAAGCAACTTTTATATTTTTATGGATTAATCCCTCATTTTCTTTTCTTATACAATTTGTTTAGAAAAATCTCCTGAAAGCATATTCTACATGTCAAATATTGTATAAGCCACAACGGAAAATAAAGGCTTAAGCAAAAATATATACTGCAAACATCACCTTTTTCATTTGGTTGAAGTCATTTACTCCAGTAACACTGTCATGCTGAGAAAATGATCTTTTGTCTATAACTGCTACATAGCTATGAAGCATTTCAGCATATAAGTACGATATTTTTCTTCTTTAGTTGTAGCTCTGCTTGGATAGGTGTGGGGGGAAAATAAAATCAGTGTTTAAGCTTGGATAGGAAGTTCAAAAAACAAACACAACAGTCAACAAGGAGATGGTGTTTACACTGCAGAGAGAGAATTAAAACAGCATTTAAGTAGAAGCACGAATGCCTGCCCTGTGACAAAGTCAGTGATGCCACATCTACAGCCTGTACCACGGGTCACTCACTAAATAAAAAGTGCTTCTTAGAAAAATGTGAAACAGGAATTTGCCTCAGCAAACCCCTGCCTGGGGATGCTGATGAAGTAAGAGGTACCCAAGCATGGGTGTCTTCATTTACAGATCACCCTTTTCAAGCCCAACAACTCTATGCTTGGACTTTTCTTAAAAGAGAATTCAGAAAAACTTGAAGCATCTGAACAAAAAGAAAGTTCAAGTGGATGCCCACAGCCATGCTCAGCAGCCAGAGCAGGCAAGGGAGCAGGGAAGGGAGGAGGAGCAGGAGGCCACATCCTTCCCTTTGCCATTCTAAGGTGCAAAGACTTCTCCAACACGACAGATTTTTAAGAAGCTATCACACATTCATAACACTAATTGATTTTCATAGAGAAGAGAGCAGATGAGGTCTCTTTGGGAACTGCCTGCTACATTTCTGCTTGAAAGGAGATCGCTGCTGGTGTGCCTCAGCTCCTTCATAAAAAATTTAATTAACAATATCTCCAAGAACGAAGCCACAGTGAGGTCCCCAGCTATCATGTGACTGCCAGCGCTCCGATGCACCACGGCAAATTAAACCTGAGCAAACAACACCTGGAGCACGTGACAGGCTGGGCAGGATCCCCAGCAGCAGCAGGATGTGCTGGGAAGCAGGAAAGGACACAAAGGGACAGAGATGCCTGCACCCAGCCAGCCTGTGCTCCTCGCTGCCACCCTGAACAGGCACATGTTTCTATCCATGACTCAGTGGCAATGCCACGAAGCAAAATGTTTAACAGACTGTGGCTCCTGCCTGATCCTCGTGGATGGATGTGTCAGGAGAGCTCGTGGATACAGGGGGACAGCCCTGTGAATGGAGTATCCCAGCACTGTCACCCCTGAATGGCACCAGGAACAGAAAGCCACCATGTGCGGGCTGGGTGTCCCATCTGGCACGGCCACAGAGAGGAGAAGGCAAGACTGGATTTCTCTCCCCTGCACCATCACTGCCACCCTTGCTGCCTTTCCCTGGAGGAGCTCTCATCCTGCAGGATTTGTTCCTGCCACCGACTGAAAGCAGGGGGGGAAAGAGATCTGAAAATAGCCATGGCTAACACTATAAACAGATTACCAAACTGTCCCTGCACACGGACTACAGGCTCACACACAGCACACGGACGCACATGCCTGAAAATTCCCCCAGCTGCACAGCAATTAGTGCCAATTTACAGGAAATGGTGTGGCCAGCAGGACTTGGGAAGTGATCATTTTCCTGTGCTGGGCACTGCTAAGGAACCTCCAGTCCTGGGGGCAGTTCTGAGCCCCTCAGTACAAGAAGGCCATGGAGGGGCTGGAGCATGTCCAGGGAAGGGAATGGAGCTGGGGAAGGGGATGGAGACCCAGGAGCACCTGAGGAAGCTGGGGAAGGGGCTCAGCCGGGAGAAAAGGAGGTTCAGGGGAGCCCTTCTGGCTCTGAACAACTCCCTGACAGCAGGGCGTGTGTCAGGGTCTGCTCCCATGGAATAGGGAGAGGAGAAGAGGGAACAGCTTTAAGTTGCATCAGGCAAAGTTTAGACCAGATGTTAGAGATACATTTTTCCCAGAAAGGGTTGCAAAGCACTGGACAGGCTGCCCAAGGAAGTGAAGGGGTCACCATCCCTGGAAGTGCTGGAAAACCACGTGGATGTGGCACCTGATGGTTTAGTTGTGAGCCTGGTGGTGGTGCTGGGCTGACAGTTGGACCCGATGATGTGAGAATTCGTTTCCAACCTTAAACACTCCCACGATGGCCAGCAGGCAGTGCCTGTGCTGTGCTCTGACTCCACATTTTGTTATCCTTTAAAAACTTGCACCGTGGCAGACACGATGCCAATACACTTGATTTATTATCTATAATGTCAAAATTGAAAAGGTTAATCTCCACTATTAGTCAGTGAAAATGAGGCAGGATTATCACTTGAATGACAATGCTGACAGTGGGAGCAGGGGAAGGGCATGCTCACGCGGGACCTGCCCAAACCACGGCTCCTCTGCCCAGGAGGGGCAGAGGCTACAAGGTGTCTCCACCAAACAAAGATCACACCAAAAACACAAAATGTGAAGAATTAGGAAGCACATGGCATTGCTTCTTACAGCAATTTTTAGTTGCCCAAGTGAGCTTTAGTTTTTTCCTGCCTGACAAACTCTGGTGATGCTGTGCCAAGGGCCACAAACCCGGCAGAGGTGGCTGTGCCTAGGGAAGGGTTTTTGAAGCAGGGTTACACCAGATAAGGGAGCAGACACCCCTTACACCCCCTGGTGCCATCCCTGAACCCATCCCTGACCCAGAACCTCAGCTGGGGATTCCCACTCCAGCCCCAGCAGGGAGCTGAGCTGGAACAGCCACGTTGAGTCACCTCACAGGGAACTGCTCTCCAAGCCTGAGTAAATTTATCCTTAAGAATGAGCTGCAGACTCCAGCAATGCTCCAGCTCCTTTGAAAGGAAGGCCGGGGGAGGGAAGGGAACATTACAAACACTGAATACCCACCTCACCCATCTCCAGTTGGCAGCATTATCTTTTTCTTCAGCAGTTCAAAAAAAAAAAAAAAAAAAAACCCACCAAACCAGCACCATTAACAGGATGCAAGAACTATTTTTATACAGGCTGCGTTTTCCAAAAGCCCTGTCAAGTCAGAGATGTGGGGAAGAGGAGCTCCAGAGCACCCTGCTGCTCTACTCCTGATGGGAAACCACCAGGAAAAATCACCACTGGGAAAGGGCAACGTTGTCCTGTTTCCAGAGGAAAGGAAAGGACCAGCAGGAGGATGCACCTGACCCAGGTTCGGATGGGAAGAGCCCACAAGTCCCAAGAGTTCTGGGATCTGATCATTTATGTTGGGATTACAAACAGAATACAGCTTAGCAGAGAGAAAACTGGGAAAAGGCAACATGAAGCTGTGGGATATTTGAAAATTAGACCAAGATGGTTTTGGCAGGGAGGTCAAAAAATAAAATGAAACCATGGCATTTCACTGCTGTGATAGCTGCACATCCACGAGACTCATGGACACTCACTGCTATATTTCCACACAATTATAAACTTGCTTATCCTTATTTTGAAGGTCTGTTCTGACCTGAAACCCAGCATCAAAAAAGCAAAGCCCTGGATCTGCTCTGGGATCTGCTTTCCAAAACAAACCAAGTGTTAAGATGAAGGTTTTAATGCTCACATAAAAACAAAAATGAGATTATGCCTTGCAATTGGTGATTGCTGATGCCTTTTTAGGGTGGGAGACAGTAAGAAGTGACTTATTAAAAAAACCCAGCACAAGTGTTCATAAACATACCTATTGACTATTAAAAAAAAAAAAAAAAAAAAAAAAAAGCCTGTTTATTTTGAGATTATAGGCCATTTTATGTTCATAACAACAGGCTTTACTTTCACCATTTTCATGTAAACAACACTGTCTTGGTGATTTTTTTAAACAGATTTAAACTTGAAAAGACCGAGTATTTACATTAATCATTAAAATTTGAGTTCTGTGTAACAAGCAAGTGTAGCAACTATTTTCTTGTCTTTTTATTTATTAAATATAGCAGTCCAGTGGTAAGGAAGGCATGCAAATATAAAATGAAATATTTATGCTTGGTGAAGTAGCTCTGAGGATAAAAAAAAATAAACTTTGAGAGGTACAGGGAAGGTAAAGGTAATTAAAACAGTGCTCAAACACAGACAGGTAGTACTAGTAATGGGGTAAAAAAATCCTCACATGGCTGGAGATGGGTCAGTCTGGCCTGCAATTCATCATTTCAGAGGTTTACCTTTCAAATTTGGACAAGAGCTTAGCAAAGATAAACTAATGTCACTCCCAAAAAGCCACATATCCAATAACTACAGGTGATACCAAGTATTGTGCCTCTGCCTTTCTCTGTGGAAAAAAAAAAAAAAACCAACAAAACAACACACAGCAAAACAAACGACAAAACCCAAACCACAACAACAACAACAAAAAAAGCCAAACAAGAACCCAACCACGCAGAGAAAACAGGGGGGGAAAAAAAAAAATCAAATAAATTAAAAAAAAAGCTGCAACATGAAAAAGCAACCATACCACCGGGTGGGGGATGAACATATGCTTGCACACGGTGCTGGGGGATGGAAATCCAGCCACGAAGGAGTTAAGAGACGCTCTAAAAGTATCTCACCCTGCTATGCTGCGAATTTGCCGGGATCTCGGGGAACGGGGTGATTCTGACACACCATATGTTCTGCAAACGCTGCCACAACAACGCGAGCGGGGCTGCTCACAAACCCACCTTGGCTGCCGGGCTTCCCTGCAAGCCCTGCTGCGCCCGGCATTGGCCACCCTGCCCTGCAGCGTCGCCAGCATCGCCCTCAGCGGGGAGACAGCTGCAGAGCACACCGGGAAGCCACTGCAGAAACGGCTATGCTGCATTCGGTAGGGTGCAAACCTCGGCAGAACTAACGCTAAGCTGAGGAGGCCTGAGCCTTGAGGCTCGAACCTTTACACCAAATCCTTCAGGCCTGAGCCTTTAGGCGTGAGCCTTTAGGCCTGAGCCTTTAGGCCTGAGCCTTTAGGCGTGAGCCTTCAGGCCTGAGCCTTTAGGCCTGAGCCTTTAGGCCTGAGCCTTTAGGCCTGAGCCTTTAGGCGTGAGCCTTTAGGCCTGAGTCTTTAGGCCTGAGTCTTTAGGCCTGAGCCTTTAGTCCCAAGTCTTTAGGCCTGAGCCTTTAGGTCTGAGTCTTTAAGCCCAAGTCTTTAGGTCTGAGCCTTTAGGTCTGAGTCTTTAAGCCCAAGTCTTTAGGCCTGAGCCTTTAGGTCTGAGTCTTTAAGCCCAAGTCTTTAGGTCTGAGCCTTTAGGTCTGAGTCTTTAGGCCCGAACTGTTAGGCCCAAACCAACAGGCCTGAGCCTTTACACACAAACCGTTAGGCCCAAGCCTTTAGGCCCAACCCGTTAGGCCCAAACCGTTAGGCCTGAGCCTTTAGGCCTGAGCTTTGGTAGAAGCAAGCGGGATTTTGAAAAGAATGCTTACTTTGCAATACCCTGCATATTTGTACAAGCAGTGCTAAGCAGCGCATAGGTAGAGTGAAGCAATGTTGTCTAGAAATATAGACGTGGGTGTTATGGTAACTATTGCTTAAGCTCACGCCTGAAAGGTATAAAAGATGAGACTGTGTGATCAATAAATTGGCTTCGTGCTAGCACCTAGTCGGAGTCCCGTCTCCGTCTCTTGCTGCTGATGGCCTTCTTCCCTGGATGTGGCTGGAAAACTTTGGGCAAGGGACAGGCACAGCCCTCCCGTCCATGCCAGGCACTGCCGGGCTCCCAGGGGATGCAGTGCTGGAGACACCACTGGGAATGTTTGGTTGTGTTGCTCCCCCTCCCCAGTGGTACCCAGGGTGCAGATGCCAAGGAAGGCACAATCACAGAGCCACAGGATGGGCTGAACTGGAAGGGACCCCCAGGGATCTCGGAATCTCAGAATATTCCGAGCTGGAAGGGCCCCACGAAGATCATTGAGGCCAACTCCTGGCCCTGCACTGCACCACCCCCAAGAGTCCAGGCAGATGCACTTTTATTACACTCGAAATCAGTGTAAAACCAGAATTGTGTTGTTGCACGTTTCCATTTCCCTAATGCTGGGCCATCCCTCGGATCTCCTCTGCTCAGCTCACCCTGGGCAGCACAGAGCTCTCCACTCTGAGCAGCACCACTGGCACCATCCAGTCACTGGTTTTACAGCCACAAAGGATGTTTCTAGGTGTGCTGATTTTCCCTTTTGTCCACAGCGGTTTTCTGCACAGGAAAAATGCCTGCTAATATAATAACTGCAGACAAAAATATCCTAGGGAGGAAAAGAAAAAAAAAAGAAACACCCCCCCCAGCCAGAATCAGTAAATAACACATCATGGCACCACAGTGCACATTTAAAGGATGGTGAACTAATCCCTTCAAGAATTTCCACATCAAAAATTCATTATTGATGAAAAACATATAAAGAATATAATGGTTTAATTTTATTGTTTATACTGCATGACAGTATCTGGATGTGATAATAAAATAAAAGGCCAATCAGATTTTTAAATCTATTAAAGTTTACAGGACTTGGAAATTAATTTCAAATCTTGCTGTCAGAGTTCCCCCCCCCACCCCAAAAAGAATTTTCAAACAGTATTTTTTTCATGAAACCTTTGTTCCCTACTACAGCTACGTGAAAAATCTATATACAATAGGGAAAAACTCTTTGAATGTACTTGTATCACTATCTTCAAAAAAACAGCCAGGGAAAAATACAAAAACTCTGATGATCTTTTCTCAGGATTGCTTATTTTAAATGCTACTTGCAGCACTGGGAGGTAAAAAAGCCTTCTTACAAACAACAAATTTTGAAGGTGATGACATCCCTTTGCAAACAGTAGCTCCTGCCAACAACTAGCCGCACATTTTTTTCTCCCCCTCTACCATACCTACACTTTAAAGGAACACTCCTTTTAATTAGAGCGAGAACACACGAAATGGGAACCCACAGGATTACAGCCTAAAAGCCACATGCCCATTTTTGACTGATTTTTAAATTGTCTCAAAAAAAACCCCCAAAAAAACCCCCACTTATCACAAAACCAAACACCAACCTCACCACAGGACCCTAACCCAAACCCAAACCAACCAACCCCCAAATCCTTCCACCAGCCCTCCCCCAGCATTCAGAATGTAATGGAAAGAAGACAGCAAAACAAAAAACTCCAATTTCAAATTCAACCTTTGCCTGCACTTCTCAGCCCGAGCAACCCATGCTGAAAGCATTAGCTGGGAATCAATTACCAGCATTTAAAACAATTTGTATAACCTCAGATACAAAAATTCTGCAGTGCATTTCTCACAGAGGTGCACCCAAGTATGGCAAATGTAAAAGCAAACATTGAGTTGAATGTCAAAACGTTCATTCCAGGGTGCTCAAAATGCTTTTTATGCTAAATTATCACATGCAAATATAGGCAATATGACATTTTTTGAGGTGAAAGAGCAGGGGGAAGCTGAAAGAGGTTGGTTACTTGCAATTGGGCTTTTCTTGCCAAATTTGATGCATTTGATTTTTAGAATTAACACAGCCTCCGAGATGAGTGTCTAAAGCTCACGTCTCAATATGCTGCATATTCAGAACAAAAATTAATTAAGAGATTACCCACTGAAGGTCACACACCATCGACAAGGACTGGAAACAATTTTGTGGCGGGGAAAAAAAAAAAAAAGCTTAAACCTGAAAGAAAATAAATTGTGGTGCTGAAGAGCAAAGAAGAGCTGCGTTGATTCCAGACACCCCATCCTGCAGACACCACCCCAACCAACAAACCCAAACCATCCAACTCCTGGGTGTGCTCACACCCCTGGCAGCGAGAGCCGCAGAAAGTTGGGAAGTTTGAGCGCTCCAGGTTTTGGGTAAGGTTTGGAAAAGTGCCCTGGGAGGAGGAAGAGGAGGAGGAGGAGGGCAGGCTGTGAATGTGCCCAGGTTTGGTGGATGGCAGGAGGCCGTGGCAGCAGCTGCTGCACGCTCTCAGCACGGTTCCCCACTCCAACTGTTTATCAGATCCGAGCAGCACTGCGGCAGCCAGGAGCGGGGATGTGCTGTTTTGTTCACATTTTAATGTGCCATCTTGCAGTAGATGCTTGCACAGCAGAGTAAATACAATCTCTATATATACCCTGCGTGGGTGGCAGGGGTTATTTCTGACTGTCTTCATTACACTTCATTGCCAATTTGAATGTAAAAAAAAAAAAAAAATTAAAAAATACATAAAATAAAACCCTCAACAATTCTCCAAAGTGATTTCAGTCTGATTTTTATAATTATTTCCAGAACCTTTTCATTATGCAATTTTGAATCCTTATTGAAAGCTCTCTCTCTCTCTCTCTCTTGCAAAGTTATCCTTGATGCAAGTCAAGCAAACCAGACAAGCTAAAGCTTCTCCCTCTCTTCCTGCTTTATTAATAAACACAGACATGAATGACATTCAACAGAGTTTAGCCCGGAGAACAGTTTAATAATAATGCTGCATCTCGCTTTATGGGGAGGGAGCTAAAAAGGAAACTCAAAGGCTAATAGGTACAAATATTGTGCTTCAATTGCAATAAAAAATAGTGCTGAACTGTAAAAATGTAACTGATAGCAGCAATCTCAAAGATGTGGGTTCCGGTAACCCTCGAGCTAAAGCCGATTAGGTTTTGTTACATGGGTCCTTTGTGTGTTTTTGTGCTGCTGTACCAGTTAAATTGACCTCTACAGGCATGTGTGTTGCTTTTATCCTTTAATGGCTTCCCATTCCAAACCTAACTTAGGCTAGCAAAACCAAATAAATAAAAAAATCCCCCCTTCCACCTGTGAGAGGGAGATCTCTGCACGTGAACACCTCTACTAAAATCCCGGCAATGCCAAGCAATTAGCACGATGGCAGCAGCATGTGAGAGCTGCAAGGTGGGATGCTGGGCTCCAAAATGGAATTACAGGCAGACACCAGGCAGAAACGCCCAGCCCCAGCCAGCAGCAGGTCAGGAAGGAGCATTTCCGAGGGAACACACAACCTGCAGAGCAACACCAAGGAAAAAAAGATTCCCAGGCTTTCCTTATTTTGGCTAATTGCCCGTAAAAGTCTGTTATCAGCTCTACAAATAAAAACCAGCAACTCTAAATGTAAGTCCAACCACTTCCATTTCCAGCACCGTTGGTCTGTATTTTCTCTCTGGGCAATGATGGAAGCAGCTGGCCCAGCCTCTTGCCCTGTGTGATGATTTTTTTAAAAAGTAGAGCCCTCGGGAGTTCATTTAAGATAAATCTTCTGCATTTGATGATGTGAAGGAGCCCAACCAGCACGTCCACACAGAACAAGCCCCCTTGGCTGGAAGAGGGAGCAGCTGCCACCAAAGACAGGCTCCAAAAAAACAAAAGAGGAGACAAGACAGACGGGAAAATTGGTTCAAGATTTTCTCACATTGAAACACCTTTATTTGCCCACTTAAAACAGCCCAACCTCAGGGAAACGTCACTGAATTGCTAAAGGGAAGTTTTAGCCACGTTCTAAATATGTGTATTTTTCTGGAGCTTCAAGGAGGCAGAATTAGTCAATTTGGCTACAGGCCATGAAACATAATTAGTTATGTGAAGTATGTTTAAATATGTAACTACAACTGCTAATAGGAGTGCCCAGCCCCATAAATACGCAGTGATATGATGGGAGAGCAGCTGGGCACAGGCAAAACGCCGGAGACGTTCCCAGAGGAACTGCCACCTCTTCAGGAAGAGAACTCAGAAATTACAAATCTAAATAATGACACACAGTGCTGAAATCAGGAAGGAAGGAGGGGGAAATGGTCCATCTTTAGAGCACGTGGAACACCGAGAAAAAGACAGTTTGGGACTTGTGAGGAGAAAAGCTGGAGGAAAACGCTCGTGGAGCAACTGCACATTTCCTGCCTTCAGGAAATTCGAGGGCCAGTGGAAAACAAATTTCCACTGGAGGTACAACAGCCACCACCTGAAAGCCCTGAAAACCTCCCAGACACAACAGCCACCAGCCCAAACCCCCAGAAAACCTCCCAGACACTGCTGAGCAGCAAAAAACCTGTAAGATATTAAAATAAAACCATGGTGTATTAAGTGATGTGGTAACTGCAATTTGTCATTTAGCACTGTGAATCTATGGATTTTAATGACAGGGTCTCATTTACATTTAACAATCAGTGTACTAGAACATTTCTTGGGAACTGGGGGTATTTTCTTGTCTCAGTAGGAATATATAGAAATTTCTTCTTGATTAACAACAGACTAAAGGAGTTTTGCCCTGAAATCTCAGTCCCTTGGTTTCTCTCTGGAGCTGGATGAATATCAACATACCAAACTGCAATCCTGACAAGAAAGCTCTCTAAAATTCAGCTGTTTGTAATAATTATGTATTTAACAATTCTTCCACAAGAATAACATTATAAAGCACCTTTCATTTTATTGTTCATTTCTATCACATCCACTTTAAAAAACACTAGCAGCATATCTTGTTCTTAATGATACATTTTGGATGTGACTTTCAAAAGCATTTACAGCAACTTAGGAGCATAAATCCCACTGATACTCAACAGTATTTATGCCCTTAATGCCTGTAGCCATTACTGAAAATCTCATTCTTTTCCAGAGCTTTGGAGATATTCCAGAGGTCGTACATGCAGTAAGAAATGGCAAGTGTCACAAGGTATTTTGTATTTTACAGAAATGCTATGCAGCTTTAGGACAGGCATCGAGAATACTGAATACATGTACTTAAAACAATAATGGGGAGTTTAGGAAGCAAGGAAAGGCTCCAGTTGAATTTAGCCAGTGAGTTTGGGGATAAGGCTGCTCTCTGTTGCATCCAAGCCAGCAAAAGTGGGATTCTGATTATTTTTTATTCCACTGGAACATGGGGTTTATTCCACTGGAAGATGGAACTGCAATGCAATTACACTGTTACATGCTGACCACCACAAACCATCAATGTCTTCTACTCTGGCAACAACTACCAAAACTTTAGTCCTCCACTACAGCGAAATTAAACTGCTGAACAGTTCAATTAGGCCATTTAAAATGCGTGGTTTTGGGCAAGTTCTAATTAGTTTTCAGCAAGTAGAGGAAGCCCCAGCCTTGATTAACAACCTCATTTACTCTGAGACACCCCTGCAGAGCCTGGTGATCGCTGCCTGCACCCACCACTGGAGACCAGAAGTGGGTGTGCAACTGCAGAAAATATTGAGCTGCAAGTACACGTGGGATTTTATCTGGACCAGACAATCAGAGAATCACAATGGCCTGGGCTCATCTCTTTCCATACAAATAGCCAGGGAAACCTTCCACTGTCCCAGGTAGCTCAGAGCCCCATCAGACCTGGCCTTGGACACTTCCAGGGATGGGGCAGAGCAGTTTGCAGAGACTCTTGGAGCTGCCACTGCTTCAGGTCTTCCTAGAACATAAAAAGTACAATAAATAAAATCACCTCAGCACAATACATGGATGAACATCCACAAGCTCCTGCTATGCACAGGGAACCCTGCACTGAGTGATTCAATGGGAGGACAGGAGATTTTTTACTCTGCAGCCTGATTGTCAGTCACTGACATCCTTGGGAACTGGGAGTCCATAGCACCTTTACACGACTGGACCATAACTTCCTACTCTCAATTTAACCCTCTGTGAAAAAAAGGAATTAAAAACACTTGCTCATGAACATTACCAGGGCCAGTGTTGCTTCTGCAGCAGAACTAAACTTGATGGCTACCAAGAGCATTTAACACTTGTACACAATCACACAGCCATGATGTCTGTGGTAAACTCCACATACTGCAAAAACAATTTTTATGGAAAAAAGTGCATAGGAGTTTGTTCACAACAGACTTGGGAGCTGTATTGTTATTCTGTCATCAACTGAGAAGCATGAATAAAATAGAAACTTCCCAGCAAACATAAAGGAAAAATTACACTCCGAACATCTGCTTACAAATCTCAGAGTCAAGCTTTTTACAAAGCCTTATCTTTAATTACCTCCTGCCCCCTTCCACACCATCACTTTTGGCTTGCTAATTTAATTTCTTGGACATTTCTGCACTTAGGAGTTCGACTACATCACTTGGTTAAACCAACAAAAAATTCTGGGTAGTTGTGAGATGAAAGCCTATAACGAGTTTTATATTCTAAATGTATACAGACCAACATTCCAGGTTCCTGTATCCTGCAGAAGGGTCCTGCAAGAGCTCTGTGTGAGCAGCTGCTCCTCCTGCCGGTCACCTCGAGCTCCTCATGCCTCCCTGCTCCCATGTGCAGCCAGAGCTGCAGCCTCCCTGCCAGGAACACAAAGGAGGCGAGGCAGGGGAAGCCAGGGAGACAAATCAACCAGGCAGGCAGTGCCTGAGCTCTGCTGCCAGCACCATCTCATCAGTGCTGATCCAGCCCCAGCAGACTCTGGGCTGCTCCGGTACCGGCACGGCCGCTGCAGCTCCCAGGCTCTGCCTTTCCACCATCACCACTGCTGACAGCAGCTCTGCTGCCTGGACCCCACTCCACCTGCCAGATGGTGACACCTGTTCCACAATACTCAGGAGACACCACGACCAAAGCGTGTCCCAGAGCAGAGCTGTGTTTTTTGGAGATGGCAGCGTGATGCTCCCTGCAGCTCCAGCCTTTCCTTAGGCACAGCTTTCATCCCAATTTTTTTTTTGCTGGGCCTAGGAGGCCTGGAGAGAAGACAGGAACAGCAGCCCAGCTGCAGAAGATGAGTGGTCCTTCCTCCTGCCCCAAGACAAGCACTAGCTGCCACCTCACAGCAGCTAACGAGTGCCAGGGCTGGGCTCTCCCCCGGGTCAAGCACACACACCTGGCAGGTGACTCCTAACCCTGACTGGGATTGCTGGTCTGGTATTAAACGAGCTGTGCATCATTTCCATACAACCTCAATTCCTTCTGTTCCTGGACACACTTCACATCCATGATGAAACTCCCTCAAGAGAACACTCTGAAGACCTCAAACAGACTTGCTGCACATACACTGTTCAACTCGCTTAATCCTTAATTAGGTTTCATTTTTTAATGCAAGGCTTCAACAATTTGCTCAGGAGAAACAGTAAAAGCAGAAGCCAGGCCACCAAGGACTTCTCCCAGACACATCTCTCTGCTGGCATGGCTGCACCATTACTGCCCAGCTCCAGAAGCCCAGCACGGATGGGGATGCATCAGTTGGACAGCACTGTACAAATCCAGCCTGTAAAATCCAGACACCTCTCCAAAGTGCACTATTCCCTGCAAAATACTTTCCTGCCATGAAACCTGCACGCAAAGGGAACTATCCACATAACTGACACCTGCTTTGAGCCAGAAGATAATCCTATCTCCCTAATGTCTGATCTACAAATGAGGTCTTTATTGTTTTCATTACACACACTGTTTACACACAGTTTCATAAAACTCACCACCAGCAACTCATCTCCATAATTAATTGAAGTAGGTGGAAACCAGAGTAAGGATTAAAGAGAGGTTTTATCAGCTTAACTCAGAGGTGTCTTCCTGAAGTCACACACCTTCCATGTGCTACTGACCTGCTGCTGTGTGGAACAGGGAGCACTTGGCATTTTGGCACTTCCACTTTGTTCTCTGTATTCATCTGCAGGCAGACCAGACAGCCACTGCTGGGAATTAGCAAAGGTCTGAGCTTTAACTCAAAATCTGAGCTTTAACCGGTGACTTTAAAAACTCTCCTACAATGTTTTGAGTTAGTAAAAGCCAAACGGAACTTCTTAGATATGTACAAGCACTAGGAACAACAGCTTAAAAAAACCCCACATGATTTAGGACTAAATCCTCTAGATCATCTAATCACATTATTTAATACCTCGACTGTGCATTTCCTGCTGACAGGAGCGACTCCAACCCAAGTCAGACACTTCCACCACCAGCACACACAGCAAGTCTGCCATGAGGGGGACTAACAATAAAGATGGAAATATTAATTTTATTCCTTTCAAACTAAAACCGATAAGTGAGTTCAACTTAATACTAAATGATGTAGTTGGTTTATCCTCTGCCTGCCTTTCTTTCCCCCAGAACTCCAAGATGTTCAACCAGGTACAACACAGAAGCAACCCCTGCAGCTTTAAAAACACTGAAGGCAATTTCCAAGTGTGCTGCTCTGGTTTCACCACGCTCACACCACACCAGCAGCCACTCCTAGAACAGCTCCAGACCCAATGAGATCTCCCCTGAATTCTGCAGCAACCAGGCTCTTCAAGACAGGCAGGACTTCATATTCACTTTTCCTGAAGCATCTGTCTGAAAAGGGTGGATTTTAATGGTGTTATTTTACAACTAACAATGTTATAACCCATAAAAGCCTGAGTTTATAGGTTTCTTTCCTGCAGTAATGTTTATCTGACAATAATTTTGCAGACCACAGGTTTACAGAGCAGGGACACCTGGTCTCCAGTTTATTCTGAGGTCCAGTTAAGTGGCAGGCAGAGGTACTGCTGCTCACCCTCCTCACTCCTCCATCTCAGCCATCTGAAAATTCAAATCTCCTCCCCCTACTTTACCTTTATCTCTTATTTTATTAGTGTTACTAAAACTACAGTCATCTTGTATGTATTTATGTGAAATCCCTTTCCATTGAGGGTCCATGAAATGGTCTTTATAACCCTTACAACTTGTTTAAGCTCAGTCACTCTCACTCTGCAAAGGAAAACTGGAAAACTTAAACTGAACCACCTCAGTTCCCATTCAGTCCCAAAGAGAAGACTCTTTCTGTTCTTGCAAAACAGAAACTAATCCTGGATAGTCCTGGATGCTTAAGGCCACCGTGCTCTCTAGATAAATTAAAAAATAATGAAAACCATGGTTCTGAAAGAACAGCAAGAACTGTAAAGAAGGTTCTGTTAACCTTGAATAAATATCCTGAAGAGGGGTATTGGAAACATACAGAAAGAGCGGATGAGTTAAAAATTGCGAGACATCTGGTACTTAGCAAATTTCAAACAGTTTCTCTTTCCTGAACACATTTCAGGAAAAACAAAGCTACCTTTGTTAAAATGAGCCTATTGCAACACTGTCACAGGCAGCCTGGGCAGGGCAGCAAACCCTGAGACCTGGAGCTTTGTTCACTCCTGGAAAGGAGGACCCAACCCTGCCCAAACCCAAGCAGCTCAGAAGGCAGTGGCACAAACCACCAAACCACACGACTGGCTCCTGTGGCTTCCCCAGGCACAGGGAGCTGGAGATCATACAGAGGCACTCTCACATCAGCAGGGCTGATGGACAGTTCTGTATTTACCCAGAGATAACACCTGCCTCTCACAGGATTACTTTAGCACCTACTGTAATGTGTTTAAATGAGATGTAGGTCTACAGGCACCTGAATTTGCTTTTTGATATATTTACTAAAATGCTGGCAGGTTTGATGCATGCTTTGCAGATGCCTGCTTTTTAAAATAGAGGAATTACACCTCGTTCTTACTTAAAAGTTTCTAAAATATTAGGCTAGACAGAGATCCAATTCCAAGCTTTAAACTGCTTGATAGACCTTGACAACAGGGCTGGCTTTTATGCATCATCTTGTAATGCAATAAATTTCACTTGAAACATCTTCACCTGTGCACCGAGACATGTCACTGTGATACAGAAAACCTGACATGAAAAATAAAAATAAATTAATAAATTAGTTGCTCAGAGAACAACCAGAAAAACAACTTCCTAGGAGAGACTCAAAGAGATAATCTTATTTTTAGTTTATTGAAAGTTAATTTAAGTGAGGAATAATTATGAAGTACAACTAATCAGGCAGCATGTAATTTAAGACTGGAGACAAAGGTATGAGAGCTGATAGCCACAGTCCTCTGATTTCAGACTGAAAATGCAGTTAATGAAAAGCTGAGATTTTAACCTGAAGTTAATGTTCTACCTTGAACCATGGCACAGGAAGTTTTGAAGGTGTAACCTGAGCACCCAAAAATAGAAAACAAACAGAAGAACACAGCATTTCTTAAATTTTAATGCCTGCGTTTCTGCATGCTTGCTTTTTTTGCAACCACATGGAGATCTGCTCCTCAGAGAAAGCTCTCCTCCTTTTCCAGCTAACATTATTTGCCAACCTTCCCTTTCATTGTTTAGCACCATAATTCCCCCTTTTCGCTCTGCCAATGGCATTCATAAAAATCCTCAGAATTCCCCTCCTTCTCCCTTTCCAACCCTCCCCACACAGACATTTTTTGGTTCACAGAAGAACATACAACTCAGCCCAATGACTTGGCCACTTCCCATGGGGGAACCTCAGCAGCACCAGCACAGGTTTAGGAATTTTTAATCCACACATTTTTAATCCACAGCTCCATCACCGGAGCATTCCTTGTCCGGTCCCCCGGCTCCGTGCACAGGTGCCCACACCTGGGAGCAGGATCTGATGGGCAGGAGGAACCTGCCACTGCCAATCCTACACATTGTCCAGGGCTGTTTCCAGCCCAGCAGCACAGGCTGTGTTCCTGGGAAAGGAAACCAGTGTTTTCCATCAAACACAGTCTCTCCTCTGCAGGATACAGCTCTCTGCATGTATCTGCTAACGACATCTCAGTATTTCTCCACCCCCTCCCCATGTTTCTCCTTTTTGTCAAGCTCTCCAGCATTTGTTCTGGGATCTAATTAAGGTCCCTTATCACCACGGCGAGAGGGGGGCAAGGTCTAACAAAACAGCATTAATGAACCAATTGTTTTCACTGGGCACATACAGAGTTCTAATCCCCAAGACTGGAACATATCTACACTTGGAAAAAAAAGATTAAATCTAAAGGCGTCTGTGTTGTTTACATTTTTGCAAGACTTGAACTAGAAGCCCTGTATTACTGGCATAATCCAACAGCACCTCAGAACTTATTTTTAATGGGAGGTTTATTCTGATTAGGACAGGCAGCTTCATTTTGTCTCCTCTTCTGAGCATATGCAGAAGTCTCGCTCCTACCATCTGACTCTCCTTCAAAGAGATGAGCTTCCCGTAAACTTCATTAGTTAGATGCCATTTTATAGGTAATTCAGAACCTCTTCCCACCTCTCTGGGTTATTAAATCTATTAACATCCCAGGATATTGTTATGTAAGTACTGCTCATCTCCATTATGCAGCAGAATTAGACGAGAGCGATTAGAACCAAGTTTGCCTTGTTTCATCTCATTCCCTGAACTCAGGTACCAGAAGCCAAGAAAACCTTCAGGGGATGCAGCTTTGATTCTGAAGGGAAAGACAACCAAAGGAGAAGTCCATGAGGGGAAAGAAACATGGGCTTCAGGTGAGAGTTGTGAGGGAGAAGGTGCCGTGTTCCCTTTGTGTTCCCTTGCCCTGCAAGAGCAAATTCTTCACTCCTCCCAGCATTCTTGTCCTATTCCTTCCCTTCATCTTCAATCCAACTTCCAGTAACATCCAAGGAGTTTAATACCACCTACAGCCACCCCCCCTTGGAAGGATCCCCTCCAAGAAACATCTCATTTAAATGCTACAGAAAGCATTCCTCTTAACTCTACTCCCTCTTGCCACTGGCTCCTCAGTTGCCTTTTGAAAAAACTGCTAAAAGAGTTTAAATTTTGGACAAGAAATCAGTCCTGGCCACAAGTAATCTGCAAAAAGAGTTCTCCACCTTTCGTTAGAATAGAACTCTTGAAAATAGAATCCTGAACCTTTCCATTAAGCATGAGAACTCCTCTGTGTCATCTAAAGGGGAAGAATTTTTACAGCCCAAACTTTGAAGGTTGCTTCCCATTCTGTGTAGTAAGACACATACTGAAAATCTGACTCTCCAATACAGGATAAAATGTAGCATTTTATAAAGCATGATGCAGACTGGGAGAGCCATGGGATGTTGCACACAAGCAACAGGAAGAATGCAAGGAGGAAACTCCAGCACAGGAGAGACTAAACTTCTTTTGACTAAAGGAAATAAAAAAATACTTTTAAAGCAGTACTGAGAGACTTCTTCAACACACTTTTCAAAATTTAACTGATTTTCAGGACACTCCTGGAAGCAAATGCATCCATATTAATAATCCCATTAAACAAGTGGGGTGAACAGGACAGAAAAGTGATGGCACTGTTACAGGGCCAAGAGAGAAGTCAACGTTGGCTCAGAGACACCTCCTGTGTATTTTAAATGCAAACCTACTTCCCTTGTCCACTGTTCTGCTGTCATCACACATTTTGGAAATCAAAAGCCAATGCCAGAGAGAGGGACAGCAAATTTAGCCCATGGCTTCACATCCCACCTACTTGTAAAATCCCTGCCTGCCCAGCTTGGTCACCTGCCCTTCTGGACAATCAAGTGAGTTCTGGTGGGAGTCCTTCTGCTCAGAAGAGCATCACACAATGCAAACAGAGCTCCTCATGCAGTGTTTGCTCTCCCATCCTCTCTGCAGGAGAGGATCACGTGCAACAGTCAGGCTGGTTTTCAGTAAATGCACGTTTGCAGGCAGCCTGGGACAACGAGACCATAAGGATGGCTGGTAATAACACAAACACTTGTTGCTGAGTGTTTATGCAGACAGCAAAGAAACACATCCAGAGTTTGTTTTGTCCTTTTCTCCCATGTCCATGGTCCCACTGGCCTCAGCAAGCACTTGTCACACCACACAGGTTTTGAACAGGGCCAAGACAAAGTCTGGCCAGAACCAGCGCTGCCAGAACCAGGCTGGATGGTGAAGTCTTCAAGTCTTCTGGCTGTCACACGCACAAGGCTCTCACCTCCCTGGAGACAAAAACACTGAACTCCATCCAGAATTAAGCAGGAGGCTGACAAAATAAAAGAAAAACCTGGCTGGGTTGCAATGAGCTACAGCACCCCACCTTTCTCACTCCAGTCCTGGAGCCAAGGACTTTGTAGAGTCATTTAGGGTGGAATCCAAAATCATCAAGTCCAACCACTAACCCAGCACTGCCAAGTCCACTACTAAGCCACATCCTCAAGTGCAACATTTTAGAGGTTGACTCCAATAATGTTTCCTGCGTGAGAGTGCTCAACCTAATTTTATTTCAGGCACAACTGTAATAAAACTACTTCTTATTACAACACGTAATTAGTGACTAACTTTCCAAAATAAAAATGGCCATGAAATTCAGAACCAGGCTATTCTCTACAAACCAGTAATATTTTGCTCAAGCTCTCCCCAGATATAAAACCACTTACATTGCCAAATGCCACAGAATTACAACTCTGACCTATTGGGTAAATAAAGTCAATGTGATTTAAAATGATTCAAAGGGCTGGGAGTTGGACTCGATGATCCTTGTGGGTCCCTTCCAACCCAGGATATTCTACAGTTCTATAAAATTCCAGAAATCCTCTGCTTGCAGAGACTCCCTACCCTGCACATACATTCAGAAACTAAACACATTATCTAGAGGTAGTAAACAGATTTGTAATGGGTGTCACTTATCTCTGTCACCGGCGCTGATGAATAACACTGTTAACATAGATCAGATCGCCCACCAACTACAATCACAGGCTTCCCCTGTCCAAGAGCCACGGAACTTCTCCAATTAGCTGCTCAGAACTAATTGCCAGATGCAATTTTCAGTCAGCAGTTTCTTCTCCCTCCTTAACACGCTCCTTTTGCAGGCATTGCCCACAGCCCCAGCCTTGCTCTGCCGCCTCCCTCCCTTCCCTTCCCAGACCTAATCTCTCCTCACAGCTTTTGAGCACAGCTCTTCCAGGCAGCTGACATTTAAATAAGCTCTGTATTGACTTTCCTCTGCTGTACCTCGAGTCCTCCTTGTTTTCCTTATGTTCATATCCCAACTCTGCTGCTCTGCAGCTCCTTCCAAAGGTAATGGAAGCGGAGCTGGATTGATAATCAATAAATACCTTCACCCTGCAATCCCTCAGGGGCCAAGTCCAGAAGGAGATTTCCCTGTCTTCCCATGCATATGCACTATTTTGGATAAACTTTTAAAAGGCAGGAAAAGGTTCTTTCCCAAATCTGCAGCATGTTGCAGACAACGTTAAGCCTGTGAACTTTCCTTTAACTCGCATTAAACCGATACAACTTTTAATTAAAAAAGTAATTTTGAAAAATTGCTTGTGCGGTGCGGAAGGTGATGTTCAGACAGCATCACTGATCCCTGGAGTTCTGCAGCCTTGAGTTTAATAAACTGAATTTTCAAAAGTAAACACAGCTTGCATCAGCACGAACCTTCTATTTTAGCCCTGTATTTTCCAGCCTTTCCTTGCTTAGCCAGAAGAGGATGTTTTCCTCTAAACACTGCATGGGGGTCACTGGATTGGAAAGGGAGAAAAAATTCCCAGCCCCTGGAGCTGTGTCCACCTGCCAGGTGAGGAAGCTTGCCTCTGATGGAGCAAGGGAGGAGAAGGGTGAGACATCTCCTCCCCCAGCCAGGAGCTCCAGAGCTGAGCAATGAACTCACAGCTCTTGGTGAAGGAAATCCCAAGGACTGCCCTAAAATTTACACCTGAGCCTCTGCAACTTCACCCTCACACAGCAGCTCCTGCCTCCTCCAACTGTAATTTAGGAAGTATTTTGCCTAATTTGTTATTTCCTGTAGTAGGTAATCCAGCAAGGGGGAAGGGCAAAGGGCAGAACCAAAGCAAAACAAAAACCAACCCAGAATGTCTTGCTCTAGGCAGAAACAAGTCAAAAACACTCTCGGGTTTC
This sequence comes from Sitta carolinensis, assembly GCA_032173965.1. Taxonomy (NCBI): domain Eukaryota; kingdom Metazoa; phylum Chordata; class Aves; order Passeriformes; family Sittidae; genus Sitta; species Sitta carolinensis. The sequence goes on from CM063286.1 coordinate 17,461,693, forward strand.
CTTCTGTTTGTTTTTATAACTGTTCACCTGGGTTTTTGGGTTTTTTCCAAGTTCTTTTAGAAGAATCATTTGAATTATCTTTACACCACAACTTCAAAAAGATGCTCCATGACAGCGATGTCATTTCTCCCTTTTCTCTCCTCTTTCCCCCGAATCAATTTATACCAATTATCCCAGTGCCCAGCCCAAGGGCTCAAACAAGGGCTGGGAGGCCAAGATTCTTGGGTTCCTTTCCCAACTGCATTTCCAGCAGGTCATTCATTTCCCTGGGAGCTGGTTTGCTCCTCTGTAGAGCAGGGAGAGGTGGGTTGTGCAGCTTTATCCTTGTTTATAAAACAAATACTCTGAGAATCCAGGCATGCTGTGCTGATCTGAAACACCAGGCATTCTGTTATTATACATAAATAAATATAAATACAGCACCTACCATTTCCACTCTACTTATTTGCATTTCTACTATTTTAAAACTTCTAATGTTAGAGATGCCAAAAGGAGATGATTTCACGTTCTCATGCCATTCCACCAGGAAATGGTAGGCCTGAATGCAATTTTTTCCTTCTGTTAAAACCATACTTCTAAACTGTATTTTCTCAGACAAAGCTTCATAAGAAAGCAACTTTAAAGGTGTTGTTTGCAGCTGCAATGAAATAAACACTTAAACATTCAGTACTACCCATGCTGAGCGAGGTATTTCATCTTCACATCCTTTAACTCAGAGCACCACCAGTGATTATCCCATAAAACTTAATTCTGGAGAGCATTTTATTAAAAATGCATTTGGATTTGGTCTCAGTTCCATAAAATATTTAATCATGTGCCTAAACATTGCATACCCCACCAAGTCTGGATTTTTGGCTCTCTGGTAACAAACACAACAAACTCAGAAGATAAAACACGTTCATTCTTTATCTGAAGAGCTCCACTCCACAGATCAGCCTTTCAGAGATGTGCCAGCTCCAGCCCTAACTAGCTCTTCACACTTTTTTTAAGACTAATAGGCTCCACAGATCCATCTCCAACGGGTATAAATTCCCTTCCTCTCTTTCCCTTTTAAATATGTCAGGCAACATTACAAAAAAATAACATCTGTGCCACAGTTATGCAACAAGCAGCATGATAACCATTTAAACTGCACTTTGTAGAGAGTGGGCTGAATTTAAAAAATAAAACAACAAAAAGGCAACAGGGGAAAAAAGTTTAAAAGTTCACCTTTAAACCCTGGGATCAGGGAGGGTTTCAGCACCACCACTCCCCTTTGCTTTTTCTAGACTCCCTGTTTTGCTGCCCTTCTTCACTGATGCCTCATGGCTATTAATGACAGCCTGAATATACATGCCATGAACTGCAAAAATGGATTGAATCTGGCTGGAAAGGGCTTAAACATTCAGTAAGAAGATGAAGAATCCCAAAAGTGGGTTTAGTATGTGTGTACATTTTGTCAGAGTATACCAACAGCCCTATATATTCTTTTCCTGCAACATTTAGCAAGCCTTCTCTTTTCATAAATATAGGTCAACAGAGCTAAACTCTGTTTTTGCCTCAACTCCCACTTTAAACGCATAAAAAATTAGATTTTTAGGGAGCAGAATGAAAGGAATGGTGTATTTCATGCTATTATGTACCCAGCCAAGGATCCCAAAGGGTTTGTTTGGGCTTTAAAAACAAAACAAAAACCCTTGGCATTTGTCAGACTAAACCATTTTTCTTTGGTCTTTGCACAACCATCCTTTTCCAGATTTGAATAAATAACATCAAACAAACTATTCTGACTTCTATTTACCATGCAATGCACAGAAGTTGTTCAAGGATAGACAGAGCAGAGTGTGAAGCATTTGAGGACCCTGCAGAGCCCCCATCACACCTGGAAATGCTCATTCCAACCCTTCCACTCCCCTCTTGCATTTATATTTAAGCAGCCTTATATTGCCCCAAACCCAAATTGTTCAAACAGCCACAGATAACAAGTTTAGCAGCCAGCACCACAGGGTATGGCTGTACCCAGAAATGCAGCGAGGGGGATGAAGGTATTAACAAAATAACAAAAATGCTGATTAAACGCTGAGCTGCACATCAAGTTTTCAACCTGACCCTTGCAAATGTAGGAGAGATTTAACACAGCCCCTTCAGCAAATGCCCAGGCCTAACTGAATAACAGAATACAATATAGGATAATATCCCTTAAATATAATTACATATTATATAGATACAATATATTTTATATAAATATTGTGATACCCTCAAACTGCCTTTTGTTTTAACATCAGCCCAGGAATGCAGGGTGAGAATTCATAAATTATCTTGTCAGCTGCACATTTCAGATATTTTATGTTTACTGCATGTTGCAATGGGGAACATAAGCCTTCTGCTTTCACATGAGGTTTAAGGCACAAGACAGTCATTAAGCATTTCTGATACAACATTTGGACTCCACACAAACTCACTGATCACAATGCAGATGAAAACTTTCCCATACCACACCAGGCCAAAAAGCTTCAAAGCACAATGTAAGCAGCATTCTCCTCTTTTCCCCACCACTTCCACTGCATTGTCCCACCAGCAATCCCTTGCTAGGAGCCACCTCCCTCCATCCCTGCTCTTGGCCCTTTGCTGGCATTGAGATTGGGTTGGTTTTAGTCTCAAACCACTCAGTTCACCCAACAGCCCCTCCAGACCACCTGCAGTGGCTGAAAAGATAATCCAAGATGTTTCCAAGCTGCCCCTGAACTAAACTTTAGGAAGCCTTGAGCTCGTCCTGGCACAGAAATTGGGCATAGAGAGGTGAACACCATAAACAGGGGAGGAAAGGAGGATGGAGTTTAAAGGGAAAGAAAACAGAGAGAACATGCGATACCAGGGTTTGATTAACACACGAATTGGAACCTGTAATTCTGTACACCAGCAATCAGAATCGTAATTCCACACAAAAGCAACCACAAAACACATCAGCCACTAAGGAGCTCCAGCTCTGCAGCACAACCAGTGCCCATCCCTCCTGCAAAGCCAGAAATGCTTCCAAAGGGTGACATCAGCACCAGACCCTGCTCATGATTAAGCACCAGATTTTAAACACCCTTTGCAGAAGGAGAGAGGACTGTAAGCAGCACGTGGTTCTTAGCTCAACACTGCACAGGGACAGAAACTATAACCTGAAGGTAAATCCCAAAACACAACTTTGTGCTGCATAAATTGTGATGGTGAGCAATCAAGCCAATCAAAAATTCACTCTCTCAAACCAGAAACTTCTTGGAAACACAGAGGCCTGCCCAGCTCCCAAAAGGCTGTAACTGCTGCTGAGGCACTGCTCAAACCCAGCAAGCAGCAGGCAAGGAATGAGCACAAATTAACCACAGAAACAGGCACAAGAAACAAAACTCCGCTTCCCGCAGTACAAACTCTCTAAGCTAACCAGACAAATAAGACAATTAAGTAAGTGAAGGTTACTGGGTTAGGATAAATTTTTTGTCCTGGGGAAGGTTTGGGCTGAGGGGTTCCTCTGCATTTGCCATGCCTGGCTGGGCTAACACCATGTGGCTTCACTTCATCCCATGGGCTGGGAATGGTGCTGAACCCCTGTTATCCACTGGCTTCACATCATCCCATGGGCTGGGAATGGTGCTGAACCCCTGTTATCCATCAGGTTCACATCTAGGCCCGCCATGGGCTGGGAATGGTGCTGAACCCCTGTTATCCATTGGCTTCACATCAGCCCATGGGCTGGGAATGGTGCTGAACCCCTGTTATCCACTGGCTTCACATCAGCCCATGGGCTGGGAATGGTGCTGAACCCCTGTTATCCATCAGGTTCACATCAGCCCATGGGCTGGGAATGGTGCTGAACCCCTGTTATCCATTGGCTTCACATCAGCCCATGGGCTGGGAATGGTGCTGAACCCCTGTTATCCACTGGCTTCACATCAGCCCATGGGCTGGGAATGGTGCTGAACCCCTGTTATCCATCAGGTTCACATCAGCCCATGGGCTGGGAATGGTGCTGAACCCCTGTTATCCACTGGCTTCACATCAGCCCATGGGCTGGGAATGGTGCTGAACCCCTGTTATCCATTGGCTTCACATCAGCCCATGGGCTGGGAATGGTGCTGAACCCCTGTTATCCATTGGCTTCACATCATCCCATGGGCTGGGAATGGTGCTGAACCCCTGTTATCCATTAGCCATGCTGCCTGAGTCATAGCCAGCTGAATTCCTGCACAAGCTGGCAGTGAACGCTCCATGTACTCCAGAATGAATCTCTCTCTCACACACAAGTCACTGCATGGACAGGTGATTTTGAGAGAGGAGATTTTCTTAGAGGCAGGCATAAACAAACCATGGGAAATGATTGTGTGCTGCTCCTAGAGAGCCATCTAGATTGGGGCTTGCTTGTTTGCTTTAGCACGAGCCAAAAAATTGTGATCAGCAGCACTTTCCCCTCTGATCATCCCAAAAATTCTACCCACCTGTCCATGTTAAAGGCACAGCTGTCAGTGAAGTTAACCTGTCCACATAATGTTAGCAGTAACATTAAGCAAAAAAACCCCACATCACAACTTTTTCTAGCTAACACCATCCCTTTCCCCAACAGTTTTCTTCATGCAAATGAGAACAGTGACCACCCTGAAAAAGGCAATTTTCATCTTCCCCCTCGAGGTCCAGAGAGAGCCAAGATTACTAATTGCTCCATTCCCTGGAGCAATATGAAATAAGACCCAGCATCCATCTGTATTACCACTGAAATACCAGCATGACCCTTAAATTCATATTCAGAGTATTAGAACTTGACCTTGCAGGGGTACCAGAAAAAAAAAGAAATGCTGCTTGCTGGCCAAACAGACACCAGATTCCCTCTGTACTGGTTAAACTCCAGCTACCCTGCTCGTTCCCATGAAGTATTTCTCTGAAGTTATCCAACAACTGTGAAGATCAAGCATTGTCCTGACTGGCCAGTCACAAACAAACCCACCATTCCTATCAATCTGTGCTTCAGGCACTGAGTAAAACCCCATCCAGAGGGGAAAAAGGACAGGAAATTAATAGCAAAGGGTCCACACCTGCTCTCCAGAGCACAGCTGATCCTGGCAGAGGGTTTAGCTGACCCAGCCAGGGACCTGAAAATTGGGGCCAATGCAGTGGATGGGAAAGAACTCTTTTTTTTTATAATGTGTAAAATTCATAGTTTCAGCTAAAATACGAAAAATTAAAAAAAAAGAGCTTCAGTGGCACTTCTGAAGAATAAAAAAAAAAAAAAAAAAAAAAAGGCTTTGGAAGCTTTAGATTTGAAGCTTCACAAGCTTCTTATGAAAAATGCAAGCTTTGAAAAACTTCTGAAGAATTAATATTCTTACTTTGGGCTCTTCTACTGCCAACGGACTACGGATGCTGTAACTAATAAAAAATAATTAATGCCAATAAACAGGCCCTTCATAAGGCTTCAGCTTCTCTCCTCCATCAAAGACTCAGCTCATTCATTGGGACATTGTACAGGAAACAAAATTCACCCACAGAACTTGTCTTTTCTACGTTTGGCTCCTCTGTACTGTAACTCACAATTAAAATCCTCCCAAGTGCGAGGAAAGGAATCTGATTTTTTTGATAGGGACACAGCTCCAAAAGCAGCTCCAGAGCATGGCAGGGACCTCACCTGGAAGGGAAGTGGGAAAGAGCTAGGAATTTGTGCCCCAGCCCTGCCCAGGGCCCAGGTCTCCTGCTGGGAATGAAACAACCCAGAAGTTCTCAGGAGTGCTCTGAGCACCACGTCCGGGCACTCTGGAGAGTCTGGCCATGTCCTGCAGGACTCACAGGAGCTCATCTTCCTGATAAACTCCATCTGAGTGTCCAAATACCCCCAAAAATAGAACAGTCTGTGGCATCAGCCACCTTCTCCCCAGTTCCAGCACATCAGGAAAAGGACAGTGACCATGCTGGGCGTTGGTGTGTGAGGAGCTCCTCACTCCGGGGCAGAGCAGAGGCAGAAAATGCCTTGGTGGCTGTTTGGTGTTATTTTAGAAATCCTGACACTCCTCTCTGCCAGGGCCTCAGTGGAGCAGCTCCAGACACCAGCAGGGAACACCACAAAGCAGGAAGGGACCTTCACACCAAACCCACCACGAGGAGTCTCTTCTGCACACAGAGGCAAGAGGAGACTCCTAAACTGGCAAAAAACCCCTAAGTGGTGTCAAGGGCAGGCCCTGCTGCTCCTGCCAGCCCAGTGGCACGCTGGAGACAGCACTGCAGCACCACCCAAGGTGACAGTCAGACCTCAAGGTCCCTCTTAAGACAGAGGCACTCGTGGTCTGATCCCTTAGGGAAACAACAGCTGCTGGCAGAGACAGAGATCACAGTCCTGACAGTGACAATTCAGAAAGGGGTTAAACTGATGGGGTGAACGAATTTGCTCGTGTCCAAGCAGAAGCAATGCTGTTGGGCCAGCAGACTGTGGTTCCACCTTCCCAGGAGAGCAACACCAGTAAATCAAGAGAAGGAGACTGATCAGAAACTTCTAGTGACACATCCACCCGGATTCTAAGATGCAGCACAAAACAAAGATGTATAAGATCAGTGAAAGGCAACAATTAGCCAGCAGAATTTTCCATCATGGGAGGCTATCGAGACGAGAGCTTGGATAAATTAAGCAAACCAGTTACCTCATAGTCAAAACCTTTTTTTAAAGGCAAACAAGACTGCAAATACAAGCTCAGATTGCTGGGCATAAATCACCTTCTGAATGCTCAAGGGTTAGAAGAAAACTCTGCCCAGGGACAACACCCCCAGCGCTGCCCACTCCCAGATCTGAGCTCAGTCCCCGAGCTGGCACAGACCTGCAGTGACTGGAGGGCACTGGGCCACGTCCCTGGATTATGCACAGGGCTGACGTAGCAGTGCAGACACAGATCCACCTCATCCGTGTCACTCTTTGGAGACTGCATAATCATAGCTCAGCCCATGCCAGAGCAACATGAGGAACACCTTCTGTACAGAAGAAATTCTCAAGATTTAAAGTTTTAACACACGCTAACAAACGCCAGGGATGAAAGAAATCCTGGGATGAAAGATCTCCATGACACCTGCTTTGAATAAAAAGACATTGCTACAAAAATATCACAGACCTGCTGGTCTAGAGCCTTTGCTTCATGTCATTCCCCAGACATCAATTTGCAATAGAGGCACACAAAAGCAGCATTACACAGATTACATGCTATTCCCCTGAACTGCAAACAAAATCCACCCAGCACTACCACCACAGTCCAAAGCACCAGGGCGCCAAAGCCACTTCCCCTGGCTGCTCCTAGGGTGAATTTGCTAAGGATAAGGGTTCAACACTCCTTTGCAGAACTGACGGCTCCTCCGCAAACTTTGCTCTGGCTCAGCTTTCCCAAACACCCCCCGTCTGCCCTCGTGCCCACAGGCAGGGCAGCAGTGCTGCCAATCCTCTGGCACTGGCAGCAGGACAGGTTTTATCCTCAATTTGTGCATCCTTCAGGCAAACCCCACGCCTGGATGCTCAACCCAGTCCATCATCTTCAGCATCTGCAAATTCACTGCTTTCTTCACAACACAATGCACGGCAATTATTGAATGTTTGGGTGTGACAGCAGCCAGGAGCCCTAAAATCAAAAATCCAAAAGGCTGAGATCCCGCCACATACAGGTAAGAAATCAGGTGGGTCCCTGTGCTAGAACACCCAGAGCCCTGCAGAGGTGACACTATGGGTGTGTAGGACCAGCTCAGGGAAAAGAGGGAAGAGCAAGGTACCAACAAAACATGGTTTGCTCAGTTTTATGCCACATGGCTCATTTACTCACTGCTGGCAGCTTCCACAAAATCAGGCTCGTCAAGCACCTGACTGTATACACAGGTAATGATTATAAAGCCAACTCAAGCGGGGCTAAAAGTACACAAAGATCTAGCATAAAAATAAAAAAAGTGCAATCCTCTCCCAGGTGGAAAACAGGACTTTGAACGTAACAGGTGGATTACATAACAATTATTTTGCTCCCAATTCTCAAAATATTTTTTTTTAAATACCCTCACAGACCAAAAAGCTGTCATTACTGAGAAGCAATAGCAATTTTACTCTGGTAAACAGTCAGGCTGCCCACCCCTCTCGGGGCCAAACACAAACTCAGCAACGGCAGCATCAAAGAGCCCCCTCGTGAGGACCAGGGCAAGGCCTGGAGCATCCACGGCTCTCCTCCCTGGATTTTGCCCAAGGAAAAGATTATTTCCTAATGCTGCTTTTTGTTTGCAATAGGGCATAAACTTCCAGGGGATGGTTCACTGTCGTGCTGGGGGGAAGCAGCACGGCTGGGTTGTTGCTACAATGGAAAAGCCTTAATATCCAAAAAACACACCTCACATGCATGGTTGGGTCCCACACCCAGGGTCCAACCTGAGCCAGACCCCTTTGTTTGGGAACACTTTCTCCCCAGGCCTGGGGCTTTCTTGGTCCTGCAAGCACATTTGAGTCTTTTCCTATGTTCCTTCGCAGAGCCAGGAAAAAGATGCACACATGACCCGTCACAAAACCATCCACGAGGCCTCCCCATCTCAAAAGAGAAGGACACCCCAGGGCACTGCCCCACACAGGCAGACTCCCTGTCCCAGCTACGGAAGTAAAACCCACTGGCCACAACCTCCTCTCTTCTTTTCCATCTGAAAGAGACTCCTCAGCATTCAGAACTCGACGTTTAAGTGGGCTGCCAGAGCCTCGCCTCCAAAAGGCAACAGCAAACACAAAAAAAGGAAAAACAAACGCACAAAAATCCCCCCCTCCCCGCCCCCAGAGCTGAGCAGAGGGCGAGGAGCAGAGAGGGAAAGGGGGACGAGGCACACGGGGAAGGCGGCCGGGTGCTCCCCTTTTCTGCCTCCCTTTTATTCCTGCTGAGTGTAGTAACACTTGAACTGGCTCTCTTTATTTGCAGCCGGATACGCGCTTTCAAAGATACTGTACTACTGTGTAGGCCAAGCAGGGACTCTCTTTCTTCCCTTGGTTAGGGCTTTTGGGAAAATAATTATTCACCAGAACTGCCATCGTGAACAGAGCAAGCTAAATCAATGTAGCTTTGTATGGGCCATTGCCACTGCAAAGCAAATACTCCATCAAGACATGGATCAGTGAGAATTTTATCACTAGGAATCCTTATGCACATCTTTGTGTATTTTAATATCCACCTTATCCTCCCCACGCTCCTGCACCCACCCTCCCCACGGATTTGTCTTGTGTCGCTGGCAGCTATGGGGCTTGGCCATGAGATTCACATCAGTAAAAACGTCTTAAATTCACAGGTTTATTCTCCTTAAAAAAAATTATAATAAAGCATTGGTGCAGAGCAGATTTATTCACTGAACAGGTTGATTTATTTAACAGACTTGACATACATCAAAACCTACTATAGGCTTACATAATTGTTATCCATTTAGCAGGTCTGGTTCTTTTGTCAAGTATTTGTTTTTCAAAAGTGATTCACTAAAGACTGCTGCCTTCTGCACAGCTCACATACCTTAACAAATGCAGTCTTGCATGGGGTATTAGCCGGAGTGACTTTAAATTGCACGCTACCTGCCTGAGCGCTGCCGCCGCTGTTTTTTTAGCCTCTGTATTATTCTTTTACTGAACCACACACACACACACACAAAAAAAAAAAAAGAAAAAAAAAAAAAAAAAAAAGCTTTAAAACAGCAAAGCAAGAGGCAGGAGCGCGTGTAGAGGCACACCGAGCCCCGCTGGCAGCAGCGTGTGCCGTGGGCTCGGTGTTACCGCAGTACCACGCCGCTCCAGCGATGCCAGCAGGTACCTCCGGCGCGGCACAGCCGAGTACCAGGATGTTGATGGCTGCACAGAGGTTTCGGGGCCGGCGCGGGGCAGGGGGGACGAGCGAACGGCCGGGCGGAAACGGTGGGGGAAAAGACCTCCGGGAGGATTTAAGGAGCACGGAGCCGTTTTGTTTTCCCGCAAGAGGCTCATTGAGGCCTCGGCTCGCACAGGCGCACCGCTCCCTCCGGCCGCACGCATCCACCCACGGCCGCGCATCCCCCGATAGGCGCCCATCGTGCGCGGGGCCCCGGCGGGCGGCGGGACGCGGCCGAGCACCGCCCGCAGCGAGCCCACCGCCTCGCCGTTCATCGCCCGTCCCTCACGGCTTGTTTGGGTTCGTCTATCGCACCGTGCATCGCCCGCTCGCCTCGGAGCCGAGGAAGGATTTCATTCCCCCCCCCCGCCCTCGCTCCAGCATCCTCCTCGCACACACACACCGGGCGCATCCCGGGGCTCGGGGATGGCAGCGCCCGGGTGCCGACCGCACGGACCCGGCGCTCCGCCGCCCGCCAGACAGATGGTTAATTACATTCACAGCCGCATTTTGCGCTGGGATAGAGTTTCAGACAATGAGCCAGTTTTATTTGATTAGCCAGTTCTCTAGTTTAATGCGCGCGGTGACAGCTACTCCCAGGGCTGGGGCTTTTTTTTTTTTTTTTTTTTTTTTTTTTTTTCGTCCCCCTTAAATAAAAAATAAAAATCCCATCCCCCCCCCTCCTTCATTATGTTTTTGTTCTGGCCGAGGCTGAAGTAAGCGCGGCCCCCGCGGCCGCCGGGGGGCCCGGCGGGGCGGCGCCCCCGCCCCGCGCTGCACCTGCCCGGGGGGGGCACACGGCGCCAAGTTGCCGCCCCCCCCCCCCCCCCCGTCACCTCAGACCACCCTCGCACACACACACACCCCGCAACTTCCCCGCAGGCCTCCGCGCAGGCCGGCGCTGCCATCAGCATCCCCTCCTCCTCCTCCTCCTCCTCCCCCCGCGCTGCCCCCGCGGTGTGCCGGCGCGGCTCGGGGGGTGTGTGTGGCTGCGGCTCCGCCGCGGCGGGACTCACCTCGGCGCGGGGCCCGCGATGGAGCGGGGGTCCCCCGCCCGCCGGGCGCTGCCGGTGCTGCGGCTCAGCGCTGCTCCATGCGCCCGGGGCCCGGCGCGCGCAGGTGGACGCGCCCGCCCCCGGCCCCCGCCTCCCGCCGCCGGCCCCCGCCCCTTCCCCCGCCGCCGCCGCGCCGCCGCCGCCGCCGCCCCACGGACGGGCCCCCCGGCCCCGCGCTCCCTGCGCAGGGACGGGCGGAGGGCGGGAGGGAAGGAGGATGGGGGGCGGCGGCTCCCGCCTCGCCCCGCCGCCGCCGCTGCCTCCTCCTCCTGCTGCTGCTGCTCCTGCCCGCCGCCGCCGCCCCCCCCAGGCCTGCACCCATTCGGGAGGTGCCGGGCAGCGCCGCCGCTGCCATTGTTCGCTGGGAGCGGGACCCGCGCCCGCCCGCTGCCCGCACCCGGCCCGGCCCGGCCATAAAGGGCGCGTGTCCGCCGGGCCCGGCAGGTGCCGAGCGCTCCGCGGGGCTGCGGCACCGAGCGAGGAAGGGGAAGGCGGCAGGGCCGGGGGAAGGAAGGGCAGGCCGGGCCGGGCCGGGCCGGCGGGGAGGGGACAATGGGGCCGAGCGGCTGTCACCCCCCGCGCCGGCTCGGCCGGAGCCCGGCACTGGAACTCGCTCCCTCCCAGCGCTGTCCATCCGGCTTAATTCTCCGTAGGGGATATGGGAACCACCTTAGGGCTTGCAGCAGCTTTCCTGATGTATTTTCACGGTCGCATTATTAATAACAGCGTCTAAAACTATGGTTTACCTTCAGGTGCCCATTGCCGGGAGGAGGCTGCCTCATCTCAGGGTGGCTGAGCACTTGCCGAGGTGCCGGGCACGGAGAGCGAAGGCAGGGGCGCACCAGGCGCTGCCTTTTGCCGAGCAGGAGGGCGACAAACAGCCGAGGCAGGAGCCAGCATCTCCAGAGCCTGCGAGCTGTAATGTCCTGCCCTTCTGGCAGCACCCCCACCCCAGCCCTGTGTCTCTGTGACACCCGCACATGTGCACCGTGGCTGGAGTTTCTGCACTGGGGACTGCAGGAAACTTCTGTTGTTTCATCTCCTGAATCAACAGACTGGTTTAGCAAATAGAAGGCAAGCCAGACACAGCTATTAGCCTTTAGGTTTATTTAAGTTCACTGTGATATTTAAAAGAGGTTTCTAGTCTTAAGTTATCGCTCAAGTTTGCTGCTTTTTCATCTTAAACAACACAGTCTAAAAATTGATTAGCTAATTCTGTGGCTAAAACATTAAAGTGTCAAGCACTGCAGTCCTTGTTCCCACAGCATCAGAGACCCCCATCCATGCAGTAATAAAACAGGAACATATCACAACATATGGAAAGCTCTCTGAATTCAGAGCACTTTACACATGAGCCTTCAGCACTGCAAAATAAGGAACTGATCTCATTTTTTCTTCATTAACAGCAGTACCCAGGATGAGGACATGCCATATATCACATGTGAATAAATTATTCATTCCCACTGTGTCAGGGCACACACTTGAAGGGGTGCAGAAACTGAGACCAGCAGTAAATGATTTGACCAAGGCCACAAGAGTGAGGTGATGTCACAGTTACTGGGAAGTAATGCTTCCCAGTCCTATCCCAAGCGATGGTTTTCCTCTCCAGCCTCAGCAGACTGCTGTGGGAATCACACACTTCAGTCCCAGTACCTTTGCATGTTAGTAATGCTGCATTTTGTTTCACTACTCCGTCATTTTCTTGGCAGAAAGATTCGAGTAATATAAATAAGTAATTAATCAGGGTCAGGTGAGATGGTGACAGCACACCTGGCAGTGTTCACTAAAATAAACACACAGGTGGATGGTGGTCATGAACTGCTTTCAAAATGAGCTGGGGGCAGGATTTGCCCTCAGCAACCTCACACAGGGGCTGTGCCCTTCAAAAGTGCCACCAAAGGCACACAAGCAAATTTGGCAGCTTTTCTGCTGAGGCCCCTCCTGGGGCAGGAATAATGTGGCCAGAAGCACCTGGTCAGACCCACCAGCTGCTGCCAGTGCCTTCGGGAAGGTGCCACGCTGGAGCTGAGTGCTGGAGGTGATGGCAATCACCTGAGTGTAATCACCAAGATAAGATCAGAGGTAAGCCTGGGGAGGGCCTTGGTGGCGATGAAAAGACACATTCAGTGAAGGGAGCCTTGCACCTGGATCCAGTTTAGAAAGACAACCCAAGTTTTTATTTAAGTGCTGTATTTCAGAGAGAGCAGGAACATAAGGCTCAACGATTATGCTTGGGGCTGTGAAACAATATAATGCCTTTAGTTCCACTTACCCACACGACTCATTGAAGGTCCTTCAGTTACAGAATTACCACAATAGTGACCGATAGGCAGCATAAAGTTCTGCACAGCATCTCAGGCAATCTGAAAAATTAACAGTCTGTGCACTGTGATCTTTTCTTGTACTGCCACAAACAGATGTGGAAGGGGCACTGATGTGATGGAAGCCCAGCTACCCACCTTGGCAGGGTGTTCATTTTCCAGGCTGTGGAACAGAGGCTCACAGGTGCAAGAACAAGGTGCTGAGACAGCTCCTTTAGGCAGGAAGGGATCCACAGCCCCTGAGCCAGGGGTGACTGTGATGCCAGCCCAGCCCAGCCCAGCCTGCTGTTCTCCTGCCCCCCTGCAGCTCCACTGCTGCAGCCAGCACCGTGATCATTCACTGCAACCTGTACCACGGAGCAGATCAGACATTTACATCTGTCCCAGCCTTCCAGCTGTCTTCACACAGAATCCATGTGCCCAGACATGGATATATGCCAGGAGCCTCTGCCTGCTGGTCTCTCTAGGAAGGAGTCAGTCTAAGAGACAAGAACCTGGGTTATGACAAGAGGCAAATGTCATGGTGGTTTCCAGGTCTTCAAGAGCCCATTTTTCCATCATTCCTTCTTTTCTTCATCATTCCTACTTTTCCAGATTCATGGGAGCCTCACTGCAGCACACCCAGTAAGGGTAAAATCCCAACTAATTTCTGCTACAAACGGCCCCTCTGCTAAACCATACCAGAGGCAGAGGTTTACCAGAGGATTCTGGTTTGCCCATGGAATGAGGAGAACACAAAAGGGATTTTCAGAAGATCTCAAATCCTACATTCTTGGGTGAGCCTGGTAAAGCATGGTTCAAGCAGAAAGCTGCCCAGATGTTATGAACCTTGCAAACTCAGAAAGGCAGCAGGGTGGCAGGAAACATTACCTCCTATCCCACTCTACCACAAACTTCTGGAGAGGATTTCTTCCCCACTCCCTCAGACTTCCAGGACCAACTTCTAAACAAGAACAGTCTAACACAGACCATTGGCACAACGAGAAGCACTCCAGGAGGCAGAATGGGGTTTTGACTGATGAGGGTGAAGGAGTCCCCCTCTCTCCTGCTCTTTCCTTCCCAGGTTCTGGTGTGCAATTCAAAAGCAACAGTGTGCTGTGGGAAATAACACTGAGCCTGCAAACAGTGAGTCCTTCTTACCAAAGGCTCAAGCAATTCCTGAAGAAGGAACAAAGCTGCAAGCATGAACTGCACACACTGCATTTCTCCTTTCCTCTCTGGTACCCTTGACAAACCTCACAGCTCTGTCAGAAACCCACCCCATGGCACCCAAGCCCCCAGTGCAGGCTGAGCCCTGGCTGCAGACAGACTCCCCCAGCACCCCTGGCTCTTTGCATCCCCTCCCGAGCGCTGCTCAGAGCAGCTGCAGGAGCGGAGCTGATGTTCAGCCCACACCTTCTCTGTGCCCCATGTTCCAGGCACACCCAGAGATGCTCCAGGCTGTCACTGACCTCGCCGGGAAAGACAAATTTCCAGTGTGCCTGACAGAGCTGTGGAAGGACCCAAGGTGAGGAGGGGCCCAGAGAAGTTCCCAGGCTTCTCCATTCCTGGCCAGGCTCCTTGTTCCACCAAACACACAAAAGACACCCAAACCTGCCTCGCAGGGCTAACCCCCTCCTTATTCAAGTCAGGCAGTTCCAGCAGGGTCACAGCCTCTGAGGCTCCCTGGCCCCATTAAACTGTGCTGCCAGTGGGCTCTGAGCCCCCCAAATCTTCTCTGCCTATTCCTTCCTTTCTCCCCTCCCTCCCTCCCAACATTTCAACTTCATATTGTCAAACTCCCTTTAAACTGTGCATTTCTCTTACCGGTTTCTGTGTTCAAACAGCTCATTATTGGTGCCTTCTGAAGAGGAGGAAAGGAAAGCTCCCATTTGTGCCTGGGCCAAGGCGAGCGCTCCCTGGACAGAAGGCTCTGTGTGCCCTCGCTCCCTTGGCAGGAACAACAACCTTGGCCACTTCAGGGGAGGTGACTGGAGTAGCAGGGGAGAAAGGGAAAAAAGGGAAGAAGAAAAGCACCCAGTAACAACCAAAAAGGCTCAAGCATTTGCAGTGAGCCAGAGCACAGGTTGGAACAAAACCTGGAGAAGGCAAAGGATCAGGACATGACAGAGCCACAACTGCTGTGGATTCGCTGTAGGTTTGATCTTCTCACAGGCAGTAAATCCATGACCTGGGCAAGGATGAACTGCAGAGGTGCAGGGCAGTTTCTGGTACCCCAGGGTTCAAAGGCAGCAGCTGCCTTGGCTGAGCTGGCTGGCACCTGGAACCGCTGGGTGAAGATGGCAGAGCCCAAAGGGCTGGCCAGGACTCTTTGGTAAGAGCTGGAAACTCAAATTCTGTTTCACAATTCCATCCTTCCCATTGCACTGTGGCTCTCCTGGGGTAGCTGCACAGACCAGCAGAGCCAAGCCCTGTTTATTGTGGATGGAGCTGTTACTTGTAGTGTTCTATAAATTATTTCCTTTCTTTAGGAAACATGAAACTCTTCATGCCCAGAGGCACCTTGTGCTTTTAACTCTTGTTTCAAGTGCAGAGGATGCTGCAGTGGTGAGCAGAGGTCCCACAGAGCAGAGCTGGTGGAAGGGGTTGATTTTACTGCCACAGAGCAGCCACAAAACATGGCCCCAGTGCTCTTGTGATCCCCACAGCCGCTTGGCCAGTCATCAAAAATAAACCCAGAAATCATAAAGGTAAATTCCTCTGTTCTCTGACAGTAGTGTCCAGGAAATGCCCGCTGCCTGTCAACCCAAACATCATGGTTGGTGTTCTCCACAAGCACCAACACCTCAGCAATTTCCCTAAGTTGGTTTGCAGCTCACCTGCGTATACTCCATGAACGGATTTGCAATTCTCCTGGGTAAATTCCATGAGCTGGTCTCACCTCTGCCTCAGCCTGCACAATCACCGAGGTTCAGCTCTTTAAGCCCCATCTAATTATGCAATTTAACTGCAGCAAGAACAACGGCTTTGCTGAATATGCAACTGTCTCCTCGTTGTATTTCCATGGGGGAGAGAGAAGGAAAAGGTAATTTCGTTTAAAGTTCAGGCATTTCTATGGGGCTTGTCCCATGTGGAAAAGGCAGAGGCCTCTGTGTCTCAGGTGAATCTGGAGTCAAAGACGTTTTCCTGGTGTGTCTTGGGTGCAGCCACAGCTACCTGAACACAAAGGCACAAACCCTGGCATTTTTCCTGCTCATTTTTCTAAAGGACTGTAGTTCATTAACTCCAGTAACGCAGTTTCATTAATGTGCATTAACCAATGACTTTCCCATTACTGCTGCTGTCTCCAATCAAAGACTCATTTATGGAAAACAAGGGCAGAGGGAACAACATGCTTTGGCAGCTGTAAGATCATACGCCAGAGCTTTATACCCTCTGTCTTATATTTTTACGTTAAAGTATCACGAGCTATTACCATATTTTTCATTATTATTTGTGGCACTAAATACTGCAGCTCCCAGTGCCAGATGGCGAATATTCAGAATAAAAATAATGCAAGGCCAATCTTAGAAAGACTCAATGTGAGTGTAACAGCATGTATTCATCCTCCTTTCCTAATGCACATGGTTAAAATATTAGCAGACTTAAAATCTGGTTTTCCAGTTTAGAGGAGTCACATATTACAGAATGATATGCATGCATATATACATATATTTAAATATGTACATATAAAATTTTTAATTTCTTTCCATTTTATTTGCATGTTCCAAGGGTCTTAACATAAGATATGGGCACATCTTCCACTCTTCAGGAGGTTATTTTAACCAGCAAAGAAAACCAAATAGTTTCAAAATGGAACACAAGCAAAACCCTTTTTCTAGAAATTGTTATTGGTGCAAAATACTTTTTTTTAATATATAAACAGCTTGAGTCCTAAACTTAACCAGATGGAAACGTGCCTACAAAGCATTGGATCTAATTCAGAAGAGACTGACAGCCAACAGATGAGCCAATTTAGCCCATCCCATGCCAAAAATGGTCAATCATGTTATCTTATGTGTGACTCGACTCTGGCAGATGCCAACTCTATCCAAACAACTTCAAGCATTTTTTGGAAGACTGGATTATTTTACACACACTTTTAAAAAATCATAATAATGCTCGATTTTTCTGGAAACCTTCCACTTAGCTTCAGCATTTTCACAAGAGATTTTTGATTAATTTATTTTAAGGATAAATCCTTTTAATTTTATAGCCTAACAGAATAAATGCTTTCCAACCCAACAAAGCCTGATAAAAAAAATTACTAAATTGCATTCGTTTAAATATTCATACAAGGAAAGCTTTACACCTGTGCAAATCTTCCTTAAGCCAAATGTTTGCTTTCAACAACACAAAAAAACATGACAGGAAGTACAAGTTAAAGGTGCTTCCTGTATCCCTCATTACCTTCACCAAAATTAAGAGTAAAGTTAAAATTAAAAGAGCTTTTTATATACTGAGTGATTACAACCAAGGCTTTTTGAAAAATTTGTAATTCATAATCACTCAGTGAATTTTCTTTTGTTGCTTTTCAGAAGACCTATCAGTCATCTGCCTCCACCTTCAACAGGACAGGACTTCCACCTGTGTCCTCTGAAACCCACACGCTCTGGGCAGCATAGTGCTGGTACACTGATTTTTAATTTCCCCTAATTTGAATAATAAAAAGGAAAAAATCCACTCATTTAGTGATTACTCCATCACTGACAGCACAGGACCACTCAATCCCTCTCCAGTGCAGCCCATCCCCTGTAGCTAAGCCCTGTAGCTGCTGTCAGCTTGGGCTCTGCTTAAACTCAGTCTGAATTTTAGCTTCCCACTAGCACCCTGGGAGGTCTCAGGTGATGAGAGTTCTCTGTTAGATCGAGAGCTGCAGAAAGCACTGCAAACACTTAGCAGCTCATCATCTTTCACTGGACACCTTGAAAGGGCACATTTTAAAAGATGGATGTTTTCAAATCCGTTGTTTCCAGGGTGAACAGTGCCAGCTTTCCTGCCACGCATATTCTGCTCATAGCCAGCACTTTGGGTTGTCTTTTGGCAATCACACACAAGGTTGCAATTTCATTTTCCATTTGTCCAGGAGGTAATTGCACTGCCTGTGTGAAGTGACCTTCCCGTGCACAGCACACGGAGCCAGGCAATTATCCACAGGACTTGCAGCAGCCTCTCCATTTCCAACCTTTTTATAGAGTCCTTTGTGATGGCAGTCCCAAGATTTTGAGATCCATAGACATTCATCTAGGCTGAAGGCTGGATGTTTTTAGAGATCCTCCTTCTAGGACAAACAGATATTCTCAGGTGTGAGCATTTCCTTCCATTGTTCCTGCTGCTCTGTAAGATGGTGTCAAGGGGTGCATGACCAATGGACTGGGGCTGCAGGTGTTCATGGTGGACTTGAGGCAACTCTTACAGAAAAGGTCACACACATTTAAAGGATTCACTTCGGCACTTCCCAAGCATAAAACCTTCAGTTTTCAGTGGATTGAAACACTGGGGTTTAGGTAACCACACCTTGCTTGCATCAAATTTGTCCCTAATTCATCCTAGCTAGTTTATAGATTATAAAAGCATGGAATCATGGAACTGTTTAGGTGGGAGAAGATCTTCAAGATAGAGGATTTATAGATTATATAATAATCAGCCCCAAGGCTGGTGGGAAGGTATGGAGTCCTTGGAAAGAATCACAAACTGCTGGAGAAGCCTTTGGAAAAAATTGAAAAGTTAGATTTTATCCTCTAGGTGGGTTTGGGTTTTTAAAATAACAATTATTTCATTTCCTCTGTTTATGGAAATTTAGCCAGTGGGTAACCAAACACTTCAATCAGCCTCAGTCCAGGCTGAGCCCAGCTTGTCATTGGCCCAGATAACCTCTGGTTGAAAAGCAGCTCAGCACTCAGTGCCAAGGGCTTCCCTTTGTACTCATTACCACACTCACAGCCACTGCCCACCTCTGCTGTACAGTCTGCAGTGCAAAAACTGGGTCTGAGAGTCACAAACTGTGTTGGCAACAGCTGGATGATTCAGCAAGTATAGTTTTTTCTACAGCCATGTTCTTTACTGCACCTATTTTAAAGAGCAGCACTGGCTGAATTGAGTTGGCTGTGCTGCCATTACCTGGTAAACCAATGTTTCCTTCAGTTCCTGTGCCCCCATTCCCACAGGTCTGACAGCAGGTTCAGTAGAACTTCAGGCCAAGTGTGTATTAAAACAAGTAGATGGTCTACAAAACATATCATAAACTTCTCTGCCCTGCAAAGGGCCCTATATTCAGTCACAGGGCACAGCTGACTCATCCAGGGAGTCTTCTTTAGAAAGACACAGCTCTTCTCCTTGGCTGTTCACACTTATGCCTCCTGTGTGTTCCTCAGGTGGCATTGGTGCACCTGTGAGTCCACAGCTCTGCTGCCACTGCCCATTTCAGGTTAAGGCAGGGCTGGGTTGCTCTGACCCACAAAGCCATTAGTGAGTGTTCACTCCCCACACACTCCCCAGAGCACTCAGCAGCCAGGGCTTCACCAGCCTCCTCCACCTCCTGCTCCTGCAGAGTTCACTTCAGGCCACTGTTTTCACTTCATTACCTCTCGAAGTCAGTGAGGACCAATCTGTTAAGAAACTTCATTTTACTCTGGCTCAAGTACTGGGATGTGGCCATTTGTATAGAAATTCACCGGGATGGTGGCACAGGTCCTCGAGGGAGGCCGTTGGCTCCCGCTTTGGAACACAACCACTCCTGTTCCATGAAATACTGCTCCCATCTCACTGCAGTCAGTGGGAATAAAAACAAGTGTGTTTAACAGATGTCACAAACCGTTCCCAGGCTGTCACAGCTTTCCAACATTTTCCAGTGGATTGTTATTACCAGATCCCTGCAAGTCAGCAGCAAGCGATGCTGCCTCTGACTCCGCTCATCCCGTTCCGACTGATGACGTGAGCTGTCAGACTGTAAACTCAGAGTTGTCAAATAGCTGTAATTTGCAGATTTAGTAAAAGAGCTTAACATTCCTTTGAGTAAAGTACTTAAGAGATGTATTCCACGGGATTTATGGGCTGTGAAAGTCTGCATGGTTTTCAGCCAGAGCGGGATCTCCATAGGACGGCTCGAGTGTCAGTAAAGCAGCTTTGGCCTAAATCAGAGACTGCCATTAGATGGGAGCTTATATCCCACTGAAGGAATTTCCACAGGGACTCTGGTATCAAGTACAAAAACAGCCATTTGGATGAATTTCTTTTCTAGAGACCTAATGGAATCACATGGGAATTTATTTGCTGGAACTTGACTGCTTCCCAACAGGCTAAATAACAGAAAGTTTAGGGCCTTCAATTAAATTAAACAAATTCCACAAAATAATTGACAAAACCCACATTTTTTCTGCTTCCAGAGCTGATCAACCACTAGAAGGTAGTTTTTTATGTTTCCCTTTTGTTTTCACAAGTGTTATTTGCATTTGACTTGCTGTCAATGATTCCTGAACCATTTCCATCAGGAAATCATTTCAGTGCTGCGGCCCAGCTTCTGTTGTTCCCTTTTCAAAGGACATACTCAGTACATTTATATATACCAGAGTGTGATGGTGTGGCATTTCCTGCATGAATTAGGAGTTGAGAGTGTTACTCACCTGTGAATCGCACACACATCTCTCAAGGGAAGACACGAAGTGTTGGAAACACCCCACACCAGCACATGCTGGACACATGGCTTGTTGTGCCAGTAAATTCTTCCCAGCTTCATGCCATTGCATTGTGGAAATATCCTGCTAAATCTGGCAGAATTAAAGAAATTCATGTACAAGCCTAGGACAGAAGTTGCACAAAGTCTTAGGAATATTTAAGCGACTTTCAGACACTTTTTGTTACAACGTATTTTGAGAATTCATTAACTGCTGGAAATTCCAACTACCAGTTTTGCTGGGAGCATAGCTCAGGCAACAGCAACTCTTAAAAACCCCACCTAATGGGATAAATCTTGCTCATGCTGCTCTTCAGGAGGCAGCATTTTAGCCATGGAGTTCTACATTTGGTGACAGAAGTTTTCTGTGGTCAGCTGGAGATTTCTAACATCAAAAATGCCAGGGACTGATAAGAAAGCAGAAGACTGAATGCAATTGCTCCACATATTGCAGCAGCACAGCCCCCAAACAACCTTCAGCAGCCACGTTTGCTCTCTGCAGGAGCACTAAGCAGGGTTCTGGTAAACACTGATTTTTAGTGGACATGGCATTCAACTGGATCTTCCCATGCTGTGGGAATCACGTGCACAGGCTGCTGTCTGCAAAGCTCCTGGAGCATTTTGGGAGCACAGCTACCTCACCCAGACATGCTGCTGAAAATGAGATACCTGGAGAGCCCCAGCAACACCTGAGCCTCAGCAGACCAGAGCCACCTGGAGCAGGCTGTTGGAGCAGGCTGCTGTTTCAGGTGACTGGAATACCCTGTGACACAGCTCCCCAAGCAGCACTTCACTGAACAAACCTCTGGCTACAGAGGTCCAAAGGCAGCACAGGAGCCTTCAGGGTCCCATTCCACTGAGGTCACCCTTGGAGGCAGCACCTTTGCACAGAACATGTGGGATAAAGCCCAGCCCTAAGAGAGAAGCTGCTAATACTTCCTCCAGTTTATAGACAGGAAACGTTTTAGGGAGAATTATGGAATTACAGCCCCAGTAAGGGGAGAGGGAGAAAGAAAAGGCACAAGGTAAGGTCATGACCAAGGAGGAGAGATCAGCTCACACACAAAGCCCAAGGGGACCCTGCACACGGCCACGTAATGCAGGGCTCAGATTAGCACTCAGAGTTTGGAGTGAAAGGACTGAATGGAGGAAATGTTCCTTCTCCACTAACCCAAGCTCACCACTCTGCATTTCTCTTCCTCTGACTTTTGACGACTGTAAAATATCGTTTTTTAAAAAAAACCAGTCTCTGTACTCTACAACATCAGGTCATTAATTTTTACCCCAGACTTCAGAAACACTGTATGTGTGTGTGTGTGTGTTACCAGCACAGTCCTTGTGTGGGCTTTAAAGTGAAGCAATTTCCACAAGGCAGAAGGAACAACTCCAACCTAAAATACTTGTGCCTTGTGCTCTTCCCCTCCCTTGTATCCTGCCAAGTATCCTACGTTCCTGCAATCACAAGTAGCAGCATCGACACGCGATATCACTCATCACCTTTTACAGATTCTGCAAACACTGTTTTCCCCAGAGAACATTCCCTGGTTTTAATTGTAAATAAGCTGAATCTTTTATCTGTG
Organism: Sitta carolinensis; assembly: GCA_032173965.1. Taxonomy (NCBI): domain Eukaryota; kingdom Metazoa; phylum Chordata; class Aves; order Passeriformes; family Sittidae; genus Sitta; species Sitta carolinensis. The sequence continues at coordinate 17,484,145 of CM063286.1, forward strand.
TTCTTCAAAAGCCACAGATTTTCAATTCACTGAAGACAAAGATTTTTACAACTCTGTGAGCAAACACATGAACATGTATTTCCATGTTTTAAAGGCTTACGGCCCATTCTGTAAGTCCTCCATTGCTGTTCTTGAATGGTCCTCTCCCAATTACAGACTGGCATTCATATTCTATTTTCTCTAACAAGTGTAATATGGAAACTTTTCATCTGTACAACCTCCACTTTTCTACATCTTTGTTGGTGTTGCACAAGGCCAGTAAAATCTTCAGCAGACCCGTGCAGAGCCCCACACAAGGCACTCAGACACCCCACCAGGATGTCTTCTGCTGCAGGCTCTTTATTCCTCTCCATAATGGAGGGGAAGAACTTGTCTCCTTTTCCCTCTCCAGCACAAGGCTGAGAGCTTTACAAGTTTATGTTGCTCAAAATGCTTTACTTAACAATTTTATAAAGGGCATTAGAAACTGGAAATGAATGTGGGGGAGCTGAGATGTTACATGACTCTTTCAGCTTTGGAGATGCTGTTTTAAATTCTGCCCAAAGACACCAGTAAAGCATTTTGGCTTTTTCTTTTAACTAATAAATCTACTGCACAATTTAGTGCAACTGACACTTCTCATCTGAAGGAGATCACACACCCCAGCCTGCAGAGCTGCCTCTGGAGAAGTCCTCTCTCAAGGTTCCTGCTGGTTTTCCAGACTGGGTAAGGCTGTTCCCCGAGTTTAGTCCTGACATCTGCAGAAGCTGATCAAAAGTCACCTGGGAGGAATTTAAAATATAGTTTTCAAGACCTAACCATTTAAGGATTTTCTTATAAAGACATCAGATATGTCCACTAAAAAAGTAGTAGATGAATTCTATCTGTTCTATACATTATTATATATCTATTTACAATTTGCCTCTTTTGCCCTTCCACCCAACGACATGGCCATTCCATTAATGTCAATAACATTTATGGAGCACTCCTGCACTGCACCATTACAGGATTTAAAGGCAGAACAAATGAACACTTAGAAACAGCAGCCAAAAGTTCATCCAGTCAGACCTGAAACACTCCATGCTGCCCTGGGATCTGCCATCCATCCATCCATCCATCCATCCATCCATCCCTGTGCACACAAAGCTCAGTGACAGCAGAACAGTGTGGTTGTTGTGGCTCAGATCAATACAGTGCAGTAATTAATAACAGTAATAATAATAACAAAAAAACTGTTTCCTGCATTCTGCTTTGATAATGAGCTACAGCTGCAAGTAGAAATCCAGTCAGTGATTACAATGTCATGTCAAGGGCTCAAGCAGATTCTTAAAACTGCTCTACTTCGACTGAGCATATGTTAAGACTTACATTTATAAAAACAAGTGTTTTAAAGCAAGAAACAGTCAGGCTTCCCACAAGCATGCTCATTCCCATCGGGGGATGCAGCCAACACGAGCTCCTCACCTGGTTTTGCAGCTCCACTCACAAATGCACGGGGTGTGAAAGCTGAGTGGGGGCAGGATCCAGGTGTGATCCATGAACTTACCCCATGGATCACCTGGAATTCAAAAACCTTATGCCAACCCACACCCTGGGGTTACCTGCTCCACTGGCACCACCAAGCACCACAAACAGTTGCTGAATTAAGACTCACATTCCATGGCAGTGACCGTTTCCTCTGGGAATTGCTGCAAAGCTGAAGAGCCCTTGTGACAGGACAGCCATTTCTATTCACAAAGATAAATCCTTTATTTAGTAAGAATTATCTACACACAGATGAAGGACAGGAGTTGGGGTAAGGAGTCTTCCAGGGGAAGGGTTACACAGTCTCATCTCAACCCAGCTTTCTGTGTTGTTCTGGAACATGTTACCTTCCTGTAAAATGTAAGTTTTACATTTCCATTCTGAAAAGAAACGAACAAAATCTCATTGTTGAGAGATGGAGGTAACTATAACTCCATGGAACAGAAGAGCTGAGATAACCTGAGGGATCATCTGCAAGGAGTAAGCTTTGAACATCCACCTGGAAAAAGCACAACCTCCGTGCCAATAACTCATTAAGTTTCCTATTGGTGTGTTGATATCCTGAGCCTACAAAGTTTTTAGATGGGAATTAGGATTGATTTCTGTAAGATCACAATTAACAGATCACTACACACTGCAAGCAGCAGCCCCTTTTTAATATCCATTTTCTACAAACACATTTCCTCTAAAAACAGAAAATAAAGAAAAAAACATTAAAATGTCTTTTTCTATTCTAAAATTGCAGGCAAAGATTTTATTACGGGAGTAGATAACTTGAATTTTGAAAAACAACCAGCTACGAGTCCAGAATATGAAAAGCTGCTGTTTAGAAAAAAGGGATGTTTCAGTTTGCAGCAGAGCAGAATTACCAAGATCCACTGAGGCTGGGAGAGAGCCCCAGCTCAATCTGCTTCTGTGAGAAGTGTAAGGCTTTTCTGAGAGGTGCCAGGCAGCCTATCCTAAGGGCCAGTGAGTCTCTCCAAAGCCACCACTCTCCCATTCAGTGCTTTAAGCATCTGCTTCACTGGTGACACTTTGGGTGCACAGTACTGGAATAAAAACTCCAGATAAAAATGAAAAATAATAATTTAAAAAAAATTTTAAATGAGAAGACAAACTTGATTTTACAGGAAACAGGAGACTCCCCCAGTATTGCTGCTGCTTCTCCATAGCCATTCACCCCATACAGCCAGGAATGTTTATCCAGCAACTCCATGATCCAGAAAGGATTGCAGTCACCTCCAGAAACTCGCTGCAGTTCTTTAAAACATGTATTCTACTCTAGGAGTCACCTCCTGTTTTAGGAACTGCCTTTGTCCAGAGTTCCCTCCTGTCACTCCATTTGAAGTTGGACAGAGCTGCAGCACATCCACTGACACCAAAGGGATGGCAGAGACAGGTAATGGCCTTAGAGCTGCATCAAACCCTAGAGATTTAAACAATTATTGATCATTCCTGGCATTTACCACCTGAAAACCATCCTCATTCCAAAGCTGGAGCGCCCAAGACTCTCAGTCCTTGCAAAGTCCATCCCCAGTGATAAAATCCATCAGCTTTCATCTGAAATTGTCCCTCACAAACACAATCACATCTGGCATTAAAGTGGGTTTTGATTCCAGACATTCTGCAGACAATTCCTGATTCTGTGCACCCTGTTGGGACCTTCTTGGATGTCCAAGCACTGGAACATGGAAAACTTTTCATTAAGAAAACCCCTTTCCCTCCACATTTCAGACCAAAGCAATTTCTCATCTTTGTGCCAAACAGAAAACAATCTTAGGATTGAAATATTGCTATTTACAGCCTTTGCCTGTTACCTGCTGCATGAACAGCAGACAGATGAATTCCAAAAATCAGCTCTTGCAGAGCACGGGAAGAGCCAGAGCTTGGGGTTTGTCATGATGCAGGAAAGGGAGATTCCTCATAAATAAGATTTTCAATAAACCTTTGCTATTTCTGGCAGCTGGGAGATAACTGCACCATTACAGTCCCCTCACTGCTGTCAGCAGCTCAACCAGGAGACAATTAGGGAAAATAAAGGGAAGGTTGTAAGCTGGAACTCTGCACTGCCACGACATTAACTGGACTTCATTTTGCTTCTGCACTCCAAGGATGAAAATTAAAGTGCTTTTAGAATTATTTTTAACTGGAGTCTGATGCTAGGTTGTTTTTCCAACCATCATTTTAAAAGAGAGAAAATAAGTAACTAGCAAAGGTTTCACTCCTTTTAAGTGATGTTCCTATTTTTGGTTGTAGGGAGGGTATAACAAAAAAATAAACGCTATTTGCAGTTAAATTTCCAGAAGCACCAAATTCAGCCCTTCCCTAGTGCCCACACCGAGAAATCTTGCATCTGATTTACAAATGTAATTATATCAGTGTAATTATACCGGTGTAATTCTCCAGAAATAACAAAGTTATTTTTCAGCATCCAAGAGTAAGATTTTAATTCTTAAATTCAACATGAAGAATTACACCGGGATAGCTCGTGCTAAAGAGATAGAGAACTTCCCTGGAGAGACAAGGCCTAAAAATACAACCCTGCTGTGGTGGGATGACCCTGGCTGGATGCTGGGTGCCCGAGCAGCCTCTCCCTCCCAGCTGGGCAGCGGAGAGAACACAACAAAAGGTTCCTGAGATGAGGCAGGGACAGGGAGAGACCACTCAGCAATTACTGTCATGGGCAAAACAGACTCCACTTGGGGAAATTTACTTCATTTACTGCGAATTAGAAGTGGGAGTTGGGTAATGAGAAAATGAAACAAAAGCTTAAAACACCTTCCCTCCCATCCATTCCTTCTTCCAGGCTCAACTTCACTTCAGAATTTTCCCCCTCCTTCCCAGCAGGGCAGGGCTGGGGAATAGAGGCTGTAGTCACCTCATTGTGCTGTCTCTGCTGCTCCCTCCTCATCCTCTTCCCTGCCCCAGGGTGCCTCTTCCACGTGCTCTTGCCACAGGGTGCAATCCTTCTGGAAAAGGCTGCTCCAGTGTGGGTCCCCCACAGGCTCACAGCAAACCCGCTCCACCACAGGCTCCTCTCCACTGGTCCTGCTGGGAGTCTGACCCAGTGTGGGCTGTGCCCAGGATTAGAGCTTCCTCTGGGAACATGCCCCGAGCTCCAGCATGGGCTCCAAGTGCATCTCTGCTCTATCCTGGGCTCCTTCCCGGGCTCCTGGTGCATCTCTGCTCCATCCTGGGCTCCTGGTGCATCTCTGCTCCATCCAGGGCTCCTTCTCAGGCTCCTGGTGCATCTCTGCTCCATCCTGGGCTCCTTCCCGGGCTCCTGGTGCATCTCTGCTCCATCCTGGGCTCCTTCCTGGGCTCCTGGTGCATCTCTGCTCCATCCTGGGCTCCTTCTCGGGCTCCTGGTGCATCTCTGCTCCATCCTGGGCTCCATCGGTCTGCATCTCTGCTCCATCCAGGGCTCCTTCCCGGGCTCCTGGTGCATCTCTGCTCCATCCTGGGCTCCTTCCCGGGCTCCTGGTGCATCTCTGCTCCATCCTGGGCTCCTTCCCGGGCTCCTGGTGCATCTCTGCTCCATCCAGGGCTCCTTCTCAGGCACCTGGTGCATCTCTGCTCCATCCAGGGCTCCTTCTCAGGCTCCTGGTGCATCCCTGATCCATCCTGGACCTCCAAGGGCTGCAGGGAATCTCAGCTCCAGCACCTGGAGCTCCTCCTGCCCCTCCTTCTTCCCTGCCCTGTTATCTGCAGGGCTGTTGCTCTCCCATGTTCCCACTCCTCTCTCTGGCTCCAGTTGCTCTTACACTCCCAAGGCTTTTCCTCCCTTCCCAAATCCATGATCCCAGCAGTGCATTGCCCGGGTGGTGATGTGCTCAGCCTTGGCTCTGGGGGACACAGGGGAAGCTTCTGGCACCTTCTGCCAGACGTGACCCCTGCAGCCCCCACCCAAACCCACAGTGTCCTGCAGCTCCCAAAGACTGAGAGTTCCTCCCACTGGAGAAGTTTTGGCTGTTGAAATGAGATTATTACAGCAATGCTTTCAGCATTACCCAGGTCATTTTCTCATACATTAATGAGGTAATAGAAATTTACGGAAGTCTTTATTGAATCTTAATTGCTCCCTAAGACCATGACTGAACTAGAAAGGGCAACTGCATTCTGCTTTGACTACTACAGCAGATGCTAAGGATGCACAATCCTGAACTCAGATTTATTTTCACTTAAAAATAATATTAGTTTTCCTTTAGAATAATACCAATCCATGTCCTGATAGTGCAGCATGAAAGGTGCTTCTGGAAGGTGAGAGGGGTAATTCCAATATTTAGTTTGCTACTAGAAGCCTGATATTTTGGTGAGGCTGTTCTTACTTAGAACATTTTAAACCCGAACACCACTGAAGAATTTAAAAGGCATCTTCCTCACTAGCAAATGAGATCAAATTAGGCCAATTACAATTAAAACATGACGCATTTATCAACCATCAATGATGAGAAATAATGTAAATCAAGGACAAGTCTGTTTACAATTTAATAATCCACATCAGGCTACTACCAGGAGAATTTACCAATGCCTAAAAATTGCCATAAATTATACCCTTGGTTGGGAAGTTTAAAGTTTTTGAAAAAGCTCAGCTCTTGCAGATGCCACTGAATATTAGAGATTCCTAAAGATGCAAAAATAGAACTCCTTTGGTTGAAATTATGTCCCTCTGTGAAACTGTAAAATCCCAAAACTGCAAAACCCAGAAGTTTTTGAATGCTGACTTTAAAACAAGAGCTGTATTTCACTGTATTCTTGTGCATTTTTAACCTATACGAAATCCAGGATCCTATTCAGCATGAACAGTTCCCACAGCCTTTCACACTGTTGATAATTTCTTCTTCTAGCTTCTTCCTTTCCTCCTCTTTGGATGTCTGGTTGTTCCTCTCCTCCCAGTTTGGGTGGTTGTGACTGTGGAGCACTTTGCTGCTCTGTGTGTGCCACATCTCATAGTAGAGGTTGCTGGGATTGGCCAGGAGCTCGGCGTGCCTGCCACGTTCTGCGACTCTGCCCTGCAAAACGAGGGCAGCAAGTCAGGAACCCACATTCCCAGATCTCTAGGAACAGCCCAGCCTATGGACCACACCTTCAGAGTATGGATTACAGCGATTACTAATGAGGAGGAGCTTGAAACAATAAAAGATTGACTGCACAGTGCACCCACTTGTGCGGGCACTGCCAGCTGAAAACAAGGAGCTGTGCTCTTCTCAGATGCCAAAGTCCAAAACCTAAACCCACCAGCACGGAAAGTTCCACTATCTAAACTGGAGTTTAAACTGCAGGAGTGATCTAAAGCAAATGGGGACCTCTATATGAGGAGCAAGGTGTTCATCTACTCCTGCAAAGGTCACAAGTGTACCAAAATAAGCAAGTATTTGGTAACAAACACATGTGAAGAAGCTAAAAGAGAAGAGCAAAGAGGGGTTTGTATTAGACAAGCAAAGCACATCTGAGATCAAATCCTGAAAACAATTAGTGTAAATTGTGCTTTTATGGATACTCTGTAGCTTGTGTCACTGCAATCATCACCATGAAAATTGTGTGAGCAGTTCAGTTCTCTGGGCTAGAGATGATTTATTGACTATCAGCATAGAAAGGAAGAGCTGGAGAGGAGAATTCCATGAGAGCTCCAACACTACAGAGAAATACCACCACTCTTCAAAACACCAAATTCAGTTTTTACTTTGAGAGACACATTCACTGCCTTCAAATTAAACTAACATTAGTTAATTCTCCAGCTACTTTTCCTTCTGGAAAGGATGGCATTATACAGACATCCACATGGATTTGATATTAGTTCTAAATTCTGATCTACCAGTAAATCTGCCTCCTTGTGACATCTGATGTACAAGCTGGAAAAAATGTGGGTCTTGGCACTTCTATTAGTACTTGTGCCAGTGGAATCTGAACAAACATACACTTGATCAACAGAACTGCAGAATTGACTTAAATCCTTCAAGTGTTTAATTTGGAGTAGAGACTAGGTTTTGAATTGTGGCGCTTTTTTTCAGTAACTCTTGACCAATCCTCAAAAATGGAACTTCTCTGCTCAGCTCCACAGCATCAGGAACTGTATGATTACTGCAACGTTTACTGGCTCAGGAATGATTCTGATTTTACCTCAGCAGAGGGGCTGGAGTCAGGGTTCCATGATTACCATTGCTAACCAAAACCTGCCACAATCACCCTGTCTCAGCCCTGCTCCTGAGCCTTCTTTATCTGGCTGCTAACACATCAATCCTGCTGGGATGGCAGCACTGCCTCCCTCATCCACAATTGCATCCTTCAGCAAAGGGAACACCCAGGCTCCTTCACAGTTCAAGGCTGTGCTTTTATTTTTAATTTAACAGTTACACTACAACACAAAACACGCTCCTAGGAAGCTGTGAAAACTTGCATGGAAAACAAAAAGCTGCCAATTGCCTTGTGACACGTTACAAAATGTTTGCAGGATGTTTTAGTGTGCACTTAGGAAGGATACACCTTAGGAGAGGGTTTTTCAGCAAAAGCTGAAAAATCAAAGATCAAAACCAAATAAAAAATCCAGGGAACACTGCAAGTGATTTATTCCACTCCTTCATTCTGAGATTCACATAAAGCTGAGTTTTGTGTAGCAAATGTCACTACTTTGTAAGATATGGTTCTAATTGTCTGTGAAATCACTGAATGTAGTTTAAGAATAATTTATTTGCTTTTAGATGTGAATTTTAAGTCAGTAAAGACACCTATGAGCACAAGCTTATAAATAGCAACTGATAAAAACGAATGCAGAGATAAATTTAACATCTATTATCAGCAGATTAGAGCACTGTACTTTCAGCATTATCAGTTAAAAGAATAGTTAGGAAGTTATCATAAGGCCACTTGTTTATTTTAAATCTCTTGTTAGATATAGATAATAGAGAAAAAAATGGACTTTGGCTGAGTATGAGGTAACAGCTGAACACTGATATTAGGGAATCAAATGTTGAAACATGCTGGTTTTTTTCTTAGAAAAGAAGCCTGCAGAAAGTGAACAATCAAACTTTTCTACAGGTACAACAGAGAATGGTGCTCAGATTTTTAACATAATTAGGTTGAACAATCCTGCAATAGTTCTGTCTGTATGGAAATGGAACATGCTGTCCTCTCTCTTTCCACTGAGAGGAAAAAATGGATGTATGTGAAAAACAAGACACTGAGCAATGAGAGTGAAGCATAAATTGGGGAAACACATCAGGAAACTTCAACTGACAGAAACATGCAAAAAATTAGACTAAAAACATGCAACAGTAAGGCATAAAAATAACAACACACAAGACAGTGACACATGCCAAGCTTGGGCTGGAAGTTTCAAATACGGTTCATTTCCAAAGATAAAACTTCCAGCAGCTTGGTGGGAGTGTAACAATTCAAACTGGACACAGAGAGTCCCTAAACCAAAGTCTGACATGATGTGAAAGTCCCACAGCACCAGGTGAGCCCTCACCTGATCCAGCACAATGATCTCATCTGCATCCACCACCGTGGACAACCTGTGGGCAATGAAAATCGACGTCCGGTGCTTCACCATGTCCCTCATGGCTTTGAGAATGTTCTGCAAGATTGGAAAGACACAAACTCTTACAGGCTCCTGAGTGAGATGAGGAGAAATAAAATGCTGCTGGAAATATGCAAATTACTGTAAATAAGTTTTGAAAATCATCTCTGGTACTGCTACAGCTTCCCAATAACAAACATCCATGAGTACGTACAGGAGAAACAGAAGAGTCTCAAACATGAAATATCCGTGGTTTTGCTAAAGCCTCAAACTGAAAAAAAAAAAGCTTGTATTCACAGAAAAACACAGCTATCCCCAGGGACAAAGGAAGAGAAGTGTCACTTCATTTCAGGAAAAACTTCCCCACGGAGCCATGCTACACAAGCAGCAAACAGCAGTAAAAGCATCTGAAAATAGGAACGCCTTGTGAGCAATATTAATGCTTTCCCATGATTGTTAAAGAAAAAAAATCCCTCTCAGTATTATGCCTATGTGGAACAAAGGCAGAGCAATTCTGGAAATTATCTACCTATCCAGTGCTTCCTTTGTGAGCTCTATGCCACCTTCCAAACCACATCCCTCTGCAAGGAGCACTGACCCAGAATTTGTGCCCTCACTACTGTAAGTGAAGCGTCCACTTTAATCCCCTGAAAATTTTTGTCAGAAAACATTTCCATTCCCAGGCACACTCTTGTGGAAAAGCCTCATTTTCATTTGCTGTCTTCCCAGTGTACTTCCACTTTGAAACTTTCTGCTTTGCTTATGACTCTTGCATAGATACAGCAAAACAAGAGAGGAAAAAATCTGAGAACTGAGTGTGATATGGACATTTCTGGTCGTGAGGAAGCTGTGCTACATTTCAGTGCTGTGCTGTATGTATGTACAGTTCATCCTCTGGATTCTTTGCATCTGGAAAATGAAAGTAATTTAGTGATTACAGGTCAATAAATTCACTCAATAATCTGCATAAGTGAACAGAGCAGTTGCTTAGCTCATTTTTGATGAAATTAGTGTGGGAAATTACTGCTGGTGCTGAGAGTTCTGTGCTTAAGCCAAGATGCTGTTATGAAGGCTGATGCAGTCAGTGTCACCCCATCCATGTCACAGCCCTTCCTGTGGAAGGAACATGAACACCAGCACTGCAGGTCACACCCACCTTCCCTGCACCTGCTGCACAACAAAAAAGGGGGGTTTGTCCTGCATTAGGTCCCAACTACTTAGAAGGCTTTTTTGGTGGATGCTAGATGGCATCTAAACACCTGAAGTGGACTGGAAAGCTTCACACTTCATGGCCACCTGCAGCAGCTTCAAGGGCTGGATGTGTCAAGGTGAATGGGACTTCCAGAGTGGAAAAGAAAATACTCCAGAGACAGCTGATACCCCTCACTATTTCCAGGTAGATGGACTGAGCATCTCTGCTCCTCTTTTTAGGACAACAGCTTAGACACAGCATCTCTTAATAATACTGAGAAAACACTTGAAAAAGAATGGAGCTCAGAGAGGAAAAGAACATGGAAAAGCATCAGAATCAAACATCATTGCATCATTTAAATTTTAGAATTTTTTTATCCCAATTTACCTCTTCTGTAATTGAATCTAGAGATGATGTGGCTTCATCATAGAGAAAAATAAGTGGCTCCTTTAACATTGCTCTAGCAATTGCAACTCTTTGCTTTTCTCCTCCTGAATGAGGGGGAAAGAGGAAAAAAAAAAAGAAAAAAGATTAAGTTACAATTGTGATAGTCTAAATTCAACAGCAGACATGATTTTTGAGGGTTGGTTGTTAGGTTTTTTCCTTTCTTTAATAGACATCATAGTCACTGCTGACAAATGTCTGACATGTTACATAAGATGGCACAGAAGTTCCTGCTCCCTGGTAAATTTAGTGTTTCAAGATTGCTCATCCTTTTGGAAAAGGACAGAGAACTATTTTGTATGTGCTCCAAGGCAAGAGTCTGACACAGGTGAGTAACAATGCTGTACAGTTACTCACTCTGTACACCTGGGAGTAGGAGTCCATTCACCTGGCCTAAGCTCTGCTCCATCCAGTAATTGCACACATAAATCCAGTTTTCTCTCACCACTGCTCTGTCTGTATTGGATTTCAGGTATCTTTGCTCACACATTGTGTCTTTCAGGTCTCTCCTTGATATTCATCCAACTTCCCACACCATAATGGCAAATTTCACTCAAGAACAGTTAATATTGTACTGAAAATCACCTTCAGCCTGCAATCTACAGCCTGGTGGTTTCTGATATAACCCAGTTTCAGACTAGTTTCCTTCCTAAACAATTCTTACAGCCAACATCTACTCAAGAATAACTCAGGGCAACTTTTACAGACAGGAAAACAGGTGCATTTGAGAACTTAAAATCTGCTAAACATTTGGTATGCGACACAAACACGTCACATTTGTGCACTTGTCCTCCTTTGTTTTATTCGAGACTTCAAAACACTCCATTTAATTCCATTATATTCTTGTTAATGTTCCACTCCTATCAGGAGAGAACATGCTCTCATAAACCATTTAAAAGGCTGGTGGTAATGCTGCAGTTCACATTTTAAACTGTCTTTGGCAGAACTCAGGAGCAATTAGAACTGTATGATTTACTCAGTCTGTTTTAGTGTGTTGTCCCTCCCTCCCCAGTACAGCATCTTCAAATCTCCTAGCTTGACAATATCCATGTTTGAAAGACCTATTCCAGTAACCAGATCCCTCCTATTTGCAGCAGATCCACTTGTCTCACGTTGCTCCCCATTCACACCCAGGCCAGCAGCACAGTAACTGCTCCATTCACAAAGTCAGGGATTTGGGGCTGCTGCAGCTCTGCCTATTGCATGTCTATTAGGCAACAGTGATGTGGGTTCTACCTGGAACAACCCAAACAACTTGTTTTTCATTCTTTACTCTTGATGAATCAATCCTTGAGAACAGTAAGAACTGCATGGAATGCTACATCACCTTTTAAATTGGCAAATCTGTCATTGCAGCTAAAATCTTATTTTTCCATTGTGCACATAAACCCCTGGATTTTAAAGAGAATCACTTCAACTCACACAGCTTTAATTCACCCTGTTCCTGCCACAAAATAACAGAACAAATCAGGACTTCGTTTTCTCCTTAGACTTGAAGAAGCCTCACCCAGCTTAAAAAAACCCACAAACTGATTCTGAAATGAATCCAAAACATAACATAAAAGAATTTAGGGAGCCAATCTACTATTGAGAGAACTATGGATTCCAATGAGCTAGATTCAAAGAGCCACTGAAGGAACTGAGAGCCTTCCACTTGATATCTCCAGTCCTTTGAACAATGACATCGTTTCTGAGAGCACTGGCCTGAGACTCCTGTAGCCTGGCTGCACACATTCCTGAAGCTTGTTTACTACTGGTACTTGTCAATAATCACCTAATTGTTGAAAATAAGAAACTGAAGCTATTCTTTCAGTGGCAGATGCTCAAAAGAATTCCACTGTCCTTCTCCTGAGTATTTTACACACTCATTCTTCTTCAAATCCAAACAAAGCAGGAAAAGAACACAATCCCCTTTCCTTTCTCAACATCACCTTTATGGAAGCACTGGCAGGTGGCTGCTTATGACCATGCCAGTGGCAGCACAAACTGAAGGATGGAGGAAAGGCAGAACCCATTTTCAGAAAGGCTCCATTACAGGAGTCTCAAGGTCAGAAGGAAACTCCAACATACCCACACACAATGCTCCAGACTAGAAAGGGACACAGAATCATGCAGGTTGGAAAAGCCCCACAAGACCATGACTGTTCCCCCAGTCACCACTGACCCATGTCCCCAATGCCACATCCACATGGCTGTTAAATCCTTCCAGGCATGAGGAATCCACCACTGCCCCGAGCAGCCTGATAAAACCTTTGGGTAAAGAAATTGTTCCTCAAATCCAATCTAAATCTCAACATAAGGTTAAGGCTTTGAGCAACCTGGTCTAGTGAAAAATGCCCCTGCTCGCAGCAGGAGGGCTGGTCTAGATAATTTTTAGAAGGTTCCCTCCAACTGAAACCATTCTATTCTTCTATAAACACCAAGACATTTCAAACCTATTGTCAGTCAAATCCACTTTCTAGCAATTACAAGTGTGGGGAGACAGGCAGCACAAGACAAATCTTTCATTGTTAGCACGATTCTCTTTAGTTCTGCCAGTACCTATTTAGCACCTTCTATTCCCTCACCCAGATCTGTGCTTCACATATTTTATTTCCCTTCTAGGTCTCTGCATAATCTCCTTCTGCAGCATGCACACTTTCTCCTGCATGCACATTCCGGGTACAGGCTGTACCCTCTGATCCCCTCTTTCAAAGGCACCAGGACTCCTGACTGCAGCAGCTGCAGAGAAAGAAAACCCCTCAGAACTGTCTCTGCAACAGACAGCACCTCTGTCTGCACCCACTGCATCCCTCAGCACGAGCAGGGCCCAAAGCACACACAAAGTTCCCAATTCTAGTCCACTACTCAAACAGATCATGAGAAAAATAATTTTTACTTAGATGCACCTCCAGCTTCACTTATAATCTCATTTAACATTATCCCCTGAAAATACATTCCTTTGAATATCTTGCAGACTACAGCTGCCTCAAACAGCAGACCTTCATATTAATATTTAGCCTTTGCAGGTAGGTATTTTGGGCTCCTCTCTACAAGGACATTGAGGGGCTGGAGAGTGTTCAGAGAAGGGAATGGAGCTGGGGAAGGGTCTGGAACATAAGTCCTATGAGGAGCAGCTGTGGGAGATGGGAAAGGGGCTTAGGTGGGAAGGCCCTCAGGTGGGGCCTTCTGGCTCTGCACAACTCCCTGACAGCAGGGGACAGCCAGGTGGGGATCAGGCTCTGCTTCCAGGGAACAGGGATAGGATGAGAGGAAACAACCTCAATCTGTACCAGGAGAGGTTCAGGTCGGATGATAAGAAAGGGTCATGAATTGGGACACACTGCCCAGGGCAGTGGTGGAGTCACCACCCCTGGAAGTGTTCCAAAGAGGAGCAGACATGGCACTTGGTGATGTGGTTCAGTGGGCACGGGGAGATTTAGCCAAAGGTTCGACTTGATCTTGGAGATCTTCTCCCACCGTAACGATTCTGTGTCACAAGCTAAACGAGCTAAAAGCAAACCTGAGGACTAAACTCTGCCTGCAACTTGGAGGCAGCAGAAGGGATACAAAGCAGCTGGGAGCCAACCTGAGAGCTTGAGGCCCCGCTCCCCGACCTGGGTGTCGTAGCCGTGGGCATCCTGAGGATGGCGTCGTGGATGCCGGCCAGCCTGGCCACCGCCTGCACCTGCTCCGCTGAGGCGCCCGTGTTGCCGTAGAGCAGGTTGTAGTAGATGGTGTTATGGAAGAGAACAGCATCCTGCATTTGGGGGAAGCACGGTGGGAGATAAGAAACTAGGAGCAACAGCTTCAGAACTGTCCCCCAGCCCATGGAAGAATCGGTACAGAACGGCTTGGATTTGTCTTTACGCAGCCTGAAGGTGAAAGTGTTTGGGGAAATTTCTTTTCCCAAAAAAGGGATTAATATATTTTGTGTCCTAAATATGTATGTCATGCATACTTTCACCACTTTGCTAACTCATTATGGCTGGCAATCAACTATGAAGCTAAATCACTTAAAGCTGGAGGCAGTTTCTCATGGGGAGGCTTAAACACATTTCAGAAATTGGATCTATATGATGATGCATATAAAAACATATTTCCTGGGGGGAACAAAGTCTAGTTCCTTTGAAAGTCACCATGCAACACCACTGCATTAGGACTGGCCTTCACTGAAGCAGTGCCAGATACTGAGAATTACTATTACAATAGACCAGAATTACTGTTACAATGGATTGTCTGGGGAGGAGGAAACATGGAATACCTGAGGCACAACTCCTATTGCCTTTCTCAGACTTTCCAAACTGACATCTTGGATGTTCTGTCCAGCAACATAAATATTTCCTTTCTGAGGTTCATAGAAACGAAATAATAACCTCACAATGGTGCTTTTCCTGGAATTGAAAAGAAGTGAAGTTAATGTTACATCCTGGTTTGCAATTTACAATCTCCAATCAGAACTGATGTACAAAAATAAAAAAAAAAAAGCGAAGACAAGCAGCACCACATTTAAGAAACTAAATTCTGCATTGATTGGCATATTTAGTCCATTTACCCACCCTGACCCACTACCTCCTACAATGGCCACTTTCTTTCCTGCAGGGACTTCAAAGGACAGCCCAGCAAGGACTTTCTGCCCCTCCAGGTATTCGAAATGCACATTGTCAAAGGCGATGGAAGCAGTCTGGGGGGAGATCTGCAGGGGTGGAGCCAGCTCTTTGTCCTAGGAAAAGAAGAGTTCCATTTTATCTGCTGCCAAGAAATTATCTCCAACACGCTCAGCAGTCCCTCTCCCACCTCAGAAAAAGGCAAACAGACACTCCAGCTCAGATATGTGGAAAATAATCATAATTTGCTGCACAAGTGACATTGGTTTGCTCCTCCTTTTCCCCAAAGGACGTAAAAATTCCTGCTGTAAACACTCTGCCTCAATAACTTCTTTTGCAATATATTCTGCATCATTAATTACCAATAAAAATTCAAGCACAAGGCATGAATACTAAATAAAAAAACTCAATACAAAACACCGCTTCCATGAAGCAATTTTTGCTTCTGTGCAAGAAAAAAAAAATTAACTGCTATTGCATTAACCACACTTAAAGAGAGGCAGAACAGCAACCTGACACAGAACAACTCTTTCATGAATAGAAATTAAACCTGGAAGATCAGAACACAGTGAAATGATGGCATTGCCACAAACAGCCCTGTTAAATGCTCAGCTACTTAAGAAAATAAGCTACTACTTACTTTAATTTGGTATCTACACTGAGAAGTGTAAACAAGGTATTCATATCGATCAGTGCCTGTCTGGTCTCTCTGTACACTGTTCCCAGGAAGTTCAGGGGCAGAGAAAGCTGGAACAGCAATCCATTCACCATTACCAGGTCTCCAACAGAAAGGCTGCCTAAGACAAAAGGAGTGGAGAGAATAAGGAGACTCAAAGGTTTTCCTTTCAGGATGCACCAAAGGAAAGAATCAAGTCAATCTAACCTAGTTTCTTTTATCCCATTTCTAAACCCAGATGTTTAAGCAAGAAACAAAACCCCAGAACCCATTCCTACATTTTATATAGGGGTGCTTGAAACGAATGGCAATGTTTGTGTGGATTTCACTTTTAACAAGATATAACAGCACTGGCAAATTAGGCAAGCAACACATACAACACCAGATTGTAAATCCACAGAGAGGCCTAAGGAAGTTAAAATGGGAGGAAATAATATATGGAAGCACAAATCAGGAAAGACAATCTTAAGTTCAATTACAGACAAATCCAAATGATAGAATTTGTCATGATCAAGAGAGAGCTTTCATGCTGTATATACCACAGAGCTGCTAAAACACACTGAGAACCTCTGGGCAGCTCAGTATCAAACAGGCTGATCAAGGGAAAACTCAAGATGTCACGGCAGCTAAAGGTAAGTGGCAGGTCAGTTCAGCTGAAACAGGCCCAGAAAAATGATTTAAAGCCATATTTCTACCATCCTGCTTCAAGCTATTCTAAATCTTCCTAAGAACAGCCATAAACTGCACCTACTGACTGATCTGTTCAGTGTAACCCTTCCCTGCCCTGGCATCTTTAAAAAGGGCAAAGCAGATGCAAGAAAGAGCACATGGTATAAAGGTCTGCCCTTCAAACACTTCTGGATGTTAACAGTCTTTAAAGCATCATTATTTTTACTCTAAAAGCACCTTGCTTTAGCAGAGCTTTAGCCCAATTCTGTATTTGAAGCTTGTACTGTGTCTTCCTAATCAAGCAGGCTTTACTTTATGTAGTAAATTAGACAAGTACAGAACAGATGGAAGCAATTCTTTTAATAATGTGCCCTTATTAATGTAAGGAAAGTGAATTATTGGTAACAAAACTACTGGAGACAAAGCACAGGGGTCTATACACACTGAGACTTGCCAACATTGGAAGGGAGAAGGGCAAAGAGAAAGGATCTTTGTAGAAGGTCCACAGAAATATTCTTATCTATAGAAGGACCTTTCAAAAAACTTCAAGCAAAAC
Source organism: Sitta carolinensis (assembly GCA_032173965.1). Lineage (NCBI taxonomy): Eukaryota > Metazoa > Chordata > Aves > Passeriformes > Sittidae > Sitta > Sitta carolinensis. Next base: position 17,501,290 of record CM063286.1, read on the forward strand.
TTCCTGAAGTGACATTTTCTTGGAATCTTTCTTTAACTGCAAAACTTTTATAATGTTTTAGATAAAATCATAATATGATTGAGAAAGTTACTGAGAGAGAGATATAATGGAATTAATAATACTTCAAGAAGCAGAAATATATATAGAAAACTTAAGCCAAAAAACTCTCAACCAGAACCTCTCGAGATGAACTATCACATCAACCTCAGTTAATTAAAACTAACACCTCTGTCATGGAAGAACTGAGGTGAAGGAGACTAATTTTAGGCTTAGAGACAGATGAGTTACCTGCAACAATGCCCTGGCTGGCGAGCACCATGATGGCTGTTAAACCCACACTAAAGATAGCACTCTGACCAAAGTTGAGGAGAGCTAAAGTAGAGGTAGTCTTCAGGGAGGCTTTCTCATAGGTCTTCAGGAACTCATCATACCGTTGGGCTTCGTATTTTTCATTATTGAAATACTACAATGTAAACAAAAATGGTGACTGTGCCAGTGACAAACATGCTGGACTGTTTAAGTGGCTGTAAAACCGAGCCTGGACACACAGAGTGCACTGACACACCCACAGCCCCTCTCCAACTGTTCTAACGACTGAAGGAAGGAATCACAGAACATCCTGAGCTGTAAGGGACCCACAAGGATCATCCAGACCAGCTCCTGCCCAGGCCACCCCAACAACCCCACCCCATCCCTGACAGTGTTGTCTAAACACAGCTGGAGCTCTGGCTGCCTCTGGGCCATGCCCATTCCCTGTGAGCCTGTCCAGCGCCCACCACCCTCTGGGGGAAGAACCTTGCCCCAATACCCAACCTAAACCTCCTCTTCAAGACTAAGTTTACTCTTTGCAGAAATTGATGGTCAAGGGGATTCAGCCATGAAAGAAACTTCTCACTCTTTATTAACAAAGAGATTTTCTCCAGCCGCCGTTAACAACCTTCCTGCTACTCTGCCAATGCCACGCACTACTCTTCAAATGAATAATGCTTAAAAATATGCTATTGCTCCAAATATGCAGCCCTTTAAAGATGAATCTTATGACTCACTTCCCTAAGGCTGACAGAAGCACGACAAAGAGCCTGGGAGTAAAGACTGGCCTTACCTTCACAGTCTCATAATTCAGCAGCGAGTCAATGGCAGCATTACCGGCGTCATTGTCAGCTTTGTTCATTTCTATCCGAAATTTAGTCCTGGGAAGGGAAGGTTTGATGCAGTCACAAGCTCAGGCTGGGCCAGCAGAGCCCCCTGAGGAATGTGAGGGCAGGACCTGTCTTACCTCCACTGTGTGATTCCTATTGTGAACGCTGCGTAGGCTCCCAGTGTCCCCAGAGTGACCAAAGCAAACTCGGCACCACATTTGTAATACTGCAAGGTTTCAAATCAAATGAAATTAAAAAAAGGAATCATCATCGTTTTTCAAAACTTTGCTGTTGTCTCTAGCTAAGAAATTAAGGTCCCTCCCAACAAAATTCCTGCTCTGAACAGCTTAAGGCTAAATAAAGGCTTAAACTCAAAAGGAAAGCAGCCAGAAGGATTTAGATGAAAAGATTGAAAGCAATAACCAAGAGCTAGTGCATATAATACTGCAAAGTTATTTTTCACATTATAAAACATAAATGCTGCTGATGCTTGTGCTGTTTTCACAAATAAGTATTCGTTTCCCTGCTTTTTCAGTGGATTTTGAAAGAAAGCTGAAGACTGTAGAAGAAGAAATAATGGCCTTGCAAAACAACTTAGGAAGCATTTTCTGTACTTCAGGGCACATCGGGAGAGAAAAGCCCTGAGGAGGGCTGGCTGACAGCCAGCCTGGTCTGAGCTTCCACTGGTTAGAAAATGTAACCCAACATCAACAGGCATCTCACTGTTCCATTCAAACTTAATCAAGTCCTTCCAAAAAGGCCAATAAAGAGAACAAGATTCTTGTTTTCAATTTAGTCTGAGATACATAATCAAGATTTAGATTTTTGCACCCAAATAATACCCAAAGAGCCTGACTTCAAAGACAAAGTGTGATTTGTTGTACAGAAGTTTAAATTTCAGGGTATTAAAGCTTAAAACCTGCCAGGAGAAGCCTATTTTCCAAAAGCTAATTTTCACTTTTAAGTTCTGGGTAAGTCCAGATCAGTATTTAGGAAACAGCCAAAAATCACTCCCTCCTCTATCCTGAGTACACAACATTTTTATTGTTTCCTCACTATTCACCTGGGTATATTTGACATTTGTGTGCAGTTTCCTTTTCTAATTTCATTTTTCCAACAATTCTGAAGAAAAGCATTAAAAACTGTCCCCATAAGTGCAACTGGCTAAAGAGACGCTTTAAATGTGAAAATAATTTAAAATAAGATTATTTAAAGCAACTATATTTGAAAACTATGGATTGCTCTCTTTTTACAGTAGTTGCTTTCACCTTGTAAATTCAATTATTATTACTAGTAGTAGTACTCAGCAGACTTTAACAAAAGCATAATTCCTAAATGAGACAATTCCAACGATGACTAATCCACACTTACCAGAATTCCACTGACCAGTGCCACTTCAAACATTGTGGGTCCCAGGTTGAACACCAAAGCACTGAGAACAAAGCTGATGCCCCTGGTGCCCCTGTCGATGGTTTTTGACAGTGCTCCTGTTTGCCTGCTTAGGTGGAAGGCCAGATCCAGGTTGTGGAGGTGCAGGAAAACATTCTTGGCAATCCTCCTGATTGAATTTTGAGCTACTTTCCCAAATACTGCATTTCTTGCTTCATTAAATAACGCTGCCCCAGCTCTTGAGATACCATCTAAAAAGGGATGAAAAAGTTTACAAAATGAAAATAATTATATTTTCAACTTCCCTTCATGCATGAAATTACACTAGACTCATTCTTTATATATTTCCAACAATTTTAGTTTAAAGGTAATTTATACTTAATTGGCCCAAGCTTTATGCAATTTTTCATTTATAAACCATTGTGAACATATTTAAATCAGTTTCTTTTGCAGCTGGTTATAAGAAAGAGCAGGATTTATAATCAAGAATAATTTCTATAAGCATTATTTCATTTTTTAATTGGAATACCAGAAGCAAGGTCAGATTTGGAACAGACATCAACACAAAGTAACTATGAAATTGTTACAACACTCTGAGGGCTGGAGCTCCTCTGCTCTGGGGGTTCTGGCAGAGCTGGGGAGCTCACCTGGAGAAGGGAAGGCTCCACAGAGACCCCAGCGCCCCTTCCAGGGCCTAAAGGGGCTCCAGAAGAGCTGGAGAGGGACTGGGGACAAGGGCTGGAGGGACAGGACACAGGAATGGCTCCCAGTGCCAGAGGGCAGGGCTGGATGGGATATTGGGCAGGAATTGCTCTCTGGCAGGGTGGGCAGCCCTGGCACAGGGTGCCCAGAGCAGCTGGGGCTGCCCCTGGATCCCTGGAAATACCCAAGGCCAGGCTGGACAGGGCTTGGAGCAGCCGGGGACGGTGGGAGGTGTCCCTGCCATGGATGGCCCTCAAGGTCCCTCCAGCCCAAACCTGGGCTCTGTGACTGCCAGCCAGCTGTGATGGCCAGCAGTGCCAGGGGCAGCAGGAGCTCTGCTGAGCCCCTCCCTCCCTGCAGCCCCTGAACTCCCAGCCCTGTTTGGAGGGCACTCACAGCCCACGAGGACAGCAGTTGCCACGGTGGCCACGGTGCTTGGCGCATCGCCGAGGTTGAGCACGTTGCCAGACACCTGGTTCAGGTTGTCCACTGCGTATTTAAACATGAAGGGCACCAATATATTCATGGCCTGAAAGCAGGAGCACACCAATTAGACCATCTGCATGAAAACATGTATGGAGCATGACTATTTCTTTCTGAAATTGCTCGACTGTTATATCTAGTCCTGAGTACTTAGTGCAGGTGAGCTGGCTCTTTATTTCCAGCACAATACTCTCTACAGTTAAATCCTTGCTGCTGGGAGTGCAGGATTACTTTGTCTCTCTCTCACTGTCTCCTTTTAAATATGGATTTCTATCCTCAAACTACACTGCAAAGGCCCTTGAAGTGAGCCTGAGCTCTCAGGACAGCAGGGCAAGCCCAGGAAATGAATCAAGCAGCAGCCACTGCATGGCACACACAGTGCTACTGAACTGTGCCATCATTTGGAGCTGTCTGCTCGTTGTGATGCTGACAGGAGTCAGGATGAAGAAGCTCTGTTACACAGGAAACCCCTCCCCTGCACTTTGCTAAAACTGGGCCACTGGCATGGACTAAACCAAAGCTCCAGGGAAGTCAAAGAATATAAACTAATCCCTCCTTTGTCTTTGTTAATACTCCTCTAAAACTTAAATAATGCTTCCTGTTTGCAACATCATCCCAAACATTGACTTGGTATCAGCATCAGCAGCACAAGAGTTTCTGTATGGTCTATAAGAGAGTACAAATTACTGTACAAATATGAGTTTTCAAACAAAACCACCTATCCCCCAGTGTGTCAACAGTGCTGGCCCCTCTAGGTGTGCAACCCCAAACAAATGGATATGTCAACACACCAACTTCAGCAGTTTTTATCTGCACAACTGTAGCATGAGAAAATATGGAAAATCTCACAGAAAACAGAAAATTCCTAAGTCTTGTTAATGCCCCATTGTTACACTGCTCACTTATTCCAACAAGAAAGGTAATTTACAGACATATTTAAAAAAATTAATAGAATTTCTTAATTCAAACTGCTCCTGACTGTTAAGATTTGAAAATAAGGCCATGACTTTTTTAGCAGTTGAACAAATATGTTATGACCTACAATCTTAAAACCACAGCAGATGTTAAAATACTTTACAGCAAGTTGACTTTGCTTAAAGCTGGGCTTTTTGTTTTAGGATTTGGAAAAAACTTGTGGATAGATGACAAATTATTTTACATGAGAAGAAACAAAAAACAGAAACCAGATTGATACAGATATTTCAGCTCTCTCCACCAAATGTTTTGGATACTCACTTAGATCTCAATTGTATTTAGGGACATCTGTCAGAGCTGAAAGCCCAGGGAAAAAAACTGTAAATTGACTGGATAAAACCAGATTTTGAGAGAAAAGAGTGATAAAGTCATTCTGAAGTTCAGCCCAAATTCAAGGGGTAGACAGACTTCCAGAAGGTCTAATGACTGTCCCAGGATCCAACATTGCCAGTTTTACAACTTATGGCAAATAGTTGAAGGTACAAACTTCACCAAACGGCGTAACTGGAGTTTTGAAAATATTTTTGTAAACTACAGATTTAAAGAAAAAAAACCATAAATTAATTTTTTGAATCTGTGCTGTTAATTTTTTTAGACAGTGTTTTAGGCTAAAGATTTAAATACAAATGAGGAAGGAAACAATTTTCTCTTCTTTCCCCCCTGTGCCCCCTATGAAATACATTATAAAAAACATCTCGAAATTCTCAACACAGCATAAATTAGATAATTCCTGAGAGGAAATACATAAGATCTGAGGGTACCTGGGTGAGGTAATGCTGGTTTGTTAGTGACTGAAAAAGGAAAGCAGCTGAAAGATCAGGTTCTACTTCAAACATTCCTCTGGAACTTGTCCAGAGCAGCCTGAGAGTCCTTCAGCCACAGCTTCCCTCCTAACAGATGGGAATTGTGGAAATCTCAATCCCCTCTCCCTTCCCCAGTATAACCAAACAACTCCACTTTGCTTTCAGAGAAACTGAAACTTGATCTTGGGGTGGCATTCTGTTCTTAATAAAGATGAATCTACTGTTATGTGTGTTCCAGTGACATCCAACATGACAAAGAGCAGGTTTTCCTGGGAGAGACCTCTCAGGAGAAAATAAGAATATTGTAATGCAGATGGTCTTCATTTGCTGCAGATTCTCACAAATCTCTCTGCAGGGATTTTATTCCTTACTAGGCTGTGCTACACTACAGGTAGTTTTGAAATAGAACTACAGATATATTTAAAGTCCATTTAAAGAAAAGAGATGTATTCTTTAAACTGCTGTGCTCCACTCACAATTAATTTAACTGGTAACAGCCTACAATTTTGCAGAAATGTCTTCTTTTGCATCAATATAATTCTTCCCAATAGAGTTTTAAATGAAATTTAAAGCCTGGTCTCAGGTTATAGTTGTTCTGACTCCTGGAGGGTAAAGCTTGAATAAGAACAAGGCAGCACACTATTGCATTTCATTAGCAATCAAGACAGTCTGCTTTCCAGTAATTTAAAAAGAAAAAAGTTAATCTTACAAAGTTTATAGCAAGAGATGAGAGGCCATTATTAGAAACAGGCCTTTCCTACTCAATTTGTTAAGTCAATGAGATCACGTTCATAGTAATGGAAACAAAATTTCATCCTTCTGCATAAATTCACAGTTCTCTCTTTGTATTTGCTGGCACAGAACAAAAAGCTTTAAGCACACCTTGGTAGACCATGAAAATCTACCATGAAAAACAATTGTCTTACACAATGTATCTGTACAGGCTTCCCTCCTCTGCCTAATGCCTGAAAGCTTGATAACAATTCCCATTAAAAAGACTCTTTTAATAAGAATTTGTACATTTTCTATTTCTGTTTGAATTAATAGCTTATCCTTGCTTGAATTTATTGGAAAGCAAATACAGCATCCCATGAAATTATCCCAACTCAATTGCCCACATTTAACAGCAGGTTGCCCTAGAATGAATCATGAGTAAATGAGTTTAAAGATTTTTTTAATGACTGCACTGTTTTAAGCTGACAGTGCAATATCATCTTTATTCCCCCATGGGACTAGACCACTTTTAAGGCAAACAGCCTTATCTTTCATTTTGCTCTTCCCAGCAGTTTTTGTTTAATAAAGATGATGAATTAATGAAAAGCTGAGCCCCAACAAGATAAAACTGGTCCACAGCGAATAAAAAATTTCGGTGAGAAACGCTGGCATGAAGATGACTGAATTTATCTCTGGACCAATATAAACATAAACATCCAACAGCTCCGTTTGTGGAGATACACCCAGAAATCTCCATCCCTTTTGGAGGCAAGACTGCTAAAGCTCCAAAATGTGCTCCAGTGAGGGAAGAAGCACCTGGCTTCGTGGCTTCTTCAAATTTAATGATGACCTGAACTACGCTTTTTCCAACAGGAAAAAAACCCAAACCAATTTTAAATACTTTTCACTTGAAACTCCTTGAAAAGCTAACAATTTCTAAAGGTTCATTGCAATTATCTAACTCCATCTGAGCCCCCAGAAAGAGCTCAAACACCAAGATCACAGGAACATGCTTCACTGATCAGATAGATATCGCTATCTTCGCATGCAGGCAGAATTTGCAATTCAACCCTTGTGTCCTGCCTCCTCAGCCAACCATTCCTGTTCTGAAACTTACTGAATTAGCAGTCAGTAGAAATGCAGAGAGTCTGAAAGAATTCTCTGGCTCATGAATAACACATGCCTGGTCTGTGACCAGGAGGCCAAAACCTATTGCAGGCTGACAGAGGTGACAAGTGATTTTGTCATATTCATGTGTTTAATCCAGCTCCTCAGAAGTCTGAGCACTTTTTTCCTTGTGCCACGGAAGAAAAAGGGAAGAAACAGAGAAGTAAGGAAGCATTTGCTATACATTCACCAGTAAAGAAGCAAAAAAAAGAGGGGAGAACACAGAAAGAGAAAATCCAGATATGCAGAACCTGAGCAGGCTGAGCTGTGTGTCTGAAAACACAGATAATGCCCTGTGTACTCCTCTCACCTGCCTTCCTCTTGTATCCTTCAGATCATGTACACACGCCTAGATAGGCCATAAATATTTAAGGTAAAAATTTAAAGTGTGTCATAATAATACAACAAATCTTGCAAGGAAGAAAAGACCTCCCTAGCCCTGGAGCAGACTCCATCCTGTCATAAAAAGCCAAACTAACAGCTCGCTTTGAAGGCTCACAATACCACTGGCAGTTATGTGGAGACAAAAAGGAACCAAAAATCACAATAATTTGTTCAATGACAGGCAACTGGGCCCCACAAAAGGAGTCAAGACAGATTGTAACTCCAGGCTCTTCAGTAGCTGCACACAAACTGGCTTTTGTTTTGAAAGTGAATTTTACTGAAGTGGAAGATTTACAGAGACAAATTATTTCTCAAGGAGCAGGCCAAGGAGAAATGAACTCCAGCTGTTTTGTGGGTATGTAACCAAATTAAACTGGGGGTGTATTCCTTTCCTTTTTCCCCCATGGCTGAGAATTTCATAACCTACCTGTCCTCTGTGATTCCTTGGAGTTTTCAGAATAAAACTGAAGCCACCTCAGTATTTTCACTGGAAACCTAACACTGTAAATTCAGAGGTATAAAACCTGAAAATCTTTTGTCAAACTCAGAAGGCTTACTGAAGTGTTTCTTTTGGGGGAAGGTGACTTGCAGCAGCCATCATAACCATACAGTTCTCAATGCAAACCCCCTCAGAACGAGGAGCCTTTAGACAAAATCCACAATAAAGATGCAAATCCTTCAGACACAGAATTCACTTTGTTCCATAGTGAACAAAAAAAATCAGGCCAGGACTGCAGTGAGAAGAAAAACATGCTGGTGTTCCTGTGCTGACACAATTATATAGCAGAAAAACTTTAACAAACAGCTTGTGTGGTCTGTGGAGTGCATTGTAATTAACCTCCCAAGCAACCGGAACAAAGGGCTCCCAAATGGGATAATGAGGAAACCACACACAATTACACATGGTCCCGGAAAGATACAGGTAAACTACTTTGTACTGCATTTTCTCCAAGACAAAGTGACCTTCTGTGTGCTCTGGAAGGGCAGCAGATGTTCAGGGCTCAAAGATGTGACAGACTCACTACAGCTCTGGAATAAACTATTGCACATCACTTGTGTTACACTGACACACCCACTTAGTATGTGTGAAGTATGAAACAATTCAAGAAAAGTTCTTCCCACAAAGGGAGAGTGATCACAGCTCTTAAAATGAGGGGTAACCCCTTAATTTGCAGTTATCCAACACAGCTCTGTAATGACAGAACAAAACAAAGAACAGCAGCAGAGGACAGATAGAAGACATCCATGAAATTTTTCACCCCTGCCAGTTATAATATATATTTTCCATAGAGAGCTTGCCATGTGGTTACTCAATGAAATCATTGTTTGCCCAAACAAACATTCTCACAAAACACTTCTGCTTTAATAATTATCTCCTAAAACCTGGGCAAAGCTCACCAGGTTTTCTGCTTCCCTTCTGAGAGTCTGCTCTGGACATCAGGGCTTCTGGGCTGCCTTGTACAAATGTGAAGTGGGAAACTTAAGAGACCACTTAAGAGAGGCAAACATCCAGTTACTGCCCCAAAGAGCAGTTTGATGATTTTCTGATGGGGGAAACATCTCTCTCTCCCAGTAGAAATATAATAGCTCTTTTCTACACCAAATACAGAGCTATTTGCAAGAGTCAAGGCATCCTGGTCATCATTTTTGTTTTCTTAAGACCCCAGAAAGCTGTTTGAAACATTAATAAGACTTCTTAAAGGCAAGGTACAATGCTGCCACATGCAGGATTAGAGGCTGGATTCACATTCTCAATCATATTCATATAACACTACAAATTAGGGAATAGGGAGGTGGGGAGAAGAAAAAATATTTCAATATTTTAAAAATTGCCTTTAGATTATTATTAACATTACTAATAAGTCTTTAAAAACGAAGTGAGTTGCAATAATTTTCATATGCACCTGGTAGATCTACATCACAAAACCTCAAGGCATCAGCATTTTGAGCAGAGTTCCCCCCAGAGTTTTAGAATGCAATGGAAAGCATTGCTGTGTGCTTTGCCCAGGCACACAAAAAGGGGGAAGCTCACTTGCACAGTCCAGCCACATTCTGCATGTCATCACCTGCATTATCAGCAACATCCTGAACTGCAGCACAACCCAAATATCTGCTGGAGACAGTACCCACAAGTACCTGAGAGATAAAACCCCCTTGAGAAAGCGCTGTAGACCAGCAATTCCTCTTCAGCTCACAGAAGTGAGCACATTTCTCTCCCAAGCACTCCTCTTTTAACACCTACAGAGCTGGAATTTGTCTCTTCTCTCTTTTCATAACATGGCAATGGTGCTGAGTGCTAATATTAGCTTTATGTTTGCTTAAAATTGCTGTACTTAAAAGCAACCCAGCTAAGCTGTATGTCTCAATGGAATTCACAAAACTCCTCCCAGTATTTTGCAATCAAATATTCTTTTCATTTAAAGCAAAAGGAACATAACATTTGCTCTTCTGAACTACTTCTACAAGGTTTGCATATAATTTGAATTACATCCCCTTTTAATCTGCAGAACACTTTTGCATGCCAAATTCTTTGAAAGAACAAATAAACACCAAAGTTGTTGCAGGTAAGAACAGAGAAGATCCTTTCACATAAAATAACAGCAATCCTCAATTTCATAATCAAAGACTACATGAAAAACCATTTGGATGAAAGGAGGATTTTTTATTTATTTAACAATAAATAAAAGCTTCTCTCATATTATGACACCAGAGGAGTCCCCCAAACAATTAATTCCTATTATCTCATAGAGAAGTATCAACAGACTGGAGCTCAAATCCCCTTTCCTGCCTCCTTAGCAAGACCTGTGAATAGGCCCCACCAAACCGATCAAGTTCAGAGTTGAGAATGGGCACAGAGCCTTAAAGAAATCCTGTCTGACAGCACCACACAAGAAGAGAAAAACAGCCTTGAACTCCCATTTCCTGTAATTTCCGAGGTAAGTAATTAACCAGCAATGGAAAATCCTGGGCTAAACAAATGGGATCAAGGGAAACAAAAATTCTGGTTGTCATCACCACCTCCCTAAACATGCACATGGGTATTACCTGCAGGTACACCCTGTTCCAAAATCCAAGCTATTACTTCTCACATACGCTCCTGTGAAAACCCAGACATCTTAAGAACACAAAAGCCCTTAAATACCAGCAAATTCTTCCTTGTACGATGAACAGCACCTGTGAGAGTACAACCAGCACCTGTTCTTACCTTGGCACTTGCCAGAAAGCCCAGGGAAATGGCAACCCTGGCCCTCAGGTCTGGCCTGTCTCTGGGCCACACATAGGACAGCATCGCCCGGAGGATCTTCTTGGCATCGATCTCCTTCAGCTGGGGAAAGGACAAACAGAGGCACTGCCTTACAAAGAGACCTTGGGAAGGAGAGGAACTATAAATAAGAATGAATTTTATACATTGGGATCACTTCTGTATTGTATTTGATAGGACACAGACACTTGACAATAGCTGAGACTAGGGCTGCCTACGAGCATCTCAAGCTGGAAGTTTTTAGGTTTATATCCATTGATGCCTTTTGGAGGCTGAGCTGGAGCAAAGCCCAGGCAGAGCACAAGGGTAATGCAGGGATTTATTCAAAGGCCTCCCTGGGCACACCTGGGCAGCACAAGAGCCCAGCTGGGCCACAGCCAAGATGGACCCAAAATGGGCACAGAATGGACAAGTGATCAAGAGGTCCCACACTTCTATTAGTTCTGCTCCAGCAGCACATTGGAGTTCATTGTCCAATTACAGCTTCAGGCTATGAAGCTCCATCCTCCTTGGTTCTTCTCCTCACTTCACCATTGTTTTTGTTCTTGGCCCTGAAAGCTGTCCTTGGTATCAAACTAGAGAAGGAATTGTTTTGTCTATTTTGACAAGAGAGCTCAGTAGCACTTAATATGAACCCTAAAACTACCCACAAAACCAGCACAGAATCTAAAAAATATAAAAGCTTACAACCTAAGGCATCACCATGACATGCTGTTAAAATGTTCCATGCTCTCCAGAGTGCAAGGCTGGCCTGGCTGCAACTCAAATATAGAAAGCCACAATTCCCCATCTTGAAATACTTCACAGAACAAACTGACCCTTCTTTTCTGTCTTCTCAAGCTTGCTGTACAAAATTCAAGGGCTTGCTACTTATGTTTTGGAAGATGATTTAAAATAGCTTAGAAACAACAGGGGAGAAATGCAAAAAAAAAAATTAACAAATTAACAAAAAAAATAAGAAAACAAGGAAGCCTGAAAGGTCCACAATAAACCTAAATAGTTTGGAGAACATTCCCTGACACTGGATAATCAGGCTTCACAAGGCAGAAGCTGTATATGGCCACGTGCCAGCTTAACTGAGTCTATCAATTTTAACTGAATTCTTAAAATATGTTCTCCCCCAAACCTCAAATTTTTCTCTAAGAGCACAATCCATTTAACAAGCCCAATCCATTTAACAAAAAACATTAATTTTTCTGTGTGGGTTTAATTTAAGTTTTGCTTTGGGATTATTTTTCTGTTTTTGGGTTTGGTTGCTGTACTTTTTTACAGCAATGTATATTATTTTTCAGGTGGACAGATGTCTATCACTGACACTTCTGATTATCCCTCTGAACTCCCAAGCTAAATTATCTGCAACCTAAAAGCCATATTTCCTAAGTGAGAACAAGAGGATGTGCAGCAACACAGAGCATAAATATCAACAACTCATTCCTCTGTGTTGGCTCCACTGGGGTGAAGTTGAAAGACTGAGGGTTATCTAAGATAGAAGCCAGCAAGGGCAGCTAATCTCTCCATTTCAGACAATATTTTGTAGTGGGGAGAAGGGAGGGACACAAAAAGTTAGTGCACACCTTTCAAATATGACTCATATGACAGAAGTCGGTAGTAAGTGGGAATATTATAATAAATCTTACTGTTGGGGATAAACCAAATCAGAAAAGAAATTCTGTTAAGGTCTGGGGTGAATAAGCAAGAAAGGAAAGGTCTGTTAAAAGGTAAAATTGCTGAGGCAACCAGGGAAGCCAATCCTATAAAGGTAAGCTTTTAAAAGCACCAGGAAATTCATTTCGGTTTTTCTAGTCACAGCTTCAAGCAAAACCAAGGCATTTTGTCACCAACTGCAAAGTATTGGAACATTACACAGGATAAGCACGTTTCAAACTACGTTTAATAAATGGATATATGGAAGATTTGTCAGTGGAGAGAGGATGCAGAAGTGCCTCTGTTGTGTCCTATCCACTTAAAAGATGGAGATATCTGCTGCAGCACATACATGAATCTTTCCATTTGAGCCAAGGATATGCATAAAAAGCAGTTCAAACACGTGGAAAATATCTTTGATCACCACTTACAGGTTAAAAGGAAGTTAAAAAAAATTGGTACCACGCTAACACAAAAGATACAAAAGTGCAATCAGAGCAGTTCTAATTATATGTTGCTATTGGCTAGAAAGGGTTTGCACAGAAAAGCTATTAAAAGGAACAAAGTATATTGGCTGCAAACAAGGAATCCATTTCCTTTTCTCATGGCTCTGAACGGTGACAGAAGTAAATCCATTTAGTAAAAAGTCAGGAGGCAGCCACTCATTTGCCAAAGGCCTTGCAAAGGAACAAGAAGAAATATCAAAGGATGCAAAATGCACACACATTACATCAAAGTTTACCATGAAATAAATGTTACTGTTGTACAGAAACATGACTTAAAAAATTGTTTAAATATGCAAGTGGCAACATTAAGAATTAAAATGAGCAATCTGTTCAATGGACTCAGGCCCTTTTTTGATTCTCTGAGGTACATAAAAAGGTTAAGAGACGAATTTATTTCACCTCCTTTTAAAAGGCAGTAATGTCTTACATTTTCTTTCAAAGTCTATTTCAACAGAAATGCAAGGAATGGAAGGAAAAATATTATAAACCTAATACAGCAGGGAGGAAAGAAAGAAAGCCTTTTCCTCTTTTTCAATGCAGCATGTTTTTAAAACACCCTATGCAATACTGAAGATTATTTGCAAAAGAATGACCACTGACCAACTTCCTGTCCCTTCTACCCATCCCATCCAGTACTGGATCTTTTAAAATACCTCAAGAGGGAAAAAAAAAAAAAAGAAAGCCATAATTCCTCTTCCCAATCTCCATGGTTATTGAGCACTGCAAGGTATTTACTGAGCTGACCCTGTCACTTGGTGGATAAAGCCTGTGCCAGGATGATGAGCTGTCAGAAGTGGGATGCAAGAAAGTGGTAGTTTGACTTGAATTTAAGCTGTCACTGCTGATGAAGACAGAAAGACAGAGTTCTGGCTCCCTGTGTGCTCCCTCAGGGAGCTCTATCATCCCTTTTATTGTACCAGCACAAGTTTTTTCCCCCTGCACAAGGTTATTCTCCCAACCACCACCAAAAAAAAACCCCAAAGCTGGAAAAGATCTGTTCTGATCTCAGCACTCAGCACAGCAGCCACCACTGCTGTAAGTAAAAGTTATTTTGGAATTTAAAAAAGTGTAAGTTTCTCTAGTAGTTACATGTAAGATGAAGGTAATGTGCCCTTCACTCTGGGCTCATCCTTAGGATTCAGTTGTGTACCTGCAGAAGCTGCTATAAAAGGGGCAATTTAAAATGTCACTCCCAAAGGCAGAATGAACAGCCTGTTTGTCAGGAAAAATCTAACTAGGGAAAGGTATAACAGAGCTGACAGGTGTCTCACCTGCAGTTCTCCTAAAAGTATAATCCTAGGGGGGGAAACGTGGTAAATGGGGTGCCAGTATTTTTACACACTGAATACAAGTCATGGATACATGAGGTACAGGAACTACACTTGGAGCAGCAGAATATTTCCTTCTCTTCAGTTTTGCTGAGAAATTTCTGGCAAACTCAATGTTACCCTGTTTTTTCCACTCTTCACACATTTCACCTCTTCCACAGCTGCTTTCTCCTGGACAGCAGGTATTTGTTTAGTTAGACAACAGCCTTAACTGACCATGTCCTGTATTAACCATGTTACAGCTGCATTTATTGCAATAAAGACGATAAGGGATTGATTTATACAGGAATAGCTGCAAGTAGTAGCTGAAGGGAGAATGCCAATGGAATTGTACACTGCCAGCAAATTAGAAAAATATCATCTGGCACCAATATTTTTGGATAACATACTGCTAGTGAGTTTTAGCATTAAAACACATCCAACATCCCTTAAGGCTACTTGTGTTGTGGTAAACAGAACCTTCCATTTCCTTTCTGACCAGAGAAAACCCTGGAATTTAAATATGTGAAACAGAGAAGGAGAATCAGTTAGGTTTGAAGTCTCTTTTGCCCAGGAAATCTCTGAAAAGAGCTTAAAACTGTTGCAAAGAAGGTCTTAAAATGAGTCTGAAGTTAATGTTATGTGCAGGGCCACTGGTACCACTGACTGGAGATGGCCAATTATTTTGTTTCCCCCTGTGCCTCATGCAGAAAAGATCACAGATATTTTACTAAAACAAGCTGGCTCCACCTCAGGTTATGACATTCCCTCTCTCTATAAAACATACACCTCTCCTGACTTCTGCCTGTAGCACAAACAGGTCTGGAATCAATGAAGGGACAACTCTCAGATGAAAACTTGAACTCTTCAATTTCTTTACAACTGAGGCTGTAGGAGAGACATCTTCAGAACAGTTAAGCTGGCAGAGCTGCCCTGAAAGACCTGGATTCTAAAACTGAAAATTAGTTTGTCATCAATGTGGTCTTCACTAATTTTAGGGAAGATTCCACCCAAGCTTGAACAAGTTAAAACCATTCACACAAAATGATTCTGCACACACACAAAACATCAGAAATACGTGTGCCCAGGAAATGAGGAGATGGAAGTTCTGCAAACTCCAGAGCTTTGATTTGGCAATTTTAATCACACAGTTGATACTGTCCTGTTTTAACCAGAAGTTTGCCTCATCTTCTGATTGTAATCATTCAGTCTAATAAAAGATCCTGCTTCTCCTCATATACCATCATCATTACTTTAATGTGTTTCCTGAATAGAAATACAGTCAAAATAACCAGATGTATTACCATTCATTCCAAGTAAAAATACACACCATTAAATTGCTTCTCTCCCCTCCCATTTCAAGGGTGATTTTACCAACTGATGCAATTCCCCATGAGCTGATTTCTGCTACCCTGTCTGCCAAGTCACAGGGAAATATCAGTCACAAACAAGATCAACAAACCAGTGCATGACAAGATGACAGATTTTCCATCAAAAGAATGTAATCTAGGCCAATTTCAAGCAAGGGTGTAACAGGAAAATGGTATTTTTATTAAAATAAATAAAGCCCTTCAACACCATTACCACAAACATTTGGTGATTTAAGAGCTAGCAAGTCCACACTGGCAATTTAACAGTATCTACTACAATATTTATATAGCTACCAAGAGAATTTTGGACAAATTGTAGCTTGAGGTCTTCAGTTTTTAGGTTTAGGGTTTTTTTGGGAAACTGATAACATGTTTTATTTAAAAAGCAGCAATAATTGAACAAATTTTACCCCTTCCTTTGGATCTGTGTGAAGCCCTCCACCAGCATGGCCATGCCAACACATCCTCTTCTCTATCAGTTGCCACCTGGGCAGGATCTGTGGGAAAATGAAAAGTCAGTTTGCAAGAACCTCAAGAAACAAGCCCATAAAAGCCAGCAGAAAGAGCTACTGGCCTGTTTTGCCTCCCTCATTGTCAAACAGTTTTAATAAAAGATCTCACCTCCCTCCAAAAACCTTGCCTTGCTTAAGAAAACAACAATAAAAAAGTGATATAATAATCCCAGCAGCAAAGAGAGTGTTCCAAGCAGCCAGGAGGGAAAGATAACAGATCCTTAAACACTGAAAATGAACTGAAGAACACAGGAAAAACACTTGAGGTTCTGAAGGATAACCACACTCAGGCACATCACTATGTAAAGTGAACACATTGAAGCAGTTACACTCTTTCCATTTATGGAAGAGTAACTTTACTTGAGGGCAAAATAAATAGATAAATCTGTTTCACACTTGTCTTTCCTAGTGTGGAATGGGCACAAGTTACCCCACTCCTGCTGCAATCCATGTACAGGGACAGTATGGAAAAGAACCTGCTGGTTTAAAACAAATGCTCACTTCTCTTAGCAAGCAGCCAAGATTCCCTGGAGAAAATTTCTGAATTTGTTTTTGCATGTAGATGTACTAAAAAATAACAACTCACTACCACCAGGCATTTTTCCAAGTTCAAAGTGCCTGCCATGAACAATGGACCTGTTAAAGCTTTTCAGAAAAGAATCTGCTTTTTGTTTAATAGACTTGCTACATGTTGACAATTTCCAGGTTCAAGTTATGTAAAAGCTTCTTAGCAATCTTATTTTATGTATGTTGGTTGATAGCAGACCCCAGGGTTTCCCAAATCAAAATGTCACTTTTCACACTTTAAAGAAAAACATTATAAAAACCCCAAGCTAAGTAGATTTCATGCTTTGAAATCACAATGACCCTCAAAAGATTTTAGCTACTTAAGTCACTTATGAGTGGTTATTATTTTATAATTAAAAACAAAAAAGAAAAGCAAGACAAATACATTTCTCAGCTTCATTCAAACAAGTGTGTTACTCAGAAATGTGTCATAATTCTTCCATTAGCAAGAAAAATTGCATCTTCCCTGTATTTGCATTGGTTCTGAGGCAAGCAGACCTCACAGGATAAGAGCCTGACATCCTGGCACTCAACTATAAAAATATTCTACAATTTAGCAGAATTTTGAAGGAATAAAGCCCAACATATTGAAGGAAACTCAATTTCCTACCTGGGTATTTTCTGTGCTTAATAAACGAATCTAAATATCCCCACACAAAACCTACACTTCTAAGAACTCTTTTTGAAGTTACTGTGTTATTAGTTTGTAGACATTCAAAAAGACTTCTAGGGGCAGAAATGAAAGTTGCCATTAAACTTCAGAACTGTAAATAGCAAAATTAAAAAAAAAAATAAAAGTAACAGCAGTCTACACTGGAAAATGTTCCAAGAGCTTAAGTTTCTCATCACCTACAAGTTGGAAAAACAACAATTTATACCCACCTCTGAATGCTCCAATAATGGCCTTGAATAATTCCCTCCCAGACCGTGCCATGAGCTCTGCCTGCAGATTGGTGGAATCTACAGAATAAAACAGGAGGGAAAAGGAAAAAAAAAAAAAAAAAAAAAAAAAGGAGAGAGAAATGAAAACAGAGTCATGCAGAACATGCACTTCACATTCTGAGAATCTTCATCTAGTTTATGTAAACAAGCATAACATGAAAAGAAGGCAGATGGCTTTGTTTTTTAACAACTGACCACAGAAAAAGAAAATTGGTGGGGAGCAGCTGTAAAATAAATTACATTCACACATCAGAAATGCTCAGTGACAATGAACTGAATTTCCCTTCCCCGAATCCCCACTCTCATCAGACTCTGTTTCTTCTGTACAACAAAAGCCTAGTTTTCCCCTTCCTCTCATTTTCATTTTCTCCCAGGTTGTCTTGTGAACTCTTTCAAATAGTCTTTTGTCCTGTTTTTCATTAACAAATGTTATTTTTATGCTTATAGGTTCTGCCATTCCCAGTTCCTCTTAGCTCAGCTCATGCCATGCCTGTCTCCAGAAGGCAAATCAAAGCTACAGCTTTTGCCTGGGAAGCACTGGGACTATGAGAAAGTGGAACAGGGCTGGCAACAAGTTTCAGGTTATCAGGACACAATCTATGCAATATTCACAGATCCCTCACTGCACCTTAACCTGTAATACACCAACTGTACCACGCTGTACATGTTACCTTGCAAAGCAATCCACGTTTCTATGTTTTAAAGGACCAAAATAGTTTTAAGGGAGCACTTCTTTTCCTCAGAGGGACTGGCTGGCAGTGCTTCCCCATGGCAAACCCTGCTGGTGCCACCTCAGCTCTGACACTCACTATTCAATCTTTCACTGCTCTGTACAGTATTAACCATGCACCTCCTTCCATATAACAATCACACCAAAGGCCAAAGAGCTGCTCACCAGCCCGTGGCAAAGCACAAACAGCAAAAAAAAAAAGGAAAAAAAACCCCTTGATCATAAAAAAGGGTAATTTTAACCTTGACAAACAGCAGCACCATCATATAGTTTATACCTTGCCTTAAACATCCTTTTCTTCCTAAGACACGTATCTCAAGTAATAATTTCATGAGTCATTTCAAAGAATATTAAAACCATTTCTCCACAAGTCATCACATGGACCTGCTATTCCAAACATTTCTATTATATGACATTATATACAGAGAAAGAGTGAACATCATAATTATACATTTTGCATTTATTAGAGCTAACTGGCCTGGGTGAACAATCCTCATACTTCCAAGATCTGGGTTAAACAAAGGAGTTGCATTTCTAAAGCACTTCCTTGTAGATGCACTCATAACTCAACAGCTTTGTGTCAGCACAAAGGATTCCATCTAAAGCACAGGAATTATGACAGTGTCCTAAACAGAAAATACAATGGAAAGATTATGATGCTTCAGCAGTGTTGGAAAGTAGCTAATTACAGTTTTCTAGAGCATACCCAGAGGACACCATAAAAATGTTTTACTAAAATCATCTCTTTTGACCTCAAAGTTCTCAGAGTTCACTTCTGACTGAAATATGAAGCAAAAAACATCACAGAAACAACTTCTACTGAAACACCAGCAGATTTGGTCTCAATTACTGCATTAGATAAATAGCCTGATTTCTTAACTAGGAAGCTATGAATTGTCATGGGGTTAAGACAGCAAAAACATTAAGGGTTTTGCACAAGATACACAGAAAAATCTGTTCTTATTTTCAGTCTTGCGCCTGGAAGACTGGAGGTTTCAATCTGCTCTCAAGCTCCTGCTAAAAACCAAATCCGAGCAAAGAAACAAAGAGTTAAACAAGGTGAACAATTTCCTTTGCTGGTAATTCCTCTGACCATCACAGTACTGACAGCAAAACTGCCCAAATGAGAGGGGCTGAAGCTTTCCCTGCCACTCTCCACTCACCCTGCAGGAAGACTCAGGACTCCACTTTCCCTCACTAGGGCTCCCAAGAGCTTTAAGGCTACAAAGAAAAGCCATACTTGAATCTAATCACAACACAAAAAAAAAAAAAAAAAAGAGCAGGTTATTGCTTTAAAGAACCAGGAGCAAGTCCTGCTTATTTCAGAATTTAAGAAATAATGCAGGGAACTCAAATTCTGGCATTTCCCAACTCCTGAACACTTGACTCTGCACCATTATGTTCTTTTAATGTATTTTTGGATATGATTCTATAAACTCTAAAGGATGAAACAGATGTCTAGTACTGATTGCACATAAAAGTCATGTTGTTAAAGTGTCATGACTGTGGGTAGTAGTTTAAATACTACAAATGCAAACAAACAACAGGGATTAAACACAGTTGAGCAAGGTCAAACCCACACTTAGAAGCTTCTCTCTGGAATACGATACGTTGTGTTCCAGACATGCTGCACTCATCTCACGGGGATTTTTTTTAAACTAACTGTAACAGAAAAGATAACTGAAGGTGGGATTCAAGAAAAGATAACTGAAGGTGGGATTCAAGAAAAGATAACTGAGGGTGGGATTCAAGAAAAGATAACTGAGGGTGGGATTCAAGAAAAGATAACTGAGGGTGGGATTGAAGTTCCTCTGCAGCATTTAAGTCCCACAGTTAATCCTGCTGAGTTTACAAGGCAAGAAAAGAAATGATAAATAGGAAAGAGTGGAGGCAAATGAGAGAAAAAGGTGAAAATATTGTGGTACAAAGACAGGCTAAACTGTCACCAGTATGAACAATATAAACTTAACAGGAGCTACATTTACCAGTGGCCAATGTGCAGTTGCTCAGGACACTTGGATGGATGTGCAGAGAGCAAAGGAAGGGCCCTTAAGGCTCATCCAGGGTCACCCTCTGCCAGGGGCAGGGCCACCTTCCACCACTCCAGGCTGCTCCCAAGCCTGGCCTGGGACACTGCCAGGGATAGAGCAGCCTTCCTCACTGCGATTGTAGATATCCATTTTTACAGGCAGACATCTGGGATTGCTGCTCTGCTCAGCAGCAACCCCTCCTGCCTAAGGGGAGTTTGAAAATTCAGGGCATTTCCAAGAGCCCCTTCCAAGGCAGGAAGGATTGCTCACTGCCAGAGGGTCCAACTGCACCTTCAGAGCCCCCAGAAGAGAATTCAGCACTGCTCACAAACACAGGAAATGCCTGACAATAAACATCAGTGCCATTTTACACAACACACCAAGCTTCAGGTGAAAATAAATAAATAAATAAAAACCCAAGGTAAAATGTAAATAAATGGAACAAAAATACCTGAAACTTCTCTCGCAACCCCTTCCAGAGCAAGGGCTATTTTTAAGTTATGCAGAAGAACAAGCTGCTTATCACTGGCAGCTGGAAGGGCAAGATAATGGAAGGGAAAAGTCTCTGTTTTGTACCGTTACAGTTACAATAATTTACACAGCCCTGCTTTCAACAACTGCCAAAGTTCTCCCCAGAAGAAACTCCTCAGCGTTTTTCTTTGCTTATAAAGATTCCTAGCAAAAATAATTATCCTTAGTTAAGGGCTGTTCAATCCATCCAGTCAAAAGCTGTTTTCTTTCCATTTAGCTAATTTAACTGATTTTTAGATTAATTTAATTTCCATATTGACACTGAATAGAATTTGCCATTGGTTTTATTTTAGATACAGGCAAACTTCTTAAAAAAGAAACCAAAAAACCACACCAAAAAAAAACCCCAACAGAACAAACCCACAAGTTTCCTAGGAAAAAAAAAGCCAACAGCAACTGGCAATTGTTCAGTTACTCATAGAAGTTTATCAAGCCAATATGCCAGCTCTCTGTTCAGCAGATCTCCTAAATTCCAAACACAAGTTCTGACATGATGAACCCCCGCCTGCTCCAACCGCAGGAGGGTGAACTGAAGGAGCTGTGGTTATGGAAATACAAACTGGTCTCAATATCAAAAAATGAGGCCTGATCCCAGTTCCACAATATTTATGAAACCTGTTTTTCCCCTGCATAAATTCAGCTTTTTTCCTCTCCAGGAAACAAGTCTTACATGCCTTAGTATTCAGAAAAGCAAGACTCTAATCGACTTGACTGAAAAATATAAGTGTGAGGGGAAAAAACCATTTGAATCTGTAATGCAACAGCACCCAAATAACTCTACTGTATTTGATTCTCATGGTACTAAGTGCCATAGAAAATACATATATTGCATTACAATACAATTAGGCTTACAATTAATTGTAAGTTTAAAAAAAATTACTATGGACATGAAACTATGTAGACCAAGTAGCACATGACTGCAAAGCAGAATAGAAGGATGAGAGCCAAGTCTTCGAAATTAACTTTTTCAAATAGAACAGCTACAACTTTGCTCTTACAGTCATTTTACCAGAGTTGGAAATGGGAAAAATCCCATTTTTCCTCAGGAGTTCAGCTATGGCTGTACTGTTCACCAGCCTGAGCTGTAACAGGCACAGCTCTTGACAGCCCCAGTTCTGCTGCCACCAAGCTCTGCTGTTTGTGTAATTAAATCAATTAACAGAGAACTGGGGCTGTAGAGCTCCCTCCCAGGTGGGGCTTTAGCCCAGCAGTGAGGAGCTCTGGTGGAACTGTGCCACAGCAGGTGTGCCCTCTGGAACAGCCTTACTGTCAGGAAAACACATCTGCCTCTGTCAGCAAATCTAACCTCTAAAAACCAGGCCACAACATTTTGAAGGGTTTTACAACCAAAAAAGTCCAGAACACTTAAGTTTGAGCCTCCTGTTAGAATTTTTGTTTAATAAAATATAGGCTCGTGCATTTCATGAACTCTGATTTTCAGCAAAGAGAGCTTGATGCAAAAGTGAAAATTCATTACCAGTCCATTAAAAAAATGCACTCATTGACCGCTTTGTAACACAAAAATGCCTAGAAACTAAAAAGCCAAAGAGATGAACACACACATATATATATATATATATCCCACAGGTGTAGTATTAGCTTTCTAGTTCAGCAAATCCACATTTAATGACACGTGGCAATTAAAACTGATCAGCAGGGACTGGCATTCCTCACATGAAAATAAAGCCATTCAAAAGGAAAGCAGGCATATAATTAATACTTCTATTCATCACCATGATAACATTGCTGTTTGTTCCCTAACAGCTGAAATACGTCTCCAGGAACACCAGACAATACTGAGTATTCAGGTATATTTTAATGTATGCAAATACACGGGGAAAATATTTGATCTGCATTGACTTTAGCTCTCAGCCTCTTGCACAAGTTTCAAAATTAAAACCTCCAAAAATTACCCTTTCAGTCAATCCTGCTCATCTCATCTAGTAACATGAAGTTGACTGTAGTCCCTGATTCTGCCTGTCAGGAAAAATTAATCCAGGTGCGTGACAAAGGAAAATTACTCATAAACAGCAGTAATCTGAGGGAGTAAAAAAGTTTATTATCAAACAGAATTACAAGCTGAGAGTTTATGAAAGTTCATTCCCTCAGTCTTTGGGATAGACTTCCTTAAGTCACTTTGAAAAACGCACGTGAATTACTGAAAGCCGGATTTAGTTTGAGATAAAGTACTCAATACTTTACTTGTAACAAAAAAATAATTCACTAGGACATATTACAGCCTTCCATAGCTGAGCTCCCACAGCTCAGTTTTCTTTCCAACTGAGAAAGAAAGCACTCCAAGTCCCTCTCTGCACATAGCGGCAGAATTAGCTGTCAGCACGTTATTCACTACACACGCACTCAACACCCATTCGAAGACTCCCGAGGTTTAAACTCTTGTCCCTAGAGAGACCCCACGACCCGCCGGCCCCTCCGCACGATGGCCCCGCGGGTCCCGGGGACCCCGGGGCGGCGGGCGCCGATACCGGCAAGGCAAGGACGAACCCGGCGGTGCTCGCAGAGCCGGCGAACAGCGCTGCGGCACCGCTCACCCCTCGGCCCCACACCGCTCACCCCTCGGCCCCACACCCACTGCCCACCCTCGGCCCCTCACCGCCCACCCCTCGCCCACACCGCTCACCCCTCGGCCCCACACCGCTCACCCCTCGGCCCCCTCAGCACCACACTGCCCACCCCTCGGCCCCTCACCGCCCACCCCTCGGCCCCCTCAGCACCACACTGCCCACCCCTCGGCCCCTCACCGCCCACCCCTCGGCCCTCTCAGCACCACACTGCCCACCCTCGGCCCCTCACCGCCCACCCCTCGGCCCTCTCAGCACCACACTGCCCACCCCTCGGCCCCTCATCGCCCACCCCTCAGCCCCTACCCCTCGGCCCTCTCTGCGCCGCACCGCTCACCGCCCTCAGCCCTCTCAGCCCCCGGCGTCCCCTCAGCCCCTACACACCTGTGCGCCCCCCGGGGCGGCTCGGGCGCGTCGCCGCCCGCTCCCCACCGTCCCCCCGGAGAAGCAAGCGACGGCGGCGGCGGGCGGCGGGCGCAGCAGGGCCAGGCGAGCAGCAGCCGCCGCTTGCGGGAGGCTGCGGCCGCCAGGCCCCGCGGTGCCCCCAGCACCGCCATCTTGCGAGGGCCGGAGCGCAGGGGGTTGTGGGACGGCGGCGGACCCGCGGGCGGGGCGCGGCGGGGCGGGGAGGGGAAGGGGAAGGAAAAGAAAGGAAAGGGAAAGGGAAAGGGGAAGGTGTGGCCGCCCTAAAGGGGAGGAGGTGTGCGGTGCCGCAGCGGGAGCTGGGTTCGGCTGCCCTCAGAGCCACCATGGCGGGACCCCGAGAGGAGCTGCCGTGGGCCTTTCCCTGGTACCCTGTGAGGGGGGCTGCCCGCCACCGTGGTGCCCCGAGGTAAGCAGCTTTGAGACACACCACCGCACTTTGACAGGGGCTGCCCTCAGCCCCGCCACGGCACCCTGAGAGGAGCTGCCCTCAGCCCCGCCACGGCACCCTGAGAGGAGCTGCCCTCAGCCCCGCCACGGCACCCTGAGAGGAGCTGCCATCAGCCCCGCCACGGCACCCTGAGAGGAGCTGCCCTCAGATCCGCCACGGCACCCTGAGAGGAGCTGCCCTCAGATCCGCCACGGCACCCTGAGAGGAGCTGCCCTCAGCCCCGCCACGGCACCCTGAGAGGAGCTGCCATCAGCCCCGCCACGGCACCCTGAGAGGAGCTGCCCTCAGATCCGCCACGGCACCCTGAGAGGAGCTGCCCTCAGATCCGCCACGGCACCCTGAGAGGAGCTGCCATCAGCCCCGCCACGGCACCCTGAGAGGAGCTGCCCTCAGATCCGCCATGGCACCCTGAGAGGAGCTGCCCTCAGATCCGCCATGGCACCCTGAGAGGAGCTGCCCTCAGATCCGCCATGGCACCCTGAGAGGAGCTGCCCTCATGCCCCGCCGTGGCACCCTGAGAGGAGCTGCCCTCAGATCCGCCATGGCACCCTGAGAGGAGCTGCCCTCATGCCCCACGGTGCCATGAAAGGAGGTATTCGGAACTATTGTGCCGTGAGGCGGCAGCCCGGAGCACCGCCATGGTTCCCAGAGATGGGCAGCCTTCAAGCCTACCATGGTGCCCAGAGAGGGGCTGCCCTCAACCCCACCACTGGACTCAGAGGAGCAGCCCTGGGCCTGCCACTGCACTCTCAGAGGGGCTGCCCCCTGCCCCATCATGGAGCCCATGGTGTCTAAAGAGGGGATGCCCCGAGTGCCACCATGGCAGTTCCCAGAGGAGCAGCCCACAGCCCCACCAAAGCACGCAGTAAGAGGATCAGTCCCAAAGCATCCAGAAAGGGGCTGCTCTCAGTCTCCATGGTGCCCTGAGGGGGGACAGGCACACCCCTGCTGAGCTGGGAAGGAACCAGGCGGGTTCTGAGCTGTGCCCCTCTCAGGTGGCTTTCTGCTCTGACTGTGCAGATAAAAGCCTTTCAACTGCACTGTTGGAATATGGATGTCCCCAGAGCACTACACACACAGCTGCAAGGCTCGCTCATGTTGGTCAGTAGCTGTTAGTGCTTCACAAAGGGTGCTCCTTCCAAGCTGCTGGTAGCACTCCCATGCTTCATCCTGATGCAGCTGGACACTGACATTGCTGCAGACAGAAAGAAGTGCTTGAGCTGGCACACAACCCCTCTGGATTTTGGGTACCCCACAGAGCACCTGCCCAGGGAGTTTCCTTGCCTGGGGCACAGAAAAGCCCTGGCTCACAGAACCGTGAGGGAGCACAGGCTGGAGGGGAAGGTGTGGATGATACGTGGGATGAGACATCTCCACACAGACCTGATCCTGTATTCCACACCCCTCCCAGGGTTCAGTTCTGAGCTACCTCAGAGGCCTCCTCCAGCCCACACAGCTCAGCCGTAGTTCCTTTGAGTCAGAATAAGGCAGCAATAGTACAGCTCCTAATTAAACACCCACTTAGGAAGACAGAGCTGTGCCATGGATTACATTTCCAATGGCCTATATACTCCCATGTGATCGGTATGCAGAGCTGTCAGAAGGCTGTAACTCTGTGTGGCATTTCTAATCACACAAAGATTTCTTCAAAGCTACCAGAGCTTGACTGCTGATGCTCTTGCCTTCAGGGAGAGTTGTAAGCTCATTTGCAGGGGAGAAAGACAGACAGACAGACAGAAAGGAAGAGGACAATTGGCTTAAAGTCGATTTTTAATGAGGCAGGATTTCTCTAGTCTGTGCTTTGATACGCAACTTTGCTCCTGACCAGGATCCACTTCAAACGACAGAGGCGACATTTCTCTGGCACTAATCTAATTCTTCATCATAATTGCATTTGGCAGAGCTGGCTCTGAACAGTGCCGCCCCGTGGCATCCTTCAGAGAGATAAACAGGAATTCTGTGCTTCTGGCTTCCATACAGCCGCTTCCTTCCCTATGCTCTGCTCCACATGGAAGCTTGACCAGTCAAAACAGGATCATCACAGCTCTGTCTGGGATAGCCTGGACAGGCAGGCTGGCCAGCATGGCAGCATCTTTTTCAAATGAGGGATTTCAAATGTTTCTGCAATTTCCCCACATGCACTGCTGCGATGGTTTCTTGCATAGTGTGTGCACACACAGTGCTTTATGGGTCGATCCAATATGCAGCACAGGCTCTCAGCCCTGTGAGATGTGTCCAGTGTTTTGACCATGTCAAGCTCTTTGGACATCCTGCATGTGGATAACAGAACCCTGTGCTGTGGTATCACAGGATCTCATAGCTCCAGTGCCTCTTACAGAGACCTACAAATCACTCAGCAAACATTTACTGTCAAACCTCACAACCCCTGCATCATCTCAGCCTTGTCAGACAATGTACTAGTTTATTTTTTCCATATGCAATATATTTGATATGAGTATTCTCCCTGCAAATTTCACTTTAGCTGCTCTTCCTTCCTTAATAACTCTCCTATGCTACTGGCTTTATTTACCCCTGCTAATATTTTGGTTTTGTTTCCAACTCTGATCTTCTCTTTCTCCTTTGGATACCACTTTATTTATGTGATCCCAGATTACTAATACCTGTACAAGGCACTGCACAAACCCTGAGGGACACCCAGGGTGAAAAGAGCCCACATTCCTGTAGTAGTTACAACCTCTATCCCAGAGTAACTGAACCAGGAGAACAGAGCTCATGACAGAGACACAGAAAGCCAACAGAGGAGTTTTATGAACTTACACTGTTTAAAGTAGCTCACCACAAAATAAATATCTATTTCTCTGCAGATTTAGCTGTGGAAGCAGAGGATCTCCTTGGAGACAGACAAATCAATGCCTGCTTCAGAGCTGGCACTCTGGAAAGATGACAGAAGCCTCTCAGTTGAAGAAATAGAAGCTCTGGGAATGGAAATAACTCACCACAAAGGAGATCTGTGAAAAGAATCCTAAAAGATACCTAATCTGGCCTTTTCCAGGAGCTGTGTAGACAACAGACCAGGGCCTGAGAACAAGGTCAGTGTACTGAATGAGACCATGCTAGTTTTTTGGCTAGAAAAGTTTACAGAACTTACAGCTCAGCAACAGAAATACAACACCCATTTTGTGGAGGTGAAATAACATTTTATTTAGAGTTTCTTGAAGTTCTTAGCTTCTTTTTCATTAAAGGTGCTGAATATGATTCTAGTGCTGTAATGAATTTCACTTCTAGCGACAAGTACTTATTTCTTCCAGCTGTAAAAAGAAGAGTATGATTTCAAAAAGACTATTTATAGAAGTAAGATTTATAATTAATAATGTTCCTATAAAATGGAAAGAATCAACACTGAATTCCATATAATTGGTATGCCAAAAGGAGACTGAAACCTCTATTCTGTATGGTAACACTGACAGTTCCAGCTGTGGCAGGCATCAGCCTGAAAGAAAGTCCCCCACGGCTGTGGGAATCAAAATCAATTCAGGAGTCAGGCTCCAGGAAAAAGAAAAGTGTCAATATTCAAACATCACTTAGAATCAATGGTATTGGAAGGGTACAAACACAAGGAGGGGAATGCTTTAAGGAAGTATATAAAGCAAGAGGGAAAATTAATGAGAAGAAAGTAATGCAAAGGAAATAAAAATAGAAAAACAGGACAAGGTTGGAGGCAGATAGAAGCCTGTGTTCAGAGGCGTAAAATAAATTTGGCAGGTAGAATGTGTGCTGAAAAGCATAGTGCTCTTCTGGAGATAGAAAATGTTACACTTATTTCTAGAAAAATATGAACTATTAATCCTCAGACCCCGCATTTAAGAACTGAGCAGCTGCACACACTTTGGAAATGCAGTGAGAATTATATCTCACAGTCAATTAAATAGCATAAACGAGCTGTACTTTAAAGTATGTTTGATTCTGTTACAAAAATGACTTGTCCACTTGTTTTCACTGAAAATGTGGTGAGGCATTGGAAGGGGTCACCCAGGACAGTGGTGGAGTTCCTTCTACTCCTTGAAGTGTTCAAGAAACAACTGAATATGGCACATCAGCCCAGCACAGAGCAGAGGCATCCAGCCCTGCCCAGGTCATGGATTTACTGCCTGTGAGAAGATCAAACCTACAGTGAATCCACAGCAGTTGTGGCTCTGTCATGTCCTGATCCCTTTGCCTTCTCCAGGTTTTGTTCCAACCTGTGCTCTGGCTCACTGCAAATGCTTGAGCCTTTTTGGTTGTTACTGGGTGCTTTTCTTCTTCCCTTTTTTCCCTTTCTCCCCTGCTACTCCAGTCACCTCCCCTGAAGTGGCCAAGGTTGTTGTTCCTGCCAAGGGAGCGAGGGCACACAGAGCCTTCTGTCCAGGGAGCGCTCGCCTTGGCCCAGGCACAAATGGGAGCTTTCCTTTCCTCCTCTTCAGAAGGCACCAATAATGAGCTGTTTGAACACAGAAACCGGTAAGAGAAATGCACAGTTTAAAGGGAGTTTGACAATATGAAGTTGAAATGTTGGGAGGGAGGGAGGGGAGAAAGGAAGGAATAGGCAGAGAAGATTTGGGGGGCTCAGAGCCCACTGGCAGCACAGTTTAATGGGGCCAGGGGAGCCTCAGAGGCTGTGACCCTGCTGGAACTGCCTGACTTGAATAAGGAGGGGGTTAGCCCTGCGAGGCAGGTTTGGGTGTCTTTTGTGTGTTTGGTGGAACAAGGAGCCTGGCCAGGAATGGAGAAGCCTGGGAACTTCTCTGGGCCCCTCCTCACCTTGGGTCCTTCCACAGCTCTGTCAGGCACACTGGAAATTTGTCTTTCCCGGCGAGGTCAGTGACAGCCTGGAGCATCTCTGGGTGTGCCTGGAACATGGGGCACAGAGAAGGTGTGGGCTGAACATCAGCTCCGCTCCTGCAGCTGCTCTGAGCAGCGCTCGGGAGGGGATGCAAAGAGCCAGGGGTGCTGGGGGAGTCTGTCTGCAGCCAGGGCTCAGCCTGCACTGGGGGCTTGGGTGCCATGGGGTGGGTTTCTGACAGAGCTGTGAGGTTTGTCAAGGGTACCAGAGAGGAAAGGAGAAATGCAGTGTGTGCAGTTCATGCTTGCAGCTTTGTTCCTTCTTCAGGAATTGCTTGAGCCTTTGGTAAGAAGGACTCACTGTTTGCAGGCTCAGTGTTATTTCCCACAGCACACTGTTGCTTTTGAATTGCACACCAGAACCTGGGAAGGAAAGAGGAAGAGAGAGCGAAGGTGAGTCCTTGTTTTTCTTTTCCTCATTCAGTTTCTCTTTTTTAAAGGCACTTTTCTGAAAAGGGTGGCTTTTTTATATATATTAATGCTACACACATATATGCCTTTCTCGTTTTAGACACTCTATGCAGAATGCTGCATGGCATAATTGAGCTTTACACCTTTCAGAATTGCTGCCCCTAAATGTCTTAAATTCCTCCTTTTTTTTTTTTTTTTTTTTTTTTAAAGAATAAAAGGAAGATTTAGGAATTCAGAAATAATCCAAACATTTCCCTACCTGAACCTTCCTGGTGATCAAAATTGTAGAGGATTTTCCAGACCTGAGATGTGACACAAACACCCACTAGGGGTTTTTGTACATCCCCGAGTTCCTTTCTGGAGTTGTCCTGTGCATGGAGAATTCTGAGCACACGTGGGGTTACTTGGGCTGTGTGTACACAGGCAGGCAGGGCTGAGGTGGCTCCTGAGCTTTGCAAAGGAATGAAGTAGCACAGAGCTGCCAGCTCTGATTGCCTTGGCAGTGCAGAGCCAGACAGGAGGAACGAGCTGCTGCCTCTGTGACCCGTTTGCCGTGGTCCCAACCTTAGAACAATTCCAAACCTGTGACCTGTGCTTCTCCTTGTCCCACAGGAGGGGTTTGGGTGGGCAGCAGAGCCCTCAGTTCTGTTCCCTTTTGGCCACTGAGGGGAGCTGCTTCTTGGCAAGTTGGGCTGTGTGCTCCAGGGGTTCCCAACCCCCAAAAGCGGTCGTGCTCATTGTGTTACAACCACCGTGTGCTGCACAAATCCTGATTTCAACTTTGCTTTTGTCCTCCAGGGTGAATAACTGCATTGGATTTTCTAACTACAAATTCTTTCTACTGTTCTTAGCCTATTCTTTGTTGTATTGCTTGTATATTGCTGCAACAGTCTTCAAGTATTTCATTAAGTATTGGACAGTAAGTCATGAAATCCGGTTCCTTTTTCATATCCTGTCAGTCTCGTGGGCTTTAGCCACTCTAGGTTGCTCTCAGGCAGTGGAGGGGCTGCATTTTGCTGGGAGGTGTTTCCTGGGCCCTTTGGGAGTCCACCTCCAGTTGGATGTCCAAAATGCACAAAGCAGGAAGCAAGCGGCCTGGAGGAATTTCAGACTGTAGATAATTTTCTGGCAGAGAAGTTCTATCCTTTCCCTGTCCTTGTGTTCACAGGGTGTGTCTCTTGGAAAGTTTGGCATTGATTTGTACATATTTACTGAAAAGCAAAAAAGGAGTCTAAAAACCTTGTTCATTTTCTTACCCCCACAGGCCCCCTTTTTCAGTTTAAAATCTGAGTGAGCCAAAGGAGGCTTTTATAAAGTTCCCCGGGGCTGTCCCGGAGCTGGCGGAGCTGGCCGGGCCGGGGCTGGAGCAGAGTCGGGCAGGGGTCGGGCAGGGCTGGAGCACGGTAGGGCCGGGTCGGGGCAGGGCCGGGGCCGGGCCGGGTAGGGCAGGGTCGGGGCAGGGCCGGGGCCGGGCCGGGTAGGGCAGGGTCGGGGCAGGGCCGGGCCGGGCCGGGTAGGGCAGGGTCGGGCAGGGCCGGGCCGGGCCGGGCCGGTAGGCAGGCCGCGCCGGGCCGGGCCGGGCCGGGCCAGGGCCGGGCGGCGGGCGGGCCGGCCGGCGGCGGCCCGGGGCCGGGCCGGCCGGCGCGGTAGGGCAGCGGCAGGGCCAGGGCCGGGCCGGCCGGGTAGGGCAGGGTCGGGGCAGGGCCGGGCGGGCCGGGCCGGGTAGCGGCGGGGATCGGGCGGGCCGGGCCGTGGGCAGGGCCGGGCAGGGCCGAGGGCCGGTAGGCAGGGCCGGGCCGGGCCGGGCCGGGTAGGGCAGGGCCGGGGCAGGGCCGGCCGGGCCGGGTAGGGCAGGGTCGGGGCAGGGCCGGGCCGGGCCGGGTAGGGCAGGGTCGGGGCAGGGCCGGGCCGGGCCGGGTAGGGCAGGGTCGGGGCAGGGCCGGGGCCGGGCCGGGTAGGGCAGGGTCGGGGCAGGGCCGGGCCGGGCCGGGCCGGGTAGGGCAGGGCCGGGGCCGGGCCGGGTAGGGCAGGGTCGGGGCAGGGCCGGGGCCGGGCCGGGCCGGGTAGGGCAGGGCAGCCCGTGCCCGCCCGGTGCCGGTCCCGCCCCCGCGCTGCGCTCCCGCCGCGGGGCTGAGCGGCGGCGCCGGCCGCCAATGGAGCGCGGGCGGCGGGCGCGCTTCCCCCGCCCCGGCGGCGCGCACGGGGGCGCGGCCCCGGCGCATGGAGGCGATGCCCTGCCAGAACCAGCGCCTCGGCCCGCCGCCGCAGGATGAGCCGCCGGCGGCCGCCACGGCCACGGCGAGCGGCGGCTCCCGCCTGATCCGCTTCGCCGAGCCCAGCGAGGACAGCGGCTGCCCCAGCCCGGACAGCAGCAGCAGCAGCAGCAACGGGGTGGCGGCGGCGGTCCCTGCGGGAGAGGGCGGTGCGCCGGCCATCGGGCCGCAGCTGAAGCTGCTGCCCATGAACGACCAGCTGCGGGAGCTGCAGACCATCATCAGGGACAAGTGAGCGCGCCGGGCGGGTAGCGTGGGCTGGGAGGAGCCGCGGCGGGCCGGGGAGATGGAAGGGAATCATCGCCTGTCGCTCGCTCCATCCCTCCCTCTTGCAGGGAGTCTGTCTCAGCCGGCCCCCGGTGCCGGCAGCGCTGTCGCCGGAGGGATAGGCGGCGGGCGCTGCCGGCGGGGTCCCGGCGTGGCCGGGTTGTCCCCGCCCGGGCCGCCGCCGTGCCGCGTGTGCCGGGAGGAACGCCCGGGCGGGCGGCGCGGCCATGTCTGCTGACGCGGGCCCCAGGGCAGGGCAGCGCCCGCCCCGCGCCCCGGACCGGCCGCGGTTCCAGCTCACCGCCGCGGGGCTGCCGGGGGCCGGGACAGCGGCTCGGCCAGGCTTTGAACCCCTCACAGACTTGGACGGTCCTTGGTGGGGTTTCTGCTCACCTCCGCCCTGCGGGCGGCTCGGAGCTTGCGTGCCACTTCATCAGCACGGGGAGCGTGCGGTACAGCGGTGCGTAAAGCCCTGGAGATAGGAGGCGGCTGTACCTGTGGTCCCGCGGGCCGGGCCGGCCGCAGCCGGGGCTCGTTACCGCTCTCCGGAGATCCCAGCCTGCAGGCAGCAGGGGGCCCGAGCCGTTCCCCGGCTCTGGCTGGGGACAGCTGTGAGCACCGTGTTCCTCCAGGCAGCTCAGGTGTTGAACACGGCCCTCCCACGGGTCACGTTTGTAGCTGTGCTTGTTCAGCACTGGGATGGTGACAGTGGAAAGTATTAAATATAGCACGCAACATAAGACAAACTTCAGTAGCATCCATCTATTTATTGAAAGCTTCTGGTTTGCAAGAATTACCAGCAAAGAGGTGTGAAATCAAGCCTATCAATACAGTGACAGGTTATGAGTAAAACCCTCTCTTCCTGCAGTGCTTTCTGACATCTGTAATAAGTCATTGCAAAGACACTGTTCTGTGTAGTATTTCACACCTGTCCATCTGCATCGTCCACGTTTTGGTATTTTCTGGTTCTTGAGGCTTAACTTTGTAGTTAACGGTAATTCATTTTTTAATGCAAAACTGATCTAAAGACAATACCTCCACTAATTTTATTAACTTAGCTGAGCCTCCTTAAACTAGTTTGTGGAGGATTTTCCTTAATTTCAAAGCATTGTGGGAAAAATAAAACCTGGCCGCAGGAGCACCAGAGGCAGTGCAGCCTTGAAGTAAGGAGGGCACTTGTGGCAAGACCACATAGAAGATCTCTGTGGGTGAGAACACCCACCTGGCAGCTTCTTGTGGAGCAGAAAAGGGAGCTGGGAGTGGGCTAAGGAGAGAGAGACAGAGAGGGAATCCAAACTTGGTTTGGTGATGGCCTGTGAAAGGTTTTGAGGTTAGTGAAAACCATATAGTTTTGTTGTCTAGACAAATGCTAGCAGTGTAATTACTTTACTCTGGGGGTTTATTATTATTATTTTGTTGTATGCAGGTTTTGACCTCTTTCAAATACATTTAAGAGGTTTCTGGTTACAGTGAGCTTATTCAGAAAACAGCAGCTGTGATTTTAACTTGAAGGACATTTTTTAGAGTTATATCAGCTTCATTGCACAAGACTTTGGTAAGAGGAAATTTCGAATAGGACTTGTAAACAGTGAATTACTCAGAGCAGCTGCAGCAATCACAGACTGTACTTTATTCTGAGTGTGATGTTGCCCTGGAAGTGGGGATGGAACTGTCGCTTAGAAGCTCACTTCCCGACCAGTGAGGAAAATCAGGTAGCAGCCTGCTCAGAAAGGTTGGCTTTGTAGGTAAGGACAGTAGGGAAACATTATTTTTGTGCTCTGTCCCACGAATTCAGCTGCATCTCATTAAGAGACCTGAGACTGGCCTATTTTTGAGCCTGTCAGTCAGAAAGATGCTGAAGGGAGAAGAGGACTTTTTAGGCACTGTTCATTAACCTTTCCCCGGGCAGCTGCAATCTGCCCTGAAACAACTCTGTAGCTACTGTAGCATTCAAACCAGGTGCTAAAAGTAACTCCTCCTCAGAACCCGGTTTGTGAACTAGCAGCAATGTAGTTCAGAGCAGCTACTGATCAAAACATCCAGTTGAAGCTGACTGAGGGTGTTATGTTCACATATAGTACTTGGGAAGCAGGAGAAGCTGTCATCTGCAGGCAGTTAGAGTCCTGTCACTTGGACTTTCTGAATTAAAAAAGTACAGGTAACACCTTAACTCAAGGAGAATATTTAGATTCCTTAACACTGCAGAGGATAGATGTTCCAAATTCAGCAACACCTGAAAATGGCAGACATTAAAGTGCAAGCTCCTGGGGAGTGAGATTTGGAAAAAAAGTAGGGAAAAAAACCAGTCAATTTAGGACTATCCCTGTAAGTGAGGAAGGGGCAAATATTCAGATAGATAATCCCAGTGAACTGCAAGGGATAAACAGGCATGCTTACATGGAGCTAAGAATGGTCAGGCCAGATGCAGAAGACTTTGGGGACTCTATTTTATCCATAGCATGAGCTGCTCAGAGAAGTGGAAAGCTCTTTTCTTGTTCCTGAGAGGATTCAGAGAAAGAAATTACGGCTTTTCAATTGGTATTACTGTAAAAAAAAAAACCAAAAAAGAACACCTTCATGTGGCTGGTTGTGGTGTCCTGTGGGATTCAGAGGTGGCTGTCGGGGTCAAGGATGTCCTCCTGGTAAGACTAAAATGGCACTTTTGCTTCCTTAAAATTAACAAGAACATGGTCTATGTGCCAGAGTCGGGGAGATGGATAGATCACCTCAACTTAACTGTGCCTAGGTCTCCTCATTTTCCCTCAGGCTTGTCACTTTTCTGCTCAGCAAAAGCTTAATGGGGGCAGGTGCCTTTTATACGGAGTGGGATGTAAACCTCAAGTGCTGTAATGGGATGAGAGTTGATGCACTGAACATTCTAGAACAGTTACAGTCTTTTTGCAGGGAGGGAATGATCTCAAGGTAATTTCTAGGCTCATAGATGATCTGGAAGGTGAAATGAGGGATCATTTCACCAGGGATCTGGAAGGTGAAATGAGTAGTGCAATGAGAAGTGAAATGAGATGTGTTTATATAGAAGCAAATTCATTAGCTCAGGTTGGCAGTGTCATTTTAACTCATAATTTAACAAGAGATACGATTTAAATCCAGATACTTTAAGGTTCTTGTGTTTGTTGGGTGAGGTCTGTGATATTCTGCTAAAGCTTCTTATTCCCTAAGGAACAGAGTGCTAACATAGAAATGCAGATGGCAGAGTGGTTGGATGTGCAGTCCTGGCTGCTGCACAGAGGGGGGGATTCAGGAGAGTGTAACTCACCTGTGCTAGGTAAGGACAGCTGCTGCAGGCAGGGAGGCTGGGATCCCTCTGCATCCCAGGCCCAGCACGGAAAAAATTAAGGACTGCAGCCCATCAAGTGCTGAAGAGCTGCAGGTAGAACATGGAGCTGTTCTCAGCCTCATCATCTCCCTGAATGCCAACAGCTCATCCAGTGCCTTCAGTTTCCTTAAAAACCTTTTACAAATCCTGTGTAGGGAAGTGGCTTTTTTCCAGCCTGGCCCTCACCTGGGTGTCTCTCAACAAGTTCTGTGAGATAATGAGAGAAACAGGAATTACTGAAGCCCCAATAGCTGCACACCTGACAGTTTTAAGTCAGTAGGACCAAGTGCTAAAGCAGGAAGAAAACCCTGCAGCTACTTTATATTACAGTACAGTCCCAAAAAACCCCTTTCTTCTCACCTCCTAAGACAGACACTGTGACATCAGCCACGCTCCCCTGCCTTCAGAAACAAAGTAATTTATATTGTGTAACACAATGTTCCTGCTACAAGTTAGGTTTTAATGCCTCATATTTTTAGATGTTGTCTTGTTACTTGATGCAGCAGCTGAAACAGTTTCTAGACTGACATGAATCCTTACTTTATTTCTCTCTGGTATTTAAGAAGAACAGTTACAGTGTTTTCACACAAGCCCTTTCTTTTCTGCCTCCTGGCAATTCTGACAGGATGTGGGGTTTGAGATGTGGTTGCAGCTTTCCAGCTGCCCCTGTACATGAGGTCTGACATTTTCTGTATTACTGTTATTTGTACACACTCTGGTTTTCTTTTGCCCTCCCCTTCTCCAAAACCAGGTATGACCAATGAAGGGTGTTCCGTGAGCCATGCAGAGGAACATCTGTGCCTCTGCAAGGACAGAGGAGTTGGTTCAAAGCCTCATAATCTGCATTAATAACTCAGAGTATTCACTCTAAACACATTATCACTTTGCAGTCAAAACTGCAGTCTGGACATTGTTAGGTCTGTCTTACACCTATTTGTGAAATTCAGCTAAATTTTCTGAAATGCCAGTCTGGAAGAACCTAGTTATGCCAGACTTACCTACTTCCCTCTTCTGAAAATACTTATCTACACCACAGATAGAAGTATGAAACTCTCCAAAAACCATAATAAAATCAGGTCATATAGTTGTATGGATTTGGGGTTGTTTTGGGGGTTTTTTTTGGTTTTTTGCAGTTTTGGGGTCTTTTCGAGCCTTGCCTAGTTGTCTAGTTATTGTCAAAACAGCAGAAAGTTAGGGATATCCTGTCATTACCAGAAAGAAGAAAAAAACAAAAGCAAACAGTATTTTAACAGTGTGCTATTAGCACAAGGAAAGAAACTAGATTAAGTTAATGTTCTTTTAAAACCTGTTTTATAAAGTGGGGAATAAGTGACTGGTTCCCAGGCAATGAGCAGGCAAACCTTTTGACTTTCATTCTGTAAGAATGAGGTGTCTCAGAATCTTGGGATTAAATACAAAATGGTATTTAAGGAGACATGCAGGGTATGAGGGTTTGAAAACATGAACAGGCTTAATAGAACATTTCATTTTAAAGTACCTCTTACTGTGTTGGTGCTGTGTCTGGGGGTTTTCAGGGCTTCTGTCCTGGGAGTGTTGGCTCCTTGATCAGAAATGTGTCCTGTTCTGGTGTAGTGAGGGTTGCTCTTGGCATGGGAAGCATGGAGTTAAAGCTGCTTCTACAATTCAGGCTTTTAACCTTTTGTTTTGCCTTCTGAAGGGGCCAAAACCCACACAGGCACAGGAGCAAAAGGTTGTACCCAAACTAATAAGAGGCAGAGAGGTGTTTTCCTGGGAATGCTCATTAATCCCTGCTCAGTTTAACCTCCCATTCACTGATGCAATCACACTCAGAGAGTTCCAGATAAGATGGGAGGTATCTCCTGCTTATCAGGTGTGTTGTCAGCCCTGGCTGAAGGATCTGCATGATCATTGTCCCACAGTTTCTGACTGACTGGAGGACTGGCAGGCAAAGCTTTCTTGCTCAGAGCTGCAGGGAATGCAGGAATAGCTGAGCTCAGGAGGCGTTTTGGAACTGAGCTGGAACAGCAGTGCCATGGGAAACCTGCAGAACCTCATCCTCTTGTTTAATTGCTACTGGTGCAGAGCAGCATTGCCAGCAGCAAGAGCCAAACCCCAGTGCTGGGTCGCTGCCTCTCTGCCAGCAACGAGGAAAACCACAATGCAGAACCTCTGGGATACACTTAGTGTGTGACAGGAGACTTCTCTCTGAACTGCCTTGAAATATATTATTTAATATTGCATCTAAGCAATGTTCTTAAAGTTATTCCCCTACTTAAAATGTAAATTATTACCTTTTTCAGGAAATCCAGTAGAGGAGACTTCGTATTCTCTGCTGATCGTCTGGTAGGTGAAGAATTCCTTCTTCTTGATATTGTACTTTGCACCTCTTCCATAAAATGGGCCTTTCAGAACAGAAGAATGGTGGTGTGACAGCAACTTTTCTACCCCAAGGAAATTGCTGTGTGACAGCAACTTTCTGTATAGGGACTTCTGTTCCCTGTTTCATCTCAACGGGTTCCAGAAACCATGGTGTTACCAGACACAGCTACTTGAGGACAGAGACCTGCAGTAATAAGAGAATTCTGTTCAAAACCAGAGGCACAGAGGTTGCAGATAATTGAGTTTTATTTCGAAGCAGCACTTTTGATCTTGTGAACAGAGCAGTACAATTTCTTACAGCCTAGATGTTACCAATTGCTTGCATGCAGAAGTGCTCCTGGCACTTGCTGTGTATTAGATTAGTAGCTCTGGGTGCATCCACATGGAGAATTTGTCTTTAGCCATATGGTGGTTACTGGCAGGGACAAAGCAGTTTGAAGTTTTCACATGTTTTAGTAAATCAGAACAAAGACTGTAGGGAGTGCAGCTTTTATCTCATTTAAATTACAAGCTTAAAGAAAGCCCCAGCACTTGCTACCACACACACACTTGCTTGTATCCATAAGGGTGTTTGCTTTTTGCAAATCCACTCTCATTAACAGAGGGAAGTGTTTTTCTCCTTCCAGCATAGTCCAGAGACCATTCACAGTTACAGCCACAGCAGGCAGCTTTCCTGTGATGAGCCCAATCTTAATCCAGGCTTAGATATGACCACAACCTAAGATTGTGACTGCAGTGCTTTTTATCTTTATGGCTTTCCACTTTCCCCTTCTTGAGGATATTTCCTGCATTCCAGTTCCTTATTGTCAGTAATTACTCTGAAGGACCTTTTCCATGTACCTTTTCACCTTTCTTGGGTGTCCTGTCCTGTTCTGAGGTAAACACTGGGTTTTTTTCCCCTTCTCATTGCTGGAACCTGCAGCTCCAGGCAGTTAGTTCAGGTCCTTGCACCAGTGTCCCCTCTGGGCTGGCCAGCACAGCCAGAGAGCCTCTGTGTGCTGGTCCTGCAGCTCTTTGCTACAAAACCTGCTGCTCTGCTTTCCATTTTGTAGGAGGAATTTCACACAAAAGAATATGTAGGATTCCTATTTTCTGAATATTTTCCTAGGTGTGACAAAGAACACTTATAATTTCATGTGGGATTTGGTCTCTACTAAACTTGGCAAGGTGCAAGCAGTTACAGACTTGCCATGTTTTCCAC
This sequence comes from Sitta carolinensis, assembly GCA_032173965.1. NCBI lineage: Eukaryota > Metazoa > Chordata > Aves > Passeriformes > Sittidae > Sitta > Sitta carolinensis. Next base: position 17,540,592 of record CM063286.1, read on the forward strand.
CCAGAGAGCAAACAGAGTTTAATGGCAAGAGGAAATACATGAAAAGTGTGGGATTATAGGGGAAGAAAATACACCTTGTTGCAGTGAGAAAATGAGAATGAAGTTAAGCTTCCTCCTACCTTGGCAGCTGTTAGGGCCAGTGTCTCCTGAGGTCACCAGAGGGAGAGGTCTTAAGGAGGGGTTCTAAAGGTGATGGATTTCTGGTGGTGCAGTTTGTTTCACTCATAAGGGGATGACACAAAGGAAACGTTGAAGATACTTGTGAGAAAAAGGAGTTAATGGGTGGTGGAGGTTGGCAGGGAGTGTCTGAAGGCCACTGCCAGGGCTGTGATCCTGAAGCTGGAAGAAGTGAGGTTAAAGCCATGAGGAGGAAGGACCAGGACAAAGCTGTGTGGTGTTTGTGAAGGAGAGAAGCAGCTGGGGGAAGCAGTCCCTTCAGACAATGAGCCCTTATGGCTGCTGCTGGAGCTGGGCACAGCAGAACCCAGGCAGGTGGTGGGAAGGGCACGAGTCCTCTCGGGGCAGGAGGCTCCCCTGCTCCCACACACTGGAGGCACTGAGCTGGAGCCACTGGTGCTTTGCAGCAGAAAGCACATTTGAAGGCCTGAGGTGGAGCCAGGAATTCATTTCTCAGCCCTACCAGCAGTTCCCTGTGGAACACTGACCAGGTCACTTCACCTTTCTGCCCACCTGCCTCTTCCAGGGGAGAGCATTCAAAAGTGGTTTGAAATGCTGAGCTGCAAAGAGCTGTACAGATACAGAGCATGTTCTGCCTCCTCTTGAGCTTCCAAGAAAAGCCACACATAATGGGTTAGAGGATTTTCTGGTGAGACTCTTCTACCTTGGGATCAAAGCTTTACTTCCTGTTTCATGTGGGGCTGTAATAAAACTGGTTTTATCTTCTAAGCAATGGCAGCCTCCTCTCTGCAAGAGGAGCAGCTGGTTTTGGGGCATGAGAGAAAAGAGGAGAAATTAATCCCTGAGTGTGGAGGTGGCAGAAAGCACAGTGCAAAAATAAGTTTTATCAGCACTGACAAATTTACAAAGGATCCTTCCAGCCTCTGTAAAACACTGATAAGTGTTGGGAGATCACAGAGATTATTTGACCATAAGATCTTCACTGGATTACTCTAAATTTGGCAGATTATGTGGACCAATGTCAGCACTACAGCAAGATGAAAAAAAGCTTTTCTTCCAAACCTGGCAAATAGGGTGGCTTTCTTTTCTTTTTTTTTTTTTTTTTTTAGTTAAGTTCAAATTGAATAAAAATGTCCCAGAAACTGACCACAACCTCTGAGCATGGCTGCCACAAACACAGTTCTAGGAAGAAAAAGCTGTACTAAAATACTAAAATGGCTAAAAATACTTTGAACGAGAGACTATGAATGTAAGGCACTATTTCTACCAGAGGCTGTTTGTATGCCAGGAACTGGGGCAGAATGGAAGGGCAGGAAAGACCTTCCAGGGCAGTCCTGTTTCAGGAATAAGAACTGCCTGAGGTGAGCAGTACACCTGCTCCATCCCAGGAGCATTGCCTCACTTCTGCCACCCCTCAGTGAATTTTGAATAATAGGTGATTTTTTAGTTAAAGCTCTTGCTTGGCAGTAGCTTTCCTTGAGCAATTCTGGCCTGTGAATCTTTGGCTCATGAACAGAGGATTCTCACATCTTTGATACCCAGAGCATCCTTCAGGGCAATCCTTCTGGGTGCAGATGGATGTTTTGTACTTTGCAGGGCAGCACCAGGGAGGGCTGGGGGGCTCACGAGCTGCCCCTCCACCTGGACCATCCAAAAGTGCAGGGATTGGCAGAGCAGCACATGGGAACCAGAGCTGGCAGGAGCTGGGAGATGGAGGTGATAAAGAGATTCCTGCACCTGCTGACTTGTCTAAGGGCTCTGGTGGTGTGTGTGCATTGCTGCAGCTTCTGGGGCTCTTCTGGCAGCCTAGCTGCAGTTTAGTCCAAGAAACAGGGATGTGAAAATAGAGCCTGAGGGGAATTTCCCCTTTCCCTCACCAGGATTTTCTGTCAGCAAATGAAGTTGCAGTGGTGCCTCACTCATCTGTTGAGAATAATTTGTCTGTGAAGTCTCTGCCTGTAAGATGTAAATAAAACCAGTTTTATGATTGCTTATGAACCCCTCTCTTCTCCCAATTTTGTTCTGCAATGTCTTTGTTTGATTTGTGGCTAAAACATAGGTCTCACCCCCAAAAGGTATCTAAATTCAGCCATTGATTGCTGCTAAAGAGACTCTTTTAGCCCCTTTGGCCTCACCCAGTCCTTGTAACTACTACTGCCATGTAGTGCCTTATCTCCAGAGATAACAATCCCTTTAAGCTGACCCATCTCTTTGGTTCCACAGATCAGACTTGTGGTTGAAGAGGGACTGAATCAACTGCCCTACACAGAATGTACTGTGACCACTCCAACAGGTATGTGGGAAATCACCCCTGGCCTGATAGGACTGGAGCTGATATCAAAGTACATAGAACTCTTGCAGGAGTTACAGAATATCCTGAGGTAGAAGGGCCTCAAAGGATGACTGAGTCCAACACCCTGCTCCTCAGAGAACTGCCTAAAACTGAACCCTGCAACATCCAGATGGTCTTTGAACTCTGACAGACTTGGTGCCACAAGCACTTCCCTGGGGAGCTCTGGGCAGGGCAGAGCACAGAGTGAGTGTCCCTGCTGGTTTAAAAAGCTGCAAGGCACATAAGAGCACAACTGAGCAAAACAGTCAGCACTGTCATTTCATTAAGGATTAAATTGGTCTTGCAAAGCCATGAGGAAAATGTACCAGTGTATGTGCAAGATCAGTTCACCTGCCCACACCACAGCCTTGAATTAAAACTGAGGACATTGTTACTGTGACGCAGATAGAAACACACAGTAACACACACAGCAGGTGTTCAGGTAGAGAAGAAGAAAGGAAGGAGTCTCTTGTTTATTGTTGACTTCGTATATATAAGTTTCTGGACAGTGATCAGAGATTGGACAGAGAAGTTCCCACCTCTCCATCTCCACTGGTCACTTGAGAAGTCCATCAGGTGATATCTTTTATAAAGGAATGCAAACATGATTCTTGTTTATCTTACAATTCATGACAACTGACTCCACTATACTCAAACAAATCAGAAGGCTGATTTTCAGGGACAACAGACATTTCACATGCCCATTAAGGAAAAAGTACTTGGCATAAGCAGCTTTGCCTTGCCAGCCTAAATCTGGCCCTGCAACTGGGGCCAGCTGGGAGTGAGGATGAGAAGGAAATGAAAAGTGGCTGTGTTGACACAAGAGAAAACCATTGCAGGAGTAGTGGTTCCTCCTGTCAGCTGTAAAGAACTGTGAGGTTACAGATACTCAGGGTGCAGTACTCAGAAGCAGCTGCTGAGTGCATCAGCAGTTTGGGGGGAACTGCTCAGCTCCAGGGTGTGACCCACAGCACTCCTGTGCGATGGGCACCAGCTGAGTCCTGTTCCCCTGGGAGCTCCACTTGCATTCCTGCAGGGTGACACTCCCACTCTGCAGTAAAGATTGGTTTGGCTTCACTTACACTGAGAGAAATGATGGACTGCAAACCCTCAACTGTGGAACCAGACAGAGATCAGACACCCCCCAGGAGGCACCACCCCTTACCTGTGCCCTTTTAAATCACACAGCAGCCCCTTCACCTCTTGAGCATTGGTGTCACACCTGTGACAGATCCAGGACCAGCTGCTCTCTGTTCAGAGAGGGCAGAAGGGAGCAGCCTGTGCCACTGAGCCCTGGTTTCTTTCCTCACAGGACACAAGTATGAAGGAGTGCGATTCGAAAAGGGAAACTGCGGGGTCAGCATCATGAGGAGTGGTAGGTGATGCTGCCTGCTGCAGGAGCACACATGAAATGCTTTGGAAACCTGTGAGCAACTTCCTTTCAAAGATGTGCAGCAACAGGTTTCCAGATTCTTTCTTGGGTATCCTTGATAACAGAATATCGGGGAATGTCTCCCATTAACCTTTGAGGACACAAATGGCTGCACCAGGTCTCCTGTGGCCTCTTCCCTGGCAGCTGTTCCCTGGCAGGGGCCAAGTGCCCTCCCCTGTTTCCCAGCTGTGCCCAGAGCCAGGGCCCCGGCTGTCCCCGCCCGGGGCAGAGTCCCCGTCCCTGCCCAGGCTGGGCCAGCCTTGGGGGCTGTGCTGGCAGACCCAGCCCTGCCCCAGCCTCTGGCACCGCCGGGTCCCCAAGCCCCAGCCCGCTGTGACCTCCCCAGCTCTGTCCTGGGAGAGCTCAGCACGGCTGGGGGGAGCACCAGACCCAGGGGCTCGGCGGCACCGAGGAGACTCGGTTTGCTGGAGCCGGGGAAAAGAGGAAGAGCTTCAAGTGTTTGAATGCTTCGAACTGTTCACCAGCACAGGGGTGGGGCTGTGCCTCTGGGGCTGTCCTTCTGGGGGCTGTGCCTTTGGGGACCGTGCCTCTGGAGCTGTCCATTTGGGGACTATCCCTTTCGAACTGTGCCTTTGGGGACTGTCCTTTTGGGGCTGTGCCTCTGGGACTGTCCTTCTGGGGGCTGTGCCTTTGGGGACTGTTCCTCTGGAGCTGTCCATTTGGGGACTGTCCATTTGGGACTATCCCTTTCAAACTGTCCTTTTGGGGCTGTCCTTTTGGGGCTGTCCTTCTGAGCTGTGCCTCTGGGACTGTCCCTTTGGGACTGTCCCTTTGGGGACTGTCTTTTTGGGACTGATCCTTTGGGGCTGTCCCTTTGAGGCTGTCCCTTTGAGTCCCCTTTGGGACTGTCCCTTTGAGGCTGTCCCTTTTAGACCCCTTTGGAGCTGTCCCTTTCCCTGCAGCCCTCGCCCCCAGCCCTTTGTCAGTCACCCTCTGCTCTGGGTTTGTGCTGCTCCTGCAGGGGAGGCGATGGAGCAGGGCCTGCGGGACTGCTGCAGATCCATCCGCATCGGGAAGATCCTGATCCAGAGCGACGAGGAGACGCAGCGGGCCAAGGTGTACTACGCCAAGTTCCCTCCGGACATCTACAGGAGGAAAGTGCTGCTCATGTACCCGATCCTGAGTGAGTGCTCGGCCCGCACGGCCAGCCGGGCTCCGCCCGGCGCTCGGGGCGGCGCTGAGAGGGAACGGTCCGGGGGCTTTCATTGGCTCTGGGCTTGGTTTAGGGGAGAGAGGAGCGAACTGGGCAGGCTGTGCAGGACACAGGGGACAGAGGAGGGATGGATCAGGCTGTGCAGGACACAGGGGACAGAGGAGGGATGGATCAGGCTGTGCAGGACACAGGGGACAGAGGAGGGATGGATCAGGCTGTGCAGGACACAGGGGACAGAGGAGGGATGGATCAGGCTGTGCAGGACACAGTGACAGAGGAGGGATGGATCAGGCTGTGCAGGACACAGGGGACAGAGGAGGGATGGATCAGGCTGTGCAGGACACAGGGGACAGAGGAGGGATGGATCAGGCTGTGCAGGACACAGTGACAAGGAGGGAGTGGGATGGACAGGCTGGAGGCAGGATCACGCAGGGGACAGAGGAGGGATGGATCAGGCTGTGCAGGACACAGGGGACAGAGGAGGGATGGATCAGGCTGTGCGGACACAGGGGACAGAGGAGGGATGGATCAGGCTGTGCAGGGACACAGGGGACAGAGGAGGGAACTGAGCAGACTGTGCCAGGACACACATTACTCAGCTGCACCAGCGTGAATGCAGAGCAAATCATTTGGGCTTGGTTGCTTTGGGGAGAAAGGCTGAGATTAAGACTGGATATAAATTTAATTATATGAATTTTGCCATGGGAAAAGACTCAAACAGTGTTTTTCTTATTCTGAGACATTTCTAGATTAACATAATAAAGAGTTTGTTGGGATGAGGTTAGTTGTCCACTCCAAGTATCTGCCATTAGGCGACCAACATTTTCTACATGGAGTACATGCAGAGGTGGTGCCTTTCCAGTGGGAAAGGACAGAATCACCATTCAGTCACACCACCTGTACCACAGGTATTCTCAGCCAGCTTAGGACAAGTTCATCAACCAGGGCCAAACCCCTAAAGCCTCTCCCTCTCTGCCCTCTCAGGTACTGGGAACACAGTGATTGAGGCTGTGAAAGTGCTCGTGGAGCACGGGGTCCAGCCCAGCGTCATCATCCTGCTCAGCCTCTTCTCCACACCGCACGGTGAGTGCGAGGGGCACAGCAATAGCTCAGCTGGGCACAGTGACATCGGTCACAGGTGGCACAGGCAGGGCAGAGCTGTGCCCCTGCCATGGCAGCATCGCTTTGCTCACAGACAGTTTGGGGTTTTTGGCTGAATTGTAAATCTGAGCTAACAGCAGCGTGTTTGGTGCGGGCAATGAGGAGGGGACTGAATGGCAAAACTGCAAATGGGAGAGTGTTCCTGAAAGCAGGAGTTTGCAGCACTGCCAGGCCCATGGCTCACAGACCAGGGCCAGGCCAGCTGCTCCTCTGGACCATGGAATGTGGAGCTTGGTCCAGCACCAGAGCAACACCAGGAGCTGAATGGAGCTACAGAACTGGCCTGGCTGCTGGTTAAAGGGCATCTAAATGAGGAATATTTGCTTCTCGGGGAGGAAAGAGGATCTTGTGTGTTGTATTGGAAATTTGCCATGGCAGAAATTGCTATCAAAAAACTCAGCTGAACTGCAGAGCAGCCTGTAACCACTTTAACTGGGAGTATGTGTGTATGGGAAAGGCAATTCCAAAGAAGAAAACCCCAAAAAGCAATCCCCTAAAGTCAGTTTTCCTCATAGTTAGCTAAGGCAGGAACAGGAAGAGGAGGCAGAAGCACAGAGCCTGAATTACTTTTGGAATGCTGCTGATCATGATTTGACATGGGTTGAAGTACTGTAGTCATTGTTGCCTTTGCTTTGTCTTCCAAGGTGCCAAATCCATCATCCAGGAATTCCCAGAAATCACCATTTTAACTACAGAAGTGCATCCTGTTGCACCAACACACTTTGGACAGAAGTATTTTGGAACAGACTGACAGTCTTGGAACAACTGGATGTGACTATGGCATTACAAGAGGTTTTTTTACATTTTATTACTGTTGAGTTGGTCGAGGGCATGTCTCTAAACCTTTTTGGCCAACTGACTTAGGTTAGTGCTGGCCTGAACAGGGATCAGGTACAGTGACAAAGCACTCTGGTTACATGGTCAAGCATCTCCATGGTGGGGTTCTATAATTGCCACTCTCTGCTTTAACCTATTTATTCTTCTCCAGCTTGTCCACGGCCACCTGCAAGAGCAAAATAAACCCAACTGAACCCCAAGGGAGTGTCCTTCATTTCTAGGCTCACTTGGCATCACTCCAGCTACAGCCACTCCCAGTGCTTCCAAATCTCAGGGTGCACTTGGATCTCAGTGCCCTCCTGAGCAGCCACAGGGATTTTTGGTCTTTGGCTGGTGGCCAAGAACCAAAGATACAGCTGGTTGGAACTGCTCTGCAAACATTATTCTTGAACAGTGAAACACCACTGGTCCTGCTCAAGGTCCTGAATCAAAAAGATTCCTGTTGCAGCACAGGTGAAACCTGGGTGGGAATTGGGGGTGGAGCTGCACTGCCTGTGGAAATTCTGTACATACAGAACTTGGGATTCTAAGGGAGAAAACTTGTGGCTGGATCAGTCTCACCAAGCCTTTAAATGACAGGAAAACTGCAGCAAAGAGCTGGAACTCGATTTCTAGTCCTGTACACAGAGCAGCAGGGCTGGAAGACAAGTGTGGCCCTCAGGGCCCAGCAGCCATCTGAAGCCTCAGGGCACTCATTGTTGGGGTCACATTAAACATCAATCTGCAGCCAAATCCCTTCTTTAAATCCCCTGGCATCAAGTACACCATACCCTGCTTGGCCAGTACCTACCTTTACTGTAACTTTGGGGAAATCAATAAATACAATTTAAACCATTATTATTTTAAAATATATCCATATTCTACAATTGCAGGATTAGGGAATGTTGTCTCAAGTAGTGTCCTTACCTTTCATTACGTGAGTGGAGTGCTGAGGTCTGGGCTGCCCCCACCAATGAATCTTTTTGTCACAGGTGAAGAACCTTCCCTATTCCAAGCAGCAATGCCAATTAATTAAAGTTGTGTAACACTTCCAGAGAGGGAATGTTTAGCCTGAGCACGGAAATAACCATTCACAAGTCTAATGAATTAGCCAAAAATGGTTTTAATGCAGTCCTTGCCTGCAGTGCAGTATAAACCATAATAAAAAACAACAAAGCATTACATACAGAATATTCAGCAGTAGAAACTGTACAAACACTTGGAAAATGCCAGTGAAACTCCACAGAGCATCAGCTAGTCAGAACATTGGTCTGACAGTAAAAACAAGTATCCAAAGCTTTTGTAAAAACCCATTTGATATCAAAAGTCTCAATGCCAGCAGCAGCAGCAGCATTAAACTCCTGAACACAACACCCCAAAGGTGAGCAGCAATCCTGGTGTGACATTCCTTGGAAAATGCTTTGAATTGAATGAGGGGCGAGGGCTGTGGCTAAGCCAGCAGTTGTGAGTGGAAGAGCCGCCAGCCCCGGGCCCCGCTGGGTGCAGTTACAGCCTCTGCAGGGGTCACTGCTGTTCGCAGAGTCTGTCAGCTCCATGGGGAATGGCAGCGGGATCCCGGCCCAGGGGCAGCTCCCAGGGGCTCCCCTGCCCCACAGCAGCCCCTGCACCGGGGTTCTGCTCCAGCCCCTGGCTTTGCTGGGAGGAGGTTACCCCCTCCTGACACACTGACACCACCACGGCTCTGCCACCCTCTGGTGCTGGGATTTAGCCCAGGTCTATCTTTGAGGGACCCATTTGCACCACTAACAGCATTTTCACATGAGGAGCAGCCACCTGAGCAGGCAGGTTATAAATTTATAAAGTAACAAGACCTTTCCTGTTTCCTGTGCTCCTAACCCAAAGTTCCCTGCTCCAACAAAGGATTTGGAATCACTCTGGAGTAGCTCCATGGGTACAGCAGGAAGCCACTCCATAGTGGAGTTAATTCCAAAGAAGGATGGAGGTAAATCAGAACAGAAACAACAGGTTCCACCTCCTCACCCCAGCCCTGTCCCTCCTCCCTCCCAGGGCCCAGCAGTTTGTGACAGCAGCAGCATTCCTGGCACACATCCTGGAGGCCCCAGATCCTCCAGAGAAAGGTGGTGGTGGCGAAATAATACATCAGCAATTTCATTTTGGGCTTCTGTTTCTCTTACAGAGGGAAATGCTGAAAGGGGCTGCACACACCGTCCCCAGATAAGGAAGGAGAGGGGGAGGCCGATTTTGCTGGGTTTCAGGCTGCCTGTGGGATTTAGTCCAAGGTTTAACTCGGGGAAGTGCTTCAGGAAGTACTGAAACAGCAGGGAAGCCTTGAGGTCAGGTACCTGCATGTTCCAAGGGCTGTCTGACACCAGCACTGGATGCAAGCAGGCATTCCTGTTCAAGCACAGCTGGAATAAGAAGCAGAGATGATCCCTTTGTCTTTTTTGTTGGATTTTTTGGGGTTGTGGTTTCCCCCCCCCCTTAATATAATTTTTTTAACAATGGCTGTTACCCACAAAAATTTTACCAACGCTGCTGTAAATCTTAAAACCTCATACAGAAAAAAACAGTATTTTAAGGAGCATGCAGGCATGAGCAACTTACAGGCTTGTATTTGAAATGTAAACTCACATTTTATTTCACAAGGTTTACATTCCAAATGGAAGCTGGAGAATGAAGAAATGATGCTTTTAGGAAAGAGAAAATGCAGTTAGTGGGATCCTTCCTGCTCTAAGCAAAGCCAGCTGGGAACCACAAACCAATACCTGACAAACACACAGATTAATTACAAATAAAATACATGGCACAACTGCATAAAATGACACCTACTCACCTTCACAGTACCCAAAAAAAGCAGCACACTACCCAGCACAAGCAGCTCAAAGCTGAAAATATTTAACTGTATGTTCAGGAGGAAGAGGGAAGACTCAAAGTGGGATGGAAAATGGACAAGAGACTAAAACTCTGCAGCAGTGGGCGTGAGCTCAGTGTCTGTGACCAGGGAGGAAACGCAGCACTAGGCAGGAAGAGCCCATGGCAGAGCCAGGGCAGGGTCTGACAGACCAGGCTGGGGGTGAAATCAGCCTCTGTGCCATGCAAACACCTTCAGTGATCTGTTCAGAACGAGTTCAGGTCTGCAAGTGTTCTGTAACAAAGCAGAAGCTGAGAGAATTGGGAAAATATCAAATAATATCAATAAAATTGAGGTATTTTCAAGTATTATGGATCCATTTCAGAAATCTGTACCATAGGAGTTACTGAAATGAAAACGTGACCCTTTTGAGTTAATTAATTCTGGCTTAATAAACAAGATCAGCAGTGGCTCCTTCCCATGCTAATTAAACCCTTCCATGAGTGCACCAGCTCTGCAGAGAGTAACTGCTCAGCAGTTATCATTCTTCATAGCTAATTTCAGGGAAAAATAATTTAAAAAAAATTTTTCCCCTTGAGAGTTTACATTCACATCATATTACAGACATTATGCATCAAGTTGTGCTTTCAGTCCAGACCAGCATCTAGACCTCCAGAGCTGCAGCTGGTGTGGATTCTGCTGAATCCATTCCTGTTTGTCCCAGGAAGCAAACATTCATTGCATAGTGCCATTTGGAAGCTTCCTGATTCTCACCAGTGACTGCACACCCTGGGTCCAGCCTCCTCAAACACACAGAACTGCTCCCTGCTTGAAGGAAAACAAGATTATCCTACTCCAAAACCTTCCAACTCGGCAAGAGAAACCTGGCAGTGCAGTGGGGCTTGCACAAGTCCTGGTTCCTTGGGCAGGACTTGCTGGCCCAGGCCTGGACTCAGGACAATTCCACAGAGAAACATCAATATGATGCTCTGTCTGGGGCTTGTACCTCAGTGTGAATGGGAGAGAAGGGGGACAGGTGAGGAGGTGTCAGTTATTTTAGAGGATAATCCAGGAGTAGAGAGATAACAATGGAGGTGTCACAGTAAAGCCCAACAAAAGTGTTCCCACCCTTCCTATGGTGACACCACTTGGAAAAGTTGCTCATAGCTGAGACAGCTGCAGTATAGATCCAATGCTAAGGACAGAAAGCAGCCCCTGGAGGGGCTGAGACAGTTCCCCTGCTGCAGGCTGGAGTGGAACACCTTCAGCAACCCCTAAAGTCACACAAGTGACAGCAGCAGCAGAGCTGAGACTCAGACCTCAACAATTCTCCAGGTTCTCTGAATGGAGCTGTGTGCATGGACAGACACCCAGAGAGGGACAGGGAACACTGGTCCCAGTCCCACTGCCTGCTCCTGGCCCTGGAGGGCTCAGGGCATTCCTGGAATGCTGGGCACCAGCACAGGCACTGTGAGATACACACAGAGGAACTGGAATCACTGGCCAGCTCCCAGGGCTGCAGTGTCCTTGGTGGTGGTGGGATGAATCCCACTCCTGGAATGCTGGGATGGAGGTGAAGGCAGGGCAGGTAGGGGAGAGGTTTCATGAGACAGCCCTTGGACAACACAGTGATGAAGGTGGAGAGCCTCTGGAGGAGGCTCAGGCATGGGAAACAAGGGAGGTACTGCAGTGGGTTACCCCTGAAGAGCATCTTAAAAAGAACTACCACACACTGGGCTGAATATTCTCTCTTGTCACCTGCAGCAGTGACCACAGCAGCCTGAGGAACTTCTGTTTTCCAGTGCATTTACTCAGCATAAAAAGGACAAAGGCCAGGGGTAAAGTAAGAATATCACCTTAAGTGAGCAGAAGGGAACAAAATGCAGTTGCTCACTCAGATGTGGGTTTTTCCCATTTTGTTCTGGCTCATTTTACACAACTTTTGGGTTTGTTTCACATTTCATGAAGATTTCCAGCATCTTCTTGATATTGAGAAGTGGCTCTGAAAGTGGTAAATGTTGCATTGTTTCTACCTGGACAAGAGCTTGTTACAACTATGGGAGGCTGAGCTGCTTTGAAGGAAAGGGATGACCATAATTAATTACAAGAAAAGTGACTGAAAAAAAAGTTAATTGGAAACATTTAAAACCCTTTCTCAATCTGAGCTTGGTACCTGCGCCATCATAAAGATATCTGGCTTAGTATTAGAAGACAAAACCTGATTTTCTGCACTCCCTAATGAGCAGTGAAGCAGCAACAGGAGCAGGCAGGGGAGCTCCTGCACAGCTCTGCTGCTGCCTGGCACAGAAACCACTCCAATAATGGCAGGGCTGCAACCAGAACCAAACCCAGGAAGGGCACAGAACCTGCCCAGAACACTCCTGTAAATCCACACAAGCTCTGGAAAAATAGCACTTCAGCTGACAGGATGAAATAGAAAGTCACCAAATCATCTTCCTGGTTTTATATATAAGGAATTTAAAGTTTTTAAAGGCACAAATAGCACCTCTGCAGGTGCTAAATTCTGGCTGTGTTTAGCTGCCATTATCTTCTCAAGCTCCCCCTCCAGAGCACATTTTGCCAGGAATGAGGGGATTAATTCAGCTGCCACCTTGCATCACACACAGCACAAGGTCCAACACCAGATTTACATGAGAAATGCAGCTTTAGATTGACAGGGAAAACCCTTCCAGCACTCAGCAGCCGTTTGGTGACAGAGCCACTCAACAGATGGGGCTCAGGGGGCTGAAGCAGGAACATTTTCAGCGTCCAGGGTCACCCTGAGGAGAGACACAAAGCCCCAGGAGCCTGGGCCAGCCCACCTTGGCCCCTCACAGCCACATGGAGCAGTGAGACATGGCAGAGAGGTCAGCACTGCCTGCTCCACACGGCTGCAGAGGGACAGAACTCCTGCCCACAGGGCATGGATCAACAGGAGTTCACCCCCTCCTCTCAGGGGAGGAACCTCTGCAAGGCTCTCCTGGCCACAAACACAGTCCCCGTGGCAGCAGCAGCAGAGGAACAGAGGGTTTATTCTGCAGGCAAAGCCTCCATCACCAAACTCACTCATCAGCTCCTCTCTCCTGATGTGCACAGCTGCTCCCGTAGTCACTGCCAACACCAGTGGGCTGATAAACACAAAAGTGGGATAGAAAATGGTACTAAATGATCACAGAGGCAGTACACCAATAATTTTAGCATGCACCTAATTCAAACAAGAATGATGGACTGGGCTGAATCATGCCGATAAAATAAAGGACTCGGGTCTAGAAAAATGTCCATAATCTGACCAGCCAAGTCTCAGTTCCACTCCCCAGAACAAAACCAGGGATACACCTCTTTGACTGTAAATGCAGCAAAATGCAGAAACAAATCTGATCACCTCTTAATGCAGAAACCCCTGAAGCCAGTCAGTGCACTGAGCTGGGAAGAAGTCTGAAAAAATTCAATACATCAATTGTGTCTTCAGCATTTTGGGGTTCAGGCCACCCCTGTGGAGTGTAAACTCCAAACAGGACCCTTGGAGCCAAACCTTCAGTGCACATTTCCAATTCACATCTTCCTTTCTGACTCCTTGAACACAGGAATCTCCATCAAACACTGATCCAGGAATGAGATGGTATTTTACTCCTAGGAATTAATGCAAACTGGATTGTCTGAAGTTCTCTTTTGCATTTTAGGAGCCTGCAAGTAGGATGCAAAAGCACTATAACCCAAACTCTAAGACAATAACACCACCCTAAAAAAAGTTTTAAAAACTTTATGGCCACAATATTCTTGAATCTTGACACTGGCAATTTTATTTTCATTCACAGCTGCTCATGTGCATGTGCATGTTCAGCACTTCTGCTTTCAACACTTATATTCAGCTACCAATTTAGTGCCAGATTTAACTGGGTCTGTCTTGCATTGAGCTGAACTGACTCAGAATTTAAACACATTAGAAAATGCCACTTGTCAGAGAAGGTTGGAGAATCAGCCTCAAAATAAATAACCATCCCCAAGAATATTATGGCTTGGAAGAATTTCAAGAGCTTGAGTCCCTGATGTTTGCAAAATGAAAAGGCCTTTGGAAATGCACTTGAATCAATGTTTTTACCTATTTTGAATAAAAAATATATAGTATTTATAAAATAAAGAGAGCAGGCCAAAGAAGATTGGCCAGAATCACTCTGTAAAATTGTTCTGTTAAAACTCTGTAACTAAACTTATAAAGCCTTGGGACATCTGGACAGCAGGATTCCTGGAGAAGCACTCTAGAATGCAGACTCCCATCAGACAATACTTCAGGATGTTTTCTCATCTTGAAGATCCACCTGTTTTCTGCCCCTCAAAACTGAAGTCCTTGCCAAGAGAAGGGATGTTGGCTCCTGAGAGGGAAGCTGAAATTTAAAGAAATACAAATGTGCAACCATAGCCCTGCTGATATGAGGGATTGAAGGCTGATCTGGGCTTTGGGGGTCGTTTTAAAGCCATGAAGAACAAGAGGAAAATGCTGATTTTTCTTGCCCCGGTGGGATGGCAGGATGCAGCCCTCACTGCTGACAGGTAAGCACTCTGGGGTTTTGCTTAGTGGAACAAGGTGCACTCCAGAAGCCCAGTGAGAGCAGTGTGGAGGGGCCCTGTGTGCAGGGATTGCAGTGCTCTGTCACAGCAGTCACTGCCTGCCCTGGAACTGAGAGGGGCACACTCCACCTGGCAATTCCACCTCTGCCCGTGGGACAGCACAGGCTGCTCCTGCAATCTGGGTTAGTTACATTCCCTGGGACAACAGCACACTGTGTCCTCCTCCCTGCCTGCAGCTCCTGCCCAGGAGGTGTGTGGGGCATCTCCCCTGCTCTCCAAGTCAGAGGAGGAGGCAGAGCAGGGAATGTTCTGGAAGCAGCACCTGTCCCAGCCTGTGTCAGCTGTTGTGGGACCCATTTTTCCTGGGGGAGAGAAAGCCTGGAGAAGAGTGACAGCTGATGTGACATTACAAGGCCCTTCCTTGTACTCCCTTGGCACTTGGCTGTGCTCAGCTGAGTTTAACCCTGCACTGCACCTTCCCACCCCTGCCCTGGAGCCCAGGGTTTCCATCTTGTGCCTGTCCAGGCTCCTTCCTGCCATGTTTCCCAGAGGAGCTGCAGGGCTGGTGTCCTCCCCTTCACAGAGAGCTGGTGGCTCTGGTGTCACTGTGCCAGCACCCAGCCCAGCCACTGCCAGCCTCTGCTTCCTTCCAGGGCCCCTTCCACAAGGGAGTGCTGGGCAAGCTGCAGGAACATTTTTCTGCTAAAGCCCAGAGCTGTTCAACATCACCTCCCCACTCCCTGCAGAGCAGTGGGTTTGAGGGAAACAGAGAAAGAAACACTGACCTTTCTGATCCAGCTTTACACCACTGTGTTTTCACACTGCTATGTCTCCCTTTCTATGGCAAGGGATGAGGTTTCACCAGACCCTGTGAACATCAAAGCAGTTAGAGGTAAATAAATCTGGTTTTCTCACTGAGAATACATTTTTCCTTAAGCATGGGATTGTGTTTTTAAGGATAATTACAAACAAAAATAGACAAACCACTTGTCAGAGAGAAATGAGCTGTTTTTAACTGAGATTACTCTATTACTGGCTTTATTTATTTCATAACCAAGTCACAAGTTTTAAAGCCACAAAGACAAATAAAGGTCTTGCAGTTTTAATGAAACATTTCAGGTCTTTCTGGTTAGACATTTTTACTGATTTACCTCTGTAGTGTAAGAGAGAATCTGAATATTTCAGTTGAAAGGACCCACAGTGATCATCCAGTTCAATTGCCTGGAAATGTCAGTTATTTTATAAGCACTATAAATTAGGAGACTTTCATATAGCTCCAGACCATAATCTGGGGTCTGATCTAGCCAAAAATCACCTCACTGTCACTGTTTTCATATGGAAGAATTAATTATTTATTCAGAGAATTTAAAGTTTATAAAAACTGAAAGAAGCTCTGACTCATTCTTAAAGGAGTTATTTTAAGAATCAACAAAAATTCACTGGAATGCCACAGTTTTTTTAACTTAATTTTAATATTTAAAATTTGCTATTTTTCAAGCAAATTTTGTTGGTTTTAAAACTCATTTGTGTTACCTTGTGTAAGTACCAAAATATATAGAACCAACCAGGGAGAGCAGGTAAATTTACTTTGGAAATAAAGCTGGACAAAGTATAAAGCAGCTTCCTAAATGTATCCTTGCACTCAGGGGTTTGCATGCCTGCTTTCACACACTTGGAGGATAAACACACTTTAAAAAATGTAAATATTCTCCTTTTTGCAGACACTGCTTTATGTCCCAAATGACTCTGCTGCATGCAGCAACATTAACATGTAAATACTCTCAGTTTGTGGCAACTTCAGTTTCTCTAACCCTTGAAACTCCCTCTAAGTTCATTCACTTGCCAGTAGAAAGCTGCTAAAAAAAAGAAAGAATAAGCAGAGTTTATTTTTAGTCTGTGCTCATTAATCAAGTCAGGGCTGCCCAGGGACTTAACCAACACAGGTTTTTTTATTTGATTAGCTCTAATAATTCAGCTATTGGCCACTGTAGGTCAGGACAACTAATTTCACTGATTTCCTTACCCTGAGGCTCTTCATCTATTCCATCCTCTTCCCACTGCTCCTCATTTGTCAGGAGAGGGTTCCGAGCTTCACTCAAGGCTCTCATTGGGAAAAAATGTCCATCCCCCTGGCTGGGTGGAAAAAGGGACACTGCAAAAGCACCAAGTGACTCCAAAAGATGGCAGCTCCTCTACATTTTTTCTGCAAAGTTTTCTGTTGCCTTTACTTAAAATCATCTCTTAAAAGTACCGTGTTTATCTTTCATTTTGGTTCTCAATTTTTTCAAGGTCTCTGGAGTACAAAAGCTGAAACCTGTGGCCTGGAATCAAGTAATTTTTAGCAGAAGGCAAATGTGCTAATTTGATCAAGTAATTTGAATACAATTAAAAAAAAAAAAAAAACCAACCTGGAAAAACTAACTTGTGGACAGTTAGAAGTGACAGGGGAACCAAGGAAAACATTTATGAAAAAGAAGCAATTAATAGGTATAAGTTTGATCAATTTATCCCACAGATTCTTCAGGGCAGAAATCTCACTTGTGTTTGACTGACACCCAATAGAAAATGGCCCCACTCTCACTGAAAGACACATAAACCCCCACTTTCCTGTGACCTAAACCTGTACACAAAATTCGAAAAACTGTAACTGTATCATCTTTTAGCACTTTAGCTGTTAGTAGTGACATACCTAGAGGCAATGGGCAGCAACCAGAGCTTTTTTTCTTCCCCAAACACTTGCTGGAGATTCTTCACAAAGCCAAGATTGAATCCATTTTTATCTGGACCATTTTGAAACACTGGAGCTGAGAAAGCCTCTGCAAACAGAGGCAATTTTGGTGGAAAGAAATGAAAATCAATGCCAAACACTCTGAAACAGGGTTGTGCACCTTGTAGCCATCTAAAGACAACATTATTTAACAGATTATAGAGATACAGCACTGCAAAGTTTCAAAATAATGGTTTTTCCCATTTTGCAAAGTCTGTAAAAACTTTCCAGCTGAAGGCAGAAATGTGGTGTGCACTGAACCTAGAGAACAGTCAAACCAGCCACAAAGGGTTGTTTCATCCAGAGAATGGAGATTAAAGTTCTTTCTGTGGGACTTGATGAAATTCAGAGGGTGAAAATTTCTAGGAATAAGACACTGCAGAATGAAGTAGGTTGGTCTTCAATGCATATTCCAGAAGTGGGACTGCAGATTTAAATCACCTCATTCACTAATATTATAACGACAAGCACTAGGGACAACCAAATGCAAATAAACTCTGGGTTCTGGTGAGGCATAAAATGAAGAAAAGAGAGGAGAGAAGAACCTTGAGTGCCTCAGGAACAGCTTCATCTCCCTTCTCAGCTGCAGCACAGATCTGATGTTTTGGGATAGATGAGCTTCAGTGCCCCATGAAATGACTTTTGAAGTAAATAACTTGATAAAATCAGAATATTTGCTCACTCTTGATAGTGTCTGTTTTGTTAAAAAACTTTATCTCAAAAGCTTGGAAAGTCAAAAGCTGAGGAAAGGCAAAGAAATTTTGGCAAAAATATATTATTTCGGATGAGAATTTCTTTAGTTTTACAGTCACAACTTCTTTGCCTTTATCAGTAAAGATGGACACTGTGTTTCCCAAGCTCACCATCGCTGGTTGGGATGCACCCCAGCACAGGAGCATAATAACCCATTATTCCTGAAAAGCTGCACTCATTTCACAGCAAATGTAGTTTTACATATGCATAACACTTTTATAATTGGACTTCTACACTTTAAGGCTCTGGTTTCCCTAACAAAGCTTTTGTCACACAGCTAATAAATGCAGCTCATTTGCAGTGACAAATTTCTGCAGCTTGTACCAAGATCTTAAATTTTCCTCCCCTCATAAAGCAGCAGGAACGTACTGAAATAGAACAAATGCCTTTTTTCTTCTCTTTTTTCTTCTTACAGCAGTTTTGGTGCATCTTACTAGAAGGAACAGACAGAAGAGCCTTACCTAGAGTGGATCTGTTCCTGCTGACAAGCCAGCAGTGGTAGCCAAACAGAAACATGAGGCTTACAAAGAACATGATTGCCACGAAGAGAAGGAAAAGGATGTGAAATTTGGAACGTCCATTGGTCAGCTCACCCTGGAAAGGAAAGCAACACAGGACAAGTGACAGGAACAAAATTAAAGACGGCAACTATTTGTACTTAGAAATATAATTCTAAAACTCCTATTGGGAGTTCTTTTACAGACAAAAGTTAACCTTACTATAAAAAGCAAAAAGAGACAAAGAAATGAATGTGGTTCATTTCCCCTCCTGTACCACAGCACAAAGAGTGGGGGTTGTTAATAAATCTTGGTATGGCTCAGAGCCAGCCCACCACAGCTGCCCAGTGGGCATGAGGAACACCCTGTGCCTGTGGCAAATGAGCAGGCAGGAGCTCTGGAAGCCCTCTTTAAATTCTGCTGAGTTTCCTGTGCACACATTAAAATTCTGCACCTTGCTCAAGGCAAGCTCAGAGAAACCTGCCCTCCACATCTGCAGCTATGGGGGAGTGTTAGCACTGAGCACAGATGGATGGGGAAAGTTTAAAAGCCAAGTGGGACCTTCCAAGCAGAAGAAAGGCTCTACAGCAGAAGAGCCAGGTGCCAGAGGTGCCCAGCAGTGACACAGGCAGGCTTTGGGACCTCCAGGGCTCAGGGCTGTGCCTTGCTGACTGCAGGGAGCAATTAGTGCACAGCAAAGGTACTTAAACACAAACATACAGAGTTATTGAGCAGAGGGGACAGAAAGAGAGGCCAAGGGCCAGTGTCTTACTGGAGCTGTGAGCTGGCCTTGCTTGCATAGAAACAATCAGCAGTAACTGAATAAAAGCCTCCTTTGGCTCACTCAGATTTTAAACTGAAAAAGGGGGCCTGTGGGGGTAAGAAAATGAACAAGGTTTTTAGACTCCTTTTTTGCTTTTCAGTAAATATGTACAAATCAATGCCAAACTTTCCAAGGGACATCCCTGTGAACACAAGGACAGGGAAAGGATAGAACTTCTCTGCCAGAAAATTATCTAGTGTCTGAAATTCCTGCAGGCCGCTTGCTTCCTGCTTTGTGCATTTTGGACATCCAACTGGAGGTGGACTCCCAAAGGGCCCAGGAAACACCTCCCAGCAAAATGCAGCCCCTCCACTGCCTGAGAGCAACCGAGAGTGGCTAAAGCCCACGAGACTGACAGGAGATGAAAAAGGAACCGGATTTCATGACTTACTGTCCAATACTTAATGAAATACTTGAAGACTGTTGCAGCAATATACAAGCAATACAACAAAGAATAGGCTAAGAACAGTAGAAAGAATTTGTAGTTAGAAAATCCAATGCAGTTATTCACCCTGGAGGACAAAAGCAAAGTTGAAATCAGGATTTGTGCAGCACACGGTGGTTGTAACACAATGAGCACGACCGCTTTTGGGGGTTGGGAACCCCTGGAGCACACAGCCCAACTTGCCAAGAAGCAGCTCCCCTCAGTGGCCAAAAGGGAACAGAACTGAGGGCTCTGCTGCCCACCCAAACCCCTCCTGTGGGCCAAGGAGAAGCACAGGTCACAGGTTTGGAATTGTTCTAAGGTTGGGACCACGGCAAACGGGTCACAGAGGCAGCAGCTCGTTCCTCCTGTCTGGCTCTGCACTGCCAAGGCAATCAGAGCTGGCAGCTCTGTGCTACTTCATTCCTTTGCAAAGCTCAGGAGCCACCTCAGCCCTGCCTGCCTGTGTACACACAGCCCAAGTAACCCCACGTGTGCTCAGAATTCTCCATGCACAGGACAACTCCAGAAAGGAACTCGGGGATGTACAAAAACCCCTAGTGGGTGTTTGTGTCACATCTCAGGTCTGGAAAATCCTCTACAATTTTGATCACCAGGAAGGTTCAGGTAGGGAAATGTTTGGATTATTTCTGAATTCTTAAATCTTCCTTTTTTTCTTTAAAAAAAAAAAAAAAAAAGGAGGAATTTAAGAAATTTGGGCAGTCAATTCTGAAAGGTGTAAAGCTCAATTATTCCATGCAGCTTTCTGCACAGACTGTCTCTGACCAGCACCAGTTCAGAAACAATCTATGTGCAAATGTTATTGGAAGCACCCCAAGTGCAGCTGAAGCTCTGAGAAAGCCCAATGGAAAGGCTAAGCAGGAGCTCCTTTCAAATTTGAATAATAGTTAATGAGTGAAATAGCAGTTGGGGTTTAAATTTTATCAATATAATAGCATTTTTACACATGGGTTATGGAGCAAACATGAATGATTTGTTAAAATTTCATTTCAGGCAATTTCAAAGTGCAATTACTATATAAGTTTCCCAAACTAAAGAGAGGGATGGCCTAAAATGTGAGAGGCATACCGACATGAGAGGCATCAGAAATTTATCTAAGTAGCCTTTCCTTTAAGAAAACCACAAACCAGTATCTAGGACATACCATGGACAGTGATGATCCATTTTTAGCACACACCTGCAAAAGGACAAAAAAGAAAAATGGAGATTTTTAATTGGCACTTCACTACCAATTGCAGATCAACAGCAAAGCTTTGATTTTTGTGAGATTTCTGCACCATAGATACTCAAAATGATGCTGGTTTTAAGTTTTTTAAGGTAGATATAATTTTAAAATAGAACATTTCTTAGTGTTTGAAGACAACTAATGTCCTTGGTCCTTGTGCAGATAGAGACATGAGAATGATTTCTGCCCCAGAGCACTGCTGGCTGCAGCTGGAACAGAGAGCCTGGGGAACCTTTCTGTGTAAGAAGACATGTGAAGGAGCAGCCCACTCCCAGAACCTTGTGGTGACTGCACCTGGGTGAAGGAGAACCCGTGACTTACATGGCACAAACAGAGCAATGGTGACAACGATCGGGTTTGATCAGCTGGCATCTGTCACAGAAGCGAATCCCTGGAATTGGAGACAAATTAACACCAAACATGGCAGAGTGCTCTTTTTTTTCATGTGTTAGTCGATACTGTGCTCATTTCCTAACTATTTTTTTTCTTTCCTCTGTTGCTTCGGCAGGTGACCTGGTGTTTGCTGCCAGGTCACACTCAGGTAAGCAACACTCGTAATTCTGATGGAGACTTGCAGATGGGGCAACAATCAGTGAAAGCATAAAATCATAGAACCATGGAATACTTTGGGTTGGCAGGGACTCTAAAGCTCATCTTGTTCCACCCCCTGTCATTGGCAGGGACACCTCCCACTATGCTAGAGTGCTCCAAGCCCTGTCCAACCTGGCCTTGGGCACTGCCAGGGATCCAGGGGCAGTCCCAGCTGCTCAGGGCACCCTGTGCCAGGGCTTGCCCACCCTCACAGGAAGGAATTCCTTCCATCCCAAACACACTCTAACCCATACAGCCAGCTCAAAAGTGACAAACCAAAGCTGCACACTTGCATTGTCATTTACTCAGACTACCCACACTTCATTTGATAATTCCCTATTTATTCCAGTTCTCTACTTCAAAATTCTTTGGCTTGCCTGACGAGCAGGTCAGAGGCTCCAATATGAACACAGATTTCTTTAAGCTGTGAAGGGAGTGCAGCAGGCATTTAATCACTGAACACAGTTCAGAAAACTGGTCACAGAAGTATGTCCTGCATCTCTAAGCCAGACTCCATTATAAATTATGTAAAAAATACAACAGATTTGGTTATTCTCTTGCTATAGAATAAATAAATACAGACAGCACATGTGGGCTTTTGGACTGTAAATCCAAGGGGCAATCTTGCTTCTCAAGGCAGCACCAGGCACTGCCCGGAATTAGAGGGTTCAAGGCTTTTGTTGTTTTCCCTGAGAGCAAGGGAGAGCAGGAGTCAGTGGGTGCCTGGGAACGCTGCTGGGCAGCAGGATCCCCGAGTGCCAGCCCGTGCTGTGCGGGGTGCGGGTGGAGCCGGGGCCAGGCTGACCTCCACTGCCCGTCCTCGTGTAGACCGGCAGCTTGCGGGCGATCTCGGCCAGGATCTGCCGCTGCACCTCGGGCCTCTCCTCGCTCTCGTAGCGCTCCTGGTCCGCGTAGGACATGTGGAACTGCAAGCAGAGGGCACCAGAGCAGCAGAGAGCACGTCAAACACACGGGACTTCGGGAACGGCTTTAACTCCTGCTCCCGAGGATAACGCAGTGGGAAAACGTGGTTGTTAAGAAGACAAATGGAGGTAGTGAGAGCTGCAGAGCCAGAATACTGAGAGACACAGCAATAAGAAATGAAAAAGTGAAACTAAGGCTCATAAAACAACTTAATAGAATTGCTCCTATTGCTGCCTTAGATGAATACTATTACTCACCTTTAAAACACATCCAGCCCTCTTTAGTGAGCAAGAAACTTCATATTTTTCAGGTTTTAAAACTGGGATTAGTTGTTACTTATAAATTTATATTCTTGTAATCAGTATCAGAGCAAAGTTGCATATATTTGGAGTGCCACAAAAATATTGACCTCATTCTGTTGCCTCAGACTGTTTTATTAGTATTTCATAGAGAGGCAAAAATGTGAAAAAAATTTAAATCTACTCATCCAAGCAACATGACAAAGTAAATATTTGTTTAAAAACACTCTCCTCTCCAGGTCAAGTAGACTGAAGGATTTTTGAGTTTCTTTAACATCTCTGCCTTTGTTTTGCAAGGAATGAAAGGTATTTGCTCTCTTACCTTTTTGCCTGGTGGTATTGGGAGAGTGAAAACAGACTTCCAATATGTCCACACAAGGAGCACAAAGAGAATATGGAATACTACAAGATAGGCCACTAAAAAGAAAACGAGAAAAGAAAAAACAGAAACAGAGCAATGACTTCTTGAGCAAAGGTTTCATCCACGATGGGCATAATCCAAATTTTCACAACAGTGTCAAAAAAAAAAAAAAAAAAAAAAAAAGGAAAAGACAAGATTTCCATCCTGTGCCACCCATTATTGGAGTCCTGCTAAACCTTATGGCTCAGGGTCACCAGCATCCCAGAGCTCAGAGGAGCCCAATCTCAGAGCCTCCCCTGTCCCCTGCTCCCATGTGTGGGTGAGGAAGTTGCAGCTGTCAGAGAAGTGTCCCACAGGGCAGGTGACAAGCCTGTATCCCTGGGAATGACAGGACTCCTGTCTCTTCCCCACATCCCAGGCACAAGCCCAGCAGATCTGGCTGATGCTGAGCAGTGTAAAGGTGAATTCTGCAATGCTCCAGCACCTCCCAGTATTGGGGTTCAGTTGCTACTAAAAGCAGTGGGAAGCAGAACGTGCACTGCCCACTCCTGCCCCATTTTCTTCTTGTGAGAGCAGAGAGAAATAATATGAGCTTTACATCACCAGAAAAAGCCAAATTTCTTATTAAACATTTTACAATTGCCACAGTTGATACAACAAATCAGGAAAACTTCCCTCAAATTGAGCAAAACAGGGCTTGTGATTACTGAGGAAGAATTGCAAACCAGCAGACACAACCTTCTCACGTGAAACCAGCACGTGTCAGAGCAGTTCAACATGCAAGCCTGATTCCAGAGCCTTTGGCACTAGCAGGCATCCCATGGACAGGGAGCCAAAGGAGCTGTCCTTCAGGTGTAGAGTCCTGGCCATTTCTTTAACACTCAACTCATTAAGACATTATCAAAGCTACAAGATAGTTTTATTTAAACACATCATTTCACTGCAGTAACAATCTCGCTTCCCCCATTTCATTTAAGCTTCAAATTCTAGAAATAAGATTAAAATAATTACTTGGAAAGAGAAATCTAAAATTCAAACACTTCTTAGCTATGTCAAAACACTTCTTTTCCTGTGTGAAAATTGGTAAAAAAGGCCAAATGCCTCAGTGAGACTTTCTAATGAGATGGCAAATGACGGGACACATCTCACAAGGATGTGATGGACTGTGGGAAGGAGCTGTGAATCACAGCTAAGTCATTCTCATGCTCCAAGCTGGTTTGAGATGTTATCCTCACACTACAGGTGGAGCTGAGACATTTTTAATTAATATGTTAGGAGATAAATCTTGCAACAGGTTTAATTTTGTTGATCAGCCCAGCAACATGTTAGAGGAAGCTGACCTGGAGATGCACTAACAGATTAGGCAACTATTAACTTTCTTCTGCTGAGCAGTCATTAATATCCTGCTTTCTGCCTTTCTCTGTAGCAATTTTAAACATTAGAACTGCTCCATAGGGGAAAGAGAATTTACTGGATGCAGAAATCTGGAGGATCTTTAAATGTCAGCTGGCACTGTTTTTCATGGAACAGCTTACACTACACCTACTTCTGTCCTTCATAACCCCAGAAAGAGAAAGTCACCAAGAGAACACCTGGATTAGCCAAAGCACCTCCAGGGAAGAAGGGGAAGAATATTAAAATAGCCACTGACTCCTTATGCTCAGGACATGGCCATTGCCTCCACCAACACACAAGTGTAAAGAGTGTTATTGAGCAATCCTGCTGTGTTGTGACTCAGGATCTGTTAGTGGGCACCAGAACTGAGAGGAAAAGCTTATCAAAAATAGCTTGCACTGAGAGATCAAACAGAACAGCAAAAAAAGCCAGGTGGGCTGCAGATGGGAACTAGTATTTTCTGTTTGGCTTGTAAAATCAGCTCTGGAAATGTGAAAGGGAAAGGGAGAAGAGGCGTGTGGGCGTGCACAGACACACACAGCTTTGCCTGAAAGAGTCAGAGGGATCAAAGCCTTTCCATGACTGCCTAGACTGTGACTAAACACAGCATTTCCCAGGGCACCCAGAAGGTGCAGCATGCCGAGTACCTCAGGAGGGTGCAATTACAGGAAGGAAACACTGAAAGAGGCTGTACCTTTAAAAAAATGACAGCAAATATTTCTGACATTTCAACCAGAACATATGTGAGTCCTTTTACACAAGGGTTGAAGGGCAAATTATAAATGATCACACATACCTTTCTCCACCGGGTTGCTCACCGTCACTGGAAAAGAAAAAAACAAACGTGTCCACAGAGGAAATGTGAATCCCAGAAAAGTTTGTGACAATTAAAATTTCTATGTGAAATACAGCCATTTTAGGAAAAACGTTCAAATTCAAGAGGCAAAGAGAGAACTCACAGTTCAGCATCAAACCAAAAGCATCTGTAATGCACACACCCACAGCAACATGTTCAGTCACTGCTACTTGTGCTGTGTTTTCCCTGCTTACAAAATATATTTTGCATTAGAAATATGACAAAAGCAATCCCCTGGTGAGAGTGAGAAGATCACCAGAGCTCCTCTAGCACCTGTCCAAGCTGCATCTCAATGCATTTCCCACATAGTTGCAGCTGCTTTCTACTGATCTCCAGGTAGACTTGATTCTCCTCTGTAATCACTGTCCCAAAGCATTTCTGCATCAGCAGCATTAAAAAATTATACATTTCTCAACTTTGGCCAAGTCAGCAACTGCAACGACTTCACTGTTTTTACACTTGCTACCAGCAGAAATTTTACAACCCCTCTTATTTCACCATAATGAGAGAAAAGCCCCTACTAAGAGATGCCCTTTGAGCAACCAGCAAAAGGTGCCTTGTTCAACTGCCTTCCTGTAGTGACTATACGAAAATCCATCCATTACTTTAAAAGCCAGCAGCCAAGTTTAACAGAAGAGACAAGGACAGCTTTTTCGAACTGAAAGCAGAGAGTTCTGTGATATTTTGATAGAGCATTGCTTAGAAGACAAAGCTCTGTGACAGCAATGCAGATGAAAAAAGAAACTGAATCTTTGCTGTGTCTCTGCCCACTCAATTTCAGGTAAATAAGACTGTTAGGAAACCTTTAGTTTTTTCTTTGGTTTGCTGCCAATCAAGCTAGGCTGAGGTTTTCACAAACAGTGCCTGGCTCCCTCCTGACCACACCTGCAGCAGGGCCTTGCTAAAGGATTTTACCTGAGAAAAGAGCACAAGCACAGATGATATGAAAGGCTCTGTGGCAGGATCACTGTTGTCACTGTGGCAGCAACCACCAGCCCAACAAGATCTGAGGCTTCCTCCTGTGACTCACTGGCCACCCCAGGCACAGAGAGCTCAAACCCAGCATCAGGATTTGCCTCTCAGACATCACCCCCACAGCACTTCCAGTGCTGAGCACAGCTGAAAATACAAACCAAGACTCCAGACAAAGCATTCACTATTTACAGGCTCACAGCAGCTGAGAAGAGGCAGCCAGCTCAGCAAGCCTGGCTGTGTTAGAAATGTGGAGAGAGACAATGTCTTGGTTGGCAAGTAACAGCACAGGCCAACAGTTCATGCTCAAATCCTGAAAAGATTCAGTCATTTCAATTTCGGCAAAGATAAACTCCTCCACACACCGATAAAAGAGATGAGAGAAAAACGGGGCAAAAAAAGCAGTGGGTGTGGGCAAATGAAGGATTTTAAGCTGTGATTCCAGGCAGTGAGCTGAGCTCCTGCCAGCTGAACCAGCACTTGCAGAGCAACACAGCCCCAGCCCAAACCTCACTCAAATCACCTGAGTTTCCTCTAGCAGCTGCACCGAGACCTGGGATCAGCCCGTGTTCAGTGTCACTGAATTTGCACAGCACATTTCAAAAGACTGACAGCATTTCAGGAAAATACTGCACATTTTTTGTCACATGTTCTAATGACAGCTACATGCACCTCAGAGATCTCATCCTATGTGAATTCTTGAGAGAAACAGCCCACAGTCTCAGAGATGGGACCAATGTGATGAAGTGTTTGGGGGCTTTGCCAAGCTGCTGATTAAAACAGACCGAGGAAGCTGCATTTCATTCTAGCTCTCACCGAGAAAGAACAACAGGTCTCACTGCACTGCCAACCCAACAAACACCTGATTTATGTTTGCTGTGCACCAGAAGGCAGCTCCTGCCCCAGGAACACCTCTAAACATCCTTTCTGGGACCTCTGGTTTCATCCACCTGCCTTACTGTCCTGAGGAGCCACATCTCCTCCTTACAATTTCACAAATCCAAGCTTTCAGCTCCTCTCTCCACCAGACTTGGCAACTCTTTTCTCCAGGAGCCCACTAAACCAGAAATAACAAACATAAGAAAGTTTGTGACTTACTACACAGTTAAATTGCTATATTAAATATACAATTACTAGCCAGCATAAAACTCCCTCTTCTAAAATGTAGTGTTTTCTGTGCTACTGTAACAACTCCACGCCTGAGTGTGATTTCATGTAACCTATTTCCTTCCTTTTCAGAATATAAACATAAAACGATTGTAAGGCAGAGCACAGACTGATGTTTGTTACTGTTCAGCTCATAAATCACATCTGGACGTTCTCAAATCACAACACCACTGGCTGTCACTGCGGGATCACTCTCCCAGCCCTCTCAAACATCCCCTCCCTGCTGACAGCCACACACAAGACAAGGGCTCATGACTAACAAACAGCACCCACCGCCAAGCCGGGGCACAAACCCTGTGGGAATCAGGGCAGCACGCCCTAAACCCCCTCCTTCATCCCGGAAAGGACTCCACTCGTACTCAAGTGTTTCTCCCTGTGCACGGATCAGTGCCGGGCCCGGAGCCTCGGGGCACCGCGGGCACCCGGGGGGCGCGGGGCCGCGCTCGCACCGCGGAGACGGGAGGAGGAGGACGGGGAGGAGGGGGAAGAGGGCGAGGAAGAGGAGGGAAAGAGGAAGAGGAGAAGGAGGAGAAAGAGGAGAAGGAGAAGGAAGAGGAGAAGGAGAAGCAGAAGCAAGAGGAGAAGGGGAATGGCTCGAAGCCCCCGGCCCGCCGCGCCCCCCGCCCGCAGCTCCGCGGGGGCCCCGGCGGCGCCGAGGCGCGGCCCGGGGCGGGCGGGGCGGCCCCGCTGGGCGCTCACCGAGGCACAGCTCCCAGACGTATCCGTAGTAGGACCAGAGCAGGAGCAGCGCGATGAGCAGCACGGGCAGCCAGGCGAAGGCGCGGCGGCAGCAGCGCAGCCCCCGCCACAGCGCCATCCCGCCGCCCTCAGCGCCGCGCATCGGCGCGCGGCTGCGCGGGCTGCCCCGGGGCCGGTGCGCTCGGCGCTCGGCTGAGCGGCCTGCGCGCAGCGGCGCCCCCTGGCGGGGCGGGCGGCGGTGCCGCTCGGGGCGGGCGCGGCTCACAGAGCCGGGCCGGGGGAGCCGGGCCCGGGCCGGGGCAGCTGAGGGAGCCGGGCAGCTGAGGGAACCGCGCCGGGGCCGGGGGAGCCGGGCAGCTGAGGGAGCCGCGCCCGGGCCGGGGGAACCGGGCAGCTGAGGGAGCCGCGCCCGGGCCGGGGCAGCCGGGGCAGCTGAGGGAGCCGCGCCCGGGCCGGGGCAGCCGGGCAGCTGAGGGAGCCGCGCCCGGGCCGGGGCAGCCGCGCCCCGTTGCCGCTTTCCCCTCAGCGTGCGCCCCGCTCCGCCCGGGGCGCTGCCCTGAGCTCGGCCCCGCAGCACAGCGCACCCGCGGCTGCCGAGGCGATGGCGGGGCCGCAGCGTCTGTGAGGGGGATGGCTGAGGGCTCGGCAGCCGCGGAGGAGACGTGCATTAATAATTATCTAAAAGGAGGTGTCAGAGGGTGCACCGGGCTCTGCTCCGGGGGCCCAGCAATGGCACCAGTGGAACGGGCAGGAACTGATCGGAAGTTTCAGCTGGACGTGAGGAAGAACTTCCCATGGCAATGCTCGGCCCTGGACAGAGACCAGAGAGGGGCCGGGGTCTGTGCCGGGGGCGCTCGGAGCTGTGCACAGCCCTGTGCCCCGTGCCCGGGGGGCTCTGCGGGAGCTGGCACCGGGTGCGCCCGCTCCGGGCCCTCCCTGGTCCGTCTGCGATCCTGCAGCACTGTCCCGACCGCTGCACAGACATTGCTCTCCACTTCCCTCAGCACACACCTAGGGGTATGTAAAGATAGATGTATGTACAAGCACATTTGCATATACGAGTGAATATTTATGTAATATTCACTTATTACTATGGAATATCTGTGGGAGGATCAGATTCCAGTCAATTCATGGAACAAAAGGAGTGCCGTCTCCAACGTGGCATTTAATGTAGAAAAAAGAAACCAAAAAGAACACCCCTGCCCCAGACTGCTCCACAAGCCCTCTGAATTCTGGTAGGAATCTCCTCATTCCCACTCTCAGTGATTTGAGTTGCACCTCCAGATAATTAACTCCACTCTATCAGGTCTGGTAAGGAAATTAGTTTTCTTATCAAGAGAATGACTTATCTGACAGAACGTTTTTCTGACAACCCCCTGGTGTAATTTGTCTTTCTTTTGACTTTCTGGTCACCTCTTTGTTCAGCAAGGTTTTTTTCCCCTCAGAATTTGTTCTAAAGCTTCCCTTATTGGGATCACACTCAGAGCTGTGCTGCCTCTACCAACCCTTTTCTGGTTTTGGGTACAGGCACCACATTTGCCATTCTCCTTCCCAGATCAACAGATTAAGACATCACTCACAAATCCTCAGACCACACCTGTAATTCCATATTTAGTTCTCTCAATATTTTGACATGGATATGATCTACAACCTCTGTTTTTTTTCAAAAATCTGTTCACTACTGAGGTGACAGCTGTCTTAACCTCTTCTCTACCCTGCTCAGGCTATACAATCAGTGTTACCCTCTTCTCCAGGCTACTAAATTATTTCTTTAATATAAAACCTGAACTTTTGGGCACTTGTTTTAATTTTCTGTGTGTGGTGGAACTTAACCAAGATTTTGAGTAGACCCTGCTGTAGCAAAAGTGCTTTGCAGATAGGATAACACAGGTTGGCCTGAGCTGCATGTAACCCTAAACTAGAAATTTATTTATTTATATACACACACACACATATGAAAAAACTCCTCCCAGGAGATTTGGGAAGGGGATTTAGAACTCATATACTCAAAGTTTTGGGGATTTAGGAGAAGATGTGAGTGCCCCCTTGCTTTCTTTCCTTCCCCCATTGTGTAAGTGCTGAGAAGGAATATTTTTGCCAGCAATATATTTCATAATCAGTAAGATTTAAAAATCACTCTTGTGAGCTAAATCACTCCCTGAAGCAACTTACAGAATCTCCTCTCCTGAGATAGATGGGATGAACAGCATATCCATGGGACATTTTTTGCATCCTCCTGTAAAGCAGGAAGGCACCTTCCCAACAGACAGCAAAGGAACATGCCAAAGTGAGCAGGCCATGTCAGATGAAGCCTCTGCAAATAAAGTTAAGACTTTTTCTTTTGTTCAACAGCCAGTTTTTCTATGTGCTCTAAGGTCCATATGGATTATCCTCAAAATTCTTTTGTTTTCTGGGCTTCCAGGGGAGACTTAGTTATATAAACATGAACTCATCTGAGGTAAGATTCCCAAATACAGCTCTTTAATACAAAACAATCAGGTGACCCTAAATCTTGTGATTCTTAGGATGTGTTTCTGCACTTGTGGTTCTGCTGGTAGCTCCCAATTTGGAAAATCTGGAGTGAAGTAGAAGTGGGATAAGGTACCTCATGCCCTTTCCAGACATCAACACTGCAGGTGATATTCAAAATAACCATTAAATCTAAATTGACCTTCAGCCAATTGTAAAAGTAGAGAAAACCCTCCCTGGGTGTGCGGCCTCCCTGGGCTCCACAGAAACTACAACGCTGGGATTATCCTAAATAACATCCCTATCTTTAAATTTAACCCTGACATGAGCAGTTTTCTGCTAAGACACATTTCACACAACTTTAAACAGGGAAACTTCTGCAGAGTTCAGGAAGCTGTGACTGCATCCACGGTGTAACTCCACTGTTCAAAACTATTGGCACAGACTGCAGAAAACACCCCAAGTCCCAGCAGCTTTAGGGTAATTTAAATAAGGCTCATCATCAGTGGTTCTTCTCAAAAAACAAGTTGTTGTGTGCTTACAGAAAGGAAGATGGTGATGACTCACCAGTGGCAGAGTCACTCTGGGCACCAGGGAACACATCATCCCCAAGAGCTGAAGACCACAGCAAGGCTGACAGCAGCTAAGATGGCTTTGGCATTGGTCCAAAACCAGCTAAAATAAATCAGGAAACAGCAGAAATCAGGAAAGAAATGCCAGTTTTTACAATTACAGAAACCCCCACTTGTACCAATTTCACTGAGATGCTCTTTCCTGTGAGAAAATGCTTTTAAAAAATCACTCATGGTAGAAAATGCTAAATTCTCTTGTCATGTGAAAAAAAGCACAACTGGAAAATGCAGTTTATCTTTGCAGTGCTGAATGTGGAACTGGGCCTGGATTACTGCCTGAATTTCAAAACTATATTCTGATCCAGAAAAGTGAAGTTGCACAAGTTACTTCTCCACTGTTCATTTCCAAATCTTGCTTGAGCTGGTAACACATGTGAGCCTTGGAGCTGTGGGGAAAGTCAGCTACAGTCCCTGCAAACTGCAGGGAGCCAAACCTTGCGCAGAGCCAACTTTTCAAACCACTCTGAACCAGGGCATGCAAAATAAAGGTGTGACCCAGTTGTCAGACATAATTATTTCTGGGTAGGTTACACGTGGTTTTGCTTATCAGTGACAGAGATCCAAGAAGATTTGATAATCCATGTGCTAAAATGGGAACTAAACCCAGCCCTGGCTGGCTCCTGAGCTCCTGCTGAGCTCAAAAGCTTGTGAGCCCCAAGGCTGGCCCATTTTTGTCCTTTATTGTAGGAAAACACAGCAGCCCTCCCTATCTCAATCCCATCTTGGCCTATCACACACTGTACTTGTAGGTAAGGAGATAAATCTAATCTAAAATGCTAAATGTTATCATATCAGATTTGGGCTTTTTATCAAAAATGCTGCGCCCCAGCTCGTGCAAAGCTTTCCTAGAACATGCAGTGAGGGCTGGTACTGACCTGTGAGCAAGCTGTATTTTTGTTATAAGCATTAAGAACTCTCCACTATGTGGGATAAGCCACCACATTTACACATTAACACCTTCCCAGAAACCCCAGGAAAAGCTATTTTTTGTTATTTCAGCAGGATTTTGCAGCTCTGTGCTGGGACTCCTGCATTTCACAGGAGTTTGTGCACACACACAATGGTCCTACCATTTCTTTATCCACATAACCTGTGGATGCTACCTTGCAGTGGAGAAAGTAAATTAGGAGACTGCTAGAACATATTCATGTAAATCAGCAGAGCTCTAATGAAGAAGATAGAGCTCTGTTTGAACATTCAGTTTTCAGACTTCTCTTCAGCTCTCAGACAAAAGTTAGATTTAGATAATTACACTCCCGTTAATATTAAACCAAAGTGGATTTACTTTTTCCCTTCAGGTTTCTCAGCTTTTTTTTTTTTTTTTTTTGGTCCTACCCAGCAGTACCAGCCCTGCCAGCAGCACACGGGGTGTTGTTTGCTCTCAGTCATCACCTGCATCTGCTCACTCCGATTTCTCGTTTGTGCCATCCCCCACTGGAACATTTTTATCCTAATTTAACGTGGAAATACGGGCAGGATATATGGAATGTGCAACAGGGTTTGACAGCCCAGATTGCAATTAAATCTGTTTAAAATAGCACAAAACTGTTAATTGCCACCGAGTGAAAAATTGGCCATTTGCAGCAGAGTTGTTCTCATTATTACACTGTTCGAAAGGATTTGTAAGGATTTAGGGATGTACAGGGAGCAAGTGCTGCACCATTAGAGGGTGCTGCAGTCCACACAATCCCAAACCACATCCAGCGCCAGAGCTGCTCGTTCTCCACAGGGACAGGAGAGTCTCAGAAAGACAAATCTGGGGACGAAAAACCATAATCTTGTTTTGTCATGTGCATAAGCCTTGCCCAAATATCAACTGAAATATTTCCCCATAGCTATTGTCTTCACAGACGCCCCAGAGATCCACATCTGGCCAAATGCACTCATAGGTAGGTATAGGTAAAAAGTGCCATGAAATGCCATAAACCTGACATTTCCTGTTTTCTAAAATATTCATTTTAAATAACATCCTTCTCATAAGGCAGCTGATAATTATATTTTCATACCTTTTAAAGGCAAAACATTAACACAAATATCATTCTGCAGACCTACAGCCAACCTGTCTTATCCCTTCTCCTGGGATCAACAAGTGAATCCTGAATTTTTCTCACAGACATTTGCTATTTGACATTGGATTAACCACAACAGTTGGCACTGAGTGACTCTAGTGCCCTGACAGAGGGGTCTTTTTCCTTTGACTTGGTGAAGGAAAAAGGCCTTCCTCACACAGTGCCCTTAGAGAAGGAGAGATGTGGAGAGAAACTCTACATCCAGGGACGTTCCTCTGTCATGTCTCAAATCTGTCTTCTCAGCCAAAGGAGTCCTTGTCCCACTTGCCTCCCTCAAGGGAAGGGATGGGATGAATGCTGGGACAAACCCTGGTTGCTACTGTGGTTAAAGCAGTCCTGGAATCACAGATTCTAGGTTGGAAAAACTCTTTACGGTTGTCGATTCCCATCAGTCCCAGGTGAGTGTGAGCTGCTCCTCCTCTGGGGCTACACCAGCCTCTGTCCCTGAAATGGTTGTGCACAGAAAACCCCAGGAGGGGAACACAAACAAGAGAAAATGCTGCTTTCCAGTGCTTTCAATCAGTGCAGCTCTCTAAAATAAGCAGGAGCGTTTCCCAAGTCCCAGGGCTCCACCAGCCCAGAGCCCTGCTGCAAACCCTGACTTTGCTCCCACAGAAGTGGCAGCAGTGTCTGATGGAATAAATGTGACAGAAATCTGGTCTTTTTGACTGAGCTCCTCCATGGATCCCATCCTTTCACGGCTGTGAGCACTGCAGCAGGATACCCAGTGTCTGCCTTCTGAAATAACTGCCTTCTGTCATTAGTTTTATTTAAATCTCTGTCTTTTTCAAATGGTCTCTGGTATCCTTTTTCCCTCACATTATACTGACTTTTGAAAGCAGATAAACACACTCCCAGCCAAATCATTATTTCCTTATCTTTTAAAATAACACACTGTGGAGCTTGTAGTTCTCTGAGGATGGTGAAGCTTCGGCAAAACTTTTTTAAAATTTAAGTCTACGCCATCTTTCAAGAATGAGATGTACACAGTAATGTGATTTCTTAGAGGTGCGTTTTAAGCCATAAAACTAAATATGCAATCTCAGAGATGCAGAGAAGAAAATGATATTTTTGTAACCTCACCATGTTTTGTAAATTGATTTTTTTTGTAAATCTTGATTTTCTTTGTACCTGATGGCTGCAATTTCAGAGTTGAACAGCAGTGCTGAGTGCAGCCAGGCAGCATATGCCACGTGTAATTCTTTAATTTCCTGGTAGCAGCAATTCTTACAGGCACAATAGCAGGTTTGTTTATTTTTTATTCTTCATCAGCCCTTTTATTAACATTGTTAGATCTCCTGACTGCACCTGGCTGGGCAGTGACTGAGCATAATGGCATCTTTGCCCTGGGCTCTTGGAGATGGTGCATATGGATGGGAAAGGCAGCAGATAATATGGATGCAAATTTCAAATTACTGGTTTGATCCCCCAGGCAC
Organism: Sitta carolinensis; assembly: GCA_032173965.1. Taxonomy (NCBI): domain Eukaryota; kingdom Metazoa; phylum Chordata; class Aves; order Passeriformes; family Sittidae; genus Sitta; species Sitta carolinensis. The sequence continues at coordinate 17,575,424 of CM063286.1, forward strand.
TGAAGGAGGAAAAATCTCAAGGAAATCGGGAGAACAATGTGGCTTTGAGTTTCTACTCAAGGTATAGAGTTGAAAACATTGCTTGTGGTCCTTGCAGGATTGTCCTTTGTGAAATAACGAAACATAAATGTGTTCCAGTGAGGAGAAGCTGCAGGCTGTGGCTGAGAGCTCACAGAGAACTCCAGAGCTGGGTTTGCCAGGCAGGACCTGGGGAAGAGCCTGCCCAGGACCAGGACCCCAGCAATCCAACCCCATGGTCCTGCTGATGAGCCCCTGCTAAGGATCCCTGGCACAGAACTCCCTCTTTTGGACTAATCAGGGTGAGGAGGAGCCTTCCTCAACCAACCAAGGGAGGCAATTTTCAGCACTTGACTGAAGTTCTCTTGCCTACAGAACCACTCATATGGAAAAAGCAACTGTCTTTTTCTATTTATGTAATTTTGCCTTATGTTACTGGAGTTTTCTTTTTTCTTTAAAGGGTTTCACACTGATAACTCCCTCCATGCCCCACGGGACAGAGCTGGTGTGACTCCAGCAGTTCACTACTCTTCAGCCTCTGAAATTAAAACCCAAACTGAACCTCCTGAGCTGATTTCTCAGGTTTTGCACTTCCTAAGGCAGAGTCTCCCCTGGAGCAGCAGTGTCCATTCCTTCAGTACAGTGATAAGTGCTGCAGAAATGTCTCAAACATCCTGCTACTCCTCCACTGGCATGAAAGAGAAAGAAACTTTGGCTTTAGGCACCTTTTTTAAATAAAAGCCATCACTACTGACAATGGATTTGCTTACCCCTTTTTTCATGGATCCATGCCCATCTCCTGGAGGATGCTCCACTCTCATTCACATTTGAGGTTTCTTCCAAGCTTCAGAACCTGTGTCAGTCTGGTGATCAGTTTGAAGAGAGAATTAATTAAATTAGATTGCTAGAATGAATTCCACAATACCCTAGGAAGTCTGATATTTGTAATCAACTGTGGAACTGTTGCTAGGACACAGGGATAGTTGATTTTTTTTTTTTTTTAAAAGATCTATTCAAATATCTGCCTGTCTAAAGCTATGAATCCAAGATACACAAAAGTTTAGCTGCTCCTGTGAACAATTTTTTAGTACTTTCGTTTATAATACATGAACTCCTGACTCAGAAAGCATATGGAAAAGCCCACAGGAATCTACTACTACACGTGTAAGATATATTCCTAAAGAGAAACTAATTATATCTGATGAATTGTTAATTCCATGACCTTTTCCCTCTTCTGCCCTATCCAAGCAGCAAGGACACACAGAGGACAATATCTATTAAGAATGTTAGATTGAGTTTGCACATCTGACAATAATATATCATCCCCCACAGCATAAAAAGATTTACAACACTGAAATGTAAAGGACTAGGTGATGGAGCTTGTACCACCTTAACCAGAACAAGGACACCAAAGTTCAGTGTTTACCTCAGTTTTACCAAATTCTTTTTCTCAGTTTCCTACCTGAGGCCTCATGAAAAACCCTGAACAGTTCTATTCCCTCTCCAGAGCTCAACTTCAATTACTTTCAAAAAGCTTTCTCATCCTTAATTGTAATTTATCCAAGTTATAGTTGTTTAATCCTTTAATCTCTTGTCAATCATGACACTCTTCCCCTCTGTTTTTCTTTTCACGGTGTTCAACCATGCCAGCAGTGACAGACAGACCCCAGCATGAGTGTCATGCACACAGGGAAACATTTTCTAGTGGGAATCATCCCAGATGTGTCTTCTCAACTGTGCTTAGCAGACTCTGCACTGCTCTGTCCATAGTATTGCAATGGATGAATTGTTCATTTTACTACATTTTAGAGATAACATCCATTCTCTTCATTGTTATTTTGCCTTCAATTCCAATGCATTTCCTTGCTTTCATTGTCTTAAAAAGACTTTGGGGTAGAGAAGTTGGAGGTGTAGAGAAATCCACTTCTGATGAGGTGCAATGAAAGCAATCAGAAGAAAAGACCACATGCTTTTATTTCTAAACTTATTTTTAGCTGTCAGAAAGATGGTGAAAGTTGGTTGCACAGAAAGCAATTCCCAAAACCATTATTTAATTCTTCACCTCTGTTTCTCCATCACTTTTTTCCCCATTCTTATTCCATTAACGAGATACTAAAGAAGATTTGGGGAGTATTGTGTAATTTAAATTGTTCTCTATTCCTAGCACATGAGATCTCTCTTCTGAGCTGCCATGGGAGCTGTCTTAGCTTCAGCAAATTCTATTCACTGGGATACAACTGAGTCCATCAGAGATGAATGTTTTGTTCTCATTGTTCTGAATCTCCAATAAATCCATTTCACATATAACTAGGACACTTTCAAATACCTGACATTGTCACTATAAGCCTTCAATGTACAAAAAGATATAATAATAGTGCAGTGCCTGCTGCTGGTTAAACCCACCTTGGACAGCCCACGTCCCTTTTCTCTTGCCTTACACGAGCTCCAACTCCTCTAAACTGTGACTGCGAGGGATGTGATGGCTGTTGGGAATTATGGCTGATGATCCTGAGAAAAATGCAATTTATTGTCAATTGTCCATTCTAATCTGTGGGAAAAACAAAATACTTTTCTTGAAATGGTGTGTGAAAAAACAAGTTCTGGCCCCAGATATTCAGAACATAATCTAAGCTCTCGCTTCGCTCTTCCCTCGCAGCGCCGATGAGCCCCCAGAGTGCTCATAAATATTGGCAGAGCAAAGGAGAAAGGGGTTTGCCAGCTTTTTTCCTGCTAAACTGGAGTTAGTGTTTTTACCATAGCGATACATAACAACGCCCTTAATGCTGTTCCTTGGAACTTCGGCCCGAAATTCTGTTTCAACTCACTGAGGTCCTAGGACATGGAGATCAGCTGGAGATATTGCTGCCAAAAAATAGTTAATGCATGTGCTGGTAGACCCCAGGAAGGGGGGGCCTCTGCATTTCAAACAGCTGCTCTTCAACTGGAGCAGGAGGAGAGCAAAAAGAAGGAGTTTTGCCCTTTCCAGTTTTATTCACTTTTGTTCCTTGTACATCAGTGAGATTTGCATTTAATGTAGAGTTCAACGTACCAGAGTTTTAAAATTGCAATAAAACCAGTTTTTGTGTCTGTACCAAGCTCTGTTCAGACTGAGATGTACATGGAAGAAAGTTGCTGACACACACTGCAGACATATCCTCCTAAGGCATCACAGAAGGCTTTGCTTTCAATAATTAATTAATGACCAGTTCATTATTACATTGAAATTTAAACTATCATTTCAGCTCGACTGATTTTTACCTCTTTGTCTGGACACTTTCTAGATTAACACTCAGGTTATTTAGAGAGAAGCCCTGTGAGTGAAGAAATGAGATGGAAGTGGAGATACAGAACTTATTTTATCCCCATGGTTAAATCAGTCTCAACTTCTGATCTTTTCCACCTCTGATCTCCTTCCCAGCCCTCGGTTTTACTTGTCAAGTCTGTTCCTGACATTTGCAGCAGGGCACAGTTTGCTTCTTCACCCTTTCTGCTAGGACCCCACATATTTTGGGATACCTGGGAAGAACAGAGGCAGTGGCTGCACTGCACCACAGATGACAGCTGGATCCTGAGCACAGTGAGTGGAAGTTTGTGAGATGCTGACTGCTATGGAAACGACACAAATCCCAGCCCAGGCCTGGATCCTCAGCACATCAAATCACAACTGGTATGTTTAAAGCATTGGACTTCTCAGGCTTGCTGTGTTGGTCAGGACCACAGCCCACACATGGAATATTATCCTGTTTTTCACCCTTCTAGTTTGGTTGAAGTTCTTTCTCCTAACAAAACCTTTTCATCCCAAATTGAAACAGTGGCTAGTGCAGCCTTCTGAACCTCTGAAATGTGGCTGTGGGAATCCTCAAGACCAGTGAGTTTGAATCTTAAAACATATTTGTGTTTATGTAGAGGAAATATGAGAAAGCATATTTTGACTAATGGTATCACCCTAGAGAGAAACACACTTGTTATAAATATGTTCCATTGCAGTTTCTGGAAATCTAACAAAATTGCCATAAACAGGACTTACATCAATGTTTCTGTTTGACCTTTCTGGGAGAATAAAAGTACCTTCTGTGAATGCAAAACAAATGAAGTTTTTGGAAACAAAATGAGTAACACAGCCCTTCCTCTTTATAAAATGGAGCCCTGATATAGCTGCTGCTTAGTAACAGCTCCTCCAAATGACCCATAAAACACCAGATGTAAAGGTGTGCACGTGTGCAGCTCCACTCCAGGCTCTGATGCAAAACTCAGAAACACTCATGCTGAGGGCAGAAGAATTGGAGATTTTAGATGAATAGCAGTTTCCAAATGAGAACCATACCCTCCCAGCCATGGACAAGCTGTGCAATCACCTCCCCTGCTGTGGTTTCTGCTGGGTGCTGTGGTGGAGCTGTGATGGCTGTTGCAGCCCATCTCCCACTTAGCTCCCTTCTGCATTTTCCCCTTACAGAAAAGATGTCCTGTCTGGCACTGAAAACCTGCTAGAAATAGTGTGATTAAAACCCGCACATTTTGAGAATATGGTTAACCTACAAAAACAACTATCAGCACCAGAAAAATTGAATACATTTAATAGGACCAGACGGGTACTGAGATACTTAATGCAAATAATAGTCAGTGTTTCTGTCCATAATTAAATATTGCAGATAAATGTAAATGCAGAGCTGAACTAGCACTAAGAAAATTGAACTTTTACCCTTCAGGCATTATTCCAAATAACCTGTTAAATTGAATTAATTATCATGATCCATAGAATCCTGAGTTGGAAGGGTCCCACAAGGATCATGAAGTTCAGCCCCTGGGATCCAAATTAAAGTACTTTATAATACCTTACACAAATAACTAAAAAGACTCTTTAGTACTGCTACCAAATCCCATTTTTATACCCATTCCTCACAGCAGATGCAGAATGTTCACATAGGGAATGCCATTAGCCTACAAGTGTAACAAAGCTTGTGGGGACTTCTCATCTCTGCAGACAGTGGCCACTGAAGCAGTTTTGTCCCTTCCTCAGCTCCTCTCATTGGTGAAATAAGACACTTGAATCTTTCTTTGCAAAATAAGGTCCCACATACAGTTTCTTCTAAAGAAATGAAATAATTTAAACCCATTTGGAATTTCTGATGCATCTGTTACCCAAAAATCACAAAAAAAGATGATACTGAGATCACCACTTTTGTCTTGCAGAGCCTGACAAAGCGAAGTGAGCAACTCCCAGCCCTGCTCCCAAAGCATCCTGAGATCCTGCATGGCAGGGCAGGTGTGCAGCCAGCCCAGAGCAGATCCTGCATGGCAGGGCAGGAGTGCAGCCAGCCCAGAGCAGATCCTGCATGGCAGGGCAGATGTGCAGCCAGCCCAGAGCAGATCCTGCATGGCAGGGCAGATGTGCAGCCAGCCCAGAGCAGATCCTGCATGGCAGGGCAGGTGTGCAGCCAGCCCAGAGCAGATCCTGCATGGAAGGGCAGATGTGCAGCCAGCCCAGAGCAGATCCTGCATGGCAGGGCAGATGTGCAGCCTGCCCAGAGCATCCTGAGCAGATCCTGCATGGCAGGGCAGGTGTGCAGTCTGCCCAGAGCATCCTGAGCAGATCCTGCATGGCAGGGCAGGTGTGCAGCCTGCCCAGAGCATCCTGAGCAGATCCTGCATGGCAGGGCAGGTGTGCAGCCAGCCCAGAGCATCCTGAGCAGATCCTGCATGGCAGGGCAGGTGTGCAGCCTGCCCAGAGCATCCTGAGCAGATCCTGCATGGCAGGGCAGGTGTGCAGCCAGCCCAGAGCATCCTGAGCAGATCCTGAATGGCAGGGCAGGTGTGCAGCCTGCCCAGAGCATCCTGAGCAGATCCTGCATGGCAGGGCAGGTGTGCAGCCTGCCCAGAGCATCCTGAGCAGATCCTGCATGGAAGGGCAGGTGTGCAGCCTGCCCAGAGCATCCTGAGCAGATCCTGCATGGCAGGGCAGGTGTGCAGCCTGCCCAGAGCATCCTGAGCAGATCCTGCATGGCAGGGCAGGTGTGCAGCCTGCCCAGAGCATCCTGAGCAGATCCTGCATGGCAGGGCAGGTGTGCAGCCAGCCCAGAGCATCCTGAGCAGATCCTGAATGGCAGGGCAGGTGTGCAGTCTGCCCAGAGCATCCTGAGCAGATCCTGAATGGCAGGGCAGGTGTGCAGTCTGCCCAGAGCATCCTGAGCAGATCCTGCATGGCAGGGCAGGTGTGCAGCCTGCCCAGAGCATCCTGAGCAGATCCTGCATGGCAGGGCAGGTGTGCAGTCTGCCCAGAGCATCCTGAGCAGATCCTGCATGGCAGGGCAGGTGTGCAGTCTGCCCAGAGCATCCTGAGCAGATCCTGCATGGCAGGGCAGGTGTGCAGTCTGCCCAGAGCATCCTGAGCAGATCCTGCATGGCAGGGCAGGTGTGCAGTCTGCCCAGAGCATCCTGAGCAGATCCTGCATGGCAGGGCAGGTGTGCAGCCTGCCCAGAGCATCCTGAGCAGATCCTGCATGGCAGGGCAGGTGTGCAGCCTGCCCAGAGCCTGCCAGCCTCAGCACTGCTCCAGTGCAGCTGTGCCTTGGCTCTTCCTTGGTGCAGCTGGCAGCAGGCAGAGCCAAAGGCTGACTCTCACCCCCTCCAGAGCAAAATCCCATCCTTCACACAAGTCATGCACTGGTGAGGGGGGGGATTTACAGCAGTGCTCGTGCAACCCCTACCCAACCCACACTGTTCAGATTTTCCAAAGCCATCGGTGGATAGAGTCATTCCTGCTCACCCCATCCTGCAGCTCCCCTCTCCTTCCTCTCTCTGCACATCCACATGTTAAAATTAAGTGGATCTTAACAGGTCCATAAGTGGGATATACCCAAGTGTTTCCAATTTACCCTCAGTGAACTTGAATGGAAAACATTTCAAAATGAAATTCTGGGTGAAATCTCCCAGCGTTGCTGCAGCATATGGAGCCAATTTCAAATAGCACTTTGCTAATGTCATGATCTGTTAGAAAGTGTTCACCTTATACCAAAGATATTACAAGCTCAGTTGCCTCACTCAGTGTATCTTCATCTTATGATCCATAAGAAAGCTATTTAGTGGATTGTGAAATATGAACTTTGGCCAGAGCTAATTTAAGAGAAATCGTTACACTAGTGATGGTGCAGCTTGTTTCTTCTGTGAGTTTTATATTATTCAACTGTTCACAGCTAGTAAATTCACTTCTAATAAGCTGCAAAAGTTATCAGATGAAGCACAGCCCATTGTAATCCCCACATGAAGCAAATAACTGATAAAAAAATTAGTTCCAGCATGTGTTACAAATATTTTTGCAAACAGCATCTGATAAAGGAATTGGCTTTATTAGCAGCTAATTCCTTCCCACAATGGAGAAAATGCAAAAATGTGTTCTATCTCTACAGGCCACAGCATTTCTCAAGCACTGATGAGGAAAAAAAATAGACTTAACTGGAAACAAAAGCACAAATAGACCACATCTCCTGGCAGGCACAGACCTTGGCACTGGGAATGCAGTGGTGGGAATTTGCTGAAATAGAAGGGATTTGCAGGATGTAAGGCACAGGCAAAAAGGCATTTGTGTAATGACAACCTTGTCAGAGAAAGTAGTAAATTTACGCCCCACTTTTTGAGACAAAGTAAGAGCCAGTGACTCCCACCACGAGTCCAAGTAACTCCTGGTTCTGTCCAAGGGCTGGCCCAGCAACCAGGGCAGATGTAAACACAAATCTGTGCTGGGGCTGGGCTATCCCCTCTGCCCGGGGCAGGGAGGGTGGTGGACAGACTTGCCCGTGCTCCTCAGGACATCCTCCAGCTCTTCAGAGACCCCCCAGGAGCAAACAGCAACAACCAGAAGCTTACACAGTATCATGCACCAGGAAGGATGCTCAGGGATGGATCTGAGAAAGATGAAAGCATTCAGAAGAGCAGAGTGTCCAGTCATTGCCTGGGACTAAAGGTGTCTTAGAAACATCCACCATATGCAGCGATTGCTCCAAGCAAGGAGCAGGTTCAGGGAAAGGCACCAGGTATGTGTAGAACCTGTAAATGTGCTGAGAATGAGCAGTGAACATCAGTGCTGAGTCCAGAGAACTTCACTCAGTTTTTCTCTTGCTTTCACAAACTTTCACTATTGTTAGAGACAGCTGGAATAAGAACAAAGAAAGGTATTTCTAGTTTTAACCCTCAGTGTTAACCCTCATCAGTGTTAAGCCTCATACTAGGGACAGCCTCATACACCAGAGATGGTAGAAATTGTGCTCAGATTTCCTTTCCCCTTCTCAAAATCAACCCTCAGCCTGCAGCAAGGCCAGAGGTTTCTCAGGTGTCAGCAGGAGCAGCCCCTTTCCTCTGCCTCATTGCTCCTTCTCTCCAGCAGCAATTCCTCTCCCTCTGAAGTCTGTCAGCTTTTCTTGCCAAAGAGAAAGGAATGACAAAATCATTCAAAGAAAAAGAAAAACAGAGAGATCCCAAGCCTCATGTGTGACATAAAGCAAACAATTCACATGATCTTTATTTTTGTAACCCTCGTCCTCCTCTCACCCTCATGCCTGTTGTTATCACTCAGCATGTTATTGTTATTACTTCAAATTTGTTTTTAAAAGTGCCTATCCAGTGCTGGAGGTGCCTGAACACACACTGAAAATATACAAAACATATGTCCAACTTAGACCCTGTGTTCCCCCAGGAAGGGCTGGTATTCCTGCAGTGCACTCAGCACACTTATGGCATGAACAAATTATGAAGAATAATAATAAAGAATAACTTGTGCCTATTTATCTGTTTGGTCTATGAAACTGATCTGTCAATGACCCTGGAAACTCTCAGTGACACACACTGTGGTGGAGTTAAAACCAAGTTGCTCTTTCCATTAATTTTTTTCCAAAAACTTGAGTCAAAATCCCAGGGTAGGTGACACAGGGCGACCCTCCTGCTTTTGATGTGAATGGGAAAGGATTTGTCTTTTTATATCAAAGCTAGCTGGGAAGAGGAGGTGGGTGGCCATGAAAGGGAAAAGCCATGAAATTATCTCCATTGGTTTATAAGAAACAGCCATTCGACGGCATTTTGGGAGGGGGAAACCTTGTGAAAAATGTGCTGGTGTGATTCCTCTGGAGGCCGGCACATCTGAACCAAGGCTGGGATGGAGCGGGGCGGGGGGGCAGGAGAAGTTCTTCCCTTAATTGAGAACACACTTGTTTGCAGAGTTCAATGTCGGGAACTCCAACATTGTTTTGAAAAGACAGCACTGTGTAGGTGTCGGAATTCAGAGGAGGCAGAACAAAACCGGGTGGAAAAAGGCAGCTGTGCTGATTTAAGTCTCGGAACACCTTTAGCCGGTTCCCTCCCTGTGCCCCACCAACCGGCCCTGCCTCTCGGCTGGCCTGGGACAGGCAGCCCTGGCTCTCCTGACCTTCTCCAGCCTCTTCTTGCTCCTGCCTACACCCAGCCTGGTCCCCTGGGCTCGCACAGCCCCTCCCCGGGCTGCTGCTGGAACAGGACACGAACCCGGAGAACCAAAACACCCTGTACAAATCCTGGTAATTTTCATTACTAGGACAACGTTTCTATGCATTGGTGGGGAGTCCTGTCAAAAGACAGAATCCATGGAGAGAGGATGAAGGTAATTATCATCCTCCCGTGTTTCAGAGTTCAGTTGCTGCTGCTCTGGTGCAATGGCAGCTTCGTGTTCCTGCTTTTGTGACCAACAGGTGAAGGCGAGGTAGCTCTGCAGAACTCAAATCAGATTAAATTTACCTAAACATCACCCTTATCTACTAGATGTCTTTTTAAATGCACTGCAACACTTGAACAGAGTAAAACAGTGCAAGAAATGAGACTTTTACTCAAAGGTTATAATATTCCTAGTCCTAATCAATAAACTAATTGACCTAAGTCAAGGTATTGAACTAGAATTAATAGTAAACACATGATTGTAATTGAAAGCCACTTATACTGCCCAGGTATGGCCAGGCTAATGACCAGGTATGGCTCAACCAGCTGAACTGGTGCTGCATATAATTCTGATTAAAATATTCTATAATAATTCTATAATTATAATTCTAATTTTTTTTTCCCTAAAATATGTAGTTTTGCCTGTTCAACAGTTATTTTCTCTTTACAGAAAGTAAAGTCTCTTTTGTCACAGCTGGCAGCAGACCAATGATACAGAACTTCTGACTTAGAGAGAGACAAGCAGGTACCACTGTGATGGAGGATAAAAATGACAAGGCAGACAGCCAGGATCAGGCTGATGTGATGTATTCTTGTTCCTGGGTCCCTTTATCCCATCTTTTATGTCTTGGCTACCCTCAGTAAGAAATGTGGTTCCTCCTTCCATCATTGTACAGTTTCACTTCTATTTTATTAGAGGAATTCAGCCAGAAGACAGAAAATAGGAAGGAGAACATTCTGACTGTGAAGATAATTAGCAGAGTTTTACATAATAAATTAAATTACTAAAGCTCCTAAAAGTCTCAGCTGGGGTGAGCTAGCAGAACACCAAAGGCTCAGGGACAGACCATTTTCTGTACAACTCTGAAGGACAAAATGCATCAGTCTCTGTGCTTTAATCACACCTTGGGGACCCCAGCAGGGACCTGGAGCTGGGCCATGGACCAGCACCTCTGGCATCAACACATCCTCTGAGCTCGTGCAGACACCTCTTGCCAGCCCAAGACACCAAACCCCACTTTCATTTAATTATTATAACAACACTAGTGTGAATCTTAAAATTCACAGGAAGATTTTCTTTTTTGCTTTATCTTAAACGTTGCTATGCAGGAAGGGGAATTACTGTGGTACCCAAAGACATGTTACAACTAGTTCTCACTTAATGTCATTGTGATAGTTAGAAATAAAAAGCAGTATCACAAATTTTTGACATAAATATTCATTTATCTAAATGGTTGGGGAAAAAGGCTGGATTATTTAGTTAAATGCAGCTTCTGGTATTGTCTTGTGGGTTGGTTTGGCTTGGACTCAAATTAGGTTTTCAGATTTACAAACCCTCTAGCTTTCAGTCCAAAAGCTGACATGTTTGCCCATCTCTTACAACCACTAATTTATGTTCTATTGGTTAAACGGCCAGAGTGTAAACAAGTTCAAGGATTTTTTTAGTTTGAATTTAAAAGCAGAAAACATCTCACGTCTGGGTTTTTGTTAGAAACTCAGTAATATTTAGCATAACTGCTTGTTTCAAACAATGCATTCATGTAATGGTAAAAAATAGAAAGAAATTACATTTATGCCTTATCCCATTGCAAACACTCTTGTTATGCTCAGATACAACAATCAGACAGAGGTGCTGCTCTATTAACGTTTTTGAGGAGGCTATCCGTGTAACCAGGCTGTGGAGAGAGGGGTTGAAGTCAAGAAACTCCATCCAAACTTGTGGTATTTCAGCTCTGAATTTCTCATCCCCTTAGGGGTGAGGCTGAAGGATATGGAATCTGGATCTAGTTCTCAATTTTGCGGCTTGGTCTCTTTTCCAGTTCCCGCAGAAACATGTTCATCAAGATCTCCTGACATTTCTCTGCATTTTTTTCTTTCTTTCAATGATAATTTGAAGCAAGCCCTGCCCTTTCCCCCATAACATTGTGCTTTTTACATCCCTGCAGCATGTAAACACTAAAAAATGCAAGCATAGCAACTCAGCAAAATACATAGAAACAAATGTTAGCAGAACAACCTTTTTCCACGATTTTATAGGAGTTCCACAGAGCTGGGATTGCACACGCAAACCAGAGCAGAGTTACACATAAACCAGAGAGTTCCTGTCCTGGTGAACAAAACCTCTGTGATTCTGAGATTACTGGAGAGGAGATTTCAGTGCCCTCCCACTAATGAATCATTCTGCAAGAGTGGCTCTGTGTGCAATGCTAATTATGGTGATTACAGAAGTCAGTGCCTTGAAAATGTGGGTAAAAGCTTCATGGAAATGGGTAGTTTGACTCCTACAAAATTACCATCCTTTAAAAATTGCTCCAATAAAAGGAAAATGTGGACGAAGAAATAGGCTCCCTTCCAAAAGATGGAATCGAAGCCCTGATACCTTTTATCATTGTTTCATCATAGCTAATAAAACTTCCGTAATTATCCGAGGACAATGACGCCTTTTATCTGTGATGAGTGACACAGCGTTGTGTGTCTGCAGTCAGAAAGGTAAATACAATACATGCCTGTGACAGCATCTCAGGAAACAAAAATAAACAGAGATCCAGTTACAGATGAATACTGACATAATCCTGAAATTGTAATTTCCCATTCCAATCTGTGTGCCTTCCCAACCACCAAATCACCACTGACCCTTCTACTTTAGCTCCTACCCAAGCTCCTGCAGAAACCATCTTCCAAAATACCTTTTTTTGTGTGTTTAATCACTAAAGTAGCCTCATCATTTAATCAAAAGCCTCTGCTTTAATCAGTGATCACCTTCCATTCAGGGCTCACAAGAACAGAGAGCATTCCTCTGTAACGAGCCTCCCTCCTGAAAAATGAGGGATTGTGCAGACACTGAAGGCTGAAATTCTCCCAATTTGCCCCAAGGGATGCCAAGTGCAGCTCAGGCAAGTACAAAGGGAACCTGTTCTTGCTGCTTTTCAACTGTGGCCCTACTTAAATTGCCCCGGGGGTTTCACGTTTCATTCTCCTAAGGTTACTGTCTCAGGCTTTTCTGTAGAAAACATTAAGGATGTAGGCCTTGCTTTAAACCAATTTCCCTGGGAATAAGACTGGGCTCATAATCTTACAGTAACAACTCACATGTTTGGTATTGTCCCTTTTCCATGCATGAATCACACAGCCAGGTCTTTAGAAAGAGCTCCTAATTTAATTTATTGACACATATACACACACATAAACACACACATGTACCCGTGGAATGGAAAGAAGGTAAAATCAAATAAAACCAGCACTTCATACTGCACAAAGACTTATAATCTTAAAATTTCATGTTACCCTTAGACTTTTCATTAAAATTCTTGCCACAATCTTCGAAGGCACAAGCCAGTAACAGATCTTGTGCAGGAGGATCATTTGATCCACTGCTGAAATGCTGCCACTTCAGAGTGGAACAGAGCATCTGGTTTACACATCAGAATAGCTGGGGACATGAAATGAAGGCTCTCATAACCACCTGAAGCAGTAAAGGAAAATGTAGGTAAAAGGAATTTTAACTAGCTGAATCCCTACAGCAAGAGCCCTGGGAACACCGATGGACAAAGCCTCTACTGCTGATACTTTGACTCTTCTGACAAGCCCCCGAATCCTTTCCTCCTGCCTCTAACAGATGTTTCACCCAGCTCAGCTGAAGCCTCCTGAGGATTCTGCCAGGTGCCAGGAGGGCAGTGCTGTCCCTGGGGCTGAGCTGGATCCCGTGTGTGGCTCAGGGACACCACGGCCTTCCTTACTCTGATTCTTTTAAAAGGAAAATTAAGCATTTGTGAGACAGAAAAAGAGAAAAAACCTGATTTTCAAGGGTAAGCAGGGTGCAGACTCTTGTTCCCTCCCCTCCCTCCTCTGCTTTGACAGACCCAATCTCTCTCCCCCTGAACGTAACAATCCCATGACAGATCCCATAACTCCAATTGGAAAAGGCTGCTGTTCCCAGCATGGGAGAAGATGAAATGAAAATGACACCCTGGCCTGCTCTGTCACAACACAAAGATGATAAATCCTGGCTGGGGTGATCCAAGACATTTCATACTGTCTCCAGCAAATTCAGCTGGATCCCTGGGCCCTCACTGGCACTTGCACCATGTCCCAGCCAAATAAATTGGATATTGCCAGCATGGCCTCTCACCCAGCAGATGTGCAGCTCTCACTGCTGCTGCAGATACAATATAATCCATGTGCAGGGGATGACTACGATTTAATTTACACCAGTTGTAGCACAGAAATCTAAGCCACCACACAGAGCTGAAATCATGGGATGGTGCCATCTGTATGTAATTGTCAGGGTTACGTTTTCCATTACATTTTCTGCTGGAGGAAGGGGAGGATATACAACTGGGTAACAATCATAACAGTCAGGGCTTGCAAAATATCAGTCAGAAATCACACTTTGGTTTGCTAAAAGGGGTGATTTGCATTTCATTCTGACACGTCAGAATGGTCTATTTCTAAACAATGTCAGAGAAAATGAGATGAAATTCAATTTTTATTCCAAATATTGTAAAGCAATAGGCCAAACAGATGGACAGGTATGGCATTACTTCATCTGTGGCATGCTAAGCTTGGCCACGGGCCTGCAGATTACAAATGTTTCAGCAGTCCTCAGGGGTTAACAGGCAGCACGTTCAGCGAGGCCCAGAAATTAAGGGATCTAGCAATTGTTGCTTTTTGCCTTTAACCCTGCAAGAGGCTGCTAGGCTGGGAAAGCAGCTAGCTAGACTAATCAGCTTGGCATTTTTAAAGGAAAACTTCAGAAAATGTAATTGCAACAACTGAAAAACAACCCAAAATACGTTAAGCCTGAAATTATTTCTTCTGCTGCATGTGTTTTCTTGGAAAGTGAATACTTAAAAAGACACTGAACACTCCTTATAGATAAATGATTATTTTATAAAGACTCTGCCAAGTCTTTAATCTGTTTGCATGCCCTAAAGAATGCTCTAGGAGATTACAACTAGAGACTGAGGATGCAATTCCATGATTATTTTCTGTAGCATCAAAGCCACCTAAAAAAGATCCTGATGGACTCCCCACCATCTTCCCCTTCACACCCTACATGCCCTTGTCCTGCAGTTCACCTCTGAAGCACCAAGCTCCCTGAACCTCTGCTAAAACCCAGCCTTGAACAGAATATTTTCCTTCCAGAATCCCTGATGGCATCAGCTCCTGCAAGGGAGTTCTACACAGGGACCTGCAGAGAAAAATAATTTTTAAGTACGCTTCTGCTGTGTGTATTTATCTAGAGTAGTGAGTTATGCTGATGAAGCCAATAATTTTCCAGGCCCTTCAAAAGTTTGCCCAGGTTTTGTGAGGACATTTTTTTTCCTGTGAGAGCTTTTCTGTTAAACCCTAGATTTGCATCTGCTCTTTGCATTCGTAGCCAGAAAAGGGGGAAAAGGAAAAACTACCCAAGTGCTACAAACCATGTGCTACAAACTGTCTGTGCTGCTTGACATAAAGACTCTGGGATAGTCCAAAACAGGGATTAATTTCTCCGAAACTCTGACCTCTGACAATCCCCTCAGGTCTGGAAATACCAACACTCCAGGAGAGAAAAGTTCTGGAAAGCATTCATAGCCCAAAATCACAATGTACCTGTCCTGGCTGCTCTCCGGCGTCTGTCAAGGTAAGCATTGTGGCCAGTGTGCTCCTGGAGTTAGGAAAGTCTACAATAAACACTTTTACAAACATTTGCCCATCCATCCCTCTTCAGAACAAAATCCCTGGCAAAACTCTTGGTGACAAGACCTTGATTGATAGGGACAGGATGCCCTTCCAGTGAAATCCAAGAATTTCAGCTTAATTCTTTTAACTGTTGAAGCAGATTTTAAAGCAAATGATGCTTGTGAGATACTGCAGAAAAATAACTTTTATTACATTTAGGTAAAAATTATTAAGCACCCTCCTAGACTCATACATACAGGTAGAAAACCCTAAACAACTCAGGGCTCCAGCATGTAAGGGTTAAGCTCCTGTCCCCTTAATGTTTGGTTGTTAAATGCTTCCAGAGAGACTGGAACTACAACTGGGCACTCACACTCCAAACTAACTGGCAGACAAGTGTTGCTTTAGGCTTAGAAACGCTGTCTTTTCACTCCTGGGACCTGGGTTTATTCCAGCTTAATCCAGCTACAAATTGTTGTCTTGCAAAGCCTGCAGCTTCTTTTAAAAGCCTCCCTCCTCCCCATAGCCTATAATCACCAGCAATTACCATTCTTGTTTACCAGGGGCCATTTCTGAGTGGTGTCAGTTCGTGTGTGCTGGTGGAAGAGATGGAGCCTTTATGAAAAGCTGCATGAGCTGACCCCAATGCTCTTGGGAAGGATAAGACAAATTGGCATGGAAAACTGAGAGATCTGAATCATCCAAAGGGGAGTTGAGTATTAAAACAAAGCACAAAAATAAAATATCTGGGTTTGCTTCATTTCTTTGGAAGACCTACCAGAGAGACGTTTCCCCCACCTGATGTAAATAATTGCTTCTGCAATGCTCAGCCATTCAGAGGCTGTTGTGTTGGAACAGTTGCTGGATGATAAAGTACTTTGGAGATAAGTTTATATAAAGAGAAATTAGACCTATCTTGCCAGAACAGTGACTCAGCCTAATGTGTGAGTTTATAGGCTGCCCTGGTCTCGAAAATCATCCTTCAAGTCTTGGCAGCAAGCACCAGGTGAACATTGTGTTCTTCACATGGAGCATCAAGTTTCTGGGGCTTTGGCTGTCTGGAACACGTGCTTGGAGAGGTGCTGCTGCACGGGCAATTAAACCCTGCTCTGCCTGGAACAGCAAAGCCCTCTGCTGAGTTTCTGGGCTGTTTGGTGCCTTCAGCAGCTGCAAAGATCCTTCAGAAATAACCCCAGACTCTGAGGAGATGCTGCATTTCCCAGGAGCATTAGGCTCTGGTCTGTAAGAGGAGCTGGGAGTGCTGCCAGACGAGAGGCAGGATGGAAGGAGGGTGTCTCTGACACACACCAAGAGACTCCCAGAGTGAGCTGGCTGCGTGAGCCACAGCTGCAGGGGCAGTGGGGACACTGTGATGAGGAGCTGCTGGGAAGCCCAGAGGAGCTGCCTGGCAGCTGACTGGCCCCAGGAGTGTGCTGGGGACACCTGGCCAGCACCTCTTGCTGTGAAAGCAGCAAAACATGAGTGCAGCAGGGGACCAGAGCAGAAGCTGCAGAGCCAGAGCAGTCCTGTCAGTGCTTGTGACACACTCACAATCCTGTTTCCTCGTGGAAGTGCTGTCTCTTAGATTTTCTGTTGTCTAGGACAGTAAAATGTGCCCTCTGCTCCCAGCTCAACATCTCCTGTAGGCTGACAGGGTGACTTCTGTGTCAAGAAGGAAAACAGGCAGTGACAGGAGAGAATTCTCAAATTAACGAGTAAAAGAAGGTGAAGCAACTTTTCTGCTTCATGAATTTATGTCTGCCCTATATTTGAACTCCTGTTTGTCTTTCAAGTAACAAACCAGAGGCTGATAAAACCATTTTAGGAGTGTGGCAATCAATTATTTTCTGTGAGTCTCTATAGTGAGGTTTTTCCTTTCTGTAAAATCTCAGTACCTGAGACTGCAAAACCCTGATGATTGAAAAAAGAGGGAATAAATCCAGGCACATGTGACTGGAGACAGTGCACGAGTGCATTAAAAATCAGTGCCCTAACAGCTCCCCACTGTCCCTAATGGCAGCTCTGGGATTCTCGGACACATTGGCAGCCATTGGCACCTCCCTGGCATCAGCCTATTGCTTTTTTAAAAAAATCCCTTTTTCCCAAAAGCAGTGCTCCTCTGCCCTACTGCTTCTAGAAAAGAAAATAATAAATTAGACTTGGGTGTACTACAGACATACTTTACTTACAAACTCAAAGAGAAGCTTTTAATTTCTCCTACATAAAGCTTTTAATTTCTCCTCTGTATCCATTCATTATTGTTATTGTTCCTATTTTGCTTCCTTTTCTCCTCACCTATGAGCTACACGTAACCCTGCCAGTACCAGGTCTTTAACCTCATCTGGGCAAGCTTCCCTGAGCTGCAGAAAGGCAGAAATGCAGCAACTGCTCCCACTGCAAGATCACAAGTCAAAGCAGCAGGTGCTGCACCCCCTCTGCCAAAGATTAATGCCCACACTGAGAACAACTGAGTCTTTTACAATCTTAGTGCATATTATCAGTAATAATATTTATTTTTCATTTAAAGTAGCCCAGAAAAAAAACCTCACATCCCTTTAATGTGCACGACAAGATAAAAAACATCCAAAATAAGAGAGAGAAAAGCAGCAATTTGGCTCAGTAGTATTTCAGAACCTGCTTCAACACCCTTTGCTCACCTGACATGAGACCCATTTGCAAGAATACTTGACATGGTTAAGCAGTCAGGTTGTGAAGCCCTTTAAAAACTTTCACTCTTTGTAAAATAAAAAAAAAAAATAAATTTTGGGTTCTGCTACAAGTTTTGAATGAATCCATGCATTGTGCCCACAGCAAAGGCTCACCATGGATTTACAAGTCCATGAGAATTCCTTTGTCCCTTATTGTTCCTACTTGTCTTGAAGTACAATCACAGGTCACTTTGAGATGAACTCTTTATCTACAGATTGGTTTGGGGTTTGAGCCAAGAGTGTTTCCAGACATGGAGGTATAAAGAAAGCTCTGAAGAAAATACTTCATTCAAGTCATCAGGGGAGATAATGAAATGGGTTTAAAAATGTTGCACTGCAATTTAAAGATTAGAAAAATGTAGCTGTGAGGCATTCACTGAAATAACAACAGGAACGCTAATAATAACAAAAAAATAATAATAAGAAGGACACAAATAAGAATGCCAGTGTGCATGTAGGAAAACATTACCAAGCCGTGGAGTAGCAACCCAAAAATTTGAAACAGAAGAAGAAAAAAAGCTCTAGATCTGTAGCAATATTTGGCAAGCAGAATTTGGCACTTTGGACTCAACATGCTTTTCTAGTTAAGAGTGCAAACTACACTATTTGTACCAGAGGGGGATGACTCTTTGGGATGCAGCTGGAGGGAGACTAAGACTCTCCCGAGCAGCCATATGGGTTTTCAAGGCTGCCTTGAGAAAAAAGCATTTTCCTGGGTCTTAAATCATCTCATGTCCCCTCTCTCCTGCCACTGCCCCTTCCCTGAATCCTCCCTACTCTTATTTTTCTCTTGGCTAAAGGGAGAACCCAGGGGTGAGTTTGAGTTAACAGCTTAGCCTGGTTGTTGTCACTTGTCCACTCCCAGAGAGGCAGTGCCTTCCAGTGCTCCTGTTCCAAAAGCACAGGTTGCTCTTGCCTCAGGAAGAGTTAGTGTAGCACAGCACCTTGCTCACCCAGAGTTCACTGACTCCCATCCATCCAATCAGATAACTGTGAAAATATCCCATGTTCCAATTAATAAGTGCCCCAGAACTGTGGTTTTGCCTTTTGAGATTGAGTACATTACAGGTTGTAAAGAGCTGTTTCAGCTGTAGGTGGAAGATGTAATAGAAGGTGAATTAATTCTGTTTATCAAGTGTGGGGTGTAGGTGAATCCAACTACAAGGCAGAAAATTCAGCTGTGATTTAGCCATTACAAAACCCTCTTGCAGATGCAGAGGAGGGGACTCACCAGCGTTGTGTTGTGGTGAAAGCACGAAACACCCGAAGAAACAAACTGGGCAACTGCTCCAATCATAAAAAGGAAAGAGCTAATGGGAATTGAATAAAATACCATAATCTCAGCAGCAAAGCCACGGAGGTGTTTCATCGGCGAATGAAATGCTAAACCCACCCTTCCCCAGGCTCCAGAAGCGCCGTGCGCTGCAGCAGCGCTGAGAACTCGCTGCAGTGGATTTTCCAGAGTGCAGAGAGCCAAGAATAATATAACATCACCACGCAGACTTCAAAGCCCTGCTCCTCCACTCACTCGCTGCTCCTGTGCATCCCCCCGGTGCCAAAGCACACAGGGAGCACAGGGCTCTGCTCAGCAGCTGCTCGGCATGTTTGACACATTTCCCAAACTCTTACAGCACTTGTAAAAGAAGTTTCCAATAGAGGCAGTGCTTTGACCGTAGCATTTACAAGAACCAAAGATAAAAACAAGAGGGAGTTTTGTTTATTGATTGACTGACACAATTTGCAGATATTTCCTGGAAAAAGGCATCGCTGTAATTGTGCAGAATATTTTCCTGTGGGACTGCAGATGTTCACAGAAGTACTAGGGAAGACTTATTGCTCTAGTAGGGAGTAAAGTCATTTTGGGAACCATCTACAGATAATGACAACAAAGGCTCACTAACTCAGTGCATTAATTACTTTATGAGCTTCAGGTTGGCAAAGCTGAAAGCATCCTAATTTGAGATCAACTCTGTTTTCAGAGACAATAAATTCATACTCCAGCTACAAAGACTTTAAGAAGTGAGAACACTTGGTATCACACTGTGTGAGCAGCATATTGGCAGAATAAAGATTTCCAACCAAAACTGAAGACCCAAACATACAGAAGCGTAGCTGAAATCCTCAACTCCTGTGCTAGACCTGTAAGTACCACATTTTCCCAAGGTTTCATGGTGTGGGGTGTGGAGGGCTGGGGAAGGGGGGCAGTGGCCCTGCAGAAGGGTCACAGGGCTCTGGGTGCTGGCCTGGCAGCGAGGATTTCAGAGTGAGGTCACTGCAAACTCACAAATATGCAGGCTTTGATTTGCAGATTTTTAACAAAGCCCCAAACCTAAACCAGATATGAGTTAAGATCATGAATTTTCATCTGGGTTGTTATTACTATTTTTAGTTTATCAGGTTTTAGAAATGTGTCTGAAACTGTGTGGGAAAGAAAAGGTAAACAAAAAAAAAAGTACCCTGAGCACTACCAGGGCCAACTGATGTTTTGCAGCCTCCTGTGGCTGCCTAATGAATCAGGGCTGAATTCACAATCAGGAGCAGATATCCCAGTCAGGTCACTGCCACAGAGCTTGGATGGACATAACACAACCACCACCCTCATCATCCCATCACCCAACCCCAAATATCCCACTGCTCAGATGACTGGATGGGAAGCAGCTTGTATTAGACTGGAGCTGATGTTTTTTTTTTTTCCAGTTTAATAAAAGGTAACATCAAAAACTCATTCTCACCCGCAAATGCCACACGTAGCCAGCAGCATGAGCTGGCAGGGATGCTGGAGATTAGCTGTGCTCCCAAAAGGCAGCACTTCCAAATATTCCATTTAGGCCATTGAGGTCACATCAGTCCTTATGTTCCCTGACAACAAAACCGGGGCGAGGGAAACTCATCCTGGATCTTGTTTTGGTTCATTTTGGTTGTTTTGCCCATTTTCGTAGGGGTTTATAACTTGGCAGTAACCTTGGGAGCCCTGGGTTGCATGTAACAGATTAAAGGCAGAAAGCACATTTGCTGAACAGAAGTTCACCAAGGATAACATCTTTTAATATTAAAGCCACCGATAAAAAAAGTGAAATGCAATAAATAATAGAAGCCATATGAGCTGAGGTTAAAAATCAGGGTCCTTGAAGGTGCCCTGATGTTCAACACTTGAGAGTTTTCCCACCAGCTCTGCCACTGGTGGTTTTTATCCATCAGTTTCCTTCAGCTGTAAAACACAGAGTGGTTCTCATGCTCAAAACTGTTCTGTATTTAATAGGTTACAGGGTTTAAAATGCTTTAAACTTTTTTAGAGATACCAAACCACCGAAGGCATCAAACCTTGAGGGACAACTAAAAGCACATAGCATGAACCAGTGTGATTAGGAATAAGCATCTGGCCTCTGCTACATTGTTAGGGATTTTCTGAGAACAAATAGTTTTATCAAGCACAGGAGAACAGAGTTGTGTGGTTAAAATTCACATGGATCCTTCAGCTTGCTCAGGCAAGTGATGGCCCAGGTCCTGAGTGCAGCTGCTGCTCCTGAGAGACCTTTGAGGGACCTGCTCAAGTGCTAAAAGGTTTCCCACCCACATCAAGAGGTCAAGAGAAGCAGCTCCAGACAAGAGGCTTTTGAACTTTAGAACGTTTAGCTGTGATCATCCTTTCTCTGTAGGACCACAGACTGCACCACCAGGATGTCCTCACTGCTCTTTCCAGGCTGTGATCTCCTCTGCAGAACCCTGAAATCTCAAACCCCTGCTCTCAGTCTAACAGCTCCAAGGGATCCCAGAGCCCTTCTGACACTTGTCTTTTAAGGCTTTCCTTTCTCTTTAGGCATTTTGCAGTTGATGATTTATTGCTTTTCCTGACCTAAACATCTCATGGGTGTACAGCTTCTCTGGTTTTTTTCAAATTAACTGTTCTGAAGTGTGTTTTTGATGGTATTCCTTCAGCAAGTACACATTAGTGCCTTGTGTGTAGATAAATAATGATTTTTCTTCAAACAGAAAATTCAAACCCTGTATACTTGAGATACAACTTGCCCCAAAAATTAATTGTCTACACATGTCCAGTTGGAATTTCCCTTTCTTCACACAGTGTGCTTAAGCATAATAGACACTAAAACAATTATTTATACCACAGACTGGAATTGCTTGGGTAGAACAATGAGAATCTTTTAAAAAACATGTTTTTAAAGATAATGCCAACAAGCTTTTCGACTTCAAATTTAGGTTTTGCAATAAAAGACATTCTACAAAACATTATACCTTTGGAAATGCTTTAAAGAAATAAATTGAATTTAGAAAGTTCATAGTTATTTTTGTGAAGGGAAATGTGGTGGGGAGTTTGGATTCAAGATCGCACGATATCGTAAGTCTTGGAATACTTGGAATTCTTGAAAGACAGTGGAATTTCCAGAGGACTAGAAGAAAGCTGGTGGCGTGCCAGTTTTCTAAAAAGGGTAGGTTGGACAGTCTGGCAAAGACAGCCTGGTCAGCCTCGCTTCCCAGACAAGAAAATATAGGGATAACAGCACATGTTTCAACCCATGCAGCTCAAAGAGGATTTATAATTTATCCAAATCAACAGAGGTTTACAGAAAACTATTTTGGCTGAACGTCAGCAAAAGCTGCTTATTGAGAAGCAAGAAAGACAAAATCAACATGGTAGATATTAAGAGGATTTAAAACTGATCAAATGGCACTTGCCTGCATTTAAATGGGGAGTCAGAAATACACCTGCCCACTGAGTCCCAAGGTAATTGTGAGACTGCATTCACACATTCTGTTGTGAACTGGAAGAAATAAACAATAAACAGCAACCAGAGATGAGTGCAAAGAACATCGTGGGAAGAGAAAACAGGAAGAGATTGGTCACTGATTGTGATCTGCACCACGTGGGAAGCTGAGCACAGCAGCAGCCCCAGTGCAGCCCAGTCCCCGTGTCAGACACAGCCTCCAGCCCTCCTGCAGGCGCTGCCCTCTGCTCCACAGCCACTCCAGGTCTTCTGCAGGGATCCCAAAGAGCTCCCACGGGTGGCACCCCCCCATATGGGAAGTGTGGTTACACCATCTCAGGGTATGGTACTGGTGCAGGTACCACCCCAAAATTTGGTATTGGCAAAATTTGTCTTGATTTTAATTCAGTTTGATTCAGGATTGAAAACTAAATTTCTTCTTGGTAAAGAAGTCTAGGAGCAACACAGGTTTGACTTATTAAGGAGAGGATTCTGTGCTAACTTTTTAGGTACCTAAAAAAATAGAAGAAATCCAAGAAGAGGAATATTTCAGTCTAGAGACAAGAATGCTTTTAAGTCCAGTGGGCACAAATACAGAGTAGGAGTTAAGGAGCAAATTTAGACACTCTGGTTACCAACTATTGGAATAAGTGAAGACAGACTGTGATGAATCAGTGGAAACTGTAAGATCAGGATTCTTCCTGTTCAACGGGGATTAAACCTTGTGATCCAAAACTGCTGTACGTGACCACGAGTCCACTTCTGACTACAATCTTTATGATCTCTAAGTCTCCAGATAATATCACCTTCCCAAATCTAACAACTGGCAGAAATGCACAATCCAGCCTCATCAGAGGAGCAGGGTAAACAGGGCAGAGGCATCAAGGCTGGCATGGTTATACTGCATTTATTAATGTGTAACCTGGCCTGTGCCTCCCCGTGTCTACATGGAACTGCTCTGTGCCATCAAAGCAAACCCAGTCAGAGCAGCTTTTATTGTCAACATTTGAGCAAAATAAAATTTGATATTACCTTCAAGAAAAAAACAACATGACATGATTTAAATATTCATATTTTAATAATACGGAATGTTTTTATTACTAACACATGCAAAGAAAATATTGCAATGTTTATGCGAATATCACATGCTTTAATAAACAGTGATAGAAGTTCATATTTGTCTTCATTCTTGTTTCTAGAACAAACCTTCTGTGACCTTTCTGGGACGCAGAGCATTTTAGACCAGTGTTTATAAAGTTCATAGTTACCTAACAGCTCTGAGCTGGTATGAAGGCACATGGTGCAGAACAGGGACTTGATAAATTTTTGTGAAAGATCAAAGGAAAAGAGGAAACCAGCCAGCACCAAACAGGCACACACAAAATAGCAAACAACAAGGGTGAAGCTGTTGTGACCAACACTAACCCAAGGGCTTGGATGTTGAACTCTTATTCTGAGTGCCCAGAGAGGATGGAGTGAGGACCCTAACTTGGAATTTCCTGGCTGTCGTCAGTTCTGTTACAACCGTAACTTGTTTCAACATGTTTTCAGCTTTTAAATTTTTTCCCTCCTCCTTAATATAGTCTAAACTAGACATAAAATGGAAAAAATGTACTATTTCCACTGATGCCTTTGACATCTGCTTCCAAGTGTTATTCATCACCACACAGCGCAACAATCTGAGAGCAAGTACAAGGCACCTTTTGGAAAAAGTGAGTCCCTGGGATTGCTTCTCATAACAAAGCCTCCCTTTCCCCAAGGAATTGCAGCTCTTGGATGTCCACAAAAGAAAAGCACCACAGTCCACCTGCAGTCCTAGCAAGCAGTAGCATTAGCACTGCTGATTTTAGGGTCAACCCTCCCATCTCACAGATGGTAGAGGGGATGTTCCTTACTCCCTTTTTCCAAGCAGTTTCTAGTATTTTTTTAATCTACTCCCATCTCACAGTGGCACAATTTTAAGCTTGTGACAACTTTTACATACAAAGGAGAACACCAAAGAGAATTTCTGAAAGGGTGAAGGTCCTGATGAGCATCTCTGTCATGAACCAGATGGCCTTGGGGAAAACCACTTTGTGTGTCTGCAGCTGGCAGCAGCAAGGCTGCAAATACTACAGAAGGCATCTGCAATTGTGAGTTTGGGTTCCATCCCTACAGGATAGGGTTACCAACCCCTACAGCATCAAACTCTTTACATGGAAACTACTGATGAAAATGCAGTAAGAAAAAATTCGGGCTAATTTCGCCAGCAGGATCCCATCTAAATCACTGGGCTGAGTTACAAAGACTTCAGGGAACTTCCATGTTATTGCTATAACAAAATGAAGGGAAAAATGCCAGTTTTGCTGGCAACAGAGGAACAATGGTTGAGCAAAATCACAATTACAATTAATTTTTTTCTGTGCCAAAAATTCTACACAGAGTACAATAAGATGGGTATTAATGGGTCCCTTTCCAGGTCTTTTCTGTTTTGCTAGATAAATCTGTATCTCTGTTGATATTGGTCCATCATGGTTCCATCAAGAAGGAACTGTTTATAGCTAGCTCTATTCCCCCTTTGAAATCTCTTCTATTTCCATACAAACTCAATTGTCCTTTGCTGAGTGCAGGCAATTATGGATGATTCACATAAAAAAAAAGAAAGAGCTGACTCTGCAGAATTATTTTTTCTCTTGAAGATAATATTCGATTGCATGCTAATTCTAAGCATCATTTTAAAGGGGTAAATGACAGGAAATTAAGGTTATCCAGTGATGTTTATCATTGATTTTTCCTCTCTGTACAGAGCTGTGGTTACATGATGTTTCTGGCTTCATCCTTTGACAGCAAAAGCAGGGAGGTGCAGGAAGAGACGTGGGTGTCATTTGTCGTAGGCAGCACGCTGAAACCAAGGATGTTCAGGGGGATTTTTATTTATCTTTTAAATAAAAAGTATCTCAAGCAGGTGATGGCAGTCACCCCTGGTAATTTCCTAGCTCTTCACTTGCCGATGTGCACAGCAGTGAAATGAACGTGGACAATTCCTTAGTGAAGCCCCCAGGCCGTGGCCAGCTCGCTGCTCTGGTTTCACAACCGCGCTGCCAAGACCTCAGCCAAGGGCTACAGAAATCCAACCAGTTATGCTCAATGTCACTCTTTTGAAAGAATCTGGGCTCTGACCTGGGGTGCAAATTAACTTCAGCATGCTCTCTACAAAGTGTTGACATGGAGACATTACTTAATTCTTGTACAGCAAGGGTGACTTGTATGGATCATTTAGGACTGTCAAAACAAACTGTTCTGTGACTAAGGGCTTGCTCCATGTGAGCTGTGCTTGCAGGATTAAGTTCTTGGGGAAGAAACCAGGAGCCTGTTGCTCATACGTCTGGGGAACAGGTCGATTTCAGATCTTCTAATGCAAAAATAGTGGGTTTTTTTTCAAGGAGAAAATATTGCATAAATATTTTTAAAAGAAAAAAAGTGAGGGTGTTATAAAAAATCGTTTTAGTTGCACTCCGAGATGAACAAACTGATCAAACAGAACAACAGCCACCTATGCCAGTGCTCATTATAAGGATTCATTCTCCTTTGTATTAATTTTGAAATGAAGCAGTTTATTTATCTGTATTTGCTCTCCACTCAGGAATAACAACTCCCTGAGCTGACAAATCCAAGTGTATTCCATTAGTCCTGGTGCTGTGGCTGAATTCACAGCAAGCTGCAGGGCAGGGACAGGTGCTTAAGGACAAGTACCAGGGTCAACACTGAAAAGTTCAATATTTTAAAGGGCAGAAATGGGAGGATTTAATATTTTGCAGTGAGCAGCAGAAGGTTTCTTCTCTCCCATGGCAAGCACAACTCTCCTGCTAACAGTTTCCAGGCAAACACCTGTGAGTAAAGTTCATTCTGAAGTACTGATAAAAGATTGTTGTTGAAGACCTTACCAGGTTTGAATAAAAGAAAGAAGGTGACTAAACATGGCAGCACATAGAACAGACTGGGATTTGGCAGATTGAATGAATATCAACAAAAATTTTGGATCTAAACCCCCAAATAACTCACTTTGCCACAGTTCAAGAAGTAGGGGGAAAGTTCAAATAAATAAATAAATAAATAATTTGGACCAGACTGCCTGCCTGATGGGACATTTTGGTTTTTCTCCCAGGACACCCAGGTTGATGATGACCCTTTGATAGGGGAAGTCCCTCATCTTAAACACAGCTCTGCATCAAATCCTCTAAACAAGGCATTGCAGTGGCTTGAAATGCCCCTTGGCACACGTGTATATATCACACCCTGGGCCAGCCTGCAAAGGCCAAAATTCCCCTCTAGCTGTAGACAAAGAGTAGAGGGTCATTTGCTAGAAACAATTGTATTTTGCTTATTAAGTCAGGTGTTTCTAAGATATAATACTGCTGAGATATTCATTCCTACTGCACAGGTTAAATTATACAGGTCAGTGACTTCCTAATGGATATAGCACAGATCTAACAACAGTCTTTGTTTCCTGTCCTAAGAAAAAGTGAACATCATTCTGGACTATTAAGTTGCCTATAAAGCACAGCTGGACAAAAATGAAAACTTTCTTCAGGTTGCCTTTTAATGGAAATGTGATGTTTCATTCTGCACAGGCTCATTATATATTCTACAGAAAATGGAGCTCAGCCCCAGATGTGGTGCTAGAACAGTTCTACACAATTTTAACAGCTGTTTATCCCAACAGGATTTTGCAATCTACAACAATAAAGACTCTCCTTAAAGAATCTCTTCCAGTGAACAATTACCAGCATTTTAACAAGTTTCCAAAATGTCTAACTCTGGAATTCTCTTACCTGATGGTTTTTAGTCTGTTTCTTTGCTTAGAGCAGTGTGTTCCCTGCCTTCCTCTTACAAACACACCTCAGCCATCACTCTCTAAACCACACTCCCCACAGTGCCTCAGCAGCTCCTCAGAGGTCAGTCATACCCAGATTTCTGACCTGTGCTCTTCTCAGGTCACTTGCTTCCCTAATTTTTTTTTTTTTTTTTTTTTTTTTTTTTTTTTTTGTCATGGATATCTTTCATATTTATGACAGTTCTCTGCCAGAGACAAAGGTCAAAACAGCAGTAAACATGCTGCATGTCTATTAAATGGCTCTGCTGTTGATAAATTCCCAGTTTAATCTGCTTCTTTCTTGCAATAGATTGAAGATCATTTAACTTGCACAGATCAGTGTCTTACTATCATCCTTTCTGTCTTTGCTTCATGCTTTGTTAGGGACCTGCAAGTTCTCCATCAGTCACTATTTTGAATTTGTTGGCAGTCCTTGTCTACCCCAACAGCCCAGGGGTCACCAATTCTCCAAACTGCATCTTCTTTTTACTCTGGAATATGGTGTTAAAAAGAGCCCCAGGACCAAAACTGTCCCCTACACCTCACACAGAGCAGCTCTGCAGGGAGCAAGACCAAACCCAGGGTCTATTTTTCACATGGGCAAAGATAACTCTACTACTTATGGCTCCAAAATACTCTCAAGTGCATCAAAAGAGACTTGAGAGTGTTTGTGAACTACAATGTCAAGGACTAAGTTTCTGTGCTTTTGAAAAAACCTGGGAAATTAGGAACAGGAACACCACCATCTCTTTCAGCCATCTAAACCCTTTCCAAAGTTTTCTGAACAGTTTTGTTCTGTCTTTAAATAGAAAAAGAAAAAAGAAAGAATTTCACTGTTCCTTTGCCCAGTACATAGTGTGAGTATTACTGTGTTTCTGTCCTCTTCCCCTGGAGTGGGCACAGCAACATTCTGGGATGCAAAAAGGGAAAACCAAGTGTGTCATTTCAGCTGTACCTATCCACAGCTGCTAGACACCAAAAAATCCTCTGCTGAGAGAGAGGAAAAGTGGAGGTTCTGCTTGGGATGACATTAGAGGGATAAACAAAAGGCAAACCATCCCCAAGTGCAGCTGAACAGCTCTCTTAAATTCGTGGTGCAGCCATTTAATCAGAAAACAGCTGGGATGGAAAATCTGATATTTCTTGGCAGTCTGCATAACATTTTCTTCTCACTGGTGAAAAGTATGACCCTGAGGGTTTATAATTAAGCAATAATTAATCAGGCGTACAAGCACCTCAGCAAATGACACAAAGCTTCAACATCTCTAGACATTCCTCCATTTCTTTCTGCTTTATCCAAAATACACTGTGAAAATCAGACTCCAGAGTTAAAGACGGAGAGACTGCCAGGTGAGCCAGGGAAATCCACAGCACCAGTCAGCAATAACACTGCCACTTGTGAGCATTTCTGCTCTCAGCCCATCCACCAGGGCAAGGCTCTCACACACAACAGCTTGGTAAGATTTTGCAGGGTGAAGGTGAGGATTTGACAAGGCCACTGCAAAGAGAGGTGCCCCAGAAACCAAATTTGAGCACAGATTCAAATGGGACACCTTCATTCAAGCTTTAACTCAGTCTGCAATAAAGGAAGAGCTGCCTGCACATTCTGGAGCTGAACCTTTCTGGAGATCAAAAGGGCCCAATGCTCAGTTCTAGCACTTGGAACACACCTTTCACTCAGATTAACCATTGCTTTGGATGATAAAATATTCAAACTCTTCAAAATCCCTCCTCCATTTCTTGGCACAGTATCCCCATCCCACTTAGAGCTGTGACAGTTGGAGCTTTCTTGTAGCACTGCCTTGTCCACCTTTTCCTATAACAATTCCTTGTTACCTTTTACAAGAGAGACCCACAGACAGAGAAGAGAGTGCAGGTGCAGTTAAACCCTCCATGGTTCTGTTGTGCAGGGAGTTTCCATTACCTCCAATTTCCATTGTTCTGCAGTGAAAACAACCAGGTCCAGTTGGAATGGGCAGCCTGGGAGCTGGAGCAGTGGCCTGAGATTTGTTTTCAAGTACAAAGTTAGATCTTTTTTAGCAATTGCTGTTTGTAGCTGTTAAATGGCGTTTGCCACCTCTCAGGAGTTTTGGTGATCTCCTCTGGTGAGAGGCAGGTGATTTGTTTATGATTTTGGTGCTTTCTTTTAGGAGATGAGGACACATAGCCTGAAACAAACATTTTTCATTTCTGAGTCCTGATGAGATTTGGAATCACAGAAAGACTGTGATAGAAAATAATCCAGATAATTATTTGGATTTCAGGCTTTGCAAGGAAATTCAGTATTGCCATTTGCATCCCAAGAGGAGCAACTGGGAAACCGAAGAGATTGTCCTTGCTGTGATTACCAGATTTTCTGGCTCCAACACAGCATGGGACCAGGCTTTTAAATTAGTTGGCATCCGCTAAAAATCCTTTAAGAGTTCTCTATTTTTCTGGCAGATTACCAGTGAAATATTGGCATTCACGGAACTTCATCTTCGGGTTTTTTATCTGTAATTACCAATCCTTCAGAATCAGTGCTAATGCTGCTGTGATCTCACCCTTCATTCACAGTAATGAGAGCAGGGTGGGCACCAACCTCCCTGTTACACACGAGGTCCCAGAGAAAGCTCTGACTACAAAATCTCATGGAAAATCTTTTGGCTCATGATCATGTGATAAGGACCTCCAGGCAAAGTGCACTGAAAAACATCTCTGGAGGCAGAAACAGCTCCTGTAAATCCTGTGTCTGTAGAACAGGTACCACACTGATAACCTGGAGCCTCTTGGATGATGATCTTTCAAACCAGACACAGGTATCAGCTGGTGGGCTTGCCAGCTAAAGCTAAGGAATTTGAAAATGAAACTCTTCCTTCAGCCACAGGTATTACAGGACAATTCAGCCAAAATAAAGGGGGTTAGGCAAGATACCCCACCCTCCCAACTCATAGCAATACTTAAACCACACCATTTCCTCACTGGAACTGCCCCAAGCAAGAAAAGGTGTGAGCAACACACAGAGCTTTCTACAAACTACAACAGAGACAATTGCCGTGGAATATTTATGCAAAATTTCCTCATCTTATGCAAGTCTGGTGGCATGAGAATATCTTTGCTAAAACTCAGATTATTTTTGTCAAAACAGCCAGAAAATTCCCAGTTCCATGCAGTCATGCTGCTCATGAGTTGCTTCACATTGGTGAAGTGTTGGGCACTGCAGAGGCATTTTCTGCCTGTGCCCTGAGTGAGCAGCAGGAACCACACTCCAAACAAGGGGGTGACAAATTTCACTGGTGTCAAATCTTGTTTTTACACCAAGCATTTCATTCCAACACTCACAAATGACTCCAGTGCCACTGAAACAGAACCACTCTCGTGGCAGACAGTGGCAACTAAAAACATGTCGTACAACGTCTGAGGGAAATAAAACCTTGGCAAAGATAATATTGTCAAAACTCCATCTCTGTGAAAACTGCTCTGGGAACTTTCAAGTACACACAAGTATTTTCAATTTATGTAGTCTCAACTACATAAAGCAGAGACAAGACCTCATGATTCAAGTTTAAAATTTCCTTCTTCACTCCTCATCCTAACAAACCACTCTTTCCTTGGAATAAAAGGAATAATATTCAATTTATACTTCATCTTCTCCAACTCAACATTGAGGCAGCTGTACGTCAAGCTGAGGAAGAGCTAGTATTTTCTAAATATCTGATTAACTGCAGGTAGGATTTATCCCAGAGAGAGGTGGGAATAACCAAATTGTCTCCTGGTGGCTGAAGGGAACACACAGCAGGAGCACTGGAGCAGACGTGTGCAATCAACCTTTGGGACAAAGCTCTGCTATAAGGAACTGCACACACAGGCGTGTACACAAATGAAAATATAACCTTGCCATCTGAAAATGAATCAAAGTATATAATTATGCTATAGGCTGGATCTGGAGGGATATTTAGGAACAAAAAGCAAATTGGCTGAAAGATGCATCTTTAAGGGAAAAACGGAGGGAGTGTCAGGATAACAAAATAAAGTGGTTTGAGTTTTTATTGTCATACTTTTGCTTTGAGCTCGACATAAGGAGGATTAGGTCACTTAGGAATAGAACTTTTATTGTGAGTTTATTGGAAAACAACTTGAGATGCCCAAGAATTCTTCAATTCTCCTATTCGATCATCCACCCACTGCACCCAGTGGAGTCAAATCTGGGTATCAGGGAGCACATCTGTGGTTAATAATTAGCCAATTATTCTCTTTATAGTGAGAAAACAACCTGCTGACAAAGCCTTTTGGAGAATATGAAAAAGGAGAATTAATACTCATTGAGTAAAAATCTTAAGCTCTTTCCTAGAGCACATTCTGTTGGAAGAAGTAATGTTGAATTATTATCTCTACTTGGTCACGAAAGAGCATAAAGAAAACCCAAGCAGAGTCCAGGAAACAAGATCCCCCTTTTCCATATGCTGGACGTGTTGGGATTGCTGCTGCTTTGCACAGCTGGGAACACTTTGCAGGAGGGCTGAGACTTCTCACCCTCAGCTCTTGTCTTCCCCACAGCTCCGTGGTGATCAGGGCAGAAAACCACGGCCAAAAATGTTTCTTTGGGGGGCATCTGCTGAAGATATCAAATATAAACAACATTTACAGCCATTGCAGTGTGCCTCTTGCAACTTCAGCCTTATCCAGTTTCCCCAGGGTGCCAAGAAATGCCATTAAAATCTGGCAGAGGCAGTGAGGAAGCTCTGGAGTGCCATGCCTTGTGTTCGTGGCTCTCGGCGAGTGCAGTCCCTGCTTTGTGATGACAGAAATCCACGGACAGCAGTGAAATTCTTCCTCGCTTGCACTGAGCCAAAACAGGCTTAAATTGACACCAAAAGCAATTTCCCCCCTTTCTATGGTGGGATCATCTCGTTGAAGTTTTGCTGATTACTTCAAAGAAACGTTAGAAGCAGAAAACTCAATTCCCTAATGCAAAGTGGGGTGTTACCAGCAGTCTTTTTCGCCATAAAATCAAATATATTCAAAAATGTTGGTGGCACCTGTGAAGATTTCAGCAGACTTTAGAGGCCTGACCATTGTAAGCAACCTGTTCTCATCCATCTGCAGCCTCTGCAATGACAGAGCTGTGGGGAAGGATCTAAACACAAGCCCACACAGCAGCAATGAAGGTGGCACTTATGGAATAAACAGAAATTTGTGACTAAAAATGAGAGGAAATTCTATCTCAATACCTTTTCTAATCAGTTCGAGACACTAGAGACTAGGAATTAAATGCTGCTGGCTGAAATGTGTGTTTTCTGTAGCTAAAATCAAGGTTTTTTCAATATCGATTGTGATATAGCTACTTATCCGTAACAAATAACTTCTGTAAAGCAAGATGTACAAACTAGAATGCAGCAAGGTGACACAATCAAATCCCAGAACTACAGAAACACACATGTTAGCAAGAGAAACACAGATCTGGTTTAAAATAGTGAAAAAGTAACCAGAAGCCATGCAGCATTTAATAAGAGATGCAACTGGAATGGTGTAAAAAGAGAAGATGATGAAGAGTTAATATTGGTATTAGATGTAAAAGAACTACAAAAATGCATTTGAAATTTGGTAATTTGGATGGCAACAATATTACTCATGATATATCTACCTTCTGGTTTGTTGTATGATGGGAGCTCAGTTAAAAAAATCATATTCATGGTAACAATCCATATGTATTTTACTAGGTTATTATTAAAATAGACAGACTTCATTAAAAATGTAGAAATTAAAATTCTACAAGTAATAGAATCTATTTCTCCTCCTGAATTTCTCCACTGTTCCTGCCAGAAGTTTAATGCTGTTTGTGAATAACCAAACAGATGCAGTACACCCTATAAATAAATATAGATTTACATATAAATGCTAGCCAATTTCTGTGTCTTACAGAAATAAACTTAAGCTATCTTGAAAATTGTTTCATTCCTTACTAAGGAAGAATTTGATATGAGGACAAATCCAGACAAAAGCCTCAGAAAATGTGAAACAACTCTGTTAAAAGTTGAATAATGGTATGACCTCAGAAAAACATCTGTGATAGACATCACTCTAGAAATAATGATTTAGCACCTGGTAATTAAACATTCCACTATTTCCCTTCCTACCCCTTTAGCTGGTAGGACTCTCAGTCCTCTAATGCTCTCCACCACCAGTTTCCTTCTTCACCCTGCTATTTGCTTTAGTACCTTAAGCAGAACAGCACAGAGGATTCGTGTGCATTTTTATGAACCAGTGGGGCACACGAGCAGATGTGTCAGCAAAATTAACAGCAACACCTCCACTGGGCAGAGTAATTTGTGAAAGGTGTGTGGAGACACTGGTGCTCAGGGTTCCACCTGTGGATGTCCTGAATTAAAACCTGGGATGTGCAAGAATGGAGCTCATTGTAACTCCAAATTTTGTCTGAGTTGCTCTTCCCTCAGAGGTAACTGGGAAGCAGACATGAGCTGAACCCTCCGTTCCAAGGCCTTGGAGGATGCGTGGTTTTCTGGAAGAGCCCCTCAGAAATGTTTCCCTTAAGTTTGTTAAAACAAGTGAGGCCTGCCACACCCTCGTGCCTTGTTTGATGGGTTCCTTTCCAAGCATGACACAATCCCAGAGCATGTGGTTTAAATTAGGGTGAGGCGCTTTGCAAGGCTGTGACAAAAGAGAGTAAAGTCATAACAAGGCCAACCAAGTGCAGGAACATGTTCAGCAAGACCACAGTGAGGATTCCTTAATCCTACAGACCAGAGCCACGGGAAGTGCAGTCATGGATCACAAGCAGCAATGGCTTTTCCTCCCCCATCCCAGCACCATCCTGGAGATTTTGCTTTCTTTGCTTCTGCTGAAGGCATCCTCTGCCTCCAGTCATTTAAAGCCCAATTTTCACTCAAATTCGGTGAACATCTTTGATGCTGCCTCTTAGTTAATGAAACTCCCAAAGGTCTGGCAAACCAAATGGTTTGGTCGCCTCTGTGCTGTGATTAACCTTCAAACCACCTCAGCTTTCATGGCTCAAGCTCTGACATGCTTAAGTCATGATACTTTTTTCAGATGGCTCCAAGGTCACATAAACTGAAATTAAGAAAGGTTACAACTCAGGCAGCCAGGCCCTGTAGAGCAACACAGAAATTAGTCAATGAATATATGGAAATAAAGCAAATGAGTTGAATACTGTCTCAAGACAATAGCAATAGCAGTTGCAGAATCATTTGAAAACTTGATTAACAAAATAAAAGAGACACTCCCCCACTCAAGTATCCAAAGACCCCAGCTCCCCAAATGCAAAAGCCACAGGCAGAATTCTCATATAGCCCACAACAAACTTGAGCTGTGAGGGAATGGGAGCATTCTCCCAAAGTATAACTTCTCCTAGCATGGCTTTGGGGAAAGGCAGAAATTTCTCAGCTCCATCTACACTGTCATCAATAATTATCTGAGATGGACAGGGAATGATCCCCAGAAGGATTTGGGAGCCTTGATCCTAACTGAGCACAGGCTGCCAGGATTGGTGCCCAGGGGAGCCCTCGGGAAGTTCCCTGGTGTGGGGTTTGCCTCTGTGCAATCTCCAGCTACCAACTCCCCAGGCAGCAAGGCCAGGCTGAGCAGGAGCTCCAGGCTGATCAAGGACTGCTCCTTGCTCAGCCCCTGAGGACACAAACCTCGCAGGCAGTTACTGTGCATCCACCTCATTAAGGCAGCAGGTGTCCCTAGGCTGTTTTTCCAAACCTGCCTCCTGTCTCGCTCACGTTCTGCTCTAAGGGACCAATCAAACTTACACCAGTTCCCCTCCATGTGCTGTTGCTTCTGCTGATGGGATTTCCTGGTTTCCTAATCTCTGCACAGCACTCACAACACTCCTGGGAAATCACACTTTGGTGCAAACATCCATAGTTTGGTTCCTAGTGATGGCTCTCCTTCCTTGGGTCATGTGCCCCCAGTCTGTCACCAGATATCCCATTTTTCACTTTCCCTTTCCAGGACATCACCAAGCATTTCCAGGAGCCTGCACTGCAGTGGCAGCATTTGTAATGCCCTGACTGAGCAGAACAGAGGAACTGAACCCACCAGAGACCCCTCAGCCACTCCTCCATAGGTTCAACCACATCCCAGGCCCACAGCTGGACGTTGCAGTGCCAGCAGAACTACGTGTGACTGCTCGGAGAGGCCGGACACCAGCTCTGGAATGGCTCTTTACAGCTTGGCATCACTGCTGCCCTCTGAGGAAGAACAGGATGATGAGGTGGGAGAACAGAGCCACAGCCTCTTTTGGACTAATGGGTAAAAAATGCAGGCAAACTATTTTTAGATGAAAGCATGAAAACATTCTGCTTGAATTAAACTCAGAACCAACTTGAAAAAGCAAGAACAGATGCAAAAATACTTTTAGCAGAAAAATATGTTTAAAATTCTCTTAAAAGAGTTTGGAAGATGCACTTCCTTACAGACTTAGACAAAGTTTAAAAATGAACCAACAACCACTACTCTCTAACCTTCAAACATTCTTTAAGGCTGTCTGCACTCCCACAGGAGTTTTGGGAATGCTTTGAGTGGGCACAGCAGTGCCATGAAGTAGCATCCATGTCAATGGAAATAGCAACCAGACATTTGGCAAACTAAAGTAAATGAGTGAAGAGATTGTCATAGCAAGAATGGACGTTTGTCAGCTACAATCATCCTTTCTTTCAATGTATTTTCCTAGGCTTTATTCAGAAAAAAGGTACAAAAGCTGAAGTTGGTAGCAGAGCAGAGAGGGGAGGGCTGGCAGGGAGTCAGCCTGTGCTTTCTCACAAAGGTTTTAGCCCCAGACAAGTGGCTGTGCCAGAGATCCCCCTCCTGCCACCTTGGCTCTGTTCTGGTGCCTACAACTGAGTTTCACACTGACTATGGAAAAAAAACCTTAAAATTAAAATAAAAAAAGGATGCTACACAACACTCTGCAGAGAAAAAGGCTGATAAACTGGTGTGAAGTTAAAGTACTGAATAACTGCTAGGACTGTATGACTTATCTACAGGAACTTTGTTTAAATAATGGTATTTTTCAGCTCAGAAAATGTAACAGTGCTGCTATTTCATTCTGTGCAAGATCCTTCACATGTAAGTGCTTGTAGACCTGTTTTCAGGAGAGAAACCAGTCTGACCTTACCAGGTTCATCTCCAGGTTGTTCAAAGCTACACCAGCACCAACAGCAGGCCATGCACTACCAGATCACTCCATGGCACAGTCTGATCCAGATCAGGTGTGGGCACGGGATCAAATGTTTCTAAAATTAGCCAGAAGCCCCAAAGTGGAGTTTGTGCCAGGTTTCCATGGCACCCTGCCAGCAGCAGAGCATATCAGACCAACCATAAAAGCACAGCAGTACCACAGAGAAACCCTGAACCAGAATAAAGTCAGTCACCATGGATTTAACCTCCCCTGATATTCTGAAAACATCTCAGTGACTTAAACTAGGAGAATACTGAATTCTTATCAAGTACCAGGAATCTGAAAGCCAGATTTGCTGTATTTCTGAGCTATGGGGCAAGTGCAAAGCGGAAAGGCCAACCTGATAAACATCTATAAACATCTATTTTGGTATTTGGCACCAGCTGGAAACCAAATCCACAGCAGGGCTGGAAATGCAGCTTAGCAGAGAAAGCACTGACCAGAAAGCTATAATAAAGCAGAACTTCCCACCACAAAGCACTGCTCCTCATATCCACAAGATTCCTGGAAAGAGGATGATCTATGAAGCCAGAGGGAATTACACTCTCTATAGAAGGAGTTTATTTTATGTTATGTTTATTTTACACACTGCTGAGTGGATCCAGTTTAGTCTGAGTAAAGTGTTAGCAGCAACATTGGTTGGTTGGCAAATAAAGCTGATGCCAAAAGGTCCCACCTGGGACAGGCTGCTGCACTGAAGTCAGGGGCTGTTTACCTTCCCTTGCCCTGAACCTTTAACTCACAAACTCACTGGCAATGGAACAGGAGCATCTTCCACTGAGGCAACAAACATCCACTGGGAAAGGGAGAAAAATTAACATGTTTTTTTTTAATCAAAAGGAATTTTTTTTTTCTTTTTTTGGATAGCTGGAGCTTATTAGTGAAAATACTGGGAAGAATGTAAGACAAAGCATCATTTCACTCCAATTTCTTCCCTGGGCATTGTATTTTGGGCCTTGGACATAGTGAAGTCACTCTTGTTTTCTTATTATACATAGATATATTTATACATTGTCTCAGGATAAAAGAGATGTCCCAGAATCTCTCCAGGCAGCAATGACAGAAGTAGTTTATAGGCAGGAATAACATAAAGCTCAGCTTTGGCTGGGGAGCTCATGGAAATAGCCTGCATTTTCTTCTAGTGAGTTTTGAATTAAAGTTTTGCTTTCTTTTTTCTTTCCTTAAATCTGTTTTCAATAAGTGTGGAGCAAAAAAGTATGACGATAATTATAGCTGTCTGTGCAAAACAGAAATGTCAGACCTCACATTTCCCAACTGACCTTTCATCAGATGAAAATTCCCACAGCAACATTCCCCAAGCACAGAGTTGGGAACTATGAAAATTTGCAAAACAGCTTTCTGTCCAATAACTTTGTTCATGTGGCAGATGCACAGGTGGGTGTTACTGTGATTTACATGGGAGGAATAGCTTTAAGGTAATAAAAAAGTAATCAAACCTTAAAAGCTGTTCTATGAGAAAGCTGGTGCTGAGAAATCAGAGCACAGCCATGCTGAGGGACTGCTGGTGAAACTGTAGTGCTCTGACTGCAGGAAAGTGAATGACAAGAAAGACAGATAAAAATGAAAATGAAATATTTGTACATCTCTTGTCTAGATCCTCCCATTCATTCTGAACTGCTGCACTGAAAATCTCCTACAGGGGAACATCCCCAGGAAGGATGAAGGGATGGAAGGGTTCTCAGTAGCTAAAACTGGGATAGGAGAGTTGGCTTCAATCAATAAAAAATGAAAGTCCACACAACTTCAGACTAGCTGAAAGTAGCCTAGTCCTGGATATTTTGAAAACAATGCTTTTTGTTTCCCAAAGTGCTGCACTGGCAAGATGTGCAAATATCACATGGTTCATGTACTGCAGGAAGAGAGCACAGATGAATGTGTGCAAATATTTTCAGTTGGCTTGGGAAGAGTTTTGGAGACTCCCAAATGGTCTCATGCCTGACTACAGCTCACCCTGCAGCCACAGGTCTATCATCCCATTTTTCCCAGGTGGGTACACAGAATCCCAGGATTGTTTGGGTTGGGATGCACTTTAAAGATCATCTCATTCCTGCCATGGGCAGGGACACCTTTCACTCGACAAGGCTGTTCCAATCCCTGGTGAATTTGTCATTGAACACTTCCAGGGATGGGGAATTCTCAACTTCTCTGGGCAGTAAAAGATTTCCCTCCATGAAGTACTGCGGGCAGGAACCAGTCCCCACTGCAGTCCCCTCTCCCTAGAGCACACTCAGCCTCCCAGAGCAGCTATGGGACTGGCAGGTGTGCCAAGGTGTCCCTCACCCCTCGGTGCTGTCCCACAGCTGACCTGAGCACATCCCCACACTGCCCATCTCACACCACAGGAGCACAGGCAGCACTTCAGAGGAAACTCAGAACCAGTTTCAGCCCTTCAGCCATTTCAAGATCTGTTCCTCATTGTTTCTTTACGAGAGGACTGGGGCAATTCCTAAGCCTTTCTCTTGTTGTTACAGATTCTCAGCTGTTCAGGACACAACTCCCCAGGGAGTGGAGGGCAGTAACTCTTTGCAGCTGAGCACTGGGCCCACTTTGTAAGGAAAACATTCCTGCTTTCCTCTAAGAGGCAGTTCAGATCCACAAGTATTTTTCCTATTTAAGTGTGTAAGAAATGAAGTTCTGTAGTTCTGTGTGACTACAGCAGTGCAGTCTGAGGGGCCACGTGTTCTCCTCCACCCTCACACCTGACTTGTCCTGCAGTGCCCTGTCACTAGCACAGCCAGGCACCCAAGGCTCCACCACAGAGCTCAGTGCCATTCCAGCCACAAACACAGGCACCTTTGGCCTTTTCACACACACTGACGTGTTACTGATGCTCCTAATTGCTGAATTAAAAGTGTCAAGTGAACGTGTTCTCTTCCACCTGTAGGGTTGCTCTCCAAAAAATTCCCATCCCTTTTATGCGAGTGTTTGGTTTTCATGGAGTCACTGGTTCTGACAGAAAAGTTGGTTGTGAATTTGTCTTAAGCAGTTAAAAGGCAAGATATATTTTTAAAAAAGCACCAGATCTAACCAGAAGTGGATAAAGTAAGAAAAAATCAGATAGGAAAGTTAATGCCTCTCTCTCTAGAGACAAGGATGTTGTTTAAGGGAGATTTTTACTCATTTTAGATTCTGCGCAAGCTTACCCACAACCATTGCATTTCTAAGGGTAGCAAAATGCATTTTAATTATTATTTTTTAATTCTTTATTTGTATTTTCATAGCGTCCAAGAAGTATTTTAATATAATCTATAAAGTCTTTACAACAGAGCAAGAAAATAAAGATAGGTAATGGAGTTTGAAAAAAGAAATACTAATATATCAATTCATCAGTATCAGTTTTGCCCACCACATTTTGTAACACTCCCCAGTTCATTTTTAGGTTCATCATAAGCCTAGAAAGATTCTGAAACCAGAACTTAAAATCCAAACTTCAAGTGAAACAACTGCAGCTGAACTTTGTATCTACATCTTTCTAACTTATTTTGGTTAATCCTGCTCCTAGAGGGAAACCACTGCAATCAGATGGAGCACTGGCCCAAACCTGTTGCCTGAAAATAAGAAAATCAAAACGTAGCACTTATTCTTCACTTAGTAATCAAACTTTCCCCTCCCAATTTCTTACAGAGCAATATAATTTCCAATAAAAAAAGAAAAAAAAAAAAAGAAAAAAAATCATTTTTTCAAACAAAGTGTTGAGTTCTGGAAAGGTTTTACTGCTAAAGAAAAATCTCTGCCAAATTGTTTGGCCTGACAGCTGGGGGTAAGGAAAACCAGGCTGGGGAAATTTTTTGCAGGACTCTGACAAAATTTTAAAATTCCTGCCATTTTCTGGTAACCTCAGTGAAAGCTTCTACCACTTCCAGCAGCCATTTTGCTGAGTGTTACAGAACCCCTGTGAGCTTCCCTTGGGAGAGCTGCCAGTGGGAGTCAGCCCTGCCCTGGGTGCTCAGGATCACCCATCACCATGGGTGCAAGCATGCCAGAGCACCCCTTTGTCCTGGGTTCTACTGGGATAAAGTCATCCTGCAGGTTTCCCTAGGTCCACAAGCCACTAAACAGGGGCTCCATCAGAAACATTCATGGAAGGGAGAATAATTAAACCCCCCCTGTACTTGCCCAGTTGTGTAGTGCTGTTTGCATTAGATAAGGTACAAATCTGCTCAGAAGTATCAAAATAATAGGTGGTAGATGATGGAGATAAAAGCAAACGAGGTCCTTAACCTCTGAAAGGGGTTCCTAATGCTCCCTCATCCCTGCCAAAGTCCAAGTCTTAATAATCACATGGCTGTGATTTATTATCCGTGTATGGCCACATTCTGAAAGAAGTCCCAGGGGGTCTGTAAATTGCAGATGTAACCACAGATTAATGCTCATAATCCCTGGTAAAAACTCTGCAATAACACTGCTATAGCCTAAAGAAATTCTCCCACTAATATTCCTAATCCTTTCCCATTGGACTTTATGATCCTTCTGTGATTTTCAGGCAGTCCAGCAGTGACTAAACAATATTTATGATTCAATTCTGCTGGTTTTCATTTCCAGACTAGAGGACTTTTAAAAATTTTATTTTAAGTTACACCCACACACATAAATGCTGCCTCCTAGAAATCCAGGAAATGACCAAAAGAAAAAATGATAAGAAACAAGAAGATGTTCTATTTCCTTTATTGCCTCTCTTACCATTGCATACCCATTTGGAAACTTGTATTTCTTGTCAGGCATTGGAAAACACTTGGGAGCATTAATGACCTTCCACTGCTGCTGCTGTAGCATCACACCTTCAACTCCAAACTCACAAACAGCAGGACAAGAAGGAAGAAGAGCCTTCTATTTTTCCCCCTTTTATTACATCATACTTAGGCCTATTCTTTCTTCTGAGACTGAAAAGCTGCCAGTTTTCAAGTGTCCCTCATTAAGTTTTAAAACCTAAGCTCTGCTAAAGTCGAGTTATTAGTTTTTTCCTGGCACTGCCTGAAATTGCAGTACCCACATAAGAGCACTAAATCCTAATAGCTACTCAAGGCAAACCAGGAAACACTGCCTAGTGTGAGACGTGATATTAAATATTTGTACACTGGGTTCTAACAGGCAGGGATTGGAGCTGGGGGTGATTATGGGTGCTTTTGGACAGACAGTGGTCGAGCTGTTTCAAAAGAAAATTACCTTTAAAAGACAAAGTATAAGAAAATATATAGTAAATAAACAAAATTTCCATTATTTACAGGCATGCAGGTATCTTATACAGATATACAGGATAAGTTTCATGCTAGAGAGAGGCTGAATTTAAGGGATTCCAGGAAGGAGGGCTGGTAAGCACAGGGTTGAACACGTCTTTAAGGTGACTCCTAAATAGCAATAAAGTCATAAATGGGATGCCACAAGCCAGATTCTGATCCTCCACAAACCACTCAAGGGCTCTGCAACACCATCAGTTTGACATCTGTGTTCTCCTGTTCCATCAGGAACCTGGGATTTAATTAATAATTGTCTGGAGGAATCAGACTGAAAGATGCCAAGTCAAATATTTTTAAACCTCTCTTTGACAGAATGTAAGACTAAAAGATTCTAAACAATTTCTACTGATCTGCTCTTCCTTTTATAGCGGAATTACAGCCACCAAAGCTCAGACTTCTTGATATCTGCAGTTTCAGTGTA
Source organism: Sitta carolinensis (assembly GCA_032173965.1). Classification (NCBI taxonomy): domain Eukaryota; kingdom Metazoa; phylum Chordata; class Aves; order Passeriformes; family Sittidae; genus Sitta; species Sitta carolinensis. Next base: position 17,617,937 of record CM063286.1, read on the forward strand.
ACAAGAACAGTATGAAATTAAGTAAGCAGCTTGTTTTGAAGGTGTCTAAATATAATAACACAGGAAGCAAGCAGCACAAACCAGCAGGAAAAGCCCTGTTTCCAAATAAAAGGTCTGGCCATCAGCTTTTAAAAAAGCTGGACCTCATTAGAGTCGACCATCCCTACTCCTTGTGCTTGTAAATGCCACTATCTCTCCAATAACTACTGTGCTAGTCTTGAAAATCATTCTGTGCTTCTCTTCAGTTAGAAGGTGGCTGTTAAAATGTGCAGCCAAAGAATGCTCATGCTGAAAGGTTCTTACCCACCTTCCACCCAGCCATGTGGAATATCACCAAGATAGACTTGAAAAGGATATATTAAAACCAAACTATTATAAGTGCAAAATCCAGCAATTTATGGTGCTGCTGAATGAAGCCACATAAATAATTCAGTATTAATAGGATTTTAAACCTTCCTAGATGTACTGAACCTGATAGAAAATGAACTTCAGCACCTGACTTTTACTTCCAAAAAAAAATAACATATCTTTTTCCTTCCTTTCCTCTTGAAATTGATTCTCTTTCCTTCCTTTTACTGAACTGGTAAACTGCCCAAATCCTCAGACTGGAGTCCTAGATCAATACTCTATAACCAGTTCCCCAGCAGTGATGTCCTTAAGGAGAAGGAAGAATCTTTCACTGCTCTCACAGTGCTTTCATTTCAAATATCCTGGAGCCTGCAGCAGACACCTTCTGACTAAGCCAGATCCAAGCACGTTCTCCTGAGGTGAAGGTTGTACTGAAGCTCAGGAGAACACTGAGGATGTTAATGAAAATAAAAGGTCAGCAGAATGTCTCAAAAACCCTCCTTCTACACCTGCATTTCACACTTCTCCCCGTGACACTTGCTAAGTAAAGGAGGGAAGAAGATTCTTGAGCACACAGACAGAAGCTTGGACTTACAAGAAAATACAGGATATTCTCAGAAAATTAATTTGGGTTTAGTTCTGTGGCACAGTCAGAGGCAGCATGATGAGGAGCTGCTCTTTCAAACATTGTCTGTGATGTACAAAGTGATCCCAAACAACCCCAGAACTTGCAATCCCTTAGAGTTTCACACTTCCATGTACACACACAAACACTTTTTATGAATAGCTTTTCATTTCTGGAAGGTTGCTAAAGAAGCCTGATGGGGTGTGCTGGCAGACTGAGACCCACAGGATCATCAGGCTTAGAAGGAATCCCAGATGGGTCAACCCAATCCATCATCTTCCTTCAGAGCAGGAGGGAGCTCAGCAGCCCTAAACTCCCCCCAGCAGTGGGTGCCAATGTCTCACCTGCTGGGTCACCTCTCCTGGCCCCTCACTGCACTGACCCTTCTCACATGGTTTTTCCTGAGCCTTCTCTGGCCTTATTGCCTAATTAGTCCCTGTCCTTTCCCTAACAGTCCTTAAATATGTTTGCAGACACTTACACTTTTCTTTTGGAGACACTTACAGTTTTCTTTTGGTCTAGACTGAACACGACCCTTGAGTTTTCCACAGAGATCTGGCAGGTTGATGATCTCCCTGGGGCTGGGCAGGTAACAGCTGCTGGGAGGACTCAGCCATGCCTTGGAATAAGCCATCCACATAACCCTGCCACTCACACAAACAGGTTCAAACGTTCCTCACATTAGGGGGAAATTTCAGTTTCTCCAGACCCACAACCATAACTTATTTATTGCTGCTTTGCCTCTTGAAGCCGTCTGCTCTTAAGAGAACTGCATTTGATTCTGCTGTAATACATGGGTTGGAATGTGCATTCATACTTAAAAGGAGTTTGAACAAAGAGAAAAACTTCAGGGAAATATACCTACTAAAGGACCTGAAAGATCCTGATCTATTCAGTTCATCAATTAAAAAAAAAAAAAAAAAAAAAAAAAAAAGTCAAAAATCTGAATGTAGTCTTTTAGAATTACTTTATAAGGAAAGAGTAAGTCATCCTGAACTTAGCAAAGGTATAATAAGAGCAAGTGCTCAATTCAAACTAGGAATGAGATGGAAATTTTTCACAGACAGGTTACCAAGGAATGTGTCAAGAGCTCAATCACACAGGGTTCTTCAGTCTAGACCAAGGTCCTTCTAAAAGAGGCCACTTCAACCACATGGGCAATATTAAGGACCGTTTATGCACAAGAGATCATAATATTAATTTCTGGGAATCAAGTCCCTGTTACACAATTTGAAGATTTCCTTATGGGAAATCAGCTACAGAATATTTGAAGACAGACTAGACTGCTGAGCTGTGAATTAGCTTAGAAGAAAACACCAAACTGCAATTCTATAAAACTTTATGAAAGGTATTGCAATCTTTTCTTCTCCCTTTGGTAACTAAATATCCTGCAGTTCTGGTAGGCAGACAGAAAAGGGAGGAGAGGAAATGGCTTCCTTAGTAAAATGTAGCCTGAAAGAAAAAAAGCCCACGGCATATTTAGAAACTTTTCCCAGATCCTTTTGCTCTCTTTTTCTCCCCTAATTTTTCTGAACTCCTTGAGGAAGACCTGCTGGAACTGCTGTTATTACTCTTACCCTATCATCATAGAAGTAATGCACTAATTAGAACTCTCATTTGATTAAGCACAAGATCTCCCACTTCCCTTCTGTTGTTTTGTCTCACTTGGTCCCTTCTCCCATCCCATCCTCCCTGTAGTTTTCCTCTCTCAAAGTCTGTTTCTTGGTTTTACGGGTTATTGGTTGGCAATTAGACATCTCTGTTATTAGAAAGGTTTTCCCTGCTCTTGAATGAACACTTCAGGCAATGGAATTCTCTCCTTTACCTTATTAATATCAAATACTAGAGTTGCTGTGGTGACCACAAGGTAAATTAAATCAGATTTTTTTTTAGGATCTAAAAGTGGGTTGTAGTCTAAGTTCCTGTTAGCAATGGAGGGCAATAAATAAATAAATAATGCCCCACAGCTGGAGTAATTTACAAAACATAATAGGGAAAAATTGGCCTTGGATGTTAGAAATCAGAGCATTAAAAGGGTGTCACACAGCACAAGGTTAAGGCCTATTAAAACACTGTAATTTCGCAGCCTTTAATGTTATCAGTATTTTCCACTTGACGCTGCCAGATAATAACCAAGAGTGGACAGCAAACTTTGTGCCTTCACTGTCAGGTACGTGCAGAGAATATCCCCAGCCTGAGGAACACAACCCATCCCTGTGTGCAGTGGTGGCAGCTCCGTACTGAGGGACTCTCACCACGCTCGGGCAGGTGCTGGGAGTGCTCCCTGCCCTTGCAGCCAGACCCAGGGCTCAGTTTGGCTCCTCGAGCCTTGCTGAGCAAAGAAACAGCAGGATGGATTTCAAAGTCAAACAAGAATGCATTGGGTGACATTTTCCCGTTGTGATTATTTTTTTCTCCTTGAAAAGATCTTACATTTATCCTTATCCTTAACTGAATGTTGGCTGTGGGCTCCTGTTTAGTTCACACCCTGCTCCGTTGGCTGGGGGGTAATTTTGGTGGATGTTTCCTCCACAAGCTTGGAGAGCAGAGGTGGAGCAGACACCCCAACAGCCAGGGGAGCTGAGCAGCACTCTGCAGCAGCCCTCTGACAAACCAGGAGAACCAACAGCTTCATGTTTTAAGGGGTTATTCCTAGCACTGGACAGTAACTTCAGCAGCCCTTGTGCTCAGAGCTGTATGAAAACAAAGCACAAGGTACAGAGGCATTGTCGTGGCACAGCACAATATAAAAGAGACACTGAGCCACGAAGGAGTGTCCAAAGGAGGCCACGAGGATGGGGAAGGGTCTGGAGAGGCCTTATGAGGAGGGGCTGAGGGCACTTGGTTTGTTCAGCTTAGGAAAGAGGAGACTGAGGAGAGACATCCTCAGGAGGAAGCAGAGGGGCAGGTACTGATCTCTGCACTCATGGCCAGGGGCAGGACTCGAGGAACAGCATGAAGGAGAGGTTTAGGTTGGGTGGCAGGAAAGGCTCTTCCCCCAGAGGGTGCTGGGGGCTGCCCAGGCTCCCCAGGGAATGGTCCCAGCCCAGGGGCTGCCAGAGCTCCAGGAGTGTTTGGACAGCACTCCCAGGGTGGCATTGCTGGGGAGTAGGGCCAGCAGTTGGACTGGTCATCCTGACAGGTTCCTTCCAACTCAGGATATTTTATGGTTCCAGGACAGAGACAACACTCAGCAGAAGACCCAGCCAGACTTTGCTACCCTGCTGCAGCCATGCTTGCTGGGGCTGGTATTGGGCTTTGTTCAAGATTTCTGGTCTCAGGGATCCCCTGTTCTTGGGACCTCCACACATCAGGTGGAGCTCCTGCAGGACTTGAGTGCTTTATTTTCACCCCCAGCCCTTTCCTGCTGGATTGCAGCACTGTGGTGCAGTTTAGGTAAAGAACCAGTGAAACTTTTCCTGTTATTGACATCAGTAAATAAGAACAGAGCAGCACTTCCCAAAGGAAGTGGGATACATAAAGTAATCTACGAGAAGTTCTTCTATCTTCACAAAAATTTTGCCTCTTTCCTCACAGTTCTGTGAATCACATAAACTCTATAACACCATAGAAGATGGAAATATTTATCATGAGAAAGCTGATATAGCTGTTAAGCAATATCAAGGACTAATAAGGAAAAAAATACCAATAATGAGCCTGTGCTTTAAGCACCAGCCAAGGCTGCATCTGTATGAGATGGATGAAGCTGCTGCAGCACTGGATAGGGAGGGGCTGTTCTTTGGCAGGGAAAGGCAGCAGAGGCTGTAATGCTCGGGAACTCCACTGTCCCTTGCCCAGCACAACACCATAGTTATGAAAAAAACAAAAAAAAACCAAAAAAAAAAACAAAAAAAAAAAAAAAAAAAAAAACAAAACAAAAAAAAAAAACACCAAAAAACCAAGATGGAAAAACAAGGCAAGAAAAGATGATCTTGGCTGAGCACATAAAGGGTATCTTGAATAAGTGATATTTAAGTCATGTTCTTGTTTATTCTCTTAAACATGCTTGTGGTGAGCAATCGTTCACCTGCTATAAATTACAAGCAACTGATAAGTCTCCATTTATGAGTCTCCACTCAACAACACTCATACAGAAAAACCCCAAAAAAACAAACACAAAAGCAAAGCCATCCAGAACCAACAGCATTTTTCCAGAGCTGGACCACATAGAAAAATTTTCAAAGCAGATATGTAGCAGATTTCTTTACAATTTAGTAGCTCAAAAGAGTCCCAAAGGGTCAGGCAAATTTCACTCTCCAACCATTTTGCTGTAGTTCTTTGCTAGATGTAAGTCTAATACTAAAAAAAAAATAATCTGTATGCTTGAAGCCTGTTCTTTTTAATCTTAATGAGTTATGATTTTATACAGTGTAGAACCTGATCCAGGATAGCTTTAAAAATTGAAAGGAATAAGATCAGAGAGCTGAGAATATGAAGTGGGGTTTTATCCAACATATGACTTGATGTTTCCAACTAGTATTCCATGCTAAGAAGGGGAAAATGAGCCATTAAAAAAAAAAAAAAAAAGTATTTTCATAGGAGATCTTCACAAATATTTTACCTCTGCTGACCTTTAGATAAAGGTAAAAAGGTTAATGCAATAGTTTGGAAATTATTAGCCTGAAAAAGGACCAATGACCTTCTCAGGGTTGTTCCCAGATTTCTCAGCATAGCTTCTAATTCCTGGGAGATCATTTGAGCCGTGCAGAGACCTTACTTAGTCAGAGTCAAAATATTTTTCTGCCTTTGTAGTGGCTCTCCGAATCTATAAAATGTGGAGTTTCCTTTTGTTCCCCCTCCACCCCTAGCTGGGGAGGGTGCCAGTGCAGGCTTTCATTCATGGGGCTGCAGATTTTCCAACCCTACACTGTACTGGGAAGAACAACAAGCTGGGACTGACTTCTCCCTAACACTTCTCAGGGTTTGTCCTCAGAACCATCAGTTCCCTCAGTGCATCAAACAATGCAAATTCACTTCATCCATTTACATCACTGCTCAGTTTGGCCAAGAGTTAGGCAACTCCTGATTTAAATCATGGCAGTATTGATAATGGAGGCCTAAACGAGGAGCACAGAAGAAAGGCAGAGTTCTGGGTTCTTTCCCAGCTCCTTCAATAACCTGAAATCCAGCTTGAGCAAACAGTTAGATTTATTTATTTATGCCACGATTTGCTTTTAAAGTTGGTGTTGGAAAGTAAAATATCTCTGGGATGCATGCAAGCCTCAAACACTTTTACAAAAAAACCTTTAGAAGTTGGACTGGGCAGTGCCAATTGTAAAGAAACATGGAATGACACCGGAATGGGCAAATTTCAAACCTTTTGCTAAGGGCTGCAATACTATTTTGAAGCAGAAATTCCTCACAATTCCAGCCCCCTGGTTTTTCAGACCTAGATTCCGTTGAACCCAAGTTCTGTCAATTTGTCATTGTGATTCTGTCATATTTGTGTGTCAAAACACACAAATATGAACCCCAAGAGAGATCTCAGTTGTGATGCACCATGAAACGCTGTCATTTAATCCTTCACTCCTTCTATCCAACCCTAGAAACTGAAATTTCCTTTAAAATAAAAAATACCACAAAGCAGTATTGCTACATACCTCTTATACACAGTGTACCCTGTGCAGAAGGAAAAGCTGGCACAGCCTGCACAATCTCCTTTGAAGAAAGGGGTTTTTGTGGAGATTTATTTTTTACAGTCTCATCACAGCAGAACCAGTTCCTGGTCTCTACCACACCACGGTGGTGCCAGTAAACCAGCAAAGCCACAGGCTGCCATCAACCTTCCAGAGGCTTTCCCTGCTGCTGATCTTCCCTCCCCAGGAGCAGGAGGAAGGCTGAGGGCAGCATTCTGCCCCAGGGCTCTGCCAGCCCTGTCAAGGGAAACCAGGAGGCCCCACCAGGACAAGGACTGTCCAGAAAGGAGACACACCAATAATGGTGAGACACCCCCCAGCTTGCAGGAGCTCAGGTGGGTTCTTTGCTCTCCCCTTTGCCTGTGGGATTTGCAGTATTCACCACAGTTCTCTGGTGTATGGTGCAAGCTCTTTTCCATGTGAGCTCTGTGAAAAAGGCAAACGGTATCTCAAGGAGCGAGCTGACCCCATTATCAGAGCCTTGGGGAGTTAAGAGAGCAGCCAGCAGTGGAGCCAGCCAAAATGCCTGAGCTGAGGCCAGCTAAGAAGCCAGCCAGGCAAATCCAGGGCTGCTGGAAAAATACATTCTGGAGCTCAGTGTCTGGGACCCCAAGCTACTATGCACACCCTGCTTTAGTGGATGTGGGTGTTGGCTTGAACAGAGCAGCACAGAAGAGAGGGTGAACAGGAGAAGCAAATTAGACTGGAGTTACATAAAAGGCCTATTGACTTTTTAATGACTTGGTTACTTGGAAGTAGCAGGTATATTTACCAGAACATAATCTCCTCTTTTACAGTAAAAGGTTTTTTTACAGGGAAAAGATACATAGAAAGAGATCTTACAATATATCCTTACAGAAGTGTAGAGGGATAGAATAGGCAGCACAGGAGAAGTGGGATGAACCTGTCTACTTACAGTCTTTCCAAGCTTCGGAAAATGTAGTTTTCAGTCACTGTTGAGCATAATTGCTCTTTAAAGCCAACAGAGAGAAGACCTTTGCCACCAAAAGCAGTAGAAAGCAAGAAGATTAATCAGGTTCACAAATTATTATTCACTCACTTCCAGATCTTAATTTTAATAATAAAGAAAATTATGTATGATTTCTAAAATGCAGTGTAGATGACAGGACACAAGGTAACTCAGAGACACAGGGTCTGTCCTCCCACTAATTCCAGGAACTGCATTTTGTGGACTGCTGTTGGTGGGATCCCTGCTTCAAGCTTAGCCAAACACCAGGATGGTGTCACGGCATCGTCCACATCTGTGAGCCCTGTGGGCAAAGTTGATATCCAACTACAATCAGTGGATCAATCACCTCTCTTGCTGTACTGAAGTGCTGACCTGTCCTAAGAAGACAAAATCACCTGCACAGAGCCTGGCAACCCCTAAGAAATCATTGATGAAATTAGAAAGTCACAATCCCAGATCACAGTAAAGCTATTTCTAACAACACTGCTCTGTTTTTACCTCCGCTGTCAGGTCTCAGCTCATCCCTGGAAACCTCTGTTTCCATGAAATTATTAAAGTCTTGAAAAACGTTTCTTCCAGGGATCTCTGCTCCCTTTTCTGGGGAAGCATTTTGCTGAAGCACTGTGTAAGAAGAGAAAACCTTTGCCCACAACAGTTACAGAAATGAGAATCCCATAAGCATCTTGGGAAACTGAAAAGTAGGTGGAAATATCTGATACAGCTCAGGACTAAACCACAGTGTTAAGTCCATGGCCACTTTTTAGAGCATATAGCTTTTCAGTCCTGTGCCATCTGAAGCTCAGGCATAACACCTGCCCAAGAGCTCAGGCTGAGGTTTGGGCTCAGCTCCCAGCCTAAGGGAGCAGAAGATGATTAAGACACGAGACAGAAGGCCCCAAGCAAAAAGAATAGCCTGAATTAGAAGCCTACAGCAAAATAGAGGATAAGGTGCTCAGAATGTTTCCAAATATTGTCAGTGCTTGCAGTGCTTCAGGTTGGAGTCAATTAGCACAGATCAGGTGAAGGAAACTGCTACACAAAAGTATCCCGTAACACAAAACTTTCCTGCTGTCAGAAATGCTCTTTTTAATCATTAGTACTTTAGCAAGAAAACACATGTGCACATACACACAAGTTTAACGTTTCTCTGAAAGTCTGATCTCTTGTACTTTAGACCAAATAGAAAACACAGAGCAGGCCAAATTCTGACCAGAATCTGCAGCAAAGTTCAGCTGATCTGTGGTGTTGAAAGCCCATTGCTGCTTAAAACAAGTATTTTACAAGGCAGTGAAATAAACTTTAGATAAACACAGGCAACTGTTGCTTTGGCATGGAGGAGACCAACACGCTTCGGAAATATTACTCCTGTTTTCTGCTCCCAAGACCAAGGAGAGAACACCACTGAGCAGAGGACACTGAGACCTCTGGCAGGAGAATGTTACACAGCCACAAACATCAGGACAGAGTTACAGCAGCCTTGGGTGAGCAGGAAGAGGAGAGGCCACTGGAGAAATGGTCTTGTGTCAGCAAAAAGTCATCGAGAGCATCCGTCACGGGAGGCTGAATATTGCTGCTTTCCCTGGGGGATGGAGGATTTGCAACAGAAAGGAAACGTGGGGATGTTTCATCTGGCACCTGCTGGAGTCCCATGTAGGGCTGGAAGCTGTACAAGCCTGGAGGAGTGTCTGGGAATGTGGCAGTGCCATCAGGGAGTTCACCGCTGAATTATGCACACAGAACACACTCAGCATCGCTTGCACATTTTGCTACTAAAAGGGAAAGGTGTCAGCTCTGCCTCCAATTTCCATCTTTATGGTAACACTCATGAGTGGACGAATCTCCATAAAGATCCAAAATGAACTGAAGCAATGGAGCAATTCAAGGTGCAATCATTAATTTTCTTTCTGCAGAAGAGACAACCTCTGCCTAAAAGAAGGCCAAGAGACCCAGGTACAATGACTTCAAATCCTTTGGCAAATGTTTCCTAGTATTTCTTTTGCTAAAGCCTTGAAATTGCCTTTTCAATGGCCCTCTGGGGATGTATGGGAGGTGTCAGTGCTTGAAAGCACCCACTTTTAGCTTCAGCAGGAGAACAGATGTTGGGCATGGAACTTGAGCTTCCCATACTGCCTGTATGTCAATCCATCCATGTCAATGTGCAGGGGAAGCAAGGCAGGGCACTGGGTTCTCACTTAAACGTTAATCACAAGCAAAAAATCAAACCAACCAGAAAACACTTCAAAATATAGGGTATATTAATTCACAGGGAAAATCTGGTGCATCTTTGCAGTATTTACCTTGATAAAATTACACATTTAAACTAAAAAGGCAAGAAAGAAGGAAATGAAACCAATTTTTTCAAGTTTGAATCTTCCTCTTGCAATGCCAGAAGTCACAGATGATCACTGCTCTTCTCCCATCTTTTTTATTTGGAGGTTACCGTTAACAACAGACAGTTACATCAAGACCTGGATAAGTACTTTTCTAACTTTAATACCAAACAAAATACACACAAATGTGGTTCACCTCCATATTACTGTGAGGAACAAAACAAGAGGTTTACCAAGCAGTGTGCTGAGGCAATTGGACAGCAAAAATGTATTTATCAGCATAACTCTCCAGGCTGATAACTTCAGAGTCAATCTAACACCTTTTTGGTAAAAAAATAATCCACTTGCATTTATTGATACTATTTGAGATGGTGAATAAACACCAGGTATTTACTTTTATGACTGTATAATCTATGTACTTAACCATAAACTGTCCCTTTACTCATTACGATTTTCTCACTGTGGGTGACCAAAATTTAAAAGCAATATGACCATGATTTTATCTAATGGAATGGATACATTTTTGCCTTCCAGATAAAATTTTCAAATTTCTCTCTCTCTCTCTCTCTCTCTATATTATATATAGACAAACACTCAAAATTTTCCATGGAACCTGTAAGTAATGCATTTTTCTAACCAGCTGTATAGTTTAAGTTGGAACTCCCTAGAACTAGAATGAGCAGATGCAGATCATTTTAAAAGGCCACATGAAGTTATACTAAACACACGTTTAAGAAAAAAGAGATCAGCCACTGAATCTGGGCCACAGAAAAGTGACCATGAACTTCTTAAGTAACCATGTTCTAAAGAGAACTCCAAAGCCTCTCTGGACATGCTGGATCTCATTATCAAACATTTCACAGTTGTATGAGACATGAGTCAATATGAAAACACTGGTGTAAAAGCAGAGCAAAGGAGGTATTTATTATCACAGAATCACAGAATGGTTTGGGTTGGAAGGGACCTTAGAGCTCATCTCATTCCATTCTCCCTGCCATGGGCAGGGACAGCTCCCACTGTCCCAGGCTGCTCCAAGCTCCCTCCAGCCTGGCCTGGGGCACTGCCAGGGATCCAGGGGCAGCCCCAGCTGCTCTGGGCACCCTCACTGGGAACAATTCCTGCCCAATATCCCATCCAGCCCTGCCCTCTGGGGGTTTAAAACTATTTCTCCTTGCTCTATGACTACAGATCCCAGTCCCAAGTTCCTCTCCAGCTCTCTTGGAGCCCCTTTAGGTACCAAAAGTCTGCAATAAAGTCCCCTGGGGTCTTCTCTTCTCCAGGCTGAACACCCCCAGCTCTCCCAGCCTTTCCTCACAGGAGAGGTGTTCTAATCCCTCCTTTGAGGCCCTCAGAATGTTTCAGCTCGGTTTCCACTGACCCTACCTATCACTGAGTTTTTCAGAAAAGGAAAGATTCTCCCATTTTACCCAAATAATCAAACCCTACCCATGAGCAGTGCTAGGAGCAGGACACCACCAGCTTTACCTTCCTTTAAAGGAGTTTTTGCACATTTCCATGCACATCTAACAACCCTGCTTCAACAACAACAACCAAAATAAAACTTGGAAGGCTCCGCTCCCTCCCAAGGAAGCTGCAGTTGTGAGTGGAGCCATCAGGACAGCTTTGGGGCTTCCTCTGGCCCTCACGTCCGCCCAGCTGGCCACAGGGATCATGGAAAAGCAGAGATCTGCTGGACATGTACACCAGCACTGAATGGGCCCTGAAGGATTTGATGAATGAAAAATGCTCAGGATTATGAAGTTTCATTTGATTTCCACTGCTGAGGGAATAAGGTTGACCTTTTGGTTACCATGCAACCTTGGAAAGTGGGAGCTGGGAGAGCGTGTGTCACCCCAACCAAGGGCTTGAGTCAGCTCTTGCTCAGCACCTTGTGGAGCAGCTGCTGTCTGGACACATGTCCTCATTTAAAGCTGGCCCCCTGCCAAGGAAATAAGAGGCAGTTGGAATTATTTCTTCCTGAAAATCAGATTAAGGAACCTTGGAAGAAAGGAAAGATTGTATCATGCTACACTACAAAAATCAGCTGAAAACCAAGAAATAACACTTAGATAACAAAGACAAATGAGCTGGAAGGGCCATCAGAGAATTAGATTCTCCCATCAGTTTCTCCAGGGGATAAATTCCCACCGAAATTCAAGAATCAGAGCCTGATATAAAATGAAAGGCGTTGATGCAGCTTTATAAGCCACAAAGATGAGAAAATCTGGCCTTTCATCATGCAGAAGAGACAGCCATTTCATACGACATAAAACAATTCAGGTCTGATAGTAAAAACTCTGATGCAACTTCGAGATAGCCAATGTCCTCCACTAGGAAAACATCACTCACAGTACTATAAAGCAGTTTTTAATAAAAAAAGCCTCCCGTTTTTAGTATCTACTTCACCTCAAGTGCCATTCAACATGCAAATGAATACATAGGCAGCGAAAGACTGCAGGAGAATCTCCAATACTAATTGTCAACTTTTTCAGCAACTCAGCTGAATTTCAGCGTTTGATATCCTCAAACAGGAGAACAGGATTGCAGCCAGAGGCCTCTAAATAGAACAAACATTTGTGCACTTTTACAAGGCAGGTAAAAACCTAAATTATGTTGCTAATTAATTTTATATTTCCTTTGGGTAGCCAAAGAAACCTGGAGCTGCTCAGCAATCATCCAACAATGGGGTTTTGCCAAGTATTCAGGTATGTTTTTAACAGAACAAGCCAGAAGAACTGAGATCATGGTTTTTGCATTACCTACAGGGAAAAAAGTCAAATTCAAAGCAAGCTCACGCAAAGCAAATATCTACACGAGGCAGAAAGGGAGAAAGGAGCACCAAAGCACTCAAGACATTTAAATACAAGTAAAAAAGCACTTAGAAACATTTCTCCAAAACTAAGACAACAAATCCAAGACTAAAATTCAATGGCAGTGAGTAACAACAACTAAAAATATATATATTTACAAGAAATTGAGAACAAAACACTAACTTGGTCAACTTGCAAAAGATATATGATTTACAGTATGCACACATTATCCAAATAGGCTACATCAGACTTAATTGATTTTTGTAATGGAGCATGGCACGATAAGCCAAACTTTCCCACATACCTGCACTGTGTAGGTGTGATGCCCTGGAGAGAAATAGACAGGCAGGACATTAAATAGAATATTTTTATCTTCAAAGCTGCTTCACTGTCTCCTTTTAACCTGCACGGTCTTTTTTTGTTTTCTTTACAAAGATCTTGTAATTCAATTGAGGAACATCTGTGTTCATATCAGCTTTTAAGGTACTTAAAGCCTGATTACCATACACAAATATTCACTTCCCTCTGCACCTAGGAGTGTAAAGTAACAGCCTCTCTTCTTCATTCCCAGGGCACAAATTAAAGCCAACTCTCCTCTTAACAAGTTCATTTGTTCAGTTGATGTTAAAAGGGTATCAGCTATTAACTACAATATGAGTGGTTAATAAATAACATCTAAAAATAGATTTTTAAAAATAAGTGAATGAAAAATATCTTTTCAGAGCCTTCAATCTCCTCTTCAATGTACTGTGTGGTTCTATTGCATATAAAGGTATATCCTTACAAGATTTCCAGTTTTCCCATCCTAGATCACTCCCCAGATGAATTCCAGAGTCTACTCTCATCTCATCAGTACAAGTGCTGTAGCAGAACGCTTGGCTTTGTTCAGCAATCAAGGAAATCCTTACACAGGCAGACATACTGATAACAACTTTGTCTGCAATTCACAACCAGCTCCCCTTCCTCTGCTGGGAAGGGGATTAATATGGCAAATCCACCTCACCACTTCATTTTGTTTCAAAAGGGCCAATATTTCAACTTGCATTCTCTAAGGGAAAAAGTAACATTTTATCCCAATCCCCGGTGCAGGATATTTTCATAAATACCTTTGCGATTTCCTTCAAAGGAAAGAAAAACATCCCAAACACCTTGTTCCACCTACTCTCTAACAGTTGAATTTGAAACGTTTTGGCTCCTTCAACACTTACTAATTCAAGAATTAGCACCAGCCAAACATTTTGAGTCACTAAGATTGGGTCGATCACGATCATATATTGCCGAAAATGTTTGTAACTGATATAATTCCATTCCACTGAAAGAACAAAATTCCTTCTTAGCTTCCACTACCTTCATCTCCAGATTTTATGAACCAAGAAACCTCTCTTAATCGCTGAGAGGCTGCTGCAGAGATAAGGCTGCCCATGTCTCTGCATCCTCTGCTGAGCTGGAGCCGTGCAGCAGTCCCAGACTCCAGAGGAGAGGCCAGCGTTAACAAGGTGCAACCCAACCCCACGTGTTCAGAGACACCAATAACCAGCTGAGACAAACGGCCTGGAAATGCTTACGGGAAAAAGCGGGGCTGAGCATTAAACCCCAGCAGCTCCTGCTTTATGGGCCCTGAAGAAATGGATATAAACGTGCAAGTGCACAGAACGTTTGCGGCGCTCTCCTGCCCGCGCTCGGCCGCGCGCGTCTGGGCTCGAGGCAACTCTGTTCCCATGCCAAAACCGTGTGGAATGCACTGAGAGGTCAGGGCTAGGAATTTATGTGTTTTGCAGTTATTTAGAAATTACGGGAAAGAGAACTTGGCTGCTCCTGCCCCTGCACAGGTGTAGTTAACTCAGAGCGCTCGGCGGGTCAGGCTTTTCCAATCAAAATTCCACTTGGTCAGGAGCAATGGCTCCGTGCATGTGAGAAGGTGGCTCTGTCTGAGGAGACAAACTGAAGGATCACCTTCAAAATTCTTTCTTTGAACCACCTCTCCATATCACCAAAAGCCAAGTCTAGGCTTTACATTAGAGGACAATTATAACTAATGATAGAATACTGTCTATGCATGTGAAAAAAACTCTAAAAATATCACTAAAATAAATAAGTTTTAAATAATAAGTTGGTTTATTCATTAAAAAGTTACTTTATTAATATTTATTTAAAATTAGTCAAAAATAAGTTTTCATTTGGTTATGCTCTTCAGTGGAACAAAAACCACTCAAAAATCATCACAGGAAACGTCGTTTGAGCTCTTAGCTGAATAATGAATAAAATGTTTCAGAAGCTGAATGGAAGAGCTCACTGGCTGCTCTATCCATGGGCAAACCTGCACTCCCAAACCTTTCTGGCTTTGTATACAGACAAAGAGCCTTACTGATTTACTCTTATATTTCCTGAAGGGAATAAAGCTGTGGTGGAAATGCAGATTTGGGGTTTTTGCAAAAATAAAAAAAAGGACAGGAAGATAAAAATACAACAAGAAGCAAAATGTATGATGGAGGGAATGAAGGAAATGTGAGAACATGCAGTAAGACAATAGAAAAGGTGCCACAGTAAAAACCAGCCCAGCCCATTCTCCCAGGTGTGTGTTAAGGTGCCTCTGACCAGCTGTCGCCTATGTGCAATTGTCAATTTTTTGTGCTCTCAGTATTTGATCTGTGAAAAACTATTCCACATTACAGCTTCTCAGGAAATAAACACAGTAACAAAAGCTATAGCACTGAAATTCAGAAATTATTTTTTCCTTCTGAATATAATAAACGCCTAAGAAAACTTTCTGGATTGGTGGCAGCTCCTGAGGAGTGTCCCAAAGTCACTTTCCACAGCAGCTCACAGCTTGGTTTGTGGGCACAGCAGCAATCTTTCCACAAGATAGAGTGTGCTACTCCAGTAGGAATCTGTCAGTGCATGGAAAGTTAAGAGTGTCTGGACAGCACAGTGGTGGGTAATGTGATACAGATGATTTCACCTTTAGGTCTCCAGTTCAAAAACACTCAGCCCAAAAAGCGTCATCACCTGATAGTTTTTACTACTTCTATTTACAGTACAAAATTTCCCAGAGGGCCAAAACTGAGATCAAGACTCTCCTCCCTCCCTCCATGCTCTAGGGATTGTGTCTAAACTAAGGAGCAGACCTTGTCTGGAGATCCCATGGTGTAAACAGACTGCAGATACAAAGGGAAAAAAGCACAGAAGACTGAAATGTGTTGTCAAAATTCAGTGAGTCAGACATAAAAGCAAGTCTGACTCCAGAGCTGATGACATTTTTACTCTGTTTTTTGTGTCAGGAGAGTTTCTCTGCCCTGCCCCAAAGGCAAAAATGCACATGTGCAGCAAGAGCTCAGCTCCAGGATGCATCAAACTTCCTAGACAAGAACATAGTTTTGTTTTATCCCATGTGGAGTGGGGCTGATACCTCCCAGGAGTGCTGGGCTCAACTCCACACAGGCTGCAGAGGTGATCAGTGCACAGAGGGAGCACATCCAGGATTCCCAGACATCCAGCAACATGGTCTTAGGCACCCCTCTGAGTGCCAGGGAATCCTCAGCAAAGGTTTAAAAAAAACTGACAAAAAACCCCAAACAACCTCAAAGGTCATTTTTACCCAGACAAAGTATCCATATCCAGGGTAAAATAACCTGAGAAAGCAGTTTATCTTAATTTGTATAAAAAGAGCAGGAATCCATGATCCTACTTTGCTCCCGAAAAAAACAACCACCTATGATTATAATTAAATATGAAATCGGAAAAGCAACTTTTGCATGAATCCTCTTCTAGCTCTAAAGATGGCCTTTTCAGGTCAGGCTGGCAGGGTGGGCAGGAATCCTGCTGAAGGTTACATGACAGTATTCATCAAACTCATTCATGCTAGAAAGTTACAACCATTTCTCAGCAAAATAATATTTAAGTATTACCAAAAAAAAAATGAAAGCGTCAAAAAAGAGGGAACCCATTCAGGGTAAAGTACCAACAGCATCAGATTTATCTCTCCACAAAAATTTATAGATATATCTCACCATATTATATCTCTATATAATCAACCACCTCCTCTCACCATTCTGCAATAACAAGCAGTAATTCTATTTCCAGTGTAAATCATTTCAATTCTGACATCTTCACTGGGGACTAAATAACATGTGACCTTATCTAACTTAAATCTGGTATTAATTTTAACAAGAAAAAAAATGCTTTATGAAATTCAGGAGCTTAAGGGTAACTGGGGGGATACAGGTCTGCCTCAAAGGGTAGCATATGGATTTCATTTTCCCTACATTTTTCACCAAATTCTAGGAACTGCAGTAATGTTTTGCTATAGGGTGCCACAAAACTAACTCTGAATCTTGCCCAGAAGAATCAGGGTCTGAATGCTGCACTGGGCAAGGGAAATTTGGAACATTTGAACAATTGCTAAACCTTATATAGACTTGATTACTTTTCAAGCTTTTTCATGTAACTTGCAGAATTTAAAATAAAAAAAAAATTGCCTTCTCTGAGAAGTAGGAGTATGACCCTATTATGAAATAGAGATAAACCCTGGTTCTGCGTCCACCTATGCTTTTAAATGGGGAACGAAATTCAGGAAGTTAAGCTGCTGTGATCATAAGTCTAAAAATTGATCCTTCAGGAGACCTTTGATATAATTTGCCAAAAAACTTCCTGATTCTTCAACACCAACTTTCTGAACTTCAATGGGAAAGACTTCTCCATCCTGAAGATCTTTTCATCTCTCTGTACACAGTTTTCTCTCTTCTCTTGCTTGTTTTCTCCTAAATACCTCCACACCACCAAGAGAACCTGCTGTCTCTCCATACCTTCAAAAGCAGGGAAACCTTCCCTTGGTTTGGCACTGACACATCTGGTGAGGACAACCTGGACACCCACATGCTCTGCTACATATTTCATGAGCACTTGAATCAGATCTCATTATTCCATTGATTTTACTTGTGTCATTGAAAAAATATCTTCATTGTCTCATTTTAAAGTTTTCAAGTAAGTTCTCTCAAAAGCACTTGGCTTTGTTTAGCACCTCACCTATTAACTTCTCTGCATGTCCCCAGCTCTGTACTGTGAAACCCCCCCAGGCAGTACTCACGCTTTGGGGCCCCTCCCTGCTCTCCCTCCAAACACCCTTCCCAGCCCAGACAGACTGAGGCTGCTCCAGCTCTGCTCCATTCTGCACCTCTCGGGATCATTGGCCCCTTTCAAGATTTTTCTAGTTCTGTGCCATGCTAGGACCGAGGAAACCCATCTGGTAGAGATACGAGTGTACCTGGCACTCACATTTTCAGCCTGTGCTGCTTCCATGCTCTGATTGCTTCCACCACAATCCTTACCCAAATGTTGTGGGTTTGATGACCAAAAGTAGGTTCTCCCTTTGTAGTTCAAATGGAAGACACAAAATAACACATTGATATGGGACTGAACAGATTATTGTGACAGACAGCCATTGAAACTGCTGTGGGGAAGAGAGGAAGAACCTCAAAACAAGAGGGTTTGGCTTGCAGGTCTTTCCCTGTACTTTCTGTTCATCATGTGCAACACTTAAGAAAGTCTCACTGTGGAACTTCTAAAGTGTTCAAGGACAGGCTGGGGCTTGGAGCAACCTGGATAGTGGAAGATGTCCCAAGGTGGCAGGAAAGAGATGAGCTTTTAGGTACCTTCCAACATAAGCAATTCTTTGATTCTGATGAATGTAGTGAGTGTTAAAAAATTATAACAAAAATTAAATACATAAATTCATCAACAACTATAAGATGAAATCACTCAGTAAAACAGTACTTTTAAAAATGGTTATTAATTTATTTATTAAATATGGGAAAAAATGTGGTAGAGTTTACATTCTTCCTTCCCACTAGAAGCTCACACTTCATTTTGCAGCTTCATCAGCTGCCATAGATTGGGTTGTGACAGCTTCCATCAGGAGCTGCACTGTCCCCAGGGTCATGGGTAGGAAAAAGGATGAAGGATGAGACCTGGAGCACCTCACCTCCCACAACAAACCCTGCACCATGTCAAAGCCAAGACAAGTACTTTTTCCTACTGCAAGCAGACACAGCTCTCCTTCAATTCACGATGCATCAAAAAACTCAGCTGGAAAGAGTACCAAACATAGACCTCTAGAAGGAAGGACTCCTTACACAGCATCTCTCCCCTGTGCCCACCAAAAAAACCCCAAACAAGTTCAGGAAAGGCATCCTGCTGGACTATTAAAGAGCTTGAAGCCAACAGTCAACACATTAGGTAACCTCATTATCCACTACCTAGTGCCAAAGGCAAAACAGGTGTGAGGATACCAAAGCAAGAGGAAAGCACAGCCTGTTAAGAGAAATCTGCAATTTTAAGGGCATTAAAATATTTCCAAATGTTCAGAGAAAAGCCTCACAGTGGAGCAGACATTCACTAATGGAAAATAAAAGAAAAACGTGAACTGCTGGAAAGGTGCATCACCTTTAAGCACAGCTTGTTTTCCCCCTTTTTCTGTTCAGATTAACCTTGAGTTTCCTTTTGTTCTCCAAACTGTGGGACAGCAAAGAACAATCACGGATTTTGTGTCACATTACTGAGTTTATCATTTCACGGGGATGGAACGCTCTGGCTTTTTCTGAGACTCAGTAAATGAGACCATTCCACAGCAGAGGTCATACCACACTCACCATTTTGTCCCTTCAAATTCCACTAATCCCCCATTCCCAGCTCAGACCTGGAAGTAACTCCTCTCAGGAACAGCTGCTAAGCAGTAGCAAATTCTGGTGAAGTTAGTGGAACTACATGACTGCAGAGACAAAGTGAGAATCAAACTTTTGTTCTGCAGCCACCACAATAATCAGATCCTGGAATCTGTATCTACTGCATAGAAATATCTGGGCAAGAAAATCAAGTCTAGCAGAGCTCCAGAAGTCAGAGTTTTACATCACTTTGATTCTCTTATGTGTTCCTAGGCATTTAAAGTTACAATTCAGCTGAATTTAGTTTTGTCCATTCCCTCAATCTCCACACTCAAACTACACAAATTCCCTTCACTACAAGGTACATAAATGCCTTAACATGGTTTCTGATGAGTAGTGTTCTTATGAGACTGAAGGCCTCAGACTTCATTATTAATAACCACCTTCATGAAAAAGACAGTAAGTTCCAGAATAATAATGTTAAAATATTCTTTTATTTCAGGTCCATATTAAAAATAAAGCTTATTTTCACCAAAATTTACTTCTACACACCTCCTGCAGATGCTGCAGGACACACTGATGAAATTTTAATTTCAAAGGATACCTGATGCTCAGAGCTTGAAGGATGAAGACCACATGAGTTTCATTTATAAATTTTACCTATTTTTTTCAGTGAAGCCATAGGATTTGCAGAGGGGACTTCAGCTGGAGATGATGACACCTGTATGTGAAGGGAACATGGCACCACCCAAGACCTAAAATCCCATGAGGATTATTTACTAGCACTTTAGATACTTTTCACATTCCAAACACAATAATGAGGTTTAATTTGTCTTTAACAGCCATGATAAATTGGTTGGCAAGGATGTACATAGAGAGTGTGAGGACAGAAGGGGAAAAAAAAAGAGCTCAGACAGCATATGGCTTGCAAACTGTCTTTAAAGTGTGGTTTAGTGGTTTAAATGGAAAACTCAGCCCAGTGGAACCTGGTCCCTGACCTCAGCCATGCCATGGTTGAGTTTCTTGGGATTGTTTGCTGAAATAATTTAGCAACACATTTTGTCCATTCTTTTCTACCAGTGAAAAATGTGACGAAAAGCTGGAAGTCTCCTGTAAACTCTTCAGTGGGCCCGTGGAAAAGGCTGTGCTGGCAGGACATGGGTGTCCCTTGGTGTCACACAATCCCCCAGGGCCAGGGGTTCTTACACAGCCTCTCAGGAAAAAACTCCCCTGGCAGGGAAACTCTCTGAGCTTCAGCCTGCAGATCTCCTCACAGAACTGCTTCCAGCAGGTACCTCTGCTCTTTAACGGGCAAGCAACACAATTTAATTTACCATTTAACAAGAACAAAGTTTCCTACACTTTTTCCACCCTTCCACTATCAATCTGCTCCAGCACCAACCTCTGGGTCATAATTTCCACAGAGTCATGTGGACTGTTTTATTGAAAAAGTCTTTCCAGAAGTTTTTTGTTGAAACACCATGTTGAAGACAATCTATGTACAACTCAAATGCCACATTTTCAGCTGTCACAGTTTTTCTCCTGGCTTTTAAGAACTCATGAACATTCTTTCAATTAAATCTCTGGTCAATCAAAAAATGTGAGAACTGTAAAGTCTCAAGAAGCATCTGCAGCAAATTCTAGGTTTCCAGTCATGTTAACCTATACTTGTGTGTTTCAAAACAGCTCCTTCAGAAGCTGTAAAATCAGGAAATAAATAGCGAAAAAATATATTTAAAACCAGTACTGAGAGAAGAAGAACAGTCTCTGTTATTGAGCTTTCTCATGCGGATTTAGTGCAGTAATTCAACTGCTCTTTTCCTGCTGGACAAAGTGAAGGAATGGATTAAATGAGAACTTTGAAAGGGATCATCGTAAGATGGAAGAGGCAACAACATTGTAGGAACATGACAATGTCCATGGCTGTTGAGATGCTGGCAACCTGCACACTAAGCAATGCTCACTAAGCCTAAACTGGAGTTAGAGTCATTTAGAAGGAAATTCTCTCAAAACAGAAAGTGCAGTGGAAATCACAGATGAACAAAATGACTGCAAGTAAATCCTGGCAGTGAGTCCCCCCCCTCGCACACACACTTCTCTAATGTTTCTCTTGACTGACTCTTGTACTGAAATGAGTTCATATGACAAGTCTGATTTTTTCCTCTACAGATCACCACACTTTTCCAGCACAAATAACCCTGAGTATAAATCATATACTTGTTGAAATGCTTAGATTGGCATGTTATCTCATGTAAGAGCAAGGGACCAAGATCTCAAGTTGTAGAGACGTGGTATTTTTTTGTTAGGCAAATTGCACTGGTTTTTTTCTTTATGTAATGCTTCTGTAGGATATTCAACATTTTTCCCTCCTATGATAAAAGATATAGACTGATAACTCAGTATGTCTGTGCCGTTCTTCACTCATGTATTTCAAAATGCAGATAATTATCACTGATTTAATAATGAAAAACCTGATAAAAAGATCTTTCTTCTCATTCCAGCAGTAAAATATGGAACAAAATTTGTGAGTCTGAACACTCAGTTCAATATGTTTTCCAAATAATTTACATCCCATTATAAAATAATTAGACTGGCTCAGACTACAAAATGACCTTAAGGAAAGTTCAGGAATTTTGGGTCCTAGGATGTATACCAGACTCCCACGCCTGCTCAAAACAAGTCTTAACATCAACAGTTCAGCAAACATTGAAACTAAAAATTTTCTGTGTTTAGTCCTGCCCCCTCCAATCTCAGCATTTATTTTCCCCATGACCCTCGTTGTTTCAGCTTCCCCTTTCCTCCCTTCCCCTGTCCCATCTCCCAGGGTCCACAGCTCCCACGCTCTCCCGTCTGTCTGGAGAAAGGCAGCCATTGACACCGGGAGCCACTGGCAGGATGATGCCTCAGAACGGGTAACATTTGAATTCCATGTACACGTCTTTTTGTGAGAGCACCAGTTCCCTCATCTTTCCTTTATTTAACTCCTCTTTTCCACAAAACTTGCAGAAACTTAATTCCCTGGAGATGCCAAGTTGAAAAAGAATACATGATATCATTCTGTCTGGAGACAGGGGTGGAGGCAGATGGGTAAGTGTCTTCAGACACATCCCTGGCTGCTGCAAAAAGGATGAGTGTTCCATGAGTAGGATGAGAAGAAAGAAGGCTGAATTTCATCACAAAACATTCAGCTTAGGCATGTAAGGAATTACCCAGCAGTTGTAGCTTAATTAACTAAATTGCCGATAGAAGGTTGGAATGGCATCACTGGGGCTTTCAAGAACAGGTGAGTTGAAAGTGCTGGAAGGAAACCAGGTGTAGGTTGGTTGTACTCACTTGGTGGGCAAAACACCTTAAGAAGCCACCCATCCTTGTGTGCTGTGCCTCAGTTCACAGCAGGAGAACAGCACAGACACAGGCAGGGTACAGAGATACCCCACATGCTGGAGCCAGCCTGGGAGACCAGGGGTGTTCAGCCTGAACAGTCTGGGGACAGCTTCTTGTGACCTTTCAGTACTTAAAGGTGGCCTACAAGAAACATGGGGACTGTAGCTCTGACACCAAATTAAAAACTTAAGCTCCTAAATCTGTAGGGAAGACAAAAATCAATTATAATTAGCTTGCAAAAATCAGCTTGATTCATGTCTTGTAGCCTTTATTCAAACTACCCACCTTATTCACCACTGTCCTCTCTCACTCAAAATCACTGAATATTTAGCCAGGAGTTTCTTCTGTTACTTTACCAGTACTGGGCTTTTTCCTCCCCACTTGTGTAAAATTATTAAATGAATCAGTTTCCCTTTAAGAGCTGGATGGCCTTGCCAGCTTAGCCGACATGAAGCATTTCCAAAGAAGTTTCTTGCTCATCGCACTAAGGAACAAAATATTTTAAAACCCCAAACTTCAAAATCCCAGATGGTCTTGAAGCCCATTTAAAATAAACTGTGTGAGTTTACAGTCAAATCTGCCCAAGAACATCTTCTAATGGAGACTGAAAACTATAAATGCTCTCAGTTTATTAAAAAATGATTTGACACCAGCACAGACTATTTCATTTTTTTTCCTCACATTGCAGAGCTAGACACACTTCTCAAAATATTTGCTTTCAACAAAGTGACAGCAGCCCCTCAAGAAGTGTTATGTATGAGCCAGTATTAGATTTTTTTGTTATATTTCATATTATATTGTCTGTTGAATAAGATGTTTTAAAAACATTAATGTAATATAGAATTTCAGACTCTTAATCATTTTGACAGGTTTTCTGAAACTCTTCAGAGCAACATTTGAGTAAAGACCCCGTGCAACATACGGCACTGAAATGGGCAGGACTGGGGGAAGGGGAGAGGAGGGCTGGAAAGGTCTCTGCTCTAAAACACATGCATTCATTAGAAGAGAAAAATGCCTAGAAATTTGGCACTAGGAGGAGTGTTTAAATGAAGTCTGCCTGAGGGGATAGCCCTGACTTGCACTCTTACCAAGGGGATGGATATCATGTGAACATTAACAAGAATTACGTTCCAGGTTAAAAATCTCCCCGTAAGAAACCACAAGGCCGTGCCACGCTCTGCAGCACTGCAGAGACAATGCCTTCTGCAGGGAAAGGACTCCAGACTGATGCCCAGGCTACACACAAACACATCCAGCCAAAAATGGCAACAAGCTAAAACCAAACTTCACTGTGTTCTCTACTTTCGGGATGTTTGCTAAGGGTGAATTCAGTTCCAAGCTTATTAATAAACAGTCAGGGTTTAAGGTCAGCTTACTTTGAATGCTGATTATTTTACACCTTAACTCCAGTTTTTCAGCATGTCTTCATCCCAATTTTTTAACTTTGAGATCTACATTCAAGTCTTGCATTGTAGCTCTCTGGAAGGACTATTTAAATGCCAGAGTCCATGTGCCAGTCTGTGTGCCCCCATCTGAAAATCCACGGCTGAAACACAGCAATGGACTCAACATGTGCTTGATTTTCCAAACCACAGTTATTCAAGAAATACTTGGGGACCCAAACAAAGCAACCTTCATTCACACTACAGAAAAATTCTGTATTGGTCTGCAGCTTTTGGTATTCATTTTTCCCCATAACTAATTTCAAATATCTATAAATAAAACATATAGTCTTTCATACAAGGATCTATTATAGTTCAATCACCACAATAAGGGACATACATGGAGCTGTCAAATGGAAAGGATTGATAGTTTTTTGCTCTATATACTTCCCCTTTTAGAGAAAGTTTGAATGAAAAGGACCTCATGCTTTACTTTTCAAAACATTACAGTTAGCAAAATAAACAAAAAGTTTAACACTACATATGCACAATACATTTTTAGTGTAGGTTGCAATCCAATGTCACATTCAGGAGACGATTCCCCAACAAACTACAAGTTACCCAGCCACCTCCACCCATTTTTAACTTATAATGGACATGAATATTCTGTATGAGCTGCTTCCCCAAGCAAACTCAGCTCCGATTCAGCATGTGGAGGCTGATGAAATTTCGCTTTTGCCCATTTTCACAGCTGCAGCAAAGCAGCCAGAGAAGGTCGAGCGATTAACCTGAGCTTGCCGAGTGAGTCAGTGCAGCAGGATTACAATCATTAGCACTCCTGGCTGCCAGGCTCAGCCCTGCCTCTTCTGCTACCACAGCCACAGCCCTCACCAGCTTTGGCACACCAAAATGATGGACTAGCTAGTGCCAGGCACTGAGAGAAAGAGCAATTTTCCCTGGACACAGCAGTGTCAGTCCACTCAGTCTTGATCTATGAACACCCTTCAGCCCCAGCACATCTCACTGCTGGCCTGTCAAACCCCAGGGTTTGAACAGGGTCTGCCTGCTGAGCCAGATGGAGAGGTAGCTGTGGAACCAGACAATTAATTGGAAAATTCTACACCAACTTGCACCTGCAGCTAGCAGTTCACTGACACTGCAGAAAGCAAACAGAGTATAAGCAAGCCAAGCCAGAAGTCGATGGTGTACTCATCTCCTGCCCACAGCAACACCTGACTGCAAATACTCACCTGTAGTGCAGCTAGAACAAACACAACTTCATAGAAAGGTTGCTTCAATGGTGGAGATGGCAGCAGCTCCACATCAAGACCTGGGTAATCTTACTGTCTCAAATCAAAGTTTAGGTCATATGCAGAGCTCTGACTGTCCCTTGCCCTGCTCCACAGAGCTTTAACCAGGTTGGTGCCATCATCCTGCAAACAGGGGGCAGAGGCTTTGCCCCCTGAGCCAGTGACAGTGCATGCACCCTGCTTGGGATGACCGTGACTGCAGGCTGGAGTTTGCTTAGTTGAGTCTCTGTGGAATCACAGGCAAGGGCTCACAATACGTGAACCCAAAATCTCATGAAAAAAGTGTTCTCATAACCCAGTTTCATACATCCAAGAACCCAGAGAGCCTTGGAACTGTCATCTTTTGTCAGATTTGTGAGCGTTTTTCTGAAACAAAACTCCAAAAGCCTCTGTGGGTCACCTGCTGATGGTTTGCAATATTAATCAATCACATCTAATACGCTTGACTTCCTGCACAAAAACTCAAATCGGTTTCACTGCATCAATTCACTTCCAAAACCCTGCAGCTGGTGTCACAGGGTGGTGGCATTTGTCATGTCACAGCACCGTGTAGGAGAAGGATGTAACAGCCAACTTACTCTGCTCTTCAGCTAATGGCACGGGATAGAGGTGGAAGATTTGAGAACCACAAAGAGATGGGAAACATATCTAACTCTAGAAAAGATAACGTTTATCTTTTACCAGGGTTTAATTTATTTCAGGTTTTCCTCATGATGTTGCAGTTACAGCTCAGAACAACACCAACCTGCAGAGATGCGAATACAGGAATCCTCAACTCTGTCTGTGCTTTTTAAGCATCACCCCCAGGAATCCTGGACAACAGCAGCCAAGGGGAAGAGTCAGGTGCAGGCCAAGACAGCCAGAGTCACCTGATGATGTCCCAAGGCCACTGTCTCTCTTCACTCTCACATTTACTGTCTCTTGAAGATGGGACTTTTCCAGAGTGATCTTCATTCCTGCTGCTGCTCCAACGAATAATTTCAGAGAGCCCAGAACTCAAATGAACGCTGAGACAGCCAAGCATGCACAAACCGAGGCAGAATAGCTGTACTATTTTTATCACATTTTATTGCAGGATTCCTCAATAAAACTATTGAATAAACCAAATAATGCCTTTTATTTGATTACAAGACCTTCAATCATTAAAAGAATAATGGAACAACAAAAAGAAAATGAGCACAGTGCATAGGCCATTATTTACAAGCCATATGTCCCCATTCCAGTCCTGAGTTGATCTTTTAAGCCAGATAAATCTGCCACCAACTGGCAAGTACTTTGAATTCCTTCATTCCCAGGCATTCAGTAGTCCCTAGAGTTCTTAAAATTCCAACTGCACACAGAGAGGAATGCTCATATCTGCAGGCTCTATGTTCTTCCCTCAGGCATCCCCTTTGGAAGGCTCTGCATGGAGAAGAGGACCAAGCACAGTCTAACCAGCAGAAGGATTGCTACACCAAGCAGAACCATCCAGCTCTTCACCAGCTCCAGACCAAACACTCCCAGGAAGGGATCTCATTCCCAGCTAACAGAGCCCACAGAGCAAAGCCCTTAGTCCTTAATCCGTATTTGGATTAGGAAGATTCTAAATCAAGCGCTTAGACGGCAGTGAAAGGCAGGTGCATTTGTGATAACAGGTCTTTACAGAAGAAAAGCCAAAGGTTTTTCTCTAAGTTGCACAAGGAGTGGACATTTCACCTGCTCCCAGGTGGCAGCAGTGGCCCAGTCCCAGTCCCAGCCCATCCAAGGATCCTTAGGGACACAGGGCAGGCACAAACACCTAGCAGCCCCTGCTGGCACTGATCATGGAAAGGGGCAGGGATGCCTGGGCTCCTTTTGCCCTAGGAAATATCATCTGCACCTGTGAAATTCACTGAGTGGGTGAAGGAAACAGGTGGCAAACAGGAGCAAATGGTTAAAATGTTCCCCTCACTGCAACACATGTGAAATCCCTTATTCCAATGGGCTGCAATAAATCCACCACTGTCAGTGCACATAAACTGAGTTGAAGAATTTTTCTTCACAAGGAAGAAAATCTGATTTTTATCTAAGCTGGCAGTAAACAGGGTCAAATATTCAACTGTTTCTGTGGCAACTTCCCCAGGTTTTTCAATTTCATTAATTTTTTTTAATAATTGCCAACAAGGCCAGAATGCTGCACAGCTACAGATCACAAGGATGTGAACAAAGGTGAAGGGGGTCCATGGCAAACACCAACTGCCAAATGAAGAAAGTAAATGCTGATTGTAAAGAGCAAACAGTGGTACCAGATAGAGGAACTCAGCTTCACCAACACTGGATTTATTGTGCATGGTTTAGTCAAGTGATTTATATGGATTACGCCACATTTTCCCTTTTCATAGCTTGCCTTGGTAATCAAAAAGTCTTTTTGTAATTTACATTAATAGCTTTGCAACATTGTGGAAAATATTAAAAAAGACCTTTATATTTTTGGCACCTCCTACTTCAGAGGACTGCACACAATCAAAGCTCTTTTGAACTGTTCCAAAGGGTTTGGCAAGAATTTGAGGTACACCCAAAATGTCATGAAAGACCCTGTACAGAATCCTCAGAAAAGCTGGTCAGTGAATGTCCAGGTCAATAGTTTTCTTAGGCCTGAGTCCGCAGCACGTCCCTGCCAGCAAGAAAAAAAACATTACACATCCAAGGCACTTTCATTATCTTAAATCACCAGGTTTGAAAAACAATAATAATAAGAAGGCATGTTATGGAAGTGTTATTTCCACAGTCAGTGCATCCCAAGTTGGGGAATACTATCAGGCCATAAAAGGATGTCACCACAGAAGATTTCTGAATTAAATCAATTTAGAACTAGCACATGTTGCTGCCTCAACAACACAAGAAAAAGCAAAGCTAAGTGTAGTGCAGTAACCCAAGGATGGAACTCAATAACCTGAGTTTTTGGTTGTATCTACTATTCTGGACAACCATGCCCTTATTTTCTTAACTGTATTTTCTTATCCATAAAAAGGATTCTATCTCAGAACAGGGTTGAGAGAGTGAAAGGATAAAATGGAAGTTTTGTAAACACAAAGATGTTAATTGTTGTTGAATTTGTGTCGATGCACCATGCAGTGCTGGTCATCATCTGTAACACTCAGCTCAGCCTAGTGACAATTGTCATAAAACTGCCATCAAGAGTGTACTGCTGGGAAGAAAACAAGAAGACTTTTGGTGCATCTTGCCTGTCAATTCATAAATAATTACTTAGTTACTGCTACTCCAAAGAAAAGCATAAAATGCAGGATGAAATGCATAGTAAGAAAGAACAGAAAGTGTGTGGAGCTGAATTCATGGCCCCAAATTCCAGCTAAAGACAAACTTTTTCCAAAACTTCCCATCAGGATTATGTGATTCTATCACTTCTGTAAATGTAATTATCTTGCTTTTCTTCCACTTCTTTCCTGCTGTCTTTGTGAGCTTCAGGAAAATGTGAACCAGAACAGGATTGGTGCCAGTGCTGGGCACTAAGCAGAGACAGTAAAAGGCATCTGCCCATACACTGCATATTTGGAACTGTTTAACAAATTGCAAAGATATAGGAAAAAAAAAGGAGTAAAATCTATTAGTACAAGAGAATGCAAATATAGCAACTAATCTAAAATGCACCAACAAAATTCTGGTTCCCAGAAGGACTGGTGATTTCCCACATGATTCCCAAACCAGTGAGGAACCTTCGGAGCACTGGTTCAGTCCCTTAAAGAAGATGAACTGAGAAGAGCCACAAAGAAATCCTTTCTGCTCTCCAAGCTGTCAATCCCCACACAGGGAGAAGAACAACATCTGAGCTCAGAGCTCTTGCTCCTCCGTGCTCTGCCAGGGCTGTCCACACCACAGGAGGATGAGGTGGAACTTGCAGCAAATATTTGCTATCACTAAGGTACCAGGCCTACACACAACCAATGCCTACTTTTTCTGCTTTAAGAACACAAAATGAGAGCTTGCATTGTTAAGCTAGAGCCAAATCTTATTCCAAAGACATTCAGGACCTATAGCAGCTTCTCCCAGGGCCAGGATTCAGTAACTCTAGGAGAAAGCTAGGGACGTCTAGAATTTCCCCATATACATATTTCATTTTACACACAGTGAATCATCCTAGAAAAACGCTTTCCAAACACTTTGGACAAGCTGGATATGTGGTATTTGGATAAAGCAGTATTTGAACACCATGGAATAAGAGAAACAAAATGGATTTTTACAGACTGACCTAGAAGAAAAATTTTTAAAAACCCCAAACCCTTCATATCTTAAAGAGGGATCTCTTTCCCTTACATTGAATATTAAGCAGAAACAGGAAAAAGAATAAACCTGTGTTTAAAAAACTCAAGGCATAGACAGCAGCCCCCCTCCAGCAGGGTGACAGCAATCAGGTCTGTAATTCCAGGCAGCAGATAAAAGCTGTGATGAATTAGCACCACAGAACCAGGCACTGAACTTTCCTTGGTTCTCACTGCTCTGCATCACTGGATTCCAGGAGTTAGTTAAAACCTGACTACATATGAACAGGATTGACTTCCAATTTTTGCAGCTATTAGGATACCAGTTACTGTTAACATCTGGATCAGCCCAGCTTCAGAATCCACCCAAGCCTGAGCTAATTCCATATTTAATCATGTTGATTCCAGCTTGAACAGTGACAATATGTAAACCTTGTCCGCATGCTGAACAAGAAAGGGAGGCAGGAATTTATCTCTTAAAATAAAACACCAATGATTAATAAATCACATGTTTATATCTCTTTGGAGGAATACTTCTAATACAAAGCAATTCCAGCCAGAGCACTCACTGCCAAATCAAATACTCATATGAAAAGACAATGTCTGCCAGTTCCTACATCCAAAAAGGCTTTAAAAATTGGAAAAACGAAAGCATTTGCCCTCTTTCCATGAAAGCCCAGAGTGCTGGGCACCAGGAACCAATGTTCCCACCAACCTCCAATAACTGAGGTGAATAATAATTCTGGAGTTATGAGAAGTAATGTGATGCATTCCACTGTGTGGAAAAAGAAAAAAAAAAAAAACAAAAAACCAAAAAAAAAACCACCCAAAAATCCCCAAAAAAACCCCAAACAAACAAAAAAAAACCACACAACCCAAAACAACCAAAAAAAAGAGGCAACTCCTTTCAATGCTGTAAAAAACTTCCCTACAAAGATATCTGCATTGTGCAAAAATTCAGATTTCTTTCCCCCCTGTGCTGTCCAGCTAAAGAGAAGATGATTTCTCCTCACAGGGGTTTTGGAAAAGCTCTGAGAGACACAATAAAAAGAAGGCATAAGGTGGTTTTTTATTTATTTTTAAAAACTAGGTATCATTTTCCCTTACTCTATAGGAAGCTTATAAAGATGACCACTGACAAAGGTCAGGCAAGAAGAGGAGCAAGCAGTTGCAGAAACACTTTAGTCAAAGTAGCAAACAGAGCTAGTGGAAATTGTATCTTTCTCCCAAAAAAACACAAGTATTTTCCAGAAATACTAGAAAAACTTAGACTCAATTTGAGACTTAAACAAAGCAAACCAAACAGCCAACAACCATTAAAAAACCCCCCAACTAAACAAACCTACAAAGGCACTCAGAAACAAAAACAAGCAAAAATTAAA
Source organism: Sitta carolinensis (assembly GCA_032173965.1). NCBI lineage: Eukaryota > Metazoa > Chordata > Aves > Passeriformes > Sittidae > Sitta > Sitta carolinensis. The sequence goes on from CM063286.1 coordinate 17,649,005, forward strand.
ATGTACCATGATAGACAACCAGTGTTTTTAGTTCTATCTCCATTTATCACCAACCTTAAAAATTGCCAGCCCATATAATTTCTCACATAAATACAGATAATATTGATAAGGACAGCCATAACAAAGAATATGAAATGTTTAGAGGGTTTTCAATGAGGAAGTGAGATCCAGCCCCATATGCCAGTGAAGTAAAGGGCTCTGGAAACATACCCTATGTTGTTCAGAGTATCTCCATCTCAGGTATATAATTTATCTGAAATTTTATTTCCCCATTTAAAGCTTCATAACCACCTGGTTAGTCTTTCATGTCCATGCTTTATTTTACAACAACAGAACCAGTATATAACACTTGGGAATCATTCCCAAATAACTTCTGATTTGGGGGAGCTGGAAAGAGATGCAAAAATTGAATTTTTTTTATTTTTATTTTTATTTTTTTTTTTACCAAGGAATGTAATTCTCCTCAAAAAGCATCTCTGGTATTCTGGTTCTCAGACAACTTTCACCAGTCATGGGGAACCTGAGGTATCACAAAGTTTGCCTCTGCTCTCCAAGGATGAGGCTGTCTGATAACACAGTGCCTGCTCCAGCCCATTCTTTACCTGCTGGCTTGTCCCTCTTCTCAATGTTTTTCTCTACCCATTTTTCCTCCACTATGGCAACTTTGAGCTTATAAACTCCATCTTGATATCAAAAGCAGGTATCGCACTCAAAAACTAAATCCCGGGCTGAGCACCCAAACAGTGAATATTCAAGTTCCTGACAAAATTAACTCGTTGAGACAATCTTAGACTTTTTAAGCCAAGCAACTCTGAACAGGGAACCTTGCAAAATATTCAATTGAGAAACATCAGAAGTCTCATCATTAAAAAAAAAAATTAAAATATTCCATTGCCTGACTAATTTAAAATCCTCTAGAAAAAAACTCCACCATGCCATAAGTTCCACAGCACGAAACACGAGCCATATTGAGTCAGTCCTGGCAAAATCTGCAGGAAATGCCAAGAATAAGTTTTGATGGAAACATTGTTTAACAGAATTACTGAGAACACTGATGAGAACTCTCCAATGGTACAGAGCAAGGAGGCCAACCAGAGTTAAGAAAACACTATCATCTCCTCTCCATGGTAAGGCCTTAGAATCTGCTGCAGCAGCAGAGTCAGCAGCTGTGCTGAAATCTCCAGGAAGACAACCAGCAAAGAGAGCTGGGCATCTTCCTCTGAGGGGAAAAAAGCCACCTGGAAATGATATCTGCAAGAGGAAGACCTTGCCTTTCCAGGGGTAGTGTCACACCTCTTCCAGAGGTGTGCCTGCTCTCCTGGCTGCCCAGGGCAGGTGGTTTTGAGTCTCTGAGCAGACAGAACAGCTCCAATCCTTCCCAGGGAGCAGGTTGTTTAGTCTGCTCGCCCCAGCTGCACATGATGCACAGGCATGTCCAGAGGAGGGACACAGCTCAGATTGCACATGCCATCAGCTCCAAGGTCCATCCAGCCCATCTCAAGTAACTGTGTTAATTGGAACATGCCTGTTACACTTCCAGCCTTGACCTATTTTCCACTCCAAGATGCTAATCCTCAATAAGCTTCCCTTCCATGAGCTTCCTCTGTCTGCTCTGAAACCTCTCAACCTTGGAGCACCCACAGTGCTCTTTGGCAAGTTCTGCAGGTCTGCTCATCCCATGAAGAACTTCCTTTGCTTCCTTTACTCCCATTTTGAGTGAGCCCCACCAGCTTCACAAGATATCCCTTAGTTCTGTATCAGGGGAAGTAATAAACACTTCACCCACTCTGTGCCATTGAGACTGTGCAAATATCCACTTTTTTTGTTTCCTTCCAGACTGAATGCTTTACTCATTTCTAATGCTGAATTGGATCCACCTATAATTTTTTTCACCCTTTTTGTCCTTCCCTGTTACATGCTCACTTATGTCCTTTTAGAGACAAAGGTAGCACACAAGAAGTAGGCAAGTCAGACTTTTCTAAACCAATTCTACAATGCACAAAAACTGATTCCTTTCTTCTTCCTGCTGTTGCCCGGGACTGAGGAGATATTTCCTTGGAACCACTGTCATCACCCCCTAGATCTTGTTTCATATTCTACATGTGAAGGCACTATTGTCATTTCCCCACATGCAGAATTTCATGCAATATTTTTTATGCTGAATTACATCAGCTATTTCATTGCTAAGTCAGCCTCAAAGTCTTTCTGAAATTTGTCCTAACCTATATAATTTCTCTTGTAACACATAATCCTAAACACAGTGTGATATAGGCTCGAAATTTTAAGGACAGGGTTTATCTGGGGTGATTGAGTATATTTTTAGGAAGCTATTATAATGAATTATCTCAGAGAGAATACATTATTACAGGAGGATATTCAATTCCACTTGCTACTAGGAAAATACATCACAATACAAACTTCCAAGAATTCTCCAAGGTTCATTGCCCTATTTCAAAAGCAACTCCCCTTTCCCACTGAACACACAGAGGTTTTTTTCTGTAGAACAGTTAAAATAGTTGTACAGGAAACTGAAGCCAAAAGTTTTGAGTCCCTCTATCCTACACTCCCTAAGGCAGTCAAACAAGCCTTGTAACAAAACCCAAAAGGAGCTGCTCTGTGGGGCTGCAATGTCCCAGCTCTAGGAGAGCCCAGAGACAGAACCAGAGCCTCAGGAACTCCACCTTTACACAACACAGGGAATTGGCAGCTTTTCTGCAAAGTGGAGCAGCTTCAACAGGTGAGGAACTGTTCTGCTTCTCCAATATTCCATGTATCAGTGGGAGGAACAGATGCTTTTCCTGTTTTACTCACAAGGAAGACACCAGGGTTACCAAAGTAGGTTGCCCATGGTTAACTCCTAAATGTTCTCTCAGCACAGCTATAGGTCAAAACCAGAATCTCACAGTACTTTTTTTCCTCAAGTTGCCAAAAAATAATTTAGGCTTCTGTTGAAAATATTTGAATGCATCTGAATTTTACACAGCTCATCAGCTTCACAGTACAGACCCTGCAGTGTGGAACATTTGGCTCAGAGAGACTGTGGTGGAAGTTTACAGGGGTTCAAGGGAAGAGCAAATGATATAATGAAAGAAATTCAGAGGGATTTAAGGCACAATCAGTCTACAGCAGTTCTTGAATTCAGAATTCTTGGAGAAAGTTTGAGAAAATATCCCTAAAATAATATTATAATATTTTTCCCTAGGCTTATCAGTAGTTAAAATGAGGTCCTATTCTATAAGGCCTCACACCTTATCTAGAGTAATTAATTCCTGTGTCAGCAGCAAGGCAGATAAATTATTTAGATAAATAAATAATCCTGTGACATTTCCATCCCCAAGCAGGCAATACAGCCTGGAAGATGGTTTGGGTTCAAGTCCTGCAGCTGACTGGTTGGGCCAGCTTGCTCTCAGGCTGCACAGTTATCTGCAGGTGATTACACAAAGGCCCTGGAATATCCAGGCTGCCCTCCCAGCCTACCCCAACAGTTCTGTGTTTCACAGGACCAGCCAGTTCATTTGTTCATGCCTCACCTTCCCCACTGGGATAAGCTTGCACCTTTAGAGCAGTCATGCACTAAAATAAAAGAAGTTGCAATCATAACACACAATTTTTTCCTGCAGCTATGAAAGGAGATGGATGTCTTCTCTCTGGGTTATTCTGGATTCTTCTTTACCAACTCTGAAAACTCAAAGCCATCTGGTAGCAGCTATGGCTTGACTGCACACCTGTGCTCAAGCTGAAGTGGGGGAAAGTTCAGCTAGGATTAGACTGTAGGTGCCAGAACATCTCATCTGTTCCAGAAATATCTCACAGATTTAGCATTTCCCCCCATTTCCCCCTTTGTGCTTTCCCCAGAACACAGATTAGAAGGACAAAGCAATTTCTGGAGCACACGAAGCCCTCGCTGCTGGGAGCACTGCAAGAGTTTCCATGGATCTCTGTTGATCCTGGACCTGTGCTTGCAGAGCTCTATTGATTCAGGACAAAAATAGGTTTCTGGCTGGGCCCCGTGGCTTTCCATGCATATCTGCTCATCAGCAGGCCAAAGCAAACTGTACTAACAGTGAAAAAACACCGTGCTGAGGAATTAGACAACACCATGCTTGGAAGGAACTGTGGCCTCAGGGACAGTAGAGGCAAGTGCATCCAGGGAATACTCTCAGGATAGCATCTCTGACTCTCTCCTTGTCTACTCCTTACTTTAAATTAAATAAAATAAGAAAATTGTGTATGCAGGACACACAAAGGAGAACCTGTCAATCTGCAGAAGAGTTCAGGGCAAGACAAGTCAAACAGGCCATTATTGATTCTTTTCATATAGCCCAGCACCACTTCACTGCTGGTGATTCCCTCACTTGAGTTGCTCTTGCAAAGACACACATTTCTGCAGTACTCCCCAGAGTTAGGCAATGGGAAGTGTGGGATCTCCCCCAAACTTTCATTGTTTTATACCAGTGCTACTTGCCATAATCTAGCACTGGCTTTAAACCACTGACTTGAGATTCAATCCCTCCCCCCAGCAGCTCCCACCTTGTTCCCATCTCTTCTTTGTCAGAGCAATGCCCTGCAGTTCCTCCTCCAACTCACTGCTCAGCCAATGCCTGAGCTTGGTTCTGAGAATTCTGTGCTGTTAAAGATATTATTATTCAAATTAAAGATTTCCCCCAAGCTATCTGCAGGTAATTATTTATGAACCTACAGCATTCCCTGCTTCATCCATCTTTTTATCCCCAGAATCACCAGTAAGGCACTGGAATCAGCAGCATCCTCTCAAATGGCAACATGCAGAAGCTGAGCAAAAACCCCAGGCATCCATTTTTTTCTTTTTAGGAATAGGACTATGAATGCTAAACCTTGCAACATTTCAAGTTAGGCAACTATTCTACTCCTAATAGTATTTTTGATTCTTGTACTTAACCATTTATAGATTCATGAGTGTTCAACAGCTGGACAAAGTGCTGTGGGTTTTTTCAGCACTAAATCTATGCTAGATACAATTTCCTTCTACCCCCTTGTCTCTTTATTAACCCATCAAAATGAAGCAATGAAGTATCTAATCTAAGTTTGGCTGCTCTCAACACCCTTCTCTAGAAGACATTAGTCACTCTTAGATGCTGTCTCTCTAAAATCCATGGGTACTTCCATTCTCTCCAGGAGTGATAATGCATCACCAGCATGAGTGAAGCAAAAAGCATTCCCCAATAAGAACAAAAACGTTAATAGGATGCAGTTTTCCAGAAGAGGAAAAAAAGCTTTCTTCCAAAACCCCCTCAATACATAAGCAAGGAATACAGGCTTCATCATTTCCACAAATTCCTTGAAAATCTTTTAGCAAAACAATTGAATTTAGGAAGAGACAGAAAGGAGGTTAAGTATTCCTCATCAGTAAATTTAAAAATGAAAAAAGAGTCTTGGTTTTGGACAAAGATGAAGTAGGGTCTTCCTTGAAGGACAGAATGTACGGAATGAACTTCCAAGAAAATCAGATGGCACTTCCATTCCCTGTAAAGTAGAATGTTCTATTATAGAATCACCCAATGGTTTGGGTTGGAAGGGACTTGAAAGATCATCTAGTTCCAGCCCCTGCCATGCACAGGGATGCCATTCTCCACATCACATTACTCAGGGCCTCATCCAACCCAGCCCTGAACACGTCCGGGGACAGGGAATCTACATCTCTCCGGGTAACAGTTAAAAAATGCCCTCCTAAAAATGAAAACTGCAAGGTTATAAATGCTTCTCATCATCTACAGAGAACCTCAGGTCAAACCCCAGTGTTCCACCCCCTCTACCAAAGGCAGCTGTTTTAAAACCCAAACCCAGACTCACAAGCTGAGCATGTTTTAATGACCAGCTTGGCATGTGACATCACCTTGGAACACAAGCATCCTTCAATTAATGCAAGCTCTTCTACAGAAGAAGTTTAAAGCAAAAGTATTTCATATGCATTATCTCATTCTGTTCCAAAAATTCTGATGATACTCCATCATGATATCCAAGTAAGGAATCCCACAGCACCACTGATAAAGGCAGTGGAAGCACTTTGGCATCTAGTGTAGAATTGTGCCCCTGCTGTGCTACTCTTGTAGAATGGAACAAAAGACAGATTTGGGCCAAAGAAATTATCATCCAAGTATTCTAATTCCTATTTTGCATTTGTGGGAAGTGATTCACTTGCAATCACTCAGCCAGTTAACAACATAAAGCGGGATTCATCCAAGCACAGTGCTTAATTCACCAGGGTTTGCAAGATACTGTGAGATCCTGAAAAAAAGGAATTTCTAAGGAGGACAAGAGATTAAATCAAAAGCTTTAAGACTCTCAAAATGCAACAGTTGCCTTTTGCTTCCACACAGCTCTACTTGGGAAACAGTTCCTGAGCCAGAGCTGTAATGGCTCACAATCATGCTGTTGTTTCAGAAGCCATTAGAGCCTTAGAAATCCCACCGTGGTTATTTCGCATGACTGGAAAACTTCCATGCCAGAAGAACATTCTGCTCACCAGCCTGAGGTAGGGGAGGCTCCTTTTTAACTGGGCTGGTGACCAGTTCTTCTTAAGGAAAGACTTCTGCTTTGTTATTTGAAACTGCTTCCTTGAGGGTAAGGAGAAAACTTTTCATGTGAACAGCCTGCTCAAAAAGCAAATGCAACAGCAATGCAGCAGCAGATAAGAGGAGAGTTTTCCACCCTGCTTTCAGAGACCACTTACTGAACAGCTATGGGGAAAGCAGCTACAGATTTTTTACTATTTCAAAAAGCACTGTTAAAAGGAGATTAAAAATACATTGAAGAGGTGTCAGGGGTACTTAAAGATATTTCTTCCATTTTAATTTTCTTCCAAAAAAATACAGTTACCCTCATGGTATACAGAGAGAAAAGTTGTGCCCATATTTATAGAGTTGTTTACAAGATTGTACTTTAAAAGCACATTTGTGCATCTCACTTCCAACATCACCTACAGTACAGTAAGCTTGAAGAAATTACATGTTCATTGAAATCCCTTACGGTGATATCACATCCTGATGCAGATCAAAACTGACACCTGTGATGTTTCAGCTCTTAGATTGTACCCTTAAATCACATTTAGTCATTCATGCCCCCTTAAAAAAACCTCAAAACTGCAAATAAATTTAAAGAGCTGCTAAACTCCCACCAACCTGAAATGTGTCCTAACCTTGAAAGAAATAAACTAAACCTGCTCCTTTCCTTATTTCCTTAATTCAGTAGGGTTCTTGCATGGAGCTCATGAATGAAAGAACCAAAACAGTGAAAGAAGTTGCAAACTTGGAAATCCAGATTATACTGAAGCCCAAGAGACTCCTCTAAGATTGGACTAGCTCCCAAACTCCTAGATGCTTATTTTAATTGAAGCACGATAAGTTTGTTTTATTTTTTCTCACGCTGCTCTCCCATCACTAAACATATCTCAATCTCCTCATTTTTCAAGCAACGTTATGAGGTAAAGAATCAGATCACTGAAGTTCAACCTGTTGTGATGCCCTGTGTGTGCATGTATACATACATATGCATACACATATCTCATATTCCTCGTGCAGCTCCAGCCCAGAGTTTCTCAGCAATTCATTCAAACCTTGTGAAGTTCGGGGGGGAAATGGGTTCATCGTGCGTTTCCAGTCAGCTCATTGCTCCTCGGAGCCTGCCCGAGCTCTCCCAAGGAAGACCTGGGGCAGAGGGGTGCCAGGAGCCGCGGAGGCTGCAGCCATCCCCGGGTCCTGCAGCACTAGATGGCACCCGAGCATTCAGCTCTTCAGAGCTTCTACAGCCCCCTGCTCACCCTCTGCTCCAAATACAGGCACCTAAATTTTAGTCGGGTCAGGAATGGGGATTTTCAATCGTGGGAATGTGTCCTAGAATACACCATCTAATATAGTAGTGTCTCATTATAAATAAAAATGAAAGCATTCTTCTGTTCTACATGGGCAAACTTTAGATTTATTCTACATTTTTTAAAAATTAGAAATTAACGAGCAGTTTCATTCACTGCAAGCAACTTAAAACCAGCCTTTAAATTACAGGGAAAATATTATGCTGACATGTTTCTTCACGTGGTGCCACTAACCAGTCAAGAAAAAGTTGTGATTAATTTCTGCAAATCTGATTGCCTCTGTAAACACTGGACAAGTCAACAGAGTTGATGACATGCAAAGATTTAGCTGCCCTGAAACAACAAGGTCTTTGTGTGTTCTGCCAAACAAATTGGCATGCACCTATTTCCAGAGGTGTTGGGATGCAAGGAGGCTGTTATCTCTAGACAGCACACTGATAATGAAATCCAACCTTCAAGCAATTAAATGATACGGTCAAAACCACAGAGGAAATCTGTGTCAGAGCTAGGAAGTGAAGCTATTCCAGGTCAGTGACTTATCCAGGAGGTAAGAAATTCCTCAAAAGTCCTCACATCCAACTAGAAACAGGCAAATTCCCTTCAGGACTCATCCAGAGCATCCAAGGATTTGAAATACAGCAGCTACTGCTGAACAGGATGCCGTGATCCACCTGCAGACCATCCCACCCATCCAATGCTCTCCTTTTCTGAAGCAAGGACAAAACAGGGTGTTCTATCCAGTCTCTGAATTACTGCCATGATACTTTGTAACAGCAGAGAAAAGGCAATACCAAAACAACAAACACAATTTAGGTACATTCCATACCACTGAAAGAAGAAAGGATCACAGCAGACAAACACAAAGCTTTTTTATGGTGGTATTATGAAAAGCAAGACCAGTACAAAAAGGATGGCTTAGCAAACTGAGAAACTAGAAAGGAAAAAAAAAGGTTATACAAGCAAAAAGAAAATGTGCTATAGATTTATTTAAAATAATAAAGACCAGAGGTCTAGGCCTAGCTAAAGTTTAAATCAAACAATTGAAACTGATTTTACAAACCCATGTAAGTTACACCAGGGCACATGAGGTCAGAATTGGACCCAAAGTGCCCAATGTCTCACCATATCAACAAGTTAGCAGGTGGTCAAGGCAGCCCAGCTGGAGTATGGGCTCAGATTTTCAGTGAGCTAACACACACTAATCTTTCACTTCTGCAGATCTGGATTCAAACCCTCAGATCATAAACTAAAATTAGTCTGCTGGTTTCATTCTGGTCCCCATTGGTGCACAGCACAAAACCACCATAAAAAGTGTCATGACTGACAATCCCTAAGACAGCCCCAGCTCGGGAAGAGCAGGAAATGTTGTAAGTTGGGACTGAAGCACATTGGCACAGCTGTGTTTGGAATTTTATGCTCTCTACCCACACTAAGCTTGCCAAAGCCAAATGGTTTTTTCTCCTTGATTTCTGTAAGTGTCACATTTATGCTAAAAGAAATAAAGCAAGGAAAGAAAAGAACTGCAGAATGAATCACTGCAGTCACTGATTCACTCTGTGCATCTGTGGTAAAGGCAGTGATATTGCATGGGATAAATTTGCAAAGAGCTTGTTTACAATAAGTAGCTGTGGTTTGGTTATTTTTGGTTGTTTTGGATTCTTCTGCTTTACCATAGTAAATACCTTCTTTCAGTCCCATAATAATGGTGCAGACTGCTAGACTGGATTTGTAACCTTTGAACTCAACTAAGTCAAACCACTGTGAAAACAGAACATGCTCCCCCTCAAGTGACTGTCCCAGCTCAACTGACTAATCACCCAACATGGAAACATGCTTCAATTTATTAACACAAAATATTCATAGTTACCCACGACAGTTCACTCTACAAACTCCAGCCACATAAACTAAGGATAATGAGCCACAGGTCAGTAAGATAAAAACACATCCAACACCCAGGTCCAAGATAACATCATGTATTCACACTGGATCCCAGACAGTTAGAATCTAATGGAAGGGCTCCTGAGCTATGTCCTATCCCTCTAAAACCTTTTATTATTGAGACAGGTTTTTGTAAGTAAAATTTCTCAGCTGAATCATTAAACTCCCAGCCAAAGCTGGTAGTGAAAAACAAGGTCTTCAGTAACACAGAAGGATTACAGAAATATGAACAGCTTTGGGCAGCTACAATATCTTTAAGATGGCAATAAGGGAACACACTAGATTGAGTTAAAAGGAAATAAGGAGGACTCAACAGATTTAGGAACTAAATGAATTGTTCTGTTTGACAATTGTGGGCCATAAACCACACGGCTTCACCACATCACAGCACTAAAGGGGGCTGACTGGAATTAACCAAAGCAGGACCATCACTTGCCAGCAAAACCACAAACACCAGGTAACAGTAGCAGCAGGAATTGCTGTTAATCCCAGGAAACACTTTTCCCCTTTTTCCAAAGCAGCCCTCCTCCCCAAGAGCAATTCTCACTCCGAGGCCAAGGTGGTGCTCAAATATAGTGACAACCACCTCTCTTAGCAGCCACCTGCTTCAACTCCACCCCTCCTCATGCCCTCCAGAGGGGCAAGAACCAAGAAAACCTCTTTTCCTTTCCTGAAGAGGACTTTGACTTGGTACAAAGTACAAGCTCATCCACACAGCTACAAATGTAAAAATATACACAGGCAAATCCAGATTCAAAATCCCTCATTCCATGAATTTATCTGCTTACCAAGAGACCACATTTCTTAAACATGTCACGTTCTTTGTCTGAGCTGTACTTTGAGAATAGCTTCTATTGAAGATTTGTCAGCTGCTGGATAAACATGGCAACCACTCCAACTGTATTTTGGGTCCTCACTCACCTGGGTTTTTTCTGTACATTGATCACCAGAGCTGGCTTCAAATACGACAATAAGGAACCTGAGATTTCCTTCCCTTTAGTGTGTGAATACACCAAGTAGTCCTTGCTAATGGGGTGGACTTCACTGGTTTTTATATCTTGTAGGCTCAATGCCTCTAGAAACTCCCTCCTCAGGAAAGGAAAAGCCCAAGGTGGGTACCCAGGACTGCAGAGCAGAAAGAAAGCCATTCTATTTCTGCAGCAACAAACCCCAACAGAATAAATAATAAATATAACCTGAAACTGGCCACAGAATCGAGAGATTCAAGCTGTGCATTTGCAACAGGCTCATTCTGTTTCCACTGCTCATAGAAAACGTGGAACTCAAAGTATGCTCTGTGGATTGAGCAGGTAGGGCAGTGGAAGGTGATTTTCAGTGGCCCAGTCTAAATGGGCATGGGAACACTTGGGTTCTTAAATGTTTACAAGGCAAAAGTCAAGAGGTTTTATTTTTAAATAAAACTTGCAATGATAAAAATGGTCAATGCCTTTCTTGAAAGTTCAGTTTGTTATTTTATGTTCTCTGTTGCTACTGATGTTGGTGCAATACACAAATAGGTAAAAGCAACAAAGCCTCCAAGGGCAGAGGCCAGGGAGTCAGCTGATTTCCTAACTGGACGATGAAACAAAAATCTCACATAAAGAATCTGAATATACACAACAAAGCCAAAGTCAAAAACCAGAGACCCATATTTATAAAAATGTCTTTAGTTTACACAGAAGGAAACCCTTCCCGGTAACAGCTCCCTCCTCAGCCACCTCAGTGCGTTACAGTTTGAGCTGAGCAGTTTTTGGCTAATTCACGCCACTCCACCTCAAGTGCTTACACAGGTGGGAGCTGCCAAACCTGGCGCTTTCGCAGGCAGCTGTGGCAGGAAAAAAAAAAATATCCTCAGACTACAGCCCAAAAGCAAAGTAAGGAAGAAAGGAAAAAATCAATTGACTTCTGCTACCAAGTAAAAACTTTACAGCTGTTTTAAAAGGTACTGAGCTACCAATTTGCTTTTCTATCACACCAGTTATTAGGCACTCCTGGCTTTCGTGACCATTTTCTGCTCCAACCATTTGTGTAATACAAAGGGAACATAGGGCAAGCACAACGTGTTTAATTAGAAATGCTGTTTGCTAAGCATTCAGAGGAAGTTACAGAATGGTGTGTTTCACCATAACGGTATTTAATCGCATGAAATTCAAAAATGACTTTAAAATAAGTTTTGTCTTCTTTACATGATGTGAACATGTTGTTCGTGGTAATTACAGCTGATTCACACAATAAAGCAGCTACCAGGAAACTAAAACAGAGATATGTGAACAAATCAGCACAGGCTAAACTGGGTTATGAACCTTTAGGGTGCATCACCTGTGCTGCAGGAACATCATGTAAATGTTTTCATCCCATGGTAAATTAAAAAAGCTGATCCTTACTCAAAGAGCTGTTGAAAGAATTCCGGCTCCTTTGCCAGCAAGTCCTCTGGCTTTGAGCAGATGTGGTCAGAGTTCATGAGACCAAGCCCTGGCAAGAACTACAAATCAAGATACAGCCATTAAGCAAGAAGCAAATACCAGCTCTGCTTAAAACACTGTAAATGTTATCACAGGTTTCAGGAAAAAAACAATTTTGCCTGCTCTTTCTGGGTTCGTTTATTAGAAATTCCTGGTTCAAAATGCTTAGAGAAGCAACCTGCCCTTTGATTCAATATTTTAGTGGTTATAACAGACATTTTAGAAAGCTCTGGTCTGACAGTGTCTCAATTCACATTGTTCCTTTAGAAATATCTTTACAGGTGGGAACATTATCTGGCAGCTCACGAGGACCTCTTGTCCATAGGATCTGCTCTTTTAACAGCAACAAACACAATACAGAGTTGAAAAGGCAAAGTCAAGAGCAGGTCGTGAGTACACAGAGGCATGAAGGAGTTTCCAGGAGTCTCTAGGGAATTCTGACATACAAAACAAAGAACCACAATGAGCAAGAGAATTATCTGAATCTTCCTAGATTATTCAATAATGTTTTTCCTCACATATGTAACATTTTGGATAATAGCAGTAGCACTTAAAGAATGAAAAATTCCTTCTTTAACTTGGGATTTTGTCGAGTAAACCTAAATACAAAGGCTCTGGAAGAAACTGTCTCATAACTCAACAAGAATATTATTACCTACTATTGATCCAAGCCAAGAACTGAGCTGAAATTCAGAAATTTGACTTATTGCAGTTAGAATGGAAAATATTTGAACTTCCACAGCTGTGATCTCAGATTTCAAAATAAGTGTCAGATAGTCTCTTTATCTTTTCAGAAGCAGGTTATGGTGACATTAGGCCTTGTGTCCTTCAAAACACAGCAATTTATCAACAAAAAATGCACCCCAAAAACCCAAATCACCTACAAATCACTCCTTGATCGGAGCCACATTATAAAAGCCTTTACTGCCTGAATGTATCTGGCATTTCTATAAAGATATTAGTCATAATAAAATACCAGTTCATTCATTCATTTTCGTAGCTACAAAGATTTTTTTTTTAAATTCCAGAAATCCATTTTTGAAAAACAGCTCAGGTTTTGGATGGGCATAAGTCTCGAGTTAGTGCCTGTATCTGATGCCAATTTGACAACTCAGATTTGGAATTTATCTCCTCATGTGTCATAAGCTGGGTTAGGATCAAGTGTTAAAAGACAACACTGCACAGAAATAGTTTCCAACTTTCCTTCTCCTCATTAAAGACAGCTTCTTTTAACTTCTCCAGTAAATGATTAGGATTACCTAATGAATTCAATAGTCTCCTGAGGGCACCTTTGGTCTCCCTTTCCTGATCTTGCTCTTGAAGTCCAAATTAACTGGTGTAACTCTGTCCAGCCATTCAACTGAGACATGCTATAAATCTGAATCAAATATATTAAGTCAGTTTCGCATTATTCAGACTTGACCATTTTGGCCTCTCCCCTTGGAAATCCCTCCATAACCAAGAAGGGTCAATTAATGTTCCATCACTTTTAAATCCTTTTTCTTTCTTAACCCTTTGCCGTGGCTGAGAAGCCTCAGGGAGAGTGGAAGCTCAGATGCCCCGGTGGCACTGAGTGAGCTGTGGCAGCCCCATTGCAGTGGAAGTGTTACTCCACCCCTCTGACACGAGGGGTTCACCACAGGCAGGGCTGCCCTCCTGTCTGACACTCCCCATCCATGGCAGCTTGGGATTTTTGCTCACATGGCACAACCTGATCAAGTTTCCTTGGCTGAGCACACGTCCCAGGATGAGGTCTGTCCTCAGCTACTGACCCACGTCCCTCAGGAGGAGCAGGAATCCAGAGCTCCTCCCTGGGCTGCTCAGGCTGAACACCCCATCCCCAGGCCTGGCCAAAAGCATCCCAGCCCTGCATAACCCCTTGCACCAGACCCAGCTTCACTCCATGGAAAAATCAGTAACAGAGAACAAAATTCTAGCAAAACTATTGGGTTTTTTAGTTCTTGAGAAAGTGAGCATCTCTTTAGCTGTCAGCTCAATTATTCTGTTAAGAATTAATTTGTTGCTGTTTCCACAATGCCAGCTTTCCAAGGACCACACAAATGGGGTGGGAGAAAAAAAGGAGGAAAGGTTTTGTTTTGTTTTATTGAGAGATTAATTAGAGTAGGGCTCAACAATTGGGAAATATGGAGTGTATAAGGACTACTGCAAAGTGACAACCATTAACATGTTATTCTATAGAACTCTTAGATTCTGGGAATATTTTCCAGCTGAAATCCATCCAAGTTTTCTTCTATCCAATGCTGCTCCATGTTTAGTCCAGGAACATTAATGATGAAAATCTAGACAGCGTTACACAGTGTGAACTATTAGATGTACACTGATGATACTTGATTTTATATTGCCTTTGGCTGAGCCAGTCCATAGAATTTAAATGAGTTGAATTCTGGCCTGCATCTGCTGTTGAATGAGTAAACATTAAATCAAACTTAAGACTTCATTACAGAGTTGAAAGTCTGTTTTCCTCCAGACCTGGTGGACCACATGATGCAATCAAACACATTATTATCTGTCAAGCATCCAAAAATTAATTAAATGACTCATAAAAGCAATAAATAAGACACAGTCTCTGCCCCTGTAGTTCTTTACATTGCAAAATTAAAACAAGACTCCCAGAAAGTCCAAATCCTGAAGAATTAAGTCATACAATGGAAAGGGAGGATGTGGGTACTACAATATGATAAAGCAGTTTTTCCCTAGATGAAAGTGTTTGTCCTCCCTCATTGTTAGTGTAACCTACACATCCACGAGGTTGTTGTAGGACACTCCTGAGTGCAGGTGTGTGCTGGATTTGCCAGCCCATAGGTACTGCCAGCAAATGGGGCTGAATCTCCCCCAGCCACTGCTCACTCACCAATAACTCAATACAGTCAAACTTCTACATCTTTAAAACATCAAAATCCTGGTTCAGTGCAGCAATAACCAAAGATCCCAACTTCAGAGTGTACTCAGCAGGTAGCCATGCCTCTGATTTACAAGCCAGCCTAATGAAATCATGGCTCAGGAAGAGGGGGCAGAACCCTCCTGCACCCCAGCAAGCCCAGCCCAGGCAGCAGCTGCTCCCAGGAGTTGTTGCAGAGGCAGAGCAGGTTCCAATGACACATTTAAACATCCAAACACAGCTGGACACGTCCAAGACCATACACACAATAAAAATATTTACAGAATAATTACAGAAAACTCCATTATACTAATTTACATTTTGCAACTAGATACTAAGACTATTATATTTCAAATATACATTGATTATTTCTTTTTATTAGGAAAGTCTAGTAGTCATAACAAAAATGCTTTTGCATTTTGTTAATGAAGACTTGCTAAAATTACCTACTTTTAAGTGTAATTATTTGGTCAACACCAGGCACAAAGCTCCAAATTTCTGCTTTGTTTATGACAGCCAAGAAGTCCTACAGTGACAGTGGAAACTGAGCCTGCTGGTAGTGACTTTTTGTAAATGAAATTAGACCTTCAGGACCTGACAAGTATATTGAATGGTAAATAGCTCATGGTACCAATGCAGAGTATAGATAACTACTTTGAAATAGAATCAGATAAAATTTTGCACTGCATTTTATGAACTCTGACACTTTCACTCCTGCCAAGTCATTTTTATATGGATAGACATTTTTAAACATTGGTTCTCCAACAGCTTTAAACATTCTTCATCCAGGGCTCATGTGGGGAATGTGAAGAACTACTCAAATTTATGTCTTGCCTCCATTTTTCAAATGCTGCCACAGTCTTCCTCTGCTGTAACCTACCTGAAATCTTTGTCTGGGACAAAGACTGAGATGCACTTTCCACCATCACTCAGGTGCTATAACAGGTGCTATTCTTTTGGGATCCCACAGCCAAAGAGTTCCTACAATCTCTCTACAGGCACAAATCATCCAAAACACTGGTTTTGAACACACTTACCTTAATACACAGTATTATAAAATGACAGTCTTAAAGTAAAAGGTGCCCTCTGAGCTTAGATCAAATATATGCTCTTTTTTAATGTCAATAAGACTTGATAAAGCTTGAGAGGCTTTGATGGATTTTCTTTCCAGACCCTTATCAGATTTTCATTAACAGATGTAGAAAGTCCCCAAATCATGACGTACCAAATCAATATTTTCATGCTAGCAAGCAGAAATAAGCAATAAACCTGCTCATAAAAACACTGATGTCTTGATTGATACAACATTATTTCAATACATACCTAGTAACAAAAATGTTACTCGGACTGTTGCCATGGTATTTGTCACTAGAAGTAAAACTGAGAAGGAAAACTACGCAGCAGTTTTCCGTTCAGATGCAATAAATACAAGGCCAGTCTACCTTGGGACAAGAGACACCTTATTCCATTAGCAGTCCACAAAATTCATGCAGAATCAGGCCCTGAGTCTTCTCTGCTACCAGCTGTATTGTTTACAGTTTTTAAAGTACCTGCTCCACACTACTGGGCCCAGTGGTTCAAATTGATGGAATAAATGTAGTCATATAAAATGCAAAAAATCCAAGTATTCACTGTGTTTTCACAAAAGTGATCTACATTTATTGGCCCTTAGTGGGACACTCCTTTAAGACCCTCAAAGGTGACTGGATTTGTGCTCCCCCTTGGATAATTTACACAGAATCCAACCACTTTAACACTTAATTAATACAGAAGGCAAGGAATACCCAACACTGGCTTTGAGCTGATCCCCAGCCAAGAGACAAACCCACACAATAAAAAGTGCAAAGGATTTCAAGCATGTAAAGGTACCTATGTGGGTGTTTACACATAATTTTAATAAAGCTGCCGAGTGCCATGTTCAGAAGTGTGCCTGGTTTACTGCATCAACCAGGGAGTAAAAATGCACAGATCTTGGCTGGCTGAAGCTGAGAGCAGCACTAAGTGCCCACAGACTCTGCCTGCCTTCAGAAATCAGTTCTTGCTGTAAAATACCAGACTTTAGCACATTCGGGAGAATGACATCACCCAAAGCAGCCTGCCAAAAATGTTACTTTCACATTTCTTCAACGAGAAGATTTCCTTTCACCACTATTTTATTTTTTTTTTTTTTAAATTAGTCAATCATTCAAAAACCTGAAAGTTCCAAGTATTTCCAGGCCCTATAGATGAGGAGCTTTTAACACAATCAAGTGACTATGCCTTTTAAAAATGTCTGTAAATGTACCTTTTAACCCTGGCTCTTTTTAGCAGATTTATATTTGCAACCATGCTGAGCTAAAATAATACAAGTTGCTGCAATTACCATACTGAAATAATATTTTTCACCTTAGATTTATCCCTAATCCACTGAAGAACACTCCATTTTATGAAGTTAGGTCTGCCTGCTTAGCAAGCTGTAGATAACCCACTGGAAATACTGAACGTGAATAATAAGATAAACCAAGCAAACCAGAATATTTTTTCATTTTCAAGAAAGCTTTTTAAAAGAGACAAGTGCAAGTAATGCATTCCACTCTTCCAAAGAGTGTAAATAAACAACAAAAATCACTCAGTTGCAGAAATTATGGGTTTTTTCACTGAAATATTCAAGAGAAGCTCTTCCCTTTTGCAGTTCTGATGAAGGGTTTGCATCTTACCTTGGTGGAAGCCACAGCTGAAGAACACAGGAGCTTCCATCCAGTGCTCATTAGTCTCAGGTGTTACTCCTTTCTCTGGCAGTGTTACCAAGTCAACACCCAGCTCCTCACTGCAGAAATTGTATTTTCATTGCTAGGTTTGGACCTAAGTAAGATAATTCCATGTTAGCTTGTGCTGTAAACATTGGGAACACTTCTCTTGTGGAAAAAAAGGCTATAAATGGCAGCATGTTCAAAGTAGGAGTATAAATTAAAAATTGTACATGCAACCCAATGGAATTTTTTGGGGTAAAGGAATGTTCTATATTCATCTTCTGTGGCTCCTATTATTAAACAAATGAATTGAAATAGTACTGAAATTCAAATGCCTTTTTTTGACAGAAGCTGACCGAGTCCTAAATATGAAGCACTTTGCCTGGCACAGAAAATAAAGCAGCTTTCAGATAAGAATCCAATGTTATCAAGGAGGAAGACAAGAGAACTCAACATCATTTTCTAGTGTAATAATCCAATGCTAGAATGTCTTCAAAATTTTGTCACCAAAATTGTCATGCTTCACATAAACACTTATACGTTCTATAGGTACATGGTAACTTTTAAAGACACCTGTGGAGGAAACACTATTCTTTGGTTATTTTTCTTAGTGCTCCCACAGTGTTTTTTTAACTATAGATTGATAACTTTAAAAAAGAGTAGGGCAGACAATGAATGCAGCTGCTTTAATTTGCTTATAAAGTAACTCATAGCTAGCGTTCTCCAAGAGCAGGCTGCAGTGCTTATGTAAGAAACATTAAAATAAGTTACTTCTTAGTTATTTTTTTATCAAAGTCTAGGCCATAGCAAATTAAGAACCCCAAATTTGTGCTGAACTATCATCTACAACCACATTTTAATGAAAACCTTAGGAAGCTTCCAGAGTTATTTTGGATTATAAGTGAAGGAGAACAAGATTTGAAGCCTAATTTCATGACTCACAGCTCTTCCTTCTGCATGGCACCCAGCTACAATTCCTCTAGGGATGCTCTCTACTGCCTGGCCTCAGATGACAGAAAAGACTGATACCAACCAAGTCATTCTGCTTCCTTGGGACAAGAAAAAACTGCAGGAATTCTCCTTGTATTCAAAGACACTGATCTCAGGATGGCTCAGTGAAGTGAATGGAGCCTTTAACAGTAATAAAATGAAGTGTTGTTTGCTCTGTTAGTTCAGCAACTCCAGGTATCAGAGGATCCATGTAGATGAAGTGTGTTTATGCAATGAAAAGCATTTTTAAAACGCAGAAAGGGAGGGAAAAAAAAACCCCAACACATTGGCCCATTGCACAGAGAATGGGAGATTTGATTCAGCTGTGTATGTGATAAAATACTCTTTGGAAGTTAAAATACCTTCATTTACAGTGGCTTTACTTGCAGATTGTAGTTGTCTTTCTGCAAAGGGCATCACTGCAAGGTGAGATTAAAGACAAACTTTACAAATCCCCATTTGGTGGCATTAAGAGTAGAAAAGAGAGGAACTTTCCCCTTCGGTGCTTGTCAGGGCTGCCCTGAGAAGTGCAGCGCTGGCTGCTCGGGTTTCACATAATCCCCCAGCTGCAAGGGACAATTAGCACCACAATCTCTAGAAAAGCTTTCAGCTCTCAACAGGTGCCTGAGCATTGTGTTCAGGTTTAAATCAAAATCTGGCAGAGGGAACGTCCCACCCCCTCCTCTTTGAAACAACTCTTGTTACAGCCCAGCCAGAACAGCTCCACTCTCATTTTCTCCAAAAAGACCAAACGTGACTTTCACCCCTTTGTTTGAGTGCTTTTTTTCCTTTATCTTCCTTCATCTCTCTGACTAAGAGATCTGAAGGCAGGAAGTGGAATTTATTTGTTGCATACTACGAGTCTACTACTTCTTTCCTGACTGGTGAAAATAGGAGGAAATCCTTTGAGAGGTATATAATTATATTGAGAAAAATCAGAAAGTCTTTCCCTCTCTCTGGGCAGTTTCAGAAATTAGAGTCCAGAAAAATGCACCATCACATCAATCTAACATTAATACCGTATCTGCATTAAGGTGTGAATTATAGAGCTGAAGGGGTTTTTTTTGTAATATTGTGCATGATAAAATCTCCTTCCCAATCAATAATCGTATTCTTCAGATTAAATTTTTCTTCTGTCTTTCAGAACATCTTCACAAGGCAGGAATGGCAAAGTGCCTCTTAAAACTCCAACTCGTACAGTAAGTAAAGCAACACTGAACACTTCTCAGAAACAGTCTCTTTTTTCCAATGTCGAGGCATGCTCTACCCAGAAGAAATATTTATTAGAAATAATTCCCTCCTTAGTAGTCAGTCAATTTTTTCTGATCTAGTAACAAATATTTTCTGGCAAAATAAGCAATTTAGAGCCCCACAATACTCAAGGGAGGCTCACTGCCTAGTGAATTAATCATTTATGATGAAAAAAAAAAGGAAAATTGTTAGGAGAGATATCAAAAGATGCAGTAAAACACAATGGCACTTAAAAGAATCAGAAATCTTGACATTTGATCTGACTTGTTTCCATATGGAGACGAGATTGATAACACAAACCAGATATTCCTTTGGCACAAAGGATTATAAACTCAAGTCTCCACAACAGAATGAGAAAACAGTGAGTAGATTAATGATGTATAATTTCCAGTTTGCTTTCTTCTCTGCATCCTGTGGAGTCCTATTGCCATTATCTCTGGGCCATGCTCATGACTGTTTTCCCGGTTTTTTGCTGCCCTCTGGTTCCTCTGCTCCTCCTCTGGCCAGATCCCAGGGGCTCCACAGCCTGTACCTGGCAATCAGTCCCCAGGGAACTCAGCATCCAAAATGGTGTGTTGGACTTGTTAAACCTTTAATAATAGCTTCTATTATTATTTTCCTCCATCAATCTAAATTTAGTATCAACTAATTTTGAATTATACATCTCCTTCTGCCCTTGGATCTGAAGTGCTGAATACCATGAAAAGGAAGGTCACAATTTCCACATACAACTAAAGCCACACACAACCTATCCTAGCAGCCACTCTCTCATGGCCAGGACGTGGAAATAGCTCCCAGTTATGCTGTAACATCCTTCCATTCCTTTAGGATGGCTACAGAAAGAATTCATCTCCTGAATTGAAGCTGGCAGCTAAAACAATGGCAACCCTGGAAGTCAGGAAATGCTGAGTGGGGCCTCACCCAAAGCCAGAAGTGCAGAGAGGTCTGCTGGGCACAAGGGACAGCTTGGGTTCAGCAGATTTGGAAAAGAGGTGCAGATGAGACAAAATGGTCTAAGAAAATTAAATCAAGGCAAGAACAGGGAAGAAAAACCAACGGTCCGGGCAGTTTGCCATTGACACAATAAGCTCTGTATTGATATCAGTATATTCCTCTAACTGCAGAAAATCTAGTTTTTACAGCTCTGTCCAGTAGAATTCATAAGCTACAGTTCTACTAAGTAGCAGAATTAAACTCTTATTTAGAAAAATAAAAACAGTCTCAATTTTAATATATCAAAATTGACTCAAACAAAAATGGCAAAACCACTGCAATGGAAAGAGCTTATTCTCTTCACTTGACTTAGTGCAACTACCATGGCTTGCAAGAGGAAAGTCTGGAGTCTTTTATTCTACCAATAACATTCTAATGTTTTTACAAAAGAGCAAATCTAGACTAAAATAAAAATCCTCACCTAAATGTTTCCAACCCACTTTCCCAGAGAGAGGTTTCATGAACAGATGTGGTTGCAAGATGACAAAGAGCTCATCTTGCCTATTTATTTCATTAGGCAGGTAATCAGCAGAACACACACAAAGCCAAAATGACAGGATTTGGACTCCCAGCCATGCTGGATTTCATGCCAGTTACAAAGATAAGTAGACAGCTTGAGGTCATCAGTATGTTTCATGTTTCACTGGAAAATATTCATCTTTTTTATGGATTCACAATGACTGTAGAAAATACCATACATAGAAAGATGAATTCCACTCTGCTGAATTATTTTGTTATCAGCAGCTTAGGATCCACTGTGAACCTTAAAGACAAGCCAAAATTTAATTGTTCTACTTTTCAATAATTGCAATAAAAAACAAGACACCAATCCTACTTATTTACAATCTAAACAAGACTGAAAATAGCAAGGAAACACCAAAGAAGTATTGATAACAATAAACAGGAGTAATCTCAGGAAATCAGAAGCCTATTGCAGTTGATTTTTGTTCATGTGAAAACAGAAAGTTTGGTTTATTTTGGGGTGCTTCTAAGGAGCCTCTCCAAAACACGAAGGAAGCACAAGTAAGACCGTAAACTCATTTTACCTAGACTATCATTGAACAAATGACAGAGCCATCTAAAAGAGGTGGGGGGAAAATTAAAGAAGAGGCATTAGAAATCAAGACACCAGAAAGCAAAAAAAAATAGCAAGCACCTGTATGGGGAAAGCAGTGGACAAAGGAGAAAAGGAAGTTTAAGAAGGGAATTGGAAGTGGGCAAGGATTGCTGGACTTCAGATGGGCAACTGCTCGTTTTCAGAACTTCAGCTGTTCTGCTGAGGAGAGAGCAGGAGTGATGGATGCATCCCAGTGTGGGATAATTCTGAAGTCAGAGAACATATGTTTTGAGTTTAATCCAACTGCAGAGTTCTGGCAAACATGCTGCATTTAGAGAGGCAAATACATCAACTTCAATTTTTTCGCAGCTGTGCTGCCCTTTAATTCCTCACACCCTGAAGGGGTACACTTGTACCCCTCTCCCTCACCTCCAAAAAGCAGATCACTTAGAACAGCCCAGCCTGTCTGAAGCCAAGTAACAGCTCTTGCCTACTGGAATTTTCTTTGAGATATACTGTTATTTTCCACTTGTTCTGCCCATTTTCTTCTTAATTAAACACACATGCAAGTGTCTTCCTAGGAAGCCTGAGCCATACCAGCCAGAACCAAGACTCCCTAATTCAGCTGGCAAACTCCTCACTAGAAATCCTAAATTATCCCAGATACAGAGAGTCTTCTCTCTTTCACAGATTAAGGTTTTCCTCACAGACCCACCAGCTCTCCTAGCTCTGCTCCATAATTCCAAGCATCTCAGCATTAACTCTGCCCTGTGTATCAGACCCAGCTGAAGTCAGCAGCAATATCAGACCCCTCTAACTCCACCTTTCCTTCCAGCCCTCGGTGGGGGTTGTACTCACACACCTCAGGTCGTGTCCACAACCCCTCTCGAGCAAAGCCAAACTGCCTCCCAGCAGTGGTGAGGAGCAGGAGGCAACACCTCTACCTCTCTTCACAACCAATCAGGCTTTGGCACCCATCAAGCTCATTGGCACCAGGTTTTTTACATTCTCTCATAATTACAGCAAACATTCTATTAAAGCTACAAACCTTTAAATGTGAGCAGGGCACCAGGTGTCAGGAGTTAAAGGGGTGATGGCACTCAGGGCTGGAACAGTCCCTTTGAGGACAAAGGGGAGAAAAGCATGGTACAAGAGACCTGTAAAAGAGGGAAAAGTGTTAATTTTATTCCTGTTTTTTGCTCCCCTAGCAGCTGAGGGACAGGAGGAGCTGTACAGAGGGGGGAGGTGGAGAAGGGGGGAATACTTTGTTTTAAGGCCACTGGGGGAATGAGAGGAGCATTTGGCTATGGCAGCAAATGCAGAGGAGGGTGAACCCTGCTCCCTGTGTGACCCATTGCTCCAGAGCCCGTCTGGCTGCTCACCCCCAGCCCTGCCTCTGCTGCAGTGGGTAGGGAGGAAGATCCCACAGGGAATAGGAAGGGTCAATATCCAGAGTCTGGGCTCCCTACCACCACACACAATGAGGAGAGAGGCAGCCCTGCCTGCTTTCTGCTCCTCAAGTTTGCATTTTGCACTTGCCTCTAGTTAATACCTAGCTGTGGCAAAGCCCTGTTTAAGCATGAATGAGCAGCTGATTATGGAGATGTTTCCCAGGGTTGGCCTCTTGTATAAACACATTTATTCCCTCTATCACACTCAGGACAGGAATGAACTGCTGTGTGTGCACTGCAGGCACCTATAAATCTCCCCTGAAGGCCTGGGTTTCCTTGGCTTGTTCGTCCTTAGCTGCTGAACCCATAGGAACACCCTGGCCATGGCTGGGGGCAGGAGCTCAGCACCTCTGGACTCCAAAGCACAGGTACAACTGGTCAGCTCCTCCTTAGCTCAAAGCAGATGTCCCCAGCAGTGTCCCACACACTCCTCCCTGCCTGAGCTGCCTTTGGAGCACAGCACGACCTCAGCTGAGGCAGCTCCTGTGAATGCACCATGTTCCTGTCCAGCTCCAGTGCAGTGGAGGAAGTTCAGCTGGCACAGAGTGTTGGAAAGGGCCCCGGGGCAGCACCACAAACGGGCTCCCACCCATGCTGCACAGAGACCCAAACCTCAATCTTGTTTGTTCAGAAACGACTGCTGCCCGCTGCCGCCAAGAAAACCCAGCTCCCTGAAACTCAGCAACTCTAATTATTTATTAAGATCTTGTTTGGCTCCTCTCAAGCTTTGTGTTTTGTTTTCATTTGTCAGATTGAGCACTGCTTGGATGTATACTGAACTATGCTATGACCCCTGATTCACTCTTCCACCAATTCTCTTCATATCTCTTAATTGTCTTGAAATAGCCAGACTTCTGCATGGTAATTAATGTTACCGTGAACTTGGACACTGGAAATCCGAAAATGATTAGATTTCTGGAAGCCTGAATGAACCAGTGTCTGCCAGTGTAATGGTATGTGGTGATCTGAGCACAGAACTTGGAACTGTGAACTGCCGACTCCAAAACCTGGGCCTACCTTGTTATTCCATCTCTGCCCTTCCCTCTGCAGAAGGAGAATCTCTCTCTTTATTTACCTACCTCCCAAGTTTGGGAATAAATTTGAAATGTGACATAAGTGCTAATGCTGTAATTAGTAGGAAAAACTTGCCCTGTTCATCTCAACAACACTGAATACTCAACAACAGATGCCTATCACTTAAAAAAAAGACTAACCAAAATTTTAAAACTTATATTCTGGGCAGAATATTTTTAAAACAGAAAGCTGGATGGAATTGTCGAGATGGAACAACAAGATGGAATTGTCTTGACAATGCTTGCTGTAGACAGCTCATTTTGTTTAAGAAAATAAATTGAAAGCTTGTGGGATGTGCTTCTGTACTTTTTCTGTTATAAATTTAAAAATGTGTTATAAACAAAGAGATAAAGAAGAATTTTCTTAGTGCTAGTAGATTAAGACATCATTTGTAATGCCCAGGAGGGGGAAACTTGGGATTTACTGCTTTTGGATCCAAAATGTCATGGAGCATTAAGAAGAATGACCTCGGGCTTTGTGGAATTCCCTGTTACACAGCACAGTGAGGCTACAGACCTGCTCTGCCTTGTAGTAGCATCCTGAAAATGGACCCCACATTATTTTGGCCCGCAGAGGGCGGAAAGGTGGCTGCTGTTTTGATCATCTAATCTTCAGTTATTGTACAGTGAAACATTAATTCATGCAGAAGAGAAGAAAGGCCAAGATTATTGCCTAGGAATTGAGGATGGACATTTTCTGTAATATTCAGACAGGTCACATATAGAGAAGAACAAACCCAAAGCACTCACAAAACTTCCAAAGTAAATTCCAACAAACTTCTTCAGAAACAGAAAATAGCCCATGATGTTCTCATAGCAGAAGTGAAATTGGCCGATTTAATCAGGATTTCTTTTCTCTGTGCTGTGAGATTGTAGATGCAGGCTGTAAGACAACAAAGATTGCACAACAGGAAGAATAAATACTCCACAATGTCCTATTCCAAGAGAATGACATTTCAAGCTTCAGGCTTACTTTAAAAATAAAATATAAAGAGAATCTGGGTATTCTATAAATACATATGCTGGAGCCAGGCTAAAATTGTTCTTCAGACTTCCAGTTCCAAGCAAACAACTAAACAGCTCTTGCACACACCCCTGGTGTTAGCCCATCTCTCAAAGCTGAGCAATAATAGAGCTGGGCCTTGCCCATCCTTTTCCAGGAGATTAGATCCCTAAATCCCAGTATCACATTTTGTGCAGTTAATGATATAATATAAACCCAAATTTTCCATCCATAAAGACATCAGCACCCAGCTCTGCCAAAACAAGGAGTCTCCTCAGCTGAGGAGTGTGAAATGACGCATGAGCACAGTTTTATACTCAGACAGATACACGAAACAAAATTATAAAATGTTTTAAGGTCATCCTAGGAAAATTCTATGACTGGAAGGTCATGACTGAGAAATTATCAACTAATTTCTAATCTTTTCATGCACGTTGTGGAATACTGAACACAGAGATATTCAAGGTGATTTGGCACTCTGAGAAACCCGTGCTGCTCTTTCATGTTGTTATTCTATGCTGCTACTGAACAGCAGACAGGCAAATCTGCAGGACCAAAACTTTTAAAACAAAGTCTGTCAGCCACCCCTCTGATTATAAGGCAGTGACTCTAGAAAACTGAAAATCAGTAATTGCCATATCAGCCATCTGTAAAGGAAAAGAAAAAAATGTGATTTATGCAAATAATTGGTCACATGATTAATATTTTAAATTTCATAACATGACTGCTCACATCTAGAGTAGGTAAGAATAGACATAGTGATTAAAATGTTTGGTTTTTACAGAATATTCAACAGTTCTAAGGTTTCACCTTTAAAGAGGTAGCAACATCTCCTGGTTTGCAGAGCATGCCTGCAATTCCTGATCCACCTCAGATAGAAACACTTACATAAGTGCCAGGTCTGGAGGAAAGAAATGAGTTACAGCCCTGGCCATTTGCCAGATCTCCAGGGTTCAAGCTCTGGGTGATATGGGAATGTGAATATGTTACAATATAAATCTTCTGGTGGTGGATGTGAAATCACTTCAGTGATCACAGAGCCCTTTCTGGTGAACAAGCCCCTGCTGTCCAGCTCCACTGCTGGCTCTGACTGCCCACTTTTGCTGACAGTCTTGGCAGAGCAAGCGAGGACTCACTGATAAGAAGGGACTCTTATCTCCAGAGGTGGTCCTCGGGTCAGAGTTGAGGAATGTTGGCTGGAAAGCACCGGAGCATGTGCTGCTGCTGCTGCCTGCAGTGTGTTTATCTGTTCCTTCCATGAGCACCTAATGCTCCATGACATAATTAGGACCAAGAGTAAAGCTACGTACCAAAGAAGCAAATATTTCATCAATGACAAGAACACCAAGAACTATGTTACTAAGAAATAAAACATTTTTGAACCTCAGGAGAGAGCTAGAATTGAAATAGACCCTAAGACATGAATTTTTAATTACCAGATATCAGGAAAGAATGTTTTCTTTGGGGGACCTTTTCTGAAACTAGCAGCTGTCATATTCCTTGTATCTTTATCCCAGTTTTGGAGGCACAGCACCAGCCTGGATGAGCAAAGACAACTCATATGCCATTGCAAAACTCACCTGTAAGCAGCTTATACCTGGAGAACATTTGGAAGTTTCTTATTGTCACAGTTATTTGAGCAGCAGAAAAGAAATATAGCAGAAAAAAAATAAAAATGCTTAGCAATTGTAAACACCATTTAATTCAGAAAGATGGAACAGGGAAGCCCAAGCTGTTTTTAAGCCAAGGCTGAGCCATCCAGTGTAACCATGACAATGAGAGGACTGGAAGGGTCAGAACCAAAACCCACACATGAAGTGTCCCACGCAGCAGGGACTGTGCTCATGGCAAAAAGGGATTGCCCAGGGTATCCTGCTGTGAGGTCACTGAGATAAAATCTGCTTAACTGTAAAAATTTGTATGTCCCTTAAGTCATCTGTAGAAAATCTAAACTGAAATCTTCCTGATTTTTAAGTTCTTGGCAATGTTGCTTCGTTGCTTCTCCTTTTTTCTCCTTGACTGAGCACAAACTAACCATACACTGTGTCAGTTAAGGTCAGGCTTATCTGAGCCGACTCCAAACTACTAATTCTTCTCTCTCCCAAAAGTGAAATCCAAACCTGTTGAAACTGGCCTCTCTTTTCACAAAACAGGATGTGAAACAAGGGCTGATAGCCCTGAGAGTAATGAAAAAAAAAAATCAAAAGAAGTTTGCTTTTGTAATGGTGTTAAGAGTCTAAATATCACAAGCTTTAATATATCAAATAGTCACTGAATATTACTAGATAATATTAATCACGGACATAAAAGCTCAGAAATGTATAATTGTATCAAATGCTGCACTTATATATAATATATGTCTATACACAGCAAACAGAGTGTGTTTGTGTGGGTGTCAGGACCACTTCTAGCCATCTGCATACAAGTGAGTTAAGTAAAATAACCAGCTGCCAGGTTCTTAGAAGAAACTGTCCCAGAAGGACATAATTTAATAAAATTATTCTTATCATAGAAACTTATAGCATATATTAGCTTTGTAGTAGAACTTTGATCACTGCTTTTGGAATCTGATTGTAAAATTTTAAAATGCTGGAATAGTTTGGTGGACCACACTTAGGATTGTCATTTAAATACAAAATTCAACATATTCTACATATGTTATGTTTATATGAATGACAAGGCTAATGGGGTATAGCTATGATTTCCTATCCTCTATCCCCTTCTTTGTTCTTCTGTCCAGTGTTTGCTCCCTGATCTACACAGCAAATGTTCTTCAAGGAGTCCATGAGTGCCCTGACAAGTGCAATGTTCAATTTGTAAACCACTTGCATCCAACTTTCTGCAGGTGTTTAGCTCTGGGTATGTGGAAACACACCCAGGGATGGTTTCAGACACTCACATCGTTCCCAGGCCATTTCATGCACACAGATGAAAAGTTCAGAACAAGCAGGTGCTGTCTGAAGGTGCTGCCCTGCAGCCCAACCTTGACACGATTTACAAAGCTGTGTGTTCCCAGGATGTTCCACAAATCCTACTGCAAATAAACATAAATAGCCAGCGTGGCTATTATTATTTGAGATGAAAAAAAAATTATCTATTCAAATATATATTATTATGTGCTTCAGACAAGCTCATCTGTTAACTTTGGCCTACCATGGTGGTAGTTTGTGATGAAATTGGGTAAATAACTGCAATAACTTCTGTGTTGTGGATATCTGAGTTATGCAGGCTGTTTTCAACTGCCCAATCCCAGTTTTCCTTTAAAGGGACAGTTGAGTGTCCCTGAAAAGGAATGCCTGTTGTCTTACTCAAAATCAGGCATCACAGATAACAAAGACACAATTGTTTTTGACATAGAACGTTAAGTGATGATTAATCCTTTCCCTGTGCATTCTTGTCAAGTGCTTACTTCACCTCCCACTTTAGTCAGTTCTCAAAAACCATCTGGCCTACAGTTCTTTACTTTTTTGGTTGTTTTTTTGTTTTGGTTTGGTTTTGGAATATGTTGCCTAATTTTTCTTAGTCATGATGAAAAGCTGAAACCAACAGTGATGAGTCTGCACCAGGTGCCTGCTATTACATCATGCTAGACATTATCTTGCAAAACAGTCAAATACTTATTTTGGCTGAAGGGTTTTTTTCCAGAGCAGGACTGGATATTCTTCCCACCACAAGTATCATTTTCTATTCTACTACCCAGAGGGCCATGAAAAAGAATGCCACTTTATAAACAAATAGACCGTTTTGTTCTCCTGAAAATGTAAAGTTCATTCTTTCACTTAGACCTTCATATACCAAAATCAGGTAAAGAATTCCCTAATTCTATACATAATACACTGAACTGTAATTGACACGATCTTGTACAATGACAAGAAGAAGCGTGGTTCAAGGTAGAGAGGGATAAACAAGTGATGTTATGTCCAAACCCATCACCTCACACAAAACAGACGCTCTTGAGGCTCTTAAGCGCACATTTCTGGCCACAGCCAAGAAATGCTCCTTTCAGGAAAGGCAACACTTTGCTTCGATATATGGACCTGTCCCACAGCTAAAATGTTATTCACTACACAGATGTTGAGGTAAATCGTTACAAATAAACAAGCCCATTTCCCTATCTGGGCATTCTTCTACCAAATAAAAGATGGTTTGCTTTGTTTCAGGTGAAATCTCCTCCAAAGAGACTTGCCCAATAACAGCATTTACTTGCATTATTTTACCATTCAATTATGTTGTTTTCCATGCACAGTCTAGCTGAGATCCAAGATCATTCTGTTGCCATTGGATTGTGATGTTGGAGCAGCACTTACAAAGGACTTTTCATCCCACAGGGCACGATATCTCGAATATCTCGGCCATCTCTCTATAGCGTGATGGATCATCCCTGTCTTTCCTTTTTGGCCTCACAGGGAACCCTGACAAACAGAAATCTAAATTTTTTATCTGGAACTCTGGCTGACTGCCTGATCTGTTTTAAACTGGCTGCTGACACTAGGGAAAGCCATCCTCCTCAGAAAAAAAAAGAGTTAAAACTGATCACCAGGATCATCTTCAGTGTTAGGGACCCTTTATTTGCAAATAAAAGCCCTTGGCTCTTTCTTTTTTGAGACCTCCGATGTTTGTGTGTTTGTGCTGTACATTTTCAGTAAATTCTTAGTAAATTGGTCTGCTCTGGGACTATATAGGAGTTGAGAAATCGTATGAATAACATAAAGTTACTCATTCACCTTCCCAACAAACTGGTTAAATTAGGCCTAAGCCCACACATTTTTGTAAAGCGACTGTTTTAATACCAAATTTTCCCAATAAGTACACTGCTTTCATAGCATTATTTTTACATTTCTCTTGAAATTAAACATCTCTTTCTTTCTAAAACATTGACGAAACTCTTTGCAGTAATAAAGACCTTTTTAGAAGGCAACTTTCAAAGGACTGTGCAGTGACAGTATCAAGTTTCACTGTGAAATTTGTGACTGTGGAGCCATCACAGACACAGCTACATAGTAGGTTAAACCCTAGATGACAATCCAGGAGAGATAAAAGTAATCCTTCCTTGTAGTCTGGTTTTCTGGGCCTGAGGTTTCTGAGTTTCTGAACTCAGTTTCTTCCTGGTGTTTGGGTTTCAGAAGACCTTGTTCCCACAGACTTGACATAAACATCCCAAGTGTTATTGTAACGAGAGTGATGTTTTGCATTCTTTTCTGTGGGATGGACTTGTCTCTATCCCTTAGTTTGGGCCAATGGTTAGAAGAGTCCTGGCACTCTTCTAACCAATGAGAGTGGCCTGCTCTAAAAGGTATATAAGGAGGGCAATTGTTTTAATAAAACGGAGTCAGATGCAGTTTTTTATAACGAGGTCTCGTGTCGTTTGTTCATCGCCCACAGCGACACTTCCTCTATCTTTCTGCACCTTCTTTCCCCTCTTTCCTTTTTTTTTGTTTTTTACATTTATAATGTCCTGATCATACATAAACCCAGACTATCCCACTTCCTCACAAAGGTTGCTAGGTTCGTACTACGCCATTATTAGAATTGACATGGATTTCAGGATTTTAAAACGCTGTGTAAAACGAGAAAGTAGCTCAAAGGCAGAAAAACTGGTTCCCAAGCAAAAACTAAATGACTACAAATAAAATGTAGCAAAATTACTATTATAAAAATTTCAGATTTACAGCCCCAGTTTGTGATCAAAGGTCTCCAAGTTGCTAACACATAAAAGCTCTGCTCTGTCGTGGAGGAACATTACAGCTCCTCTATTGTTCTCAAACACAGCTCAGGTCAAAGAAGTAGCATAGCAAATCAATTAATGTCCTACCTGCCTCCCTCACTAATTAGAGACTCAGCCCTCTCCCTGCTCTTGATATTTGAAACTTCTCAGAGG
The DNA here is from genome assembly GCA_032173965.1 of Sitta carolinensis. Taxonomy (NCBI): domain Eukaryota; kingdom Metazoa; phylum Chordata; class Aves; order Passeriformes; family Sittidae; genus Sitta; species Sitta carolinensis. The sequence goes on from CM063286.1 coordinate 17,680,575, forward strand.
TGAAGATTAAAGTAGCAGCTCTCAGACTTTTCCGGAGGGTTTCCTTTTTAAGCCTTACCTTCCCTGACAAGTATGGATTCAGTTGAGGTGAAAGAGCATTAGGAAATTTTACCACCTCTGCTGCTTTTATTTATATTTATTCACCCCCATAAACACAGTCTGTTAAACACTTCCACAAAGGAATATTTTTATTATCTTACCTCCAATTCTGGTTCTAAAAATATTCAGGCAATCCAGAATATTGAACCTAATTGCTGTTAAACCTAATTATTAATGTTCCTCCCTGTTCCAGGAAATGTGGCCACAGTACACCTACAGTAAACGTCCCATCAACATCCCTGGTTTTGTAATCATCCTTCAGATATAAACCAGCATTGTACTTTTTATTCCATAAGAGAAATTCTTCAGTCCATGTGTCTGAATTGTCACTGGACCATTTAGATACATGTTTTCTACTCTTTCTCCTGGTCATTCCACTCTGAACAATAAGGACATGTACATTCTGTCACTGTCATTTGGCTTCCTATATATTCCATCTCCAAGACTATGGTCTAGTAAACTTTTAAAGGCCTTTTCTTTTGCTCTCCCATTTTTAGGCATGGGGACCATCACCAGCACTAGGGATCTAATCCAATGTCATTATTAAATAAACAGGGTTTTGTTTCCATTACATAACATGTCTGTGTGTAATAGAAGAATTTGCTCAGCTTCTTGGACAAGCACATGATTTGCATATTCACACACAATTAAATGCAATAAATGCAACTAAATGGACCGAGCCCTGCCCATGTATCACACACAAGTGAGGCTTCTGTGCACATGAAAACAGTTCTGGAGTGATCAGAGCATGATGACACCTGGTAAATGCCTGGATGTACAAACCTGAGACAAGCAAGCAGGAGCGTTTTTGCAGGAATTCTGGGTTTGGAAGTGTTAATCCAGGGCTTCAACCTCCTTTGAACGCAGCAATTGTGAACCGTATCACACACCAGACTGTGCACTTGCAGCATTCACCGAAGCCAGTGGGAGTCATGGCTTCTTCCAGCAGCGAGCTATACACACATAAACTGAGTTAAAATACGCTGTCTACGTATTGCAAACCTAATAATTCACAGAACCCCTAGCACGGCACCGCAGGACTTTCCCGCAGACACAGCCACTTCTCCAGAGCTGGTTTTTCACGTCTTGGTAGCAACCGACCGTCGAACCATTTTGAGACACAAATCAGTGTTTTCTTAACCCGCCCGTGCCCCACTGAGGGCGGGCCAGGGAGCACCTGCGCTCCAGCCGCGGGCTTGGGGCAGCACTATAGGGGCGGTGTCGCTGTATGGCCGGTGTCCCTGCAGTGTCCCTGCAGTGTCCCTGCAGTGTCCCTGCCGGGCCGGTGTCCCTACAGTGTCCCTGCAGTGTCTATGCAGTGTCCCTGCAGGGCCGGTGTCTCTGCAGTGTCCCTGCAGTGTCCCTGCAGTGTCTATGCAGTGTCCCTGCAGGGCCGGTGTCCCTGCAGTGTCCCTGCAGTGTCCCTGCGGTGTTCCTGCAGGGCCGGTGTCCCTACAGTGTCCCTGCAGTGTCTCTGCAGTGTCCCTGCAGGGCCGGTGTCCCTGCAGTGTCCCTGCAGTGTCTATGCAGTGTCCCTGCAGGGCCAGTGTCCCTGCAGTGTCCCTGCAGTGTCCCTGCGGTGTCCCTGCAGAGCCGGTGTCCCTGCAGTGTCCCTGCAGTGTCCCTGCAGTGTCCCTGCAGGGCCGGTGTCCCTGCAGTGTCCCTGCAGTGTCCCTGCAGAGCCGGTGTCCCTGCAGTGTCCCTGCAGTGTCTATGCAGTGTCCCTGCAGGGCCAGTGTCCCTGCAGTGTCCCTGCAGTGTCCCTGCGGTGTCCCTGCAGTGTCTCTGCAGGGCCGGTGTCCCTACAGTGTCCCTGCAGTGTCCCTGCAGTGTCCCTGCGGTGTCCCTGCAGGGCCGGTGTCCCTGCCGGGCTCACGGGGCTCTGCCCGGCCCCGAACGCACCCAGCGCACCCAAGCAAGGGCACAGCTGTCTCTGCTCTATGTGCTCATCTCTTTAGGGCGTTCATCAAGAGGCTGAGCAAGAATAGCAAGCAGAGCTCAGCAGGGTGAGGATTATTCCCGAAAAGTCTCAAAAGAGCTACTTTTTCTTTTTTTATCAGTTTAGATAATTTTAAAACGTATTTTATTGCTATAGGTTTCTTCATTCCTTCCTGATTTCCAACTATATAGAAGTTAAAATTTTTTAAAGTATCTTAGATTTAGTGACTCACAGCCTCAAATATCTTAACAGGTTCCAATTATCGTATTGGTTGACTGTTGGTTTTATTTTATAACTGGACCCGTACTCACAGCAACCTTTAAGCTAGGAAGGAATCGTTCCCTGTAAGGGTGGGGAGAGAAGCTGAGGCTGCCCCTGGATCCCTGGCAGTGTCCAAGGCCAGGTTGGACATCGGGGCTCGGAGCACCCTGGGACAGTGGGAGGTGTCCCTGCCCCTGGCAGGGCTGGCACTGGATGGGTTTTGAGATCCCTCCCAACCCAAACTATCCCGTGATTCTATGAAACTCTCACTTACTGGTCCAAATTTGTCTCAAGTGTATCAGCTCCAAGCTGGAATAACATTTTTAAGAAACTGGTGGGGGGCTTCATCCCTTAAGCCACAGTTAGGGAGCAGTTAGCAAAGGCTTCTATTACCCGATATTTAAGATGAATGATGTAATTGCATCATAAGATAATAAATTATTGATATCTAGAGGAAAATTCTGACATCATTCTCAAAAATGCAAGTCTGTCCAGTTATCTCGCTCTATGAGCAGTTTTTAGACAGAAAGGTGAATTTTAGTTTTAACTTTTCCTATATTTTGCTTAGATGACACTTCAACAGTACAAAATATTTTAATAGAAAACAACTCTAGTAAGATGACTGTATAATTCTAAAATATTCTGAGTTTCCAAAAGCAGGTGGAAAAAGCCTATGCTGAAAGACATTTTTCAGGAAATGTTAGAAATACCTCTTCTATGGATTTCATGTTGAAGGAAACACAAAATGATACAATGAAAAAGGACAGAATCCAATTATTCTAATATTTTATTTCTGTCAGAGGGCAATTTTAGGCATTCCAGGGAAAGGCAGAAAACCATTTTTGAACAATACGAAGACTCAATGGAAGAAGTTAAAAAACAGAGCAGGTGTTGGAAAATTGTATCTGCCCTTTTTTCTGTTTGTTGTTCAAAAATGCAAATTGCTTTTTACCAGAAACCTTCTAGCTACATTTTAGCTTGACAAAATTTAATATCTATTTATGCTGGTGCTGAGAGAGAAAGCCATAAATGTCAGCACACAGCAGTCTGGATTTTATAATCACATGTCTCTCAACATCCTTCTACATAATGCCTAGGACCAGGTAATTACAGCACAATTTTAAAAAGTCTCCTAATTAAATGAAATTAGGACAGAAAAAATAGAGAAGTAAGGGAACTTATGTATTGGGGCTGCCAAATATGGGTAATTTGCCCCATTTTCTTTAGTAACTGAAATATGTAAACACTAAAGCTATAAAAAAATCAGCAATTTATACTTACACGTAAGATTTTTTTTTTCATTTATAAACTATCTCTGCTTTGTTAATGGTATAAATAGTCAGAGCTATGAAGTCTAGGAGCCTAACATCAAAATTCCTATCTGCACAGTTCTGAACAGAATGCTTTCCATGTTCTCACCCAGTCCTCCAACTTAAACCAGCACAACTTTCTCAATTCCGGCATCCAGAAGAATGAAACTACAGAACTCACGTCCTTCAGTAGCTTTCCAAAAATTCCTGTCCCACCCAACTTCATCACTGGACATTAAGTGGCCTTTGTTTTGTGCTGCTTTGGTGCATTTTAAGTACCTCAGGCAGGATTCTGAAGTGCTCACATGAGCATCTGATGTGGCTTTGTATCTAAATATCCAAGTGGAAGGAAAGCGGGACTACCAGAGTGGGAAAACTGGTATAAATCTAAAAGGACCAGCAAAATTATATCTTTTTTTTTTTTTTTTTTTTTTTTTCCTATACCTATTAAATAAGTGGGACTCCTATAATCTGGCATTCACCTAAAGTTGTACTGCATGCTTTGACAGATAATAATACGGCACCTGGAAGGCTTTCCAGAGTTACAAAGATTTCTATAGATTACCTTAGAATTTCAAAAGAAGGAAGAACATTCATTCTACCTTATATGAAGTGAAGATTCTTCTTGCAAGTGTGTTAAATATACATTTTTCATTCTGGGTGCTTTATTTTATTTCCAGAGCTGGACAATCTTGGTTATCTGCAGTATCTTGCATCCGTTTGGGAATTGTTTGCACAAGATTCTGTTGCTGACAGTTCCCATTAGCACACAGTCATTTACACATACTTTTTTTTTTTTTTTTTTGGCATTTGTGAAATTCCTTTCTTCAAGTGGATATGAAAGGTTATTCCTTTAATAGTCCCTTCCCCACAGGTAGATAACTCTCATTCAAGGAAGCTGTCGTTCAGCATGACCAGGAGATCAAAGGGGCTGCAGCAGAAAGAGTCTCTCAATCTGTGAGGGGTCACTTGTCCCCTAAGCCCTGGCTGATGTTCACATCAAATGATTGTCCAGGTCCATCCCAACCATTCTGACATAGTGGCTGGAAGAGTGGAATTGCCAGGAACACTGCCCCACGTCAGCTTACATTCTAATCAGTCACTTCATAAATTAGTGCAAAATTTATTTGATCAGTGTAACCTCCTTCTTCTGGGCACTAAGCCGCACAGAAAACCTTGGCTAGTGCCCACAGGTAGGGTGAGATGATTAACTGCACATCCACCCAAAGTTTGCTCTGTGGCCACCAGCACATCTCAAACCAGAACTGACTCCTGGTTCCTCTGAGGACCAAGTGCTGCCAGTGAACTGAAGACAGATCCTTCCTGTAAAGGCTGAGTTGCAGGAGTTGTGGAAACCAAAGCAAGGTCTATAGGAGAGAGGAAGTTCTATTTCCTAATTACTGTGAGAATGGATATCCCATCAAGGTATTCATTTCAAACCTGTGCAAACCTCATTGAGAAGAGGGAGGGCTTTTGCAAATGAGAGCTGAAGCCACTGACATACATGGAGCTTTGTCTGAGTGAAAATCAGCAGTTTTAGCCTTTTTCTGTATTATTTACATTAAAATGTAGTAAAAAACAAGCAGTATTGGAAAGTTGGCTCAGGGTCAAAATGTTCTAATAACTACTAGTTCACAGATAAGGGTAAAGTATATACTGAATTTATAAAACTTTTTGGTGTTAAAAAAAAAATCAAATCCTTATCTGTATTATGGGGCACAACAGTTTCTGTTCCAAATGAGAGCTGAGATCCCTCATGAAATGTAAGATCCTGTCTCAGGAAGGAACAGACTGGAAGCCCAGCACCAGGTGAACAGCCCTGGCCTCTCTTGTCTTTCCTTGATCACTAAGCAGTGTCCCCCATGGACTTTGGACACTAAAGATGATATTTGGAAGATCTGAAAATGTCCTTGGCATACAGCAGAACTGGGGCCAGCCAGACTCTGCCCCTCAGTATTTTGTGTTATCCCAATTTTAGAGGCCTGCCAAGCACCAGGCACCTCAGTAGACAATTCAACTGCCCAATTTGCCTTCAATTTTCTTCTTTCCATAGCTGAGCCTGAGCTGGGAATTCAGCTGCAAGCATTTCAACATTGATGATTCACTGTTTGAAGGACCTCCAGGGAAGCCCTTGCAGTACCTCCAGACAAAGTTCTCACCTCTGGCTTTTCTTGGCTTGCAGGTTTATTACCCACCGGGGAGTTGAGAGGTATAATACAACAAAACACAACCTAAATTCCATGTGCTGATGGACCCTGGAGCTCCTAATTATAATTACATATTCATATCAGCTGAATGAGATGCTAAATCAGCCTTGAGCCCACTCTGTGCCTCTGCACAAAGCCACAGCTGATGTTGATTCTCAACTGGAAGAATGGGAGGGGGTATAGGAACATCCAGCTGTTATGCATTTGACTCAAGAAATCACTTCGTTTCTGATGTGCAAAATGATGAGAATAAAACAATGGGAGCAAAATAATATTCCCCACCCTGTGATTTACAAAAAAAATTGCTATTGACCTCAAACCTAAGGCTCTAATAAAAGGACAATAATGGCAATAATAATGGGAAATATTGTTTAAAAGCAAGCTTTTTTTTCAATTAATACGCATTTTTACACTTTGTTTCCTCCTTGAAAATTTTGCCAAAACAAATCTTCTTAAAGTTAATTTGTCTCAGGAGTAAAAGGGTCAATGCAGCATTACATGTTCATGCTCTGGATTCCAATAAGAGTCGTTACCATAGCAAAAAGTATTGTTACAAAGACAACACACACAACATAAGATAAAGAAAAAAATCTCCTGAAATATTTTACAATGCTCAACAACAACATGGGATACTCTGTCCTAATTACATAAAATGAGACTGTGCTACTCCTGTGATACTAGTGCCTTTAATACTCATTTTTCAAAAGGCAAATCTCTAAATTATTTGTGTTTTTTCAAAATCATATAAATTGCTTTTTAAATTAACTACATCATAGTGGCCTGAGGCTTGTCAAGGATTGGAAAAGAGACATAATGTGAAAGATCTGTACATAACTTTTAAAAAAAGACAGGTCATACCTTATGCTCTGGGTTAATTTCAGGAAACAGAGGAATGAAGGGGAAAAAAAGGCTAAGAAATATGAATGGAAAGACAAGGCAGCAGAAATCTGAATAGAGATGCTCATGCAGCTTGGCATGCCAGCATTGTTCAGCAAGCATTTTGATAGAAGGTAGCTTTAAAAGTTTCAAATAATAAACTGTGAGCTTTGTAGGCTTTCTTAGACACCTCAGATCGCAAAAGAAAGCATGGAAATGATTGCAGGAGCAGACTCCCATGTGGGAAAACTCACAGTGCTGGAAAGTGAAGACAGCTGTAAATGATGCAGCACCAGCTGAGACACGGAACAAGTGGAAGAGAGAAGAGCAAGATAGCAGCACATGTGAAATAGGATGAGGAGCCAGGAAAATGATCTAAGGAGCAGAGTTTGAAGGGACTGCACGAGGGCCAGGCTGCCGAGAGCAAGGGCAAAAGGGAGGGCTCTGCCTTGGTAAAACCTGAGCCAAGAGCAGCCCAGAAACCTCTGCAAATGAGGGCACCTGGAGATGGACAGGGCAGGGGCTCTGCATGCCCTCTTGAGAAGGATTTTCCCAGAGCCAGCCTGTGCCAGGCTAGAGAAGGCATAGCCAGGCTGAAAGAGAAACCAAGATCCAGCCTTCAGCAATGGGAGAATACTCTGTCTGCTCACAGGAGTGAAAGGAAAGGGGAATGCAATAGAAAGTGTAAATGTATGGATAAACCATGGATACCCATGGTTTAAAGCTGAATTTCAATTGTCTGAACTTTAATAGGACATAGAGAAGCAATCTCTCAAAAAAAGTGCATTCCAGATTGCTGTGAAAAACTGATGTAGAAGCAGCTGACAGGATGAAGTGCCAGTTTACCAGGATTTGAGGAAAACGGTCTAAAAAAGAGAACAAAACAGTAATGGGAAAAATCAGGAGTATGAGGGGAGGAGACTAGTAAAGGAGTTCACTGAAGAGGGCATCGATGAGGTGGGAGATAGGAACATGGTGTGGGAGGCACAGGGTGAAAGCTGTAGGTCAACGGTAAATGGACATAAATGAACAGTTACACACCCCAAGATATTAAAATTATGTTTAACTTCTTAATTAACCATCATAAGACCTTTGACTTTACATTATAAGGATCATTTTAATAGTTTGTAGAGAGAAGGGGGTATTAAATGGACGTGGATAAATCCTTTAAAAAGCTTACACTGCAAATCAAAGGTCACAAGGCAGAATTCCACTCCCCAGGTTGTCAGCCTGCCCAGGACACACAACACACTCTGCCTGATTTGCCACTAGAAAGGGATGAAGAAACAAACCTTCTCTCTGGGTTTCAAGTGCAAAGGTGTAATTATTATAAAGCACTTGTGCCCTTGTTTCTCTGCACTGTCTCCAGAGCATCCTTTCCAATTTTTCACAATTTTTTCTACTGTTTTTATACCCTTGCCTTCCTAAATTCCTTTTGTTTCCTTTGCTACTCTGCTCTTGCCCTGACATTCTTCCCCTCACCCACTGCCCTCCAATGTTTGTACCTCAGCAAGGCAGACCCCTCCTCTTCTCCAGTCCCTTGGCAAAGCCAGGAGGAGCACAGGGAGCTTAGGAGCACCAGCCATTCCTATTTTTCTCTCTTCTGACCAGACTTACTACAGCTACAGTGCAACCAGGAGGATGCAAATGCTTGCCAAGGTCTCTCCAGCCCATGCTGTTTGTCTGCAAAAGGGGCTGCATGTGAGCTGATTCCATATCGGAGCTCTCTGGTGGCACTTCCCAAAAATACAGTCGAAAAATTCAAATTATTCTCCCTGAGCATGTTAAAATTCTCAGTTTCCAGATTCAAAATTAAAGTCCTCACCTCCTCACTGCAGACCACGGAAGCACTAATATTTCTCAAAATTTCTAGGTTTCTTACATATACGTACACATGGCCATAATTACCTTCATACCTCTACACACAGCCCTGTAATCATGGGTAAACAATATATTTTTTTTTCCTTTTCTGTTCCTAATTCCGGTTGGAGAAATGGCTGAGGATTTTAGAGTAAACTCTCAAAAATATTTTCCCAAGGCAGACAGCCTGGAAAATTTTGGCCAGAATGATTTAAGTTTGGCAAAGCCATAAGCAATAGAAAACAGGACTTTATAACAGAAAGTGCTGGGCAGCCTTATGGCAGACACCACAATTTGTGCTGCTTGTAAGACTTTATTTTCGTTAATAGGAGCTGCATGGCAGGGCTGGAATACCCTGAGGCTTCCTGTCTTTAATTTCCTTTGAATATAATCTTGGTCTTAAGCCTTCCTTCCTAAATAACCTCTGTCTTTAATTTATTTTTTTAAGCAAATTACAACTTAACGAGCACACATTCTCGTAAGGCAGAGCCTCTAATTATCAAAATGACAGTGCTGCTTAGAATCTGAATTTCACAGTCATTCAGTGACCAATTCCACAGGTCAGTAAATAATTATACACCATCCCTGCCAAAAAGAATTAAATAGGATATTATAATGCATCATTGTGTACACCTACACCTTGCATCACTTGGTCACCTGGATGATTCTTGCAGAAGAGTTTTCATAAGGGAGCAGCAGGGAGCTGCAGATGTGCAGTCCCAACTGGCCACACAATTAATGAACATTTAGAAGGTGTTTCTCAGCCCTTATTCTGGCACAACTGTCACAAGTGCATGTAAGAGACACCAGGATGTAGCTCACCACTTGTGGATACATTAGGCAAAGTTATTCTGCTAGAAATTATTTTATATTACTTATCTTGCTAGGAATAACTTGTAGATCCTTAAAAATGATGGTGTCACTGTAGGATTGGCTTTGCAGGTTTTCTAGACTTGCAGTACTTACATGTTTCTTCATCCTCTGATGAGCCACAGAACAATCACTGGTTATGAAGCCAAGGACTTTTAAATATAAACCAAGTTTGTTGCAGAGTCCTTAACTCCCAAATCTCGCAGGGCAGTACATTTTAAGCTGGAATATGGCATTTAGAATGCCTGCCAGTTGCTTTGGGCCTCTACTGCAGCATTAGTGCTCAGAAATTCCAGCATAATTTCTTTATGCCACTTAAAGAAATGTGCCCAGCACTGACCCTAAATGCCCCCCATTACTAATCCCTACATTTCCATTTTTACACACATCCCATACCTGAGGGGCTGAGACCCAAGCAGTAAACCAAGGAAAAGTGGGAACTCCCTAAACTGCTGGGGAGTTCTGAGGCCAACTCCTCTCCATGACCTATGCCCTCAACCCCCATTTTTCTCTTTGCTACCACATGTGCAAATCCATATTACATTTAAAACTAAGAGCAAAAGAACCATTTTCATGGTGTTCCCCCTTTGCAGAGGCCGCCAAGACGGTTTTAATTTCTTGTTCTGGTTACAGACTGCCTGGGGTGGCTGCAGGCTGCCCCACTAAACTCTCCTAACACACTCCTTAGTGGCCAGCAGCCTTCAGTAGTTGCCAGCTTTGGACCAATGTTAGTTAGAACAAAATATTTTTTCATTCCTATGCCAATTGCCTTAATTTAACCATACAACTCCTTTACAATGTATTTTTAAGATTATTCTTTCTGTGATTTTAGGGGTTTCTGTATATAAAAAACCCACAAAGCTTTTCTTTAGTGACTAACAAAATTACACAGCAATATCCTTCGAAAAACAACTGCCAGTTGTTTCAAGTAGTTGTTCAGAGTGAAAATTAGTCTAAAAATCATAAATCATTCCTGTAATTAATCAGCAAAATTATACAACAAAGCTTTTAATCCCTGCTTTGAATATGAATGAAAATTCCTGAAATACTTGGGTTGCCTTATTCAAGGTAAAGACCTGACTCGAGGAAAACTGATCCATCTTGAAAGCAAACTAGAAAATAAGGGCTACACACATCTTCATGTGTGTTAAGCTAGTCTAAGTAAAAAGATGACTAACATCACCCTAGATTCAACTTTCCACAGCAATTAGCTAAAGGATCTCAATTTATCTTTCCCTGACAGTTTATGATTTTAAGGAAATTTGAGATGTTTGGGTTGTTGGGTGTTTTTTTCCTTTTAATGGACATTTTAGCACCATCTGCTGGTGTTAAAACTTGCTCTGGAAACTAACCACCAGCTTCCTCCTTCATTTTAACTTCCTTAAAGTCTGTTTCTGGCTCTTATTAGGAAAGGTTAATTGCTTGCTTTTCTACTAGAGATCCCAGGATTGGATAAGTAATTCAGCTGAATGAATCATCCAGATGAAGGATACCTTCTGAGGCCATAGATCAGTAGCAACACACTATTAAAGAAATACCTCATCTACAGCTACATCCAAGGGTAAGTGCAATTGGTTTTCATTGTATAAAAATGACAACCCCCAGCCTTTGTTCTTTAAGAGGTAATAGAAAGTTTTTTCCACTGGTTTATTCTGGGTTCATACTTGTATTTAGACTACAGAATTATGCTATGGCATTGGAGATTTAATGTCTGGGAGCACAGTCAAAAACTGACCTGCTAGAATTACCTCTGACTGTATCAATTTATATAATTATATGACTTATTCAATCTAATTCATCCAATTGCTTTTTTATTTCCTTAGACTGCTTCTGGCTCAAAGCCAGTTCCTCTTTCAGAACCTCTGAAAGATAGTCTGAAAACACTTCAGGAAATGGTCCTATTAGGTCTAAGCTGCATTTGTGCAGTTCCTGTCCTGAATCCATGGAACACCTTCAGTACAGGTTTGATCTCTGCCTTGCTGAAGCCAATCTAAGAGAATTCCTCTCTACAGGAATGGGTTTGAGTGACATCACAAAGCGACAAGAAACCTGCCCTGCACTTCATAGTCTGCAGAAGAAAAGAGGATCAGCCCATTTGAGTTTATGTAGGTCTAGCAGGTAAATGTGCCAGGGGAATTCAAGCTGTTCACATTAAGTACTCCTGTGACATAAAAAACTGGAGATGGACCTGGGGGTCATTTTTTCAGTCTTCCCTTTCAATACTCAGTATGACTTTTGATGGCTGTACTTCAATCTCAGCTCCTAGCCATCACCATCTCAGCTTGTCTGTACATCTCTCACATCCCCTGCTCTAAGGAATACCCTGCCTCCCTCACCTCTCCTCTGCAGCCATCAGTTTCTCTTCTCAGCTGACCTTTCTTTGTGCTGGAAACTCCTCCCCACAGGATACCCATGGTTTAAAGCTGAATTTCAGTTGTCTGAACTTTAATAGGACATAGAGAAGCAATCTCTCAAAAAAAGTGCATTCCAGATTGCTGTGAAAAGCTGATGTAGAAGCAGCTGACAGGATGAAGTGCCAGTTTACCAGCATGGGGTGTCAGGAGGTTTTGGGCCAGTAACAAGGCTGGGAAATGAGTTCCTTGTCCAGCAGCAGGGCTATGGGCACCCCTTCCCCTAAAGATATCAGTAGGCTCCAGCACAACGGGACCTTGCCATGGTCAGCTTTGGCAGTAGTTGCCCCATGGAATCTAAATGGCCAGGAGACAATTAATTATCTTTTGCTTCCAGTCACACAGATAAAATTAATCAAAGCTCAAACCTTGCTTGCCCATAAATTCTCTATTCTAGAGAGCGACTGAACACTTTTCAGATGGATGTTTTTGGGCAAGTTTTCAAAGTTATGCTTAAAAGGTTCAAGTCAAAAAAGAAATCCTTTCTATTTGTTAGAAAGATTTGTGTGTACACCTCCTATATCCACTGCTTTGAAATGGGCCTCTTAATGTCTGTAGGGGATACAAAACCTAAGGTTCTCCTAAGAAGGAGGGAGAAGGCCATGATCTTCAACAATTATTCTTCAGAAACAGGACTACTTCTCTTTGCTTAATGTTTTACAAAATAACCTTGGGAAAAGGTGCAGTTCTGTGAGCTGAAACAATTCCTTAAGAATTCTGAAAAGAATCAAGGAGAGCCTTAATATATTTAATGTATTGATGGAAAAACTACGATCAAGAGATCCAGATCAGAGATGGTTCCACTTGCAGCACCCAGCCTCTGTGGATTGCAAAATAAAGAGGCAAATTTTGTATAATTAGTCCAATTATAAATGCCAACAGTGATGAATGTCAATTCAAACCCATTTCTGAATTTACTTTTTTTCACATGAATATAATTTATATCTAATTTCTGGCAATATCAGTGAGATTCAGGAGGAGGTGTATCAAGAGGAGAATATTTGGGTGGGGAAGGACAAGAAGACTCTCTGCTGTTTCAGCAAAACACAAATTGTGGAAGAAAATTAATTTGGGCAAATTTCCCATTAAAACAAAGCCAAAACCTTTTGAAACTGTCCTAATGTCCTTTCCAAAATATTTTGAACAACTGAATTCCTTTGAATTGCAATCTACTTCTGCTTTTCAAATTTAAATGAACATACATTCAAATAAAAGGTCAAAGTTGAGATGAAAACTTTCCAAATTACATAAAAAAGAATTACCCTGACCTCCTAGATAGCATTAATGACAGGAAGCTACCACATGCCCTGGAACTCACTGTGCACTGAGACAGCAGAGATCTCCTGAGCTCCACCACACTCACAAAATTTGCTATTTGGATTGTCAGAGCACTTGAAGCAGCTCCACGTTACTCCCTGTCCCTTCAGTGTCTGGTTTCAAGTGTGATCACTTCGTTAAACACTTTCACATCTCATGGATTTTTTCATGCATTGGAAAAAAAAAAGAACTTTTTTTTTTTTTTTTTTTACATGTATAAAATATTTTAATGAAACAACTTCTAGCTTAATTGTGACTTTTTCTACCCCAAGAAGTACCAAGGTGCAAGCCATCAACCACTCCTCAGAACCTCAAATTGCAGCAAAGAATTTTTCTGAGTGTGACAGGTTCTCCCCCAACCAGGAGCACTCCAGCCCTTTCCTTTGGGGCTTTGTGCCCTTCAGTGCCCTCATCCTCACATTAGGCTACATGATACACTGACAAAGAAGAGTTTAGGTGGATGTAACAGACTGTTTTCAGTCTGGCCAAGAATGGTTTTCACTGGATGAGCATAGCGTTGGATCAACTGCCTAATCCAAATATCCCTTTTTATGCTCATGCCCAATCCATGGTTGAGTCTCAAACAATAATTACCCACCTTCACCTCTATCCTAACATGGCCACTCTTCCTCCATGGCTGTGTTTGCTGCTGCTGGGAGAACACAAATAATCTCCTGTTCAAATTTTATATGATAAATTATTTGTTTCCTCTCAGAACTAACCCAGCTTCCTCTGCAGGCAACAATTAAAAAAACATTAATAAATTATGAGAGTCTTCAACAAGTATTGCTCTGGAATTTTATTAGCTCACTTCCTAACCAGCACTATTGTTCAGATAACTTCTGTTCCTCCAACCTCTCACAGCAAAACTGGGAGTTCACTTAGCCTGCAGTTAGTTAGTTAGCTAGTTAGTTAGTTAGTTAGATAGATATTCTGACTGAGGTAACATCTCAAATCCAAATGTTCCATTCACTCCAGCAAACTCCTACTTCCAAATATGCTCCTTACCATAAAATTATTTTTTAAGTTGCATTTAAATCAAAATGCAGTTGCTATACTTAAAGCTGTATTTCAAACTTTGAGGTTTATGGAGAATCCATGCACTTTTCCTTCCAAAAATTGCCCTTTGTGATCAGAAGAGTTTCCCTCTTAAGCAGGGCAAAGCTTAAGTATTAGAAAAAGGAACTACAAGTACTTTGCAGTGAAGCCATGCTTAAGGTGACAATGAATTCAGCAGCCACAAAATATTACCTTCCTGAGGGTTTTTATTACCACAATATAACCTGATAGCAGAAAAAGTGGGCTCCCTCCCCCCAGTCATCATTCCGGTAAAAAAAAAATTAAAATCTTGAGCAGAAATCCCTTCAAACCATCATGAAAAGGTCTGTGCACAGCCTTGGTATAGTGCAATGAAATTAAAAAAGATGTCATGTAGCAATGTCAGCCACATCTGTGACCCATATGGTGCATGTAACAAGAGCATATGTCTGCACCTAAAGAGAACATTATATGCTGGATAAGGCTGGGACAAATGTAAAAGTGAAGTAGAACACCTTCACATTACAAACACAGTTTGTTATTTGTGTCACATCAAAGAAAGAGTCTCTAAGAATTATTGGCCTCTGAAGTCATTTAATTATGATTAAGTGAACTAAGAACTAATGTAAATGGTATTTTATACCCCAGTGAATTAAAGTATGAGATCTAGTCAAGGTGAATAAGATTTAGAGCCAAAACTCATGCAACCTTACAGTAATTTCATGACACTTTTACTACTAGCATAGATATTTTTGTTCTTGAAATAATTAAAAGTACACAGAAAATTTTATTTTTTGGATGCTTAAAATAAACCAGAGAAAAGAAAGTAAGTTGATTCTCAAGCGACCCATGCACTTCTACTTTTATTATAAAATGAACGACGATTATGCAGGACAAATACAAACTTTGGATTTTGCTAAAATAAAAGAAAGGAAAAAGAAAAATAAGAATAGTTGAATGCTCACGAATCTCTTCCATTTGGCCTAAATCTGACACAGATTAAAGTCTCAAGACTCATCTCTGGCTAATCCCAAATACCTGCCTGATAAAGAGCACATTTGTTATGTTGAGACCCTATGCATAATTGGAGCAAGTCAAATCAGCCAACTCACATTAAAGGTACTACAGTCTTCTCACAGATTTTTAAGTAAAACTGTTCCCAGGTATTTGCCTTCAAATAGAATTAAGCATGTCCAAGCAGAAGTGCATAACATATCAATGAATGAATAGTTATATTTCACAGCTTCTCCAGCTGGAAGTAAACTCATTTTCCAGTGACAACTGTTAATCCACTCTCTTCGAGAGTGGCTGTTTGTAAGGCTCCAGGTAAAGAACAGAAACTTGGCTGACAGAAGAAAGTGCCAGATGGCTGCTGGGATGGGAAAAAAATTGAAGGGAAGAAAATGGTGAAATGTGAGTTGTAGAAATAAGGATCAATCACAATCACAATATAAGTAGAGAACCAGAGCCTCGGTTTTAACAGGAGCCATGTTTGCACCGAAGCATCTCTGCAAGGCACAAACTGGGCAGCCTCGAGAGCCCCTTAAAATGCAACAGAGCATTAACAAATTGCATAAATTAAACAAATAAAGAGTGCTCTTTGAGCAGTCTCTTTTGGCTCATGTTGCCATATGCTTTTGCACAAACTGATCCCTTCATACCTCTTACACGTAAACTGTGCACTTTTTCAATCTTTTAATAAAACTTTAAAATTGCCAATAACCTATTCAGGAATCAAAGGGATCAAAATCCACATGCTAAAAATGTACTAATTTAAATGGCCATGCTGAGGTAGAAGACCTTGCCTTTGGTAGAAAGTGGTGTGGAAGAAAAGGAACTGTGGGGACAAAATTCAGGACTTAGGAGCACCAAGAAGAGAATCTGGGTCACAAAATACAATCTTGACTCATTGATCACCTCCTTCTGGCTCTGGACACTAAAATTAGTTACTTTAAATCTGTCTCATTTTAACTGGCCTTCAGAAATACTGTCCTAAAGGAAGCTACTAATACTCCATTAACGTTCATAAGTATCCGGATTTGTATAATTTTGGATATTTGTAGAGTAGCCACCAGCAGGGGACAAGCACAGTGATTGTGGGATATAATCCCCTTAAAAACAGGGCCACCACTGGCAGCTGTGCTGGGTCACAATAGCTCAGGCCCCCATTTTATAACCATCCTGACAAGCTGTGTTTTAGGGGGGTTTCTTTCAAATAGTTACTGCTAAAGCTGTTTGGGAAATGACGAGTCCTGCATTTCCCACAGCAAACTCAGCACAATGTGGTTGTCCTGAGCTCATCACAGCCATTCTTATGATGCCTTAGGATTTCAGCTTTTATGTTTTTCATATATTTGTAATCCTGCAGTTCGTTACTGTATCACTCTAAAGTCCATATACAGTTCTAGCTACGGCTTTCCCATGTTGGTCAGACACAGCAATTCCTCTCCAGGCCTGGCAATCAAGGACCCCTCACTGTCTCAGGCCCTGAGAGATGGAAACAAAAGTGGGTTGGGGGCAGCAAACTGTGGGTAAATGACTTCATTCCCTGGAGCTGTAATTGGAAGATTAACCCCCAATATACAAATAGACCAAACCTATAATAGTGTGGAAACTCATGACCTGCTGTCCATGTTTGGGTGTAGCCCCTGGGGGGCTTTGTCTGCCCTGAATGTACCTGAAGGCCCTTCAGTAACTACACCTGCTTTTTATTCCCTTCATTTTGCACTGGCCTCTGTTTTAGGTAGCCCCAAAAGGCATCAGTCCTACACTTCTGCCACCTCTTCCTAGACACAGCACTGCAAACCAGCCTTCCAGAACATCCCCATTTCCCCTTGCCTTTCCTTCCATTAGATGATCCTCAGCCTGACTGGTATGAGAGACTTCATTAAAACATTCCAGTTGAACTGAACTAGCCGATTCTTCCTGCCAATGAAATTGCTTTTGCAAAGAAGTCAATGTAAAAGATCAGCACTTGGAGACAGGAGATTGCTCAGGGGATTGGTAACAGGCTGTGGAATATTTAATCTCTAGGGCACTGGCTCCAATCCAGAGTCAGGACCAAATGAGAAGCCATCAGTCTCTTAGGCAGGCTGCCACATGACACCTTTAAAAATCACAGAGCCTCACCCAGGAGAGCCCTCCCCAGCCCTCTGCTGAGAAACTTTCTCTTCTCTCCAGCTTGAACCTCACAGCTGAAACAAGTTGGAAGGCTTTAATTCAGAAATGTGCAAAATGTTATGCCAACACAAAATAGAAGTTTTAGTGCAACTGCCTGAGCAATGCCATGAACTAGATTTAGTGGTCTTTCAGAGGAGGGATGTGTAGGCTCATGATTTTTCTGTTAAAAAATAGTCCCACTATAACACAAGAGACAAAAGGCAGCCGTTCTCTATGCCCAGAGCAGCTATGCCAGTAAGCTTTAATTTCCTCCATACTGAATCTTTATGGATCAATAATCCAACTAAAAACCCTTAATAATGGCTAAGTATAAAAAGGAGAAAATTATTTTAATGGAAATTAAAACATAGGGACCATCAAAACTTTAAAAAACATTTAAAGCCAAATGACACAATGGAAGTTGAGACTGTTATAAACAAAAGACATTCCCTGCACCTTTTCCCATGCACAGCAGCAGCAGTAGCTGTCTGCTCCTTCTCTGTGATGGTGTTGGAAAGAAAATTCCTGTGCCACTCCCTTCCCTCCTCCTGTGTAATCATTGTCACAGCAGATTTCTTCACACTCTTCATTACTCCTGACCCTCTTAGTATTTGAGTAAAGACAAAATTATTTCCACTTGATATTTGGTATCACTGTTCATCTCAATGAAAATCCAGTAACTCCCTCTATTAGTGACTGAGGAGGTCTGTGACTGTACAGTATCAGTGAAAGCGCAGCTGGAGAAATAAAACCCATGTAAATAGCTGAAAAGATAGGTAAAAGTCTGGGCAGGAATCCAAAAACACTAAACTACAGACTCCCAACATCTGGTTCAGGGTGGATTCCAAGAAAGACAGAAAGAGAGAAAAAAAAAAAAAAAAAAAAAAGGCAGGAAAAAAAAAAAAAAAGAAAAGAAGAACTGATTTATCTGTAGAATTTTTACATAAGGTTTTCATTTAATTTTTAATTCACCAAAATTTTTACTCAATTATTGTGGTTTAATTTCTTCACCTTACTTCATCCTGTTGCTTCACTCAGAAAGAAGCTATGCCTTGGACAGGAGTTATAGGCAGCTTCATACTGCTCAGTTTAATACTTTCATATTTTATTGTGATAAAAGCAATTACAGGTAAAATCCTCTAAACCTTGTTGTTCAGCCTCTCTCTCTTTTCAGCCAGGACTGGGTTTATGACACATGCATGAGAATCCTATACTGATTTCATGGCCTTTCAGACAAATCTTTACAATAGAGCTAACCCTGTCAGCTCCTCAGTCCATCCCGAGCACCTTCTCAGAAATAAACCCCCCTGGCAATGCACCCATCTGGGCTCCACCCCTGCTGGGTGAGGAGTATTCTCTGCTTTGAACACTTTTATTAGCTGAGAGCTTCTGCTGAGGACTTCAGAGCCAACATAATTTTCAAAAGCTCACAGATGACTTAAAATCATAAAAGCCCCCTGTTTTTCAGGGATGTTTCCACTCTTAACGAACCTGAGCTCTTTCCAAACTCCTGCCTCCCCAAGATAAGAGAGTTGATCACCCATCCCACACAGGACTGCCTGTTCTGGCCACACAGAACACCCCAGGCTATCAATGCTGTCACTGTGCCCTGCTGCAGGTAGGACTCTTCCCTCCAACTGCTGCCAGTGGCATCCAAACCTCAAAAACTGCACCCACAAAAATCATTAAATGCACAAATGAGATAATGAGAAGCTCTGAAAAGTCTCCAAAGGATTTCAAATTTGCCTACTTTGTGCTTCAGCACTGCCTCGCTCAGAGCTGAGCCATGAGTGTTTGTGTGCTTTCCAAGTGTTATTACATGCATACACAGAAAGAAAAATAAATTCACACGGGGTAACTGTGATTCTCCTGCCTGAGGACTAGTTCTCCCACTATATTTAGGCAAGGTGTGCTTTTTCCTACTTTCTCCTCTCTCTCCAACAGAAAGAAGGTTCAAGAAAGAGTTCAGGAACTTGGCACTGAGCAAGTGCACAGCCAGGCTGGACACAACTCTCTTGTCTCTACACCACTGCAGTGCCCTGGCCACGGGCACCCCAGGATATACTTCCACCAGAAAACATTTTATGCAACAAGGCAGCACCTTTCAGGTAGTACAGACTGCCAGGATGATGGCAGTGGGCCACCACTCCTGCCTCTGAATCTGTGATGAGCTTTCCACTCAGGAAAGGAGGCAATGACATTACTGAAAGGGGAAACACCTTAGGACAGTGACAAGTAAGGAGGAGATGAATTCGGCCCCTCAGAAACAAAGTCCCTGAGAAATAAGAAAACTACAATCCTCGAACATCACTGCAATTTATTCTTTAAGTAGGAAGCCTAAGGGCAAAAATTACATATGCATGTTATTCAAACCTGAATTTTTTTCTTGAAACTCTCTTTTAATTGTGCCAGTCTACAGGACCATCTTTCCTACCTATCCCAGCTTGCTGCCACAGATCAGCTTTGTCCCCTTGCCTGCTCTTCTCCTGCCCACACCCTCTCACTTCTCCCTTCACCTCATTCCTGGCTTGAAATGACCGTGAGGAAGCACACTGAGCTCTCCAGACCACCAGAAAACAACTGACTTTCACTTTGAAAATACTTGACTGATGCTCCACTGCCCCAGGCAGAAGGAGGAGAAAAAAGCAGCTTGCTGCATAGTTGACAAAGCATGAGTGCTTTGAAAAATGACTGATGGGCCCTCCACCCCATACCTTTGTGCTACCCACATCAGTCTGCATGTGTATTTTCACACCCAGGCACCCAGATCACACACTGAACGAAAGGAACCTTCCCGTCCCGACTGAGAGAGGCAGTTTCAAATCAAACAGCATCTCCCTCCGGGATACACTAACACCACTTCATAATAGAAGTGACAGAGAAGTTGCATGAAGTACCCCGCTTCGATCCAACACCTTTTACCCCATTTCCTGCAGTTATTAGATTCTTCTACAACCAAGTAATTTGGCAATGAACTAATTCCAAAACACAGGACAGGACAGAAAGTTTTCACCTAAAGATGTTTGCAATGGGTTGGAAAGTTGGTTGGTTTGGAGACTGCAGGTACCAGCTGATACACAGCTTTGGGTTAAAAACGGGGTGAAGAAGGAGAGGAAAAATGTCTAAATCCAGCCTCCATGACTGGCCCTGTCAGGCAGAATTAATTACAGCATTTCACAAGTAGTTACATTAGACTAGGTAAAAATCTAGCATTATACAGAATGCATTTTTTGCAGCCTCTGAGGCACTTGAAAAGATGAATCAAGACATTCAAAAGCAGATTTATATCCTTCCTTGACAAGGTTCCTGCTTTATAGGCAGATCTCTACACAAACAGGCCAAAACCCTCCCCAGGACAGTCCAGGTCCATCCCATGCAATGAAGGCTACACACCAAGTCAAGCAAGTTGACAGGAAGTCCCTTTTTTCTACATCTCAGCCCTTTGGCTTTCCACCACCTGGACACCACTTTTAAAACGATGACCTCATCATTTATCATTTTACCTTTCATTGCTTTACTTAATACATGACCTGCTCAGTAAAATATTTGCAGACTTGGTATTCTGGTGCTTTATCCCATTGCAAAGGCACGCATAACATTTCACATCTCCCTCCTGCAGGTGGTCCTCTGTTCTGACTCAAGGCCAAGCAGAATATAAAGTTAGGCCAGTTCAGCAGTGTAGGGGAAGGCATCTGAGCTGAGGGAGGGGAGTACAGTAACTAGAGATGCCAGTTGTGGCTATGCATTTCAAAGATAGTGCTAATTTATTTATTTGGCTTACAGTGACCAAATCCATCTGTCTGGTACAGATGATCTACCACGAGATGTCTAAGAATCACTACAAATCAACTTTCTTTTTTTTTTTTTTTTTTTTCAAATTGTTCACATATGTACCAAGGAGCCACAGAAAGGTGCATTAATGGTCTAGTTCTTTCAGGCAATTCCACTCCATTAAATATTATGAGTACACATCTGGGAAGGAGAAGAACAAAGAAAAAGTTTCCCAGTTTATTTTTAGAGTGTTAAACATGCAAAACATAATGCTTTTTTAGTCAATTTCTCAATTTTTTTCTTCATTCCAATAAAATATTTCCTGTGCTAGATGATCTCTTTCTCTTAATAGTTCTACACCAGATTATCTACTTGCAAGTATCTTCAGACACAGTGATTTTTATTTACAACCAGCAAATAGAACATATCTATGGAAGTACAGACAGAGGAGTTTCAGTGCAGGCAGGAGGCCTTTCTTTGCAGCTTATTTACACAACACATTTGCCCCATTGGTTTTGATTTCTATTTATATTCCTTACTAAGAAATTTGGTACTCAGGGCACTGAGAGGTCCTTGGACTGTTGCCACTCTCAAAGATGACACCATGAACTGGGGACTCAGTGACATACAGGGAGGGAACCCAGAGGGATTCTGACCTTTCCAAAAAGGAGCACAGCAAAAAAGAGACGGGAAGGAGATTCCTTCTGAAGTCCAGCTTTCAGAAACACATCCCTTCAATCCTGGTACAGAACGTGCCTGAGCAAGGACTGGCACGAGAGCAAAAGGAAGATGCAGAGACACACATGTGACAGAATCTAAGAGTGAAAAGTGCCTTACAGAGCTCTGTGTTATGAAAGGCTGCTAAGGAAATTGTTGGGTTCGCAGTGACTGACTTCCTATTCTTTCCCTTTTTTTCAAAGCCTCAGCTATTCTGCTCTCAAATTAAGATCTGGCTTCAGCTTTTAGAAAGACATGAATAATAATAAAACCATATTGCTGCACATATGACTTATGATTAAGCAGCTCTCTGGGTTATATACAGAGGAAATGTCTGAAAAGGCACTGGCTGACACTTATCAGAGAATTTGGAAATGGAAATTACAGCAAAAGAAAGCAAATTAGCCAAGAATTTAAAAAGAAACAGGATATAAGGATCAAATAGATGACATCAAATTAAAAACCCAGATCAGGAACCAATGCACCGACCTCAGGAAGACATGCTCTCAAGCTGGTGACATCATATTTATATATGCCCTATGTAATTCAGACATTTTCTGGTGGTTTCATTAAAGATACAAAGCACATGATTTTGAACTCCTGGGGTTTTTGTCTGTGTTGTATATCATCACCAGTTTTCCAGGGCTTTTCAGGTTACTGAAGTAAGTCCACATTCATAATTCTGTTGCTCAGATTCTACTTCATGTCAGTGTTGGATGGGAGAGCTTTCCAGCAGTTTGCTGATTGTGAAGAAAGAGTACAGCATTTTTCAAGACATGAGTTAATGAGTCACAGTGTTTGTGTTTCCCAAATAAATTAATAACAACAACTAACAATTCATTCCTAAAGTTCCTGCATGCCCACAATTGCAGTGGAAGCCAGAAATTCTCTGCAGCTCTGGAAATGAAAGCTGTCCTATGTCCTTTCCAGCAGAAATTTTTACAGATGAATCCAATGATGGTTAAAAGAGGACACTTAAAATCTTTGGAAATCAAATTTTAAAACTAAAAATCCTAAATCAGTAAAACACAATAAGCTAATTTACAGAACAGAGTCTTTTGGGACTATTACTCCCTTTGCATGTGCAACCTGCCATGAGTAGGAACTTCTTTATTTATTAAGGGTGTTGCCATTGACAACACTATCATTAGAATCATTTGTTACCAATTATGCCAAACAGAATATTGACTGCATGGGTAGAACAGTCCAAGTAGAAAAATGCTCACTTCTGTGGAATCACCTGCACCGGACGAGAAAAGCTGAAACCTGAACTCATGTCCTGGATGAATATTTTAGATGTGTGTAGGTATTCTTGGTACCTAAAGCACATCTGCATGTGAGGATCTCAGAGGTTTGGGGGGGGGGGGGGCTGTTTGTTTGGGGGGCTGCTTTTTGGTTGTTCTTTCTATTTTTATTTTTTTTTTAAACGAGCTGAGTTAGCATTCCTTTCTTTGTGGGAAGGGAAGAAGTGGCTCAGGACAGTGCCCAGGTTTGCTCAGCACGAGGCATTTCAATGCAAACAGCAGCAGCCTCGTGTGCCGGGCTCAGCCTTCCAGCACCCACACTGCTCCAATCTCCTGCGTGGGCAGCCTTGCGGAGTTCAGGAATGAACAGTAACACACAAAGCCGCTGTGGCTCCCGCAGCTGCCACACAACTGCCTTAACTCTACACCCCAAGAACTCCCCCGAGCCGGGCACTCTGCCTGGCCGTAGAGACCAGAGCTCCGAGCCCGCAGCGCAGCGTGCCGTGGGTCAGGGCGGGGAGCGCAGCCCAGGGCAGCCGGCACTTCACCTGAGTGCCGAGAGGAAGGCAGGGCAGCCGGGGTTATGTAAGCAAATTCCCGGCTGGAATGTGCAGAATGTACACACAGGGTGTGCCGGGCAGGCCGGGAGCTGGGGGCCAGGGAAGAGCCTCCCAGCCCATGGGCAGCAGGTTCCCCGGCAGAAGGCGTTCCAAAAACGCGGCTCCAGTTCTCGGCTCTAGCGGCTCCGGCCGCCCTCGCACTCAGAGACACAAAAGTCATCAGGTACAAGCGTGGACAGCACGGTGAACTATTTAATGATACTGAGATAATCATGAATAAAACAGTCAACATTTCTCATCTCTTTCCTGAAAGGCAAGACTTCTGCAATTGTTGGCAAAAATGGTGCAGGCAAGACATGTGCTATCAAAGGTAAAGAAAAAATTTCACACAGTTTCCAGAGCAGTCTGGGTTTTACGCTCTTGCTACTTTGGATTTTTTCCCATGACTAATTAACACGTCCCTCCCTAAAATCTACTCAAAACCTCAAGCAACTAAAAAAAAAAAAAAAAAAAAAAAAAAAAAAAGTAATATTCCAATATTCAATGAGTCTGCTCTAACCACTGAAACACTCTTTTTGTTTTTCTCCTCAGGTAGCACTTGAAGCAACGAAACCCAACTGGTAAAGGTATCAAAAGTGAGTCTGCTTTAAATTTACAGATGTTTGTAAAGCAAGTACTTCTGAAATCATTGAATTAAACCTCATCCAGCTGAGAGACAGATTTATCTAACTAAAAAAACCAAGGGACCTGAGTAAATTTGTTTCTCAAATACATTTACCATATCCTTGACCACTGGCTTTGCAAACCTGCTGTGGGTATTCAAAGAGTGCCTGAATATCCTCTGACTTCAGTACAAAGCAAGTTAGGGGGAGAATTCCAGTCCTGCACAGCTACAGCACTGCATCCTGTGAGTGTTTTGTGACTGCCAACAAGAAATCTGAGTTAAACTATCTACAGTGGTACTTGAACTAGCTCTACTGATCAGAACTAATTATAAGAAAAGTTCACACATTGAATGTCAAAGATGAATCCACAGAGGAAATATAACACATGAAACACATGTTCCAGACATGCAGCTCAAAACAAATCTGAAAAAAGTAAGGTCAGGAGACCTGGAATATTTCTCACAGAGATTCTGCAAGCTAAGTAGTGAAATGGCGTTTAATAAATTACATGGTTTCAGATTACTCACTCTGCAACTAAAGACTACAGAAGAGTCTGGCTCTTTGGCGTACCTGCTAGAGCACAACAAAAGTGTCTGGAGAAACACACAAAGAAGAGCAGAAACTCTCAATATTGTGTAACTCTTGGCCATGACTTACTTTCTGTTTCATAAACAGCAGTCTCTTCTTCAGGAGCAGGATCTTGGGTGGACTCCCTAAGCAGCTCTGTACTGAGAAATTGAGAAGAGAAGCATTAGCAGGAACTGGACACAGACATGCAGGTTCACAGGCTTCCCTGAAGCCCTCTCACCCCAGCTCTGGGCAGAACTCATTGCAGGATTGGGCACTAAGGTAAATTTAGAACCAGATAGATTTCCCAGAATTTGGTTAATTTTGCAGGTCCAAAGCTTCACACAATGGTGTGGCTTCTATTTCCTGCAGTAACAAAAGGGATTGTTCACCATGCATTCAGCTTCCGTTAGAAAAGAGATCCCGAATTCTTCTGGAAATTTTATATTCTACAGTGCCATTTTTCATAGAAACAGCCTCGGTTTTGAGTTCATAGACAGCGGAAAAAGCAATAAAACCTTTAGATGCGAGGTGATTTGTCATCTTGCTAGAAATACTTTACCACAATTCTAATTCACCACCATCCCAGGAAAGGCTGCCTATAACACACTGAGAGCCAGCTTGGGCTGTGAGCCAGCAAAGCACTCCAGCATGATTTCAGCTTCCACTGTACCACTGCCTGGAGTGAGATGACTTAAAAGCCATTACAAATAGAAAGCCTAAATGGGTTGCTAATTTAGAGCCTTCGTGTGAACTTCCTAGAATGAGTATCACAGCACAAAACAACTCCATTTTGAGTTTATAAAGCCCTACCACGTGGCCCAACCTAAGTAAGGCCCTACAGATGAGCTCCAGGTGAAATTAGATGGGAATGGACAATACTTGCAAAAGGCCTTAGGCAGAGGCCTTTGTATTCAAGAGTCTTTTATCCCTCTGCAGGTGAGAGTATACTTTATACATCCCAGGAGGAAAATAACTTAGTCAGAAAGCTCTCAAGGAAAGATAAAGAGTACAGACAGAACAGCTATTGTGCATAAATCCAAGCAGAATCATAAGTCTTTCTCAAAATGCTGAAAGAATAAATCCCCCTTCCACAAACTACAGGAAAAGATGTGGTTCTCATACACATCTGAGTGGCAAAGCAACTTCCCACATAGTCACATCTGCCTCCTTTTTCCTCTGTTTCATTGCTTAAATTCTGCCATGACAGTAAACGCAAGAGGGGCAAGGGGCTGCATAGGCACCTGGTCAGGGCAAGGAGAAAAGGAGGGAAGAGGATTTGTACCTTAGGGATTTGCATATGAATTTGGCTTCAGCCTTCATAGCATTTACATGCCTTTGAACACTTTCTGTTTCTTTCTGCATTCTTCATTGCTCCATTTTATTTATTTTCACCTTCTGCTTCTCAGATCTTCTGCCAGACTGCTCATTTAATTCTACTTGTTGCCCTGAAAACACCATTGTTGTCATCCAAATTAATCCCTGAACATAATAAAAACCTCAAAATAGCTCAGACAACCAGTTTTCCATCCTTTGGTCTCACTTCAAGTACAGTATAAAAAGCCAGGACTTGGGAGCTCTGACAGTTTACACAGGACCAGTCCTAGGTACATGGCGTTTTAGCAGGCACAGGAGACTTTTCCTTCTCCACCCATCTTTTCCTTTCACCAGTTGAGACTGCTCAGAGTCCCCCACCATCTCCAGCCCAGTTATCCTCTCCACCCAGGTAATCCATTGCAAGACTTACTTGATGGTTTTCAAATAAATTTGGTACTTTTGAAATATTACCTTCTGTGACAGGTTAGTTGAGAAGCAAGATAAACTAAGATTATCTTTGCTTTTAGGAACGAGGGAAGGGAAGCATCTCCTAAGAGTCTGTGCTGAAGTTGCAGGACACTCTGGCTACTGATTTCCTGTTGGGTTTTCTATGTTCCTCTCTGTTCAAACTGTACAGTGGAAAAAAAAAATAAGAACAATAAGACCAGACAAAACAAGGCAAGACAAGGAAAAAGAAAAGAAACACAACAGGACCAACATTTTCCCCAAACCTCTATTACCATTATCTGCCCTCAACATTCTTCTCTTGCAGTTTTCCCAGAGATGAGAAGGGCTCTCAAAAGACTAAACACCCTTTTTCTTGCTGGCTTTATCCAGTCTCTGAGTCCTGTATTTTTTCAAGGATAACTCACTGATTACCCTTCAACGTTTTTTTCAACTCAGTTTCCTTGATTTTAACTAGATTGCAAATAAATATCATAATGTGAGTTTAAACAATGCGTCAGTGAGAAAAATATTCACTTGAAATATAAGCAAAACATTCTCACTGAGAGTATAATAATTTTTGAAGCTATTTCTAACTTTTAAAGGGCCACTTTAGACCTATTCCTACAGTCTCCACGACTCCCATTTGATTTTTTCACACAGAATTCACAATTATTCCTACCATTTATGTCATCCAGTAGCACTTCTAAATTAGAAAACCAGACTGGAACTTCAGCAGCCTGTCTGAGTATTAACCAGTCTCAGCTCCTCTGCTCTGACAAAGCCCTGGCTGAGAGATAAAAAAGAATCACATACCTTACTTGTTAAGAGCTATTCATGCCAACTCTTCCTCTTGCTGCTCTGCACTAATCACTAAATTAGAAAGCAATCTCATGTTGTCAACACAGAGACTTTATGTGAACACAGATATGAGAAATAAATCCAAAAAGTTACAAAATCTTTGAATGTATGCTTATGCTAATTTAGCAAAGAATTAATTGGCCAGAATTTATGCAGGCTGCTCTCCAGTCTGTGGATATGTAAGATGCTATTTTGGCAAACTGTATTTTTCAAAGTGAATCTTTAACAACAAAAAGTGTAACTAAATCCAAAACATTTTAAGCATCCACTTTTTACAGTCTCTTGATTTTGC
The DNA here is from genome assembly GCA_032173965.1 of Sitta carolinensis. Lineage (NCBI taxonomy): Eukaryota > Metazoa > Chordata > Aves > Passeriformes > Sittidae > Sitta > Sitta carolinensis. Next base: position 17,708,360 of record CM063286.1, read on the forward strand.
CATTCACTGATTTGGGGAAGCCAAATTGTAGTTTTCTGCTTCACTTTTGTTCATACCAGGTTCCCTTTTTAGCTCCGACACTAAACACAGCAGGACTGCATTTAAATAAAAACATGCTGTTTCCAGGAGTATTGTGGATGTATTTTCCAGCTCACAGATATTCCCACTCATATCAGACTCTGTAAAAAACAAAACAAAAAGCCAAATCTAACCCACATTTCAATCCTAAAATATCTGCCAGTAGTCCTTTAATTCTGAAGATAAAACCAGAATAAGACCATTACATTTATTCAGAGCAAATAGCTCTCCTAAAACAAAGCCTTATAACTGTGGGGAGTTTCCCTGAGTATTTTGCCACACACTAAAATAACCAATTGCTTCAGGAGGTCTGAGGCACAAGCAAAAGTTCAACACTGACATTTCCAGCCTCAGCAGAAAAATTATTCTGTCATTTGAAAAAGTATTTACCACCTTATAGCTGCTCTTTCCCAAGGCAATGGTTCTATCCTCTCAGAACTGCTTAAGAGGGATACTCTTCCTTATTTTAGCTTGGCTGCCATCAATAAGGGCTAACTGATAGAGAAGAAAGTAATGTGCATAGCTGCCTCTCCACAGCTCTGGAATCCTTTGAACTAGGAGACCCTCAAAGCTTTCACTGAAAGGCAGATTTTTGCACTTGGACTGGGGCTGATATCCTTGAAACCATAATATTTACATTCTTTCTCTTTTATATTGCTTTTTCTAAATGCTTCCACGAGACAGTTAAAAATAGAAGGTGAGGCACTCAAGCTGCACAGAAGGCAATCTGTGCTCCCCGTGGCTTCTCTGTGCCTGTTCCTTTTTGATGAGTAGGGGAAATCCTCCTAGGTCAGTCCTGCATCTCCTCCTGCTCCTGCCAGGAAAGGTTCCTACACTGCAGCTCTCCACCCTGGCTCACACCCAAGGGGCTGCAGGATCTCTTGCCCAGGTTACATAAGGAAGGATGCTGAGAGCTTTGTGTGCTGACCTGGAAAACTCACTTGGCTCTTCCCTGCAGGATCTATTTGAGATCCTGCCTCAGTTTACCTGACTTCCACATCACCTCATCTGCCATCCATGCCCCGTGCTGGAGGTGATCTGACATTGCAGCACTTCAGCAAACTTTCAGGAATTTGCTCTTTCCTACTGCATGTTGTCAAACATATTTTTCAAGCAAATTGAGTTGTTTTTTCAATGTCACTTTCTTAAGGTCTCCTCGTAGTAACTCATCTCTTGAATACTGAAGTCAAATACAGAAAGAAGTTTCATTCTATCCTGGGCCTTTCCTCTCAGAAAGTTGTGATCTGCTTACCCTGGGGAATCTCCAAACTCTAACCAGTATGGGAAGAGCAAGACCCGTCACTCACCTTGATGTAGGGTACAGCTGAAGGATAATAGTAGAAGGAATGGTTCTTGAAATCTCTAGTATCAGTCACCATTTCTTTACAAATAGTATTTTATGGTTTACAAAGCAGCAATGTTCACATGCATCTGATGTTTGTTCATTTCAAAGGCATTTCTTTCCTATAAGTAATGCTTAGATCTGTTTAACTGTATTTCAACTGTGAAAAGGCAAATGTGGCCAAATGATTTAACTAATTTTATTTCTACCTTGCTTTATTTTGTGACTGATTTTTGCTGTTCTTTATGCTTGATTATTCTTTCATTTTGTCTGCCAAATGACCTCTCAATTTAGATTCCTCCTCAAATCCAGTAATTTCTCCACCTCTACACTTTCCTTTAAATGCAACCAGTGTCTTGTCTCTTTTAGGCTCTAACTCTTTCCACTAGGCCTACACTTTCAGTGTTTATTTGTACAATGTCTGATTAATCTGCAATCCTTTGAAAATTCTTGCAAATATTTTAATATTTTTTCCCCCTCACACTTAGAAGGTGATACAGTGTTTGTCTTTTCTGAAGCCAGAGAGATAAAACATAACTCCAAGGACAAAGCACAGTGGAAAAATTAGGTGGTTTCAGCCAGAAAAACTAACAATCAAGAACCCTTTGGCAGGTCTGAATTTTAACTTAAAGCTGCAAAATACATCATTTGAGACAGTTTCAAGTCTTGACCAAATCTTTACTGGAAATTACAGTAGCAAAACAAAGCAGAGTCTCCTGAGACCCTCACATCTCAGTTAACAGAGTTAATCACCTGGCAGCTTGCAGGCATTTATTTCACAGAAGAGGGAATGTTCCAGATGATTCTGGAATTTGATGGAAGAGATTGTTGAATTCAATAATATTCAAACTCTGGCATCATTAGCCAGTGTCAAACTTGCTGGGTCCAAAATATGATTTCTCTTCAAATATTATTTCCTTCTCATCGAGTTTAAACTCCATGAGGCTCCAACTTACACTTGTTCTCTGCAAGACCAACTGGCAAGAAATTTTACAGACAAAACCCAAACAATTCACCTTGGGGCCTCACCATAAACAAAGTCATATATGAATGCTATTTTTATTACAAAAGCTGTAAAGATTTCCTGGAAGCTCCTCTGTGAAGCTGCTGATTGCTACATACCTAGCCGAGGTTTCCATCATACTGCTTCCAACTCCATGGACTTTCCAGGAGACAGGAAGATTTTGAATATCCTATTCCAGCAATGGTGCTTAGGTTGAAGGAGAGTATAATTAGCCAGAGTTTAATACATTTCTTATTCTGATCCAGCATTAATTCTTTTCTTCTGGAGATGGCAGTAGCATCTATGCACTTATCATTTACTTGCCTTTCTGCCCTTTCATTTGAGTGCCTGGAGAGAATAATAAGTGGAAGATGTGACAAAGAGAGAGAGAATCTTTTGCAACATGTGACAAACTGGTTTCCTTCTCTCTCCTCCCCATTTTACATCCTCAGCACAAGTCATGTCTTCATCTCTTCTCCAGTTTGTTTGGCAATCATGGCTGCTGTCAGTTAGCTGCACACGCAGTCACAAGCTCTGAAAAACAGTAGGTGCTCAATCACACAATTCTCATGAAGCTGACCTTTTCAAATAAATTGATTTTATTTTCCACATCAAGCTTGCATCAAGAATATCCCAGCAGATAAATATAGCTGAGGAAATAGAGCCCAAACACCATATGGGCAAGCTGCAACAATGCAATTAATCTGCTCACCTGCCTGTCCTGCCTCCTCCCACCCCAGCCCCACATCAACCCCAGATCTTTCAGATGTCTTTAATGTTTAGTTAAACAAAGAAGGTCTTTTCCTCTGTTCCAAGTCTTTCAGTTACTTGCCTAAATAGTTCTAAGTGACAGTTTTTTGCATGTAGCTCTCTGCCTCCTTTCCAACATTATGCAGACCACCCAACACTCAGCTCCTTTGCCCTCTCTTCTCCTCCTACAGCTGGTTGCATCTTGGGTTGAAATTTCTCAGAGGATCAACACCACCACACGTGTTCACCTTGTAATAGATCCAGCATGTAACAGACGAAGCCCTGATCCTAACTGGTCCTTGGATGCTATCAGAATACAAAGTGACACCATATAATTTTGCTTTTAAAATAAGCTTCTGATTCATGCTCCCCCGGTATTGGCAAGGCCACGTAAGTGTGACAGAAATAAATCGTGTGACCTCCATATCAGCAGGGGATCTGCTTCAGGTTGTGCTCACAGAGCAGAAATGGGAGAAGGGAGAGCCAAGCAGGCAGCACTTCAATCTCTCCTCCTCCTCTCTGCTGTGCCCTACCCTTCCCGGGCTGTGCTTCCACCCTTCAGGCCTTCCTTCTGGCCTAAACTTCTGTTTGCTTCACAGCGTCCTCACAAAACATTTCCAAATTCTACAAAATAAGCAGCATTAGTCTATTTTTTTCTTAAAATCTACGGACCAGTGTCTGAAAGCAAGCTACTCTCAAGCAGGCAAACTCTAAATGTCTTTCCAAACAGCGATTACTTTGTTGAATAAAAAGCATTTCAGAGCCAAGGAATGATCATGTTTATTTTCTTATCTCCTTGATGAAACAGAACTAATTTCTCTCACGTTCAAAGAGATTGTGTTCAGAGAGCTCCGTTTTTAGAACTGCAACTCCTAACATTCCCATTAGGTTCTCCTCGCAGTTTAAACTTCTGCCAGCAAAATACAGACAAATCTGTTGGGTGTGGTCTGATGCCCATCCAGGAGGTCTCTCAGACCACATGTTTCTAATGGTTCTAAGCTATGATTAAATCAATCTAAAAGAACAAGAGCTGTGTGAAAGGAGATAAGAACTTTATCTAGAAATGAAAGAAAATTCAATCAAGTGTTATTTTCTGAGATTAAAAGGTGTTACATCTCCCAGCAGGTGCTAAAGACAGGAAAGCCTCACTCAGTGATCAGTGCTTTCCCTCCTGTGTACAGAGCAATGGGTTCTGCTCCTCATCCACAAACCACAAGACCAGTGAGCAGCTCTTCTAGCAGAAAACGTGAAAGAATTTGCCTTAAAAAAAAAAAGGTAAAAAGACAAAACAGATCCTCCCACAAACCCTTCACTTGTCCTTTGGAACCCTTTAGAAATCAACTTATTACTCTTCATGTTTCCAGTTGTAGAAATGCTGAGAATTGCAGGGCAGTGAGCAGGTTTGAATTGTGCGTGTGATGTGATGCACTCATTTGTGCAGAGGTGCAGGTTTACTTACAAAAGAGGTACAGAATTTGTAACGATAGTGTCACAACGTTTTAGGGGAAGACAATAACATGCAACTGCTGTACCTCAAGTCCTTGAGAGAAAAACTGTTCAAACCAGCAAATACACTTTTCAGAATAACTATGTTTTTAACCAAAAAATTACATACTTGATTGTTCTGTAGTGGCACCAAATCACAGCATCCTCATATGGGGATCCTACATAAAATATCTTATACCAGGAGCTCATAATAAGGGAGTAAAGTCACAACTGAGCCACCTCTCCCGCTTGCCTGGGATCTTCCCTCTGGGCTCACCCTCCCCTGGCCTGGGCAGTGCTTCCCTGACACCGCATGGCCTTTGCCTGGCTCTGCATTGGCCCTGCACCGCGCCAGGTACAGCTCCTCTGCACACGCCTCTTGCTGCCTGTGGAAGAGTCCTGAGGACACGGTGTGCCCTGAGCACCCGGACAGGTGGCCAGAGCCCCGTCAGGGCACAGAGGCTCCGAGAACCCCCCAGCACAGCCGCAGCTCTGCCAGTGTCCCTGCGCTCCGAGCCCCGCCCTGCTGCGGCCCCGAGGAGCCAGGCTCAGCCTAACCAGGGAGGTGGATGAAAAGCATCTCTGGCTTATTTTGCTCCATCACAGCACATTCCTCGGACCCCAGCCCTCAGGGGCTTTACTGAGCTTGCTGTGTGCTACACACACTTGGCTGTCTCATTAAACACCACGTTTGGCAAATCCTACCTGCCTTAGGCCATGTCTATGCAGTAAAGCTTCGCCAAAGTTTTGCACACCCAAGGTCAGCTCAGGGCATGGAAAATACAAATCCTATACTGACACAGTTCCAATGGTGGGACTCTGGGGACTTGATACCACCTGTGCTAGCAGCAGAGTCCAGGTGAGTGCACCTTCTGCTGTTCAGGAAGGTGAAGTCCCTAAGCCACCAAAAAACTGCTGGCAGAACATGCTGCGCCTCCATGAGGCTGTCTGTCCTGCAGCCACAGCACAACAGCTTTTGCTGGGTGCACAAGACATGCTAATTGCAAGCTCTGCCTGTAGACTCTCATCTGGCATCTCTTTGTACACTTTCTCTTCCTCATACGCCATAGAGCTCCATAGCCTTTACTTTGGAAAAGACTCACAGTTGCCTCAGGATGTAACAGAAATTCTCTGTGAATTTTTCATGTTGTGTTTACAAAATACACAGGTTAAAACATGCTTTTGGAGCTCAGTTTCTTGCAGATATCAATTATATGAAGGCTCTTTTTGTTAAAAATACTACCTACGTTTCACTGGGGGAGACACGTTCGATACCAAGAATGCAAACTGATGGGAGCCAAGGGAGGCAGTGATAGGCAAAGAGGGCAACAGCAGGTCTTTGGGATTGTCACTGACACATCATGACAAACATTCCCAAGCTGGTTCTGTGCAAAATAAACTGTGCCCTTTCTCCTTAAAATAAACATCCTTGATATACTTACTGAAACCAGGAATGTGCCATTATTAATGATAATGTAGTGCAGGAGACAGGTTTTCTTAAGGTTACCCAAAATTTTTTTTGCCGCTTCATCAGATGTATTGTTAGAGCTCACCAAACCAGAGCGGTGGTGCACCTGTTTTCTCTCAGACACATCTTATTTTTCTTCCTTGGAAGTCCCAGCTGGCGTGCAGGTTTTCTTAAATTGCTACCAGAGCTAATTGCTAAATTGCTACCAGAGCAATGCTCCAGAAGATGGGGAACTGCTTTCTGCAGTGAAAGCTGAAAAACCGGGTGGACTCAGTGGACCAGAATGGTCAAGGAGAGGCAAAGAGCTGGTGCTAAGAGCAGCATGGGAGGGAAGAGGGGATGTGACAGCCAGGCAGGCAACTGCAGCAGTTGCAGGGGCTTCGTTTTGGGGGTGCTCAAAGCAGGAACATTCTCAGGAGGCTTGGAGGAGGAAGGAGTAGCTGGGGGCTGATAAAAAGCTAGCAAACAGGTGGTTCTGTTGGGAGCCACTCAGCTATGAAATCACAAACCCAGGGAAAATATTTACTGAAGGCCACATTTGCTCCACCTGAAGGCACAGAAGGCAGTCTGTTTTCTTCATTTGTTTTTTATTTCTTTGCTTGTTTGGATGCTCTGTGATTTTGTTCCAATATTATTTTTAGGTGGTTCCTCATTTAAGGAGACACTTTATTCAGCCTAATGGAATGGCTTCCCAGCCTCTTGAGTGTTATTCCCTCACAAAAAAAATTAATCTCAAAGCAGTAACTGCAGCAAACCCAGCAGTGGAAAGAGCAAAGCGCCAAAGCTAAGAATAGGCAATGGTTTTGAACTTGCATCGAGTTGGGGAAGATAAAGAGTATTCAACTTTGTCAGCAAACTAGTGACTTGGTAAAGGTTTTGCTGAAAGTCTTGCAGACAAATTACTGGCCACAAAATCATGTATCATGTTAAAACCAACAATAACAACCACTAATAGCCCATTCTGAGGAACCTATAATACTAAAATAATAGTGATAATTAAAAAAAGTAAGTAAATCTGGGCAATTATATGCACACACAATAGAAAAGACTACTTTCCTTTGATTTTCATCTCAAGAAGCAATATCAATGTTTTCACTCTCTGACTTCAGGAACCACATCGGGAAATCAAACAAATATTATCCCATGTGTGCAGAGACCTTCTTTCTTCTCGTAACAAGCAAACAAAAATTATTTTCTTAATAAACATTCAACAGACAAAAACACTACTGAGAAAGATCATAAGAGTAAGAAAAAAACCTGTGACATTGATGAAAACAAAAGCTTTCCTCCTTCCAGTCAGGAGTGACTGGAATGGACATACATGGGTTATTAATGGCTGGTGTTGCACAGAGGCCACTTTGCAAGGTGCTCTGTGGAAGGGACTGAGATGAGCCCCTCATGCTGCTGGGAACACCTTGGAAAATACCCCCAAGTAGTAAAAGAAAATAGATGGTGCAACCAGATGTGTCTAAGCTCAAAATGCACAGTCAAAGCTAGACAGGGATTCTCTTTGGGGATGGGATCTCAAGAAGAAAATAGCTGTGCAGGAGAAAACTCCCAAGCTCAGAAATTCCAAGACTTGTCATTTTTTAGCAAATGCACCACTCAAAGGATTTCAGGGAGTACCCCAGAGAGCCTGAGATCTGTTCCCTGAGTGCAAACCTGCACAGCCTGTTTGAATGTGATGGGTATTCAAGGGGACAAAACTGGATGAAAGCCTCTGTCCCACCACACTGGATGTAGATTGTTATCTCTAAGAACCTGAGCACGGTCAAGTCATGTTAAAATTTGTCTGCATCATGTTCCCATTGATTTTACACATGAAAGAGGGGTTGGGATATTGCATTAGCAAGCAAGGAGAATAGCATTAGGGATGGGTTTAAAAGTCATTCTAGGGTGCGTTTTTAAAAGTCTTCAATCCAAAGACCTTTAGTTGCTACCCGAATAAACCACCCCGAAATCAGCACAGGGCAATTGTTGCATTTTTTTAAGCAGACCAGCGTCTCTAGATTTGTATTTGCCAGATTCCCCACCCTCATTATCTCCCTTATGTTAGGGAATGGAGTCCTCACCACGCAGGATTAGTCTCCTGTGAGGGTCTTTACATTGCCAAAACTAATAAACAAGAAATAACCATTTTAAACCTAGGAAGATTTAAAATGAGATTGAGGGAAATGCTCATTCCCTGCTTTCATTTTCAGGGAAAAAAAATTTTCAGGAGAATTAAGGGGGAGAGGGCAATTCTTCCCTAGAGTTTCAAATATATCTCCCAGGCAGCACAAAAAAAATGTTGGAATTCTGTACCACCCAGTGCCTGCCCACTTCTATGCTTGATTACCCCGATAAATCAGAAAACCTGTTTGTTACAGACTCTCCTTCCATTACAGCTGCTGCTCTGGTTAACATCTTCTGAATCATCCAATTCATCAGGATCACATACATGGGGCTTTTAATCCTTTGATTTTTCAAGTTACTTTGTTCTGAATTTTTTGCTTCATCCCCTTACTGACAGAGGAACTGGATAAAGATAAATAAGTCAGAGTAGCATTGTTTTTTCTACCCAGCTTTTTATTCTGTAAGGGGAATAGGAAAGAGGGAGAGGCTAGCTCTGCATTTCAGAGCTCTTTAGTGATATCACTCAGTGTTGGTGGTGCAGCATCAAACTTTAAGAGTGAAAACCAGTCCTGAACTTCTGAAGTACAGTCAGCTTTCTTGTGTTTTCCCAAACATTAAAATGCTATTTTACAAAAAATTGTATATAAAATAGACAAATAACTTGGTGGTTATTCCAAACCCTCCATCATTGCTATGCCTTTCAGTACTAATTTCTGTAAAAGGAACAAATCTGGGAATTGAGTTACAGCTGAAGTGTAATAGCTACATAAATTATAGGGAGTGTCAGAGTGGGAAGGGAAATGGGGAACACAGCAGGTCAAATGCTTGCTAATGGGCTCTTGAGTCATTCACCTGCTCAAATCAAAATCAGACATGAGTACAACACTGGAAGGACACAGGAGAATTTACCCTAGAGCACTGTTTCTCTCAACATGATTTTAGGACTAATGCACACAAACATCCCCCCTGCTCATCCCCACGTCCCTGGAAGTCACTTCCTGCGTGTATCTGGTCTAACCCACCTGGGCTGACTCCCTGGGTTTGTGCCAAGTGAAGATTATGCTTGAAAGCAGTGACAACACAAACCTGCACCCCCCTCAGGGGGCTCCAGCAGCAAGGCCACCTCCTCCCCAGGGAAGGCTGAAGCAAAACCAGAGAGGTTCTTGAAGGATCCAGCTTCCTCCTCTGCCTGCCCAGCACTCAACATCTGGGAATCCCAGCCCCTTGGCATTGCCACAATATAATAAATCATAATAACAACTGTAACTAGGGGGAACACAAGTCTCTAGTGGTGTTAGTACAGTTTTACATAGCACATGTATAACATACACAAATGTGAGAAAATAAAGGTGATGACTAAACCTCAGATGGTTCCATGGTTTTATGATTGATCTGACATTCTTTGTTTTGAAAATCAGACTGAGTGTGGAATTTTGTGGAATTGACCTCTGCAGAGAGTCCTGAGACTGAGTCGTTCCAGTCTTAGGTAAGATTTCAAACTCTAATACAGACTATTTATGAGAGCAAAAAATGAACTTTGATAGAAAAGGAACATCTCTAATATTTTACATATCTCATGCTGGAGAAGCTTCACATCAATGTTCATAAATTCTTTAAGAAGAAAATACCACAGCCTTCCTTTTGTATCTTCCTCACCTGCTTCTGTCCATCTATTTTTTTCTCTCCTTTTGGTAATGGCAAAACCTTATGTCATTGCAAGGAAGTATTTTATTGAGCACAATAATGGATTCAAGATCTGAGTCCAAGGGTACCAAATGAAAAGTATGTGTCTAGTCATATTATGTCAGAATGTACAAGCCCTTGATTATCTAGTTCCTATAATTATTATCAAGGATTTTGCTTCTGAATATTTTCACTAGAACCATAAGGAATTACGGATCCAAAAAGAAAACTCCATGCCATCAACAAAAGTACAATTTCTTGCCTATCATATTTAAGATAGAGAAATACAGGCAAAGAAAACATGAATAAATGAAAAAATAACACATATACACAAGCCTTTCTTCAAAAATCTGGCTGATATTTGCTACAGAAAGATTTAAATAACTGCTCTCGATTGAGTTTATCTGGTATATTAAGCTCTCAGTCAAAATATTTTGTACTAAAGGCTTTGAGCTCTTGTGCTGGTTGGACACAGTTGCACAGTATAAACCTCAGTAGTGGAAAATCATAAAATAATCAACTCAACTTGAACAGGAAGAAGTTTGTGAAGGTCCTCAGAATCAAATATAGCAGTTTTTCCACAGTATCTCTTTACCCCAGAGCTTTCACTGAATTAAACAGATTAGCAAAACAGGTAGCTGCATTAAAACTGTGAGAAATGTGAAAATAAAAGCAATATTCCCACTCTCAAAATCCAAGTGGATGACTGAGAAGACAATTTTGGTTTCAAGAGAAGAGGGAACACTCCTTTTGTGAGAAAATACCACCTCCTTGCTATTGTAGAAAAATTCCCTTTAACAGAACAGAAAGATCCAAAAGGAGCAGCACCATGCAACATCCACTTCCAGCTGGGGAACAAACACAGACCAGGACCAAAGAACAGTAAGGATAAAGAAACAAGACCACACCAATGGGGACAGAAGCAGCACATGGAAAGGTGACATAAATAGTCCAGCAGGAACCTTTACCAGACTGAACAAAGCTTGGGCTGCAAACAGAAATGGCATTGCTCAGAAAACAGACTGGGGAAGATGACACTGTTGTTTAGAATCTCCTGTTGAAAATAAAGTAGAAGAAAAAATGCAACAGTAACATCTCTGAATATCTGACTTCAAAAATAGAGATTGGACTTGGTAACGGTCATTATTATTCTTTATAAAACAGGAAGACTTTTTACTTTTAAGTCTATAATTAGGTTTCAATGGAAAGTTACATTGTAAGCACAAGAAAATTGCCAAAGTTTCAATATAATGTGACGAATAGTACAATCTTTATTCAAGGCTGCTCTGGACACGTGTTGTATTTAACAAGTACTTTGCACTGGGAAAGCTCTCAGTCACAGCAAATTTTTAGTACCATTGGAACCAGATATTTCAAAATATGTAGAGAAACAGATCATTGTAAAAGAGACATCAAAAGGTTTACCTTGAAGCTGTCCAAGGCATTGAAGTGCAGCGGGGATAAGAATAACACAGGCCTACTGCTGACCTCATGTCCCCACCCCAAAGGACTCTGATCTTGGAGTCCTCCCTGGCTGATGGAGGCCTCAGGGAACCGCGGCTCCTCATCGCATCATCATCACAACTGTGCACAGCTGGCACTCTGTCCTGCAGGGAAGTCAGAACACACTCAGCTCAGATATTGAATTTCCTTTCACCTCTCCAGAGTATGGTCTTTCCAGCTCAGGGTTAAGCTTGTTTGCAGTTCCTGGGGAAAAGGATTGCTGCAGTTGCTGCTGTGTGCACTGTGCATGGCTTGTGAACAAAGAACTCTGGTTTCTAGGGCTCTTGCAACCCTTTAAATAGTCACTCCCTCAACGAAAATTTCCTGAAATCTAACCCTCAGATGTGAACCTCTTGAAAATAGGGAATGAACAGCCTGGATTTAAACTCTCTGAATCAAGTACCATGATTCTTTGGGTTTAATTTATCCAGACCTTGATTCAGAAGAAACACAGATCTGATTCCAGCATGGCCAAACCAGTCTTGCCTTAGCAAATCCCATCCCAAGCTGACAGGATCCTCTGTGAGGGAGAAAGTTACTCCTGCAAGATTTCTGCCAATTTACTACTCAAATCATGCAAGGTCAAAGGCAGGATTTCAGCAGTCAGTAATCCAGACTCAGCCACATCAGTCTGAACATGCAGACCCAAGTTAAACACCACCTCTTCAGGACCTCTGCAATTCCACAGCACTGGGAACTGGGTACTTCTGCAATCAACAAAGCCATAAGCACTTCATTAAAAATTGCAGTGTCTTCCCCCCTGCTCAAATGCAATTGCAATAATGTTAAGATATTCTTACATATTGTGTGCTAGTGCAGACATTCCATAAACACCTAATCCTGCTCAGAAAGCCTTTATTAAAGTTTAAATTTAGCTGCCATTCTCTGCTACTTTCCAGCAAGCCAAGGGACTCTCTCCAGAGGCAGTTCTGATTTTCCAGACAGTCGGGGTCTATAGTGGTCAGACAAGAACCTGAACTTTGGGAGCTCTGCAGCATTCCCTCCAGTCATCATAAACCAGCTGTGATGGGTTCAAAAGGACTCATGGGAAGTTACATCAGACCTTCATTTGCCCAAAGGTCAGCAAGTCAGAGTGTTCAGAGACAGCATGCAAAACATGGCACACGTTGCAGGGTGTGGATAAAGAGGAAGGATCTTTCATAAGAAAGAAAAATAATTGACATGGCATATTTCATTTGACTGCAATTCTTCCCTATTTCCTGGACAAACCAAAGCACAGAGAGAGATAACATTTTGCACACATTCATGCAGAGTGAGGGTATCAGAACACGTATCTCTTGCAGGACATTCTCCACTGCCTGGAAAGGAATGACTAAAGGCACTATATTCCTAAATATCCTGCTTTACATGTTACTGTGCTTATGTTTGTTACCCTATTGCCTGAAAACTGAAGTGTTTCTGACTGCAAGTCTTTTTAGTCACAAAGCTGTTTGGTTCCAACTAGCTAGGAATGTATTCACACCCCAGAGCTGATCTGTTGGTCAGAGATACACTGGAGACTGGTGTGAAGCAGCAAGGCCTCCTGGCTGACTTCCCAAGGAAGAGGTGGATCCTCTGTTCTGGCACACCCAACACCTGTTGAGAGACACTGATGTCACAGGGTAGGGGGTGCTGGCCCAGCTTCTCCTGACACTCCATCAGGAGGTGACCTCCTTACAGAATTGTAAGGGCTGGCAAGTTCAACATCTACTCCATGTTCTTTGCAGAAACTCAGTACTGAAGAGTGCAAAGTCCTGCACCTGGATCAAGTCAACCCCTGCTATCAGCACAGGCTGGGTGTGCAGAGACTGGGAGCAGCCCTGCCAAGAAGGACTCTGAGTGTGCTCATGGATGAAAAGCTGGACACTGCTCTGTCAGTCCAGAGAGCCAACTGTGTCCTGGGCTGCACCACAGACAGTGTGGGCAGCAGGTGAGGGTGGATTCTGCCCCTCTGCCCTGCTCTGGTGAGACCCCACCTTCAGAGCAGTGTCCAGCACTGGGGTCCCCAGCACAGGAAGGACATGGACCTGTTGGAGCGAGTCCAGGGGAGGTCACAAAGATGCTCCAAGGGCTGGAGCACCTGTGCTATGGAGACAGGAGGCAGGGCTGGGGATGTTCAGCCTGGAGAAGAGAAAACTCCAAGGAGACCTTTCAGTACCTAGAGGTGGCCTACAAGAAAGATGGGAATAGACTTTTTAACAGAGCCTGTTCAATAGGACAAGGTGCAATTGTTTTAAACTAAAAAGGATGACCTCAACTAGAAATAAGGAAAACATTTTTAATGACAAGGACAGTGAAACACTGGCAGAGGTTGCCCAGAGAGATGATGGATATTCAAATCAAGAATATTCAAGCCAGGTTGGATGGGGCTATGAGCAACCTGATCTAGTTGAAGATGCCCCTGCTCACTGCAAGGGTGTTGGACCAAAAGGCCTTTAAAAGTCCCTCCCAATCCAAACTGTTCTATGGGAAAAAAAACCTGCCAGTCTGGAGATAACAGCATTAACTGTGCTTGATAATGGAAAAGAGATTGAATTATCACTAGCTATTTGGAGCAAGATTTCCCCTTTGCCAGATTTGTATACACCACCAACACACACCAGAGTTCTACTCCACCTAAATACTTGATCCAGACTAATTGGAAACAATGGAAAAGCTAAACAGGCTTTGACAGCACATCAGAAGTCACCCAACAATCCTTTCTGACTGCAGTACAGTCCCCTAACTGCATCCAACTGCCAGGGGTGAATTTTGGGGGTAAATACTCCCCCAGACAGTCAGAGAAGAGTGAGACCTACAAATCACACTGGTTCCTGTGGCCTCAGATCAACACCCTCTTTTTGCTCTGGAAAAATCAAGCTCAGCATCTCTGACTTTCATCTCTTTCACCTTCCCACTGAAACTTGCAATAAATAGGCTTATTGCAGTTCTGCCTCAGAATAACAACAATCACTCAAGAAACCCCTTGCATTTGTCTCCCAGAAAACATATATGTGTTCTGCAGCTTTTTTCACATCAGTTACTGTAACACAGTAAGGTGGTTTTGTTCAGCCAAGAGGTTGAATGGAGGTTCATTAGAGTGAAAACTCACACTGTTACTTAATGACCTCCCTAGGGTCTGAAGGCTGTCTTCTTTTTGTATCTCAGTATCTTTAAAATCCTCACAATGTATGTAAGCCTGAATTCTCATTGCACTAGGAAAGCATAGCTGAGGTTTAAGGAGACCTATTTAAAATGAGAGATGAATACACCAGAAATTCTATTCTGCTGTTGAAAGCGCGCTGATCTTGAGGCTCCCAATAATGTCCAGAATTAGCTTGTCAGCAGCCTGGAGATCCAATCTCAGTTTTCATGGAACTGTTCCCAGAGCAGGTAGATAATGCCCAGTCTTCAAAGTAACTATGTCTCAAGTTTATCAAACAAGCAGAAAAAAAAAATGACACACCAAAGGGCCTATTCACTAAACAGTGGCTTACACGAATCAGCCAAGCATGTGAAGATCTATTTTTCTTGCTTGGGTGACATAAATGTTGCACTACAAAGGGCAAGAATACAACTTGTAAGTAGCTTAGGTGGGTTCAGTAGGGCCAGAAAGAATTATTTCAGCCCAGTCACAAATCTACTTTGAATATCTGAGTTTAGAATTTGATTCAAGTATTAAGTTCAGATTTGATTAGCAGAGACCAAGAAAAGGAAAACTATGGGGGAAAAAGAAAAAAATCTAATGAAAAATGTACACCATCACAGTAGTTCAAGAAAAGCAAATTCCCTTAAGCCAGTGTAACACATGCTGCACATTTCTAATCCATGAATGAAAACCTAGATGCTTCAGGGTTTATTTAGACAAAATTTAAACCTCCTCAAAGAAACAAGAAAACTACAGCATAGGCTTGGCATAAATGAAACAGACTTAAGGCCCCACCATAAGCATAAACTTGGGTTGTGCTATTTCTTGCTGTTCCCACTTGGCATAATTAGAAATATTGTTATTGGGAGAAAAATTGAAACCACACAATTCACACCAGCAAGTACCAATGCAAAGTAGCAGCAGAAACAGACTGGGTCAAAACTGCAGCCTGAATGCATTGTTTCTATCTGAAGTAATTATTATTATTATTATGGGAACACATTGTATTGAAGATCTAAAAGCAAAATCCTCTCCCAAGAAATTACTCATTGTCTTCACTCCCAGCTATCTGCAAGAATCCTTGGAAAGAATTTGAGATACTCAATGCACAACTTTCTTTCATCTCAAAAAGCTGTCAGACCCTGCAGAGCTGCAGGGTGCGTTTCACCACAACCTCACACCTCTCCCTGCACCTCCTGAGAGCCACTGCAGCTTTGTAGCAGAGAAAACACCTCTGAGCTTCAAGTGAGGCTCCCAGGATTTCTGAGCATCATGACAAAGATGGAAACTTCTGAACATCAAAAGATAAGTCAAAGGAACTGTGCTTCTGAGCCAACACCTATTGCACACTAGTGGAAAGCTCTGCATTAACTTTCTTCCTGGTTCACCTTTTTGCACTCTTTTCCAGGATTATTACAGAGATACAGGACTAGGAGCTACCTTGTTTCATCACTGTCTCTACATCAGTCATTTATAGTGCTGTCAGTGTTCCAAATGCAGTTGCTGGGATACATCCCTAGAAATACAATGGTTTTTCTCAGGCTTGGCAGGTCTACTGATGTTTTATTTGCACAGACCCAGGGTTCACACCATGGCTCCAACCATGCCCAAATGGCCCCCATCATTTGACATTTATTTCATTTAGTGCATAGCATCTACTAAACCCCTGGAGAAGTCTCACTGAGAACAGTATTTTTTAGAAAAAAAATAGTGTTTATCTCTCAACTTGGGCATAAAGTATAATGTTCAAGAGCCAAAGGAATTACAATGCATGTGCACAGAAAGGAAACTAATATACCTTTTGAATTTGCCCCTGGTTACAGCACCCAGAACACCCACTGCTCAAGACTGTCTTACATACTTAATCTCCTCAAGAATATAATTCTTTGACGGTAGAAAATAATTCACATTTTAGCCTAGATGGACTTCAGTGACTTTCTACCAGACAGGTATCTATGTTCTCAAGTTTGGTATCAGTTCTAAGTACTGTAAAATTAAGAGTATTCAAGTCTTGCTCAGTCTTGACATTCTCAAAAACAAAACTGAAAGAAAAAAAATAAACAGCCAAAGAGAAAACATCAGAAGCAGCCATGCTTTTTATCCATACCCTGATTTTTTTACTTGAATACATGGGCCAAATCCTGCAAACCATCTTTATGGCCATCTCTTCAATTTACAAACCCCATGTCAACTGCAGCAATTGACAATGTGACTGAGAATAGAGCTGGTTTAAGGCCAGTCAAGTTGATATTTCTTGCAATCTTTCACAGTGAGGAGATCATATTCTACTACCAAGTGAACACTATAATCAAGATAAGTTCCAGTTTTAGAGGGGCCATGAGTGACACATTCCTTCCATCTGCCTTAAAGGCACAATCCTGCTTCTACAGCAATCAAGTGTCCCAATTTTTTTTTTATCATTCATTGGATTTTAGGGGGGAAAACCCCTTATTTTGCCATTACATTCAAAAATAGAATAACTAGCTAATTTAATAAATAGAATATTGTTGAAATCCCAGGTCAGTTTTTAGCTTGTGTAAATTTAACTAATTTCCACAGTGGCCCACAATCTGCTTAACCCTGAGCACGTGGGTGCCTCAATATCCAGGAAAGGATTTTTAAGAGCAGCTCCCTTCCTGTCTTCTGCAGGAGGCTCTGCTCAGACAGCCCCTGAAGAACTGGCACTGCAGACCTTTGTGCCTGGTTTGTGACAGCTCTACCCAGCTTCACCCAAGCATATTTAGTTGTCAATCTGCAAACAGACAAATGTGTTTGTAATTAACAGAGTCCCTCATTTACTGTATATAAATCAGGAAAAGGGAAAGATACTGTTAAATGAAGACAGCTATCAAAGGAATTACTTTGCTTCCAATTAGGTTCATAAGGCAAAAGCCTTTTCAATGACCAGTTTCCGTTGGACCTAACGAGATGCTCTCATTTGTTTTGCAGGGGTCCAAAGATTAGCCCTTCATTAGGGCAAAGTTAAGTGAAATGGCTAATTTAAAACTCATTCTCCTACTCCATAGATTTTTGTCTTCCTTTTAACTGAGAGGATTTGCTGGTAGGTCATTTATCTTCTCTGACAGATGCTGCCATTTAGCTCTGATCACTTTGGAAAGTGCACAGACACTCAAAAGCAAAAGATCTCAAGGAAATTCTATGTCATGGAAACAAGAAAAAAATGAGTTTCATAATGGTGTTTTTTTCTAAGACATTATCCTGCCACAGTAATTAGTCAGCTATATTCTACTTGTTACAAACTCTCCTTCATTTTCCTTTTCCCCCTGTCTGCTTTATATTTCAGACATAACACTTATAACTATGCAACCATTCCAACAGGCACAGTCAGTATTTGACAGAGTAGATAGATTTCCAAAAAGCTCTTATGAAGCACTCTGGAAATTCAGGTAGGTAGACTTGACGCACGACGAACTTTCCTTTAAAAAATTATTAAATAAAATAATTTCAAGTGAAAAACAGTAACTCTCACCATTTGTGGCCCTTAGCAAAATATTTTTTTTCAGTTGAGAGAGCGTTATTTTGGTTTGGTTTTTTTTTTTGGTGCAAACCATATTTCAGAAGGCTTCAATAAGGAAGAAAACAACCACTTCCACAATCCCATATGAAGGAAAAGCTTCCTTGCCCTAATTGGGCACAAGAATTGCTTCCACCTTCCCAGACTTGTCCCACTTCACTTCTTGGCTCCAAAGGCTAAAGCCTGGGTGCTCTGGGAAACTTCTGCCGAGGCAGCAGCCACACTCAGGCTGGTGAAATAAAGATCCTGCTCCAGTTCTTGGGCCTCCTTGCAGGTAAGCCACGCTGTTACTCACTGCTTGACTGAACCCAGCCAGTGCCATTTGCTCCCTCTCCCCACACAAAAGGCCCTTGATAGCACGAAGTGATCACACACCGCCCCTCTGCTCTGAGCTTTGATACAGGCAGTTTCTCCCTTACCCAGAGGAGAGCTAAGCAGAAAGACGCTGATGCTGTTTCACAGCCATGTGCTATTTGATTAAATCTCCATTCGTGGTGTTCCTTTGCCACCCTTTTCTCAAGGCTCTATCTCTCACACAGCTGTTCCACATTGAGTTGGGGAATTCATTTGGAGACTCAGGGAAGCAATAGCTTGGCAATTCCAGCACTGCAAAGGCAAAGCTGAAATGCCTTTACACAGCACCTGCTGAGGGGACCTTTTACTGCTTTCATAATATGGAACAGGAATTTGGCCCCAAGGGGAGGATCTCACTATACACATGCAAAACCCCAGGTTCTGCCTCATTATAGTTATTGGCCTCACAATTAACTTGCTTCCTGTGAGAGCTGGGAGGAAGGCATTTTGCTCACTTGGATTTCAGGCTCTACAGTTTGTGAAGTCTTTTGCCTTAAGGACTGTGTAGATCCCTAATTGGTGTTTGTCACTAGCATTTCAAAATACTTTTCCTAGGCCAGTTTCTACACACAGCATCACGCCCACTTTTTACTGATAGGTAAACTGAGGCACGGGCCAGGCATCTCTCCATGGCAGTGCAGCATGCCCATAATCCAGCCCTCAAGGTTCAAAGCACTGTGTGCAATCTGCCTCAACACAGCTTCTCTGACTACTCAGGTATCAGATAACTATTTGTACAGGGCTTTAATAAGGAGTGTCAGAAACACCCATTCCTAGAAATGTTCTGGGTTTGAGAAATAACTGGGATGCCCAGTCCTCTATAAGTTTAATCTAGGTCATCTAAAATGTCTTTCTGGTACATCATTCAGAGTCATCCATTGGCAATAGCATCTGCAACAATAGGATATTTCATTTGTAATTACATTAACAAATGTAAAAATGCCTAAAATAAATATTATCCTCTAAATAAGCTGTGTAATGCTTGCAGACTACCTAATATAAGCAGCATCTGTGATGCAGCACATACCTACAAAGTGTTAAACAGTGCTACTGTAGTAAAACTGTCAGCCTTGATTATTTAAAAGGTGTCTACCTGCAGGCTTTGCTTTCATTCCCTGTTGTTGTTAGTACATCCCACATGTCTGACCAGACTGGCCAATGCTCTGTTCATATTACACTTGGCCCCCTTTCCTCATTTATCAGCCATAGAGACAAAAGCTTGGCTTCCCCTTTTTGAACAACAAAGATTTATTCTTGATGGTATCCCTTTGCAGTCAAATAAAATCTTTGTATGCATTTCTCAACAAATCCACACCAATGCCATAAACTGACACAAGTGTTACAGCCAAGACAATGACTACTTGTTCTGATAAAAGATGGGGATCGTGCAAGTGCTGCAGTTGATTTTAACACATAATAGAATTGACATTGCATGAGCCGTAGTTTCCAAGCTCCCTTGCTCCCTCCTGTCCACCTCCTTCCTTCAAGTTTTTTCAGCTCTGTCTGCAGCCCCCATCTCATTCTGCACATCTGCAATTCCCATTTCATCTCATGTCTAGTCCATATTAATTCCTCACATCACTGAAAACAGGAATACTACCTAGTCAATCTCTGCAGCAAACAGTTTATGCAGCCTTCAAACCATGACAGAAAAAAATGTTTCTGCAATTTTTGTGTTTCTATAAAACATTAACATGCACGATGCAATACGGGCTCATTGTCCCTGGTGGACAGGGGGAGTAAAATACTCTTAAATATTGCAGAATCTATCCTTTCACAACCACTAAAATAGCTTGAAAGTTTAAAGGGAGCTCTGCCTGATTCCACAGCTTTTAGCATGAGTTTTTAAGCAAAACATTAAAATAAATACAGTCTAGATTACATTTGATGTGAGCCTATAGGTGAGATTTATATTGCTTAACCGTATGAATTAGAGTAGCCAAAATTTTTTATACCATTTTGCATGCCTCGGAGAGACAGAAAGATAAAGATTTAATTTTCTTTGAATGGGCTATTACTAGCTGTGAAATTGCTCACTGTTATCTACAGCAAAGCTTTTTGTGGTCTAGCTGTATTTGTTCTGCATAATGAACAGAATGCCAGTGGTTTCCATCTCCATACAGCTCCTCACTCCGGGCACTCCACAGACACGGCTGACTACCTTCGCTAGTTAAAAATGGAGTTACCAGAGGCAAAGAAGATTTAGCGGTCAAAACCCAAGTCTGCGGCAGAGTCAAGAATAGAATTTCAAGCTTCTAAACTATTCCCAAAGGCCTGTTTTAACCACTACACAGCTCTGTGCTGGCAGGGTGCAACCACAGGTCGAGCTCTGCGCCAAAGGGAGAAGCCGTCTCTGGGGCTGCGAGCTCCACGCGCGGTGCCGAGCATGTGCGCGTTCCCTTCCCATCCCCCAAACCTTCACGGAGCTTTTCGTGTGTGTCACAAGAGAATAAATGCCTGAGACATTATCTGCCCATTCAAAGAGTTCAGAGAATGTGTATGACATCATGGGCATGACTCCCCCACTAATCACATTATACGCTGTTTAACTTAACACTGCTAAGCTTTGTCTGATAACATTGTAAATACCATTTTATTGCAAATTAGATTATACAAACCTCCTCAGAGTTTAGGTCAGTTCTTGCGTGAGGTCCTTCTTCCCCCTCCTCTCTACTACCCCAAATTGAATCATTTGGTGCCTAAACCAGGGCATTTCAACAGAAGGAAGTATGAGAAGAAACAATGGCTAGTCGGCACTGCAGATTGCAGTAAGTGGACAGAAGACTCCACACATCTGTTCTTTTTCTCTCTCTTCCCTTGGAATAAAATCAATAGGTTTTGTTTTTCCCTTAAAGCTGGCTGGATTTCATTACAATATTCCTGTGAGGTAGCATATATCTGAGATCTATCATTTCCTTCTATCAAATCTAAGCTGAGTTATACCAGTTGTTCTTCTCCTGGCCTTAAGGTTTCAGATTTGTTTACAAAGGAAGCTGCAGAAATGTAATTTTATTTTAACTTTTGCATTTGATTCTGATTTTTCTAATGACAGAACTAAGTCACAGCCCCAGCATGATCTTCAAAGTCATTGCCACACTGATGCTCCCAAGTTTTTGAGAAGGATACTTGAATTTTCATATTTTGACTCATCTAATGCTGAGGGAGATATTTGAGAAATTTCTAATCTTTTAGAAAACTTCAGCAACAGGATTTCCCAACACTACTGCATGAGAAGATGCCCCTCATCTTTCTTCCCTAATTTTATCAAGGCTTTAATAATCCCATGCTGTTAAAGCAGAGCTTTGAGAATCCAGACTCGTGCTTGTTGCTCAGGACCCTCCGCATCCTCAGGGTAACTTCCGTGCAGGACATGGAGTTCAGGAATGCTAAGGGAAGTAAACACAATCCAGGTGACTGCTCAGACCAAAGCACAGCAAACACGAGTGCCAGTAAGGCACCGGTTAACTGCACTCAAGACAGATCTCATGTCCTTGAGCAAACCACCTGGCTTCTGCATTCCTGCATGTTCCCATCTGGAGAAAGGCAACAGCAACGCTGCACAAACACAGCAAGGGATGCTGTAAAATAAACATTTTGAGATCTCACATGAAAATCAATCTACCAGAACTGTGATTACTAAATACTGCATTTATGAAAGGCTAAGGCTATAGAAACCGGGTTCTGTTAACTCCTGATTTCTCAGGACAGATTTTAAGGAAACTCATGTTACGAAACTCAAGTGGCTCTCCTGAAAACAAACACTTCTGTGGGTGTCAATCTGATGCAAGCAGGTTTGTGCAGTCTTTACTGTGTCCTCCCTATCCTTTGGCTGCTTGCAGAACTCAACACAAATACACCTTTACAATTTTTCTCAGCCTATCCATTCCTCTCTCCACTGAGATCTAGTGATGAAGCAGCACGATTTGTGGGGCAGTTGGTTGCTTGATTGTGGAATTATCATTTCTCTAACCAAGTTTGCAAAGTACCTGGAAGCTTTTTTGAAAACAGGAGAATAACACTGCATTTTAATTACCTGATTCATTAGAGAAAAGAGCAAACCTAGTAAAGTATACTGAATTAATACACAGAAAAGAATAATTACAGAACTATTATCAAATCAGGTTATTTATGTTTTTCAAGTGTTTATGTGTCTCTTTGTAAGCATGCTATACAAATTAACCCAGTACTGTACAAAGGAACTTGAATAATGTTACTCATATAAACAGCAGTAAAGCTGAAATGCTTTAGTCACCAAAAAATGCACAAATTGGAGCATTTCAGAGTAAGTAGGAGAAAGGTTTTTTGTTTTACTTTATTTTTCCTTTTTTTGTCCCTCTATTCTTTATTTTAGGATGTCCCATCTAATCACCCACTTCTAGAATAACTCTGAGTTCAGATTCCTAACTCCACCTCACACACCAATATATTTCAGAACCAGTGTCATCCCTAAAGACAGATACAGAGATACTGGGCCAAAAGTCCCAAAGCAACTTGACCACAGAAAATTACAGTCTCTGTTCCACTGAGTAAATCTGTGCCTCAGTCTGAACAATCACAGCACCAAGTTGCCTAAGGCATTGAAAAGACAGTCCCAGGTGAAATGGTGATAGCAAGAAAACTCAATGAATCTTTGTACTGATGTTCAATACAGACATCTACAGCTGTTTTGCAAGGAGAATAAATTTAAGGCAGCAGCACAGATGAAAATAACACAATGATATGAGGACTAACTGACGATCCCCGCAGGTATCACATGGGAAATTGCCAGGCCATTAACTTTGGTATGAAATCCAGGTCATGAACAAGCCTTACTGCAAGAATGAGAGAATAAGTGACGTAACTGGTGATCATAACCAAGAGAAATAAATGTTGGACGTCAGGAATGTCGGTGCTCCCTACAGACTCCGAATAGGATCTGCAATGTGTCTCCTGCTGCTTCATAATCCATAAATGATCTGGAAATGCTGTGGGTAGGTGGCTGATGATACAAAGCCAGTGGGTGCTAAAATAGTAAGTTTAACTCAAAGTCCATGGATAAAAAATAATGGATGAGGAAAAAGCCATTCTTGCTGCACTTTAAATCTTCTATTACCAGTAATAAAAGAAGTCTTGGAGAAGCGGATCATTCTCCAAAAAGACCAGCACAGTGTCAGCTGTCAGCATTTGGGGAAAACTATCCTGTTAAGAATTTTTAGAAGAATGAGAACAAAGCAGGAAATGGTATTATTCCTCTGAATAAACCCACAGTATGCCCATCACCTCAATACTGAGCACAGTTCTGGTAATTGTGGAAATACAAAGCCACAGAAAGGGCAAGAAGCACGGTGTACCAAAGCTGCACACGAGGTGTTAGAAAGCCTTAGCACAAGAAAAACTTAAGCAAACCAGAGCCTTTCAACCTGGAAAACAAGGAAAATAACAATCAAGTTCTAGACAAGCTGTTACAGCACAGAAAAGGTAAACAGCAATGATTATTTTAAAATATTCTTAACAGAAATAATAGGGCACCAACTCAAACTGGCAGGCAGCAAGCGGGTTCAAAAACAAACAAAAGGAAGTTCATTTTCACACAATGCCTAATGATGTTGTGGAACTCATTGCCACGGATGTTACGGCAGCCAAAAATACAAGTGAGTTTTTAAAAAAAACTATTAGACAATTTCATGGAAAAAGGTCCATCAAGGAATATCAAAAACAATGATACAGCTGCAGCCTCCACCTCAGGAAGGTGTCTAAACCAGAAACCACTGGAAGCTGGAGGGTTTACCAAAGGAAGTATCACTCTATACTTGTCCTGTTTTCCATATACAAGTTATTAGCCATTATCAAGAGGCAGGATATGGGGCTAGACTGAGCTTTGCTGTGACTCTTTTTTGTATTTGACTAATATTCACTGATGCAAATATAAACACACACCCTGCCGTGGTCATGGATAATTCCATAAGAAGCTGCTACAGTTAAAAGGTGCACACTTAGAAGAGTAACTTTATAAAGGACAGCATTTTTTGTTTGAGGAGGACTAGAACTAGTTCTTGTATTTAATTTGATGTGTTCTGTGTTTTCCAGAGGGGAGTTGCAGTGTAAGCCTCCTTTTTATTCCCTAATTACAGCAAAAGAGGCAAGTTCCAATTGAGAACCAGCTGCAAATGTCAGCTGTTAGGCCTAATGACTCAGTGGTCCTGTAATTCTAGCCCAAATCCCCAGAAAAAAAAAAAAAGTTACAAGTGGAGACAACAGAATTATACACCACTTTGCCCCAGTAAAGGAGCCTCCCCCATTCCTCAGTCAGCATCCAGCACTTGGAGATGTATTAATGTGAATAATTTGAGTCAGGATTCAAACTTGTCCTTAGCTATGCCAATTTTCAAACGGGACAGAACAATGGTAAAACAACCTACCTGAGGGTCAGCAAAGCTCCCATGTTCATTTGCACATGATGTTCATTTGCACATATTTGTCCCTGACTTGTTCCCCTAAAGCCTGCAGATCTTACTTACAGTAATCCTCTCCAAATGGGAGTTTTCATGAGTCAAAGTCGAGCCAGAACAGTTCTGCTTTTTACTGTTAATCCATACTGGGATAATTAAAACCAGTAGATCCATATTTGACACCGAACTATCAACAACTGGAAGAGCTGGGTACTTCCCCATTTGAAAGTCACATAATTTATTTAGGCATCTGATTCCAAGACCCAGGTAGGCTTTTATCCTCCAGACCCTTACCTTCATTCTGCCACCAATTCTAAACATGTCAAAACCCCATACCTTTATACCTAGGTCTATACCTTGATGGAGATTCTGCTGCCTTCCAGTAGAAATCCTTCCTCAAGACAGAGCAGTGAGGTTCCCCAGGTCAAGCACTCAGGTCTGTTACATGCTTGTTAACACAATATCCAGCACAAACAGGGTCTACGGCCTGGAAGTGGTACTACAAAAGATAATAATAATAGTAGCTTAAGCAAAACCTCTCAAAGATGATAAACCATCCTCTGCTCCCCTTAAGAAAATTTGTTTATTCACCCCCTCACAAAGGAGGTTGCCTTGTTTATCTGCCTGGAGAGCTCAGACATTCCTTGCATGTGCAGCACAGATGGTCACCACACCACAAAAGGCAGAAAGGCTCACAGTGGACGTGTCTGGTTTCTGGATATACAGAAACCTGGTCAGAGCTTCTTCTCCAGCTGGGCTGCTTTGCATCCAAAATCCCAAACAAATACAGAACTTCATCAATATCCTTTGGACAACATCTCTCAGTGGAAAAGGAGACTGTCCAGGGAAAAGGAGCTACACAGTGACCTTGGTTGAGAGTCTTAATTAATTAGTGTACATAGACTGTTGTGAGATCCCAAGGTGGGAAGTGCTAAGGAAGCAGAAATATTACTTATTAAAGCTCAAGGCTCTGTTGTTTCTTTATCCTCAGATATTCTTCACGTCTGTTTTTGCATTCATGGCCATTGCTACTTCAAATTATTTCAGCTGTCTTGATATTTTTTTTTTTTTTTTACCAAATGGAATAGCCCCAGGCAGAGGATATGCAGTATCTAGTAGCTCAGATACTGAGTTGGCTCATTGCAGTTATTTATCTTATTCTTTTCTAATTTATTTACTGTTCTGATCCCAGTCCTGCTCTTCCTTTGATTTTATAGCCAGATACCAAATGTGGCTGCTCTCCATGGACAGAAATTACTCTGACAGTAAATGCCATTAATATTTTTACTACCTCACTAAATACACTTCTACAGCATGTGGAAGGGGTCTGCAAGGTCTGTTTTAGTAAACTGGGTAAAAAAATCACTGCTAATCCTTCTGAAAACTGAAAGACAGAGCAGTTTGGCAGTAACCATTTTAGTTCCCAAGGGGAGCAATACAAACTGTAATCAAAGAATAAACTTGGAGGAACTGAAAATCAACTGAAACAAAGCAGAGCAGAAAGTTAATTTAGTAACACTCTATGTTCTGTGACACAAACTGTACATAAGTTTTTGTCCTCCTTTAAGAAATTACTGAGTGCAGAATTGTGTTCTATGTCATACACGAAAAAAATCGCTAAACTTGTTTCTCCTTTTGGAGGAGTCATTCGAGCTTTTAGTACTTAAATACATCCCTCTTTTTCTTCAAAAACACAGGGTACAAATCTCTGCTTTTTTCCCTCAGCTTAGTAAAAACATAAATAAACCAGGAAATTAAAGACAAAAAAAAATAAAAATAAAGATGAGAAAGCTACCTTTTCCACATCCTGTTGTGCCTAAATAGAACATGTTGTATCAGCATGTAAGATTTCTCAATAAAATGTATTGCGGACACTTCAAAAGCTGACCATAATCAGGAGAGTTAAGTGAGGAATGTCAGCTTGGATGAGGGATTGTGCTGCTTTTGTTATACATTAGTTAGCAGGCAGGTTTGTGGGTTTTTACTTTATCTTGGATTTTACTGTCGTGTAATTGAACTCTGTTACCTTTTTCAGTTTCCTAAGTGTTCCACTAAGTGCTTGTGTGGATTTGAGTTTAAGGATATTGTAGGCAGATCCAGAGGAGATTGAAGTCCGTGGCAGAGGCCTCTGCAGAGTTTGGCTAGTCCTCCACTGCAGAAACTAGGTCTTCCTCTCACTTCTTAATCCCCCTGGGATCAGCCCTCAGACATGTGCAGAAATAAGGATTCAAAAACATGAATTTGCTGTGGATCCACAGGCAAACCTTACACTTACATTAGCAAATCCAGGTGTCACAGAAGAGTGTCTTTGATTGTAGCAGGATCATTTACGCTACATTAATTTTATGCATTAAATTCACAGCCTTTACAGGACTACATCCTTAACAGTAATTCCAGGTTTGGGGCGTCCCGTCAGCTGTGTCTGGCCCCTCCCCATCTTGGACCTCTGTCATTTTCACCAAAGCACAATTTATTTTCTTCAGTTACCTCATCACACCTAAGTCTTCATTTAGATACTACAGCAATAAACCCATAATTTTTGCAGTGGGATGCTTGAACTCCTCAGACAGTGGTATCTCCATGTAACCAAACATGATAAACAAATAGTCAACAAACACACATCAGTAGATTTTACTACCTCTGAAACAGCCTATATTACTATAAAATCCATGAGTTTAGGCTTCATGTGTCAAGTTCTGCATCAACACCCCTTTTATAGTCACAGCTCTGACAGGAAAAACCACCCCAAACCCCATTTAAAAACCAGACTCCTCACCCACTGCAGACACGCAGGTGGGTGTTTCACATCACTGTATCACAATTTCCTTCACGCCTTTACAAGAGAACTCTGCCTGGGTCTGGGGAAAGGACCTGCAAGCAGGGAACATTTTAACCCTCCTGGGGTGATGTGGGGAGCAGCACCTTACTGAGGGGAAGAGACCTGCTGAGGGGAGGCCTGCCATGGCAGTAACCCGATGAGGGTCAGAGACCTGCCATGGCAGGAACACAGCTGAGGGGGAGAGACCCACCATGGCAGGAACACAGCTGAGGGGGAGAGACCCACCATGGCAGGAACACAGCTGAGGGGGAAAGACTTTCTGCACCATGGCAGAAATCCACTTAGGGGGAATCCACTGAGAGGGAAAAACTCACCAAGGTGAGAGGCATGCTAAGGGGAGACCCACAATGGCGGGAACCCAGCTGAGGGGGAGAGACTTTCTGATGGGAGAGATGCTGAGGGGAGACCCACCATGGTGGGAACACTCTGAGGGCGAATCTACCGTGGGGGAGACACAGTCTGGGGGGAGAGACACATTGCAGGGAGACTCACCATGGCGCAGATTTGCTGAGGAAGAGACCTGCTAAAGGGAGAGACACTCTAAGGGGGGGCCCACAATGTGAGAACCCACTGAGGGCATATCCAGGGTGTGGCAGACTCTCTTGAGGGGGGAGACCTGTCATGGCAAGAACTCCCCTGGGCAGGAATCCACTGTGAGGGAAACACCCTCAGTGGGAAGAGACCCATTCAGGTCCACCATGGGATAAACGTGCTAAGGGAAGAGATGGACTGAGGGGAGACTCAAAATGGGGGTAACACACTGAGGTGGAGACACTTTCTGAGGGAGAAACCCACTGAGGGAAGACCCGCCATGGCGGGAGCACTCTGAGGGAGACTCCACAGTAGGGAAGATACTCTGAGGGGAGAGACCTGCTGCGGCAGGGACCCACTGAGAGCACATCCACAGTAGGGCAGACACTCTCAAGGGGCAAGAGCTGCTGAGGGGTTAGATCTGCCAAGGGATAGACTTTCTGAAGGAAGAGACCTGAGGAGGGGAGAAACCCACTGAGGGGCTTCCAACAAGGTTGGAACCTACTGAAGGAAAATCCACTGGAAGGGCGAGACTTTCTCAGGCGACAGACCTGCTGAGCTCTCTTCCATCATGTGGCAGGCTTGCTGAGGAGAGATCTACTGAGAGAAGAGAACTTCTGAGAGAAGACTTGCTGGGGGAAGAGACCCTCTAAGAGGAGAGACACACCGCAGAGAGACCTGCTGAAGTAAGAGACCCCATAAGGGGACAAACCCCCTGTGGGGGCACCCGCTGAGGGGGGAGAGCCTCTGGGAGGCTACCCGCTCGGGAAGAGACGCCGCGCTGGGGATATCCCGTGGGGCTGAGGTGGACATCACCGATGCCTCAGCTCTGCACGCTGATGCCGCCCGGAGGAGCCGCTGCAGCAGAGCGGGCTGGTGGTTTGGGGGCAGCTTTAGGTGCTTGTGGTTGTTTGTGCGCGGGGTCTCTATCCCCTGGGCGGGCACGGCAGAGGGCGCGGGCGGCACCCCGCTCCAGGGGCACGGGAACCCGGGCCGGGCCCGCCGGGGCCCCCGCGGCGGGCCCAGCGCCCCGGGCGGTGCGAGCAGCAGCGCCGCCTGCCGGGCAGGGCGGGGGCGCCGCCTGCCCCGGTCCCTCCCGGCCCGTCTGTGCCCGCTTCCCCCCGGTTCTCCCGCTCCGCCCCGCCCGGCTCCGTCTGTCTGCAGCGCGGCCGCAGCTGCCGGCACAAGTACGGTGTCGGCGGGCCGGGAGAGCGCGGAAACACCTGTTTCCAACATGGGGAAGGTGGGAGGGAGAGCGAGCGGCGCTGCCCGGCCCCGCCGTGGGCTCCCTCCCCTCTCGCCGGCTGTAACCCGGCCGTACAGCCCGCGGGATCGCCTTTCAGAAAGATCGGATTCCGTTTTTACACATTCGGCTGAAAAACGCGTCTCGACCCTCTCCTCACGTGTTGTTTTTTTCCACCGTGTCCATTCCGGGGTGGGGTGGGGGGAACTCTCAGGGTTGAGGCGGCGGCGGCACCGACGGGCATGGGGCTTCCGAGAGCCCCGGGGCCACCGACCCAGCCGGGGGCTCCGGCCGCCCCGGCCCGTGCGGGTCCGGGGTCGCGGCTGCGGGGCCGGGCAGTGCCGGCGGTGCGGGAGCGGGTGCGTGCGGGGGCTCCATGATTTCATCGTCGGCTGGCGGGGACCTGCCAAGAGCTGTTACGCCTCACTGCGATGTGTAGCTTTTTCCTGCCATTTTTTTCATAATAAAAGAGGGAGTGAAGCGGGCCTTTTTTTTTTTTAAGGGAAAAAAAAAAAGCCAAATGGATCGGAGAAGTGGGGGGAGGGAAGCAATAGCCAAAGGGGATGCCAGTGAGGTGTGGCTTGCATTTAAATATCCAATATGTCAATGTAAGGGGAGTGTGTACGTATATAAAGTGCAGTTCGCATCCGACGGCGGGACACTGGATCCAGCGATGGGAGGCGCGGGCGGCGCGGGGCCGGGCCGGGGCCGGCAGCGCGGGGCCGGGCGGCCGCAGCCCGCGCTCTGAGCGCCGCTCTGCCCGCGCCCCCGGGGCCGCTCCGCTCCGCGCCCATGGCCGAGGTGGGCGGCTTCCTGGGCGCGCTGGACCCCGACTTGCACGGCTTCCCCCCCGCGCTGGGCGCCGGGCTGCCCCTCGCCGACTCCCCCGGCTTCCTCAACGAGCGCCTGGGGCAGATCGAGGGGCGGCTGCAGCGGGGCTCGCCCACCGACTTCGCTCACCTCAAGGGCATCCTGCGGCGGCGGCAGCTCTACTGCCGCACCGGCTTCCACCTGGAGATCTTCCCCAACGGCACGGTGCAGGGCACCCGGCAGGACCACAGCCGCTTCGGTAAGGCGCCGGGAGGGTGCCCGAGCAGGTGCCCCGCGCGCACAGCTAATTACCCCGCTAATATAAATCATCCCGGGACAGATATAATTGGCCTCCTAAACAAATGCGCTCACTCCCCAGCAATGCGGGAGTTTTTATTTCCAATTTCCTACTCTCCCGGCGCTCAGCCTTTCTGCAGGTGCACTAAAACGTGCCTTCGGAAGGGGGAAAAAAGAAAAAAAAAAAAAAAAAAGAAAAAAAAATTAAAGAACGGAAAAAAAGAGGACGTGACCAGCTATAGCTGTGCCTCTGAAGTTAGTGGTGAGGGAGGCAAAACAGAGACGTTCCTCTTTGGAATTTCTTGGAAATTCCTAGGTTGGAAAAAGGAATTCCTTGCTTTTTTTAGGTTTTTGTTTTGTTTTTCCTTTTTGTATTTTTAACTCCTCCTTCTTTCTGGCGTCTGCAGATACTTGTGAGCTGCTTTCTTTTATTTGTATGACTTTGATTAGAAGAGCGTCTCCCCAACGCGGGCAGGGATCTTTTGGCTGGAGGAGTGTCAGAAGCTGGGTTTGGGAAGGTTGTTGGAAAGGAAAGGGGAAGCTGAAGAGGAAAAAACTCTTAGGGGACCTCGGAAAGAAAAGAGATGGAACAATAGGCAGAGCACCGCGGATTTACCTTGCCGCCCGGGATACAGCTGGAAGACTGCAGTGCCTGTATCAGTGGCATACAAGAGCAGTGACCTCTAATGAGACTATATGTAATCTTCAAAAAATGCATCCAAGCCACAGGCGAAAGAGTACAGTCAGTTTGAGCATAGTAAGATAAATTCCCGCTACTCCAGCATCTAATGCAGGTGTCTGTCTAAGCTATCAACAAGTCCCATGCCAGTGATCTCAGCTGTGTTGTCAACAGGTTACAAGATGTGCTTGCAAGACTTTTTATAGTTTTCAAGTGATTTAACTCCTTGGTGAAAGGAATTATTTTTTTGCCTTTACTCGTTTGCAACCAGTCAGTTCTGATACACCGGGAAGTGCTGCCACTGCTATTGTTGGAGGTGTAAGGCAGGTTTTTGGAACAATCGGGGAAGCTTATCTTTCCATAAACACCAGGTGTGTGCATGGCATGTCCCTGCCTAAATCAACAAGAAAGTCATAACCCGCGGGTCAGAGTCAGGTACTAATATGCTCGTGGGGCAGACATTCTTTAATTACCTCCTGAAAACACCCATCCTTTAACCTTTCATGCTACAGTATGCGATGGGTTTCCATGTCCAAAGAGTTGAAAGCAAACCCATTGCATCTGGTTGGTTTTAGTTCAAGCTGCCACGTAGTGTTTCTAGTCTATCAGTTCTTTTTCCTTACCTTTGTAGAACTAAACAACCAGTTTCAAATGGCAGCATTTGTCTCAGGTCCGTTTTTTTATAAAGATTGAGTAAAACAAGTATATTCTCAAACTTGGAAAAAACATATTAGACATGCTAAAACTTTTCATGGATTTTGCACTCTGAAGCTTAAGTCACACAGTGCTTTCAATAAATCGAAACATTGGCATTCCCTAAGTGTTTTAGCAGTCCGCATTCAGCTCTGTAAACTAGACCAGACTTCAGATATTATAGTTTTCTGCTTCAGGGTTTTCCCAGAGGCAGTGTAAAATAAATAGTTATTTGTTGTAATTGCAAGACAAAGCCCCAAAGGATTAGACTGGAATCCTTGCGTTCAGATCAAGTTGGACTAAGCCTTGCTTCAGCAGAGACTCAAAGCAATAATGTATTGGCACACAGTATTCACCATCTGCGTTCAGTAGCCATGAATATTTAAATTCCAATGTTACTGGTATGGTTCATATTAGGATGTCATGTATCGATGCATTCCTAAATTTTGCGTGCAACAGTCAGAAAGAAGTAACTTATAACAGGAATAGGCAGCCAGAGCGATTCTGGGGACTCCAAAGCTGTGGTGAGGGATGCAGGGGTAGATGAGGGGTTCAGGGAAGCACTAAAGCTGCCTTAAATCTTGAGGCATCTGGAGAAATACTTAGAAATCCAGGATCAAGTCCATGTGGCTGGAAGGTGCTCACTGGTACCAGGAGCAGATAATTAAGGTGCTCTATGGATGGCTGCGATGCCACAGCCAGGCATGTGTCCAGCTGCAGGTGGGATGTAGGGACTTGGTATCCCCCTCTTTTAATTTGGAAGGGATTCAGGACTAGAGGCAGTATCTGCACTCCCCCATTTGCAGCCATCCCAAAAGCTACCAGATGGGCAAGACATCCACATCTTCCAGAGAGGAAAATAGCCAAAGCCCTGCTGATATAGAACAGAGTCCCGAGGTCCCAACAGTGAGGGTTAAAAGAAGAAATTCTTTTGTTCCACAGCATTTGGGGGTGTGACTGTAGGACACATGGGAGGTACTGGCATCGTCCACCCACACTTCCTGAGCAATCACAGGAACTACTTCTCTTATCTCTCAAGGACTGGAGCCTTCCTAAATCACACCTGTCTTCTGGAATGTGATGTTTTATACTGTGAAAACACAGACTCTTGCAAGAACAATGGAGCACAGCTTATTTTTTCCTAGAGGAGCTTAAATGTAAAATGTGGAAAAGCCCTCTAGGTTTCTTGGAAGAAAGCTTGTTCTTGCACTACAGAAGTGCCCAAATTCACTCTCTGAACTGGCAGCTTTGGCAAGGTCACTCCCAAAAGAATAAAGTGTTCTCCAAAATGTATCTCTCTCACTGCATCTGCTCAGAACCTTCCTTTACAAAGAAATAAAGGACAATCAAAATCTGGACTGACATTAGGACCCCTATAACAATCCTTCTCAGATGAAACTGAGAGGAATGTGCCAGGAGGAACTGCTCCTTTTCTGCCTCACATCTCTTTTACAGCAGCATTAAACAAGTGAACCCAGTGGTGCTACTCACTGCAGTGGAGGCGAGAAGGAGGCCTTGAGGTTGCACTGCAGATGAATAAAGGCAGAAAACAAAGCTCTTCTAGGGTACAAACCTGCTGATGGGTGTGTTACACAGACTCCTAGAGAAGCTGCTGAGACCTCCAGAGAAAGTTTGGCTGTAATTTTGACATTCAGACCATAGTGCACCTGTTGCTGAACAGTTGTTCAGGTTTTTAGCCGAAGCTTTAGGTTTGTAGCCATTAATACAACATCTGATGTTTCTGTACCCCAGATCCTGAATACAGTCATGTAAGAAGAGACAGGTGCAAGGAGCTGAACTGTTCTTTGAGAGATGGTTTAGAGTAAGGCAAGAGTGTGTGGGTCTGGCCATGGCAAAGCTCAGGAGATTATTCAGTGTTTTGGTGGTAAATGAATCCAGTCAGAGTCTTAATCAAATCTCTCCAAGTCTTATCTGGAAGGGTTCAAGGAACAAAGAGAATGAGTAATCAAAGTGAGGGGAAAGAAAGAGGCAAGTCCTGGGGGAAAGAAAAACAGAAAGCAAAAGAAAAAACCAAAAGCACATTCTACCACAAAAACACACCGCTACAATTGGAAAGAGAATTCTTGAGCTGGCCCCAGTGGCCACTCCCTGTGCTGCTGGAGATCAGATGTACGAAGCTGCAATTTTGTCTAGAATTGGAGTGAGTTAAGGACAGGATGGATATCCGCCCACATATTTTCAGCCTTCACTCTGTCTCCTGCCTTTTGTGGACTCAAGTTATATTCTTAATGCTCTTTCAACATAGTCATCTTCCATGCATATCTCCAAGTGCCACTCAGAGATCAGAAAATGGGAATGCTACAAGGGATGTTGTCAGAAGAGATTATCATGGGCACACCTGAGAAGAAATTTCATTTGCAAAACCTGTATCTACCCAACCTGCAGCAGGTGAGGGATGTCTCATTCCTGCTCAGAGAGGGAAGATGCTGATGTTGCTCCTGGCTTGGTCCTCCCCAGGTCTTTGGAGACCTGGATTCACATACCTCATATAGAGCATGCGTGTGGACATACTCAAGAAAAGATCTGGGTTCCTCTGCCTTAGATATCCCTCAGTTTCTCAGCGGAACCAGCAACATTTTCCTGCTTCCCCGAAGTGACAGGAGACAAAAAAAGTGCTGATGCTGGAGGCTTTGTCTACACATCCAGGAAGGTCCATCTACCATTCTCCAGTTACCTGATATGTTTCACTCAAATATTCCTTTGTCTCCAGCCTGGGAAGGATTCCCCCATTCCTGGGTGTATCTCTGTACTCCTGCTTTACTTTTTACACTCACTGTAGTTCCTCTTCCATCACTCCCTCCTTTCCAAAGAGTGGCTGTGGTAATTTCTGGTCTGTGGGTGGGAAAAAGCACTCAGCAGTTCAGTAACTCACCAGAGTCAGAAGTGGTAGGTAGTGAAGGGAGAAGGGAGGAAACCATCCCTCATCCTCCACCTCTTTTTTCCCAGTTTGGGATTCTTTTCAGCTAAGAAACCACAACAACTACCAAGAAGAGCAGAGCCAGGGTCTGTGCCTCTCTGGCTTGGAAAGGCTGCCTTCCCTGTCTGTGCTGTGCCTGTTCCTGATGTTTCTGCAGGCAAGATGTGTCCACAGGCCAGGATGTGTGGCTGGGCATATTTCAACCTGTAAAATGTGTGCTCTGGTCCATAAAGTGTGTTTTGTGGTGTTTGCTTCTCTGTTTGTCTCCAGGCCTTGCCGCTCCCAAGTCCATATTTCATGTCCCTTAGCCCCTCCTGGTTTCAGGGAGGGCTGGATTAGATGCACAAGCCCCAGAGTAGGCAGGGGAAAAGGAGGACAGAAGGTCTGAAGGAAGGTAGGAATTCCTGCAGCCAGCTTAGCTGCCAGCACCTGACGATGAGTCTGGCTGCACAAAGGGGGTCAGGGGTGTCCATCGCCGTCGGGGCTGCCCTATATTTAGGCAGTGAGGTGGTGTGGTCTGAGAGGTGTCACATCCATGCCCCAGGCTGTGGGGTGACCAGAGCTGTGGCTGCCACTGAAGTCAGCTGGCTCAGATGGCTGCTTGTCACGCGGTGGCTTTAAATCAAGGCAATACTTTTAAGAGGAGCTCTGGGAGGTAACCTGATCAGAGCATCAATTGCCCAGGGCTGGATATTTTGGGAGCTATATTAGGAGAGCTGGAGCCGTGCTAAAGGTTAGAGCAACTTTCCCCTCCAGTCAATGGAGACATGCAGTCGTCAGATGAGATGAGGAAAACCCTCTTCCTTCTGCCTCCCAGCTAATTAATCCTGCACTGGACATTGACAAAACTGCCCGTGACCTCTGCATAGGTAGTGTGTGAAATCCATAATAACACAGTCCCACCACTGCCTTCAGGAAGTCTTCCTGGGAAGTTTGAAGGTCCCCATCACTTGGGGTGTTGGGTAGGGGCCGGGTTTTTTTAAGTGCTTCACCAAAGGTTCTCCTGCTACAAGTCTTTCCCCCATTGAAACAGCTGCCAGCTGTGGGGGTGCAGCAGCCAGATCCTGCTATTTCAAGAGGAAATGAGGCTGCCCCTCGTTTTTGAAACATCTGACACCATCATAGCAATCTGCAGCCCATGGGTAAAACCGTTGCTCTTGCAGGGCTGGGGATGGCTGGGACAGATGCTGCTGGACTGGGAAGAGGCTGGCAGGAGCCTGGAAGAGGCAGGAGGACACAGGGGGCAGGAGGAAGTTCTGGCAGTAACAGTGGCAGGGGGTGACAGACAAAAGACTGGCAGTGCCATGGCTCTGAAGGCTGCAGAGGAAGATGCATTGTGCTTTGAAGCTGCATTTTATCCATTTTATCCCTATGGCTTGTATATACATTTTGGGTTGTCAAGTGTCCCACTGGAGTTCCAGGATGAAGATGTTCCTCGCAGACATCTCTTCTAGTTCTTTTCACTTCTTTTTACTGAACCCATGACTTTAAAACCTGTGGGACAATCATCTTATCCCAGAAGATGAAATCACACTCCTTTTGGTAAAGAATAAAAGCCAGCATGGTAGCAGCCTTCTGACATTGCTAGTGGCTAGGCACAAGTTTCTACATCTGTCTTCTTGGTGATAATTACGAAAAAAATCCAAACCCAAACCAACAAAACCTTGCAAAGCTTTTCTCATTAGCAAAGATAATCCCTCTTGGGCAACTCAAATTCACAATGCTGGGGAGAAGCCCAGACTGGCAATCAGAATGTTGCACGCAGATGGGACTATGGAGTTAAGAACTGTATTGTTACTGGGAACGGCTGGTTTGTTTTTGTTGCTGGGGCCTGGCGTTGTTTTTTTCCTCTGTATGAGTTGCATTTCTTTTCTTTTTTAGGAATTTTGGAGTTTATTAGCCTGGCAGTGGGGCTGGTGAGCATCCGTGGGGTGGACTCAGGACTCTACCTCGGCATGAACGAGAGAGGCGAGCTCTATGGGTCGGTAAGTTCAGGCTGGGCTGATTCCACCTGTCCCACAGCCAGCAGCTGTGCCACAACCTGCTCTGGCACAACCCCCACATCCTTGGAGTGCCACTGATCTCCACCCTACCCCTGATGCCACTGCTGTTTTGACATAAATGATATATAGGAAATGGGGTTTGAGGAAGGATTCATTTCTGCTGTGAGAGCCCACAGTGGTGCCCAGCCCCCAGACATCACACTGAGGTTTTGCCTTTCAGAAATGGTGTGGCAATGGTCAGGTAAAGGCAGGACAACATTTAGCATAAATGCAGGAATTCTTTAGCATTTAGCAGGAACTGTTTATGTGTTTTCAGAGCCTGAGTAACACATCAGTTGTATTCTCCTCCTGGTCAGGTCTGCACCTATTTGCAGGTCTTATCCTTGTATTACAGCTCTTTAACCAACAGAAGCTGAAATTGTGGCCTGAGTGTTATTGTAAAATTCTCTTTAACTCCTTTTAGGGCTGCAGCTCATGATTTCTCAGAAGAGCCCTTTTCAGGCTAAAATTTTCCATGTTTTGACTAAAAACCCTAAATGAAAACTCATTACGACTTACAGTCAAAATGCCAGGTCATAGTAGCTGGGCAGAGGTGCTTCCTGCAGGTTAATTTAACTCAATTCCTAATTATTTAGCTCAATTAAGGGTGGATCACAGTAAAAATAAAATTAAATAAAATAAACCAGTTTTAAAGCAAAGCAGAAGACAGCACTTCCTCTCACCATCAGATAAGCCTCAGTGTACAAGTTAAAACTCATGTACTCTGTATACATAGAAGCTGTAAGAAAACCTTTGATTGGCAAATGATAAACCATGAGTTTAGCTCATTTTAACTTGTCCCGTTTCCACCTGAGACTGCCACAGACCCTTCCACCATTTAAGACACAGTTGCTGATGTCTGTATGAGTTAGTTGCCCAGAGAAGCTGTGGCATCCCTGCAAGAGTCCAAGGCCAGGTTGGATGGGATTTGGAGCAACGTGGGATAGAGGATGGTGTCTCTGCCCAGGGCAGGGATGAGCTTTAAGGTCACTTCCAACCCAGACCACTCTGTGATTCTCTGATCATCAAATACTGCATGCCCCAATTACTGTTCTTTTCCCACCTCATTTCTGTAACATCTTCTACCCTGCCCAGCCATTAAATGCAGAGACAGTGGTTAAATTAAAAATGTGCAAAACAGAAAAAAGAAAAATCACCAGGATTCCATAAATTACAAAATCTCCCGAAGCACACTTCAGAAAGCAGGGCTGGGACAGCACCTCTGCTGTCAAACTCTAAGGCTGCTCAGCAGCTCCTGGAGTTGTACCTTTCACTTGTGCTTGCTGATGAACATGAGTCCATTTATCCCTTTGCTTTCAAACCCTGCAGCTCTGATTGTGAGTCAAGTTTCATGATGGGTTAATTAAATTCTAGAGCCTGTGTTCATGTTACAACACAGAAACAAAAATAGGGTAACATTTTACAGCATTGAATCTGGAAACAGAATTGACCCGAAGACAGTGGTGGGAGCTGTCCCTGCCCGTGGCAGGGGGTTGTAATGAGGCAATGAGGTGATCTTTAAGGTTGTTTCCGACCCAAACTATTCTGGGATCCTGTGCACCAGGCAGGACGCTGCAGGGACACACTCAAAAGGCTGCTCCAAACTGTGCCGACGTCACGAGCCAGGTCCCCAAATAACCCTGGAGTTTTAAAATCTGGGACACGTGGGTTGTACAATGATGGCTTTTGGAACTCAAAAGCCACTACAGTATTCTTAATTAAAGGTCCATAAAACAGTGCCTGACAAGAGCATTAGCATTACAATGGTATTTTGGGAGATCACAGTACAGCGGTATTTTTAAATTTTCAGCTAGTTTATTATTTCCCTCTGTGCCAATTTTGCCTGATGCCTGTGTTGATGCAGCCAGAGCCAGCCAGCCCCGCAGCGACACGTGGAGTCCCCTCGGGATACAGAGCTTTTCCTCCTGTCCCTTTTGACCTCGTGCCAACAGTTCTGTCAGGCTTCCCGAGGATTTCAGAAGTGCCACTAATACTTAGGGCAGCAAAAGTCATGGGCAGCACCTTGCCTGCTGCCGGTGTGGTGTCGGGTTCAGTGGGGACTTCCCGGGGCTTGGGAAGGCATAAATCACACCTTGCAGAGTCACCCCAGACTTGCCAAACATTTTCCACAAACACTGTACTCCAAACCACCCAGTGCAGCATGGGGGAATGGGAGCAAAGCAAGAGCCAGAGTTCAGCCAGTCATCGGGTTCCAACATATTCCAAGTAGATGGCATCTGAGAGGAGGGGAAAAAAAACCAGCCTGTATTTATTGACAGATCTGGAAAGAGAAGCCTGCGGTTCCCTAGGTCTCAGACGGCCAAGGCTGTGGCCTAGGACTTTTGGAGGGCTCACAGCTCACCTCAGGCTTTATTTAATTAGCAGCAAAACATTGAGAACAGGTTCTGAGCACAGGTGAGCTCCTGGATTGTGTTACAAAACACATCTACTGTGGGCAGTAACATTTACCGAGCACTCCATGTGCTGCGGAGGGGACACATTCCCTGCCCGGATAGTTTACACTGCAGGGACAGTGGCTGTAATATTAGAGCACTCTACATTGCCAGCCTGCCCTTCAGCTGAAAGGGCTCCCAGTCAGCCTGGCAGTATCCTTGTGGGATGGGATGGGTGGCTGGAGTCCTTTGTGACAGCACAGCAGGGCTGGCAAAGCCACCTGTGTCCTCCTGGGGCAGAGGGACAGCCTTGCTCCCCACTGCAGCTGGGCACATCCCTGTAGCTGGCACATGGAGATGGGAGGGAGAGGGAAGGAGCCCTGGACATGAAGGAAAAGTCCATCATCAATCAGACACTGCCAAGAGCCCCCAGCTGTAAGGGCTGGATGGGAAGGCTGGCTGTGGCTGTGGTGACACCAGTGCCATCCATCCCCCCACGCCAGCATGGGATGCACCAGCTGCACACCCTCATCACATCACCAATCACCACCCTAAATCTTCCCTGGGGTCTGACATCCCATGTCCCTCTGGGTCTTGTTCCTCCCATCACAGCTCACTAGCACTCCAGGAGGTGAAATCCTGAGCAATGCTTTCCTTCCAATCTCAGTACATCCAGCTGTGTGCCCTGGACTTCCAAAGCAGTGCTTGCTCCTCTTTTCCTGTTTAGATCCTTCAGATGTGCTGCCTGCTGCTTCTCTCACCCAAAAAAGGGGATTGGGGGTGTGTGGTACCATGGAGGGGACTGCTACAGGGGGACGTGTCCCTGCCTGGTGGCACAACCACCCCCACAAGCTCAGACTCACACCTGGACAGGTTTGGAGCTTTGCTGTGTGCCTGATTTATTCATGGAGCACCTTTGCAAAATCCACACCCACCTTCTGTTGTTGTCTCCTTCCTCCTCCAACTCCCGAGTTCTTTGGGCCTTGACTTGTGCCCGTTTCCAGCTCTAACCCAGCTGACACATCCCCAGCAGCACAGTCCTCATCCTCAGGGGAGCCAGGAGATGGCAGCTGGGAAAATGCTAGAAAAAGGAAGGCAGGAAGGGTGACCAAGTTTTCTCTTTGCCCTTTTTGACACGTGTGTCTCTTTGTTCCCCTGCTGGGCCGCCCACGACAGAAGAAGCTCACCCGGGAGTGCGTTTTCCGCGAGCAGTTCGAGGAGAACTGGTACAACACATACGCCTCGACCCTGTACAAGCACCCCGACTCCGAGCGCCAGTACTACGTGGCCCTCAACAAGGACGGCTCCCCCCGCGAGGGGTACAGGACTAAGAGACACCAGAAATTCACCCACTTCTTACCCCGGCCTGTGGACCCTGCCAAAATCCCTGCCATGTACAGAGACCTCTTCCACTACAGGTGATGGTTCCTGCAGTGTCAGTGTACATACTTGGGCTCCCAAGCTTTTTCCCAGAGCACTCTATCAATAGTCATTCCATCATTCCTGTAAGAGTAGATGACCTAGGGAAGCACTTACATTGAATTCAGACACTGCTGTTCCTCCTTGTTTCCAGTGTATATCGAACCTGGGTTATTTATGGGGCGGGGGTAGGGGAAGGGAGGGAACCCTACATTTAATCTTCCATTTTCGTTCACTTTCGTTACCCGGTTGCTACAAGAGAGGCTGAATATTCAATGTTACGGCTGCTTAAAGGAACGAGCAGGTGCACAAACCTGATCACTGGGGAAAAGAAAGCCCCAAAACAACCTAAAAATGAAGAGAAGAAAAGAAAACATAGACCACAGAACTGCTGCGGATGCTGCTGCTGAGCTGGGATAGCTCCCTGCTAAGGAAAAGCCTTTGAGTGGCGCCCTGCTTGAGCAGCCCAGGAGTTTGCTACATGGATGATGCTCCATGGACTGGTCCTGATTTGTGGGGTTCTTCCTGCTGTTGGGGTGGGAATGGGGTGAGGAACATTATTCAGATGTAAGCATGGATACTGTGCATAAGGACAAAACTATTTATAAAATGTATATGATATTTATTTTATATATTTATTTATTTCAAAATAATTTTATTTTTAATGAGAGATGCTATGACCGGATTTTCATCAGGAAGAATAAGGTCCTACTGAAACAGGAAAAAAAAATGAGTTTAAGAGCTTATCGGCAATAAAATTGTCTTTATATTGTAGATTTCTTGCTAGCCCTTTTTTTTTTGGCAACCTTCAACAACTAACCCAGTATTTCCTCAGCAATATGAACAATAAATCCACCTCTAAAAGGGCTTTGTGTAGTAAAGATCAAAGCCTCAAACTCCTGCAGGAAGATGACATAAAATCACAGGTCTGGGAAGCAGCAGCTCCGTCTCCTTGGGGCATGAGGCATCCCCGTGGATTTACCATCCTGCTCAAAACCAAGAGGCCAAACATTTGGAGCATCTGCTGTGTTTGGATGGACCCATCAGTCCTGCAATAAAACCAGCACATCTTGCATGAGATTCACCTGCAGCACCATGAAAAATCCGTGGAGAAATAGAAAGCAACAAGAGCAATTCTAAACCCCCTCGCTTTCAGACAATTCCCACGATCATCCCTGCAGGCAGTGCTTGGATCTTCGTGGCTGTGTGGCATTTTCCTCTGCAGGAGCTGCCTGGTCCCACAGTCCTGTCACCTTTCCTCTGCCTCCAGATGGGCTCAGCAAACCTGATGACATTTGGCAGCCCTGAGCCAGCCCCATATTCCCAGCTGGTGCTGCAGCCCTCCTCCAGCCAGGCCAGGCCAGCCCAGGGACGCTCATGGGGGAGATTGGCTGTGCCAGCACAGGCCCTCAAGTGACACTTGTGCCACATGTCTGCCCTTGCTGCCTGCTTGGGATGTCACAGAGCTGCAGGGAAAGCTTCCAGCAATGATGCCAGTCCATGTTCTGTCCCCTGTGATCAGCAGAGAGGGATTCCAGCACACAGTGGGAGCAGCAGCGTGTGGTTGCAGAGGCACAGGCATTTTGCAGCATGACGAGAGGCTGACAGCAAACAGGGTTCTGTGGAGTGTGCAAAAACCTGAACAACTACAGCTGTGGGGGCTCTGGGTTTTCCTTGTCACAACTGCTTTGTCCACAGCGTCGTTTCTTAACCTCCTCCTTCCAAATTGGTCATGGTAAAACCTCAGCTCCTTCATCTCCAGCCTGTGAATTCCCAGGACATTTTCACTGACCTAGAGATGATCCACACCAGCTTCTTCAGGAGCTCCATCACTAATGGAGCAGCAGCCCTGGAGCCCAGCTCTGCTCCCAGCTGTCTCTCTCCCATGTCCCTGCCATGGCCCTTCGCTGTCCCAGCGGGTCCAGCAGCCACCAGACAACAGGCTGGGGTTGGCAATGAGGAGATTACAGGAGCTTTACCTTCAATGATCCAGACATGAAGGAATTTAATCCCGTGTTTGAAATAAAAAGAGTTTATTTAGCTTCTTCCTCTGAGTCACTGCTGAAACATCTCATCCCGGGCTGCTGTGTCGGGAGCTCGAGCGCTCACGAGGCGCGTCCTCAGGTGCACTTTTGACCTTCCCCTGCACGAGGGGAAATCCCTCAGCCAGGAGCCTCCCTCTGCCCTTGGGATGATCCTGCTCCCTCCAGCCAGGGCTTTCTGTTGTACTTGAAGATAAATCTGGTGGTTAAGATCCTGCTCCTTTTCAAAATGAAGGTCAAAACCTGATTTCAGCAATTCCAAGTACACTTTTTACCAACTCCAGAGAGAGATGATTTGGCTCATGGGGGCAACACTGGACTTGTTCTGCAGATACCCAACTCAAAGAGCTGCTGCAGCAGAGTCTCCTGCCACAAAGGGACACACAGGTACCAGGGATGCTGTAAAACACCTTTTCAGGATCTGGGTTCAAAAAACTCTTACTTGCAAAAAGCAAAATCCACAAAGAATTTACTGGAAACCCCTTGGTAAGGGCTGGTGTCCTGTCCTGTGTGGGGCATTCATTAAATGGGGAATTCAGCACTGCTAAATCCCACCCAAATGGTTCTTTCACAGGAATTTACTTTGTTTGGTTCTGGTTCAACAAAGCAGCTGAAGGTGTGAGTGACCTGAGTGGCCTGAGCAGCACCTGAGGGAACCACCACAGACATGGGGAGTGCATCTTGAGGGCACAGGAGCGGGCTGTGATGCACAGCAGGTTTGTGTGGACACTCTCCTCTCCACCCCATCCCATCCCCCTTGGTCCAGCTGTTACCCCACCTGAAGATGCCAACTGCTCCTTCAGCTTGGAGGTGTTACAGGGTTGGCAAAGGGACCCTGCTAGGAAAGTTTGAGAGGAAAATATGTTTGGGTTGCTTCAAGCTAACAGAACCTTCCAAGTCAGCAAAAGGAAAATGCTTGTT
Organism: Sitta carolinensis; assembly: GCA_032173965.1. Classification (NCBI taxonomy): domain Eukaryota; kingdom Metazoa; phylum Chordata; class Aves; order Passeriformes; family Sittidae; genus Sitta; species Sitta carolinensis. Next base: position 17,752,078 of record CM063286.1, read on the forward strand.
TGGGGTCTCAGCTCATGCAGATTCCATGGGATTCAAAGTCACAACAGCCAACTGGAAAACTTCTCTCAAAGGGGAGGCAAAGGCTGGTGCAGGGGTGGCAGTGATCCCCAGAAACCCCACTGTGCCCCCGACCCCAGAGCTGTTCTACACACAAGACTGTGGGTCTGGAAACACCATAGCAAACAGGACAACAGGCATCTCTTCAACCCTTCTCCTTCCACCCGACAGGGGTGGGCCTGTTCTGTGGGAAACATTATCCTGGGACAGCTGTGCAGAGCAGGAGGGAGGAGGCTCCAGCCAAGAGGTGGGAAAGCACTGGAGTGTCACTGTGGAGGGTGCAGAAATAGAGGGGAGCTGCAAGGGAGAAGCCAGTGTGGAGCCAAGCACAGCAGTGCCTTTCTCCCTGGCTTTGGCTCACGACCCAGGGCTCAGGGATGGATTGGATGCATTGTCTGGAGACTAACATGCAAGTGGGAACATCCACATGGCCTCAGGGCCATCCCCATGGAGACCCCACTGCCTGTGGGGAGCTCTTCTGGGTGAAATGCATGGCTTGAGGCTCCTTTCTCTGAGGCCCCACTGACCCACCTCCTGTGGAGAGAGTGATGGAGAGCCCAACACTGTAGAGGGAATCCAGAAACTCAGAAGAAATCCAGAAAATCCAGGAACTGCTGGAAAGCAGTGAAGGTGTCTTGGTGCTGTCCCACCTGGCTGGGATGTGCTGCAGCTGCCAGACTGTGGCTGAGAAGGGCACCCAGGGATGGAGCATTCCTGAAGAAGGACTGGTGGAGAAAATGACATCTGCACCCCTTGGGATATTGCTGGTTATGGCTTTTTCCAAAACAACTGCCCCAGAGCTGCTGAGTTCTCAGCATGGGAAACACCAAGGGTGTCACCTCATACCTGCGCTGGGTTTGAGCAGGAGCCCTAGGGAGTGAATTCCAAGGATTTTCAGGCTCTTCCCTTGCTGTGCCAGGAGGTGTCTGGCACTGAGATGCCACCGAGCAGGGCAGGTCACCACAGCAAGGCGCGTGTCCTACCGCTCGTGGGCGCGGGCGACACTCCAGGGCACAGAGCAGCACTGTGCAACTGAACTCCTCAGGCAGCTGCTGAGGCTGCACGGGCGTGGAGAGCCTCGGCTATCAGGTACTGACTCACCCTCGAGCGGTTTTTGGCACACAAGAGGCCAGGGTGGGGTTTGAGATCAGACCTGGGGAATGGCTGAGCACAGACCCAAGGGGTGACCCCACCTCCCCTGAGCCCCTGCCCTTCTCCAGGGCAGTGTCCCCACTCACCACAGCCCCTTCCCAACACTCTCCTCCAGTGACCCCCAAGCCATCTCCCCCCCAGGGAAAGCAGGAACAGAGCTGTGGCTGGATGAAGGGGTCACAGGACGAACTCCTCCCACTCCTCCCGGCCCCACACGGCAGGGCAGGAGCTTCTCCTGTCCCTTGCAGCAGCACAGCTTTCCCAGAGCCACATTTGGAATTCTGCTGGGGCTCTATCCCAGGCCTCATCCCCAGGGCGGGTTCCACAGCACAGAGGGTGCGCAGGGAGTTATTTGACACCTGAGCAGGTCTGGGAAGTTCAGACACCACGTGATTACTGGTGCTGGTGCTGCAACACCAGCATTTTTCCAGACTCCTCCAGCTGGGAACATTTAAGACATTTGGCTTTCCATAAACATTGAAAATCTATCCAACTTCAAAACTGTTTTTTGCTTGACCTGATGAATTCAGTTGTATTTACTGTGTGCAGAGTGGTTCTGCTTTTAAGATAAAGGCAAAAGCTGCTCAGGCTGGGCACAGCTGACAGTGACGTGGCTGGGCAGTGCTGGGACACCTCAGCACCACATTCTGGACACGGGACTCATCCCAGGACACTTCCCAGCCCAACACAGACAGCCACATCCAGCCTGAGCTGCCCACTGCCCTCCATCAGTGTTCAGCCAAGTTAAAAGTCACAGGGATATTTAAAACCATGCTGCTCCCAGGGCCCCTTGGAGCACGACTCCAGGATTTTCACCTCAGACACCATTTCCACCTCCCTCAGCTTTACCAGGACCGGCTGTGCCCCTGAGCAGCCCCAGCACTGCCAGGGAACGAGCAGAGGACAACTTTAAAACACAATTATTACACTTTCCTTTGCATAGGAAAGGGGTGTTTTGCCCAACAGGGGGGATTCAATAACTAAGGAAGGGAGAAGTACAACTATTGAGGTTGAAATACAGCAGCACCACATTCTGATCTGACCAAGGAGAACTTCACCTCACTTTTAACCATCTCACTGCTGGACAACTCACTTCATTTTTAACAGACAGACTGGCAGAGGCTGCTATTAATAAAGTAATTTGAAAATCTGGACCACAGCTGTTTTCCTTAAATTCAATCAATGGCTATATCCACTAAAGTCATTGTAGGAAACAGTAAGAGCTTCAACTCAAGAGCACAGTTCTCCAAAGACACATTCCCAGGCTGAATCCCTGTGGAGTTTACACTGGACTGTGAATGTAGCACAAGGCAAGTTGATGTATTTTGGTCACTTTATTAAATGAGATATTAAACAGTTTAAGTTTCAACTACTAAAACAGCACTTTGCATGGTGAAAACACAGATAGTATATCGTCATACTTGAATGCTTCTTCTCTTTTAAAAACACATTTCCAGTCCTTATATATATTACAAAACAGCCTTATAGGAAGAGGGGACACCTTTTCTATAGTACTTAAGATATTTAATACAGAACTGAAAAGCCATCTAATAGAAACAAAGGCAAGTCTTCACAGCTGTATGATTTCAGCAGCCAAAGCTGGTTGATGGACTGAAACATTACTATACAACTGGGACAAAACATATACAATATCACAATACTAAGCAAAAACGCTTTACATCCAAAGGAATAAACAGGTTACAAAATGTGGATAATTTAGCAGGCAAAACTGTATTACAAGCAACATTTTTATTTGTCATCTTAAGCCATTTTTATCTAGTTGAAACATCTAAAACAAATATAAAAATGAGCCTTTTATTATCTTACTGATGTATGTTCTGTCTTGAAGTACTGGTTAAAGCCTGATGTTATACTCAAAGCACATTGTTATGCAGCTAAAATGTCGAGTGAGAAACGTAAGCCAAGTGGTCCAGGTTTTACTTCAATGCTTATCTTGGATTCCTTCTTGTGCATTAGTCTTCTGTTATCCATAGGTTTGTCCAGGATGAAATAAAATGTGCCTTTCAATGTTGCCTAAAACTTCCACATTTAAGTCTTTGAGTTACTGTAAAACTCCATTTAACATTCCCAGGTTTGGTAGAAAGTACTTCTCTTATTCATAACACGTAAGAATATCGGTGACAGTTGCCCAGAGTACATTTGCCTTCAAATGTTTGTCTCAACGTCTCACTTTTGTCTCTTCTAGTGCCAACACATCTCTCTTTGCTCCCTCCCCCAGATCAGAGTTAACTGTAGAGCTGGCAGAGCACTAGAACACACTGAGGGTCTTTTGTGGTATCTTGTCATCAAAGAGTCCAAGACTGAAACTTGTCAGCTGGGTTTGCAGCAGCCCAGCCAACCTCTGTCCACGTCAGGAACCAAGTGTCAGGCACACCCCAACACACCATGGAACATGTTTAGATGCAAAACTTGTCTGTTCAGGGCAAGAACTCAAACTCCTGCAAGAAACTTCCCAGAAACCAAAATGATTTTAGTTCATGCCAGCATCAGAAGAGTCCAGCACGATCTGGAGCCACCGCCTCCATCCACCTGCAGAGCCCTGGGTTGTCCACACACCACGGCCTCCATGTTCCTGCCACTTACTTGTGCCCCCAGATTATCAACAGGGTTTTTTGGGGGGGGTAAGAATCAACCAAACTCTATGCAAATGAAAGCCCTTTTTGTATTTAATAAGAACTTCACAAGCACAACAAGTGTGGGCAAAGAGAGTGGTAATGGTATAGAATAAACCAAGAATTTATCTCTGGCCTACATTAAAAAAAAAATCCAAAACAGAACAAAACCAACCCCAAAATCAAGCTCTTTGTGTCCTAACTGATGTTTTCACACAACTGAAGGGATGAGGAGGAGTGCATAACCACGTCTCTACCAATAAAGTCATTCCAAGCTTCTGGCAGCTCTAGAAGTTGCTACAGCACCTTGTCTGTACCAATTTCCACTCAGCAATGGTCGTGCCACGTTACAGGGGTTCTCTGGCAGGGTTTGACCTGGCCACCATCACCATCTCACCCCCAAAGACAGGAAGTGAATTGTGTTGGCCCCATTGCCGGCAATGGGAGGAGACAGTAGCACCAGCATGAAGGAGTTAGCAGAAATGTGCTTTGTGCTGGACTCCACAGCGAGGGATTGGCCTGTGAAGGAAAAGCATCTCCCACTCCCAGATCATCAGCTGTTACTCCATGACATGGAACTGAAACTAAGAAATGGCAGCAGACTGGGGAAGGCCCAGTCATGTTTAAGGCTGGATGCACAGTTCCCTGCTCTCAGAAGGTTCAGAGCAGTAGTAGTTACAAATATTGCACTCAGTTCTGTTTCAGAGAGTATTTTCAGCTCCTGTTCCATTCAGCACAGATGACCCGTGAAGGAAACTAGACTATTTCTGTTACAACGTTCCCACTAATAGAAAGAAATGGGTAAGCAGAAAAGTATTCCATAATTTGAGGAATCAACTCTAATCAAGAACTCAGCTGTTTACAATTCACATATGTCAGACTGAACATACAGACCTGCAGTCCTTCCTAAGCTTCCCAAAGCTTTGCAGCCAAGAAAAGCAAGCGTAGGAGTTTAGACAGGAAACCTGTGGAGATGCTACTGTAACGGGAGGACTTGTTTTCACTGAAAACAACTTGTTATCTCCTGTACTCAACATATGTAAGAAGATTCTAGGCAACATCACTGACAACAGGGAAAATAACGTGTCCTATTTAAACAAAGCTGAAACACTAATATGGAACATGGTATTTAAGGGGAGCAATCAAACTATTCTTTTTAATTTATTTTTTTTTACAGTTGAGTTCTGTTAGGCCATTGATTCCTAAAAAAATAAAAGTTCTTTCTCTGATTTTAACAATCCTTTAGGCTTTTAGTGCAAAATCACATTGATTTCCCTTGGGAAGGCCCTGGATTTTTGCCTCTCATTGGGGGTGGTGCTCGTTGCAGGGGTGGTGGCTGCATCCCACCAGACACTGACTGATACATTCCTCTCACATCTATGGTTGGGTAGCTGGAAGGATTCATGATTAAATTTGGAGGCTTTGGCATCATGAGGTGGCCCATGGCTGCTTGCTGGTAGGACATCTGCTGCTGCTGCTGCTGGTTGTACTGGTGCTGGAGCCGCCTGTTCATCAGGATCCTCTGGACACAACCGATCAACTGTGGAGGGAAAGCAGAGCTGGCTGAGTGCACGACCCGTCCCCCTGCTCCCAGGATCAGGTTCAGAGCTGAAATCGATTTGTTAGGGACAGCATGGCTGGGGGAAAAAGCCCCATTGTTATCACCATCCCTAATGTGATGGCATTCAGCAGCCCATTACTGGAGAAACCATTTAGTAACAGCATTTAGGGCTCAGTTCTCCCGAAGACTTGGCTATTGTGTTGCAGGCAGCATTTAGGTGAGTTGCCATGGCAACATGTACTCTACTGTGAAATTATTCCCAGGTATAAGTTACATCACCATTTGTCAGGTACCATTCATCTTCCCTTTGAAAGTCCCGCCTGTGGACCGTGGGTGTTTGTTTGCCTTAGAGAAAACGCTTCCCTCTGACATCACTTGAGCAACTTTCAGATTCTGCAAAGTAATTTTAAGCTAAAACAACATTACCAACACTTTCTAAGATGTGTTTCCTAAGTGGCTGGCCGAGCTCCGGGAATCAGATTTCTCTTTACGCCTCATGACCTCGCAGCACAGCACTGCAGCTCAAAAACCCGGCCAGTGGCTTTTCTATGAACTCCTCCCGTGTCTCCCTCGCCGAGGCCGGGCAATGAACCCCAGCACAGTGCTGACCATTCTGTGAGGGATATTTACCTGCCTAAACATACACTTGTAGCTCAGGAATGAACTCACACAAGAGCCTCACTCAAAGCCTGGCAGTAGATCAATAAACGCTTTACCATCTGCTGTTTCCCGAGGACGTCGTTGTAAATGGCTTCTCGGCGCTTCACGTCCAGCTCCTGGCTCGCCTGCCTGTTCAGGGCCAGCGCCTGCACCTGGCTCTCCGTCAGGGTTAAGTTTTCTTTCCACTGAAAAGCAGAAAACCCCAAAACCTTCTTGGCACTGGTCGCTTGAACAAAAGCCTGACAGTAACTGAGGCCCTGTGTCATGTTCACAGCTGCACCAAGAGTTAAACCAGCCCAACTCCCAGTCCATGAAAAACTGCTCCACCACAACCAGAACTAGGAGTTACTGGCTCTTCTAACTGGCAATTAGCAGTCCACGAAATATAGTAACAACTTGCCTGTAATTGCTGTTTCATTGATTGATTGATTGATTTCTAGAGAAACCAGCATTTTCAGAGCACAGCAAATCCTTATGGATCTAAACTGCCACTCCTGTAAGGCTCTGTGCCAGCTAAATACCACCAAAGGTTACTGCAGGGATAAAGGTCACTACCAACTGGAAATGATGCTCATTAATAAAGCAATTCATCAGCTGGATGATCATTTGCAGTAGCAGTATCTTTCTTTGATGATGTTTAATGCTTTCCACTCCTGATCTAAGCCCAGGGCTATCCATTGTACTCACTATGGCTGAAATGATGTCTTCAAGGGGCTGGATTCTTGCTGCAGCCACACTGTTGGTTGCTTCCACTACCTTCTCTCTTCCTTGATTAATGAGGTCCTGAGAAAACACCAGAACATGGGTTATAAAGCACAGAAACAACAAACACATTTCTTCCCCAACCTTCTTAAGCTTTCTCTTGTACATACCTAGACTTCAATTACCTTTCTGCTCTCAATTTGCACAAGTCAATGAGTCTAAGCTGCCATCCATCTGAATTTCAGCACAGAGCAGTTGAACAACATGTATAAACCTGGCAATTTGCAGACAGCATTTGTAAAAACCTGGTTTTGTACACGCAGGTTTTCAGACCAGCACAAGGCTGCTAAAACCCCAGGTAAATTTTCTACCATACTCGAAGATGTTACAGTTTCAAAAGTGGTAATTATTAAAGTCTGCAAAGAATGCAGGTGATGCTCCAGAATCCTGACAATCTGCCCAGGTACAGGTTTATATACATGCAAGTTAAATTTCAATAAAGCTACATGCAAAAAAAAAAAATCCCCAAACCTCCAAACTATTAAAAATACAAAGATATTTCAGACTGACATTATCCACAAGGTGTGACAGAAAACCCCTGCAGCAACACAGGCATGTTGTGCTCCTTACCTCCAGCTGTTGGTTACTCATTGCTGACAGAGCACCCAAATTGTAAGGAATATATGTCTGAGAGTTGAAATTTGTGGGCATCGGGTTGGTCCCTGTTGGCATGTTGAAACGCATGGTCATGCCCTGAAAAACACAACGAGCATTGTCACTAACTCTGAGAATTCTGTAATAACCATACAGCCAAAGCAGCCCCTGCAGAGAGCCACAGGCCCTGCACATTGATCATGGAGGTGTCCAAGGCTCAGCTCAGAACCATGTCACTCACAGAGGAACCCAAGTTCCAGTCCTGAATAACCTCTGAGTTTAGCTTGTCAGTATCTGATAAATAAACCACCACGGCTTATTAGTACAGCTGAAGTTGCTTAAGATAATGGGGTTTTATATTGAAAACCCATTACTTAATGGTGAGTTTGACCAGTCTGTAATGAAATTATGAAGAAGTAAAATGCACAATTTGTTAGCAGGAATGTAAAGCTTATTGCCCATTTGTATTTCTCATAGAAATTCTTCAGATTTTACTTTATGTCCCTATTTCTTCTCCCTTCCCAAACCTTTTCATCAGTTTATTCTAGGTGGTCAGTGGCAAATTACACACCCATTTTTTGTACCTTCAGTGGAAGGCTTTTGAGGGTGCCTGACCCACTGAAACTTAAAAGGTAATCTGGGGTAACATCAACACATCTGAAAGAGAATTTCAATCTTGGTGGCATCTCATTAACTTCCCTTATGAGCCTGCCAAGGGTAAAGGCACAGCTTTTGTTTTAGCAACAGGAAGAGCTTTGGTGCACCCCACACACCCAGTCAGTGGGGATAAATCACCATCAGCTGAACCTGATCAATACAGGGCACAGGCCAACAAAGGGGCTCCACCTCACTGTAATTCCACTGATTTCTGTTGTATTGTTAAGTATTGGTTTATATGTTAATGTCTACATTAGCTAAGGAAGGTAACAGTCACACAGAGCCTCTCACAAGGACAGCCTCCAATGGGAAAAGAGGGATTACAAAGCACATCAGCTGAGTTTAACCATAAATTAGAACAAAAATGCAGGTGTAGAAGAAACTTGTAATTAAAGTAACAAAGCAAACACACAAAAAACAGCATTGAAAAAGCAAAAAAAGACACAGTATCTCCATTTCTCCTACGTCAGGACTGCTTTACATATTTATTTCTTGGCCTTTAACAAAATCTAATTATCCAAAGACAAACTGAAAAGGTAATTGGGACTCTAAACCTGGAAAGGTTATTTTCGTATACATAATCCAGATTAAACAGCTTTACCTTCTTTTCTGCTTCATATTCTGCCCAGGCTGCCTTCCTCTCTTCTTCAGTGAGTTCCTCTTCCTCCTTATGGTCCAGGAGTGAATCGTGTTCGTGGTACCCAACTATGTACTCCTTGTTGATCTGGAGCAGCTCTGCCAGGATCGTGTCCTGTTCAAAGGAGCAGATAAAGGAGTCACTCAGCAGCTCTGCCCTGTTTGCTCCCTCCCCATTCCACAGACAGCACAATAAAACTTGGAAATCATTTAAAAGTACAATTTTCCTCAGAGGGAGAGCAATGGATTCACGATCTGTTGCAGAGATGACAGTCCAGTCACTTAATAAACCACAGGAATGCACTCAGATTCCACAACAACAAATGCACCTGAAGGAAACGGAATGTGCTCAGTGGCTTTTCCTTTGCTTAGGCTGGACAACAGACAGGACCCATCAATAAATAAATCTGCATTTATTATACATAAACAGCATCTCTACAGCTTTCAAACACTGAACAGTACTTTGGGTCCGACATCTCCGATGTTTTAAAGTAAAACTTTTGTCTGAAAGTCAAAGTGATGCTGCAAAAGATGAAGAAAAAGATCCTACAAAAAACCTGCTCCTGCTGCCCCTCAGGAGCTCCTTTTCTAAGGTCATTACTGAACAGAGATTTTACATGACTTGTGTGGCTGAGGAGCTTCATGAATTAAGGAAACTCCAACACACCTCAGCATTCAGGCTAAAATTCCTAATAAGAAAACATCACAGAACCACTGCAGGACAGAAGGACAGTGCAGGAGTGAACCCAGCCCTCCCTGTGCCAGGGCTTGCTCAAGCAGAATCCAGCCCCTCCCACCCTGGCATTTTACAATCTCAGCTGAACAATGCCTCAAGAAAATACCCACAAACAAAGAGATTTTTGCAGCCACTCTGGGAACTGCTGTGTGGAAGTCCTGACCAGGGGTTCTGTCACAGCAGCTACACGGAGCTGTTTGTTTAAAAAGTTAATTACATTAACCAATTATCAATGAGCTGCTCTTTGTCCCACCCTTCTCCTATCTGGCTGGTGTGAACGATTGTCTTCATCATGATGCCTTAAGTTTTTAGCTTTTATACTTTTAGATTCTGTGCAGTTTTTGTGGGTAGTTTTAGGTTTCATATTAAGTGCTATTAAGCTCTCTTGTCAAACTAGATAAAACAATTCCTTCTCTAGTTTGATACCAAGGACAGCTTTCGGACCCTAAAATGAAAACAATGGTGAAGGGGGAGGAGAAAAAAGGAGAATGGGGCTTCATAACCTGATGCTATGGTTGGACAATTGATTCTAATATGGTGATGGACCAGAACTTCTAAAAGTGGGAGACCTGGTGATCACTTGTCCATTCTGTGCCCATTTTGGGTCCATCCTGGGTGTGGTCTGGTGGACTCTTGCACTGCCCAGGTGTGCCCAGGGAGGCCTTTGAATAAATCCCTGCTGCATCCCTGGGCTCTGCCTGGGCTCTGCTCCAGCTCAGCCCCCAAAGGCAGCAGTTTGAGTCACCAGCTCCTCCCAGAACAGCCCGGGTGGGCTCTGCACCACTGCTGGGCACAGAGGGGGGGTCTGGGCTGCAGGGAGGGAAGCAGAGCCCCCAGGGCTGGGGGGACTGCGAGCCCAGGAGGTGCCTGAGGAGCCCAGGACGTGTCCAGCTCTGGGGCTGCTGGAGGGGCAGGAGCTGCCCTGGGAGCAGCAGGAACGCTGCAGTAACCCAGCCTGCTCAGCCAGCACAGCCCTGCACGTGGGCTCTCAATCACATCCCTCAGGCTCACTGCTTTGCTTGGTCTAAACCTTGCTTTGTGTTGACTTTCATGGCTCAAAAACGGGGATGTGGAATAAACTCACATTTAGTTCAATCTTACAATAAAAAAAAAAAATAAATCCACCTTACATATAATATATATCAGAATAATTATTTCTTTGTATTTGCTGAGCTTGTTGGTAGAATAATGATTATCAGTTGGTTTGTAAGCTTTAGGATAAAATCCTAATGATGAATGCAAATATGAAGTGAGACTGAAAACGGGGTTTGAATTTTAAAAAAGACATTTGTCTCTTTAAAATCCCGATGGCAATTAAATGCTGTGGAGAGATCAGTGCATTAGAAAGGAAATCTTCCATGAAGGAATGCAAGTTATGTTGTAATTCACAGGTTTTTCGCAACGAGCTGAACATTTAATACTAAAGGTAAAAATTAAAAAAAAAAATTAAACAAGAAACAAAATCTTCTATACCTGAGATCAAAATTCACAAAGTTGTCCCTGAGTATGGAACCACAGCAAACCAGAGGTCTCTGTCCTGAGGTAGTATAAAATACTGATATACCAAATCCAGCTGAATCTGAACTGATTTTAATGTGCTTTTCCAATCTGCATTACATGACCTCAACTGAGCCAAATTTTCATCTCACATAAATAAAAAAGTGACTTCAAGTCTAATTCCCTGAATGAGGAATGGGGAATGAGCCCAGGGCAGGGGTGCAACAGCAGGGCCAGTTCTGAGGGACACCCAGTGCCTTTGTCCAGCTCGTGGGCTGTACTTAACTATTCTGTAAATTATCACGTCCTCATTTCTCTACTTAACTACAGCAAAGCTGACCAAGTGATCATTCAGCCTTAAGACACCTTTTTTTGGACTGAAATTCCAAAGCAGCCCTTTGCAGCTGGGCAGGGATAGGGCATGAATGAAATCAAGCAGTGGAAGTTAAGAGTAAATAATCCATGTGAACCACATTGATATTACAAATATTCTGAAGCTGTTTCTGAGGGCAGAACCCTGGAGCTCTGGAGTTGGGGCTGTAGCACCACAGGCACTTTTCCCCTGAGCATCTCCACACAGCTGAGGTCTTGTTAGACCACAGAGGGCAGAAAACTGCTGCTCCAGTTAAAACTGGACATGAAACTTGGATAAACTTCTAGGAAAACAGCAGACTGCACATCTGCACTGTCATTTTTACAGAAAATCAAAGATTCAACATCTTCTCCCCCCTTAACAGCACTTCTGAAGAAACCTGTCTTGGACTCAAAGCTGGATTGTTGTAAAGCCAGAATTTTCAAGGACTTAATTTAAAATCAAGCAGGATTTGTTTCTTCACTTGCTGACTTTTATAACAACACAGAATGAATTCTCCTATCCTATTTAAAACACAAGAATTAAATATTTGGTTTTTCTTACATCCAGGAAGTTAAAAAGGAGTTAGAAGAACCCCAGCCCTCAGCTCTGAATTATTCCTCCTCAACCCACACGAATCCTGGCTGGAGGATTCCTGAAGACCATTCCCACTGTGAATGTCCCTGGAGCCAGGCAGGTTTCTGAGAAGAAATCCAATTATCCCCACAGGTTTTTTCCACATTCATGCTTAGATGGTTGGAGAAAAGATGGAACACATTTCCCCTAATTCCTGTTGACAACTCCCTCCAGAAAGGGGCAGTTCCAAAAGGTGCATTTTCAAACCTCTTTGTCCCCATGTTCTGAAGACTCTGCTCTCCCAAAGCCAGGCTGGATCTCCCTTTGCACTCTAAAATAATGTAAAAGCACAAAAAGTGGCATTTTCACCCTGCCCTCATGTAACAGGATCTTAAAGAGAATTCTTATCTCTAAATGCTACGTAATTACTTGATGTCACAATAAAATGTGTTCCTATCAGCAGATTTTTTAATCAACTTACAAAAAAAAGCTGTGTGTGTGTGTAGCTTAATTGCTAAAGGGAATTATAACCAAGATGAATCATGCAGCTTTGCTAAAAATCACACTGAAATAAGGAAGAGTTAACCAAGTTCATGGCTGAGGAACCTTGCACAGATGAATTTACTTGATGATTTACAGCCTTTTCAGCCAACGAACAAAAAGGAATTAGACATTTGCATACAGCATGTACTGAGATGAACATCTTCAAAAGGACAAAATACCATCTGCTAAAACCATGGAAAAAACCCCAAAATAATTCCAGTCCCCAGATTTGCTCTATTTACAGGCAGGAAATGGTTAAAAGTTTGTGTTCAACTTGACTTACACAAACCTTACACTGATGATGGCATTAATATGGAACTTAATACATCAAACTGAGTGATGGAGCAAGTTTTGAGTTTGTAAACACATTCATTACATTCATTAACTGATTTATTTTTGTAATAGAAAACCAGAAACCTTCAAAATGTAATTATTGCATTGGGCTGATCAATGTTTCAAGTAAACAGATTCAGTTACTTCACAAGTTTCTGAGCTATTTTTGTATTTTTTTAAATAAGGAGCAGCCATCAGCAAATGGTGATGCATTGGCTCTGTTTGTGGAGGCACAAATGCACAAAGCATGAAATAACTAAGAATGAAAAAAGGATAAAAAACTATTAATTATTAATTATTAATTACATAAGGCCCAGACAGCGCAGAGTGACCAAACCACAGAAATTTAACCAGTTCATGGACTACTGGCCACTCCCTGACGTGTTCCTGCCAAATGCCAAGAAGCAGAGAACTCCACAACAGCTAAAGGATCAGTTAGTCTTTAGCAATCCACAAACACAGAAACTATAAAGGAAATATAAACCCACAGCCTAATCTTAAATATAAACTGTCTTGGAGAAAAAGAATAAAAAAATGGAACCAGTTATTCTTTCCCCTAAAGTTTATTCTTACCTAAGTGCAACTCTTCCCTTATCTCTACTATATATACCATATATGGTAGAGATAAGGGAAATATATGGAAATATAAGGGAAATATATGGACCATACCATACTAATGGTCCCCCCACAGGAAGTTAAACAGGGAACTAAAACCCAAAAAGTCCTGGCAAAGGAAAACCTGGATTAAGCTGAGTCTTACCTCCAGTGCCACCTCACAGATGTATTCTCACAAACAGAGGTTCTGCTGAATTCACCAGCACCCACTCAGATGCTATTTTGAATTTTCCACGGTTTCAGGCAGTAAAACTTCTATTCTTTCAAAATGTGTGAGAAAGCATCTTTGTTTGTACTGACTTATAAGCTGTGTCTTTCAATGAGCATCTTTCTCTCATAGTGTCAATTACACTGAGGGGAAACTCCTCACCCAGCTCATTACAGGATTTGTTGTATTAATTATGGATTTTATTGAGCTTCCTGCTATTCACCTCCACTGCCCTGTAGTCTGAGTCTCCTAGGCCTGAAGCTTCTGAGTTTCTAAACTCAGTTTCTTCGGGGTGTTTTGGTTTAGGAAGACCTGGTTCTCACAGATTGGACATAAACATTGCCAGTGTTGTTGTAACAAGTGTAATGTTTTGGATTCCTGTCTGTGGGACAGGTTTTCTCTCTGTCTTTCAGTTTTAGCCTATGGGATGAAGAGTTCTGGCACTCTTCTGACCAATGAGAGGGCCTGTTCAAGAAGCTCTATAAAGGGAGCCAGTTTCTGAATAAAGATTGGAGTCAGATGATTTTTGCTAAACGAGGTTCCTGTCCTTTGTTACTCCCACAGCGATGCTGCCCTAACTAAAAACCTGCAGTACATTTAAACAGACCCAGGGGGGTTTTATGGCCCCAAATCCTTGCTGATGGCCACCACTCACTTTTGGCAGCATGGGGGTGTCCCTCTTCTTCTTCTTCTCCGAGTTGGGGTCGTCCAGCAGGTCTGGCTCGAAGGTGTAGAGCTCGGTGAGCTCGTTCATGGTGAAGTGCCGCTCCACCTGTTGCTGGTCCACCACCCTGAAGGACAGCGACTGCTTCGTCACCTGCCGGTCGTAGATCTTGTCCTCCATGGTTCCCTGAACACAGACACCCACTGCTCAGCCACAGCAACACTCACAGGGAGAAAAAACAGCCAAAAGAACAACCCAGCACTTCTGCTCGCCTTGTTTCCACGAGCAAGTTTTCTGCCGCTTTCAAGCCCTTTGTCTGCTGAGCAATATAAGAAAAAAGCCTGCTGGAAGCTGCACAGCAGGAATTGTGCATGGGACAGATGTCATCTAGCTGTTGACTAGAGGAAGAAAATTGGTCTTTTAGTGGTGTTTTTAAGAGATCCAGTTTTGCTTCAATTCCCCAAAGTAGGATTATGACCAAAAAATGGCAATTTTCACAGCATGTACCTTATTTTGCTGCTTTGAGCAGCCTGTAAAAAGGAAAACAGATACCATATCACTGTGGTGCAGGGGAGAGGGGAAGGGAGGCAGTCAAGTCTAATTCACCACAGCTGTGTACAAAAAAATTAGATCTTTGAGGCAAAAAAAAAGGAAAATTACTTATTTTTTGAAAAAAAAAGATGACTGAGAAGGAAGGACGAGAACAGCACAGCCTGTTCTGAACACGGTAATTTAAAAAGGGCATCAACAGTTCAAAAGTGCACAGAGAAACTACAAAAAATAAACTGAAGGCTGAAGAAAAACCCCATTTCTGACAGTGATGTGTGCCAGACAAGAATCTGCTGCAGCTGGGATGGAAAGAGTGACTGGATCAAGGGTTAAGTGCTCCCGGGAAAGGTCTCCAGGCTCCTTTGTCACACCTGAGGAACCAGGTGCTGAAGCAAGGCACTTCCTAACAGAAATACTGGCCTTACAGACAGCACAGACCAGTGCCCACCCGAGTTACTAGCCATCTTTAACACCTGTAGGGTGTGATAGGAGTTTTCAAGTCAGGACTGGATGCCTTTTCTAAAAATGAGCTTGTATCCATGTGGTTTCCTGGCAGCTGGACCATCAGGGTCTGCAGAAGGAGCTGTCCTGGGCAGGGCTATTCCCTAACAACACCACCACCCTCTGCAGACACTGCTCCATTCAGAGTTTTTAGTGGTGTGCAAATTAAAAAGGCTGAGACTCCTGTTCTGAGTCTGGGTCTGGACAGGTGAATAACTGCTGGAATTCCAGAATTTGGGTTACACAAAGTATCAGACAAGGGGGACTTGAACAGGAAATAATGTCATTTATTTTACCATTCTTTCCTTCACCAGCTGCTTCAGTGGCCAAAGGCTGCTGCAGATCAGAGCTGGAATATCACTGCATCAGCCTGGGTCACAGAGTCCAGCACCAGCCCCGTGCCAGCTCCCAGCTTTGAGAGCAGGGTGGAAGAGCACAGACCCTGGAGCTGGCAACCTACCTGAGCCAAAAACCTGTACACGAACACGGGCTTGTTCTGCCCGAAGCGATAAACCCTGAAGATGCTCTGGATGTCATAGGAGGGGTTCCAAGAGGCATCAAAGATGATGACTCTGTTAGCAGCCACCAGGTTGATTCCCAGGGAACCTGCTTTAGTGGATATGATAAACAAGCGGCCTCTGCAACAGAGAAGAGTTGCAAAATTTGAGTGTTTTGGAAAATAATTTTGTTGTTTCCTGCGTCGCTGGGTTACTGAGGAGTCGTTTATACACTGAAATAATTCTAAAACTTCATTAAAATAATGTATTAAGCATAAAACAGATGCAGATTTTACAAGAACAACACTTTCAGCAAAACATACACTCCCAAAAATACACATCAAGGCCTTTTGCAAATCAGCTGTTAACAAAAACTGGCAGGGAAGAAAAAACTTTGGGGTTTGCATTTTCAAGCTCTAATGAAATTAGTTATATCAAATTAAAGCATAATTTTAAACAGGCAGATTCCATGCCATTGAAACTCTTTCCTGGCCTGCAAACTTTCAGGGTAACTCTCCAATGACACTGTCTCTTTGATATATCTGGGTTTTCTGAAATTTAAAAGATCTCACTCAGGTTCACCTTGGAAGCAGCTCTTGACAGACAGCTGGCAGAATAAACTATTTAGAGTATTAACATTGGATTAGTTTACTTCTTAATTTAACTTTTTTTTTCCCCTGCACATTATAAATGATTGCACCGTGATTACATACTTTATTTTTTAAACAAATCTAGGAAGGTGAAGCTCCTTAATTTCATTCAAATCCAAGTTTGTACCTCTCCATCTCAATCAGACTTGAAAGTCCCATTTGGGAGGAGCAGTGAGGGCTGGGAGCCAATTCTGGAGGCACCTACAAGAGTTAATCTGCTCCTGAGTGGGCCAGGGACTGCAGCCTCTTGGCCACACCCTTCCTAAACCCTTGTATCCTTTTAAGTAATTGCAAGAAAAATACTGTCTCTGATTTAAATTGCTACAATCTGAAGGACAATGAAAAGAACAAGGAACACTGCAGAGTACAATGGGATTAATCTGAAGCCAGTAACACACTGCTGCGTGTTTCTCTGTGAGTTCTGAGCATCGTTTGCCTGGTCCTGAGATCGTTAAGCTAATCAAAGCAATAATAAATAGGGAACAAAGGAAAGAAAAAGGGGAAAATAAAACATATATATCTCAGGAGAGAGCTCACCTCACATTAGTTTCATCGTTAAACTCCTCAGCCCATTTCTTTCTGGACTGAGCTGTGGTTGAGCCATCCAAGCGATAATAATCAATATTTCTGAACCATTTTCCTTCACCTGTAAATGCAACAGCCAAGCTATGAAAATGCTGATGGTGTAAATAACCAGACTGCTAACCAATTGGAATTTAAAGACAGACATTTATAATAAAAAAGTAGTTCTGAGTTTAAATCTATATTTAAATATTTGAAAATACGTGAGCTTTTTGCGGCAGGGGGAAGTCCTCTTATTTTTCACACTTTCTAGCTGTATTTATAAATTTGCAGAGCTATGCCTTCACTTGGAGCCAAAGTTAATTTTAGAAGTCCCAAAAATGTTGTTACATCTCATCTGTAGGTGCTGTAGTACTAACTGCACTTTTCCAATTGATCCAGACAGGTTCCTGTTACAGCACCAGTGTCAGTGTCCCATGCAACCAGCACTGGGAAGTCAATGCTCCAAAGGAGATTTCAAAGGTCAAACTCATTTTGGAACTGAAATTCAGCAAAATCTTTGGGTTCAATTACCCTGTGAGTTAAGGAAACTTCTTGTCAGATTGGAGGAAAAAATAGCTCCAGCTGATGGAGGATTTTCTTCTCTCCCCAGTTCACAGTAACCTTCCAACTTCTCTGGCCATCAAGGTACATGTACACAAAATTAATACTCCTGACCCCATGAATCATAAAGGAAACAGCATTTTTGGGAGCTGCACTGCTCAAATCAATCCACTGTGAGAGGCAGATTGGTGAGTTCTGTCAGGAAAGGTGAATCTTGCCATGATCTAATTTCACAACTACCACACATGAAGAACTCTAACCTCTTTAAAATCTCAGAATAAAGGCACAACTCCTCCAAAAGACACCTTGTAATGTCTTGAGATGAGAAAATTCAGAATAGGAAGCAACAGGCAGGACAAATAAATCTGTGAGAGACACTGGAGAGTCACCATCACTGAGCCACTTTTCCCTTATCTCTAAATGCAAACACGTGGAAGAGTTGGATGAGAGACTGGAAAGGAAAGGCAGACTTGAAGGAGTCCTTCAATCCACATGTAGTGGGAATGAAACTCTGGGTAAGGAGGAACAGCATCCTCAGGGGCTCTGGGAACATCCTAGTGAGGAATCTCATGACATTTGATCATCAGTAGGACAATAATAAACTCAATACTTGCCCCCTGTGAAATCCATAAGCCAACCTGCTGCTGTGCATATAAAGCCTAAATTCACATTTTCCATGACTTACAGGCTGGTTTAAAGCAGCCTCATTTTCCTTCACTCTCTCTCTCCCAGGAGAAAGGATCAGGAATTGCCATGCACCAGAATTCAACAAAATGCCTCCTCTCAGATGTGAACATTTCATCTGCTTAGGCCACAAGGATGACACAGAGTGAAATCACAGAGTCCATACTGGGGCAGCAGAGACCTCGTGCAGGGGAGCCCAATGACCCTGCCAGCCTCAGGGACAGTCCAGAGCATGCCACATCCTAATGAAAACACTGACTTCAAACCCATTCCCTGGGCACTGAACAGACACTTGTGAAAGAGTTCTGAGCACTGCAGCTGTTGAAGGAGACACTCACCTTTGTAGATAGGAGGCTTATCTCTCTCAGATTTCTCCCTGTTAGCCAGCTCCAGGAAATCTTCTATCAAATCTAGAGATATTAGGGACTGGCTGAACACTAGGCTGAAAAAAGAAACAGGGAAACACAGAATTCATCTCTGGAGTTATTCTGATTATTGTACTGCTTCATTTTTGTTCCCTCCTCCCTCTGATATGACCTTTGAGACAAACAGAACAAAACTTCAGAGGAGCACAGACAGGTGTGGGAACATCCCTGACAAAAATTTCTGCTTCAGAAAACAGCCCCAGCAGAGTGAAGAGTGTATGGGGAACACTGTCAGGCTAATATATTCCCAAAGTCTTCAATACATGTCCAGAACTTACACTTTGTCTCCCAGCTCCTCTGCCATTCGAAGAATTTCGAAGAGCAGCACCATTTTCCCAGAATGTTCCAAGACCTCAGCATCTGCATCAGTGACAAAATCTTTGTACCAGTCTGGAGCTGGGCTGCCAGGATTGGAAGAGGATGCAGCTTTGCCTATAAAAAAAATAACAAAGAAACAAATAACAAAGATGAGAACACAGCCTTCATTTAAATGCTTTGAACGTCCAAACTACAGAATTGTTCCCTCATTATTAGACTTAACTGGTATGAAAAGAGTTAAAGAGGCAAAGACAAGACAGCCTTTGCACTATCAGCAATTACAGGAGTTAAACATTTAAGGGATGCAGAGACAGAAACTCACCCTGCCTATAATGTAATTCCTTTAACACATTTAATCTCTGTGTGTAAATGTTTCACATAAACCCCCTTTATCCCTTGCACATTTAGAAGATGTCACTGGGATGGGGGCAATAAAGATTTCTCACCTGAACTGTCCCAAAAAATTTAAATTACTTAGAGAAAGAGATTAGACACACATGAAATAACAGAATCAGAAAACTATTTCTGTGATACCGGATACAAGACAAAAGCTAGATTATTACAGGAAAATACCCAAAAATTAAATGTGCAGCTGTAAGAAGTTTGAATAACAACTTGAAAAAGGTCTTGTATTCCTGCTACACTGGATCTGCTTGCTCAGCATCCAATTCAAATTCCAGATGCAACAAATTATGACAGACATATTTCTTAATCTTTCCATTAATCTTCCAGGTTATATAATTTTGTACTTCTGAATTAAAAAATTTCACTGTGCAGCTTCCCTGCCTCAAACCCCCCGAGTTCTAAGTTGATGGCTCCTTGTTTTTCCAGCTTAAGTGCATAATTAGAAGTAGCAGGAGCTGTAACCATGAATTAAGGAATTTGCCATTCTGCCATACAGCAGAATTCCTGACAGCCCTCTCAAATTGCCTTTTGCAAAACGAAGCTGCCTCACATTTTCATCACTCTGAGTTATGCTCACCTTCATCTGACTTTGTTGATGCTGGGTTGTTTGTAAGATCTTCTACATTTCCTTCCCCTCCTCCACGGGATCTTGAATTCCAGACTTTAATGACTTCAACATCATTATCACTGCCACTTCCACTGGAGCTACACTCTTTCTTCACCTTTTTCCCCTTAGATTTTTTTTTCCTAAAAAGCAGCATTATACACCCCATTATTTTTTTTTTTTTGAAATCCCACTGAAAGAAAATGTATTCTAACAGACACATAAAATACAAAATAAACATTCACTTCATAAAAATCACTTCAGTTCTATAAGGAAAACAACACCAACAAATTAAACAAAAGGTCAATTACTTTGCATAATCATCAGAACTTAAGCTCATGGAAGTTTCATCGGAATCTGAAGCTATGAAGTCATCCATGCTGTCTTCATCAAAATAGCCCTCAAAAGAGAAAAAACAGAAATTACTAACTATGTTCACCCAGAAGCTTTTATTAAGCCTTTAGCCATCTGCTTACTCTTCATTTAAACAATGGTAAGTTCTACAAAGGCCTGGCCTTGCAAAATGTTTGAAGAATGACAACATACCCAGCAAGAAAAATATGACAAAACCAGCAGCAAAATGACCCCACAGCAACAAAGATTTCCATTAATTTGACAAAACTTTACCTAGAGTTTGGCAGAGCTTATTTGGAAAGTTCTCAAGTGAGAGTATTTTGATATATCTAATTTACCTTATTTTCTTTGCTAATATAGTCCAGCTGCAAACACCAAGGGTGAGTCCAGATTCTGCTCAACATCTGGAAATCCTGGAATAGTTTAGCTCCAGCTTTGCCTCTTCCACCTTCATTGCCACCACCTACACCTGACAATAAAGTTCAGGTTTTAGAGTGAGCCCTGAAGTGGGTTTGCCATGCTCTGCTCCCCTTTGAAGGGCCTGGCAGTGCAGAACTGAGTGTTCTTTCCAGCTGCACATCATACTGCAACATCTCTTGTAAAAGGGCTCAAATTACTCACTCACAGCCATTTTTTCTCCTAGTTAAAGTTGTCAAAATTAGATTTTCTCCTTTTTCTTGATAATGAGAAACACGATTATATTTTTTACATAAAAGAACACTGCTCCCCAGTACAGGAATGTACACAAATCCTCTTAAAAAGACAGACATGTCTATTTAGTTTTTGAAAAAGCAGCCCAAAGTGGAAAACACAAAATAACATTTGCATTTAGGTCTCAATGAGCCTAACGAATCTGAGTTACCTTTAACGATGTAATGCTGCAGTACTCCACTACCAAAAACCCTAAATTACCCCGGCCTATCTGTTTGCTGTCCAAGCACCTCAGTGCAAAATGTTCAGAAAGTTGATTTGCACCTCCCCAGTGCAGCAGAACTCCTGAAATGCCACCAGGCTGCAGGCACATACCTGTCAGATGGTCCAGGTAATACTGGTAGAGCTTGCACTGGATCGGGTCATCCGCACCTCGAGCACGTACTCGTACTTGGGGGCAGGAACTTGGTCAGTGCTGTGTAATCCTTCCTCTGCAAGTTCACAGACACAGCTTCACTCACAGCAACATGGCAACCAGCCCTGAGAGTGCAGCACTTGACAGAGGCCCATGGAGCAGTGATGGGGATTCTGGTGCTTCCCAGCCCAAAGGAGGAGAACCAGCCCGGGGAGCACAATTCCCTACAAGCCCTGCAGCAGGAACCCTCCTGCCCCACTCAGGGGCTTCCTAGGCCTAAGTCTATGACCTGCTAAGCCCATGCCCAGTTCCAAGTCCTTGCCAAGTTCACTGCAACTCCAGGAGCTGCTCTGGGAACTACTTTTGGGTTTTTACTTCTGGTTTGGGTTTTTTTTTAACTCTGAAACTACTCTGTCTCTCCACTCACCCAAGGACCACAAGAGAGAGCTGCTCTCTATGGACAGGATCTGCACTGCACAGGGCTGGGAAAAAATCCACATGGGCTCCATCCAAAGCTTCCTTTATCTAAGGTCTATAAAGTAACAAGTTCTTCACCCTTTTGAACTTGAATAATTTTCCTTCTCTCTTGTTTTCCACTGATCTGATTCTCACAGATCAGAAAAAATACATATTCAGAGAGAACTGAAACTACGGACCAGCAACTTTTGGTGCAGACTTTTAGGAAGTTCTTAAATGAGCATATGGAATTAAAAGGGAATATCTCAGAGCAACTAATGTCCTACTCTACCATAAAATGTCCTTGTCTCACAGCAGGAAACAGCTGTATCCTCTAATACCTGTATTTTAGAAAACAGTGACATTTGGAGAAAAACAATGAAGTTTTACTAGTCACATATAATGCAGGGACCTAACAATCAGTGAAAATATTTAAAAGATTTATGGAGCCCTCAAATCAGTAGTCTACAGGCCTTTGGCTGATTTCATCAGAGGGACAAAACAACTCCTCTCCTTCCCTGCAGCTGAATGAAGTGCTGAGTTAGGGAGCAACTGCTGTCACCTGAACACAGCCAGCCAGCATCTCATAGAGGATGTGAGCCCGTTTCTTCATCACCCTGACATCGACCAGCGTGGAGTCTGCGCACTGCCCGTTCTGGATGGGATTGATGAAGCGATTCCGGAACTCCTTAATTGAGCCAAGCAAGTTCTCCTTAATGAAGTTCACCATGCAGTGATCTAGGAGAAACACATCAGACTTGAGTGGGTCAAAATGGAAAGCACAGTACTGGGATTAATGCAAACAGAAAATAAATGTGTCACCTCTAAATACAGAGAGACCTGGCAGGCAGCTGCACTGTTTCAAATCCTTTTCTTCCAATCAAATTAAATATATCTTCTGTGGCTGACAGGCAAAAGTGTACTGAAGGAAATAAAAGACAACTACTCACATTCTATAAGATTATTCTGCAGTGGTGTTCCTGTCAGAATTATTCTTCTCCTAGATTTAATAGAATTCATTGCCTTAGAGACAGCAGATGCTTCATTTTTCAATATGTGTCCTTCATCACACACCACAAAGTCAGGACCTGGAAAGAAACAATATTAAATCTCTCCACAATATTTCATTGCCACAAAGAACCAGACAGCCCAAAGTAGTCCAAAGTATCCAAAATTTGTTCTACCAATGTTACTTAGGTGTTTTTTAAAAACTTTTTCTTGTGTGTTTTATGGTGAGATATTTTAGCACTGATTGGGTTCTCACTCAGCCTTTGCACAAGCATTCAGAGCAGCCACTCTGGTAAAACCAAGGCTGTTGCTTGTAAAGTCTTCATGGCAAGGATTCAACTCAGCTTTTTTTATTCCTGTTAAAATGGTCTATTCCTGCTGCTGGTTGTGCAGGGCTGCAACCTCCATCCACCCCGTCAAAACTCAGTAAAACTTGCTTCTCTCCAGCTTTAGGCTGCCATCTACTGACACTTGGGCAATCCCCAAACACCCAAAAACCAGGTAACCTGAAATTTTTCATTAAGGCAAAAATATCACTAGGGACACAGAGTGCAATCAGAAGTCTTGGATAATATAAAACACAAGCAGATTTGATCTGAATTACAGACAAGTGAATTGCCACCTTGCAGCTGAAAGTCACCTCAGGAATGTCCTCAGCTTTCTTCCAGGAGATAAAATATCAGTCTGGTTTAAGTGAGCTGCACAAAGAATGTCAAAACCACACCACACCACATTCCCACAATATGCAAAGCAACTCTAATAGTAAGATAAATAATACCCAACTTGGCAGAACAGACTTACTCTTAATTGTTTTCAGACTTAGCGCAATTTCTGGAATTTCTTTCCTTGAAAATGAAGTAGAAGATACTCTAGGATCCAAGTAGTAACTCAGAATAAATGTTTTACCAGCTCCAAACCTGACCTCAGTTCCAGCCCTCTCAACTCTGAAAAGCAGCTCGTGACAAGCTGCTGCACCTTGGAGAAAAGCCACCAGCTGGGTTCAGCAATTCAGTACTAAAAAGGCCAATATTTGAGGAGCAAAGGAGGATTTATCAGCAAGAATAGTTTAACCTTTTATAATTTACTGAGATTATCTTGTCTCAGACTAAATTTAAACTGCTTTGTACAGAATAAAATTAATTCCAGGGCAGTGATCAACAGCAGAACCAATTACACCTCTGACTACACACACACAAACAGCAGTCAGTGCCAGTCACCTTAATCAGGCCCTTTTAAGGTGATTTAAAAGTAATTCGAATCTTACACCTGAACCAAGAAGATATTACTTTCTTTCCAAGCAAAAAACCCAAACAAAACAAACCCCAAACTTCTGAAACAAGTCTAGAAGACAATTATGAAAATCTGTAATATGAATATGAATTCCAAATGCACTTGGGCTTGTTCAAGCCAATGTATTTCTGAATTTTCCCACCGGCCACAGAAACATTTCCCCATTTCCTGACTTTTGTACCTTCCCAGTTTTGACAGACTGAAAAACACTGAGTGGCTACACACAAAGCTTGCCTTGAAATTGAAGTAACCATCTCTAGCAGTGACAGATCCCTTCCCTGGGCTCCTTTCATTAAAGACTGTGATTCATTGACATGAAGTTAAAGAAATTAAAATTAAAAAAAAAAACCTCAAACCCTGCTGTTTAAAGTAAGTGAATGACACTAAAAATATGAAAAGCCTCCTATCTCAGTACAATTATTCATGGTTTTGTTTGGCAGAAATGCAGCACTGCTATCTTGAACTAACATCTTGGCTACAGTTCAGCAGCAGGGATTTTCATCAATTTGTGGGGTTTTTCCCTTGTTCTTCCAAATCACAAATGCAAATCATTATGGACAGAACATTCCTCAAAATATGATAAAGGAATGTAAAGCTTAAAGGGACCTCAGGGGATCATTTAGATCATTTTCTCCATCTGAGATAAGGGTTATAAGAAAGTAAGAAAGGGGCAGACCTGACAGAAGTAGGAAACTCCACAGCCTCTCTCTTGCTAAAACACTGTGCAATAATACCCAACTTGCTACAAATCTGAAGAAATTCTGCCCTTTCCTTTCTCCTAATCATATCAAAACCAACTGTCAACACTCCTTTCATTAACCAGCTCTAAAATGGTGGAAGATTTGTCAGCTTAGTTGGTTTTTTCCCCTAGCCTAAAAAGCCCTACTCATGCAATCCTTCCTCAAAGACTTCCATCTTCTCACCCTTCTTACTGTACTTGCACACGTTAACATATTGAAATACATAAAAGATAAATATATAGAGATATATACACACAGTTCTCCTGTTCCTCTGAAGGCTACAAGAACTTTATACAACTGCCAATTAAAGAGAAGTCTCCAAGTTAAGTTAAACAGTACCAGAATTTTTGTTAGTAGCAGCAGAGCACAGCAGTGATCAATAACCAACAGCCCTTCAGCAGTGGCACAAGGCAGCCTGGAAACACTGCATGTGTATAAAAACCTGCCATTCTTCCACATAGCTGAGCTGGTTAATTAATGAAATCACTTCTCCACCCATAAACTTTGGCTAAACCTTCCCCCTCTGCTCCCCTTGACAGTGAAACACAAGCTTCTCCTATATAATATCTTACCCCAGCAGTATTCACCAGACACATCTCATTAAATTAGCACTCAAATCCCAGATTTGCAGCTTTTTGAATGGCAAGTGCTCCCAGAGGCCAAGGTTTCCCTAATTCCAGTCCCAGCAGCAGCCAGCGCATGGTTTTGCTCCTGCACTGGAATCTGCAACTGTCCATGCTGACCCACCAGGAGAGTAAGGAACAAATGAGGATCTGGCAGTGCACAATTAGCCAATCCAAACGGCTCCAAAAATCAATGGGTAACAACACACACACACTTCTGTCTTTGTGCAATTGGTTAAAACAGAAATGGATGAGGCAACATTAAATGCCCTCAAGTTGTGCCAGGAGAGGTTCAGGCTGGATATGAGGAGAGATTTCTTCACTGAAAGAATGGTTAAGCATAGAAGGAACTGCCCAGGGAGGTGGTGGAGTCATCATCCCTCAAGTGTTCAAGAAATGAGCAGATTTTGAAGATCAAGGCACATGGTGAGTCTGCACTGCACCTTGGAGGTCTTTTCCAATCTTAAAGTTTCCATGATTCTACAAAAACAATTAATTTCAAGCTTAACTCTCCCAATGGTCTGACTGCACTCTACCAAAGCAATCCTAGAAGAGAACAGAACAGGAGGCTCCATGTTCACATGGAATTATTCCAAATCTGTGAGGGTCAACGTGCTGCAGCTTCCAAACTCAATTAAACAGACACAAATCCATGAGCTGATCCCAAACACTGCTCTGCCCCAGTGTCTGAAGAGGTCTGGAAGGAGAACAGGAACTCAGCAGGATGGAAAAACCATTGGATGGGCCAGTGAAAGTTACACCAGTCACTGTCTCCTCCCAACATCCAACAGTCCAGTATTTTTGGGTTACACAAACACAAATCCATGCAAAGACACATGGTAACATCCCTTATGTTTGCCCTCCCTTACATTTTCTACAAGGAAAAAAAACCTCACAAAAATCAATTACTGTATGACATTTTATTTTATCACTGCACCAGAACAGGACCCACTACAAAAAAAAAAATCACTGTCCTGTCACCACTACTTTCAGCAAGTCACAACTCTTCTCTCTCAGCTTTCACTTCCTTGACAATATTCCCAATAAATTCAATATCCTGAGAAAATCAGATACAGAATAGCACTGACAGAACAGGGTTTCCTCCTTGTTTTTGGGTTTTTTTTGTTCTTAATAACTCCGGCTTAGGTAGGAGAGTCAAAAAAGCCATTGGCAAGAAGAGCATTTCCTTCACTGCTTAAATAATGTGTGTTGAATCAACACATTATATATCAACAAAAGTAGTTAAAAGAGTTCATCAGCTGCTGTACTGGAGCCTCTGACTCCACAGCCATTGTATGACTTAGTCAAGCTGGCAGAAAATTAATGAAGGTTTTAGCTGCTCCAACAGCCTTTCTGCAAAGCTGGAGATGCCAATTCCACTGGGCCAATGCCAATGATCATAAAGTTATTTTTCCCCTTAGAATAAACTCTTTGTCTGTTAGAACAGAATTTGCAGCTCTGCTTTAGTAGGAAACTTCACAAAATCAAGCTCAACAAGAACAATTACCAATCAGAAAGAGAGAAAGAAAAAGAAAATCAATCACACGCTGTCACTATAAAGCCCAGTCAGACAATTAAAATCCAAGAAAGCCCAGCTCCACTTACTCTGCCTTCCATACCTGCATTCTCCAGGAGAAATACCAACAGTACACCAAAGTCGTAAAAACTCTTAAACCCGGTTTTTAAGACATCCTGCATAACCCTAAAATATTTTCAGGAATCAGTTGCCAGTTCAGAATTTGTAGGGAATTTTTACTATTTTGGTGAACCTTCCTAATCCTAAATCCTGAAATTTTTAGTCCTTTTTGGTGACCACCTGAGAAATCATTTATATCAACCTGGAATACTTTCAAGCGCTTCCATACATGTTGATGAAAGTTTGCTAAGTTCAGCTCAGCACAAACCAGACATCTGTTTCTCAAGATTAAAAAAATAATTAACTGCTTTATCTGCACTCTCTTAATTAGCACTTCATTAACACTTGTTTCTTCACACTTCTAAAGTACATTGAATACTATATTTCATGTGTAGTTGCCCCCTTAGTGGTAGATTTCCATCAAGGACAAAACATCTTGTGGCTGTAACAAATTAACAGATTAAAACAGCCTTGGGTCTCCAACAGACACCTCCGACCACTTTACAAACGAAGCAAAGCCAACAAATAAAAATATTTAATAGGAAAAGTTTCTAGAATGTATTCCTTGTATTTGATTTCATAGAAAAGACTGTTACAGAAATCTATTTACAAAAGCAGATGGGGGAGATTCTGAACAAATTTCTGTAACTCAGCAAAAACCAACAAAGAAATTATGTTGAATCTTACCAACACCATTTATTTTCTTTGCTCATATACGTAAACTTGGAAGTCCAAACTATACAAGCTGTAGAAATTTTCACTTACCTGGGTCGACTAAAGCTTTATTAAATATTTCTTTAAGTTTTCTACTTTTCACATTCCTGCCCTGGGCCAGGTTTCGGTACATCTCGTAGCCAATGATCATCACACCTCCCTCATCCTGCCAGTGCTGCAGCATGTAGCTCCTCTCCTGAGGCCTTTTCACAGTTGCCAGCTCATACACCTTCCAAAGGGCAAAAGAACCCTTTAATTCCTCTTAAAATATTCAACAGTGGTCCAAATTTTAATACTTCTGATGTATCAATGCAAGTACATTTTTCACAGAGTTAAAGCACGTTTCTTAGCTTTTATTTTAAGTGGTGGGGCTTCCCAATTATGCAAATCATCCAGTTATTTCATGAAGAACTCTTTTTAAGCCTCTTACCTCTAGTTTTTCCTCATCTTCTAAACCTTCTTGCCATTTTTCAAACTCATTCAGCCAGTTCAAGGCAGTGTTGAGTGGACACACGACCAGAGCTGTCCGAAAATCCAGTTTGTCACATAGCAAGACTGTGTGGAGAAAACTTACTACCTGCAAGAGAAAAACCAAGCAGAACACCAAATAAACACCAGGAAAGAAAGGCAAATGTTATCTATTCCATTATGTAATTAAATTACCAACAACAGTCTTGTTTAACTATATTTTTTGGTTAAACAAATAGAATTTTTGGTTAAATTTTCGTACAGCTGTATTTGGAGTTCATACACTCCTTACTCTGTGTTCCATGGCTGCACACTTCCTTCACATACTGAGATACTCTTGAATTGCTGAAGGATTTCATAGACAACCCTCCCTTTACATTTCACCAATCATTTTCATATATCAAACATTTCTACCAGGTCATTTTTAAGCTTCCTCCCAACACTCGTCCCAAACATAAAGTAAATTCACAGTCAAGCTCCTTAAAAGCAAACTTCAGTCTTAAAGCAGTTTCTCACACTTTTCCCAAGGTATTTCAAGGCAAATTCTCTCAGCAGAGCTCTGCTGCAGGTTATGGCAGTGATCTCCAGGGATTCACCAGCCTGGCTGTATGCTGAGGACAACTCCTCCTCGAGGCTGGGAAAAACCCAAAACCCCTGGGTGTCCCTCAGTGCTTCTGCTGGGCTGCTGCCTGTTTTGAGCAGCAGCAAACAAAGGCAGGACTGCAGGAGAGTCAGGGATCTCATGGCAGCTCCAGCTCTCCCCACTGGACTGTCTTGTACAACAGCACAAGTTCCTTCTGGACCAAATCTTGGTCACTCTGATTTAACAGAGGAATTTCAAACTGCATGACCGTGCTTGGCACACTGGGCAGCAAAGTGCTTTTAAAACAAAAGGATTTACTGGTGCTTGTGTGTAAGACAAAACTACCCAGGAAGTCTCATGAGCACAGCCTTTGTCCTGGCCAGCAAGTCCCCAGTTCCCTGATTTCCCTGACTTCTGCTGACATCCTGCCCTGCAGCTGGCAAAGTCTGCCAGGACTCATGGCTGGTTCAGCTCTTTTAAAAGCTAAGCAACAAATGGCATCACAGAGCACAGCAGTCACTGGCAAATGGACACATATGGAAGAAACAACCACCTCAGCTTCAAACACCAGCCTTCAAAGTGGTTTATATTGATACATTTCTAACTATGGCTTTTTTTGATTATCAAGAAGTTACAGCCAAAATTACTGTCATTAACACATCTGGATCACTATGAAAATACCTTCCTGCTGTATTTCAGCAAACTACATGGTGTGTAAAGTGTAGGTGGAAAAAGTCCCCTACACAGCAGTTCTGCAAAGCACTGCAAACCTCCACTAAAAGGTGTGATTAACTCCTCAAGAACGACACCACCTAAGCTAGGATCAAGTCTGTAAAAATACACCTTTCAAAGGTGATTTTTGAAGTGTTCTGCAGAATTGCAGACTGTCAAAATACTGTGTCTGTCACCCCCATTTCCCTAAACAAAGCAAGTTTTTAGCTATGCTGGAGCTGGAGATAAAATCCTGCTGTGCACCAGCACCAACCACAGCTGCAGCTTGGTTTGCCTGAAGTGGTCACACCACGAGTGACCTCGGTTCCTCTGATCATCCTCAGCTCTGTGTCACTCAAAAAATCCCCACAAACCCACCAGCATCTGACTTTACACACAAGGTCTGGCATTAAAAAATAAAACCAACCAAATCTGATAAACTTGTACTTTACCAGCAGCAAATTAAAGAACAGCCAAGAAAATAAATCATTTAAGGGAAAAAAAATGAATGAGGAGGACAGACAAAACACAATCTGCTTAAGATTATTCTACAGTCTTAGAAACAGGTTCCTGGAGCCTCTCTCCTGCCAGCTGTATTTATTTTCTTGTTCTGAGACACAAGAGATCTACAGAGCACTTGGAAATAAATTTTGTTTCTTACCTGTAATGTTTTCCCCAGGCCCATACAGTGAGCAAGAATGCAGCCAGAGCCAGGAGATGTCTTGGTTTTTTTTACAGATTCACAACAGCAATCCCACATGAACTGAACACCTGAAGAAAATTAGTGAAAGTTTTCTGATTAAACATTAATTTTGTTAAAGTTCACCCAATAAGAGACAGCTGTGATCACTGATATCATGAAACTCTTAGGAAAGCTGTTGTCAGGATAACTATTGATTCATTTCTGCCCAGTGGGTTGGATGTGGGATGATCTTTGTCTTGAACTTGATTATATTCACAGCTTCATTGAAGATGTGGCAACTGGGTTGGAAAATATTCCTGTGAGGATGCAGGTTGCTTGATCTTGGGGACAGGGAGAAGACACGTTCTGGTTTTGCCAGTCAAGGATTTTTTATTATTCTAGTTCAGTCTGCAAGAGGTGCTGTGCCCCTGGAGAGAAAAACATTTCTTTTTTTTCTTTAAATTCTTTCCTTACCATCTACTTGGTGTGGTTTCAGTCTGGTCACTATACTCCTGTGAACCTGCACTAATGGTTCTTTGGTTTCTTCATCTTCATCTAAAACCAGTTTGGTTGTAATGGGACATTTCAGAGGGGAAGCATCTTCGATCTCTATCACCTGCAAACAGAATCAGAGGAATATTCTCACATGAGTAACACCCAGCATTTGAGACACCAGATTTACCAAAACTGGAAGTCATAATTTATTTAGTAAAGAGAAACTTGCAATTCTTTACTGCATCACAACTTGCTCTGGCACTGAAGTGAAGCAGCAGGGTACTGAAACAACTTTCTAATGTCACAGCAGTCAAACAAAACTTACCAAGGTCAACCTGCAGGAAACTACAGACAAAACTTGTGGCTTAAAAGGCTACATGTAAGCAGCTTTCAAAAATTACTCATCAAATTACATTGAGGTTGAAATTTATCATCTTAAACATCATCAGGAATTCAAGTTCACAGAATTTTACACAGAAACCAGAGCATACCTCTCTCAATTTCTCTCTCTCCCGTTCTCTCTCTGCTATACGTTTTCTTCTTTCTTCTTCTTCTTTAAGTGCATTTTGTGTTTCTGTTCTAAGCTTATCATCTTTAATAATCTTCCTGATTTTCTTCCTGCCTTTTCCAGGAGATTTTGAGTCATCATTGTCCTCATTCTCAGAGTTACTCTATTAGAAATTAAGTGAAGCACACATTAGCAAGAAAATTGTGGCACAGACCATCAAACCTTTTTTTTTTCACACAAGCTCCCAGAAATTCTTACACACACAGGTGAAGTTCAGCTAATAAGAAAAACATGCCTTTTTTAAAAGTCTGACAAAAGAAGTGCCACCTTAACTGTAGTGTATTCTGAGATGTCAAAGATAAGCCCAGCTGTGCAAAGGCAGTACTGAAGGCACTGTTATCATTTGATAGTAGCTAATGATTATTAATAAAGCACTTTTTCCTGTTGTACTGGTGCTAAATCAGATCAGCCCTTACCTACACACAGGAAAAGAAACCCCACCACTACTGAAGCCTTAATCTACAATTTGTCTCATCTACATTTGGATTAAAAATTCCATTTACTTCAATATCATGGGTTTTCTAATCAAGATCTAGACAGGAAAAGTATTAGTTCAACAAAACGTTTTACCTCTACAATGGTGCCATTTTACAAATTTTAGCCAGAACTGACACTGAGAAAAGTTTTAATTTTTTACTGTCTTTTGTGCAGAGCTGTTTGAGATACCCTGAGCAGCTGGCAGAAGAGACAGGAACTTCCTATTTATTACTTCAAAACATGACAGAGCACCTTATTCTCATTTTCACTCGATGAATCCTCTTGAACCTTTATCCTCCTTCGTTTCTTTTTCTGTTTGTAGCTGCGCTGGTTTTCTTCTGCCTCAGCTTTTTTGGCAGATCTATTAAAAAAGCAAATAGGCAGCATTACTGATTAACCATAATAATCCTCTGCTTCACTGAAAAACAATGGCAAAGGAGTTGTACATCATTAATTAATTACACATGCACTCCTTTCGTACAGTTAGGGCTGACTTCCAAATTCCCTCCTGCTCAGCCCACTGGATACACAGAGCAATGAGGAAACCCTACAGTACCTCAGAATTATAAAGCAATAGTTTTATACTGCAATCCACCAGCTGACAGCGATGTATTTGGCATTAAAAGATCCATTTTTTGTTTGTTTGTTTGTTTTTTTTAATACTGGCTCATCAAATCATTGTGTATCCCCTACCATGGTACAAATTCAAAACTCCCACATTTGCTGCAACATAAATTCATGTTCTACAATTCCTACAGACAAATACCATCAAGGGTTTTAAGAACTGCCCCAGAGTGTTTTGCCTTTTGCCAACTCCCTGCACAAACTGCACTGTTCAAACCCCAAACAAAGCCCAGGTCAGTTCTCCTCAGACCTTGTTCTTGGCCGCTGGTCATCCTCAGACTCGCTGACCTCTTCACTCACTGCAGACTCGTGGAACTCGGAGTCATTGGAGTCATCACTGCTCACTGGGAAAGGAAAGCAGCACTGATGGCATGGGGAGCAGCACTGCAAAGCCAGCAGCTCCCCACTGCACAACCAGCCCTGCCAAGGGGCACTTCAGACAACGTGGGACCCACATTTGTAAGAAGCAAGAGGGATAAAAGGGGTACAGAGAAGAAAAGGTTAAAATTTAAGCACTAGCTGAGTCCTGGTGGGTGGCTTATTGTGCCACAAGCCTTGAGGTCCTTATGCATGAACATCTACAATTCTTTTACAAGCAAATGGGAAGAGAGCATTAAATGATGGAGGAGAACTGTGGGGAACAATATGGAACTTCAGAAAACAAAAGGTGGTTTTTAGTTAAACAGAAGCTTTTGTTTCAAATGCTTTGCATGTTATTTTATAACCATACCTTGAGAAAAGGGCCCTTCTTTACACAGAAAGTAAAAAAATAAAATAAAATTGCATCACTACATTTATGGCTTGGCATTTCCTCAGGTAATGCAAGCTCAAAACTGCCTCAAAAAGCAATTAAAAATACACCTAAAAGAGAAGCATTAGCAATACTCTCCTAACCACTTTGAGGAGCTATCACTGGCAGTTTTAGGTAATGAAGACACCAGTGTGGCATTTAACACCTTTAATTTCAGCGTGACCTTGAACACAGTGGAAAGTTTAATTCTTTTATGAACAACAAGGCTTAAAACATGAGTTGTTCTACATACATGGGGAAAGGTAACATTAATAACATAGGGCTAAAAAGGGCAAACTGAAATCAAATATATTGTTCTGTTTGAGAGCAGTCATCTTCAAAGGCTTGCACTAAAGAACCCTGAGCTGCCTCTTATTTGCACATCAATTCCAAGGTAATTTACAGTTATTCCTCCTGCATGAAATGCTGTAGGTGGTTTTAATCCTATAAGGGAGGAAAAACACCAATATGCAAACAGATAAAAATGAGAGCTTTCACGGAGGAAAATGCAAACCAAATCAAACTGCATCTTTTATTCTGTGGAAGATCACAAAAGCTAGCTAGCATTAGTGCCACACAGGGATCAGGGGAGCCCAGAGCACCCTTCCTGGCCAGGAAACACCCACAGGTTCTTTGTTCCTGCCTGCAACAATGAAGCCCCAGCCCAGGCTCATTCCACAGTGCCATCTGCTGCTCAGCTCCAGCCTGCTCCACTGGAGCATTCTCAGGCACTGCTGCCAGTCCAACAGAGAAATTACATCAAGGACAAGACTGATTTCCCCAAATTCAGACATCCTGGCCTTACTTCTGCTGTTTAGGATGAATATTCTCAGGCTCCACAGAATTATAACCCAATTCAGAGGATACAGCAAATGGAGAGCTGCACTTGTATTTGACATTGAAAATAAACCTATTTATCAAACAAAGATAAGGGAATGTAGATTCCACACACAAGGAAGTTTAAACAGGGATTTTAAAATCACAACGGTTGACATCTCCACTCTGACAAGCTCTGGATTTATTTTACAGAAGCAAGTGCTTTTTATGACCCAAAAAAAGATGTGGATTTTGTACCTTTCCTTCTGTTTCTGCGCTTCCCCGCTTCCTTTTTGTCTTTTGGTTTCACCACCTTCTTTTCCTCTCCAGACTCCCCATCACTCACAGTGAGCTTGTGCCTCAGCAGCCTGTGTCTGTATCTTGGCTTCTTGGATGTTTCTTCTTCCTCTGAATCCGACTCAGAATTACCTGCTTCCTTTTCAGACTTCTTCTCTTCCTTTTCCTTCTCTCCTGTCACACAGAAGAGTCAGTACCACATGCATACCAGTCACTTTCTCATCTTACATAAATTGGGCAAGAATTAAAATCTGAATTAATTTAGACTAAATCCCGTGCTTGTCCAGGGAATTACAAACAACAACATACCAGTTTCCTCAAGTGTTTAGTATTTCCTCTGCCTGAACATTTGGAATGCCAGTTCCAGGGACTGTGTCAGTCAAATCTCTCCTGTGCACTTGCAGGACTTACTGTTCTGTATAGATAATAATCCCTCACAAACCCCTAGGACTCTTAATTGCTTACAAAACTATAACAAAAAAATAAACACACAGAAGACTAAAAGAGATGATAATCCTCATGACCACATACGTTGGCCTCTATGTGACAACTACGTATCAAAAACAGTAATATTTTTTGCTGAAAACTTTAACAATCACCATTTTCTCAACTGACCCTTGAAATCATGACAGGTGCCACAGCACCACTTTTTCCCAGATGCTCCTTGGTGCTTACCATCATCTCCTGTGTTTTCAGTTTGCTTTGCACGTTTCTTTTTCCCTTCCACCGGCTGCTCATCTGAAGACGTATCCTCATCAGAGGAAAGATTGGCTTTGATTTCTTCTAAAAGCATTTTCTTGGCAATTCTTTGAAGTAAAACAGAAAAAACTATTTATTCCATTGTTCAAGTAAATCTATGAACGACAAGTGTAATCCTACACCATTCAGAACTTCAAAGAAAGGGCTGAAAGCTGAACAAAAAAAAAAGACACGTGATGAAAAGTCATTGCGGCAAGACAGGATCTATCAGCAAAAAATCTCACATTTAATGTAATGTGTTGACTTGCTTTTAGAAAGCAGGTTTGGATAAAGCTTTAAAAGAGAAGTTCCCTGCTTTACAGCAGACTTGAAATGGTTATAAAATGTACAGACTTAGGGATTTCATTTTATTCAGGATCTATCTGGATAACTAGCCACAAGCACTTCCTTACAGCAGCTCTTGAAAAAACCCTTACGTGTTTACACCCAAAAAATCTGACCAACACTAAGGGACCTGACTTTCAGATAAAAATCATCATCTTATTTCCTGCTCCATAAACTGTCCACTCAGCTTCCCATGGTTTCACTGCAGAACAAGTTTCCAGCTAATGCACAAGTGACTATGGAAAAATTATTTCTTTACATTGCACTTGCAACATAAAAATCTTGTCTGAGTCTATCCAAGGCAGGTTTATCAAAAGCACAGGAAAATAGTGAACTTAAAAGAGTACTTGTACTTCCAGGGGGAAAAAAAAATAAACCAGGTCTTCCTCATGCCAATATCAGGAATACGACAGTTTACATTCTGAGGTCATCCACTTTCAATGAAATATGTGTTTTCTAGGTGAAACACTATCTGTCTTGCCTTCTGGGAGAATTAATGCACACTGTGTGTACATAGTTCAGGATGGGAAAGCTCACACCAGTCAAAACAGCTCAAAAGCCATGGAACAGACCCACAATCCAGGCTTCACTTGGGAACAGCAAAGAACAGGGATCTCTCAAGCAAAGCTTCCTAAACAACAGAAAACTGAGTTGTTGCTTCTATGGAGCACTATAAAACAGGCTTTTAACAATCAGTATTTCCTTTTCCAGCCTGCAACGTGTCTCTAAAACAAAATAATTTTTCGAAGGGAATCTTCCCAAGCTATCTTTCCTAAAATACTCTCAAACTAATTTATATTCAATTATTATTAAAAGAGGAAAGCAAAATAGTTTAACAAACATTTCAGATCGTTCAGTGAGTCAGGCCATCCATTAGCATCTAAAACACACCCTCCCCCTCTCTCTTGAGAAGAAAAAGCTGATTAAAATTTTACTAAGCAGTACCCTTGGAGAACTTTAATTCCACAACTATCAAGGAATGGCAGCATGAACCCAAAGAAAACGTACTAAAGCCCACAGATAAGGAACATCTTCCAAATGCTTTCTGCATTAGGTCCTCCTCCCAGAGGATATTTGGGAAAGGCACTGAGAGTTTGGTTGGTCGTTCATTTTTTTTTTAAACCCACCACATCATGTGTAACAGAAATAAACAGCTCCTCATATAAGAAATTCAGACTATATTTCTTCTCTTATTTATGTTTTAATGGTCAGAACTTATTCTTCATAATGAAACTGCTTGGAATGTTATATGTTGGCTTCCCTTTAACAGCTTTCAACATAAATTATTAACCTTGACTCCTACTCCAGAAAATGCAGAGAGCAGTGGTCTGGCTACTCTTCTTGTTTAATAAAAACCCAAAGTTTTGGAAGAGAAAAACCTAAAAGACCTGAAAAAAAAAAAAATTGAAAATGAATCCTGAAAATCCTGCCTTTGACTTATTTTGGCAAGTGCATTAGCAAAGTTACCACAGCTTGTGAATGGCAATACTTACCTCTACACAAGTCACCTTTAAAAGGCTGACTCTGGTTCTTAGCAAAACAAGACCTTCATTTAATTTGTTCTTCAATGAAGTAATTATTTTTTAAGGGGAATAGGAAACAGCAGATGTACCTAACACCTAAAAAGACCATGCACAAAATCTACCATCCATAAAGAGAAGATACTCTCGTTTTCCTATTAATCACCAGCATAACCAACAACCAGATTGGGTAAACTGATTAGTTTCTAATTATTTATAATAATATTGATTAAGAAGTTATTGCTATGTTAGAAAACTAGTCCTATTTTTTATCTAGGATAAAGACTTAACCACTTGCAACCAAACTGAGATGGGACTGTTTGTTAGTGAGAAAAGCTGCATTTTCTTCAACACATTTACTGGTATGAATTTAGGCAAAAAAAGTGAGACATGATTAAGATGTTCAGGATTTCAAAGATGCCCATTTTTAATTAAATACACATCTGACAGGATCTGATTATCATCTATGTATGGTAAGTGTAAGCAACATTAGACCCAAAGAGACTAAGCCTTGTAAATGCATGTGACAAATGACTGATGTAACAAATGGCTCATACGAATTATCATAAATTGAGTACTGGATTCTAGAAGCTGGGTTTAAATTAAACCACCATAGATGTTGACCAGGATAACACATCATATTTTTATTCTATGATAAAACCCACTTAAAGTCACCATGTTTCTAAGCTAAGAAACTTCACATGGTAGCTTTTTAACATTTTAGTATTTGCATTAATAGCAGCAAGAAAAACAAGCTATGATAGTGTGAAAATTCCCTCACTCATACTCTTCCAGGAAAAACCATGGAAATCAAAAGGGACTGTAATATTTACTCAGGTCAAGGACACAAAAGATTCTTGGCCATTCAGATGTAACAGTTGAGCACGAGCAATGGATTTAATTAACAGGCACAGAGAGCCATATGACCTCCAGCAAAGGGTTGCAGGCAGTAAAAAATAAAATAAAAAATAAAAGAATATTTTTTAAATCCCTGCATTTTACTCATTCCTGCACTGATCTGCTGTGACCTTGAGCATGCCATGTTGCTCCACTCCATCTTATCTAAACTTATGGTGACATTTGCATGAAGGGCACTCTCCCAACACACATTTATGCAGTGCCTCACAGAACGGGGCTGCAACCTCAACCAGGACACACAAAACCAACTCTAGAATAAAACAACAGCCCATAGGCACAATTTTGTATCAACAGGGACTTAAAGATATTTCCCCTTTGTAAGAACAACACCAGCAGAATACATTTCTAAACAATGAATTGATTACTATGGATTTTGAAGTCATGCTAAAAGAAAAGAGTTTTCACAAAAGACAGACTGGAAATTACCCAGGGGTTGCTTGGTTAAACTGCCAAGACTACTTTAAAAGCTCCTTCAGACACTGCAGCAGAACTGGAACAGTAGGTGCAGCCTCTCATGATGTGGAGTTAAGCCCCATGGTAATCTGCACCATTCTTGTTCAAGAATTTTACAGTGCCAATACAATGGGATTGTTCAAAACCTTGGTGAGACAATGCTACCACTGTAAAAATAATTTTTCTTAAAAAGCCATGATTTTGAGTTCACGATTGTGATGTTTTACTACCAATTAGATTACAGCAACTCACACTCAAGTGTTCATAAATACCTACTATTAATATGTAGAAATAAGGCTGCCCGACACAAGCCCTTGGGTGGGGGAGGATGGTGGGATGTGGCTAATAAAAGCCACCAGAATTCCAGCTAGAGCACTACTGGCTTAAATGGGCCTTCAGGATACTACTAGAAAATTTAGAACCCTTTAAAATATATTTTAAGACATTAATCTTTGAATGAAATGTCATACATGTCTAAAAAAAATGAGTGAAAACTGCCAAACACCTTGTTCTAGATACTGTGCTGTCTTTGTTGGAAGAGGCTGATTTTCAAGCTGTCAGAGTTGGATTAAATTAAATGCTTGGACAAGAAAAACGTTTTACAAAAATTTATTGTAACCATCAAATACTTAAAGGCATTCTGCATTAAATACACTATTAACTTCTTAATAAACAGAACTACTGCAAACATATCAAACAGTACCATTTAAAAGATCAGAAGGACCAATAATAGTTACACAACAGAAGATGAAAGCATACAGCACTGTATGGCATAGTATGACCAACTTGGATATTGCATTTTGGCAAAAAGATGATTTCAAGGCTATTAATATTCATGTCATGCACATCCTCAGGTATGCAATTAACAGAACATCTAAACTAGAGACTTGCAAACAGGAGAGTTCCCACACTACAAACACCCAGCAGGTACTAGGTACCCTCTTTGGCCTGGAAGAAAATAGGCAACTTCTCTGAATCAGCAGGTAAACTATTTAAACACTTTGTGTTGAGTAAACAGAAGGACAAGTTTTTTAACTCCTTGAAATTTGTTCCATCTTTTTACAGTTTATAGCTCTGATTTTGGTGCCAAGTACAACACATGATGAAGGTAAAGTCAGACTGCATTACCAGTTAACATGTCTGAAGGTTGACAACACTGTTTATTGACAAAATACCTCCCCGTCTCATAAATGTTCAAAAGATCCCCTAAATAAAAACTTAACAAAGAGACAGCTTCAAAACAAAGTACAGAAACTGATTTTTAAGGCCCAAATTTATATTACTGTTTGAGATCAATTAGGTTCGTTCATTTCCCAATGTAACTCTTAAACTAAATCATGATGGAGTTCTGTCAGAAACGACATTTGTGTGGTAAATACTGAACTTCTGACACAAGTGTATTGGTTTTGTTATCAACCAGAAACCCACAACAACAACAAAAAAAAAAAAAAAAAAAAAAAAAGGAAAAAACAATAAAGAGAAAAAATTCATCAAAACAGGACTGAAATTAAAGCAGAATTAAAAAAAAAAAAAAATCTTGTTATACCAAAGTTTACATGTTCTGCTTATGACCCTGTGCTGTCAAAGTCCTCAAAAAGCATGTCTCTTTAAAGAGCTGAATTACTGGGTTAAATTTGATGACTGAAAACACACAAGAACTAATTCAGCAGCAGCATTTTAATGCCAAACTGAGGTCCATAAAGGATACAAAACAGTGTTTTTAAAATTTACTTCAGCCACATATCAAAACATACAACTCTGTGAAACAAGGATTCCATACTCTAAACTAGTAAGGCTCAGAAGCAGAAAAAGACTCCACCAGCAACTGGTCCCATACATGCTATATGGCCAAAACAACAACAAAAAAATCAATTTCTGAAACACTGTATAAAAATTTGTTGAGCAGCTCTTCAGTCTAACTACAGTAACTTACAAAAAGAACCTGTGGCTCAGAGCTGAGCGATACTTCATGTTGTGCATTTAGGAAACGAAGCTTTTACATTTCTAGCAAGGCTAATTTTGATAGCTACAATGGTACTGGTAAAATATGACATGTCTTAGCTAACTGTGTCTTACAGAGATTCTTCTTTATTGAATTCCAAACTGAAGCAATACATATACGCCACAATTCTGAAATTATCTAAGCAAAGACTTAAAATATATAATTAGTCTTTTTGATACCAGTTAAGCCTATGCACAGTGCTTGCAGAATCATGGCCTTAACTCACATTAGTCAAATCAGGTACTTTTTAGTGGATCAAAACTCAGTTGAATTAACAGCTGAAAATATCTAATATGGTTTTCACCACATTTGTGCTTTCTCTTTATTGAGAAAAGTCGTTTCAATTAAAAAAAAGCATATTAAGTAACAGTAATAACCAAACTCATTCTGAAAATATCGCAGCACTGCATATTGCACAGGAGCAAACTGTCCCCTTCTACCGCCCCCAGCTAGCTGAAATTCACATTTAGCAGCAGCAGCTTTTTGACCTGCCTGCCACTCCTTATCCCCACCCTGCGCCGTGCCCCAGGAGCCCACCCCGGCGGGACAGTGCTGCAGTGCTTTTGGAACAGCCCCTAGCCAGCTGGGTCAGCTACCACTTCTAAACGTTTGCTTTGCATTTCTGGCTCTGGGCCTCTGTTTGCTGGCCCCGTGTTCACACTTGCGGGAGGCCCGTGAGCGAGTCTTTACCGGGCAGGCAGCCGTGCTTTTTACCACCTGCTTGCTCCTCCGTTGCGCCGGTTTGCGCCCACGCCTAGGTTGTGTTATAAGCGTTTTTAAGTCCTTACGGAGGGTATCATACCTATTCTCAGGGTCGTCATCATCATCATCTTCCTCCTCCTCCACTGGGATAGTCCTTGCT
The DNA here is from genome assembly GCA_032173965.1 of Sitta carolinensis. NCBI lineage: Eukaryota > Metazoa > Chordata > Aves > Passeriformes > Sittidae > Sitta > Sitta carolinensis. The sequence continues at coordinate 17,793,308 of CM063286.1, forward strand.
AGAGCCTCTCCCTCATCTCCTGAAAAAACAGCCCAACAGAAAACACTCAATACGTGTAAAACCAACCGTAAACGATACATGACAGCACAATCAACAGCACAACGTGTGAACTGCATCTCCATTAACAATCCCCACTTTGAAACAGCTTGGTAATACCACTTTTCTGTGGTATTTTCTTTTCCAGTTACCTGTCTTGACAAATAAAAATAAATCTAGATTTTTCAATTTTGCTTGCCACTACACACAACTTGTGACTCGTTCCTAATTACATACTGAGAATCTGGGATTTTACACCAAAACATAAGAGACTAAGCACTCTACTCAGGAAGCAGAGATAAGTTTTCTAAGAAGTTATTCGCTCTGTCAGAAGCTCCACTAGTGAGTTTGTGCAAACTGAAAAGAAGGCACAAACAAATACAGGACAGGACTGCATCCCAAGGCCATTGGTTGTCCTGCTGCCAGGAGGGAAGGACTGCAGAACACAAATCCTTCCTATTTTCACTTTCAGACTATGTGTGTGTGTGTGTAAAGAGTCGTATTTTGAGAATTCCACGTTATCCTTACTGCAAATATCCAAACTCAGCTACACAAAATGGCACTGTCTCATGTACAAAGGACATCAAGGCCATCAGACAGAGAAGGAACAGCACAGTGTGAATCCTGCCCTTGAGCTCCTCCGTACTCTCCTGGCTAGACTGGGGAATTTGGATTGTTTCTAGCACATTCTCATGCCTCTCCCCCTTGCTTTTCTCTACGTTTTGTCTTCAAGTCAGATAAATCTGCTAGGTAGTGAAATTAAGGGAAAGAAACCTCGCGATCCAAATGAGCTGAGATCCACTCATTCATAATTTCTGTTTATTTTCTATCTGTGGAGACTGGAGGACTGGACTAAAACTAGGCTGCAAGGGGTACACTCAAGTGATCACAGAAAGTCCCTCATGTAGACAAATAAAAGTATTTAATAAAATACTTTTAATTAATAAAAATTAAATTAATGAAAGTATTCCTGCTGGTTAAACCAGATCCTAAGTCTCAGCCAATGATCAATCTACACAGCTTATTCAGACACAGAACAGACTCCTCTATTTTATCAATTCACCTATTAAACCAAAAGCAAACTGCAGACGAAGGCCACATTCTTCTCCTCTGAAAATACTCTTAACATAAGCAGAATTTCACAAAATCAAACGGTAACTAAAGCTGAAGGAGATATGTGGGCATGCTCTACTCCAATTCCATTCCCAAAGCAAAGCTAACTCCAAAGTCAGGTCAGTTACTTCAGGGCCTTGGCCAATCAAGCTTTTGAGCATTTCCAAGGACAAAGGTTCTGAAGTTCAACAGGGCAACCAGTTCCAGGCTTTGACCTTGCACAGTGTAAGAATACCTGTAGAATCTCTATCACTCTTCCTTGACAAATGCTGTATGCACTGCCTCTCATCCTTTGGGCACACATCCAGCTCAGGCCCCCTAAAACTGCCCGTGATGTGATTTGCAGACAGAAATTCAGACACCTCATTTTCAGCATTCTGTCTCCAGTCTAAACCAAGCCACTTCTCTCCCAGTCTATCTCTGCTGTCAATCATCCCACACCACCATCTTGTTCAGTTTGTACCCTGCTCTCCATCTCTCAATAATGACCCAAACTTTCCATTGTGACATGCAAATGAAACAACAGTTCCCAATGCCTCAGACACCTTCTGATATATTAAAACCACCTTTCTCCTCTTGGGCCATTTCAACACCAAGTCCATGGACTGTACATGAGCAATTCCATTTTTAAGGCATTTTTCACTGATGGTCCAGTGGGGCTGAAAACTGTCACTAAGTGCCATCAATTGTCTATAGGACAGTTTTAATGGCTGTGGCAGCAACCACATGCAAAAAAGCAATTCATTACTACGCAAACCACTAATTATCTGCAATCTCCCCCAGCAGTGACATCACTGGGGAAAACACTGATAAGGTAGCATTCAAGGAAAAGCCCTACAAGTCCCAGTATTATCTGCACAGAGACATAACATATGAAAACAATAAGCAATGTCAGATTTCTAAGTAGCTGTTCTCAGCCTACATAGCTCTTGTGAGGCATAAAAATCATCTACTTGATTTTTAAATGTATATTACAATGCCACAGAGTCCCCAGAGTCAGCTCCAGTGCACAGACAGGAGGTGATAAATTGAGTTCACCACATTATCTACTCCGTCCAACCAGCTTCTGCTAAAGAGTCCCTTGGCAGGTAAGGCAAGGGCCAGGCTTAGGAAAGCCAGACTGCAAGGCAGTACCTGTTGTAAATACTGCCTAGAGTTTCCAAAGCACCTCCATTTACAGTGACAACATTTTGTTCCTCAAGGCACAAGCTGCACAAACTGAAATCACAGAATCTTACAGCCACAGGATAGTTTGGCTGGAAGGGAACTTTTACAACATGTGCTTCCAAATCCGGATCAGAAAACCCAACAAGCTGCGAACATTTAAATGTACAATTACCAACTAAGGAGCGTTTTTTTTGCTTTTACATTATTAAATGTCACCCAAATCTTACAAAGTTCCTCTGTTAATGTTTTAATATGTGTATATGAACATCTTTTGCACACCTGATGACTGACAAAATCCAGCAGCAGCAGAGAGCATTAGACTTTCGGTCACCGGCCTGATCTTCTGCTCGTCACTGCTTCCATCACCTGTGGAATTCTGATCATCGTTTTCCTCCTTATCAGACGAGGAAGAGGAAGTGACAACCACCTTCTTTTTTGCCACTTTCTTTTTTAAGTTGCTTTTTTTACTTTCTTTCACTGATCCTCTTTTAACCTTTTTCTTAGTGTCTTCATAAGACTCCTCATCAGAAGAGGATGAGTCATTCTGTTCTTTCTTGGAAATTTTCTTTTTGTGGCTTATTTTTTTCTTTTCTTTTGTTTCAGTTCGTTTTTTACGCCGCATGGCATCATCAGAAGAACTCTCCTCTTTTTGGGGAGATTTCTCAGTATCAGAGGAGAAATCAATGTGTACTTTTTTAGCTGCTTTCTCTCTCAAGTTCCTCTTTTCTGTAAACACGGGTTCCTTTTTAATTTTGTCGTTTTCAGAAGAATTGCTTCCTTTCTCTGGAGATGACTTGTCAAGATCAGAAGAGGAATCGTCTTGCTCTTTCTTCAAACCTTTCTTTTTCAATTTTTCAGATTTCTTTGCTTTGCTTTCTGATCCTTTTTTGTTCTTGAGCCTGTCTTTTGAAGACTCCGGCTTGCGCTCTTTCTTTGCCGATTTCTCAGCACTCTCAGAAGAAGAATCATCCTGTGCCTTTTTCTTTTTCAAATCCTTCTTTTTCTTGACGTCAGGATTCTCCTCTTTCTCCAATGAAGACTTCTCAGCATCAGAAGAGTCATCACGTTTTTCCTGTGCAGATTTTTCTTTTGAGTCTCTGTTTTTCTTGTCCTTGGCAGTTGACCTTTTACCTGTTTTTTTATCTTTAGTTTCCTTCTCTGGAGAAGACTTCTCAGCATCATCATCCTCAGAAGATTTACCTCTCTTCTTCTTCAGATTTGCCTTTCTCTTACTGCTTACTTTTTTCCTCTGCTCTTCTTCGGAGGAATCATAACTATCATCTTTTTGTGAGTATTTTTTCTTTGATTTTTTTGCAGCCTCAATTTCACTCAACATTTTTATCTCTTTTTCCAACTCAGAATCATAGTTTGAAGAATCAGAGTAGTTTTGTCGTTTCTTTTTAGCAGCAGCAGCATTTTTAGCTGATTTCCCTCTTTTAGCATCTAAATCTGAACCGGAACTGGAACTTTTCCTTTTTCGTTTCCCATTTTCATCCTTTACTGGTTGACTCTCTTGAAAATCCGAAGCCTTCTGGTCCTTGGTTGGTGCTTCACTGTTGCTCTCACTGTCTGAGGAGCTGCGACTCATCATCCCTGCTTCTTTAAGGACAGCAGGCAACTCATCAGAGTCTGAGCTTTGACCTAAATCATATGGCTTTTTGGATTTGGAAAGTTTGTTGGGACTGGGACCATCAGCAGCGCTGTCGGAAGAATTTCTTTTATCGTTTTTCCTCCTGGGTTGCTTGGATGGTTTCCTCTTCTGTTTTTCATTGCTGGTGTCGTTGCTGTCCTCTTCTGAGTTGGATGTCAGGGGGCTGATGTCCGTGGGGCGCCTCAGCGGGGTGGTCTTGACGCGCGGCGACCGCCGCAGATCCGAGTCCTCCACGGGCACGGCGTCGTTCTCCGTGGAGGGCTCGCTGCCAGTACTGTGGTTCTGTTTTACAGAATCACAGCTGGCTGCCCTAGCTTGAGAAGCGTCAATGTCCTCAGATGCATCGACAACTTTACTGTCCTTTTCCAGGCTGTGATCTTCAGCTTTAACTGTGGACTCTGAAAGGGAAACCGGAGTCAATTTTACAATCAGCTCCTTTGTCCCTTTAGCTGACGATTTTAACTTGGTACCACCTTTGGTATCTTTCACAGAAGTGTTTAATTTTGTATTTGAATTTGGAGTCTCATGATCTGCCGCTGTGTTCCCACTGTCCTGCTCATCTGATGGCATCTGAATCTCCATGGCAGATTCCAGAGTCTCAAAAATATCTTCGGGAACGGACGAGGGGATGGACACGATATCCATGTCTAAAGCCTCTGTACTGTTGGGTTCATACTGCGGTTCTTCATTCCTCCCAGACTTTTTCTCTTCCCCAGGAGCTGCCTTGTTATCTGTCTGTTCCACTGAGGGAACACTTTGATCCATGGGCTCATTGTCGGGCTGCTCCGACACAACTTCTTTCTGTGTCTGTGTGGCGTCATCCTCTTTTAATGCCACATGTTCCTTTCCTTCATCTTTTTTCACCTCATTTTTTTCTGATCTAACCTCAGTTTTTTTCTCTTTGGTATTTTTATCTTTGATTTTAACATTCAATGCTTGAATCTCCAGGTTCAGGCCTTCTTCTAGTGACAGATGAGCTTTTTTCATGTCATTCAGCACAGATTTGAAAGCTTTCAGCTGGCACAGTTGCACAGTTGGACTTATTTCTACATTTTCTGCAGCATTTTTCAAAAAGCTTACAAAGCTAGAATTCAGATTTGTTGTAGTTTCAATCAGTTTTTTTGTTTTCTTAAGCAAGTCTTTTGGCACCATTAGTGCTTTATAAGAATATGTTAGTGAACCTGAATATGAATTATCTAGTTTTTTTTCTTCCCCATTACAATTTGCATTATTTCTCTTTGGAGAAAACTTGACTGTGTGGTCGTATATTTTACTTTTTTCATTTTCAACTTTCATCTTTTTTTTGTTTTGTTGAAGTAACTGTTCTAAATTTTCAAAGACACTGTCACATGCAGTGACCAAGTCCAACAAAGGTTCTGGATGACAAATATAGCAGTGCCACTGGTTATTTTCATCCAGGATAGTCGAGAGCTCCTTTCGGCCCAGGTTACGCAAAATGCACTTTTTACAGAAGGCGTTATGGCAAAAGTCACAGCAAATCAAATTTCCACCTTCAGCACACCACCTGCAATGAGATTGAGAAAGGTAAGAGTTTTGTCTCCAAATCAACAAGGTGATCCATTATTAAGTTCACATATTTAAAAATTCAGGTGATGAACAGCTATCCATTACTTGAAACCATTCACTGAAAGCCTGTCTGAAAAGCTCAATGGATAATTGTAAAGTCAGAAAATTCTTGTGTTAGATTAACAGCTCACAAAGCTGAATTGGTCAGTAATTTTCAGACACAATTTCAGCATTATTTTTTTTAAAGAAGATTAAAAAATTAATTAAATCATATTTTCCTTGTTTCGTCTGAAAATCTGTGATTTATCTTACTGCAAAATTAATAAGCTTCAGTCTTTCTAGCCTTAACTCATATATTACTGCTGCAGTACAAGAAGACTGAAAAGTGGTGTACAATAAGCTCATAGAAACCACAGACTGCACAATTTTTACCGAATTACACACTTAGATATTTGACATAAGGACAGAGAAGTCTTTGGTATTTCAAAAGTGGGAGATGCATCAGGATAACTGAGTTTCTCTGGCTCACAAAGTTTAGATTGTCAGATTCTATCCCTATCTTTAAGGTCTTAGGAAGGTGGCATGTTATTTAGTTAAAAATGTGGTATCTTACAAGTTTGTTATTAGATTCCTTATAAAATGTTTTCCTGTTCATTACTAAAACAATCAAACAGTTAAAAAAAACCCTGGAGTTGAGTATTTCTTGGTGACAACAATATTTGTTGATTCAGCTCTTACATAAAGCTTTGTTTGTCAATAATGTCACAGCTGCAAGAAAAAAGATCCCCAAACCAGTAGAGCTGTGGGTGTTACTTCAGTTTTTGTACACTTTCCTGTTTTACACACACTGCAGTTTTTGTACACTTACCTGCACTGTTCATCCATCCCATCTGAATCACGACTGATGTCATCACTCATGTAATACTTGTAGCAAGTCTGTAAAGAGAGAGGACAAGGAATTCTTTATTAAATATCAACTGGGCTTCAGGAATTCATTAGACCTCAGCATGCATTAGAAGCAAGCCAGTAAAAGCAGCAACTGCAAGGTCTCCAGCATTCTAAGCCTTTTACATTTGTTTTAATCTAAAAGACATCTTCCATATTTTAAGTATAATAACTAAGTAAATTAAGTAACTATGACTTATTTAGATGGCTCAAGGTTTGTTTGAATATTAAACAGGTTTTTGTTTGATGGCTGAATATTTGTGTATTTTAGAACATCAGCTGAATACTTCTCTCCAGTCTGAATGTTTTTTTCATCTATTTCCTGGTAAATCAACACCACATCTCCTCTGACACAATTAATCCGACATAAATTATAATTTTCAGCTGGATGCTCCTTATGTTAACATGTGATGCCATAGGGCTTTAGATTAAAATGTCTCCAGCCTTTATCATGATGTTAACATCCAAGAATTCAACTTCCAGGTGAAAACAAAGCATCTTTATTTGAAAATTTGGTAATGGTTAAGAAAAAAATACAAATGACTCAGCTAGGAGTACTGATGGCTTCAGCTGCTGAATTGTTGACACCAAATTTTGAAGGTTGGGTGTCATTTTTTCCCCAGCTGTTACTGAAGAATATTATCCCAGACTTGTAGCTCTACTTTGAATAGGCATTAATACAATTCAGAAAGCAGAAGAGGCTTCATCACCTGAATTGACAATGATGATGCCCTATTATCTGGAACAGACTTGCACATCTGTTCAACTAAACTATCCAAACAACTAAGATCAACATAAAACACCAGTAAAATTTGATGTTTAGTCACTTGATGGAAAATTCAGTCAAAGGAAAACAACTTCTCAGGTCTGGGACTTTTTACCTAAGCAGGAGAAAAATAAGGGCAGAACTAGGCACAGAAATAATGGATGAGCTGGAGATGAGGGTTTCCATTCTTCCCTCACACACTCATGTAAGGCCATGTTCAACTAAGTAAAAGCAGAGAAAATCAAGGGAAACAAGCCATGATGTAATTCATGTAGCAGAGCTCCCGAGCAAGAGCTGCTGTTGAGCCCAAGACCCAGGCCAGGTTACAAAAATGACCCAGGTCACTTGTCACACTGCAGGAACACAGCTGTGCAAGGCCAGGAACAAGAGCTGGGACTCCAATGGAGATGGGAAAAGGTCACCTTGTGGGCTGATTTTTGTAAAGCACATTGTGTAAAAGAAACAAGTCAGAATGCAGAGAAGTGCCAGCACACCAGCCTAGATGGGCATGGCTGAGAGTCTGTCAGCTGAGTCTGTAACACTAATGAGGAACTGGAAGGGAGGACAAGAGCAGGGAAATGTTACATGTACATTATAACACAGAACTGCATCTCTATCTTTAGCAATATCTTTATAAATATAACATCTCCACCACTACAGAAATATGCAAGAGAGATCTCTGCAGCTCTGAAAGTTAACAGAGGCCTCCACAGCAGGAGGCAGGGACATTTCCTTCCTGCCCTGTCCCACCTCTTCCTTCTGCAGCCAACTCAGGGCTTGTGTGGAGCCATCAGCAAGCCACACAGCTGAACACTCAGATTCTGGACTAGACCAGCACTGCAAAGCTGCCATAAATTATAACAGTCCAGAAGCTGGCAGAAACAGAGATGGCTTTGAAGCTGCTTTTCTGCTCCTTACTTCAGTGCTGTTTTACATGGAATTTTTTTACCAGGAGATGCAGACTTAAATCTGCTCTTAAAATACATTATGAGTAGGCAGAAATTTCAGACAGATCATTTAACATTAAAAATTCACTAAGATTATACCCTTAAAGCAGTCGAAGTAAATAACAAAAAACCACCACCAGTTTAACTGGGATATAAGAAAAAAGAAATATAAAATTCACAAGTATATATATTTTTCCCTCCTTTTAGTTTCCCTAATTGTAACAGCTAATGAGAAAACTTTATTGACTAATGAACAAGAATTACACCCACAAAAATCCCACCCAAACCAACTAATATGACATTTTGAAAGAAAACCAAACAGAACTGTTTACCACATACCTTACAAATAAGCACTTTCAGTATAGGGTGTCTATAGATTGAATCCTTTTGAAAATGGTTCACCTGCTGCCCACAAGCTGTACAGCTCACAATTCCATGGAGTCCTTCTTCTATGGAGAGGATTACAAACCACGCATTAATTGCTTTCATTCTTGTTTAAGAAATCTGTGTATACCTATTGCATTTCCTTACAATATTCTGGCCTGTCAGGTTTTTCATATGCCTTTATTTCTGCTCCACCCAGCACAAGAGAAATCCTTCTGTAACCATTTGCCATCTTAAGACTGAATTTTTCCTACACTTCACTCGGGGTCAAGATACAGTTCTTTCCCTTGGAGAGGTTTAAGTTGGGTTAACTGGTCGCCTCAAGAAAACACATCTAAATTAGAGTCATCACTAAAATTCTTTCAGTGCAGCTCTGATATGCTGGACAACATTTCCCATTTAATCTTTGTTCAACAAATACCACTGCAATCCACGTTTGTATTATGGCATTTCTTTCACACACAGTTTTAGTTTCCCAAAGAAAAACATAGAAAACTCTTACAGAAAATGCAAGTAATCCTTGTAATAGTGACTGAAAAACCTTTTTTCACATTTTGTTCCCTTCTCAATGGTGATTTTTGTATTTTTCTGAAACTACAGTTTTGCTGTAATCCACATGTTCTCCCCACGCTGCTGAGTGCTCCCATGGTGTGTGCACCACTCTGCTGCTGCACCTGCATTTGGTCAAAAAAGCTTTTTTTTTATGCCAACCCCCAATTCACTTCAGAAGAGGTGAACTTGGGCCTGGCAGGCTCACTCCATGCCAGGCTCTTAATCAATACCTGGAGACCATTTTGTTTTCAACAGTAGAAAAAGGAAAATTGTTTCTGAAAGTTCTGCACTTCCAAAAGCCCAGTTTGGGATCAAGCAGATAGAGGTTTGATAAGAGATCATTTAACTTGACTTGTCCTTTGCTATCATGCTCAGATTAAGTCAATAAGGAAATTAACTCAAACAGTAGAATTTAATGATTTCAATCTGAGTACAGACTCTGGTTTGGTTTTTTTTCTGTTTCTAACTGAGTAAGCACTACCCCAGAATCAGAACCAAGCTGCAACACCAGCATGTTAAGGAACTGAATGAACATTCTCAAGACACAATACAAGCTTCCAGCAATCTGCTGCTGAAGCACAAGCTCAGATGGCTCGGGGGTCAGTGAAACAGCTGATGCACACTCCTAATTCAGTGAAACTCTGGATACAGGATGCGTGCACCCTCCAGCCATTCCTGACTGCACATCCTGCAGAGCCTGTGGACCTGCAAGCCCCACTCAGGAGCCCCAAACCAGCTCAAACCCCAGTTTCAAACGCTGCTGTGACCGTGGGTGAACACACCCATCCCACACACTCCTCGGGAAAGAATCCTACATTCTGCAGCACAGAATCCAAGCCTGGCACACACCACAGCCCTCAAACTGCTGCAGGAATCACCGAGAGGCCCAGCCAACCCAGGGAGAACATGATATTCCCTGACATGCCCTGAGCCACTTCCCTCTTTTCCACAACCAAGGGGAAGCACTACAGTCTCCTTCCTCAAACCTGCAAGCTGGCACCAGGAAAAGAATTTATGAGGCAAACCTTTGAAAACCACATTACTACTACAAATGATGATCCAAAGAAATTAAACTACTACTAATTCATTAATACTGAGAAACTACTTGGTTAAAAACATCCCTAACTGAATTTATTAGCAAAAATAAAACCACAACCATGCTGTGGATACACAACTTGAAAATAATGACACAACGTCTCTTACAGTCTTAGATAAGAGCATCTGATTGCAAGAAAGGCAAAACCTCCACTTCTACCACTATTTCTAATACACACAGGACATAAAATTCGTACAATGCAATTATTTTTTATATATATATATATATGTCAGGTACAGTACATGAGTAACCAGTCCAGATGTCGGGGGTTGGGTTTCTTTTTAACAGAATTTTTTCCCAGAAGTTGCTAGGAAACAAACTACTGGATATGGGTACTTCGGGGTACTTAAAGAAAGACAAAAGAATTAGCTTAAGAAAGGAGTGTGTCATCTGGCTACACTTTTCTCTCGGGGAGTTTTCTTTAGGAGGAACAGTGACACAGCGAGAATAGGAGGCAGGAAAAGGATGGGGGGCTGGGCCAGCTGCTCTCTCGGTTTTTTGGCATCAGTGGGAGCAGCCAGGCTGTCGCTTACTGCGGGGAGAATTCACCGGCAGCGCTGGAGCTCAGCCCGCAGGGAGCTGCCCGCTCCTGCCCGTGTTCCCGTGAATCCGGAACCCGGCTCTGCCCCGGGCCCGCCGCTCCCTCGCCCTGCCCTGCCTCTCCCCACGCCGTGTCCCGCACTCCTGCCCTGCCTCTCCCCACGCCGTGTCCCGCACTCCTGCCCTGCCTTCCTCTCCCCACGCCGTGTCCCGCACTCCTGCCCTGCCTCTCCCCACGCCGTGTCCCGCACTCCTGCCCTGCCTCTCCCCACGCCGTGTCCCGCACTCCTGCCCTGCCTCTCCCCACGCCGTGTCCCGCACTCCTGCCCTGCCTCTCCCCACGCCGTGTCCCGCACTCCTGCTCTGCCTCTCCCCACGCCGTGTCCCGCACTCCTGTCCTGCCGGGATGTTCCCGCAGCTCCAGCTGCGGCCGCCGAGCCCCCGGTCCATGTGGCTCATGACCCCGGGTTTTTGCTCCCTCCTGCTGCCAGCCGGGACGGTACCTGCACCGAAGGGGAACAGTGCCAGCGGCCGAGAAAACTGTGACTGGGTCTGTTTGTTGTTAATGCCATCGTCATTGTTGTTCTGTTTGCCTTGTTATACACATTAGCAAAGAACTGTTATTCCCATCCCCATATTTTTGCCTGAGAGCCCCTTAATTTCAAAACTATCAACTCGGAGGGAGGGAGTTCACATGCTCGTTCCAAGGGAGGCTCCTGCCTTCCCTAGCAGACACCTGGTCTTTTGAACTAAGATACCAGATACAAAAAGAAAGGCCTGCAAATTCCCTAGGGATGGAGATTAAAAAAGCTGGAAGGGCAGGCGAGACAAACTGCCCTGGGGATGCAGATACAGGCCACAAAGCTCAAGCACAAGTGTCTTATCTTTTTAACACTGTACCCCTGAAGAGTTCTGTTGGCCCATATGTGGAATTGTAAGCACAAATGGCAAAAGCATTCTTATATGAACAGGACATTTTGCATGAATAAAACGGAACCAACTTCTGAAGTCCGTCATTTAGAGAAAACATCAACGCTCAAAATGTCACTGACACCACACGAGCCCAGGTCTATGCACGAGCACGTTTCCACACATTTCACTCCCCTTCATCCACAGAAACAGCACTCAGTAAATTACTCTAAAAGAGAGCAAGGATCTCAAACGATACAATGGGAAGGATGAAGAGTGTGTGCAAAAGCTGTTTGTAGGAATTCCCTGGCTACTGCTGCAGGTGTGTGAGCTAAGATATATTGCCAGTAGGGTTAACAAAAATATCTACCTTCTCATTGGCTACATTATACATAATCCTCCCTCCTCTCCTTTGCTTTTGGGAAAAAAAGAGAGAAATTAATTTCTGTTAGTACTATAATCTACCTAACTTCTCGGTTTTAGTAGCAGCTATGGAAAACCAGCTGACACAGTAGCTTTGCAAAGGTAATCCTTAGAAGGGCCCACTGGTAGGGAATTTCCCACAACTTCAAAGCAAAACAAAGTCTTTCTTTTGTTTAGGATTTTTTCTTAGCTCGCTGATGGATAATCTGCCCATACATGTCCCTGCTCAAACATGGTTGCTTTCCTGGTGAGTCAGTGAAATGTTCCTGGATCGATGGTGTTCCAATTCCGTTAAAAAAGGAATACCTGTTAACACCTGATTGCAACCAAGCAACTGCAACTAATGAAGCATCTTATACCTACCGAAAATAAGGAGTTTAATGGGAACTAATCTTAGCTTTCACTGCTGCATTGCAGGGGCAGCAATGGAGGCTAATTTCTACCAGCTAAAATCCTTAATGAACAAAAAGCCAGAAGAGTGGAGGTATTTTTAGGATAATTTATCAGAAATATGGACAATTTTTAGATGTACCAAATGTGGTCGTAAGCAACAATTTAAACCCGTTTCAACAGATGTTTTAAATTGTATTTACCTCCACGCTTTTTGGGAGCTTCAGGTTTCATTTTAACGGTATTTCTGCTTCTAAATTCAGGCCCTTTAAAATCATCTTTGTCTTCATTCAGCACTGGCTCAGGCTGTACAACCACTGTACCTAGAATAATTTTATTTAGAAATTGGAAACCATTACACATCCAAGCGAACTGCAAAAGATCTGATTAATAAAGCCAACAAAAAAACAACAACAAAAAAAAAAACCAAACAAACAAACAAAAAAGTGCAATCTGTTGACTAAAACTCAACAAAGTTCTGAATGCACAGATGTTCACAGAAAAAAAAAAAAAACAACAAAAAACCAACACCACACATTTCAAACCACATCTGTGTTACAGCTGTAGGACAGAAGCCAAGGACTGAATGGGCTGAGGAGCAAATTCTGCTCTTTCTGCTCTGCTGTGGCCCGTACAGGACAGGACTGTCACACTGCTGGCGGTGTGGGACAGGAACTTGCTACCCATAAAGGAAATCACTTAAATCCCTCAACACCCTAGGCTTTTCTCTCTTTTCTCCCTTCTATTCAGTTTTCCTCATCTTAATTTATTTCAGTATGAAATAAAATAGCAGTAGAATAAAACCTGCTTTGTCTTTAACAAGATTCAAAACCTGACACTTTCATTTAAACAAAGTACTAATCAAAATCACGTGAAGGAACGAACACATCTTTCCTATTTAAGAGCCCAGTTTTGTTGTGAGGACATTGAAAATAATTTAATATTCTGAAAAAATAATTTTAGAATGACTGCTCTCAATACTGCTACTCATGCAGTGAACAGCAGCAATTTTTCCTGTAACTTTCGTAGGTAAGAAATGGAGGAAATTAATCCAATTCACACTGCAGATAAGAGCAGAGGGATATAGCCTACAGTATTAACTGTTTCCAAAAGGTGTTTAAAAATAGATCCAATAATGGCTTTTTTCCTCACAGAGTTATTTTGCTTTTGTTGATCTAATTGCTAATAACCTCAAAGACAGAACACTAAAATAAGACCTCCAAGTGACAGAGCTTGAGACTCCTGCAAAACAACAGAATAAATCATTTCCCCTGTTTCGTGATGGTTTTATACAGATGTCAGCAGGCATTTGAAATTAGGCCACCAGCACATCCTTGTGCACCCACAGATTAAAATCTGCTGGGTTCCAAACTGAAGGTGCTCAGGTTCCCTTTTTTGTGTGGACAGAAAACCAACAGGACCTTCAAGAGGCATTTTACTAACACATGTGCATTCTAGTGAATTATTTATGCTGCATCATAATCTTGGCTAATTTGCTGAATTCAGGAGAAAAAAAAAATTACCTACCTTTAGGCAAGCTTTGCATATCTACATCATTCTCTGAGTTCTCATTTGAAATATCTTCATTTACAGTTTCATCTATTTGTTCATCATCTGACCCAACATATTTTGTTACAACTGTAGGTTTCCTGTATAGACAGAAAAAAAAAAGCATGCTCTGACAAACAGTACAAACTGCAATTCAGGTAAGCTTTGCAGACAAAATACCATATGAACTGTGAAAAACTAAGTTCTTTTTAAATTAATTGAAGACTTTATGAGCTGGGATGCTCCAAGTTATTACTACACAATTGTAGGATAATTTCCTGGTTTGGAACAGGATTTCTCCCCTCCCACGTGAAACAGAAGTATACACTAATAAAATCTTTTTGTTGTAAAATCTAGGTTTAATGTCTTTTTAAGAAAGTCAAAATTCCAGGAAAGAAGTCTAAATGAAACACAGGTGAATGAATGTCTGCTCATGAATTTTATCCCTCATTTCAGGTTTAACAGGCAGCACAAAGAGAACACACAGATATTAGCAAATTACAAAAAGCATCCTGGCAGAAGAGATAAAGAAAATTAAGGAAATGCAGAAAGAAATTAAAAAGCCAACTATTGAACAAAAGGATCAGCTGACAGAATTCCACACAAACAATTTAAAACTGAATCCATGAGAATGAATGAATTTACTGTGTCAGGATGGGGAGAAAATAATACAAAAAATGGAGCAAAATTTTCAGTAGTCTGAAGGCAATGCATGAACTACTGCAGGATACTGGTTTTGTCAATACAAAGTACAGTATGATATATGGATGAGTGAAAATCCCTTTAGTGGTAAGACAGGAAGCAAAAAACAGGACTAAAAAAAGTCTACAGATGAAAAGACTTCAGCAGGACACTGTATTCAAAAGATGAGGGAGAAACTCAACCCAAATACAAAACCACACTTGCAAATATGGCATCAAGACTGAAGAATATTAATTCCAGCAGACAGGATAAAACAAAGCAACTTGGATAAAAAGGAGAGTGAAAAGAGATAGAGACTTCTAAAGAGCAGTACTAAGGCAGCTGCTGAAAGCTCAACTCCCTGCACAGTTCACTGGAATTTAAAAAAAACACAGACAGAATTTGAGTGAGCATCAGCTGAGTGCAGATGAGGAGTTTGACTGGACTAAGTCTGCTCTTACTTGGGACACAAGTAATTTGTCTCCTGCAGGTTCAAGCAGCTGGTAAACAATTCACTCTATACTTTTTATATCAAAGAAGGAAAAATGATTAAGGCAGGGATCCAGCAAATGGCAGTTTCTGCACAGGACCACTCAACAGCACAGTCTGATGCTGCACTCTCCCAGTAATGAAGCACATAAAATCTCTTTTTCTGTATGACTCAAATTACATTTTTGGAAGAATCCTACATGTAACAAATAGCAAGACTGAAGGAACTCTTGTATAAACTCCTTTGTCCTGAAGTTAAGGGATAATCTTGACTTTGTAAATAACAATCAAGCTTTAGCATCTTAACCTTTCATCCTGAGAAATAGTTTGAATTTTAAGTGTATTATGAGGCATTTGTTTTACCAGCACTCCATAACTTCATGGATTTATAGTGGTGTGGACCAAAAATATTTGACAGAGTGCACCCACTTTTCTATAGCTTCCCACACCCAAAAAGTAATTTGTTTTTATTTTCCAAACCAACCTTTTAGAACGGGATAATCCTAATGATTTGGTTCTTTCGGAAGAACTACTCCCCTAGAAACAAGAATAAAAAATGTAAAAGTCAACACATTTATATCCAAGGGAACTGTCAAAAAAGTTTCTTGCATTAACTAGAAACAGCTCAGAAATCACCAGTGCCCTTACAAAAAATAATTTAAGAAGAGCAGCAGCAAAAGCAGTAACTACCAGTGACAGTTTCAATAGTCGTGCCAGCTCAGTTAAACTGAATCTCTGGAGTTTCAGGTCAGAAGTCTGCAGCTCACACTGGTGTGGGAATGCTCTTCTTGCTACGTGAAGAAACCACCCCCTGTTCCAACAGACCCTTCCAGAGGGCTCTGGCAGTCAGGAGTAGCAGCAGCCTGCACCCACAAACTGCCAGCAGAACAGATTCTTGGTACGTGGCTCATGTGCCAGAAAGCACTGGCTGCCTTCAGAGCAAAACTGATTTTTTCAGTGGTTTTTGCACTCAGATCACAACTCAGCCTGGGCAGTTGAAAATAGCTGAATTTACGGCAGTAAAGGCAAACTAAAGCAGGACACTGGCACTTGTGTTTTCTCTGCAACGAGAATTGTAGAGAAATTGACAATTGACTACAATGATCTTGTCCACCAGAATGTTTCCAGTAGGAGAACAGAGAGATGTAAGAAAGAACACGTGAAAAATTTCTACTCAGTTTAACATACATCCAGTATGTCCATTTTTATTTTTTTTTTAAAAAGGAAGCATATTTGCCTAAAGAACAACTAAGTACCTAATATTATCTGAGTAACAGGGTGAAGGGGGATGACATTAATGGGTGCTTCTGACAGTATTATTGAAGTATTTATTGTAAAAGCAACAGAGTGAACTCAGCCACTGTGCACTAGACATGCAGCTAGAATTCAAAAGCATTCAAATTCCTACCTCATCCCTGTTGTTCTCCATTGAAGCTGGACTTCCTTTAGGCTCTCTATTTTTACCTATGGAGAGAAATGAAAGGAGTCGACTGAAATGCAAGGACATCAGAAGTTCTTCACAATGCACATGACAGAACTGTTTATGTTTCACCAGCCTGGACAGAGATAACTGGGACTTCCAGAAGCAAACTGTTGTACAACAGAAAAGACATTGCACTGTGTGGCACAAAATTTTACGGAAATAATTCAGAAATTCCTTTCAGTTCAGTCCTGGGGAGCCTTGCTGTTGGTGAAAGAATACTGAAGCACTGCAAGTGCAACTGCATGCAGAAATAATATCATTTGTGCATTTTTGCTGGTCTCTAAGAATTTACTGCAAGTATTTTCTCTCATACATCCTGACATAAGAAACAAAGTACTAAATCTGGGATCATGGAACCATGGACAAAAATCCCGTTTGATCCAAGTTCTGATGAGAATTCCTATTTCTCAAGCTTGGAAACTTTGGAATACAAAGCCTAAAGACCTGCAACCTATTGGCACCTGCTCCAATCCACCAGTCCTAGAAATGGAAGGGAAAGTTTGGAGACCAGTGATTGAATGATTCTTTTATGACAGTTGCTCCAAAAGTTTAGGAACAGCAGGATTTTAACAGATGCTACTGAGTAGGAAGTATAATTACTGGATCCTTATCAGGATTATTTGTGATTTAACAGAAGACTACTAGCACTGCAACTTCGTTATCCTTAAACTTCGGTTTTGGGGAAGACCAAATAATTTATACTTTGAAATAACTAAATCACTTAGAGAATTCAATGCTGGATATTTGAACTCTGCAGAATTGAGTAAATTGCAGGGAAAATCATCCAGCCATTTCCACGTGTGAAGGAAGAAATACAAAACAGAAGCAGGCAATGTTTCTGGCCTTTCTAAGTACCTGAAACTTCTTCTCTGGAATATTACAGGCATTCCCTGTTGTGAGGAAGGAACCTAAGATGTGGAAGGAGGGTGACATTTCTGCTGGAGCTTGGAAAGCACTGCCCACCTTCTACTCTTGACCAACTTTGCCCAAGTGATAAAGCCATGGAAAATACCAGCTTGGAGAGCTTGGCAGAGCTTGCCCTGCTCTGGCAGCCCCAGGGTGTGCAGACTGCACTCACTCTGGCAGCCTGATGCACACGTGCTATTGCAAAGGCAGCTGAACGTGCTGCAGTGCCAGTCTCTCTGTGTGCCCACCAAAGGACCCCAGGGGCTGCAGCCACCCCCTGCCAGCTCAGGGCTGACCTGGCTGCTCCTGCCCAGCCACTCCAGGGCTGTCAGGGAGCACAGCTTCCCCTGGCACTGCTGCTCCAATCTTGGAGCAAGAGCAGGCAGGCTGGCTCTCCTGAGCTCTCCGTGACCCTCCTGCTGGCAGCTGTGCAGTGGAAAGGAAGGAGACATCCAGTTCCAGTGCAGAGGGGATAAAGAACATTATTAAGGCTATAAAGCAAGCATTGCTTTCTGTTTTAACTGACCTCTGTGTGCGGCAGGGACAAAAGTTTAAGGTATGAAGTAATATCAGTTAATGCCCAACAGATTTTAAACATCCAGCCTGCCTAGCACGCTGAACCACCTTCGTCATCATCTCCCTCCTCACAACACTCTACCCAGTAAGCTCACATATCCTCCAAATGCCAGAACAACACAAGATCCAACACTAAATAAATCTGATTTGGCTCCAGTCACATCCATAATTTCTGCTTGTAATGAGCACCCTCTGGATTAAAAGAAAAAGCAAGTACAGTTGCTAAAGACATGTTCATTATGCATAGAACATTGGGAAGGAAATTTGCACAGTAAATTCTGGCATTTCCTAATA
Organism: Sitta carolinensis; assembly: GCA_032173965.1. NCBI lineage: Eukaryota > Metazoa > Chordata > Aves > Passeriformes > Sittidae > Sitta > Sitta carolinensis. The sequence goes on from CM063286.1 coordinate 17,811,731, forward strand.
TTTAAGTGTTTAATCCTGACTCTTCAACTTTAATATGTTCTTTTAGATCTCAAAACCAACACTAAAATATGTCTGCCATGAATTTGCAAGTGTATCCATTTCAAAGACAATCTGTGTTTTAGGGCAAGGAACCAAATGCTAATTTTTAACTACAGAGTATAAAGGGAGAAGATTTCTTTTTCCCAATGTGCTCCTCAGCAAAACTCCACTTTGAGACGCATCTACATCAGTTTATTTTACTGTTCTGCTGAAGCACCACATGAGTAGTTTCTTCTTCCTGTGCCAACAGTTCAGTCTGATGCTGACATGAGGAGGAGAGTGCCACAGGCAGCAGACTCTCTCTCTCTCTAAACAAAACATTAAAAGATAAAAGCTACACACCAGAAAACCCATGGAAGGTATCACTTAAGACAACAGGAGTTTGAAAATAAACTCTGTAACACAGCCAGCACACTCTTCTCCTGTGCTCCACCACATCAGCACAACTTCTAGCTCATTAAGCAGTAGAGATTGAAAGGTTTTGCACCTGTATCCAGTCCAAGTTAAACTAAGAAACAAATTTAACCAGTTAAACTTGCAAACAGATTTTATTCAGTAGTGATAGGAAATAATTTTATTTTTAATCAATGGCATCAAAGTGTTTAAACTTCATTATCTATTTCTAACTTAGAAATAAACATTTCCAATATAAATTCTGACCTAGTGTAGGACTCCTAGTTTTTTTTTAAAGTATTCTTTTCTTTTCAAATGCTTCCAGATTATATGTAGAAATCTTTTTCAAATTACTATGAAAGCATAATCTCCAGGACTTCTTCCACACGTACAAGGACTGCAAAAGCATCACTACAGCAGAAAAACCAAGACACTGCATTTCTAAATTCAGAAACACTCAACAAGGAACTCCCAGCACAGCAAATACCTGTTGTGTTTGATATCTCGTGTTTCAGAGAAGGGAAATTACCAGAAGATTAGATTCATTCACCTTTAGAAAGATTCAGAACTGAAATAAATATTGTATCAGAGGCCTACTGTGTATTTATCAAGCTATCGCCACTTAAATCACTTTTAGACTTGGTATAATTACCCAGTGAAGTGTGATGTTGTGAAATAACATCAAGTTATTTGACTTTAGAATCACATATACACTGAAAATGAACATAAAATGTCTTGTTACCTATACTTTTGTTTTTAGATAATGCTGGAGGAGAGATTGCGTCCTCAGATTCTTCTGATGAGTGAGCCAAGAAGTCATGGAGTTTCTGTACCAATGTATTCAACTTGCTTTCACTGTTAAAATACAAGTAATATTCAGAGTTACTTATACATCTCACTCCAATTTAGCAAGCTTGAAAGCTTATGTTCAATCTCAATACACATCCACAAGAGATTTAAACATTTGTTTCTGCATGAGTATAGCAGAACAAATAAAAAACATGCAATTTTTCTACATACTGAGTGAAATAGTAGGTGCAGCTTTATTGACAAAAAAGCATAAAAAGTCAATTTTAAGTCATTTTTATTGTTTACAATTATTGACAAAATTCAAGAAAGTCTGAGTGGTAATGCTGCTACGACATGAAGACGGCAAAAAATTAATATTCCACTTGTCAGAAGCCAGATAGGCAAGAATAATAAAATCTTTATTTTATTACCAAAAATGTCACCTTTGGGATATAAACCACTAGAACTAACAGGAGTTTCACCTGCAGACTTAGAAACAGGTCCACTGAGTATGACAGTGAAAAATTCACTGAATATGACAAGTCCAATGAATATGAACGTTTGCTGATGCAAAGCTTTTATTAAAAGTACATGCTGAACATACATTAAAAGTACAAGTATGTACATATTAAAAGTACATACATGTGTGGTGTTGATTTTGTCAAGAAACAACCATGGCAGAGCAGATCATTCCTTGATCTGTTTGTTTGAGTGCTGATGATTAATTCATAACAAATAATCCCCGGTAACTTTCACTTGACACTTTTGCACCTCGGAACAGTCCTGAGTACATTTACTGATTACAGTACAGAGCAACAAACACCTCGATCCCAGGCTTGCTTAGAACGCTGTTCCATTTCCAAAGCTCCACGTTACCGGGGCATTTGCCATGGTTTATTTCTCCCCAGACCCCGAGAGTTTCCCAGGACAAGGCTTTTCCAGCTGCCCTGGCTGGCCGGCGTGTTCAGCCCGGTCAGGAGGTGCCACTGAGCTGTTTGCTCCTGCCCTCCTTATCAGCCCTCTGGTCTCTGCAGCTGATCTGGCCTGACTCCTCACCCCTTATCTGCTGCTCCAGACACTTTTCCCACTCCTGACCTACCCCAGCCCCAGCAGAAGGGAGCCCAGATGAAGGATAAAGGCTTTCCACGCTTCCCGCTGTTTGTTTCCCCATTAATTTCAAAATAGTCTTCTAACAGCAAGAAGAAATGACATTTTTTGTGCCTGTTTTGTTCATCGTAAGAACTTTTGAATATTCAACCTAAGCACTCACCTTTACCATCACTGCTATTTCTCTGAACATAATTCATTAACTTCTGACTTTCAATTTGTTATTGCTAAAAAAAAAATTGTCATTTTATCAGCAGGACATGCAGATGAATGCTCTCTTGAGCTGTGAGTGAATATCCTCACATCAATGCCAGTGACCATTCCAACCAGTGAAAATAACCACATAAAACAGCATAAACCATCCATTAAAAAAAAATCATCTGAAATTTCTTTAAATCTCCGAGGTACTCAAAATAAAACAAAATAGCACTTTGCAATGAAAAGATTTTCTGCATGAGTGAAGGGCACTTTTCTTTCGAGACTACATATGTACCATCAATCACTGGAGCAAGTCTGAAAGAGCAGAACAAAGCTCTTTAACTCTCAAGAGTACCTTAAAATTTTTCTCTCAATCTGTCCAAAAGTCTTTCCCTCTAATTACTGGACTCATGCTGCTACACAACTGCCAGTTCCCTAATCTTGGGCTTCCCTTTTTCTCATGGATGGAAGGCATACTTGGAAAACATTACAGAAGATGATAATGGTACACTGCAGCCTTAACAGCTTGCATGCTCTCCTTTAGAAAGGAGATTTAATGACAATTTACTCGCATTAAGTGGAAAAAAAAATTAAGAGTTGTTCAGAATTATTTGATAGTAAAAGCATATAAAGAGATTTTATATATATTCCAGATGGTCTGAAGAAATAAAGCACATTTGGAAAGGCCACAAGAAAGTATATTTTTCGTAGTAAAAACAAGAAGCAAAAAAAAAAAAAAAAAAAAAAAAAAAAGCCACACGTGGAATTCTGCTCATTTAGTTTTTAAATAACTTGTTTTAGCAACAGCATTTTAGAAAGAAAATGGGAGCTATAGATGAGTTTAGTATTACTGTTGTCAATGCAGAATGAATTCAGAATAGTGTGCACGTGTCTTTGTGACTAATTCTTGGAACATTATCTACTACCATTCATTAACTCTTATCCTAACTAACATAAAACTAGCATTTTCAGAGCAAAATGTTCTTGCTGACAACCAATCAAAACTAATATCAAAAAGTCTTCTCAATTTGCTTCTTCTCTTGATTGTTCATTATTTTGTACCATAAGCCTTTTTTACGGAATACCGGGTCAAATCTAAGTAAAGGTGTTACCCTTACCATACTTCACTAGAGAGAAATGTTAATTTAGGGCAATGCATTACCTGGTTTTGTACAACAGTGATTTTATGTCATGCATTTATACTTGAGAATAATAACATACTTTATTTAAAGTTTCTACTGGAAAACACTTAATTCTTTGCAGTACAGACCCAGTTACTATTAAATTGATCACAGCCTATAAATATGTGCTTTTTAATAACATAGGAGACTAAAAATGTAGAAACATCTCTGAAGCACTACTGAGGCAAACAGGCTCCTCTACACTGACACTAATACGAATACTACCCCACACTAATACTGTTTTCACACTTGAGTTTTCTAAGCAAATGGCTTCCCCACCACTGTAGAGCTATTTCAACACTGTTCAGCCTAATTAAAAGAGGACTGAAAGGGAAGGTGCCCTGCTATTATTGGTTTGGCCATGAACCTGATTTGTGACCTTGGGAGTTACCTTGGAACGCACCATTCCTCACCTACATTCAGAGCAAGTGCTGTTAGAGCAAACAATGAATGCCTGGCCCTTAGAGTAGAACAAAACATCCAGAGTAGGCAAATTACCCATAAATGAGTCCACAAATAATTAGAATAAATAAAGAGCCAGACGGGTTGTGTCCTAACCCAGACACAACACAGTTCATTCCAAGTGCCTGAGTGCTGGTCCCTGGATGCTCTCACCAGGACCAGCTTTGTGTGGCCAGGTTTTGGGAGTGGGGGGCTCTGGGGGTGACAAACTCCTACGCAGAGATGCCAAAAGCTTCCCCCATGTCCAGCTGAGCCAAAGAGGGATATGCTGCTGGCCAAGGCTGAGCCCATCAGCAATGCCCAGAGTGCCTCTGGGATTATATATTGGGGAAGGGGAAAAACCTACTGCAAAACAGCGGCTGGGAGAGAGGAGCAAGTCTGTGACAGCAACAACGCTGCAGACACCGAGGCCGGGGGGAAGGAGGGAGGAGGCACGGCAGGGTCAGAGGAGAGACCCACCTGCAGCCCACGGAGCCCCCACACCTGCTGGGTGCCCCAAGGAGGCTGGGAGCCCTCGGGACCCGTGCTGGAGCAGCCCCTCGCGAAGCCCGGCAGATGGGAAAGGAGCACGCTGGAGGAGTGTGGGAAGAGCCGCGGCCCGCGGGAAGGACCCACGGGGGAGAAACCCACGGAGAACCAGCCCCCGTGGGAGGGACTGGAGCACAGCAGGAGTGTGCTGAGCTGAACCACAGCCCCCAGACCCACGGAGAACAAGCCCCCGTGGGAGGGACCCCACACGGAGCACAGCAGGAGTGTGCTGAGCTGAACCACAGCCCCCAGACCCACGGAGAACAAGCCCCCGTGGGAGGACTGGAGCACAGCAGGAGTGTGCTGAGCTGAACCACAGCCCCCAGACCCACGGAGAACAAGCCCCCGTGGGAGGAACCCCACACTGGAGCACAGCAGGAGTGGCTGAGCTGAACCACAGCCCCCAGACCCACGGAGAACAAGCCCCCGTGGGAGGGACTGGAGCACAGCAGGAGTGTGCTGAGCTGAACCACAGCCCCCAGACCCACGGAGAACAGCCCCCGTGGGAGGGACTGGAGCACAGCAGGAGTGTGCTGAGCTGAACCACAGCCCCCAGACCCACCTTGCACTGCTCACCAGGAGGAGGCAGAGAATCAATGCTGGGAAAAAGCAAGGGATGGGGAGAAGGTATTTTAACGTCGGGGATTTATTTCTTATTACCCCACTGTGATTTGACTGACAATAAATGAAGCTGATTTCCCCAGGCAGAGTCTGGTTTTCCCATGATGGCAATTGCTGGGTGATGTCCCTGTCCTTATCTCAACCTGAACTTCTCAGTGTCCTCTCCCTGCCCTGCCCCTGAGGAGGGGCAGTGCACAGTGGGCACCCCCACCACCTCTCCCCTGTGCCACCTGAGGACTGTGCTCCGTGCTTCCCCAAAGCAAATCACATCACCTCGGACAAACACAATTTTAACGGTTTCCATTTGATCCAGCTGGCCACACATTCACACGATCATATTTCTTCTGAAGGCAGGTGAGGTGGTGAAAACTCATAACCAGGGCAGTGGAAGGAGCAGCACTGACCACTTCAGCAGCAAACTCAGGACACATTGGATTATCCTCTGAAACTGCACTGAAAACCTTGTTATTGCGCTCAGTTTCTATTTGCTTTCTTCAGAGACTTTGAAAATGGAAGTGGGGAATGTCCCAGTTGTTGTCAACATCTGGAACAGTAATTTGAAAGCTGCATTTTCTTTAAACAAACAGCTACCAACTCTTACTCTAAACAAATGTCCCTCATCTGCATTTCAAGTGGCTCCTGAAAGTGGCACAGGAGTCTTTTCCAGCTTTTGTCTATCCCAACGTTGACAAAAATGCTTTTTTTAACATATGCCTTCCTTAACTTTAACACTTGTCTTAAGATTTTTCTATGTTTCAACTTTTAAAATAGTTCAATGCACAAGCTTTTTTAATTCATGTTTACAGTTGCTTCAAATTAAGTCTCAGTCATTTTTCACTTTTGAAACTGAAACACTGCAGAACAACTATTAAACAGACAAAATTAAACAATCCTTAGGAAAAATAATTAAAGAAAAATAAAACCAGATGTACTTTTATTTAAACTCCTTGTCTGTAGACTGCCATCCTCTGCTTCAGACTGTATTCCTGTGTGAACTGCAGAAATCCAACAACCCACAGCAAAACTCTCAATATTTTATTTAGGATGGTGGGAGGAGAGACTATTCCTAAGCCTTGATATAATCAGGCCAGTATTTTGTCACCTGCAAATCTTCATAAAAGTTTTTCCTGATGAGAAGGAAAAGAGTTAGAATTAGCCCAGTTCAAAGATTTCAGTTACAAGGATAGAGCCTACATTGTTATTTCACATAAAATATGTCAATATTATGGCTGAACACACAGGAATGAAATAGCTTAAAGCTGTGGCAAAGAGTGAAAGAGGATAAAATCTCCAGTAGGAGTTGTTTTATTTCCTTATCCCAATTTAAAGAAAAAATTAAGTGAACACACCACACCTGCCATGTCCTAAGAAACCTACTTCTGTTAGAAAAAATACAAAACCAGAAAATAAAATCAGCCTACCATTATATTACTTGAAAAAGTAAAATGAGGTTTTATAATGGAGGGGAAAGAGAGCACTTCATCCCAGTGTTTGTTTTTTAACTCAACAATGATTTTCTGCAGGCAAAAACAACATGACACTCCGAGCCCTAGCTCAGATTCCTATTTCAGACCTCACTCACACTGACACACCAACTCTGCCAAACCAAGAGAGGTTTTACACTCAGGATACACAATCTGTTCTGTTGGCAGGAAGCAGCTCTACTGCCCAAGGACACAGACACACCCTGCACACACCTGATGCCATCCACACTCCGTCCTCTCCCTTCTCCTCCACCCCAGGGACCTCTGGAGCTCCTTTAGTCCAACTCCAACACAAGCAGAGCCAGGTACAGGACAATATCCAGCCAGGTTCCAAGTGACTCCACAGATGGAGGCCCCACCATCTTTCTGGGTGGGCTGAGGGTTTGAACATCACCACAGGAAAGCATTTCTCTTGTGTTTAGGAGGAATTGTACCACATTGAACTGACTAGATCAGATCCATCAGAAAATACCTGAACACTAAAGCTCTGACTGAAAGAGATGGAAGCATCCAGCACTTCATCAGAGATTCTGTACCTAACACTCTGTTAACACACACTCACTATTACTTTGTTTAGAACCGACCTTTAATCCATGGGGACTTAATCAAGTGATACCTGGTACAGCTGAAGATACTCAATGATGTGGATGAAGTAATTTTGGAGCTTATATGCAGCATAACAGGTTCAGACAAGCAAACAGAATTATCTTCTTCCAGACACACAAGGGGAATGAGAAAGCAACAGTTCAAAGTCACTAAGAGACCCTTTATTCTGTTCAAGGAAGATTACAAAATTTCTTTCTGTTGACATGGTGTGAGTTATCATACTTCATCCACTAAGGAGTGAAAAAAAACCAACTTTGTTTTTGACCTGTTTCTTTAATGGGATCTTAACCCAAACAAGCAACATCATCACAAATCCACAAGGCAAAAGTAAGACAAACAATCTCATTGTTAGGTTGGTTTCAATGCCACACTGAAGAGTAACATTAATGGAAACTTCAAATAACCTGCAAGCTGAGAAAGACTGAAACCACCACTTGAAAATCTAAACACATTTTCATTTCTAAGACAAAAATCATGTCAAGCACACACCTTGCTCTGTGGATTCAGGAAAGGAAGCTCAGTCCAGCACACATAACACACAAACCAAGCTGTATTTATAAGGTTTAAACACACTCTGTGAGAAGGGAAGGAAGGGCCCACGACCAAGAGTACCAGGGACCCTAACTCTAAAAATACCTTTTGCTTCATTTGCCTTCTGCTCCCTGGAGCTGCTCACAGGTCCTCAACGAAACCTCCTCTGCTGACAATCAAAGCCTGGCCCTTCTACTGTCCCACAGATTCCAGATCACAGCTGCCACAGCTTTGAGGTCTGTAGCTCATCATCCAGCACAGGTTTTGATTTTACAAGATAAAAGCCATCTCAGTCTCAAATTTATTGCCAAGTTTTTAGTTTTTATTTACAGGACAGATGCATTTGCCCAACAAAGCTTCTAGGATGAACCTATTAAAACCTCAGTAGGACCCATTCAGATAGAAATTTCTACAACTATGTAGATTTTGGACTTGCAAATAAACTGCTTCAATGGCATTACACCTGACATTGGTGAGCAACCTGTGTCATCAAGTTCTTGATTTTCTCAAGGTTTCACTCTACTTCTAACAAAAAAAAAACCAACCAAAAAACCCCAACACAAATCAATCCATCACCCACCCTGAATGACACCTACATTTCATCGCAGACTATGAAAGCTTAATGCTCCTCCTTTAGTAAATAAATCGGGACACTTCACCTCTTCTAAAGTCAACATAAAACCTTCCATTACACTTGCCACTTAATTTCTTCAATTTCTCCTTTCTCCTGCTGCCACACCAGGGGAACGACCTGCCACTGACCCATCTCACGAACTCATTCATGTTTCCAAATCACCTGCAGGCACGAGCTGGGCTCCAGCAATACAAAATGTGATTTCATGAGGTTCAGCACTATCCTTAGGCTTTCCCTTTATAAAAGACACTTCTGGTAATCCATTTTAAAAGGTGCTTGGCCACAGGCTGCAGACATTTGTTTTTATGGTGAACACAGCACATTTTAGCATTACTTTGATATCTTCTTTTGGTGAGGTACAGGCACATAAAAAGCACTCCCTTCTCCACTCTTCAAGAAGAGGATACGAGGAATAAAGTCTGTAACAGAACTGAGAATTCAAATTCCCACAATGTCACCTTGTTCCAGAATTTGTATTTGTGCGTATTTGTATTACACACCCCTCTGACACACCACATTGTTTCCTAGAAAATGAAGATTACTTTAATTAAGCCCTAGAAAGACTCTGATACAAAGTCTGCAAAGCCCTAACAGAGAGTATTGTACAAAATCAGAAATAACAAGGTCTCTGCAGTAAGCTCCTCTCCCAGAGAATTTCATTTAAGTGCTGCAGATACTGGTTCTGGGGCACACCTGGCACTGAAGATGACACAGTTTTTTGCATTTCTTCAGGAAGAACCGAAGAATCTGCCTATGCCCATTCCAGAACAGTGTGGAAGACAAGAGAACTATCACTGTCCCTTTAGGGAATGCAGAAGATTGGTGTTGACTTACTTCCAATTATATCATTGTGGCATCAAGTAACACACCTCAAACAGCCCTGCAATATCACTCTGAACAAAGACATTCAGCTGACTCAAAAATGCAGACAATTTAATAAAAACTTTAAAACCAAATAACCAGTATCACAATGCAAGGTGAAAAGCCTGGATTAAAAAAAAAAAAACAAAACAAAACAAAAACGAACCGAAACCAACAAGGAAGTCTATTTTACCAATTAAAAAAAAAAACAAACAACACATTCATTGACTACCTGATAGTTCAAGCAAGGAAGATTCAAAACTTGTTTTCTTTTCCTATTGCTGTGCTTATTTTGTACAACATATGAACTGGTAGGAACAGGTTAGGCCACTATGACAAAGATTCCTCCCCTTGAAAAGGAAAGCACAAGAAAAAAAAAAAAAAAAAGAAACTTTTGGGGCAAAAGTCATTAAGGCATCTTTATAAACATTTACAGAGACAGCATGTTTTAAAAGTTGCTTAGGAGGTTACTTCAGTTTTCATCATTCTAAATTTCTCATTCGGGACATAGGAGATTCCTAGGATCTTAATATTAAATAAAAGTATTCTTGTAACAAAAGTTTAAAACTTCTCTGGGGGCAGACTAGTATTGATTGATGATTTTCCTCTGAAACACTGTAAGCCCATCTTCCAGGAGCGCTGGGAAGAGATTTTCCATCCAAACTCAGTTTTTTTGCACATCTTCCCAAGAATTTTAACAGCGATCCCCCGGTCCTTTATTTCTGCACACCTCTGAGAGGGACAAAACTGCAGAGAGCAGAAGTGCCAGAAATGCAGGCAGCTGACAGCCAACAGCACTTGGGGGAAATGGGAACAAAAGATGAAGACAGGGTGTGTTTTTCTTTTTCATTTCCTTCTCTCCAACTCCAATTTGAAGAAGAACTGAACTGGACAGCAGTAAGGCAAAGCCCATGCAATGTCCAGTGCCACACGTGACACTGAAGTGCCATGCCCAGCTGCTGGCACAGATCTTGTGAAGTACAGACTACTCAAGATGAGCTCTACAAGGGATGGGCATTGTAACAAACATTTAAACTTAATGAGAACTGAGTTCATGAACAGAAGGAAGGTCTGGAGCATCAAAAAAACTGTCATGTCTGTCTACTTAAAAGCAGTTTGTCACAGGGCTGCTTACTCTGTGGGCAGGTCCCACCAAAGACTACACACGATCCCAGGTCTATTCTGTCCATGCTTTTTGATCTTCAAGATCACAAATAATTTGTGATAATTATCCCTTCTGCTCTGCAGGTAATCTAAGAATTGCACGGAAATCGTATAAACTTCAGTATCCACTTCCTCCAAAGCAGCCCCTTGCTAGTAGCACAAACTGTGGCACTAACAACAACATAAGAAGATGTAAAGGGCTTAAGTACAAACACTGCACATTACAGACCAGGAACAAGTGGTTCAAAAAAAAGACAAGATTATGGACAACAGGGAGCAAAATATAACAATCACAAATAAAAAGAAAAAAAAAAAAGTGAAGTTGTCCAAATGGAAGAGCTTTATCAGAATATAAAATACTAATGGTGACTGCAAACCAGACAATAAACATTGGTAACTCAGATTTTTGTTCTACAAAATTCAAACCCTATGCTTGATTTTCAGGGGCTGGAGAAGAAAAAGAAGAAAGTCCCTTAATTAGCACTTCGGCCTAACAAAATAATCGCTCAACAAAAGAAGTTGTTTAAACCGTCAAAGTACAGTAAACTGTACAAAGAACACTGCGAGGAGAAAGTGGGAGTGAGGAGGAGAAAGGACGAGAGATGGACAATCCCTGTCTTACAAAATAAGGCAAAAAAATACATGCAGAAGAAACTGCTAACTGTGTAACTGCTGGAAAGTCATGCACCAAATAAATAATGTGTATTTGCAATGCTCATGACCTACATCAGCATGGGATCAACATCAACAATGATGATAATCATCAAAAACCTCTTTTCTCTAGATTTCTAATTGGAAACGCTAAGAATTCAAAAACAAATATAAAAAAGGAGGAAAACCACTATCCCTTAAACTTTTGCCTAAATTGACACAGTAGTTATGAACCACTCAAAATAAGGCAGGAGGTGAAGATACACCAATATGACTGCAGAAAAAACTTTAGCCAAGGCTCAGCACTAAAGCCAGAGTGCTGAGTACTAAAATAGGTGATGCTTCCCCAACACGGTCTGAAGATTCGGGCAGCATCGCTGAGGGTCAAGCGACAACACCTCGTGGTTCGTGCGGCGCCTCGGGCACGCGGCGTATCCGTGGGGGATGGCTGCGGGGGTCAGAGCCCCGGGCACGCCGACAAAATCGAAAGCACACAAAGACAACTCTTTCTGCACGGTTTAACATGGCGCCGCTCTCGGCGCGACTCTCGGGCCGGGAGGCAGCCGCTGCCGCTCTGTGCCAGCCCCGCGGCCGCTCGCAGCGGCCCGGCGCCCGCGGGCGCTGCCTGTGCGCGGCGCCGGCCGCGGGCGGGGGCCCGGCCGAGCTGCCCCGCCGCGCTCGCACGTGGGGCGGGGGCCGCCCCCGGGGCCTTCCCGCCGCACGGCGCGGTCCCTTCCCGCCCTCCGCGCCGGGCCCGGCCCCGCCGCCCCGACCGAGCGCGGCGCTGCCCGCCCGCCGCCATCCCGCCCGTTCCCGCCAGGGCTGCGCCGCGCCGGGCCCGGCCCCGCCCCACCCCGCGCCACCGCCGCGGAGCCGCCCGGCCCGGCCGTACCTCACGGGCTCTGCGGTCATGACTCCGCCGCCGCTGCTCGGAGCGGAGCGGCCGCCGGGCCGGGGCCGCGCTCAGGCGCTGGGCGCAGACAAAGCCACGGCCGCCGCCATCGCCATCGCCGCCGCCATCTTATCGGAGGGAGCCTGAGGGGACCTGCCTCCTGCCGCCGTCCTCCTCCGCCGCCTCCCATTGGCTCACGGCCGCCCACAGCTATTTTCTGATTGGGCGCCGGCGCGCCGACTGTTGCTAGGGTACTTTACGTCACCATCCCGACCATCCCCGCGCTGATTGGTTGGGGCGGGGCTGACGTCACGCTGGCGTCATGGACCGAGGCCCGTGACATCATTTCGCAACAAAGTGCACTGACACCTGTGCCCAGCAGGGGGCCCCAGCGCGCGGCTGCCGCCATGGCGGCGGGAGGCAAGCGCTGACACAGCCCGGGGATGGACCCGGGACAGGAGCTGGTGTCACACGGGGACAGGCGCCACTCCATCACAGGACACAGCCCGGGGATGGACCCGGGACAGGAGCTGGTGTCACACGGGGACAGGCACCACTCCATCACAGGACACAGCCCGGGGATGGACCCGGGACAGGAGCTGGTGTCACACGGGGACAGGCACCACTCCATTGCAGGAGAGTTGCAGCGTTGGGCGACTCTGCAACCTCAATCAACCACGGCAGGTTGCTCACAGTGTTCAGACACCTCATCCTTATGAAGGGTAACACAGAGCAGATGCCCAAACTTGTAGTGACAGCACCACAACAACCCTCCTACTTAATGAGGAGCCCCAGAACAACTGTCCTTTTCTGCAGGGATCCCCAGAACAGCTCTCTTACTCCATGAGGATCCCCAGAACAACCCTCCTTATCTGCAGGGATCACCACAACCACCCTCCTCCTTCAACAGGATCACCAGAGTGATGCTCTTGTTTTGTGGGCATCACCAGAATGACCCTCAGCCTCTCCAGGGATCACCATCTTGACTCTCTTCCTCCATGGGGATCACCAGCAGGATCATCCTCTGCAGGAACCAGCCCTGGAACTCCAAGCCCACAAGCAAGGCTGAGAGCAGAGGTTCCCAAACACAAAGACAGCAAGACAGGGATAATGTAAACCACACATGGGTTGAACAGGAGCAGACCCAAGTAACCCTGCCCGGGGCCACTTCAGCTCAGCTTGGCTATGACTTTTCCCTTTTAATCAGAAAATTCTCTAGATAAGGAAATGCATCATTGGCAGCTACACCTAAGCATGCCAAGACAATTTTCCCTGCTGGTACTAGCAGCTTCTACACTCCTGTCAGATGTTAGAATGTTGTGAAAGGAGGAGGATTGGAATGCAGTCCTCTTCAAGGGAAAGTTGTTGCAGGCTTTTGTGAGATGACTGAACTCAAGGCTGGGGTTGTGTGAGAGCTTCCATCACCACAAAGGACCAAAACAGAACAAACCACCAAAGCCAAGCCCAGTACCATGCAAAGTACGAAACAGGTGACAAGTATTATTCACTTCCTGTAAAGAAAACCAGTTTTCAAAATTAATATCTTTTTCTGCAAAACTAAAGAAAAAATAAAATATACCTACTCACCTGGTTTCATAAAGCAACGCATGAAACATGAGAAAATACTGAAGCAAATCACCCCTAACACCCATTTCATTCTGTGATAATAGAATCAACAGCACTTTCACACTTCAGCACATCCAAGCTTACATATCTCCCAGGGAGATTCTCCAAACAGGTCTAAACACAATTTGCTTTAGAATGTAACATTTTACCCAAGAGCTGCACCCTGTATCTGCTGAATTTAGTAATATCAGAGAGCAGATTTAGCACCAGCTTTGTTACCAAACTCCATCTCATGTTGGAGAAGACCAAAGCATCACCTGCATTCTCACTGAATTTTAGAAGAAGAAAAAAATCCATATTAACTGATTGCAACAAATTCCATGAAAAATTGCAAAAAGCCATTCTAAGTGTTCTGCCACCAGTGAGATGAAGGAAACAGGAAGCATTACCCAGTCTTAGCTCTGCGTTAGGATCCCAACTGTGTGATTCAAATAAGAACACAAAACATTCATTTTCCTCCTCAAGGGATTTAGTCAGCATTACCGATTAATATCCCACTGATTTAGAATAACATCGATTTATTACTATTGCTCTGTAATATTTTATTCTTTTGCTATTTCCTTGGGAAAGGTATTTGAAAGCAGTTTAAAACCCCAAATTTAATTGCCTCCAGTTCATAACTTCTATCTGAAGTTACAGATGAAAAAGGAATCCTACTGTGAGGAAAGGTTGAGATAAGTAAAAATGGAAATGCTTCCATCTCTCAGTAATTACTCCAGAAGACAAAACCTGACATTATCATGAGGTTGTCAAAAAACAGATTGGAGAAGCACAGAATCTTTTTGTACACTGAAATCTGTGTACAGGCAGATACCGAGTGCATCTGCAGGGAAACTCACTGCACATCCACCAGACATGCAGAGTTAAGTTTCCCTGGCACACAGGACCCCTTCCCTCCTGCTCCAACAGGCTCAGCAGAGTCAGGATTCAGAGCTCAGCTTGCAGGACAAACCACTGCAGAGTCTCAGCACACCCATTGTTTCTTTTCATAATGACAGCAATTAGTTTTGTTAAGTACATATTACCCTACTTTTAAGGAACATGGCTGAAAGACATGTATAGCTATCAACTGACAAGAGGATATTTTAATAACTTGATGTGCTCCTGACCCAGAAATACAAACTACATATACATCTATTTCATATTATTATCTGTGATAAAAGTAGCACAATTAATCCAGACCAATAAAAGGCTATGCTTAAATTAATTTTGTAGGAATGATCAAGATCTGAGTTGTTAATTGGAACAGGTTATGTGCAATGGAACTCTCTATTCCTCAGACAAAAAGAACAATAAAACTGAAAAGAGATGATGCTCACTCAAGGGCCTGGGTTAATTCTTTGTGTTGCTGTTGCTCTATTCCCCAAGTACGAAAGAATGGTGTGGAGCCACTTGAGCAGTGGTTTGTAGTTGAGAATTAAACTTCTTCAAAGAAAATGAGAAAATAGCAAACTCCAAGGTCCACACAGAAACCAAATGCTAGAACTTTCTCAAACCTATTGTGAGAATTATTTCTTAGAGCAGATAAAAGCACTTGGAAATTTTAACTTCTTAAATAATCTGATCTCAGTTTAAGTATTTTTCTGTTATAGAATGGGTAGTTTTAAAAACAAACTACCACAAACCACTACCAGGAGCCCCTGGAGGAACACTACAGACTGTTCTTCTCTCCCAGCTAAGTCTGGCTACAAGATGCCACAA
The DNA here is from genome assembly GCA_032173965.1 of Sitta carolinensis. NCBI lineage: Eukaryota > Metazoa > Chordata > Aves > Passeriformes > Sittidae > Sitta > Sitta carolinensis. Next base: position 17,827,199 of record CM063286.1, read on the forward strand.
TTTAGCATCATCTGATGTCAAGGGCAGCATATCCAAACAAACAGAAACCATTCACACATCAAAACATTCCCAATGTTTTGAAGATTAAACTGATTTTCTTCAGTACTTCTAAAACTCCAACTTTGATTTGCTGGGAATCAAAAAAAAAAAAACAACCTGCTAGTCTGTTGTGCTTTGGCCCTGAGTGGCCAATTTCTGATATTGACACAGACCAAAAGGATTTAAATACAATTAAGGAAGGGTGGCTATGTGCCCTTTGGCCAACATAACACACTTTGGGCACCAGGGAGCTGGCTGGGGAACTAGCACCTGTATGGCCCAGAGTTGGAAAAACACTGTATGGCACCAAGAGCTGTGCAGGACAGCACCTGTATGGGCACCAAAGGAGCTGTGCATGGGGACAGCACCTGTATGGGCACCAAAGGAGCTGTGCATGGGGAACAGCACCTGTATGGGCACCAAAGGAGCTGTGCATGGGGAACAGCACCTGTATGGGCACCAAAGGAGCTGTGCATGGGGAACAGCACCTGTATGGGCACCAAAGGAGCTGTGCATGGGGAACAGCACCTGTATGGGCACCAAAGGAGCTGTGCAGGGGAACAGCACCTGTATGGGCACCAAAGGAGCTGTGCATGGGGAACAGCACCTGTATGGGCACCCAAAGGAGCTGTGCATGGGGAACAGCACCTGTATGGGCACCAAAGGAGCTGTGATGAGGAACAGCACCTGTATGGGCACCAAAGGAGCTGTGCATGGGGAACAGCACCTGTATGGGCACCCAAAGGAGCTGTGCAGGGGACAGCACCTGTATGGGCACCCAAAGGAGCTGTGCATGGGGACAGCACCTGTATGGGCACCAAAAGGAGCTGTGCATGGGGACAGCAACTGTATGGGCACCAAAAGGAGCTGTGCAGAGGAGGACCAAGGCAACCTGTATGGGCACCAAAAGGAGCTGTGCAGAGAGGAACAGCACCTGTATGGGCACCAAAAGGAGCTGTGCATGGGGACAGCACCTGTATGGGCACCAAAGGAGCTGTGCATGGGGAACAGCACCTGTATGGGCACCAAAAGGATCAAAAAGCTGCCTTAATGCTTGAATTAAATTAATTATTTATAATTATATTCTATATAAATATATTTTATATAAAAATATTTAAATAAATATTTATAATTAAAAATTGTTTTGTGAGGCTGTGGTAATGATCTACTTGATATACCGAACTTTTAGTTTTTCCCTAGTAAATTTATAAAATGCTTTGGGGAATGTAGTGTTCTAACTACAACTATTAAAGTATTACAGTATTACAGCAAACAGAGGTTAAAGTAGTTGTATGCTAATGAGAAACTTGAGCAGTAAAGAAAGATGAGAAACCTTGCCCCAGGGATAAAAGGGGAAGACCTCTGTTCTCAGAAATGGATGAAAGGAACTTGTATTTTATATTAGAAAAGCTCATCCTTAAAATAGTACCCCAAAGAGTTAGCAAGCACCAAAAACACAGCTGTGAGAATTATGAATGATGGGAAAAACTTCACAAATACAGATCTCAGGCAGCTTTGGTGTGTGAAAATTGAAGTCACAAGAACTTCTTTCCTTGTGAGTTCTCCATAGCATTAGCAAAGAATACTTTTCTCTCTAAGTGAACTGAAAAAAGACTATTTTAAAAGTGGAAAACTGAATGATATTTCTGGGTGTTGTTTTCTTCTGTACGTTGTCAGTTGGAAAGAAAGGAAGTGTGGGGAGGGAAGGAAAAAGGTGTTTTGAAAGTTTCATTCTAATTTCTTGTTATTTGGGTTTGGTTTTTTTGGTGGTTTTTGCTGTTGTTTTGGGTTTATTTATTTATTTATTTATTTTGTTCTGTTAATAAAGTTTTTCTTTGTATCCTTTCAGGTTTAGGCCTGCTTTGTTATTTTCTCCTAATTCTATCTCACAACAGAACATAGACCCACCACGTATGCTTTCACACATTTTGAGCAGGGCTCAGAACAAACCCTTGCTGTACATTTGCCTACACTTCAGTGGTTGTGAATGCATAAAAGCATTTTCCTCCTGAAGTCCCTAGCCAGCTCTCATCATACTCCCCCAGCATGCATGGCCACCCCACTGCCTTCCAAGAGGCTGAACTTGTTCTTACCCTCATGGCTGAATCTTAACCTCATGGCCATCACCAGCAGGGGATTCATTAAGGTTACTTGCATGAGCACCAAGAACACAGCAGATGCAGAGCTGAGCACATCTTCCACCTTGCTGGAGGACTGGGCAGTTCTGGCCCTGAAGGGCAGGTTCCTGTGGAGCAGCTGTAAAAGGGTTAGCTGGAGGAATGACCACCAGGCACCAGTATCACAGAATTCCAGAATGCTTTGTGTTGGAAGGGAGTTTAAAGCTCACCCCTGCCATGGGCAGGGACACCTTCCCCTCTCCTGGGGTACTCCAGGCTCTATCCAACCTGGCCTTGGACACTTCGAGGGAAACAGGGGCAGCCACAGCTGCTCTGGGCACCCTGTGCCAGGGCCTCATGAAAATCACGTTCTGTGCTGAACACTAGAATGGTTTGAAGGCAAAAGCTTCCAGTAAATTGTACCTAATGCAAGCTATTACACAGACAAATCCTTTTAAATTTACTATCTTGCCATGTGCTTGGTGCAGAGAGCTCCCTAAATTATTTCTAGCTGTTATTCCAAAACATCTTCTTAAAACACCACAGCTCCTTCTCAAAAGCAGAAAAAAGCAGCATTCACTGAGGCCAGCACATTAACAAAACCACAGAGTCCATTTCCAGCTGCAGAATACACCATTTCCTCCCTTAATCACAAGTGTTCTCTCAAGGTGAGCTTTGAGGGCACTCCTGAGCTATTTAATGATGCACTTTCTAAAGGAGATGTCCTCAGCAACTCCCAGTTTCCCCATGGCAGGTCTCGAGTGCACTGCCTTGTTCTGCTGGCCCTAGCTGTGTCACAATAACCAGGCAGGGAGCTGCCAGTGCCCCTGGCCCAAAGAATCACCCTGGGCACCAATTAGAGCCAGCCATTACCTCCCAACTGCTGCACAAGTCCAACCTTGCCAGAATTCATGCTCCCTAAACCTGCCACTGGTCCTTGCAAGCACTCCACCTGCTCCACTACCACTCTTGTTCCCTCCTCCATGCACTTCAGTTTCAGCCTAAAGAGCAGAAAAAAAATGTTGGAAAAAAGGAGCATTATTTTCATCTCAGCATGAAAAGAGGAAAATACTGAATTCTCAACATTGTGGCCACCTCAAGTGTAAGGCAAACATGACTCCAGCATCCACCTGCATGAGGTGTCACTGTTTAAACTTAGTTAATATGGAGCTGGATGGTTTTAGAAGGTCAGAATAAATTATTACTGAGAAAGTTTATGGGAAGAATTTTACCAACTGGGCAGGAAAATAAGCCACAAGTACAGCAGTGCTGAGCTGTTCCAGGCAAATCTACAGTGCTAACAAGATTCCACCTCCAGAAACACTGGGAGTTGATCTGTCTAGAACTCCAGGAATCCAACATTTTCACTGCACGACAGCTGTCAAAGACAAGCTAAAATCATGTAATCTTTATGCTATCAGCTGGCTACATGAGCATCTCTAGTGCTGACATTCTGGGCTGTAATTCTCCACATAAGCACATACAGTCTACAAATCCAGCCTACTCACCCATACCCAGGTTACTTACTCTATACAGACAGGCTGTAATTAACATGTTGAAACAAGAGTAGAAGAAAAGAGTTTGGCTTGTTTTATGCTGAAGTTCAAAAGACACAGGAGCATGGATTAGACCAAAAAGTTTTATTGAAACTTGTCCAAAATCCAGTCAGGCACACAATTTGTCCGTTCCACTAAGGCTTATCATTCTATATGGCATAGAAAATCCCTTATCAACGAGTTGAAACATCAAACAAAATTAGTGAAGTTAAGGCACTTGAGATGTGTATTAATTTAACAAAACTGCATAAGAATAACATTCTGCTTGGAGTGATACAATCCTTTCTGAGATTCAATTTCAAACATCCAGATTCTGTAACCCCTTGAGAGAGGAGGGAGGCAGAAACAGCAGACAAAAGTCTCCCTGACTACAAACCTCTAAGGCCACCAGAGCCTACGGAAGGAAGCGTTACTGAATCAGGCTGCAATGATTTCCTGCAGTACAACTGCTGAACTGCACGACAGTTTTTGCTGAGGCACAATGTCTTCCACTCATGAATTCTTAAGGCAAAGTATCCTTGTGAGGTGAGAGAACAAAAGGAGAGAGCAAGCAGCACGCACATTCCATTGTAAGGCTATCAAGTGTGTCCTGGGGTAACGTTCATCCCAGAGCAGACATCTCTGCCCAAAGGAGAAAAACGTGGAGAAAACAAGTAGAGAATGCAAGAACTTATACAGTGACAACACATCTGGTATCTGTTGGTTTTCCAGGGCTCTAGGCAGTAAATTGAAAGTCGATTAGCAATTTTGAATTCATGCAACATATAGTTACCTGTGTACTTTTGGTTCGTATTCTTGAGAGCATGAGTGTTGGATAGTCTAAGATTTTTTTTTCCAGCTCTGAGTAAAAGTTTACAACTTAAACATTGCAGTTTCAGCATTTGGCAAAGAAAAATTTAATTAATTAGTAACTTGTTCTACATGTTGAAAACTCCCCCTTCATGTGTGAAACAACCTCTTGCCTCATAGAGAAGTTAAGAGCTCCTCTCAAAACTGGGACACGGCTCTAGGATACACGCATTCCACATTGGAACCTGGAGCACGCTCCAAGGGCTGCACACAGGTCAAAGGAAAAGATTTCCAGGCACATGAAGCTGTTTCCTCAACCATGAAAAGACATGACAGAAGCTGCTGACACCTGCTATGCACAAACAGGAAATAAGGCAATAATTCAAGGGAAAAAGAATCATGGTAAACAGATTATCCAAGTGAGCTGAAAGTACCGTTTCTAGTTAGTCCATGGAAATGTAGTTTTAAGCATTATGTTCTGAATTTTGCTAGCAGTAAAGTTGCTTAAGAAGATGTAAAGCTTATGAAAGAGAGATTGCATCTTAACACTCTGTGTCCTTCAGAGCAAATTGCTTGCTGTATTTAAGGCACTACATTGTCTTTGGTTCAGTGTTGAACTGTCTCAGTGTAAGCAGAGGTAGCACAAACCACACGCGTTGAGCTCCTCATTCTACCACATCCAACTTCAGAGCCTCCACCTTCCTGATGTTACAGACTCTGGAATCCTTTAGCTCATCAGGAAACTGCAAAGAGCAAAATAACAAACATTATTATTAATTTTATATGAATTACAAAGGTGTACAGCATTCCACTTAGCTTTTATAAATGCCAAGAAAATCAGAATGAGAAATTGGCCTGATGTTGCTACAACAAAAGCAGCTGCGAAGTCACTTAAAAAGGAGTTTCTAATAACTCAAAACCAAAGAAAACCACATCCTCCCTTCAACAAAGTCAGCAGGAATATGTAAGATCAGTGCAGAGATCAAAATATAAAGCTAGCTAGTTATCAAAAAGGGAATAATTTCAGCTGTCTTTTGCTCTTGATAAAGTCTCCACAAAATAACAAGTTTCATTATTTAGCTATTTTTAAATAATAAAAAATATTATTTAATAAAAATAAATAAAGAACACATTTCTCATAGAGAGGACAATATCTGTCTATGGGTTTAGCTTTTTAGACACATTTAGCTCATTGCAGATGGTGAAATCATTAGAAACTGGTCTTTCAACATGTACTTATTGATTCAAAAAGCATAAAAGCAGACACACCCAAGGTAGCTGTATCAGCCAGACATGTATAGAAGTGGTCAACTAACAGTATTAGACTCCTTACACAAGCAGTCCCCAAATGTTTTGCTTTAAAGCATCAGGCACCCTCCCTGTTCTCACAAAGAATGATTAATAATGAAGGTGTATGAATATGGAAGAAAGAAAAAGAGGGGCAAATGCACTTGTTGGCAGTAGAAACTAGCTGGGCTAGCATTCTGAAAACAGAAGTATTTTATAACATGCAATGGCGTGAAAAGGAGAGTTCACAATCTTTGCTCTGGCTAGACTGAAAAATCAGGATATCCATGAAACACTCTTATATCTGCTGACTTTATCAACCAACACCCCTACTCTGAGAAACCAGTGGAGCATTTTAGAAGAGTATTTCCTGCCAAATGAGCCAGCAGAGCTCCAGTGGTAGAGCTGCAGCCCAAGCCCAGGGGGGCAGGGCCCCAGCCTGACGTACCTGTAGGGGTAGCCGTGGTATTTGGATCTGAAGACAGACAGCAGCCAGCTGAAGAACAGCACCACCAAGCCAATGCCAGCAATGCACATAACTGCAAGAGATGCACAGGGAAAGGCTCATGGAGAGCTGCCCCTGCAAACACCTCAGTGACTCAGGTTTTCAAAGCCTAATGCAGTATTTTAGATTTGGTCAGATGAGGGCTCTGCTCATGTCACTGAGAAACACGAAATTAACAATAATTTTACATCAATTTTATACAAATGCTTTGAGAAAAAATCCCTCCTCCCTCTTACTAGCAAAACACTGCAAAGCGTCTTTATCTCCCTCCATCTGCCAAAAGGATTTATCTTGCAGTTTGCTAAGCAACTCCAAAAACTGTCAAAAATCCAAATGATTCTCTCAGCTGAGAGGTGGGGAGTGAACAAAACCCCCCAGTGCAAAAGCATTTCTGGTGAATTCTGGTTGTACCAAACACCCACCCTCAGAGAGCAAAGCATCAGTACTTACTTTTTCTCTTCCCCACATCCATGTCAGAAGTTGCAGCTTCGTGGAGAAGGACCATTCCTAAGGTAACTCCACCATCTACAAACAGTGTTTAAGGCTAAACCAACAAAGTACAAGAGACTCAAAACAACTCTCCCTAAATTCAGCTCCCACACCATACCTGGGGCATTAAAACTCGCTGGAAAAGTCAAAGGCTTCCCAACCAAATCAGCAACTACGCAGGAAAAAAGAACAACAGAAAGACATTTATAATGTCAGCTTTTAAGAGAAAATAAATGCAAAGCTTAAAATATAAACTGGAAAGTCTTCAGGCAAAATTAAAAACATGCATTTATTAGCTCAGCTTGTAATGTAGCAGCATTCCTTCCCAGGGAGCTTGGTCTACTCCTACTGCTGTTCTCCACTGGAAAATCTCCAAAGGAATTCAGCTTCTGCATTCACTCAGCCAACAGAACAAATAAAACACATACAGTATTTAATCCAACAGGCTGTCCTTTCAACTGGCAATATTCTTTTCTAATTCTTCAAATTTTAAAAAATTAAAATAAAGATCATAAAATTAAAGAAGCACAGACAACACAAAAGGCCTGATATTTGCCAAGAATGAATCCTAGCAAAGCAAGGTTGTGAACCCAGTGGTAAAAAAGACACAATTCCCAAAGATTTCATTCCATTTCACTACAAATGTCCAGTCCCAAGTCTCATCCTGAAAGGAAAAATCTTTATCATTGACTGCATCAGGACCATCAGGATTCTTTCCATTTCAGACACAGCCCACCTTCAGCACAGCAGGAAAGTGACTTGAACCCACAGAAACCTCACCAAATTTAATAATTTAAAATGTCTCCAGCTATGGGTGGGTTGGGTCCATAATGTGATGGATAGCAATAACACAAATAAATATCAACAAAAAGTTTCTACTTTGAATTTGACCAAGTGGATCAAAAGTAGAGTAATAGAAAAAGACCCGAAGTTCTCCCCTGAGTGCCTGTTTTAAGTTTAAAAAATTAAACACTAGAAAAGTCCTGAATAAAAAATAAAGGAATTCTGATACAGGTCACAAGACACAGAAGAAAAGCTCCAGCCAATAAATTACTAAAGTTACAAATGGTGGATCAAAAACATACATGTGAGGATAGAAAAACAGAGCAACTTTAAGGTATTCTTATGACCCCAAAGAAACACTTTGTTTCATTTGAAACATTTTTTTTGTACAAATGAGAAAGATAAAAGCTCTCAATCTGAACATTTCCACTTGCCTTTCTTGACAGCATGACAAAATCCTGCATCATTAGTACAAACGAATGGTAAGATTATAAGAAGGTAAGCAAAGAAATAAAAGATCAGTGATAGAGAAATGAATTCAACACTAAAGCAAGAAATAAGTGACACTGAAAAAGAGACATGCACAGAGGAACAGGGAGTATCCTGAAGGATCTTGATTCCACAAAGACCAACAACTTAGTGATGTACTCAGCTTGGTACTTAAAGTGAGAAAGCAGTAAATATTTTTCTATTCAACTGAAAGATCAGAGACACAGGAAAAGCACAGCTGTCAGTGCAGGAAGGTTTTACAAGCTTCTGCATCAGTGTTAGGTGGTAATTACAGCCATGACAAAGCACCACAGCAGCATTTGCTGACCAAAAAACTGTCACCGACCACAAGCTTCTCCTGGGAAGGATACTGAACAGCAGAACTATGTGTGTTTCTGCCACAAACTGGGCTTGGCTGCTTCCATGGATATAATTCTGTAAGAGACAAAGAGTAATTAAATTTAGAAAAGACTGGAGACTACTTTGACATGATTAACAACAGCTCCAGAGCCTGGAACTGGGGTTTGTGTTGCTTTTTTCAGGAGAGAGCTGAAGTTGGAGCACGAATGATTTCAGCTGTTGATCACTGATTTTTGGGGGAGCTGCAGCAGAAACAAAGATCCTTCTTCTATTACCATCTGAATCTCATTCAGATTACAGTAAGTGCAAGTGTAGCTACAACCTTTGTGGTCCTAGATTCTCGTCCAGGTGAGCAAAATAGCACAAGATCAGGCCCTCCTGCATCCTAATGCCATCCAAATCTCATCCACTCCCTGACTGAGATCCTTAGGTTGTGTACACTGCTGCTTAGCTTAGGGGCAACCCCTTCAATCTCTGTCCTGACTCACTTGGCTCCAGAACCAAACACTTGACATCTTTTTCACTTCTGGGTTAACAGAAAAATTGAAATTTGGGAAAAAAAAAACCCAACATTTTTTAATCCCTATGGGACATCCTAGTATGGTTATGATGTTGTTTCTAGGTAGGAAAAAAAAATTAAGCCACTTTCTACAGAAGCATACAGAGGGCCAGACCATCTAACCAAGCACAAAAGGACATTGCACTAAATTAATTTCATGAGTAAAAATATGAGAAAAGCCAGTATGTGATGTGTAAGCACCTGAGCAGATGCAATGATCTCAGAACACTGTGACTACTTTTACAGTGCATCTCATTCTGTGTTATGAACAGAGCAGTATATTTCAGATTATGTTAAAAAGACATTTTTCCCAAGAAAAAGACTTCATATATCTGAGATTATTAGATATTAATTTACCTCAAGAATCTTGAGGAAAGATGACTTTACATGGAAGCTATTAGATGAGTGCATGAGTTAACAAGCCCAGGATGAAACATAATTGCCAGGCTCAGAAATAGGATTTTTAGCATGTAAGACTAAACCCATAAATATCTTTATTGAGCTGTAAGTAATTTAGAACTATCACATTCCTCCACCATTGGAAATAAAACATATGTGCCCTGTTGATTTGCCTTGCTCACTGCATGAGAGGTTGGTCTCCCCCACAAAGAGAGAAGCCAAAAGCAGAATTTACACTCTGATTTGTCTCCTAGTATCAGCCTTATTCTGCAGAAATACAACAGAAATGCAAAAAAGAAAGTGAAGGTAACACTCACCACTTGTCCTGTATGGGGATTCTTATGAGCATAGGGGGGGCCTCTGATGTGGTTCCACATCTGGCCTGATGTCATTGCTAACACAAAACACTGAAAAGGAAAGAAGAAACATGATTTAATAAGGATTCTCTTTTATTTTTAATTTAACCTGGTATCTTTACACTTCATACCAAAATGTACTGGTTTGGAACACAAGCTAAGAACTGTCCCACTTTATATGTGTACAAAAGGCACCTAATCAAACATTCAGTGAGCTGAAAGGACTAAGATCATATAATGTTACCAATCTACCAAAAAGTAAAATTAACTGTACCTCATTTTCCCCTACCAGCTTTCAGAATCCTGAAATACACAAGTTTTTAAAAACTGGAACTGCTACAAAACTCAATACAACAGCGAGACAAGAGTCATGATTACTCACCAGAGCAGCAAAGGCCCAGCCAGTTTTGTTATAGAGAAAATCCAGATTGCTGCCCCGCAGATACACAAGGCCCCCAATGACAGCCAGCAGCAAGCCCAGCATCAAAGGTCCAGCATAGTTTGGTGGCCTTATCACACGGATCTGAATAGAGGACAGTGGAATTATTTCCTCTCAGTAGGATTATACATTATACCTGCACTCCTGCTAAAAAACCCCACAACACATTGAGTGGAACAAATATCACACACACGTTTTCTATGTAAGAAATCTGACTGGGGAAGAAAGCAATGCTTCTTTCACCAGCACCGTAACTTCAGTTTTACATAACTTTATCCTGGTCAATAATTTAGAGATTGCTTTGCTTCCACAGGAACAGAGAGTGAGAAGGAAGGAGATGAGCTTTACCATCTTCTCAAATACAGCATTACACAAAATACCAGCACAGAGACTGTAAGGGAATTGAAAGATGCAGTCATGTGTCTGAACTAGATCTTGTAGATGAGCTCTTTAGAGATCAGGAGACACAGAACACAAGCAATGCTTCCCAGCTGGCCCTGCACAGGGCTGCTGAGGGGAGCTGTGCTGGCCATGAGGGGAGCTGTGCTGGCCCTGCACAGGGCTGCTGAGGGGAGCTGTGCTGGCCATGAGGGGAGCTGTGCTGGCCCTGCACAGGGCTGCTGAGGGGAGCTGTGCTCCCTGAGTGGAGCTGTCAGCCCTGCACAGGGCTGCTGAGGGGAGCTGTGCTGCCCTGAGCGGTAACTGTTCTGGCCCTGCACAGAGATGCTGCTCACGGGACTGGGCTGGCCAGAGGGGAGCTGTCCCTGCCCTAGAAACAGCTGCAGAGGAGACTGTGCGGCCTGAGGGAGCTGTGCTGGCCTGCACAGGCTGCTGATGGGAGCTGTGTAGGCATCAGGGGAGCATGTGCTGGCCCTGCACAGGGCTGCTGAGGGGAGCTGTGCTGGCCCTGACAGCGGCTGCTGAGGGGAGCTGTGCTGGCCATGAGGGGAGCTGTGCTGGCCCTGCACAGGGCTGCTGAGGGGAGCTGTGCTGGCCCTGAGGGGAGCTGTGCTGGCCCTGCACAGGGCTGCTGAGGGGAGCTGTGCTGGCCCTGCACAGGGCTGCTGAGGGGAGCTGTGCTGGCCCTGAGGGGAGCTGTGCTGGCCCTGCACAGGGCTGCTGAGGGGAGCTGTGTGGACTCACGTGGACGTCTGTCCTGTCAGCCACCCAGCGTGCCAGCTGCTCCGCCGCGAAGCCGCGCACCTGCAGCTCGTAGGTGTCCCCCCGCTTGGGCTTCCCCTTGGCAGGGAAGTTAATGAAGGTGGGGGCAGAATTCATGTTCAGCTGCAGGGAGAGAGTTCACAGAGGATTCAGCTATGAAAGAACTATTTAATAACACAATTCTATGCCATTTCTGGCAATATCGTTACTAAATCAGAAAAGTTAGCTCTTTGATTTAATGGCCATAACTTCTTAAAAAAAGAAAAAAACAGTAGGCAGCACACAGCTTGCATTTCATGCATATTTTTTTAGTCTTCTTTTATTCTTCTCCAAATACAACTTCTGATAAAGAAATCTGCAAAATAGCAGTATATGACTCTGAGGTCTAGGAAGGCCATAGCTTGATGAATGCATTTTTAATGTAACACTAAGGAAAAAATTAACAAGAATAATAAAAAGACATCTCTCTTCAACTCTCTAGTTCAAAAGCTTCCATTTAATGCAGTATCACTGCCTAAACTGTGTAGCTGTTAAATAGAGATTAGTAACTCCTAAAAAAAGAGTTAACATCTGCAAGACTGCAATGAACTATTGATTTGATCTACAATTGCAAGTGTACATGGAATGTGCTCACAGCCAGAGAAAAAAACCCCGTGGTCACACAACGTTAATAGAAGAGAAAAATGGCTGGGTACTTTGAAAAGAAATTAGTTAACCCATACCAAAAGCCTAATCTATCATTCTCTAGTAATCTAAAAACTGTAATGGCTGTTCCTAATGACATCAGTGCTTTCTATCTTGCCTCTTCCCATACCACAGAAGAATTCCATTAAGAGTTATACCACAAGTCATTACAGGAGACAAATTCAGGGAAAAAAGTCAAAGAAACCAATTCACTCCAAATCTGTCAGTTTTGTTAATATTCCTACCAACATGCTCAGCCCATCTTTCTTCCAAGAGTGACAACTTTTAACTCTTCCTTCCTTTGTTCACTGTAAAACTAAATTATGTAACATCTTTACCTTCTTTTCCAAAACCCAAACTAAAAACAACGTTAGAAAAGAGAAAGACCTTACCATCTGAAACACGTCTGAGCCTTCATCAAAATCTACCATAGCAAAAAAAATCTTGTTGGTAAATGCACTGGAATACCTCCAGGAGTTTGCCAGAATCTGGTACTCTTCATCAGCTTGCCTGGAAAACACACCAAGTGAGATGCTCTGTCATGGGTTAGTCCACAGCTGAGAGAGCTGTGCCCACCCACCCCATTAATTTTCTAGGGTTCAAAAGAAAGTTTTAGTGTTTATGAAATCATTTAAGCACAGACACCCATCTACCATCAGGTGAAGCATTTGGCAGCTGCTCTTTTAAAAGGAAGGGCAAGATTTGTTGAGTCCATGAACAGAAGCTGAGGTAATTTCTAACTGAAAGTTGAAATGGAATTCAGCTGCTCATGATTTGCCAGTCCACAGAGCACCAAACTGTGGCCAGGTGTGCCCTCTCTTCCAGGTCAGAGGGTGAGAAACCAATAATTTCAATGGACTAGATAAAAAAATCACCCTTACAGACCTTTGCCACCTCCAGATTAATACAGGAAAGCTATAATGATTAAGGATCCAGGATATTGGAATTGTAAATAAGTGCCAAGAACATATTAATTAAGAACAACATTTAAGCTCCAAGGCCAGCAATAATTCTATAAAAACTTCTTCGGCAGCTCACGCCAGGAAAGTTGAGCTTTCACTGTGTCTTTCTCCAGAGCAAACACTGTTTCTGCAAAGCAGGGATTATTTTAGGAGGGAGATAAAACTAAGGATTATGTTGTTCCTCACAAACACACTACACACCTATTCCCACACATTAAATTGCAAAGACAATCCCACTGTGTAACCTGCGCATGTATATTCCTCCCACGTGTGTCAAAGCTCAACACTGCTCTTAAATTTAGTTTCCTACAGAGCACCAGATGACTTTCAAGTTCTAATTTAGGACTAAAGGAGCTCATACTTGCACACAACACACTGTCTGTGAGGCTGGAGAGCAGTGAACATCACAATCACTGAGTAGTTTCTGGGAGGGGCCTTCACGAGGCGCCGGAATTTGTCTCCGTTCATTCGGATCACAGATCTTTTACTGGCCCACTCCATCAGCTGGTTCACTTTTTCTGATAACACCATCTGAAAATCAAGTCAGAGCAACAATGTTGGTTTGGGGTTTTTTCCAGTCTCACAGTACAGTCTTGGAAGTTTTTAGATTTGATGCAACAAGTATCTGCACTGCTTTTCCTAACACCACCAGGTGATGTGATACTTCAGTAAGATTCTGCAAGGCATTCACAAAAGCTTTTGACGGTCACATTAACATAATTCATTAGCTTCAACCGCTCAGTAACACACACAGCTTTAAGCACTCAGCATGACCAGGCTGGTGAAGCCCCTCAGCTCATCAGCCCTTCCTCACAGTAGCTGCAGGATTTCTTTCAGCTGTACCAACCACCTCCATCCCCAGCACAGCCTTGCTTCTCTGCTAAGCATCAAACTGTTTCAGCTTTCAAAAATTGTCACTGCAGTCAACACCAGAGATGGAACCAACCTCAACATTTCATTTTCAGCCCTGCTGGAACAAAAGAACCATAACTCGGAATGTATTTCAAAAATTCAGGAGTGCTCAACACCAAAATATTCCTTAAAAAGGAGACAATCAATTCTATAACGTTGTAAGAAGACGCATTAGTTTGACACACTCACAAATGTTACCGAAAAGCACTTCTCTACTCATTCACACCCTTCTTCAGATAAATATTTTAAAGGAAATAATCATAATATACCCTGAATTGGAAGGGAGCCAGCAGGAGCATCAAAGTCCAACTCCTGACCCTGCATGCACAGGGCAGCCCCAAAAATCTCTCCATGACAATAATAATAATAAATTATTATTCTTCGACTTACAACTGACAGAAGTACACACTTAGCACATAGAAGCATTTTTCCAAACCCTGCAGGCCAAGTGTGTGGAAGTTACACCTTAGTGACTACAACCAAAGCCCTCCCATCCTTCCCCCCGCAAATCACACTCGTACAGTGCTCCTAACAAGACCTGAAGAACCTGGGAACAAGGACCTTGCCTCGCTGCGGGTTCCCCTCACAGCCGGCCGAACCTCAGGGCGCGGCCCCGGCGGAGGCCGGGCCCTGGCGGCTCCTGCCCTCGTCCCGCTCGGCGGGGACGCGGCCCAGCGAGCACGGGAGCTCCGGGCGGCTCTCACCTCCTTCCGCCTCTGCCCCGCGGCGCCGGGCCCGCCGCACCCGGCCAGCAGCAGCAGCAGCGCCAGCGCCAGCAGCGGCCCCGGCAGCGCCGCCATGGCCGCCCCGCTCCGCCGGCCGGGAAGCCCCGCCCGCCGGGCGCCGATTGGCGGAGGCGCCGGCCTTGAAGGTCCTTACCGGCCTCCGATTGGCTGAGCCTGCGTGCGCGCGGCGCGCTGGAGCCGCGCCATTGGTGGAGCCCTAGGGGAGGGCGGGGCAGAGGCGGGGCGGGCACTGTGGAGGCCGCGGCCCTCAGGGCCTGCAGAGCCCTGAGGGTGCGGAGGGAGCGCTGGAGATCGCTCACGCACTGCTGCCCGCTAAGATACCGGGGAAAAAACAAGTTAAAACCTCAGAATTAAAAAAAAAAAAGGTTTAATAATGTGAACAACAAAGTTCACTTTCCTGGTAAAGCTAAAAAATGTTTAATAAAGACAATAAGAGACAGATAAAGCAAAGAAATGCGGCCGGCCGGGTGTCTCGGTGCTCTGCCAAGAGCGCCCCGGTGTCTTGGAACCCCCCCTTATCCTGTGCTTCGGGCAGGGATTTGTGCACATTCACTTTTCCAGGAACTGCTCTGCATGGCCACTCCTTGGGTCCGTCAAGAGCAATCTCACTTTTATTCGGTTATTATCTTTTCATTTGGGCTTTGGCCCTTTTTTTTCACAAGCGGTGAATGCTGAGAGTCACTTGGGCCTCTTTCAGAAGTATTTTATCTATTCAGGAGTGAAACACACGACACCTAAATTCCAAACTACAGCAAAGAAAAAACTTTATACATCTATTCAGGTAGTTAGAACACACTAAAAACTACAGAAATAAACATTTAAAACATTCATTTTATCATTTGCGAAAAGCCAATACCAAAATACACATTAATAATAGTAATAAAAATAATAATAATAGTAATGAGATAACAGAAGGACAAAAGCAGCGCTGGGGTGCCTTTGACAAAGAGCCAAAGAACACAATGAACATTTTAAATCCAGGTCTCTATATCTCTATATACAGGGACATTGCTGTAATTACATGCATGTTCATTAGCTTATACAGTATTAAACATTCCTAAGAGTTTTTGATGTTACAGTGGTTCTTTGTGGTTGATTTTTCCCATCTTTGCATATCTGTATGACATCAATAAATTTTATTTCTTCCTATGATTAAATTCCTATTGTTTCACGCTCCTCTTGATAAAAGAAAATAATGAATTCTCCTCCCATCCTCTCTGGTGCTCTGATTTATGTCACTGTTATTTTATCACTTGGACTGGTCAATTAATGGATGATCTTACACAGCTCTTTTAGTTACACAAAAGCTTTTTCACATCTTATGTTTTGTTCAGGTCTATTCATCATGTTACCATTTCTACAAGTGATACACAGATATTATATCCATTACACTACTATTTCTAAAAGCAGTACAACACATACTTAAGCTGTTATATTAACAAGCAGCTAAAGGACTTACAATGTTTACCACATCTAAATATTTATGGTCGCTAACAACATGCAAAAGCCAATACATAAATGGGAAAGCCAACATTATTTAGTCATTTCTAACATACTGGATTTGTTACCCAGTGTGCAGCAAGCCAATAATTACACACTCAGAGAGAGATTGATTTATATCAGAGTTGTGCTAGCCTTGACTGCTCAGTGGTGTTCCACAAAACAAACACGCCAACTCTCAAAACTTTTTGCTGTTTATACATTTTAACAAGCAAAGGAATTTGTGTTCACTGGATACCAGTAACGTAATTCTCTTATTAATCAGTATTCTACCTTCTATTGGTTAATGTTTCTCTCTGCTTCTCCTACTAATTAGTGCACAGGTTCTGACTTTCTCTTCGGTTGGTGTCGTGATCTGCCCCTGCAGATGGAACTGATTTCAGCCCATTGCTGGGTTGTTTTTTTGTCTTCCTTATCATGGGAGTCCTGCAAAAAGTCCTTGTGGGCTGTAAATCCTGCATTCTTTGTGTCCGCTATCAGTGGCACATCCTCCTCCTGAGCTTTGTTAACCTCCCCCTAAGCCTAAGATAATCGAATCATTTCAAGCCCTAAACCTTAACAAGGCAGTTCTACCAAAAAGCAAATTTTTTCCAACATCTGGACATCACTAAGAGCTTGATACTTGCTGTTTCATGGATTAAATCTCCTTCCTTGTTGGTTAGGCTAGAAAGTATGCAAGGTTCAAACATCACAGAATACCCTTTCTTAAGAAAAGTTTACATAATCTCCATTTTGAAACAACACAAAACTTGCAGATGGGTTTTGAGTCTCTCCAAAGAAGGAAATTCCACGCCTTGCCTAGGCAGAGCCAGTGCTCTGCCACCCTCAGTGTAATGATGCTCTCCGTCTTGCCTCGAATACACGCTTCATGTTATACACGCGTGCTGTAAATTGCCGGGTCGTGTGTTACAAACATTGCTGAAATCCAAATGCACAGGGGAACGCCTCAGCAGGTGTGGTGGGTGAAGGCTCTGACAGACTATCCAGTTCGAGATTTACTCATGCTTCAGGTTTTATTTTAAAATATTTCTGGTTTCTGTTGCACTAAAATCCCGGAGTTTTTCAACTCGGCTCTTTCGCAAACTTAAATTAATCCAGAGAGGTGAAGAAAAAAAGTGGTGTCAGAAGTGGGATTCGAACCCACGCCTCCATACGGAGACCAGAACACCCAAACCCGCCGCGGGAAGGCGCGGAACGCCTTGAGTCTGGCGCCTTAGACCACTCGGCCATCCTGACACTGCGACTGCAGGCGGCGCCGGGACACAATTAGCTCTGTCGTCACGCGGCCGCGTCCGTCTGTCCTCCAATCCTTCGCGGAGAGCCCGTGTGTGCCCGGGAGGTGCCCGGGAGGTGGCCGGGAGGTGCACGGGGGCCACCGGCTCGGCTCGGCCCGGCCCGGCCGCGGAGCTCCGCCGCAGCGAGGAGGAGCCCGGCGTTACCCACAGGCCCCCGCCGCGCCGCCACTTCCGCCGCGACCATTTTGTTCTTCAGCGGCGTCAAGGGTACGCGCTGGGCGCTCATCATGTTCCCGGTGGCCAGGGCCGCGCAGAGCCTCGTCGGTAAGCACCGGGGCGGCTCTCGGGCTGGGGGTTCCTCAGGGCTCTCCCCCGGTCTGTGTCCTCCCCTCAGCCCCCGCTCGCTGGGCACCCGGGCAGGGTCGGGAGGACACCTCAGGCGCTGCGGGCGGCTCTGGCGTCCTTCGCCCCCCGCTTTTTTTTTATTTCTTTCAGTCTTTTATATCTCCTAGTTGCTTTTTTGACATAGGACTCCTTTCCTTGGTGCTTTCTTTCCCTAGTACCTGAAGGCACATTCTGGCCTGGTGACCTGCGGTGACAAGGGGTAGTCGGTACCCAGCCCGTAGACTCAAGGTTAAAGTTACGCCTTCGGTGATGCAGACCAGCAGTGTCTGTTCCTCTGGTCCTGGGGTGCTTATCCCGAGGGGCAACCTCCCGAAATAAGCGTATCGCGGTAGATACTCAGGCTTTTTTATGTTTAAAAAACCGCCTTGTGCAGCCTTACAGAGCATGCGAGGGATGTAGTAGCATAGGTATCACCATCATCTCTAATCACGGCTGGGTGAAAATGTAAACCATTGACCTGAGACTAAAAGGGTTTTATGTAATATCTTTATGCACACATCACCCTCTCATCAAATGCTTTGTACACAACTAATGGGCAATCTGTCTTTTGTAGATGTTGCTTTGATTTTTCATTGTTGCCTTCTCTTTAATAAGTGTACCTTTTTATAGTATACACTTAAAACATCATCTGAAGATATCGCTGTGGGTTTTTTTCTCTATTATTTATCTCATGCCCACGGGTTATTTCAGTTTCCTTCCTGTCCTCCCTTCAAAAAGGGGATGAGGCAGGTGTTACCCACACCCGCTGTCTTCAACCCCATAATTTGATGGTGAGCTTCATCCTGACATTGCTTGGGTACAAGTACTGCCAGGATAGATATTTGCATCTAGAAATCTAAAAATGCTAAGCACTAACCAAAATATTTTATTAGAGAAACAGAAATACTAAAGAAAACGTATTAATGAAAAAGGTAACATAGAGGATTTTTTTAACTGGAATCAGACTTAAGGAATAACTTTCTAAGAGAAACTGAGAACTGGAAGAAATTTAAGTATTTGTATATATCCCGTGTTTTGGAATCATTCCAGAGTTCAAAATCCAAATGAATATTACCCCAGCATTTTTAGTCTTTTAACTCTTGCCTCTCTGCTGGTGGGAGACGAGGATTGTGGATGGTCTGGGCGTGTATTTGAGTTGATTTCTGTACTTGCTAACCCTCCTCAGCTCGTGGCATCCAGCACACTGCGGTCAGACAAGCTCATCGCCAGCATGGGCCGACCTTCCACGATAAATACGGGACCATGGTCCTGCTCGCTGGAGCTGCCATGTTCTCCACTGTCTGGGGCTATGTAAGTTGGTTTTGCCACCACTCTCTCGTGACTCGAGCTGAAAGCTTCCAGAATGTCAGTTTTGCCTTCCTGAAATAAATTCGGTGGTCAGAAATTAGGAGCTTCTTACATAAGCGAATAGCAATGTGATAGAGGTGAAAGTTCTTTTAATTCCCAGCTTGATTTTGAGTTGTTACTCAAATTTCTGTATCAGTCTATTGCTTGATTTGGAAATGTATCAGAAACATGAGTGTTCTCTATTTTGCTTGGGATTTCAAACCTCTACAGGTACATCTTTCAGCAGCAAAATATCTAGGTGAAAATACCAATATGGGGGTGGGTTTCACTCCAGATTTTTTTCTTCTACAGTTGGATATTTTGAAACAGAAGTGAAACATTTAAATGCTATTCAGTATAAATATATTCCATTTGTGTAATTAGAAAATTAATGAGACATCGTGTTCTAATAGCAGGAAATCTGAACTGAAAACAATAACTCTATGTCTGAAGGTTTCGTTGATTCCAGAGTTAATAATCTTGGGTTTTATCCCTTTGCAGGTGCTCACACAGCTTAAAATTGAGTGGGGCTTTTCACCTGTTGGCAGAATCACTCCAAGAGAATGGAGGGAGTAACAGCCTCTACTTCTAATGAACTGGTCTAAACTTTCACTGAGAAAATGGTCGTGTAATAGCATTTATTCCCTGATTACCACTTGGACAGTGGCATTCCTGGTCTAATAAACATACCTAGAAACCTGTCTGGCTCTTCGAGGTTTCCTCTGTGCCCTGCTTCTGCTGAACTGTAAGAAATGGTGTAAAAACTCCAGGTAATTTTACACAGTCCCAGTTGTTGCTGTAAAGATCACTGGTGGATAAAGGACAAGTCCAGAACTTTGTTGATTTTTCATTTAGCCAGATGTGCGTGTGAATCAGCCTCACTGCTTCCCCACTGCAGAGCACAAAACCCTTTACAGCCGACTTGTAATGACAAAGTCGATATCCCATTTTTTTTTCCAGAAAAGGATTTTTACGGCTTGAATGTCTCTGCCAGTAAGCTGCATGTCCTATGACCTCTGAGACTTGCAAAGAAATTAAATCCAGTTTTGACTTGGAGAGGCTCCGCAGGAGCAGACAGTATGCCAGGACGAGCAGGACTTTCCTAATGAATTCTTAGGGAATCCCAGAATGATATGGGGTGATGCCAACGCCGTCTCTGCATTTAACTTCTGTTTGCAGTAAAGTAACCAGAGAAATGCGGCGGGAAAAGAGCAGTTGTGGGGTCATGCTGCTGTTTGCTGATCAGAGAATCCCAGGCTGGTGTGGGTCGGGGGGGGCCTTGAAGGCTGCTGTCGCGACAGGCGGCAGCGGCCGCGATGGCGCCGCCCCTTCCCGCGCCGCCTCTCCCGCCGCCGGCGCGTGCGCGCGTCACGGGGCGGGGCCGCGCCGCTGGTCACGTGGCACGGCGGGGCAGGGCCTGGCGGCCCCGGGCCGGGAGCGGCGATCGCGGCACGCCGCTGGGTGAGTGCGGGGCCCCTGCGGCCGGTGGGTGCCGGGCCCCCGCCGCTGGGTGAGTGCGGGGCCCCCGCGGCCGGGTGGGTGCCGGGCCCCCGCGGCTCGGTGGGTGCGGGCCCCGCGGCTCGTGCGGTGCGGGGCCCCCGCGGTCGTGAGGCGGGGCCCTGGCCGGTGGGTGCCGGGCCCCGCGGGAGCGGGCGGGTCGGGCCCGCGGCCTGGCGGGTCCGGGGGGTGCGGGCCCCCGCGGCCGGGTGGGTGCGGGTCCCCGCGGCGGTGGGTGCGGTCCCCGCGGCCGGGTGGGTGCGGGTCCCCCGCGGTTGGTGGGTGCGGGTCCCCCGCGGCTCGGGTGGGTGCGGGTCCCCCGCGGCTGGGTGGGTGCGGGTCCCCCGCGGCTCGGTGGGTGCGGGTCCCCCGCGGCTCGGTGGGTGCGGGTCCCCCGCGGCTCGGTGGGTGCGGGTCCCCCGCGGCTCGGTGGGTGCGGGTCCCCCGCGGCTCGGTGGGTGCGGAGCCCCCGCGGCTCGGTGGTGCGAGCCCCCGCGGCTCGGTGGGTGCCGGCCCCGCTCGGGGCTCCTTCCCTCCGGCAGCCCGCACGCTCCCGGGGCCCCGCCTGGCTTGTTCCCCTCCGGCAGTGCGGGGCTGCCGCTCCTCCGGGGCTGTCCCCGGCAGTGCGGACCCTCGGGGGTCTCTCGCTTCCCTCCGGGGGCGCTCCCGCGGCCACGGGTGCGTGCGGACCCGCCTGGGGGGCTCCCGCTTTCCGCCGGGCTCCGCGGCTGCCCCCGGGCCGCGTCACCGTGTGCCCGGCGGGGAGGGGATGTCTGTCCGGCCCCTCCGGTGTGTGAGGGTGCCCGCATCCCGGGGGGATCGGGGCTGCCCCGGGGCTTCAGCCGCGAAGCGCCGCGGCGGCATGTCGGTGTCGCGGGCGGCCCCGCAGCCAGAGCGGCGGTTCCTGCCGAGCCGCTTGCCCGCAGCCCCGCGGGCCCAGCGGGGCAGGAGCCTGGCTCCGCTCCCGGCGCCGCTGCGGGCTCTGCTCATCGGGGAGCACCCGCGCTTCGGCTCTCGGCGCGCAGTAACTCTGCGCTCCCTTGGAAAAGTCCCTGTTGTGCTCCTGTCAATGCCCAGAGAAAGGCTCTGAGCTCATGAGTCACTGAGCTCCTGGTCCGGTTCTGAGCTGCTCAGCTTGTCCCTCTGAAACACTTAGTGTTTATTTTTATGCCACCTTATGATGGCAGCGCTCTGTGCCCGAGCACCTCTTTCTGATTAAAAGCATAGTGTGGATGTTCTAGAAAAGGGCAAATAGTTGTTGGTCAGTGCTTTGGGGTGAAATCTCGCAAAAAGGAGTAAGAGTGACAAAACTTAACTGTTGCCTCCCTGTGTTCATGTTCTGGAAATTGTATATAAGTAGCATAAAGTTAAAAATGTTAAGATCTTCTGTGCAGTCAGCAAAGGTGGAGTTTTTGTATTTAAGTACTTGTTGAATTGTGTGGATGTAAATAGGCAAAGTTTTGGTAGTGTGGGACTTGGTGTGTATGGCAATGCCCTGTGTGAGCACAAACACGATTTGATTAGAAATTAATAATTATAATGTATTTTTCATAGTAGAGAAGTAGAGAACCTTTTTTTTCCCTCCCAGGAGTCAAAGCAAG
Organism: Sitta carolinensis; assembly: GCA_032173965.1. NCBI lineage: Eukaryota > Metazoa > Chordata > Aves > Passeriformes > Sittidae > Sitta > Sitta carolinensis. The sequence goes on from CM063286.1 coordinate 17,849,395, forward strand.
GAAGCAAAAGCTAACATATGTATATCAGTTTGCTGTCTTACTCTTATTTTTACTGTAGAATGCATTCCACGTTGTTCTGCTGAGTACTTTGAGTTAAGACTGAGGAGCCCCCATTGCCCTTGGTATGCTCACATAACAAGGGGTTATAAATTATATTCTACTCATAATATTTCCTATGATTCTTCCAAGGAAACATTCATTTACTCCAGAAATCTGACCCAGGGAGGTTGTGGAAAGCCAAGAACTAGTTAAAGGATTTCTAAGAATTTGTCTCAAGTGCTGTAAAACTCAGTAGAAGTGAAGCAGAATGTTTTCAACGTGTGCTTTTTTTTATCCCCATGCAGTTGGTATAGAAATAAATTCCTGAGAGCAATTTCCATCCTCCGCTGACCAAGCAAGGCTTGTTAAAGTCTTGAGCAACATGAATTACAACTTATTTAAAGTGTCACGTAGCTGTGACATTTATTGCAGATGTGCAGTCTCTCTCTCAATGATTAAGCCTCCTCTATCCCTGGGCCTGTCATACATATCTGCTCTCCAGTCACACTTTCCACTGGCTCTGTTTGCCCATGAACCCTATAAACCCTCTTTCTTCCCTGTTGGACCCATCTCCCTTAGCACTTTTCCAGCCCAAGGGTGAGATGATGCAGCTTTTTCCCTCTCCTGCCCTTTGCTCTTTTCCATAGGTCCCTGCAGACACTGAGGGACAGGCACCTTTTTTCCATTTAATGTAAGAAGTCATTTAGTTTTCTGCTGCCATAAATAAAGCGAGCTAAGTAGCACTTGGCCGTTTAGAAATTTAATAAAATAAAAAGGCTGTAATTAAACCTGCAAGATTCTGTTGCTGGCGTTTGTGTGGTATTTGCCAGGCTGTGACCTCTTTTAATTTCAGCAGCTATAAATTCAAGGTAATTATAAACTGGTGAAAACTGGAGCTGTACAGGTAACCAGAAGCAGCTGTCTTTCCTAGTTATATTCCTGCTATTCCCAAAACTGGCACAAAGTGTGTCTGTGGGACACTCTGCTGCTCTGTGATGCCTGGATGTGCTCAGATAGTAGATACACCAAAGTGCCTTTTTGGGGGTTAAATGGGCCTCTTTAAGTTCTTACTCGTGGTGTAACTTCCTCTGTGCATTGCTCTTTTTTTTTCATTTTCTTTATTTGATAATGTGGGTTTATGAGTTACTTAACTCTGACCTCACTGAGCTGTATTTCTTCAGTTATTTTACTTACCCTGACTGGTGTTAGCACATCAAAAAACTATTTAGAGAGATGAACGAGTGTCTCAGTCACCTTGTGCTTGTTCACTATTAAATTTTCCCTTCCATAGGGAGAAATTTCTGTTGGAAGTAGAAATCACCTCTTTCCATTGCCTCATAGAAGCACTAACTGACTTCCTTTAGGAAAATGAAACTGATTACAGAGCTGGCAACTTGTAAAGGGAACTGCCATTTCTTTGTGTTGTCTAATCCTGAAATTCTTTACTAATTGATGGTAAAGGTGTTTTATAGATGGAGCAGTGCATTGGTTAGGAATAAAAGCATTATTTTTTCTCCAAAACCTGTGTAATCCCTAACTTAGCATCTCCGGTCTTTTCAGGACCTTAGTTTCAAGTATTTTCTCTGTAAGAAAATATATTATAATTAAAAGGATGTGTCCTTGTTAACTTGGCACAAGCCATTGATGTGGAATATATGGATTGCTGCAGATATTTTGACTTCAAATTTCGTGTGAACTTGGGAAAACATTAACCCAAATGAGGAGGACTAGGATTAAATTGTTAATATTTGTATACCTTTTGTGTGCACTAATTCATTGGTGTAACAGGTATTTTTAGTCTGCTTAGTCATGGACTTCAGGACATATAACAAATATTTCATTCATGTTTTAGCCAAATTCTTTCTACCTTGAAGCATTTGTAAGGGAGGCAGAGCATCAGAAATTAAATGAATACGACAAGGTAGAATACAGCCTCAAATTAAATTTGAATTTAACTGGTTGTCCTGGGAATTTTGCAAGGGTAGGAAAAAAGGATTTGTCTATTTAGAGTCTCTGTGCATAACCCTGTATTTCCTTCTGAGAACAAGATCTCTTTGAAGCTTCAGCAGCACTGGGAATCCAGACAGTTTGGCTTTTGGACATTTCAGCAAGCTGTACAGAAAACAGAACTTGAGAAACAGCTCATTAACAAATCAGTGTTATTAAACCATGTGACTGACTGAAGAGACAGGTATTGCTCATTAGACTTGGGCATGTCTCATTTTTTAGAGAATAACCTGTTTTTAAAATTAGTATAAAAACTGTTGGCAACCTGAAACAAAGCAAATAAAAATACACTTGTGTTGTCTTCCCCACCAACAGGGAGCTGTGAGTGATGCTTAGGTCAGAGAGATCTGGGTCAATCTTAATTCACCCAGAGAACAAAAAGAAGAGCCAGTTTGGTCCAGCAGATAAATTCTAATGATGGAAGTTCTGGTTTCAGTCCTAGTACTTCAGGGCCTTGAGAGGTAAAAGAGGAACAATAAATTTAATTATTTTTCGTTATGCATTTATGGTTTTTGTTTGAATTACAGCCTCTTTCAGGAAAGGGTTTTCTCTGCTTTGTTTATGAATGAAGAGCAGAAGGGAAGGAAACAGACTGAGGAAATGGAGGAAACACTTTGTCTGTACAAACTGTAATGATAATAGATGTGAAAAGAAGTTGAATGTTATTTTTACATATTTAAACACTTGGGGTTTTAGTGCATTGGTGGGCATTAAGTAGAAGTGCTGCTGGTCACTGTGATCAGTGCTAATTCAGTGTACTGCAAGTGTGGCTGCTGTTTATTTGACAGAGAACCTTTGGCATTGTTATCCTGGTTTTGTAAAAGTGGATGTTATCGTACTTGCAGCTTGAGTTTCTTAAACCAAAGCACCAGCCTGGCAGCCAGGAGCTCAGCAGGTTTTCCCTGGCTCACAGCTGTACCCCAGCTCTCCTCCAAGGCAGCATCTTGCCAACCTTTGATTATTTTAGACAGCAACTCACAGCCAAAGTGGCCCCTTACTTTATTTTTTTTCAAAGTACAGTAACAGGGCAGTTCAAGTTGGTCATGTACCTGAAATGCTTTTCAATTCCCTTCTCTCCAAGCCTCACCAGAGGTCAGGTCGATTCTGTCTGTGATGTCTGGTGTAGTCCCATGTGCTGGTTGTGCTCACAAAGTTCCCTGGGAGTTGAAGTGCTTTTTGCTCCTTTATTTGTGTCTCAGTGGAAGTTTCTCTAATGTGTGGATATTCACACACAAATATTGAGTGTTTCCACTCAGTATAAATAATAGAAATATAAATAGCTCTCGTAAGATCAGGGGAGAAGTGAGGCCTGTAATAATTCCTCAGGGAGTGTTGTCTTATTTCTTTTCTTAGCAGGGTTGAGATGTATTTCATCTGTGGGAAAAGTCAATATTCCCAGTTTTAGACTTCTTTCACTGCTTGTTAATTAAGTTCAACATTTAGTTTTTATGCATCAGGGAGGTAAAGCTCTTTCTATGATGAGACTTCCTTGTGTTCTTACATGGTTTGTGGCACGTCTCAAAGCGAAAGCAGAGCCCTTCAGGCCTTCTGTAACAGGGAACAGTCTGGAAATGTCACTGTGGAGCAGGAAATATTTATTTTGCTGAACATCAGTGTAATTGAGTTTTCCAAGATAAGTCCTCAGGATAAGAAAACAAGTTAAGCTTGTGCTTTACTTCAGCTCCTCAATTACTCATCAGATTTTACTGCTGCTTCCATTGCTTCCAAACATTAACTGTGATCATTTCCCTGGTCACTAACCTCTCTGTCAATGAAACCTTGCATTACATTTTTCAAAATATTAACAAAAAAATTTGGAGATTTGATTCTTTTGCCCTCTTCCCCCCCCCCCCCAGTCATTTAACAGTTTATGCATTGGGCAAAAGAAGTCCTTTTAGCTGTTATTTCTACAAATTTCATTTAGGTTCAGCAATTTTTTTTTCCTGGGCTTGTTTTTATAGCAAAAACAGTAACTAAACTCTTCAGAGGAGCAGAAATGAGACCTTTCTGAATGAGGTGTGGCAAAGAACTTGATTTGCTTCCTGGGCTAATTTCAACATCACTTGTTTTTTCAAACAGAGGGCAATATATGGTAGAGAAATGTGGAAAAACAGGAGTTATCAGCTGTGCCACCGTGGCTGACATGCCATCCTCTTGTTTCAGCATTCCAAGAGCTGCTGTTCCTCTCTCTCCTGCTTCTCCCTATAATTTAATATCTCACACCAGTGAATCACAGCTTGCTGCATGTAATTAAATGATCTCCAGTGGAACCCAAATCGAATAATAGATGTCTGAACACTTTTACTCTCTGAAAATTCATGGCAATAAAACCCATGAAATTTCCCATCTGTTGATATCTGCTCAGATTTTTACTTCTTCCATAGTTACACGTGGTGAAAGAGGTCCCCTGTTAAATCCTAGAACCCCAGAATGGTTTGCATTGGAAGGGACCTGGAAGCTCTTCTCTTTCCAACCCCTGCCACGGGGACTTCTTCCACTGAACATCTCTGTTTTCATCTCAATCTCTGCAAAATTCTTTAGGAACTAATGATCTCATTGTGTTTAGCCACCAGCAATGAGAAGACCTGAGTAGAAATTCATGATGGAGGCAAAATCCGTGGCCATTGGCGTGGAGGGGATGACCTGCAGCTCCTGTGTCCAGAGCATTGAGCAGCACCTTGGCAACATGAATGGCATCCATAACATCCAAGTAAGTCACCTTCTGGCAAAGGTTTGGCTGAGAAACCATGGTAGATTGTGCTCAGAAAGAGGAAAAGAATGTAGGAAGAGTTTATTCTTGACGTTTCTTGGCAGGCTGATGTCGGAGGTCCACTGGCGTATTTCTTGTAAATAAGAGAAAAGCAGGTGCTTGTTTCATTGCAGTGGGAGTTAAGTCATTGTTGCTCTTAATTAATTTTCTGCTTTACAATTAATTCAGTATTGTGAAGTATTGGGGGGAAAAAAAGGCAAGAACAGGGTTTGTCCTAATTCAGGCTTTCTTTGCCTGACTTAGTTTTAACTTTTTTCTTAGCTCAGAGGAGGTAGCAACATTGTTAGTCTTTGTTCTGTCATGGGCAAAATACTGGACTGTAGAATATTCCAGGGTGAACTGTTCATCCTTGTAGAATACATAATTTTACTTTTGTTTCAATAATGGAAGTAATTTAAAAGCTGGGAGACTCCTATGAATTTTGTGACCCAGCCTGTGGTAGAAAGAACAGTTCTAACAACAGAAAATTGAAAAGTTTATTTATTTAGTATCTGTGTTCTGAAAGCATCCTGTTACATTCTGTAGTTGTTGATTTTATTCCAAAGAAAATAATATCTTCCTGGTTGTATCAACACTTAACTCCTGCTTTAGTGGGGATATATTAGGTAAACACTTCCCTTCCCAGAACTGGGCACAGTTTTAATTTGGGGTGTGTGTGATCATTGTCTGGAGCTGGTTTTGCAAGACCCATTGTGGTGCACTTTCCCTGCAGAGCAGGTGCTGCACAGCAGTTCCCTGTGGCCTGAAATAGGTGTTTGTGTACAGAAATTTTGGTGAAAAGCAGCAAAGTTTACGAGACAGATAATTTTTCATCTTCCTTCAGCTGTAAAGGAGCTTTAGTGTGAGTCTGTGCTGTGACAGCAGAGCCCTGGAGCTCTGAGCAGCCCCCTGTGCATGGCCAGATAAATCACTGGGTGAGTGCAAGCAGGAGCCCAGATCAGGGCTAAAAGCAGCATGTAAAATCATACCCCCAAACAGTCTGATTTCAGAGTCTCCCTCTTTCTCCTTGTTCTAGCAAAATGTCATTTTGTCAGCCTTGTGCTTTCTCAGGTGATTTCTGAAAATACATAGGTACCTTTGGCTAGGATAGGGAGATTTAAACAATGTGCATCCCCAGCATCTTTTACATAAGGAATTAAGTAGGTTTTTAAAAGGACAGTATTAAGACTTTTCTATTTAGGTTTTTAGGTAAATACCTTATTCCAAAGCTGAATGCTGTTTCAAAAGATACATTGTAAAACCTTAGTCTGAGTAAAGTAAGACTCTCTTAAGAAACTTTAGGAGGTTGTATTTAGTAATTATCCTTTTTACAGCATCAGAGCTTCGGTCTAGGCAGATCAGTTGATTCAGAAGATTCTTTGGGAATAAACCAGGGTTTTGTGTAGTCATTATGAATTAGGTCAGCAAGGGACACAAATGTTAGATGACTAATGCAGACAAACAGCTGCTTTTAGGTTGTTCTGCAGTGAAACCAATAAATGTCCATGTTGCTAATTCTGCTAAGGCCCATAATTGGGACAGAAATGAGGAAAGGTGGTTCTTAAAATGGTTTAACTGATGTAATTTAATCATATCTGTGGTGTTTAGGTTGTACCTTTGCCCAGAGGAAAGATAGAATTGAATTGATAATATGTTGGGCCTCTGGCAGGCATTGCTTTTTCCTTTTGGAAGCTGCAGTTACTGGTTTGATATGTCATCTGTTGGGAGCAAATTAAATTGAGGCTTTGTGTACCATCAGATAGGAAAGTTTATTGCCAAATGAGGATGTCTCTGGATCATGCAAATGTACAGAGAGAGGAAAAACAGCTTCTTTAGTGTTTGTCACATATCAGGTGTCTAAAGTGAGTTTTGATGAAGTTTTTTGCTCACAGCAAGTTACCAGCCTGTGCCTCCTTTGCCTGGAAATGCTGGGCTCATTTCACTGCTGCTTAAAGCCGTGGGTTTTTTCAAAGCGTTTTCTTCCATCCTTGTAGCCTGAGGGCAGTTACTCCTAACTGCATTAGAATTACTACTAACTGATTCGAATTTCTTCTGTGGGCTGTTTTGCTCCAGGGATTGAATTGGGTTAGTCAGCCTAATTCAAGCGAATTTGGCTCTGGAAGTTTCATTAAGTGCGTTGGTGCTGTCTGGATGTTGCAAGTAGAAGTGGCCAGACAGACTGGGAAAGGATTCTGGAGCTGGGAGTGGGGCTGGGATCTGCTCTCTCCAGCCCTGCTGCTGCACAGAAGAGCAGGAGTTACTCAGTGGTGGCTTCTCTCTTTGAGGTGAGTAGTGAATGGTATTCTGGACAAGTATTGCTAATCCTGGCAAGTCAGAGCAGTTTCTAGGCTGGTGCAGTGTCAGTTCCCAGCTCTTTGTGTTGCAGTTTGCTCACTTGCTTCCTTTATCCCCTCGAGGTCTCTCTGGAGGACAAGAACGCCGTGGTCATCTACGACCCCAGGCTGCAAACGCCGGTGACTCTGCAGGATGCCATCTGTGACATGGGATTCCATGCCACCCTGGCTGATTCAAGCCCACAACCTGTTCTACCTGACACAGTTCTCCTCACCCTCCCTGCCCAGTCAGCCCTAACGCCCCAGCAGGTTTGTGCCACGCTGCTGAGGAACAAGGGCATCGTGGATGTGAAAGTGTCCTCAGATCAAAGAACTGCAGTGGTGACTTTCATCCCTTCCATCACCAATGGCAGGCACATTGCCCACATGGTGCCAGGAGTGGATTTGAACATCTCTGTGCCAGAGGTAACGCCTGGAGCTTGGGAAGATTCCAGCTGGTCGCAGGCAAGCAGTGCTGTGCTGCGCCTGAAAGTCGATGGGATGACCTGTCACTCCTGCACCAGCACCATCGAGGGGAAGCTTGGCAAACTGCAGGGAATTCAGAGGATTAGAGGTAAAACCTTTGTGTCTCTGTGTAAATTGAAGCTGGCAAATTGCAAGGAATTCAACAGATTAGATACCTCTAATGTAACCTTAGTGAGATTTTATGTAAATTGAGGTTGGCCATGCTGTTTGTCCTCTGAGGGCATTGCAGCTTTTAGACGAGATAGCTGAGTGTGACAGGGACACTCTGTGGGACTGGATGTTTAATTATGTTTTTCATGTGGACTAGAAATGAGGAAAGGAGCCCACATTGTGGGATGTGGCTGTTACAGGTGTGATGGTGTTCAGTGGTTGCTTTGCATTTGGTAGGGAGCCTGGGTGGAGTAGTTGTGTCCCATAATTTTATTACCAGTTATAGAAATCTCTAATAACAGATGTCTTTTAAAAATTGTACTTAATAATAGTCCATCTTCTCTGTCCAATTAAAAATATAAAAGGCAAGACCAATTTACTGATATAGTTAGCTTTGGGATAAGTGTATTGCCATAGACCCCAAAATAAATTCAGTAAGAAGCAGTGATGCCATTTGTGAAAATCCTGGGGCAAGAGCAAAAATTTGAGGAGGAGTTCAAAGTTGTTGTAGTACTAGACAAAAACTGGTTGAAGAACTAAGTTGTTTGATCTTTACCAAACCAATGAAATCTCCTTTCTGTTGCAGTTACATTTCTGACCATTTAAAGTGTTGCTGGAAAGCTTTGACAAGATCCTGTGATGTGGTTATTATGCTTAGGGCAGTGACACACACTTACTTTATTGATTAATTTCCAGTGTCCCTGGACAATAAGGAAGCTGTTGTTGTCTACCAGCCTCCTCTAATCACAGCAGAAGAAATAAAACAGCAAATTGAAGCGGCGGGTTTCACAGCAGCCTTCAAAAAGCAGCCTAGACCCCTGAAGCTCAGTGGGATTGACCTGGAGAAGCTGAGGAATGCTCAGCCAAGAGGCTCTGAGGCATCACAGAGAGAAAACTCCAGTGGGACTGGCACAAAGACAGTCGTGTTCAGAGTTGAGGGGATGCACTGCAATTCCTGTGTCCTCAACATCCAGAGCACCATATCAGCACTGCCAGCAGTGACGAGCGTCGTGGTTTCTTTAGAGAACAAATCTGCTACTATAAACTACAACCCAAGCTTAATTAGCATAGAAAAGCTGAGGAAAGCTGTGAAGAATGTGTCTCCAGAGAGGTTCAGAGTCAGCCTTCCTGAGGAGCATGAGAACCTGGCTCTTTTCCCCATGCTGGCATCTCCACTGAAATCTCACCCTGCTTCCAAGGATCCTAGCCAGCCCCTCACTCAAGTTGTTGTGATCAATATTGAGGGCATGACTTGCAGCTCCTGTGTGCAATCCATCGAGGGAGTGCTGTCCCAAAAGGCAGGTGTGAAATCTGTTCATGTCTCTCTCCGAAATGGAAATGGCACTATAGAATATGACCCACTACAAACAAGCCCAGAAGACTTGAGGTCCTCAATAGAGGACATGGGATTCGATGCATCTTTTCCAGGTAATGGCATGTGAAACTTTTAAATGTACAAATTTAAATTGTGCAGTTATGTTTAGGATTTGGTAATACCCAAGATGAAATGTAGCAGCTGACATACACTTACTGCTTGCCAAGAGAAGCTTTGTGTCTTCACTGCAGATGAGATCATTAAGATAATTAGCACATCCTTTAAAACATCAGATTGACTCAAATGATTGAGGTGTCTGGCAATATAAATATGTCAGATAAATGCTATTTTCTGTCAATAGCTGCAGAAGTGGTTGGGTGCTCACATTTAATCCTTTTCACCCTGTTCCTGCACAAACAGAGCATCCTGTGAATTGCTGTAAGGAGCCTGTAGTTCCAGAGCCTTTCTCTAAGGTTAAAAACATTGGTTTTGGTGATGAGCATGCACTTGGTTACAAGTTCAGCTTTGTGCTCCAGGTCAAGTCAGTAAACTGTGTGTGAAATTAAGGTTGCAACACAGAGATTTTGCTTACAGCTACAGGAGAGGACAAAGGATGTGCAACAGAACAAAGACAGTGAGGAAAGGCAAGAGGAAAAGTAGTAACAGACCAGTAAGTTAATCAGCAGCCACCTTTGTCTTGTTTCCTTGTGCTGACTGTTCTCTGACAGAGGGGTGATGTATCAGACTGCCAGGGTGTACAATCCCCATTTCCAGTTTCAGTCTCAGGGAGCAGCAGTGTCACTCCTCCCTCGCTGCACTGGCTGTTCACTGTCACAGACTGCAATCTCCTTTCCAGCAAAGGCAAAAGCTCAGCCCTGCCCTGAAGCACAGCTGGACTCTCACAAGCCTGAGCCGCCCTCCAAAGTGCCAGCAGCCCCCCTGGGCAGGCAGGAGAGCAAGACCATCTCCAAGTGCTACGTGCAGGTCACAGGAATGACGTGTGCCTCGTGTGTGGCCAACATCGAGAGGAACCTGAGAAGGGAGGATGGTGAGATGTGTGTCAGTGTGGTCTGTGACAGTTCCAAGCATTTCTTTGGAGAATCCAGCTGGCTTTTGCAGTGTTTGTCAAGGGTGGATCATCAGGATAGGTGTTCCTCCTCACCTGTGGCTCATAGGGTGGGAACAGGGACATCCCTGCTGCTTTATGGATGTGCTGCCCAGACACTGCTGCTGCAAAAGCAGCAGCTGAGTGCTCCAGAGATTATTGGGATCAAATAGGGGATCCTTTGGAAAGTAAAACAGCTCTTTCCTACTGGAGGGAGGTTCCCAGGTGTGCAGCTAAGAGGCAGAAGCAGATGTTTGCTTTAGGGGCTGTGAGAAGGGACAGTGAGTGGATTAAAGGGACACAGGTTAATTTTAGCTCTGCAAGTCAGGGCAGTGGTGTCTGTGATTATATTTGCAGGAACAAACGGCTGCATGGCTGTGATGTAACAGAGTCATTAATGCAGACTGTGTTTAATTATTGTAATGAAGATGGATGGGTTTCAAGTCAGCCTGGATTTTAATTTTTTTCATCCTAGGGCATGGATGAATCTAAATCCTCTCAGTGCCCAGTAGGATTGCACTGTTAGATCTGCCCTTTCTCCTACAGGTTCTCCTTAAAAAAGGCTTCCAGAAATGGTAAATGCAGATTAGAGAAATATGCAGTACTGTGTTTTAGAAGAACTTCTAAGGAAAAATAGATAATTTTTCATATAACACGGACAGAATGTTTGTAATTAGACTGTTCAAGACACACTGCTCACATGGAGTGATGCTTTCATCTGTCACACCTGCACTGAGGTGCTGGTGTAGCTTCCAAACACGAGGATGTTTTTCTTTACATACAACACAGAAGCTTTCCCAGTTTCTATAAATTGTGTTGTACCTTCATGGTACAATAAATGCAGGATGTTTCCTAAGCCTGATCTGCCACTCCCACGTTTGTTTCCTAGGAATCCACTCAATCCTCGTTGCCCTCATGGCAGGGAAGGCAGAAGTGAGGTACAACCCTGCAGTCATTCACCCTGCAGCTATTGCAGAGCTCATTCGGGAGCTGGGCTTTGGAGCCACCGTGATGGAAAACTGCGGGGAAGGAGATGGGATTCTGGAGCTTGTTGTAAGCTGATCATTAAACCCAGCCACCCTCAGCTTTTATTACTTTTATCTGTTGGATGTGCCTGTGTTAGTGTCCACTTGCTAGAGTTCAATCATATAATAGAGGTTAACTTATAAAAAATGAAGTATAAGGGTACATCAGGTGTGTATCATGGATTTTATCTTGTCCTGGAAACTGCTGGCTCACTACTACTACACTGATAATGCAGAGAAACATTCCTGTATTTTTCTGTTTGGTCTTCCTGTTGCCAGAATTTACTCTTTTGAAGCTGAGTGTAGCTCAGTGTCTCCCAGCTCTGAGACTGAACATCCAGCAGAGCTTGAGCAGGGTTTAGTAACCTTGTCCCCGTGCTGTGCTTCCACTAGAAGGGTTGGAGGGGACCCTGAGCAACATGACTTTGTGGGAGGCATCCCTGCCCATGGCAGGGCTTGGAACTGGATGGTCTTTAAGGTCCCTTCCAGCCCAAACTATTTTTGGATTCTACAGTTCTCACACTCCAGATCAAAGCAATAAGTAATGCAGCATAGTCACAAGCCCTTTTCCTGCTTGTTAACATGCATTTGCCAGGTAACCTGTGCTTTGCTAACAGGGAGGAACTTTTATTTTACAGGTGAGAGGGATGACCTGTGCTTCCTGTGTGCACAAGATAGAATCCACCCTCATGAAGACCAATGGTGTTCTGTACTGCTCTGTAGCTCTTGCCACCAACAAAGCCCACATCAAATACGACCCCGAGGCCATTGGTCCTCGAGATGTCATGCAAGTGATAAAGGTGAGTTTCATGTAGGCACCAAGTCTCCTAAAATAGCCAGTGTCCTTGGAAGAGTTACACACCCCAGAAATAGAAGGAAAGGCTGTAAAAGTAAAAAAAAAAGTCTCTCTCCTTCTATCTTCCTTTTTCTTAGTGCAGGTTTCTGCAGCTAATTTGTGTGTTCTGGCTTCAAAATGCTCTGTTATAACTTTGCCTAAGTTTTTAAAAATAAATACTGTGAAAGCTAGGTTGTGGTAGACCTGGGGATGTCAGCTATAGATTTGTAGAAAAATAAAGCACATTTATTGAAAAATAAAATACTGCAGCAGGTGAGAGGTGAAATAATTTTCTCACCCTTCTTCAGTTTCTGTGCTTTAGGAACAACCATTTTGGAAAGCCACATTCTAGAATAGTATTTTATTCCAGAAAGATTAATTTTTACATCAGATTGCTGTTTTCTTTTTGAAAAGTAGCTAAACAATAGTAACAGACAATAGTAACTGAACAATAATAACATTTTCTGTCAGAAATGTTAATAAAGTTAATTGAAGGTAGGACTGGACCATCAGTGATTTGGCAATAACTGAGCACAAAGTGCATTTTAGAACCGACTGTTCTTTTTTATTATCCTGCTTTTTTTCTCCTTAGGATTTAGGTTTTACTACTTCCTTAGTCAAAAAGGATAGATCTGCCAGTCATCTGGATCACAAACAGGAAATCAGGCAGTAAGTGTTCCTGAACATACTAAGATTCCATAAACATCTTTGATTCTTCTTTGTTACTCAACCATCAATTTTATTTTTTTTTTTTTTTTGGTGACTGTGCAGACTTACTACTTAAAATATTCTCCAGCACTTGACTGCAATACAAGTCTTTTTTTTTTTTCTTTTTTTTTTTTTTTTTTCTTTTAAATCTGAGGTGGAAAAGGTCTTTTGTGGTGAGCCTGGTTTTCTGTATCCCTGTGATGGGGCTGATGATTTACATGATGGTGATGGACAGCCAGCTCTCAGCTGCTCATGCACATCACAACATGAGCAGTGAGGAGATGGAGGCCCTCCACTCCTCCATGGTCCTGGAATACCAGCTCCTGCCAGGATTGTCTGTCATGAACTTCCTGTCCTTTTTACTCTGTGTCCCTGTACAGGTGAGTGGGGTTGTGACACCTCCTGCTTTGTTGGGGTTAAATGCTCAGATTGGAAGGTGATGAAGAAATTAAGTTTGAAAAGTGATTGCAATTATGCTGATGCAGAATGCTTTCGAGGTTCTTGCGTGCTTCTGCTGTTGCCAAAATAATGAGTGCTGGGGTCTCTGTGGGGCAGGGCAGGCTGTGGAGAGCTCTGAATCCCACTGGGAGGGCACTGGGAATACCTGAGAGTGCTGTGGGAAGACCCCAGCTCCGGCTAGAGCTGGGGTTTTGTTCAGGGAGAGGGGCAAATACCCCAAATCAGCGGGGAGAGCTGCTGTGTTAGAGACGTGTGAAATGCCCTTGCAGCTCTTCGGAGGGTGGCACTTCTACATCCAGGCCTGCCGAGCCCTGAGGCACAACACAGCCAACATGGACGTGCTCGTGGTGCTGGCAACGTCCATTGCCTTCCTCTACTCCTTCATCATCCTCCTGGTGGCAATGGCTGAGAGGGCCAGGGTGAACCCAGTCACCTTCTTTGACACGCCCCCCATGCTGTTCGTGTTCATCTCGCTGGGCCGCTGGCTGGAGCACGTGGCAAAGGTGAGGGAAGCAGAGCCCAAGGCACTGAGCATCCCTTCAGAACCTTGTGAACCTCCTGAAATATCCCAGGCAAAAGCTGGGCTGGGTTCTTTTAACCTCCCGTGTTGTAAAATCATCTGTTAATAACTGAACTAATAGAAGTTTGATTTAGTATCAGACTGTTTGCAGAAAGTGTTTTCTTGAAAGGGTAAATCGCAACACACACAGTTGTCATTTACCCAGCTTTTTTTTTTTTTTCAATAGTATAGTCAGAAAAATATGAAAATTATTATTCTAGGGTAAAACCTCAGAAGCACTGGCAAGACTAATTTCATTACAAGCTACTGAAGCTACTATTGTTACCTTGGGCCCTGATAACGTTCTTTTAAGGTATCTTGCTTTATCATTTGCTTTTTCTGTTGTTCCTTTTTTGCTGTTAACATGCTTAATTCACAGACAAATTTTACTATTCTATAGAAATATGAAGCAAATAACTTCCAATTTGCTGGCAGATAAAAATACTCAAATGCAGAATTAATACTGCTCTGCTTTGGTTTATTGGTTTATTGCTGGTTTTTTTTTTTTTTTTTCTGTTATAAGACAATTAGTGGGTTTTATTAACTGGAAAGTCAGTAAAATTATGATAAAATAGGCCATTTCAAAGAGCACTATGACTTGTGATCACTTTTGTATGCACTAATGCCAGCCAGTGGGGTTGTGCTTTGTGAGTAGTGCCAGCTCTTTTGCTTGGGTCACTCCAGTTCCAGGCTCTCATAAGACATTTGCACTGTTCCAGTGAGGAACAAGTGGATGTGGAACTGGTTCAGCGAGGAGACATTGTCAGAGTGGTCCCAGGAGGCAAATTCCCCGTGGATGGCCGAGTTATTGAAGGACACTCCATGGTGGATGAGTCTCTCATCACAGGTCAGCATTTGCTTTTTCTAAGAGTAAAACCCTTTTCCTTTAAACAAATCTGCAGAGGGGAAGTCGAAGCTGATGTTCTCCCCCTTGTTAGGAATTGGCAGCTGTCCCAAAGGTGCCTTTCTCAGCAGTGCTGTGTCTGTTGTTGCCCTTTTCTCAGGTGAGGCCATGCCTGTGACCAAAAGGCCTGGCAATACAGTAATTGCAGGCTCCATCAATCAGAACGGGTCCCTTCTGATCTCAGCCACCCACGTGGGAGCTGATACCACTCTGTCCCAGATTGTTAAACTCGTGGAGGAGGCCCAGACCTCAAAGGTAGAGTATCATCCAATTTAACACGTGAGGTTTGCTGCCTCATGCAGGCACCAGCACACCAAATCACTGCAGGAGTGGCTGAGACTGCTTGGATTTGAATTGCAGCTGCATAATGAAATATCTTGCTGAATAAGGACTTTGATCCTGTCTACTGAGCCAAGTCTCATCCTCTTATTAAGTAAATCTGTAATTATGAAGTGTGGCAAGCCAAGTGTGCTGCAAGCAGCAGCTGTGATTCTGCTCTTCTGTGCCTTCAGACACAGACATGATGGTGCTGAGTGATGTTTCTCCTTCCAGGCTCCCATCCAGCAATTTGCAGACAAACTTAGTGGCTACTTCGTTCCTTTTATTGTGGCTGTCTCTGTGGTTACCCTTTTTGCCTGGATTATAATTGGGTTTGTGGATTTTGAAATAGTGGAAAAATACTTTCTGGTAAGTAAATCTCCTGAAACACCTTCTGAAATATTCAGTAAACAGCCTTACAGTTCTATTAGACTGCCATGGTTCCCTTTCTTGCAGGCAGTTGCTGACTATTACTGTTCTTGTTATTCCATTTTTTATATTATGATTTTTTTTTTTAATATTGTGTCATTCCTGCATTTATACTTAAAGAGAATCTACAGTCATTAATCAACTCTTTTAAGTTAGGATTAAAAATATTCAATTAAAAGAAGTAAATATTAAACATCAAAAATTTCCCACCATCCATCCCTCCTCTGTGGGAAAAAGAAGTCCTTCCTGTCCACTTGTGGATGTAGCTCTGTGTAAATTCATCTTGGCAATCAGTGGAATTCATCTTCACTACAAAATCCAGAGGAGGGTCAGGATCCCAACTTGTGGCTTAAGGGTTGCTTAGATCACAGGGTTTCTTGTTTCAAAACTATTTCGGATTAGAATTTCTCAGTTTCCAGCAAAGCCATCTTCATGTCTGCTTTTTTTTTCTCTCCCTACTGTATATATTTTTGATAAGAGTATCTTTTATTACAGCACATCACTAAAGAGTTGTAGCATGTTTTGTCTTCTTAGGAAAATGTCCAATAAATGAAACAGTTGAAGGCAGATGCAGTATAGAACACAAGTTGGTTAAATCATTCATCTTAGCTTCTGCATACTTTGTTTGTGCTTTACTTTAATATTAATACTCAGCAGATATATTAGCAGATGTTTCCAGCCTCCAAGACAGTGTGTAGTTGTTTGGTTTCTCCCTGACTGACACAGCTCACCAGAGCCCAGGCTGGCTCAGGGGACACCAGCTCTGTGCCAGGTGTGGGAACAGCCATGGTGTGGGGGGTTTTTCCAACAGCTGAACCTTTAGAGCTGCTGCTCCACAGTGCAGGCTCTGCCAGACACATCAGGGGGCAGGTAAAGGAGCAGGAGGAGGCTCTCTGTAGGAGGTTCCAGCAGGAGAGGTTTACTGGAGCTGAAGGGGTCACAGCAGGAGAGCCCTGAGCCCTGCTGGGCACAGGTTTACAAACTGGCAGTTCTGGGGTGGGTACAAATCATAAACCTACGGGGGAGCATCAGGGCAGGGTGAGGAGGGTCAGGGCACAACCTGAGGCCAGTTACAGCAGGTGGGGGGAGAACAGGGCACGAGTCCCAGCGGGGTGTCAAAGATTGGGAATCCCCCAGGAATACCTGGGGAGACACTTGAAGGATTGGCTCAAGGCAGGAGTAACAGGGAAGGGCCCAGAACAAGGGGCAGAATAACCATGATTGACAGGGAAAGGACCAGAACAGGGGGCAGGGTGACAATGATTGACAGGGAAGGGCCCAGAACAGGGGGCAGGGTAACAGTGATTGACAGGAAAGGACCAGAACAAGGGCAGGGTAACAGTGATTGACAGGGAAAGGACCAGAACAAGGGGCAGGGTAACAGTGATTGACAGGGAAGGGCCCAGAACAGGGGGCAGGGTAACAGTGATTGACAGGGAAAGGACCAGAACAAGGGGCAGGGTAACCATGATTGACAGGGAAGGGCCCAGAACAGGGGGCAGGGTGACAATGATTGACAGGGAAAGGACCAGAACAAGGGGCAGGGTAACCATGATTGACAGGGAAGGGCCCAGAACAAGGGGCAGGGTAACCATGATTGACAGGGAAGGGCCCAGAACAAGGGGCAGGGTAACCATGATTGACAGGGAAAGGACCAGAACAGGGGGCAGGGTGACAATGATTGACAGGGAAAGGACCAGAACAGGGGGCAGGGTGACAATGATTGGAAAGGACCAGAACAAGGGGCAGGGTAACCATGATTGACAGGGAAGGGCCCAGAACAGGGGGCAGGGTGACAGTGATTGACAGGGAAAGGACCAGAACAGGGGCAGGGTGACAATGATTGGAAAGGACCAGAACAGGGGCAGGGTAACCATGATTGACAGGGAAGGGCCAGGACAAGGGGAGGGGATTACCATAAAGGGCAGCTTAGGGGAGGATACAACCTTCAGAGATAAACCCATTTGGGATACACATGGAAAACGCCAGAACAAACCACCAGCATTAAAACCATTAACAACAAACGACCGGAATGAAAAGGCAGGAGCTGCAAGCCCTGACGGCGTCCCCTCTATTCGCAGGGCTACAACCCGAGCATTTCGGCAGCAGAGGTGATCATCCGCTTCGCCTTCCAGGCCTCCATCACCGTGCTGTGCATCGCCTGCCCTGCTCCCTGGGCCTGGCCACCCCCACGGCCGTCATGGTGGGCACGGGCGTGGGCGCCCAGCACGGCATCCTCATCAAGGGCGGCGAGCCCCTGGAGATGGCACACAAGGTGAGCTGCTTGGCAGGAGGGGGAGTGTCCTGCTGGCTCCCTCTGGAGCGGGTCTGAGTGCTCAGATGACTTATTTCTTGATTTGTGACAGCCACAGTCACCGCACCCTGGAGGGTGAGTGAAGGTGACTGGAGTGAAATTGAGATTAAGTGCCTGAGAATAAATGACATTTAAAGTGATGTTCTGGAGCTTGTGGAACAGTCCTTGTCACCTGGGTTTATGAGCTTGAAAAGCAGAATGTCGCTGTAGCGATAAGACAGGTGACAGACTCTTGTGATTTCTCTCAGGCTGTGTGAAAAAAGAATGAATTTATTTCTAGGGATTTTTTTTATATATTGTTGTCCCTGAAAATCAGCCTTCTGATTTGTTTTAGTATAGTGGAGTCAGTTCTCATGAATTGTAAGATAAACAAGGATCATGTTTGCATTCCTTTGTGAAAAGATATCACCTGATGGACTTCTCAAGTGACCAGTGGAGATGGAGAGGTGGGAACTTCTCTGTCCAGTCTCTGATCACTGTCCAGAAACTGAGAGATACGAGGGCAACAATAAACAAGAGACTTCCTTTCTTCTTCTCTACCTGAACCCCTGTTGTGTGTGTTGCTGTGTGTTCCTGTCTACGTCACAGTAACAATATACAGTTTTCTACAGACCACTGTGATTGGTGAACAAAAGACAAATTTCTTCACTCACATCGGTCAAACTAGAAGGACATCAAGAGAGAATCTCTTTTCAGAAAGAATTTACAACATGAATACTGTTACAAAAATGTCTTGTTTGTGTTTTTTTCTTGGGAACAAGTTTCAGTAAGCTAAAACATTAGAAAAGTTAGTACTTAGAAACTCAGGAACTTCAGGCTTGAAAACTAGACTGCAGCAGAATAGCTGCAAGTCTCCATAGTTTTATGTCTTTTGGTGTTCCTGTTTCACCATAAAAAGCATCAGAAACATTCATTTAGCCCTTTGATCCCGAGTGACCTGAGCTCCAGTCCAGGGGTGATGGGGAGGAACAGTCAAGGCAATCAAGGGTTCATCAGCGTGTTGGGTCATGCTCTGTGTTCGGGAGTTTGGCTAAAGGGATCCAAGGGATCTGCACCTCCCTGCTCAGCTCATTGAAATCTTCCTGCCTTCCTGCAGGTGAAGGTGGTCGTGTTTGACAAAACAGGGACCATCACCCACGGCACTCCAGAGGTGATGCAGGTGAAGTTCCTGGTGGAGGGGAATCTCCTCCCTCGTCACAAACTGCTGGCGATCGTGGGCACAGCAGAGAGCAGCAGCGAGCACCCCCTGGGAGCTGCCATCACCAAGTACTGCAGAAAGGTGAGGGGCACAGCCAGCCTGCTCCCCTGTGCAACAGCCTCTAGCAGGACTTCAGCAAACACCACAGGACTGTTCATGTAGATTAAATAGTGGCTGTGTTTAAGTGGAAAAGCTGAAAATTGTGGAGCCACATAAATCACTCTGTATTAGAGGCACCATTCAGGCCTAGGTTTTGTTGATTATTTCTTTCCTCCTCTTTTTTCAACTGTATTTTATTTGGTGGGCTTTATAATTGCATCATGCTTTTATATCTTTTAAAATTTCATCAGTTCCCATCCTCTTTTTCTAGGAGCTGGACTCAGAAACCCTTGGGACATGTACAGATTTCCAGGTAGTTCCAGGCTGTGGCATTAGTTGTAAAGTCACCAATATTGAACCATTACTCTACAGGAAGAACAGAATGGTTGAAGAAAACAATGTTAAAAATGTGACACTTGTGAAAATTGAGGAGAATGTGGATGAATCAGTGCAGCCTGCTTTGATCATTGATGCTGAACTACCAAGTAAGTTAATTCTGGGTTAGAGAATAAAATGGACAGTATTTGCTTCTGTGTCTTTAGGATCCTTGGGAACAAGGTCACTTATTTCTGCCTTGGAGAACGGGCTGACATCAAGGCACACATTAAACAGTTGCTCATTAGTTTATTTTGTGCTCACACATCACTCAAGAACATTTAAGTTAAATACAGTTTCAGGTTGCATATTGAATATGGGACTGGAAAACCAGAGAGAAGGCTTTACTTTGATTCATCCCAAGTTAACATTTGCTAGCCAAAATTATGTGTATTTGCATAACAGATTAGTTTTCACTCAAGAACAGCTCCTTGTTAGGTTTTTCAACTCCACTGGGCTGTTCATAGAAATCAGCAGCACTGAGAAGGTGACTTGGTCCTTTACTGTCCTTTGGCCTGTGGTTTTTGGCCCTCTGACATGGGGTGACTCCCCAGGACTGAGGAAATGTTGGTGTCTCTCTTGTGAAGGTCACATGAAGAAATGGTAGGGCAGAAAGTCTTGAGGAATTCTGTATTTCTGTTTGGATTCCCTGCCCTGCTGTCCCAATGCACACTAGGAGAGCCTGGCTGGGCTGAGCTGCAGGGAAGCTCCCTGCTTATCCACATGATGGTAGCATGGTGTTTTCTTCCTTCAGCTACTGTGACCTCTCAGAAATACTCAGTTCTCATCGGGAACAGGGAGTGGATGACCAGGAATGGCCTCCAGGTGAGGAATGAGGTGGACAAAGCCATGATGGAACATGAGCGGAGAGGCCGCACGGCTGTTCTGGCAGCTGTGGATGGTGAGTGCAGGGCTGCTGCTGTGTTCACTTTGATTGCCACTAAATATCACATAAAACAGCACCTAAATAGAGATTAGTAAGTAGTGATATCATAGCAGCTACACCTGAAGTAGGGTAATGGGACAAAAAGAGATAATTAATCAGTTTTACAACATGTTCTTATGGGAAAGGCTCTTCCTTGCCTTTCTTAGCTGACAGGAGAGTTGGGCATAATAATACAATGCAAAGATTTCAAAGATAGCCAAAGGGGAGAAAGGAGAGAAAAAAGGAGGGTTTTTTTATTGTGGTTGGACAGTCCATGCTCTAAATTGCTTTTAAGTCTTGCTGCCCTGATACCTCTTGTCATCCCACTTCTTACTGTCAGTACAAACTGGTTCTGGAACTGGACTTACTGGGGGGAGTTAGTTTTTCTAAATCAAGAAAGATCTTTATTACAAACTCTTTTTTTCTGTTTTCAGGAGTGCTTTGTGGCTTGATAGCTATTGCAGATACTGTGAAGCCAGAGGCTGAGCTGGCAGTGTACACTTTGAAGAGCATGGGGTTAGAAGTTGTCCTCATGACTGGTGACAACAGCAAAACAGCCCGGTCCATCGCCTCCCAGGTGGGCTGCTTTCAGCTGGGAGGGTGGTGTGGCATGTTCATATTGCTGCTGTGCAAGATAGTAGTTTTTAAAAATTTGGAATAAAGATACAAGGAGTTTTTGAATGGAAGTAACCTCAGCTGTGAATTCAGAGGTGTTTCCATCTCATCAGCTGGGTTTGCTCTTTAGCTCATGACTGATAATATGGGTTTTGGTCTTCTGGCCACATCATTCCAGGCAGGAGCTTTGACAGCTGCTGGAAAAGCTGTGTCCTCTCTCTCTCTGTTCAGGTTGGCATCACCAAAGTGTTTGCAGAGGTTCTTCCCTCACACAAAGTGGCCAAAGTGAAGCAGCTCCAGGACGAAGGGAAGCGAGTGGCCATGGTTGGAGATGGGATCAATGACTCCCCAGCCCTGGCCATGGCCAATGTGGGAATTGCCATTGGCACGGGCACGGATGTGGCCATCGAGGCAGCCGATGTGGTTCTCATCAGGGTAAGAAATCAGAGTTACAGGGGGCTGGTGGGAGGGGTCAGAAGGCCCAGAGTGTTTTGGGTGATGCAGGGGTGCACAGTCTCCATCAGCTGGAGAACTGGAGCAGAGATTGTCTTCACTGTGTTTAATGCAGTGATTATCCCATGAAGGAAACTTCCACTTTTTCTGGGTACTGTACATTTTGGGGTAATTAAAGTTTGAGTGGCAAAGGCAGACAAAGTGACCTGTCCTTTGGCAAACATAAATTACACTTGGGTAATGCACCACAGCACTTCCAGGCTTACAGGCACTTCTTCCTACACCTCAGCAACTCCCTGGCAGTGTGTGGTCAGTGTTTGGAGCTGTCCTGGGAGGTGCTGCAGACATCACTTGGATTACGATGGATTGGCACTGAGCAGAGCAGCCTCCAGAAGGCTTACTGTGATTAGCCTCTTACAGCCAGTGACTGTAGGGTGAGCTGTAAAACAGGACTATGAGAACACCACCTGTGTGCTTTCTGTCTCTCTGGCTGCTCCAATAAACATTTTAACTTGCAGGATGACCTGATGGATGTGGTAGCAAGCATAGATCTATCCAGGAAAACCGTGAAGAGGATCCGGATCAACTTTGTCTTTGCTCTAATTTATAATCTCATTGGAGTTCCCATAGCTGCAGGTGTGTGAGTCTGCCTGCACTAATTGGATTGGGCTCAGTGAGTAGAAGATGGCAATGGTTTTCTGTTGTGTGGGAGAGTTTCCATTGTCTTTATTTCTGTTGTCAGTAAGGGCAGAGTTCTCTCCTGGGCACATTGCAGTGGAATATTTGTGAGCTGTCTTCCTCCCACAATGTGGCTACTATGGATGTGCTTAGCACATCGAAATAGCTTCAAGATAAAAGCTTTATTGAAAGAGCCTGGTCCTGTAAACAAGCAGTTTTATTGCAGGATGGGCACAACATGCCACCTCTGAGTTTCAGACTGAGGTTCTAGTTGAGATATTTAATACATAAGGATTTGTGATTTATCAATAGTTTAAAATCCCATTTACTAACAAAAAACAACTAAAACAGGACAGTCTGTGTGAAATTGTATCTATTAATATATGAATAATGCACTGTTCCTGCGCTGAACTTTCTGCTGGTGTAATTTTCTAGGTGTCTTCCTGCCCATTGGTTTGGTTCTGCAGCCCTGGATGGGATCTGCAGCCATGGCTGCCTCTTCAGTCTCTGTTGTGCTTTCTTCGTTGCTCTTAAAGATGTGAGTAGGAACAGTCTTGTGCTTTGTAACTTGGATTTGAAGCTCAGGGTTTTTACTTTGAGTGACAGAAAATAAATATGGGACTGTGAGAGAGTTCAAAGACTTTTGAAGAACAGTTCAGGCAAGTCTGGGTTAAGCGGACAATTTTTAAAAAATGTAATTTCTAATGTGAAGAGATGTCTCTGTGACACAGAGAGGGAACACAGTAACACACACAACAGGTGTTCAGGCAGAGAAAAAGAAAAGAACTCTCTTGTTTATTGTTGATTTTATATATATTAGTTTCTGGACAGTGATCAGAGATTGGACAGAAAAGTTCCCACCTCTCCATCTCCACTGGTCACTTGAGAAGTCCATCAGGTGAGATCTTTTACAAAGGAATGCAAACATGATTCTTGTTTATCTTACAATTCATGAGAACTGACTCCATTATACTAAAACAAATCAGAAGGCTTGTTTTCAGGGACAACAAAGAGATGTACAAATCAGAATGGGAATTCCTTAATGGCCTTTGTGTTTGTGAGTAACCCTCTTGGTCAAATTATAAATGCCTCTGACTGTTGTCCCTGAAAATCAGCCTTCTGATTTGTTTTAGTATAGTGGAGTCAGTTCTCATGAATTGTAAGATAAACAAGAATCATGTTTGCATTCCTTTGTAAAAGATATCACCTGATGGACTTCTCAAGTGGCCAGTGAAGGTGGAGAGGTGGGAACTTCTCTGTCCAATCTCTGGTCACTGTCCAGAAACTGAGAGATACGAGGTCAACAATAAAGGAGAGAGTTTTTTTCTTCTCTGCCTGAACCCCTGCTGTGTGTGTTGCTGTGTGTTCCTCTCTGCGTCACAGTAACGTCTGACGTGTGCGTAATCGGCTTCTCTCCGTATTTCCGTGTCCTCAGCCTCAGAGGCAGTGCTGTGTTTGGTGTTTTGTCCCTCAGGTACCACAAGCCGAGTTCAGAGCAGCTGGAGTCGCGCGCCCGGGGGCAGCGCCGGCCGCGGAGCCCCTCGCAGGTCAGCGTGCACGTGGGGCTGGCCGAGGGCGGGCCGGGCTCGCCCCGGCTGGGGCTGCTCGATCGGGTGGTCGCCTACAGCAGGGCCTCCATCAACTCCCTGCTCTCAGACAAGCGCTCCGTCAACAGCCTCACGCTCAGCGAGCCAGACAAGCACTCCCTGCTGGTGGGGGATTCTGCAGAAGATGATGACACAGCCTTATGAAAGGCTCGCTCCTTTCACCCCCATGGAGGCAGAACCAAAAACCTCGAAGCAAAAAACACAACCACAACAGCTGTCGTGAGGTCTGTGCACGTCCTGATCCTTGAGAAGATCTTCTGGATGCATTGCTTCTGCAGTGTAGAGGTAGTTTTTGAAGTGACTTTCCAGGGTCTTCTGTGGTTTCTAATCTAGACTTACCAAATATTTCTGGTGTGGGACTGTTGATGTTCACAAGCAGGGTTGTGTTCCCATTCCACAGAGCTTGCAGTATAGCATTTATTTTGGCAAATTGTCAAAATACCATTAAGGAAACTAAGGAAGCAGAAAGTGATTTCCTAGCCTTATACCAGGCTGTTTTATGCATAGTGGAGTCCAGTACTATGTTAAAAAATTGTGAATTTGCATCTGCAAAATCCTGAAGGTTATGTTTGCAGAGAGATGTGCCTTACTTCAGAACCCTCTCACTCCCACAGCCTGCCTTCTGCCAGAAATGGGTCCTCTCAAATGCCTTTTCTTGTTGTCAACATCCAGTTCCAGCTTTTCACACTCCAGGCTTCAAATCATCTCCGTGGGATCTGGATTCCTGCGTGGTGGAAAACGGGGAGGTTTGGGACTGTACCCACACTGAGCTCTGCTCATCCTGCCCCAGGACTTGTGCCCTGTCTGCCTGAAGATTGTCTGGGTTGGGAGGTTTGCTCACTCCCAGCCTCTCCTAAGCCAAAAACTCCTGCAACACCTGAATGCAATATCAGTGTTTGGTGGATTTAACCAAAGTGTTCCACTTTAGGAAGGAGCAGTGCTCACCACCAGGATTTACTGGCACTCCTTCAATGAACCAGGGGAGTTTGTCACAGACTGCCTTGAAAATCTTTGCGGTCCAGGCTTTGCTTGTCAAGTGTCTGTATCCTGGGAATGGCCCAGCATCACTGCAGTGGTTGATCCAAACCCCTCTGCTTGGTCTGTGCAGATCCAGGCGTCGTGAATTCAGACAGTTGTCATTTGTTGCTGAACCACCATATCAACATGCAGCCTTTGATCATGAAATCATTAATATCAAAAATAACCTCAGTGAGGAGATGCTCATCAGCAGTAGCTGGTTACCAGTTTGTTACTCACTGAACCTTGCTGAGGCAGTCATTGGCAGCAATTGCTGGGTTCCGTAATGTTGGATTTCATTATGAAGCGCAGTCCATGATGTAAACGTGTACTAGTTGTGCTTGTAGAGGAGAAATAATCAGTTTGGTGAAGACAAAGACTCTCTTTAATGTTCTGCTTTTTTACTCAAAGCCTGATGTCAGGGCATAGATTGTGTATGTAAAAAGTCCTGAGTAAACAGCTCTTGCATTTTATCCGAGAACCACCAGAAAAATCCCGTTGTGTGAGAGCAGAAGAGCTGTGCTGGGGGATGTGTTGTTAGGAAAATCAGGGTACCAGTATTTCAGTGAGGAGAGCACTATCACGTGCTGCTGGTTCAAGAAACAAAATACTTCTGTAGCAGGATTTGTGTTCTTAATATCTCTACATGAATATAGAGTATTTTTATAAACTAGATGACACCTGTGTGTAATGTGTGTTGTTACATGCTGAGGTACATCACTGCACAGCCATTCCATGAGCTTTTGTTCTCAGTTTGCAGCGGCAGAGCTGTTCTTACAAAGCAGGTCGTTACCTGAAGCTCTTTGATCGTGTTAGGATGGGGTTTAGTGCTTCACAATCATGCAAAGATTTCAGTTGTCTTGTGTATCCACCCTGCTGCTCTGTGATCTGGGCAGGGCTGTGCCGGTGAAAGGGAGATATTTGCGTATTTCTGTCTGTGCCTGGGTGGTCTGTGACTCCTTCAGATGGGAGTTTCAGTGCTGCTTGGGAGTGGATGGCATGGAAATGGCACGTCACCCTCCCACTGCAGGGAGGTAATTTAGGGTTGAATTCCTGGCTAGTAAACACAGCAGCATTAAGAGCTTGTTAAACAATTTCCAAATATATTTTTAGAGCACTTTGTCTTCAACCTTTCCTTGTCCAAATGCTGTGTAGGTTGAATGTTTACATCTTTACCTCCAACTTTTTTCCAACACAAGTGTTTTTTTCTAGGCTTTAACATTTTTTGTGAAACTCGGTGTCTGATCCAGGTAGAGCATACTAAGGCTTTTTCCAAACCAGGACGCTTGGAGATACTTAAAAAGGATGATTATCAGGGAATAAGGAAACAGCAGCTGCTGGCTGGGAGGGATGTGAGAGCAGCTTGTGGGGCCAGCTGGAGGATCAGGCTCTGGGGAGAGGAAATAACTGAGCCCTAGGTGGGGTGGGGGCAAGGTGGTTGTGATAATAAACTCAGATTTTTGAAAGCAGGTTCTCTGTCCAGCACTCCCCAAGGGTGAGGTAGTAACTTCTAGGATGTTTATCTTGTGATTAAAATATTACAAAAGGTGCTTTACGTTGAAGAACCAAAATCCCTTTCAGTTTGAATGTTCAGTGCAAGTGGAATCATGTGGGAGCTCAGTGTTTTCTAAATGTAAATGTTTTAATGTGTAAATAGGTTGCTTCTGTTGGAGACAGTTTGGATTCAGAAATTTAAACTATCACTCGGAAACCTCAGTTACAAACAATATGTATTACTCCTTTGTCTGTTTTACTGTTTTCTGTGTCTAGCTATTTATAAACTTGTGCTCTATTTAATAAAAAAGTACATATGCTCCAGGCTTTAAAAGTTACTCTTTGAATCTTACCAAACGTACTTTGAAAAGAGTTTAAAACACTTGAAATTTTATGCAAAAAAAAAAAAAAAATAATGTGAAGTTGCCAGAACACAATGGAAGCAAGAAAACACTTATTTATTAAAATCTATACTTTTTTTTTTTTTCTTTTTTTTTTTTTTTTTTTTTTTTTTGCTTAGAACTTCCAACAAAATGTTTTAAACTGGAGAACTTTTGTTACTCAGTTCTGGGGATGAGGAATGGAGAAGTGAATGCTGGTTGGAATGTTAATGTAGGGCTGTTACAGTTCTTTGCATCTCAAAACATGTCTCACGTTTCCTATTCTTTTAAGACATTCTAATGGCAATTATAAGCTCTGTAATAAAAATGTAGCATTCCAAGGCTGTTTTAAAGCATGTTCTTTCATCTCTTTTAAATATCAGCAAAAGGCCAAGGATGGAGGGTTAGGTGTAGTTCCAGCTCTGCTGAACACAACCGTGAGCAAACTGAGCCTGTAGAGCCGGGGGCAAGTGGGGTTGCTGGAAGTTGGGAAATTGTGGAATAATCTCGTGTAGGAGCCTCCCTGTATTAGCAAATGGGGGAAGAGCAGAGGCTGCTGGAGGTCACACAGCCACAGCTCGTCCAGCAGAGCCAGGACTGAGGTTTGTGACCTCTCCACACCCTCTGGGCAGGCTCTGCCAGGGGTCACTCACCCTCACTGTGAAAAAGGGATTTCTTGTGTTAGGATGAGATTTCCCATATTTTGGTTTGTGCCTGCTGCCCCTTGTTCTGTCACTGGGTGTTACTGATCGTGGTCAGGTTCAAGTCGTATCCAGATGTTTCCAAGATGAAGAATTTTGCTTTTCCTGAAGATACAACCCTGTAATTTCACCCTGTTAGACTGTCTCAGTCCTAGTATGCCCTGTCAGGTGGGGAAACCTACAGGTTAGTACTTGTGGTTTGGAAAATGCAGGTTTGTTGCACAAAAATAGTAACCAAATATTTGGGACTGTTTAATTTAGGCTTTGAGTTATTTGGGGTTAAGGCAGTGTGTGAACCTTCCCATTTCAAATGGAATTGTTTGGGTTTAGTTCTGACTGAATTAAAAAAAAAAACCAAACCCAAAACCTCATTAAGTAGCCAGGAGGTCCCAAGTCTTATGGACTAAGCTGTGATACAAAAATCTGCATTTGTCTGGCCAACACCCTGCGTTGTGATTCAAGAAATACCAGCTTTAATATAGAATTAAAATTTGTTAAGACTCCTGGAATTTTCAAGTGTCTCTCCTTTCTTGCAATCTGACAAGTCAGTGGTGTTTCCCAAGTGAAAACATGAGCTGTCCCAGAGTCAGTTCTGTTACAAGCCCTGATTTCAGTTTACCTTGAGCTCAGTTTAGTAGAGCAGCCTCCCCTCCCTTGGTGGCAGTGAGCTCCTCTGAGGGCTGAGCAGAGCTCTCACATTCCCCTGCACTGTTTTGTTAGGGAAAAGTGGTAAAGTGTGTGATCAAATTGAGGTTCATTCTACATTGTAAAAATCAGTGGAACAACTACCACCTTTAAGGGCTCTGATAGGAACTGATACTGTAGATAATGGTAGGATTCATGTTAATTTAAACCTTACTGTCTTTGGCACAAGAGGGGCAGAGCAGTGCTGTGTTCCTGCAGCCTGCCACAGCCAGGGGTAATATTGGAGCCTCTGCAGCTGCTGCCTCCAACTTCACCTTTTCAGGCTTGATGGAATCCATTTTCCATTTTACCAGTGTGCAGTTCCTGCATGGATTTTTGAGCCACTCCCTCGATGCTTTCAGTTCAGCATGGCTACATCATCTTTTAAGATGCTCTGTTTTTTTCCCTTGTTAAGTAACATTTTTAGACCACATCTCTGCAGAGCAGTATGATAAGCCCTTAAGGTCAGACTCTGATTCCAAATTCAGCATCTGCCTTGATAGCAGAGCTGTGCTATGGGCAATGTGAAGGTTTTCTTTCTTCCAGTTGACTAGACAATTTTAAGTAGTACCTGTGAATTTGTACCATGTCTGCTTGGTCATGAAGGAAAACTGCTGACCAGGTCAGATTGGGTTGTCTGTATCCCATTAACCACATCTCTAAAATAAATTTTTTAAGGAGACTTGAAGAGCTGAACACACACACACACACACACACACATTCAGGTGCAGGAAAAAGAGATACAGAGGGTTCTTCAGCATTTTTTAATTAACTCCTCATTTGATTTCATGCATGGGCAGCCTGAAGCCCTTTGTCCCTGCAGGTGTTGGGATTGAGGTTGTGCAGGCATTGGCCAGGTGGGAGAGCAGCCAGGAGCTGTCTGCCTTTACTCTCAGCACTGTCTGTTTTTCAGGCAGCTTTTCCCACAGTTCCAGATTGGACACTCTTTATCTTTCCTACACAATCCCTGTGCTTGAATATGGACCATCTCCCACTGCAGGGAGAGCAGAGCACTGAGACCTTGTGCTGCAGCATGTTTTTAGGGGGGGCTTAAACTGCAGTAGGTGGTTCTAAAAGCAGGAAGTTTCTGCAGCCTGGGTCACACGACACAGGTGGAGATGCAGATTACTTGTCTCACAAACACACCCCGATGCACCAAAGCCTGTTGTCTGCCTAAACTTGCACAGTCCTGTTCCTGTTGGATAAATGAAGCAGGATCATGCAGGAGAGAGCTGCACCAGTCTAAAGTACAGCTGCTGCTTCATGTTCCTAGGAATGACTTCCTAGGATGGTCACAGGTCTAACCCCAGCTCCTTGGGTTTGTCATTACCAGCCCTTTGCCCTCCTGGCTTTGCTGCATTGGTTAATTTAAAAGTGCAGGGGTTGAACTGTTTGCATGGGCTTTTTTTTCTTTAAATATTTGCAGTATAGTCTAAATATTTCACAACAGGAGGGAAGGACAGAGAGGTGACTCAAGCATGGAAGTGAGCTTTCAAAGTGTGTCTGTATTTCTTCCCCTTTCTTTGTAACTCCTTTTATAAGACACAATTTCTTGTGCCTGGGCCATTTCCCATCTGTAATTGTGTTCTGCCACCTCAAGTTCTCATGTGACATCTTCCCTATTCCTCTATCTCCTGTTCTTCACACAAAAAAAATGGGGAAAAAGCCCACAAAGATAAAACCGGATGACGCTGAATGAGCTATGGCTGCACTTCTGCTAGAACAATGATCTTTATAGGTGCACCAAGATTGCTCCACACTTCCTCTCTGATACTCCCCTGTGGGATATAGCAGAGTTGGTCCTATGGAGCAGAGTACTCTTGGTCATTTTTATTTGTGGCTTGCTCAGTCCGTTATTGCTGAATGTCCTGTCTACCTGGGGATTCACCAGTGTCCTGCTGTCCCTTTTCCCTCAGCTGTGGCACAGGCTGTCCTAAATTGCTGCGGGTGCTCAGGTTACTGCCTTCGTGCCACCACACACTGTGACATTCCTTCTCCACACTTTTTTTACCCCTAGGAGGTGACAGGTGAGCTTTTGAAATTAAAGCCTTGTCCTAATAAATGAACCCATTTCCCAGGGAACGAAGGAGGTGCTGCAAGGACTGCAGCTGGGAAGAGCTTTCCTTTCTGAGTCAGCATTGAGGAATTTAACCTTTGCCTTCCAGAGAAAGCGCAGCATGAAGTAGTACAGGAAGAAGGAAAGGGATTAATTTCAGAACAGTTAAATAGTTACAGCTCCTGTGGATCCAAAGAACCCTTCCTTATCTCCTCACCAGAGCCCCTCTAAGGTTTATTCACCTGCTGACACTTGTGTTTCTGGCTTGGCAGGTGGAAGTGGCTCTGGCCAGCTGTGCTTTGAGCAGGGGATCCCAGCTCCTGAGGGGAGGCTGCATTCAGGATCAGTTTAGGATTTGACTCTCAGGCCTTGGTGAAGGCTGGATTCACACTGACACTTCCAGATGTCCCTGCCCATAGGGACACTGTGAGCACTGTCCAGGGGCTCTGGGTTTCAAGGACCCACCTGGTGACTGCAAGGTTGGGTCTGATTTGCTGCATCACAGGAGGGACCCCGGGGTACCCCCCAGATTTACTCTGCAGTCAACATTGAGACCATTACTGGACCTAATTTAATTTGAACCTTGACTGTACATTTACAGTAATGCAAGATAAACTACAGTGGCACACACTGACAAAGGATGTTTCCTGGTCTCCTCCATCCTTGGTGACCACCTCACAGGAGATTTCATGTCAGCTGTCAGTTTGTTCCCACTTGTGTCTTTATTGCTGTTGGGACCAACACCTTTAACATGTCTTGGAGGCCCATCCAGGCTTTCCTGAGCTTTCTGACAAATCTTGTAGCAGGAGACTCCCACCCTTCTCTCTCAGGCTGGGTGTTTTCACCATGTGTGAGCAGTGCATTAGTCTGGCACTCTAGGCACTCATTTCTTGTCAGTGCATGCTCATTTGAATCAGAGAATCATTTAGGCTGGAAAAGACCTCTGAGACCATTGGATCTGATCTTTGACCAATTGCTGCCTTATCAATGAGGTCAGAGCACTGAGTGCCACATCCAGTCCTTCTTGAACATCTTCAGGGATGGTAACTCTACACATCCTTGGGCAGCCCATTGCAGTGTTTAACAACCTTTTCCATGAGAAATTCTTCCTGATGTCCAGCCTGACTCTCCTATGGCACAGCTTGAGGCTGTTTCCTCTGCTTCTGTCCCTGTTCCCTGGGAGCAGAGCCTAACCCCAGCCCAGTTGTCCCCTCCTGTCAGGAGCTGTGCAGAGCCAGAAGGGCCCCCTAAGCCTCCTTTGCTCCAGGCTGAGCCTTGCCCACTCCCTCAGCTGCTTCTCATAGGACTGGCTCTTCAGACCCTTACCCAGCTCTGTTGCCCTTCTCTGGTCTCTCTCCAGCACCATTCTGTCAGCAGAGAACTGATGTCACCACCACTTTCTCAGCGGTGTCTGTACATTTTTGTGAGTGTGGCAAAAAAATAACCCTGTCAGCAACAGAAAGGCCTATCCTATGGGGAAAAGACAAAAGACCACGAGCTCCATTTTCACCCAGTACAGTACATTGCACTGTGCTATTGTTGCCCAGCGCACAGCCCACTGCACTGCGTTGGAGGCTGCATGTATGTTGGGGCAGGTGATTTCTGAGTGCACCCACCAAGCTGTTACGAGGGCATGGAGTGACAGGACAACAGGGAATGGCTCTGACCTGACAGGGCAGGGTTAGCATTGCCTCCAGCTCTGGGGTCCCCTGCACAGGAAGGACGTGGAGCAAGTCCAGAGGAGGCACCAAGATGATCAGAGGGATGGAATACTACTATGAGGAAACGTTGAGAGAACTGGGATTGTTTAGCCTGGAAAAAAGAAGGCTTTGTGGCATCCCAGTACCTGAAGGGAACCTACTAGGAAGAGGGAGAAAGACTCTTTACAAGGCCTGGAGTGACAGAACAAGGGGGAGTGGATTCAAATTGAGAGTAGGTTGAGATTAGGTATTAGGAAAACAATCTTCCCTGTGTGAGTGGTGATGCCCCGGCACAGGGCGCCCAGAGCAGCCGGGGCTGCCCCGGATCCCCGGCAGTGCCCACGGCCCGGCTGCACCGGCAGCCTGGGGTAGGGGAAGCTGTCCCTGTGCAAGGCAGAGGGCGGGACGAAATTATAGTTAAAGTCCCTCTCAACCCAAACCATTCCGTGTTTCTATTAAACCATGCTGCTTCAAGGTGTATCCCTTCAAACAGCTGTTTAGTCCCCAGTTGTCTGGAGAAGTATTTATGTAGGTCACTTAAAAATATCCCGGGCTGTCTCGTCCTTTACAGTCGACGCGTGGCCTGCGCCAGGCCTCTGACTCCGCCGTGGAGTGCCTGCCGTTCATCCGAAGGATTCCCAGCAGCCGACACGGGTTCAGAGCCCACTAACGGGAGACGTTCCCTCAGACAAGGAGCGGCACCGCTGACCCGGCGCTCAGAACAGACCCGCGCACGCCGCGCGCCCTCAGGGAGCGGCGGCTGCGTGCGGGACGTGACCGGGGCCGGCGCCGCAGCCCCGCCCCCGGGAGGCGGAACGCCCGCTGACGGACAGGGGGTTTGACCAATAGAAATTCAGAGAGGATAGACCGGACCAATCACTGGCGGGAGGGGCGGGGCGAAGAGCGCTGGGTGGTGGCGGCGCGGGCGCCTCTGCGGCAGAACGCGGAGGCGGCGAAGCTGAGCGGGTTGAGGCGGAGCGGAGCGATCCCGGCCGGCAGCAAACATGTCTCTCTCCAACAAACTTACCCTGGACAAGGTTGACGTGAAGGGCAAGCGCGTCGTCATGAGGTGAGGCGTTCTTGGGGGGAATGCGCGTGCCCTAAGGGTCGCCCTGCTCCATCCTCTACGCTGGGGCCGGGCCGGTGCCCCCCGGCAGCAGTCCCTTGCCCGGGCCCGGCACGTGAGGATTTGTGCGGGTTTAGTTTCATTTTTCTTTCGCTCGCTGGGTGCTGGAGATGCTCCTGCATGATCATGGAGCCGGGCCGGCTCCCCTGCGGGCAGCGTGCAAATCCCGGCCCGGCTCTGCCGCCCGGATCACCCGCTCGCACTTGTGTCGGCCGTAGGCGGCCTGAGCGGAAATCCAGCCAGCCTGCCGTGCTTTTATTCCAGAGGTCTACCCAAAAAAATGCTTATTTCCCAACTATTTTTTTTCCTTAATGCGAGTTCAAAAGGCATTGTATTAAAAAAGTGAAGATACGGCTCTGCTCAGCTATCCAAATACGAATAATAATTCAGCATTTCGCAGCAGGAATTGGATCCCAGAATCACAGAATGGCCTGGGTTGGGAGAAACCGTAAAGCTCATCTCTTTCCACCCCATGGCGAGAGCACGAACACCTTTTGCAAGACTAGGTTGCTCCAAACCTCTTCTGGCCTGGCCTTGGACACTTCCAGGGATGGGGCGTCACCGCAGGTTTTCAGCACATCCTGGTCTGAAACCCTGAAATAGGCATTCATAGCTTATTTATAAAGCATCAGTGCCTGAAAGCCTAATGTTAAAATTGTTGCCAAGTCCTGGGAGATAAGGGCACCGAGGTACATCGTGATATGTCCTGCTCGAGATACTTTCAGTACGGGATAGTTTGTTCAAGGTCGCTATAACATGACTACTGTCGGTGTGTAATCTGCTCTGTGAGTAGACAGGGATAGCAAAAGTATAGCTCCTCTCATTTGCAGTCTGACAGACAACTTGGTCTTTTTACCCCTTGCCTCTTCAACCTTGTTTTGAACTAGTTCCCTAATTTGATTATCAGAAACTAGCCCGTGTAGCAAGTACTGAAGAAGCTTGCTCAGGATTTCCATGCACTTTGTAAGTCTGGTAGAAGAAAATATCTTTCTGTCTCTGTAGCTGTCTGTACCTGACTATTTTTTTGGCCATCTGACTGGGTTTTTTCCATTTCTGAGTCATGTTACAGAGAGCACCCGTGCATTTGCAGGCTGTGGGCTGGGTTTACCGGCTCAAAATCTCCGGTAATTAATGCTAATTAATTAATTTTGCTTTCTGTGAGGGGCCCCCAAACACAGCAGGTGAGCTGCCAGGCTCCGTGTCTCCTGCCTGCATCTCACCTCTCTGAAACAAGTCACCACGTGCTCTCAGTAGTACTAAAATCGATCTCTCTTCTTTTTCTCCTCGTGTTCATCGTCACTGTCGTGCTCACATCCTGCTTAGCTTCCGGTCCTAATGCTGAAGCTTCAGGAAAAGTTGAGAATGGGGAGGAGCGGGGGCTCGGGGGAGCTCAGATTTCACCAGTCTGCAGGGGGGAAGACGGCTGAGCTGGACCTTTCTTTTGTAGTTTTGATGGCTCTGTAAAGCAAACTGTTCTTTTATTCTCTCCTTTCAGGATACTGGCCCGATAATGGTGCTTTTCTTTGTCCCTTCTAGAACTCGACCACTGTGCTGTGGGGCTGCCAGTTCAATTTCTTTCTGCTTAGCTACTCCTGTTTTGCTGGCAGCTTTTGTTCTTCTTCCCATTTGTTTCACGTGCTGAGTGGGCTGCAGGGGGATTCATTTGCACAGCTTGCTGAACTCGGATGTTCTTTAATGTCTGGAACGATGAAGGATGCACACTCTGCTCTGCCATTCACTGCTCCAGCCATGGGTGTTCCCTCCGGTGGCTCTGAGCAATTTCTGCCGCCGCGGTTACGCAACACAGCTTCCCGCACATGGGCACAAGGGATGCCAGGAGGATGGCTGGTGAAACTCCTCCCTGCCAGCCCTTAGCTGGCACAAGTCAGGAAGTTACCTCAGGATCAGGATCCAAGTCAGGTCTTCCAGGGAGAATGTGATAAGCCACAGCAAACGCTGCTGCAGGGAGATTAGAGCTGCAGAGCACAGAAATTAGAGTTTCCTTAAATGCCTGCTGGCCACAGTAGTCCAGCCAAGTATTTCAGAAACCTCATTCGAGAACACCAGGTCACTAGTCGTTGTTCCATCCCTTTCCTTTGGATGTTCCTCGTTGGGGAAATCATGTTGGTTGAAAATACAAACTTCTACCTGGGTTTATTTCCTGCTCAGCATTACTGCTGCTCTGGTCCTGAACATTAAGATGTGTTGGTGGCCCAGCTTTCCCGAGTTACTCTAGCAGTGGTAGTTCTCCATTTTGGTGTTATCACAAGCAGAAATGGCTGATAACAGAATGATTTCAGAATGGAGCTTGTCGACAGGGCAGAGGTGAACATCTGACTCTAATTGGAACACTGCTTTTCTAGTCACCACCCTTACTGGCAGGTTTCTTCACTCATCGATTGGTCAAATATTTAAAAGAGAATAAAACAAATAATAACATATATATTTTAATATTTAATTTGGCTTCTGGTTTTGTTTTTTTATCTTTTAGGGTCGACTTCAATGTTCCAATGAAGGATCACAAAATAACCAACAATCAGAGGTGAGCTTTAATTTCCATCCCAAATAGAGGCCCCAAAGCCTGCTGTGTCTCTGACTTCAGCACCTGGAACATTACCATGATTAAACTGTTGTTAAGCAGAATATTAAAGGTTTCAGAGAAAGTCCAGCAGTTTTTAATTAAACCCCCTGCTGTTGTTAGCAAATTACACTTACTACAAGGCTGATACTCACTCTGGCTGCTGTGGAAAGCATTTGGAAAAAAAATCTCTTATATTAGAGATCCTAAACTTCCTAAGTTGGCCATGGCCATTTCATAGCCACATCCCTTAGGCTGTGAGTGAAAGTGGTCTCTGTTACTATCCAGAAGTCTCTGTGCCTCCTGCTTACCCTGGGGCTGTGGTAACTTGTTTTTGTTAGAATAATTGTTGCAACACAAAACCCTGGGGTTCAGAAACAGTGATACCAGATGTTTTGCCCTGCTTGTCTGCCACTTGCAGGCAGGTGTCCCTTTTGTTCACCATAGTGTCCTCACTGCTTATCATTTCTCTATTGGTGCAGGATCCCAGAGCAACCCAGGAAGCCTGGTAGTGTTCAGGTGTGTTCCTGGCATTTCTTAGCTGAGCAAACAGCAGAATTTAGATTACAAAATGTATTTTAATTCCATGTCCTACATTGCTTGGAAGATAACAGTGAAATGTATGAAAACAGGCTGGGATGGAGAATTTTATTGATGCTTTCTTAAGGAATTGTTCTGTCCACCTCTTGTGTTCTGTTTCTTTTGTCATTTTTGGGGAACGACTCTAAGGGCTCATGTGTAAGTGGTACTAATCTGCTTGCCTGGTAAACTCTTAATTGAGTCCTTAGTAATCAGTTTTTCTGTGCTATTCCAGAATCAAGGCAGCTGTTCCTACCATCAAGCACTGCCTGGACCATGGGGCCAAGTCTGTGGTTCTCATGAGTCACCTGGGTCGCCCGGATGGGGTCCCCATGCCTGACAAGTTCTCCTTGGCCCCAGTAGCTGTGGAGCTGAAGGCACTCCTGGGCAGGTAAAGTGGAATAGCAGCCTGCTGTGCATCAGGCCCTCCCTCTCAGGAGACCTGGATGTTTTTGTTCCTACCAGGAAGTCACTGGTGAAGTTACAGTGTATGTCTCGTGTTTGCAGGGAGGTCTTGTTCCTGAAGGATTGTGTTGGTCCCGAGGTGGAGAAGGCCTGTGCTAATCCTGCTGCTGGCTCAGTCATCCTGCTAGAAAACCTCCGATTCCACGTTGAGGAGGAGGGGAAGGGCAAGGATGCTTCAGGGAACAAGGTGAAACTTCAAGTCTGGCTTTCATGTGTGCCTGCTGTGGTCGTATCTGTTCTTTGCTGCAGATTGACGAGGAGCCAGCAGCCTCTAAAGCGCTGACTGTGAACCTGCTCTTAACAGGACGTCAGAGATCTTTAGTTCAGTGTGTCCCACTGTTGTGCAAACGTTTTGAGTGGAATTCAGTGAATTTCCAAGATAAAACAGCTCAAGTGAAAGGCTTTAGATGACTGTCAAAAAAGGAGAAAGAAGCAAAAAAGTGCTGTGCAAGAAACTGCTCTTTCTTCAGCAGTTTAGGATGTTTAAAATGAAAACCAATTTGGAGACAGTTTATTGCCACCAGGCCCATAAGAATGATGCTTCTTTTTTGGGTTATATGGCTGAAGTTTCTGCAGCACAGGGATTCTCAAACCTTCCTCTAAGCCTGTCTGCTCTTCAGAGTAGTTCTCTAGAACCAGGCTGCCTTGCACCTCTGACATTTTGTTGAAGGTCAGCAGAGTGCTTGCTCCAGACAGCTGCTTTTCTTAGCGATGGTGACCCCACTTTACAGAGGCCTTGGCTCTGTTCACATCCAGTGCTTGGAGGGAATGCTGACATGGAGTGATGCCCTTTATGGGAGTCCTGACACAGGACTCCTGCAGCTTAGGAACACAGCAGAGAGTTGGTGAGCCTGTGCAGATGGCAGGGGGAAATTGAGCAAATCTGGAATTATTCACTGCTAGAGCTGTGTACTGCTGCAAGTATAGTGGCAGGGAGAAGAGTGGGGCAAGAATTTAATTTTCTCTGGGAATCAATCCCTTGGTTTTGTGTGTAATTCCCACGTGATTTAGCTGGGTGTGTGCATATGGAAGCACACACTGCACAGAGCACAAAAGTGGAGGTGCCAGTGACAGAGCTGTCTCCTAGCAGAGGTGAAAGTCAGAGCTGTGGAAACAGCCATGCAGTATGGGATTGCAGGTTGCTGGCTGGTGCTTGAACTGTTTTCCAAAGCAGATGCAGGGGTAGTGGTTCCTTCTGTTAGAGCCTCTTGTGTTCTGCTCACAGGTGGGACTGGTTCTAACTGGAGCACTCGGTCTCTGTGCAGCCAGGCAGTTTGCTGACTGAGGGAGCAGTTACCAGCATTGTTTTAGAGTCTGTGTGGTCTCTTGGACTTGTCTCCTGCTCAGGCTCTGCTAAAGGACCCCAAAGCTGTGCTGAACCTTGCTGCCATCTCTTGGAGTGCCTTCCTGCCATTGTCCCTGTGTCACAGCTGGGAGCTGGCAGAGGCCTCCCGTGGGGTGGTGAGCTGACTGAGCAGAGAAGCCCCTGGAGAGGGGCTGGCCTGGCTCCAGCCTGGGCTGCTCCTCGCCAGCAAGTGGATGTCAGCTACCTCTGAGCACTCACCTGCTGCCCTCGTGAGCTCTGCTGGCTCTTCATGGTGGGAAGGAAAGCTGAACTGCATAAGCCATCCCGGGAGGATTTGGTAGGCTGCTTGGAGGAGTCCTTTAACACCTGTTCTTACCCACTACATACTATACTTATCTCTGTATTTCCAGCATTGGCTGCTTTCACTGTAGTGTGTAGCAGGCACTTTATCAGACTGTTCAACAGCTAATCCTCAATGCAGCTGCTAAATCAGTCCTTCAGGAGCTCAGCCTTCTACCTGTGTCTCTTGGAGACCGTGCCTGCTTTGTTCAGTTGAGTGAACATGAATTTGTTTAGCCTGATCTCAGCATTGCCTTGTCTCTCCACACCCTTCCTGCATTTACCACACAACACTGGAAATGTGTTGGGGAGAGACTGAAAGGTTTGTGGTGCTGCAGTTCAGAAGTGGGAACAGTCTTCAGCAATAGCGATGTAGGGGAGTTTAAAGAGGAATTTTAACAGTTTCAACTTTTTTGTTGCTCCTGCTGGACTGGGAAAAAGCGAATGAAGACAGTGACCCACCAGATGAACTGATGAGTTCCTCAGACTGACCTTTGCTTTGGGTTTATGAGTCAAGTGACTGACTTTGAGCTTGGATTCAGAGTCAAAGTCTCAGGGTACAAACTTGTCCTTCTTTCTCTGTTTAGATCAAGGCTGAGCCTGCAAAAGTGGATGCTTTCAGAGCCTCTCTTTCCAAACTGGGAGATGTCTATGTCAATGATGCTTTCGGCACTGCGCACCGAGCTCACAGGTGAGTGCCCATTTCCCTTCCACAGACAGAACTGCAGAACAGTATCTGCTATGGAAACACATCAGATATTGCCCCCTAGGAGTTTTAACTCCCTTTTGGGCTTATCCCACTATCATTGTGCTGTTTGTCCCTCAGTAGTGGATTTACTGGAGTTAGTTGTCTTCAGTGTGTGCTCTTTCCAGTTCGTCACTGGGTAGAGGAGAAAGCTGAAACAAGAAATAAGAATTGCATTGACTTTTTTTAGACTTTGTAGATGTAAAAATTACTTGCTTAGGGCTTGTATAAATTGTCCTGCAATCACAACAGCCCTCTTCTCCAAAAGATTAATCACTCCAGAGTGATTATTTTCATGGAGTGTGTTTACATATGTGTACTTGCAGACTGCAGTAGTCCTCTTGGAAGAAGAAATCCCTGTTCTTGGCTATTCTTACTTGTCCTCCCGTGTCTTGGATCACTAGTTGAGTTGATAAATGTCTTGCAAATCAATATTTCTGTGCAAAACCAATGTCAGAAATTAAACATGTACAGCTGTCTTGCCAAACTAGGAAAACAAAGCCCCTGTGTGTTTTCATGCAGGTGGTAGCTGTTCTCACTCTGCAACTAACGGGTTGCCTTCGTAATGCTGTGAGACATGGGGGTGTTTCTACGTGTACATTTTTTCCTTTCCTCACTTTTTACTATAATTGTGCAGCTCCATGGTAGGTGTCAATCTGCCTCAGAAGGCTGCTGGCTTCCTGATGAAGAAAGAACTGGATTATTTTGCCAAGGCCCTAGAGAGTCCAGAGAGACCCTTCTTGGCAATTCTTGGAGGGTAAGACTCAAGAACATTGTGACTGTATTTCTCTAACTCCCCTAACAAACACCATGTTGTTTTGGCTCGGTTTAAGCAAGTGCTTTCCTTTCAAGTGTACCTGCAGTTCAGATTTGTAGCTGACTCCTGAGATGTGAGATGTGGATTAGAGAGGAGCTAACTGATACATCTGCTCCTGTTG
This sequence comes from Sitta carolinensis, assembly GCA_032173965.1. Taxonomy (NCBI): domain Eukaryota; kingdom Metazoa; phylum Chordata; class Aves; order Passeriformes; family Sittidae; genus Sitta; species Sitta carolinensis. The sequence goes on from CM063286.1 coordinate 17,889,188, forward strand.
ATAAAATCTGGCTGCTCATTGTCTCTCCTGACCTCTGAGGTTCCCCAAATTGAGACAGTCCCTAGCAGTTTTTTGCCCAGATGAGCCAGGAGAGCTGTTAGAGCCCCGTGATGGCCCAGACATTGTCAGTGACCTTTCCCCCCCAGGTCAGGGTTCGGGAGTGCTTAGCACTCTGTCAACTGACAGGACCTCTCATTATGCAACGGGGCCCTGCTGGGGCTGCGTGGGCTCTGCCCTGCCCCAGCACCTGGTGTGCAAAGGGACTGGAAGGTGCACAGCCAAGTGACTGTTCCTGTGCAAAAAGATTTAATTGCAGCCAGTTTTCATCATGTGTGTGTCCAGTCCAGCACTGCAGCTCTATGAGGTGCATTTCATCAGGGGAATTCACTTGGCTGGGCAGTTAGGGGAAATCAGGCTCTAAAGGGCCAAGTGAGGTTTCTATTTAAATAGAAAAGAAGAAATCAAGGATTGAATAATGTTCTAGTAAGTTGAATTTTAATGCTGGCCTGCTAACTTGCAAAATTCTCTTTTGCCCATTCCCAACAATTCTTTTGTTGGCTCGTTCTCTAGAACAGCTGTGACATACCATAGTCACAATACTCATTATTAATTTTTTCCTTTTCTCACTTACCAGGGCCAAAGTTCAGGATAAGATCCAGCTGATCAATAACATGCTGGATAAGGTCAATGAGATGATCATTGGTGGTGGAATGGCGTTTACCTTCCTCAAAGTGCTCAACAACATGGAGGTATGAGGAGAACAATTCCCTGTCTGCTTCTAGTGAAGAATGTGGAATCCCATGTTCTGGGATTAAGCACTGGCTATCTTGGCTCTCTGCAAGAACAGGGAGCACTGAGAAATTGCTTGACAGTCTCCTTGCAGAACTCAGATTGCTGCTATCTCCCTCCATGTGCTTTAAGAAAACAATCTTTCCAGAATTGCTGTCTGAGCAGTTTGGGTGCTGGCTGATGTTCTCTCCTGTCATGACCAGGAGCTAAGCAAACACCTCTCTCACTTTTCCCAAATGTTTCCTTTAGATTGGCAACTCTCTGTTTGATGAAGAGGGATCAAAAATTGTCAAGGACCTGATGGCCAAGGCAGAGAAGAATGGCGTGAAGATCACTCTGCCTGTTGACTTCATCACTGCTGACAAATTTGATGAGAATGCACAGACTGGGGAGGCCACAGTGGCTTCAGGCATTCCTGCTGGCTGGATGGTAGGTTGGAATGGGAAAGGGGCTGACAGGAGGAGCAGTAAGCAATAGGGTTGCAATAAGCAACCTCTTAAAGGAGTAGAAAGAGTAATTGTGAGCCTTGGAAAATGTTTCTGAGGGCAGTCAAGCTGTGTAGAGTTTGTTGGTTTAATGAAATTGAAGCCCTGTTGTTTCTTTCTGAATTTTTAAGTCTGAAGTAACTTCGGTGAGATTTGGATTAAAACAGCAAAATTCCTCTCACAGCTTGCAGATCTGAATGCAGTAGAAATCCATTTTTTTGACTGGAATTTAAGTAGGGTTGGCAAAGTTTTCCACTTAAGGCTTCAAGAATCTGACATTGATTTAGAATTGACTTACTGGGGTTAGGAAGATCAATCCCACCCCAGACTCCACCCTCCTGCAGCAGCTGCTGGCAAATCTGTCCGTGCATACAGAGAAACTCCTCTTTCACGTCTGGGGTGAGGGGGAAGCTTCTAGCTGGGCATGGGTGATTTGAGCTGGGGGTCAGCAGTGAGTGCCTTCTCTCCCTTCCCATAGGGCCTGGACTGTGGCCCTGAGAGTGTGAAGAAGTTTGTTGAAGTTGTGGGAAGGGCCAAGCAAATCGTGTGGAACGGTCCAGTTGGGGTCTTTGAGTGGGACAAGTTTTCCAAAGGAACCAAAGCCCTGATGGACAAGGTGGTAGAAGTAACTGGAAAAGGCTGCATCACCATTATTGGTAAGCAGTTGTGTTTGTTCTTTTTTTTAAATGCATGGAGTAAGCTTGTGATGGCCAGCACTGTGATGAAAATACTGGTCAAATTATTTCCCTTACATTCTCCTCTGTCGTTCAGCTTGGGCCTTCAGTTGGACTTCAGTTTCTTGTGTGTCTCATGGATTCTGTTTGTGCTCTAGGTGGTGGAGATACAGCTACTTGCTGTGCCAAGTGGAACACTGAGGATAAAGTCAGCCATGTCAGCACAGGAGGTGGTGCCAGCCTGGAGCTGCTAGAGGGTAAAGCCTTTTTATCTTTGTTTGTTTGAGTAAATGTAGAGTTCTGGGTGCTTTACCATATGTTGGTAGTCAAGAAAGCACAACAGGAATGTCTTTTCTGTCCCACCACGTGGAGTTAGTTACATGTAGCTCTGGAGCCACAGGCTCCTCTTGCTGCTGTTCTGTAGCCCTCCCAGAGGAAGGGAAATGGAATATTCCTGCACACAGCATAGCATGCCTCTCCCAGAAAGCAAAAATACTGGGATAGAAAACAAGAGTGGGCTGGATTTTGTCACTGATCCCTCAGGACATGCCAACCAGCCCGTTTAAAATGCCCGGTTTCTGTTGGGGTAACCTCATCAGAACAGTCTGGAATTCTTGCCAGAAGTCTCCTCTTCCTGTTTGGAATTCCCTCGGTTTTGCGGAGCCCTCTAGTGCTCACCGACAAACCTGCACGAGGGTACTTGGAATTCAAAATGGTGAGGATTGCCGGGATTCTTGTAACGAGTTCCATTGTTCTCTAAACGACTTTTCATTTCCTCTGGTAATTTGCCGTTTCCCAGTGTGTGTAAATTATCCAATGCCGTCAACTCCTCTGGAGAGGGGAAACTTCAATAAACTGCCTTGCAGCTGCTGTTTCCAGGAGTGAGATGGGAGACAGAGCTTTTGTTTCTGTTGCCTAGGGAGTGATGGGGAAGGGAAAGAATGCAGATGGCTCGAAGGAAACGCTGTGTATTCAAAAGCACAAACTTGTCTAAGTTTTGGCCCAAAATATGGGTTTGTGTGTGTGATCTTTTAAATGAAACGGAAGTCTGGCTAATTAGAAAGTCTTCTGAAGATGAAAAAGGGGAAAAATGCCTGAAAACTCAGCAAACTGAGTTGTGAACAGTGTTACAATTCAGTCCTGCTGCACAGCTTGAGCATTAGGAGGTTGTTTTTCTGAGGAAAGGCAAAACCACAGTGGTGTCTGTTCATTATTAAAGTAGGACAAAAAGCTAAAAATGCTTTAGAAAACGTTGCACTTTATTCATCTAGGCCCTTGTACTCAAAGATGAGCATATTCTAAGATTCCATCATTAGGAAAGAGACATGTAAATGTCTCAACCTGTGTGTTTTGGTTATTTAAAGACCTGACACTCTGAGCCTTTTTCTCTTAATTAATTCTTAAAATTTCCACCACACTCCCCAGAATTCTATTTACATGCCACTAGGGATTTAAGAAACTACACAGCTACTCCCTAAATCCAATCAAAAATCTGTTTGCCATCAAATTTAATGGAAAAGCTTGTTGGGTGTTTGGATTTGGCCCTACAGAGACTTGGACAGAAAAGAGCCATTGCTGTTAATTGAGGATTGATGGCTGGGCTGTGTTAGGAATCTCTCTACTGGCACCTGAGTGTAGCTGTGCTTTGGGTGGATTTACTGTGTGGATGGAGCAGGTCCATGGAACCACCGTGGTCATTGTGGAGAAACTCTTCCATTTTCAACCTAGAATTCCCGATTTACTTTTTAAAATTGTATCTCTTTGAACGTTGCCAAGTAGTTTGAGCACAGAAGGGTTCTTAACCCAGCTGTTGTGTTTTATCTGCCCCCAGGTAAGGTTCTCCCTGGTGTGGATGCCTTGAGCAACGTGTAGAGAGCAGAGCCCCAGGCCCCGGTCCCGTGCACAGCCCCTGAGATCCGACACTTCAGCGCTTCTGTGTTCCAGCTCTGCCAGAGGCAGATCCCAGAATGTAAACAGACCCTGGAGCAGGCCAGGGCAGAGGCTCTGCTGCCTGCAGTTTACAGGATGTGGGTTTGTCCACTGGTACCCCACTTGAATTAACGTAGTGAGTTGAAGCTGTTGTTGTGAATTTAGAGTGTATATATTTATATTTTGCCTTTTCAAAGAGATTAATCCCTGTTAGATGTATATCTCAGAAAGGAGTGCACTGTCCAGCTTCCATCCTAGAGGCATTTTCATCACTTGACACGGTTCAGAAACCAGAGGGGACTCCAGTTTTTTGGAGGTTGGTTGTAATAGCTGCTGAATAAACATATTTAAAGTGCTCACAGTTTGTATGTTGTCCTTATTTCAGATTTTTAGAATGGTCTGCATTAAAATACCTTCTAGCATCTGGAATCTGAGCTATTTTTCCTATTTGCTCTAAATATAGTATTTCTTAAATCTCCTTTTGTGCTTGTCTATAAACATCCAGTCATCATGAAAGAAAAATTGGATGGTAAGGAAGTAAATTGCCACAGATGTGCTGTTGTGTTAAAACTTCAATGCCTCTCATAATAAAGTAAGATGAAGTTTTGAGTGTGCAAGTCAAGTTAGAAAAATGCAAGTTCAACTGCTTATCATCTAGAGAACTTGCCTCATAGTGGGCAACTAATATATTTAAAATCTGTATAGGGGGAATTTTGAAGACTGAGACAGATAAAAATGAAGTTCCTGGCAAACAGAATTGCAATGTGTCTCTGTTCCAGTTTGTACTCCTAAAAGCCTTGAAAGCAGCATGGTAAAACTGCACAGTTGGACACTGAGGTTTGTGTGTGGCAGAATTGCAGGTACTTTCAGAGAAGGCCCAGCAAGGTGGTCCCAGTGCCGGGAGCTGGATTTCCACGTGGGCTGCCCCGTGCTGGCTCCTGTGCTTGCTGCAGGGCCCAAAGGTGAGCACAAGGTGGCTCAAAACCAAACCTGGGACTTCTCCAGCCTCAGCCTGGCCTCTGCTTTGGGTTCTGGAAAGCAGCCCCAGCTGTGCTCTGAGGAGGGGCACTGCTCCAGCTGAACTGCTTGTGGATCTTCCAGCTGGAGCTGGGAAAAGTGAGTGGTGTGGGACAGCCATGGGCTGGTTGGATTCCCAGTGAAATCCCCAGCAGAGGTGCTCCCAGGAGGTTCTGCACAGCAACAAAGCATTAAGGATGAACCATGGAGGGAATCCCTGAGGTAAGCAACAGGTCACAACACATTCTGCTTTTCAGTTAATTTCTATATATGAAATACTACCAAATCAAAATAGAAGTATTTGTAAGAACAGATACTCTGCAAGCAAGTTTTACCTGGTCATGAAGGGGTGTGAATTTAAACCACTAATGCTGAAGTGTGATAAAGCTGCTTTGAAATATATACTTGTTACAGTTTAAAGCTAAAAGTGACTATTGCAAAGAAAGTAGAAATAATGCAGATTACTGCAGGGCTGTAGTCTCCTGCTCTTCCTCTCTGTAACTCTCCCAAGCATTGTCTGATGGCACATGAATGATGCAAGTTTTTGCTGTGCTGTGCTCATGTTTTCCAGGCAGGGGTGCAGACCTCCAACAGCTGCAGGAACGAGGCAAAGAAAGGAGGGGGCTTGTCAGCCACAAAAAGACCATGGATTTTGGAAATTCAGTACTACAAAAACAAACATTCCACCACGTCTTGTAACAGATCCTCCTTGTCTGGCTCTGGCAAACAAGGCCTCATGACAGCACAGCCCATTTTTGTGTCAGTCTTGTGCCCCTGTGCTGCTGGACTCCCATGGAGCAATAACAGACTTTCTCCCAGCCCTCCTTTCTGGGTGTTTACAGTGGAAGGTTGGTGTGTGGCCACTACCTCTGTAGCTTTTTCCTCTCTCCATCAAAAGAACAAATCAAAGCTATTTGTAATTAAATACAGCAAGCAGTAATAATGCTGTGCACACACAGATGTCTCTGCTTAAAAGCATTTTTCCACCTGACTTTGGATGCTTCCTGCTCCCATCTCTAAAATATCCTTTTGTTTCCACATGGCTTGTTTTGTGTACTGTCCTGTGTTCAGTACAGGAAACATGGCATGGCAGGACCAGAGAGATACTCAGCTTTAAGTAAAAATAAGTTGTAAATAAAATGGATGAAACACATAAACCTGAGACCACAGGAGCTGAATACTTGATGGTCAGCAGCTGTGTCTTGCAGTGACAGAGTTTCTTTAAGTTTTGCCTGCTCCTACTTCTTTCACAGGTTGGCTTTTACAGTTTTATTGCTTTAGTTGAGAGTTTCTGGGGTAAGGAATGGTCCCTGTCGCAAACATCGTGGAAGAAAGATTAGAAGCAAAGCTGTTGCAGAAAGCTTATGGTGTGATGAAGGTAACAGAGATAGCGGGTTCAGGGAGCTGATACGAAGAGCCAGGTGAAATTCAAATTAAAGAACTTAATTCCTTCAGGCACACCAACCCCATGGCACAGTCCAGGCTGGGGTAGTGGAGCTGGGAAGTGCCTGGTGGAAAAGGCCCTGGGCCTGCTGGTGAACAGCAGCTGAACGTGAGCCAGGTGTGCCAAGGAGCCGAGAGGCCACTGGCACCTGGCCTGTGCCACTGACCCTCCCCTGACTGGCCACAGATCCAGTGCTGTGTTCAGTTCTGGGCCCTTCACTTCAGAAAGGCCAGGGAGGAGCTGGAGCGTGTCCAGGGAAGGGAATGGAGCTGGGGCCGGGGCTGGAGACCCAGGAGCAGATGAGGGAGCTGGGCAAGGGGCTCAGCCTGGAGAAAAGGAGGCTCTGGGGGCCCTTGAGCCTGCACAACTCCCTGAGAGGAGAATGTGTGTCACGGTCTGCTCCTAACAACCCGTGCTAGGACAGGGGAGGTTCAGGTTGGAAGAATTTCGCCTCTGAAGTTCTGGGAAAAGCCTGTTAAACGTTGGAAGGCGCTGCCCAGGGAGGCGGCGGAGCCCCCACCCCTGAAGGTGTCAGGGAAGGTCTGGACGCGGCCCTCAGCGCTCTGGGCTGGCCGCCAGGGCGGCCATCCCTCACAGGCCGCGCTCCGCGCTCTCCGCAGCCTTCTCCAGCCCCTGCGGATCCGTGATTCCCCTCGGCCGAGGCGCTCCCCCGCCCGCGCCGAACTACAGCTCCCGGCCGGCACCGCTCGCCGGCCCGCCGGGGGATGCCGGGCGCTGTAGTCGCAGCCGCCTGCTGAAAGTTACCCACGGCAGCGGCGGGGGGCCCTCGCCGGAGCTGCCCGGCGTGGCTCAGGGCCGTGCCGGCGGCGGCGGCCCGCGGGGAGCGGCCCGGCATGGATGTGCGGGCGGCCGCGGGGCCCGGCGCCCGCGGGGTAAGCGCGCTGCGCGGGCTGAGGGCGCGGCCGCGGGGCAAGGCTGGCGCCGCCCGGCCGGGCCCCCGAGGCGGGGCAGGGCAGCCGGCGGCTCCCGCTGCCCTCGCGGGGATCTCCTCCTCCTTCCCCGCGCGGGGCTGGGGCTCGGGCTCGGGCTCGGGCTCGGCTCGGCCCGCGCTGCTCGGGGGCTCTGCGGAACGTTGGGCGTGGGGAGGTGGCGAGGCTCGGGGGCTGCTGGGCGTGTGTGGGAGCCTTCCCTGCTCCCCTGTGCGGCCCCTGCCCGGCTCCGTTGGCAGGTCCGGGTGCGGCGGGGATGGTTTGTTACCCGCAGCGATGATCCCTGCTCTGCCTTTTTGCTCCCGCCGGCCCCAGCCACCCGCAGGAGCTCACCCGCACCTGCCCCAGCTCCGAATTTTACAGAAACGTCTCCAAATCCTCCTGCTCTGATCTCTGGGAGAGCGCATTTGGAGGGTGATAATCCTCAAAGGGTTAAAAGCTTTGCATCCGTGCCTTGGTTCGGCCATCCCCGGCGCGGTGTGAGCGATGGTGGATTTCACTCACAGACTGTCAGGCAGGGCCAGAAATACTCGCCGTGACTTCTACCGCATGGGCTAAGCAGCTCGAACCCCATCTGCCCCAGTCCAGGGTCATTTTTGGGGAAGGCGAGGGCTGGAAAGCCACATCTTCAGTGTGGAGGAGCTGTGGTGGACACGGGAGCCGGGCTGGTGTTGAACACCCTCTGCTCTAGGTGCTGGCACAGCCCAGGCTGGCTGCACGTGGGGGGATAGCCCAGCACTCCCATATTTCGGGCTCCTGGGGGCTGTTCAGACTTCTCACAACATCCAGGCCCCAGCTCTGGTTCTTGGCATCCTCACCTGCACTCTCCCATCATAACATGCATAAAGATCTCCACTCAGTTTTCGGGTTAAAATTTTCAGCGTCGCCTGTTAAATGGTTCTTAATTCAGCTCCAATGCAGTATAAAATAGAAAATTCCATTTTAGTTAATTTTTCATTTTTATTCCACTTTCTAATGATAATTTTTCATTAAGCATTTAATCACATCCTAGCATTTCTCATCAGCAAGTCTCAAGGTGCTTTACAAAAGAGGGAAAATATGATTATTCTGATTATCCTTATTAAGGCTTAGGTTTTGGGCAGCTTCTGCAGATAATACAGGCCATAAATAATTAAAAGTACAATCTAATTAGGAGAAATCCCCAGTTGTAAACTAAAGTGCCACGATGAAGAAGGCAGAGTCCAAAGGCATGGCCTTGTAACCTAATCTCCCTGATCAGAGCAGTATCCCATTAACCCACAAATCTCCCCTCTCCTGACCTGTCTGCCCCAAGGACAGGTAATTCCATGTGCAGGATCCAAGGGAGGGAGTCTCAGTGACCAAAAGCAGCCTGGAGAGTGTTCTATTGAGATTCCTTTATTCCTTGGAATAAAGGTCTGTGTTCATGAAAATACCCAGCCTGAGCTGAGCAGGGTTGGGCATATAATGGAGTATTTTAGCAGAAATAGGGTTCAGAAATAAGAAGCACTGCTCAAACTGGAGTCCAGAAGATACAAAAAAAGGTCGTGGCCTGGATCCAGTTCACCCACTATCTAAACAGAATTCTGACCTGAAACTTGCTCTGAGCTCTTTGTCAAATTTCATCAAAGTCAGAAATGGGCTTTCCTGTTTGGGAATTTAGTTTGCTTGTGCTAAACTGTGTCTGTGTATCCTGACACCTGTGTGTCCTGCTGGGGGCTGGACACAGGATCACTGTTAATCCACATAATTCAGCAGCAGGCCTATGTGGATGAAATCCTCCTTCTCATTCCAAGTACCTGCTGTCACGTCTGAGTTATTCTGTGGGGAATGTTTTTGCTCTGTTCTGTGGTTACCCAGTGCTCAGCGATGACCTAATTGCAGCCTTCTCATTAGGCAGAGAAACTTCTGAGTTTTGCTTTGCAGTTCACTTTCTCAGCAAGTAAATCTCTGCTCTGTACCCCCATCTAGCATCCCTTGAGCCCAGTGTTCACGAGGGATCCTGAGGCTGATGAGGGCAGTGTGTGTCTCTACAACAGCTTCTCCCACTGTACCATCGCAATGTCTAACTCAGAGCAGGTGTAGACCATGCTGTTGATGAAATTTCCTGAGTCTGGTGATCTCTAGCATCTTTCTTACCACTAAAGGAGCTGCACCTGTGTTAGTCTGGTGTTGTGTAATTTCCTTGAAACTTAGTGATATAAGAGCAGCTACAAATAAAGCCGAAAATCCCGGCTTGCCTTTCTGCCTGAGCTTGATGGGGCTTTGTTGTGGCCAAGTTGGTGTAGTTTTCAGATGTAACTCAAAGGGATGCTGGCTGCAAGCTACATTGAAATGAGTCCCAAAGTCCCTTAGGGTCTTGGACAGAGCTGTATCTTAATATATATGTACTGTAATTTCTTCATTTGTGTCCTGCTAACTGTAGGTCAGTCTCATTGCTGGAACAGTAGGTTCCAATTGCTGGAACTCTGAGGCATGGCTGGAGCTCCCAGTAATGCTGGTGATACTGGGAGTGTGCTGCACATGCCAGGGGAGGACCTGCAGAAATGAGGAACCTGGGAGTGCAGACATTTTGAGCAGCAGAACGAGGGAGGGTGAGAGGGAAAAATAGAAAAGCCAGGAATAACAACTAAACCACCACCAGGGTTGTAGGTGATGATGGGTTCCTGAAAAACATTCTCATGTGCTGCTTAGGAGAGGGAGAAGAGAAGAGCTTTCCAGGAGAAGTGCCTTTCCACACAATGAAGCCTTTGGTTTCTTCCCTTGCACATTTGTAGAGCACTCACATCTTTCTTTCGCTTACCCCAGGAGACATTCCTATTTCCTTTCATTTATCAGTGTTTGGAAGGAGATGAGGCACCCTTATTAACTTAATCTGTGGGAAGCTCCACATAAATCCCTGAATTTCCCAGTCCTGATAGAAGGAGGTGTTTGTGGAGTCGAACACAAGGTGGAGGTTCCTGCACAGGGAGAGTTTGATGCTGTCCCAGTCCTGAGCCTGTGACTCTTAATCCTGCCTTGCTTTGAAGTCTGAAGCTCAGGAGTCTGCATTAATGATCAAGGGGCAGAGCTGAATACGGAATTCCTATGGCACAAAGGTAAAGGTGTGGGTAGGAATGTGGGAAGGGAATATTTAAGAGCAGTCTGGCATGTATAGTTAATAATATTAAAAAAGTAATCATGTTAATTTCCTATAGGTGCTCAAGTCCTCAAGGCTTTGAGCATTTTCTCATCCCTTGTAGATCACTGGTCTCTGGCTGGATCCTGTCATGTCCACAATATTAACTTCCTTGAAGAGAAGAAAACTTCAGGTTTGAAAACTCCTGTCCTTCTCTGCAGTGGGAGACTTGCTCTGCCCCCTTAGGCAGGAGTGTCTGTTACTCATGCAGTGTTTCAGAGCTGTGCTTGGCATTTGGCTGTCACTCTGTCCCACTCTGCCAAGTGTCAGTGATCCCTGAATGTTTAAAAAGTTCCTTGGGACTCTCAGCAGATGTGAAGCTCTTCTAAATTTGAGATTTGTCAGGAGCAGAATGCGTTAGAACAATTATTCCTGACTCTGACTTACGACTGTGTTAAAACTCACTTATTTTTACCACAGAGTGTGTTCTTTTTAGGGCTCTGAGCTGTTTCTCTATTTCAGGAGCTGTTCTTCCCAGTTTTTACTTCATAAAGGAAAATAGTCAAAAGGGCTGTGTATCTTGCTACACATAACATACAGATATATACAGCATTATGAAGTCTCATGTATTTCTTTTGTGAACACAGGATTTCTTTATGTATTTAATACCATAATGTAAATTAATATTTATGGAGGCATCTGAGGTTTCTGGGTCAGCTGTGTCAGGTAAAAATTTGATCCAAATCCCAGGAGAAAAACCCCATCTCTGACATTGCATTCCCTTTTTGTCCCCAGGGAATTAAAAAGACAAAATATTTTAAGCCACTGAACGTGCACTGAGCTTTAGTTCGTTAGTTAAGAAGGAGTAGGATGTCTTTCCTCAGCTACATTCAAAACTGAAGAACAAAAAGCTACCTTGAATAATGGCCTTTGGGAAGCAGATGGCAGAAGCCAAGAAACTTGAGCCCTTTGCTAATGAATACTCTGTCCTTAACATTGTCTCTTTTGTTTCCTACACTTCCATGAGCTGCACATGGATTCAATTTGCCAATTTTTAACCCTTCTTCCCTGTGCCTGATCCGAGCACAGTTTGGGAGCTGGGACAGCTGGCACTGAGGGGCTTGGCCTGGGGTTTATTTTTGCTGCCTCTTTGTCCCTGTGCAAGCTCTGGCTCAGGTGTGTATGGCAGTCCAGCAGACGTGGCTTGGGTGCATCCTGGGGAGAGGGGTCAGCGCTTTTCCAGCTTCCTGGCAAAGGCTGGAACAGAGACAGGGCTGGGAGCACGTTTGCTTTGATGAAAACACCCCAGCATTCCCATTGTGGCTCCCGTCGGGGAAGGTGTTGGAGCTGTCCTAGGACTTTTTTAAAGGAGAGCTGTTTTTCTTGGCATAGCCCAAAAATTGATGGCAAGTCAGGGTGGAGCCTAGGGATTTGGCATCACAGGAATTTGTCACACCAGCTTGTCTTTGTGTGGCAGCACCACAGAAGTGCTTTCTGCTGAGAGAAGCACTCACATCAGATGTTTATTTGAGACAGTGAAATTTATTCCAGTGAGTGATGATTGCCCAGAGTAAATGCAGTTCTTAGTAATGACTGTGTTGTTTCCAAAAGCATAGCTAGCTCCTAGAGTTGCTGTTTGCCAAATTGTTAGGGATCTAATTAATCATTGATTTAAAACAAAAATGGCATTTCATATCAAGCACATAAAGCACTTTCATCCCTCATTTTTCTCTTGATAACTGTTGAACAAAGATCACCAGCAGAGAGTGCTGGTGCTCTTCCAGCTTATGGCAGCAGCTCCTGAAATTGATTGTAAAATCTAACCAGACTTTGTTCCACAATTCTATTTTTAGTTTTTCAATTACATGAAAATGAAATGTTAATCAATTACCTGTAACTTGATATCTTGCTCTCTCTAATTATCATTCTTTTTGTAGCTTACTACAGGGGAAAGACTGTTTTTAGGAGCACATCTATGTATTCATAAAAGTTCTAATTGGCACTTTTAGAAGCAGTTATTTAAGAGAAATTAATCTATTTTGTTTCAATATGTTTTTGATATTTTATGGTTTTGTACCTAACATTTTTTTCTCCTTTCACTTCTGTTCTTTAATTTCATGTTCAGAATAAGCTGGTTACTCTTCAGTACATCTTCTCTGTAGCAGGGGAAGATGGTTCTGCTCCTGCAATTAGCAGAGCTCTTGCATGCACATGGCACTCAGTGTTTCACTGAGACTATGCCTTTACCCTCCCTCCCCAGGCAATGCAAGGCTGCTCCCAGCCAGAGAAATTCTGTTGGTTTGGCCTCTTTCATTTCTCACTTTTGAGTCTGCTTCTGACGTCAGCATTAAAAATTAGCTTCAAGAGCTTTAAGTCAAAGATCATCTCCTGTCCCACATCCCTGTGGTATTTATCAATACAGCTGCACCATTTTGAGGCCTGGAGGCTTTCAAGAGGTTGGGCTTTTTGGTATCAAATCAGCCACAGTTGTCCCCTCTTAGGCTTTATGGTCATTGAAATATCAGGATTAGCAAGTCTGGGTTTTGTTGCAGAACCTGCTGTACATCTTGTTCACTTGTGATTTCACACAATCTTTAGTCCTTGAAAGCAAACAAATACTGTGCTCAAGTTCAGTGCCTCCATGCCTTACTCTTACAGTTCATTCTGGTCCAAATCCACTGGAAGTTGAGGGAATTTTTCAATTAATTCCAGCAGATTTTAAAGACACATCTCTTTTTAAAGAGACTTGAGAGGTAAGAGTGCAGAGAAGCAAGGGAGTGGTCAACTTTCCTACATCAAGGTTGTTATCATATAATAGACGTCAGTTAAAGGCTTACAGGTCCATCTTTGAGAGAAGAACAGTGCTTTGTAAGAAAATAATTTTGTCCAGACTAACCTTATTTTGCCCAAACTACATTTAACTGTAGGGCACTGAGGTGTGAATGCGTTTAGGGCAAAGCTGAAACATTTGTTTTTCCATAGTTGGCAGTTGTTTACCCCTCTCCTGGATACACGGCTCTCTTCTGCAGTTCTGCACAGAGAGGGGCCAAGGTTCAGCAGTTAGAATAATTCTCCTTACAGGTGGTACCTGATCAATCACCTCACGGGTGACATGTCACTGCTGACCTCTATATTACATTTCACTGTGGTAAGCTGTTCCTTTTCTCCCCCTTCCTTGCAGGCCTTTTCTTCACCCCAGGAACCATGCTGCACTTGAGTTACAATCCATTAGAGGCACCTCCCAGACTGACAGACTTTAAAAACTCTTCACACACAGCAGCATGAAAAATCTTAGATGAGCTGGGGCTGTGTTACAGTGTAAATCACAGTAGAGACAGGACATGAAGTTGGCTTTGCAGAGGTTGCTGTATCAGTTACCTCCCTCCCAGAAGTTACGTGGTCATCAAAGTTTTATTGTGTAGAATTGGTAAAGTAATACACTTGTGCAGAAAGACACAGCAGTTATTTAGTGATGGCCAGAGGAATGAGTAGTGTGTAACTGTTTCTGCTTGTGTGTTTTGGAAATTGAATTTTTCTAGCAATTCCACGCATGTCAAGTTTGATGGTGGTAATTTCTGGTGCTCTTGATCTGTGAATAGCTGTTCTTGCCATCGTGGTGAATAACAACTCATGTAATTCACGCCTCAATCTCTTGTCTGTCTGATTCTGTTTCCCTTCAGAAATCGTAGTTGCTCTCCAGACGTACCCAAAGCAGGACCTGGGGGCACCTTTCAGGCCTTGTTAGAGCTCAGGGCTGGATGTGGCAGCAACACCAAATCCTCTGCATGTGACTTAAAGATGGCCATGGCCACGCTGGAAGTGCTGGGTGCTGAAGCCAGGTGGTAAAACAGCAACCAAAGCTGCAGGACTGCGTGTCCGAGCTCACTGTACCTGTGGGCAGCAAGGCAGGGCTCTGCAAGTGCAGACTGAACTTTGGACCAGCCACTCGACCTTCCAGTACCTTGGTGCTTTCTCCACACATTCTTGTGAATTTTACAAGGTTTTGAACTCTTTCAGGCTTGTTTTGATCGGTATTCCCAAACGTGTTGGTTCGCTTAATTCCTTTTCTTTGATGAGTATCTGTCAAACGGACCTGGAAGTGTCCAAGGCCAGGTTGGATGGAGCTTTGGAGCAGCCTGGGATAGTGGAAGGTGGATAGTGGAAGGGATGGAATGAGATGAACTTTAAGGTCCCTTCTAGTCCAAACCATTCTGGGATTCTGACTTTGGCTTCTATGACAAGAAATAAACTCTCCCTTTTCAGAAATTCCTGTTCCTTGCTCCTGCTCGCATTCCTGGCAAACATCCTCAGCTCCTCTCCTTTTTTTTTTTTTTTTTTTTTTTTTTTTACTGTTTGTTTACTGTAGGGTCATTATTTTGCCCAATAATGTATTTTATAGACAAAGAACCTCTCACTTTGGTGGGGACGTTCTGTCTGGCCCCAAGAGCTAAATGCCACTTCCGAGCCCTGCTAACGCTTTATTTTTATATGCAAGAAGAAAAGCTCTGTGAAACTGGCTCGAGATCAGAGATGCACGGAAATTAATTCAGGCCCCTGTGCGCTGTGCTGAGTGGATGCTGAGCTGAGCTCTGGTGTCTGTACAGGAGGGATAATATCAGCAGCTTCCTGAGCTCCAGCTGCTGCGGACAAAGGGCGGCAGAGTTACAGCCATTCCTGGAGGGAGGACTTTAAGATGGAGGAATTTTAAAGAGTGTGAAGGACAACCTCTTAAAAATTGTAGGTGGAGCAACTCCAGGTTTTCCTAAGCCTGAGATTTATTCTCCTACTTTGAATTAGTTGCCGTTGTAGCGCTTATCTTTTGTGCTTTTTAGCACAACCACCGTGACCTTTGTGTGATTGCATAAATTGGCCCGAGCACGCTGGAACAGTTATTAGGAACCCCTTTCTTGTGTTGTTTCCTGAATTCCCACATTGTGGCGTGATGTGTGTATGGAAACTGCTCGCTTCCTCCGCTGGCAGCCGTTCAGATGTGTGCTGGAGCTCCTGAGCACCGGGCTGGGCGGGCAGCTGGGTGAAGGGAGGATACAGGGGGAGAGTATTTTAAGGAAGAGGGTTTGGATTTCGTGCAGCTTTGTTCTTTTGCAGTCCCGATAAGGCTGGTATCTCCAGTTGTGTGGGTTGAACATGAGCAGTGCTCCTGGAATAGGCAGCAGAAGAGCCGAGGTTAACACGCCTCGGGCAAGGCTCGCTGCTCCCCAGTGCCTGCATGAAGCAATAGCTGTGCTTTCCTGATGACTCTGCCTCCTCTCTTTACTCCCATATTTTCTTTGAGCATGTGGGAGGGAGACAGGATGTGTGACTGAAGCATAGTTTAAAACTCTTTTCCTCGCTCTAGCTGTGCATTTCCCTTACAACGCAGCCCCACAGCATCCAGCAAATGTGGCCTTCAGTAGCTGCTTCTCCACTGCCCTTTTTTTTTTTTTTTTTTTCTCCTTTGGCGCTTCAAACTGTAAGGTTACGAAGATGTTAATGAGCTGTTTACATGTGTTTTTGCATTTCTTCTATTAAAACATTCCAATGGATGAATGTTGGTTTGGGGGGGAGGGGGGGAAATAGATGTTTATAGAGGTTGCATTTGGGATTTCTGTAATTCAATTCCTGAATTTTTGTCCAGGTCTTTCTTTTCAACGTTAAGAGTTGGGAATGTTGGAAAGGATTTATTTGCTCAGAGTGATTAAAAGGTGAATGGCTGAATCCTGCCATCTCTCCTTACACGAAGGCCAAATTTCACAGTGCAAGGATTTGACATGTGGCCAGTTTTTGCACTTTCAATTTCCTTTGGAAACTAGTGGCATCTTAGGCCCAAACCTTACCAAATTAGTACTGCCTAGTGGACTTCATATTTGCATGATCAGGCCTTTATGTATTAAATTAGCTGTGGACACACTGTGACAGCTGCATTCAGTTTTTTGTTTTGCTCTTTTTTTGAAATCACAAGGTAATGAGCAGGAGCCAAGTGGAAGCTGTCACTGGGAGATTGTCCTCCTCGGGAGTTCAGGACAGGAATGGCCTCACTGGGGGAGGATTCCAGTGCTCCCTATGCAAAAGCTGGAGGAGGAGGAGGTAGATTGTAAGAAAGGCAGGGTACGATTGTTTGTACACAAATAAGTCCCTACTGAAGGACCAGTTTGTTATCTTTCAGCCTTGTTTAGACTGGGGATTTGCCCTGATTGCAGGGCTCCGGCGAGGAGAAGTTGGTGTTGCTTAGCCCATTTCAGAACAAGAGCTTTGCCTGTCTGATGCAAAGACTGCTTCCACTGCAGAGCTGACTGTGTTACTGCCATTACTAATCCTCTATTAGATCTTCCAAAACAAGACTGCCTTAAGTCTTTCTTTTTAGCAGCATTTTGGGATCCTTTTACAGGCTTTTGAATGGGGTCACATGTACAAAGGTGATGCGTCCATGCTTTGCTGTGAAGGCTGCGGAATGTTTAGCTTTAAACTTGTTTTAGGAGTTGAAATTCCACACTATGATTCCAGGCACTAAAGCCTTCAGCAAAAGCCACCTCTGAATGTGGCCACCATCTTTTATCATGTGGTAAAATGCTGAAACACAGCAAAATCAGAGTTGTATTTGGGGAGAACTGAAGTGTCTTCAGTCTCCTCTTTTCACACTGACCATTATTTCCAGCTGTGGCAGTGTAGTAGAGGTCTGTGGATATTTCCTATTAGGATAGCCTAAGCTTTGGAAAATCACGCGATGTACATTTTGGTTTTAAGCAGAACATTGTATACGGGGATCTCCTTTAATACCCTATTAGTCATGATCAGTTCTTGCCTTTCTTTCATTTATTTTCAGCATTTGGCCAGCAAAAAGGGGGGTGAGTCCTGGGCTGGTGTACATTGCTATAAACCCATTTCAGTCCGGTGGCTTGGCAGGTTGGTTTCGATGGGGCTGACTCCTGTAGGTGCTTCCACAGCGCCCAGGTGGCTCCTCCTGCAGAGGGACCAGGGCTGTCCTTGGGGCACCGGGCACAGCATCCCAACCAGGCCAGCGAGGGGATTGTCCTGCTGTGCTCTGCACTAGGGTGTTTTCGCCTCGAATCTTTTGAGCAGTTTTGGGCACCACAATATAAAAAAAGATATTAAGCTTTTAGAAGAGTGTACAAAGCAGGCCACAAGTATGGGGAAAGGCCTGTATGGAAACTTATGAGGAGTGGCTGAGGTCACTTGGTATGTTCAGCCTGGAGGAGACCTCATTGCGATCTTCAACATCCTCCCGAGGGCAGCGGGTCTCTCTCTGTGAGCAGCGGCAGGAGCCAAGGGGACGGCTGGCGTTGTGTCAGGGGAGGCTTAGGTTGGGTATTTGGGAAAGGTTCTTCCCCCGGTGCTGGGGCACTGAACGGGCTCCCCAGAGAATGCGCACAGTCCCACGGCTGCCAGGGCTCCAGGAGCGCTCGGGCACCGCTGCCGGGCACGGGGTGGGGTTGCCGCGGTGCGTGTGCAGGGCCGGGATGTGCAGCGGCCGCTCCGCTCCGTGTGTCCGTGTGTCCGTGTGTCCGCGCACAATAGCGGCGGGCGGAGCGCGGCGGGGGCGGTGCCGCGGGCGGGGCGGGCCCGGGGGCGCGGCGCTTCCTGCCCGCCCCGGCCCCGCGCGTCCCGCGGGCCGCCCGCGCCCACAGCAGCGGAAGGAGGCGGAGGAGCGAGCCGAGCCGCGCTGCCCTGCCCTGCCCTGCCTTGCCTTGCCTTGCCCTGCCTGCCGTCCGCTGCGCCGCGCTCCGTGCCGCCGAGCCCGGCCCGTGCCGCCCCCGCCGCGCAGGTAACCGCGGAGCAGCGAGCGCAGCGCAGCGCAGCCCGCCCGGGCGCGATGCCGCGGGCCGCCCTTCGCTGCCGGGGCCGCGGGCGCTGCCACTGCCCCGGGCGGCGCTGCCACTGACAGCCGAGCTGCCAGCGCCGGGACGCGCACTTTCCCCTCTTTGTGTTTATTCTGCCGCTCTCGAGGTACCGCTATCCTCCTCCCAGCGACCGCGGGCAGGTCCTGGCTGACTCCGGGAATTTTTTTGTTTTACCCCCTTCCAGCTCGATTGCCTGTTCTGAAAGTATATTTATTTTTAATAAAAGAAAAAGTCGAGCCAGAAATCCAGTCCGTATCACATTCTCCGGTCTGTGGAGTCCGGTTTGTTTCTGCGGTTAAAAAAAGTTTACTCCCCCTCCTCCAGTTTTATTGACACTGAGGATGAAGAAGGATTTGCAAATGAAAGCGCCTTGAAATACAGCATCTTTTGGAGAGAGCTCTGCAGTTCTCCAGCCCGTTAAATCTCGAATTCCACCCTTTGCCCCTACTGAATCCACTGTTCTGCCCTTTACTCTCTGGGGTAAAAAACCAAACAACAACAACAAAAACCCGAGGGGAAAAAGAATACCTTTGGCAGCAGGGAAGCTTTGTGTGACTGACCCAACGAGCTACAAGTGTCCAGTTTCTGAAAAGAAGAAAACCCTTTTGTCTTCAGCGGATCAGTAGGTAAGAGATGTGCTCATGCTGCAATGGACTCTGCATTCTTTCTTCAGCCTTAACCTGGGAGTTAGACTGGCTCTCTTCTCTGTCAGCTTTTGTCCATCACTTCTCTCCTGTAAAGTTTACTTTACATCTTGCAAAATTCTTGCGAAAAAAAGAAAAAATCACGCTCACCCACCTATCTCGCCAGTGGTAGTAAATTGCCAAAATGAATAGTGATGTACTTGTGTGTAATTGGATCGAGTAAAACTCGGTGGAAGTCGCTGAAGTGGGTTTGTGTCAGGCTGTGTTTGAAAGCAGCCGTTTCTTGTGGTGCTCTTTTCTTTTGAGAAAATAATTGCGGTCATTGTGCTTGTAATCCACGTGTTGAGATTGTCTTTGCTGGCCGTGCTGCCCAGAGGAGCATGTATGTGAATTTATGTATCACACGTGCAAACAGGGCTGCCACGATCGGCTGATTTCTTGTTTCACACTGGAATTTGTTTTACATTAAGTGCTTTACTGCTGTGTCACAAGGTGTAAAGTGTTGCACCCACAATTAACACGCCTTAACAGATTATTGAACACGGTCAGGAGCACGCTTGGCACTGTGCAGAGTGAATATGAGGGGATGATTTCTTTGTTTTGAGATTTTTTTTCCCCGAAGTAAGACTGAAAACGCAGCAGGGACATGTGCACATAATAACTGGATGGAGGCCCAGTCTCTGTGCAGGGAAACATATTTTGCAGAATACTCCTTTCTGTAGGGGCCAAGTGCTGAGTGTGTCCTGGTTTACAAGTGATAATACCACAGTGAATGTCTCGTTTTCCTTCTCCCCCAGCTCGGTACCCACATTCCTCCTTCCCCTCCTTCTTCTTGGCTACCAGACCTTTCTGCAAGGGAAGGAAGGCCCTGTGGAATTTTGTGTGGCTGGTAGTGGGACTCCGTGTGTCAGGGCAGGTTGTATTGTTCCCTGTGGAATCTCACAGCATCCCCCAGCAGGAGGAACTGCCTGTTCATGTGGTGAAACCAGCCTTGACATTGAGCTCTTCCCCACTGCGTGGGTTTTTCCTGTGGATGATACAGGAAATGCTACATATTGGTCTGTCCTGCTCCCTGTTCCTCTTTCTAAGTTGTTTTTTTGGTTTTTGTTTTTTGTTTTTTCCCTTCCTCTTCCCTGGAGGGATTTCTGTGGGAAAAGAAAGTGGGATAGGGGGGCAGCAAGTCAGCGTGCTCTGAGCTGTGGGACTCTCAGAGAACTGGGGGTGCCTCAGTCTCTGCTGAGGTGCAGCAGCCAGTGGGGACTCGGGCAGGGCACTGCCCAGCACCCATCCTGGGGCACAGGACAGGGTCTTGATTTTGGCTGCTGTCTCACATTTTTCTGCTCGACTGTTTCAGAGCACTGAGCCTTTTGTACCAGGTCAGGGTGGGACACAAGAACTGTGTTCCGGAGCTTTCCCTACGCCCTTGTGCTGCTCCTGTGTGAGTGATGGGCAGCATCACGTCGGTTTTTCAGGGCTGTTGTGAAAACGTGAACCCTACCATCAGGACCATGACCCTGTTAAATCTCTGGGTCAGACTTTCACCAGGGTTACCTCAGTGACTGTTCCTCTGAAGGACCTGACCCTGGAAAAATTTGTTGTGCTGTAGTTGAAGTTGCAGGTTCATCTGGGACACCTGGTCTCCCTCACTTTTACTTCCAGGACACTTACTTGCAACATAACCCCATCCTTCAAAGATTCCTGGGAGCCACAAAGACAACATAGAATGATTTGTTTTTCTTGAGGAGAGGGTGGGATTTCCAGATGGAGGGAATGGTGTGCCTGCTCATCCTTTGCCTTTTGGGTTCTGGAGGTGTTTTGCAGGCAGCACTGGCTGCTCTGGGGAGGGGGCTGGAGGCAGAAGGGAACTGGGCAGTATGGGCCGTGTGGTGGGACGTGGGGCTGGAATTTGCCATGACACTTGAATTTAAATTGTGCTGGCTGGTTAATGTGCTGATAGCGTGGTTCATCATCCTGCCTGTTGCTGGTGACACAGGCCATTGGATTGTGCCATAAACGTGGGACAGCCAAAGCATTCCCCGTTCCTGAAGCACACTTTGGACTAATGCTTTGTAGCGGAGAATGAATTGCCACAGCAAGGTTTTCATATGCCTGTGATACAAATGTATAAAAATCCTCTGCCGCCTCTAATACAGCTCAAAGGGCAGCTGATTTAGATGTGCCTGAGTGTTGAGGTCAGGAGATCACATTCCATAGGTTACTAGATGAAAGTGCTTCAAGAGGGCATAGCATAAATATTTGATTCATATTGAAGGGATTGGTGCAAATCCTTTTGTTCCTTCCCCAAAGATGTTCTGGAGGAAAAGCACTGTTAGGAGGGGAAAAAAACCCAAAAAAGAACAACCTACCGAACTACAGAAAACTTGTAACTTCTTTGTGCTAGAGGAAGTTGGATGGTAACATAGTGTATTATTGCTGAATTCCACTAAAATTCTTCTCGTGGGACACACCATCTTGGAGAACACTGAAGGGAACTAATGTTTTTAAGTGTAAAATGACTCATAATGCATGGGCTCTTAGGTTGGGTTTAACATTGTATGCAAACATTGCCAGCTGGTGGGGATCTTTTGGGATAAATAAGAACTATATTTGTACAAGAAGGCTTGAATGATACATTTCAGATGCATCCTGATTAGCATAAGCCATTCACTTTGCAAAAGAATAGCCAGAATCCCAGAAGTGGAGATAATTTAATAGTTCTCTTGTTCTCTTTAGTCTTTCTTGCATCAGCAGGCTGACCAATCTTTTTGCTTATTTAGAAATAAGGTTGCATTGCTTTGCTGCCACATTTTCCTAACCATGACAGTGAAGTTGAGAATTTGCAACTCCCAAGTTCTCAGAGCATAAAGGCTCTCCCACTTCTAGCCCTTCCTTTTGTTTCCAGTTGAGTGTAATGTTATTTATATTTTTTTGTGGTTATTTTGATAGAACAACTCACACCATGGGCTTCCTAGGGCTCAGCACAATCATGCCTTGCTCCATGGCTGTGGCTCACTGTCACTGCAATGAGAAAACAGCTCAAGTAAAATTTGAGCTCATTAAAGCTTAATTTTCTTAATGTGGAGCAAAATCTGAGCTTGGTTTAGATTGTTGTATTAATGTATACACAGGAATAGGTCTTCAGTTTTAGAATTATCAACAGTCCGAGAGTGTGTTAATGTATAAATACTTTTGGCAGTGAAAGAATTTGTCTGTTTATACCCCTTGTGGGGCAGAACTTGTGCACTTTTTGTTTCATTCTTACTGGTGGCTTTTGAAGAGCTGCAGAGCTCTGAACTGCGGGGAAAACAAAACCAAATATAATAAAGTTCTTACATGTTCAGAGTATGCATTAAACTAAAATGTGTCTCCAAACACCTGTAAATGATGAGATTCCCTGTTTGGTGCAGAACATATTGTGTGCTGGGTTCTGTTATAAATTAAAAAGAAAATGATGACCTTGTTCTTGGCAAAAAGTTTTTGGATTAATGGATGTTCCCACTTTGGGCTGAAGTGTAAATGCTTTCACAATAAAGTAAGATGCCTGTTTTCCTCCATCTGGCTGTTGTTGCACATTCCCACATTTCAAGGTATTTTCAGACACTCACTTGTGAAGAAGTCCTCTCCAAGGGCTCCTAATCAAAGCAGTCTTATGGATTTTTTTTTTTTCTCCTTGCTATTGTGGACGATATGGTGGGAGTGGAATGTCCTTGGTTGCCAATGTTTGCTGCTAGGTATCCCCCTTCCATGGAGACCAAGTGTTTATAAAAGTGTGAGAACAGCCATTCTTGGGGATTGGCAATAAGGTCCTGGGCTCTCTTTCTCCCCTTCTGTCCACTGAAATACAAGAGAGGACTTGGTTCCTCATAGAAGTGTTCCAAACTGCCTGTTGCTGGGGTTATACACTTGCAGGAAGCACTAGAGGATTTGTCAAAGTGATTTAGTCCATTGTGTTGAATCTGGGCCACAACCCATTTCTCTAAGCTCATTCCTTTCAGGAATTCTCTCTGCTTCTCTTACTTTCTGATGAGTAGTTACTTTCTAGGTTAGACTTGCACATACCCTGGTGCCTGATCTTCTCTCTGCACGTGCCCCATATGTGGCAGCAGCAGCAGCATATTGTAGACTTAAATCATTGTCTTTCATGAAAGAGCAGGCACATACCTGCCCTGTGAGTCCAGTTTGGTTGCAGTTATTAAACCCTTTTATACAGGAGAGAGTGTATTCCCAAACAGCTCTGGAATGCAGTGCTGGCCACAGGAAGAACTTCATGCTGCAGCCTCTGTGGCCATACTTCAGCCTTTGCAAAAGCATTTGGTTCATGTTTTGGACAGGATACTGGAATTGTGTCCACGTGAAAGTAATGGGCTGTATGGAGAACTCCAAAGTCAGCAAATATCCAAATATTGCATATTAGCTGGCTCTCCAGAGTAGCCTTGAAATGTTGTCTTCAGGACAGGAAAAAGATCAACAACTTTGGGGAAAAAATAGTGTGAAGTTGTTCCTAGGAGCAATGAATTTTAAAATATGCAATATAGTCTTCTCTATGTAAGTGAAATGAGTTTTTCTTGGTTGATAGAATTTGTGTTTATGTGGACACTTGGATGTAATTTTTAAAGTAAGTGTAGATTTAGAACTTAGCTGTGTAAAAATGGCCACTCAGGGCAAGCCAGACATTTGATGTCAGCAGGAGCTCGGTGCACGAGGATAGGAATGGAAAATGAAATATGAATTAAAAAACCCCCATGAGAACAGAATTCAAAGGCCCAATTCTCAAACCCTGTCATAGTGGAGAGGTTTGTGTGAGGGGCCCAGGTTGGGTGCAGGCAGGTGTGTTGGAGTCTGCCCTGGGCAGGGGCTCTGGCTGTTCCTGTGGGGGCTGTTGGGTTTTCAGCCAGCTCCTGTAGGGTCTGGCTGCCCTGGGCAGGGGGCTCTGGCTGTTCCTGTGGGGGCTGTTGGGTTTTCAGCCCAGCTCCTGTAGGGTCTGGCTGCCCTGGGCAGGGGGCTCTGGCCATCCCTGGGGGCTGTTGGGTTTTCAGCCCAGCTCCTGTAGGGTCTGGCTGCCCTGGGCAGGGGGCTCTGGCTGTTCCTGTGGGGGCTGTTGGGTGTCCAGCCCAGCTCCTGTAGGGTCTGGCTGCCCTGGGCAGGGGGCTCTGGCTGTTCCTGTGGGGGCTGTTGGGTTTTCAGCCCAGCTCCTGTAGGGTCTGGCTGCCCTGGGCAGGGGGCTCTGGCTGTTCCTGTGGGGGCTGTTGGGTTTTCAGCCCAGCTCCTGTAGGGTCTGGCTGCCCTGGGCAGGGGGCTCTGGCCGTCCCTGGGGGCTGTTGGGTTTTCAGCCCAGCTCCTGTAGGGTCTGGCTGCCCTGGGCAGGGGGCTCTGGCTGTTCCTGTGGGGCTGTTGGGTGTCCAGCCCAGCTCCTGTAGGGTCTGGCTGCCCTGGGCAGGGGGCTCTGGCTGTTCCTGTGGGGGCTGTTGGGTTTTCAGCCCAGCTCCTGTAGGGTCTGGCTGCCCTGGGCAGGGGGCTCTGGCCATCCCTGGGGGCTGTTGGGTGTCCAGCCCAGCTCCTGTAGGGTCTGGCTGCCCTGGGCAGGGGCTCTGGCTGTTCCTGTGGGGGCTGTTGGGTTTTCAGCCCAGCTCCTGTAGGGTCTGGCTGCCCTGGGCAGGGGGCTCTGGCTGTTCCTGTGGGGGCTGTTGGGTTTTCAGCCCAGCTCCTGTAGGGTCTGGCTGCCCTGGGCAGGGGGCTCTGGCCATCCCTGGGGGCTGTTGGGTGTCCAGCCCAGCTCCTGTAGGGTCTGGCTGCCCTGGGCAGGGGGCTCTGGCCATCCCTGGGGGCTGTTGGGTTTTCAGCCCAGCTCCTGTAGGGTCTGGCTGCCTGGGCAGGGGGCTCTGGCTGTTCCTGTGGGGGCTGTTGGGTTTTCAGCCCAGCTCCTGTAGGGTCTGGCTGCCCTGGGCAGGGGCTCTGGCTGTTCCTGGGGCTGTTGGGTTTTCAGCCCAGCTCCTGTAGGGTCTGGCTGCCCTGGGCAGGGGGCTCTGGCCATCCCTGGGGCTGTTGGGTTTTCAGCCCAGCTCCTGTAGGGTCTGGTTGCCCTGGGCAGGGGGGGCTCCCTCATCTTCCCCATGGCTGAGGATCTCCCCTGGGCCTGGCAGGCACTCAGCATTCTTGGTCCTGCAGAAAGGCTTCAGAGATAAATGCTGCCATTCAGACTTGCTGCTTTTTTACTTTCTCGTCCTCTCAAAATGACTCTTGTCTAGTTTGGTTGTGTCTCAGCTTAAAATAACTTTTTTTTTTTTTTTTTTTTTTTTTAATATTAAATATTTGAAATTCCTTGGGAGTTTGGAGAGGTCTTTGGTCATTTTCCTTGGTAACCACTGTTGGGCTCTATAAGGTTCATCAGTATAGAATCGGACTTTGTGTAAATGACAAAAAAGTTCACTGATCCAATAAAATTGGGTTTTAAAGGTTTATTTGTTACTGTGTCTTACAGTAGACCAAAATGTTGTTGAAAATTCTCTTATATGAATATTTATGAATTAAGCCAGTTTAGGATTTTGCTTAATGAATTAATTAATATTTGTAAGACCTTTTCTAGGGTTTGTGTCACAGTAATATTTTCTTTTAGATGCTTTGTGTCTCTACACAGCTTGTTTTTTGAAAGAATTACTTAATATTAGGATTATTTACTGTAACCCTCAAGGAAAATAATTCCACATTACAGTGACTTTGTGCCCGTCAGGGTTTGGTGGACTTTTCCTGCTGTTCTAATTTGGGTGGTTCTGTGTTCATCTGAAACAAATTTGATTGCTTCATACTGGGGCTAGCCTGTCTTGTTGTGGGGCTTGGGAAAACATATCTTCCTTGTTTTCCCATTGTCTTTTTTGAAAAGAAACAGAGCTGAAACCTCCTCTGTATTTCTGGAGAGCCAGAACTTAAACCCAGTGTGAGATGACACCCCTGCCTGCGCTGGGGGGTTGGAATGACATGGTTTTTAATGTTCCTTCCAACCCTAACCAGTCTGGGATCCTGGGATAGCCGGTGGAGGTGCACAAGGAAGTGCTAAGCTGGAATTTTCTGGAGTCTTCAGAGCTGACTGCTGATGTTTGTATTGGGTAAAAACAAATTTGGAACACTTTTTAGTGTAAATGATGACGGTGGAAGAGACCACCAGTTATGTAGCCTGTTCCACCCTTCCTTTGGGTAAGAGCAGGGATCTGTGGAGAGCAGCAGAAAAGAGCACTCCAAAGCTCCATGAGAAAGAGCAGCTTTTGCTCTTGTCGAGTTGGGATTGGGTGTGAAGCACTTGGATCTTCTTTAAAAAAGAAGTTATTAAAAAAGCTTAGCACCCCTGGGGGAAGAGTGGATTTAGCATGTGTTGAAAGCCCCGAGGGTTTCTGATTTGGGGGAGTAGGGATGGCAATAGAAACTGTGGAGTTTACTCCTGGAGCAGTCTCCAAAGGCTGGGCTGGAGATCAGGGCCCGGGGCTGGGGGAGGTAAACTGCAGGATGTGTTTCCCTTGGGAGAGCCAGGACAGCAGCTTTTCCTGCCTGGAGAGGCTCTGGCACTGCATTCCTCAGGCAGGGGGGAGCTGAGAGCGTTTCCTGCACGAGCCCTGCTGGCATTGACTGAGGCTGAGGGGAGCAGGGAAGGTTAATCACCTTGGATTTGTGCTCAAGGAGCCATGTGTTACCTCTGGTTTCTGTGCACTCAGTGAAGTTCATTTCGTTCATTAGGGCTCTCAGTCGTTAGCTATTTTTCTGCAGCTGCTGAGGATCCTTTGCAGAAGTGTCTTCTCCAGCTGTAGAAAACACTCAGAAGGTTCCTCTGCATTCTGCTTTCACAAGTCCTGGGGTGCCAACATCCTTGATCCATCTGGGCAGGATCTGTGCCTGCTGCTGCTGTTACTGCAGAAAATCTTTCTAGCAGTGATGAAGTTTATATTAGCACTGCAAAAGTTGTGCTGGTGTGGTTTACGCGAGGTTTCCTAAGCAATACACCTAAACCCAATTATTTCTTACTGTAACTCTATCTGTTTTAGAGTGGTTGTTGGAATACTTGCATTGAAAGAAATCAATTCCCTGAGTGACATAGTTGTGGCAGCTAAAAACATGAATGTAGGCCAAGACTTAGCCAGTCACCACTGTGCTAAAATGAATGGAGTAATATCTTCCTCCCAGTGTGGTGGTGAGGCTCAATTAATCATCTTATAGGTAATTAAAGGTTTTTTACAAGATGTGCATGAAAAGCCCATGTGGTTATGATAAAAGAACAACACCAAAACCACTTTTATAACATCCTTGCTGTCTAAAAATGCAGTGGGCTGGATCTTCTGTAGGGTTGTAGTTTTAATTCATATTTTTAGCCCATGGTACCCGCTGAGATCTCTTGGTGGTGTTGGGCTCTCCCACTGGGTATGTGCCCTTGCTTGGGCCAAAACAATCTCTGGCTGATAACTGGCAATTTACCTGTATTTTAGCTGTTTCTTTCATTCCTGCCTGCTTTCCAGATTTTGTGGTTAGTCCCATTAAATTCTGCGAAACTGCATTCTGAAATAAGAAGAGCTCCTCCATATGGGGGCTTAAAATAGTTTAAATTGTGGTATTGCTAGAAAAAGCCAGAAATTTCCATACTAAAGTTAGGCCATAGTGGTTGTTTTCTTCTCTGCATCCTCCTCCACCTATGTTTTTTTTTATTTGTGTCAAGTTATGATATAAATTTTCATATAAATATGAGGAAAAACTACCTTAAGGTGGCACAAAATGGATATATCTGTTTGGGAATCATATTTCCATTGTTTTCAGAACTGCTTAAGCTTTTAGGTTCGAATTTTTCACTTTATTTTTAACGTAGATGGTGATTCCAATCTTTTTCCTTTTTTTTTTTTTTTTTTTTTTTAATCTCAGCAGCAATTAAAAGAGTCTGATCCTATCTGTAGGGACAAATGATGCACTGTCAACATTTTGCTCCCTTCTGATAATGCACATGAAACTGGTTTGCGTGTTTGAAGATTACATTTTACTCTCACATGGTTTTCATTATCTGAGAGCCCCGAGGAGAGGCCTGGACTAAATCAGGGAAGGAATGGAGAAACCACACAATGCAATGAAACTGGTGCTGAGGCATAGTTGGGATAGTTGTGGGACAGGGGCTGCTGACGACAGAAGCAGGGCGCTGCCTGAGTGCCAGCAGCAGCCAGAAGTGGAGCATTCTCAAAACACAAAACAAAGCTTGATGTCGAATTAAAACTGCGGCTTGGGCTTGCAGCAATTCCCCAGTTCTGCAGGGATAATTACTGGAAATCGCTGAAGTTTGAGGCAGATGAATCTTGCTCGGTCTGTGCTGGGAGGCAGCCCTCTGAAATGAGACCTGGTGTGGCTAAAGCTGCGTGAGCTCAAGCTGGTTTTAGCAAGAAAGCGTCTTACAGGTGAGATATCTCGGCCTTTCTGAGCTTCCTTAGCAGAGCTCCCTTTGCCTGTGCTGGAATTTGTTTCATTAATTATGCAGAAATGGCAGGACCTGCCCCTAAAGGGTTGTGACTCTGCAGATGTGTGAGCAGTGTTAGGTAGTGCTGCATAACAGTTTAAGTAATTGAGTGGTGTGATGTCTTCATGTAGAAATACTCTCAATAAAAACAGCTGGTTTTCCTATTAGACTGGTATATTCAGAATAAATCCTCCTGCCCCTGTGACTTTTAAAATTTTATGGAGGAACCTGAAATTCCATAGCATTCTTTTCAAAATGCTTAAAAGCCATGACACATTCCTATTTATACCGGGCTTTGTCGTGTTTATTCTTTTTATTTTTTTTCCTTTGTAATATAAAGCCTAAATTATGTTGGTGAAGATTATAGGAACTTCCCTGTGAAGAAATTGATACTTTTTAATGAGGGGAGCAGTAATTCAAAGGTCGAGTAAGGTCTTCTCAGTTTTTTCCTTTGAGATGTAATTTAGAGGGGATCTTCCCATGTTGATGTCTTGACTTACTTCTCTCCAGCCAGGCCAAACAACTTGCTGCCTTTTCTTCAGGCCTGCCAGGCTTCCCTGTGCCCGGTCCCAGTGACACGAATGTTTGAGGGGCAGGCTTAGGAACAGTCTAATCCCTGCTCAGGTGGACTCAGTTTGGTTGGGAGAGTTGTTAAAACCGAGACGGTCTTTGGTTGTTCTCGTGGCCTTTCCTTGCTGTTGCACGATGATCTAATACAATGGGTATGCATCTTATTTGCCCCCCTCCGGGTGACATTGTTCTTGTTTTTCGTTAAAAGAAGGAAGTTTTTCTTGTTTGCCCGGTGACTCTGCTCTTGTGGAATGACGGTGAGTAATGCTGGCAGTGCTCCATGCACCTGCTGGGTGCCACCCTCCAGGATCACCTGAGCCACGGGCAGCAGATGGAGGCAGCAGGGTTCACTGGCAGCTGGGGAGGTGTTTATGGTTGGAGGCTGGATCCTCCTCCTGCTTAGGAGCAGGTGCTAAAGCGCTCTCCCAGTGCTGGGACTTGTTGAGCGCTGCCTTGCAGGTCTGGGTGTTGGCGCCCAGCATTGAGAGCCTTAATTCTCCAGGACTGTTCTGGTGTGTATTCTCTCCTTTCCTCCTCCTCCTTGGGTAGGACTGAAAGGAAGCAAAGAGCATTCAGTGGTAACCTCCACTATTGGTTAAATAATTTGGGACCTTGCTGGGCTCCCAGCTCCTCCAAAGTGAGTGTCTGTGCAGAACAGCCACGGTTCCAATGGTCTGGGAGACACAGGTTGAGTGAATTCTGCAGGATCAGGGATCAGCCTGCTGGGGTTTGCGTGGGCCATGGAGCCAGCAGAGTGTTTCCATTACCCAGGGGTGACTCAGCACGGGAGTATTGCCCAGGGACCTCACAGCTGGTCCTTTCCACACTGTTTCCTGTCCTCTCCTCTATTACAGAGTGCAGGTCTGTCTGAAGAAAACTGTACATCTAAAAAACCAGCCTACAACTTCATCTACTCGGTAGCATCCCATCCCCTGTTGCCAGCCAGGATGGGCAATATCATGAGCACATCCTTTAAGTAAAAGCACAGAATTTGCTGCTGGAGTTTGAAGTCTGTCAGTGGATTGTTTCAGATGTGAATGACACAAAACTTAGGAATAAAACTGAAAGTGCTTAACTGTACTGCAGCCCTGATGAGGTGGTGAACCTGTTCCCATCCCACCTGATTCGTAAGCTAATTAGCTTCTTGGCTAAGCAGTAATTCTGGGCAAGTATGCACAGGCTGTCCTCACAGGGACTCTTGCATTCCTCTTCATTTCACAAGCTAAAGAAAGATACTTCTCTTTGCTTGTGAGGTTATTATTGCTCCATGCAGGTTAATTGAGCTATAGCATTAGAGCCACTCATCAAACAGTGGTGAGTCGCTCACTTGTCTAAGCTTGTTTATTTTTATAATGCTGGAAAATATTTGCATGCTGTACAGAAATGTGCTGGTTTGGTTCCCTACAGCCTGGCAGTATTATCATTTTAAATTCTTCATTATTCTTCCTTCCTCACAAGGGACTGGCAAGGTTCCTGTGCATAATTACATGATGTTTAAGACAGAAGCCTCAGCTACTGGGTTTTTACACAATGCCCTGCAAACATGAGGCTTTTCTTCCTTAAACAGTACCTACACTACTTGCCTTTTGTGCCCATTCTTGATCTCAGCATGGTGAAGCATTATTTGCAATTCCTGTATTAGTTCTACCAGTTGTAGGTTCTGATTTTTCCTAAAGAGCTTTTCCTTTAAATTACCAGGAGTAATTTCAGACCAAAGTTTAGAATGAGGTGTAAGATGATAGAGCTGTGATGCTTGGGAGCAAATTGCAAAATTGATTCAGCCTGGGAAATCTTACCGTGGTTCCTTGGATGAGATTTGATCTAAACCTGAGTTTTCCACTGGAAAAGGTGTTTCTGGGCTTTGTGGCTATGGAGAGTGCACTGTCCAATCCATACAGTTTGGCAGAGTTTTTGGCAGTCTGATTTCAGCCCTATCAATCATAATAGATGTAGGCTAAACCCCCAAATATGTCTGTTTAAAGTATCTGCAGAACCTTCCCAATTTCCTTCCAGCTCTATCATAACAACCTTTCCAGTGCATCTTACTAATTTCCATCTTTGGCACAGTGAAAAACCAAAATTGCTGGAAGAGCTTGACACAAATAGAGTTTGGTGTCCAAATAAATAACACATGGGCTTCAGCACTGATTGTACTGTTCATTTTTGTGTTTCGTTAATAGAAAAGTTAACTCATTGGCTCTGCCAGAAGTTTCCAACCCGCTCAGAAAGCAGATTGCAGGAATGCTGCCACCCAAGTTAGTTGCACAAGATTTTCTTTGTTAATTAAAAATAATGGGATAAAACTGGGAAAAATAGGCTACCAGTTGGTATTTAAAGAAAGCAGATTTGTTGGCCAGAATATCTTCATATTGTATCTCAGCCCACCTTTTGCTTTGAGTTTCCAGGCTGGTTTCTAGTTTACACCCACACTAGAATTAGTAGTATTCAGTTCCAGCAAATGTTTTCAGTGTGAACTGTGCCCTCCCTCCATAAGCTCAGCAGAATGAGCTGGTAGTGCTGAGGAGTGAAGCTCTGTGTGTGAAATGGTTCTTGGAGCATTTGAAGGAGTTAAACATGCACAGATTGGATTTGTCTGTTGAAAAAAAATCTTTAAGGCAGAGAGGCAGAATCTCAAGCTGGGTTGTATCTTTGTATTAAAAAAATAAACAATCCCCCCCCACCACCTCCTTAGATTTTTCCAGTTGAGACAAAAGAAATCTTTGGGTGGAAAGGCAGCATCATATTGCATAATAAAAGCCTTTTTATGCTCTAATAAAAAGGGTTTCTCAGGGCAGCTTGGTTTAAAAAAAAAAAAAAAATTAAAAAAAGAAGAGTAAGTGATGATTCTGGTGTGAGTGGGATGAGGAATCCATAACTTCTGTTGTGCAACACTGGCAAAAGAGGCTAGAAATTGCTCTAGTTATCTGCTATCTTTAATGCCTAGTTTAAAGGTTCTTTACTGCATATTTGCTGGCAGCTGTTTTCAATATATCCCTCTTGAGCTAAGTCACCAGTTAAGAATTTGACATTAGCTGCTTTTTTCAACCACCATCTTGAAGTACCACACCACACAAGACTGCCTTGTTCTCTCCTTAGATATTGTTCATGTGCTTTGAAATTGCTGTTGACACCTCAAGTATTTAACTTGCAGATCTGAGATAGTTTTTGTTGGGTGTGGATTTGTGCCTTAATAAGTCAGAGACAGAAGTATCCACTTCTGCATTCCTTCACTACATCTGTTCACTTTATTTTTTGCAACATTCCAGGAAATTAAGTTAAATTATATATATCAATGAATATTTTAGTTTCTCTAGTTCTGTTTTCATTGCCTTTCCTTAAAGTGTGAACACGCTGAGTGCACGGGTATGTTCCACATCTTTTGCATTGCTTGCCTTTTTCTTTAGGACACCTTCAGTAACTGCTTCTTGTAGCATGCCTAAATACACATTGTTCTGCATTCTCCTGCTTCTCCTCTCAATGGTTAAAGTTTCTTTACTGCTTCATATTCTGAAGAAGAAAAGTAACATAATTAAAGAGTGCTTTGGGAATTAGAGCCGTGCTCTGCAATGTATTTCTGGCATAAACTCTTGTCAGTGTCCTTTTCTTCCCCTGACTTTCCCAGTCTGTAAAATAAAGCTAATATTCACAAACTGCTCATTATCACAGTCCTTTCTGAGGCACAGTGTGTTGAAGTTTATCAAGCCTATCACCGTGTCACCATCCAGCAGAGGATTTCTGTTGACACAGTTTGAAATACTCAGCACCACTGGCAAAGGAGCCATAAGCACAGGGCATCCTCATCTGTGCTACAGCTTTCATTATGAGCGAAAAATAAAACAATGGAGTTAAAGAATTAGCGGGTTTTAATCACTGTTTCAGTTGGAGGCACAGATGGGACAAAGCATTACTTGGCAACATTTTATCTTGGAGCAGAAATGGTCATGATTAAAGCAGCAGCTGGAGTAGATTGCTGGGGACATGGGGGTTCATTCATCCTAAAGGGATCAAAATCGTTGGGTTCTGGGAGAAAACAAGAAGCTACAAAAGGAAAATCTGAATATGGGCCAAGGTTTATGATTTCTAGGGTCTCATCTACTGATTAAAATGATGTTTCCAATGCTTTCCTCAGAATTATTTTCGGAGCGAGGAGAGTATCAAGTGATCTGGCCTGCTGAAGAGGAGCCTGAAGCCTTCTCTGAGTGGAGATCTTGGATTTGCAGAAGGCAGGCTGAGTGTGTCCCCTCATGTGGCAGAACTGCTCCTCTTTACCAGGGAACTCCAAGTGAAGGACAAAGGTATGTGCCACTTCAAACAGGATTTCAGAGGAGTCACGTTCCAGTCAGCTAACAGGGCCTGAATTCCTGCTGTGGTGAGCAGCCTAGAATAAGGTGGATTTTAACTTTCTCTTCATTAAGGTTTGCAGAAGGCTTTTGTGTGCCCAGTGTGAGTCCTTGTGTTGGGTTGGTTGGTCTGAGGGAGCAAATGGGGAGGTTGTGGAGATGCAGTACAAAGCAGACCCTTCAGACCTCCTGGTTCTGTCACAGAACAAACTGTTGGGAACAGGTTACCTTCTACTAAGGGACAAGGTAATACAGAAAAAAGGTGTCAAAAGAAAGTGCTAGAACAGCAACACGTGTTCTGCTGTCAGGGCAGAGCCACAGCTTGGCCAGCGGGTGAGCCTTACTCTCTATTCTGAGCTGTTCTAGCTCAAAAGTAGCTCTGCTTTCAGTTACATGTCTCAAAGGTATCATTAATTTTTGACATTTCAACTCGGGCAAGGCCAATGGGCCTGAGTTTCCATGACACACTCCTGACTCCACTGGGAGACTGAGCAAAGCATGATTGCTGCTTAATCTCTACTTAGGATGTGCCTGACATTGGCTCTTTGTGTTTCTCTACTTGGGACCCAGTGTTTTTTCCTGCCACTCAGAGGTCTTTTTCTGTTCCTTAGATCAGACAACTCTTTTTCCTCCCCTTGCATTTGCATGCATTCCGCTGAGGATATTTAGATGTGTGAGGATTTGGTTGCTTTTGTGTAGCAGGAAGTTCCTGAGTCCTCACTTGCACCGTGCCTGGGGTTTTCTGCAGCAGGCAGAAGAGGTGCTGATCTCACTCTGGGCATTTCATAACTCTGAAAACCTGCTGGCTAACTAGATATTCATGAATTGCTTTACCTAAGCTGAGAGATTTCTTTACTTCTTTTGAACCCTATGCTATCTCAGTGGGCCTCTTTTTTGGTTTTTTTCTTTCCCTTAAAACTGACAAGTTGCCGATTTCAGCTTCAATCCTTGTCTTGACTACAAATATGGGAAGTTTATTTCACTGTTGGTAACTCTTAAGTATAAAGCAACAGGTTTCAGGCATTTTTACCATCATCCTGTGAATTCCATGTCTCCTTTTTGCCCGAGATGCTGTCTGAGGTATTTGACATGCATCCCTACAGCTTTCGGTCGATTGATTTGCCCATAAACTTTCAAGTCACCTTTCATCACCTTTCTGAGGCTTTGTCCCCCGGGCATGCAAGTCCTTCTTAGGTCAAGGGCCTTGATGACCCCCATTGTTATGGGAACCTTTGGTAACATAACCTGCTTTTTTTCTGTATTTCAAGCATGGCTCCTGAATATCTCTCCTAGATCCACTCAGGCGCTAATAACCGTGTCTCCTTTCCTTAGGTCAAGGGCAGCTTTTACATTCCACCCAAAAGGCACCACAGTTTGAGATGAGGAATTCAGAAGAGCAAGCAGCTACGACAGTTTTACAGCGCCTGCTGCAGGAGCAGCTCCGATACGGGAACCCAAATGACAACCGCAACCTTCTCGCCTTACACCAGCAAGCCACAGGGAATGCCCCCCCTTTCAGCAGCACCGCCAGCCCGGCCTCTCAGAACGAAGGGCTGAGCTCCCAGGACCACCAGCTCGTGACTCATGCTGCCCGCCAGGAGCCCCAGGGCCAGGAGATACAGGTGGACAACAGCATCATGGAGAAGCAGCTCTCGCCGCGGCTCCAGAACAGCGAGGACCTCCCAACCTACGAGGAGGCCAAGGTGCAGTCGCAGTATTTCCGAGGCCAGCCGCACGCCAGCGTCGGGGCCGCCTTCTACGTCACGGGCGTCACCAACCAGAAGATGAGGACCGAGGGGCGGCCCACGGTGCAGCGGGTGAGCCCGGGGAAGGTGCACCAGGACGAAGGACTGAAGGACCTCAAGCAAGGCCACGTGCGCTCCCTGAGCGAGAGGCTGATGCAGCTGTCCCTGGCCACCAGCGGCGTCAAGGCCCACGCGCCCGTCACGAGCGCGCCGCTCTCCCCGCTCTCTCCCCAGCAGTCCAGCGACCCTTACAAAAATTCGGGCTCCAATGAGTTCTACAAGAACTCGGTGCAGCCCCCTTCCCAGCCCAGCATGAAAGGAATGGAGCAGCGGGGGCCTCCCCCAGAGTATCCCTACAAAAACGTGTCCACCCCGTCTATGAACTGCAAGCCTCAGGACTCGGGGCATTTCTATAGTGACCATCGCATGAGCCAGCAGGGAAGATCTGATGGGCCTATGATGAGGTATCAGCATCCCCCTGAGTATGGCTCAGTCAGGTAAGCCAGACCTTAAAACAAACCCTGTGACAGCCACGTAAGGAATGACAATATAAAAACTCAGTCCATCCCCTTCACTCCTGAGGCAGGTTTTCCTTCAGCAAAGACCCCATCTTCATTACGTGAGATGACATGTCGTGTTCAGCTGCAGACTGTCTGGAAAGACTGTCACCTGCTGCAGTAGCTGACTAGAGAGGCCTGATGCTTTTTTACAAAAAAAAAAAAAAAAAAAAAAAAAAAAAAAAAAAATCCAAACCAAGCCAACTGAATTTTATGGTATGGGGAAGTTTAATGCTGAGGCTCTACAGCCTCACGAAAGCTTTACTACAAAAGCCAAAGTTACTGTGTGATTCATTGTAGAAACTTGAAAGACTTAAGTTGTTCTTTAATTATATCTGCCAGACAGAATATTTTTCTTAAAACTTTATCACATAGGAAAGGAGAAAGTGAATGAAAGCAATAATGGTGCAAATAGCAAAAAACACCTCTGAGCTTCCTGTAGATTTTTTAAAATTTTATTTTCAGTAGACAGAAGTGTAGGAGAGGAAAATGGAGTATGCTTTGTGCCTCATCCCAGACTTGCTTGTTCAGCTTTTGCTCATTTTTCTTGCCTCATTTGAGACCTCAGCCTGTTCTGGTTCCCTCTAGATAAGGAGCTGGATTTGGCTTGAGCCAAACACTGATGTCCATGTGGGAAGATGAAGTTTTATTAAGGTGGGCTAAAACCCAGCTTTACTTTACCTGTTCCCATACCATCTCATCTCTGACTGACACCAGGTGGTATCTGGTGTAATGATTTTGGCCTCATTTTGCAGCTAAAAGGGTCAGAGGAGCAATGGGAAGATGTAAATGGAGAGGTCTCTGTGAGTTTGTCTTTGCACATTTTGAGGGGAGCATGAAGAAACCAGTCAGTATTTGGGAGCAGAGCCTGAGCTTTAGGGAGTTCGAATTTGCTCAGAACCTTCCTAGCCCTATGAGGAGCTATTTTCAGAGTTTGTCCACCATTGTTTGTGATCTGAAATGACTTCAGCAGCATACAAGCCTGATGAAAAGGCCCTTTGATCTGGCTAAATAAATAATAAAGAGGCCAGGAAAAGGGGAAGTAAAGGGTTTAGGGGGGTAATGATTGTAGAAGCTCGTTGCAAATCTTTTTGCAAATTCAAAGGCCTCAAACCTCTGTGCACATGGGACAGGGAAGCAGCTCCTCGGTGGTTCTGCTGCATCAGAAATACTCCTTATATTGTATGCAGTGAGACGTAGCCTGCTTGCTGTTCAAGGGAGAGGTATTTGAAAACACGCCAACAGTCAGCTCCTCTAGACAGGGTGATTTTTGTCTGTATTGGATGGATCCTGGCTGCTTTGAAAGAACATGGTGGGGGGAAGGAGGGGGAGGAGAAAGGTTCAGCTGGCAAGGTTTCCAGTAGGGGAAGCAACTGAAATTTGTCTTCAAAGCACTGGGAATCTAATGAGGTTACTTTTTAACCTAAATAGCTGCACAGAGGAGAGGTCTCCTTTGCAAGCAAATGCTGGAGCAGTAGAACAATTGCAAGACTAATCCATAAATTACAGAGCAGCGTAGCAAAGGAAGGGAGCGAGTCCTGTATTCCCCTCCCTCTCCCACACGCTTTAAGAGAAACTGTCATTTAGACAAGAAACCTTCTGTGTCGCTAAAGGTGCAGCTGGGTGATGGTGTGGGGATTTTAAAGGCAAACAGCTCCGGGGAGAGCCTTTGCCTCGCACCAGCGGTGTCCTTGCACTCTCTAGTTTTCCTGCGCCGCGGCTCGGCGTTTATCGGCATTCATTTGGATTGGTAAATGTGTGCATTTTTTGAACTGTGCGTCAAGGAAACAAAGCCCCTTCTCTCTGCTCCCGAAGCCACACCCTTTTCTGCGGGTTTTTCCCCTCATTGTTCGGGGGAATTTGAGGGTGACCTAATGATGCGGTTAAATAAAACTCGTTGAGCAAGATAAACATTGGGGAATTCACAGTATTCTCATGCTTCACCCTCCCCAGTCTGGGAAAGGAATGGGCTGTGTGGTAAGTTTAAACCAGTCTGCAAACAGTTTGCCTCACCTGCTCCTGGGCGGTGTAAGTTTGGGAACAGTGTATGTTGGTAATGATGTTGGTTTAATGTAAATACCGGGCATGCCGGAGGCATCTCTGCTGTTATTTGGAAATTTTAAAGCAAGTTTAGAAGAGGGCTGGCTGCGTGTGAAGCTCCAGAGTCCGGTTCTCTCCCTAATACCTCAACTGCACTTTAGCTTTGGTGGTGAAAACAGCCCTTCAGTCTAAGAACAGAGCACGGGTGCCTTGGGCTCCATGGCCTGGGGGCTGCAAGGGCTCCTGTGGCAGCACAGCGAGAGCTGGAGCAGGTTTGGATGCAGATGAAGCCCCCATCTGATGCAGTTTGGGGTGCAGAGGAGGCTCCTGTCTGATGCAGGTTTGGGTGCAGAGGAAGCTCCTTGTCTCTCTGATTCAAGCGCCATCCTCTGTCTGGAGCCCAAGTGACTGAGCTCCTGCTGTGGTGGTTAATCCCATTGACTTCACAGAAAGTTTTTGAGAGGGAGGTCTGCAGAATGTGTCCCATAATTAGTAAATCGCTCCGTGCGCTGCGTTCCCCTGAGCAGCATCAAAGTGGGGGCTAATCAGGTATGACTGGGCAGCAGAACAAAAATTTCTGGGTTTGATTTCAGCTGTGTAATGGAGTGGAGCCTGCTCCCTCCCGCAGTCAGCATTTCCTGGTTGGTGCAGGAGGGCTGGGCAAGAGAGGGGAACTGGAGCTTCTTGAACACGAAACAGGCAGGAGAAGCTGGGATGGCGTTAAAAAATCTTAACGAGCCAGACACCTTTCCTGATCCCTCCATTCTTCTGCCTTCCCCACTGTGCTGCTCTGCCCCAGCCCTTGTGTGTGCCCCTGTGTCCTGTCCTGGCAGCCTGAGCACCCTGATGGCTGCAGAGCTGCCCTCACTCCCTCCCTGTCTCTGTCTTCCTGCCCGAAAAGCTGAGGTGACCCTTGTAGTTGCAGAGCCATAAATCCAGGTTTGTTCTTGGCCTCTGTGGAGTGTTCCTCTGGTCCATGCCAGAGAGCAGAAATTCCTGCGTGGTGCACAGAGAAGTGGCCCTTAAAGTTATGCTTTCAAACCCAAACACTTGTGGGGATAATTGCTCTGAAGTTTTTTTTTTTTTCTCCCTGCATTTGGTTTGTTCAGGTCTCTGTGACACTGAGGCAAATGGAAGGAGACTGTGTAGTTTTGTTGTATGTGTGTTTTGAGAGACTGCATTTTTACTGAAGTGGTTGGTTCAGATAAAATTGTGATTGCTTATTGTTGGATTACCTGAGGACTCATTTTCTCATGGAGGAAATTTTCTGCTACTATTTTATCAGCAATACTGTTAGGTGACACCAATAATCATTTTTACCTTTACATTTTGCAGTGTGGCTTAAAAATCTTGAAAAATCTTGAAAAATCCAAATTGTGTTCACTCACCTTTCTGACTCTCACAGCCCAAAATTGCTTTACCAGAGAAATGAATTCTTCAATTCTCTTGTTAATATAAAGAAATCCCAGAGCCAGATATTTTGTACCCACAAAATGTACATAAGTATTTTATAAGACAAAATTGTAAATAGTGGGGATGCCAAGAAGTTCTTTGAATGTATATGTAAAAGTTTACATGGAAGATTTTAAAAAGTCTGGTGTCACTGTGAGGTTACTGGGATTTTTAAATATCTTTTTTTTTAAGGCAGGATGTATTAACCCAGCTATGCTGTCTCATTCTCCTGGAAATATAAATGCATTTGTGATGTTTTGGAAACCCTAATGCTGTTGGTAATGCCACAGAACAAGAGGCTCCAAGCTCTCATGTTCTAGCTTGAGCCCACAAGATTGGTAAAATTTCAAGATTATGAGAGGCTTTGGATGTGAGTGCCAAGATGCTGGAATTCTTGGAAATGTATCCTGTTTAGAAATACTCAGCCATAATTTCCTAGAGTTGTTCTTCACAATAGGTTTTAAAAGAAAGGGTCGTTACAAGGCATGTCAGTTCAACTGGTCTTTCAGAATTAAAGTGCTGCTGTTGTGTTTCTTTGACCATCATTTTGTTCCTTTCACTGGTGCTCAGGATGGCAGGGTTCTTCCACTGGGACTCTGTTGACAGAATAACAAAATGTTTTTAGTCAAATAGCTCAAATTGTTAACATTGGCATCTAAATCATCCTCATTAGGTTTATAAGATTAGCTCGCTGAGACCAGTCTCCCCGAGTAACTGCTCAGGTTGTTTTCAGACTGAAAAAGAGTTTTGTAGGTTGAAAATTGGGTTTTTGCATCCATGAGGCAGACTGGCAAGGCATTTCTCTCTGTAGGTCATCACAGATGAAATGTCACAGCAAGGTTATTCCCTAATTGATTGCAGCATCAAAGCAGAGCTGTGGTGATAGGTGACGACTAAACTCAAGGAGATGAGTGGTTGGTGAGGATGCAGGATTTTAACTCTGCACACAACTGGGTGAGCTAAGAAAGCAGCTGGAAACCACCTGAGACAAACCAGGTGACCTTGAGCATGGCCTGTGATGGTTTTGCCTCGTTCTTCATTATGAGAACTGGCAAATGAAGTTAATGAAATCAGTGCAACTATAAGTAGAGCTGCCCCCCTGGGAGGAGAAGAACCAAATTGCTGCTACTAAACTGAACATTCCTGAGGAAATTAATTGCACATCGCTCTTTGGCACGACCCCTGAAATCCTCATGCTGCAAGTGATCATTTTTGGGGAAATACAGCTCCTGAAATGATGCTGCTGGCAGGGACCACAGTCACCTGAATGTGAGAAGGAGAGAAGCAGTAGCTAGAGCAGTGATTCTTTGTTTTTTCTTAGTTAACAAAGGCTAGATTTGTTTCCCTATTGAGGAATTTGAGCTGGAGCTTGGAAGTTTCTCTGCTGGGAAGCAGGGCTATGAGACGTGAGGGGCATGATGCTGAAATAGTGAACCCTGTGCTGGGCTGAGAGCTGCTGAACCCCCTGTGCTGCTGCCAGATGTGAGTAATGCCCAGATGTGAGTGGTGGGTACCAGGAGTGATTCCTTCTTTCTTGGGGCACAGGAAGGATGGCACTGAGTGTTTCCACTTGGGCTGAGAAGCGTTTTCTGCAGCCCTTTAGTTCCCAGCTCAGCTTCCTGCTCGCTGTTGTCAGTTCCTCCAAGGCTCCTGGTGCTTTGGGAATGCTGTGAGCTGCCTTGTCCATCCTCTGCAGGGCAGGAGTCCCTCCTGGGAGCACAGGCAGCCAGGGGGCTGTTCTGTAGCAGCTCTGGCCAGGTGAAACAACAGCATGTGCTTTTCCAGCTGCAGGGCTGAACTGCATGCCAAAGGGTGGGAAATTTTGTCAGAGCAGCAGGACGGTTTCAGGACACGCTGAACTGCCAGGCTGGGCCTGCTCTGGGCTGAGCTCCGTGCTCAAGAAGAGGCTGGCTGCAGCATGGAGAGGGAGAGACTCCAACTGTTAGAATAAAGAACATCCAGAGAAGTTAAAGGTTGAATGTTTTTGGAGGAGAAAGCAAATCCTGCCTCCTGAGGTCATCCAAGCATGATAAATCCACACAGTTTTCTCAGAGAGATTTCTTATTTGGCTAATGCAGCAGGAGTTGAGCTGGGGGTCTCCAGAGCCTGGGAAACATGAGAGGGTGTAGCTTGGATTTAGTTCTGTGATGGACTCAGGCATGTTATAGATTGTTAGATGTGTCTCTGATAGCCTGCAGAGGTTATCGTTAGGAGCAGTAAACACACCTACTGCATAGGAAAGGGCAGGTTGGAATAAAAATGCTGCTTCTGATTTCTGGGTTGGTTTTCAGATCCTTTGATTGTCTCATTTAACCAGGCTGCAGTTTGTTGGTTGATATTTAAGAAAGCTCAGGTCAGTGATGCTGGAATACTAGCATCAACCTTAGCTAATGCTTCGAACTCTCTCTCCTGGCTTGCAGAAGAAAATTAATTGTTTTCCCAATGACAGGTGGCACATTTAAGGCCAGAACAAAAGAGCCTGTTCCTAGCAGTCCTTAGTTGAGCAGTTTTATCCACAAAGTGCGGAGAAAAGTGATGAAAATAATTTTGGCCAGTAGTTGTTGATGCACTTGCTCTTAGTATTTCTGTAAAAAATTAATCTCAAGAAGAAACACCTTCTTGCCCTTAGAATAAATTTTCTGCTAAAGATTTGATTTTGAAACGCTTTTTAAAAACAGACTTATAAAATGGAAGAAAGCCTCACTTGAGTCTTTCGTATGGGAAGACCTGTGCACAGGAGCTACACACCTTGTCTCTGGGTTTGTGCACCTTCCTCTGCATGACTGTGATGGAGCTGTACTCTCTGTTTTCCAGGCAGAACCCAGATGTGCAGCTGCAGTTACAACAGAGACCACCTCACCACCACAGCCCAACCTCCTCCTTGACATCCCTGGGATCCTTGACTTTGCTCCAGTCTCCCCACCCTCCAGGCTGTCCCCTTCCCAGCACCAGCAGCCTCTGACTCCCAGCCAGGCAGATCCTGGCGTTCTGCCACGGACCCAGCAGCCTTTCTTGTCCAACCCCGTGCATCAGGGAGACCTGTACCGACTCTGCCAGCCCTTCCTGGGCCCGCAGCAGCAGCAAGGAGACTCCTACTCCGTGATGCCCCGGGCCCAGCAGATCCCTTCCCCTTACCAGCAGATGCAAGTGGATCCTTTTGCCATCGTTTCCAGGGCCCAGCAAATGGTGGAAATCCTGTCGGAGGAGAACCGCTCCCTGCGCCAGGAGCTGGATGGGTGCTATGAGAAAGTGGCCCGGCTGCAGAAGGTGGGTGGTGGTGGAAATTTAGGCATTCTCCTGTCTCTGGTCTAGTCCCTAATTAAATCATTTTATCTGCAACTGTTGGATTCCTTTGCTGAAGGGCTTGGTTATGTACTTTAGAGTCTTTTGTATGCAGATTGATTAGTCTACGTCCTGTGCCTTTGGGCATCATCTTTACGTTGGCAGAAGATGGAATCAGAGCCTTCAGTTTTCTGCTAACAGTTCATTGACCATGCACAAAAGCACATCCTCCTCAGCTGCTGAAGAGGCTGACTGCTTGGCTTGCTTGTCTAAGTTAAGTCTTGTCCAGGATAGCAACAGGTTTCATTTTCCCAAAAAGACTTCAGAGCTGCAGGAAGGGCCTGTTTGGGATGGCACAGGACCACAGCCACTCAAGGAGGTTCAGGGAACATTGCTACAAGACTGGTTGGCACCACTGCGTGCAGGGCAAGTAGTGCTGCTATGGCTACACTAGAGACATTTGGACTGCAGGACTGGGACTAACACTCCTTTTGTCCCTCTCTCAACACCACACAATTTCCATGCATGAAAACTTAATGTCTTGATTTGGACCCAGATTTTTGCCACCTTTTCTTTATGGAACAGCAGAGTAAATGATGCTAAGACATTTAAGAGAAAATACCTCAGAGAGACCCATCATTAATGTGCATGTTGGAGGTATTTTCATGCTGCCTCACAGAAATAACTTCTTGATGACCAGTGGTTTAAAGCTGGGCAGCAGGTCAGCTTTGCTTTTGCCTTGCAGCTGTGGAAAGGCTGATGCTACTTAGCAATTTAGGACTTTGTGGGGCTTGCTGTGCACTTTGCACTGAGCTGTGTTCGGGGCCAGAAAAACGTGTGGCTGCTTGTCTTTGAGTTCAGGTGACCAGTGTGGCTTTCCACCCTCATTATTCCCCATGTTACCTCTTACCAGGGACATATGTTCATTTGGTTGTGTTTTTTTCGGAAGGTTTCTGGCCAGGAAATACTTGAGAGAATTGTTTGACAGCTTCCTGATAATGAGAGAAGGATACAAATGCACTTCCCTCCACCTCCCTGTTGATCACTTGCTGTAGACAGTGCTGATGGGGTTTGCTGTGGTGTGGATCCACACTTCCATAGCAAACCATGCCCATCAAGGAGAGTAAGGAGAGAATCTCCTGCTCTGGATGATCAGAGAAGCATTACACTGAAGGCTAAAAGGAGAATAAAGCATATTTTATTGCAAAATTATTTGGCCACTGGTATCCTTTCTATAGACGGATTCATCATGGACCTGAGACTTTATTTTTAGTGTATAAATGTAGGTTTCCCTCAATAAAGAACACTTAAGACAAAGTAATCTCCTATCTGAGACAACAAAATTTGTTAGTGAAAAATAGTAAGTGCTTGTTTTCACTTCCACTGCAGCTGGAAACAGAAATTCAGCAAGTTTCAGAGGCATACAAAAACCTGGAGAAATCATCCTCTAAGCGGGATGCCCTGGAAAAGGCCATGAGAAACAAACTGGAAGGAGAAATTCGTAGGCTTCATGATTTCAACAGGGATCTAAGAGGTAAATGAAGTAAAACTTCTGTTCTTCAGTGCTGGGGGTTTTTATTGTTATGCTGACTTGGCAGGACTGAGTTTTGCTGCAGAATTCAGTGTCTGACACGACTGGACTATGATGGGATACTCAGGTGCATTCAGTAGTAGAGATTTTTGCTGGAGAATGGGAAAGACAGGTTTAGGA
This sequence comes from Sitta carolinensis, assembly GCA_032173965.1. Classification (NCBI taxonomy): domain Eukaryota; kingdom Metazoa; phylum Chordata; class Aves; order Passeriformes; family Sittidae; genus Sitta; species Sitta carolinensis. Next base: position 17,933,242 of record CM063286.1, read on the forward strand.
GAGGGCTGTAGTCTTTCATTTCCAGCCTGTTTCTCATTGACAAGAAACATGTGATAAGCCAAATACCATAAACCAGATGCAAGCCTGGAATTCTCTCATGTCTTTTATCCTAGCGACAATTTGTACAATTTGTTCAGTTTACACAAATGGAAAGAGGTTTTGCTGACTGCCTAATCCCACAGCAGGCACGTTCACTTTATTTCCTGTCCAGTGACCCTTTTTGCACTGACATACAAACTGCAGAGTGTCTGTTCTTCCTGAAGGTCTTGTCATTCCTTATCAATGGAGGCATCTGTTTTTTTGGATCTCCCTTCCTTTTCCAGAGTGAGATGTTACTGGTGTCTGGTTCTTGCTAAGAGGCTGAGGCAGCATCACGGCTGGCAGCAGAGTGGTGTTGAGTGGTATTTGACCTTACCAGGGGTAAAAGTTTAAGCATTACTTTGGAAGGTGGAAATCATCTGCAGTTTGAGTTTTTTGAAGGGGTACAGTTGTTTAAACTGCAAGTTTAATTTTTTTAAGAAAGCCTTCTGATTGTCCTGCATGCTCTCACTGCCTCACATCTTTTACTAAGACTCCCAGAAATTGTTTTGCATCGGAGAAGTAAAGCCATACATTTCCTAGTACTGTACACAAAGGCCTGCACTGAATAATCTTATTCATAATAAAACACAGCATAAATGTTCCATTCCAATTTTCATAGGCTGACACAAATTTCTAGCAGCTTGAAGCAGCAGAGCTGTTAAGCTGTTTTTAGGGTTTTACAGTATTCCCTCAAGTCAGGTAATTGGACAGCAGTGATTTAATTTTCTGTTAAGATTTAGTGGAGAATTATGAGAGATCTTTTAATTGCATGATGGGATTTATTCGGCTGGAAAAAATAAAAGTATAAATTGAAAAAATAAACTTCTGTTTTATAAATGTTTAAAATAATTTCTTTGGAACTTTAACCTGTTTTGTCTCATTGAATGTATTTCCTTAAGGACATAATTAGAAACATTTCAAAAGAGAGTGCAAACTTCTGATAGGCTGTAGAATTAGGAGATCCATTCCCTCACAGCATTAGGAATGAGCAGATGTAACTTAATGCTTGAAAGTTTTTAATTATTTAGTTTGCTTTTATTGCCTATTTTTTGCAGAACGGATGGAGACAGCCAACAAGCAGCTGGCAGAGAAGGAGTTTGAGGGCTCTGAAGACAATCGGAAAACCATCTCCCAGCTCTTTGCACAAAGTGAGTTTCACAGGCATTATGGGTCAGTGGAAAGCTCCAGCCACCCTGGGAAGGAGGACAGAGCAGCAGGTTAATTATCAGCACAGAAATCAGGGCAGTGGCAGTGCAAAACTGGCAGTGGAGAAAGGAGGAGGGATTCAAGAATTCCTTTTCTCTCTGTATGCAAAATCCATCTGACGGATTTATTAGAGATTTTGGAGCAAAGGTAATTTGCAGTTAAACTGTGAAATTAGTGTTTACCCCATGATTTACATATTTTATCCACCTCTTTTATTCCTTGAAAGCTTTGAAATTAAACCTTCCCAGGCTGACAGGAGTCCTGGCATGAGTTAAGGCCAGCAGGAGAGGAGCCTGGTCGGTCTCCTATCTTCTTCCTCTTTAATTTGCCACTGCCCTATCCTGTTCAGCAAAAATAAAGAGGATGAACACTCCTGAAGTCCGCTGGGCTGGGTGAGGGTCAGGAATTCTGTCCACAGCAGTGGATTTATCACAAGGCAAACCAAAATGACGGTGTGTGAAATGCTGCTTTTCCTTTGTTCTGAAATGTCTTGAGGCGGACGGCGCCAGGCCAACTTTTCTCTCATCCCACAGTGTGCTCCACCCTTCTGACAATGCTCACTTTTCCCCAATTGTTATATAAAAAGGTAGTGCAATAAAATTTCAAAAGAGTTTTTCTCTGGTGTAATAGACACTGCAACTAGCCTGACAGATTCTGGTGTCCCTCTCTTTTGTCATCTTTAGCTTATTCCTTGTGGTTTGCCTTGCAAGCAAATGGCTGTCAGGGAGTGAATTCCAAACTCCTGGTGGTTCTGGGAAGTCTGGGAGTTTAGTCTCTCCTTCTGTTGGGTGGACACTGAGGTTCACAGGTGCACCCAGAAAGGTGAGATCAGAGCTGTGGGGCCTCTCCTTTTGGATGAACATGGAAGCCACAGTGCTGCATTTTATCAATCCCAGCATTTGTAGGGGTGCTGCAGGCACTTGTTAAGTGAAGCAGTTCTCATTTGGAGAAAAGTCTGCCTCTCTGCAAGCTTTTCCAGATTAACAAACAGCCTGGTAGCACTGACTGATACCTGCTGGCATAATGCCACCCTGTCTCAATGCAGCTCAGTCTCTGCAGTACAGTTTTATGTGCTCACACTGGCAACAACTCATTCCTGGTGGAGGAGAAATGCTGGGAAAAGATGGGCAAAAAAAAATGTAAGCAGGTGATGACATTTGTCCTTATGTCCTAGGCTGGCTTTGAGCTACACTCAGGGTTTGCTCTGCAGACCTCTGGGTGCTGTTGGTGGACAGGTTTGTTTTGCAACCTGTGTGTGGGCTGTGTTGATTCCCTGGCAGAATGGAATCTTTAGCTACTCTGTGTTGCTAAAGCTTTGCTCCTGGCTCTTTGCTGGCAGAAGAAAGGGAGTAATTGTGGTCCTGTAAGTATAGTTATGCACATGCTTGCACAAACGGGCCTGTGTACTCCATTTGCAGTCTGTCCTAACACCCAGCACCTCGTTCCTGTTTTTCAAGCCTTCCACTCCTTGTCCTCATTCCTTTGTCGTGGGATATTGGTTTCTGGAATGCAGTTTCTCTGGTGTCATCAGTGCTGGGTGTAGATCACTCCAGGGAGTATTCTGTGGTTGTGATTCCAGCAAGTGGGTTAATGTTATCTTTGGATCTGGTTGGCTTGAGCTGGGAATGGCAGCATACACAGAGGACATCAGCTCTGTGTTGTGGCTTTGCCTTACACCCCTGTACAATAATTTCTCCAGTCTCCAATTATTTTTATCCTATCTACTTGTATATGAAGGCAGTGCCCTGTTTTGTAGCACTCAGCATTGCTGCTCCAACAGTGTCCAGCTCTTCCTGGAAAGCAGCATAAAAGGATGAGCTGCTGTGTTTGAGGTGGCAGGTCTGCTCTGAGAAGGGACAGGACAGATGTATGTGCCTCACTTCTGGCCCAGGGAGTCATTTTTACAGGCAGTAGAGGAAGATTGAGGAGTTCTTACTGCTGATTTGTTTTCTGACTCCTCTGAAGATACTGCTGGGGGCTCCTCTGAGAAGGGACAGAACCCCCTTCCAGTTTGGGGGGTCAGTGTGGAAAGAGGAAACACAAGTTTTCAGGAACACCAGTCTGCTATCTCTCTCCTCAGCCTGAGACAGTAAAATTACTCAGTTTGTTTTCCACTGCTGAAAGCTCAGAGGTGAAGAGGTGCCAAGTTTCACTAACCATCTGCATAATCACAGCAAATTACCTGAGTAACTGTACTGAGTGATGCACTTCTGTTCTCACTATCTCTGTGGCACATTGTTGCTTGAAGGTACCATAATTGTTTTTCAGGATTTCAGGTCCTTCTCTTCCTTGAAAGCCATGTCCTTTTATTTTCCCTCTTAGCACTACATTTGTGTTCTCTTTCTTGTGAGAAGTTCCAGTGCAGTCTTCCCTTCACCTCTGCAGTGAAAGGCTCCTGAAACACTGGGCAGAGACAAGTGCTGTGCATTGATAAGTGTCACTTTTTTATCCATAGACAAGGAAACACAGCGGGAAAAAGAGAAACTGGAAATAGAGCTGGCTGCTGCCCGCTCCACCAACGAGGACCAGCGGAGACACATCGAGATCCGAGACCAGGCCTTGAACAATGCTCAGGCCAAGGTGGTGAAACTGGAGGAGGAGGTAAGGCTGCTGAGAGAGAGGAGCCAGGGTAGCTTGTCTTCCAGCAAAAGTGGCTGTGGGAATGGGTTTGTCTTGTGGAAGTTACAGGGAAATCTGCTTTCTTCAAAGCTGTTTCTGTCGGCTTAGCTTTGTGTTGACTAGCTAAACAGATAAGCCACAAATCTCTTATTTTCTTGGAAATGCTTTTGTCTAAGCAGCCATATTTTGTTTTCTTTTTGTTTCGACTTGTAAAAATGGGCTGGAAGTGGAATCTCAGCCCTGGAAACCTGCTGAACTTGGCAGAAATTCACATCTGGATGGACTTTCAAGTAGTATCAGATGAATGTAGCTTGTCCCCTTGCCAGGTGTGGGGACACTGCTCATCCCTGTATGTGCCCAGTATTTGTAATAAGCTGGGCATGACCTTAGTTGTTTTCTCTCCCTTTCCTCCCAAGAGGGGACAATGCATTTGAGCTGCTTAGCTGGGCAGCTTTCACAGCAGTTTCTTTTGTAGCCTTGTCCCTGCCACTCATGGCTCTCACCTTTGTGCCCTTCTGCGTCATGGTGTCCGTACTTTCTCCCACCCTCTGCTCTCCTCTCAAAGGCCCCATTTCCCACTCCAGCCTCTGCTTCCTTTACTCCTACTCTTCCTCCATGGAGAGTCTCAGGAGGAAATCTCCTGACCAAGCACACTTCCTCACTGCAGATTTGTTCTCCAACCCTGCCATCTCCCTGGCTGCCAGCACTCAGCATCCCCCTCAGCTGGGTACTGTGCCTTTGTCCATCTGAATTTTGCTGCCTTCAGAGACATTCCTCAAACCCTCCCCTTGTCTCCTTTTAGTTCTCTCTCCCTTCAGGATCCCATTATGCCAACACAGGAAGAATGATCAAATACTAAGTGAATAGCCTCCTCTCCCAGGTACAGGTGTAGCTCATTTCTGAGTTTTAGCCTCCTCTTCTCTGAGCTCTGGATTTGCCTCAATAGCCCTCCCCTGAACCTTCCTGTGTCTCTCCCTGGTGTCCTTACTTTTTGCCCTTCCTTTAATCTCTTCATGGAAGCCTTCCCTCAGTCCCTCTGGATCTCCCCTGGGCCTGCTCTGCTCATTCAGGATGTTCTTGTGGGTTCACCTGCAGTCATAAATCCTTTAGCCTGGCGTGGCTGACTTGCACTCACTCAGGGCACAGGGGGCATTAGGTTATAGAGTAATTTACATGTGACATGGCTCACTTTGGCTCTCAAACTATTCTCCCATGATTCTGCAATGTATTGGAACTCCTTGGCTTTCATTCAAATTTCAGCGCCTTATTTAAAAGTCTCATGTGTCACTAACTCCAAGTGCAAGGGACATGCTGGTGGTTTCCCTGGAAAATGCTTGGAGTCAATGTGGATGAGGTGCTCTGATCAGCTGGGCCAGCACACACAGCACTTGGCTGGGTTGAACCTTTGTGTAGGCACTAATTTTGGCTCCCTCACAGTCTAGTTGAAGCCTTGAGGGATAATAATAATTGTATGCTTTATTTTCTTGTTTTACTAGAAGAATTGGGTTCAGTGCTGTGGCAAAGTATTTCTGCCTAGGAAGAATAGCGAAATAGGTAAGGCACTCTGGGGTGAATTGCATGATAGCTTAAAAAACACACATAGGCTGATACAGAGTGAAATGATCTGCATGAGGGCTTGTGGTCACATGCATCCAACCTTTGCTCGAATCCCAGGGTGTGCAGGAAGTGCCACCCTTCCTGCTGTAGATAAATATGGAAGCGTCTCAGTGAGGGAGCAGGAATTAACTCTGCTTTTTCCTAGAGGTGAGAGGGAATAAAGGGAAACAAATGGGCAAGAGTCACTTTTGTAAGTTACCCAAATCACTTTTTAATGAAATACTTAGGATTATAATGCATTTGTTGCCTCATTAGTGTTGGACTGTGGCAAGTTCTCCAATCCCCAGGCTGTTTGGTAACTCTGAAAGGTGGCCAAGGCGCTGCTTGGTGCTGTTCAGGGCACCTGTAGAAGGGGCTGGGAACATCATTCTGAGTTAGTGGCATTCAGAGGCCAAAAGATACGAACAATTCATGGATAATATCTTTATTCTGGCCAGGTTAATCTGAGTGACTAGTCCCTGTAAGTGTCAGGAATTTCCAAACTGGTCCTGCAGAAGAGGGTGGAGTTTCTTAGGCTCGGTTTTGGCAGCTGCTCTGGCTCAGGGCATGAGGAAGGATGCATATTTCAGTTGTTCCCTCCTGTAATATAAGTTTTCAGCTTTTCTTTTTACCCTTTCCCTTTTGACTTCCTATTAAGCAGCCTAACCTTGCCTTGTATGCACGAGGTCCTTTATAAAAGGAATATTTCCATTCTAGGTAGAGCTATAAGCCATATATGACTGTAACTGAATTTAAACGTTGGAGCATTAGATTATTTTCAAAACCCTTGGCTTGAATTGCCAGTCTGCACTGGCAATGCAGTAAAATGTAGACACTTGTCTACACCTGTGGAGCTTTGAGGGTTTTTATATATACTGGATTTTAGCATCCAAGTTAGTGAAAGGAGAGATAAAGGGATGCTAAATGTGATGGAGAAAGGAATGATCTTGGAGATACTGAAGTATAGTGTGAAGCAGTTGGATGCCAAAGTAGACATTCACAGAATGCTCCCCTGTTAGCAGGGGTAAAATGGCTCTTCAAATTTAGAACAAGCTGCCATTAAAGTTTTTGATAGTGTGGGGTTTATTTCTGCAAAGTGCAAAATAGGGTGAGTGATCATAAATATTTAAAGCAAACTTAAATGTGTCTACGAACAGAATTGCTAAGTATGTATATGTTTTATATATAATATTTAAACTTTACTACTTCTGTACTCTCCACAAAGATACACAGTTATTAACCCCTATTTTCACTTCTCTATTTTTGTTCTTCCCTTTAGTAAATGTTCCACAGTTTTGCATAAATCAGCAGCTTACTAAAATTGTTTCTGGTGAAGTATTGGTCTGTGGTTTCTGAAATCAAAACTTCAGATTATTTTCATTACATGTAATACATTTGACATAAATTGAACATATTTGAGGTAAAACGTATAATGGCGTAAATATGTATATCCCAGTCAGTTAGTGATCATGATGTTTGGAGCTAAAGCAATAAAAATTCTCATTTTGGAGGGTGGATTGCTGTGAGGGTCTCAAGGGGGATGGCAGCAGGGGTGTGGCTGGTTACTCAGGATTTAACCCCATCCTCTCACATCCACCTCGAGAGCCTGGAGCACAGGGAGCAGTTAAGCTGGGCTTTGCTCAGGGCCAGGGCCAGAAGTGCTGGCTTTGCAGAAAGGACTGTCCTGACCCACCTGACACTGAGGAAATGCTGACTTGCTGCCAGTCCTTACCAGACTTGGAATGCTGCAGGAGGGACTTTGGTGCCAAATACTTTATCTAACCACAACTGCTGAGTGCAGAGGCTACAAGTGCTACTGGGTTTACTTTTTTTTTCCTCAAACTTGGGTCATTTCTGCTTACCCTATTTAATTTATACCATGGAAGACCACACTTCAACTTAAGAAAAGTTTGTGGGTTTTTTATAGTAGTGTAACTTGTACTCCTTTGCTCCACTGCTTTACAAACCACTTTTTTACCGAGCGCCTCAAGGAGGCTGCTTTGTAGCATAGTGAGAACCACCAAGAAGGTAAAAATACCTGCTCTTTGCCATCCTCACACACACACCTTGCAGTGGGAAGAGGAGATAAATGGCCTTTCTAATGGAGAAACTGAGGGATAAGGGAGGGGACAAGTTTGAATGAAATATCTTTTCTAAAATTGCTTGTGTTTAGAAGTTCTAAGATCCTTCAGCCATCAGAATTCCACATGAAGCAGATAGCAGCTGAGATACTGTGTTCATTTCTCACTGAGCTGTTGTGGAGAGAAAAAATGCTCTGTTTCTGATAACACTGAGGGTTCTGTCTGGGGAGAAATGTAAAAATACATTTCCCAATGACATCTATTGTACTTTTTATTCTGTGCCTGAGATACTTTCAGAACAGGGCTCTGGCTTGTAGGGAGGAGACCCAAAGGAGAGCTGTCTGCTTGATGCCTGGTCTAGTTTTTTTCCAGTCACTTCCCTGGATCTATAAAAAGATATTCCTGGTCTCCACAGCTTTGTTTCACATAGACTCTGAGAGCTACCTAATACTCCTTTCAGGAAAGAGTTACTTATAAAAGGGACACTTTCTGGATGGCTTGTCGCTCCTGGGAGGATTGAGTGCAGAGGAGAGAAACCTCTGTTTTCCCTGTAACTGGTTCCCTCTAATGAGCTGCATTCTTGTGACAGAGCTGCCCTTTATTGCCATGAAACTGTCTCACATATTCTGCCTTTAGTGATTTTCCAGAGGTGGCTTTGAGAGTTAGAATTTTATTTTAACACAAACAAACGGGGTGGTGACATTGTGACATTCCCATGCCACAAGCCCTGTTCCTAGCGAGGGGATAGTGTTACAGAATTGTTTCAGCAGCAATTCTTGCCGAGGCCACTGGCGCCTTGTTGGGCTTGAATTCAAACCAACTGAGGGTTCAAAGGCATCCTAGAGGAAAATATTCCAATTGCAAGAGGGTGAGGTGATTTAAACGTGCTTGCTGGCTCTCTTTTTTTTTTTTTTCTTTTTTTTTTTTTTTTTTTTGACTACATTTCTGCCATAGCAGGCAAATTTTTGTGGGGAAACACATTTTCAGCTGCATCTAAATGGATTCAGCTTTAGGATAAACCCAGAATGTTATGAAAACACCCTGAATATATTAAACAAAGGACTTTGAAGACATCCGAAATAGTGGGTGGGAGACAAGCAGATGCTGATGAGTGTTACCAATTTGCTGAAATAGGAGCTGTCCAAGATGAAGAGGGTAATGGCTGAGTTTGACAAAATGCTTGGGAGAGCTCTGAATCATTGCAGGAAGTCTTCTCTGCTTCCCCAGGAAAAAAAAAAAAAAAAAGAAAAGAAATCTTTGCTGAGTAACGCATCTGGAAGCAATGAGTCTTTTTTAAAAATAAGATCCTTCCCCCTCACCTGCTGTGTCCAGGGCTGTGTTTGTCCTGCACAGGCAGCTCCAGTTGGAGAATGTTGCAGCCTCCTTTGTACCTTGTGACTTGACTGAAAATTCCTCATCCCTGTGTGCCCCTGCTCCCTTTCCATGAAACCTCTGTGTCCTCCTCAGAGCCTTCCTTCTGCAAGGACCTGGGATCCCTGAAAGGCACTGCATGGTTTGTCAAAGCCTAAATAAATGAGGAACAGGATTTGTTTGGCTTTTAGAATGTTGTTAATTCTCTTTCTGCTGGGCACTTGTAGCAATAATCAAATATCCCCTGTTTCTGCAGGAAAACTTAGTCTTTGGCCATTGATTTTAGACCATGCAAGTACATGCCAAGGAGAGGGGAAATTAAATGAAGCTGGAAATACTTGATCAGGCAGCCAGGGAATCTTTCAGGGATATTCCCTGCATTGCTTTGCTCTTTATGCACTGGATTTCTGCAGAACCCAGGCCAGTCATGGTTTTTTATTTTTTTTTTGTTGTCCTCAGTCCTGTTGCAGAATTTACATAAACTTTGTAGTAAATGGCAACTGGAGAGTCAGTGCTCCTGTTTACATTGGTTTAGTTAGAAAATTTTGTTGATAAAATTATAGCTTGACATCTGATGCTTGGTTAGGACATTTTCCAAAGCAGTCAGGGAGATAAGGATATTATTAAAATTGTGCTGTAGGAAATGCTGGGAATGGATACAGTCATCCTGCTGTGCTTCCAGACATGCACTGAGGTTGAGATCTTACATCGTAAATAGGTGTTAAAATAAAGATATTCTCATTAGCAAAATGCTCTGCATTTTCAGAGCACCCTTAGAGGTAAAGCAGTTACGATACATTATGTGAACATGAGCTTGCTTCTTAGTAAAATGCTGTACCATCAAAAGGAAAATTACTATCTTGTCAAATTTATTTAAAATTACATCCCAAAGGGCGTGACTGCATCCTTGTAAAGCTTCAGGAATGAACTCTTATCTAGAGCACGTGTTCACTGCAAGGCCTCATGCAGAGGAGAGAATTCCTGTGTCCTTTGATGCCATCCCTGCCCTGGAAGATGTTGCTGTGGCCCTTGGCACTGAGCAGCCAGTTTTGGTTCTTTGCTGGGAGAGGGAGGGTGGGGAATCCATGGCAAATGACCAAGAACAAGCCTCAGCACGCTGCCTTTTTTCCTTCTTCCCATCTTAGTTGTGTCTTCAGCACCCTGGCAATACTCAGGAAATTGTTTCCAATTCCTGTCTTAGGAAAACAAGATCATACTCTCGATTTCTGGTAATGAAATCCCTCTGTGCTTGGAAGAATCATTCCTGATTCTCTTTACATGGAGAGTTCAGATGTAGTCAGAGAGATGAAAACCAAAAATGTATAATTTTAGATTTCCCTTCTACCACTTTTGGAGAATCCTGGTTCACAGAAAGGTAATTTTTTTTTCTCACAAATACTTGCAATAGCAGAGTGGCAGAGCTGGAAATGAATGAGAGTGCCAGAATATTAAGTGCCTTAACTGAGGGCAGCAAGTGCATGAAATGAGATTATCTTATGGAGAAAGGATAATTCTGACAAAAGACATTAGGAAAGTTGAGTTGTCTGGAGCACATCCCATGCCTTTAAAGCTTACTGAACACCTGGGTTCAAAAACCCTGAAAATTATTTGAGGAATTTGTGAATTAATTCTGGTTTTAAGCTATTGAAAAGAACACACACACCAGCCCTAAATCTTCCAGCATTCCTAATTCTTCCTGATGCTGGAAGACGAAGTGCATCTTGTGAAGGGAGGAAAGAAATGTTGTCTTTCTGCGAAGCCACTGAACGAGCTGTGCCTGTACGTTGGGTCTGGTGCCCGAGTCAGGCGTGTGCAGGCAGTGCTGGGAACTTGGGCAACAGCTTGTGTTGCAACTTTTCACCTGCAGGTTTGGCTGATGGGAGCATGTTCAAAGTGAATGTTTTAGTGGAATTTCTTTGTCCTAACTCTGCTTTTTGGCTGGGCTCTTGGTATTCTTTGAATGCAGGCCAGAATGTTAATCCACACATATACATACTCAGGTTTGTTAATTGTGAAACTGTAAAATGTTGGTGGTGGCTGCTTTTGCAGGATTTTGCCTGTATGTTAAAAATCTGCTCAGAAATTTAAATGCTTTGTAGTAGGTAATGAGACCAAATGTCCATCACCTCATCTTCAACTTCTTTTATACAGAAGAGAAAGGGAGGAGAGCTGGTTTTGAGGAGATTATTTTTCAGCTCAATGCATGGTATTTCACTGCTAGTGAGTTTGTCAAGTTTTTCCTCACTCTTGTCCAGATCAAAACCCAAGATACTGAGTGCTCTCCATTTCTGGGTTCTGCTGCTGACCCTGTATTTACAACTTTTGGCTACTTTGAGCTGCTGTTAACCTAAGTTTAAAACTGGTGCATTAATCCACACTTCAGTGGAGTCTGACAAACCTTAATTTGGTGTTATCAAGTACTATGATCTGGAATAAAAGGATTTATTAAGTAAACATATTTATTGATTTTCTGCAGAGCAGCAGTGGATTATTAAGTTACATTAAAATGTTCTCATCCCTCCCATTCCAAACAAGCTTGAAATCTTGAGCAATCAAAGAATAAAAATACCTTTCTACTGTACTTGCACTGGTGGGAAGCCCTTTGGCTGGATTGCTCACTGTTTATTGTAACTTTTATTATAAAATTCTTGTTTGGGGAAAATCCTCTAAGGCAGCAACTTTCACGCTGTGAGATTAGATGCCTGCTGACTTTATGGAGAGAAGAAAAGGGTACTACGTCTGGGATTAATAGTGTTGGGAGATTTTTCTGTCTCTGCTCTTCACATTGCCTGAAGGAACAGGAGTGAGAAAAGGGAGAATTTTTAAAGAAACACATGATAAGACCTTTTCAGAACAAAGGTGCAATGCAAGAACAGCTCATGTTGTTCAGATCAAAGTATCCTGTGTCTGCTGAAACTGAGAGCAGATTCCTAGGGAACAGTGTCAGAATGGGGCCACGAGCACTGGTACTTTCCCAGAATACTTTCTGCTTCCAAGAAGGACTTCCTGAGCCAAAGTGGTGTCTTTTGTCTTTAATATCCCTCGGTGGACTTTCCTTCCATGAAGCTGTAGAGCAGCTCTTTGAACTCACATAAGGGAGTCTGTGTTTTGCATTGTGGTGATTCTCTAGAACTTTGGCTCTGACTGTTGGGAAAAGTTGCCTTCTTCCTGCTATTTTTGTATTTCAGGGTTTATGACAATCAGAGCTACAAAGACAGTGCCCCAGATTTGCTGCAGAGGGCCAGCTAATTGCAATTGTTAGTCTTTTCCTAAACAGAAAATAATGCCCACACGTGTGCAGTATTCCTTATATTTGAATAGAGCTGGGGCCTGGATATGTTTTATTCTTTTTTTTTTTTTTTTTTTCTTTTTCTTTGTTAAGTCATATTTTAGTTGTTTTTTTTTTTTTTAATTCTGCCTGACCCGTGGATTTTCCTTGCTAGGACAGTTATGGGGGGCTCAGTGTGGTACTTCTTGTGAGGCAGGGTGGCAGCTTGGTTTGTAACAGTGGAGGAGGATGGAAAGGCAGTGGCAGGAACAGAGCAGGATCTCTTAGGCCAAGAAGAGTGTCCAGACTGCTGGGATAAACCTGGCATGGGGAGAGCTCAGGCCATGGCTGAGCACACATGGTGTGTGCTTTGATCCTGTTGTTTTATTGTGATCCGACTGCAACAGGTTGCTGCAAATTTTGATTCCGTTTCTGCTTAATCTTGTAAAACTGCTGCCAGCAATTTTCAATATTACACTGAGAGTGTTCCCAACTTGGGGATCAGCTCTAAACACTGCTGCAGTTACCTTGGAAACGTGTGTCAAGTCACTCAAACACTGTTTCAGTCCCTGGTGCCCTTCCTAGCCCACTGCTGCTCTCAGACATTTGCCACAGATAATTTCCTCTGTTTCCCCATTGTTACTATGGGGTCACTGGAGACAAAAGGGACAAATACGCCGAGCAGGAAAGCAGAGCTGGGACATCCTGAGTGTCCAGAGCAGGAGGCTAGGGCCCACTGACAGCAGTCATGAATCATGGAATGGTTTGGGCTGGACCTTAAAGATCATCCAGGTCCAACCCTCTGCCATAGGGACACCTTCCACTTACCCCAGGGTGCTCCAAGCCTTGTCCAGCCTGGCCTTGGACACTTCCAGGGGTCCACAAGAGCAGCCTCTCTGGGCAGCCTGTGCCAGGGCCTCCCCACCCTTACAGGGGAGAATTCCTCCCAGTAATCCATCTAAGCCTGCCCTCTGGCAGTGGGAAGCCATTCTCTGTCCAGTCTCTCCAGGCCCTTGTAAAGTCTCTCCCCATTTTTCCTGTGGGCTCCCTTCAGGTGCCGGCAGTCACCTGGACATCTTCTCCCCGGCTGGTGGCAAAGCCCACACTTCACTGGCTCATTCTCATTGTTTATGTTGCCTTTTCTTGCTTTGTTTCAGCTGAAGAAGAAGCAGGTCTATGTTGAGAAGGTGGAGAAGATGCAGCAGGCCTTGGTGCAGCTGCAGGCAGCGTGTGAGAAGAGGGAGCAGCTGGAGCACCGGCTGCGCACCCGGCTGGAGCGGGAGCTGGAATCTCTGCGCATGCAGCAGGTACCCCCTGCCCCACACACAGGGAAAGGCAGGGAATTTTCATCTTGTATTGTTAAAAACCTTCTTTCTCACTAGTTAGATTCATGGATTTCCTGGCCATCGTATTGCTTTTACCTGATTTAATTCTGTTTCGGCCAGAGAATGTAGATAAGGAGCAATAGGGGATCCATCCTGTGACAAGATGCAGAAATAGCCTCATGGCTACATGCTGCTTTACCTTTAAATACCATGGTTATATTATTTGAAATTAGTTTTTAAATCTTGTTCACAGTTTGGGTTTTTATATAAAACTCATTAACAACTGGCCTGAAAAGAAGCCCTTCAAAAACCTTTTGAATTTATAAGAAGTGCACAATACTAAACTAGCAAAGCCAATTCTATAAATGCAGCTGATGGAAATAGATAGGAGTTTCACATAGACTGTATTGCAATATGATTGTGAGTCTTTTTCAGTGAAAAGAATAAATGAGAAGTAGATTGTGCAGGTGTGTTAAGAATTGCATTTACTTCATCCTATGTTGAATACAGATGAACTGTCAGGTGTTTGAATTTTACTGGAAATAGGATGCAGGTCTGTTTTCTAAATCACAGTTAGTTTCAGGTTACTTTTATCCCCTAACTTCCATCTCTGCATAACAGTAGATATTTAGACCTTGGGATTTTGCATTTTTTTTAGTAGGAGTTACAGTAATTTGATAAACTTTTCTCTTATACTTTTGGAAGATCAGATACTCTAAACCCCACAACTTTTTACATTGAGCCTGAGTCAACACAAAAAATTGTTTTCCTGCCATGGTTAAAAATTCTGTGCTCAGCATAAAATAGTTAGTATGCCAAATTTCTATTCCTTTAGACTATTTATTTTACTTTTTAAGTCAAATGTCTTGCTAATCCCACATGAGACTTCCATACAAAACTGCAGTTTTTATTCATTGAACTATTATCTGAGCAAATCTCCACGCCTCCTTACTTTGGAAGGGAACACTGCTTGCCTCCCAAATCTTGCTTTAGAACTGAATTATTTCAATCCCGAGCTCTACACTGATCATATTAATTTAGTAATCAAATGCTTGAAAAATATTTTGGATATATTTTTTTGAAGGGATGATACTAGTCAGTGCCTTGCTGAGCACTTGGGAGTCTGTGTTACATCAAGCATTATGGAAGGGCTGTGCACATCACACCAGTCCAGCTCTGGGATGTATATTTGGGGCTTTGCACATGTTAAAAAAGGCCTTGGGAGGAGTATTTTCCATCTCAGGTATTTTCTCGTTAGCCTGCCCAACACAGCATAAAGCCACTGCATCTCCCTCTGGGGGGTTCTTGTGTCAAACCAGTGACAAAAACCAAACCAGCCAACCCTGAGCTTTACAGCTTCATCCTGAGACTTGTGTTTTTGTTTGGTCTGTTTTCTGCCTCCTGGGAATCAGCGTCAGGGCACATCTCAGGCTGCCAATGTCTCTGAGTACAACGCCACGGCTCTCATGGAGCTGCTGCGTGAGAAGGAGGAGAGGATCCTTGCTCTGGAAGCTGACATGACCAAGTGGGAACAGAAATACCTGGAGGAAAGTGTGATGAGACAGTTTGCTTTGGATGCAGCTGCGACCGTGGCTGCTCAGAGGTAAATGGGACTTTTCACAGTACTGGGATTATTTTCTTTTTCCAATTGAATGTCATATTTCCCACCCAGGAAAGCTGTCCTGCCATCTTGCTGTGATTGCTCACCCTGTGGTCTGAACAGCTCCTCAGAACTCTGCAAGCAAGTGGAGCTTGGCTGCTCTTCCTGGGAGCTGTGCAATTGCCAGCAATTAGAAACGTTCTTCCAGGGGAAGATTCCTCCACACACAGGATCCATTTTCCAGACTAGAATTGTTCTGAGCCATTCCTAGAAGCTGTTGATTCAAACAAGAAGAAGCTTGGGGTTTCTTTATTTTTAAAACAGGAATCAGTCCTTGCTGAAGTCATGTGAGATGCAGTGAGCTTGGTGATTCACATCATTCACCTTGAATGGCTTCCTTGTTCTTCAGAATGTTTTTGCAAATTACTTTGTGGTCTTGTCTGGTTACTAACCAGAAGCATCTACTAGGAAATTCTGCTCAAACCATTCTGCTGTATATGGAAAGCACTGCTTGTGGGGTGGGAAGGGTGTCTGAAATTTGGTAACAAGCTCCCATTCCAAGACAGCTGTACAGAAACACTTATTATGGCTGTAAATAGGCCTGAGTGCCTCAGCTGGTTGGTAAACGAGCTGTTACGGGAGTGCAGCTCCTTAGCATTAAGCCTTGCTTGCATGTAATTTCATTGCTCACTAGTTTATGGTTCTGGACAGCAGATTTTATTGCAGATTGTTTCATGTGCCAAATCCTGATAGGGATGTTATCACAACTGGCTTCCCAGCTTGTAAGATCACGCTGGAATTACAGGGGTGAAGCTGCAGATCTGCTGTGGTAGCATTTCAAGACTTATCTTATCTTGCTCCAGAAGGAAGCTGTTATTTTCGGGTATTGATGCTTCTTGTGCACTGTTTTCCACCTCCCCAGAGACTCCCTAAAGGCTCCTGCTGCTGCTTGTGCTTAGATGCCATGTTATATTTTCAGCATGGGCTGATAAGTTGGGGCTGGTCTGTTGTTTATCTTGGAGTGGGAGGGGATGTGTTAGGCCTGCTCAGGTTTCATTAAATGAACAAGAATGTCGTCCAGTCAGGAAAGAGCCTCTGCTTTTCCATTTCCATCTAGATTCCACTAATTCCAGTGGCAATCTCATCTACACTGTCCAGATTTCTTTCCCTTTTCTTTAACAGTGGAAACTGGTGTCCCTTGGGAAGCTGAGGTTGCAGGAGAGGATGCTTTAGAGCCCAGGCAGGAACTGGGTCAGGTTGGGTTTCTTTGGTGAATGATCCTCTCATACCCTTCCACATCCACAAGTAGAATGAAATACTCATCATTTGGTTAGTTGGATAGTTGGACTGACCAACTATCACAGTGTTAACATTAGGCCTTATATGGAATCAGTCTGAAACTCTTTTCACCTTATGCCAGATGTTTTTTGGACCAAGCTGCTTTGGATCGCTTAAGAAACTTCCATGCCTGTTCCCTTTGATATTCACATCCCCTGTATGATACTGTTGGAAGGGGAAGGGAAAAAGCTTTTTATCTGAAGAAAAGTGCCTGGTGTTCCTTTCCCCTCCTTGTGTCCTTGGATTTGCCTCAATGATCAGTTTAGAGTAGTGCAGTGACTCAGTTTAGGTGAGGCACTGGCCCGAGATGGACAGGAGGTCGTTGTTGTAACGATCTGCACGTTTTTGTGATCCTTCTTCACTGGGACACAGATGAAGTTAGGAGTTGGATTTTTGGAAGACACTGAGCCAGCTTAAACTCAAAAAAAAAAAAAAAAAAAAAAAAAAAGGGTGGATATTCTTGTTTGTTCCATTTGAGCAGTACTTTTGTGCTGCTGGGGGGAAAGCAGCAATCTTAGCAGGTCCTTCAGGTGCTGTCCTTGTTCGCAGGGACACTACGGTGATCAGCCACTCGCCCAACCCCAGCTACGACACCTCCCTGGAAGCTCGCATCCAGAAGGAGGAGGAGGAGATCCTGCTGGCCAACAGGAGATGTCTCGACATGGAGGGAAGGTAAAGTGCACTTAGGTCCTATCTGACTTCTTTGGAACAGGGATTTGAAATTAACTGCCTGGGTAGATGCCTCAGAACCAGAAATTCTTGTGTCTTCACCAGCAGCAGCCATGTCAAATGCCAGACACCCATTTGGCTGAGGAAGTATAAACACAGCAATCCAAAACCTGTCTTGATACTGAGGGCTAATGCAAAAAAGTCTTGTCTTAGATTTTTTGCATCTAGCTTGTTCCTCTTCTCCCTTCAGGGCATCTTCATAAGACCCCAGGCTCCAGACACCCCTTAACAGGCTCCCAGAGCTGTTTTCCCAGGGGTTAGGCCCAATGCAGACTCCCCAAAGTGTGTTAATTCTTTCTGTTGGTCTCGTGTCCTGCCATAACTCTCAGGGTTGTCTCAGAGCTCCTCCCATGGCTGTTTAGAGCAGTTTCCAGAGGTGGATGGGTGTATCACTGCACATGATCTGCTCTGTGGACCAGAGAGCAGCCAATGCCCAGGACAATCTCCTGGCATTCTCTCTCCATCTCTCCCGGTGCCTAAGGGAGCCCTAGTCACAGCCATGGGGACACTGATGCCTCACTCCAGGGAGACAGGAGACACTTAAACTGTTTTTTTCCTTCCCCCAAAGGATTAAGACCCTGCATGCTCAGATCATCGAGAAGGATGCCATGATCAAAGTGTTGCAGCAGCGCTCCCGCAAGGAGCCTGGCAAGACAGAGCAGCTCTCCACCATGAGACCTGCCAAGTCCCTCATGTCCATCTCCAACGCTGGCTCAGGCTTGCTGTCTCACTCCTCAACACTGAGCAGCACCCCCATCCTGGAGGAGAAGAGGGAGGACAAGAGCTGGAAGGGCAGCCTGGGTAATTCCCAAGTACCAGTGACAGTTCTGATACACGAGCCACTGCTTGGAGGGGAGGCAGGAGCAGCAGAGGAGGATGTGTTGGACAGATAGAGCAGCTGGCCTGGCCTGCAGTAAAGCTGGCTACAAGATGGGACACATTTGAAAGAGCTGCTTATTTTAATCACTGCTGGGAAATAATGACTTCTGATACTCAGGCTCTGCTATTAAATGTGTAAGCTTTTATTCCCAGTTTGCCACCTGACTTCAGGGATGTCTGGGATAGAGTTTTCAGGCTTCCCAAGCACTTGCTTTCAGCTGGGTGTTACAGCTGGCTGAAGGTGTAAAGCCTCCTTGAATTGGAGCAGATTTTAATCAGGATTTCTATCCTGTAGTGTTGTGCCTTCATCAACATGACTCCTGTCTGGAGTGGCTCAACAGCATTGTTCTGAGAAATGGAGTTGTAACGAAGCAAATCTCAGACGATTTTTTTTTTCCCTGGGAGAAGTTAGGCCCAAAACTGAGAGTAAAAACCTCTGAAACGTAAATGAGGGCCTGTTGCAGGTGATTCAGAGTGTGCAGATTAGTGCCCACCTGCAAGCACCAACATGGGGATGCTGATATTGCTCGGGTACTTCAGCACCCAGGGGTGGAAGGTGCTGTGGAAAGGCAAACCAGTGCTGCCTCTTGAGGGAGGGAGGGAGGGAGCACTTTCCAGCTCCGGGAGCAATCAGTGCAGAGCTGATACCAGTTAGTTTTCTGTGCCTGTGACATTTCCTTCCCTTTCCCCTCCAGGTGTTCTGCTGGGAACAGAATATCGCTCCGAGTCCATCCCCTCCACCCCCTCTCCTGTCCTTCCCTCCACGCCGCTGCTGTCAGCCCACTCCAAGACAGGCAGCAGAGACTGCAGCACCCAGACAGACCGGGGCAGTGAGCAGGGCAAAGCTGCTCCTGCCCCTGCAGCTCCCACCCCAGCACGACTCCCCAGCACCAACCTGACCTACAGTGCAGAGAAAACAGGTAACAGAGCCCAGCCCCAGTCCCAGGGAACCCTGCCTCCCATTCTCCATCTGTGGGGCAGCCCTGATGTCCCTTTCTCCCTCCAAACTGGGGTTAGTTTTTGTGAGGACAGGTTGATTTCAGGGACAAGTGTGATGGTGTTTTGAGTGGTCTCAAACACTCTGAAGGAATTAAAAAAAAAGCCTTGAAGAGTGGCAGCATAGGCGTGGGCACACTGGGCAGGAAGGTGCAGCAAGATTTGAGAACTGAGAACAGGAGATGCAAATCCCTGGGCAGTCTCTGAGTCAGTGTCTGCTCTGAAGTCAGTTGTGAGTAGGATGTGGGGTTTAAACACATGAAAATGGGCTGTTCAAACTGGGCATTGCCTTGAGTGGGCATCCAAAGCCAGGTGGGCTCAGAGAGGGGGAGGGAGAAGAAGGAGAGGGAACTATCACAATAAAGCTGTCTTGGAACCATCCCAGTCGCAGGACCAGCTTCAGCCTTGGAGATCCAGTTGACAGTGACTGTCCCAGGAGCTGAATTTGCTTCCCACAAAGCTCCCAGCTGGCAAGAGCTGCTCATTTTCCAGCCCACTCTGCCAAATCAATGCAGATTTCACAACCTTGCCTCTTCTCCTTACAGGCACATTACAATGCTGTTGTTCTTTATGGCAGAGAGCATTTGGCTGGGCTCTGCCTCCTGCCCATGCTGTGCTGTTTAATGGGTATCGAGGGAGAACAGGTCTGGTGCTGAAAATCTACCCTGACTGCATTGGTTTAAATGCAGTCACTCCAGTTTTGTGTGGATTTGTGTTGTATCAGTGGGAGGTACCCAAAGGGAATTTGATAAAATAGCTTAATTTGTCTGGCTGCATGCGTAGGAATTGAATTTTTAAAAACTAAATAAGTTATTAGCTGTCTTTGGCCAATGACACAAGATGGCTTAAAATGTTAATGCCATATTTCCAGCTTCATTGAAGTTACACCTTTAATTGTCTGCCTCTTGTTTCTCCTCATCACATAGATGGGCCACTCTTCCACTCCAGCACCCTTGAAAGAAAAGCCCCTGTTCAGACTGTGGGGCAGGACCTCCCAGATGGAGAGATGGTAGAATACCTCATCTGAAAGGCTGTACCAGGATCCGAGCTGGGATAACAGTAGCAAGAAATTTTTAAAAGACATTTTTATTGGGAAAAAAAAATGTAGTACCTGAGTAATAAAAGAACACTCAGCTGTTTGCTCTTGTATATTATGTCTCAAAAGTTTGGACAGGTTAATTTATAATTTGTTCTAAATTATAAAAAACCCATAACACTTGTTCTTTGGAAGTATCCCCCTTTTATATTTTAAATACTGGATCTGGTAACATCTGGAGAGAAAAACTAGACCTTAGGTTCACTATGTCTGATATTTCATTTCAGTGTTTTTAAAGTCTCTTAAGCAGAAGTGCCTGCTCTCACAGGTGCTGGTTACATGTCTAGCTTGGATGTACTAAGGTGAGCTTAATGGCCTTAAAATGATCAGAACCAGGGTCATGGTTGTGAGCATCACTTAATGGTTTTAGAACACAGGTGTTCTGGGAAGCTTTTATAAATCGGAGCTGTGATCAAGGGAGATTTCCCTTTCACTTCCTCTTTCCTCTCAGTGTAAAACTCAGAATACGTATTTCATGTTCGTAGGCTGAAAAGATTTTCATTTTCAGTGTGGTAACATTTTTTTTACTTCCCAAATTTCTTTTTAATTATTTCAATATTAGAACAAACGACTCCGGTGATTAATGTCGCATTTCATATTTGTAGTTCCTTTTGCAAGATTTGCCACACTTTTATACTTAAGTACTTTTTCAATAATTTGTACAGTGGATAGTAAATAATATATTGCATTCATGTTTTACATAAATTAATAAGAATTTACAGGCCCAGCCCTGATCTATTAGATCAGATTTCTGACATGGTAATTCCATTGGCTTTAGTGAAACTACTTCAAATTTACCATAGCTCAAGTGGGAAGCCCTGTTGTTTTTCAGATTTAACAACTTAATCTACTGCATCTGTGGGGATTTTTCTCTGTAGCAGACTTTTCTATATTTCAAATGCCCTTCAACTTTGAATGTCCCTCCTTTCTGGAGAGGCTGGATTCTTTTTCACATAGTAAAGCCTCAGAGGTAGAGCTTTAAAGAGAAGCTCCATGCAAAGGTCCAGATGGCAGATTCTCTCCTTTCAAAATACTTCTTTAATTCATCTGAGTGGAGAGAGCAGTTTAAAGTCCCAGAGGCATTACAGAAGAAAGTTATATATTGAAGTCATGAGGTTCACTTCCAGAGTTTTGGGAACTAGCACGGATGCAGCAGTGCTTTGGTTACAGAAACTACAAGGAGATATAAAGACCAATAGAAGTACATGAGTATTTTTTTTGTTACTGTCTTTGCATTTTATTAAAACACTTCAATATTAATTTCTGTTAAAAACTACTTTTTTCTTTGTACTTGAATGTTAGCATATTTCATTAGCCAGTGGTCACACACTGGGAACCTGGCTAGTTTCAGCTTTCTGTGCAGCATTAGAGTAGCAAAATTTTCATTTCAGATCATTTCACCCCAGAAATAAGGAAATCCAGCAATTAATTATCACCGAGTTAGTGAATGTCTTTAATTGCTGTTCGACACTACTGCCGTGGTGTTCAGTTGCAATGGCCTTACCAGACCAACAGGGATCACAGGAGCTGCACGGTGGGAGGGCAGAGGAGCTGCCTCTCTCTGCACAGGTGGTGCCTGAAGGTCAGCCCTGAGCTTTCCTGCTGACAATAACCACTTACAATCTGAGGAAAACACTCCCATCCTTTCCAGCAGATTTGCTGCTGGTTAGGGACCTTCAGGCCATGCTCCCCGGCCTGCAGAAGGCAGAGGGGGCCAAGGGGGGTGGGAGATGCCCATGCCAGGCACAGAGCCCTTCCATCAGGCAGCCCTCCCTGCAGAGCTGGGCCTGGCTGTGCCCCGGGGCACAATGTCTGTGCAGGCAGTCCCAGACCTGCCTTCCCTCAGCCATTCCCACCCTGCCGGGCACACTCCACTGCCACTTCACTCTCATCCCTGAGAATGGCTTGCTTTTATTTCTCTTGCCTTAATTCCATCCCACTTTATGAAGTAATGCCCACCCTGGATGATTTGATTTCTCTTCCTCCCCCACAGCTGTTGAAAATGCAGCTTTTCTCATTAGCTCGAGGTGTCCATCTTTTTGCCATTTCAGCATAAATATCTATATTATGTTTTGTGGGTTTGGCTTAAAACAAACAACAAGGGAAATCAAATGCCATTGGGTGTCTGCGTGTGGGGGAAGAAATGTTTGAATGCTTTTCTCTTCCTTTAGAATCAAGGAAAAGTTATATTCCATCTTTACAAGTACTTCTCAGCATCTGGAAAGAAGTTTTATGACTGTAGGGCTCTAAATAAACAGTTACAACTCACTTGATTCACATTAATTCTAAAATGTCTGGGAAAATTTGGATCTTTTACAGATAAAACCTCTTTCAGAAAGCTGATTTTCCCCAATCAGTATTGGCTATTCAGGTGAAAATAATTGGTTTATCCTCCCTGCAGCTTGCTGTTTTCGAGTGGAGTGCCACTGCAATTTAGTTTTACAAATCGAAAAGGACATAATAGCTTTCTGTGAATAAAGTACAGCAACTATCTCCTCCAGAAATGGAAGCCAGGCTCTCTCTGACAGCCTGAACCATCAGGATTGCAGGAGCCTCGACAGCTCCTTGCCCATTGAAGTAATTTTGAAAGATGGTGCAATTTTACACTGCTTAGGTTGGGTTCTTTGCCCTATTTTGTAATTTCAGTTTCTTCCAAAGAAAAGCAAAAACCCCATAACTTTGCTGTGGAAGTTGGAGGTCATTTTCCTGTACTGACAAACTGGGAGCCATCAGGAATGTATCTTCCCCTGGAGCTTCCTCAGAGCCATCCTGATGTGAATGTAAACGAGCTGCTTGCTTTGAGGATGATGTGTACTATAGTCTTCAGTCTCTGTACAGATTTTTATTTTGTTTTTAAAACAGGAACTGCTTTAAGGAGACAAACTGCACACCTAGTTCCTTTGCCTTCTGTAGAGCTTATTTCTAGTAGAAAGTGGTTTTTAACAATGATTGCAATGACCTTTGCAAACCAAAATTTTAGACTAAGAGTTTTTCTTAAACTCGGGTATTAGAAGCAGAATTGTAGCTTTTATAAAGAAAGCCACATATTCTTCTTTGTAGAGCAAAACAAGAAAATGAAGTTTAGTTACTTTTTCTCTTTCCTTTCTCTGCTTACAGAAAGGCCAAACTCCCAAGTCCTTCCCTTGGGCAGTTCCTTTGTGCTTTGGCTGCTCGGGGAACTGCCTGAGATCCAGAGCCTTTTGTTCCACCTGGCCCAGTGTTGTCATTAAATGAAAGAGCTCCTGCCTGGCAGCTCCTGGGGGGTTTAGAGCAGCCTTTAGTGCCTGAGGGCTCGAGGGGATGTGTGAGTTGCTCCTCAGGAGCCTGCAGAGGGACACTGAGGTCACTATGGGTGCTGGGGTTGAAGTTCTGCCCCTGCGGGCTGCGCTGGAAGCTGAGCATCGCCTTTGCTCGGGTTTGGGGGCTGCTCCCTGGGGACTGGCAGAGGTTTGGGGCTGCTCCCTGGGGACTGGCAGAGGTTTGGGGCTGCTCCCTGGGGACTGGCAGAGGTTTGGGGCTGCTGCCCTGGGGACTGGCAGAGGTTTGAGGCTGCTCCCTGGGGGCTGGCAGAGGTTTGGGGCTGCTGCCCTGGGGACTGGCAGAGGTTTGAGGCTGCTCCCCCCCTGGGGGCTGGCAGAGGTTTAGGGCTGCTCCCTGAGGGGCTGGCAGAGGTTTGGGGCTGCTCCCTGAGGGGCTGGCAGAGGTTTAGGGCAGACCCATCTCCGGGGCTGCTCCCTGAGGGCTGGCAGAGGTTTGGGGCTGCTCCCGGGGGACTGGCAGAGGTTTGGGCTGCTCCCGGGGGGCTGGCAGAGGTTTGAGGCTGCTCCCGGGGGGCTGGCAGAGGTTTGGGGCTGCTGCCCTGGGGGCTGGCAGAGGTTTGGGGCTGCTCCCTGGGGACTGGCAGAGGTTTGGGGCTGCTCCCTGGGGACTGGCAGAGGTTTGGGGCAGATCCATCTCCGGGGCTGCTCCCGGGGGACTGGCAGAGGTTTAGGGCAGACCCATCTCCGGGGCTGCTCCCGGGGGGCTGGCCAGAGGTTTGTGGGCTGCTCCCGGGGGGCTGGCAGAGGTTTAGGGCAGACCCATCTCCAGGACACCTCCTGCTCCGGGTGGCCCCGGTGACCGCAGCGGGGCCGCGGCCGGAGCAGAGCTCTGTGCAGGGACACCCGGAGTGCCCAGGGCAGGAACCCGGGCTGGCTGAGCTGCCTCCCCTGGGGCTGCCACGGCTCATCCCGGACCCACCCGCGGGTTTGCTCCGTGCCAGGGAGGCTGTGCCGAGGGAGGGGGGGTGGGTCTCTCTTTTCATGTATTTGTATAGGAACTCTTTTGTAAAAGTTAGTGTTTTTATGTCTAGGAAGTAAAAAGACATTGTAAAATGTAATTGTACTGTATTTATGAGGAAAATACATTTCTTTTCAAAAAGATTTTCTAAGTTGGTTTTAGAGTCTGGTTTCCACTACCATCATCTCGTGGAGTTTTTGGGGGCAAATGGCTCCGAGCAGTTTCCCTCCCAGCAGGGTGGTGGCCTGACAGGGGCCCAGAGAGCTGCTTCTCTTTAGGACCCAAAATATCAAAGCATGAATTAAAATACTAAAAGTTTACCATTTCACAACCATAGACATTGTGTAAAGAGAATGATCTTTCCTATATAAATCTATATTGAAGTGAATCACATCACGTGGTTTATTTCCCCCCCTTTATTTAAACCATCCAAGTTTATGTTGTAAATTGTGACTGGGCTGTTTTGTAATTCAGCTGTTGAAACAGCCCTTAAGTCTTTGAAGGTTTATGGCAGCTTTAATTCTAGAAAGAAAACAAAATAGTCAGTGTAAATATGCACTAAGAAGTCTTGTAAATGTGTATCCATGTATTTTTAAAGAATGGATCCTGTGTTTTCAGCTTTTTTCCACTGATTTGCTTGTTTTGCAGTAAATTTGTTTAATATGAAAAGCTTACGGAATATAAAACAAGAACAATCCTCACCTTCCCTAGTCCTCACTACTGCTTGGCCTCTGTCTTTAAGTTTTCAACTCCTCTAATAAGAGATTTTACAGGATAAAGCAATTGTCATTCCAGTCTCTTCCCTTAAGCATCCCGATTTATTTTCCCCTCTGGCCCTGCAGCTGCCCACGCTCACACCTTTAAGAGTCAGATTAGCAGCACTTGGAGCTGCGGTGGCAGCCACCTCTCCTTTGATGCCTGGACCCTTTTCCAGACATCTGAGGGCATCAGCACATGAGCAGCCTTCAGCCCTGTGAGTATTTTCCACATCACAGCCTTCACTAGACCCATGTGCTTTTTGTTCTGTGTTCTTCGTGCATTTTGCTGCCTCCTAATTTATCTCCCCTCTCATGGTGCTGTCGGAGGGAAGGAGCAGGGATTATTGGGAAGCTGCTTGAGAGTGATCAGCCTTGATGCAATTTCACTGTTGACTTTTGAGTTTGATCTTAACATAGCTGTCGTCTCCCCTGCTGTAATAAATACCAGCCTGACAAATCCGGGGGCCAGTGGTCAGCTCAGCACATCCATCCCCTCCACTCTCAGGCCTTTTGATGTTGTTTCTGTAAATCTCTCTGGCGTGCCAGAGCAGAAACAAGAAGGGAAAAAAAAACACCAAAAAAAAACCCCAAAAACCAAACCAAAACAAAACATCCTTTGGCCAGACAAAATCTACAGCTCCAGAAGCTGGCTAATAGCTGCTTTATTTAATAACACATTGTGGCCCATCTGCATGGGGGTGTGAGAGGAGTAGTTGGGCATTTCACAAGCCTGTGTGGGCAGCAGAGACCCAAGCCCTGCTCGGTGGGGAGCAGCCAGGAGCCACACAGGGAGGATTTGGGGTTCCATTGGCATTCCACATGCCCTCACCTTTTCTGCTGACCAGCCCACTTGGACATAAACATCTCCCAGAGGCCAGCCCTGGTCTGCTGCTGCATGTGCTGAACACCTGTGTGGGAAAGGCACCTCCTCCAATCCCATTATCTGCTACTCGGCCTGCCAAGAGCTGCGGCTTAAAAGGGAATTAAAAGTGACAATGTCGGTGCTTTAGGTTTGGTTGGTCGGGGTTTTTTCCCCTCCTCTCAGTTGGCTCCAGCCTTTAGGTGAAAAAGCTCCTTTGCTCCAAATCCTCGCTAAGTGCAACGGAGGTAGTGGTTCATTCCACGCCAGCCCCATGGGTGGGAGGAGAGAGTTAGAAGCTAAAACAGTGCACAGTGAGTGCAGCACATTCCCAAGGGCTGCATTATTCTATTTGTTGTAAAGTCTTGCCTGTTACTGCTGTTAAACACCTCCGGAGGAAAGCAAAATTCCACAATGCCACAGGACCTTTCCCAGCAACAGCTCTGTGCCTCCCCTTCCTGCTCCCCAAGGCAAAATTGGAGCATTTTATGTATTTTGGAGCATTTCTCTGAATTCTGTAAGGAAGAATAATATAAAATGGCAGCAAAACACTGGCCCTGTAAAGGTGCTTTTACTGTGCTATTTATATATAGTGACGTTGGAATGAGATAATCTTTACTTTGTATTGTGGAGGTAAACGGGAGAGGAAAATTTTCATTGATGCCTTGCCAGAAGGAGCACTAATCTTTTAATATAAGGCTTTTATATGTGTGTGTGTGTGTGTATATATACACATATAAATACATGCAATTTATAAAAACTGGTAATTTTGAGAACCTAATTGTACCTGACGAAATTTTCTTCCCTAGTAATTTTTTTCGAACATAAATGGGCAGTTTTGGAACTTCATTGTGTCTCTACTCTTCTGTTTCCTGTTGCTGAATTTCAGAACTAAAAAATAAGAAAGAACTCCTCCTGTCTGCAGCTTTCCAGTTCTTTATTTCAGTATTTTGAGTGTATTTTGGTTGCTTTTCCTTTGCTGGTCACCCCAGAGCACCATGGCTCGGGCAGGATGATGCCTGGGTCGTGTTCAATCACAGCCACAATATCTCTGTCTGCACATCCATCCCCTTTGGCAGCAGGAAAATCCCTGTCCTGTGTTTTTGTGGGACCAGCATTTCCCTGCTGGAGCACCCAGCCCTCCAGTACCTAAAGGAAACCAAAGAGCTGGAGAGGGACTTTGCACAAGGGTATGTGGTGATAGAACAAGGGGAAATTACTTCAAAGGGTAGGTTTAGATGGGATATTGGGAAGAAATTCTCCCCTGTGAGGGTGGGCAGGCCCTGGCACAGGGTGCCCAGAGCAGCTGGGGCTGCCCCTGGATCCCTGGCAGTGCCCAAGGACAGGTTGGCTGGGGCTGGGAGCAGCCTGGGACAGTGGAAGGTGTCCTGCCAGTGGAATGAGATCCCAGCCTGTTCAGAGCCAAAACATCTGCACTTGGGCCCACCTCCAGCAGCTTTCCACCTTTCCTTGCCCACCTGGGGATGCATGCCAAAGGCAAGAGGCCTGAGATGTCACTGGCAGGGCTGAAAGTTTAAAAACAGGGGCAGAGTCCTTGAGAACCTCAGCCTCTTGGTCTGGTGTGCTTATCCCAACACTTTAACCCTCTGCAGCCACATTATCTGGGATGTGGACTTAGAAGAAATGAGATTTACCAAGGGAGAAGGGCTGGGAGACTTAATGAGCTGCCTGCTGGCACTCAGCAATTAGTGCTGGACAGGACGGCCCAATTAGGATACTATTAACTTTAGTTCTCTGGAAATACAGCAATTAATATTACTAATAATTCTCCTGACCTCAAAGTAATTGCAGAACATTAAAGGAGAAAACTGTTTCTAATTAAGCAATTCCCAATCCTTCTGTTTTCCCTTTTTTCTAAGCCTCTGGTGCCCTCTCAGCCATCCCAGTGTGGGGCTTGCCTGGCTCAGAGATGGGATGTGTAGTGGGGCAGAAATTACTGTCCCTGCTTCTAAGAAGTGACATTCCTGGAACTCTTCAGCACTTAAAACCCCAGAGTCTGGGCAAACCAGAATCCTGCACTCTCTAAACAATTTCTGATGGGACATTTACGTTCACTGCCAGATTAAGCCCTTGGGAGGACAACCAGAAACCTCCACTGGTCCCCAAAGGATAAAATCACAGAATGGTTTGGGTTAGAAGGAATCTCATTCCAAACCCCCCTACCAGGGGCAGGGACCCCTTCCACCATCCCAGGCTGCTCCAAGCCCAGTCCAACCTGGCCCTGGACACTGCCAGGGATCCAGGGGCAGCCACATCTGCTCTGAGCACCCTGTGCCAGGGCTCTCACTCTCACAGGGAAGAATTTCTTCCTAATATCAATTTAAATTAAAGTAATTGCATTAGTGGCAACTGTGAACAACTCATGAGGAGAAAATGGAGGTTAAAGCTGAGTAAATAAACAACAGGAATTGAAGATGCCCAGCTGGCACAGCCATGTGCTGCAAATCAAACTTGGTTTGACCTGGAGAGTGAAACAGTTTTGCCTGTACAGATGCAGTGGGCAGGGTCTGCTCTCCCCTCTCACAGCCCAAACCAAGGCTGCTGTGACACCCACATCACAAAAATCCAAATTTAACCCTTCCCACAGCCTCTTGTGATAATGGAACCTAGATTTCTGTTTCATTTCAAGCACCACAAGGAGTGAGGATAAGCCAGCTCCACTCGGGTGGTGGTTGGCGGGTGTTTTTTTTTTTTGTTTGTTTGTTGTTTTTTTTGGTGGTTTAACCCTCAAATGCTGCTGCTGAATCTTCAATAAAAAAGATACCCCATTGCTGGATGGGTAAACAAAGCTCTTTATGGAGTGGCTGAGCAAACCAGACTTGAATCAACCAAGCACCACATGTGTAGGAAAAGGTCTCAATGCTAACATGTCTTTATTTGTTATAATTATAAACCAAGGGTTTGGGGTGCCAGGGCCATGAGGCATCACCAACACAGCGATGCTCCCTGTACCCTTCATTGCACCCTCACAAAATGCTGCTGACAGCCCTCCTTGGCAGGGCAGGTGGGTCACTGGGCACCACCCAGCCCTGAGGCACTGGACGGGCAAGAAAAGCACATTTTCCAGTGTCCAGCCCTTCAGGGAGACCCAAGTGAGCCAGGACAGGTCACCCCGAGACCCCCTGGCCACGGAGCAGTGGCAGCTGTGCCAGAGGCATTGCCTGTGCCAAATGCACCTTCCTCAGTTCCTTTTTTTAACAGGAAGGAAGGGATGAATGAGATTTTGGAAAGCAGCATTTTTCCTCGAGGTTCAAGCAAAATACAGAAGTTTAACAGCAGGATTCGGGCTTTTGGGGGCATCCTGCAGCTCAGTGCAACATGGAACACAAAGGATCTGACTGCTGACTCTCCCAGACATCCGTGCTTTTAAAAAAATGAGCATTTCATGCTTCCTAGAGCAGCTGGGTGAGAGGCATGGGCCCATTTCTCACCTAAATAACGCTATCAGGGTCCGCTGCTGCGGGCGGGTCCCGGCGCCGGGATGGACAGCTCGCAGCATCGCAGATAAACAGATCGATAAGGAAATGCAGCCCCGGGGCAGCCGCGGTTTCAAAGACTCGCCAGACCCTTATTAAATTCATCTGTGCTTCTGAAAGCAATCGGTGCCTCGCTGGGTTACACGTAGCTGCAAAATGCTGGTCTGAAGGAGGCAGGAAAGGCAGCGCTGCCCCGGGAGAGCGGGCGGGAGCTCCGCGGGGACGCCAAGGAGCAGGGAAGCCTCATATGTAATTAACTTAAAAAAAAAAAAAAAAAAAAAAAAAAAAAAAAAAAAAAAGCAACAAAAAACCCCAAATCAAACCCACCCCGCCCCGTGTCTTGCTGAGCACTTCAAAACCTGAGAATGGAGGCTGCACAGAGTGCGAGAGGACAGATGAGTTTTGCCACCGTGCCACAAAAAAACAAAACAAAACAAAACAAAAAAACCCCAACTTTACAAGCAATGCAATGCTGAAATGATGTGATTCTGGGGGCGGCATCTTTGTGAGCTAATCCTTTCTGGAGTATCTTTGCACTTCTCCATCTCACGAAGCAGAGCCCACACCCGTTCCTGGGCAGAGAGGTCAGAATTCGGCGGCTGCTCATGGCTCGGGAAGAGGCACAGAACATCCCTGTGGGTGCCACAGGCTGTGCCCACATCACCTGCCCCATGCCAGCTCGTCTTTTCACCACGCAGCCTCTTGGGCCCCATCATCCTGTCGTGGCAGGACAAGGGGGAATGAGTAAAAAATTAAAAGAGGATAAATTTAGGTTAGATATTAGGAAGAAATTCTTCCCCTGTGGGGTGGGCAGATCCTGGCACAGGGTGCTCAGAGCAGCTGGGGCTGCCCCTGGATCCCTGGCAGTGCCCAGGGACAGGCTGGACAGGGCTGGGAGCAGCCTGGGATGGTGGAAGGTGTCCCTGCCCAGGGCAGAGGGGTTTGGGACTCGACGATCTTTAAGATCCCCTTCCAGCCTTTAACATTCCATGATTCTATCCCAGGGGCTGCCAAACCCAGCCACAATCAGCATTTCTTTCGTGGTCTGGCCCGACACGGCCATCCCAGCGCCACCGGGCAGGGGCAGGGGGTGTCCTGGGACACCACGGCCACCTGCAGTCCTGGAGGAGCCCCGTGTCCCCTGGGCTGGTGCTGGGGGCTCGGGCGGTGCTCCTAGGGTGGAGGGCACTGCTTTCCCAAAATCCTCTAGATGGCAATGGTTCGCAGCGCTGCCGAGCCTCTTCCCGGAGCTCGCCGGGAAACCGTGCTGTGGAGCCGCCCGCTCCGGCCACCCCGGCCCTGCCTCCCGGAGAGATGATGCTCTGGGCCGGGCTCATTTGTCAGCCTCCCTCATGTCCTGCTCCTGATCCCCTCTCCCGGCGGCTCCCCGAGGCTCTATCCCTTCTCCCGATCCCTCTCCTGTCAGCTCCCGAGGCTCTATCCCTTCTCTCGATCCCCTCTCCTGTCAGCTCCCCGAGGCTCTATCCCTTCTCCCGATCCCTTCTCCCGATCCCCTCTCCCGGCGGCTCCCCGAGGCTCTATCCCTTCTCCCGATCCCTACTCCTGATCCCTCTCCTGTCAGCTCCCCGAGGCTCTATCCCTTCTCTCGATCCCCTCGACTCCCTCTTCCTTTCCGATCCTCCCGACCTATCCGGCTCTATCCCTTCTCCTGATCCCTTTTCCCGATCCCCTCTCCTGTCAGCTCCCCGAGGCTCTATCCCTTCTCCGATCCCTTATTCCCGATCCCCTCTCCTGTCAGCTCCCCGAGGCTCCATCCCTTCTCCTGATCCCTCTCCTGTCAGCTCCCCGAGGCTCTATCCCTTCTCCTGATCCTCCCTGTCACTCCCGAGCTCTATCCCTTCTCCGATCCTATCCCGATCCTCTCCTGTCAGTCCGAGGCTCCATCCCTTCTCCCGATCTCTCTGCTCCCGACCCGGGGCTCTGGGCTCGACAAGCAGGATGAGCCACGAGCCCTGACATCAGCTCCTGTATCTCACGTGGGACCAACACATCTGGAGAAAAAGAATCGAGTCACCCAGTTTATTCCTAGCTGTCTAGAAAAGATCTTCTCATTGTATCCAAACTTTAAAGTGTGTTTGAAAGTGCAGTCAAGGACGACTTTGCACGCTGCCTTGCTGCCGTGGGTGCCAAAGTGGGCCGAGCCCGGGGCCCCCAGATTTGGCCGAGCCCAGTCTCTGGGTGCTGCCTGTGGGGGACAGGGACCAGCTGGGTCCTGCTGTGGAAGCTCAGACTGGAGCAGCTTCCAACCGGGAGACTGCAAATGCCGTCTGTCCCTGGCTGTCCCCGACAACGGGTGCAGTAAATGGTATTTATGGGTTAAAAGGAGACTGCTCCCAGCCCCGGGGCTGCTCGCTGCAGCTGCCAGGCAGGTAACAGGTCAAATATTGCCTTTTCCTCTGGTGAAACGTAATCACAGCCGACTTCGGCCTCAGTGATGGGAGATGGGGAAAAACAAGAGTCACTTTCCAACTGTGTTTCTTCATGCTCACGTTTAGGCACTGCTGCTCCCCAATTCCCATCTGCAGGTTCCTGGGCTGCTGGGGGAGCTGGCTGCCAGGCAGGGGCATCAAGGCCCTCGATTTGCTCATCTGCTGCCTCCTGACCCCAGCTAAGGACCGGGCTCGGCTCGTCCCGGCTCATCCCGCATTCCCAGCTCATCCCCCAGTCCCGGCTCATCCCTCAATCCCGGCTCATCTCGCAGTCCCGGCTCATCCCCCCTCCCGGCTCATCCCTCAATCCCGGCTCATCCCTCAATCCCGGCTCATCCCCCATTCCCGGCTCATCCCTCAATCCCGGCTCATCTCGCAGTCCGCTCATCCCCCACTCCTGGCTCATCCCTCAATCCCGGCTCATCTCGCAGTCCCGGCTCATCCCCCACTCCTGGCTCATCCCTCAATCCCGGCTCATCCCTCAATCCCGGCTCATCCCCCATTCCCGGCTCATCCCTCAATCCCGGCTCATCCCCCACTCCCGGCTCATCCCTCAATCCCGGCTCATCCCTCAATCCCGGCTCATCCCCCACTCCCGGCTCATCCCCCAATCCCGGCTCATCCCTCAATCCCGGCTCATCTCCCAGTCCCGGCTCATCCCTCAATCCCGCTCATCCCTCAATCCCGCTCATCTCCCAGTCCCGGCTCATCACTCAATCCCCGCTCATCCCTCAATCCCGGCTCATCCCCCAGTCCCGGCTCATCCCTCAATCCCGGCTCATCCCTCAATCCCGGCTCATCCCTCAATCCCGGCTCATCCCCCAGTCCCGGCTCATCCCTCAATCCCGGCTCATCCCCCAGTCCCGGCTCATCCCTCAATCCTGGCTCATCCCCCAGTCCCGGCTCATCCCTCAATCCTGGCTCATCCCGCTGTCCCGGCTCATCCCGCAGCCCCATCCTATCCTACTGCCTGCCCTCCTCCTTCAATCTCAACAACTTCTCCCCAAATACAGGGTCAGATTTTTGGAGGAAGGTGCCCGGGCTCTTTCTGCCCCCAGGTGCAGCCCCTCTTCTCCACCCCCATGAGGGCCACTCAGAGGTGAAGGTGCGGCACATCCAGCCCTGGACATCACCCAGCATGGCTGGACACCACCATCAGTTACCCCCCCTGCAATAAAAAGGGGCTGCTCATTTTCCCTGGCTCAGGAACAGGACCTGCAGGCATGCTGGACACCAACCTGCTTTCCCAGCAGCTTTGCAGGACTGCTTTTCCCTGGTGAGCCATTTGCCCAGGGCTGGAGTTGACTCAGCACCAGGGATTAGGAGCTGCAGAAGGGAGCAAGCAGAAAGTAATGAATCATTATAGAAAATGATAAATCCCTGCAATAATAAATAATGCAGTAAGAGGTAATTAATTATCTCCATTTATGCTGGGCTGCCTGGTTATTGATTTAGATGCATTCCCAGCCTCGGCAGCCCTGACTCCAGGATTTCACCTGTGTTCTTCCACCTTCCCTCTGTCAAAGCCACTGTGCTGCAGGTCCATGCAGGCCTTGCATCTCCTGGGTCAGGAACAGGTTGTGAACACCCCTGGCACAGGCTGTTCTGTGCCTGTGCTGGTCACTCAGGTGTCCTTCATCACAGATGTGGACACGTGTTTTGGGATCAGGCTGTAGGGACAGGAACATCACCCCCGAGTGAGCCAGGTGGACCTGGATCCATCCCAGCCCTTGCAGGAGCAGCGATGCCAGAGGCATCAGATGGCTCCCTTTCTGCCCAGTGTAATGGTGCCTAATGAGGTCACTTCCATAAAAGAGTTAATTATTTCCTGGGAGCCATTTGCTAATGTAATTGAGTCTGTTTCATGCCTGGTTTTAGTGACTGGCTGGGAGCAGGGCTGGTGTGAAAGGCAAAGTGAGGGGCGACTGCCTTGTGCTGGTGCACCCAAACCAGGAGCTTTTCAGTTTCTCTTTCCCAGAAAATCAGCTCCTGGCTGATTTTTCATCCTACTTCCCCCCAGAAGTGCTGGAAAGGCCATTCCAGGGCCGCCCTGTGTGTAATGTCATTTGTGAGTGAAAAAGACGGGTTTTAATGAATTGGTGTATCTGTATCTTGGAGGTGATGGAGCCTGGAGGAGTTTCTTCAGTTCTTCTTTCTTGGGAAATCGACTCAGTACAGATGGCACTCTGAGTGTTTTTATTGAAATACATAAGAAAGGGCTGTGCCCCCCGAGGCCATCCTGCTCCTATTCCCAAACCTGTGGGTGAAACACAACCACCAGCATCTGCCAGGGCAGCGTGGCCACAGGAGCAACAGCTCCAGCCCTTCCCACACAGGCATAGCTTTAATTAAAAAATAAACTGTCAGACACCATAAAAAATTAAAACTTAAATGCCTTTAACATCCATTTGCAAGTCTTCTGGCAATGCTGAGGAGGCAGAGTGGCTGCCACTCCCCACTGGGCCTCAAAAGGCTCCATGACCCCACAAAACATCCTGCATCCTGCTGCTGGTATCTGATGTTGTCCCCCCATGGGGTGGCATTTGGGGAGCACACCCTGCTCCCACTGTGGCTGGCAGCAAGGAAGATGAGTGTCTGCAAGCTCCCAGGAATCCTTTAAGTGCTTTCATTTAATTTTAGTAGGATTTTTATGCTCCCTTGTGGGGGTTGCAGGTGTCAGGCAGGTGAGGAGGAGCTCTGTGATCACAGAGCAAGGCTGGTGCAGTGGGAGGTGCCACCGTGCTGCAGAGCAAATAGGACAGGAGGTAATGAGTGCCAGGTCTGGCCCTACTCCTTTTCAGGAGTCCCAGTGATGGGCACAGCCAGCAATCCCACAGGGAAATTTTCCTCTCCCTTATCTCACTCTTAGTGATCACCACATCAGGAGCTGGGGCAGTTGATCCCTGCTCTGCAAGATGAAGGATTCAGAACATGACGGTGCTGCTTCCCCACCACTGAATTATTTAACCTCTTCTGAAAAATCTGCCCAGTGCCTGATGTGGAGGGAAACTCCTCAGGCTCTGCCTGGAACCTCCTTTTCCCTCCTTTAACAGAGTTTTTTGGAAAAGGCATTTGTCTGCCTTTTGCTGCTGCTGTCCCTGGGGAAGGTGGGACCATCCCCCTGTCCAGCATCAGCTGGTGATGACGAACCCTGCTCCCCTCCCAGGCTGCTGCTGCTCCTGGGTGATTATTCCTGTTAATTACTTCCTTCAGAGCAGAAGCCAGATGCAAAGCTGTCAGCTCTGAGTGCTGATTGGCTTTTGCCCTGGCATCTGCAGCCACTGGCCTTGGAGAATCCTCTTGGAGGCTTTCGGTGCTGCTGGCAGGGGGACAAACAGCAGTGCTGCAGAGGCACCGTGCCACCAGCACTCCCAGTTGGGGCTCTGCTCCCAAATCTTCCCCTTCCTGGTGCTTTTCTGGCTGTTTGGGCACAGGGATGTGTTGGTCAGAGCAGAGGGTGCAGGAGCAGAGGCTGTGGCTGGGTCCCAAACCCCGTCTGAGGTGGAGTGCTCTGCCCAGACTGGGCCCAGCCACCAGTCCACTCCTGCTGGCTCTGGATCCTGCCCCTGCAGAGGAGTGGGTCCTGCAGGCTGGTTCTGGGCAGTGAGGGGAGCAGTTCCTCTGGGGTCAGAGCAATCTCAGCATAGCTGTGAAAACAGGGCCATTAAACCACAGACCTAAGGGGGTTTCCTCTCCCTCTGGATCAATCCACGAAGTGTTTATCAGTGGTGTTGGTCACAGGAGTGACAGGCTGTCCTGGGAATATCAGCTGTTTCTGCTTCCCTGCCCTTCATCCCAGGCTTGCTGATTGCTCTGCCCCAGTTCCCACATGGGAAAAGCCCAGCTGGGAATGGTGGACAGGAAGATGCTGCTCAGCAGGAGCACCACTGGGTCATTTACTCCCTACTCACCCCTGGGGGCACACACCCCACAGGCTGCACCATGGGCCTGTTCCTAATGAGCTTCCTGGCAGGGCTGTGAATGGAAATGGGGTTTCACACTTAGAGCCCAGCCCAGGTCTGCTCTTGGGGCATTGGATGGTCCTCCAAGGGGCTGATGCTCTGCAGCATCACCACCTCTGAAGAGAGGCCGAGGGAAGGAAACCCAGAGCAGGCATTTGCTGGCAGAGCAGTGTTTGGAGGCCTCTCTCTATCAATTTTTCATTACAGTGCTTTACAGCATGATTTCTGGAAGCAGCAGCGAGGAGCATCTGCTGACAAGTACCTCCCATGGCCACCAGAACTGTCGAGAAGCACTCGAGCCCAGGGCAGCAGCTGAGCAGAGGCACGGCACAGAGCTGGGTGGCTTTCAGTGCTTCATCCTTCCTTGCTGAAGGGGGAGGAGGGAGTGGCTGTGTCTGCAAATCCCAGTGCACCATGGAGCAGCAAAGTCCACCACAGAACTGCAAAACTCACCAAGAGCCAGAGCTCCTGAGAGCCTGCTGCTGAATTCCTCATCTTTACAGTGCTGGAAAGAATTTAAAATACACACTTCTCTGCTAGAGTTTGGCACATCCTTTTGCAATCCTTAAGGCTCATCTCTCCCTGCTGAAGGAGCTTCATGGGTTTCAGGAGGCCTGGAGGGAGAAGGAATCACCCTGACTCATGGCAGTGACCTTTAGGAGAAGCACAAGTGCCCTGGGTGAGATGTGTGTGTGAGACCTTGGTGCCAAGGGCACAAACTGAGGGCCACCATGGTGCTGATGAGTCCTGAGCCACGATGGACAAAGCTGAGGGGCAAGTGCTGTTCCAGGAGCTGATGATGCTCACACTCATCATCATCAGACCAATGTCACACCCCAGGGCTAATCAAGCCAAGGCAGAGCCACAGCCAGATGGACACGACTGTTTATCTGCACTGCCACCACAACACCTGTGGGTCTACAGCACTGTCACAGAGCAATAATCCTTAAATCATCTGTAAAAAAGACATTCCTCTTGCAGGGAGAATGCCTGTCAAAGGGTTCTTGCAAATTACTCTGGAAGAAGGCTGGGCCAGAAAAAAAGAAAGCAAAGCCTATCTGTTCCCCAGCCACCTGCCCCAAGTTAGTTTTGCTTTCTCATACCTGATTTTGCTCCAGGGATGAAATGCTCAGCCCT
Source organism: Sitta carolinensis (assembly GCA_032173965.1). NCBI lineage: Eukaryota > Metazoa > Chordata > Aves > Passeriformes > Sittidae > Sitta > Sitta carolinensis. Next base: position 17,970,368 of record CM063286.1, read on the forward strand.
GGTCCAGCAGCAGAAACTGGGACTCAGGCTCTGAGTGTGACCCCTGCCCAAGGGTGACTCCAGCAGCAGCAGCATCCCAAGGCTGGGGAGGCTCCTGCGTGGCCAGGGAATGAGGGACCTGCTGCCTGCAGGGGACCATGACCTCCTCATGGTCAGCAGCACCCAGCACAGACCCAGCTGCCTCAGCACACACCCTTTGGTCCCTCTTTTCTCCTTCACCCCTGCAGGATCTCACCTGGGGCTGGCAGAACCCCAGTGCCAGAGGGGCTTGAGTGGGTCAGGAAGAGCTGGAGCTGCTGGAGGGCAGGCACAGGAACACCTGAGCCACTCCCAAACGTCCACCCCTTCCCAAACTGGGCTAAACCCCACCACCCTTGGGCTGAGGGAGTTTTCCTGCGTGCATTTCAGGTAGAGGCTCTGTCCTCACAGCTGCATCTCTGCTGGGTACTCTGGTGGTTCTAAAATGTGGTCTCTGCTGCTGAAGTTTTTTTCCTGGCACACCTTTATTTGCATCCAGGTTTTGCCTTGGATAGACACAGGTTATGACAGTGGTGAGCCCCCTCAGCTGTTTTGGTGCCCAGGCCAATGTCTTCATGCTCCTGCCTGGCTGATTTGTCCATGTCATGGGCTGGCAGCAGTGTCTGGTCTTTCCTTTGGGGCTTACTGGCTAAAACAGCTCCTCCATGCCCAGGTGGGACACAGAGGAGAGAGCAGCTGGGTGGGAGCTGGGGGGAACATGGGGCTGTAAATTCCACCAGCACAGGAGAAAAGCAGCAGTTTGGAAGTTGAAGTAAAAAAATGAAGTGGAAGTCCAAGTGCCTGCTCTTTCCCCACATTTTCCATGCACAAGTCCCCCAGCAGCACCACCCTTGCCCTGTGTCCAGCCCTGCAGGCCATTCTACTCCCAGGTCCATCCCCTGGGGATGCTCCCTCTGCTGTGGTGCTCCAAAGCAAATTGCCATGGAAACAGAGCCAAGGCACACAAAATCTGCCTCTGAGCCTGGACCAAGGGGGTCCTGCCAGGGCTGGGGCTTCATTCATCCCTGCTGCCTTCACCCTCTGCCCCTGGGGCTTACAGCTCCAGAAACTGCAGGGGCAGGGCGAGGAACCCTCATCCCAGGGCTCCTTGGGCATGTTCCAGCTTTCCCTGGGACACTGAGGGGGAATAGTTCCCTATTTCTGTGACCTGGCCGGAGTTTGCAGTGATTTTTAGTAAAAATGTATGTGTTGAACTGATGCTGGTGGGGACCAGCTGCAGGCCAGAGCTGAGGGGAAAAACCTCATTAAACTCCAAGGTCCTGACTGCATGTGCATCACCAGAACAAAATTAGTCCCTGCTATTTTGGTCCAACTGTTGCATGGGCATGACTGTATTTAGAGCTGGCTCCTGGTCCCAGTTTCCTTTCCCAGTGGCACTGGTGTCTGGCTGAGACCCCCTGTCCCTGCTGCCCCTCTGGCCCACCCCTCCCTGCTGGTGGCAGCTGGAAGCCCGTGGCTGGGCCAGCCCTTGCCTTGCCTGCTCCAGGCTTGTGGCCAGAAAACAAGGAAAACTGGCTACTGGGTGGGGAACAAACACTTTAAATTATCCTTTAATGAATCTCAAACCCAAAATGAAGTCCAAAACCTCATCAGGGTCAGACCCTCCCCACAAGGCAGCCCCTGCCCCAAAGAGGAGCTGCAGTGGGAGCAGAGGAAAGGCAGAGTGGGACCAGCCAGGTCTCTCTTTTCCTCCACTGTAGGGTGCCCAGAAGAGGAGGTTTCCCAAACACCAGTTCCTGTTCCCTCAGGAATTTCTCTGCCTCTCCCTGGGTTTTCAGCCTCCAGCCACTTTTGGGCACAGTTGTTCAGCTGGGTCCCATCGCTGAGCAGAGCTAACTTTGCCTTCTACTCACTTAGGTATAAATAATCTTTTACTATATTAATTACTTTGCACAGAAGGATAAGACATAAATTATAACCCAATGGTTATAATTGCATGTTCTTAGCACGTGTGCTTCGTTACTAATTATCCCCCTTCTCCCAGGCAGATTAAAAAGCAGAATCATTGGATCGTGGCTGCCAAGGAATAAGGCTGCTGAGGGAGGAGAGGGAGCCCCTTCTTGCCACTGAAGGGGTGTGAAATACTGCCACAAATACAAATATAGCCCTTCCCTCCCCAAATTTAGTTGAAGGTGGTGCCTGCAGCTTTCCTGTGGGACAGTGATGCCCAAGGCAGCCCTGAAACCTTCCTCCCATTCCATTCCTCCCATCTTGCCTCCTTCCACTCACAGTGGAGCTTCTTTTGGGTTTATACCAAAAAAGAAAACTGCTTTGAAAGATTTTACTAATTCCTGCTAGGCCTGGGGCTTTCTAGCAAGTGCCCTTTGGGGCAGGGTGAGTGGCCCCTGGCTCTGCAGAGCCTGCAGAAAAGAAAGAGGCCAAAAATATAATTGTTGTGGCTGTGAGTGATCCCCAGCATGACCTGCTATCTACACTTAGGTCACTCCAGGAACCGAATAATAAAATGTTCTTCGCATCCTCAGCCTGGGTAGCAGCACTGGACATCACCTCTGGGTTTGTGTTCACCATCACCCCATGGCACCAGAGACTTGGGGTACCCCAGAGATGGCCTCGGGCTGTGTATTCAACTTCAGACTTAACCACCCACAGCTTCCAGGTCCAGACTGTCGCTTCTGCTTATGGCAAGTGTCTGACATGTCATGAGAGGACACATTTGTACCTGCAGCATGTCCTGGCTGAGGGACCTGGAGTAAAGCTGAAGGGCTCCATGGAGCTACTCTGGGTTTACTCTGCTACAAAATAAACCAGCATCCCATCCTCAGGACAATTTCTCACAGCCTCCCTCAGCAGTCCTGCACACAATCTTCTCTTGCTCCCAAACTCTCTGCTAGGAGAGCTCAGCTCTGCACAGCCCAGAGCCTTCCCACCACCCCAGCTTGCAGCAGAGCCCTCATCCTCCAGCCCCTTCTTCCTAGGCTGGCTGCCTTGCAGCCCAAATAACACCTGGAAGCTTTTTCTGAGAGATTTCCAACCCTGGCTGTCCCAAGCTCTGTTTGGTGATGCTCAGAGGGCAGCAGCGCTTGGCCATGCTCTGAGCAGGGAGTGAGCACCACACTGAGCCCTGGGTTTAGGGTCCCCAGGAGGGTCTCCTAAGGGTTAGGCTGAGCCTGGAGGTTCCCAGGGCTCCCCCCCGAGCGTTGTGGGGATGGAAGGGCGGGAGCAGCCTGTGGAGTCAGGGTGATGCTCCTCCCGCAGCCGTGCACGCCTGAGCCTCTCTCCGGGGGCTCTCCAACACCCAGCCCAGATCCTGCTGTAAAAATAGTTGTGAGTGTTAATTGCAGGCACTGATGGTTCAGCAAGCTCCTGCTGAAACCTCAGCTGAACCTGGGAAGGAGCAGATAAAGCACGATCCTTTTCACAGCTTGTGGGAAAGCTCGGATTCTTTGGAAAAGGCGGGAGAGCAGGGAGCATGTCGGTTCTGTTCTTTCTGTGTCAGGAATACAGAGTATTTGCAAGGTTATCTCTCTCTGAATGGCAAATTTCCTCTCCTAACTCCTTTATTGCTATCAGCTTTCCTTGACAGAGTTTATTTTTGAGGATGTATTCCATTATCCATTTATCAAACTTATCACGGAGATACTTGGACTTTCCAGGCGAGGTGTGAGAGGCTTTGCCAACCTCACTGGGGAACTGCCCTTGCCAGGGTGGGCGCCCATCCATCCCTCCTCCCTGCACTCCCTGCTCTTATTAGAGCCCAGAGAAATCAGCATTTATTATTTATCAATCCAAGAAAACGTTCCAGCAGCTCACAGGATCAACTCCTCTGTGTTAACAGCACATCCCTGCTATGCCTGAGCCTGGTGTAGGAGCTGCAGGACTTTTTTTCCTTCTTTTATCTGAATTTCTGCAGGGAGGAGGAGCAGGGGAGCAGCCCCAGCCCTAGCTCTTTGCCCTGCATGAGAGAAATGTTGCTACAAGTGGGCTTAAAAATTATTATATTTTACATTGCAGACTTTCAGACACACAAAGTTGGGTTGTTTTTTTTTTTTTCTGCAGTGTTTTCACAGGCAAAATGCTGCAGGTGAAGCTGAGGAGATGAAATCAGTTCCTCTACCTTGGAGGCAGCTTCCCAGGGGAAAATACTGGTTTAGCAGTTGGGATGAAGGTGTGCAGAGCCAGGAACAGGGATGTTCATCCTCCTCCTTCAGTCATGAAGGGAACAAAACTCCCCCAGCCATCGGGGTGGTCACAAATGCCACAGGTGATAACCCGGGATGCTCAGTGTTCCTGCAGACAGGACTTGTCTCTGCCTGAGTTTCATAAGTGCTGTTTCACATAATTATGCCTTGAGTCAAAACAGTTCCTGAGAAGCCTGAAAGCTTCATCTTCAGAGCCTCAGCACCTCAGCAGGGACAAGCCATGTGGGCTGGAGCCAAAACAGGGCCAGGAGATGAATACCCCATGGGCAGGGGGCTGCTGCCTCCCAGCCCTGTGGGACTTTTCTACCACTGCTATCACAGATATAAACTGTCTGTGGCCAGTTCGGGGAATTTCTGAGTTTTCTGACAATATTTTTATCATATTTTGGTTCTGGCAACCCCATCCACCCCTCCCTCCTGTGCTGCTCCCAGAGGCCATATCCAGCATCCCACCCCTTTTGTGTCATAAATGGAAGAGCATCAGCAAATGCCTAATTTGTTGTTTTGCATATGCATCAAAAAATGGCATCGTTTGTCATGGTTGATGAAATTCTCTTTCCATTTTTTTTTTTTTTTTTAATTTGCTTGGTTTTGAGGAGCAAACAAGGTAAACAGCAAGTGGTGTCCTGTACAATGACAAACAGCTCCCAGGCAGTAACGCTGCCGTGCTGCCTTGGCTCTGTAACAATAATAATAATAAAAAAGAAAGGCATTAGTATACCTGGATTCATTACAAGTTCAGTAAAAGCCTTCAGGAGGAGAGGAAGCTTTGTCATTTAACTTGCAGAATTGCCTAAGAAGAGAAGTTAATCAACCATGAGTGATTTACACTCACTGACGGTATCTTGTCAAAACGAGCCCAAATTTTATGTGTCTCTCTCCTCTCGAGAGGAACAGGATATACATTTTCCACAGGCTGGTAATTTAATAAAGCACCTTTTTTCCCTTAGAAATTGTAGATGAGCTGAGTTTTGCTGGCCTCAGGGCTGGCTCTGGGGATGTCCCAGCTTGGTCCTTGTGTCTCGCTGCCCTTGGGCTGACAGCTCCCTGCTCAGGATGGCTCAGGGGCTCTGTGTGCTCCAGTTTGGAATATTTCTGCTCTATTCCCCATCCCCACCCCTGCTGTTCCTCTGGCCATGCCCTTCCCTCCCTTCTGCATGTGGTTTTGGCTCCCATGGCTGTGCCAAACCACCAGAGTCTGCTCCCCATCCCTGGCTGCCAGGGCTTGGTCCTGTGCCAGTGCCAGGGTGGGGAGCACAATGCTCCTACCCACAGCAAGCCTCCCCTCCCCTCCTGTTTGCTTTGGGGTGCTGAAGGACAGCAAATAATTATTCCCTGCTGCTCCAGCCTAATGTGTGTCTCCATTTCCTGTAATTACGTGGCCGTTCTGATTTATTTATTTATTTATTTATTTATTTATTTATTTTAAAATTGCAGCAGCAGAGGCAAGCAAGGGGGCAGGGCCAGGATTGATGCCTGGGCTGCTGTAGGAAGGCCTGGGCATTTAACAACCCCTTTCATAATGAGGATCTGATAAATAAGAGCCTCTTAAGCCCCATGCAGTCTCAGGTGAGTGGTAATGGGAGCTCTTGCTTATCTGCCTCCCATTCAGAGATGGGTTCTGGAGGTGAGAGCAGAGCTTTCCATGGCCAGGCTTCATCCTCCCGGGTATTGTCAGAGAATCACAGGATAGTTTGGGTTGGAAAGAACCTTAAAACTCATCTCATTCCAACCCCCTGCAGGGGCAAGGACACTTTCCACTATCCCAGGTTGCTCCAAGCCCTGTCCAACCTCATCCATCCACGTACTGGATGTGCTGGCCTCTGCTCATCCCTCATGTGCCTTTCTGGCAGGGCTCTGGCGTTGGCTGGATTCATGAGGAGCACTGGGCTGTGCTTTCCAGGAGCAATGGGACCAGGCTGATGCTGGGGAGCTGTTCCCCCTCACCCACAGCCTCCCCACTCCTCGCCAGCTTCTGAGCTCCAGTGCCCTCCCCCCCTGGAGCTGGGGGTCTTTTGTCCTGACTCCTGCCCAGGACAGCTCCCCTGAGCACCATCAGGTGTTGTGGAGCCTCCAGCAGCTCTTTGGTTTGATCTGGTGCTCCGAGAGGCTCTGTCATTATTGCAGGGCTGCTGCAGCAGCAGCTCAGGGTGTAAAGCCAGCAGCTTTCCACGGGCTCTGTTACTCACAGAGCCCTGTATAATTCAACCACTGTGCGGGCAGGATTTCTCAGGAGTGAGTTCCATTAAGCTGTGTGCGAGGGTTAATTAATTTTTAATGTTAACAACCTTTCCTTTGTGTCACATGGCGGTTCATCAAGTCCTGGAGGGGAGGCGAGCCCACCTCCCCGCAGCTCTGTGCTGGGGATGGCTTCCAGCAATTATACATGTGAACAGAATTTCTCTGCTTCATAGCTCTACCCTGTAATCTAGAGAAAGTGACATTTTCCATGGCACAATATGGGTTAGGCTTTCGTTCTGATGATGCTGCCTTTGCCAATAGATTTTTTTCCCAGTGGCATATGGCACGCACTGTTACATCTGCTCCCATTTCCAAGTGATCCTTTACCCTTTGTTGAATTTTTACAAATGCTATCAGTCTAAATAATCCAGAAGGCTGCTATGGCAACAAAACGAGAATGCTGCTGCTCTCTCTTCCCTTCCTTTCCCCCCCTTTTTTTAACCCTGGAGTACAAGGGAGGAGGATGTTGGCTGTGTCCTTCAGCAGTGTGGATACCTTGGGATGGGTTTGGGTCCCAGTCAAACCCCACCACCCTCCCATGTCTGCTGGCATTGTCCTGCCTGCAGGAAAGAGCAGAGAAAAACCACACAGATGATCTCTATATGGGCTGTGTCATGCATGGGGATGAAGCTCTCCAAGGAAAACCCCAAAAATCCCACGGCTCTTCCTGGTGGAGAAGCTCCCAAAGGCCATTTCCCCATCCCATGGCCATGGTGGAGGGTACAAAGTCTTGCACACAAGTGTCAGAATCAGCACCTCAGAAATTCACTTAACTTAATGAGGCAGGCACAAATGGGTGGTGAATCACTCACAAAGGGGAGCTGGGCCTAGTCCTAGAGAAAATGCAAATAATTTGGATAATTAGTAGCAGATAAACACATCCATAACCGACTGGGATGAGGGAGGGCAGTGCACTGGGACCTGTTGCTCTCACCTGGACTTTTTCCCTTGGAGGGAGAAGCTGGGACGGGCAGGGCAAGCAGAGCTGGTTTTTGGGGTGACCCCAAGGGCCTCCCACCCACGGCTGCCATGGTCCCACCCCACACCCATCCCCACACCCTCCAGCAGGGATGTCTCTCTGTCTCAGCCACACAGCTCGGACTCATCCCCACATTTGGGGGTTTTGTTTTGGGTGATCCTCTCCGGTGCGAGGGGTAGGGGTGGCACACGGGAGGCTGTGGATGGGTGCTCGAGCACTGCTGATTATGGCTTGGAATGAGATTTGTTAGCAAACCATCCCTAATTCCCAGCGCTCCCAGGCACCAGCTGGCCCTGAGTGCTGCCAGCCCTGGCTGCCAGCCGGGGTGGCTCGGGCCAGCAGCTCCTCCAGAGCAGCTGGGGCTGCCCCTGCATCCCTGGCAGTGTCCAAGGCCAGGCTGGAAGGGGCTTGAGCCGTCCTGGGATAGTGGAAGGGGTCCCTGCCCACAGCAGGAGGTGGAACAGGATGGTCATGAAGGTCCCTCCCAACCCAAACCATTCCATCATTCTGTGATTCCCCCTCTCCTGCAGCTCCATCCCAGCCCTGACCCACCTGAGCAGGATGAATTTGCAAGGGGCTTGTGATCTCCTGCTGCTGGGCACTAAATGTTTCTGGATCTTCTGCTGCTGCTGCTCAGGAGAGCTCTCAGCCATAAGAAACCTGTCAGACTTCTCTGGTACAAAGGAATTAAGTTAATAAAATTTGTCCATAAAATCAGACAAAAGGCATCGTGGTTTTATGAAGATCTAAAAGGCGCAGTCTGTTTTATTACCCTCCTTTATAAATTATGCACCCAAACCTCTGTCTTATAAAGACAGCCCCTATCCAGATTTACTGCATTCCAAAGGCAGTGGATTTCCCAGGGCACTGAAGGGAATGGCTGTCCCATCCCTGGCAGTGTCCAAGGCCGGCTGGATGGGGCTTGGAGCAACCTGGGAGAGTGGAAGGTGTCCCTGCCAGTGGCAGGGGTGGGACGAGATGGGACTGAAGGGACAAGATGAACTTTAAGGTCCCTCCAAGCACAAACCGTTCCAGGATCCTGTTCAGAGAAGGAGGCTCCTCCATGGGTTGGGCTGCAGTGTACCCCCAGCCCACAGGCTGCTGTGCCTCCAGGTGTTCCTGTTCACCTCTGTCCAAAGGATCAAAGATGGGCTTAAAAATCCTCCAAAACCTCCAGGCAGCATTGGAGGCCACTGTAAAGATGTTTAGAAACCTGACATTCGGCCCTGACAGCAGACCACAGCAGGCTCTGAGTGTTTTAAATGCTGTTCTTTTCCTCTGTTTGGGGAAGGGAAAAGCTGCTGTCGTGTCAGATCCCAGGCTTGCACGGCTCACAGGTGCTGTAAGTATTTTACAACCTGTTGTGGTGATGCTGGAGGAGATTTTGCATATCCTGACCCCTTCCCACATGGCAGCCTGCCCAGACAGCAAACAGGCAACGTGGCCAGAGCCACTCCTGCAGTTGCCACCACAAATGAGGCGCAGCACTAAAACCTGTCCAGGCTTTAGCAGATGCCAGAGCAGCAGCTTTTCCTCCCAGGCCAGGGGAGCAGCTACACAGGGCTGGGGCAGAGAAGGAATGACCTCCCCTGCTTCCCCCCCAGCCTCCCTCCAAGCAGTTTTCAACTGGTGCCTTGTGAATAAAAGAGTCACCTTGGAAATAGCAACGTGAACTGGGTTTATCTTTAAAAGCAGATGTCTTTTAATAGATTGGTAATTTTTTCTCCATTAATGTCTCAACCACAGCTCTGCCTGGGGAAGGGCTTGTGTGTTTTATACCTGCTTTTGTAAAATCATACAATTACAGAATGATAGAATCACAGAATCATAAGGCTCCTTAAAGCCCATGTTGTTCCAAACCCCTGCCATGGGCACGTCCACCAGACCAGGTTGCTCCAAGCCCAACCTAGACCAGCCACAGTATGGGAAAAAATGTCTCACTGAGATAAACAGTTTATTAATGAAATGTCACTATATGGGGCATCATTAACTTCCCTCCTCATCCTCATAACATCCTCTCCTAGGTGCAAACAAAGGCATGAGCAGGAGTGGGTGAAATGTTGGGGTTTTAATGGAAAACAGCTGCTCTCTGGGCAGCAGAAAATGGGTTTCAGACTCAAGATACCCATGTGTGGAGGTGTATAGATATATATATATATATACACAAAATAGAGATTTTTTTTTCCTCCCTTGGATGAGTTCCAGGCCCCACTCTACTGATTCATCACCCTCAGCCTCAGAGCACTGAATGGCTCTGACTGCCACACACAGATATGATCTTCCCAGAATGGACAGCAATTCATCACTTTTGTCATCGAAAAGCAGTTTTTCTTGAAGATTGCAGAGCAATCTAATCTCAGGCCTTCTCCCCTCCTACAAGGTGCATCTGATGGATGTAGAGGTGACAGCAGAGCTCCTGGATGGATTGAGGTTTTGGAATCATCTTCCTGCAGGGGTGTTTTCTTGCTGGGATTTGGGGTAACCTCACCCTTGGTGTGAGCTGGAGGGATAGGGTGGGGTCCTTGGTGTCCCTCCAGGTGGGGTCCTTGGTGTCCCTCCCCAGTGACACTCAGGTGTGGGATCTGGCGTGCCCGCCGCGGCGCTGCCGTGGAGGGAGGCCCCTGGGATGGGGAGGCAGGCCTCCTGAGGAGATAAGGAGCATTGCACAACAACAAAGTCCAGACCCCCTAGATAAGGAGAACACTTTTGGTTACGGAGACCCACAATTCTTTGAGGGATTTTTATGTAGATCTGTTGAAACCCATTGGTTTGTAACCCCCCACACCCACCTCTGTACCCTTATAAAAACCTCTGTACTTTCCCCCAGACCTCGGGGATTTCTCATCACTGGCTTCCCTTCGCTGGGTACTTGGCAATAAAGTTACCCACTGTGGAACGGCCACACGAATCCCTCATCTCTCTCTCTCCGTGCTGGCTGTAAAGGGGTTGCCTTGCAGGATCACTGAGCTGAACTCACTGAGCTGAACTCACAGAGCTGAATTCACTGAGCTGAACTCACTGAGCTGAATTCACTGTAGCCCGCCGTGGCTACTACCCTGCTAAGGCACCCCCAGGCTAGCCGAGGGAAAGCCTTTGGCTCCCTGGAAGGCATTCTCTGAGGAGAGTACCTCTCAGGGGTAGACCCGGCTATCCTGGCCTGAGACCTCTCAGGCCCCTTCCCGGCGGAGCCGACATTACTCAGGGAGGTGTTAGAGGGGTTTTGGAAAAAATATGGCTCTCCCAAAAGCCTCCTAAATGTTGTTTTTATGGATGTCTTCTTTGGGGCTTCAGTCCCAAAGCTCTGCTGTGTGCAAAGAAAAGAGGTGTCAGTGCTCAAATCCAAAATTCCCCAAGCTGGAGAGATGTGGGGTGGAGCCCTGTCTGATTTCCTCCATCCAAATCCTCCCTCCTTCTGCCAAACTTTCACTCATTGCCATATCCAAAAATAACACAGTCCTACTGTGAACTTTTGCATAAAATGATTGAGGAACTGCTTGTCATGTGCAGCTGATAATTCCGGGCTCCCTACAAGGACAAAAGCAATTGAACTCTCACAGCCTGGTGCAAGCACTGAGTCATCCTCCAGCCTCTGGAGCAGCTGGGGATGCCAGTTAAGCACTTGCCTGTTCCCCAGAAGCACACAGGGGAGCTCCTGAGCAGCCCCTGGTGCACCCCAGCAAACAGGGATTTGAGCTGCCACACGGCACAGGGACATGGGATGTCATCCCGTGTCACCACCAAGAGCATGAGAAAAAAAGCCAAAAATGCCATCCCAGAGATGTAGCACAGCTCAGGAGACATGGCTGAAAACCAGGAACAATCTAGGAAAATAGTGATAACTATAAATAATATTTGTTTTTCGGAACCATCCCATTTTGGTCAATGAGGCTCAGAGGTTTGTCATTTATTGCCTCTTATTTTCCCATTTCTTAAAAAGCAGAAAGGGCAGGGAAGTGATTTCTGTCACAGCAGTTCAGAGGAGGAAATTTACTAGTGGAATTTTTCAAAGGTGAAAATACAAAAGGATTGATTTTCTTTAAAGGAAAAAAAAAAAAAAAAAAGCGCCCAGCAGTAAAAGTAACCATAAATCAAGCAGCTTTCTAAGAAGATTATTTCAACAACATTTGACATCAGTAAGGGTGAGTTGTTCTGTAGAAATGGGTGTCTGTGTTTTCACAACAGTTCAAGGAGGGGAGGATGGGTATTTCAGGGAAATAGGGACACTTTGCCTTCCAGAGGATGAAACATTTCTTAGGAAAATGCTAATAAGGACAAAGAAGTTCATCAATATTATATTTTCTGAGTCTTGAGGACCTTCCCGTATTTGAGCCAAATTTCTGAGCCTGTGCAAAGCCCAGCTGATGGAAGGGAGCAGAAGTAAAAGCCCTGTGGATTTGCTGGGAAAACGATGGCAATGGGCTCCCAGCAGGGAATGGGACAGAGGGAATTGTGCAGCTCTTGTGCTGGACCAGAGGGACATGAGCCACCTTAACAGCAAATTTCCAAGTCCGCAGCGGCTCTGGGATGCGCCAGGATGATCTGAGCAGGGAAGGGAGAGGCTTTGCCCCGGGTGGGGCTCTGGGAGCTGGGCAGGCAGAGCAGCTTCCCCAGGCGGGAGGGATGCCCACACCTCAACCAGGCTGCTGCTCTCGCCCTGCAGACATCTCATCTCCGGGAGCTGCCTGACTCCAGGGCATTTTTTAAAGTGTCATTTATTTAAATTTTGCAGTTTAATCTAACGCCCCTGCTGCGGGGCTGATGTGCCTGTAGAGCGAAAATGCAATTCTGGCTTAAAAATAGCATCGTGGTGAGGAATTTCATTTTAGGTCCATTTTTCACACACGTTTCTGGGCGAGGTCTCGTTAAATCCCTTCCGAGGTGGAAGTGGGGCTGTGTCTCTGTAAACAGCCATGTGCTACAATTAATAACACCTTGTAGCTGGCTGTGCCTGCGTGCACAGGCTCCTTGTCAGAGTAAAGATCTGCTTGTAGATAAGATGGAGAGTTTATAAAGCAGCATAATTAATAATCTGCTACATTATTGCCTACCCATCCTTGCTGCCAAGCCGCCACAGGCCCAAACAAGTGACAATTACCAGAGAGGATGACACAGAAATACAGCTCCAGCTCTGCTCCAGGAAGCACTAAAGTCTTTTTAGAAGTTATTTGGCAGTTAGGAGTGATTGGGAAGGGTTGTGCCTGTCCTCCAGACCTGCCTTGCTGTGAGTGCAGTCACCTGCTTGATCTCAGTGCAGGGGCAGGAGCAGGGCAGGAGCAGATGTGTTACCCCTAATTCTGAGCCCCCACTGCAGCAGCTTGCTTCAGTCAATCCCCCTCCAGTTTCAAGGAGAAGATGAAAATGCTTTTTTGTGTGTGTTTTCCTTAAGTCCTGCTTTAATTTTCGGCTACTGTTAAAAATAGAAAAGGGGGCCAGATTTCAATTCAAGGTAATTAAGCCCCTAATGAAGCATCTGAGCCCCTCAGCAGTCCCTCAGGGATGTGCAGGAGGACACTTACAAAGAGCTTGGGGGAAAAGCCGTGGCAAGAAACATCAACATTCCCCCTGGAAGGAAAACAAACACCTACAACTTGTATTTTCCAGCTGTATTAATTACTCCGGAACTGAGAGAGAAGCTGGGCAGTGTTGGGTGAGAGGGAGGATTTCAGGTGTGAGAGGAAGGTGGAAAGGGACTGTGCCACCCTGGGGTCCCTGGGCTGTGTCCCCCAGGGCAGAGGGACACCCTGAGGAGCCAGTGGCACCTCCCACCCCTTAGGGGAGATGAAGCCCATCCTTACAACAAACGATGGGGCATTGTGCATTTTGTTTTGCCACATCCATCGCTGCTCCCTCCACGGGGTCCCCTTCCCTTGGGGGAGACCCCACACAGGCTCCAGTGCCTCACCTGGGCTGTCCCTGCTGGGGACTCAGAGGTGACATTGGCTGGTTTTTTAGAGGTGGCTGCACACAACCTGCACCTCAATAAACCCACGGGGCCGTGGGGATGCTGGGCTGGCAGTGAGTGGCACTGGGGAGGGTGGACTCCTAAAGCAGACATGGTAGTTTCATACATCTGCTGATAATACTTAGGCTTTTAGACTCTATAAAACTTGTTTTCAGAGAAAACAGTCCATGAAGTCCCAAAATTATCTTTCCCAGACGCTGGAATTCAATGCTCAGAGCAACTCACCCAGGTTTAACCTCACTGTTAGCAGGTTCCTCATTAACTCTTTACAGTTCTGTGGGGCTGGGTTCACAACCTCCTCCTCATTCCCCTCCACTCCTGCTGAGGAGGTCAAAATCTTTTCCCAAGCTGTAATTTGGGAATAACATTGGTCAAGAGACTAAAGAGCAACGGGATGAAATTGGTGCTGTTCTCATGGCAGGCAGGGGCTGCTGGAAGGGATGGATGAGGGGTGAGGTGTGCCAGCCTTGCCTGTGAGAGCTGGAGCCAAAATATTGTGGATTGCAATATATTTTTTTTGGGGTGGTTTGTAATATCTCCAGCACAGGGCACTCTGTGGCCCCTCCAAGCAGGACAGAGAGGCTGGAGGCTCTTGCCTGCTCCACCACTCCCTTTCCTCACCCAGAATCGTGCCTGACAATATTTTTACAACCCAAAGAAGATCTGAGCTGCCTCTGTCATGCTGATCTCCAGCTCATCTTTAACAGCCTGGTATTTTGAGTAGAAAATTCCCACAGGAATAGGTTGGTGCTGTATTTCTGTTGCAAATGCCAGGAAAATGGATCAAAGAGCTTTTCTCCCCAACAGATTGATCCCTGACACTGAAAAAGGCATTTTCCAGCTGCTCTAGCAGAGGGTTTGGTGCCTATCCAGCAGTGCCCAGCCCCAGAGAGGGCTGAAGGCTGAGGGAGAGTGGCCATGGTCCATCAGGGAGAGCATCCATATCCACTGCTTCTATCGTGGGTGCTGTGGCCAGCTCTGGGAAAAGTGTTTTCTGTACCAAGAAGTGTTTTATTTCAGCTGCAGGTCTGAGTAGGAGCACTGATGGGATTGCCTGCAATGCAGGACAGCACACAGGGAGTGGAGTGAGACCTTGGTGAGGAGCAAAATTTCATTTGGAGGGATGAGGCTCCAGGGAATATTGAGATTTCTGGTATAAACCACTTGCCTGTGCCTAGAAGTAAAACCTGAATCTGTGCAGCCCTGCCTGACGGGGAAGAGAAAGGGATGAAGGGAAAAGCTTCATTAGGGAGGAAATAAAAAGCTCTGACTTCATTAGGGAGGGAATAAAAAGAGGGGAGAGAGGCTCTGCACCCTGACCCAGGTGTCCCAGGCAGGGCAGTGTGTGCAGGCACTGGGGGTCCATCTTCAGGAGCAGAAAACCATCAATTTGTTAATCCCATAGGTATCAAACACACTCCTGGTTATAGGCCAAAGCTTTTTTCCCTTATTACCCAGTTTTCATGGCTCAGATTTTGGAAGAAGCCATGGACTTGGGAGTTGTGTACTTTGATGATCCTTGTGGATCCCTCCAGCTCAGGGCATTCTGTGGTTCCATGAACTTGGTGCATCTCCCACCCCAGGCATGGGCAGACACCCAGCCCTGAGGCATCAGAGCCCCCTGAGTGTGTCAGAGGCACAGGAGGATGCAGACTCCACAGTCACTGCTGACTTCCATGTGGTATGGGAGGAGTGAAGTGAGCAGGGAAGAGGGCACCAGCTCCAGGGATGGATGGATGCCCCAGAATTTATACTGGGAAAAAAGTGGCTGAACTCTGAGGACTGGGAACTCCATCTGGTGACATAAACATCCCAGCTCTGGGCTAACCATCCACAGGGCTGGCTGGGTGGCACAGGGCTCATCTGAGAGCAGCCAGATCCCAAGGCATGGAATCCTTTAATCTGGCAGAAACCTATCTGGGAAGAGAGCCTGGGTGTCCACCTCCCTCGACAGTGTCAGACAAGAGTCCCAGCTCTGCTCCTCAGTGCAGAGGAACAGCGAGTGAAAAGTGCTGCTCTGTGCTGAAATACAGGGCAGGGAGAGATGGAAACATCCAGGAGGAGAAAACCCAGCACACTTGTAACTCAGAAATTATTGGCAATACTAATTTGCCCCTGAATGCTGCAATAAAACAATTCCCAGAATAGTGCAGCTGTATGAGTACCAGGAAAAAACGATTAAATCTTATTTATTGGGTTTTGAATATATGTGTGTGTATGTGACTGCAATGTCAAGTACTGCTGCAATAGGGAGATCAGGCACTTGGAACTCTTGAAAAGCACCTTTGGGCCCCAGCTTTGCTGCTGTCCTCACGGGGAACAGGGCCCAGCTCCAAACAACACCCTGGCACTGCTGCTCCATGCTGGCTCACCGGGTGCCTTGCAGACATCAACACATCTGTCCTCAGCAATTCTCTCACAAAGCCACGTGGGTATTTCCTGCTATCTCAGCATGGGCAGGGTAATGAGGATATCACTTAGTACAAGTTCCTGGCCTCATTTTCTACCACTTGTCAAGCGGCCACAGGATTCAAGTTTCTGTAGGGACATCTGTCATTTCGTACATGTTTACCAGTAAAAGAAATAAACTGGTGAGAGATGCCTTGCAGTCATTTCTCCTGCTAAACTGGTTAAAATAGTACTGGGGGGAGAACAACAAAAAGACAAGAAAAAGCTTTTGCTGTTCTTCTCTGTACAATTTAATCTTACCAAGCTGTCACACAATGCAAGCTGTGCCCTGGGCTGCTTTTGGGTACCTGAGCTCTTCTGCTTCCCTTGTGACCTCTTGGTTTTGATAGCTCTCCTCAGAGATCCCTCTTCTTTGTGGGAAGGCTTCTCTATCTAAGCCCACCCCTTAGAGGGAAGGGCTTTGCCAGATTTTAATACCAAAGTACTGTTCATGCCTGAAAAAAATACATCTCCTCCACCAGGACAGTGAATCCCCAGCAGAGCTGGGATGCTCAGGGCTGGGGGGGCTGGAAACCTGAATCAAAGCCTGATCTGGTTTAATGGTTTGACAGCTTACTTTCAGCTTTGGTCTCTTCAGAGCAGTTTGGGCTGCCAATCACCAAAGCCAGATAAGAAACTTTGCTTTGGGGTCCTGATCCATGTTTAGAGCTCAGGGTTTGTTTGAGTCTGCACCTCCACAGAACTGCTCTGGGCTGGAGCCCCTCTGCTCTGGGGCCAGGCTGGGGGAGCTGGGGGTGCTCACCTGGAGAGGAAAAGGCTCCAGGGAGAGCTCAGAGCCCCTGCCAGAGCCTGAAGGGACTCAGGAGAGCTGGAGAGGGACTGGGGACAGGGGATGGAGGGACAGGACAAGGGAGACTGGAAAAGGGAAGATTCTGATTAGATTTAAAAAAAAAATCCTTCCCTATGAGGGTGGGCAGGCCCTGGCACAGGGTGCCCAGAGCAGCTGTGGCTGCCCCTGCATCCCTGGCAGTGCCCAAGGACAGGCTGGACACTGGGGCTTGGAGCAGCCTGGGACAGTGGGAGGTGCCCCTGCCCATGGCAGGTGGGATGATCTTGAAGGTCCTTTCCAACCCAACCCATTCCATAGTTCCATAAGTAAAGGAGAAGTTCCAGGACAAGCTGTGGGCACAGTGTGGCTCAGGGAGCAACTTAGCACACTCAACTGCCAGCGGGAATTTTATCTTCATTTTTAATGTATTCAAACCCGAGGCCATTTTGAAGCTTTTTCATTACAAGATTAGGTTCTGAATTTGCCCTGGCAGCCCTTTGAGGGGATACTTCCAGCACGTGGCACATAAAGAGAAACAAGAAGTCTCTCAATGATTGCTGGAAATACAGAAATATTTGGGAAGATTAACTGCAGGGGCAGACAGCAACAGAGCCTTGTCAGAGCACGGCTCCAACTTAGTCACTTAAGTAGCACCAGCTTATCAGGACATTCTAAATTAAAACTGGGTTGGTAACACTGCCCTGAGCCTCCAATTCTCAACACAAAAGTCATGATTTTGATAGGATTTCTGGCAGAGTTTCTGTCTGTGGGTCGAGAAACCATCACAGAAATCCCTGGGGCTTGGCTTGGAGCCGAAGGACTTGGGGTGGCCCTGCTGCCTTCTCAGTCACCCTAAAGAGGTCCTTAAGGAAATCAAACCAGCCAGGGGTCTTTGTAACCCTCTCCTGCCATTCCAGCAGAGAAACTCATCCCTCAGTTCAGGAATAGGAGCCCAGGAAGGTGAGCCTGCCCTTCCTGTGGAGCTGAGGACAATGCCGAGGCACTGACCAGTTCTGGGCAGGGCAAAATCCCCCATGTGCCTGGGGAAGGTATTGCCTCACTACTTCCCTGCAGGAGCCAGTTGGCATGGAATAAAATCCAGACTGGAAAGATGGAGAGGTTATGGAGACTGAAAAAGAAAAAGAAAGCTGAGCCCTGCTCCTCTGACCCCTGCTGTGGTCCAGCCCAATTTGCACCAGGGAAACATGGAACAAGAAGCCTGAAAATCAGACCTTGTATTAATATTAAACTTCATATTTTCAAAGGTGAAAGGAAAAAACGTTCAGCTTAAACCTGTTGGACAGTTCTAGGTTAGAGCAGAGCTGCCCTTCACAGCAGGGACAGACAATCCATCACCTCTGGGACCTGAGCTGCAGAAAGGCATGAGGGATGGCCATGAGGTTTAAATTAAGAAGAGAAAAATCAGATGTCTGATTTTATTTTAAAATAAAGTTTCCTAAGTTACATTTCCCAAGCAGTTCGACAAACAGCTGGATTTAGAGCTGGTTTGGGCTGGCTTTTCTTCATCCTTTATTTCAGTGCCTTTATGAAGATGCCTCTGAAATGGGATCTGGGGCCATCCAGGAGACTCACCCAGCCTTTTCCACGAAGTTTGAAGGCGCAGATGGGATAGAAGTTCATTTTATACACAAGGTGGCCTCTAAAAGAGGCTGAGTGTAAAGATGGGGCAGGAAATAGTGGCATTTAATGCTAAATGTGCTACAAATTAAAATCTCAGCCTTGCAGAAGGATGTGGACTCCTCAGGCTCCCCAGACCTGTCCAGGGGATGCTGGTGAGGCTGGGGGTGACTCCCTGTATCACAGGCACGGACTCTAAATCATGCTGCTTATTTAGTGGCTGAGAAGACATTAATAAATATTCCCCTCATGATGAAATCAATCTAACTGGCTCGAGTCAATCAGGAATAACAGTGTACTCCATCTCCTCTCTGGGCACTTTTCAGCCTCTCTACAGTAGCTGTAAAATCAACTTTTATGATCTTCCCTTGATGAAATAATGAAATTAAATCCCTGATGGACAGTATACCAGGCACTACAATTTATGGGCAGAACAAGAACGTGTGTTTGAGGGAGAGCTCAGGACAGCAGGCAGGGTTTATTTATAGAGTTTAGGGGTTTTTTTGCTACTGTACTTTATTTCATTCCATAACCTTCACATTATATTCAGCATTAATTCATGGGCCATCATTGGAAGCTTAGAATGCAAAACCAGCAGAGTGTGCACGGGGTGAGTGTTTTATGTGTGTGCACAATTACTCTGCTGAATGTTTTATTCACTTTCAAGTGCCTCTTTTTCATATATCCCAATGTTTTAAATAGCATTTTTATCAGAGTGTTTAGGATTTAAGTAGGTATCCTCCTCTGAAAGATGCTTTCTGGGGAGCTTCAGCACTTAAAAAATTAAAGTAGGGTAGCTGAAGCTGGCTTAACTCTCCAAGCTCTTTAACATGTGTTATGTGACTTGGATACCAAATTTGAGGTTCTCTATGCCCTTTTCCTCTATAAGTGAAGTAGCTGGAAGAATTTGGATGGATTGGGGCAGTAATAGATTGTGGGATCTCTCAAACTGACATTTCCCCACAGGAGAGCAGTGTGGTTGATGGGAGGCAGAGCACAACAGAGGCAGTACAAGAGCAGTTGGCACCAAGGTAACACTTCAAGCAAGAAAAATGAAGTTGTTTCAGTTCTAAAGGCAGCAAATTACCTGGCTGGGTTGCTGTGTGTGACAACCAGCATCCGAAACACCATCATGCAGCAGGATTTTTGGCTGCTGCTTCTACTTTTTCAAACTGCTCATTGCTTGCTCAACCATTTGTACATTCTTCTCTTTTCTCACAGAGATACTTCCATTATTTGCTCATCACAGAGTGTTCATGTTTATACACACTCTTATAAAGCTGCCCTGATAAGAGAGAATGTGCAAAAGCCATAAATCCTCCAATCCCTTGTGCTGGAGCAGAAGGACACCTGCAGGGTGAGCCCTGTGCTGGTCCCTTGGGGCTGTGGGTGCTGAGTCTGGCTCCTGCTCCCTTCTTTGGGGCCAGATTTTGGCTCCTTTGTGCCACAAGATGTCACAATGGGGTTCTGCACATCCCATCTGGGGTCCTGCACATCCAACCTGAGGTTCTGCACATCCCACCTGGGCTCTGCACACCTCATCTGGGGTTCTGCACATCCCATCTGGGGTTCTGCACACCTCATCTGGGGTTCTGCACATCCCATCTGGGGTTCTGCACATCCCACCTGGGCTCTGCACATCTCACCTGAGTTCTGCACATCCCATCTGGGCTCTGCACATCCCACCTGAGGTTCTGCACATCTCACCTGGGTTCTGCACATCTCACCTGGGCTCTGCACATCCCACCTGAGGTTCTGCACATCTCACCTGGGCTCTGCCATCACTCTGGAGCCCCGGGCATCCCATCCAGGGCTGGGATTCTGTCATTTCTGGGGGACTCAGCACATCCCACCCAGAGCTGTCTTTGCTTCAGAGTTCTGCACATCCTGCCTGAGGCTCTGCCACCACTCTGGGGTCTGGGCATCCCACCCGGAGCTGCCCCAGCTCTGATTTCCCCGCGAGTGAGGCCAAGCAGCGCTGTCACACTGCCGGGCTCATTAAATTAACCCTTAAACCGCCCGTCCCGAGCGCCCGGGAGCAGCAGCCGGGTGCCCAGGCAGCGCGGAGCCTCTGCCCGCTCCATTAAGCGCTAACCCGCGGTAATGAAGTGTGGTGGCAGTGATAAATCCTGCCATTAGCGCCTGCCTCGGGACATCGGCGCTGCCTGGGACGCGGGGAAGGGCTGGGACCCTCTCACAGCCGCAGAGCAGGGCGACCCCTTCCCCAGTGATTAGCTGGTGACTGAGCCGAGCCAGGGATGCGCTCAGCATTTCTGTGCAGCATTGCCGTGTGCCCATCCACTCTGTCTCCAGATGCTCCTGCCCACTGGGTATTTGCATCATCCTTCTTCAGCTTGTAAAAAGCTTTCCGGAGTATGGTTTTCTCTTCCTTTACATGTTATTAGATTTTTCTGCTGCTTTACAGCATCGGCCATAATATGTGTCTGCTTTTAATGCTTTGGAAATTACTGTGTATTAATAAGGTGCTTTGGATTTCCTGCATTCTCATCTACACACAGATTAGAGACACTGCAGTTCAGTGGTGATGGAGTAATTTTAAAGGGAAAAAAAAAAAAAAAAGAAAAAGAGAGGGAGATGGGAAGTGTTATAAATGCAGGAGTTTAAATCTGGAATTATTTTTATGGTATATATTCATTTATCTCCAGGGGATAGATAAATGGAGAAAACCAGCTTTCTAATTGAGGGGAGTTGAAGAAATTCTGTTCTTGGACTGGGACACTGAAACCTAGGGAAGCCAAAGCAGTGAATGGAAATCATGGTCCAAGGCTGGTATTGGCCTGTTCAGAGAGATGGGGATAAATGAGGCTTTTGGAGACAGCGAGGTGACAGCAGGGTTGGGTACTCAGCCTCCTCTACACAAACAACAAACACAAACACGAACACAAACACAAACACAAACATCCTGAAACTTAAACCCGTTTAAAGTGCCAATCCATCCCTGCTCGTGGAGTGTTTAAGCCTCTTTGGTGATGTTTTTATCTCTAAGCACAGCCAGGAGCCCCGCAGGGTGCAGGGATGGGATTCCTGCTCCTGCAGCTGAGCACGTGCTCCAGTGCCTCGCTGAGCAGAAGCTCAGAAGCTTGAACAGATGATGCATCTCTGATGCTACAAGCACAACCAGGCCCTCCATTCATATTGACTAATCTGCCTTTAAACTGTGGCAAAAACACTACTTGTGTTACACCTGCGAGCCCTCCTGCATCCATCAGATTTTCAGCTGTGAAAACAGCTCTAAAGGATGTTTGGAGTTTGCAGGCTGAATGTTTGCCTATAAAATATGTATGTCTACAAGGAAAGCTCGTTTGTGAGCTGAGTGGCTCAGGGCAGGAGGAATGAGTGCCCATTCCCGGGGTTTTGACTGGCAGAGCTCAGTGCCCTGGGCACAGAAAGGAGTCCCTGCCTTGGGGACAGGAGTTGTGGCACTGACCCCACCTGAGAGTGTTGGGAATAAATCCCCCAAATAACTTGGTTCAAAAGTTAGAAAGTTAATATGTTAGACAAAATAATCATAAAGTTGTAATTACGTTAAGTTAAAGTTTTAAGCACCTGTTAATGATTCTGTTGTCATTCCCGGGTGTCTCCTCTGCTGCTCCATCCTCGGGCTTGGCGCCTGGGGCCATGAGGGGAGGGTGGCACCAAGGGAGCTTGTGTGCAAAGGAGAGAAAACCGCAAGAACTAACCAAGAAGACCCTGAGAACTACGAGCCACCACAAAATAAAAGGATTTAAATCACATCTATGGGGCGGGAGTGAGGTATGGTTGTCTTCCTGGAGCTTTTTTTTTTCTCACCCTAATTGCTAGAGACATTAGCTGGAAAGAGGACCCCAAGACTCCAGCTGGAGAGCATCTTCCTGGAACTCCTGCAAGGATGGAAGGCCTGGCTCTGCCTGCAGGTCGTGAGCACGACCCATCGACCCCCCAATCCTGAGCTGATCCTTAAATAAAGGCATTAAAAAGGAGTAAAGTTCTCCTGCCCTGTTTATTTCAAGAGCATTTGAGCTGAGATCCCACCAGATGTGTAACCCAGTGGGTTCACAGGGTGCATTAAAATGCAAGGCAGAACCTGGTCTGATATGTAAACAAGGGATTTGCTTTTTTTCCATATAAATTTCCAACTGGAAATGAGAATGTCCAACTTCCTGCCCATCCATGACAAGATTCTTTGAAGACAGGAGGGAAAAATAGTGATGGATGCCTGTGGTTGTGGGGGGCAGATGTTGATAGATATTGAACCCATCCAGGTTTTCAGCCAAATATAAATTAATTTTACAGCACACAGATCATTAGAGGATGATATTGGAAGAAAACCCCTCAAACCTATTTTGTGGTGCAGGTGGGGGACTTTTTCACATCACTTGGGAACTCCTGGGTATGGCACAGGACATTTCCCATGATCACTCAGATTGCAGCACACGAGATCTGGGGAATGTTTCCCACAGCAAACACATCCCTCTTGGCAGCTAAGCCCTGATCCTTATTTAACCTGCTAACCATACCATCAAATCTTATTCCAATACTAATAACTGTTCCTGTTTTCTTTGCAGTGGGCCCTTCCAGTGCTTTGGGGGTGGTGGAGCTGTGTTTATGGTGGTGCCAGCTGGGCTGAAGGGAAAGCTGTGTTCTGGCAGTGCCAAGGATGCTCCTGGGAGTGCTCACCCCTCTGCATGCCCCAGGCATCAGGGAAGGCAGAAGTGATGGTTGAGGCCATGAACATTGGTTCACTACCTTTTCCCACAGATTTTGGCAGGTCCTGCATGCCTCTGAAGCAGGAATAACCCTTCAGATCCACAGATTCCACTGCCTTCTTCCACTAAAGGGCCCAGCCACACTCTTCCAGCAGCATGCTTTGATCTTCCCAAGTTTGGAGAAGAAAGATTTCCTCACCTGAGAGGGTGGTCAGGCATTGGAACAGGATGCTCAGGGAGGTGTTGAATCTCTGGAAGTGTTCAAGCAATGTGTACATGTGGCATTAAGGAACATGGTTCAGTGCTGGGCTGGCAGTGTCAGCTTAAAGGTTGGACTGGAGGATCACAGAGGGCTTTCCCAACTTTAATGTTTCTATGATTCTGTGATCAGGAATGCCTTTGAAATATTCACTGTCACACAAATGTACCACCCAAGGCAGACATTGCTTTGAATCTACTCTGAATCTATAGTGTCCCAATTGAAAAACAAGAGTAGAGCACCTGTCCTCCCCTTGTTTATTGTTTCTATCTTGCCTTCTACCATATATCTTGTTTAGGGCACACTAAGTCACAGCTAGATTAGATTGTAGCACAGAAACAGGATTATTTTAAGTAGATAATATAAAACATGTCTATGGAAACTCTAGGCTAATTGCATTATCTATGGTACATTGTGAGAGAATTATCTATATGGTATTAGGGGGTGGAAACCTGCCAAAATGCTCTTTAAAACGGGAGTGGGTTGTAATGATGAGCCACTCATTGGCCACAAATAAATTAAAAGGCAGAAGACTTTGTGGCTGATCATTTCTGACTTGTTTTGTCTCCTTGCAACCACATATTGATGGTTAAATTATATAATCATGGAATGGTTTGGGCTGGCAGGGACTCTAAAGTTCATCTCATTCCACCCCCTGCCGTGGGCAGGGACCCCTCCCAGCATCCCAGGGTGCTCCCAGACCCATCCAGCCTGGCCTTGGACTCTGCCAGGGATCCAGGGGAAGCCAAGCTCCTGCCACAGCTGTCCCAGGGCCTCCCCACCCTCACAGGGAACAATTCCTTCCCCGTATCTAATCTAAATCTCTTTCCTTTTAGTTTAAATCCAGTCTCTCATAGCCAGGTGTAGGGTGATCTTGTAGCCAGCAGACAGCCCTTCCAACTCCAGCTCTTGCTGCTCAGACACAACTCAGTGATGGCTCTAAAGAGCACAGAGAGGAAAAGCCAGCAAATGCCACTTAGAGTCAATGGCTCTGTTTTCATGAGACATTAAAGTTTCCATCATAGTTTGTCCAATCTGGACCAAATGAAAGTGACAAAATTTGTAATGATTTTTCTTCTCCTGCTGACAACTGGCTGGGAATAACACAGTCAGCCACCAGCAGCGTTGTGGTTTGCTTGGAGCTGGAGCCCAACCAAGTGTCATCAGCGAGATCAGAGATAATTTATCTGACAGGCTACTAATGAACCTAAATATGACAACAAAAATGACTTGCTAATCTACCCGAGAATTTAGGAACTGAAAAACCTGCTTAAATGCTGGGTCTGGGGATCACACTGCCCTTAGCCCCACAGCTCACAAGTGCTGGAGGTTTAGAAGGAAATGGAAAAAAATTACTGAGTCACTAGCAATTTGGCTGGGATAAAGGAGAGTCTGGCTCAGGACCTGGCAGCCTGTGTCCCTCATCTGCTGCTGGCCCTGCCAAGCCTCTTGGTGTGACCCTGGACAGCTGACCTCCATTTTCTCCTGAAGGTGGAAAGCAGCTATTTCCTCCTTTAAAAAGGTGTTTGAACACAGAATCGTATTACTGCTGCAGCAGGAGAATGTACCCTGCAGTGGGAGGGGTGGGGCAGGGAAGGGCCCACCTGGGTTTTGCAGGTAACAACGTCTCGCTCAAAAATTGCAATTGTTTGGCTGTGCTGTAATTTCCTTTGCTGTTATAATTTCCCAGTTCTCCAGACAAGAATCCTCAAATAGCCAGCCTTGCTCTGGGTTTTGCTGCCCATCTGAAGCAAGGCATGCTTCACCAAGTGGCTTGAGAATGTTGGGAAAAACTGATGCCACCCAGGAATATTTGTCACAGTCAGTTACTGAGCTCAGGCAGCACAGAGAAATTTGGAACCATGTCCCCAGACTAACCACTGAATGTTATTTCCTCCCTGGCTGATGCATCTGCCTCCAGGTTGCCAGCACAGTTGGTGCTCTCTGTCCTGGTCTTCCCTCCCAGTTGGAGTTTTGGAGCCTGAGCCAAGCACCAGCACGGAGCCAGCAGGGCCAGGCACCATCCAGTGGGGATGCCCTGCCTGGGAATTCCAATGTGCCAATTCCTGTGATGTTTTAGGAACAGGCAGTGGTGGGGCTTGTGCAGCTGGGAGGATCCAGCACTGGCAGGACCCAGCGCTGGGAGATGAGTGTTAGCTCTGCCCTGTGCTACTGGAATGTTTCCACACTGTGATTTCTCATTAGCCAGGCATTAATTAAAGACTTGGGGGGAAGCTTCTGCTTTTCCTCTGGGATCAGAGGGAGATGCAGCTCCTGCAGTGCCTCCTGCCAGCGTTCAGCAGCTGTGGAGCTGCTGCTGCACTCGCTCACACACAGCCACAGCTCTGTCCTGAGGTGAAGCTGCAGCCCTGCACTGTGCCCTGGTACTGGTAACAGGCTCCTGCCAGGAAATTTGTGACCATTTACTCTTAAAATGTCTTCTGGGAGCTGATTTCTGTTCCAGCGGAACTGCAGAGAGTTTATGAAACACAGGGATTGAAGGGGGAGCGAAGCTGCCTTCCCTGGCATCTGAGGAAAATGATGCAAAGAAAAACAATATTCTCTGTGCAGCACAACATACTCCTGCCCTCCCTCTTCTCTTTCATGATTTAAATGCTCCAGAGACTTACAAAATTCGCAGGGAAAATGCAGAGTGGGCAGGGCAATAGGAGATCCATTCTAAGGGCTCTGACAACATGGTCTGGAAAGGGATTATTGGGGCAGGTAGAGGGCAATCTAGATATGACAGGTCATAATTTTAATAAAATATCATTTCAGTGATGGCAAAACTATCAGAGGGCAAAAATTTCTCACTTGTTTGCTTCCTACTGGTTTGCCTAGAGCCAGGAGAGTTTTGGAGGTATTTTATTCTTCATAAAATACAGATCAGAGGACTGATGTTGTTGAATCTCATTTTAGTGTATCTGGTAACTTTGGCTTGCAGAAAGGGAGAAGGGGAATTCTGTATTTTTTTGAAGGAGTTCAGAACCTTCTAGATTTTTATCAACAAAAAACCCCATTGCTCTACAGAAAAACAACCCTGTTTAGTTTTTGAAAAGACTGAAGAGAACAACATCAGCTTTTTCCTCTAAGACTGTGGCAAGACCTTGGGTCGTTATTTTCTTTGTGAAAGCTCTTTAGAGCTCTGTGCTGCTCTGGGTTCAGGCCACATGGATGCTTCCCCAGCAGCTCATCCCAGGTTTCATCTCAGGCACTGAAGCAGAGAAGTTCTGTGGCTCCCCAACAGAGAAAAACCCACCAGTTAAATCAGATACCAGCAAGAAATTCCTCCCTGTGAGGGTGGGCAGGCCCTGGCACAGGGTGCCCAGAGCAGCTGGGGCTGCCCTGCATCCCTGGAAATGTCCAAGGCCAGGCTGGATGGGGCTGGGAGCAGCCTGGGACAGTGGAAGGTGTCCCTGCCATGGCAGGGGTGGAATGAGATCATCTCTAAGGTTCCTTCCAACCCAAACCATTCTGTGATTCTATGAAATGCCCTCCAGGACAGCCTGAGCAAGCCCAGAACATCAAAGCTCTTCAGCAAATGGTCCCCTTTTTCCTCCTGAGCACTTGGTGTGGCAGCACTTTGCTGGAAGGGAGCTGGCAGGCACAATTAAACCTGGCTTTCAATGAAATTTTTGCAGTTGCTACCCAGGCTGCTCTCAGGCCTCATGTATTAATTATTCCTCTTCCCAGACTGTTCAGTGGGCCTGTTACAAAGAGGGAAAAAAAAAAAAGCAAATTAAAAGCACATTGCCCTGATTAAATCTCTGTTCTGTTCCTCCTGGCTGCAATCACCTTGGTGTGGCTGAAAATCCTCATTTTACTGAATTCTGCTGCTGAGCCTGCCTCCCTCCCCAGGGAGGGAAAGGATGGGCTGGGGGGACTTGGGCTTGTGATCCCTTCTTCACTGGGATCAGCCCTGTGAAGAAACTGCTCAAGAAGCACATCCAGCATCCAGCAAACCAGGATGGTCCAGCAAGAGAAAATCAGTGAGAGAAACATTCTATGAAACCAGTGTCACCTGGAAATGTATTTTAAGGAAAAAACAAACAAACAAACAAACAAACAAAAAACCCACAAAAAAACCCAAACCAACAAAAAAGGATTTCCTCACAATTTTCTCCTATTTTCCCATTCTGCTCACCTGGAGGTTCACCAGTGGACAGGACACTGCTGCTGTGGCTTGCCTGAGAGCTTGTCTGGGTTCTCCTGAGGTTCCAGGCTCATTTCCCCAGGGCACAGGAGGCAGCAGGGATGGGCAGGAGCCGTGTGTAGGTTGCTCCAGGGAATGAGCCAATAAAATGTTCACAGCACATGAGGCACTTGCCGGGAGGAGATGGGAATTCAGCTGTGGAGAAGGGATTTGAGAGAGGTTCCTGCCAGTTTCAAACTTTTTTTGGCAAGTGAGGGTTTTGGACTCTGGCACCTTTGAAAGAGGCGTCTCGGGAGCGGTGGATTGGTGGGATGGGCTCTGTGGGGGACACGAATCACAGCTGGGCTGTTTGCATTCTCAGATGCTCCTATATTGTTAATTATGCAGTCAATTAAAGAGCCATGTGCTCAGCTGTGTGCCTGCTGCACCTCTGACCACCAGAGCAGCACGTAGCCCAGCACTCCCAGCTCCCTCCCCAGCCTTGCAAAGACACTTTTCACAGAAATGTGCCCTTCTTCCCACATAAAAAGCAAAATTTCTATCAGAATTCCATGTTGTTGAAATCCAGCTTGGGCCATGTTCTGCCTGAGGCCATTGGCAGGTTTCAGGGCTCATTAGGTCCGGGAATAGGAACCTCCCATTTGACACAGAAATGTTGTCAGGGAGGGCCATAAAGATTTCATCTCGGATTTGGTGACAATAAAATGTGAGATTTGATAATAAGAACATGCTGTGACAGCTGCTTGTAGACATTTTCTGGGCTGTAATGTCAATCTGCATCTCTTGTCAATGCTCTATTCAGCAAAATTTACTGAGATGCCCTTGCCTCCTTGGAGAAATGATGAAGGAAATAGCCCTTAGCTCAGCAAAACCTTTCTGAGCAAGAGATTTTTGGTAGGATAACTGGCTGCAAACTAACCAATATTTTTTTTTCCTTGTATGGAATGCCTGTTGTTCCAAGATAAACTTTCAAATAAAATTTTCCATTAAAAATCTGCATGAAAAATGCCTCCATTTTGCTTGCTGTTATTAATAACCCTGCTCTGTGAACAGGGGAACTAAGATATTAATCAACCCCCCTAATATCTATATATTAAACACCCAGCTTCAAATCTGATGTGGAAATGAATTTTTTAAAACATTGGTTTTCAATATGAAGGTATCATTCTTGGTAAATGAGGATGAAGCCCATTATTTTACTTAAGCAGTACATGTGACATAAAACATTAAAGAATTTTCAAGATGTTATTGATTTTCCCATAAATGTGACAACTCCAGCAAATTATACCTTCACAATATACATTACAATATAAATACCATCACAGCCATTCTGGGGAGTCACCCTATTAAAAAACCTGTTGCCAGCACACACAAAACCCACTTTCCAGCCCATGTTCCCCCCAGACATTTTATGGGCCAGGAATGTGCATCCACTCAGCCAGGAAGCCCCTGGCCTCCTTCCACGTTGCTCGGTGGGGTTGGAGGATGCAGATTTTGTCCTGCCAAGCTGCAGTTTCAGCCACCTGGGTAAAGGGCAGGGTTTGCAAGGGTGCCCTGAGCCCTCCACCCCCCGACCTTGCCAGCCTTTCCCTGGGCCTCCTCCAGCTCCCAGATGATCTCCCTGTTTCCAGCCCCCTGCCCTGGCTGCCAGCGCTGTTGCAAGTTGTGAGTAAGGGAAAGAAATCTCTGTCTTTGTGCAGATCTCTTGTTTTTCACTGAGGAGAAGGGAGCTCCTGGCCTGAGCTACCCTGCTCCCTTTGGGACCCCAAAATCTGCTGACTCAAAGGCTGCTCTGCATCCCCCAGACATGCTGGGCACCCACCAGCACCCCTCTCTCAGTGTCACCCCCTGCTCCCCGAGGCAAACTGCTGCAAACAAGCAGGCTTAGGTGGGATAGCAGGAGGAGATTCTCCCCTGGGAGGGTGAATCTGAGGGCAGCTGTGGCTGCCCCCGGATCCCTGGCAGTGCCCAAGGCCAGGCTGGACAGGGTTGGAGCAATCTGGGATAGTGGGAGGTGTTCCTGCCCATGGGGTGAAACTAGATGATCTTTAAGATCCCTTCCAACCCAAACCATTCTGTGATTCTGTAACCTTAAATCACAGGCCCGTTAAAAATTGCAGCATGGCTGCAGTCAAGCCAT
Source organism: Sitta carolinensis (assembly GCA_032173965.1). Classification (NCBI taxonomy): domain Eukaryota; kingdom Metazoa; phylum Chordata; class Aves; order Passeriformes; family Sittidae; genus Sitta; species Sitta carolinensis. The sequence goes on from CM063286.1 coordinate 17,999,883, forward strand.
GTTGCAGAAACCTTCCAGTTGTCTGCACCAGCTCTTTCTCTCTGCCTGCCTCAGCAGCACACAGCTCCTGCAGCCATCCTCAGGGTTTCTCTCAGTGATTAAGGCACAGCAGGAGCATCTGGAAAGCCTCAGATGGAGCAGACTGTGGTAAACGAATGGCTTTGGTAAATGACAGTGAAAATGCCATTTTTTCCCTTGTGAACCCCCCAGCAGGCTCTGGACCCATCCCAGCACAGTGGGACAACTTTTATTTGAGATATTTGGGGCTTTCAGGGGACACAGCTACACCCAACAGCCAGGGTACCCTGGGACCGACTCCTTATACTGTGCTACGAGATCCTGGACATGTGACATGGAGTCATGCTCTTTCCTCTGCCTTGCTCCACTTGCAGCGCTTTATTGCAATTCCGTGGACTGCAGCTGGACTCATCTACAGAGAGCAGGTGGCTGGGAGAGTAAAGATAAAGGATGTGCTGTACAGTCAGCTTTAAAGCAAGAGTGATAGCTCTGCATTTCAAAGGAGTCTACCAAAAGTTGGGCTGCTATGGTTGTTTAATTAACTTGAAAAATGGATTTTTGCTTTTCTGTTCTTCTTATTTTTTTAATATCATTCTGCCTTTTCCCAGTTAAATATATGTCAAAAGCTGCAGTTATTTTGCTTGGAGCAAAAAGCACTGCTTCCTTCCCTGTTTTTGTTGTTGTCCTCTATTTAAGAGAGAACATAAGACAGCACAAAAACATGGCTCTGTAACAACATTTTGCATTTTAATGGGCCCAAGTGCACATATATACCTCTCTGTGTGTATATGCATTGATACTGCTGTAACACTGAGGTCGGGTGGGTTTTGCCACCCACACCCCACAGACCCTCTGTGGCCCCAACATCTTTAGGGTGAAGCTTCCCAATCCCTGTCCTTGGAAGAGAGCAATCTCCAGGCAGAGCGAGGTAGCAAGCCAGAAACAGCTAATAATGTAATTTATCTCCCCTAGAGCCTACTTTGTATTACTGCAAACTGTGCACAGGAGACAGGATTCCCAGCAGGCAGGAGAGTGTTCTCCTGCCTGTCCTAAGCAGTTCCCAGCTGCTCTGAGCCCCATCCCTGTCTCCTGACAACCTTCTGGCTTGAGAGCACACATGCCCTCCCCAGCTTCAGAACATCTCACACCTCACTTACACTGACACCTCTTGCCATCCTTTGCACTTTCTTGTTCTTACAGGTTGCATTTAGGGAGCTGCTCTCCCCTTAAAGAGTGAGGAACCCTGATTTAGGGGAAGTTTCTGTTCTTCCTCATGCCATTTGCATTTTGCCTTCCCTGACATTATCCACAATGTAAAAAGAGTGAAATAGGAAATAAATTCCTCTTTCTTTTTACCAGTGAACCAAAGTTTTCCTTCCTTCACTTTACAACTCCACAGCCTTTATGCTTTTTAATTCCTCTGAGTATTTTAGGTTGTAGCTTGCATTCCATGTGCTGTAGGAGCAAGAGCCCAGCTGTAGCAGAAAATTCCTAAAGGCACAAAGCCTCTGTTGTTGGATGCTGCCAGGATAAAATGAACACTTGAACACTTCCCCATCCTTGGAAGTGTTCAAGACCAGGTTGGATGGAGTTCTGAGCAACCTGGTCTAGTGGAAGGTGTCCCTGCCTGTGGCAGGGGGTTTGGGGGTAGATGATCTTTCAGGTCTCTTCCAACCCAAACCATTCTAAGAAAACCAGGTTTTTGCCCTTTATCTAAATTTGGGCTAGAGGGACATTGTGTTTTAGATTCATAGTAGGGATGAATATAAATTTTATATATATATATATATATATATATATATATATAATATATATATATATATATATATATTTTTTATAAATACATATATATCTGTATAAGCATACATATGAGTGTAGAGAACCACTGAGAATTTTTTTATCTTGTCAAATGTCTGAAATGCAACTGCAGAGGAGAGATCCCGCACTTAGGAAATGCAGGTAACATCAGCACCCTCTGCTCTGCCAAGCCCAGAGCCTCGGGATATATCAGCTCCAGTGAAATTCAGAGATGGGATCTAAATTCAGAAATTTTCCTGCTTCTTTCTGTTCCCAGTTTACTACTTGAGAAGAAGCTTTCCAGGTTGCAGTAAAAATCATCGGTCTAACTTCCAAGACCCTCCACCTGGTCTATTGGAAGGGGAGCCTGCCCATGGCAGGGGGTTGGAATGAGGTGAGATTTAAGGTCCCTTCCAGCACAAACCGTTCTGGTTTCTCTGACTTTGTCCCAGGGTCTGTCTCCACCCTCTCCGCGGAGCCCAGGGCTGACACTGACGTGGTAACGACGCCTTTACACCCCAGCTGATGCCTGTGACAATGACTGATGACTCCTGTATCATTAGGGATTTCCTTTCCCTCCCCCTTTGGGAACATCAGGAGATGTTTGCTAAACAAGAAGTAGTGCCCTGCCTTTCTCCTCGATAAAAAACTCCCCCCCCCAAAACAGGGAGGATCTAAATTTGCAATTCATATGTAGAGAGCTGGTGCCTAACTCTGCACCCCTCAAGGCAAGGAGCCTGCCAGGGGAACGTGCCAGAACCAAACACCCACCACTTGTCACTCTCCTGCTGCACACAAAGCTCTGCAACCACGACGCTCCTCTCCCATTTCCTCCAGGGTTATGTTGACATATTTTATGTCCTTTAATAGCACCTGCTGTTAGATACAGAATGACAGCGATATATTGTAGAGTTTATAAAAGCTCACGGAGGGCGTTCAGATCAGGAGGCAGCTCTGAAGCTGCCTGTGAGTTTTACACATGCATGGGAAATGCATATGAAGACAAACTTTTTCTTTTTTTTTTTAACTGAACTTTGTTATTAAGACACATTCAAAAAAGTGGAAAAAAGAGTCTTGAATTCCACCAGCTAATGCAGAATCAAAGATGTGATGAACAATCACATCATTATATGTCAGAAGTGAAGTTAATTTTAAAGTAGTGAAACTTCGCATTAAAAGCTAAAAATATATAAGGATGACATCCATTTAAAGTGTGCTCTTATGAAAAAAGTTGAGCTGTGTGTGTCTGCTTGTCTTCAGACCTGGCACTGCTGCATCCTGAGCCAAAATGTTCACTCAGGCTGATCTCTGTGACTTTTTCCATAATCTAAGTTCATTATGGATTGTTCTCCAATGTACTGTAAAGTCAATGGGCATAAGACTCTTCTGAGGGGTGGGGACTTTTCTGTGCCTCTTTGGAAGAGGAGATGAGCCTTGGAAATTCAAAGAGCACTTGATTTGTGAGTTAGAAACAGCACCTCTTTGCAGGGAATATTCAAGTTCCAGATGTCTTTTCTCTCTCCTTCTCCCCCACTGCACATCCTGAGTGCTCTGTAACCTCTGGACTAGTCAAAGACAGCCTGTGCTGCATGAAAGGTCTGATAAGCTCAGAGCAGCACAGCAGAAACACTTCCAAAATTAAAAGTAGGTGGCTTCAGTGGGCAATAATACTGACATATGCCTTTTGGGACTATTCTTATTTTCACATCCAGTTTTACAGAGTGTTCCCCGCCACATCTGATGGCAAGGGATGCTGCAGTCTGGACGAGGCACACTGAGGGCTCACCATGCCCCCAGTACATTCCCACTGGCTTCTTGGCCACAAACCAGGCACAGAGAATGCTCTGTGTGAAGCCAAATGGTGCTCCAAGAGGAGAAGCTGCCTGCCACAGCCCCTGTGCCTCACATCAAAGTGTCTAACAAAGGTGAATAATTTCCCCAGTTGCTGGCAAGTGATGTGGGCTTGGGAAGGTTGATAGTGGGAGAGTGGAGCTGCCACAGCACTATTTGGGTCTTAAATGAAAGCCACCAACTTTCACTGCCAGGGTAGGCTGGCATGGAAGGGGTCTCCAGAGGGAAGCTTGATCAGGTCACTGGTGGCAAGCCTGGTCAACCTGCAGGGTGACCTCCAGTCTGTAAAGGGACTCAGAGAAAGGGGCTGAAAGCTGGCATGGCAGTGCTGAAATGCCAATCTGTATGTGATGCTCCTTCACCAGAGCCTTCCTGGCTAAATGTGGAGTGCCTCTGCAGTGGAGAAGACCTTGGCACAGCTCAGCAGGACCTTGCATTTTGCTCAGGCTCATCCCAGGGCAGGGACCACTTTGGCATCAGCAAAGTTTCATGTGCTCCCCGAGATGCTGGGGACTGAAAGAAGCATTAAAATCCATGAAAATCCATCCTCCCTGGCTGCAGGGAGCAGAACCTGCCAGGGCAGAGCAGCAGCTGCTCTTCCCACCGCTCCCAAGGACCAGGGAATGCGAGCATTACAATTACTGAGCACAATTAATTCATTCTTGATTCAGTCTTTCATTTCAATGTTCTCCAATGGGAATCTTCCTGAGACTCAAGACTCGAAAGCACAAAGCAGGCAAAGGAGAACATGTTCAACTAACGGTGCAGACGTCTCCCTCCCACAGAAATGATATTGTGTATGGGAGATTATTCTCTCTCTCACTCTGCATTTTCACATTCTGTTTACTAGAGCAGCCTGAGACAAAACCCTTGTGTTTCCTAACATGGAGAAACCTGGCAGATCCCTCGCATTTTTCACAGCTCTCCTTCACCAGCTCACTTTCCTGTGTGTTTTTAGTAGTACCACAGTGAGAGTAAGAAGAGTAAGAAGTGCTGGACTCCAGGAAGTCCCAATATAAACTTGCCTCAGTGGGGAAAAAAATTATCATCTCGCCTCATTTTATTTCCTATACAGAGCTAAATGAATCATATAAAAGGAATCACAGGCTGAAGGAGGCAGTGATTTGCAGGAAGATTTGTTTCCACTGCTTTTGAGCAGCATGGAAAAAATGGATCAGACCAGAAAAACGAGCCCAGAAAGGACTAGGATAGATTTGACTCTTTAGGATTAATTTTCTTTTTAGCTGCCTATTGTAAGAAATGTGATTGTGTAAAAGATGACACAGTTACAGATTAGGAATGATGGGCTGAGGAAATAGCAGATAAAAAAGAAAAGAATAAAAGCAAAAGCTGAAATAGGTCAATTAATTATCTTTTAAAACTATATATATTTTTTTTTTAGGAAATCATGTCTTTCTGAGATGGTGCCAATCTTTGGTCACAAGTCCCTGGCTGTTTTGAAAGCATCCTCTAATATATGCTAAGGAAATTCGGGTGGGAGTGTGTCTGTGTGTGTGTCTCTTACTCCTCTCCCCAAATTCAGCTCCCACCCCTGCGCTGGCTTAGCTGCTTCCATGGGGAGAGTGACAAAAATCGTCCCTGCAGGTTAACTTTGACCTGAGCTGGGATAAGGCTTGAAAAGACAGAAGGATTTTGCTTCCTCTTGTTGTTCCAGGGCTGGATGGTGACTGACAGCACCGGAGCCAGTTCTGTGTTCCGAGGCTGAGCTAAAGCTGAGTGTGGCTCGTGGATTAAGGTGAGAGCTCCTCCCCTGGAGCTGTCCCCTACAGCTCCCAGCATGGCTGGAAACACTTCCCAGGCAGCAGGTCTGGACCTGGCTCCCTGCAGAAGCTCTGGGGCCACCAAGCACTCCTGATATTCTAGGACAGAGAAGGTTTCATGTGCCCAGGATGGTTAAAAGCTGTCTTTTCCTTCTCTTTTCCTTCTTCACCAGTAATTCGTTGCAGAAAGCAATAAAACCAGCAAAACCATCCCCAATCAGACTCATTACTTTGTTTGCCCCAGGGAAACTGGCTCAAGCTGAGGGTGTCTGGGAAAATGCCCCGAGCATGTTCCCCACCTTTGGCAGGAATAAAGATCCAAATTTTCCCTGAGGGGGTCCTTAGGAGCTTATTCTCACTCAGCCTTTTTTGGGGACCATGCACTTGGATGCTACATTGAGTTTCTTTCTGGGTACAGAGCTGTCTGGAAGGTATTTAAAACACTGCCATTACAGAATTACTGCTTATAATTGTATTTTCAACTTAAATTAGTTTCATACCACGGGAGATGTGAGAGCCTGTGCTGGCAGGGAGAGCTGGTGCTGATCTGCAGCAAGGGTCTCATCTCCATGTATTCCTCATGTTCATCTTTCAGACAAGTGGCTACGGGGTAAGACCCCACAGAGAACACATCTGCAGAGAAAAATGGTTACAGCAGCAGCTTCCTGAAAGCTCTCTGCATGGGCTGAGGCAAATGGAGCCAAATAAATCACGGGGAGAAGGGAGATGGGGACGTGCACTCTCTCCAGGGCTCACAAGCAGCAGGACTTCATCCAACTTGTTTTTGTAACATTATTTTCACTTGGGTTGACAGAACTGCTTGTGCTGTACACACGAGATGTGTTTGCTGTGGTTGGAGTCACTGCTGGTGCTCCACCAGATTGTGTTTTGTGCTTTCAGGTGCCATGGGACACTCTCCATCCTGAGCCCAGGCTGGGGCTGCAGAAAACAGACCTGGACTGCTCTGAGCATGTGAACATCATTTCTAAACACACACTGATGGAGAGACACATCTGATCCAGTGAAAGGCTGGGATGGGAAAACAGGGTGTCTTCACAAGGTCTGCTCAGGTCTCATCCCATCTGTGCACTCGCAAAGTCCTTTAGATATGGGAAGGCACTGTAAGAATAGGAAAGAGTTGATAACGCCTGTTAGGCCCAATATAGAGACATTTTAGAGGATTTAAGGATTTGTGCTCCTCAGGAGCTCTCTGCAGACAGCCAGGGTCTCACCATCTTCTGGGTTATTAGAGCAGCTCTGTCAATACTGGCCAAACTAGGCTAACCTGTCTCCCTGTTTCCATAGTGACATTTCTGCCTGTGTGAGTAATTTTGGGCTCTTCCTTGTTGCACTCAAAAACACAAAGCAAAACAGAGGCTTAGCAGGCAATGTCACTGCTGTGCATCAAGGGGATGTCTCAGGGGAGCTGCATCCACAGGGACAGCACAGTACAGATGTGCCTTCCCAGGGCAGGCCAGGGCAGCCACACAGATTCCTCTCCCCCATCTTCTGGTGCATAAATACCCAAAAAAGCAAATTGTCTTCAGCTTTGCTTCCCAGTTGGTGTCTGCCCAAGGCCTGGCTGTGCTCTGTTTTGAGAGCATCACATATCCAAAACAACCTCAGAGTGCAGTGCCTGGTAACTGGCACCAGCATGAGGGCAGTGACGGTGCCCAGGTGTTCAGTGTGACTCTGCACCTCAATTCCCAATCCCTTCAATGGGAAAAGTCTACCCTTCAGAGAGAACCCCTGTGACACTTGTATCTCTGCTGGTTAGTTAGGACCTAACCCTAAACTAAACCCTGCCAAAAAACCTCATTTGAGGTTACCAGTAGGGGTGCTTCAGTCTCCAGCACTGGTCCTTGTGCTGTCCAGTATCCCCAGTGAGCTCAGTGCCATGCTCCAACGCTCTTCCCAGTTCAGTGGGAGCTGAAGCCACATCATTCCTCCAACCTTGTGCAAGCTAGTGAAAAAAAACAACCTCTGTTTCCATGTGTTTTACCAAACTCACGTTCTCTAATTGCAAGAGAGACGCCCCAGTCTGGAGAACAAATGGCCAGGGTCTGGTGATCAACATGATGATTGGCCATGTGTGCTGTGTTTGTTCAGTGAAGTACAGTTGTCAAATAATATGCTTCCAGGCTCTGTGAAGCAAATTAATTTTGTATCCTTTAATCAAAAAACCCTTATATTTTTCAAAACAATACCCTTTTTGCCTCCCCTGAGGGCCCTGCAGAGCATAAAGCAATGCACAGGAAGGAGAGAAATAGATGGAGAAAATAAACGTAGTGACAACATGACAAATCTTTATAATCTGGGAGAAATTTCTGTCGTTTTTTATTGCTGCATGGATCTGAGCCCGGAGTTCTGTTATCTGCTGTGGTAAATAAGGATGAATTAATGCGAAAAAAAATGTGTATTTATAGCCTGAATATATTGCTGAGTAATGTAGTGGGTTTTTTCTGCTTGGGAACACAGAGACCAAGCCTTATTCCAATGAAACTCTTTTGCAGCCCTGACAAGCACATCCTGCTGACACATCCTAAAGCCAGGAACATCCAGGGGCATGGGGTTGCCTGTGGACAGTCAATCAAGACTCCAGGAATGGAATACAACAAGCAGAAATCATTAAAAAAAAGAGTTTTTAAGAGAATATGTGAATTAGTATTGGAACTCCTTGCCACGGGATGCTGTGGGTGCTAGAAGATTACAAAGCTCAAAAACAATCAGGGGAAAGTTACAGCAGAAAACATCTCTGAGGGATGTCAAGAACCAGGACAGAGTGTCTGGGCTGGGAAGTGCCAGGGCTGCACGTGAGAGTCTGGGAGCATTTCCTAGGGAAGTGTTGCTGCTTGCTTGCCCCCTCTGCAGTCTCTCCTGGCTGCTAGAGAGCCTCCAGCACGGACATTGCCAGCTTCTGAGTGAAGGGTTATCCACAGCCTCTCTCACCTGTGCTGCACATAACCAATATGGACCTAAAGCAGCAAGAAATTATGGGATTTATGGTCTCTAAGTGTTACTGTGACGTAGATAGGAACACACAGTAACACACACAACAGGTGTTCAGGTAGAGAAGAAAAGAACTCTCTTGTTTATTGTTGCCCTCATATCTGTAAGTTTCTGGACAGTGACCAGAGACTGGACAGAGAAGTTACCAACTCTCCATCTCCACTGTCACTTGAGAAGTCCATCAGGTGAGATCTTTTCACAAAAGAATGCAAACATGATTCCTTGTTTATCTTACAATTCATAGAACTGACTCCACTATACTAAAACAAATCAGAAGGCTGATTTTCAGAGACAGCATCTAAGTGTTTAGGTCTTTCTGATTCAGGGACAAAAAGAACAAGGGAATTTGGGTGAAATTGATAATGTTTCTGCCCTGATGTAGATAAGGCACTAATACCCTTAGTATGATGCCACAGAAACCAGGTGTGAGCAGGATTTGACTACAAGCACTGAGGCCTTGGAGGTGCCCCCCTTGAGTAGTGATTTATGAGTGATCTTTGAAAAGGTACAGACCCAGCACCTCAGTGTTTTTTAACACAGATGAGCTCAGTTTTAAACCAAAAATCTTCCCCCTGCAAGTTTTCCACACAAGCTATGTCTTTATATTCATTGTATGTGATGAATCTTTCCTAGGGCTCAGCCAGGTAAATTTTTTGGGGTTTATGGCCCTGCTGTCTCAGCAATCTCACCTGGATGAATAAGAAAACTGAACATACCTCTTCTCTTGTCTTATTCTGGAGTGTCAGAAGAGAATGAAAATGGGCTGAATGCCCTCTCTACCTGTTCCAAACAAATTCTGTTCTCTCATGTGAGGGTGGTTGAAAGAAGCTACTATTCAGACTAGTGCCTACCCCAGAGAACAAGCTAACAGGTCGGGCTAACAGGGGGAATATAGTCACATTTCCAAATCACCAGTTTTGTGTATTACGAATTCATCACTAAGGCTGGGAAATCTCCCCTTGCCCCAGTGGGAGCAGAGCCATCACTCCTGTCTGTGTCCTTAGCCTTCCCAGCCACTTTTATCTCATGGCATAAACAGAGTTCACATCCTCAAGGGACAATCACAGCAGCATTTTGGCTTCCCTGCTCCCTTAGACCTGATCCCTGCTCCAGATTAGGGCATGCACTTCAGCAAACTCCTCATTTCCAGCAAGTGCAGCAACTCCAGTGGGATTTCTCCTGTGCCAAGCCCAGGCACTCACCTGAGTATCCCAGTGCCTCGAGCTCTGCAGCTCTGTCTTTGTGCAGTGAACGTGTGCCCAGGATGGGTCACGGGCAGTCAGTGGTGGCCCAGAATTCCCCATACACCTGAACTGGCCATTGGCATTTTACCAGGAATGATGGCCATCCCTACATGGTGCTGAAAGGATATATTTATCAACAGAGTTTGTCAGCCTACATTTCAAGCATCCAGCAAGCCTCATCTGTTGCCACTAAGGAACACCCAGTGAAGAGCAGCCACAACAATCCTGGCAGAAACACCAGCCTTGGCTGTGGATGTTTGAAGATGCATCTCTTGGCCTTTGCCAAAGGAAAGGTCAGGCTCTGCTGGCTCAGATCCCTCTGCCCCAGGCACTGGGTCAGATCTGCCACCAACAAATGGCAGCAGGTCTGGGAGCAGCAGCCCATTTCCTGCTGGCAAAATCCCCTCAGCACAGAGAGAGTCTGGTTTTGAGAGCAGTGAGGGAAGGACTTGCTACTAGAGAGCAAGGAAGATGTTGGAGCACCACGTTATCACTCACTGCAGTTACACTTATGTTTAAAATGATGGATTAAAACCTAACCACGGAGTCTACAAAGAGGAACAGATAAATTCAGCCTATGCTCTGCTTTAATTTTTTCAGATGAATGTTTCTTTTTATACTAAGCATATGGTGCACTAGATTTCGAGTCTCATTGATAAAGACTCTAATCTCTGTCGTGTCTTTATTATATTTTTCCATTTTCTGCTGAGTAGGGAAATGGCATTGCATACCATCTGTCAGCATGATCACAGTGCAATTTGCAGAGGTTTCAGGCCAGCATGGCGCTAGTGGCAACTCACTTTTCTCCTCCCGACTTGGGTTCTTATGGAACCAATATAGCCCTATTAAACAGCTCCTTCCCAAACATAAACTCGTTTCTGCAGCATGCTAATGATAATAATGTAAATGAATCTGTCATGTTTTGTAGCTACTATCCCTAACCACCCTATTCATGAATATATGGTAATTAAGCTATTGCTGCAAATGTAACTGTGTCAGCATTACTAAATTAAGGGCTGTACTGTAAATAAAAATGGGGTCATAAAAAGGAAAGAAGGCAGTAAAATATAATGGGTAGAAATACTAAGAGCAAAGTAGTAGAGGCTTAGCACAAGCAAAGGAAATTACTTTAAAGGCTCCTACTAAAGGACCTGTCTTGATACCATGGTTTGAAATTGCAGATAGAGGCTGATTCCTTATGAAAATAGTTCTTTTTGTCCTCAAATGCAATTTTGAATCCCATGACACCTGCGGGTTTGCAATTAAATCAATAAAGGATCATTAGTGTATTGCCCCTCTACTGTGTCTCCATCCCTGAGCTCATTAATAACTGTGCAAGGTGTGACAACATGACTGAACGGATTCCTTTTGGAAAAGTTTGCCACAGGAAAGAAAGAGGTTCCTATTCCCAAAGAATAATTTGTAGTCTGGACTATGCAAAGCCGTGAGTTTTTTTACTTGGTAAACTCAGTCCCCAAGGCAGCCAGTTTTTAAAGCCAAGCAGAATTATTCCCCCATGAAGAATCATATTTCCATTAAATTGGAGAGAAAATGGATATTTGTAGCAGAAACAATTTTGTTACACAAATGTAAATCATGAGAAACATCACTGAAATCAATATTTTGCTTAAGTTCAATGAATAAATGATATCAGAGTCTGGCTGTAGGTGAGAACTGCAGGGGTACACAAGGCTTACTGGTGGGACCTGGACAACCACGATGCTGCTTCAGTATGAGAGACTTGAGGGTTGAAGAGATGAAAAGACAGAATCCTGAATTAAAATAGATGTCCTTGCTGAGGGGGAGAGAGAAAAGATGGGAATGATTCAGTTTGGGGAGGTAAAACAGATTCTCAGAAAGAAGGATGGACACTCATGAGGCATTTATTGCATATTCTGCATTTGCAGACTTCTCCTGAGTCCCTGATTTTCATGGCACATAAAATCCAAGAGCACAATGCTCGAAACTGCAGGACACTGCACACAGAGAAAGCCACTGCCTGTAATTAGCCTGGGAGATGCATAGAGGATAAACAGCCCTGAAGATGGCACACAGGGAGATTTATCTGTAAAGTGAGAGTTTTCTTCACCAAGTCAGATAGAAGAAGTTTATCTTTCTCTGAGGGATCTAATCCCTTCTGCTCCAGTACAGAAGCTGATTGCCAGCAGAGATTGGAAGATTTTCTCCACGATGTTTATTCCCTTTACATCCACAATGTGGTTTTCTGCCTTTTTTTTTTTTTTTTTCTGTAGCTCAGCCAGAACAGAGCCCTGAGAAGGATAGGGCAGAGGATTTGATGTCCCCAATATGCAAATCCTAATTGAATACAGATGAGTGTAGGCTGCATCTATTTGCAGCACAAAAAAAGGAAAATATAAAAATTAGATTGAGACAGGCACAGTATAGAGCTATGTGGTTCCACAGCACTTTCAAATATTTTCTGGGAAGTTCTGGCTGAACTCTCCAATGCACATCACCTGGCAGCCAGCCCCCACAGCAGATCCCCTTCAAAAATTCCTTTGCTTTGACAGTGCTGAGCATCCTGAAGCCAACTGGATTTTGCATTGCCCCCCTTATTTCTAAAGCACTGGGCACAGAGCATCCAGTAGAGAAGGGAGCCCCTTCCTTGGAATTTCAAGCAGTTTGACCCCAAATTCCCACTCCTGTCTTGCCTCTGGTGTCTCCCCTGGGTTCACACTGGGGCTGTGGATGGGGAATATGATGCTGGGGGAAACAAACACTCTGCAGCTTTGCAGGTATAGCTGACAGCAAACCCTTCTTGCCCTCTCAGAGGTGCCTTTCACAGCATTTGCTTTTGCCCAGCTGGCATGGGGTGAAAGCAATGACTTTGCCACTAAGTTTGCAGTTCTATCTAGAGATCTCAGTGGTTTTCTTGAAATGCAGGGTGGCTCGGAGCTGCTGGGGAAAGGAAGTCTGTGAACCAAGGACTAAACCTAGCCAAAATAATATGAGGCAGTGATGGAATGTTAAAATAGTTCCAGTCACTTAATACAAAGTAACCATGCCCAGCTCTCGGAGTAACTGTAGATAGAATCACAGAATCACGGAATGGTTTGGGTTGGAAGAGACCTGAAAGCCCATCCAGTCCCATCCCTTGCCAGGGGCAGGGACACCTTCCACCATCCCAGGGTGCTCCAAACCCCAATGTCCAACCTGGCCTTGGGCACTTGCAGGGATCCAGGGGCCGCCTCAGCTGCTCTGGGAAACCTCTGCCAGTGCCTGCCCACCCTCACAGTTAAAGAATTTCTTTCTAATACCCCAAATTCTCTTCTAAAAAGAATTAATATTTGCACACTAAGGAAAAGGCCAGGTTTGAAGACAGATATCCAGGGCAAGAAAGCATAAAGGCGACACTTCAAAGGCATTTGTCCTAAAGGCTAAAATTAGAGGTGAATTGTGGGAAGACAGGAATTCAGCTCCTTTGGTCTCATCCAAATATTCTCATGTTCCTGAGCTCTCCTGGCTGCCTGCACTGCTCCTTGGCACTGTGTGCCATTACACCATGCTCTTCCCAGGAGATTTATTGCTAGGACAAGGTCTTTGCTTCCTTTTCTGACAATTCCAACGTGCACCGAACCCACGTGTGTGTCTGTGGGGGAAGCGTGGGGAGGTTTCTGAGCGCTCACGCTGGGTGCAGGCATCCCTGGCGGGATCAGCATGTCCTGCAGAGCTCCCTGCAGGGACCACGGGCACAGGAGCAGGTACAGCACCTCCGTGTGCGCAGAGGGGCCCTCTCCCACAAGGAGCAAGTGGCAGAAATGAGCAGGGCTCTGTCAGCGAGCAGTGTCACCGCTGCTCGAGGTCAGCCATCCCCTCCTGGCTCCTGCAGGAGCCAGCACCCGTGAGCTGGTGCAGCTCAGCGCCAGCCCTGCCAGGAAACCCCCGGCTTGGAGCAGGCAGCCAAACAGCCTGGGGCTGTGTCCGTCTGCAGGAGGGCAGCAGAGATGTGGATGCTCTGCTAGCAAAAGGGAAAAAGGACCTAACAAGGAAATGGAGACAAACCCCTTGAGCAACAGGGAGCACCAGGAGGGGCTGAGGGAGCTGGCAAGGGGCTCAGCCTGGAGCAAAGGAGGCTCAGGGGGGCCCTTCTGGCTCTGCACAACTCCTGACAGGAGGGGACAGCCGGGTCGGGCTCTGCTCCCAATTCCCAGGATGAGAGGAAACAGCTTAAAGTTGCATCAGGAGAGGTTTAGATTGGATATTATGAAAAATTCCTTCACCAAAAGGGTGGCCAAGCACTGGAACAGGCTGGCTAGGGAAGTGCTGGAATCCCCCTCCCTGGAAGGTGTGTGGATGTGGCACTTGGGGACATGGCTTAGCAGTAAACATGGTGCTGGTTTAATGGGTGGACCTGATGACCTTGGAGATCTTCTCCAAACTGGCTGATTCTATGACTCTGTGATCATTGCAGGATGGAAGGGACATTGTGACAGCAGGAATTAAACTCATTTCCCTGCTCAGTTCAGTGGGAGCAGCAGGTGCAAGTCCTGGAGCCTGATCTTGCCCTGATGTGAATCGAAGCTCTGCCACCGTCATGGGCTGAGCTGTCCCTTCTGCCACCAGCAGAGCCTGGGGGGTTTGCTCACTGTGTGTTCAGTGGAGCAAGAAAAGACAGAATATAAAATAATGCTAATAAAGGTAATCCAGAGAAAAATTACAACTACTGAAGAGGAGATGTAGAAACCTCCTGCTCATGCCTGCACTACCAGCTGTAGCTCCAAACATCTTGTCAAGCTGTATTTCATCAAGCTGCACCACTTCTTGCAAATCCAAGTGGAATGGCAGCCCTGCAGGGATTACCCGCTGCCCAGTTAGCAGCAAAAAGGTTCTGAAAAGAACCAGAAAGTTGAAAAGAAAAAGATTTCCAGTTTCCTACTTTAATTTCTATGTTCGGATGACCTGAAGTCATCTAAGGCAGGGATGATTAAAAAAAAAAAAAAAAAAAAAAAAAAAGTATGGTATTTTCTTAAGGGATGGATTATTTTTAGCCATGGAGATTTAAAGTTCTGTCCAAGTTCCTGAACTTTCAGAACTTTTCTTCACTAAGGAGCTTCACAGCAAAGCAGGTTCTCTTTTTTCTCTTTTTCCCAAGTTTTCGACTGATCTAATTAAAATATGCAAGATATGCCTTCCTGCACAACGAAGGAAAACACGTTTTTCAGTGAGATAAAAGACATTTTTCCAGCGGCTTTATTTCTGAGTGTCTTGGTTTAAGGCAAATTTGGGAAGGGACCTCAAAATAGGTCCCTCCAGAAAACCAATCCAATGGCCCCTTTCCCCAACTGGTTCAGGAAAGGAAAAGAGGAGAAACAAAACAAAACAAAAAAAAAAAAAAAAATTCCTTAGAGGAAAGTGGAAAAAATGTATTTATTTAACAGGCCAAGCACAACAAATGAACATCAAGGAACAAAACCTCCTGCTTCTCCGCAGAGATGACCAATCCAGCCAGTCTGTGCCGTGGGTGCAGCTCGGCTCGCTCAGTCTGTGTCAGTCCCTGGCACTGGGAAATGCCAGGCCCAAGCCAGGCCCGGTGGGCCACAGGGATGAGCTCTTGGTGCTCTGCTGGGGGTTAGTCCAGAGTAGGTTTGAACAGTTCCAAGGAAAAAAAACTCACAGTCCGGAAAACTTCTCTGCTTCAGCTAGCCACGAACTAACAGAAAGCAAAAGAGAGCTCTCTCCCGCCGTCCGCACTGCAGCCAACACTCGCTGTGTCCTCCAAAACTGCAAATTCTTATCTTGATGTTTTGAAAACACCCGCCTCAGACATTCCACTGCTTCTTCTTCACTCTTAGATCCAGTCTTAAAGGTGCAGAACTCATTTTTGATTTAAACAGACGAATGGGGATACAATTCAGCAGTAACCCAGGACACTGAGGATAACTGACTACTCCCATTTTTAGGGCTCAGTAACTGTCCACTTTCTGGTAAAGAAATGGGAAATAAATAATTTTGTCCATTTTACTTGCTACTGTTCTTGAGATTACTGGCACCACAGCAGCTTTTGTGACACAAAGTGGGTTGTCAGTGCCCCACTGGGCCTGATTCTGGCTGACACCAGTGCCACCAGGCACTGCCGGAGCTTGGTGTAGATGGAAATCTGGTCCTTGATGGTTAATTGAGTTCAGGTGGCTCCAGAGGAACAAATTCCCCAATGGGATAGACATGTGTAGCCTTTTAAATGGAGTCTGGGTTGGTTTGGTGTTTCAAAAATTACACTGCTTTTTAATCACCTGCATTTGTGGGATTTTTGGGGGTCTTTGGCACTGCTTTTTGGGTGAAGTCCCCCTGCTGCAGCTTTGTCCTGTTTCCCTGTTACCACCACTCAGAAAGGAGGGCTGGAGAAGCCCCTCCTGTGTTTTCTCTACACAATAACCAGAGGCTTTGACTTTACTTTTTTGTCCCACTAGAACTATTTTCTGTGTGTAATCTGAACCTAATCTTGGCTGCTAAATGGACTCTCTCCTTGGGCTCAAGGCTGTTCCCTGGCAGTAAATTCAGCTCATCCCACTGGCACAGGGACAAACGGATGTCATCTGCAAAGTCAACTACACCCACTCAGCACGCAGTGAAACCCCTGCAGCAGCCCTCCTGTCCCAGCCCTTGGAACTCAACCCCAAACCCTAAAACACAGCTTGACCAAACCTGAACAGGGGAACATAATTTTGTGTTCTTGGACTGACACAAAACACAGGCAGAAGTTTTGAATAAATGATTTGCTGTGAATTATTTACTCAGCGCTGCTCAGAACCTCAGAGGACAGGGAGGGCAGCTCAACATTTGCACCATAAAATATTGAGTGGACTCCAGTGCTGTTTGCAGGGGGAGAAGAATTTGTCCCAATGTTGTGACTGATTTAGGTGGTGCCTCCCTGGCAGGGCTGCTGGTGGGCTCTGGAATTTTAAGTCATGGAGCCTGGCATTGTCTGAGTCATGTTTGTGCCCTATTAAAGCTGTAGTTGCATTTCTCCTCGTAGGTGGCTGCATCTCTGTCACACACAAAGTGGTCCCAGTGCACAGGCTGTAGCAAGTAAACTCTTTCCTCAAGGGATGTGTGAGTGAGGCACAGCAAATTCAGAGTGTGAGCATGTATTATTCATCTTTTAACAATATCACAGCAAAATTTAGGGGAGTTTGGCAATGATTTTGATCATTAAAAGGGCAGGGCATGGGTTCGATGTGTCTCTAGGGCAAATTACAGGCTCTTCTTGAGCCTCAAGGCTCAGGGCCTGAAGTGTAGGAAAGGCTCATTGTAACAGTTACAAAGCTTACAAAGGAAAAAGAATTTAATGCTGCAATGATGTGCCCATGACGGAACCCAGGAGACTGAACTCCCACGTGGGTGTGGTCCTGCCCGTAATGGATCTGGCTGTGGGAATGTCACAGTTGACAGGGGAGGCAGAGGTCACTCCTTTCAGAGGTCAGCTCCTTTCTCCTGGTCCAAGTCCTGCATTCAGCTTGAGGTGCGGAAAGAGGAGAAGTGGACCCCAGAATAGCCTGGTGGTGGGATGAGTGGGAAAGGGAAGGAGAAAAAATTCCTTTGTCTGGCCACAGCAAGCTATCCTGGCCAGGAAACCTGGAATTCACCGGATTCAGTCTGTCTTTAAAGGAGTTAGTAGCTTTGCTCGGTTCTCTAGCAGACTTTGACATCCATGAGACCAAGTGGCTGGGAATTGAGGAGGAGATGTGTACTCGGAGCCCTGCGATGGCTGCAGAGCTCAGGTCAAGAGCTGCTCCCTGGACAAGGAGTCACCTGGTGCTGTGCTGGGAGGTCCTGATGGCTCTGGGACACTCATGGTTCAGTGTCCCTGTGACACGACCAGGCTGGTGGGGGACAGGCCAGGCTCTGAGAGGTGTGGGTGGGTGGGTGTGGGTGTGTGAGTGTTGGGGTTTAAACCCAGCCAGCAACAAAGTACAATGCAGACTGTCCACTTACACACACTCCACAAATGGGATGGAAGACTGGAAAGAAGGCAAAACCTGTGGGTTGAAATGAAAACAGATTAATAACTGAAATAAAAGACTATCATCATCATCATCCAACTGTAAAGAAAAGGAAGATAACAGAAGAGAGACAGGAATAAACTCTAAGAAGGATGGCTGATGCACACACAATACAGACATGGACCACTTGCTGACAGCTGTCCAGCTGTCCCCCCAGCAGTGACCAGTGACCCTGGCCAGCTCCCCCAGTTCCTGTACTGGGCAGGACACTGTGGTATCTCTTTGGCCAGTTCAGGCTGGCTGTCCTGTGCTCTGTCCTGGCTCCCTGTGTACCTGCTCACTGCAGGGTGTGTGTCAGTGTCCGGGGTGTGTGTCTCGCTCTGTGTAGCGTGTGTCGGTGTGTGTGGTGTGTGTTGTCGCTTGTGTGGGGTGTATGTCTTGCTGTGAGGGATGTCTGTGGGTGTGTAGGTGTGTGTGGGGGTGTAGGGTGTGTGTCACTGTGTGTGTCTCTGTGTGCAGGGTGTGTGTCTCTGTGTGTAGGGTGTGTGTCTCTGTGTGTAGGGTGTGTGTCGCTGTGTGTAGGGTGTGTGTCGCTGTGTGTAGTGTGTGTCCTGTGTGTGTCCTGTGTGTAGGGTGTGTGTCTCTGTGTGTGGTCGTGTGTTAGGGTGTGTGTCTCTGTGTGTAGGGTGTGTGTCTCTGTGTGAGGGTGTGTGTCGCTGTGTGTAGGTGTGTGTCTCTGTGTGTAGGGTGTGTGTCTCTGTGTGTAGGGTGTGTGTCCTGTGTGTAGGGTGTGTGTCTCTGTGTGTAGGGTGTGTGTCCTGTGTGTAGGGTGTGTGTCTCTGTGTGTAGGGTGTGTGTCGCTGTGTGTAGAGTGTGTGTCTCTGTGTGTAGGGTGTGTGTCCCTGTGTGTAGGGTGTGTGTCCTGTGTGTAGGGTGTGTGTCTCTGTGTGTAGGGTGTGTGTCTCTGTGTGTAGGGTGTGTGTCTCTGTGTGTAGGGTGTGTGTCTCTGTGTGTAGGGTTGTGTGTCCTGTGTGTAGGGTGTGTGTCTCTGTGTGTAGGGTGTGTGTGTGTCCTGTGTGTAGGGTGTGTGTCCTGTGTGTAGGTGTGTGTGTCTCTGTGTGTAGGGTGTGTGTCTCTGTGTGTAGGGTGTGTGTCCTGTGTGTAGGGTGTGTGTCTCTGTGTGTAGGGTGGTGTGTGTCTCTGTGTGTAGGGTGTGTGTCTCTGTGTGTAGGGTGTGTGTCTCTGTGTGTAGGGTGTGTGTCTCTGTGTGTAGGGTGTGTGTCTCTGTGTGTAGGGTGGTGTTGTGTGTCTCTGTGTGTAGGGTGTGTGTCCTGTGTGTAGGGTGTGTGTCTCTGTGTGTAGGGTGTGTGTCTCTGTGTGTAGGGTGTGTGTGTCTCTGTGTGTAGGGTGTGTGTCTCTGTGTGTAGGGTGTGTGTCTCTGTGTGTAGGGTGTGTGTCTCTGTGTGTAGGTTGTTGTGTCTCTGTGTGTTAGGGTGTGTGTCTCTTGTGTGTAGTGGTGTGTGTCTCTGTGTGTAGGGTGTGTGTCTCTGTTGTGTGTCTGTGTGTAGGTGTGTGTTTGTGGTGTGTCTCTGTGTGTAGTGTGTCTGTGTTAGTGTGTGTCTCTGTGTGTAGGGTGGTGTGTCTCTGTGTGTAGGGTGTTGTGTTTTCGTGTGTGTGTAGGGTGTGTGTCTCTGTGTGTAGGGTGTGTGTCCTGTGTGTAGGGTGTGTGTCTCTGTGTGTGGTAGGTGTGTGTCCTGTGTGTAGGGTGTGTGTCTCTGTGTGTAGGGTGTGTGTCTCTGTGTGTGTGTGTCTGTGTGTAGGGTGTGTGTCTCTGTGTGTAGGGTTGTGTGTGGTGTCTGTGTGTGTCTCTGTGTGTAGGGTGTGTGTCTCTGTGTGTAGGGGTGTGTGTGTCGTCTGTGTGTAGGGTGTGTGTCTCTGTGTGTAGGGTGTGTGTCTCTGTGTGTAGGGTGTGTGTCGCTGTGTGTAGGGTGTGGTGTGTCCTGTGTGTAGGGTGTGTGTCTCTGTGTGTAGGGTGTGTGTCTCTGTGTGTAGGTGTGTGTCCCTGTGTGTAGGGTGTGTGTCCTGTGTGTAGGGTGTGTGTCTCTGTGTGTAGGGTGTGTGTCTCTGTGTGTAGGGTGTGTGTCTCTGTGTGGTGTCTCTGTGTGTAGGGTGTGTGTCCTGTGTGTAGGGTGTGTGTCTTGTGTGTGTCCTGTGTGTAGGGTGTGTGTCACTGTGTGTAGGGTGTGTGTCTCTGTGTGTAGGGTGTGTGTCCTGTGTGTAGGGTGTGTGTTGCTGTGTGTAGAGGTGTGTGTCGCTGTGTGTAGAGGTGTGTGTCGCTGTGTGTAGGGTGTGTGTCGCTGTGTGCGTGTGCGGGGCGGGTGTCTCCGCGCGAGGGGCGGCGTGTGCCCGTGAGCGGGTGCGGGGGGCGCGGCGTGTGCCCGGGCTCGGCTCGGCTCGGCTCGGCTCGGCTCGGCTCTGCTCGCCTGCCGCCCGGCTGCCGCCGAGGCACGGGCGGAGGCGGCGGGAGCGGTGCGGGGAGCAGCCGGCGGGGTTTTCGGGGAGGCGGGTCGCAGCCCTGCCCGCCGCTGCCGCCGGGGCGCGGAGCGCGATGCGGCGGCCGCCCTGCCCTGCCCGCCGGCGGCGCGGAGCCGCGGGGCCGCGGGCGGCGGCGTAGGGACCGGCCGGGCAGCGGGCGGGCGGAATGGGGGCGGCAGCGCCCCGCGGCGCCGGGCGCCCGGCGGATCGCGGATGAGCCCCGGGCCCGCGGGCACCCCGGCGGGCACCGCCTGACGGAGCGGCGCGGAGGTGAGCGGGGACGGGCGGCACCGCGCGGGGGGACGGGGCCGAGAGCCCCGCGGGCACTCTCGGAACTTGGAGCCCCGAGCCCTCGAGCGCCGGGCGCGGATGGTCGGGGCCGCTCCGTGCCCGCATCCCCCGGAGCCGCCGGCACCCGCCGGCCCCGGCGTGGAGCGCTGCTGCTCCCGCTGAAGTTGCCGGCGGCGGAGCCGGGCGGGATGCGGGACTGGGAGGGATGCGGGACTGGGAGGGATGCGGGGCCGGGCGGGATGCGGGACTGGGAGGGATGCGGGACTGGGAGGGATGCGGGGCCGGGCGGGATGCGGGACTGGAGGGATGCGGGACTGGGAGGGATGCGGGCCGGCGGGATGCGGGACTGGGAGGATTGCGGGCTGGGAGGGATGCGGGCCGGGCGGATGCGGCTGGAGGATGCGGGACTGGGAGGATGCTGGCCGCGTTCCTCAGGATTGCGCAGCACCGGACTCGCACGCGAAGACGGTGCGGATTTGCTGCCTTGCCTAAATGCAGCACGCACTGACCACGGCACCTCGCCGAGCGAGTTAAATGCCGGTTTAAATTGCTGTTATTCGGGCAGCCCTTGACCTGGCTGTGAGCCGTCTGGGTGACCCACGTGCCCTCTGCAAGGCAAAGGTGACAGTGGTACCGGAGGGGTGTTGTCTGCTGTGAAGCTTGAATCACAGAAAGAAAAATGCCTTTTTTATCGAGCCCTCTTTGAACTACCAGGCATCTCGCAATTTATAGTGTATCAAATTCCGCAGGAAAAAAAAAAAAAAAAACCAAGAAAAGAAAAAAGGGCTGATTTTCAACTCTTCATAAGTTCATTTGTTTACTATGGAGCCGTGACTTCAGTGGTCTCTTTGGTATAAAAACATTCTGCTTGTGTGATATTTTTGGTGGCATTGACAACAGATTTGTTAGTCATGGTTATGAATATGGTAATGTGCGAGTCTCCCATTAAATTCTCCATGCTCTAAGGTAACATGGTTGAACAATCATGTACCAAGTCTTGCATTCTCGAGCAGCATAACTTTGAATTCCCAGTCTGTTTGATCACTTCTTCTTAACTTTTCCACTGTATTGTAAAAAATATTTGATCCTTCTGCCGGTCAGATGTAAACCCTAAGTTTTGTGCTGGCTGCACAAGCATCTTATGTAATGCAGTGTCCTGTGCGGAATGCAAGAGGTGATCAAGGAGCACAGAATATCCCGAGTATGAAGGGACCCACTGGGATCAAAGCTGGAAGGAAAGATTTTTGGGAAGAGGATTGTCTTTGTGGTCACGGTGCCTCTGTGTGTGTGCCTGTCCCGGGGAGAGCTGAGCAGGGCTTTTCTGTTCTGAGGACATCCTGTCTGATCCTGGGCAAGGCTCTCAGTCTTCTTCGGTGTTGATTTCCTTCTCCTTTATGATGGCATCAGCTGTGTCACTGCTTCCCAGGGCTCCGTGAAGCTGCTCAGAAGCCCTTGAGAACACTTTTCAGCCAGGCAGGTACTGTGTAAATGCAAATTATTTTATTGCTGCTTTAAAAATGCTTTTCAGAAGTTAAAGCGGTATCTTTAGGCAGTCTGTTGGAACTTGTAGCCAGATGCCTTTTCGGGGAGCTCCAAAGCAGACTAAAGGAACTGGGATTTTGACTAATACTCCCTCCTAAAGAAATCTAGTGTTGTTTCTCGAGAAAAGGCAGAAAAGCACCCCCCATTTGGTGTTATCGGATGTGCCACTCTGCATTCGGGCCATGAGCATTCGCTCCCAGTTTCCCTGCTGTAACTTGGCAGTAGTTAGCAGCTGAAGAAATGCTTCGGCCCCAGACCCTTAAGTGCTTCCCCTGACCACAACGCCCCCTGGCCCACCGTGAACCCACTTCTCTCTGTGGTGGGGCTTTGCTGTTCCATCTGGTTGTACTTTTGTTCTCAGGTAGAGCAGGGATCAATACACTGCCAGCTAGGTACAAGTCTTCCTAGGCAAGAGCTGTACCTCGGGTACTGCTACAGAGTACATTTCTAAAATTAAAAGTAAAAAAAAAAAAAGGTTGAGCTGCTGGGTTTTGGTTTAATTTTTTTTTTTTTCTTGTAAAGCGATGAAGAGAAACTAGATGGAAAAGGACTTGAACTTAAGACTAACCTCTGATCAGTCTTTATATATCTTGCAAGTGCACAGAAAGAATTCCTTATTTTTATTATTTGGCTTCTGAGAGAACAATTTCTGTTTTAATGTGCATCACTTTCAATGTAGTATATTGGAATCTCATTGGTTTTGTAATACAATTTTTAAAAGGTGTTGTTACTTTTCATAACCTCTTTCTGCTTTGGTAGAATCTCTGAATAGCTTCTAGAATTGCGTTAAAGGTAATGCAAAGCTCAAAATTCTTTGATCAGCTTGCTTTCTGCAAAGATTTATTTCAGGCAACCTTAAAAAAATCCTTAGAATGTCAGTTCTGAGGTCTTTTCATGTTATGGATTTAATAGACAAGGTACTGTCAGCTGAACTATGAGTCTTGCTAAGAATATGATTACGTTGTTTTTGAGAGATGTAGTTCTTGAAAACATACCTTGGAGAAGAAAATTCACAATAGCTATGTGCAAATAATTTTTTTTCTACAACAGATGGAAGAGCAGTCAAGGGTGGCTAAAATTAGTTTGAAACAGAATAGATTATTCCTACAAGTACAGTAGTATAATTTGTACAAAATGAGCCAAATCCTACTAATTGTTACACTGTAACTGGTGTAAATATAGAGTAATTTATTTGCCTGGATTTTCTCCTTCTTTATGAAGAAATGCAGAACACAGAGGACTGATTATAAGGCTGTTGGATTTTGATATGCTTGCAAAAGTCAGTTTTTCCTGAAACCCAGTGGCAGAATATGGCCCCCCACTCTCATCTTGACAACAGCATAATATTCACTCCCTGAGACTCCAGTTCCAAATTTGCTGTAATATGATTGTGGGTAGAGGGTTGCTGAATGACTCAGATGAATGTAGCTCAGAGTAAACAAACATGTAAATCATTTCTGGCTAGAGACAGAGAAAGGAAAACATGAGAAGAGCAGAAAAAAGCCAACCTGCAGGATGACACATTTATAAAGTCTGTTTAGCAAGGATCACCAAGTTCAGCACAGGGTGCAGCCATCAAAAACTGAATTTGCCACGGTCTTTTATTTCTGAAAACAAGAGGCACCTGTATGGAGTGAGCGCCTAAATGCAGGTATTGCACACGAGCAGAGTTCTGCAGTTGCTTGGGCTGACAGGCTGCTACAAGGTGGGCAGGTTCACCTCAGCACCTGCATTTGGCACGTGTCAGAGGATGAGAGCTGGGAACCCGTTGTGCTGCCTGTCCCAGAGAGACAGGGTGCTGCCAGGGATGGATGTTAGCCTCTACAATGTCCAGTTTGGGGGAAAAAAATAGCACAAGCTAGCAAATGATCCCTGAAAGTTTCTGAACCTGAAATCCTGGTGAGTAATATGGAATTGGTATGAATAACTACAGAAGGGCCCAGACCCAGTGTGTGGTTCAGATTAAGAAGTACCAGAGCAGGTCAGTGGCTTTTAAACAGCTGTGGGTTTCTTAGCTAGACAAGCACTAAATCAGAGCAAGGCAAAGGCTGCTCTCAGTTGATTTTCCTGCCAAGGGAGATGGCCAGTAAGCACAAATCACTGCAACAGAGCATCTTGCCAGCCAGCTCCTCTTGGATGCCCAGGCCCAGTGCAGTTAGAACTCAGGGGAGGATGGAGCTGTCCCTGTGTGGGGGAGCTGCAGTGGCTGGAGAGCTGGGGCAGGGTTGTTCCTTTCAGCTCTCTGAGCGATTCCGCTTCAGTGTGTTTTCAGGGTAAGTTAGGTTAAGTTCCCTCTTGGGGAAGCAAGAAATGTGCTGGCATCCATAGTTGAAGTGAGGAGAGCTGGGGCTGGTCCCCTCCTGCTGCTGCCCTGCAGCTCTGCCTCCCTGCTGGATAACCTGCCTCATGTTCTGGCTGCTTTTATCATCACGGTAAAGGGGCTGCTGTGTTGTTGTGTGGAGTTCTTCAACATAAAAGTTGTGCTCTTCCTGAGATTTCTTGCCTTGGAAAGCAGTGAGTAGTCCCTAAGTGAAGTGTGGCTGTAGGTATGGCATCCTTGCAGTGTCTTCTGTGAGGTGATGGCTGGGAAGGGGAGGAACTGGAGAGACAAGGAGTATTTGTCTCTGTGTATGAGTAGCAGGTAGACTTGGGTCCTCATTTTCTCCATTTTTACAGCCTTTAGAGAACATCAGATTTTATATTGTGTTGGTCACAATGGCCATGATAGGAGACTTGACTTAGGCAGCAGGATGGTTTCTGCTAATGGGAATGATGGGTGTTTCTGTTAGCTCGTTAGACGTGTATTATTATTTATTCTCAACTCGGTCTCTGGATTCAAGCCAGGAAGCTGCTTTGTCCTTATTCCCTTCTCCCTTCCTCCCTCTCTCTCCCTCTTCACGTGCAGTGATCATGTTCTAGTGAGAACTGAAGCAATTTCCTGGCCCCTCTCACGTGTCCTGCATCCCTTTTTTCATCCTTAGAGAGCAATCTGATTCACTGTTTGGGAAAGACTGGCTTAAGCACCTGAATAGAGTCAGATAGTTCCCTATCATGCCTGCTAATTAAATTGTAATGCTCATTACCACAGGATACTGTGGAGGGCAAAAGCATAAGCAGGTTGAAAAACGTGAGGCAAGTTCACAATGCACAGAGAGAGAGGATAGGAAAGATGAAGGTCTGGGTGTAACCTCTGGCTCCCTGGAATTGCCAGATGCAGGGAGAGTGCAGAAGGGCACCCAGACTGCTGCCCATCACCAGAGATGGCATCCTGGGATAGAAGGAGCATGAATTTAATCAATTCTTGTGTTCTCCCAGCTCTGACACGCACAGCTTGCTAAAACAGCAATTCACTTTCTGCTCAGTAAAATAGGGAGGGAAGGATAGAGCTTATGGAATAGTGTTTATTGGGCATTTTGGTTCCAGAATGATAACCAGGGTAGAGATTTCAGCCTGCTCTCACAGGTATTAATGGATTAACATAGGAAGCTGCAAGAATTTCATTGTGTGAAGCCTTACTGACAAAAGCAGTGAGAGGATGAAGCCATTTGGGGCTCAGGGCTCTGGCTGGGACAACAAGATGAAATAATTCCTCTCTCTCATTCGGTTTTTGTGTCCTGTTCATTCTGGTTTGTGCTGCATTACGAAATGGACGTGCTGATCTCTTACTTAGCCTGGAGCTGCAGTTAATGGAAATCTCTGTATTATGTGTATTGGGGTATTTAAAAGTTTCCAGGTGGAAAGACCGCCAGGTTTATAAAATTGTCCTAATGCCCTAAAATTGTTTATAATAGGAACAGGAGAAATAATAAGGATTGCTAGGCTGTCAGTGCCTTGTCACCCATCTCTCCTGTGGGGTTAAGTTGGAAGCAGGGCCCTGGTCAGTGACTGAGTGGACAGGGGGCTGTGAGGGGGGTCCCTGGGAACTGCTGGGAAGGCTGATTCAAAGAGAAGCATCTGCTGCAAGAGAGGGATTTTCTAACTGAGGTTGTGTGAACAAAGGAAGTAAGATGTGATCCATGGAAGAGGGCAGGAGAGCACAGAGAATGTTTGAACAAAAAGATGCAAAGTCCCTGCAGGGGCTATAATGAAAATCCTTTTACCAAATCTTTCTGTCCTGTGTAATACATTAGGGGATCGTCATCTGGGAAGAGCCAACAGAGCCTCTGAAGAACCTTAAAAGTTTGCCTCTACTGCAGTATCTGATTTCTTCAGCAAGAAAACAAAGACTAACTTTCCTCTTGGGAGAGGCTGTGAGGGCTGCTGGAGCTGGCTGGGCTCGGTGGCTCCACAGGGGCTGCTGAAGGGAGCAGGGCTGCCCAGGCACAGCCCCGTGCTCCAGCAGCCTCCTGGTTCCTTGGCAGGGAGAGCAGCTCCTCTGAGGTCCTGGCTGATCTCCCATGGGCAGCTTGGCTGCAGAAGAGGAGAGACGTGCCACATCCCTGTTCCAGACAGACCCTGAGTATCTCCTCTGTGCCGTGGATTTAAGGGGCACAAGCTGAACCCAGACCAGGGTAGGGAGATGCTCTGTAGCTGGGAAAAGGGCTCCAGGCTTCTCAGATTTAAGGTCTAAACTGAGGTCTAAAGTTCTGCCTTGAAATGCACATCTTTGTTTAAGCCTGGAGCTCTGTGTTTTTGGGGTGTTAGGGCAAACGTTCTGACGTTTGTCTGTGGGTTTCTGTGGATTTTGAGCTGATGCCAGGTCTGGAGTGGTACCCCCCAGCTCTCCTGACTTCTTCCCCTCCTGCAGAGTGCCCAGAGGCTCCCTGCTGGGATCTCCCTGGGAACTGGGAGAGGTTTGTTGTGGTCCTGCAAAGCCGCGCCTGCGCACACCCAGAGCATCTCCACTTCCACATTATCTCCTGCAGCTTTCCCTGCACCCTGTCTGTAACCTAATCAAACAGGCTGAGCAGCTGGTGAGTGGGAGCCTTGCCTGTCAAAGACAGGAGTATGAATATCAGCAGTCAACAAGCCATCACTTCAGCTACTGGCACAAAATGGAATTGGGAAGGGTAGGCACTCCTCCCAAAAATAAAACCATTGCTGTCCACAGGAGCCACATGAACCCCTGGCAGACTGAAATAGTTTGGGAAAAGAAAGGATGAAGAGTGGCTTGGCTGAAAAGAAATGTAGGCTGCCGCAGTGGATGAAAGGAAGAGGTGTTTTAGAAGTGTTTTACATAAAAGGGTTTCTGGACAATCTCCAGTCAAAACCAGTTCATCTGCACTGGCCATACACCTATGGAGTGGGTCAGGGAACACAAAGATGAGCAGATCTTTCTGGGTTGTCCTCTGCTTTTGCCAAAGATTTGAATGTACTGATGAATGGAACAAAAAATATGTGGTTGCGTCCCACAAAAATCTTACAGATTCCTGGTATGTCACTCCAGTCTTCAAGCACAACAGCAAGCTCCCAAAGTTTTTAATTATTTATGCAAAGAGGAGCATCTAGGGAATCCAAGAGCCTAGTAGTTAAGTCTCTCAGCAGAGAGCTGGGGAAGGACAAGGAAAGGCTGGGATTCAGGCCACCAGCACTGGTCTTTCTGTGTGGAATAGAGATCAGATTTGTCAGAGTTATTAGCTCTTCCTGGTCCCTGCTCAGGGACATTTCCAGTCCAAGGGTGAGTTAAATTCTCAGAATTTCCAGTTCTTGCTGGGCTGAAGGGAATTGTGGCTCTAATCAGCCTCTTCTCTCTCACCAGTCGTGGGCTGGCTATGGGTTGAATTGTTGGTGAAAAGTGAAGGGCCCTTCTGTGAGCACAGGAGCAGCAGTGGAAATGACAAAATTCCCACTGACTTGAGCAAGATTTAGACCTGGGCATAAAGAGCAATGTTTTATTTCAGATGTTCTCACTGTCCTCTGAAGAGTTTCTTTTCATTCTTTCATAGGGCATGCTATGTGATAGCACCAAAATTCAGGGTGAAGCATTTGGGGTGTAATGAAAGAGTGATGTTGCTGCCATGACCTTCCTGTACATTTTGGGATTAATCTTCCTCTCCTGCAGAAACCAGCTGGAAACAAGGCTTCCTCTCCTGTGTCACTGACCTGTGCAAAGCAGGCCAGTTCAGGACTGTTCTCTGAGTTTGCTTTTTTAGCATCAGAGCCATTTTTTGCTGCTTCTGCATACAGAGCTTCCCCTCAGTGACCAGAGGTGTGTGTGGAGCAGGGACTTCTGACTTGTGCCAGAAGCATCCTTCTGTCCCTCCCAGAGTGGGGCTGACTCAGCCCAGAAGTTTGGGCAGGAGTTGAGGCTCAGCCCTCTGGAGGCACAGAGTTACAGATGGGGGGGAGGCTGTGTGTTGTTTTGTGCTGTGACAGGCTGAGGTGAAGGGAACTGAGGAGTTGCTCAGGTGTGAGTGCTGCAGTCCTGCTGCAGAGCCCCTCTCAGAGTCCTCTAATCTGGTTATTCTGCTTGGTTGAATCCTTTAACAGCCAAACTTGGAGCACTGAGGCTGTGAGAGGATCCTGTGCCTGATTGTTCCAACATTTAAATTGGGATAAGACCACAAACACCAGTCAAATCTCTGCTGTCAGATTATTCACAGCAACAACACGGTTAATTTTTTTTTTTCTTCCTTGCTAATGGCCATTTCAGACCCTGATCCAGGTTCTACAAATGACTCTGGTGTTACTGGATATTTGGCCAAACACGCTTTTGCCAGCTTGTAGATTGGTCTCTCACTTTCTGTGATGCCTGTAGGAGATTTTGGGCAGTCACAGGATGAGGTTCTGTTTGATCCAGACACTGATGCTTGAGCCTGAGAGCCTTCTCAAATGCCCTCTGGTCTTACTGGCATGTTGAGAGCTGTTATACACATTAAAGGTGGGTTTTTCTCCCTTTCCAAGGGATCACCAGGCTTGAGTGGGAACAGCTGGGGCATGCAGAGAGAGCATCCACACAGCACTGAGACCTGGTCCAGAGCATGTTCCTCTGCTTAAATATTGAAGCATTATGAAGAGAAGAAGGCAGAGTTGAAAAAAAAAGAAATCAAATTAGGCTTTTGGTTCTTGTTCACTTCTGCAAAATCTGAAGTATGTTAATGGCATTATTCCTGTGCCCATATTGCAGCTTAAATCAGCTTTATGGATTGAGCCTCTTAGTGTGGAGTTAGGATAGATTAGCAGCATTTCCACCCATTTGGCAGGCAAGGAAAGAGAAAACACAGCAGCACACTCGTGATCAGGCAAGATTGAGGAGTCCAAGGCAGGTTTCTTCCTTTCTTGAGGCTATGCCACAGAAAGCTGTCACTGAGTTCAGTTTATTAGCTCAGAAGCAAATGAACAGTGTGCTACTAAAAATGTGGATACGTGAGGGGCACCATCCTGCTGTGTGGATTTTGTGATGGATGGATTCCCATTGTATTCATCTTTTATAATCTCAGCACAGAATATGCCTTTGTGAGTACTAAATGGGGAATCAAGTCATAAAGAATTGAGACTTCAGATATGAAAAGTGAAGAGTATGGGCAGTTCTTCAATGGAAGTGAAGTCTTTTATAGGGAAGATCATTTATAAGTATCGTGGATAACTGATGCTGCTTAAAAGTACTGGTTTGTTTCCAGATTAACCAACACATAAGTAGACCTGCTCGTGCCTCATTTAAATTCTTTTTTTATCTTCGTTTGGAACCAGAGGCCCAATCTAATGTTTTTTATCCAACGCCCTTGTTTAATCCATATGGATCAATTATCATTATCAAGAGCTGCTGCTAAGGAGAATGTGTTGCACCTGAAAAATGGACTCTGGAAACAGCCTGCTCAGACTGCAGGATTTTCTTTTCCCAGATGGAGCTCCTCAGTGCAGTGGAGATGCTGGAGACACAAGGGGTGATTGAATGCCAGGTTTTTTAGTTGGAACATCTCCGTTTTTGTAGATGTTTGGAGCATGAATGCACTTTGCACGAGTGCTTGAATCCCTGAGAACTGATGGGTGCTGCTAAGTAATGGTCTGTTCCTGGTGGAAACCCAGTCATTGCTGCCATTAGACCAGCCAGGATGTGTTTGCAGCACTGCTGACAGTGCCTTTCTTGTCTGGGCAGCTGGGGAGACCTTATGGGGCAGAAAAGCACAGTTTTAGGTCAAAGGAAATATTAAGACGCAGCAGTGTGTGATTGTGGCAAGAGTGAATCCTGTTTGTGTTTGTTACAGCCCAGGAACGTTCCATGACCTGAGCATCTTCACCCTCCAGGATACTGTCAAAACAGCCTTTGCAGAGTCCCCTCAATGTTCCCTGCTACCCACCCCTGTTTCTGCACAGAGATGTGTAAGGCACCAGGAGAGGGTCCTGCTTTGGTCCACATTTGTGCTTTATTGGGTTCTAAAGCTCTCCCTAAGGCAGCACACACCCAAGCCCAGCACAGCACCGGTGATGCATGCACAGAGACGAACTCCTCACTGTTCTCTTTTCCTGTTTTTTTGGGTGCTGAGAAGGGGAGATAGAGCCCAAAAGCGAGAGTGACAATAGACTTAACTCAAAGCTTAGCAGGCTTTGGGGCTGAGATGTGAAGAAGTTCAGTAGCAGCATGTGGCAGACCACATTGGTGGGATATGAAATGGGCAGCAGTGCACAGAGATGCTTTGATGTGCTCCCAAAGCTTTGCAATACCTTCCCTGCTGAGCCGGAGGAGAGTTTTAATTTGGAGAGTCTAGTCAATAGCATCACAAGTGCAACAAAGAAGGAAGGAGTCCAGGATAGTGACTTTTCTTTTTGGTATTAGCCGTGCAATTAGTGAGTCGTGTCACTGGAGTCTGCAAGACAAGTGGATCTGCATGAGCAGAGTGAAATTCAGAGTGCACAAAATGCATTTGGAACAATTTGGCTCTGCTCTGGCTGAAGCAAACTGAAGGAAGTAAATTAAAGCATAGTAAATTAATAACTAACACAAGAAAAGAAAATAGAAAGTTAAAAGAATGGATTGGTCTAAGTGCCTTTGTGCTCCAAGATGACATATAAATATATACAGATTTAATTAGGAGAGGGTTATTTGAAATCTCAAAGCCAACTATCAGCCTCTCACTTTCTCACAATATTTTGTTACAGCCTACTATAAAAAAGGCAGTTAATTAAAACAGATTTATTCATCCAATCATGCAGGTGTTACAATGAGACAGTGTTTCCAGAACCTGGGTATTTTTGTTCAATTTAATGGAAAGTAATAATATCATGTGGGAGGTATCTCTAGCAGGCAATATTCATCCCTCCTTCCCTCGGTGTGTTCGGTGCCTCTGCCCTGAGCCCAGCAGGCATGCAGACGCTCCCTGAGATGCTGTCCTGCATTCCACGTGTGAGGAGGGAGGGTTCCCGGGATTTTGCTGGATGCGGGGCTGCAGTTGGCTGCTGTCGCGTGCTCAGGCTTTGCCGTGCGCCCTGAGGATTTGCAGCCCGATGCTAATGCACTCCATGGAGTGGAGTCACCTTGAGCCGGCTTTTATCAGCTTATGCAAGTGCAGCCGTGCTCTGCGCTGCCACAGAGCTGTCCGTGCGCTCGGAGCGGGGGCAGCCCTGGCACGGCTCCCTGCTCGTGCCTGGCACTGCACAAACCGGAGCGGGCAGTCGGGGGTGTTCCCCCAGCGCATCCGTGTGAGCGGGGTCACCTTTCCCAGGCTTTGAGGAGCACATTCCCGAGTTGTGCCGAGCGCTTCGGGGCAGTTTCCCCCTCACTGCCGGGGCATTACCTGGTGCAGTGCTGGTGTTTGTGAGCAGATCAGACTGAGGGATCTGGGGCGCAAGTGCAGCATCCCCTGTCGCTGCCCCTCTTTATCTTTCGTAGAAAGTTGAAGTCCAGAAAGAAACTGGGGGAACATACGGATGGTATTTGATTTTTTTCCCCTCCTGAAATGTCAGCCAAGTGACATTTGTTGTCAGTCACAGTGTGACACTCTGCGCTGTCCTGCTAAGGGTTTGCAAGAGGCCTCGGGAGCTCTCCTGAAATACAGGGCAATTCTTGGGGAGTCCAGCTTCTTTCACCCAGGCCCCTCACTCCTGCAGCTCCCCTGGAAGGTGACCCGTGGTTTCCTGGCTAAGTCAGCAGGGCTTTGGGACTGGCAGGATGATTTGCTGAGCAGGTTTTTTTGATTCAGAGAGCATCTCACAAGTGGGACACTGTTTGCTTCACCTGACCCAGCACATTCAGAGTGAGTTTGAGTGCTGCTGTCATTAAAAGCACTACAGAAAACTCGAAGTACAAATAAAGGGAAACTGGCTAATAATCCTCGTATTAAAAAAAAAAAGCCCACCAAAACCAGTTTTGAGGAGCAGAATATACCCTTAGCAAAATATTTTGATATTGCTAAGGAAATTAAATCATCCATGACTGAGTGAGGGTGGACTGTTCTGAGACACCTCAGGGATGAAATAAAATCCAGAGTACCAGGAGGAAAAATAAAGATTTGAGGTAGAGAAGCATCTGCAACTTGGAATCCCTCCAGATTGCACACTGTGAATAAATGGCTCTTGGAGCCTCACAGTCTGGCCTTGGGCATGGGACAGGGACTGCAGTGCCATCCTCCCATGGCAGGAGCATGTGGGCAGGAGACAAGCAGGATTGAGGGGGCAAATACAGCAGTGACTGGTGCAGGGTGGGATGCACAGCAGTTGCCAGGGTCAGTCGGGTCAGCAGCAAGCAGAACCTTTAATAATTTTAAGGTAGAGCTTGGAGTGAAGGCAGGACAGAGGGAAGAGCTGTAGGCACCATGATCATATGGGTAGAGCCCAAATGGCTTCTAGCCTTCCTCCTCTTCATTGTGGAAATCCAGGGGAAACCAGTGGGGGAAAAAAGCAGATTTGTCTGTCCAAATAACCATTTACTAACAAACACAAAATGCTTGGATTCGTCCATAGGGGATGGTTAATAAGCTGACATGGAAAGAGTTAATTGCAGGAGACTCTGAGTATGGCTTCTAGGAGAAATTCTTCAGTTTGCACAAGGATTGAACTGAGACATTTAAGAGCTGCACCAATTCTCTCTCCAGCTGGAACACCCCCTCTTGCAAGGGCTGACAAAAGATGAGTTCCTTGCCCTGGGGATCTGTGGGATGAGGAGTGGCAGCAGCTTCCCTGGCACACTGTGGAGAGAAAGAAAGTACTTGTGCTCACACAGAGCCAAATAGGTGAACAGCTGACTTAGCATTCCCTAAAGTCAGGCCATGGCCAAAGTCTGTGGTTTTGCATGCCTGCCTGTGTGAAAGCTGGGGAGAACAGGGCTGTTTGGCTCTGTTCTGCAGAGCCTGGCTGTAGGGTTTGTGCTTGTCAGAGGTGCTTGCTGCCGCTGCTAAAATCCACTCCACTGTGTCTTGATGTGGACCTGAGCTGCAGTTCTGGGAAGAAGGAGTCAGACCTGGGCCAAAAGTAGGTGAAGAAAGCAAATAGAAGATTTGGCCTAATGCAATTAAGACAGAATTGAAAAGAGGTCGTCACTGGCAGCAAGACCCAGCTAAGAAAACAAAATGCAAGGGCTCCTCAGAGTGCTGGAGAGGACAGGAAAGTTGGTGCTGAATCTGGCTTCCCACTGGAGAGCTGTGCTGGCAGAGGTAATTAATGAGCAGGGGATGGAAATCTCAGAGAAACAGGCTGAAGAAGCTGAGGAAGTTTAGACAGGCTGCAAGTGCTGTAACACTAAGCAAAACCCAGGTCCCTCATGTCACTTCAAAATACAGGACCCAGGGAATATAACCTCAGTGCATTGAGAGGAATTCAGCCTTAGTTCATCAGAGTAAAAAACTGGTTTGGTTTTTTTCATGCATATAGAGATAACTGGCTACTAAATACAAACCCATTCCTTTAATATATTTACAGAAAGGGAGATGAAAAATTAGGTTTTGAGGAAACTGTGAACCTGAATACTTTTGGTGAATCCAAATTAAGTCCTGTATGTAATTAAGCTAGCAGGGATACAGGGTAATTCTAAAGAGTCAAAGAATTAATTTTAGATTTGTGACAGAAGCAAAATCAGACTCAGTATTTTAATCAATCATGCAGTCTGTCTAGGAACAACTCAGAATTTGAGGAAAGCCCAATTTTCTCTTGTGATGATGCATGTAACATGTCTTCCATGGATATTATTTCTGCAGTAATTTTTGCTGTTCTGTGAAAACTGGATTGTGGGTAATAAAATTTAAAAATGGACCATGTTCAAGAATGCTAACAGCTAATTACATGAACAAGGAAATGTGTAAAACTAACCATAGAGCTTGAAATGATGGAGCTGTACATGGTCATTATGCCAATGCCCATCGAAAGAGTAGGGGAAAAAAATCTCCAGGTCTTTATTTAATATCTCTGCCAGTTGCTTGTTACACGAGTTGGGTTTAGCCCTTTGTATCTGTTTTTTAATCAGACACTCTATCTGCTTTTCTGTATCTGGAAAGACAAGTGCTGACATTGAAGAGGAGAGCTGTGCAGTGAAATTTATTGAAAATAAGAAGAAGCAAAAAATGAATTCTAGGAACGGAACAGGTCACAGCAACCAAGAGCAGATTGTGCTTGCTTGCAGGCACCAGTGGTGCCACACCAGATGAGAGGAGGGAACAGAAGTGCAGGTACAAAAAGCTGCTTGCCCAGAAAGCCAGTGGAACAATCCCCAGTTTGCCACTGGGATGGGACTGTGGGATGGATCAAATCCTGCTGCTGGGAGTCCCAGTGAGAGTCCTGTTTGCTTTTCAACCCAGAGAAGCTCTCAGGCCCCTCAGGGATGTCACCCACAGTTTATTTTGCCCCTTGTGCTGGGGTGTGCTTCCTAACAGACCCCGTGCTGTGGAACACCAGGCCCTGCACATCACTGCCATGAGAAACCAGTCAGGGTAGAGCTGGGCACTAATCTCACTTCCTGCACATTAATTCTGCTTGTTTTGCCTTGAACCTAATGGCCTGTGAGGAACTGGGCTGATGTGGTTATGGCTGCTTTCCCCAGCCCTCCTGGAGCCGTGGAGCAGTGCAGAGAGCCTCAGGTGGCTGTGCAGGGGGATCTTAGCCTGACACTGTCAGTGTCAACACAGTCAGTGTTGAGAGCTGCTGCTCTGGGAACAGCCCTGGGAAGGGAGGATTGCATTTTGAACACTGGGATCACAGCAGGAGGTGGTTCAGAGCCCAGCAGTGGGGTCAGCCTGAGCAAGCAGAAGCTGGAAGAGTAACACATGCCGGGTGAAACCATGTCCAGGTGATGTCTGACATCTGCAGTGATCCCTCCAGCAGTCTGCAGAGTTCCTTAAATTCTCTGTTTCCTGTGTTTCAGTGAACACCTTAACCATAGCTCACTTCCTGTACAAGTGTTATTTATGTAGCTCCTTTTAGGTGGGGCAAAATAGGTGGGGGTGTCTTCAGACACCACCCAGTCATGGAAGTAAAATGAATAATAAGGATGCT
Organism: Sitta carolinensis; assembly: GCA_032173965.1. NCBI lineage: Eukaryota > Metazoa > Chordata > Aves > Passeriformes > Sittidae > Sitta > Sitta carolinensis. The sequence goes on from CM063286.1 coordinate 18,035,268, forward strand.
GAAAAGGAAAATACTGCAAACTGCTAGCTTTCCTTCTCCTCTCCTGTATAAGGATTGGAGTTGTCACCAGCAGTGATCATGACCCAGGATTAAACCCCTCACTGAGACAGATGGGAATGTTCAAACCTCTCTAAGCCCTTTGTTCCTTCCCAGACTGTCTGCTAACTCCTGTAGCTGTCTAAGCATCAGATACCCGAATTTTCAGACCCTTCAGAGCCATAGAGGACGGAAGCTTTGAGATGAAGAAGCAAGAGGAAACCAGAAGAAAACGAGGATTTGAAAGAACAGTGCTTGTCAGAAGAGACCAGCGGTGCAGCATCGCTGTACATCTGCTGCACTTGTTTGAGGGAAAACATCAGTAGGGAAAACATCAGCAGGGAGGTCTCACTCTGCACTGCAGTCTTCTACAAGGGGTTCAGCTGTCAGTCAGTGGTTAAGGTGTGGAGTGGAATGAGGTTCTTTATTGCCCTGGATATTCTCTCAAAAGTTGGAAGTATCTCCTGCTTTGCCTTCCTTAGACATAGGGCTGATGGTACTTCTATTTTTCAGGGCTCCCTATCCAGATGTGTCAGTTGGCAGGGATTTGCAGGAGGAGGGCTCTTTGAAAACAGTGCCTGTCTGATGATATCCACTCTGCCTTCCTGTCTGTAGCCACAGTTACTGTGCTTAAATAAAGTTCTTTAGTGTACAACATATTTTCTCAGCTGATTTTAAGCTCAGCGTGGCAGTAATAGAGGTGTCTTGCAGCAGAGGAGCTTCAGCAGGCCTTGGCTGTAAGTAGGCCTGCTCAGAAATGCATTTCTCCTCTGCCAAGAGTGGTGTTAAATTGGTGGCTGCTTTATTGGATTGAGTCAAAGGGATCCTGTGTCACTCCATGTGAACAAGGGTGGATGATATCTAGCTGGAATGATTTAATGGACTTACAAAACTGCCTTCATGGAGAACACCAGTGATGCTTCTGCACTGTGCTGGCTGAGTGATAACAACACCCTTTGAGCGTTATAAATAGCAGAGCAGACAATCCCTGAAGTGTGTGGGCTTGAGTCAGTGCACAAAATGCCACTGTCGCCCTGACCTGCTGCCCGAGCAGAGCACAGACACATCCCTTCCTGCAAGGATCATAATGGGGGTTTTCCAGCCAGGAAATGACTTAGGAGGTGCAGTGTCCTGCAGCCATCCCCAAATGAAGCAGCTCCCAGGAAATGGTCATGTCTCCAAGCCTGACAGAGCTCAGGGAGCGTTTGGACAATGCTCTCAGGGATGCACAGGGTGGAATTTTTGGGGTGTCTGTGCAGGGCCAGGAGTTGGACTGGTGGATCCTTGTGGGTCCCTTCCAGCCCAGGATGTTCTATGACTCTATGTTGCTGTGATTCTAGTACTGCCAAGTCCATGGGTCCAAGGCCCATTTCTTCCCTCTCTGCCCCACATCTCAAATCTGCAAACTTTGGCTTAAAGTTAGGAGATTTTTAAACCCAGAGAATTTGGGACACTTTCTGTCTGGTTTCTGCATCAATGGAGTTCACTCTGTGACTCACACTCTTTACTTCACACCCCAGAGGCTAGAAACTTTTTTTTTTTTTTTTTTTTTCCCCCAGAAGAACACATTCTCATATAATTATTGAACTCCCAAAGCTGAGGGCTGAAAATAAACCCCAGCAAGTGTGGCTAGACTCCCAGGGAAGTGACAAGTATGGCATGACTGTAATCTAGTCTAGTCGTGCAGCCTGTGAGCAGTTAGGGGAGCACACAACCCTGGGGAAAGCTGCTCTCCTGGGGCGAAACAGCTCCTTGATACGCTGCTGAGAGTGATGCTGCTTACATGGCCTGTGCCTTGCTGTGGTTTATCCTCAATCTCAGTCTTAATGCCAAAACAGTTGCTTTCAGAGTCACTTCAGAGCCACTTTGCAGACAGTGCAGTGCTGCTCCCTTGGCAGAGATCAGTATCTTGTGAGCCATCTGTCCTGTAAGAAACAATGCTGCCTTGTCAGGGAGATGGTGAGAACGATATCCTACACGTTGTAATCTTCGATTTAGCAGCTCCACGCAGACATTCGGGAAAGACTGGCAGCATAAAAAGCACAGCTTTTATCAGGAGTGCACAGATAGGAAGAAACCCCAAGCAGCCAGGGACGTTCTGCAGGTAGTTGTTGTTTGGGTAAATGAAGCAATTAGTCAGCTTTTCTTTGCAGGTTCAATGCTCACCATCCCTTTTGTGTGCAGTAAATCACAATTTTGGTGCATGGCTGCCATGATCTGACCTATGGTTTAGGTAGAAGCCAAGAAAGCATAAAGCAGGTGTGCAAAGCAATGTTCAGGGAGGGCAAAGGAGAGTTTGGTGAAATTGTGGGTGCCTGAGGAGGAGAGCTCAGCTCCTGCCTTGCAGGGAGCACACATTGTCTCCTGCCTCATTCCTTAGCCAGAACTGTAACTCTCCTGCCTGGCAGAGGGTATCTCAGAGATGCACAGAGGACAGGAGGGGGACAGAGCTCCCCCAGGAACTCCCAGCAGGTTCCAGACACTGGTTGTGAGGGTGGCTGGAAGGGAGCAGGGCAAGGAGCCTTTAGAGAGCCTTGGAGGAGAGAGATCAACACAAGAGAGAAAAAGAAAACTGGCAGGGACATCTGCGGTAATTAGCACCTTGGGGGGGGGGGGGTTTTCATGTAACTTCGAGATGTTCCTCCCAGCAGAGGTCAGACAGAAAAGGAGAAAGTGAGGCTGGATCAGAAGAGACCTGAGAAAGGAGCAAGGGAGGATAGGACATCTCCTCAAGAGAAAAAGTAATGCCTTGGATTGGTCTCTGAACCCAACAGTTAAGCCAGACCCCAGGGGCAAGGTATTTGTTAACTGCTTTCTTTTTAAGGTTTGCAAAACATTAATACTTTAAGTAGTTTATTCTTCATTAGCATAATTAAGAATGCATAAGTCTAAACTCAGTGAAAACAGAATTAACAAATTAGCAGGTGCAGGAGTTTGGAAGCGAGAGGTTTGGGAAAACAGAGCTTGCAAATGTCGGCATTAAGTAGAGCAGGGAAATCGTGCCAAGCCTTATTTATGGATTTGTGCATTTCCATTGCCTGGGCCCACTCCTGCAGCCAAAGGAATGCAGCTCAATTTAAACATGAACCCCCTGCAGTTTTACTGTAGCTGAGCCTGAACCCCAGAGCATATATAATAAAATTCCTCTGAAGAGAAAGTGATGAGCCTCAGTCTCTTGAAAGCTGAGGTGTCTTGAATCAACACTTACTTAACTGAACAGGGAAGCAAACTGTAAAATTAAATGCAGAAGAAAATGGGAGAAAACGTTAGAATAGTAACTTGATGAAGGAAAATATATATATTAAAAAAAAAGCAGTGACATTAAGGTATACTGCTGACAAGGGCTTGTGGTGGAAAAAAGGCATCTTATGCCCATGTGAGAAGTTCCCCTAAGGAAGACCAAGAATTGATTTCAAAGATAAGGTCCTGCAGATTTTTCAATGAGTGACAGAGTAGCCCTGTGGGATATTTTAAATAAGGTTTTTCCCTGGTAATATGGGACAAGTCTATTTTTTATCATAACTTTCATGGGATGAAACTACTGCATTCCAGATTGCTCTGGTGCTGGGCTTGTCTCAACAGGCACCAAAGAACTGTTTACACCTATTAAGCTATAGGCAATAATATATATATACACACACACAATGTATACATATACATATAATTACATATACATATACATATACATATACATATACACATATCATAACTGTGCATCTGTATTTATGGGGTATCCTGCCCAGTTATCACTTGCTGTCACAAGGATGAAACAAATAACTTCTGTTTTGCTGCAGATTTCCAGCCCACACAACATGAGGATGAATGCTGTCTGCCCTTTTCAAGGGACTTTTAGGTCTGTGGCTCAAAAGATCAGGGTGTTGTTATTGATGGTAGCCAAAGGGCACAATGTAAGTATGGCAAAGATTAAGGAATAATGTGGTTACTCCTACAAATTTCTGACCCAAATCTCTGACTTTATTGGAATGATCTGGAGGTTGAATAAGTAAGTTTTATGCTGCAGTTGTTATTCAGTGACCTTTTAGGGCATTAATGGAAGCAAAAAACTCATTCTCTGCATTCCTTCACTTAGAAGCAGTTAACAGTGTTACTCCTCTCCCAAGCTGTTTTATGTCTGTGCAGCATTTTTGGTGTCTTTTGGATGTGCCTTCTTCGTACTCTTGAGAACAACATTTTCCCACTTAAAATGAATGTGGTTTTACTGCCTGCAGCCTTTCTTTGGGTCTTCAAAAACTGTCCAGTCTGCAGTTCTAGGTTCTTTCCTGAGCTCTCTTAATGATCTAGGACTTGGCTTTGCTTCTTTATTCTATCTGCAGACTATTCTGTTTGTTATCACTGTCAGGAGGAGCTCGCTCACACTTTTTTCTACGAAGATTTCTCTTTCCTGGATGGCATTTCCACCTCCCCATGAAGCACCCTGCTCATCTCCCCAGCTGAGGCAGTTGTTTTGTCCAGGGACTGGGAAGGATGGGGTGACCAGGACTGACTTGAGCAAACCACGGCTGAGACGAACTGTGGCTGCCCTGCAATCTGTAAAGCTCAGTCTCCATCCGTCTAAAATACATTCAGAGACCTTTTGCTTGTGGAAATGTTTCTCTTTCTCAGCTCTCCAACCATCTGGGTGGCTCAGACTGCAGGATTTGGTGGTGAGGTGTGCCTGCACTAGGCAGGATCCAACGTGAAGTGGAAGCTGGGTGGAAAGGGAGCTGTGAGCTGCATTGTCTGGGGCTGGTGAAGGAGATGTAATCTCCCCACACCAAGCTGTGCTTGGATCAGATTTGAGCTTTGCTTAAATCAGTCACCTGCTCTAACTACTGCAGATATTTGGATTTTTCAGATTTTTCTTCCTCTGCCTGGAAGCCCCTAAAAAATATTTTTTTCTCCCGTGAAGGTTTTAGAACAGGGAAATGTCTGGAAGTTTGTTCCTGAGAAGAAGGACGGATTTGTCTTTACAAACAAGCTGTGGGTCTGCTGGTAGATAAAACTAGCACTGAGAGATAAACAATGGGAAAAAATCCACTGATTGATGAATGGAAAAAAGATATTTGTCTTTACAAACTGTAGGTTTGCTGATAAATGAAATTGGACATTGAAAGATGAAAGAAACAGTGGGGAGAAACCATAAATTCCATAAGAATTAAAAATTAAAAGGGAGTGTTATATATTAGAGGGGAATCTTAGATATCAAGCATTCCAGGAAGTCTATACCTGTCAAGTACCTCAGCCAATGGGGGAAGAGAGGGAAATGGGGCCGGGAAATTAGAATGAAAAGGAAGCTGCATCCTCCAAAAATTGGAGAGACCCCAGTTATTATTCGAATAAAGTAAAAGGACTCCTCTGTCTCCTTTTTAGACATAAACCTCTGATGTTTGTAGATTAATTTTCCCAACATTCCCTTTCCACAGAGTGCAGGCACACAGTGACTGCCTGGCACAGCACCTCATGGGAGCAGGGTGGCTGCTCCTTGCCCACCCAGTGCTCTCTGTTTGGCCCCATTTGTTCAGACAGCTGTGAAATGCAGGGGCTGTGCTGACTCTCCATGATTGATTCCTTGCCTTCCTATCCCCAGTGTTCTGCAGAGGCAATGAATTTGGCTTTTAATCCCTCCATATTTACCATGGTGTTGCTGTTTCTGGATTCTAAATTATCTAGAAGGATAATATTACTTTTATTAGGGATTGTTTTTCCTTATATACAGTTTTCTATAGACCAATGTGATTGGTGAGAGGAAGACAAACTTCTTCACCCACACTGGTCAAACCAAACCAGAGGGACGTCGAGAGAAATCCCTCCTCGCAGAAGGAATGTACAACACAGATATTGTTATAACAACATTTCATGATGTTTTCCCGCTTTTTCTGGGAAAAGAATTTCAGAAAACTACAACATCAGAAAACTAAAACTTTAGAAAACTAGAACTTCAAGTTTGAAACCAAACTACACCATGGTTTAGAATTTAACTCAGGGAAAGAGAATTCATGGGTTTTTGCACTTTCTCGTATCCAAAAGGGTGCTGTAGGTGAACACAGTATTGTCTAAAAAAGCCCTTTTTTTTTGCATCTGGGAAACATTCATTTAAGAATTGAGCACACGAGTTTGCCTTTTCCTTCCAAGAAGCTCCAGTCAGGTTTGAGTGACAGAACTGGGAACAAACCCAGAATGGAGCCAGAGGTTAGAGGTCTGCAGCACAGTGACCCTGGAGGCTCAGAGCAGGGGCTGCAGGTGATGGATGCTCCATCTGCTGGGTCTGACTCTGTTTTCACACAGGTGCCAATGAAAACAGCCCAGCAGAGCTTGTTCAGAAATGGGAACTGATAGCCACTGATAAAATCCACTCGTTGCTAGATGAGGAAAAGAGCCTAAACTGCTGCTGTTGGTGGTTCAGAGCTTGCTGCCACTGCCTTTTCCTCTCCATGCCATCATCATCTGGACTTTTCCCTCCTGGCTGGGTGGTTCACTTGCACTTCCAGCCAGGTCTGACAGTCCTCACAGCTCGCCCCGAGACCATGCTCCCAGATTATCTTGCTGATTGAAGAAATGCTGAGCCAGAGTGGGAACAAGCAAAAAAAAAAAAAAAAAAAAAAAATAAATATCTCTTGTTCCATAGCTGCAGCAGCCAGAGATTACAAGCAGCAGGCACAGGAGCAGTGGACACAGCCTGGAGATGATAATGATGCCATGCTACATTAGTGCTGCATTAGCAGATAAGACAACAGGGCGTCGTGCTTGACAGTATTTCTCAGTTCAGTTGACATCTCTCTTTTGTGGAAAATGAATACATAGCCCATCTCAAACAAGTAGGGGACAGAGCAATGACGTCAGACAGACAAAATGAGCTTTCTGTTCTGCCTGCATTTATAAAGATACATACTGTGAATATATTCCAGGCCTTTTTTTTTTTTTTAATCTCCTCACAATGGTACATTTTTATTTATTACCACCTGCGTGATGACTGTGTGGAAAGAAGTGGGAGAATTGCAGACTGTAAATACTTTATTATAATAGTAGCTAAAAGCATGTTCTGCAGCCATTCCATCACTGGGAAGTAATTTTAATAATTTTAGTAGCCCAGACTGATTTCTGTTGAGGTAATACTGAAATATTCCATGGCTGGGTCAGTACTTCCCCTCCTGCTGTCTCCCAAAGAGGAGCTTTGCATTTGGCTCTACACCAGAGGCTTTTTCTGTCATCCTTCCCGAAGTTGTGTCTTGCTTTGCAGCTCCTGCACCTCTGCTTCCTTCTCCCAGGGGCAGGGAAAAGTCCTCTGGCTGTGCTGCAGGGAAATCTGAGGTGCAGCTGGTTTTTATCACAGAGCCCAGAGTGGCTGAGGAGCTGGGCTGAAATTTTAGCATCGTTAACAGCCCATCAATGCCGTGTGAAACTCGCCTGTGGGCCAGCGCTGGGCCAGTGTCCACCTGCAGCCCATCCCTGGGGTCCATCAAAGGCTCACGGAAACTATTCCTGGGCATGCAGGAGGCTTGAGGGAGCCCGAAGCATTTGAGACTTCTGGTCAGGCCTGGCGGTTTGCAGCCCAAATTAATTCTCCATCCGTGAGTTATGCTCTGCCTGGCAGAGGAGATGTAGAGGAGAACATCCTATTGCAAAGGGAGCTTGAACAGAATGAGCCAGGTGAATCCTCAGTGCTTTGTGAGAGGACACAAAGCTGAAGTTTCCAGCAAGGAGCTTATATTTTATATTTTTATATATAGAGAAGCACATACACACATATAAAAACACGTATATATATCCCCATACGTGGTTGGTCATGACTCATCAATTGATTATGCAGCGGAAGAGACTTCTACCAAAGAGTTGTCCTTTCCAAATCAAACATATATATCTTTGATAATTGTCACCCTCCCCGGGAAGTTAAGATTTGCAGTTGGGACTTGAGTCAAATTGTGACATTTTGCGTTACTGGCAAAGAATTTTCTTCTGGCGTCTGTAAACTTTGTAAAATCTGAAGTTTGAGGTCGTCTTTCTTTAAGAACACTTCTGGGTTAGAAGGTTCTGTGCTTTCCCCCAGGGAATTGCTGTGTTCTTAACTAGGCCTGGAATGATGATGAGTGAAAAACACTTCATTGGGAATTTTTCTCTGTGTCTCGTAAGGACATATCTCCACTGTGAATCACAGACCACTGCAGCCTTGCATTTTTATCACACACGCTATTAGTGCTCTTCCTTTCTCTCATGTTGGGCAGTGAAAGTGGATTGCTCATCCCCAATTTTATTAGCTGTCAGTTTCTCATTTTTGTGTTGTACTGTGGCCCTGCAAGTTTTGGACAGCACTTACTCCAGTCAGTGATAATATTTTCTGTAACTTATGAGCTGGATATAAACTTTCTGAGATCATGGGGCTTTAGCCAAAAGGAATTTACACAGCCATAGAACCAGAAGGTCACTGCAATTTTGTAATTTTGAAACATGTCTGAGGTCATACATTTATTCAGTCATGGCTCTCTTTGCATTTAAAGGCATCAGGAAAAAATTCTGCTTCTGGTGGTGAGAGACATCATGAGAGGCAGTGAGACTTAGGGTTGTAATCTGGTTCCCACTGAACTCCATGGAAAAAGCAGTTTTCTGGAACAAGAGCGTGTCTTTGCAGAGGGAAGGGAATTGCAGAACGTTACAAAGTTGGTTTTATTTCCTCATACTCTGCTCAGCCAGGCATTGTTAGTAAATAAGATCTAGAGCACTTAAAAGAAGGATCCAATCACAAATTCAATTGGTCCATTAACTACATGTAATATTATTTACCTAAGTGGCCCTTCTGGACTATTTCATAGCTCAAGTTTATAACCTTTTTTAAAAAAATCAATAGAACTGAGCAGGCAGTGTGTGAGCACGGTGAAAGTCAGGCCATTTTCACAGTTACAGGCCGTGATTTCCAGACCTGGAGTCCAGATTAGAATTGCAAAATGAGCAAAATGCTCTCCCTGAAACACTAAAAAGAAGAAACAGCCTTGGCAAGAAGGATGGGGGGAAGCAGTGAAGCAAGATGTGTTGCAAGGGATCGGTTCTTTGATGGGGCTGCTAGGACTGGAAAATGCAGGTGGTTTTCCAGCACATAAATCCTTCTCAGGTCTAAGGGAGAAGGAGTGGAGGCATTTAAAGCCACTCACGGAGTTCTGCTGAGTTTTGATGGTGTGAGGGAGCACCCAGCAGTGCTCTGAGCAGCCTGGCCAGGTGGGGGCTTTGTTGGCTGCTCTCAGGTGTGATAGAGCCCCAGCAAGTGGGAAAGGTGACTGTCTGCTCTCGGTCTGGTGTCCAAGATGCGTGTTTGATCAGTTCCTCAGGCTGTCAGATGCTCACACTGAATTACTAAAATATGAATAGCGATCTAATATCAGTATCCAATGATGATGGACAAAAACTCTAACAGTTTGAAGTTAGAAAGTGTATGTTTATTGCGACGTTGGGCAGTGCATGGGGTAACTCCCTAATGCACACTGCCAAGATCACAGGTAATTACAAACTTTTTATTTACAAAAGTGTTGAATATACAAAATACAAATGCATATTCATACCCTTGTCACTGCCTCTTCCCCTCTTTGTATGTTAATTGGAGAGGAAGCTATTAAGTATGCACAGTTTGTCCCCTGAAATGAGTTGGGGGTCTATTCTGGGGAGGGGTCACTAGAAATGAGGAAGTAAAATGAGTCTTCCTCGTTCTGACTTTTCTACCTTTTCAATGCCTGTGTGACAGATGAATCCTTGGTAGAACTTACAGTTTCCTGTGTTCCCTGGGTCTTTAAACGTGGGAAGTCTGCAGCTATCTGGTGTCCTTGAGATCTATTTACCACATTTTGTTTTTCATTACAAGCACAGCTACATAAACATAAAGTTGAGAAGCCATGAGTTACTAGATCTGGCGTAGCTTATCTAAGATCTGGTTTCTGTTAACTACCAACAAAGTTTATCTATCTACTTTAGCTAATTCAGCAACTTAAAAAATCTTTAGTTCTTCAAAATTAATGTTTTGGCATGAGCCAGCAGCTAAATGCAATACCCCAGAGTCTCTGCTGCCTCCCTTGCAGAGGGAGCTCAGCCATCACCAGGATTGGTGCTTTTCCACCTCTGAATCAGCTTCATGATGGTGATCAAAGCAAATAAAATCCAGGAAGGTCCTGTTTCCTAATGGGCCTAGTGATGAATGGCTGTAAACTGGCTCTGGCTGCCTCCCCTTCAGTTCTACTCATCCCATTCCATCCAGGTCACTCTGACTCCCCTAAACAGGGGTGTGTGGGAGTGTGTGCTGTGTGCAAAGAGGGAACTGAGAGATGGCTCAACTCCTAACAGACCCTAAAAACTTTTTGTAGTGGCAACTCATGGAATTCTTAGTGTCAGAAGGCCAGAAACTTTCCTTCCCAAAACCAGGCTAGCTGCTCTTGCCAGGTATCCCTGCTTTTCAGGGGCTAAAACTCTGATTTCTTATGCCAGGCACCACAGAAGTGGTGTCAGGCTGAAAAGGCTTGGAGATTTGCACTAATAATTCAGGGAGAAGGGCATCTGTGGTGGAGAGAGGTGATAGACTCCAAAGTGAGTACAGGTCCTGCCTGGATCTTGAGTGGTTTGTTATATTTCTCTAGTTACAGTTCTCTCGTTTCTCTCCACCTGTTTGTGGTTCAGGTATCACCACTGCATTAGCCAGTCACTGGATATTGTCTGAGGCATCTGCAGTTGGGCAGAGGCTGGGAAGAATTTTCCTTGCTCCAAATAGTAACTCAAGTAGCAGAAAATGCCTCTCTGTGAAGAGAATTCATATGGAAAACACGTGTTTCAGGCTCTCTGCACCAATTCCAAAATTTTAGTGTGACTGTTCCTATTTCTGCTACCTTTCAGGAATGCCACTGCTGCTTCTCACTAGGCAGCACCTGTGCACTGCCTTCCCCTTTTCTTACCTGGATTTCATCAATATTTTTGAAATTTTTAACTGTTAAGCAGGAGACAGGACCAGCCTAGGTAACACAAGTGTTTAGGGCCTACCAGAATTGTTTGCTTGACCAGAAGATGCTGCCCCTGGGAGACAGGTGGTGCTGAGAGCTGACAGCTAGAGCAGGGATCTTGTGCTCATTCATTCCACCCACAGGTTTGACTGATGCTTTGCTAAATAATTTTGATTGACAAAGACATCAGGTTTGGAGGGTCTCTGTAAATTGTGCTGGATCTCTGGCTGAGGGGCAGCTCAACAGATAAAGGTTTTGCTGAAATCTTCCATGAATTCCAGGCAGACATTTTATTATTTTCTTTTATTCCTGCTTGCTATTATTTCCAAACCCAGTCAGCAGCATGGGTTTGTCAGGCTATACAGGTGTTGGCATGAGAGGAAGTCAGGAAGATCATTGATTCTGTGAGTCTTTCCTGTTTGGTTTTATTGCAGCTTCCTATATGCTTGAGGTATTAACATTATTAGCTTTCTTTGAACTGGGGCTGCACTGGGACATGAGGTCTCACTGAGGAGTTAAGATATTTGAAGCTTTCTTTTCTTTCTGCAAAACTGTTGGGAAGGAAAGGGGATCCAGCACTGCCATGATGTTTCATAAGGTGACATTTGTTATAACTCATTGCAAATGTTACTCACCATCTACAAAACGTCCAATTAAACTAAAGAGCAGTGAAAAATATCCAATTCCACTTTAGCAGCTGCACTTGTTGCCAGAATCCCTCATGTTTTTTGGAGTCAACTGATTCCCCCAGGGGACCTTTATACGGTGACTGCTGTCCTCTGGCACCAGTCCCACTGGTTGGTGTTCCCTGCTCCCATCAGCCAGACTGTTACACAAGGACAACACTTCCCATTTCCTTTCCCATCCTTGCTTTCCCAAAGACCTCTTTGGTCCTTAGTTGTTACCAGACCTTTGCTGCATCCTGCTGTGTCCTGTCAGTGTTTCAGTGGGAAATAGCTGGATCCCAGAGGAATAACGTTTTCAAAAACAAAATTTGAAAATGACCTGTGATTCTTGGTGCTTTTCAAAATCAGAGTAGTTGGTTCTACATGCAGTTTATTGAAACTTCAAGTTTCTGAGTCACTGAGATTCTTCCTTAGTGCTAAAAGCTTTAGTGGCATAATGTTCCTGTAGAAAATAAGCCAATATATTTATGGTTTCTATTCACATTATAGGTCTTTTTGCCTCCAGTGCCTCTGTGTGTGTCTTGAGGTTGAACCACTGGATTCTGTGGTTCTGCCTGTGCGGAGAGACACGTGAGCACTGTGACAGCATCTCTGGGTGTGTAACAAACACAAACTTCTCTGGCACTTGGAGGAGAGCGGGGTCCTGAGTGCGCACATTCCCCGAAGTGCCAAGCGGGCTGGTACAGATCCCTGGCTCCCCAGGAAGTTGGCAGATGCAGCTTTGCTGTGTGCTACAGCCACCCACTGTTCTGCAGTGTCAGCTGGGCTGGGGCTCAGAGCCACCCACTCCGGGAAGGCAGAGTTGCAGCCGGGCTCTGCGGCTGCCTCGGGCGCGCAGCGCGGGTTCCTGCAGAGCCCGGCTCTGCTCTGCAGCCACCTCAGCCTCCTCCTCATTATCTTCCATCAGCACCTCCTCTTCCCCCAGGATAGGGCACTGCAGTGGACAAAAACTCTGGCTAATTTGCTGCAGGAAGCTTTTGAGCTTTGGGCAAGGAGATGGAATAAGTCACCCAATTAGTTACAGCTGCTGGTGGCCCCTGGTGCTGACATGGTGTCGTTTGTCAATGCCAGGCAGAGGTATACAAGCCTCATTCCTTTTTTCCTTACCTGTGAATAGCCAGCCCATGTTTCCTAGGACTCCAGTCACCTGCTGGGATCTTGGGAAGGAACCTCAATTCATTCAGTTTGCTGCACTTGGTCCAGGCTGGGATTTACTTCTCATTATCTAGACCACAAAACAACATCACTGCCTTTGGAGAGCAAGGGTGGGAGCTTTCTACATCAGCCTATCTTTAGGGCCTATTTATAAATGAGGAGAGTGAGAAAAAATGTTTAGAAACATGCAAGCTTTAAAAATAAAACCGCGACCTAGTCAAAGAGTAAACACTAAGGAAAAATAAAAGACTGTTTTAAGAGACGGAGGCAGAGAAGCAGCAGCAAAAATGTTCAAAATGAATCTATTACTGTAAAGAGGAGGGTGTAAATCAGCAGCTCCCATCACGGACAGTTCAGAGATGCTGAGGACCTGGCTTAGCAGTGGAAAAGGAGGAAACAAAAAGAGCTTTGAATGGCAAATAAAGCAAAGATGAGAAATCAAACCTATTTGCATGTAATAATTACCCATAAACATCAAGATCACGCTTCTGACCAGACTGTAGACATCAACGGCATAGTGTTTAAACAAGGTAAAAAATTATACTGAGTCTCTGTCATCGTGAGCAGTGGTGCCACCTTTATGCTTTCAGATAGCCCTTTAAGATTGCTCGGGGTGTTAAGAATACATCTTAGAAAGGGATGGGGAGCTTTGGAAGTTTGTCCCCTGTGAGGCTGTGCTGTCACTGATGCGTGGTTCTCCTCCCTCACAGGTTGCCTGGTCACTATGAACCATGGCCCAGCTATACTACAAAAAGGTCAACTTCTCCCCGTACCGAGACCGGATCCCACTCCAGATCGTGCGAGCGGAGGCAGAGCTCTCGTCGGAAGAGAAAGCCTACCTCAGTGCTGTGGAGAAGGGGGACTATGCCAGTGTCAAACATGCCTTGCAGGAGGCAGAGATCTACTACAACATCAACATTAACTGTATGGATCCTCTGGGGCGCAGTGCCCTCCTAATAGCCATAGAGAACGAGAACCTGGAGATCATGGAGCTGCTGCTGAGCCACAGCATCTACGTGGGGGACGCTCTGCTCTACGCCATACGGAAGGAGGTGGTGGGAGCTGTGGAGCTGCTGCTCAATTACAGGAAGCCCAGTGGTGAAAAACAGGTTGGTTGAGTGTTTCTGTTCAGTTTGGAGCCCTTATCCTGCCTTAGGAAAGTGCTGCTGCTCAGAGCAAAGTCCTTGATGTTGGTCCATGGCTTTAAATGCCCAGAGCAGACCTGGGCAGTCCTGTTTGGATGGTAATTCTCCAGCCTGAGCAAACACGTTCTGCCTGGCTTAAAACTCAGTTTTTTCTCTTTCACTCAGTGTTCCTTCCAGCCCCACAGTGTTTGCGGACACACTGATTTATGGGTTGATTTATAGCTGAGAGCTTTATAAAGGAATTTGTGGCTCTCTGAAATTATATTACAATCTGTAAATATGAACTATTGTCATGCTGTTGTGCTGATATTAAGTGGAATTGCTTTTCATAAGTAAATCCTAAAAGCACACAAGCTTATTTACAACTGCAAGCAAGCAAACAGTCTGCTGGGTTTCAGTCCTTCACTGTAGTGCAGACAGATCATCTTGGCCTCCCTCTCCAGAGAGCTCTGGGGCAGAAATGCTGAGACAGGACATAACTCACAGCAGTGACTTGTAGAAGGATCCTTAGTTGCAAAGCCATCCCTAAGTTACATTAGGATCTTCGTGGAAAACCCCCTGAGTCTGAATCCTGTCACTTAAGTGTCACCTATTGTACTACCCCAACTGTCTTTTTCTGGTTTTCTCTTTCTCAGCTGTAAGCACTACTGCCAATAGCAAGATAATTTATATCCCTTGCTGACCACTGATAATTTTTGCATATTCGCTGCTTAGAAAGGAACCATCCAAAATTTGGATAATCCTTATATAGCAAGCCTCCTTTTGAACAGAACACATCCCTCTGCGTGTGAAAGATTAATACCAGTCAATCATAGAAGAAAATGTTTTCAGTGGATAGGCCCCTTTGCACAGTTTTTCAATAGTAATTTTATGTAGCCAAAGCAAACAATAAGTTATCAACCCTGACAGAATTCAAGAGTGCTCAGCTTATTATTAGAAGTGGCAGCACTGCATGCTGTAGCAATGTGATTCTAATGTGTGGTTTAAAAACAAGAGAGATAACAAAACTCCTCTATCTGACCTAAAAATTGAAATTTTAGTACTGAGTTTTAGGCTTACAAAATGTAAGTAGGAAAATACAGACCATCCATTAAGAATGAGCCCTTTTTTCTTGGTCGTCTAGAAATTTGAGCATCCTGCAGCTCAACAGGACAGAAAACAGAATAGAAAAGTTTTTTTCAGCAGCATGAGGAATTGCCACTGTTTATAGCAGGCTTAATGACAAGTTTCTCCTGAAATGCCATGGAAAGCAAATGATGGGATTCATGGATTTCTGTGACATCCCCTGAACACCAAAACTTGTGTCCACTCAAATCCACAGCCTTGCTGGTTTAACTGGACAGAGACACAGGTCGTGAAATGAGGTTGATATATTACAGCTGAAATTCAGCTCCAGTGTCTCTAGTTCAGTGGTCCATTTCATAGGAGGCTTGTTCCATTTCTCGTTATCTCCGTGCCAGCTCTCCTTCTGTAGCTAGAAGTGTATCTGCTGCTGGGTTTATGAGTTGGAGGAGAGCTTGTGTGGGGGAGAAAAGATGCAGTGCCAGCTTCAGCTTTATTTACAAGGTTTGTTACAAGACCAGATTTCGTCAGTGTATTTTAAACTAGCACTGACTTGGTGCAAGGTTCTATGAACAAACTCGGATTAACTTCCCTGGCTGGGGTTCAGGCTCTTCTGGAGACTGCAGAATGTGTTTGCTGGTAGAGGGTGCAGGACTGGACTTCCCTTTCAGCTGTTTCACTGACTGCTCATGCTGTGGTGGTGGCGAACATTTATTTCATGTGTAGTGATAGGACAAACTGGGCCAAAGTTTTGGTTATTTTGTCAAATCACAAAGCTGTTACAGGAGAGGTTTCTGAACACAAGCTCCTGATGCTAATTCCACAGCAGTATCAATATACATTCATTAATTGTCCATGCTGGACCCTTTCTCAAAAGGTCCTTTGGGAACCCCACACCTAATTGCTTTCACAAAAAGCACCTGATAAAGCAGATTAGCACAGCTTTGTCCTCATCAGCTACTTAGATGTTTTAAAACTTGTAGAAACCCTGCTTTTTTGTTCCAGCAGTAACAAAAAAGTCGCATCTCATAAGAAGGTTTCTGTCTGGCTGTGAAATTTTTAAGATGCTATCACTTCACTTCTTGCATATTAGGTTTAGTATAATCTATTAATTAAATGTGCAGAGGGTTCAGTTTGCCTACACAACCTGTGTGGGGACAGCTTCTTGGCTCATGTGGGCAGCCTGTTTGCCATCAGGGACTGGCTGTCTCTGCTGCGCCCTGGGCAGATGTGCAGGAGCATCCTCTGACTGCTCCATATTAAATGCTCATTCACCTGAACATGGGCTCTGGGAGAACCTGTTGGTTTCCATTTTCCTGCTGCCTGCCTCTGAGCAGTTGTTATTTGCCTCTCTCCCCAGCCTGGTGTCTCTCTGGCTGCCGGGCACGAAGAGCTGTTCCTATTTGCGTCTGCTCACGTCAGCTCGGTTAATTGTTGTCTTCGCATCCCAAAAGCAGCTGAGCAGCATCATTCAGCATAATCCATTTCATGGGTGTGCATCTTCAGCCTTTATCGCTGGGCCACAGTGCTGGCAGCAGCTCTCACGGGCTGCCTCCTGCGGGGTCGCAGTGGCTGGGTCTGGTTAGGAGAGCCCCAAACCGAGCCCAGAGTGGAGCGGCAGAGGCAGGGTCACTGAGCAGCCAGTGTCAAGAGAGAGCTCCAGAGCCGGCTCCAAGAGCTGCCCGAGGGGAACAGCTCTGCTTTCCACCTCTACCGTGACCTTTCCAGGGAGAAGCTGAAAACCTTTCAGACACAAGTAGTGACCTTTGCTGTGCTCCTTATGGAAGAGAATCAGGGTCCCACTGATGATGTAAGGGCTGGGGGGGGGATGGATGAAGGGGTTGGGCGGCACAGAGGCTCGGATCCTGTTATTAAGTGAATTTTTATGAGTCATTATTCTGCAAACCTTTGCTAGACTGCTGTTTAAGCGCCATTTACATTTACAATGGCAGGGGTAAGTCACAGGCAGTAACTATAACAACCCGTGCTGCAGCCGGGGCTCGGTGGAGGAGCAAATTGCTCTGTTTACACGGGCAGCCTGCGAGAGCCTGAGCCACCTCTGCTGCTGCAGCGCACACAGGGACCAGCGGCCATGTGCTCCAGGACATGTGCTTCTTTTTAGGCTTATCTCTGTTGTAAATACATATTTTGGTGTTGGCTTTTCGCAAATGTTGGAATGAATGTTCTAAGTATGATGGGGTTTTTTCTGTAGTTTTTTTTTTTTTTTTCTGTTTTAACTACCTGAATAGATGTATAATGAGGGGGGGTTTTTTTTGCTGTAATTTGAAATTTAAGTATAATGTGTTTCAGCTGCCTGAATAGATAACTTCCAAAAAAAGCCCAAGTGACTCTCAGCATTCACTGCGTGTGAAAAAGAGACCCAAGCCCAAATCAAAAGATGATAAGAACCAAATAAAAGTGGAACTGTGCTTGACGGACCCAAGGAGTGGCCATGCAGAGCAGTTCCTGGAAAAGTTTGAATGTGCATAAGGCCATGCATGAAGAACAGGATAAAAAGAGGGGGTTCCAAGACACTGGCGTGCTCTTGGCAGAGCACCAAGGCACCTGGCTGTTTAACCTTTGCTTTATTTTCCATGTCTCTTATTGTCTCTATTAAACATTTTAAAATTTTACCAGAAAAGTGAACCTTGTTTTTCACATCTCCAAGCGAGGCTTGTGGGCTACTTTATGATCTTAGCATTTCTCCTCAAATCCGTGCTGGCCGGTCCAGACAACCTAGAGCTGTGGTTTTGGGTTCTGAGCTGTGAGTCTGCTGGGGAAGCTGGGGAGGAGGCTTCACCAGTTACAGGCAGGAGGATGCTAATAAACTTACAGCTGTTTTGAAAGATGCTGTTGGCTGTGGGAGATTTTGGGCTCAGCATGGTGCATCCGTGGAAGAGCATGGAGATGTTCTGATGTGCTTCACTCCCAGCAGAGAGTAAAGCCCAGGCTTGAACGACCCATCCTCCTCCTCAGTAGCCAAAGGGCTTTCCTAATTTTATGATTTTTACAGGTTAACTTGTAATTTCCAAATGTTGCATAATTTACCAATTATTCCTCAAAGCTTTTTAAAAACCATCCTGTCTTTGACCAGTCACACAGCTGGTCACTTCAACCACAGCAGAGCTTGTTTTTTCCCAAACTCATGACAGGCTTTTGGAAATCAAGCAACCTATTCATGAATATTAAGAGGAACAACAAAATAAACTAATATTCATGGAACCCAGGGGGTGTGCAAGCGTTGCTTTTCCTGCTGAGGTTTGTAGTCAGTAAACATGCATTTTCCAGGAAATAAAAGTGAGCCTAATCTGGTGCTGTGATAGTTATTTGATTTTCTGGTCAGTGCAGAGGCTGATGTTGTGCTGTGTAGTGGCAGAGGAGCAGTATAGGTGTACTTGGCATGGCAACCCATCCTAAGTGATGAGTGTCATGTTATTGAAATAAGACAACAAACCACTGAATAACCATCAGAAAGAGCAGGGATAGGCTTGAAATAGCAAAAGTCAGCACCTGCAGATGCAGTATCAACTTTGGCCCAGGCTTTTCTCTTTGGGGGTGGAAATGTTAAAATGCAAAGTTGTCTGTGCATGGGACAGGTCCAGTACATGCACTGGCAAAACAGTGCAGTAGGAACACAGCAAAAACAGATCTGGCTGGGGTCCTATGGGGTTGAAATTAACAGGGAGCTTTTATGTTTTTTTTCTTAATTTAGAACTACTGTACGAGCAAGGGAATGGATACGTGAAGCCTGTTGAATGAGTTCTCCTTCCCTGTAAAATCTTATGTCTCTCAACCTGTTTGATCTTTGAGTTTTGCTGTTTGATTTTTTCTAATAGTGCTTTCAATACAGTGGGTTAAGTTTTCAGCCAAGCTGGAGACTGCACCTAACCTTCACCAGCAAAGAGCAGCAAGTTCTGTCTGAAAGCTCCCATTTCCCCTGTATTTGATTCACCCTCAATTTGCCAGTAATAGCTGTATTTCCTGACACTTCAAAACCTGTTGAAATCAGTACACATTTTCCAGATGAGGCGTTCAGGGGCCCATTTTCTCGAGCTGTTGGGTGGATTGTGTGGAGTGGTGGCGGCAGCCTGCGGAAGGTGCGTCACCGCTCTCACAGCTCGCCTGCTCGCTGCCCTCCTGCCAGGGCTGTGCTTGCTGCACGCCAGACACGGGCTGTGCTGCCTGCTGAGCCCTCCTTCCTCCTCTAAGGAGCTGTAATCAGTCATCTGAGTTACTCCAGGTTCGTAAGCACCTCCACGGTGGCTGTTTTCTTCACAACAATCAGAGCTGACATCAGCTGTTTACATAAGGAGGGGACGAGCATCTCTCTGGTCTCTGGCAGACTTCACAATTTGCTCTCGTGGCAGATGGCTCCAAATTAAGCTGGTTCACAGATGGGACTACAAATGCAATTCCTCAATAATGAGAATAAGAATGGGATCTTAGGATTCAAGGCTGCAAGTCGGTTTGTTCCAGTGGTCCGAAGGCCTCAGTCAGTGTGATCCATATGTATTCCAAAAGGAGTTTACAGGTACATGCTCTGGAAGAGTATGGCTGTGAAAACTATAGAGAATAAAAGGCAAGTTTTCAGTCTTAGTCGCTAATCATCAGATTGGTAGAGGATTGCTGCACTGGATAGTGTTAGTGAACCTAAAATTTGACCTCAAAAATCCTCTTTTAGGTGAGCTGATGAGTGAAAATCCACCTTAATCTTTGTTCAGATCCCACAGATGAACAGTGTAGAGACAGCCTTTCGTGAAACAGAAAATAAAAGTTGCATTAAACCATTCTATTCTTGCCCAAATCCAGTAACTTTCTTGAGACAATGTGATTTATATTCATTTCCCTACTCACACGGGTTTTTTTGTCCTGTGTGCAAAGATCAGTCTAAAACTTAGCCCTTACTACTGACAGCCCTTGATTTTAGACTTGCTGGGTCAAGCTCATTGCCAGCCCTGTGCTACCACTGATGGGACTGTTTAAGTCAAAAGAAACAGTTCAGTTCTCAAAAATCTCACAATATAAAATCTAGATTACGCAGGCAGTTGGAAAGAGGCGAGGTTTAGGAGCAGGCATCCGTATCAGAGAATTCTGTGGCAGTTCTGAATTGTGGCTGTGGAGCACTGTAACCCAGAGGGGAACAGGCTGATGGGTGTGACTCAGGCCAGTCATTTCCATGTTAATAGGAGCGGTCCAGAGTGAAAAGGAGAGGCTGAAGCTGGTTAGAGATGCTCCTGAGCAAGAGGAGGTCCTGAAGAATAGAACCAGTTAAGAAAAATATGGGCACAAGTTCTCAGTGTGGAAATATGTGAAAGGAACAATAAGGAAGAAGGATCATGTCTGAAAACAGAGAAGCAGCTTCAAAGCCTAATGGTTCCATTAGCACCCAAGCTTTTCATTATTTTTATTGATGCAGTAATAATTCACAGTTATAGTTAACATGCCTTTGACACTGGCGGCTGCCTTCAAAATGAATTCCATCTAATTAAACTAAACAACAGAGAAATCAAAGATCACTTCAGCTAATGATTACATTTAACTGTGAAATTCTTTCCTCCCTCCCCATTGCCTCGGTCCCCAAATAATCTTAAATCTAGGTGAAAAAGAACTGGAACATCTCCTGGACTCAGTAAGTGGCATCAGGATTAAGGCAGTGACAGATACCAGGTATCTGAGAGTGGCAGTAAGGCACTGGCTCCTTCTCCTGGGTCACCATAAAGTCTGTTATTATTTCCTAGGATTCTGGTGGGGGTCACGGCAAGGACTGCATCACAGCATGCACAAACATGCCATGCTTGTAATTGAACATGTAGACAGGTGAGAAGTCAGGGATTATCCAGGATACTTCCCAGAGAATTGTCTTTACTGATCTGTAGGAGTGTTGTTAGCACTTGGCTCCTCTGGGCATGCTGTACAGTGAATTTTCAGTCAGATATGATGGGTTCTCAGGATTCAGCTGGGTGGAAGAACTGTTATAGGGGGAAAAAAGTTCTGTTTGTGCTACTACACAAATAAACTTCTGTGCTCTCTGTAGAGCTGTTCATTAAGGAGTTTAGTTTCAAAAAACCATGTTATCTACCCAGCATCCATGAATGTGCCTACTGTGCCCACCTCCCTTTGCTCCTAAACCCTGATTACAGCATCCCCTGACATCACCCAACACGTGTTTGCCTCTGGTCTGTCTGAAACCCCAAAGCCAGAAGTTTGACATGGCAGTTTAGATTCCCTGATACAGATTTGTGGAAGACTCTTCCTGGTGCAATAGTTAAAACACATTTTTTCCAAGGGAAGCTTCTCTCTGTGGGAAAAGTGAATGAATCAAATTACAGGCTCCTCCAAAACAAAGCTCTGGGATCTATAAAGATCTGTGAAGAACTGCAGGGCAGCTTAGCAGGAGTCCCTCAGCTCTTACCTGGCTGTTGAATAGAGCTGTGTTGGGTTGGCAAAGTCACATTTATGGCTTGTTTGTCCCTGGGTGAGCAGTATTTTGCTATCCCATGGCAAAATACTGCCTGGTGGGGCAGCACTTTGGTGGCAGTGGTGGTGGAATATCAAAAAGGCATTGACTGGGAGCAGTATTTCTTGTCTCTGAACTGCTGCAGCAAGGGAAGGCTGCGATCCAAGGTCTTTGCTCTGTCATTGCCTTGGGAGGATGCTGGAAAAGTGCTCGAGAGGCTCAGGGCCGTGTGAATTGTTGGTACTTAATTCAGGGCTGGTGTGCTGCAAGTGCTCCTCAGGCAGGAGATGATGTGGCACTGCCTGCTGTGCCAGGCTCTGCAGCATCAGGGCACAGCATTACCTGGAGGCTTTCAACTCCCTAGCACTGGGAGTATCAGAGCAAGTCACTGCCTGAGTGGGAATAAAGGAAGATCACAATCATACAGATTTTTTTTTTTTTTTTTTCCTCATGCCACCCGTCTAGGCTGTCATTTCTTTGCTGTTGCAAACTCTGGGTTTTTTTCAGAAGCCACAGTGTCTTGGTTGGTAAAACCACAGTGCCAAAAGCACAGCTTAGCAGTCAGAATGGGGAATAATGAACCTCCTGGTTTGTGAGCATCAGGATGTGTTTTGTGCACCATCAGGCAGCGCTGGGCTGGGCCAGTTGCAGTAACTCACTCCTCTCCCTGACACTGTCTCACAACCCAGTCTGATTTAATATTTTTTTCCAAAGGGATTTGATTGAATATCAACACAACCCAAGGAAAAAGCCCTCCCTCTTCAAGCCCTGTTAGCAACATATTACCTCACCTGAACTTAATGAAACATCTCTCATCCGCACAAGGTGATAAATTATGGGAAGAAAGGATGTTTTATGTGCAAAGATGATATAAAAGGCTGCAGATAGCATGATTATTAACCTATATTAGCACATCTTGTCCTTGTTACCACTAAGAATAGATAATACAGAGACCAAGCAAAATGAATCAAAAAGCTGGACAGCTCTCCCTCCCAGAATAATGCCTGAAAAATATTAGAAAAATAGTAGCCACGATAAAATAAAGATTAACTTGAAGACAGAGTCTGCAAATTTCCCGATGGGTTGCCTTTGTTTCGGTTGTGTTTGGGGAAAGCTTATTCATAAAATGAAAAAATATATCAAATGCAGCAACATTCCAAGATCCTTGGAGTACTTAAGGAATTTATAGGACTGGATTAAGCAAGCTCTTTAATAAAATTCGTTTCCAAGCTTGAAAACAGCATAAAAAATAAGGAATAAACCCTCATAACTTTTATTCAGAACAGCTTCTCCTATCACAGAGTAACTCTTGGTAATGAGGAAAGGTGAAAACCCCCAAACAAACAGCATTTTGTGTTTCCAAATGAGGGGGAAAGCCCCAGCCATCAGGAATATGTCAGCTAGTCTGCCTATCCAGTCTTGAGGAGATAATTCAATTCACTCCCATGTCAGTAATTCTGGACTTACATCTGTGTTGGTGTCACAGTCTCAGGAAAAAGCTCCAGCAAGCAGCCAGGGAATCTCTGCATTTTGGGAAGGTCCCTAATATTGCATTTTTGGTAGATCCATAACACACTGGGGGCCAGGTCCCTGTGTCACTTCAGGCCATTTCAGCAGCTTCGTAATTGTGTGCATTTGTGACAGTCCTGAGCTTTGGTGCGGTGTTTGTTCTGCCTGGAGGAGTGTCCCCCTTCAGTGAGCCCCAGACTGTGCAGGTGTGTGATGGGGCCAAGGTTCCCTGGAGATAACATCACATACCGTGTGATAAATTTGGACTACAGCAGGCTTGTAGAAGTTTCCTGCTCAGAGGAGAAGCCTTGGCCAGGAGAGGCTGCAGCTCCTGGTGGCACAGCCCCCCTCTGAATAGGGGCAGGCACTCACCAGCCCATCTCCCTGCTGGGCTCAGTGGCTCTGCAGTGACTCAGTCCAGGGAATCCAGGGCAAAGCTGTGCTCCAGCTCAGCACAAGAGGTTCAAACACGAGGTGACTCTGGCAGCATCCCTGTGTGACTCGCAGAATCAGCCACAGTGACTGCACTCTCTCTCCATTTCGTCATCAAGTGCCTCACTCATCTCCTCCACACACAGGGAAAGGACAGGGCTCAGGAGAGAGAGGCACAGAGAGAGAGAGGGAGAGAGGGAGAGAGGGAGAGAGAGAGGGAGAGAGGGAGAAAGAGAGGGAGAGAGGCACAGAGAGAGAGGCACAGAGACAGGGAGAGAGGGAGAGGCACAGAGGAGGGAGAGAGAGAGAGAGAGAGAGGGAGAGAGGCACAGAGAGAGAGAGAGAGAGAGGGAGAGAGGAGAGAGGCACAGAGAGAGAGAGAGGAGAAGGAGAAGGAGAGAGCAGAGAGAGAGAGGGAGAGAAGAGAGAGAGAGGAGAGAGAGAGAGAGAGGAGAGAGAGAGAGGAGAGGAGAGAGGGAGAGGCAAGAGAGGGAGAGAGGACAGAGAGAGGGAGAGACAGAGAGAGGGAGAGACAGAGAGAGGGGAGGGCACAGAGAGAGAGGGGGAGAGAGGGAGAGAGGCACAGAGAGAGAGGGAGAGAGGGAGAGGCACAGAGGAGGAGAAGAGAGGGCTCTGGCTGCAGGAACTTGCCACAGGCCATTAAAATGCGTATTTGCAAAAATCCTTTTCTCCCGAAGCCTCCTCTCTGAATCCCTCTTCTTTTTAATCCCCAGCAGAAGTTATTATGTAGCATCAGCCACAAATGGTGACATCTTTTGACAATCTTTCTGGCTGTGCTGCATTTCCTAAACACATGGCTGAACACAAGCTCTGATGCAGTTCTGCCACTGTCAAATGCAGTAGGGTTCAGTTCAGCTCTGAGAACTAATCCCTTGGGCCTACCTCCATTTTTGAACACATGGATAAGAAGCCAAATTGAAACTGGAAGAATCTAGAGCAGGTCTGTCTGTATTTTACTTCTGTTTACTGGTTGTAGAGAAGGGTATTTGGTTATGCAGATATCACAGATCTACTTTTTCACATTCTTTCAGTAGCAATGCATTACATTAATTAACAATTATTAGCAGTTCTATGATTCTGTAGCAAGCTTTTTTTAATTCAATATACCTATTTTAGAGTTGATGTGCACCTTCTGGTAACCTTGTATTAGCACTTAGCTTGCTACAAGGCACTAAAATGTACTAATTTTCACTGCTTTGCAGTATCAGTCGGCGGAGCAGAGATTTTATTTGGCTTTACAGGCACATTTGTAAGTCACTGAGGAGATTTCAGACCGGAAAGCCTTTTCTTCAGCTGGATATACTGGGACAGCTGTATTGGAATCAGTGGAACACTTCAGTAACACCAAAGTTTGCCCATAAGTACATCTCAGCAATGTGTGCCTTTTGCCAAAGTTACAAAGATTGTTAATAACCAGCACAAAAGCCCTTAAACTACATGACTTTTTTAGATAGCAGTTTGTGTTCATTATATTTCGGTAACCAAATTACATCCTTTCAGTCAATGAATTGCTTGTGAGAGGAAAAAAACTACAAACTCCCTATTAACATAAATACTGGCATCACTCTGATACCAGACATCTCTCAAGGCATCTCTGGTTAAGATGCTGAGTTAGTGAAACCCACACCACCTAAGATAAATAAAATAAATGCTGAAATTTATACAGCCATGTGCCATTTTCCCAGGGTCCCACATAAGGTTGGTTGCTTCCAGTGCCTAAAAGGGAGCTTACAAGAAAGCTGTGTTATATTTGTAGCTTTCCAGTGAGGCTTGCACAAGTTTGTGTTGGAAATCAGAAAATCTTCTATAACACACAGCTGAGTCAAAAAGTTATACGAGCTGAACATAATGCAGATTAATGTATTTACAGTTTATCATGGTTATACTTAAAATTTATTGCACTGATCCAGGGGAGATGATAGTTTATGAAATGCAGATGGCTTGAAAACAGGGCAATTCCAAATGTTAAGGTAAAAGTACTATGAGTTATTAACAGATAAAATATTATTATCCATAAAAGGCAAAAGGTGCATTTCCATTCTGCTGTTAGTTTGGCTGAGGAGAATGTTTTTGAGCTCATTCTCCTTAGTTTTCCCATTTATTGCAGTGTGGTTCACATTGCTGAGCAGTCTTGAAGCACTTGAACTGTGTTGCTTTTACACAACACTAAACCAGAGGAGCTGCTCCAGGGACTGATACCAAACTAGATTAAATTCTAAGTAAAACTTCTAAAAGACCTACAACAAGGCCACCAGGTCTTCAGTGCCAGCTTTTTTTTTTTTTTTTCCTGTTCTGTAGTTTAATTCCTCTTACACTGTACTCATGACTAACAGCTGAGACTCCTGCTTTCTTTCTATCCAGAGCTCCTTTCCAGCAGTGCACTATTTTGCTGGAAAACTTATTTTTCCATTCAGAGGAGAGCTTAGCTGTACTGAACAGCACTTTTATATAAGCTAATCCTTCTCCTTTAATGAATTAAGCTTGTTTCTTCACACTCCTTTTCAAAGAAAGGGGATTTTTCACTCGCTGCAGCATCTTTCAGAGCAGCAGTAGTACGGGGTAAGCAGGCCACCTTATGAGGATTAAATCTAGGCAGATGATAACAAGCATTCAGTCACTGGTTGTTAATGGTAGCATTAATTTCTCAAATGAAAAGAACCAGGATGAAATGCAGAGAAGGCCTTTGCTCCTGTGCAGGTAGTGGCAGTAAGGTTCTGAAGGGCTCAGGTTAACAGCTGGCGTCAGGTGATGAGGTTAAGGGGAAAGCATTTTGTTTTTCAGATTGCTTAATGAAAGTAACCTTGGGAGAGCTTAGCAGAGCCCTCGGGGTAGAATAAATTATTCCTCTTCTGCTTCCATCACTGCAAGTGAACCCAAGACACGGGAGAAGCTGATCTAAATATGAACTGAACTGGGTAGAGCATCACAGGAGGAACATCAGTGCTGTTGTAATCTCTGCTGCCCCTCCAGTGAGAGAACACAGCCCTTGAGCAAAGGCTTTGCAAAGCCACAGCTTTAAAACAGTGCAGGATGCAGGTTATCAAGAAACACTGTGTGAGAAGACAACAAAATTATTTCTCATGAGACAGGCAATTTTGGGCCAATTCATGGCCTTTGGGTCAGGCAGACACAGGAGAGGCTGCAGCAGCCCTGGTCACACTGGCCCTGTGCTGAATTGTGCTGGTTTGCTTTGCTGCTCAGAAATAACTCCAGCTCCTGTGGCTGGAGGCCTTGCACTGATCAGCTCCTCAGGAGCCTCTGTGTCCCTCTTTATCACTTCATTAAAAGTGCTGTGAGCTGCCCAGGAGAGCACACCTTCCCTGCCACTGCAGGAGTCCTCATCCTGTGAGGCACTGCTCTGTTCTGGGGGTGAGAGCTTGTGCTACCAGCCAGAATAAGGGATGGCAGATCACTTCATTCGATCCCAAAGCTTGGGAAAGCCATTTTGAGTGCCCCAGATCCATATTTAGCAAGCCTCTGGAGCAGACGGGATTAGCACTATCCCCACCTGTAACATCACTGCCTTCTCCTCGAGTGCCCATTTCATATTCCAAGCAACATGAATTCCTCATCTGTGTAAAGCTGAAAATCCTTTTTGCAGCCCTGGGTACAACAACTGCCATATAGAAAAACAAGATTAAACTTGACAGTAATAGAAGTGATAGAGGAGGAAAAGCGTTCTTCCTTTGAGGCACAGGCTCTGAATACAGCAGCCAGTCACTGATTGAAAAAGGGCAGGAAGAAAGATAAATGCAGTTATATTCAGGCATCGGGTCTTAAAAAAAAAGCTTCTAAGAAAGAGAAAAAAAGAAAAACCCACACTTTTCTCTTGACATTTAACAAACTACCTAAACGAGCTAAGCAAAGGGAAAGGAAGAGAGTGCAAGACCTTACACAAAGAGCTGCTTTCAGCCATTTGTTACTGGATATCTTAAAATACATTTGTCCAGCCTTGCTAAGAGACACCAAGCCCTCCATGACCCCCAGCAAACCCTCTAGGACTGGTTCCTCTCCCTCCTGCCTCTGTGGGGATCAGCCTGCTTAGCAAAGCCTTTCCACACCTTCGTGTCTGTAGATTTGCCAGGGATTTAACTCCTCATGTGCCACAGCCAGGGGAGCAGATCTATTCCCCAAAATGCCTGCAGCCACCCCGTGAGCCCCACTCCAGTGACTGCCCCTGCACCTCAGCGTGGTGAGCACCTTTGGGAGCGTGTTGCCTGGCATGAACAGTCCCTGTCATGCTGTTAGGGTAAGGATTTATTCATCAGCTTTGGCTCTTTAGTGCTCTACAGGCTCTTCACTCCCAGGAAACTGAGATTCTGAGGCTGGAGGTCTCACCACCAGCCTTAGGTGTATCCTGCAGAGGGATTTCTTACCTCATGCTCCTCCATCACTGCTGTGCTTTTGGATTTAGGCAGACTGAGGAGTGTTTCCTGCCCTTAGGACTCTCTGGCAGCAGTTTCTCCAAGACCTCTTTGGTATTTGCAGAGGGAAGCAGACCCAGTGTTCCCCCAGCCCAGGCATGCCCCCTGGAGCAGCAGGATGTGGCAGGGCAGGAGTGGTGGGCATGGGGAGAGCAGAGTGCTTGAGTAGTGAATAACGCACAACAAAGAGAGCTGCCTGCTGCAAATGGAAACACACTGGGGGCTTGTGATGGAACAGCATTCCCATCTAATTTTACACTCTGCATATAGTAATAAGACACAACAGGGTGTGCATTAAGCTCATCTTTTGAGAAGTGCAGCAGTAGCTGGATAATGCACACCCTGGAGTGGCTTATTTGTAGTGGACTACGGCTCATTAATTTTACATTTAATTTTTTTCAAATCCGTTTTTAAAAAACCCTCAAGTCTATTCTGAGGGCAGTTATGTAATGTATCCTTACACTGAAAAATATTTTCAAATAAAAACGGTAGGCAAAAATGAAGGAGAGTTTTGCCCAGTTTCAGACCAGGGTTTGGTGTGTGCAGGACCTGCTACCAGCAGGTTTTGGCCTGCTGATGCAGATATATAGTGCAAATAATGGTATGGAAATCTGTTCAGTGTTCACTCTTTTCTAGACTTTTCTTTCTTTTTGTGTAATTACCTGGGCCTTTTTTCTTCCTTCTTTCCCCCTCTTTTTTTTTTTTTTTTTTTTTTTTTTTTTTTTTTTTTTTTTTTTTTTTTTTTTCCATTTGGTGTATGAGCCAATATCCATTTCAGATCAGATCAGATTCACATATAAAGTGTTTGGATGAGGATGGGACTGACTTTTACACCAGACTTGGAGCAAGGGGTCAAGAGGCAGATTGGCAAGATTTGTGAGGGGGGAATGGTTTTGCCAGAATAGCAGTGTGTAGATAAGCCTGCCTGCAACAGTGTTTAAAGCACAGAGGGTGTTATAAAACCCCTGTTTTGTTAGGAGGTCACTCCAAAAGTGTGAAGGAGCAGCTTCTGAATTCTGCTGCTCCAGGTGAGATATGACTTCTTGCCCTTGTGGTTTGTCCCTCCATGCAGGTTCCAACGCTGATGATGGACACCCAGTTTTCGGAGTTCACTCCGGACATCACCCCGATCATGCTGGCGGCTCACACCAACAACTACGAGATCATCAAACTGCTTGTCCAAAGACGGGTGACGATCCCACGCCCACACCAGATCAGGTGTAACTGTGTGGAATGTGTCTCCAGCTCGGAGGTGGACAGCCTGAGGCATTCCAGGTCAAGGCTGAACATCTACAAAGCCTTAGCCAGCCCTTCGTTGATTGCCTTATCGAGCGAGGATCCCATCCTGACCGCCTTCCGCCTGGGCTGGGAGCTGAAGGAGCTGAGCAAGGTGGAAAATGAGTTCAAGGCTGAATATGAAGAGCTTTCACAGCAGTGCAAGCGTTTTGCTAAGGACCTTTTGGATCAAGCACGGAGTTCTCGGGAGCTGGAGATCATTCTCAATCACAGGGATGATCAAAGTGAAGAGCTGGATCCCCAAAAATGTCACGATTTGGCAAAGCTAAAGGTAGCAATAAAGTATCACCAGAAAGAGGTAAGAGTTGTCCAAATGTGAAAGTATTGGGTAAAACAATTAATTTCTTGAGTTGCTGTGGGTTTGTTCAGTGCTGGCTCTCAGGTGGGATTTTTTGATGTGCGCATGGATTAGTCACAAACCAAGAGGCTCAGGGCACCTTGGTGACAGCATGAGACTGACCACAATTGAGGGCAGCAGGACTGGGACTTGCTTCAGTGGGCTGTGGCTTCTACAGCACCAATAATTTCTGTCTCAAAGCTTCTTGAATCCCATCTCATCCCCCTGCAAAGAACAGCCTTCAGACATTTCCAGGTCTGCTCGCTCTGAAAGCTTTTCCCAGATGCTGCTTCTGTACAGGAGCCCAAAGCTAGAAGGGGTTGCCTGGCTCCTGAAGACTGGCTCCCTCATGGAGTGCAGGAAATAATACAGCACACAGTTCACTTCCTGCAGCCACCAAGCACTTCCAAGCACCCACTCAGCACTAGCTGGAACGGGACAGAGACATGACAGCAGCTAAAGAGAGCAGGAGAGGTTGGGGACACTCCCAGAGTCCCAGATCTCCAAGTTACCAGCAGTCTCTTGAAAACACTTATGTGGTGCAAATATTTCTTCACACCTGTGACACCTCTTGATCCTTGGTCATTAACCCATCTCTCTTTTAGGAACTGAGAAGCAATTCCCAGAAATTCAAACTCCTGCCCGTAGTTCCAGAGAGGGAAGACAATACTTCAGCTAAAGGGCACAGAGCCTTTCAGAAGCCCTGCAAATCCACAGATTTATAAGTTGATTCAATAAAGGCCATGAACCCCAGGAGAATGCTGACAACAGTTTCATTAGTTGGCTCTGGATTTCCTTTCTCTTTCCAAATCCAGACAGAATTTGGGAGATGATATATTGCTGTTGGCCAGCGATGTTCCAGGTTATCTGAAGGAGGAATTTAGTTGCTTGGTTGAGGAACTGCATTTCAATGTGTGTTACATTCTTCTGTGTCTGGAGGGTCACCTGTGTGGCAGAAGACCCTGTCACATTCATCTTTTCACTGTCTTCCTCCCATCCAACACTGACCCAGCATGGTGTGATCCATTTCACCTCCCTGAAGGGCTGCCTGTGTCACAAACAGCCAAGAGCAAATTTCCTCTCATCCCTTTGGGCTGTTGTGCCCCTCCAGTGCCAGCCCCTCCGTGCAATAAGCTGGAGCCAAAGCCTCCAAATTCCTGAGATCCAGCACTTGGCAACTTCCTGCTCTTCCTGGGCTGCTCTAGGGAATGTCAGCTTGCTGGTGTCATGTCAGGTTGTGTTTTTTGCCCTGTGACAGGGTTGGGTGACACCACAAGTGCTTTTAGGGACACAGGCAAGTAGTGAAGGGTTACTCTGGAGAAGGGCAACCCAGGTAATCAGGGCAATGCTCGTTGAATCTAAGAAGAAGCAGAGATTTCTGCTTTTTCCACTGGCCTGGCAGGTCCAGGCTCTGCAGCCACCAGCTCCAGGTTACCCCAGCCCTGCTGTGTGCAGGTCACTGCTGGGCCCACTGTGTCGCTGGTGACATCCAGGGTAAATCTCTGGCTGCTCTTATCTTGTGTTCACACTCAGAAGCTGCAAGTCTGAAGCAGCTTTCTGTGTTTGAAACGTGGTGTTGAACAGTTCTGAAGCTTTTTTATTTAAAATTTTTTAATCGTTGCCTGCTTTCTTGACAGTTTTCATCTTTTTTTTTTTTTTTTTTTTTTTTTTTTTAGGCGTATTTGACTGAATTCCAAGCATATGGACAAATTCCATGTTTTGTGACATATTCATGACAGCTCTAGCCTAAAAATGATAGCAAATACGTTCTGTGTTGCCAGCTACAGTCAGTGCCGTTTTCAGGTGGAATACTGGTGGGCAGGGGCAGAATGAATGAGGCTGGGGAAGCAGATGCTGAACCCTATCATCCCACCTGATTATTCACAAAACCCCCAAAACATCCTGCAGGGTGGCTGGGGTTTTCTTATCATAGTAATCAGGCCATCTTATCATGGTAATTAGCACAACACAAAACATCGAGCAAGATACAAACATCCCTGCCAGCTTCTGAAAAAATGAGTAGGAACCTTTGCCAGGGAGACACTGAGAAATGTTTCTTAATCCTGACTGAGGAGTATCAGACTGAGAGGATTTTTGTGGGGACAGGAAGGAAAATAGAAGCTAGTTTGGTTTTTATGAAAGACAGTTCTGCAGAGAAAGGCAGCAGACTTTTAAAAGTAGATCATCTTGTTCTGCTGAAGCTTTTTATGTCTTAATGTTAAATGGGGTTGGATTGGATGGAGAAGCTTTTTACACCTTAATATTGACAAAGATAAAAAAAGTCAAATCTCTGGTAGCCTAAGAGAAGAATCCAATGTGGACTTTGGTTATTTTCTGGGATGTCAGTTGTTACTGCAGTTGTTCGTTCTTTATATTCAGCACAAAGAATATGTAATTTCATATTGATTTTAGACAAGTTTCCTGCAGCTTTTTTTTCTTTTTGAGTGAAATAAACCTGAAAATTCCCCCCCAAAATTTGAAATGATTCCATTTCAGCTTAATCAGGCAGATAGGGTCAACTTCAAGATTCTTCTCAGGGAAGCTATTAAGGGGAGATGGGTGAAGAGATCGTGGGCTTTGTCTTTACAAAGAATAGAAAAATCTCCCATTATGTTTTGTTGTTTTGATTTTTTTTCCCCCCAAAAAAACCCCAGGGAGGTACAAGTTTTGATTACTCCCGAACATGACACGTGCTAATTATTTTATAAACTGAGAAACGTGTTGCTCATGAGGAAGAAGGCTGTTCTTCTTTGGAGGAGGGCCAAACCAATGGAGAATAAATTTGTTGCTTTTGCTGTGTGTTTTTAATAAGCCTGTAAATCCTAGAAGGTAAATTACTGTTTTCGCAGAAGGGGGAAAAAAAAAAATCAATTACACAGGAAAGATTAAAATGTGCCCTAAGGTAGCTTTGTCGTATATTTTATGGCAGTAAATGGTAAAAACATGCTGTGCAATGTTTTCAAGCTCCCTCTCCCCTTCTCATGTGAAGTGTAGAATGGTTGTGTCCTCAGTTGCTGTGATCATTTCTCTAGAAGATGGGAAGGGCTTAAAAGTTGTTGTATCTGTTTGCATGGCAGTCGCAAAATCTGATGAAAAAATGAGGTCAGCACTAAACACAGTGGGACACAATGAGTGAGACCCAGCACAGACACATCAGTTTTCTCAGTCCACTGTTAAAGAAATTATTTTCCAGGGGTCACAGTAATTAGGGTCTAAGAGAGCAGCAGCCTTTTCATAAACGCTCTGCAGTGTGTGGCATTTGTCTTCATATTATTACTTTTCTAGTTCTTTGTTCATGACTAATTTTGGAAGGAGAAAGGGTACTGAGGGCCTAATAGGAAAAGGCACAGCTCAGCTGTTGAGGGTGAGTCTTCACTGTGCTCTCCTGGCACCAAATTAGCTCTGCATTTGTTAATTTGTTTGCATTTCTAAGAAAAGATAGGGAAAAGTCATCTCTTAGGATCTTGCCAGTCTCATAAAGCACAGTTGTGTGTACAGGGTATGTGGCTGGGTTAGGGAATCAGAGCAGAGACAGTGTGCAAAGAGAATTTTGATGTCCTTTAAGTGTTTTTTACTTTGCCAATAATGTAAAACAACCATAGTGTAGCAGTGAGTCAGGTCTAAAAGGGCAGATTTCTGCTCATATTTAACATTCTGCTGAGCCACCCGAACAGCAATACACATTCAGCTTATTCCTGCTTTCCTGCTCTCCATCACAGGTCATTCAGTTCTCCAAAATGAAGTGAAACATCACAGTTGTTGGGGTTTTAATGCGTTTCTCTGGTGCTGGCAAACAGCTGGGCAGGTTTAGTTTATGTGTTTGTAAGAAGTCTACACAATTCTAGGCACTCAGAAAAAAGCCATTATTTTATCTATGACTCTATTGCTTAGCACTTCCACAGAATTAGATCAAAGGAGTGCACAGAGAAATTCCTTCTCAGAAACCCTTAACCTCCATCTCTCTTCCTCACTGTGCTCTAATCAAATGGCAGGAAAGGACTGAAGTAGAATTGTTTGCTTTTCTAATTTCAAAACAGTGCTCTTTGCTGTTTTTCTCTTCAGGATGAAGCTTCAACAGCTCAGTCCTTTTTTGATTTTTTTTTTTCCAGGACATTTGCATAGACAAGCACCTCCTGAGATGCAGTTCTGAAGTGAATGAATAATCATTCCTGCCATGCCGCATATTTTTCCACTGTGTCTTGACTCTTGTCAACTGTGTGGCTGCAGTCAGAAGCACAGCATCCCTCTCCAGGGAGCATGCATAAACCTGGGAAATTTCTGAGGGCACTTCACTTAGTGTATAAAAAGAGCTTATAAAAATATCAGAGATGCATGAAAAATGAAGTGTGAGGTCTGTGAAAATCAAAGCTCGTCGCCTGCACCTTGTTTACCCGTTTTGAAAGCCACTCAGGTGTCTTGATGGATGGCCACAGATCTTTCTTTGCTTGCAGGCAAAGCTCAGTTATTCTCCTGGGGGTTTGTCTGTGTTCTTGCCATACTGCCTGGAGGAATAATGATACAGGGCTGAATATTTGTATTGTGCTCTTTAAAGGCACAATGAAAAGTCTTGCTTGAGCCTGCACAGCTCAGAAGAGTAATAAAGAGGCTTTTACTTGCAGATTTCTAGAAGGAAATCAGATCGTGGAAAGATCTTTATTAGGACTAGGTGAGGGAAGCTGAGCTGCTCCTTGTGGAAGCTTTTCTTGGTTTCTGGTGGCCTGGAACACCCATATTTCCTAGTGTGTTCCACGGTGAAGATGGTGTGGTCTGTCCTGTGCCACAAACCTGAACGTAAGTTTAGGGATTTCAAAAGCACAGTGTCCAAATGTGACCTTCCCTTTTCCAACAGCCATCCTTTCATTTGTTCCTTGCTGTCTGCAGCCACGTTCCCATCTGCTGTGTGAGCAGTGGCCTGTGCTAAATGAAGCTATTTCCTCTCAAACTCCCTCCCGGCAGCACTTGACCACCTTAGAAAATCTTCTGTGAACGTGGCACTAACTGAGCTGTTACCAGCCTCAGAGACAGAATTTGGGGGGGCAGGTGGGGAGATTTGTCTGTATTTGCACCCTTAAAAGAGCCATCCCTGCTGATCCCTGGTGGTGCATGACTCAGAGCCCCTCCTCTAGGGCTTGTGCAGTTTGGGAAATTGTCACAGAAATTTAACCTGTACAGCTGCATCATCGTTTTACAGAAATTAGGACAAGTGGCACTTAAATCTTAACTCCTCTCCAAACGTGGAAGAAAAAATAATATTCAGAAGGCTGATGGTTCACTGGCTTGACAAAGTGGACTGGAATGTTTATTTGAGGGAACAGCATTATTTGGTACATCGTTCACGTAACGCCGGAATGTTCTCACTTGATGAAGGTTAGCCACATATTGCAGCTGTCAGGGAACAGAACTGCAGAACACTGTCTTTTGACAGCAAAATCATCTCTGACTAATCTTGCCACGCACCAGTTTGAAAAAGCACCCTAAGACTGGTATGTAGGTCAAGGACAAGGACTTGGATTGTGTTGTGGTGATGTGTAGTGGGCAGAAAATGCCAGGATCATTCTTTAAGTCATTTTTGGTGTCTTGTGCCTCTTACTTAATGATCTCCTGCACAAAGACGGGAAATATGTTGAAAGCTGAAGAGGTTGCCACTGTTTTAACAGCATTCAAGAGTGATTTAGTGAGTTTGACAGTTCCCTTAACTTCATGTTTCCCATCAGTCTTCTTGCCAGCCAGAGAAGAGGCTTGGGAAGCCAAAGCCAAAGTACAGGACATGATTGATGGGCTTTCTATAGACCACAGGAACTGGAGAAGAGGAGTGATGCCTTGTGTGTTGTAACAGCCAAGTGTTCAGCATTCCCAAATCTGAAGGGCTGAAGTGTGCTTAGAGTCAGCTTTATGTCAGTGGAGAAGAGTAAATCATGTTATTTCATACTTTGAATGACACTCTGAAGTAATAAACTCAGGGGGAAACTGTGGGCATGGATTCTGTCATTTGGATATAGAAGTGATCATTGTTATTTACCTGATTCCTGGGAATTTCAGCTTCACTCCCGTGGCTTAGAGAAGCAAGTTATGAAGCTCCATTCAGAAGAGAACTGAGATTGCACACTCCTCTCACCTCACATATAAATTACGTCCATCAGCATCTCTGTGAGGTGACTGAGAACAGTCACCACCTCACAGGTGGCTCCAGGAGAAGGGAGATGAATAGATGGGTTTGTCATGACACCCCCCCCCCCCCCCAAACTAAGCTCTTGTGCAGACTGACATTTAAAAGCTGTGACTTTTTTCAATTTTTGTTCTTATTCTCTCCGAGCCCCAGCTGGCTGAGTAAACTTCCCTCAGCAAAGTGTATGTTCTGCCAGGGTGGTACAGCCCAGGAGCAGGGCAGCCTTTGGAGGTTCCCAAGGAGGTGAGAAGTGTTTGTAGTGTGCTAGTCTGTGCTTTCCTGGGTATTGGAGTAAATTTACTCATTCAGGAGAAGGTAAGGCAGAAAGGAAAAGGAATCTGAAATTATACAGTTTCAGTGTAAATGTGTCTCAGGTCAGAAAGGAATCTAATTTTGGGACTTTTTATTAACACAAATTGGGTAAAGTAGATATGTATTTAAAAATAATCATAAGTGGCTTTTAAAATTTTCATGTTTGCTTTACTTATCACTTGTTTAATGTAAATGTTAGTAATTCACTAGAGAGAATGAGCCCAGCCTTTTACTTAAAAGTCAATACCTTCCCCACTTCTGCTAAAGCCCCTGAGAGCTCCCAGTATTCACTTCCAAAATCTGTAACTCCTGAAGTGCTGCCTGAAAGAGCACTCAGGAAATGCTGATAGATTTCTCTCTAAACAGTTTTCAGTGTTTTTCCAGTGCTTTTGTGTCTGATATCTCCTGTTCAGCTCTTGGTACCCAGGTACTTGTTGGGGGCTAACTCCCTGTGGGGTGTATTGTTCACATTCAGCACTCTGCCTTTGGAAACCCAGCCCAGACCTCCTGCATCTTTGTAAGAGAACTGTATGCTGGGGTGTTTGCAGGGATACATCCCTCAGGAGTTTATCATTAATTAATTAATTTATTTATTTATCTCTGCTGTCTGCTTGAATGCATCCTGAGAAGTTGTGGTTCTGTTGGGCTCTTGCTCAGGGTCTGGCCCAGAGGAGCCTGTTCTGCTGGGGTCTGCTGCAGGAGCAGTGCTCAGCACCTTGCCTCGATTCAGGGCAGCATTTAATGCACCTAAATCCTGCTGACACAGGCTGTAAATACAAACCCACAGCCAAACACACATCTAAGCACTCTGGGTAGAGATGGACTTAATTTCAAGTTTAAAGACTTTATAATTGCTTCTTCCGTGGGTAGGTATCCAGGATTTTCAAGTGTCTGTCTTTGTCCTAGCCTATGTGAGACCTTTTAATTTAAATATTTAAATCAATCCAACTTGAAAGTGTTAAACCCATGAATTTTGATGGAACAGTGGCAGGATTTTCGAGGTTATTCACTCTTTCCTTTTGTCAGCATTCACCTCACTGCTGAATTTCCAATTGCTACCACTTAAGCTGAGTTCATGTGTGCTACCACCAGAGAGATCTATTATGGATAGGAGACCTTTAGTTAAGATTCATGTGTCATCATAATTTAAAATATTTTAAGAACATTCCTGCGTAATTTTAGGCCATATGCTCATCTGTGGCGGATCTGGAGTTTGTTTTATTCACCAGCTGAGGGTTTGAGCAGTTTGGGTAGCACCTGGTTTCCTTGAAGGGCTGGTCCAGCTCAGCCGTGTGGTCTCCTTCATGGCAGGAATGCTGCCATTTAGATTTCATCAGTGCTTCACTGCTGCTACACACAGCTGTGTTTTTGATAGGATATTCATCCTGCAAAAAAACTGTTATGCCTTGGAAATGTCTGATGAGGAATGTTGAGTTGTGTAGTCCCTTTCCTCCACATTACACAGCCCCCCCCCATCCAACTACTTTGTCTCATTTCTCCTTACTTTTTTTTTTCCTCTTGCAGAAAGTGCTTAATTAACAGGATGAACAGCCATTAGGTGTTTACCCTCTGCAGCTCACACTTCGGCAGCAGAATGTAAATAACTTTGCAGTCATTAACAAGGTTGAACTTTAAAAAGAAATGTGCTACAAAAGAGGGTTTTCTTATTCATCTCACTGTTTGCAACACTGCAAACTTGAGGAGGCTGGCATTTCTTCTCTGGAATATGTGGTCTCACAGGGCTCACTGGCTCTCTGCTGCAGGCATCAAATTAGGCCACACAGAGCTTCTCTCTCCTGTCTTGGCTAATTTAGAAAGAGGCTTTTTGACTGTTGCCCACTGGAGCTTCCCCTAAGAGCAATCAGCCTGATGCAACCACCACATTTCCATTCTTCCTCAGCAGATCTTGTTCTTGGTAACACACAGGCAGAGGGGTTGGTGTGGCCCTGGAAATGCGTGCTGCTGCTTGAGTGGGGAATGGCAACGGCATTTCTCCTTTTCATGGGAGACAGGGACTCACGGGAGATCTGCATTCTTCAGGCACAGCACACAGGCTGCAAAATCTAGCTCTGTTCCTGAGACAATCTGCCTTTCCAAAGCCTGGATAGCTTTAATGGTGGAGGGCAGCACTGCACAGCATTATCCAGTAGCCTTGCAGGTTTGAGATGCTCTGGGCTGCAGCGATGTTGGTGAGGTCTGACCTATTGAAAGCAGCGTCAGGCGGGAGCTAAAGGTAATTTCATGGCTCTCGTGCCGTGTTTGGCTCTCACTGGTGACCTCCCTGGGAGCTGCTGGAGCTGACTGATAGGAGGACTTGGTCCTGCTTATTAAGAGAGAGCTCTGCAGTTCCAAATTAGTGGTTATTCATCTATGAAGAGCATTCGCCCTCACCATCCGCAGCAAGAGTGCACACAAGAACTCAACAAACTCCAAACAAGAGGCTGCTGGCAGCAGCCACGATAATCAGAATAAAGGCAGAGGATGCTGTGCTCAGCCCCTGTGATGTCTATCAGGGAGCTATTTCAGTTGCTCCCGGAGGCATTCACATCTCAACCCATCTGTGTCTGATCCTAAATTACTTATGACTGTAAGAGATCAGGGATTTCCCCATAGATGAGGGAGGGAGGGTGGGACATAATTTCTGTGTTTGACAGCATGCAGAAAGCATTTAATTCCCAAGAAGTGGAATTTAGGTGACTTAAAAATATCAGTAAAGATTTAGTTATTACAGAATAGAAACTCCATCCATCAGCTGGTTTTTTTCCCTTAAAAATATCCCCCTTGGTATAGGATTAGGTGGCAATGAGCATGATGAACATTGAAAATGAAATTCTCTAATAGCACAATCCACCTGCAAGCCAAATGTTACACAAAGACCCTGGCAAGGCTGAGAGAAGAAAAAGAGAACATAAAAGACTTTACTGCAGTAATCTCTAGAGTGCTTCCCAACTATGGCTGGAGCTGCTGATCTCATTTCTTGGAAAGGCAAAGATATTTATCCTCATTTTCAAAAGCCAGGAGACTGAGCCCCTTGCTCACAGGTATCACAGGGGTGTTGTGCTTACAAGGAGGGACTCTGAGTTGCATCTTATCTCCCCATGAACCGTA
Organism: Sitta carolinensis; assembly: GCA_032173965.1. NCBI lineage: Eukaryota > Metazoa > Chordata > Aves > Passeriformes > Sittidae > Sitta > Sitta carolinensis. The sequence continues at coordinate 18,074,378 of CM063286.1, forward strand.
TCTTCAGCTAGGGACAGGTTCTGCTCAACAGGTATTGGACAAGGAGTTTATTTTTGGGATTAGCTCCTCCAGAAATGCTTCTGCAGGTGGGGACCACCCTGGACAAGGTTTTATACAACCACAGGCTTCAGTGCTTCTGTGGTGATTTAACCCCAGCCAGCAGCTCAGCCCCAGGAGCCACTCGCCCACTGCTGCCAGTGGGATGAGGGAGAGAGCTGGAAGAGAAGAGTGAAAAAACCCGTGGGCTGAGATAAAGACAGTTTGAACAGGTGCAGCAAAAGCCATGTGTGCAGGCAAAGCAAAACAAAACAAGGAATTCATTCACTGCTTCTCATGAGCAGGCAGAAGCTCAGCCTCCCCCAGGGCTCCGTCGGGTGTCACAGTGCCTTGGGAAGACAAACTCAGAATGTTCCCCCTTCCTCCTCCTCCCCCAGATTTATGTGCTGAGGGTGATGCCACAAGGTCTGGGATATCCCTGGGGTCAGCTGGGATCAGCTGTCCTGGCTGTGCCCCCCAAGCTCCTCACTGGTGAGGGTGAGGAGCAGGAAAGGCCCTGGCTGTGTGTAATCCCTGCTCAGTGATAACTCCAACATCCCTGTTTCCTGCACAGAGCCAAAACCCAGCTGCTGTGAGGAAAATTAACTCTACCCCAGCCGAACCCTACACAGCATCTGATGTTCAGTTCCTGCATTCACTGAACTGAGCATAAATTCCACCTCCTGGTGACATTTCTTTTCACTAATGCAGCTGTCAGAACATTCTCCATCCTGTCTGTAGGGTGATGTCTTGTGCTGCTGTTTGTGTGGAGACTGGAGGCTCCTGGAACACACCAGTCCTTGGATAAAATGCTTGTCAAGTGTTGGGGAAATAGTGTTTGATAGTTGTATGTTCTCTTAGCAGAGCTTCTGGTGCAGTGCATCTGCCTCTGACTCTGGACCATCCACAAAACTGGGACAAAATGCAGGTTTCTTCCTGCTTTTCGTTGTGCAGAAACTTTTAACTGATGCCAAATCCTGTCACACACGGTACATTCACGTGGAATGATAAAAGGCTGTGATATACTCAGGCACTATTTCAGTCTGTGGCACATGAAAGGCTTTGCAAAAATGAGAAAAAATGCATTTGGGGTTACTTACGTGGAAAATTAACTTGCACTCAGGAAAGGCCTTGGTATAAGTAGTGTTGAAGATGTCAAGTTGCTTTTCCAGTTCTCTGCTCTGCTATTTGCAAAGTAGAAATTCCCTTAACTTTATGGAGAAATCTGAAATTATGGAGGATAGCAGAAGTTCCCCAATATATTTTCAGAGTTTCAGGGTACTTCACACCAAAAATAATATAATTTTGCATTTTGTGTGCATTGATTTAGCTCTAGGACTCCTAGACTGTAAGTTGAGCATTCAGTGGTTTAGTCTGGTCAATGAATTTGGGGGTTTAGTTTAGTTAACAGCACCTAGAAGCAAACTCACCAAAACCCAATAAATTCTTTAGGCAGCACACCAGTGGCTTGATTTTCTTCTTCATTACAATTCAGAATTCCAGTGTTTCTGCACACTGGAAATTTTGTTTTTCAGCCAACTGCACTACTGGAGATAAAAGCATCGGTGCTTACTGATTTTAAATCTGTGATTAATAGGTTGGACTAATACAAGTTAGTAAAAGTCTGCTTTGGTAAGTGCTTGGCCTTACCTTTAATAAACACAGCGATTGGTGGTTTATGACATTAGGGAGTCTCTTTGTGTGGTGTGCTTAAATTTCCCGTGGGCAATTTTCATTGAGGTTGGGACCAGCTTGATTGGAAAATTTAATGGCTTTTTCCATTTCCATTCCCTTTTGCCAATCTGCTCTTTAAAGCTGCTCTTTCATGATGTGTGAATTTGTCTCCATTTGAAGAACTAACATCAGATACAACTGAGAAAGCAGATTTTAGAAATGAGCTATTAGGCAGAGAAGAGGCACTTTTAAGATGCTTGCAAGTTGCACAGCAACCAGAGGAACATAGAGTCATTTGATTTCTCAAATGACTTTGACTTTGACTCAAGGGAAAAACAGTTTTATTCTCCCCTCAGAGCTTTCTATCATATGTGATAAAGAGAAAACGTGTTTATAACATTTTCTCCCTCAAAAAAAAACCCTTACCAAAAAAAAGTAAAAAGTTGTGCCTCATTTCAGAGAAGCAGCAGCATCTCCTGCCCTGTGAGTCACTGCAGAACATATCCAGTAACAGCTCCTGATTGGGATCTTGAGAAAACAGAGCAGTGTAACTTTCTCTTTCTTCCAGGTTTTAAACACAAAGCACTGACCTTCTGAAATCAGAGTTTAAACACAGCCAAACACCAATCGATGCTTGGCAGTTTTCCAGTTTCTGTGAGCTTCTCTTACCTGCCCAGAGCAGCTGGGGCTGCCCCTGGATCCCTGGCAGTGCCCCAGGCCAGGCTGGACACTGGGGCTTGGAGCAGCCTGGGACAGTGGGAGGGGTCCCTGCTATGGCAGGGCTGGCCCTGGATGGGCTTTGAGGTCCCTCCCAACCCCAACCACTCTGGGATTCTGGGATTTTATGATCACTGTCCCCATATATGGAATTTTACAATATTATCTCATCACTACAAGCAACAGGTCTTGTTTTTTTCTGGAGACCATCACCCTGTGAACTGCTGTCCGTTTTCAGCTGCCTGCATGTGCTGGTTGATTCCAAATCACACGCTTTTCTGATATTATTTTCCCAAGCCCTCTGGAGCAGAATGTCGTCAGTTATGTGCCAATGCAGAAGTCATCAGAAGCTTATTGTTGTAATAACACATCAAAATCCAGCTTCATAAATGCCATCTAGTTCCCTTGGAGAGCTTATTTTCAGTGCTAGTTTGGGTCGTTCCATATATTTGAACAACCCAGTCCAAAAATGGTCTGATTCTGATATAAACAGCCTGTTAAGACATATAAAATATATTCTCAAAGCCTAAAAATACTTAACAGAAGTGAATGACTTCATCAGAATGAGCAATTAATTTGTCCTTTTGTTTGACCTTGGTTTAGTAATTTCGAACATGGCAATGACAGTTGCTCTGCTTGTTTAGAGCAGTCTGAGAACTATGCTTAAAAGTTGTCCCAGTACTGGGAAGTTCTTGTGGTGAACGAATATTTAAAAGATTTGGATGTGGGCTAAAGATTTTTGAAGGAAAACAGAATTATCTTGGTCTTGCAGACATCTCTGGTTAGTTCTGGGTCTGGAAAGCCTGGAAAGCCATGGGCTGTCCAGCTGTAATCAGGCACATGCAGTCTTGTGGCACTGAGCAGAAGCACCATGGCTTGGCTTGAAATCCCAGAGGCTGTTCGGTATGAGGGCAGCCTGAAGGGGTTGTTGCACCCCGAGCCTGTGTGGTGTGGCCTGGGTGAGGTGCACTAAATCACCATCACAATGCTGTTTTTTAGAGTGAAAGTGAACTGTCAAATGTCGCTTCTGCCGCTGTGATCAAAGATTCCTTTTGGCCTCTGCTTAATCCCTTGTGTTTTACAGCTGCTCTCTTCCTGAGCAGCGAGGCAGGGTTCCAGATGTTCTGTCCTGCTTCCCACCAGGTGTCACCTGGCCACACCTCACGCTGCTGTTTGCTGTCTCCTGCCAGCCCAGCCCACACACACACTGCAGCACCCCACACCCTCCGGGAGACATTCTCCCTCTCACACACACTCTCAGAGCTTTGCACCTTTTCCCTCCTGCCTCATCTTTTAGTCACTTTTTTAAGATGCTGACAGTGACTTGTTCGAGGCGGTCGAAACCTGAAACATTCTGAAAAGGAACATGCTCCAACACATGGGAGAGAAACAGCTCGTAGTAATTCTCGTGGTGTTGCTTTTGCACGAGGCTGCCTGCGTGGTGAGTGGCTGATCTGCATAAGGAAGCTGCAAGTAGAAAAAAAATTTCTTCCATGAGAAGGAATCTTAAATCCTACATAGAGAAAGAAGAGTGAAACTTCCCTCCTTTTTTCTCTTTATCTCCAAAATATGCTTTTCCATCCCAAAGCCATCCCCAAGTGTAATCTGAGGGTCTGTGTGGGCTCTAACACATAAGTGAGGGGGAGTGCACGTGGAGTACCAGTCAGTAATAATCTTTCTTTTTTCCTCCCTAGTTTGTTGCTCAGCCAAACTGCCAGCAGCTGCTAGCAACGCTTTGGTACGACGGCTTTCCAGGCTGGAGGCGGAAACACTGGGCAGTGAAACTCCTGACCTGTGTCACCATTGGACTGCTTTTCCCCGTGCTATCCGTGGCATACCTGATTGCACCCAAGAGCAGGCTGGGACTGTTCATTAAAAAGCCATTTATCAAGTTTATCTGCCACACTGGCTCCTACCTGACCTTCCTGTTCATGCTCCTGCTGGCGTCGCAGCACATTGTCAGGACAGACCTGCACATGCAGGGGCCACCTCCCACCATCGTGGAGTGGATGATCCTGCCTGGGTTCTAGGTAAATCCCACACCTGATCCTGCCCTGGGTTCTGGTAAATCCCACACCTGATCCTGCCCTGGGTTCTGGTGTATCCCACACCTGATCCTGCCCTGGGTCTGGTGTATCCCACACCTGATCCTGCCCTGGGTTCTAGGTAAATCCCACACCTGATCCTGCCCTGGGTTCTAGGTAAATCCCACACCTGATCCTGCCCTGGTTCTGGTAAATCCCACACCTGATCCTGCCCTGGGTTCTGGTGTATCCACACCTGATCCTGCCCTGGGTTCTAGGTAAATCCCACACCTCAGTCCTGCCCTGGGTTCTGGTAAATCCCAACCTGTCCTGCCCTGGTTCTGTAAATCCACACCTGATCCTGCCCTGGGTTCTGGTGTATCCCACACCTGATCCTGCCTGGTTCGGTGTATCCCACACCTGATCCTGCCCTGGGTTCTAGGTAAATCCACACCTCAGTCCTGCCCTGGGTTCTGGTAATCCCACACCTGATCCTGCCCTGGGTTCTGGTAAATCCCACACCTGATCCTGCCCTGGGTTCTGGTAAATCCACACCTGATCCTGCCCTGGTTCTAGGTAAATCCCACACCTCAGTCCTGCCCTGGTTCTGGTAAATCCCCACCTCAGTCCTGCCCTGGTTCTGGTAAATCCCACACCTCAGTCCTGCCCTGGATTCTAGGTAAATCCCACACCTCAGTCCTGCCCTGGATTCTAGGTAAATCCCACACCTGATCCCGCCCTGGTTCTGGTAAATCCCATAAATCCCACACCCAGGACCACTGAGCTTCAGGGCCTGACTCGCACCCATGGCAGCTGTGTGGGGACTCATCCCCGAGCTCAGCCTGTGAAGAGATTTGGCAGCCAGCTCCACAAACTGCACAGAACAGCTGGGCTCCTTCTGGAACGACAGATCCTGTTGGCCCAGGGCTGCTCTGTGCCATCTGAGGTGCCTTCAGACATGACCGTGGCAGGCGTGTTGCCTCCCTGCTTCCCCCGTGCTGGGTGAGAGGAGCGGGGTGGGAAGGAGCTCCTGGGTCACACCCAGTGTCACTGCTGCTGCTGCCTTGTCCTGCTGGCTGCTGCAGGCACAGGCAGTGCCCAGAGCCTGGCTCTGCTCTCCCTGTCCCTGACCTGCTCCTGGAGGCCTTGCAGGAGCCAGCCTGCCTTATTCCTCCCGAATAAGCTCCAGGAATGCAGGAGAGGGAAGATAAGCCTCACTCTCTGCCCATAATCACTGACCACATCAACATCAAGTGCTCTGCTAGCAGCAGGAGAAGGAGGGAGTGTTGATTGTCTGGAAGTTAAAGATGAGGCTCTTGTTCCAGTCTGGCTTGGGCAGCCAGAGCTGGGGAGAGGAGGTGTCTGTGCTGAGGGCAGGATGTTCACGTGGGGCAGTGAGGTGGGATGAAGTGGGAGAAGAACAGGGAAGCCAGGTGGATTTTTTTGGATGAGAGAGCACTATTTACCCTTCCAAACTGAGCTCCAGCACAGCAGCAGTGGAAACTTGTGAGCTCCATCAGGATCCTGATCCCTCCTCTGGTGCAGCTCCCATGTCCCTTGCTGGGTGGCCAGCATGTGGCACCCCTGGGAGCTGGGAATGTCACCGGCACTTGGCTCATGGGCAGTGGTTTCCACACCTTTCTGGCTCTCCTGCTCTCCCACACCTGCTGGCTCCCCTGTCCTGGTGACACCAGGACACTGCTCCTTGTTTCTGTGGTGCCTCTGGGTCAGGCTGGCTCTGTGCTGAACAAACCCAGCTGTTCCCATGCCAAACCCAAAACTGCTGATGGAAAACGAGGAAGGAAAGTAGGAGCTGCAAACATGTTCACAAATCACTTTGGATGGTGACCCAGGGCACTGTGCTCCTTGCACAGCTCCACCACCAGCCTCATTATGTGATGAAGCTGATTTATGCACTGAAACGCAAAGCTGGTAGAAACTTTAGAGTAAACTCAGGAGGTTAAATGTCTTTTTGGAGCTTAGGTGATATCTTCACTTTAAATTCATTCGAATTCATGAGGGAAATTGTAGGCATTTCAGTAAAATTGATTTGCAGATGAAAGAAAGATAATCCATTTTAAAAAAACCTTTCAAAAGCACCTTTTACAGCTGTCTGTTCTAGAGTTTCTTTGTCTCAGATAAATAGAGATATTGTATGACTGTTTATTAAATAGAGAAATTAGAACAGTTTCACCAGATTAAAGGTTATTACTTACGAAATATTTTCTACTCTAGAAGGAGAACAGGCACACACAGCATTGCTGTAGCTATAGTAACCAGCAATGATAACTCACTATAAATACAGTGTATGAGTTCTTCAACAGGCTCCTCACCATTGATTTATTTTATTTCATGGGTTTGCGTGCATGCAAAGACTTGGAGGCAGCTGTAATAAGATTACCTGGCTGGCCCTGACATTATGCTTGCGTGGCCACTGACCTGCTGGCTGGCAGCTGAGCAGCTCAGATTGATATTTGGGGGCGGGCAGCAGTTCATTGCAACTTTGCCTGCTCTTCAGGTTGAACAGCCAGGTCCTTAAAGCTGAGTTGGGAGCAGCTCATCAGTGACCACTGCAATATCCTGTGGTTAGGCAGGGGCAGCATTTTGGGTAATTATATTGGTAATGCACCTGGAGGTGTACTTGGTTTGGTTTTGTTTCCTCTTCACACCTTTCCCGTTTTCAATCAAGGGTAATGTCAACTGGGTAATTCAAAATACCTGCGGCTTTAAAGACATTTTTTTTTTTTTCAGAAGCATCTAGGGCATGAATGAGCTACCATTTGCTTTTTAATGGGACTTAGGCTTTCAAAAATACTTAAACAGCTCAGCAAGAAAGGAAGAAGTTACTTATAGAAGTTATAATCAGATCTGTGTCAGGCAGGTTTGGCAGTCTGGTGATGAATTTCAGAAGCTGCCCTTCACCCTTTCAGCTGCAAGGAGGTCTAGTGAGCATTAGCAAGTGCCAAAAATTATCACCAGAAGGTATTTCAGAGTTGACATGATGGGCTCTGGCTGTATCCTTGGGAACAAACACCTCAGAATCCCCCCAGCCGTATCTGACATGAGGTGAGTCACTGCCAGGCTGCAGTGCCCGGGTTCATGCTGAGTCTCACCTTTCCTCACAAATAATCCCCGTGGGCTTTTTGTACAGCGAGATGCATAGATACAGTAGCTGAGCAGAGAGAATGGATCTGCTCCTTCCTTCTTGGGTGTGATATTTCCAGGGCAGGAAGGAGCTGTGCTGGCATGCAGAAGCTGGTTCTGGTGCTGCTAGAGAAAGTCAGGGAAAATCAGTGCTGTCCAACAGAGCAATGACTTGCTCACAGTGTCTGTGGGAGCAGACAATCTATTAGAAACTATACCAAATACAGCTGCTTGAAGAGTTTATTCACAAAGAACAAATTTCAGCTGAGCCAATTCACTGGTACTGGTTATAAATAACGTGTTTCAGGCAGTCTCATGTGCATATCTGGAGCCCTGGGTAGGGAACCAAGGTCTTTTTCAGCTCTCTCCAGACTGCATTCCCTCAGACTTGTAAAATATCTCATAATCAGCTGCATTGTACTTCATAGAAGGCAGGAGGGATGCGGCATTTTTTTCCAAGCAGTTAATTTCAAATTGTCTGGTATTACATCATACATATATACACAGAGCTTTAATGGCAAATAATGCCTTGTCATGGCAATGAACTCCCTTTCTTTCTACAGGTTTCATCTGGGGAGAAATCAAGGAAATGTGGGATGGTGGATTCAATGAGTATGTACATGACTGGTGGAATCTGATGGATTTTGCAATGAACTCCCTCTATCTTGCAACTATCTCCCTTAAAATCGTTGCCTATGTCAAGGTACAGTAACTTGGGAGAGGGAATTTGTAATGTGCTGGGGAGAGCTGTAGTACACAGGGTACAAACTGTTCAAATCAAATTCACAGAGCAAAGAAAATAGCAGCTTTTTCAAGCAGTCCAATTTTGAAAATTCACCTGGAAAGCTTATTATTTAGTTTGGAGAATGAACGTCCTGCTCATTCCGACTCTCTGATTAAAAGTTAAATTGATTGTTTGGGCACTGGGCCGAAATTTCTCCACTTTCTGTGCCTTTTGTAGCTACTCAGTTGCCAAAGCACTTTGTTTTCTGTGCTGGCACCTGATCTCCTCCATCAATGCACAGTGGAAACAGGGCTTTTAAATAAAATGGTAAAGGGAAAACAGGAATAGGGTTACTTGGGAACTTCTAGAGCCAAGCTTTATAATGTATGGTCCTACAGATCTGGAGATTAGTAATCAGAAGTTTGTGACAAGTGTACTGAGAAGAGCAAGACTGTTACTTGGAGGCTTCTATCTGATAAACTGATAAAAAGGGGTCAATTTACTCTTCAATGTGTAACCTGTGGGCAGGGAAATGACAAAGGAGCAAGCTGGGGCTTAACACCCTGTAGGTTCTTCCCTGTCATGTTCCATTTCAGAGCTCATCCTCAAAAGCACCTTCCACATTTATAAACTTCTGATGCTCCAAATTAACATATGCACAGGGTTTGAAGCCAGGGGATGGCCTGAAGCACTTTCCTTCTGTTTCCCTGTTTCAAAGACAAGACACAAAAGGCATCCTGTAAAATTTCTTATGCAAGAGCTCTCTTTGGCTTCAGCTGGAGCTTCGTGCTTGGCCTACTTCTTCCCTTGGTATGAATCAGCAGCAGCTTCACTGCAGTCAGTGAAATTACTCAGGTGTAAATCAAGTAACTGGGATCTGCTCCTTGGCCACTCCTGCTCTCCCCAGTTTTGCAAGGTCTGTACTTCTGGAAGCCCAGCTCCCAATAACCAGGACAAGCACTTCCCCAGAGCAACCTTGTTTAGTCCTGCCCAGCAGGCAGAGGAGGAAAGAGGAGAAAATTTCACCAAGCCCATTGACTCCAAAATGCAAACAGCCCTGCTATGGGGCCTTTGTAAAAATCCTGAAGGCTGCAGTCGTGGTGAGTCAGATTTTCAAAGGGAAAAGCTTTTAAGCTGGTTGCTGCTCCCTGAAGAGGCAGCTCTGTAACAGCATCAAAGCAGGAACAGATTATGTCTTTTATTCTCCCAACATTCAGAACCAGGGAGGAAATTACAGACTTGAAAGGTTGGTCTTTAAACCTCAAGCAATACAAAAAAAAAAAAAATAAATGTTGGAGATGGTAAAATGCAGGGACAAATCTTAAAGTGTTAACAATCTGGTTCTTTCTCACACACACATTGCTGGAGGAGCTGTGCATCCCAGGTTTATGCAGTCACACGCTGGGATTTCAACTCGCAGCCAAAGCACAGGTACAAAGGAGGTACAGCTCTGTTTATGTTCCCTGCAAGAGCCACAGAAACATGCAGGCTAACCACAAAACCCCTGTGCCAGCACACAAAGGAGGGTTTGCAGGAATAGATCTGTTTGAGCCCAGATCAAACCCTCTTGGATTAAACCTGGCCCAGCTCAGGTCAGCTCCTGACGAGGGCCAGTGTCAGACAGTTCTGAGAGGTGCATAAAATCTTCTGTGGGAGCAGATCTGCAAAGCGTGGTCCCAGAAGTTCCCTCTGCCCTGTGTCAGTCAGGGGTTGCAGTGTGCTCCGAAATGTAGGGGTTTGTAACGTTGTAATGGCTTCAAAACATTTTGCAACATGATTTGTTATTTATAGAACAGCCCTGAGCTGGAAGAGGCTGGGATATATGCCAATATACCATATTCTAACACTTCTTAGAACTTCAAAGGATTACATGGACATTTAACTTTCTGCCAAATACCAGGAAAAATAAATTGCATACTGACACTAAATGTCTTCCATTTTTGTTTTAACGTGAACACTTTTTTTTTTTTTTTTTTTTTTTTTTTTTTTTTTTTTTTTTTTTTTTCCCTTCCCTTGATTTGACTGGTTCCAAGACCTGGCTCTAATATTGTTTAATACCAATAAAATCTTCAGGCTAATTATAGGGTACAGATACTTTCTTAATCAGTTTTCATTTGCTGCATTGAATTATCATGTAATGAGGAAGGGTAGATGTGACAGAATGGTGTAATTTATTTTTACTGTTCTGTGTACATCTCTGCTGTGTTTCATCTTTTGAATAGATACCAAACCAAACTGCTCCAGCCTTCCCAGATACCCAGCTTCATTATATAACTCTGAAATCTGCTGTTTCTCTGTCACCTGTGATGCCAGGCTGCTCTGAAGATTCTATTTGCCAAGAGAGGAGTTACAATCAGTTCATAAAGGACCAAAATATGACCTTAATGACCTAAATATTGCTTTTAAAAGAGGTCTGGGATACAGAAGACCTTTTTCCCATACCTTTATGTGCAGTCTGTGCTAAACCTCAGCAGGGAGCCCTGGGCTGCTGTGTCCAGCCAGCCTGCAGAAGAGAATTGGGAGTAGCAGTGCAAATCTGCTGTCCAGGCTTCCCAGTCCCTCCCACCCACCCCCACTGCTGGATATCCACAAAAAGTTAACCTCCCTGCCTGTTTGTAAGCATTTTAAGACCCCTCTTCAAATCAAGTTAACAGGCTCAAGCCATGATGCCCATGTAATAAAGAACAGTTTGGAAATGTCAGAAGCAATCCGAGGTCATGCTGAAATGCCTTTGTATCATTTCTCATCTCCTTCATACACAGGGATAGTTTGAAATATCAACCTGCTTTTTACTGAGCCCTTGAAAAAATTGGGAGCTTGTGTATTGGACTTTCAGATTTAAATAGAAAGTGTCTCATCTGCCAGTGTGATATTGGTACCATTTCCTTTTCAAAGGTACCAGAATTAGTTTAGGAGCCCTGAACTCGCTGGTTATGGCATTAGCTGTGTTACTCTGAGTGCAGTTTTGCCTTTTTATGCATGCTAAATGAGCGGAGACAGAAGTTAAAAGGACAGTTATTCCTTGATGTTAAATGTCTTTGACTCCATTCTCTGTGCCACTGTCGTTAAGCCAGAGCAGTTACATTTTAAAGAACCAGAGCATTTTACAGAACCAGAGCATTTTACAGAACCAGCTCTTTTGTGTTACCTGCTCGCATCTGGCTGCATTTGCTCAGAAAATAATTCCGCTTTTACAGTTACGTTACAAACCCAGTTAATGTTGTAATTGATGCACTCAGCTGTACCCAGTGTTTCAACTGTAATTAAGACCTCTGCTTTAGCAACTCTCCTAAAATTGCCATGACAAATTAACTAATAAGAAAATTAATACGAAGAAAGCCTTTTGGTTCTGGGCTGCTGGCTCTTTTTTTTTTCTTGAAATTACATGGGAAGGAAAGCATCCAGTAGTTCACTGCTTTTCTTCTTCCCTTCCTTCTCTCTCCCTCCCATTGTTCCTGGAATGTGCAGTGTTTATAATGTACAGTGTTTATAACGTGCAGTCATACTTAGGAGGAAAAAGAACAAAAATAATTGGAAATTTGCAACCTGCTAAAATCTGAACCCCTTTAAATGTTGAAAGAGAAGGAGGTTGTGTGTGAACTCATGAACAAAAGGAACCCACAGACTGTGAACTCCAAAGTAAAACAAATTTAAAACTACTCTGATTTTTCAGTTTAGCCTAAAAACAGCCAACATACCCAAAGCCTCTAAAGAAAACCTGGTCTCACATCTCTCGTCATCAGGGGGCCAAAATGTAGAAGGCAGAATTCATCAAAAAGCATCATTAAACTTTCATCTCTGCCCTAATCAAGTCAGCTTCAGTCCCGAATCCCGACTGTGAGTCTAACAGCAGCTGAGGTGTAAGGGGTTAAAAGTCCTTTTTGTGCCACAGCACCTGGTTCGGGTTTACCTGTGAAAGGTTGGAATCGGTGGGAGTTAACCTGGGAGTGACCTGGGAGTCAGTACAGCACAACTCACTTTGTGCCCTCGTCCTTCCTTTCTCCAGTACAACGGCTCTCGCCCGCGGGAGGAGTGGGAGATGTGGCACCCGACTCTCATTGCAGAAGCCCTCTTTGCAATATCCAACATCCTGAGCTCCCTGCGCCTCATATCCCTGTTTACAGCCAACTCACACCTGGGACCCCTGCAGATTTCTCTGGGACGCATGCTGCTAGACATCCTCAAATTCCTTTTTATCTACTGCCTGGTGCTTCTGGCTTTTGCCAACGGACTGAACCAGCTTTATTTTTATTATGAGACCAGTGCCTCGGAGGAACCCAACAACTGCAAGGGGATCCGATGTGAGAAACAGAACAATGCCTTCTCCACGTAAGACATCCTCTCCTTTCTGCTCCTGAGGCTGCTCCCCTTGTCCCCTGTCTCCCCTGCCTTTGCCTGCTGCCTGTCACTGCGCTGGCAGAGCCTTTATTTGTTCATTTGCAAGTACCAGGTGAGGTGGTTGGCTCTGCAGGAAGGGTGGGGGTTAAGTGGGGCAGACATTCTGTTGAGTGCTGCTGTCACAAAGACTCTTTTAGTTCCTTTAGTTCTGGACCAAGGAGTTTCCCCTACGTGATCCTGCAACTTAAATCTTGTGATGTCTATGCACAATTTCAGTATATTTGAGAAAGGAAGTGTGCTTTTGCCACAGTAGTTGTTTTGCCTAATTACTGAAGAAAGGAGGGGAACCTGAATAAAATGAAGAAAATAAGGGATAAACCTATTAAAACCAGGTATTAATAAAAAATGTGACACAGCAACAACAACACTTAGACCATTTTTATGGATACATGATGTTGCAGGCTTCTCTGATTTCCCTGCAAACTAAAATCCCAGCAGAACCTTTTTTTTTGCTGGGAATGCTGATACTTTACTGAGATGCTGGCATGGAAATTGCTGTAAGGACAGCTGGCAGAGCTGAAAGAGAGAGCACATGCTGAAAAATGACATGAATTGTCTTGCTGATGTATTTGTTTTAATTACTAATAGTAGAAATAATTATAATAATCAGCCCCCACACCGATTGTTCTTGCTGCTTGCACAGTACTTAACTCACAATGGCAGGAGAAATAAATAAAGCACAGTCTAGAAAAAGGCCCACACCCTGCAAACAAGCAAAACAAAACTGTTGTCCACCACTTTATGCTAAATTAAATAAAATCTGTCATGATGCCAAATAATTCTCCACCCTCTGTCAGCTGAAGGCTTGGGGTTAAGAAAGGATTTGGGACGTATTTGCACCATTACCAAAAACAGATGATGGCTCAGGCCACATGACTTGGTTGGGAGAGGAAAGGCTCCAGCATTGTCCTGTGGGCTCTCTCCTAAAAGAAATATGGGATTTTCATGGGCTAGAGCCCATCCTTCAAGAGCATTGTGACCTGACAGAGCAGAGATGTGCCATTTCCCACTGCAGAACGGGTCCTTGGTTCATTGCTCAGGAGACCCATCTCTCTCTGGGGGAGCTGAATGGACCTGCACTGTGCTAATGAAAAACAGAATTAAAGATTTCAGACTTTTCTCTGTTTCAGTTGCCTCACATGCCCCAGAAATGTCTTGTGCTGTCCTTGCAAAGGAATTAAATAACAAATACTATTCCTTGACCTGTGTCCATATTGATGCAGCAGCCAGAGGGAGGAAGGTTTGGCAAGCACAGTGTGTGTTAAGGGGTAAATTCTACCTCAGGAAGGGTCAAGCCTACAAAATCCAGTACCAAATCCTGCCTTCCTCTGGAGCTGTGGTGAACCAATGTTCAGTTCTGCATTCTGGTTTAGGCCTGCCACCACTGCAAACCGTGGTTTTACAGATTTCATTGTGTCAGGTAACTGGAGAAAGCAACAGCAGGATTTGACTGAAGAAAAAGAGCATTGGGCCAACAGGAAAAAAACCCCAAAAACAACAAAGCAACAAACCAACCATCCTGAAGTTTGTAAGAAGGTGTAATGTCTTGGGAGCTAAAAATTATACAAGAAGCACTTAGCAGAAAGTGTGTAGATCAGCTTAAATACAAACTACAATTTCTGCCACCCTAACATTCATTTAAAACCCCTGCCAAGGGAATGTAGCACAGAAAGGAAATTGAGGGGGCTCAGCCTTTGTGGCAGAGGTTTGTGTAAAACAAAATCACAGTGGGAGGGGATCCATTAGGAGTGAGGTCTCCTGGCAGGAGACAGAACACTCTGCAGGTACTTTTTGTTTGAGGCTCACGTAAGAAATTTATTTAACGTGTTCTTAAAAGTTTAAATGGTCGTTATTAACACCCCCAGCACAAGCTGACATTTGGCTGGGGAGCAGATGCACAGCATGGGGCAGTGGCTGGGAAGGAGCAGCTGCAGTTCCAAATATTGGATTGGGGGGGGAAGCAAACGAGGCTGGAGCCCGTCCAGCCAGAGCTGGATACCCTGACTTTGCTCATGGTTCATTCCTCGTGAAGGAATAAATCTGAAAAGCTTTGAATCAGTGCACTTTGATTCCCACCAGCATTCCTGGGCTCACACAATGAGCTGTAATTCTGCAAGGGGAGCAAAGAGGACGCCCCTCGTGTGTGTGCAGCTCGTGTCAAGTGTGATACTTATTTACTGGCACATTATTTCCTATTACTCTCAAAGGGTGGGTTTAACATTTTCTTGGTGAGGAAATATTCTGCATTGCACACACAGATCATGGAAAAGTAATATTCCTTTGTGACAGCAACGAGGGGAAATCATGAATAATTTAAGGTTTTCTGCTGTGGCCTTGCCATCCCTCAGAAAGCAGAGTGCCTGCTGCTTAGGCAGATGATTGGAAAATAGGTTTATAGCTGTGACGCTGGCAACTGAAGGAGGGAGAGGAGAGTGAGGAAGAGGAGGAAAGGGTGGAGGAAGTCACACCTCCCTGCCTGCTGTGTCCTTCTCTCCGGGCATTCCCCTGGGTACAGGTTCCTGTGGCAGAGGGGCACTTGCTCTCTCTCTAAGCTGCCATGGAAGAGTGGTGGAGCTTTGAGAATTCTTCTGTCTGTTTAACATTCAAAATACACTCAGCAGGACATGAGAGTCTCTCAGTCACATCTTCCAAAATTCTGTTTCTTTATAGCTGCTTCTCCAAAGTAGTGTGAGCCCCCCCTGAACAAGGGCTGGGCAGAGAGGCTGTGGAGCTGTCCTGTCATGAAACACTGAGGATACAGCACCTGAGCCCCACTGCTGTGCAGGGCTGCAGGAAACACTTGGTGTCTGCCAAGGGCACTGCGTGTCCACATGTGAATGTGTTTGCCTTAGTCTGGGCCCGAATTACACACCTGGGTAATATTGTGCATCCAGAACAATGCACTGATCATTTCTAGGGCTGATTTCAGTTTAGTGATGAGAACCTCTGTCTCTCTAGTGCTTACAGCCCCAGCAGTATTTCTACTGTTAATAGTAAAAATATTATAAATATTTTAAAAGATAGCTAACACTCCACCACTTCTAGTAAAGAAATACTTGGCATTCTTTGGTTAATCCTCATTATACTACCTCGGTTATTTAATAAGACTGACAAACAGCCTGAGCTTTGGGAGAAATGTTTTTTGCTTTAAAGCATCTTTATGATTTTGGCCAGTGAAAAACATAAGATACATCCACAAACTATAAATTAAATCGTCATATAAGGCATGGGGACACATGTGAACAAATGCCTGGAGATGATGGGAGAACAGATTCCTGGTGTGTCAAGTAAAGCATCTGAATTATTCATATTGATTTGTCTAGTAGTCACATTTGAAAACATCTGCTGACCTCAGGCCAAAATGGAAACTCTTAAACAGGCATATAAATGTCATTTTTGGATGATATAAATGCCATATTTTGGAAAGCCAAAACAAAGATGCCCAAATAGAGCAATTACTTAGATTGCTGATTACGCATCTGATGTGACTGCAAAAGGTCACTTGTCTGTGGCTGGAGCAAAGAGAGACCTGGGATGATCTCACCAGCTCAGTGGGGTCGGGTCTAGTTCATCTAGGGAAGGAAGCCTTCAAAAGAGAAACTCTTGAGCTGAATTAATGTGATGACTCTTTCATCTGAGTCATTACTGAGCAGTGGTTGAGGGGTTCTGCCAGGGACTCTGCCTGTGGTGGGTGGGAGCTGCTGCACCAACCACTCAGAGGCACCAGCATTTGGGCAGGAGCACTGCAAAGAGAGCAGAGATTTGGGCAGGAGCATTGCAAACAGCAGAGTTTGGGCAGGAGCACTGCAAAGAGAGCAGAGATTTGGGCAGGAGCATTGCAAACAGCAGAGTTTGGGAGAGCATGCAGAGAGAGCAGAGATTTGGCAGAGCATGCAACAGCAGAGTTGGAGGAGCACTGCAGAGAGAGCAGAGTTTGGGCAGGAGCACTGCAAACAGCAGAGTTTGGGCAGGTGCACTGCAAAGAGAGCAGAGTTTGGGCAGGGCACTGCAAAGAGAGCAGAGTTTGAGCAGGAGCACTGCAAAGAGAGCAGAGTTTGGGCAGGAGCACTGCAAAGAGAGCAGAGTTTGAGCAGGAGCCTGCAAAGAGAGAGTTTTGGGTGGGTGCACTGCAAAGAGAGCAGCATTTGGGCAGGTGCCCTGCAAACAGGGTCACAGCAGCTGAAGCAATTGCAAGGTCTCAGCCTGTATTAGAGCAAAAGGTGCAGGTGGCTGTGATTTCTGCCATCTCCCACCTCGTGGTGCCTTGTTGTTGTGCACTGTTTAACTGCTGCAGTCACGCTGTACTTGGGGATGGGCTCCCTGAGCATTTATCCTGCAGACATGTTAATGATGCAGGCACTGATTAAACGGGAGAGTTTATAGATAGCAGCAGTATCACAGCATGGCAATTTTAATTAAATGGAATATATTGTGGCTGTTCTTTGCATGTGTGCAGAGTGGGAAAGGGAGCCTTGGGTTCCTCAGGGCAGTTGTGCTCACTGCACCTCACAAGGATGTGGACTGGGCTCTTGGACAGCCAGCAAATGCTGTTGATGGGACAGCTCTCACATGCCTTGGCTGGTGGGTCACTGTGGCTGAGCTCAGGCTATCCGCAGGGAGGGATAAATGGCTGTGCCGAGTGGCTGCTCTGTGGTGTCTCCCTGTGTGTTCCCTACCTGAAGATCACTTTCCACCCCCCCAGCAGCAGGTAACCAGCTACAAATCTGTTCTTCTTTGCAGACTTTTCGAGACCCTCCAGTCACTCTTCTGGTCTGTGTTCGGGCTGCTCAATCTCTACGTCACCAACGTGAAAGCCAGACACGAGTTCACAGAATTTGTTGGGGCCACGATGTTTGGGACCTACAATGTCATCTCCCTCGTTGTGCTGCTGAACATGCTCATAGCCATGATGAACAACTCCTACCAGCTCATTGCTGTGAGTTACCTCCTTCTCTTTTGCCGTTATTTCTCCCTGTGTGCCTCATTTGTCTGACTTGCAGCAGGTGGGTCCCTTCTGGGATGCTGGAGACTGCTGCCCCCAGTTCCTGCCAGCAGGTAGCTGAGATTTCTGCTCACCAGCCTGAATCATGCCTGTGGAGGAGGTTTTGCTCTGTTTGTAATGCTTCTTAGCTGGAAAAGGCTCATGGCTGTGATCTGCCCTGTCTCCTCCTGTGTAGTAACCTTGCTGACCACCTTGGCTGTATAAAGGGAAACCTTCCCACTGCTTCCTGATGTTTGGTTTTAACTTTGGGGGTGGGTGTTGTGGTTTATTTTTTTATCCTATTTCTGTTTTCTCATGTAAAACTGTGTGTGTCAGGAGCTCAGTCCTGCAATTTCTTTTTCCACAGTCTTCCCACTTGAAATTAGATCATGTCCATCTGTAATACCAGAGTCTCCTGGCTATAAAACCATAATCTGAGATTCCTCAGTAATCCCAGTGCAGTTTGGATCTGAGCTGAGGCTGCTCCAGGCTGTAGAGCCCTTATCAAACTGAACTTCATTTGAATTGTTCAAAACTCTTTTCCCTACTGTAATCTCATTCTGTGTACCCAAAAGCCAATCTGTACCTTGGTGATTAAATTTGTCAACAGACTGAAAGCTAAAGCAGCATGGCTTTGCATTTTAAGGCCCTTAAGGTCAGGAACAGTATGGAAGGAAGCAAAATCTTGTGTGCACAGTACTTCAGATAAACCAGTGGGCACTTACTCTCCAATTCTGACCACTGACATGATGGGTTTGGAGACAGTGAGGTGATGTACTTCTGCATTATCTAGGAACAAAACAGGAGTGGGGGGAGTTGTTTGTGTCCTTGGCTGGTCACTCGGTGCAGACAGAGCAGAGACTTCCTCCTCTGCTTTGGGTGACTCTTGATTTATTCTAGATCAACCAGAGCAAAAACAGAACCAGCAGCAGTTCTCCTAATGTTTCAATTTCCAAATTCCTGGAAAAGTCTTGGGGGAAATGTGTGGGTGAGCTCCTTTCCTGGCTAAAGCACAGAGGGGAGTATTGAGTTGTTTTCTTGAACAGGTTCCACAATTGTTGATTATCTGGTGACTCAAGTGGCTTCTAAATTCACTTGGTCAAACAGAGCACAGACCCATCAAATTGCTGATTCTTTTGGACATCTGATCTTTATCATGGTAAAAAGTATGAGAAAAACTGGACCACTGACCTTCCAGACCAGCAGTAAAGCAGTTTATCACAAAGGCATCGCTGCTTTATCAGTCTGTTTCAATGCTTCAAGTGCTTTCTCTTTGTTCACTGCTGCTCCTCACATTCCAGGGAGACTGGAATGAGGGACAGAAAACAAAGATTCTCTCCTTGGCCATCTTCTCCAATTCCCTTTTCTTTATTGTCATCGAATAGGCTTGTCACTAAGACAAAGCCAAGCCTAAGACTGGCATAAGAATAGCAGCATTTGCTATTCACTGGGCCACAAACCACTCATCATTCTTTCCCCTGAATAATTCCAGTGATGCAATGACACAGTACACACAATCCCACATGAATTAGAGGGACCCATCATAACAATTAACTGAAGTGAATGGTCCAGAGAGGGCTGCTGTGTTAATGGTTTTGTGTCTGGAGCAGCTGGGAACAGGGACTGGCCTTGACAGAGCCGTGGGTAGAGGACTGAACTCTCAGATAACCGAGGCAAAGCAGAGAGCACAGCGAGCAGCATGAGCCCCTGCTCAGGAAAATGACACTGGGAATGCTCCAGGAGACTTGGTTGTCACTTAGACTGTCTCGCTGCAGCTGACACCGAGAGCAGGGACATTTCCTGGGAAGGCAAGAGGAGTCACTTCCAATCTCTTCCCGTGCAGTGCATGCAGCTTGGGTTTGGAAGCAACATTTCTGCATGCCTTCTCTCAGGGACAAATTTCCTCCGTGCGTCTTCTAAGGGCAAACATCAATTAATCTCTGGCCCGAAGAAAACAAGTCGTTAATAAACGTTGAGCTTTACAAATGTGGGTCGTTAATTAACCTCCTGTAATGAATGCCGAATCACAGGAGGCTGGGTGCTAGATTGGGCATTCCTTCCTCCTGGTGTATATTGCATTGGATACACACGGAATGACAGCATTCCAAGGGGAGGAATCCTTGGGGTGGGGTGGAGGTCTTCTTCTCCAGGGCATCAGCAGGAGATCCTGTGCCAGATCATCCCTGCAGAGCAATGAAACAGAGCTGGGGATGAGCTGAGAGTGCATCTCTGCCTGCTGACTGCCCTGCGGTGGAGCGCTGAGGACATCTTCATTAATCCTGTTTGTTAATGAGCCCCAGGCACTACCGTAGCAAACAGGCTCTCCCCTCCTCTCCTCCGGGGACAAATGCACTTCATGCATTTGTAGCAGTTATTCTTCAGGGCAGCCTTTCTCCTGTACTCACACGTGAGTTCTGCTGTGAGGTTTGAGAAAAGAGAATCTGAGCTGCTCTTCTTGGCCCTTCGTTGTGTCTCCCCAGTTTGGGGATTAGGGCTTGGTGCTTAATTAGGCACTGCAGGCACCCAGCATGAGAGCACCGGTGTCTGTGCAAGGCAGAGCAAGGCAAACAAAGTAAAACATCTGCTTCAAGTGGTTCTTGACTCAGAGAAGGAAGAACTTTTCTGCCATAATTTTGTTGGTTTTTTCCTCAGCTATTTCAGACTTCAATAAATACATACTTCCAGGAGTGCCCTGAAGCAGTTTCAATATCGATTATTTTCAGACAGCCCATTTTTCTCTTTTGCCAAACCATAGTTTGGTTAGGGCAGACACCATCTTTCACCAAGAAAGCAAACAAAATCCAAATGCAATCCCCCAAATTTCCATACCTTCCGTGCTATTTCAATATGGGAGGATCAGAGTGCTTTATACAAGCAGCACAGGATGCAGTGGGATGTTATGCACTCCAGCTCTCTCATCTCAATGCCTTCCCAGACATAACAGAACGATCATCACCCGAGGATGGGAAGAGGAATTTGTCACAATCACCAGAGGAAGGACAAGGGAATGATCTGAGAGTAGCCAGGTGGCTCCATCATCTGTAAGTGGCAGAAAGTAACTGAGTGGGTGACGAGGACACTTTGTGTGATGGGCTGTTTCTCATCAGAGCCACTCGGCTCCACCTGAGGTCACACAGTCCTCCTGTCAGTTGCTCATTTTTTCAAAATAAGCGGGATAGTTGGTGTTCCCAGGGGTGCAGGTGCATTTTGGCCCTGGGGGTGCCCTCAGGCACAGGTACAGTTGTAGGGAATTAACATTATTTTCTAAAAGCCTGTTCCTTTTGGCCACACCCGTGATATTTTGGGGAGGCAGGCAAGAATTAGTCACTGGAACTGCACCCACAGTTCTGACTCTGCAGGAGCAATATCAGTGGAAGAACAGCAGCCAAGGGCTGTGCAGGGTAAAGAGCACGGGCTGTGAGCTGCTGGTCAGAGCTGCAGGTGAGTTAGGGTAATAAATGGTGCCCAACAGCTGTGCTGCAGCACGACCCACCACCGGCACATTAAAGAGAGACGTGAGCCCTCGCAGCTTCACCATGGTCTAGGATGAAAGTATAAAGATGCTTAATACCTCAGGGATTACCTGCTCCTAAGTGAGCCTGAAGAAAATTCCCTCTAACTCCCTTGTTGAAGGTGTTGCAGCCTCGAGTGTGTAATGCAGTGTCTGCGTGTGATGTTAGAATAATGACTTCAGCAGGGAGTATACAGTTATAGGATTCTTCTGTATATTGTATTTTGTATCCTCCTGTTGGTTTGTATGTCTGTTAGTTTAAGCTAGCTCATCTCAGACAGCTGTTCCTGCAGAAGACTAAAAGACTGCAGTCTTTAAAATTATTAAAAAAAAAAAAAAAAAAGAAAAGAAAAGAAAAAAGTTTTAAGTGTGTCTCTGAAAGTAGTGTATATCTCAATTGGAATTTAGTTGCCAGTGTTTGGGTTGGAGGAATCAGGGCATTGGGCACAAAACTCGGGGTTGCAGTTTTAGATGATGAAATTAAATGGAGTGGATGAACACAAGTAGTTAAGGATGAGAATGAAGAAAAGAAATATTTTGCATAACAAAGCAAAAGCTGTACACTAAACAGAAACGGCATGTGCAGCTAAAAAAGAAAGAAAACTTTGACTATAAGTATAGGGGTATTAGAAATGGAATTTTCTCAATTTTTGTAGACTAGAGAGCTTAAAAATTAAGGCACAGAGAAAATAAAGATTTTTCAGCTCCCTATTACATTGTTTCTAAGATAACTTTGGATTTCCCCCAGGTGGCAGTTTCAAACTTTTCTTCATCTGCAAAGCACACGTATTCCTCCACTTTTCTGCACCAGCTGAACTCCCATGGCAGTAATTGCTACCCAGTTTTATTCACAACACCGGGAGAAATTCTCTTCCCCACTGTGATTTGTGACCCTTAGGACTGTCAGAAAATGTTCCTCTGCTTGCATGACCTGCACAGTTATTACCTGGTAGTTCTGCTAAGGAGGAATTTTATGAATCAATAAACTTAGTTTGAAATACAACAGCTGCCCAGTCCCAGCATGTGTCAGATTCTGGGGTGGTGGGTGTTCCTCTATAGAGGTAAGGCCAGCTCCTAAATCTGGTCTCAGAACTAAGCTCTTGTAAAGCATCAGGAAATGTTCACCTCACCAGGCCCATTTCAGTGCCATTAATTTGAATTTCTTAGAAAATAAGCCGGTGGTGGTTTTTAACTCTGTAATACACCAGGAAATGAAATTATGCTCTTGTTGTGTTGCCAATACAAGCTAGAATTAATGTTTCTTGAAGCTTTTTATGGTGCAGCAAAACAAGGAGGTTCTAGAAAGAGGATGAAATGGCTCTTCCTTGGTTTGCCAGCTGAGTGATACACCTTTCTTTGTCCCTGAGTTTTGTGGCCCTCAGAGCCTCCTGCTGAGCAGCACACACATCTGCTGGTCTGTGCCCAGGTGACTCACTCACACCTTTGCTTTATTCTACAGCACAACTGTAATTACCCAGATCTCAATTACTGCGATCCTAAAACTCATCCGTGGCATCAATAATTAATTGAAATGGGAAATTCTCCTGCAGTTAGTCAGTGCCTTCAGTGACACTTGGACAGGCAGGCAGGAGAAGGGGGAATGGCCTTGAGGTGAAGGGGATGGATTTAGATCAGACCTAAGGAAGATATCCTTCCCTGTGAGGGAGGCCCTGGCACAGGGTGCCAGAGCAGCTGAGGCTGCCCCTGGATCCCTGAAGTGTCCCAGGCCAGGCTGGACAGGGCTTGGAGCAGCCTGGGGTAGTGGCAGGTGTCCCATGGCACGGGGTTGGAATGGAATGAGCTTTAAGGTCCCTCCCAGCCCAAACCATTCCATGATTTCTGTTCCATTTCCCCATGGAGTGCAATCCATGTGAAGAAATGCTGGACCCCCACTCCGTGTTCTCCTGAGGAGCTGTACCCCACCTCTGGAACAGTGGGATTGATTCCCAGTGCTCTCTCTGGACCTTGGGACTGGACGTGGGGGGACTCCCAGCAGATTCTTCCTGGAAGGGGCAGGGAGATAGGTTGGGGCAGTGCTGTGTTGGATGCTCCCATCCAGCCAGTGGCCTGTGTGTGAAATCAGCCCTGGGGCCTCGCTCCAGACTGGCAGGCAGCTTAATTGCTTTTTGTTAGCAAGCTAAAGGATTCATTTGAAGGTGTAGAACTGTTTGTCTTTTTGCTGGCTTTGGCCTAATTACATGTAACCCTTGGACTTGAATTCGCATTGTTAATATTCATCTGGTGCTTGCAGAGCCTCTATTTAGAGGCACTCGATGTGCTCCAGCTTCACATGCTGCATCTTCTGTTCTTGGAGCAGACAAAGCTCATTCTCCATCCTAGGATCCAATCCTGCCACTCCTGTGAGTGCTGTCAGCAGAATCAGGAGGTTCAGCCTTTCTGTTAATCTTTGAAACCACAGGTGTTTATGTGCCCGTGGGAACCACCATGGCCAAACCATTTTGGGGCTTATTCAGGGCAGAAAAGTTACACTTAAGTAAAAAAAGATGAGCTTGCAATCTGTAGATGAGCCCTGGCTGATTTAAGATATTCCAGGGAGTTTGCTGGCATTTATTTTTGGCTTTTTAAGGGCTGGGCTCTGGGGTTTTTTGATGTAGCTAGCACCCCAGTGCCCTGCCTGACAGGTCAATAATTCTCTGCCCATTACGTGTGAGCAGCACTGCAAGGTCTGCTCTTGCTACATGATAGGAGTTGAAGTATCCAGATGGAACCACATAGGTTGCAACCCCCTGCATTGTCCCATCTTTTATTTAGGCCTGACAAGCTCAATTAGCATTATCTTGTGCTTCTGCATCAAGGGGAGTCTTGTTGGAGAGGCAGGAGAAAAGAGGAAAAGTGAATGATAAAGGAAGAATATTACTGAGGAAAAAGCAGTGAAATACTAAAAGAGATTTATCTGGGAAGAGTTTTCCCCTGGTACTGAACGATAGGAACAGCTATATTACTAAGAATTCTCTGAAATATGACTTTTTAGACACCAGTGCTTCACAGATTTCCTTTTGCAACATGCTGCAATCTTGCAAATGAATTGATGCTGATCATATAGGTGGAAGAGGGTATAGACAACTACTCCTAATTAAATGGGGATGATTAATAACCTGGATGCTTTAGCTCCTTGTCTGTGTCTCTTTGCTGGTGCTGTTCCCTGTAGCCACTCAGCTACAACCCCTGCTTTTTGGTAGGAGAAAAACAGACTTCTCTCCTGAGTCAGTGCTCTCTGCACAGCTCGAGTTTCTGTCCCTTCCCTTTGGCTCAAGGATGTATTTAAATGGTCAGGACATAGGATTTTTTAATTTTTGAGCAATTTCTCCAATTTTGGCAGCTAGGCTCAGGCACTGCATTTAAGTGGCTGTGCAAGCAGGCTGCCTCCCAGAGGTGTTGGGCACCTGCTGCTCCCTCTGGTGCTGTGACCTTTACAGGCTCAGTAAAACACATAATCCAGCCCCACGCCTGTGCTGAGGAAAGGCAGCTTATGGGCAGTCATAAATAGCAAAACACTGAAGCATTTGGTGCCTGAATCCACGCACTGAGTCGTGTTCCTGCAAGGAGCAGGGAGTGGGGCTTGAGGGACAGCAGCCTTGCTCCCAGCTGACTTTGATTCTGAGGAGATAAGGGAATTCTGAGATTTGGAGAGGTGAAGCCTGGCACCCCCAGAACCCCCTGCCAAGCCCACAGGCTGTTCCAGCTCAGTTTCACAGTGTTCTGCTCCAGTCCTCAGCAGGACACCGTGGCTGGCTTTTGGGTGCTCCCCTGGCTCCAGGCACACGTGGTGGAGTGTCATGGTTTGTTCTTCCCCTTTTTTTTACACCTGCAGCAACTCAGACTGGAGGAGGCAAGGTCAAACCAAATGCTTTGCACATGGAGTGGAAAGTGGCGAATTCTTGGTGAATTCTGCAGTGCTCCTCCCTTCCAGGGCAAGTTTGTGCCAGAGAATCCTCCTGGCTGTGTCCAGCAGAGAACCCAGAGTTCCCATCCACCAGCAGTAGGTGGCCTGGACTGACAGACTGAGCAGCCCAAAGCCAGAAGAGAGAACTGAGTTTGATTCCTAAGCTTTAGGAATGGTTACTCGGAGAGGAACAGGCACTTTCTTGAGCCCAGCAGTATCTCCAAGTGTAATGCAGATATGATACTTTTAGCAGTGATATGTGGACTCTTAGAATGGCTCAGGTTGGTTTTGAAGATCAAATCCCAGCCTGACTGGCTGTGCAGAAAAAAAAAAAAATCAAAGACAATGTTCTGGAAATAGGGCAAGTAGAAATGAGGCTAAGTTTGTTTACTTTTTGCCTTAGTACTAACAGAGTCATCAGCACTCAAACACTTTGGGTTAGCCATGCCTGCTCAGCCCTCCAGTTTTCCAGGACATGTGAGTTACTTGATTTTGACCTGGCTGGAGGTAGTTAACATTATCAGCACAGATGCCCCTTATCTCTCTGACCTTCAGCATGAAAAGAGGCTCTTATCAGGCAGTGATGGAGGAGAGAGAAAGGATGTCAGGAAGAACAAAGCCTTGGTGATATCTTCCTCTTTTCTTCCTGCTGAGGCTTTTAGAGAGCTGTTTCTCTGCATGACCTTCCCACTGCTCCGATTTATTTGACTATTAAAATAAAAATTGAACTTAACAGGAATATGACTGCAGAAACAAAGTGTCAGTTCCTATAATTTAACTGCACTAAAACCAGCACAATCCCCAGTTCTCTGTGTTTTCTCCAACATAATATTCCCTGGCCTTCTCATTAGCGATCGTTGTTTCCATCCAAGATGCTGGTGGGAGATAAAAGGATTTGATATATATCTATATATGTATATATAACCTAAATACGTGGTGGAATGCTGCACACTGCAGGCTTAATAAAAAAAAAAAATTAATTATTAGTATCTTCTGCATGTGGAAATTATAAATAGCAGAGATGCTGAAGCATTTTCCAAGTGCAAACAATCGGATTCCCCCGGGCTGGGCGGAGCAGCCGAGGTTCTGGGCAGGGACAGGAGTGTCACAGCTCCTGTGCAGGACTGCTGGGCTGTCACCCAGCAGGGAATGGCCCTGCTCTCTCCCTCACCCGGCGTGTCCAGAAGCCACTCGTGGTTTTCTCTCCATTGCAGCCAACCCATTTCCATAATTCTGAGCCTCTTTGGCTGTGCTCCAGAGATGGAGTCCTTTATCCAGCTTTTAACAAAATGCAGGTCCTGTGCTGTGAGTTGTTGACATTGCCCTGGCCATTCCCAAGTGGGGGGCCTTGGACGCTGCAAAAATAAGGAAATTTTTCTTAAATTCCTCCAATATAGTGTGTTCTTTCACAAGCTCTGCCATATAGGATCTTCTCCCAGCTTTCAGTTTTTTAAGGCTCACAGTCCCAGTGATGGCTTATCTGCTATACAAAACTTTTGATTTGAGATTTTTTTCTCCCTTGTGCTATGTTTGCTTTCCTCACCTAAGAGCCTTGCTGCGTTTTGCCAGACAAGGATAACTCTTGCCTGAAGTCACTTACCTGTGTCCTGCTCCAAGCATTCACTTTCCTTGTTTCCCAGACTCAGTATTTATTTATATTTCCTCAGGACCTGCCTAAGCCTGTGCTGCTGTTCTGTGCTGGAGCCAGAATGCCCCTGTGTCCCTCTTGGAGCTGCATCCTGGGCAGCTGCTCTCCCTCTCCCCCCACCTGCCCTGCCTGCTGCTGCAGGGGCTGCTGCAGGGGTGTTTTCCCTCTTTTCCCTGCCAGGGGCTCGCTGTCCCAGGGCACTGCCTCAGCTCCTCCTCAGAGCCACTGCAGCTGCTGCCCAGCACTTCCTCGTGCTCGTCAGTACTTTCATCTCTTCTCTGGCTGTCTCCTCCCCTGACTGTTCTAATTGCTTTTCCTAATGCTAGATTGTCCTCCTTTAGTATTTTTTCTTGTATTATTTTTGAGATTGATCCTATT
Organism: Sitta carolinensis; assembly: GCA_032173965.1. Taxonomy (NCBI): domain Eukaryota; kingdom Metazoa; phylum Chordata; class Aves; order Passeriformes; family Sittidae; genus Sitta; species Sitta carolinensis. The sequence goes on from CM063286.1 coordinate 18,101,517, forward strand.
AAGTTCTTACCCTGCAGTATGTCATCCTCAGCTTTGAAAGCAAATTCATTTGTTGCCAGCTGCAGCTGAATTACCTATGCATTAATTGACTTTGTAGCTTCCTGATTTTCTCACTGACTTTTTTCTTTCTATGACATCCTTTCCTTTGAAAAATGTTAAGCACCATTTACGTCAAATAGCCTGCTTGGATTTTTGCTGCTTGCTTCTCTGAGCTTGTCACAAACCTCCAAGCTCTGCTGATGTTATTTCCAGTTTGCCCGACACATATTACAAAATTAACAGCATTGAAACAGCACAAGAGTTGCCTTGTATGGAGTTCTGTAAAGATTCAATTTCTCCTGACCCTCTTTCTGCAGTGCTTTCTGCTCAGCACACACAAGGGCATCCTTCTTGTGCTAGCCTGCTTGATAGCCAGCCCTGATGTATTTTCTGTACTGTTTTCTGCTCTGGGTTTGGGCACAGAGCAATGAAGAGGCATGTGGAGAGAGAAATTTATTAAATAAAGTCTAATGACTTCTCCTAGGCTTTGCAGCACTGCTAATTACACAGCAAAAAAAGGCACCTTTGAAGTTCCTGTGCCTCTCAGGCAACCAGCCTCCCTTACTCAGTAGCCTGCAAGGTAAATGTTACATCTCCTTCCTTCCTTCCTAGGGCAAAGTACAGCTTGGGCACATCCTGATCCTGTGGGGCTGCTGGTGGCTCTTCCTGGGGTGGAACAGCAGCAGAGAGCTGCTCCTGCTGCAGAATCACTCCAGCACTCCTGGCACAACTAGAAAGCTTCTCATCCCTCCTTCAGAGGCACTCAGCCACAGCCAGACAGCCTGGTCCCCAGGGCATTGTCACAGCCATCTATATCTTCATCTGACAGGCAGCAGCCTGATTTCCAGCTTAGCCCACTGCCTGTTGTGCAGTAAAACACAAGAAAGGCACACGCAGCCCTTTTCGTGCCAGCCACAGTGATGCTGGAGATCTTCATGGGTTATTCCTTCCAGGTGGGTGTGGGGAGGATTTTACATCCCAGGAACCTCCCAGAGGAAGGGGCAGGAGCCCTTGGGCACCTCTGCGTGGCACAGAGGAGCTGGAGCACCTGGGAATGCTTGACAGTGGAAAAGTCTGAGGATCTCAGCCAGCCTGGCTGCTGAGTGTTACCATCACCTCAGCATCAGGTTTTATAGAATTACAGAATGGTTGAAGTTGGAAGGGACTTTGAACATCTCATTCCACTCCATGCCGTGGGCAGGGACACCTTCCACCATCCCAGGCTGCTCCAAGCCCCAGTGTCCAGCCTGGCCTTGGGCACTGCCAGGGATCAGGGCCTGCCCACCCTCACAATAAAGGACTTTGTCCTAATACCTAACCCTGCCCCTGGGAGCGGAGAGCTTGAACCAGCTCTGCACCAGCCTGATCCAGAGCAAACCTCAGAGTACCATAGCTGAGTGCAGGGACCCCTGCAAAATCCACAGGATGGCCAAAATCCATCTCAGCCCTGAGCCAACCAAACCTCGGGGCCATCCCAGGGCTTCCAGGGGTGTTAAGAACTTAAGAGCCAGGAGATGGGACTCCTGTGCCTTGATTTGCCACAGGCTTTCCATGGGATGTGCTTCGGGTCGTGTGTGCTAAGAGAAATTCCCAGTGATTCCCTCCCCCAGCCTCCCAGCCACGAGGGAGCCGGAGTGCTGAACTCCTGGAGAGGTTCAGGCACCTGGAGGCTGTGGCAGTGGGATGCACCTCATGCAGAAATCCAGCAGCATCTTCCCCTACTGGGTCTGTGCTGGCTGGGTCAGGACTCACTGCTGTCATTTGGCAAAGTATGATCCAACCTGTACAGCCCAACCAACGAGGAGAGGGTGATGGAAATCTTTAGAGAAAACATCTCAGAAACTGTAAACAACACATTTTCTACACAGAGATAAGGACAGAGATTAATGCCTGAATTACCCTGGATAATTAGTGTAGCAGGTAATCATTTAAAATCTGGCACATCTGTGAATATATCACTTTGACTGAATTAGAAAATATTTGCAACTGCTACAGTGAAATGGCTTCAGCCATCCCACAGGGAAATCTTTGTGGGAGATTAATTCTCACTTCAAATGGCAGAGATTTGCAAGAGGATTATGTGGCCGGGATGACACATTCACATTGTGATAGGAAGTGAGACAGGCTTTTTTTCCTCACAGCAAAGCCGAGTGCTGGTTTCTTTGAGTTCATGTATTCTTTGAGCTTGAGGGCTTGGCCCTCTTAAGTGCGGAGTGTTTGATAGCTGAAAAGCTGAACGGTGCTTGAAAGAAAATGGTGACAAGAACAAGGGCAAGAGGGACAGAAGCTCTCAAAGAGAGGACAGTGAAATCCCAACTTAGATTAAAATTCCTAACGCAACAAGGTCACGCTGGCAAAGCTAGTGAAGGTGGGATTTTTAGCTTATTATAAATGCTACCAAGAGTTGTCATCTAAGAACACTGCCTGAGACAGCACAGGTCTGGGAGGACCCTGTACTCACTGCTCAGACTCAGGCAGCTCCCAAAAACGTGCCTCTTGCCCAGGGGCCAGCAGTCACTGGGGAAACATCCCAAATATGGAGCACACCTGGTGGGGCCACATTCCCAGCCAGGCTGTAAGTCCAGATATCCTGGCTGTGAGTCCCAGGTGCCCTGGGTTTGAACTGGATACAGAACAGATGCTGAAGTGCTTTTTTTGGTACTCAGCACATGGAGCAGAGTTCGGGGAGCTGTAGCTTTGTGTGGGGATTTTATTGCTTACAGCACTGAGGAGAGCTCTAACCAAGAAAATGGTGGTTTCCTGGCACACAAAGACATTGTCAGTAAAACCGAAGTGTCTCTTTGCTATATATTTCCAACACAAAACTGCTGCCAGGAGCTCTCATCTGATTTGCTCAGGTTCGCAAAACATCAAGGTGAATAATTGAGACAGGCTGAGTTTGTAATCCCTGGGGAATTTGCAGCAGCAGAACAGAGAAGGGAAGAAAAGACACTTTGGGCTTTGTACAATAGGTCTGGTCTGTCTTTTAAGAGAGGTTATAGTGCACTTGTTGACTGAGACAGCACAAGAAGAAATACAGGTGGGGCAAGGCCAGCATCCACAGCCTCACCCACAGACACTCTTACACCAACAGGGATTTGTTCAGACCAGCCTCAAAACTTCCTAAGGAACAGTCTTGCTAAGCTTCACAGCACTCAGCTCCTAGGAAAGCCCATATGGTCACAGAATCCAGAATGGTCTGGGTTGAGATCACCTTTTCCAACCCTCTGCCATGGGCAGGGACACCTTCCATGAGACCAGGTTGCTCCAAGCCTTGTCCAGCCTGGCCTGGGGCACTTCCAGGGATGAACTGTCCCATCCAGCTATTTTAAAATGAAAGAACAAGAAGTAAAAAAAAAAAACCCTGCTTTGTGCAGAAGTGCTTTTAAAGCTTTTTCCTTCCTTTCCCAGCAGCAAATTTGCAATCCCCAAGGTAGAGATTTGCCTTACCTTCTTCTTCAAACAGCATCCAACATCCAGTGCCAAACTGCATCTTGCCCAGGACATGTCCTTTTATGATGTGCTGAAGGAAACTGCTGCCAAGTCACCACTCCTGATCCCACACTGACACTGGGCCTTTGATGGACCTTTACAGAGGGGAGGAAATATCACAGAATATGGGAGCTGGAAGGCAGCACATTCACACCTACTCCTGTGTTGACAAAGAACTTAAAAGATAGGTCTCTATAAAATAAATAAGTCTCTGCACTCTCCCTCAGTTCCTGCCTTGCCCAGAGCTCCCCAGCTGCCCCAGGCAGTGCTGCCAGGTGTTTGTGGTTCCTGCTCAACCCCAGCAGGGCTGTGTAATTCAACCCTGGGCTCATGCAGCTTCTCCCCTACAAAATGAGATGCTCAAACCAGCAACGTGCAGCTGCCACTGGGCATTTCCTGGTGAGTGAGCAGGGGAGGTTCAGCTTGGATATCAGGAAATATTCCTTTACCTGAAGAATTGTCCAGTACTGGCACAGGCTGCCCAGAGCAATGGTGTGATCCCCATCTCTGGAGGGACTTAAAAAGTGTGTGGATGTGGCATTTGGGACAGGGGTTAGTGGTAGCCTTGGGGAATGGTTGGAGTTGATGATCTTAGAGGGCTTTTCCGTGATAAATGATTCTATATCCAAGTGAAGCACAGAAAGTGCAGCTCAGACCTCTTCTCTGGGGAGGGATTTGCTCTCCCCCCTCCCTGGTCCCTCTGGGCTCACCTGGCCTGCAGTGCCCATCATTCCTCTTGTTTCAGCTCAAGCTGCCCAGGCCTGGAAGGGCTCAGGTGGAAGGATGGGCATGAGGGAGCTTTCAGGTGTGGGCAGGGAGCAACCAGCCCAGGTTCTGGAAGGGGCTGAGGCAGCTCTGCCTGTGACTGGGAGCAGTTGACTCACAGGAGTTGTCCTGTGGGTTGGCAGTTAGAGACAAATGAACTAAAAGTGAGCAAGAGTTGTTCTTGCTTGCTTTTTTTTCCTTTTTTTTTTTTTTTTTTTTTTTTTAAGTGGTGGCAATTATTCCTACTGCTACAAAGTGCTTTTCTTACTACCCAGAACTTCATTTCCAGCAGTGTCAGCTCATGACACTTCAGAGTAATGCTGCAGTTCACCTGTTTGTGGGGTCTGATGGTGTATGAGGAAAAAGGGGAACAACAGCTGCACCTCTGAGTCTCCTTATGGCTTGCAAAGAGCCCCTGTGGTAAACTGGCAGGGGCAATGATGTTCTGGGCTGGTTCAGACCATCTTTAGAGATTAATGTGCTCCTGGGCCACTGAGACAGCCGTTCTAAATCCAGGGCTGCACGTAATTTGAATACATTACCGAAATGAAGTTCAGCTGCACCTCACTGTCAAAATGTGAGCATATTTTACTGATGTCAGGGCGCTGGAGCATGGCCAGAGAGCCAGTGTAGTAATTTCTTGGGTGTGATGTTCAGCCATATTTTATTAAACTCCCTGTCCTACACTTCAGTGCCTGCCTGTGAGAGCTGCAGCCCAGCACCCCTCGCTCAGTAAACTGCTCATTCCAACCTTGCCCAAATCTCCTTGGAAAATTTAAGTCCCACATTGTCCTTTTCTCCCACCTGGCGCTGTTCCTTAGCCTGAATCATCGTGGCTTTGGTTTAATCTGGTGTCAGACACTGTTCACGCCAATGCTGAGCAGCTGAAATGTCACACCATCAGCTTAGCACTGTCCTCTGCAGTGGTAACACACAAATACGCCCTTCCAGCTCAGGGTACTGCTGTAAGCTGTGTTCAGTACACATTATTTCCCTCCCTTTTCTGTCTAATGTCGGAATTTCTGCAGAATACACAAAAGAGTGGCATTTTTTTCAGCTTTAAAACTAGCACAGAGCAGCACGAGATCAGGTTTGGATCTCTGCAGCATCTCTGGCTGCAGGGAGCTGCCTCCGCCCTGGTGTTGGAGGAAATATGCACTGTGTTACTGGGTTGGCTCCATCGTCATTAAAAATGGACTGAATTGCCAGAGTGCTCCCCAAACCCAGCTATTCTGAAGTCTGTAAGGTCAGTCTCTTCCATAACTCAGCATTCCTTTCCTGGGGACTGAATGGACCCTGTGTCTATCTGTGCAGCTGTAAAATGATGGTGGTGACTTCCCACCTCCACTTTTTGTTGGGATGAAAAACACCAGGGCACAGCAAGCCATCGTGGTGATGATGCAAATACAAAAACCCTCACCAACCTAAGAGTAAAATGTCTCCTGGCTTCTGTAAGGATAATGCAGAGGCAAGATGTAAAATACGGCACACATAAAATGTGTCATTTCCTTATAAGAGCAGAATTAATGGAGGCTATAAAAGACAAATCAAAAACCACTGTGGACGACCTTTTTCCTGGGGAAGAATATGAGAATTCATTGGATTTAGACATGAGGAACAGTGGTTTGTGATAATAAAAGTGCTAGCAAAAAGCAAAATAAGAAATATGTTTTCTTGCTTCTTGCATTGGTGAACTAATAAGCTCAGCCTCTTAAGGATGAAGCTGGCCTCTAGCACATGGAGTTCTCCTTGCTGGGTATTGCTCTCCTCTCGTTTCTCAGTGCTTTGTATTTTTTCACTCCAGCTACATTTCACACCAGTTTTTTTCAGCCCACCCCCAGAGAGGGAGATGTAAGGAGTGACACTGCTCTGCCTGCAGCTGGAGAAATCCCTGGCTGCTCACCCGTGCCCTCCTGAGCCTGGCTCAGGCACACCTGCCTGCAGGTGCTGATGCTGTGTGCCCTTCTGCCCCAGGACCACGCGGACATCGAGTGGAAGTTCGCGCGCACCAAGCTCTGGATGAGTTACTTTGACGAAGGCGCCACGCTGCCCCCGCCCTTCAACATCATCCCCAGCCCCAAGTCGGTGTGGTACCTCTGCAAGTGGATCCACAACCAGCTGTGCCCAGGTGATGACTCTGACAATGAACAGAAGAGGCACGAAAACCTCAAAACATTCACGGTAAGGAGCTCGGGGGCTGGTGCTTTGTTTCTGGAGGGGGTTGGGGATACTCAGGGCCCCGAGGGACCAGCAGAGGGTTGCTGGATCATAACTTGCTCAAAGCCCTCGGGAGCTCTAAAGGCAGGGCCAGACAGGTGACACCCCTGTGCCTTTGTTTTTCCAGGAACGACATGCTGACAACCTGATTCAGAATCAACATTACCAGGTAAACTCTTGGGCACGTAAAGTTTTTACTTGCTGTTTCTTTCTTCTCATTTTCCAATGCTTCAATTCCTCCTTGCTTCCAGAATATATTTTGATAAGTGTAGATCCTGTAAGAGGATTTTGCTTATCATGGATTAAAGCATTTCCTCGTTGGAGGTGAATGGTTCAGTAAATCTGTCCTTGCCTTTCAGCCCCTCTGGAATAGTGGAAACCTTGCAGCATGGCTGCTGAAGTCAAGGTCACATCCCCATTGCCATCAGGCTGTCAGGACATCCTGATTAACACTATTTCTGCAGCATTTTTACACTCCTGAATTGTTCCTCTCTTGCTCTTCTTTTGTAAAGCACCCTGTAAAGTGGTAGGGATATTCTTTTGTTTGGGACAGCTCAGGAGGGAGGAATGATTCCTTTTTTGAATCTTGCTGGTTTGTTTATTCTCAGCCTGTCATCAAGTACTCATTAAACTCAACCTAAAAAAGGATGAAACTTCATTAAAAACACCAGCTTCAGCCATTGAATTCAGTGGGATGTATTATGCCAGCATGCTGGAAGGAAAAAAATTCTCCAGAATGTTAGGTGGTACGTTAGGCTCCACTGCCAAAAGCCATTAGTAATTTGTCTTACTTAAGACATCTCCTGCTTTCTGAAGAGCACTTTTATCAGAAGTTGGTGGTTAACATAATTAGTCACCTTTGACAACTGACATATGGTGGTTTCTGACTTCACAGCACAGCTTACGGCAATGGCATTGGCATCTCTTAAAAACCTCCCAGCAAAGCCTTGGTGCAGACACCAGCTTCAGTTTGGTGTTGCTCAGACTTGCTTATGAAGGGGGGAAATGCAGGGCAGGTTTGGAGTAGACTCTTCCCTGCATACAACAGGCACAAAACAGCCTGGGTGTGTTTTGGCTGGCACAGATAAACGTGCAAGCTCAAAGCACCAGTTTGCTTCTGTGAAGCCATCAGGGAGGGACATGAGCAGAGCAAAATGGAGCTCATCCAGCCAAAAACGTGGACAGGTAACACAGAGGAGTGAGAGTCCCTGGAGAAGTCACTAAGAGTGTGGTTTGGCCCTCCCAGTGGTGCCCTTGGATGCTGCAGCCACCCTTAAAGGAGTTTCTGCCCCTAGGGAACACCCAAGCAGCTGTAGATGTGGCTTGAGGTGAATGTCCATTGGCCCATGGGGTCCTGGCTGTTCTTCACATTATTTATTGCTAACATAGCTTCCTTCAAATATTCCTTTCAAATACTGATTACAAATGCCAAATTTAGCCCATCAGGATATGCAGTGTGCACACACGAAATCGGTGATTGTAAAACCTTTCAGCAGCTGAGATTAAAGAGCACATCTATGAACTGCTTGGACAGAGCACTCCAAGAATTTTCCTTCTCCATGACTTGTACATCTACAAACCCCAGCACAAAATAACTGCTTTGCCTTTAGTTAAAAACTGAGCATCCATAAGATGGAAGCTGTATCACCCCTTCCCAAGGTTTGCTCTGCTTAAAAGGAAGCATTTTGTTTCTAGTGGTGAGTGGTTTTTAGCCTGCAGAGTCAGGACAGCTGCTGTTGGCAAGAGCTCAGGGAAACACAGCAAGAACAGAGTTTGGGCTGAGCTAGCAATTGAATCACTTGGATTGTTTCCTATTCCAGGAAGTGATAAGAAATCTTGTGAAAAGATATGTCGCTGCAATGATAAGAACTTCCAAAACCAATGAAGGTTTAACTGAAGAAAACTTCAAGGTAATTTATTATTCCTCAATGATAATTAGTTTTATTAATTCAAACAGCCGGTTGCAGAGTTTGCATTAGCTTGGTAAGGTGATTTGTGCTGTGTGGAAGTAGGATTGTGATTGGAGCTGGGAATATATCTGATGGGCCTGTGGGGTTTTGTAGGCAGAGGGAGTTATTATTGAGTGTCTTCCTATATGACCACCTCCCATATTTTAATATACAATGTACTATGCAGACAAAAGCACTGGAAAAGAGTAGGAATGAAATATGTGATTTGAGTCAACATCACATTCCCAGTCCTAATTCTTTGCCAGACAGAGTCAAAGAATGGGTTGGGGTCGATGGATATTAAGAACACTCACCAACAAATTTAAAGTTGGGCCTATCAGCTAGAAAGGATTCCTGCCACATTTCAGCAGGTTTCCCTCTTCTGTAACTTTTATCTGACTTTTTGGGGTGTGCAGCAGGTGGGCAGAGGGGGTCGATCAAGAGGGCCAGTCCCCAGCCTTTGGAGACAAAAGCCCTGTCAGTGCCCAGTTCTCAGCACTACTAACACATCATTTTTGTGTGACACTGGACACGGATGTGCTGTTCTTGTGTGATTTGGTATCAGCCACTGGCACACCTGAACAGCTCTCCCAGGGGAATGTGGTCATTCCTTTGTGTCAGATAAGGTTGCTGCGAGTAACTCCTGTCTCCTCTTGCCCCAGGAATTAAAACAGGACATCTCGAGTTTTCGCTATGAAGTTCTTGACCTCTTAGGCAACAGGAAGCCCCAGAGGAGAAGTTACTCTACCAGCAGCACGGAGGTGTCCCAAAAGGACGAGACAAACGAGGACGGTGCTGGAGAAAAATCCAGAGCCAAGAGCGTGTCTTTCAATGTAGCCAACAAAAAAAAGGACTTCAACGTATCTGCTCTGATTAAAACCATGTCTGGGATCAACATGGTGGAAGAGAAGCCAAAAAGCAACGGGATCAGCAAGCGCTCCTTTGTGCGAAATGGGAACAGAGTTCAGAGACTCTCCAGCTCCAAGAAGGAGTCCTTCAAGAGGCTGGGCCTGCTCTTCTCCAAGATGAACGGCCACGTGCCCGAGCCCAGCTCAGAACCCATGTACACCATTTCTGATGGGATCATCCAGCCACACTACATGTGGAAAGACATTAAATATTCTCCGATGGACAGAGAGAGAGAAGAGAATTGTTCCAAAAGTGAAATTAACCTCAATGAGGTGGCCTACAGTGGGAACACGAGACTTACAGGACAGAGCAAGGAGTGCCCTGTGGTTTGTACCAGCTCCCTTCACTGTGCTTCCAGTATTTGTTCCTCTAACTCCAAACTTATAGACTCGTCAGAGGATGTGTTTGATTCATGGGGAGAGGCCTGTGACTTGTTTATAAACCAGTGGAAAGATGGGCAGGAGGATCATGTGACCACTCGGCTCTGAGCAGGGCTCTCTTTACTCTCGCTGGAAAACTCAGCCAAGTATTGGTAATTGTTTGCTCTCATCTGGTTCAGCATCACTGTTTCCTTTCTATCCACAGGTGAAAAAAAAAGTGTAAACCTCCTTATGTTATAGCCTATTTTATAGCCATCTGCACCCTTTTTAATTTATTTTTTTTTACACTCACTAAACTAATGGTTTCACCATTTTTAAGGTTGCCATAAACCACAGGAATCCCTTTGGATGCAGTCTTAGTCTCCAAACCCCACAGACTTCAGGCATGCAGGTGGCTGAGGAAAGGATTTCTCCAGTGCTCCCATCATCACCCACCCCAGCTGGGTTTCAGTGCTGCTGTCCAACACCATTGGTTCTGCATCCCGCTCAGTTTTCCTCATCAACACAAACAGCTGTTGAGCAGGAGGCTGAGAATCACACTGAAAATATTTTTTTGACCTATAACTGTTTTGGGTTTTTTTTTTGTTTCCTTTAAGCAATATGACTTCTGATTCTTTTGGTTGTGCTTGTTTTTTCAGGCCGCTATATTAATATTGTAAATTATTACTGAATGTGAGACCCTTTGATCATCCACCTGGAACATGTTTTTGTTGCTAACATATTTGCTTATTTACCTAATTTCCCTTTTGGGGAGCAGAAGGACCTTCCAATTAGGCTGACAGTGGGAGCCAGCACCTGGCCTTGCCTCCAACTCCTGTGTAGATGAACCGAAAAGAAAACAACCCAAAACAACCCTGGCTGCTTGAAATACAAACCTCAGAGTAGTTTCTAATAGGCTGAACCAAAACCCAACTCTAAGCCTTGCCCTTATTTTGCAATCCCTAATTTTGCTTCCCGTGCTGCATTCACTTTTTGCTGCCTCTCTGATAGGTGTCAGGCTTCAGAGGGAAATCCATCTCCTGAGGGAGAGCATCATCCCTGGGCCCCTGAGCTGCAGGTGTGAAAAGCAGCCTGAGCAAGGGCAACTCCAGCTGCACCAGCAGCGTGGAACAGCTCTGCAGGTCCTTCTCTGAGGTGCAACAAAAAGAAGTGTGGCAGGAGGTGGTATCTTTTATTATCTTTTATTTCCCCAGCTGTGGGAATGTCTGGACAAGGCTTAGCACTGTCACTGCTGTGGTCCCAAGCAGCGTCAGAGTGAGGAAAAAGACAACCCCATCAAGGGCAAGATGGTTGAAATTTTAACAAGGATTATTTTTTTTGGGGTGGGGGGTATTTTAATTTTTTAACAATGGGATACTTGAACATTTTTCTGCAGTGTTGCTAAGAAACACAGATGATTGGCACTTAGCACCACCTCAGAGCTGTTCTTGGTCAGCCGCTTCCTTGGAGGGAGCAGGTCCTGCCCAGGAGCTCGGGACTGGCTTCATTCCTGCCCTCCTGCAGGGCTCTGCTCCCAGGAGGGGCTCTGTGAGCTCCAGCATTTCCCCAGGGTGGCTGTCAACATCACCTCACCTGGGAACTGGGTGGTGAATTGCCTCTGGAGAAACCTAATGCTGGAAAATCCACACCTGCCTCTGGAGCGGGTGAGGTTTCAGCAGCGAGGGGCACGAGCAGCTCTGCTGTCAGCTCGGAGGGTCAGGAGCAGAGGGATGAGAGATGCTGGAACACCTGCAGCTGGATGCTCTGCCCCAGTTTGTAACCTGGCTCCCTCCTCTTGTGAGGGAAAACTCCCCTTGTGGGGTTTTTCCTTTTGGCACTTGTGCAGCTTCAGCCGGGAAATGGAAGAGAGACAGAAATGTGAGTGCTGCAGCAGCTCCCAGGGCAGAGCTGAGGTGCCAGCACCCTGAACTCATGGGAGTGTCCGGTGCAGAGCTCTGTGGCTCCAGGGCAGCCCTGGTGTTGAGATAAATCAGAAACAAGGAGCAGAGACTCCAAAGCACTTCTGTATTCCTTGCTTATAATGACAGCAGTCTTGTTACCAGCAGGCAGTGTAAAACCCCAAATATTTAAGGCTCTGGATGTGTTAGTTAAGGCAGAGTGAAAGGCATTTTTGTATCAACAGATTTCAGGCTTTCACACTAATTGCAGGCTTAGAGTTGTCTTTGAAAACTGCATTTCCTCTTCCCTCATGGAAGGCTGAGCAAACTGACATTGGTGGTACACAAGGAGACTTGAAAAACCCGAGGGTGGGGAGCAGCTTTCTGATCCTTCCATGAGGCAGTCAGGCAGCCCTGGCTGGAGGAGCAAATCCATCGACAGGGGAGAGCCACAGTCAGACCCCACCAAGGCAGTGCTCACAATAAACGCCCCACAGGTCAAGAAACCAAACTGAGCACATTTCTGCAAAGATAAACATTAGCAGGAGCTGCTACAGAGGGGTGAATTCGAACCCTTTGATGCCTCACCTAACCCACACAGCAGTCTGTGAGCTCTGCTTGGCCTGGGGCCAGCAGATCTTTGTGGCATTTCCTGGGTAAGGAGGAAGAATGAAAACTATTCAAGTAGAGTTATGCAGATTACATCAACTGGGCTTGAACGCAGGCCAGCAGCTGGGTTTATATCCCTGGACAGCAGAAAGGCTTTTAAATGTTCAGTGAGAGCAAGGCTCAGCCGCTGGTGATGCTCACATGGCATCACTTGAATGCAGCACCAGGTACAAACGACACAAAGAAATGGAATTAACTCTGCAGTGCTGCCCCCCAAAATGCAAAAATCCCTTCCCTGCAGGCTGTGTGAGTCCTGTGCCCCTGCTATGTCCTGAAAGTGCAGGGGTGGGAGCTGCCAGGTCGCAGTGGTCACAGATCTGCAAACCCCCAGTGCTGTGCTGAAGGGGAGATGTTTCACAGGGCTCCGAGGCTGGGGCTCCCCTGGGCTGTGTCTCAGGACTGAGATCCTTCCTTGTTCCCAGCTACGAGTGAGGCTGAGCTGACTTTGGATTTCAACACAATATTTGATTTGGCTGTGATTAATATACGTGTCCAGGAGTTTGCAAAACTCAAATTGGTCCCCCAAAAGGCAGAATTCTCTTTGGTTGCATCTATGCATCCCTGTTGATAGCAATAGACTTTGGAGCAGCTGGTGAATTGTTATTATACTAAAACAGGAGCTTCAGGGGAGCGAAATTGAAGTAGCTTCTGAAAAGACATTTGATAAAAAAACCCAACCCAGGTTTTGCTTAATTTACTTGCAGCACAGTATTTGGGACTTCACCAGTATTTTTCTGCTTTCAATTGCTCAAAAAAGAAAACATTTTTTAGTGAAAGTTCTTTCCTTCAGAGGAATCAGTGAATGACCCCTGTGCTGTCTCTGCAAGGGCCACGGTAGGAGCTGATGGAACACTTGAGTTTCTCCTGTGAGGAGTGAAACTTTTCCTTGGCTCAGCTGGTTCACACCTGGCCTTTATCTGTGGGCTTCAAGAAGGATGCTTGTGTATATGCAAGGAGTTTGGAGTTAGGAATAAGAGTTCTCAACCATTTGCTTTCCTTAGGTTTCTTGCTCTTGAAGCTGCAGTTTTTTCCCACCTCCCATCCCAGTGTCATTTTCACCTGGCTTTTTAAAGCAGCACACCTGCAAATAGTCATGGAATTATGGAATGGTTTGGGTTGGAAGGGACCTTAAAGTTCTTGTTCCAACTCCCCTGCTATGGCAGGGACACCTTCCACTAGGCCAGGTTGCTCCAAGCCCTGTCCTTGGAGCCTTCCGGGGATGGGACATCATCACCAGTTAAACAGTTAACAAATAACAGCCAGGGTTAAGAATTTAATAGAGCTGGGAGGTGTTTGTACTCAGGTCAGAGATTACCTAAATTGCTTCAGAAACAAGAAATTAACTGAATTATCTGTGCAGGTTATTTGGAAAACTGCATTTGTACATGGCTCACTGCTGGTAAATATGTAAATATTCCCGTGTTTGTACCTGTGTCCCCTCAGAGGAAGCAGGGGCAGTGTCAGAGCCAGGAGGGAGCTCAGCTCCACTCCCAGCTCTGCCTCTGCCTGCCCCGTGACCTTGGGCAAGTCACTCAGCCTCTCGAATGCCTCAGTTTCCCCATCTGTAAAATAGGGATAATAATACTTACCTACCTCGCAGGGGGGGTTAGTTCATTATTTATAAGCACTTTCAAATTTAAAGGCGCTATATACAGTATGAATATTGGTAGCAGTAGTATGTACTTTTATTTTCTTACAACTAATTCAGGTTAGGATTTAACTGTATGTCTGTTATGATAATTTTCCATGTAGGAAACTCGCATGGTTTCCCCATGAAGGGAATTTAGGGGACTTCTGCAGTAGACAGAGAGCAGGAGCAGCATACCCTGGAAGCCTAAATTCTGACACCTTTGCTTTTGTGATTTATACCTCACCTGAAATGTCACCTTCCTGTATTTGTGTTCCATCCCTTTCCCTACAGCCCCTGTACCATGATTTTTAGCAAAAACAGCCACTGTAAATATTAAGAATATTTAAATAAATATATTAATGTATGGATATAAACCCTTCCCTTTTCCAGAGGTTATAGTTGGTTGGTACGACAGGATTCCAAGCATGGGGTGCTCCACAGGCAGCCTGGCACTGGTGGATATCGGGGTAGTAGGGCTCTAGGAAAATTTCCCATCAACACCTCTGTAATAATCACTTTTCACCCCGTCACTGGCAAGGACAGCTCACCTGGGTGTCACAGGAGGGCAGAGGGAGGGAGGCTGTGACTGGAGCAGGGTGGCCCTGCTGCCTGTTCTGCCCCAGGACAGAGGAAGGCAGCTCTGGACACCCACCAGGCAGCAGAGGGTGGCCAACACCGCAGCTGCTGGAGGAGCCTGGACAGTTGGAGACTGTCCCCTGCATCCCTGGTAGAGGCTCCTCACCCAGATTTCTCTGTACAATATTCTCTAGAGTTTGCTCTGGATAAAGGTCTCGGGTTTGAGCAAGAGGAGCTCTAAGGAGACTGGCAGGGTAAGGGCACTCTGAGCTCCCTGCCAGGGACAGGAGCACGTGCAGGTCCCTGCTCTGGGGACCTGGGTGCTATTGACAGGGATATCTGGACAGGTAGCAGCAGTGTAAGCAAGGATCTGAATCCCCTCGGGGTTTTCGAGCAGCTGGAAACCACCCAGGCACTCCCAGCTCTCACACCATTCTGTGTTTGTTCCGCTTCCCTTCCCAGCTTCGCTCTGGTGTTGCTACTTTCCTTTTCAAAGGACCGAAACCCCAAGGAAAAGTGTTTTTCAGTTAACCAGGAGGAGGTTCAGTGTTGAACTCCTGCTGAGCTCTCCTTTAAGCAGTTAACTCCTCCTGCAGTGCCCAGTCCTGTCCCCCAGGCAGAGAGAGCTCTGTGCAGCCTCAGAGGCTGATGCCCAAAGGATCAGGAACCTCCCCCACAGAATGGCAAAAAATAATCAAAAACATCCCAACCACCCGGGCTGCCTGGAGTTAATGAAAGTTGTTTTTTAACTGAGAACTCCTGGAGGTGTTTTTGGGATGGATGCACTGCAGGGACCTCACAAGAGGCACTTCCAGGCACAGCAGCCCCAGCCGAGGGAAGGGCCAGGGCTGGTCACACCTTCCCAGGTGTGCTGGAAGCATCAGGCACTCTAATTAAACGTCATGGTAAAATTAATTAGAAACAGTGAGACTGTGATGGATAATAAACCCACTCTCTGGAGAAGCATCTAAAATAAACTGTCCCCCAACAGAATCTGCAGTTTTCAGTGAATGCGTGACTTGAAACAGCTATAAAGTCACTCCATTACTGATTTTTTTTTAGAGGAGATAGAGAATACTCTGGACTAGCCACATCAGCTTATTTCCTAAACGTTTATAATTTGATTAAATTTAATTTTCACACTTCTTTCCCCATTTCAGGCCCTTTTCACAAAAGAGTAATTTCCATACTATTCATGCAACTGCCTCCACCCAGACCAACAACTGCTCTGGAGGCAATTCATCATCAAGAAGCATTGTTCTACAAAGAAAACATTTTTCATTTAAAGAAGTACACTTAAAAAGCAAAATTGTCTGATCCTTATCTTCCAAACTTTTGATAGCATTTTGTGCTTCAGGGAAACACTTTGACCTGCTCTGGTTCTTTTAAGGTGTGCAAATCAAAACAAAACTCCCAACCAGAACAGCAGTAGAGCTCCAACCACCCACAGTTTTAGATCCAGTTCATTCCTTCCATTCAGAATCCTGGCTTGGGTTGGAAGAGACCTCTGGAGCTCCACTCCAACCCTCTGCACGTGGGGGGCTCCTGCCAGACCCTTCTCCATCAATACTCACCCACTGCAGGCAGCAGTGCAGCCTGTCCCCATCCCTGCTCAGCACGGCTTAGTTGGGGGATTTTTGGGGGGATTTCTTTTCTTTTCCCCTGCCACTGAAAGCATTCCCACATCAGCAGCACCTCGTGAGGCAGCAGAGATGCTGTGCCCAGGGCTCAGCCAGGCCCCGTGCAGGAGCTGAGAGAACACTGTGATTCCTTTAGCCAGCAGGGCGAGAGGCCTTTTGATTATAAATAGTTGTTTTTCAGCAAGGGGGCACTTTTGGGTCTTAGCTATTTTTCTGGCTATTGTACAGTTATTTAAAAACTACTGAAGGTGTTTATAAGGCAGGTCTGGGGGCTACAGGGCTAAGGATTTAGAGAAGCAAAAGACAGTAGCAGATGCTTAAGTATTCTGTTTTCAGACCTGGGCTGACTCTGAAAAGAGTTTTTTTAGCTATCAAGTTTTATTGTCAAATTAAATCTTCATTAATAAAAAAAGCAACCACAGAAACAGCCTTCACACCCGACCATATTTTAAAATGCCATTTTATTTCCTGGAATAAAAAAGGTGAGGCTTTTTCCACCCTCCCACCCCCTTCTTCTTTATTTTAGTTTTGCTCAAAAACTCAAAGGCCTTTTTCAGGCAAAAGAGCTTTTAGATGTTGTAGAAACTTTGTGTATGCAAAGACAGAATGGGGACCTCAGAATCTGCCAGTTGAGTGGTAATAGCCACCCCTGGAGAAAAGGGGGAGAAAAGGGCAAGAGCAAAAAGCAAAAACAGATGCTTAGTTTTATGTACTTTTCTACTTGCATCTCTTCCGTCCGTAGTGCAGACTCCATGTCAGACCCTCGTATAACCTGTACAAAATGAAACAATGTACATAACAAATAAAATTATTTATTTTATGTGTATTTTTAGCTTAACTGTAAACTGAAAATAAAAAGCATTTAATTTTTTTTCCCAAAAATGTAAGCCTATTGAAAAATCAAGGTGTTTCTACCTTTTCAGATGTAATATTTCCAGCTGCCTATTGATAATAAACATTTATGAACAGCAACAGATCTGACATTTTAAGAGTTTTTAAAAAGCAAGTTCACAGACTTCTTAAGGGCTGTCAGTGGTCAGAGGAGTGCTTAAGGCCTCTGATACTACGGAGACTTTATTGGTATTTTAATAAAAAAAGACATCTCCCAGTCCTCCTTACTTCCAGTGAAGTCGGTCACCCAAATTTGAGCAAGAGCTGGACACCTGGCTGGGGAAAAAACCCAAAATATTCATTATCTCTTGGCTACAACAGAAAATAGCAATGCAGTAGAAGTGCTGGTAAATAAAATTCACCACATGAATGCAATTACTCGTGCCCAGAAAAGTCTTAAGTAAGTGTAATTTCATTTTAATTTACTCCCCAAAGATATCCTCAGACCAGCACAACTGCATTGGCCACACAATTAGCAATATAGCTAAGAGTGTAAGAGAGTCATTAAGCAACAGCTTACAACTGTATTAACATAATTTGCTTATGGAAAGCTGTCCTCCAGCAAATCTCATTAAAGTCCTGGAGATACATATCAAAAGATTCCCATCACTGACCAGAGGCTTTTGGTCAAGCTTCCAAAAAACCAAGAGTTTCCACAAGTTAAACCCTGGCAATATCCCTTCCCTTGGAATGCAGAAGATTCCTGCACAGGGGAGACAATGTGGACACAAATTAACACTGACCATGGCAAAAGCTGTACAAAATCCAGGGCCACAGGGATCCACAGTTACAGAAATTGAAATATTCACATAAAAACAAAAAGCTACACTTTGGTTTTTTTATACAGATGAGTTTTTGCAGTCAGATGTGCACATTCCCACTTGTATCAGAAAGCTAAGAGTTCAAAGTTAAGGCACTGTGACTCTCCAGTTGGGCTTCTCATTCCAGAAACAGGGACTGAAGCTCACCTGGCTGGGATTTGGCCCCCTCCACATCCCTGCAGGGACAGGCAGTGACTCAGAGCTGGAGCAGGTGTCCCCCTCTGGAGATACTCCAGAACAACCTGGACACAATCCCGTGCCCTGTGCTCTGGGATGACCCTGCCCGAGCAGGGAGGGGGCAGCAGATCCCTCCCAACCTGACTCATCCTGTGGAGAAACTCTGCAGTAAATTTTATTTCCTTTTGCACTTCCTGTAAAGTTATACAAATCGCATATTCACATAATCACCACA
The DNA here is from genome assembly GCA_032173965.1 of Sitta carolinensis. Classification (NCBI taxonomy): domain Eukaryota; kingdom Metazoa; phylum Chordata; class Aves; order Passeriformes; family Sittidae; genus Sitta; species Sitta carolinensis. The sequence goes on from CM063286.1 coordinate 18,119,784, forward strand.
AGTATAAAAATAAACTTTTTTGCTTTTGGCTATGATATATTAAAAAAGTACTGGTTTAAACAGAGTTAGAAACCTCATGTCTACAATTGATTGGAAAATGAAAATTGGGAGGGCAGGGACTAGAAAAAAATACATAAAGGAAAGGATAAAGGGAGTTGGATGGTCCATCAATTTTATCATTAGGGGATATTCCACTTTCTCTTAAAAGCCCATTTTCCCTAACCCAAAAATCCCAGCTAAGAGCACAGACTGACCCCTGTCTTGGGTCACAAACACCCCAAAGCTTGTGGCAAAATGCTCAGCGGCTCCAGGGAAGGTAAGGTTTAGCATCTGGAATAAAAGTATTGGCATATATAGAGTCTAAGAGATAAAAATACCTTGCCAGGCCTCAGGCACCTGTTCTGGGGCTGCAGATCACCCCACTTGAGGGAGGACTGGGCTGCAGCCAGTGCCTGGAACTTGCTTTGAGCTGTTTCCTGCAGGTTGCAGCCCAGCTGACTCTGAAATCTGGTAAGCAGCAGTGACTAGGAGCTTCTAGATATAGGCCTGCCCTGCAAAATTTAATCTCTGATCTTATTTCAAAGCTATAAAGTCCTGGTTCAACGGTTTTATCTTCCTCCCTTATGAAAAAAGCAGTTACTTGGAATTCTGGGTCTGGATTTATATGTTGAGTATCTTCCATATACAATGCAGCCTTTGATGGTGCAATTTTATCAAAAAAAAAAAAAAAAAAAAAAAAAAAAAAAAAAAGAAAAAGTATCACAGCAGCACTGCCGAGAGAAATGGAACCTGAGAGTGAAATTAAAAAAAGCCAGCAGAGATAGAAAAACAAACTTTCTGTGGGAATTGTTTTGGTTATGTGACCAGGAGGAAACCAGCACAGGAGCATGAGCAGGACACAGCCCAGTGGGCCAATGCTGCTGGCAGGCAGAAGCAGCACCGTGTCTCTGTACAGTATTTATAATTCTCTTCAATAACTGCTGCCTTTGGCAATTGCATCAGGGAGCTGCCAGCAGCAGGGAGCAGTGGCTGTCAGTGCAGGACACAGGGCACAGGCTGGGCATGGCCCTGGGGGTGATACTGCAGCCCTGCCCACAGCAGGCTGGGCTGAGAGTGCAGTGAGGAGTGCAGAGACCACAGAGCAGCTGGAGGCTGGCAGCAAACACAGGCTGCAGCCTGCTGCAGGCACCAAACACACACAGGCTGCACCCAGCTCCTGGCACTAAACACACCCAGGCTGCACCCAGCTCTGGCACCAAACACACACAGGATGCAGCCTGCTGCTGCTGCAGGCACCAAACACACACAGGATGCACCCAGCTCCTGGCACTAAACACACAGGATGCACCAGCTCCGGGCACCAACACACCCAGCTGCACCGCTCTGGCACCAAACACACACAGGCTGCAGCCTGCTGCTGCTGCAGGCAAGAGACTTTGCACCACTTGACAGACTAAGACTCAACTACAAGAGAAGCAACACACCAAAACACAAAATCTAAGGCTAGTCACTGCTTTGTTCATCCTACAGGGTAGGAGTTGGGCCACCTGCAACTCAGGTACAGCTAAATCAAAAGTACCAGGCATTAGCTTCAAGCCCTGGGAAATATTTCTCCAAGTTAGGGTGAGCTCAGAACGCTCCCATGAGCCTTTTAGAGTTATTATGTTAAATAACCCAAGTTTGGCTTCCCTACTGGTTTCTTGGTTTCCCTATAGGGCCCTGGTTCTAGCACCTTCCCCTCCCCAGTCTATATATTGTTGCCTTTCCATTGTTACTGGTCTTTGGAGTTGGCTTTTACCCTAGCATCTGGTTTTCTGGGCACTGTCCCTGTGCTTTTCTTTTACGATTTTCTTTTCAACCATTCCATCATTCCTGCTCCTCTGCTTTGCCCTGATATCAGGAGAACCTTGTCGTGGCTACCTCAACCACGACACCACGCTGCAGGTTCAGAAGAATCCCAGAACCATTCAGGGTGGAAAAGACCTCAAAGACTGAGTCCAACCACTCTGTCACCCAGCCCAGAGCACTGAGTGCCACAGCCAGCTGTTCCTTGGACACCTCCAGGGGTGGGCACTCCACACCTCCCTGGGCAGCTCATTGCAAGGTTTACCAACCTTTTCCATGAGAAATTCTTCCTGCTGTGCAGCCTGAGCCTGCCTGGCACAACTTGAGCCATGTCCTGTGTCAGTAAGGAGAGGCTTGGCTCTGGGGCTCACACAGAGGGAGAGCACTGCCTGGTGCTGCTGGTTCATAGAGCCTGCACAGCCTTCAGGTGTTAATTTAATTTGAGCCTCTGCCTTTCATCTATAAAAACACAGTGAAGGAAAGGAGGTGGCAAGCATGACTAGTGAAAACTTGGCTGAACTCTTCTGTTCTCCCATTTCAACACTATCCACAAAAGAATAAACAAAAAAAAACCCTCACATTCCAGGATCAAATATTTGCTTTAAAAATTTACTATTAGGCAACAAGATTCAAGAAGTCAAATAAAACACAAAAAATGTAAAAATATCATCTGCAGAAAAAAATATTCCAAATAGAAATCAATACTCGTGGATTTTTCATTCTTCTAACTAAAGATAAAAAATGGGTATGTCTTCAAACTACATCCCAGTATGCCCATTCACAGCAATTCTGCTGGGCATGAAAAACCCACACCATTGGTCTAGTACCAAACTGTAACAGCAACAATAAACTAAACGAAAATAATCACACTAGAACATGTACCAAAGAGGTCTGGAAAAGCACCAGGCTGACACTGGGTTCCCCACAAAAAAAAGGACCCCATCTTGGAACATGCATAAACCCTAACAACAACAACAACAACATCTCAAACGTGTCCAACCAAGCCCCAGAAGGCGGTGTAATTCTGATATGAATTCTCCTGCAGCCCCTGAAGAGGCTGATTAGCCCCAGGAACATTGTTAGCACAGGGATGCTGCAGCCAGCACTGGCCCTCTCCAGCTGAGGGAAGGGCTGAAGCACAAAGCAGGGCAGCTGTGGTTCGGGCAGAGCTGTGGCTTTCCTGGCAGCTGTTTCACAAAGTGCTGCAGAGCTGCTGTACTGCAACACAACTCCAGGAAACAGAGTTGAAATGAAGGACTCCTGCAACCAGCTTAAATTTCTGTACCGTCCTGAGCTCTTTTGCTGCTAATAAAGAGGTGGCATTTCCTCTCCATGGAGAGCATTCATCAGCTCCAGGACACACTGGTACCTGCTTCCCACAGCCACTACTTGCTAGTTCAAAAAGCTGATTTTGAGGCTTAAAAGCCCTGGAAAACAGTACACAAAGCAAGTCACAGAGGTACACCAACACTGTGCTGTGATAACCATGTGTGCAGAAAACACAAGGCTGTCTCATGACAGAGAAGAGGCAGAATTCATAGCTAAAGCCTGAAAGGGGAAGATATTCCATTCCCTTCAGTGCTTGACAGAAACTGCTTGGGATATGACAGATGGCACCTGAGACAGGTGGAAACACACTCCATGGCTCCAGCATGGAGACTGTATTTGTAAGTGCCACTTTAAAGTCCTCAAAATAAATCACAGGCTTTACTAGTTCCTTGAAGAGGTTAGGCAAGTGAATGCTATTTCAGAGAAAAAGGAAAAAAAGCCCTCATGGTATTCTCTCTAAAAAACATCTGTGCAAGTCAAGTGCTCCTCCAGAGGCAGAAACACAAAGGCCACCGATTACTTCATAAACAATTTTGTGTAAATGTTTTGTTTTAAAACAGCACAGCAGCTCAAAATCAAATTAGCTATTCAGGGGTCATTTTCATCTCGCTTTGACTTTTTACCTGGCTGCCCCATCTTGAAAAGCCATTATTAAATTGCCAAATTAAATGTACAGCAATCAGAAATTGCAGTAGAAAAACTAAAAGCTGAGTTACATTATCAACACCAACAGTGCTGCATGAATTTAAGACAAAAATGTAGCAAGTCACTTTTTCCTACTATGGTTTTGCTTCCAAGGTTACTTAAAAGGGATACCAATGAAAATACAGTTTTTTCCCCTCCCAGTTCTGTACTTAATCCCCTTTTCACCACCACCTAGTTATAAACAAAGGAAAAATGATTTTTAAGAAAATTACTAAACAGTAGAATGGGCCAATAGAGCTGATGAAATTTTGTGTAGAATAGTATCTGAGGGTCAAGCATGTTGCACCTGAGTTTAGAGAGGAAAAGGTGCAGTTACCAAGAATTATTCTATTTCCATTTCCATGCTGAAAGTTTTTGCTGCTTTGGCACAGAAGGCTGGAAGAACCTTGTCCCACACAAGTGCATTTCTTCAGTCCAGGCGGTAGGACAGCTACTTGTCAGGAACATGACCTGCCAGTGATAAATGTCCACTCATTTTCATGTGTTTAATGCTTTTATTTTGTGCTGCCAGTGCAAATGAACCACCACGGCCACCACCGTATGTGCAACAGCTTTCACAAAACAAACCCTTACAAACATTACACAACAACAATACACAACAGATCAAAATGTTGTTCTTGTACTTTCCCCAGCCATGAAACCTATGCACTATGAAGTCAGACAGAAGAAACACAGCTATGACAAATATGTGACCACTAGAGGCAAAGCAGCTTTATTTTGCAAAATCTGAGAAAGTCAACTTCTTTTAAACATTACTATCCCCTTTTAATGACCCTGTGCCCAGTGTTTACCTGAGTTGTGATGGCAGCCTGATTCAGTGCTTCAGCAAGAACCAGGTGTCTCGGTGTTCAGTGCAAGCCCTCAGACATACACAACATGCCTTTAGTCACAGCATGTCGGTACACATTCCTCCTCTACTCACATCCAAGCTGTTCCCTGCACTACAGTACTTTTCTCCTATGCTTTCCTAATCAACTAAAGCAACACCTTGTCATCTATCAGTAGCATAAACTTAAGGAGAAACATGAAACTTGAACACAGTTCAACCAACTGACTCAACTCTCAAGAGGTAACATTTACAAAACAGTATTAAACAAGAACCCAAGGAGGAGCCTCCAGCTCCCAGATTCACATTCCCTGCGGTGCATCAGGAGGTGCAGGGTTAGGGGAGGCCATGTAGCCGACCTGGGGTGGAGCTCCTGAGCCCCCAGCCTTAGCCACTGGTGGGGAATTCCCGTGGGGAGGGTTTACTGGATGCCAGGTCCCAATGTAGCGGTAGGCAGGAACCACAGAGTCAAAGGCAGGCAGAGGCTGCTGGCTGAAGGGGTCTGACACCACTGGGTAATACACTGGCCCATAGGACAGGGGTGGAGGCTCTGGGTTTTGGAAGTTACCTTGAAAAAAACAGAACAAAAAAGCACATTCACACACTTCAGCCACATTGATGGGCTTTTTATGCAGGCTTTCATGAGCATGAACACAGAATTACTCAAATACAAACCATTTGCTGATGCCTCCAAGGGAACCTGGTGGATTTCAGCTTGCCCAGCATCAGGGAAGAGCTGAGGCACTGACTGATCCAGGACAGAAGCTGGCTCAGCATAGGCTGGGTAAACTTCCACTGGAGATGGAGGCAGCACTGGCTGCATGTACATCATGGAAGGCCAACAGCTCTGATGGCAATACTTGCAGGAAAAGGGAAAACATGGTCATGTATACAGCCCCATACTCTCCAGCCCTCCTCCAAATCACTGCTACTTTCAGATCTAAAGTCAGGAAAAAGTGACTTTTTTCCTTCCTAGCCCTTTAATACAAATAAAGAAACAAAAAAACCCTTCAAACCAATACAGCCTACCAGGAAAGATACTGCAATATCTGCAGCAAGAGCCACACTGCTGTTGTATCAAAAGCCTTTACAGGGAAAGGGGATTCCCACTTATTTACTTGGTCATATTCAGAGAATCTTCCCATTTCTTCAGTTGAAGGAGCTCAAGCTGCTCTTTTTACTTCCCTGAGCAGCAGAAGTGACACTGCACTTAACTACTGCTACAGAGAATGCTTCAGCAGAGCAAACTTCCAGAGCAGAGACATGGTGCTAACCAGTCTGAGCTCAGCTGCACAAGTCCTAGGAGACTCCATCCACACATCTCTAAGTGGTGTTTAACGTCTTCAGTTCACACATTCTCTTAAGAATGGCTCAGGTACTTCCCTTTTCTTCATAGGAAGAATATTTATCCACCATCAAAATTAGTTTAAAAAAACCCAAACAAAAAACCCAAAAGTAAAAGCAAAAAACCACCACCACAACACACAGTAAAACAATTAATATGGTGCACTTAACATTCCAAAGTAGAACTTAACTTCCTGAGCCAGGCTTTAATCTCCACCAAGAAAGTCCATCCATATTAATAGTCCAGTGCACAGAATGCACATTTAGGACACTTCAAAGTTTTGATTACAACCAGTACATTTGTCAGGAAACCCAGCAGTTTTTACAGGCAATTTGCTATATTCATTTCAAAAGCACTTACTTGCAATCCCATATTAAAATAATACCGCAAGACCTTTGTATCTGAAATTAAAGGATAGGACATTAAAGAGCAGAGGACTATAAACTAAGAAGCAAAAGCAACTTACATTAAGAACATTTTGTTTGAAGTTATTCTTACTTAATGAATAACAGTATTTCAAGCACTACCTTTTCTTTAATATTTCAAGAACGTAAAGAATGTACCTTGAATATAAATAGCTGTTAAAGTAGTTGTATCTTTTAACTAAATCCAGTCACATGTTTGTGCAATGGCAGAGCATTTGTCTGGCCAACTATTTAATTCAATGACTACACTAGCTTTAGTTTTGGTTTATTCATCTTGATTACTCAAGTGATAACTCAATTTTTTACAAGTCTTCACTGTCCAAGCAAATAGGACTTAACACAGAGCAATCCTAAGACCTTCTCACCAAATTCTGGGGTCCCCCAACTGTTATATTAAGCTCAGTGGAGGCAGGAATAAGTAATACATTCCTTCCTCACAAGAGTACTTAGTTCCCAGCTTTCTTGTAGTGTCTTTTACTTCTGTCTTCCCTGTACTGAACCACTTGTCCCCAGCCAAGTAAATGATATGCTGAGAAACAGTCCCAGGTGTGTGAAGGGACTTTGAACCCTCTCTCCAAAAGCAACAGGGTTTTGAACTTGGAAACACATTTCCAACAGTCCAAAAATTGTGAAGCAGCTTTAAACCTTTAAAGTTGACCCACTGAAAGGACAAAAAAAAAAAAAAAAAAAAAAGAAAAAAAAAGAAAAAAAGTGTGTTTAATCCCATGATGCAGTTCTGGAACTGTGCATGAGAAAAACTGATTTCTTAGATTTCAATACAGACTTGCTTTGAAGGCTCAGAAGAGCAAGTGACCTGTTCCACAGCAGGCTTTGAGCTCCCAGCTGTACTAAAGCCAAGGAAAAGCAGGGAGACAATTCAAAAGGAGCCACTAAGGGATTCAACACAGCAACACCTCCAGAGTTACCATATCCCACCTTCACAAACACCCACCCTGCCCTAGACCAGGCTCCACAGCTCTTCCCTGCCCACCCACCTCCCACACCTTCCCAGCCCTGCTCTCTGTGGCACTGTGTTGTGTTTTGCTACAGGAAGGCAAAAGCATCAGCAAAGCAAACCACAATTTTAAAATGCAGAAGGATTTTTGTTCCTCTGTCACTGCTGCCAATTCTCAATTCCTTTGCTGTTCAGCCCATCTATCAGGGTGACAATCCATGCAGCTGTTTTAGGAAATGCACACAGATCCTTAGTCCTGGAAGTGTTGGTGGTCTGGCTGTAACACTGACCACAGTCAGTAAAACAGTAAAAAGGCTTATACAAACACAAACTTTTTCGTATATAGCTAAAATTCCAGCTACAACTGGAAAAAGTTGTTTGTTAAAAAAACAAAACCAATTTTGTTCTTCAATTGTTTATGCAAATCTATGCAAAGCAAGCATAAGAGCTGAATGAAACAGCTGCTTCCATAGCAGCAATAAGAGTACAAAGGAACTGCTGGGAGACTGAGTGACAAACTGACACTGGAAATACTGACATCTGTGGAATGATGGAACAGAAGCGAGTAAAGTAGGAGATCAGGGTTTTTTTATATTCTTCTTTTAAATGTCTGGAAACCAAGTCCGTCTTCAGTAAAACATGAATCCTATGAAGCAAAAGGTAACCCAAAAGAAGTTGCCCATCCTGACACAAAAATATAAAGACCACTTTTACACCTGATAAGAATCTCATCTCCTGACAGTTTTTACTATGCTGTTGGGAAACTCTGGCCAGTACTGAACACAGTGTTTCTGGAACACAGTAATTTTAAGCAGGCTTTTATCAACAGCTCCTTCAAATACAAGGCACCAGGCAAGGGCAGGACACCTAAGGTCACCATGTTAATGTGACCTTGACAAGTCCCAAATGCCATTAAAATAAGATATAAGACACTATGAAAACTGGAATAAACGCAGACATAAGTAATGCTAGAGCCCACAGCAGGATTTCCTCCCAGGTCTAGGACAAGTCCTGCTCCCCATCTTTACCAGGCTTGGTGTCCTCGGCAAAGCACACAGAACTCCAGATCAAGCACACCCACAAACTTCACCCTGCCCTACTCCAAACCTGCTGTGTCTCTTAACTTAAAGGCCATATAGATTATACTCCAGCAGTGTAACATAAATGCTACATGCAATATTATTAACTAGCAACCTAAAATTCCTACGGTCTGTGCCAAGGAGGACAGGGCCAATACGTTGTGGACTGACTTAGCTGAAGAGCTCCAGGCAGGATCTGGAGAGGTTATTAATCCACATCCACTCCAGATTCTTGTCAGCACACTTAACACCCCATTCTCCCAAGTGGGGAAAGCCTCAGTTAAGGGCATTCAACTGAAGCTGGAAAGCAGGAACTCTGACGTGTGTGTGGGATCAGAGTGATGGTACCACAGCAGGGAAGGGGAACCAGAACAGCCAAGATTAACAAATCTGGGCTTTGAGGGCACAGGGGAGCCAGCAGGGTAACTGCAGAGCATGGCAGCAGCACTGTGAAAGCAGCAGGCTTGGTCTCTGCACTCACTGCAGATCAGCTGACGTGACCTGAGACACTGTCCCAGCTGACAGCAGTGTGCGAGACAAAGCTACACACCCAAGGAACAAGCTGTCCCCACACTTCAGGCCTGGTTTGTAATACCACAGAACTACAGCTTGAAGCCATAAAGGAAAAAGCCAAAATACCCCACTGAACTGTGCAACAGCACTGCTTATAAATACACAATTCTTATTTTAATCAGTTATCAGAAAAGTGATTATTCTGCCGCAAACAAGTATGACCTAGGCCAAGCACACTCTCCCCAGGCTTTCATTTAAGGGGCAGCCTAGGGAGGCAAGAATCACACACTTGAGTCAGATACAAACTTTCTGTTCAAAACTGGGAATGAAAATGTTTCAGCGTAAGTATATATATAATATTATCTCTCACTCCCTGTGAGCTGCACAGAGCCATTTCTTCTCACTATGTCTTCTCACTTGGTGTTCTGTTAAACTTCCAAGGAGAACACAAGTCAGAAGTGAGCTGGAGAGCAGCAGGAGTAAAAATACAAAACATCATCATTACCTCGAGGCAAATCACTGCCATTGGGATCACAAGAGTAAGCTGGAAGAACAGCACTGGCTTCTCCCACCTCACTCACTGGGGGAAGAGGAGCTGAATAAATTGGGAATGGCACCGAAGAAACTGCTACAATTGGAAGGAAACAAATGTCATCTAAAAAGTCAACTTTGCTGTGGTATGTCAAACGAGCAAGGTGTTAAGTTACACAATCCAGTATGTACTTTGACACCTCAGTGCCCCTAAATACAGGCTCTAACAGAATTCTGTTCAGCAATCACTTTGAAAGGCATCCAGAAGGAATTTTAAAACTAGATGGGAAGGTTTCAATCTCTCAAGCCTTAACTGCACTTCTATCTGCAAGCTGTATAACCCAGTTAAAGGGAAAGTATTTTTCAATCATTCCCCCATATTAGAAGGCAGGCCAGATTTCTAGGACAAATAGTTATGTAAGAGAGCAACAGAACAGACTAATCACTTCAAGTCCTCAAAAGTGTGATGGTAAGCCCACAAAAACAAGGGAAGGTTTGAGACATATTAGGACAAAAATCTTCTGGACAGAAAACTGTTAAATATTCATTTAGGTGGCCCACACCTCTAAACAGCAGCAGGTTGGCACCAGTGAGCAGACAGCTTTGAGAACCATGCTGACTAAACTCTCATGCAGAGTAGAAAAAAAAAAAAAAAAAAAAAAAAGAGACAGGAAAAGTGAGACAGAACTGAGCAGAATGGAAGGTGGAGATGTTTTAGATGCTAAATGAAAAGTTAAAGACAGAAGTGTTCTTTGCAAGACGGAAAACAGATTTTTTTCATAAATGGCATTTTCCAAGAGCAAAGCAGGTACAGAACCTAAGGTGGAGAGTGCTCCCTATGACTACCCACAAACCTGATCTCCTTGCAGAGAAGAAACTAAGGGTCACAAAAGTGAACTGGACCCTGAAACACCACAGCCAGTGACTCCCCTGGAAGTGAGTGTTCCAGAGGATTGCTACCCCAACTCAAGAGGAAAATTAGCTGTAGGAAAGGGGAAGTGATAAGGGCTGCACTGACCTTCTGCCTTCTGAAAAGGGTTTTCTAGCAAACACTTGGCATTAATGGTTAAAGGGGGGAACTCAAAGCAGAGACCTCCAATTCCCATAAAAATTCAGGGGCAACAGCCCCTTCAAAATGAGAACTCAGCGGCCAAATTACAACTATGTAACTTTCAACTAAAGCAAGTGACACCTTTTTTGGGTTCTTTTTTAAGCCTTTTAACACTTGTTTTGGATGGGGGGAGGAAGGGAAGGGAAAATGTAACTGAAAACTTGGAAATCCAAGTCCACAGCTGCAGTCTGTACACTCTACCTGGCCTCCCCACAGAAAAGGGAGATACTATGACAGGCTGAACTGCTGTTTGTGGGGGAGCTGCTGTTATGACACTGGCTGGAGTGGAGGCAGCAGAATTTGAAGAGAGACCTGTAGCTGGAGCAGTATAAACATCTGTGGAGGTGGAAACTGTTGCAGAGTTCACCAACACCTGGAAAAGAGTCAAGAATATTCAAAAGTCTGCCTCTGCAACTGGCTTTGACAAAGACTATGAAAATACCACACACTTCAAAAATTCTCACTTCACACAAATGCATCTTGTAAATCCTAGCTGTAAAGGCACTAACTATCCTAACTCTGTAAAAATTGGCTTGAAAATACCAGTGTAGAATTGTAGACACCTGCAAGGAAGCTTCTGTTTAGCTTGTATTTGCAGGGAATTGCATCCTCTGCTGCCAGAGGCTGTAAGGGGTCCCCACAAACTGTCCCAGTCCAAGCAGAGTGGTTACCTCTGCACAGGGCCACCACAGTGAAGTGTGAGATACAGCTCAGAGGAGCAGACACTACCTTCTGGGGATAGCTGTAGGAAGCCACTTCATCTTGAGGTGACACCAAGACTGGCCCTTCTTCCTGAAGGGATTCCAAAGCAAAGCACGGTCCATTTCAGTGGCAAAGCAGCCACAAGGCACACACACCACACACTTATCTTTTATCTTTAAATTTAAGGGCTATACACCCAGAGTGTGTTCTGTAGCTCAGTTAAACAGAGTTTTATTCTGGTATACTCAGGACCGCTTTCACAGCCACTATGGAGCAGCAGGTGACTAAAGATTTAATTTCAAATAAAAAAAAATTTAAAAATTCCAAGATAAATTCTACCACAGATGAGATCTCTCCAGTCCCACAGAGGAGGACTAAGATTAACTGGAATATAACCTGAAGGGTGGCCCGATAAAAGCAAGTTCTGTCTGGAGCAGAAAAAGAGAAGTAAACAGCACTCAAATACATACTCTTTGCAGAGGGAAAGGTGGAAAATCATTACTGTATCCAGTGCAATTCAGACTGTACTTGCAGACTCAGATAAAAACCATTCAGAGTTTGGTGAATATATAAAGGAATCTTGATTTCTTTTATTAAGTCTCTGACTTATTATCTAACCAAGGACAGTCTCCATGAATGCCACACACCTCAAAGATCTCCAATCTAAACTGTCTGTAAGACTTACCAAGTTTGCTGTAGGTTCTGCTGAACTAAACACGGCTGCAGTTTCACAGTTGGGATCTGGAGGACATAAGCAAAATTAATTGAAAAGAGCTGCATTAAATTTAATCCTTCACAAACTTATAAAAAGCTCATAATTGAGTGTATTACATTCCCCAAATATTCTATCAGTAAAGCCTAAACCTTTACTTACCTGGACATGCATAGATATATTCCTCATGAAATTTCCCTACAAGGGAGAGAGTACAGGAAGTTTTGATTCAGAGGAAAAAAAAAAAAGGAGGGGGGAGCAAAAAGCTTAAAACTGGAGTTACTGCAATTACATTTCAGTGCATCTATTAATAACCTGCTTTCAGTCTAATCTCATTTTGTCTCCTTTAGGAGATTAAGGAACCTACTTTTGACAACGAAAAGCACATTGACAAGTTGTGGGGTTTTTTTGCCTGCGAGTTCTTTAAAAACTCACCATTTTCACTTGCTTCCTCTTCCTCTAAGGCAGTCAAGGTCTGCTTGTTAGATGGAACAGAGTTTGGACCTCTCCTTGCAACCCAAAATGCCCCTGGACCATGGACAATGGGAGCAGGGCTACTGTGGCTCTGAAAAGCAGTCAGAAGCATGCCTTTAGAAATAATTCAGAACCTTTCCATGCTCTATAGACAGACACACAGCAACTGGCTGGCAGACCCAGCTTGCTGCAACCAAAGCTTACTAGAAGCATCGTCTGCATGTCCATTCCAATGCAACAAACATTTCTTTCCTTTTCCTGCTGGTCTGCCTTACATGCTTAAGGCAGTTTAAGACAATGGTAAAGCTTCTATGCCATGCAGTCAAGCTGCTCCCTCCCAGAACTCATCCAGCTTTATCCCAAGCTCTAACAAAGCTGCAAAGGAGGGAGCAGATCCCAAACAAGGCTGCTACCCCTGGCATGCATCAGTGCATTCCTCGTTCTAGAGCATTCCCCCCACAGCAGCAGCAGATCAGTTCATCCAAACACTGATCATCATGGAGAAAGATCATCTTTAGTCACAACTAGTGGAACGAGAAGGTGGCTGCTGGCACAGACAGCACAGTCTGCACTGGGCTAACCCACACATGCAGCCCTGACTATTTCAGAGAGCAGCACACCCCATGGCTGCTCACAGCACTTCTTTCATGTTTTGCATGCCCTAAAGGATCAGTTCTCTAGAGGAGGAATATAGGACTGAGATGCTCAAGTACAAGAAGTTGATTCACTCTTTTGTGATGGCTAAGGTGACACTCAAAGCTCTCCTCAGAAGACAGTGGTGCCTACGAGATTGATAAAGTGCTCAGAGAGGCTTGAAAGATTTCCAAGGTTGAAGTAGAGGTGGTCAGTCAGAAGATTGTCCCACCAGGCCTCTAGCAGCATGGCAGAGTCCTCTGTGAGATGCATCTTTCCCCAGGAAATGTCACATTCCTTTACTAAACAAGACAAGGAAGAGACAGAGAAAAAGCTTTGGCATTGACAATAAAGTCACTGAATGAACATGAAAACCTACTCATTAGGAGCTGCAGGCAAGTCTAGCAAAGGGGAGAAAAAGCCACTGAGCTGTATTGATTTCATGTTGGAAAAAAGAAATTGCAGGATAATGTATCCTTATTCCTTGGCACGCTTGGAGGAAAAATCAGAGCAAAGATTACAGATCTAGTACATCAGAGCAAAGAAAAAGCGACTGGTGCTGAAAGAGCCCTAAGCGCATTCCCTCTCCCTCATTTAAATATGACTTTAACAATAGTTAGGTTCACTGCTTCAACACAGCAAAAAAATTCAAACATACCTGGTTGTTTTTGGTTTTTTTTTTTAAATCTGTTTTCCTATTCAGATACCTATTTGTAAGTTTATTTTTTTTTAGCACACCCAGCTTTGGATTAGGTTTAGACTACAAATTAAAAAAAAGAAACCATTTTAAACTCTAAGAATACACTTTGCCACTTTACTACAACTTGACAAAAAGACTGCTTTAAGAAAAGTCTAGGTTTGTAATTTTTTCCTGTTTCTGTAGCAGAAGAAACTGTGTCAGGAACAACATGTTAATCCAAAACATCACAACTACAAATTTGTAAGAAAAAATCCAGGCTATCACTACATCCAGTTTCTGAATCTCGCTACCCAGACAATAAATTACAGTGTGGCAAACAAGTGAAAAGCTTTCTCCCACAATATTTACAGATAGACAGACATGCACAGGAGGAAAAGATTTTGTTTTCAAACTGCAATAGAAAGGAGAAACAGGATTATGTTTATGAAATACGCTAAACTGAAAACAAGTGTTGCTACTGAGGACACAAAGAAGGGGAATATCTAGAACAACTGAGGCTTCAAGCAGGTTTTACAGTAACTAGACTAATTTCAGTCTTCCTTTCTCAAAAATACTTTCACTGCTAATCCTTAGTCCAAGAAAACCAAAAAAAAGCTGCTGTATATATAGGTAAAGAACCACTCTGCATTTAGTTTCCCCCTCCTCCTCTCTCTTTGAGAGGCTTCAGCTTACTCTTTGTTCATAACTCACAGGCAGAGCAGGAAAAGCAGTGTCATCATCTCCTTCAATTGCACAGAAAGTTACAGTTTCTTCTGGCCCCCGGGGCTCCTCGGCAGCGCCTGCCACAAAGCCGTACTGGCACTCCTTGTTCACACAGGGCAGCGGGCGGCGGCTGCGGCTGTATGAGCTGTGGGAACAGAGAGGGGCTCAGGGGTCACCACCACCTGCACTCTCACCTGCCTTTGGCTGCTCAGTGTGAACTCAGTCCTCTTTGCAGAGCAAAGAGAGACCTGCTCTTTCACACTCTGCTGCAAACAGGCAATTCATGTCCCACCATCCTCCCCAACGCCTGATAGAGCAACTTTTGGTGGAGGAGGTTTGTTGTCACTCACCAGGACCTGCAGGAGAAGTTTCATAACTCTGACAGCCCCTCTTCCCTGGGCTGGGGTAGATTGCTATTTGAGGGCTAGCATGTTGTTGTGTCTATCTATAAATCAGGCAGACCCCCTGAGTCTAAAGGGGAAAGGGTGCAACTACCAAGAAGTGCCTCGCAGCTATAGTTTCACCTGAACAGCACAAGCTCTCTCCTAACCAGTCTGCAGTGAGAGTGAACAGAAAACAAGTGGCCAGCTCAGGTTCCCAGAGCTTCCTACCTCGGCATGCCAGAGTCCCGGTGGTGTCTGGGAGGATTCTGCTGGTGATAGGGCTTGTAGGGCACCATGGTGGCCCCGCCCTGGGAGCAGTGGATGGGAGGGAAGCGCCCCGAGGGAGCACCGTGCTGCAGCCGCGGCGGCATCACGGGCTGGCCCCGGCTGTAAGCCACGGCCATGAACACCTCCTTCCCACGGACTTTCTTCAGCATCCTCTTCCGTGTTTTCATGTCCATTTCTGCAGCTTCCATTGAGGACAGAAGAGAGATTTACCCCTTAAACCTGAGCAATGGTCTTAAGTGATAAAGAGAAGAATTCATATCTGAACCCATAGAAGAGAAATCCAGTGGCCTGTTCCAGAAAAAGTACATTGCAAATATGGAAACTACAGACCCTTCTTTAAAAGGATCAAGCAGGAATTCTACATGATGAGGACATAAGCATCTGACATGGGTGTACCTTCCCAGCTTCAGCTGATCCAACCAGTACTCAGTGTTAAAATCTCTCTATGCAGGCTGCATTTATAAAAGTAAATAATCTCACAAGTCCTCACCAAAATTAATTTGAACCCATATTTAAGTGGCTGGGGAAGCCCTCATCCATCCATGCATCTCTGCTAATGCCAGATCAGCTCTCTGGTTCACTGACACGTCTTTTAGATGGTTCTCAAGTGGCAAATTTGTTCTGGGTAATTTTGAGCAATAGCAAATTTGCTCCATATTTCAATGGATTTGCTCTTCTGCAAAGGCAAGTTCATCACTGTCTGAAAGATAACTTTCCATCAAACCCCTGCAGTGGCCAAGTTTTACATCACAAGGTGAATTAAGTCATTTCCAATATCCAAAGACAGCTACAACTGTCACAAGTACCTCCCCTACTTCCCCAGGGAAGGAATGCTTCTGGAAGCCTTGTACAAACCTAATCCTGAGAAGTGTCCACCTGTTACTTTCTGATAAGCTCCTCCTCTTCTGTTGTGAGTCATATTCCAAGCAAGGACAGGAGCCACTTGTGACACTGGCTTTAAGTTTGCCAGAGGAACTGTGTGCCTGCAGGAAGGACACCCACATTAGCAGTGCCCCAGGGACACACTCTGCACAACAAAAGCTGAAGCAACACCAAGACAGAGGAAAACAGTTTGCAAAAATAAATCATCTGTTTCTCTGGCACCAGGCACGGATTACTGCTACTTGTTTAACTAGCAAAGACAAGCTAGGCTTTAGTTTAAACACTATTTACTTTCTGGGTCAAGTCTCTCTCCCCTGCCCACATTTGTGTGCCTCCAGAGGTACACCTAAAAGCATGGGACAACACAGACTTTTTGCAGGATGCTGTCAATCCCAGCTTTGGAGGAGGGTGAATGATTGAACAGCAAGGGGGAGAAAGTGATTACATCCACCAGAAGTGCCAATTATTTCGTTGCTTGTGTACAACAAAAACTCCAGAGAAACTCAACAGCAGAGGGCAATTTGCTTCTGTGAATTAAACCCAAACTGCAAAGATCACTTTTACATTTCAGGGAAAGAAGAGCAGCAAGATTTCACAGAAACCATTACAATAATGATTTTGGTCATTAGAAATGCAAAAGGAAAACCAAACCCCTCAACCAGAAAGAGTTTAAACTTGAAGTCATCACCAGACTTGCTTACTTTTCTGCAAGCTCCTCAACAAATACAGTCAATGTGTTGCTATCTTGTCCAACTTCCTGGATATGCGCATTGTAATACTTCTCTCCTGGTTCCAGACATACCTGGAAAGAGAACAAGGGAAGAACTGAAAAAACCCAAACTGCATCAGAATAATGTACACAAACCCCTAATAGCAAAGGTGCTCCCAGTCAGTCCCATGTTACTGAGCTGGGTCAGGGGTCTCAAGTACTTCTTCAAAACTGCAGCCCAAATAAAGAGCACTGTACTAACTCCAGGGAGGATAGAAGGAAATAAAATCGGTCTCGTGAGCAAGTGAGAGGCAAGATACCTGCTCCCTACCTTAATTTTATCCCCTGTGCCCAGCAGGTAAGTACCAAGGATGACTGCTGCTTAAGAACTTGAGGAGAACAGAAGATAAAGTAGGAAAAGGAAAGCTCTGCTCAGTGAGAAACAAGTCACTGAGTGAATCATTAGCACTACCTTAAAGAGTAATAAAAAAAAAAAATATACCCTCACTACATACAACATCAGAATACAAAGAAAATTGACCTTCCTTTCAGCATCTCCTGTCCAGATCATTCTACTATTTTATTTTATAAAAACATTTTGCTGCTTCACTGTTGAGAAAGATAAGACTACGCAGAATTGTTGCTTAGCCCAAGTGAAAAATCTAAAGACAATTACATCAAAAGCACCCCCTGTGCATTTTGAGCTCTGCCTGGAACTTCCACGCTCAGAGAACGTGGATGACCGAGTTACACTGAATCCCCAAACTCCTGGGTCTATCACACTACCAAGCCTAAAGGTAGATTTTATAAAGAAATTATACTTAAAAACACCTAAAGGGAGGAGAATGAGAAAAGTGTTAGAAAATTCTATGAAATCAAATTATTTCATGGCTTAATCACAGTCCATTTAAAGTAGTTTTAACAGTTTATCATAACTGGGTCTCCTTTGAGTACTAACCTGACACTTGTCTCCTAAATAGTACTGCCTCCCAGCAAACACCATGTAGTCAGTTTTGTGAAGCTCTAAAAATAAATGAATAAATAAATAAATGGGAGAAAAAAAGTCTTTCAGCTACTGTTCTTTCTTCACATATCCTACAACTACTTCATGACAGCATCCAACTACAATATATAGGCCAACTGAGTTAAACACTTCCTGTTCATACCTGAACATTCCCCATAGTAACAGTGGAGTAACTCTAGATGTTCTCACAATAGACCATAACCAGACTAAGTCACATGA
This sequence comes from Sitta carolinensis, assembly GCA_032173965.1. Lineage (NCBI taxonomy): Eukaryota > Metazoa > Chordata > Aves > Passeriformes > Sittidae > Sitta > Sitta carolinensis. The sequence continues at coordinate 18,137,876 of CM063286.1, forward strand.
GACCAGTAACAGCCAGATAATGCAGTAAGCAGCACTACTACAACACTGCAGCTTCTGTGGTGGCACAGAGCTAATCCTGCATTTAATACAAATCCTGGAATTAAGAATGTTGGACATCTCATCTTGCCAGAGTCTTGGTGGCACTTGGCAAACATGAAATATCATCTAGGAAAAATTAACACTGCCTAAAGTCCCCTTGCTGTTAGATTTCAGCTTTTTTACCTCTGTTCCTTGCCTGGCTTCTCTGCACGTCAATATGCTACACAGATAATTGGTTACCACACTCTGTTCCAAGAATTTTAATGATCCTCATTACTGATTAGGCCGTGCTGAAATGCTGGAGTTCTTCAGCATGCAAAGCACTTTGGGTCAGACATCAAGTATCACTTAAAAACTTATCTTTCTTGGTAACTTCCTGCTTTACAGATCAGCCACAGTGAATGCCAAAAAGCAGCCAACCTTTCCCAAGCCACGAGAACCATGAAATCTCTGCAGAACGTTCAAGCCCAGGAGGGCTGGGAGGCAGGAGGAAAACTCATCTGACAGATCTCAATGCTAAATTTGAGATCTTCATTATTATACAATTCTGAGGCCAAAATCATGCTCTAAAAAGAAGTTTTTGCACACATGCTGTAACAAAAAACTCTCACATTTGAATGCTTTCCAAAACAACAGAATGGCAGCAGAGTTCTGTGCTCTGCTTTGAATCCTCCTATTTCCTGTGTACAGTCAATAAGTAGCAGAGATCAGCTTTTTAGCAACCTTGTACCATTATGCAATATCAGAAGCTGGGTATTTTGTACTCTGAATGCCAGACAGGAAACCAAGAACATGTCCTGCCTACAGCTATCTGTTGGGTTCACCTGTCTCCTTCACATTTCAGCTGTGAACAAACAGGTGACAGCACTCAGAGTCATAAGTTTAATGCTAAATCTACTACGGGAAGAGTTTTTTGGCTTTCCTCTTTCCAAAGATACCTTTTCTGCTGTCCAGCCAAACATCAAACTCCACATTTCGATAGATAGTAGAGTCCAGTGCCTTTAGCACTTTATAAGGAACAGGCATCTTCGGAGGATTTTCTGGAGGCTAAAAACAGAATTGGAATGGAGCATCAACAAGGGCACTTCATGTGTTCAGCACAGTCTTCTATCCTGCCAGCATCTGTGCACCATTTAAAAAAAGTACAGATGCTATTTTCCAAAATTTTCACTTTCACTGTGTTTTCCTAAAAACTAAAACTCAAGATCCAGGCACTCAGGTGCTGAGCAAACTGACTCTGGAAAGCAGAACAGGCTCAAGAGTCACACCTGGCATGTTCTCCACTCAAAAAGGACCAAAGGAAGTCAACCATGCTTCAAAAGTTGGTAAGAATTTCAGTTATTGTATCTGAAAACTCTACTTCTGTAGGGCTTCTTAAAGTATCCTGAAGCAATTTATGCTATGGTCAAGACAAAAGTGAGCTAATTTCAACCACATTCTGGGAAAAACAAACAGCAAATCAGGAAACATCTGCTAAGCTCCATCTTTTGGGGGAAATAATCAGCTAGAGAAGAACTAGAACATTTCAGAAAGAAAAAAGCATTTCGAATTTAAGAGAAACTCAAGGCCAAAACAAAAACACAAGTAGATGGAAGAAATAAGCCACCCACTTGCCAAAAATATATTTTTAGAAAGTGGTGAAGAGGATTTAGCCCTAACAAGGGTAACATCATACAACAGAAAAAAACCTAAAAGCAAACCATAAGGATTTTTCCTGAACTGCCAAACCTTTTGTTCTTCAACGACTTGTTTGAACTTGGTTTCCTGCGGATTGTTAGTATCATTTCCTTCCCAGTCATCCAGTCTAAAAAATTGAAAATAAGATTACAAAAGCTACAACACATGATTTCTAGGCAGGATTAATATCACCAACTGTTCATACAACCTGAAAAAGCACCATGGTGCCATCAAGTGGCAGACTTTGCCTTAAACACCAACAAGGTGCAGTGCAGTGGAGGACGAGTCTTTTCCAAGCTTTCAGAACAAACAACCTTTGCTTGTTCCAAAACCCACCCCTACTGAGGGCTACTGCTTGCAACAGGAAAGGATGAAGGTGATGAAGGTGATCCCTCTGACTGAACCTGCACTGTCAAGTACAAGACACTCTGTGCCAGGTACCCTCAAACTAATCCTGTCTGCATCCAGAGGCCACTCTCAAGCCCTCCAGAGCTATGGAGGCTTAGAAGAGTAAGAAGTGTCTAATTAAATAAAATAGTAAAAAAATCTCTAATGAATAAGGAGCAATTTTACTTACAAATAAGCTGTCATTTTACAGAGTAACACACAACTATAACACAGCCTGAAGCAGAAGATATTCAATTATGTGGCACTTCCCAGCTCCAAGGAAAGCACACTCTCTTCCACGATAAACTTGAGCTTTGTGTTTGTGTCATAACACAGGAAAAGAAGAGTTAACATTCTATAGAAATTCATAGAAACTTGGAAAAGTTGTCCTCTGCAAGGTTTTCTAAAATTTTTTTTTTTTTGCTTCCTCTCACCAAATCCCCTTCCCAGCATACTACCTCTTCTCTGATGGATTTCTGGGCCCTTTTTCATGGAGACAGCCAAAGTTTGTATCCTCACTTCCTACAGGAGCACTGTTTCTGTTCTTCTTGGATCCACTTCGAAACACCTCAACTGCAGACCTTAATTCTTCCTCATCCAAGCCAAACACATCTTTGTAGAGGATCTCATACAATACAGCTGAATAAACCAACACAAAGCTCGATAATATGAGATCCATAAGAACTCCTGCAGCTTTCAAGGCAAGGCAGATCTTCAGATATCACCTACTAGTTACAAGGCAGTAGTGGCATCGAATGCAGTTAAGGGCAGGATCATAAAGTAATTCAGTTGGGAATAAAGGACCTCTGGAAGGCATTTGGTCCAATACCCACTTAACAGGTATAAAAAAGTCTATGCATAAAAACATACCATAAGCGAGCCTCCATCTCTCTTCTCCCCACCCCTGAAAACTGAAACAAAACCTGCCTCTAAACATATGAAAACAGAAAACTCTCTTCCATAGAAAAATGATTTCAAGTTTACCCTGGCAAATGGCAGCATTTTCCTGAAATTGTTTTGTATACACAGTGTCATAATGGCCGTTACCGGAACAACACAGTAAAATCTGGGAAAATAAAAAAAAAAGAAAAGAAGGTTTTAAGGCTGGAATGATGTAACCCCAAATTATGGTATCTTTTCATTCTACAGTTGACATCAACTCATCAAAAACCCAGTAAGCAGTCTCAATATAAACATTAAAAAGCTGTAGCAACAGCTCAAAACTGAAATCTAGGTAAAGCCTCTAAGTAACTTTGTATCATACAAAGCAAAAACCCATCTGTACATCCTGCTGTATTGAATATGAAATAGGAGTTTGTTTCCAAGACCATTTGCTCAGGAGGTAAAATAAACACAACCTATGGAATGCAGCATCCCGAGATACACTGTCCCAAGTGTCAAAGGCACATGTCATCCTTCTCTATCTGAAAGGCTAGAAGAGCATTTACTTCTCTAGCTCTTAAAACCTTGCTTTTAAGAAGCAGAAGAGATGCTTTCTGCAATGCTCCATCAATACACCATTCAAACATGTCCCACCAAACTTCTTGGCACACGACCACAGCCAACTGCAATGGGCAGAAGCCCTGAGGCAGCTGTCAGCACACTGCCAGTAAGGATGCTTCCCAGAAAAGTAGCTCCCAGAGGGAGCAGTGATGCCAGGACTCTTAATTCTGTGTGCTCTGCGGACTCTGCCAACACAAGCTCTCCTCTCATGGTGAGGAGGAGCAACAGCAGAAGGAGCTGCTGCCCGAACTCACAGTGTAATGACAGACAGCTGCCAACACTTAATGAGAGCTCTGGTGGGAAAGCCTTGGAGGGCAAACACACATTTAGACCATGCTGTTTGATTTTTAAACTCAGCTCATTTTGGAATTAAGCTACACAGGAAACTGTAGATGAAGAAAGAAGCACATGTAAATGAAGGCAGCAATACTCATCAACACATCAGTAACAGCTGCAGCAGCACAGGTTCAGAGCAGACTGGCCACCTTGGCAATTCTAGCAGCCCACACTGAAATCCACACCACAACAGCTCCACTGGCACCATGCCTGAAGTAGCCACTTAATTGTGCACCACCATCTATACAGCTCCAGAGAGCACCACAGGGGTCAGATGCAAGGTAATACAGAGTACTTGCTGTACTTGATGCAGATAAGCTGTTCCAACAGCTCCCACTCTGAACTGGGATCAATTGTACATCACAAAAATCAATCAGTGTGTTACGGTCATCCCAACCCATTAACTTTCCCTTTTCAGGGAAAAAATTGCACAATTCCTCCAGCTTTCAGGAAAAGTAAGAAAACAGCTTGGTAGGGGAACAGAAGGAAATTGCCCTCACTTCTACTGACCTTGTCTTCAAAGCCATTGTCTGTGGCACGTGCGGGCGGCTTCCCGGGGTACCGGTACACAACGAAGTCCCGCCTAGGGAGTGGAGGGAAAACAAGACTTGCAAGAGCACACTTTCAGTAGAACCACGTTATGAAGAAGTTTCTAGGGAACAGTTTAGAGCTGCTGGTTCACAGAAAAATCAAGCAAAGCGCTTTTCCTGATAAATGAATGCTACCATAAAGCAAAAGCCAGATGAGCAAAACTATCTTGAGGGGAAAACAAAAATTATCTGTGAAAGACCATGATATTTACTCAGAGATTAAATCAAGTACTCATGCTTACAGGAGGGTGCTCAGACACCAAGACAATTCAGTCTAAGTGATTCTGGCAACCTGCAAAAGGACTAGAACCTCAGTGCAGAGAGGCAGTAATTCTTGCCAAGCTTCAGTTGTGCCTTGAGTACTGGGACAGAGTGAGCCTGAAAAAAGAAGCTTCTATTTTCTACCACTAGAAAGCCAGACTGCTTTTAGAGATAGCTACGTTTTTAGCAAGACACTGCACAGTTCTGTGTTACCTCTGAAATAAATAACAATGTTTACACACCAGGTAGGGCAGATACTCCTCACTTCTGGAGCTTTCAAGAACACCTACATGAGTTTTAGTCATGCTTTTAACTACCACACTGTTTCCACTGCACACAGCTCCTTGGTTTCCCCCATTTTCCAGTCTTCAGCCACTAGAAGCAAACACTTGACATTCAAATTTAATATAATCAAAAGGGTAACAGACAAGTATCTCTGAAGAGTGACCCTGCCCTTATTTCCCATTAGAATGGCACCATTTACATATCAGTTAAATAAGTTTTTTAGGGAAGCATTTCACACATTCACCTCTCAGTGGCAAACACACAGAAAATTCTGGGGCCAGAACAACCACACCAAGTGCAAAACAAAGTAAACCTTATAAAAAAGGTACTTACTTGTACATCATTGATAAAGCACTTATTTCCACCTGGCCAACGCTTTCCTATGCAAGATTATGAGATTACGTGATAGCAGAGGCATCTAAACATCAACAATTACATTTTACATTTCTGTAGTATTAAAATTCTGCACTATTAAAACACCTTTCTAAACTCATCAGTCTGTTAATGCAATAATGCACTGAAAGTCGAGATATAAGGATTTGGGAAGAGTGAAGCAAAAGGAGTCTGCTACATGGGGTGGCCACAATTACCAAAATTAGTAAGACTGAGTTGCTGCCAGAGCTGCTCCAACATATCACTTTAGATAAATTTTTTTAAACTCACATTTTTTTCAGAAACTGCTACATTCACCAAGGTTACTGGCTAAAGACCAGAAATAGAAGCTTGAACAGTAAAAGAAGAAACAGGGGACTGTAAAGCCTGGCAAACATTTCATTTAAGGCACACTCCACATATTTTGCTTTTTTCTTCTTAGAGAAGAACTATAGTTATGAATAAGCTTTTACTATGCCACCTGCAGAGATTCTTCCTTTGCACTTATGCAAGTTCCTCACTAAAATCTGGTATTGTAGATGTATACACGTACACTTTATTCACATTTATTCTGTACAAATCATTAGTATTACTTATGCAATCAATTCCCAAGATTTAGGTCTATCTAAAAAAAAAAAAAAAAACCCATAAACTCAACCACATTCTAAATAACTACCTAAACACCTTCTTGTTTTAGTCTCCTCAAATTTAAATCTCTTAATAAGTCTTAGATCAGGCTTACCTTTGGATCTCCTAGTCGTTCTAGGTATTTCTCAAACGAGCCTTCCACATACTTTTAACAAAACAAAGAAGAAACCAAATATAAAAGCTCAGTTAGAAAGCAAAATTAGACCTAAACACTACTTAACAGCTACCAGCAGTTGATTTGGAGGGGGCAAGGCACATAGAACATAGGAATGGTTTGGGGTACCAATGTGAGAATACCAAGAGATCCTAAAAAAAATTAAGGATATGAGTCCAAGTAATATTCAAGTCCCTCCTAGATTAGGTGAAGCACTTAAATGTGATTACAGGGAAAACAAACAAAAACCCTAAAACACAATCCCAAAGAACACATCAATGCCCTCCCAACCCAAACTGCACAAACACCCGCACTCACGCGAACGAAACTAACCAAAAACCACACCTCAGAATTTCAACATTTCCCACCATCTTTTGATATTCATTTCTTGCTCTAAAATCCTACACATTTCCCGCCTACTAAATTCTTCAATGGTCATTCCACAGAAAAAATAGCACAAAAATAACTTGCCCTACTCACTACTTAGGCTTTACTAACTTGCCTGTTTTCAGGAACTTCAGAACCAAAGTCACCTACGACGTGTGCAACTGCAACTCAACCTAAGGCAGCAGTCACCCTACCATTTCTCCTTTCAAGCATCGAGTGTGCCAAACCATCGTGTTCTCAGTGCTTAGAGCTAAACCACTGAGCCCGTCCCACAGCACTTCCCAACTACACGTACGCAGCTTATATACAGAACACGCGGTACTTACGGATTCAAACCTAGACTGGTGCTGCCTCAAAAACGAGACGCAAGCTTTCCTAATTTCTGCGTGATGAATTTGAGATGAAAACAGCTGGAAAAATAACGGCAATAAAGGAGAAAATGTCTAGAGTTTAACTTTGGCCTCGCGTTAGGCAGAAATTCTCCAGACTACGGCCACGGCGCCAGGAGGCGGTGCCGAGGCTGGGGCACCTGGAGACACCTGAGGCTGAGGGGAGCCCGAGCGCCCGGAGCCGGCCGCACCCAGCCCCGCACACAATCCCGCACACAATCCCGCACACAATCCCGCACACAATCCCGCACACAATCCCGCACACAATCCCGCTGCCCCACCTCGCTCCGGGCACCCGGCCGCTCTCCAGGAGCTCTCCAGGAGCTCTCCGGGGGCACCCCCGGCCCACCCCCAGCCCGCCCCGGGCCTGAGGCGCCGCGGCTACCCCAGCCCGGCCGCTGCCAACCTGCTCCGAGACGGCTCGGAAGAGGCAGGAGGCGTCCTTGGCCGTCATCTTGCGGTACAGCCCCAGGCTGCCCAGGTACTCGTCCATGGCCACCTCGCTGAAGGACTTCTGCCCGAAGTACTTCTTGGAGCCTTTGTGCATCTTCCCGGCCGGGGCGGCTGAGGCGGGCGCGGAGACGCGGGCGAGGCGCGAGGCGCTGGTCGCGCGGCCGCCGCTAATGAGGCGCCGCTAATGAGGCGCCGCTAATGAGGCACCGCGCCCACCTGCGGGACCGCCCGGCCCCGGCCCAGGCCGGGCTTCAGCGCGCCCGGCTCCCGGCGCGCATCCCCAGCCGCGGGAAGCGGCTCCTCCGCACCGGCCTGGGTCCTTCGCTTCATCGCTCGACTGCAGCGAACCAGCGGGAACATCGGTCCAATGATTATCCAAAATTTCCTCTGCCCTCCCGGCCTGGAGGCGAGTTGCTAGCGGTGGATTTGAAATAACGCCATAGAAATCGTTAAGAGAGCGAAAAATCTTAGTTGCTCCTAATCAAGTATTTGGGGATTGGCAAAACTGACCCTTACACAACTGTGCGGCCTGATTTATTCCACCTGTAGCCCTTCGTGCTTCATTTGAATGCCTCTATGTACATTTAATTTTCTCATAAACATTGTACTTAGACATAAGATGGGCCAACTCAGGACTTTAATTTTTTTTGTTTTAAACAAAAGCAACTCCGCCCCACAAAAAAAAAAACAACCGTATAATGTCTTTGTAGGAAGGGCACTTAGCACCCATTATTCACTTCTAAAGTTCTAGAGCATTACAGCCTAAGGACATGCATGGACATTTTCAAGTTTAAGCCCCTTTTGGTTTTCAAGATATTTACTTGAAGAAATCAATATAACATCAACATCATTGTCAATTTTATTACTTTAAATGGGAAGCTCTGATCAGCATGAAAGAATCCCAACCTGTCCTTGGGCACTGCCAGGATCCAGGGGCAGCCACAGCTGCTCTGGGCACCTGTGCCAGGGCCTGCCCACCCTCACAGGGGAGAATTTTTTCCTTACATATAATTAAATAGGAAACACTAGGTGTGCAGAAGTCTAAACTGTTGGGTTATGATGGGGTAACTCCATGCAGAAGGAGCGATTGTATTGCCAAGCCCATTCCTGTCCTGTGTTTTACTTTGTGGGTAAATCAGCCAAACCCAGGGCAGCAGTTTGGCAGCAGGTTTGCAGCTTGTAACTTTTTTGACCCGGATTCACCACGCCCTTTTCCCTTTGGAGGCTTAAATCTCTCACTTTAAAGCTCTCTTTTCAGTGCTTCTGTAAACACATAGAACAAGAGCTGAAGGCTCTGCAGAACATCACAGGAACATCAACAAAGATAACTTATTTCCACCTGGTACTTGGCAAAAATGGTCAAGACTACTATGCAAATGCCATGTCTGTAAAGTAGTTTAGCTTGTCCTCATCACTGGAATACCATCCCAGTGCAGCTTCTGTGATATAAATATGTCTGTCCATGCAACAAGACAGTTCATACATCCTCTTTATTGGCATTGTACTCTTTTAAGCATAAAGCTGAACGAGTTTGGCACTCATTTGGAAGTCATTTAATATCAGTTAATATTAAATGATATTTTCTTGTTTGGCCCAGCTGGCAGGTCTTAAGTGTAGGAGATGAGACATTTTATCCCAAGTTTTTTTTTTCTTTATTTTGTTTATTGTAACCCAAAAGCTTTATCCAAGAATGATGCAAACTTTTCTGGCTGTCCAGGAGGAAAAGGTTTCAAAGCTGTCAAATCCATCGACTGCAGCGTCTCCACAAGAGTGCTGTAAAAAAATCAAAAGCAAAAAATTAAAGAAGATCCATCCCACAGGAACTTTTAAAATACATTTTTCTTTCTATTCATCCATACATAATTCTTGAGCATGGAAATACTAAGTAAGGATATGTATGGAAAGGAAGAGAATGCACAGAGCAGCAGGGCCCAGCCAGTGCTGGCTCGTAGGCAGCATTGCTGAGAACATACTTCCATCAGCTCTCAGAGACAAACTCAACTTTTAAACGTTTTAATCTTCTGTGGTTGAAATGCTGGGAGACAGAACGAGATCTGAGGCTCTTCTCCATAAACCATAGGAGGAAATACATCCTATTTGAACACATGGCAGAGTTCTCCCCTGATCACGGAGCCAGAAAGAACAGCTATGTCAATCTGTTACTTGCTATTATCAGGCTGCAAATAAGCCTCAAACGCTTGGCACTGCCCAACACAAAGAAATAAAAATTCCAAAGCTGACAGAAGCACCAAGATAATGAGTTTAAGAAACTTGCTCAATATAAATGAATGTCAGGCCTGGTCTGTTCAGAAAGCTCTTCTGAAACATATGAAATTCTGCTTGCAGGGCAAAGGAACAAGGTGCAGATTAAGTAGTGGGAGTAACATTTTCTCTGCCTTCAGTTTTAAAATCATCTGTTATTTTTAGAGCGGAGTCAATCACAAGTAAAGTGAAAAGAGTAAGATACAGTCAAAATCAGGAGAAGAAATAAACCCAACAGGAGTCAGGATGAACTCTAAACAGGAGCTAGGGGTTTTGGTGATGGCAGGATTTTTTCATGCGTTGTTTGCTTGTGGGGTGGGGGTGTTTTTTTGTGTATTTTTGTTTGGTTGGTTTGGGTTTTTTTCCTGAAGTGACAAGTAGATCTGTGAAACTCCTTGTCAGAGGGTATAGTGGATTCAGGAAGTTTGGTTAAAAGGGCAGCCTGAATAAGTACTTGAAAGACAGGGGTACTTAATGTTACTAACCAGATAATATCTGATTTATGAATCCCCCTGAATCTAAGTGTTCTTATTCTTTTAAGTGAAATACATGTACCCTCAAATGGAAAAAAAAAATTATTAGAAGCCATGGTCAAAAGGCTTGGTAAGTGTGGTAAATTACTACCTAGTGTTAGTTTAGCCACCCTGCAAAATCTAATATCCAGATGGAAATTACAGAGAAGGATGTCCATTTCCTTGCTACATTCCCAATTCTGCAGTCACATGGACTGACTGTTCTTGTCCAGTGGGAACAGCCACAGCTCCATACCTGCAGTTACAGTAGAGGACATAGCCATCTCTGTGGAGCTGTTTGGCCAGCTCAAGCTGATGGTTGTCCATCAGCTTGTCATTTATTACTACTATTAGTGGTTTTCCTTTCTCTAGAGTCTCCAGGCAGCTACCAGCACCTATGAGAGAAATAGAAAGCATGGTGAGAGATTAAGTATCCCTCTACAAGCTGCTGAAACAGGGGAGCCTCTTGACCAACCCAACTCTAGCTGTGGCCCTCAGCATTCCCAGCCAGCCCACCCCTGAAGCAGCCGGGGCTGTACCTGCGTGGCTGATGACCAGGTCTGCGCTCTGCAGGTCCGCAGCCAGCGAGTCCTTGAAGCGGAACACTTCCACGGCCACGGCCGAGCTGCTGCTGGGCTGCGCCTGGGGCAGCGAGCCCCGGCCCACCTGCAGCACCAGCCTCCGGTACCCGCGGCTCTGCAGCGCCTGGGGGCAGGCAGGGATGAAGGGAGAACGGGCCGGGGAGGATGGCGGGGTGACGGGGCGATGCCGGGCGGGGGTGGGATGAAGAGAGGGACGGAGAAGAGGGGGACGATGGCGAGGATAACGGGGGCCGAATGAAGGGGTTAGGCGGGGGTAGAGAGTGTGTGCGAGGGGTGTGCCCAGCTCCCGGGTACCGCTGCCCCCTCCCCTACCCCGCGGACCCTTCAGGCTTCTCCCCGCGGGAGCCCCCGAACCGCCCCGGCCCCCTCAGAGCCCGCGGCTGCCGGGCCGCGGCGGGCAGGGCGGGGCAGCTCGCGGCGCGCAGGCGCCGGCAGGGCAGGCCCAGGCCGGTGTCGGTGCCGGTGTCGGTACCGGTGCCGGTGTCTCGGCCGGCTGACCTGCAGCGCGGGCGGGGAGCGGGCGGCGGCGATCAGCTCGTCGAAGCTGGTGGTGCCCACGGTGACGAACACGGACTTCATGGCCGCCGGGCCGGCCGCGGGGCCGCCAGGGGGCGCCGCGCGCCCGCACAGCGCTCCCGAAATGGCGGCCGGGCTGAGGGGAGGAGCGGGCCGGGCGGGAACGCCCGCTTCCCTCACGAGCCCGGCCCTCCCGTTCCCTCCCGTTCCCTCCATTCCTTCACCGCGACTGCTCGGGTTTTCCCCGTCCGTTTCGGCGGGGCAGGTGTCACTGCGCTGGGGCGATTGTCCGCCCGGTTTGCCGCTCTAAGGAGCTCACTGTCCGGCAGCGTTTAGAGGGGGAGCTAAGAGTGTTTCAGGTTTTTAGGCTTCCAAAGTAAAAAATAAATTTGGAAAAGGGATTCGGAAAATTTTGGCTTCTACGTGTCATTTCAGCACTGGGGACCCGCACAGGCAGTGTGGGTGTGTTCGGAACTGCCGTTGCCAGAGCAGGGTCACAGCACCTTCCCTTTACAGACTGACTCCGGCCTAAGCCTCCCACAACACTTACCGGGGGAGTAACACTTCAACTTCTACCCCAAAATGATGAATATTAAATATGATAACACAGTATTGTTCACCGAAGAGTAAGAATGACCCCTGAACAGTTGCACAAACCAGCTGGCAGTTTTGTTTCTTAATAGTAGGTGTAACACAATGCACAATACTACAAAGGTAGACCAAAGTTAAATTTAAATCTTTTTATTCCTTGAATGAATTTCAACAGATGAGGTCACAACTGTACAGACAGTTGTGTATACAGTGTTCGAAGAAAGATGCAGCTGTCTTGAGGGTACCTCTGATTGCCACGTTAATGCCTTGTTCACAATGCTCATTAGCCCCCTGTTGTTTTCATTTAGCATAATGAGCCACGCTGAAATGTACTTATTTTTTGGTTAAAGCAAGTAGTGCTGGCAGCAGACACCGTCTGGGGGAAAAATGCAGTACAACAAAACAATATTGGTGTCCTGAGTGCACAGGACTCAGCGGCTCTGCCCAGCCTCATCCAGCTCTTGCTGTTGTCCCTCAAGAAAAGGAATCTGGGAGCTGCGGGTGACCACAACGTGAGCCAGGTAAAGATCTCACCAACAAGGCATGGTCTGGCAGTAACAGGTCCAGTGACCGTGCAGCAAAGATGTGGACACAGTCCAGTCCAGGAAACCCAAACAGCAGATCAGGAATAGAATTAGCAGCAAAGACACCCCAAAGTCACCTCTGCCATCCCAGCATGAGAAGGACGTGGTTAGGTGGGTCCAGAGGAGGTCCACGGAGGATCAGGGGCTGGAACACCTCTCCTGGGAAGACAGGCTGGGAGAGCTCAGGGTGTTCTGCCTGGAGAAGAGAAGGCTCCAGGGAGCCCTTAGAATCCCTTCCAGTGCTTAAAGGGGCTCCAAGAGAGCTGGCGAGGGATTTGGGACAAGGGCTTGGAGTGACAGGACAAAGGGGAATGGCTTTAAATTGAAAAAGGGCAGATTTAGACTGGATACTGAGAAGGAATTCTTCTTCCCTGTGAGTGTGGGGAGGCCCTGACTCGGGATGCCCAGAGCAGCTGTGGCTGCCTCATCCCTGGACGTGTCCAAGGCCAGGTTGGATGGGATTTGGAGCAACCTGGGATAGTGGAAGGTATCCCTGCCCATGGCAGAGTTAAACTGGATGAACTTTAAGGTCCCTGGCAATCCAAACCATTGTATGGTTCTGTTTAAACCTCAAGGTTAAATAAAGTTCCCATCAAAGAGTGAGTGGAAGCCCCAGCTGAGACTGGTCTGGGCAATTAGGACCTATTAGTGCAGTCAGGGTCCTGAAGCTGTTGGACAAGAAGGTAAACTTGGGATGAAAGGAAAATGCTACATTTTTCAGGTGTTGGCAATGAGGTTCAACATCAGTTTACCTGATAAAGGACAGGATAATTAAATGTTAGGGGTTTTGGTTGGGTTTTTTCATGTGTCACTGAAAGTCAGTGTCCTTTGCAGCTTGCAATTCCAGCTTCATGCTCTATAAGGACTAGAAGAGAAAAAAAAAAAATCACATCGAAAATTGAAGTGACTTAAATTTGTACTGGAGTTTTCACTGGAGGATACATTCCACTTACATGTTGAATTAGGCTTGTTAGGGTGATTTTAAACTGAAGAGAAGAGGGAAAACCATCCATTAAGGGACTCAATTTCATGCTAATTTGTACCTACTGTTTTAATTAGAAGTTGTGTAGGGTATAAGTAGAATTTTACCAATGAGTGCTGTGGTCTGTGAGAACTACAGTTCACTCTCAAAATGAGGTACCTGGAGCTGATCCTGTGCAGTTTCAAGGCAGGTGGAGGTAATGTAATCCAGGCTTGGTGCTGTGCCTTGTTCCATTGCTGCCTGTGCCCTGTGTTCCTGCAGTAACCACACAGTGATCCCGTTCACAGAACCGACCCGACAGTGACTTGTTTGCAGTTAGAGCAGCCCACCGAGCTGCACAAGGGAGGTGGCAGAGCTGTGGTACCTTGGATTTAGTCTGTCTTAAACACTGGGGGATTGCACCTATGTTCACCCCTTCTTTGTCATAAAGACAAGAAGTTCTCTGAACCTTGTGGCTTGGGCAGCTGAGTGCCTGTAGCTTTTGGGGTAAACCTTGTGTGAGCCTAGCCCTGCTTGGGCTGGGCAGTGCCAATTGTCTCTCTCCAATCTGTGTGTGTGTGATATTATCAGGGACAGTCCAGAAACAGGGGCTCAATCTGACATAATGTAGTCCTGGACCCCAGGGAGTGGCTAGGAAAGGGCTGAAATGGAAGATAGACTCTTGTGAGAACTTCCTCCCATCTGTGCTTTACAGGACATGATTTATATTCTGATATTTTCTTCCTGTGACAACATCTGGGCAAGAAAGTGAACATGTCATGAGTGCAAACTGGTTTTTGTTGAGAGAGGAATGACTTATTCCTGCCCTCTTCTCCTTAGCTGGTATTTGAAATGTTTCTGGATGGCTCAGATTTGAGCAGTCACTTTGTATTCAGTTCAGCTTGCCACAATTTACCCAGAAAGCTCTATAATTATATTGTTCTGGGGTAAGAAAGTGCATGAAAATAAACTGGTCAGCTCACATCTTTGTTTCTGAAAACTACATCCTGCCTTTAGTTTGCTCTTGAAGTCTAAAGGCTGACCCATAACTGTGGAGATAAAACTCTGATGACCCTTGGAATGCACGGGCCACAGTGTATCAAATAATGAATCATTAAAAAATATGTACCAACAGGAAGGCAGGAGACCTGTTTGAGTCTACAAACTCTGATTTTCTTTGAAGGAAAAAAAGCCAGTGACTGGCTAGTTACTGACTTTACCTTGTATTTTGTGCACAGATTGATTCCCCATATGGCTTGTGATATAATGCTGCAGTGGATGACATGAGGCACAGGAGAGCAATTAGACTTCTCCACATTAAATTTATGTTATATTTCAGTACTTTTTCTATGTTTATAAATGTGCAAAAAGAGTAAAGATAGTCCTACTTTTCTTTCTGATTTGCTTTATATAAATTTGAACTGAAAAAATGTTTGCTTTCTTTTACTCTCTCGGTGAGATGTAGTGCTGTACCTGTGAGGATTGATATTTTTGTTACTGTAGGGAGCTTTGAGAATCAGATGGAAGATCTTTTAGGGAATAATTCCTTCATATTACTGTGATTTGGAGATGCTTGGCCTGGGAAAATAACAGAGTAGCATTTGCAGGCAAATGTCAATAGTATGCTTTGAAATATTTCATCCCATTTCTACATCCTTTGGATTTTTTCTTCGTGGGTTTGTTGTTTAGCAGCTGGATTGACAGGTGGATTCACAAAGGCTCAGAGTGGCTGCAGACAGGGAGATGCTGGATCACCTCCTCCTCAGGGCTGACAGAAGACAGACACCAAAGCACACTGAGGAACTCTTCTGAGTAAATATCTCACGTGTGCAGTGGAAGAGGAGGCTGTGGCTTAGCCAGGAGGAGTGGCCACCATCTGACAACTCTCATGGATTTTTCTGAATTTTACCACATCTGACTGTGTGCCTTGAAGCCCCTAATTCTGGAATCATAGTTTTGAAGGCCTTATATGTCTGAAAAGGAGCCAGAAAACCACTCAGTGACTCTTAAGGCCTGAATACGCAAACAATATTTGTTAGGTATCTACAACTATGTATCTGTTTGTTACTCCTGTTTTGCTTTGTATTTAAACAATGTAATGATTCATGGAGACCTGAGCTTCCGGACGGAAGCTGAGGGTTTACTCATTTATGAAAGTGAAGTGCAGCTGGCCTTTGTTTTCAATGAAACAGCAGGGCACCTCTGCACTGGGGTACAGCACATGCTGTGTTTCAGACCTTGTTACAGGGACTGGGCTCAGCTGATTTGTACCAGCCCTGGAGCTGGATCCTTACTGATGCTCAAGGCTTCTGCTAGTTTTTTGTCATAAATGAAATGCTTGCCTTAAAGAACCAGAAAATGGGCTTCATATCAAAATTTCTCAAAGCTGGCAATTTTCAGTAGTGTTTGGGTTATTGGGAGATTAAAGGAAATAATGTGAAGAGTGGTGGCAAAGCAGGCCAGTGTGCAGAGGTCGCAGGGAGTCTGAAGTCTGTTGCAGGGAGCATTGTCCTGGCTGTGTGGTGATGTCTCCTGGCACCTGGTCCCCTCAGCTCCCCTGGAATGCTGTGCCTGTGACAGCCTGGCACTGCTCCTTGCTGTCTGTGGGAAACACTTGCCACCATTCCTGCCTGCTGGCCACCAGCAAACACCTCCACAGTAGTCCACGGTGCGAGCACTCTGCTGCTTCATATGCCTGCATAATCCCTCTGACAACCAAATCTATTAAAAATTCATTTTCATCCAGGCAAATCAGACTCCCTGAAATCAATTGAGCTTTGTTCTCTGAGGGCAGCTTGTGCTGGTGCAAATATAATCAAATCCTGAGGTGCCTTGCATGCATTTTTACAAGCACTGAGATGGAATTCATGTTTCAATTATTCTTTTTGATGTGCATTTTTTAAGGAAATTAGAATATTATGCTCAAGTAAACCAATGGTTTTAAATCTTTAGGAAGGAACTCCAAGTGAGCAGAATTCCTTTTCTCAGACAGTCCCAATTACGCAAGTACATACAAATATCTCTGTTTGTCATGCAGCATTAAAATAGGTAAGGAGGTGAACCCAGTGTAAACTCAGACTAAATTTCACTTCTGTCCATTTGCCTGCTGCCCTCCAGAAGCTGGCTCAAGACAGCGGCAGTTTATGTAGACAGTTTGAATTGTTCTCCAGAAGTATTCAGGGATACCTAAGTCAGTCCACTGATGAAGTAAATGGATTTTGGAAATATGTAGACTTGCTGAATATGCCCTACAATGAATGAAAAGCTGCTCTAATTCTGCCAGAAAAGCAAAGGGTGTTGGGCAGACGTGAGCAGTGGTGTTTGTACCAGGAGAGGGCTGCCTGCCCTCGCTGCAGTGAGGGCACCCAGCCTGCAGGCTCCGTTTGGCTCCATCTTTTCTGCACAGCATTAGCATCTTCCCATTTGCAATGCCAAGCTGCCTCTCAGAACCAAAGTGAAGCAGTGAAAACATTTGAGGTTCCCTTCCCAGCTGATCAAGAGCCACAGCCAACACAGATCTGCTCAGGGTCTGAAAATCCAGTGATGTTTCATGGACTGAACCTCCTGTTTGCAGCCAGTCTTGTTCAGAGGAACTGTGCCCTCTGCATCGTCCCCTGCTGCTTTGCAGCAGCAGCAGGGGTGCTAAAAGCAGTGACAGTCATGATTCATTTCTTTCTGCTGTTTGTTTGTGCTAACGAGATGATAGCTTATTATTTACAAGCAGTCTAGTTTCCATTAGACATCAGGGATCACAGCAGCCACAAGACACTCAGCAAAACCACTGAACTCAATTTGGAGATTCTTTAACAGCTCTGGGCCACCAGTTTTTTTGTGTGCATGATACACAGTGTATACTGGAATGAATCAATACCAGAAACATCTTTGCATGCATTTCCTGTTTATGGCCTTCTTTTTATCACCAGAAATGCTAGAAATGTTTTATGCAGAAGCGAAGCAGGAGGTTAACGGTATGCAGTGAATTTCACAAACATGAAAAATTGCGGCTTTTATTTTTTAATGTTCTAAGGATATATGCAGAGAGACATGTAAGAGAGATCTAAAGTAATATTTACACCTGGAAAACTGTTTTGAGTGTGTGTGCATGTGCACTTTACAAATAAATCCTCTTATTTAGGTATCAACATATACTGGTGAATCTTCTTTCAGGATTTCTTGTGTCATAATTCCAGGATAACATTAAGCTCTTTAAAATAAATCATCATTCTACAATTTGCTGGGAAATATTGGACCAGATTCATCCTAGGTATGCCTGAACTGGTTTAGAGCTAAATCAGAGCTCAGTGTTACATTTGGGAGAGCCATTATTATGCATGCACTAACGTCAAAACAAGAATATTTTTCATTATCTTGTCTCTAGAGAAATCTTCTGAACTCAGATTAATTCCTGTTTGCTTCACCCTTTAGCACACTAATGCATGGCCACCTGTACTCCATCCCAGTAATCTTTCCCTTTCCCTTTCCCTTTCCCTTTCTTCTTTCCCTCTCCCTGCTGAAACCAAGAGCTGTTCAGCTGATGAATGTTTGTGTTCATTAAATGAGGCTTTGTGTATCAATGTTTCCTGTTTCAAAACATTGTTCTTGTCACTGTGCCATCTTAAAATGGTGATTCATGGTTAAGTCCATCCAAACAAAGGGCCTTGGTTTTGGTTTTCTGATTTGTAAGTGTATCCCAGACTGGGCTGATGGCTGAGGGTAGACTGCAGCCCTAAATCTGTCTAAAAGTGGGGTGAAGCATGGCAGATGTACAGACAGGTCAGCATTGTGTGCCATGTTTGGAAGGCAGAACTGTTAAAGCTGAAAAACTTCACACTTTGCAGCATGGTCCACGTCTAATCCTTTGGGTCATGGCTCTGGGATTTCAGTGTGGGTGTGGGCATGTGGCCATCAGAAATTGGACTGAGGACCCTTGCAGGCTGCTGGGCCACAGTGTGTAGAACAGCAGGTTGCTGTCAGACAGTGCTGAACTTGACCCACTGCCTTTGCCATGGAGCAAATCATGTTCCTTTTCAGTCCCTTATCAAATGGATGGAATTGCCTGGCAGCACCCACACTTACATGTTGGCACATCTGGCATAACTAGTAAAATACATTAATTTTTGCAAAGGTAATGAGCTTGATATTAAAGAAATGATTTGTACCTAAGATCAAAAGGAAATGTTTTCTGAAGGAGTGTCTCATATCCCTCCAGGCCTTAGATTTCTGTCATCATAGGCAAAATCGTTCCCTTTGGTTTCTCTGAACCTGGAATTTTACTTTTTATTTTGTGAGGCAGTGACTTGGTGAGGATTCAGGTAAAATCTTCATGGATTCTGAGATTGGTATTACTCAAGGTACTTCTGGGATATAGTGGTCCCTTACTGTTTTCTGTTTATGAACAGCCTCCCCCAAGGTGCTAATTAGCTGGAGGAGTTGCATGTACACAGAGCACTGGTTCGTTCCTCTGTAAAAATACATTTGGGGTTGATGTGACTTTGCTTAATTGTGAACATCCTGTGTTTTCTGAAATCAGCAAGGTAAAATAGCAAAAATTTATGAGACCGGTATTTTTCACCTGAAAACTAATTAGAAATATTTGGTTAATTCTTAATAACAACCATCCTCATTAAGGGTTTGTTAGATGCAATAAACACATTTTAATGCTTTTGTTTATCTTCCACAAAAAGTGGCCACATCTGGTTTGCACTCAGTAAGATCTGTTCTTGGGGGCTGGTACCTTTGTTCTGGGTTGGCATCAGCTGTTTTCTTGTCCCAGGTGCTGTGCAGGCTGGAAGAAATTCTTCTTTGTGCCTTATTTTGACATACAAACATCATTAGTGCCATGTCAGTGTTTCTTTTCTGACTTCAAGGATGCCTGAACAAACAGGAGGCAAAGCATGGCTGATTGTAATCTGTGGCTTCTGGGATTAGGTAATGCAGATGCCTTAAACTGATCTTAAGTTTTATTTTGCTCAGAGGAAGGTGGTTCATGTCAGACTCAGATGAAAGTCTTGAAGATATTTGTGGGTTCTAGATAATAATGATGCATCAGTTTTAAATTGAACTCTGTGCTTCAGAAGTGACTTCAGAAGTGGTAGGAGGAACCAGCATGATCTCCATGGGTTTATGTAACAAAAATGTACACCAATTACAGTGCCTTTTTTCCACTGGGACTTAGCCCATCATTTTGTCTAATTATGGTATGAATCCCACAATGGAGAAACCCTTCTTCTGTAAAGAACTAATTCCCCCTAGAAATGCTAAAAATCTTGAACTCTGATTATAATGAATTTTGCAATAGATAAAGAGAGCCTGTACCAGCCACAGAAAAAAAAAAAAAAAAAAAAAACCCAACAAAAAAGAAACAAAACAAAACCCCCAGAAAAACATGAAGGACTAGCCTGGGAGACAAAGAAGGAATGTGTAATAGTTTGTATAAATTCCTCTCATACTTCATCTAGGCTTGTGTTAAATAAATGACTGATCTATGAAATGTTACTGTCAATTGGTTGCTGATGGATTTATTGACATACAATCAAGAAATATTGTTGGATTAAAGAAACTTGGGAAGAAAATGGCTGAAAACATGTTCTACACCACTAAGAAATTCTGAGACAATCAGACCAGTAGTTCTGTCACCAGGCATGTTACATCCCAGAATGGTTTGCCTGTGGTCAAGAAGGGGAAAACCTCAGATTTCCTCACTCGCAGTCCTACTCTTCAGCCCAAGTTCCAGCATTGATTTGATTGGATTTCTGCAGATCTGAGATGGTTCACTAAGCTGCAAAGCTCTGCTGAGGGTTGTTCAAAAGGCTTCTGAGTGACAAAAATGTCAGCAGAGAGAAGAGCTGCAAGGCTTCTTTGGCACAACAGAGAGTGAGAATTACAAGGATTAGACTATGGTCACTTGAGGATGAAAACTCCACATACACACATTTTATTTTGCCCAATGTTCTCTTATGAGTTTTAAACCAGCAGTATTAAATAAAGAGGCAATATTTAATATTGAAATTGCCTTCCCCAGCTGTCTGGTGAAATTGAATCCAAACTCTTATTTTCCTTCAATAGAATGCAGTATATGTTCATACTTCATAACACCGAATGAAAGACCTTTCAGACTCACTTACAAGAAAGAATAAACAGCCTTCCCCAGAGCAAGACTGCATTTATTTACAGATTGTTCTGCTAAAAGAACCCAAACCAAATGATGATTACTGCTGAAAGATGAGACCTTTGGAACTGAAAACCTGGTACAGCTGGATCTAATCACTTGAGGGAGTGACAACAGCTCTCAGGGCTGCCTGGCTGTAGAGATGTTTGTTTGCCATGTTTGTCTTTCCTTCAAGGACACCATTGAGAGAATTTATACACCCAGAAAGACAAAACCTTGCAACTCTCAGATCTTCCTGCTTCAGTAACACTGAACTCAAACCACATAGCAGCAGTCCAGGGAGAGCTGGTTGTTTTCTCCTCATTTTACTCTTAAATTACATTCCAAGATTTTATCTAGATAATTCCTTGCTCTCAGTTTCCTGTGTACTTCTGTGAGTGGTTGTCACAGTGATGTGCCAAGGTAAATGGAAGGAGCAGCACACGGACTGTGCACAGAGGCAAACTGGGCACAGCCAAGCTGCATTTGCTGTACCTGACCTCAGTGGAAGGAGCTGCTTGTCCAAAAAGATTTTCAAAGCAGGTTATAACTAGAAAAAACAGACTCATGGTCTTCTGCATTCCCAAGTCCTAGGCTGGCAGTGCAGCTTGGACTCCTGCATTTGGTTTGGTAGTTTCTGGTTTCTCAGTGTCTGCTGCTTGCTGTGAGGGAGGTCACATTGCTCTAAAGGGAGAAATGACTGGTCTTTTTGTCTGATGTATCCTAACGTGTATTTTTACTTTCTAAGAACATCACTGACACTCTGCTGTGATTCATTCCTGTGATTTACTGTGTGGATGTGTTTGGATTCTGCTAGATCATGAGTAAAACCATAGGAGAAAGCTACAGTCACACATCCATCCATTCATCCATGCATGCATGCATCCCATCCATCCATCCATCTCCATCCATCATCCATCCATCCATCCATCCATCCATCCATCACCATCCATCCATCCATCCATCCATCATCCATCCATCATCCATCCATCCATCCATCCATCCATCCATCCTCCTTTCCATCGTCCATCCATCCATCTCCATCATCCATCCTCCATCATCATCCATCCATCCATCCATCCATCCATCCATCCATCCATCCATCCATCCATCTCCATCCATCATCCATCCATCCATCCATCCATCCATCTCCATCATCCATCCATCCATCCATCATCCATCATCCATCCATCCATTCCATCCATCCATCCATCCATCCATCCATCCATCCATCCATCATCCATCCATCCATCCATCCATCCATCCATCCATCCATCCATCCATCCATCCATCCATCCATCCATCCATCCATCCATCCATCCATCCATCCATCCATCCATCCATCCATCCATCCATCCATCCATCATCATCCATCCATCCATCCATCCATCATCCATCCATCTATCCATCCATCCATCCATCCATCCATCCATCCATCCATCCATCCATCCATCCATCCATCCATCCATCCATCCATCCCAGACCTTCCTTGGCCTTGCAGACCTCTTATATGGATTAATATTCTCTGTGTCATGGGTACTTGTGTACCTGCACAAACTGGACATGCTGACCTAAAGTTTCAGGATGTGTCACTCTGTCCTCTGCTTTTGAGGTGTGAATAATTCTTGAATAATTCTTGTGTTTGCAAGTTTCCTCAAGAGGATTAAAAAAAAAAAAAAAAAAAAAAAAAGGCAAGGATGATTATCTTATCAGTATTCATAAGATGGAAAGGCATATCTGAGCTTTTAAGTGGCAGAAGTGACACCAAATGTAAAGGTGTTGTCTACAAGCTTTATGTCTGAACAGTGGATATGGAAAGCAGCTTTCTAGAGAAAGGCCTTCAAGACATCCCACTACCTAAATGTGATTAACTTTTCCTAGTCTCTTTGTAATTGCTGTTGTCCAGCATAGGCCTTGAAGGCACTAAATTTCCACAGAAGGAGTTTCCTTTTGGGGACTTTTGAAGAATTCTAAGCCAGCAAAATTCATTAAAAAAAAGTAGAAATAGAACAAAATCTCACCTAGGCTAAGTATACACTCAGTCTGTCAGCATTTATTTTCCAAATTGCTTTGCAGCAAATTATTCATCTGAGCAGTGTGAGTGGAGGGAAGCAGGTCAGTGGAACAATGATGTATCTCTAGTAAATTGATGGATAGTTACCAGCAAAAGTCAAACAAAGGAAAAGCAGCCTCAGCACTCTGATCCCAGGGGTTTCTTTCTTCCTGAGAAGCTTGCAGAAGTGCATATGGAGAATACTGCTGTGCTGTGGTTATCTCTTACCCATCCCTTCAGTGTTGGTTGTGGTCTAAAACAATAAACAGCTTGGAAATTCAGCACAGCATTAGCCCAACCCAGGTGCATTCAGGGTGCTTCCTTATTTCCTCTGTTTTGTTGGACACAAACAACAAGAAGTCACATTTCTTTCCCTCTGGATTCCAACATGAAGTGCAAAGTGGTGCGGTGTTCCCATCCTGACAGTCAGTGCTGAAAGGGCTATTTGGAGCTTTCCCAAGGTGTGAAAGCATGAAAAATTTGTGAACAACAGCAAACCCATGTCAGTTTGATTCTGCAGTGACAAGCTGTAAAATTTGCCACCGAGTCTACTGCAGCAGCCACACCCAGCCCAGACTGGAGCTTCCTGGGGCATTATGTGCTGGTCATGGCACAGCAACTTGGACAGGTCCTTATCACCTAAAGATTATGGAGTGACATTACAAAAAGTGCTGCAGGATAACTGCTGTGAGAGTGGATTAATTTGAATTAGGTTTGCTAAGGCAAAAGGAGTCAACTGGAAACACCCACTTCTGAGTTCTGGGCCAAAGACAGAATTCTGATATGGGAAGAAGAATGGGAAACTGGAGGATGACAAAGCCTATGGTACACTCCAATCCAGCTCATGGCTCTGTGCTGTCCTGTAAAGTGTCCCAGGGCAACACTTGCTTGCCCACACAGTCCAAAGGTAGCACAGGGCCAGTTTGCTTCCAACTCTCCCCTGCAAAGCAAAGGAAGAGCTTCTCTGCTTGTTTGCTTACACTCGTGGGGCACAGAGAAATATCCCAGACAGGCCCTACTTGATCCTTCAGCATTGTTGCTAGGAGTGTGGGGTGGTTTTTGTTTTGTTTAGTGGGTTTTGTTGGGGTTTTGTTTGTTTGTTTTTTCTTTTTTTTTTCCATAAAATTACATAAATAAATTTCATCTAGTAGCTGTTGTGGTGCCAGTGTCTGAGGACTTGAAGAGGACAACAGCCCAGCCTAAGTAAAATAAATTTCTTGCTTGCAGAGAAGAACAGATTTCAAGCATCAAAGAATGTTGCTGAGATCTCATTTGGATTTCAGGTGCCTTTTGTTGTCTTGTAATTGATTTTATTAAATGGTACTGTGAGAATAGGACTATGGCCATGCAGAGAGAATTAATGCAGAGAGAGTCGGATTAGGAAGTCTGTGGCTATTAGCTTGATCAAATTATACTTTGAAAATGGGTTAATAAATCTAGAGGAGAAGGGAGGGAGGAGAAGGTCTTTTGAATTATTCATCATTTGTTTGACAAGTTTACATAGCTATGAAATGCAGGTGGGAGTATAAGGAGTGGGTTATTTATCAATTACATATGAATTGCACAGATCTTTCCCTCTTCATCCAGATCTGGTTTCACAACTCAGCTTTGACTACAGCTGGACAAATTCTTTTTGCCTTCAGCTGAAGAAATTCTAAGCACATTTGAAAAATCCAGTCCATCAAAATTCAAATCCAGTTTAGTTTTTTACTCTTAACATCAGTCATCTTAGATGGTACTTTATTCTTGATAATTAAAGGACTGAGGAGAAAATGTTCATATATCCCATTCTGGAGAGCAAGTGTACAAGAAACCAAATCATCATTGTGGGTTTTTTAGGCTTTCTTTTGATATCTGTGCCCACAGAACGAACACCAGGAATTGAAGACTGCTCTTACTCTTGCTGGAACTTCACAACCTTCTGGAAAACCTGAGGAAGGTGAAGATCTGAGAGGGTTTTATGGGGTAAGGTTTTTGACAGATGGAATGCATAACATGCAGTTCCTTTTTGTGAACAAATGTGAAATCTGTGTCAGGAACCATAACTGAAAATACCTTTCCCAATCCACAACTATTTATCCTTTTTCCTTAACATTCTGTGCAGTCCTTTTTGAAGCCCACTGCAAAGATCGAGCAGACTTCACCATCTCTAGCTTTATTTTTCTACCAAAATGTCAACATTTGAGTCTACAGCTTGTACCAATAAAATACTGTTTAGGATTTCCCCTTTCCAGATATATCTGCATCTGAATTTTTAGTCATGAATGTCATTGTACAACTGCCCATTTTTTTCAGGGCCCATGAATAAACTGTGAACAAACTTTCTTTCCGTGTCAGAATTAAACTGAAGTGTAAAAGAAGCACAAAGATGACTCTTCTTTGAAAAAAAGTACATCCACTCCACGATTTCCTCTCACTTGCTGCCTAACCTGTAGCCAAGCAGGTGACTTGTGGCATTACCTGCCAGCAGAGGAGTTGTCTGCATGTCTCCTGCTCTCCAGCCTGCTCTAAAGCTGGAGCTGTCTGTCTGCACTTCCCTCATAAGCAGAGACTGCAGGGTAAGGATGTGTAAGGATATATAAATTTCTAGTGAGGACAAGTCATACATCTAAGTTTTCATTAATGCTGTCAGTTAAATGGATAGGTGACTTCATATAATTTTTGGGTTTTGAACATTTTTTTTTTCTCTTTCAAGTAAAATTGAGAAAGGTCCTTTGGGAAGGGTCAAGGATCAGGGTTGATGCTCTGCTGAGTTATGTTGTTTGCAAAACCAAGTTTTTCTCTGCAGCCCTGAGAGGATATGAAAATATTTATGTTTATTCTGACATAGAGAAGGAACATGTTCTACATACCCACCCTTTCTGCTCGATACTTAAGGGTCTGTTAATACAGAAAATTCATGCTTATGGATGGAAACCACGTGGGTGAGACTACTCAAGACCTAATCCTGTATGGTTTGGGGAGTCACACCACACTCCTGACAGCTCCCAGACTAAGAACCCGGGGAGATTTGGGAGCCCTGGTGGTTTTTTGGTGAGAGGAGGCTGGCTCTGGCCTCACAGCCCCACTCACCAGGGGAGGTGATGCTCGGGCGTTTTGTGCTCCTTCAGAACAACAGGTGGCTGTCTTCCCCCACAGGCAGGGCGTGGAGGAGGTGAGGAATTGACTCAATACTCAATTTTCTTCCAGTGTCTGATGGGAGTAAGGATGGGGGTAAACTTCAAGGAATACCCACAGAGACTGGTAGAGGGTTTTCTTGCCCAGACACTCCCTGTGGCCAGCAGTTGGTTTGGAGTAGGGGCACCACCTGAGCCTTTTTGTGAGCTGGTCCTCCATATCCACGGGTGGCAACCTGCAGAGCACTCAGTGACTCACCATTGGTAGCACCGTGCCTCTTTATTTTGGTAAAAAATCCCATTTTCTCTAGCAGATGGGTAAGTGGGAAGAGAACAGCCTGCAGGAGGAGAAGGGTATGGCTGTGAGACCTGCAGTGCTCCAAGATGCAGCAAAACTGAGCAAAAGTTCCAATAACCACTTCTTAAAGCCAAAGAATGGCAAACTCTACTAGAGGCCACTCACCAAACACAGGCCACCACATCCCAACAGTCTCTTTTCCCAGGCACAACCCTCAGGCCTGGGACACTGCAAATGATAATGAAAAGAGGGGAAAGACATTCTCCTATTTCTCAGTGGGAAAGATTTTAAAATATACTGGCATTGTAGAAATGAGTTACCCTGAGTGCCACCAGAGCTGTAGATATCTCAAGTGGGACAGAGACTTTATGTGAAATGAAGCTTTAGAAAGGAAAATTTGTCATTTTCATGTGAGAAGATAGGACTGCCTTCCATATGAATATTATCATAAAAATACCCTTCTGCCCAAAGACACTACTTGATATATAAAGAAATTGCTCATTTATTTAAAGGACAGTTACTGAATAAGTTTTTAAGTGTTGTGAGACTCTTCTGAATTAACATTCCTTAGTGTGATGGAAAGAAGCTCAGTCCTGACCTGTACCTCAGGGGCTATTTTGGCTGAGATCAGAGCACTCAGAATTTGATACTGTCATTTTCCATCACACTGATATTTTATGTCAATAAAAGTCTGTCAATAAAAGCTGAGTCTGTCCTGCAGACTCTTGAACACAAGGCTTTTCTGCAGACAGTTGTAGCTAATATGGCTTAGTTGCTGATTTAGTATATTAGAACATTTCTGGGCTAGGTGAGTTGTAGCTTTTAAATGGAGAAGTTTTCTAGATGCTGAGCCTGGGCTAGGCTGCCTCATGATGGCTCAATGAATGACACATACCAAACCAATTTGAGCAGCATAGAGTTTTGTTTCTTTAAATGTCATGGGCTAACTCAGTAGCCATCTGTCTTAGTTGGATTAATATCCTGATCATCACACAAAATTTTGGCTCTTGTGCAGGACAGAGAGTCGAGGAGCCAACCTTCAGATGCCATGTGAAGCCACCACCCTGCCTGGTGCTGTCCCCTCAGAGGATAACCTGCATCCTGCCATTTTTCCAGGGAAACACAGCCAGCTATGGCATGGAGAGACACTGCTGAGAGTGAATTTTTTGCTGTGTTCCCTCACACAATCACTGTGCTGCTTCACTGTCCCAAGCCAGGCTGGACAGGGCTTGGAGCAACCTGGGATATGGAAGGTGTCCCTTCCCATGACAGGGGATGGAACGAGGTGATCTATAAGGTCCTTTTTAAACCAAACCATTCTGGGATTCTGGGATTCACAGATGTCAGGCTTAATGAAGTAAAAAGGAAATGTTCAGTATAAGGAAGCAATGTTTCAATGGTTTTATACTCTATATCAGTGAGAAGCAGCGCTAGTCCTGCCCATGGATCCAGTGTATCCAGTGGGGATGTTACTTGTTATTCTGCTTCCCCCCACCAACCATCTGTAAAAGCCCAGATATTCCCAGTCCAAGCAGCTCACCCAGACCTTTAAAGGTAAGCAAAAAACCTGTTGTAGACAGAGCATTTGAAGAAGAATTTCTTGCTACTGTCACAGGTCCATGTGACAGTGTCTTCTCTAATTTTGCGCTGGGTTTGTGTGAGGTCTTTACACTTTCCAAGCCCTTGGAGAGAGCAGAATTGGCAAATAAAAGTGTATGTGCATGTGGAAAACATCCAGGAGATTTTATTGCTGAACTAGAGTTAGACTGTAATAAAGTGGGTAAGCTATGTAAAAATACCTGCCCTTTAGAGATGTGGCTGAAACAATTCACTGAAGGTTTTTCTGTGAGAGGCAGTGGCTTTTCCAGGAGTGATTTTCCATATTAGGTTCCATCTTTTCCACCCACAGAAGCAAATCCTACCTCTGTACTTCACTCGTAGCACTGGGTCAGATTGTTGTTCCATAAATTCAAATAAACATTTCTTACCCCCATGACACTCCATCAGGATATTTGAATCCAATCATATCTTTCAGTGCTCAGTGAGTTTATTTTCCATCTGTATATTCCCTATTAGTCTGGGTCCAAAGCTGTTCCCACTACTCCTAATTGCAGTGCCAGCTCTGGGCATTTCCTCAGCTTTCTTTGGAGGAAAACAAATGAAAAAAACTTTGGAAGAACTCGTCTGTCTTTTGAGGAAGAAAACCCAATATGGATATGAGCAAACATGTTATTATGAGCTTGAGTCTGTTAGGAGAGCAATGTCAATTGTGTTCCCAAACTCACTGCATTTTAATCACTGAGTGATACTGGGGAGCCTAAAAGATATAAAATGTTTGTATTCAGCTCAGTTAATGCAAAGAAGGACAAAGGAAGAGGCAGAGTCCCAAGGTTTTTTATCTCATTTCCTGCTGCTGCTGCTTCTTTTCATTTTAAACCTTACTTAAATTTTGGATTTATTCTTTTTCTTCTTTAAATGTCCTTTTATGTCCCTTTTTGATATCTGGCATGCAATTTTTCACTAAATGGGTTCTAATGTTAGAGAGACATAATTCCAGCAGGTGATGAAACATTTCTCTATTTGTGAAACTCCATTGTTTAATTGCCATTCAAGTGAAAAAAAGAGAACAATTTAATGTTTTTCTTCTTGAATGGGAGAAATGCCTGAGAATTTTCAAGCCACTGACAATTTCTGCATGGGGCCCATGTGCTCTTCCCACTTACACCCCTTAAGCTTTGTTGATTCAGAGAGAGGTCAGCAAACACAGGCTCTAGGACATATTCTGCTCTGTTTCTCTGACAGAAACTTTTTTGACTGTCATTAACATGGTTTTTCCCATTTTCTGCAAGGTTTTCAGAGGGGTGTGAGCCTTTCCTGACAGCAGCAGGTTTCTGCAATGCTGATTTTATGGAGGCACTTGCTGCCCGTGGTGCCAACAGCCAGTGACACTCTGCAGATGCTGCTGAGGGTTCTGCAAGAAGTCGTGGGGCTCAACAGGCAGCCAGAGCTTCTTTCCAGCACCTTTTGCTGAACAAAAACACTCTCCCAAGCACAGAGCCCTCTTTGCTGTGGGCTCCCTAAGTGGTGGGGATCCTGCTGTGCATTTCCACGTCTGTGAACTGCTGCACGTTCTCCGTGCTCTCTGGGGAGGTGATGGGGGACACAACGTGCTTCAGGCGCAGGAGCATGGAGAAAAGCAGGATCAGGAGGAGAGCCAGGAGGGTTAGGAACAATCCCACATACACATAGAGCCCTGAATATTTGTCTGCTGTTGTGTCTACTTCAGTAGCCAGAGTTGGAAGGTGGACACGGCCAGTCAGGTTTCCGTGGAACTTAAAATAAATCTCAGTCATTGCTCTCTGTCAGCTTTGGTCCATTTTCCGTATTTGCCTTCAGATCTCCTGTCTCTCCTCAGCAGACTCACAAAGGAGGTCAGGAGAGGAAACTTAGCACAGATGGCATGATGGCTTCAGCAAGAGATGCTCCATCCTCTTGGTGTCAAGGCTGCTGCAGTTGAGCAAACTGCGAGGGACAGGCCTTTGCAAACCATTTTGCACATTGCTGTCATAATGACAGCGAGCATCACACTTGGGCTTTACACTTCCTTCTGGCTTTTATTTAATCCTAAAAATACTTTGGGCCTCCTTTTGGTAGGTCACCTCCTTTGGATGGTGAAAAGCTTTGGTCTTTCTCTCAAGCTGAGCTGTGAAGGTTTGCACAGCTTTGGCTTTTGCAAGTGTTGTTTTTCCAGGCAGACTGAGCAATCAGCTTTCTGCCAGCTTCTCTCTCCTGCAGCAGGTGCTTTATCCTTGGGTGAACTGGGGAAGGTGGTTTTCTGCTTTGCCAAATGTCTGGGGATCTCTTCTCTCCTAATTCAGGGCTTAAGGAGCATGCAGTTCTGAATTTCTCATTAGGAACAGTCAAAAAGTCAGCTCTCTAAAGGGTAAAAAGTGTGAGAGAGAGAGAGAAATGACATCAGGTACCAAAACAGCCTAGCCTGGATGTGGTATCTTTAGAGCAAATAGATAAGACCCCCCCTGCCATGCTGCTGTGAGACACTTGGAGGTGAGGAGAAGCACTGAGAAAAACTGTACAAAAACACCGTGCAAATCTAATTGTTAACGTCCTCCTGGTTCCACATTACTGAAGGGTACAAGGAGGCCCACAGGCTGTGGAGTCAGGTATCAGAGAGGAAGGGGAGATATGAATCCAATTTGTGTTTTTCACGGTGTGTCTCATTTATTGTGTATCAGCACCCTCTTTTTGTGAGGCTGGATGCACCTGGCAGCTGTCCTGAGCCCTACCTGTCCCCCTGGAGCAACTCTGCTGCAGGATGTGACACTTCTCTCACCTCCTGGCAGAACTTACTAGAAATTGGGGGAGTCTTTACGTTTTAGCAGTTTCAGTTCTTCCAGCTGGAAACAGAAGATGAAAATGCTGAAGTTTCCCTGTAAATGGTGCATTCAAAAGCATCATGTTCTGCTCTGGTTAGACCAGAATTTAGGTTTTAGCTGAAACAAAAATGAAAGAACTGGACAAACTGATGCAGTCATTTATAATGTCCACTGCCTATAAACCCACATGAGATGTAAATAGAGTAATATTAACTAAATAATACACTATAATAATCAGAATAAATGAAACCTTAGGTCAATATGATAAAAGCTCTGACATGTGACATTTCACCTAAATGACGTATTGATGCAAAACATTTTGACTTTCAAGGGACTCAAACTTTCACTACAAGCAAGAAAGACCTGCTTTGGCTCGTGTGATGAGGAAACATCAGATTTGCTGAGTTTTTGGAGAAGGAACATGGGGGCTTGGGTACACTTTTCCTCCCAGCTCCTTCTTCAGTCCCAAAGCATTTGAGATAACAGCTATGCACGTCAGGGAATACTGATCCTGCTCAGCAATAAACTGGCCCACACTGCTGATTGAGGAAATGACCTGGGGATTCACCTTCTCTGTGGGCAGTGGGCTCTGAGCTGTGCTGTGGGCAAGCTCAGTGTTTTTCCAGGGGCTGACCCAACCCCTCTGGAGCCAGTTCCTCTGGCAGAGGGTTTGGTGCTGCTGTAGAGGTACAGGCAGGGCAGCCAGGCTCTTTTGCTCTCAATTACAGGGCAATAACTGTGATTTTCACACTTGGAATCTATAAATGGAAATTCTTCCCCGTGAAGAATATTCTCATGTTACACAGCAGGTGGGAAATAGAGGGTGTGAAGGTAACTGTATTAAATTCTGCTCTTACAATATGATTTCTCTGCTGATAATGAAGTGCAACCAGTCTGGAATCTTACACTTGTGTGAGTTAAAGTACAGAGCAATGTCTTTCCCCATCCCATCTGCTCTGTTACTGAGAGAAAAAGCCAGAGCTGGTTTCTCTCCTTAACGAGCAGAGAGCCTAATGGCTTTATATCCTTCATAAAATTAGACTGCAGAATGCTAAGGACATTAGTCTGAAGTTCAATAATTAACTGGAAACCAAGATGTTGAATTAGTAAAGCTCAGCTGGGCATTTATTGATAAAAGGAGCAGATTAATTGTAAGAAGTATTTGCAATGGGGAGCTGGCACTGTTTGGGGTTTTCTTAGGCTCAACTATAGATTTGTCAGGAGCAGTCAACTATTAAGACTATTGAAAGCTGCAACATTAACTGCATCTTCTCCAGAAATGAGTCAGAAATAATTCAATTGCTCCAGGCAACCCCAAAGACTTTTGCTTTTCAATCTACCAATTATCCCATTGAGCACATCTCTTCAGATACCAATAGATTTAGATTTTGTACACTCCCCTTTAAGGAAGAGAAGCTGAATGACTGTAGAGACCAACATGATGTGAAAATAAATGGTAAACAACAATTCTGTGTGTAAAGCAGGTCAGACTATAACTCATATAGTATGACTCAGATTAGAGGGGGCAGAATGCACTGGTTACCATGAGGAGTCCTCAAGTTCATGGGCACAGGAACATTCCCCGTGATCTCAGTTTCCAAGATTTAGTCATTCTCTGGCTGAACAGTGCACCAATTCTGAGTGATCACTGGTGCTCAGTCAGTGCAAATTGATTCCAAGCAGACTCTTGGGGTTTTTTATCAGTTTGTGGCTTTTTTTAATCAGGAATTTAAAAAAAACCCAAACCCAAACCCAACACATTTCATTGAATAAAAATCTGTAATGAAAACGGAAGCTTTCATACACAACAGGAGAAGGCTTTTTTTCCAGAGTGTGTCACTGAGTCAGGAAATTCATCAGCCAGAACTTCATGGGCACTGACATTACCAGCCTCCCACTGCAGCCATCAGGGTCTGGGGAGCTTCAGGTCTGGGAAGTGCTTACGAAGCCTGTGTTGCTCTACTCTGCACATTTGGAGGTCACAGGGGAGCAGAAAGAAAGACTTTTTCCCCAAAGAGTACACACAGGTAGTACAAATTGATCCTGCAGCTACAGTAAATTATTTTGTCTTGCCCACCTGCTTCCTTCTCCTCCAGTGTTCTTGCCAGCACAGCATCTCTGAAAGTGCAGGCAACTTTCCTGTGCTCCCCTTTGCTTCTCCTCCCACTCTGGCTCTTACAAACAGGTAAGTGGGACAAAACAGAACGATTACTTGTGGAGCTTCTTCAAGTGCACCCAGCTGGCTGGCAAGTACAGGACGGTTTGGGCTGAACACCCAGCACCAGGCGTGTTCTGTCTAGGTCACCTTTGCAGGAAAATACCAGCACTGAAGAAGCGCAAAGGAAGCATCAAAACAATCAATTCCATCCATGGCTTGCGTTTTCTCCCTCAGATCCAGCGAGGGTCTGATGGGGAGAAGAGAGGCGGGGATGGTGGTGCCTCCTCTTTTAGTGGCAGAGAGGATATTTTGTTCTCCTGCTGAACGTGTGTGAGAGTGCTGGCAGTGGTGGTGCGTAGGGAGAGAAGAGAATAAAGCACAGTTACCTTTCAGAGCAGGCAGCAGTGTTGGGATGAGGCACCGGAGTCCCTGCTGCAGACCACGGGCAGGGTGGGAACACCTCCTCCCGGGAGCTGGGATCTGTGCAGGAAGGATTTGCTGGCTTGCCGCCGGAGCCAGGACAGTGTCCTTTCGGCCAAGTGCACTTTTTCTCCTCTGCTACTGATCTCCCCGGCAGGGCTGGCTCTCCCTGCCGATCCTGGGGTGTCGCCAGGGCAGCATCACCGCCGGCTCCTCCCGCAGGCACCGGGGAAGGGGCGAGGAGCGATCTCTGGCTGAGCTGCTCAGCCTGGAGGGAGGCGGCCAGACCCCTCCCTCGGCATCCACAGGCAACAGGCAGGGGATGAGCCGAGAGCTCCCGGCTCCGAGGGAAGGGAGGGACGCTCTGAGCTCAGCTCACTGCAAAGTTTGTGCGAGGCTCGGCTTAACTCTTTCGTGCTTGCAAGGCTGCCCTGCCTGCTGATTGAGGGAGACATGAGCCTGGAGGGCAGCTTAGCAGTTTCTCTCATTTTCTGGGGGGCAAAGGTGTTTTTTTGGTTTTTTTTTTTTTTTTGGTTTTGTGCCTCCTGGGGAGGGCTACCCGGTGAGAGCTCCCGGCTGGGTTCCTGTCTGGAGCCAAGTGCCCCCTCTCAGCTGAGACCCTCGGGATAGTCCCAAGCATCGCTGTATTGCAGGGGAGCTTTTGGTGCATTTCTGTGCCCGCTGTTTGGTGGTTTGGGAAGGGCTGTGTTGAGTTTACAAGTCCTGCCTCCCCTGAGTAGTTGGAAACTGCAAGAATAAGCATGACCCTATCTCTGCAGTGTTGTGGGCAAAAACGATTGTCGCCAATTTACGAATGTGTGAAACACAAATTTACAGACAAGGTGCCACAGAAATGAGGCAGAAGGGTTGGGTGAGAGCCCAAAGCATATGGATCCCTCTGATTGCCACACCTTTTGTCCTGCCTTTCTTCACCCTCCCAGGCTGACGGATGGGGATGCTTTGTGTCAGTTTGGGATGCATTGCAGCTGTCCCCGAGGTGTCCCAGCAGAGGAGGTGAGCAGCCCACGAGATGGAGCAGCTGCAGTTCGCAGCTCTGAGCACTGAGCCTGTGCAGCTGTGTGCAGCTGTATTCCATGTGCCTGTGTCCCTGAGCCCCAGCGAGGGCTGGAGGCACCTTCACGGGGTGAAGCTGACCCACGGCCCCACACTGGGCTTGTGGAATTCCCAGATTGTCTCTCATGGCCTGTGTTTGGGGCACTGGAAACAAGCTTCCCCTCTGAAAAACAGGTCCCACACAGAGCGTTGGGAAAGATGAGTTAATTCTCTCTCTCTTTGCAGCTTTCCGTGTGACAAAATAGAAACATTTAATCTCCAAACTGCCTCCTAGAATAGCTTTCCCTCTCTGCTTCCCCATGGCCACAGCCTGAGCAGGGGGACCAAAGGGTAATGAAAGCCAGAGCCGCACAGCTCTTTCATCCTCCTGGGATGTGTTATAAATCCATCTCTCTAAAGGCTCTTCAGTCTCTGGAGTTCACAAGCACAGTGTATTATTACAATGCAGCACTCTTTAGATAAATAAAACATAGTACCTTAAAAGAAACCTCAATTCCTCCATGTTTCTGTGCAGGGATGAACTCTGTAAATCAAGACAAAAAAGGTGGCTTTGACTGCTGATTTTATTTCATATTTCTTTTGTTGCAATATCAAGTGCTGTCCCCAATATGGCAGGGTATGCCACCATTCCCTTCTAGGCACATGGGAATGAAATTACAGTGAGAAAGCAGAAGGAAGACTGTGTATCTTCCCCCTGGAATTGCTACAATTGCTGCTTTACCAACAAACCTCCTGACAGCACCTCCAGACCCTCGGTACACATCCTTGTTTTTAAGAAGAAACAAGTGAGAGTTCTGTTTAAGCAGGAATTATGTTGCTGGTTGAATTTATGAGACCCAGAAGAGACAGATACATTGAAACCTTGCATCCTTGCTTGCTATATAATGCTAATGAGCAGTGCTGAAATTGAAAGCTCTCTCCCTGTCCATGCCATCCAGCTTCTCTGCTCAGCTTTTTTCACCCTTTGT
This sequence comes from Sitta carolinensis, assembly GCA_032173965.1. Taxonomy (NCBI): domain Eukaryota; kingdom Metazoa; phylum Chordata; class Aves; order Passeriformes; family Sittidae; genus Sitta; species Sitta carolinensis. The sequence goes on from CM063286.1 coordinate 18,173,013, forward strand.
TGATTTTGCAGTAAATTATCCATCCCTTTTGTAGGACCAAGCTGCTGCTTGCTGGGTGGGTGCACTTGGATTTCTTGTTTGCTTTGTAGCAGGGTATAATAATGACAGATGAATTTTAAGTACTGCCACAATTTATACCAGCTGAGGCTGATGAATACTTGACTGAATGGTTGCTGAATTGTTGAGAAGTATGTAAATTTTTGGGACAATCAGTGACAAATTTGTGTTACATAAAATGAAGGTGTACCAATTCCCTTGGAGATACTCAGAGAGATGAACCCAGTGAATGTGTATTTTTAAACAGCCTTTGGGAATTTGGGGCAAAAACCCAGGGAGCTTGTTGGTCTTTTTCCTTTACACTATTTGGCCCGTGTCTCAAGCTTTTAATCAGGTCATTTTATACATCTTTCTCATAATGATCCCCACCAGTCTTAGAGTGAATTTTGGATTTAAGAAGCAAATGAGATCTCTGAATAATTGTTAGTGAGTATAATCTGTGTGTTCCTATTGGGATTCTTGTGTTACCCTAACTCATGAATCCTATGAACACAGTAAATGTGTATTTTGTGTCTTTAAAAATTCCTTGCAGTGCAGCTGCAGTGAATGGAGAGATGCTGAAGCAAGGGGTAGCTGTTTGTCTTGGCAGACCAGGATCTGTTGTATGTTTTTGTTCTAATATGTTTTGATCTGTACCGTAAATGGGCTTGTAGAACATGCAAAAAACATGTTTTGGTAGATTTTGAATCAGGGGGCTCTAATGGACGCAATTTAAATGATGATGAATATTCAGGCTCGTGTGAAATGGGTCCAGCTGCCACCAGCTTTGAGGCAGAAACACCACAGCCCAAGGAGTGGCAACCCTGAAAGCAGACAGTTGCCTCAGGCTTGTTCCTTGCTTAGGCCCCAACCAAATGTACTGATTTCTCTCTGTCATGGAAAAGGAAAAATTATTGGTCCCTCCCCCCAGAAGTGCTAAGCAGCAGCAGTGTCATGTGTCCCCTGCTCCAGCAGCACCCAGCACCTTTCCCTCTGTGCACTCCCACACAGCCTCCTTTTGTCCTGCACACTGGGTCTGAGAATGCTCATGAGTTGGGACTGAAAGAGTTTTGTTGCTTTGAAAGGCTCCAGGGCTGTTTTGACAATTTGGCTTTGTTTGGAACTTCATCATGGCAATGCTTCAGTTTATTTATAGACACTTAGTCTCCCACAGATGACTGAAGAAATTCAGTGTTGTCTGATGTTGCTGCTAATTTTTAGGAACATTTCTAATTTGATTTACGGTTGTCAGTGAAGGGCTACATTGTTCTGCACGGAATTCTGTCTGGAACAGCCCTGAGCTTCATTTTTGTGAGTGAACTTGTGGAGAAGGCATTGCACGTCCCCAGAATGGCATTAGCAGCACTTGCAGAAGGCACTGGCAGTGCTCGAGGTAAGTCAGAGAGGGCTGGCTTGGGTAGGGCCAGCTGGCAGTGGACAGGGTCCTGTGAACAACCTTGGGAGCAGGGGGTTTTGGGAAGCAGATTCCACCAGGATCCAAACCACCAGTTCATGTCAGCCACCCTCCATCTAGCTCCCACATGGATCATGTGGGCCTTGGCAAAAATATATTGAAAAATGAGGCAGGGATTGCACTTGTGTTCTCCAGCCCATAGTCTGGAATATTAATATTTCTCCTGAAGTAGGATAGTTCTTGCAGCAGTGCCTATTTTTAAGGGAGCTCAGCACAAATCCTAGACCCAGGAGCTTCATACAGGTCTGGAGAAACTTTGAGATGTGCTGATCCTCTGCTTTTGGCTGGCCAGTTGCTAAGATACAGCCTGAGAGACCTCAGCGAGCCACTGTGCTTCGGTCACTGGCAGTGGGCTCTGGTTTTCCCCCTCCCAGCCCAGCTCATCCCAGAGCTCTCCAGGGCTTCATGCCACGACTGATGGCTGCCCAGTAAACACAACACCTGGTCCTTGCTGTGGCCACAGTAAAGCAGGCAGGCCTCCAGGCGGTGTCCCTGCATGAGGGGCAGATAATCCATGAGGACAATGAGGTGTTTGTTGAGTCACTCATGGGATTTTGTCCTTCTCATCTGCACGGCAGGGCTGGTGCCCCAGGAGACACTTGGCAGGGTCTCAGCATCAAACCAGCCCCTGAGGTGTGCACCAAATTCACATGGTTTGTGCTATTTGCTTTCCTCTGGGCATTGTGGATGGAACCTGGACATGAATTTTGTACTCCCAGCTCACTCCCCTCTGGCAGCTCAATGCTCTGTCTGTGGACAGCATTTCCCTGCATTCTTGCTGTCAGTCCATGGCCACTCTTGAGACACTGGACACGTTGTCACACGAACCCCTCTCAGCCCACCCAGAGCTGGGTGCAGAGCCCTTGGGCTCCTGTGGGCTTCTCCCAGATTCCTGCCTGCAGGAACAGGGGTAGGGTTAATGCTAGGGTAGGATTCCCTGAAAGGTGCTTTTCACAGCATAGGGGGTTGTGAGGAAGGTCTCAGATAAGGTCACACGTGTTAAAACAAAGGCACCACCTGGGCTTGCCAGGCAGCATTATGCCACCACACTGATCAGTAATTCCCGAGCAGATCCATCCCTAAGCTGGAGTTCCCTGTTAAGCAGGATGGCAGTTTGGTCTGAGCCCAGTGTTGTAGGCTCAGGCATTGACCAATGTACTACTGCCAAGAGACCCAGGAGGCAAATCTTTAAAATACGAGCAGATGATTCCTGGATTGTGGCCAAATGCTCCCAGCCAGGCCATGAGGCTGAGTGCAGGGTGGGTAGAGCATGGGGAATGTGAGCTGCAAAACAGTTAAAGCCTTCTCTGAAGCCTCTGATGCCACATTATTTGCATGATTCACAGTTAACAGATGGGCTTCTGCCTATACTGAGGGGGACCAGTTCTTCAATTACCATCATTAAATAATAATCATGACCCTTTATACTGAAAGGAAAACAATTTTGCAATGACCCCATTACACCAATTTTTGTTCCCTTGGTTTGTTTGTTTTAATTCCAGTCTTAGGGAAGAAAATCTCTTTTCTCCATTCTCATTTACAGACTATGCAGCCGAGAGAGCTCTGCCCACTCACACACTTTAACATTTCAGATATCAGCATTTCCATGCAAGACTGGATGAACTCTTTCTAAACCTGTCTGGAGGAAGCATGGTTGAAATCTTTACAGCAGAAGAATGAAAAACAGTGATAGATGCAAATGCTGCCATCTCTGCTCTGCCACCCATTTCCACTGCATTTTTTAGGAAATCCTCTGTTTGGATGCATCTGTTCTGCACAGGAGAGCCCAGCACAGGAATCCTGAGCTGCTGCAAGTTGTACTAAAAGAGTTATCGTAGTTTAAGCTTAAAAAAAAATAATCTTACAAGTGATACAAAAGCCTTTCAGGTATTTCTCTTTAATCCCTTCTCAACAGCAGGGATGTCTCTCGTGGCTAGACACTGCTCTGGCTTCCACCCCCGAGCATTTGTACCTCAATATCTGCCATTTACTGACACAAAGCCCATGTGTTGCCCCGTGCAATGTTATCCCACTTCATTCTTCTGCACTGAGGGAATGGGCAGAAAGTCACATAAACCAGTTCTGAAATCCCTTCTGATTCCTGGGGAGCCCAGTTGGTGCTTGGGGAGTGCTGAAGAGGAGAGCAGGCAGGATGAAGATGTGAATAACAACTGCACAGCATCTGAGTTCCCATTTGTTTGACATGGGGCATCTTTATACAACAGTTTTAAACTTGTACTGTTTTCATGGGAGAGTGGAGAGAGGATGTCAGTCCAGAGAGCCCCTCAGCCTGAGCTGTGGCAGCAATTCCTACACATTTACAGTAAAGCCAGGGAGCGTTTCCATTTGATGCTTTTGTTTGTCTAATAGCAGTCACAAGCTCCCTCTTCCCCAGCCTCTGGGTCAGCAGCAGAACAAGCTCACTGATCAGTTCCACTTAATCATTGTTCATTTTTGGTGAAGAAAAGAATAAACATCCCTGTGTGTTTCTGCTCAACTGATGTGCCTGGTTATTAATAACCAGTTCTGGTCCCCCTTCCAGTCTATGTGCCACAAACTACGTTTCCCTTCTGTCTCCAGGATCAAGTTGTCTGGGAAGAAAGTGTTCTGTGAAAACACTGGACAAAAAGCTTATTGAACTACCCTTCCTTTGGAACAGAAGACTGATCTTTCTTTTTATTTTTAGCCTATTAACAACAAATGTTGTTTTATTGCCTCACTTTTCATAGATGAAGACATGTTTTCAATTTGGACATAGATGTCTACCCAGAAAGATTCACCTCATGGTTCTGCATGGCCACTTGGTCCTTTTACTCTGCCTTGCTCTGCAGGACCTCACTGAATTCTCACTGGAAGCAGGTTTTATCCATGCTCCAGATTGGCTTTGCAGCTTCTAAAACCCCACACTTCTGCAGTGCCTGGGCATCAGCTCCAACCTCTGCCCACTCTGCCCCACGGATCCTGTGCTGCAATCAGGTGATGCTCTGTAGAGGAGAGAGGGGCTTCTTGTCCTCCCTGCTGGGCAGCAGTGGCCAGTGAGATGTCCCTGGCTGCTGGGAGGACACTGGAAAGAGACAGGGTGCAGATGCCAGGCTGCTGCTGAAGATGGCCTTTTGTCCCTGTGTTCAAACAGCAGCTCCATGTCCCCACATTAAGGGACATTTAAACATCCTGGGCCACGTCTGCTCCCCAGACAGACACATGTGACTCCCACTGGAATTGTAAAGGCATTCAACACTTCTCTGGCAATGGCTATAGGAAATATGAGGTTTATGTCAGTGTCTATTCAGTGCTAGTGCTGTTCTCTCTAAAGCTTTCAAATACTTCATTTCCACTTCTGGAAGGGAGAGGAGCTTTCTGTCTTACCCACTAATTCCAGCAAAGTCCCTGTTCCCATTTCCAAGGATTTTAGTCCTGTGCTACAGGGAGGACAAGGCACATTATCTGCTTCTGCATACAACTTATTATCAGCATTTCTTCCTGTTTCAGCTCTGATTCTGATGACAGGCTCAAAATAATAAAGAGAAAGAGTAGCAAGTGCAGGAATAATGTGCTGAACTGCTGGTGTCTTTCCTAAGCTGTAACAGGAGCATGTAGAGCTTGAGTGTGATGTTCTGGGGCTCTCAGCAGATGTCAGTCCTGCAAAGATTATCCTGGGAATAAATATGTGCATTAAAATGGGATGAGAATGTAAGAGAACAGACCTCTGAGGGACACTGCTTTAGAATGAGGAAATCTCCACAGCCATGAGCTTGGAGACTCAGGGCCATCAGCTATGAGATTTTCACACCACTCTGTAGAAATTTCTATGTGTGGACCTCAACAGACTGCAGGAGTGTCCTGCCTGGTTTAATGCAAACAGTTGGATTAATCTGTGAGAGTACAGCTTAAATTCCACTGGGGATCAGTAAAGTCCAGTCACTGAAGATGAACTTTACAACACCCTGCAGTGTAATCAATTCTGCTGATTTAAATATAAGTCCTCTGAAGGGAATTTAAATCTCTGAATCTTCCTGAACCAGCAGATCTCCTTTCAAGAAGAAGGAAGATGTGCACCACTACTTTTTCCTACTCATAAAATGCCTCTTGCCCTTTCACATTTTGAGATATTTAATTCTCGGTGCCTATAATTTGACAAGGTACCTTTGTGTTGTGTAAAATACACAGGCACTTTGCAGTGCATGACCTGTAGTGCAGAAGCTACCTTCTCCCATCAAATATTTCCTGTAGGCAGGAAAACACTTTTTAAAAGAAAATAAGACAATCTGGAATTCTTTCCTGCTCTTTGTCTCAGGCAAGCACAGTATCAGACCTGATGGTAAGACAAGGTCTACAAAAGAATAACTCTTTTCAAAGGAATCCTGTGTTAATAGAACGTGGCACATCAGTCTCTGCATTCACATGTTCCTGTGTGAGGAAATCACGACTGTCACTTTTGGAGACACATCCTGTTCTTTCTGGTGTGGGAGATTGAGGTCTTGCTCAGATCTGCTGACATGTGAGGATTCTCTTTGTTGCCCTGCTTGTGGCTGTCACAGCACATCAGGTTCATTACCAGCTGAGGTAAGATTTGTTTTATGAGCCTGACAAGAAATGTTGAAGTGTCTGAGGTGCTTGGGATAATTCATCTGAGAAAGAGGGTGAGTTCCTTGCTCAGGGAACATGCTTGTCTGCTGGAAAGGGCTACAGCTGAAGGGAGTGCAGATGTACAGAAGAATTCCATCACAAATGATTGCACCATGTCACCTTCCCTTAATAACCTTGGCCTGACATAGCTAGGTGAGGGATGCAGCTGGCAAGCTGACATTTCCCTCAGGAAATGCTCTGTCCCTCATCTGGTTCCCCCCACCTTCATTTGCAAAATCGTTGATAATTAAATCGCTGCAAATGATCTGTTGGTATAATTCATTTGATAATTCAGCCTAAGCCCCACGTTTCTCTTTGCACAAATGAAATTAGCTCTGCTCACAAAAGATCTGCTCCTGAGCTACCTGCTCACTCACACAACCCCTTTCCTAATTAGATGGCTGATACCAGCAAAGCATGGCTTTCTTCCCAGCTCAGGGAACCAAAAAGGTGCTTTTCACTGGAGAGGTCCTGGAGGCCCTGATGTAAAGGAGAGGGGGAGATTAATTTCTGATTTCTTATTCTTTGTCTCCCATCACTCAGCTATGCTTCCTTTTCTTTAGTGTGTGTTTCTGAGAGAACTGGGTGAAGTTTTGATAAATGCCTATTTGGAGAAGAACAGCAGCATCCAGGTTTGGTCTGGAGAAAGCAGGCTTTTTGACAAATACCTTTTTGAAGAAGAGCAGCATCCAGGTTTGGCCTGGGGAGCACAGCCTTTTCCTGCTACCAGCAGACACTTTTTCCCATTGCATCCCAGTCCAGCTGCTCCAGAGGCATGCAGCACCTGCAGGGAGGGTTCCACTTGAAACAAACCCCATGGACATGCTTTCTGTTGTTGCTGTCTGTGGGTGAAACTTGAGCGTTTTTCCCATTAGAGATCAGAGGGGTGTAATGGTCCCTGGCTCTACGTCCTTCCCCCAGGGCAGGGAGTATCAAACTGCTGCATTCTCCAACCACGAATCCCCAAACCTCTCTGGGACTGCAGAGGTAAAAGCAATCCTCTCTGTAATTAATATGTTTGATGAGTAATGGGCAACCAGTTAAAACCCAGGAGATGCAAGTAATGGCAGAAACGGCTGAGGATGTCAGTGGAGGTGGAGAACAAGAGCCTAGCAGGGAATAGGCTGGGATAGGAACTGCTTGTAGCCCACAGTGCAGGTTTGCTGGGACTCCAGAAGAAAGGGGCAACTGAAAATCAAGACCCCAAAAGCTGGAGCTGACATAAAAGGGTCCTGCTGCAGCATCAGCACTGCCACAACTTTACAGCTTGGGCAACCACAACCACCTGGGGCTGGCAAAAAGCCCAGGGATGTTGCCCCAGTCTTACTACTCAGATTTCACAGCAGCTTCAGAAGCAGCTGCCATGCTTTGTCCCTGACCAACAAAGCCAGATGAACCCTGATCTGATCTAGCTTCTAGTTTGTGGCTGGCTAAATCAGTGTTAGCTGCTGGCCTCCTGATCATCTGGTGATATCTAGAATCAGCCGAAACGAGCACATTTTAATTTTGGGGAAAAAGCAAAACTCTTTGTCGTGTTTGACCTAAAAATCCAGCTTGCCTGTCATTTACAGGGAAGACTTTGTTGTCCCGTGCTTGCAGAGCAAGGGACCCCAGCTCTGCAGCACAGCACTGCTGCATCAGCTCTCTCTGCAGGCATGACCCTCACGTGTGGGTTCAACAGTGGAACAACTTTCTTCAGGGAGCCTGAGGGAATCAGGAAGGAGAAATGGGGGAAGCATCCGTCAGAAGCCTTGTCTTTTGAAGAGGAGAGTACCACAGGCTGATATCCTCACACCAAAAGAAGGCAAATCCAGCTTCCCTGGCTTGCCTATTCAGGTTTTTGCCCGTAACCCCTTGCAACACAAAGGGCTTAGACTTAAGGAGCCCATAATGTCTGAAGAGAGAAATAAGCACCTTGTGCAGCAGGGTACTACGAAGTTTACACACTTTTGAAGTGTTACAATTTCTTCACCACACCTTACCAGTATCAGCAAGCACTAGGAAAAGAACATGGAAATTATCCCTTTTCTTTAAAGTACTCTGAATGGTCAGACCTGGCCTTTATTTAAGAGTCACTGAAGTTGAAAAAGACCTTCACATTCAACGAGTCCAACCTTTGACAGAATACCACCATAGTACTGGATTTTTAACCTGAAAAGGAAAAAAGTGCTTTGGACTGTGCAAAAGGCCTGGTTTCACTTGAGCGTTTTTTGTGTTGTAGTATCAGAATAAGGCAAGGGAAGACTGTAATGATTTGTGCCAAAGATGCCAGGCAGTCCTACAAAAGTCTGTGTGCTAAACTCTACAGACTCTGGACTCCCTTAGCAGGTGAGGCAATCTTTGTTTCTGCAAGCGTGGCAGAGAACTCTCTGTGTTGTGATGCCCCTGCTGTCATTTTGGTGTTCACATACGGTATTTTCACTGCTGGGGGCTTTCCTGGCTCAGTGCAGTGGAGTTAAGAACTTCCCTGAATGACTGTTTTTCTTATTTTCTTTCCCCCTAATGTTGCTCTCAGGTTAACTCTCCTTTCCCTGTCTTCATATGAGCAAACAGACTGGAAATAATATTTCCTACAGTTTCCAGCGGTGCTTGCTCTCAGTGAAACATCAATTCCAGGCTCTTTAAGAGTAGTTCTCCCTCGGTTCGTTCCTTCCCTTGCTCTCCCTTCTCTCCACGCTGTGCCTGTGCTCCCTGCTCGAAGCCACCCCTGCTCCAGCCTTCCCGGCACCGGAGCGATGCTGGCACGGGGCCACCTCTCACTCCAGATGGCTGCCACTTGCTGCTTCTGCCAGGGGCTCAGGCGACAGGCTCGCTGTTCCAGACACAAATCCAACGCTCTTCTCTTCAGGGAATGGTTACAGAGGAGGAGTTGCTGCCTGCTTCCCTCCTGAAGGACGCGTTCACCGCTACTTAGGGCATCTTTGTTTAGCATCATCTGATTCTGCTCCGGGGCTTCCTGGCTGAGGCGTGGAGCAGGCTGCTTTCTAACAAAGGTGGAGTAGCACCTCTCCTCCTTGCAGCTGTTGGTCTGGTGATGATGTCACTTTAGGGCTGGTTATTCCTGGTTTTATCCACCCCATGGTTTGTGGATTTTTCCAGCTGGTGTGAGCTCTTTTGCCAGCTGGTGTGATGCAACCTTTCCCAGCTTCTGAGTAGCTTGCTGGTGGTTGTTTGGAATGGTACTGCTCTAGTCACGTTGTGTTCTTTGTTTCAGTGCTCTAGAAATGTGGATTTAGGGCTTTAGGTCTTGTACGTTGGGATTTTGCTTATGGTTCCCATTGTACCCTCGAGAGACTTTGCAGCACCAGAGATTCTATAGAGTCAAAACCAAAGAATACTTTTGTCCTGCTGTAGCTGAAACCAATATGGGCCGGCCACAGCAAAAGAAGTTATCCTGGAATCAGTTCTTATTTCTGGGAATGTAAATGGAAGCATGGGGAAAGGTCAGTGCATGGGGATGTGTGTGCAGAGTCTAGAAAATGGTGCCGCTTTTGGGGATGTCCATATCCAGCTGGATTGTGGCTAAACTGGAGAGAGGAGTTTAAGTGGGGAGCAGCAAAGTTGAAAGTGTGATGAGTGATTGCTTCATATTAGCAAGTGTAATTTGGTTTGAGCTCTCCATTCCTTTGGGGCAAAGGGATGTACAAAGGTGTTTGGGGAATGCAAGACAGAGAACAATTATTATGCAAAGCAGAGGCTCAGAGAGCCCCTGAAGAATCAAAAGATAAAGCTGAGCTCTACCTCCTCTGTAACTTGAAGTTAGTTTGAGAAGCCAAAATTAGGAAAAGCCCAAGAGATTGTGTGTGCTCCTCCTGGGACTTGTTCAGCTCCTGTCACTGTGTCAGAAACACAGAAAGGCCAGCTACCACATCCCACAGCTGTGAGCTGTACCCACCCTGTCACAGCTCTGCTCCAACAGCCCCTGACCCAACACGACCCTGCTCTGCAACAAATCCAATGTGTGCAGTGACACAGCTGCCATCCACAGCCTTCTAAATCCTGCAGTGGATTAGAAATGTATTTATAGGAGCTGAGATGAATATTAATAAGTAGTTCCTCCCTGAAATCTAAATGTCTCCTAAAATCACCAGCTTTTCAGCCAACATAAATTAGCATAAAACTACTGCTAATCTCTGTCCTGGGTGAGGGGTTGGGAAGCAGCCCTGCAGCACAGCAACTCGGTCTAATTAAATGCACCAGCTCAGTCAGTAGTTCAGTGGATGGGACCTCCCGTACATTAATTAGCTGGATGTTGCTGTAATCTCATCCCTCACCAGACAGAGCACTCATATCCCCTTTAATGACTCCAAATGGTCACTACAAGTCCTTCTATACGTGTTTGCCATAGTAGTTACTTTGCCCTAAGGCATAGTCAATAGTTTGTTTCTTCTCAAGAAAGCTCGTGTGTGAAGATGTGCCTGGGTTTAGGGTTTGTTCGAGTGCTGGGAAGCCTGAGCAGTCTCCACCATTTCAGATCTAAATTCTCCACTTTGTAGACGTAGAAACACAGGTTTAAGAACAGGCTGGACTCTAATCTGAGCAGATATCTGCCATGTAGGCCAGGTAAGACACAGTCACCAGGCAGGCACCTTGAAGTGGGCTCTTTCTCAGCACAGAGCTGAGCCATTGACAGAAACACGAGGGAGAAGTGTGTGGGCTGTGGCTTGTCTGAATTTCTGCTCTAGCTTCCATCCTTGGGGCTCTGCTGGCACCCTGGTCCTGTGGCTGTGGGCGAGAATTGCTCCTTCAAAAGAGGCAGCACAGCAAGTCTGCAGGGAACATCAGACCTGCTCCCTGAGAGCCTCTGAAAATCCAGGAGGACTCTGCTTAAGGTGATACTGAAAATGTTTCTGCATCTAAACCCTAATCAGAAGTTGTTGGAGGAAGAGGGAAATATGAACAGCAAATCACTGCAATTCACTGCATAAAGCAGGAGCTCTTCTAGAGCTGGCTGAAATAAATTCCTGGGCATGGGGACTCCAGAAGATGGGCTGAGTGCATATGGATTTATGCTGCCTGATAATGCCAGAGTGTGTGAGTTGAATGCTGTGCTTTGAGGAAAAGCTGTGCTCAGAGGAAACCACCTGCATCCCACCTTCAGTGGTGGGAGAGAAGAGGGGCACTGGCACTGCTGTGCCACAGTGATCAGTGACCACATGCAGTGGGGTGAACTTCCCATGTGCTGGCACTGAGAAGCCAGCAAGAATTCCATGGAATGAGTTCAAGGCTATTGAAATGGGTAAGAATTCTATGGAATGAGTTAAATACCCATTATTGAAATGGGTATTTTGGGGAATACCACGAAGCTGTCTCTACTGCAGATTGGTTGGCTAGACTCTAAAACACCCAGGAGTTCTCTTTAGCCTCTGAGCTCCTTCAGAGGTTTGACTGCAGTGGCACACAACTTGCCTGGCCCTGGGGCAGGGGAAGCAGCCGGTCCCCGTGGCTGTGACAGTCCCGTGCCTGTGGCAGCCGCTGGGAACACAAACCCTTCTTGGATTGCCATCTGCTGGCACCGCATCTAACTGCTGCCGGCCGGGGCAGCAGAGGGGACACTGCAGAACGGGGACAAAAGGTAAAGTGCCCGGGAACTGGGGGAATTCAATGTCTTCACTTGGTCTGCCCCATTCCCATGTGGGCATTACGGCTATTTCAATGCGATATTGGCTAAGCTAAAACTCCATCTATGCAGTTTTTTTCCCCACCTGAAATAGCTCAAATTATAAGCTGGTATAGCCTAAGGAAGGGCAATTCTGCTTCTGATCCTGTCAGGCACTCCAGGCCTGAGTAACCATTCAAAATTATTTGAGAGAAGCTGAATAGGGGGAGAAAGAAGTGATGAAAGGTTCGTGGGTTGAGATAAGGCTAGGGAGATCACTCAGCAATTGCTGTCAAGGGAAAAACATATTCATCTTGGGGAAATTAATTTATTGCAAATCAAATCAGAGTAGGGCAGCGAGAAATAAAAGCAAATAATGAAATACCTTCCTCCTACCCTTCCTTTCTTCCCGGGCTCAGCTTCACCCCTTCACTCACATATTCTCACTGCTCTCTGACTGCTGCCGGCACTGTGCTCTTGTTGAGGGTATTTTTTAAATACGTTATCCCAGAGCTGCTGGGGTCGGTCCTGCCGTGTCCCTGCTGTCCGTGCGCGGCAGTGGCTGCTGTCCTGCTGTCTGTCTGTCCCTGTCCCGCTGCTCGGAGCCACCGCCGGGTGGCATCGCTGTCGCTGGCACCGCCGGTCCCTCCGGGGACCCCGCGGCACCGGCGGGTCCCCTCTGGGCGCTGATCTCACAGAGCGGTGTCTCACTGTGGGAAACCTGGAAATCCTTCTGACTGGCCTGGGAAGATTTGTAAGTCACAAGAATTTAGACAGAATGATAATTAGTATGTCACACGGTGAAAAAGTAGAATTTGTGGATTTTAGATGAGAGATCAGGGGGCAAAGCTGGAGGCAATGGGGTGTGTCCCTGGGCTTCTTCTTCATCCTCTTCTTCTCCATCTTCTGTGGTGGTGTGGCACATTTGGATTGGTTTGGAACAAAAGTACACTGTACAACATAGTGGATAGATATTGGAGAAACGTAATTTTCAGTATAAAAGATAGTGCCCTCCCAAGGGAGGACAGATGATGATGAAGACGACAGACCAAGACCACGGACAGACAACGGACAGACCAACGATGGACAGACCAAGACCAAGGACAAATGAAGGAAGGACAGACAACGGGGGAGAGAGCACTGGCCTGCAGAGAAGACCGTGGCAGGCCAGGGAATGAATATGAGATAAGCAAAGAATAAACAAATTCCTGAACACGAGAAAACAGACGACTCGAACTCTTCTTCAGATGCAGGGCTGGGGGAAAACAGAAAGCCGAAACAGAGACAGAGACACAGACAGAGACAGAGAAAACAAAAAAAGAGAACAGAATGAGAAAAAAAGAAAAAATATATATATTTTAGTAAACCAGACATCTCACAAATATTTCCTGTCCTTTCTCCCAAACTCACAGGGACCCGGCGAGTTTTGGTGTCACTCTGTCTGTGAGTGGGATAAGTTGAAGGCTCGTTGAAATGAGTATTTTGGGGAATGCCACGAAGGTGTCTCTTCTGCAGAGTAGTTGATTAGAGTCTGAAACACCCGGGTGTTCTCCGTAGCTGGGGTGTGTGACATCATTCACACTGCAGGGAGCACAAGGAGACTTCCCTGCAGGCCCTCTCCATGGAAGAGGCAAGGAAGGAGGCCTGGAATGGCTGTCCCACAGTGCAGTGAGGGAAAAGTGCCATAAAGAAGAAAATGAAAGCCTTGACCAGCCTGGAGATGTCTGGACCTGTGTGGGCTAAAAGTGAGACAAGCCCTGCCTTTCATAACTCTGTGCCAGGGTTATGGCCACAGCCTGAGCCCACAAACTGGAGATTTGGGCTGGTCAGCAGAGCTGAGGGCTGCAGGGTGACCACAGTAAACCAGTCATGGCCATGCCAGGGGATGTGCAAGGTGTTTGTTCATGCTGGGTGGGCCAGCATGCAGTTAATGTGCAGTTAAATGGGGGATGGAGGATCTGGGCAGAGGGCTCTGTGTGCTTTCAGGGGTCAGAAACATAAGGAGCAAATTGAAAATATTTGTTGGGTTGCCTAGAGAGTGAAAGTCACCTAATCCAACAGGCAGTTTGGGTTTCTAATTGGAAACAGAATAAAACTTCTGCTCAGAGCAGCAAAGCACTTCATGAATACAAAGAACAAAACAATGGCCTGTCAGTGTTTGTGGCTCACCCTGTTTCTGCAGTGGGGCTGCAGTCAGCTGAGCTGCCTTCCTCTGGAAGACAGAGTAAAGCAGGAGGTGGGCAAAAGTAGTGAATATAACAATTATTAATAATATCCCATTATCCCATGGTACAAATTGGGATGGGCACGTTCTGCTGGGATTTAACGTACACACAGCACTGGTGACTGAGGCCGGTTGCTGCAGGAGAGCCCTGGCCTTTGCAGTTCAGCTGCTCTAATGAAAGAGGTGACTGTGGTTACAGCCCACAGGGCCCTTGGTAAAGTCAGACTGCTGCTGATACAATTTTCTTGCAGCTAGCCAGGATTCAGGATTGAAATTCTTTTTTTTTTTTTTTTTTCCCCACTACCACAGCATTTCATCAGTTGATTTTCTGGCTTGAGCCACCTCCCCTGTGCATCCCGTGTAGAGACAGTGCACAAACTCACACCGAGTGGATTTAGGTCCTGTTTACACACTGCACAGGCAGTGGTTCTAGGGCTTGCTTCCCTGGAGTTTGAGGCCACAGGAAACAGCCATATTTCCTTGTGACTTGAAAGTAGCAGCTCTTTGGCTCCAGCTCTGTGGTGACTGATAACTGCTCAGAATGGATTTTAACTGGGAACCTGCTCTTTTTGGTGCCTGAGCACCTGCTATTCTCACTCAATGTGAGTGTTTACATGGCTGATGTTGGGAAACCCTTAGGAGAGCTCATGGAATCAGAAATGGAGCTGACAGCACCTTCAGATGAGGCCAGGAGTTTCTTCTTGACCTGGCTCTTCATCCAAACTTTGGGATACCAATCCCAATGTTCTGATATGGTTTTCATTCCTCTGCTCAGTTATTCTGTGGTTCACAAAGCTTTCCAGGCTGGGAATTTAATCAAATAATTTGTGCGTAGTGTGTGTCACCCGGGAGGGTTTCCTAATGGACAGAACCTGCATAACCTGAAGATAAAATAGCATCAGGATCATCTCTGTGGAGTTTCTGGTGTTGGCTTCTCCTCCAGTAGCTCCTACAATCATCTCCTACTCCCCTGCAATGTAAAAAAGGACCTACTTTCCAGCAAGCTCAGATGTTCACAAGGTAAAAGAGTACTTCTCTTTTTTTCCCTAAAAAGGTGAGTGCCAAGTGGAGTGAGTCTCCCTGCTGGATGCTGCTTCTCTCCAGAGATCTGTTTAGGGACATTAATGATGCTCAGTGCTAGATGGTCTCACTGTAGACAGAGAGAATGTCTGCCTGAAGCCATCTCTCACCTCTCAGCACAACTCTGGGGGAGGAGCAGGGGAAGAGCTGCAGAAGTTCAGCTCAGAGTTTCAGTACTTGAAATAAAGCTATTTAGAAGGCAGAGCATCCCACAAAGTTTCCATACCATAACCTTTACTTTAAAGAGGGTTCTACCTACATAGGTCTTCAGGAGGTGTTTTAGAAACCCCTGGGTGCCTCAGTAGCTGCTTGGGTCAGGGCTTTGCCTGTCAGGGTGTGTTTGGAACCTGTTTCCTTCCTGTGCTCAGGGGTGCCTTGTGCTAGAAACCAACAGGGTATTGTTGCTGGGTGCCAGACCCAGCCTTCCAAAGCCTGGCAGGAATTACAGGAGAAGAAAACCAGATTTGGTTTTGTTTGAGGCAGAGTTTGCAGTGCTGGCTCTCCTTGCTGGGGAAAGGGGGCTGAGGATGCCAGTGCTGACCTTGTACTCGCAGTGTTTAATTGTTTCTCCATGCTGTCAGACTGAGATTCTGTGTCTGTCTGGACTGAGGGACTGCAGCTCTGCAGACAAGAGACCCCAGTTCATTGATGTTTAAACAATGGTCTTTCATTGTGCTCCTAATTTGCATGAGACTTCGGGCAGATAAGCATTTCTTTTGATGTAGCTAAATGAGTTTTCTCATTGCTGTATCTACCTCTAAATGCCAGTACAGATGCAAAACACTGATTATCAGTAGTTTATTGTAGGTACATGATATGTGTGCCTGATGAACAATAGCAAAGTAGCTGGGGAATATTTGCTGCCATGAAAAAAATCACCATTCATTAGTGCTGTCTGTATTTTTAGGATAAAACAGATTGGAAGCATCTCCTGAAAAGACTAAAACAGGCACAAAAGCTTTCTTTACCTGCTCTCCTACCTCTTAATTCCTACTCTACTACCCTACTCCTAGGACACTGATACAGCTGATCCTGCAGCCTCTGTTGGGTTTGGTCTGGGATGACATATACCAAGGGCACTGAGGGGAAGTCTCTTGGAAAGAAACTTCTGAAATGGTCTGTTGTTGGGATTTCTAAGCTTTTAAGATGAGCTGTTAGGGTATCTTGTACAAATGCTTCCCCAGTGTCACCTGACTTCACTGTCACTGCCTTCAGAGTGACAGAAAGGATCTGTGTTTGAAAGCAAACATCTTGCACTTCCAACTTGAATGTGACATGATCCCCTGTGATGGCTTTGATGGGATTTTCCTTCCTATCACTTAGAATTCCATCAGGGAAGTCCTTCAAGCCAGTGTTACACTCAGCAGGCATTTTAAGAGAGGCTGGCAATCAGATATTCAGTTACAATTACTGTATAAAATGAAATTATCAAGAAGTTACTAAGTTCTTGGTCACAATTCTCCTAACTACTACGATGCAACCCATGGACAACCTTGTGAAAAGGAGAATTTGGATGTTTTGTTGTTCCATTTGCCACAACCTTGGCCGGACCCAGCTGTTAAAAAATTGTACTGCGCTCTTTCACTTTGACAGCAGAATCTTTCTGTCATGTGTCATTCATAGCTTGCTCAGCAAAAATGTACTGCCAACCTCAGAGGGGCTCTGCACATCCCCTGGGTACAGGCAGTGCATGAGGCAGGCATAGCCATGGATTTTCTCCGAGCTTTTTGGATTTTAAGGGGAAATGCTGCCACCAGAACCTGGCTCGTGGAACATGCTGGCTCTGACAGAGTTCACCCAAAATACACAAGGGGGTGTGCTGGGGTGGGGTGCTTCACTTCCTGCTGTCAGGGAATTTGTGTTCAGCTAGGAAAGATTTATTAATTGTGGTGGCTTGCTGTAGAAGAGAGGGGATTGAGGCAGAAGAGATCTAGTGCAGAAGGTATTTTTCTTTTGGATGACTGTTGTGGGGTTTAATGCTTTGTTGTATCTGGATGTGTTTGGAATGTCTGGAGTTCATTGAGCTGCACAGTGCCCAGATACTCAGCACAGAAAATGGCATTTTCACTTTCAGCCTGCATCCTGATGGTCCCTCAGAGGATGCAAAGGCCTCTGGCTCCCAGATTTCAGAAATATCCGAAGCTAAAGTCACCTGCTGAGATGGATGGCATCAGCCAGGGGTGAGGGGCTGCCATGCCCTGACTCAGCAGAGCCTGTGGGTGTGGAGGAGTGGCAGGTCCCACCCAGCAGACACGTGGGGAGTCCCACACTGAGGTGGCCACGGAGCCCAGCTTCTTCTTCCACCCTCTCCTCCTTCCTCACACTGAAAACTTTGCCCTTGCTCCTCCCTGGAGGTTCCAGTGGTTCAGACTGTGAAGGGTTCAGCCCTTCAACCTCAAGATCTGAGCAGTCCCTGCAGATGTTTCCAAGGCTTGCAGAGGAGGAGCTGCTCTGGAGGTGATCCTCCACCTCTCTCTCCCCAGTGGCTGGGCTGACTTCGGCTCTCCAGCATTGGTATTTAAAAGACTTTCAGATGTGTGTGGTCCCTATAAAAATAAATCTCCAAAGGAAACAAATGTTATGTGGTGAAAGCCTGCCAAGTCCCCATTGTTTATTAGCTCGTAGTATTATGTAGGAGGAACTTAACTCTACAGCCTGATATAGGATAACTCTTTGATGAACTCTCAGCTTTTCTGGAGATTCAGATTTAAAGGATGTTGCTCTATAGGGTCAAGATTGAGCCATTGACTTTATGGGATTTCAGCTGTGAGTGCCTTGACACACTTGTCAGACCTCTGCAATAATAATTTGTCATTTCAGAGAGATTTTGTGTTTAAGTTACATCAAGCAGAACTTTGACAGCAGTGATCAGAGATGACAATTTCCAAACAGCCCAGAACCACAAAGGTTAAAGTAAGAAACGTAACTAAACATGTGCTTCTGAATAGAGTGAAGATGTTGATCCAAGACTTCCTTCACACCCAGTGATCACTTGATTCTTCTGTGATTCTGTGGTACAGCCAGACCTTGGCTGCTTATCACCCTAACTTTTATCCTGTTCAGAGAACGTGCTGTGATACCAGAGGCAGTTGTTAGAGAAGTCAGGAAAGCAGCTGGGCATTGACATAGAGCATTTGAGACTGCAGTCCCAGTGATGCTAGAAACAGGATTTTCTCAGAGTACGTGAAGAAGTTAGCACACAGCATTCACACAACCCCTGTCACCTGCACTCTGTCCCTTTCCAAAGGGTCACAGTTGCTCAGTATTGTCAACAAATGTATTTATACCCATTTACTTACCCAGGCAAAAATCTAAATATTACCTTCCTGGAGGAAAGATGATTCACCTGATTTAAAGCAGATAATGGAATCTGAAGAGCTAAATTTATCTTTCTTTTGCGGCTAGATGAAATTATTGATGGGAAGTAGAATTTTCTTTCCAATTCTCAATCACTCACGCTGCCTAAAGTTGTTTAGATTATGATGTCTCAGAGGGTGAGTCTCTTCTGATGTAAATATGTTTTGACTGGCATTAACTCCTTAAGGCCAGGGAAGAGACTGAAGAAGAAATGAAGCCAGGAGCAGGCCCTTGCTTTCCTCAAGAAACTGCTGCTTATTTCTGTGCCGATGCCTGTGGTTTGAGGTGATTCTGTTCCCACTTGGAGAGAAGCAAATATGGTGTGATTTACTGAGGACATGTGAAATCAGTCTGGCTCCATGGCTTTCCACCTCTGATGGTGCTCTGGATGGTGAGCAGATCCTGATCTTGGCAGGATTAAAGGAGGACACACTGGAGGGGTTTTGGGCATTGTTTAGGAGGAAGTTGAGGTTTTACCCAAGATGAACATTACAATGATTTTCTATAGAAACCTTATCCTTCAGTCAGGGACAAATTCCAGTTCTCGTGCTGGAGTAATTCTTTTAAAATGCTTTTCAAAGGAAGTGCCCATGCTTCAAAAAGCTTCTGCCCCTGCCCTGAGCAGACGTGTCCATGCAGACACGCTCATCTCACAGCGGGTATGGGCTCAGATGCAGAAAGAAGAGCCATCTGTTAATGATGCCTGACACCCTTTGCTGTCCTCAGAACTTCCCATACAAGTCAAATTTGAGAGATCAACACATTGTGGTACAGTTCCACCTGGGTCTACATCATCCTTCCTGGTTACTTTGGTGTAGCCCCTGGATCCTTTGCCATCATCCCAAAAATCTTCCTCTGCTCTGTCAAAGCTCTGTGTGTCACTGAAGGCTGAAGGAAAACTCTCCTTTTCTCTATTCTTGCTGCTGCTGTACTTGGCACATGCTGAATGATTTATATTTTTGGCAAATTTTTAAAGCATGGGCAGATTTATATTTACAGCAGTGTTGTGTTAAAGGAAAGAATTGTTAATTCTGGACAGATTAAGCTCATGGTGATGAACAGCCAGGAATTATCTAGTTCAGAATAAGGGGAAGGACGAGGTTTGAAGTCCCATATACCTCTTGCATCCAGAGACCTACTGAAATACACCCTGGAGAGGACAGACCCTGTTCTTCCCCATGGAGCCCTCAAGGGCTCATTCCTGAGGGAGGAGAGCAGATCTGTCTCCTCTGCAGTGATCTGACCATGCACACAAGGGAGCAGCCAAAAGCTCCAGTGGAGGATGCATGGGAGCCTTTCAAGAAAAGGGTGGTTTTGGGGAGTAAGATACTTTTCACAAATGTCATGTGTGAAAGTTGCTGGCAAACAGAGACGAACTCTCAGTGGGTTTGTGTCAGTGTTGCCTGGACTATCATGCACAGGGCAGACAAAGCTGGAATAAATACTAACTTCTTCTGTGTAAATGTGATACTGCTGTGATGTGCCAAAATGACAACATCTGATGTTTTCCCTTGAAACAGACGCAGTGTTGTTAGGGAAGATTTCTTTCTACAGATGGGAGAACTCTCCCATTTCCAAATCCCATTCTTTTCTAAAGCGAAGATGAGGCCAGCACCAGTGGGGTCAGGAGCAGGGTTAGTGGTGCTGCAGCATAGAAATCTCCACCCAGAAAGCAGGTGAAAGATTTTGCTGTCAGAGTGAAAGAGCCCAGAACAATTTTTTAACAGCTGGGTCCTCCTGTAGTGGAATCAGAAAATAACTTCTCTTACTGGGGGATATGAGCCACACTGGATCTGCTGGGTTTAGCTTGTGTTGAATGACTTCATCCCGAAGCCCCTGAGGATTTGAATGAACTGGGATTCAGTGCTCTGGCTTTGGCTTGTGTCCAATGTTAACAGAGAAAAAGTATTCAGGGGCACCTCATGCAGAACCACCAAGTGAATTCTGCTTGCCAGTGTAAACCACAGATGCCGTGTAAAACCAGCACAGGAGCAGGACTGTGCCCAGTTCCACTGGGCAGAGATTTTCTCAGTTGCCTTCCTAATGCACAGGAGTCTTGTGCCAGCACGGTGCCACACTGGAATTGTGACTGTGAACCCCCTGTACTGCTAATCCTGTAGGATTGGGGTAATTATCCTGTTTCTTTTTTTGGGGGAGGGGGGTGTCTTGGTTTGGTTTTCTTGTTTTGTTTGTGTGGGTTTTTTTGTTTGTTTGTTTGTTTTTTGTTTTTGTTTTTGTTTTGTTTTTTGTTTGTTGGTTGGGTTTTTTTGTTTTGTTTTTTTTTTTGCTTTTTTTTTTTTTTTTTTTTTTTTTTTTTTTTTTTTTTTTTTTTGTTGTTGGGCCAGATGATTTCTTCATACAACTGGATTCAAGGGAAAATTTGCATCCTTCTAAACATCACCCCAAACTTGCCCCTTTAAATCTTTTGTTTACTCATCTGTTGACCCATCCAGAGTTGAAATCAGCACCCCATTTTCCCCTCAAACACAGACTGTGAGCAGACGACTGATGGTGAGAGTGAAAATCACTGAAGCAAAGTTACCGTGAAGGGATGGAACAAGGCACTAGGACCTAGGAGGCGTCTCATCCACCCTGGCAGGAATTTCTTGCTTGGAGCTCAGACAACAAAGGCAGAGTGAGCCTGGTTTTCTTTCTCTGAGCATCTCCACCCTGCACGCTGAAAACCGGTGAGTAGAGCTTTCCTGAGTGCCTTGCATGTAGAAAAGTAACAGAAAGGAGGAATATTTTCTTGGTGCCTTACAGCATCTGCAGTTCATTTTAAAATCAAAACCCCTGCATCCTCTGATTCATTCCCGAAGTTGCTTGGATGTTTCATTGTTCAGTGCATGACACCAGACTGAATCTACCCCAGCTGGCATCGTGGGGGGAACGTTCCCAACTTGGGGTTTCTGTGCAGATCGCCTGCATTGTCATCTGCCTCACCGCAGCCCGGGGACAATGCTTCTTTCTTGCATGTGTCACGCTGACATTGTAAAATACAGGGAAGGAGCTTCATTCTGGCGAGTGTAAAGGGTGGGGATGAGATAGCAACAGCTTTTCCTGGGTTTATACCTGGCTGCCAAGTGCTGTAAATCCCCTTTCAGCCCTGCGTTAACGTGAGAGCAACATACGCGAGGTGCATGTGCCTGGTGGTGCTGGGGGAGTGGAAGGATCTCTATTGCAGGGTTGGGGGGTTCCTTCTCCTTTTGTGTTGGGGTTTGGTGCAGGAGAAAGGTTGTTCTCGAGCATAAACTAGAGGCAGTGCAAAATTCCTGCTCGCCGGGTGTCAGCTCCAGCCTCGGCTTTTCTGTGCTGGAAGCCCCCGTGCTCAGAACAATGAAAGGTGAGGAGCAGGGGCGGCGTGTCCCAGGGGCACGGGCACTTCCAGCTATTAAATCACTTAGGGCTGGAAGCGGGGCGTGGAAATAGCCCCTTTATTTTCTCCTCCTCATTAAACGGGAGCAAAAATGCAATTCAGAGGAGGCTCGGGCTGAAAAGAGCTTACCGAAGCTGCGTTTTAATGACAGATTTTTCTTTGCAGTCATTTCTTCTTAGAGATGTAGGCTGGTCCTGGGAATTGATTGATGGGCTAGGAGGGGGCTGCGGATAGGGGGAAGGGTGGGCTGGATCTCATTGCTAACCCTTATTGAACAGGCTGTCACAAAGAAACTGCTTATTCCCCTGTGACCATTCTTTCATAAATGCCAGTTTATTCTAATGTTAAACATTCAGATGCTCTGGGTCTTTCCGTGATTCGACAGATTGAAGGGCTGACTTACTGGGATCTCCTTGTTTTCTGTTGCCAAAGGAAACCTCACAGGGCTCAGAGGTTTAATTCATTGCCAACTGGTGTTTGGATGAGTTTTTGGGTCTGAGTTGTGATTGCCATGTATCTCTTTGGCCCTAAATCCATATTTGCAACACTTTGAAAACTCCCAGGTGCGGGAGCAGGCAGCTCTCTAGAAACGTGTTCCCTGCCCCCAGTAGTTGGATCCCTTTCAAAATGCGAGGACCCCTCCTACTCTCAGCCCCCAGAATCGATACAAATCTGGGTCAGGGGAGGGGGCTCTTCCCAAATGCATCTGTCCTGCTTCAGACACAGCCTTAGTGTCATTTTGCTCTCCGGATTGTGGCTCTGCTGGGCTCTAATCCGTCCTTTTGCCCTCCTTCTCTCCCCATCTCCTTCCTGCCCAGCTTCAGATCTTTAGGGTTCACCAAACTATGGAACTTGATTTTGGACACTTTGACGAAAGAGACAAGGCGTCCAGAAACATGCGAGGCACACGGATGAACGGCTTGCCCAGCCCCACTCACAGTGCTCACTGTAGCTTCTACAGAACCCGGACCTTACAGGCGCTGAGTAACGAGAAGAAAGCCAAGAAGGTGCGTTTCTATCGCAACGGGGACCGCTACTTCAAGGGGATTGTATACGCTGTGTCCTCCGACCGCTTCCGAAGTTTTGATGCCCTCCTGGCGGACCTGACCCGGTCCCTGTCCGACAACATCAACCTGCCTCAGGGAGTGCGATACATCTACACCATCGATGGCTCGCGGAAGATCGGCAGCATGGACGAGCTGGAGGAAGGTAATGAGCATCGCCGCCTGGTGCAGTGAGGAGGCGGGGTGGGGAGGGGGCTGCAGCACTCGGGGCTGCCCGGAAGGTCACGTTTGCCCGGGCTCTGGGGGATGCCGAGCCCTGCTGTGTCCTGCCGAGCCCCGCCGGGTCCCCGGCGCCCGCTCGAGGCGGATGCGCGGCCGGAGGGGTGTGCCCGGCCCGGGGCCGTGTCCGTGTGTCCGGCCCGGGGCCGTGTCCGTGTGTCCGGCCCGGGGCCGTGTCCGTGTGTCCGGCCCGGGGCCGTGTCCGTGTGTCCGCCTCGGGCCGTTCGTGTGCCGGCCGGGCGTGTCCGTGTCGTGTGTCCGGCCCGGGGCCGTGTCCGTGTGTCCGGCCCGGGGCCGTGTCCGTGTGCCCGGCCCGGGGCCGTGTCCGTGTCCGGCTCGGGCGTGTCCGTGTGTCCGGCCGGGGCCGTGTCCGTGTGTCCGGCCCGGGGCCGTGTCCGTGTGCCGTCGGGGCGTGTCCGTGTGCCCGGCTCGGGGCCGTGTCCGTGTGTCCGGCTCGGGCCGTGTCCGTGTGCCGGCCGGGCCGTGTCCCGTGTCCGCTCGGGCCGTGTCCGTGTGTCCGGCTCGGGCCGTGCCCCGGGGATGGCTCAGGGTGTCCCCAAAGCGATCCGGGCTGGGGTGACGCCGGCTGGGCGCAGTGGGTTTCCCAGGGGGTGGGTGGGGATGAATGGCGAAGGCAGAGGGGCTGAGGCGTTCCGGTGGCGAGGGTGCGATGGCGTGGAAGGGTTCGCGCTGTGTAGGGGGGTTTGGGGGTACGGCGCACACGATGTGTGTGCAGAGGGGTGTGGTCAGCGCCGTGCGGGCACTTGGGGGTGCGGAGAGGGGTGTTCGGGGTACGGAGAGTGGAGAGGGGTGTTCGGGGTGCGGAGAGGGGTGTTCGGGGTACAGAGAGGGGTGTTCGGGGTA
The DNA here is from genome assembly GCA_032173965.1 of Sitta carolinensis. Classification (NCBI taxonomy): domain Eukaryota; kingdom Metazoa; phylum Chordata; class Aves; order Passeriformes; family Sittidae; genus Sitta; species Sitta carolinensis. Next base: position 18,196,932 of record CM063286.1, read on the forward strand.
CAGAGAGTGGAGAGGGGTGTTCGGGGTGCGGAGAGGGGTGTTCGGGGTACAGAGAGGGGTGTTCGGGGTACAGAGAGGGGTATTTTGGGTGTGGAGAGGGGTGTTAGGGGTGCGGGGAGGGGTGTTAGGGGTGTGGAGAGGAGTGTTCGGGGTGCGGGGTGCGGAGAGGGGTGTTCTGGGTGCAGAGAGGGTGTTCGGGGTGCAGGCAGAGTGCGATGGATGTTTGGAGGGCGGGGTGTTGGGGGGGTTCAGTGTTCGGGGAGTGTGTGCAGGGGTGTGTTGGGAGTCACGCAGCCTAATCAGAGAGGGGATTTAATGAGCAAGGTCTGTGAATAGAGAAGGGCGTTTTGGACAGGTTGCACGTGGCGAAATTTGGGGTTTATGCGTGTGTCTCTGTAGAGGGAGGCGTGAGGAGGGTTAATTACAGGGAGGGTTGGGGTGCTGGGCTGTCTGTAGGGGGGGGGGTCTCGCAGAGCGATGCGTGCGGAGAGGGCACAGGGAGTTCATGTGCTGCACACGAGCGTGGTTCGTGCCGGGGCTGTGTGAAAGGGAGTGCCTCGTGTGGCTTTGCGGAGCGTTTCCGCAGCGGCTCAGTGCAGCGTGGTCGCTGTGCTGGGTCTGGATGCTGCTGGAGCATCCCCTGGCCGGCCGGTCCGGGGGTGCTCAGGGCAGCGCCGAGCGTGCCCCGTGTCCACAGGGACTGTGCCTGCTCCTCTGCGTGTCCCTGTGGGCTGAGGGGTGAGCCAGAAATCAATGCTGCTCGGAAGAGGTGCCCTGGGGAAGGTTTGCTCCCGTGGAGCTCAGCTGCCAGCCGAGCCTGAGCCTGGGGTGCTCCCTGCGCTGCCCTGGGTGCTGCCTTTCCCGGGAGTGCCCGGACAAGCCCTGGGATAAAATTGCGGGCATGGCCAGTCCTGCCTCCTTCCTTGCCCGAGGCAGGACCGTGGGCCCGCTCTGCTGGCAGCAGAGCCAGCGTGGGCTGGGTAGGGGGCACCCACAGCCACGCTGCTTTTCTCTTCCCCGAAAAATTCATTCTTTGTTTGCACCTGGAATATCTTGTTGCAGGAGGGGAGGTGCTCTTCCCTTCTCTTTGGTGTGTTTCTCCAAGCAGACGTCCTGGCCAGTTTGGTAACTCCCCAAAATCCACGAGGCTTTTGCCTTTGGTGAAGACAATGGATGTGAGTGCGTGAGGCATGAACTGCAGGGGCAGCCTCGGCAGCGAGTCATTGTGTGACCTTGACTAAAGCAGCTCTCCCTAGAATCCCTTGTCTGTCAAGCAGGATACTCATCTCCCCAAAATACTTTGTGGGGACGAGGACGTGGAATATATCTTGGTTTCTGTAGAGGAGTTTTCACGGGAAGAAATTGCTGCTTCAGAGCTGTGATGCTTCCTAGTGGAGTTATTCTCAGCCCGATTACAGCTGTCGAATGGAGGTGTGGCCTCCCTTAATTTTAGAGATTCTGCCATGTTTCATTCTGGTTTCTTAATATGGCCACAGCCTTTCTCTAATGGCAGCTCTCAGTCCTGCTTGTCCTAGGTTTTCTTTATTCTCTTTTTACACTCTTCATCCTCTTATACTCTTCCTGCTTTTTGTCAGTGAAGTTAAGAAAGCTTTAATTGTTACACCTGCTTTAAATGGGTTTTGCTGTAGGTAAGGAGGTACCTAGTTCATGAAAATACATTTTGCTGGTTGAGGTACAGACAGGAGATGCTGGCATTTGGGCTCTGGCTTTGTTCTGCTGAAAGGCATCTGGAAACAGCACTGAAGAAGAGGTACTCAAACCAAAATGGGATTGCCTGTGTGGCTGTGTCATCGCAGACCTCCATCTAGCAAAATAAAACCTGAGCAGAGTGAAGACAAAGGAATCCATTTTTTGAACATGCCAGAGTAGGTCTGCACACTGCTATTGATTCCATATTTCTAGGGGTGACCTACGCTTCTGTTGCAGAAAAGCAATTTACAACACCATGGTTATAACCAGCCTTGTGGTGAACTCTGCCCTTAGCTGGGGTGTTTGCAGAGCTGTGTGCAAGGCACCTGAGTGAAACACAGAATTTGGGAGTAATTCTACTGTGACATGCAAGAACAGTGCACACACAACCAGGGCATGTCTGCCTTATAAATATGCTTTCTGCTTGGAGTCTGAGGCTAAACAAGCCAATGCTTGTTGCTATAATGGGGCTAATTTATCATTGTAATTTCCAATAAACAAGTAGAATCTAGGAAAAGTCATCAATAGGCTCATCTCAGTGGTTTGATGGCAAAAACTTGTGAATTACTGACGATATTTCACATCACGTTCTAAGTACTTGATTACTTCTGCTTTAAAAATGTACTTATATAGTGTAGCCTGAATGTAGTTCTGCAGGGCAGAGAATGATATTGCACAGTACCAGCATCCTAGAGGCAGACATTTCAGGTGAACAAAAACCACATGGTCTGCTGCTAATTAACCGGGGCTTGGAATCACCCTTTTGTTCTCCAGACCTGGAGTTCTTCCCTGGCACTCAAGGTTACTCTCATAATGAGAACAAGTGAAGTTTTTTATGCTCTTTTTTTCACTTTCCTTCTGTCTGTTGGGATGAGCCTCTTGGTCCTTCCCTGTACTGCACTCTCACATTTTGGAAGCCCTCAGAACTCTGTCACACAGGTGCCTTTTGCTGCCAGCTGAGTTCTCCCTCACTGGTCACAGGTTGCTTTTTCCATTCTTTTCCAGGGAGCTGTCTCATCTCCCAATGACCTTCTCTCAAAATCTACCCACCTGATCATTTTTTCATCCCCCTTTCAGTCCTAGCAGCCATCTTCCATCACTGTAATCATTGTCTCAATCCTGACTTCCTATTTTCAGCATTCAGCTTTAATATATTTGTAAATAATGCACCTGCTGATGTTGGTTAGGACTGCATTCCTCCTTAATCTCTATGCTGGTTAAGTGCAGGTTAGCATCCTCAGGAGTGAATGTTGGCCCAAGGTGCTGCTGTTTATTGTGGCAAATGAATCTTTTGAAAAAGAGCACCAGGTGAGTTTTATTCCCTTTTATATATAATTGGTTCCAGTCACCAACTGGGCTTTGGGAAGTTGATTTATGCAGTTGCATTTACTGGTGAGTCACTTGTAACAGATAATTCCATGCCTTGTGCTGTGATAAGACTTGCATATGAAAGATGCTAAAATAATCATGTGCCATCCTTTCCAGCCTTTCTCAAGATGGTCTTGGAGCAGCTCACATTTCATCCAAGTTTCAGCTAAAATTTAGTTCCTTTGGTATCTAGACATGTTGCTTTGGTCCTTGGTTAATTTTGAGCCTCTTGTAGATTTGATGTGATGAGAAGTTGTCCCACCTCAGCCCTGATTATTATTCCAGTCTTTGACTGGAGGTCTGGGTAGAGTTGGAAGCTGATGTGCATTGGCTTCAGCAGCAAAGATGGCTTAAGAAATGCTGCACTTGGCCACTTGTTCCAGTCCCCATTGTCCCATAAATGAGTTCTTTGCGGGACAAAAGTTTTTTCTAATCCTCTCCATAATTTTTCTGCTTTTCCATATTGACATAATGAAATGGACAGTGAGGCCCGACCTGGGAAGGAAGGCAAGGCACATCCAAAGGTGGATTTTATGCCCTGTCCTGGGCTACTTGAAATGTGCCCTTGTTTCAAATAAAACACTAGAAAAAGCTGAGTAGGATTTGTTTTGCTCAGTGTGGTTTCATTGCAAATGTTCTTGGGCTGTGCAAGATATTCCAGAAAGTGATTCCAAGCTTTTTGTATCCTGTCATGCCCTTGGGAATGTTTTCCAAAATCTTGTCCAGGAGTATTTAAAGTAATCATAGGAGGGCCCCACCCTGGAACTGTGTAGAGTCTGGTGTATGCTGGGACTGAGGGGTTTATAGGAAACATCCTGGAATCTCCACCCAATGTGAGTTCCAGTTTGCCTGGAAATGTGAAATCCCTGTAGTTTCATACTGAAACCTTGGTAACCTGTGGAATTGTTTTCTGTGCATGTCCGTTGGCCTGATAGCTCAGCTAGTTACATCCTACATAATAAAATTTGCCCATGGGGTTCTGTTTATTTGCTTCCTCAGCCTGGCTGCACTCCAGGACTGGTGTGGTCCCAAAATTCTTTACAGGCATCGTGTGGTTTTGAAGGTGATTTCTAATAAAACATTTCTTCCACTTCTTCAGCAGAGCAAGAGGTGCTCCTGTCCATGGAGGAGCCAAGGGAAAGGAGCTCTTCCAGGGTTCATTTTGCCATGCTGGAGTAGGTCTTTTTAACTCATAAAGCAGCAGCAAGTTCATGCATTTGAAACTCAAGGCCTCCTCCAACACCATATGGAATGAACTCTGTAAGGTGTTAAGTCCACTTAATTCCTGCTGCAGCCCTGGTAAATTCCATGAAACATAAAAGCTGGGCACAGTAGCACAATCTCAACTTTGCAACTGCAGAGCTAACAGCCAAAGTAATTGACTGTTGTCCACAGAGACTGTTCCTGGAATAACTGTTAACACTTAGACATTCAAAATGACCTCAATCCAGCTCTCCTGATTTTTCTCAAAAGACTTCTGCCTGCAGTTCATTATCCTTGGAAAGTTGCTGGTGCATGCTGAGGAAGGATAACTTTCTGAAAGCATAGCCTGTCATTTTTGGTATTGTCACAGGGAGCTGCTGTAAGAGGGTTGGAGGATTAGCACTCATCTGGAGCTTAGTTTTTTCCTAAGGAACCTTCTCTAAGTCAAACCTTATCTTTGCTGAGATCATCCCTTCTTTAGGATCTGAATAATCTCCTTGTGCTTCCATCAAATTGGTAGCACTGGGATGTGTCACACACTTGAAACTGGAGTAATTGTGTGTGATACAAATCTGGCCTCAAATGGCAAATACGGTTGTCATGACAGGAGGTCTGAGGTCTGCACTCAGCCCAGCCATTGCTGAGGGCAGGCAGGAGGAGTGAGGAGATGCCTTGGCTGGTTTAGTGGCACGTCTGGAGCACCCTGGCTTGGTGACAATGCACATCCTGCTGTGTGCAGAGTAAAAGGGACATCGTGCTCTGGGCTGGCCCTGCACTAAACAAATGCTGTCCTTGGCACCACAGGGATTTTGTCAGGATAATGCTCCCCACCCCCAGTGCCTGAGTGTGTCTCTTTGGAGCTCCTTTTTGGGGTTTGGGTGGAATTAATGACGTGGCTGTCCATTCTGCCTTCTCATGGCTTGCAGTGGGATTTCTGCACGTGTGCACAGCTGCTTGCTGGCTCCAGACGTGTGATCCTGAAAAAATTTGTTCACAGAATTTTGTGCTTAGGGCTGGGGAGCAATATTCTTCTCAGAGTTATTTCTTTTGCTCGTGACAAGATCTCACATCCACTTTCTATTCCTTCTGTTATGCTGAGCACGTCTTCTGCTATCACACTGTGTCTGTCAGTCATGTTTCTGTGGCTCCCACAGTTGTACACCTTGACTTCTCATTATAGGCTTAGCACAGATGTGGCAAAGAAACCCACAGAGAGCTCGCTCCTCCCTCCATGGTAGCTCTGTTCCCGTAAGATTTCTCTTTTTTTATGATCTCCTGGCCTCATTGTGCAGTTAAAAGCTGGAAAGTTCACAGGTCTTCAGCCCAGGCTTGCTCAATCCTGCTACCACCATGGTAAGGTTTGGGTAAAACTCCACTGTGAGAAGTGAAATACGCTGTGGAAAGTGTGTTCCTGGCTGGCAAATGCATGTGCCTCAGTGAGGAACTTGAATGATGACTTCGCTGCTGTTTGTGGGTCATAAACTGAGTTAGGGAGGACATTAGTTGAAGTGGTTTTTAAATGAAGTTAAAGCTTCAGGTCACATCCTTAGGTCAGGGAGGAAGGAAAGAAAAGCTCCTCTTCCCTGGAGCTGTGCTGCTGTGACTGCAGAACTGATGCTGAGAAGAGCTGCTGCTCTGAACTGCTTTTCTGGAGTGTCTCTCCAGTTTTAGAACCGAGTAAAGTACAGATTTTATTTGCTGGGGTTTGGGTTAAATGAGACAAAGGGAGAAAGGGCAGAGTCCATTTTCCACTTGTGAGTGTGAGCACAGCTTGAGAGGCCAGTGTGTGGATCTCCACAACTGCCTAAAGGTCACATCTGTGGAGCAAAGCCTACAAGAGTTTTTCCTTCATGCCACTGTTGCCTTCGGTGTACAGTGGTGTAAGTACACAAACAGCTGTGGTGTGCAGAAGGACTCAGCTGGAACTAAGAGTAATGGCACTGTACCAGAGAGATCAAGAATTTCTTCGGCTTACTTTAAAATATGCAACTTGTTAATAGAAAATATGCTGCAGTACCTCACGTGTCTAAAGCACAGTGCAAATGTGTACTTTCATTGGGAAAATAATACAGATGAAGGCCAAATGCAGATGGAAGTCAAGCCTTGCCACACTTCAGGGACTGATAATCTACTTCTGTGTTTCAGGTGGAGAAGCAGAGGTGCAGGTGAGGTCAGGAGCTGGCACAGGGAAGATGGGGCAGGGATGGCAGCAGCGTTCCAATCATTTATTCTTAGTGCTGCATTTAAACAGAGAAATCCCTTTTCTCAGAGGATAATGCACAGTTCTGCTGAGCACACTTAGGAGGGCTCTGATGCCCCAGAGATTATGGGTTTGGGAGGGCTCAGGTTCTTAGAGTGGTTAATTCCCTGGGAGCATTCCAGACTCATCACTGCCCTTCTTCTCAGTCGTGAAACTGGAGAGAAGCCTGACCTGCTCTGCACCAGGTGTTACTTGGCTGAAGCAGATGAATAAACCACAACTTATCACTTATTAATCAGAAAGATTTGAAGTATTCAAAGCTTCTGGAAAATGATATCCCCAGAGGGAATTTTGTAAAATGCGTGGTACTCTGTGGGGTATATTTGAGTTTCTCTTGAGTCACATCCACAAAATGTAGGGGATTAAGGAGCTCCAGCTATGGGCAGGGCTGCATGGTTGGTTTATTGAGGGGTGTTGCTGTCAGAAAACAGAGATTTTTACTGTTTGTTCACGCCAGCAAAACCTGCTGGTGGGATTATTGTTAGTTTGGGGTACACCAGTGGACAAAACGCCCAACTGAGTGTTCATCATGAACCTTGTCAGCTCTTTTCTCTCTTCTGTATTTGTATACCATCTGTGGAAGGGAAACAGAATATCTGCATCCTGTTGATCAAGGGTTTTGGTCATTTTTATACAACTGTGGAGAAGAGCTGCAGTTGGTGATGTAAACACCATGAGTGGGCATCATGGTGACAAACTGAGTACAAATGTGGGGTTAAAATAAGTTAGAATCCTGCATCTTTTCTATGGTTGCTTGTGACATCACTCCCTGATCAGTAACAGAGACAGAAATACACAGTGCTGTTATAAGCCTGTTAAAATCTCTTTGTGGTGTGTCTGTTGTAGTCTCACCGTGGGTTCTGATGCCTCCATCAGAAGGGCGGTTTAGTCAGCAGAAGGAGTTCCAGTATGAACTTTATCCCGGGCATGTTACATGCCTGGGCCATGTGAAAATCAGCAGGATGTTTGGAGATCCATATTTTGCCAACTGGATGTCAAATCCTGTCCAAGAGATCTTTGGATGGGAAGCCAGACTTGGCTGTGGTATAGGCTATTCAAAGATGTCTGAGCCTTGGAGTTTGCAGTCAGGGACAGACAAGGAAATGCAGCCAATCTGTTTCTTGTAAAGAAGAAACATCTTTTCTTTTTTAAAAAAAATGTATTTCAAAATAGTTAAATCTGTATTTTGATTTCAAATGTATCATAGTATACGAAGAACTTAATTCTGTAGATCAGACAAAGAAAACACCAGAAGAGACTCTAAAATCCTACAGGTACCCATGTCATGCCTTCAGTTCCTATTAAAATTTTATCTAATGGCGAGACAAAAGCTTCTTCCTCCAGCAGTGAGTGACTTTTTTTCAGTACAGCCTGAGTCATTTCAAACCAGACAGCTACATTCCCTTAGGGATACTGGTTTACAGTCTCGTTCTAGCAATAACCCTTCCAGCATCCATCAGATTTGCAGGCCCAGAAGAAGCTCCTACAAATCCTTTAAGGTGCTTTTAAAAACTTAAATAGATAGGATCCTGTAAATTACAGACAGAGCCTGAAACTAATTTTGGGTGGGATAGGGAAGGGCTTTTCATGAATTACTAAAAAGACCCTGTAACTCTTCTCTGCCATGTCTAAATTTGGATTTAATGTATTTTCAGTTGGTACCAGCCTTGTAAGTCAAGGAGTGGCATTTGGTGCAGTGTTTAATCTCAGCTGCCACTAGGTCTGTTCCCTAATAAACCACTGATGATCTAACAGTGCATATTTGTTATGCCTGCTAGATTTATCAAGGCTACTTTTAGTAGAGACTGTTCTGGACAAGATTTTGATTATCTTTCAGGCATGATGCAGAAGGCACTTTGTGGATGAATGTTGATGTCCTCTGGGCAGAGAATGACAGACACACTGAAGTAGTACCTTGGTCTGTAAAGATGTAAAGAAACTGGCAAATTTATAAAATAATCAGGGTGCTCAAATGAATCTGGTGTTCTGAAGCTCTTGGAAAGCTTGGCTGCATCTCCAAGTACCTAAATACCTTTATAGCTCAACCTCTTTTAACCCTGGTTCACGTCATTGTATGCGTTTGCTGATGGCTGACTCACTCACTTTGTGGAAATACCAGCAATATTTTAAATAACCGTAAACATAATATTAAACCAAGGCAGCATGTTTTATGAACAAGCTGTCGTGGGAGTGCTAATGGGAACAATTATTAATGGTTTGCATGATTGATGGGGGAAGAGCAGGGAGCTGGTGGTGACTGTAGAATCTCCTTTCTTCCTCAAGGGGAGAGTTACGTCTGCTCGTCCGACAACTTCTTCAAGAAGGTGGAATACACCAAGAACGTCAACCCCAACTGGTCTGTCAACGTGAAGACCTCTGCCAACCAGAAAGCACCTCAGTCCCTGGCCAGCAGCAACAGTGCCCAGGCCAAGGAGAACAAGGATTTTGTGCGCCCCAAGCTGGTGACCATCATCCGCAGTGGGGTGAAGCCCCGCAAGGCCGTGCGCGTGCTCCTCAACAAGAAGACTGCCCACTCCTTCGAGCAAGTCCTCACTGACATCACTGAAGCTATCAAACTGGAGACAGGGGTGGTCAAAAAGCTGTACACCTTGGATGGGAAGCAGGTAGGAGGTTTTTCCAGATGTTACGTCTTTTTCCTCCTCTCATCGTGTGGCTTTGCTGACTCAGGGCAATTCTTGAAGCCTAAAATTGAGCTGAGATGATTGCTGCCATCTGTTCCCTTAGAAGTATGGCTTCTCATGCCAGTGGTTAGGTTACTAAATTTTCCCTGATATTAATATCAAGTAAAGAATGTAGCCGTGGGTCTGGGTGGAACAGATGCTCGCCCTGCACGCCGGCGTGCGGTGTGTGTCTTCTGGGCCAGCTAAATAAATAACAGGGGGAGGAGCTGGGCTCACAGCCACCAGCTGATCTGCCTCTGGACTAACTGGAAGAACTTTCCAACTTTGGCTTCACTCAGTGAAAACGTGTTGCTTGACTTTCCTTGCTCTGCTTGCTAAGATAAAGTGATTAATCTGAGTGTGCTCTTCTGGCCAGCTCCAGAGTGAGCAGGGAAAGTGTGGAACTGTGGAGCATTTCCTTGACTGAATGCATGAGGAGGTAACGTGCAGAAAGAGTCAGAAATATTTAGCAGGTCATCAAAACGGGCTTCATGTCTACATGTTGCTGGAACTGAAGGAAACATCTGTCTCTTGTTAGCAGCTACACAGAAACGAGCCATTTCATATTGCTGTATCTATGAAAAGCCTTACAGGAATGTGGGGGATCATTTTAAGAGCTGGGAAGAGCTAGATTCTTCAAGGACAGATCTGAGCTTGATTTAACATTTCTGTTTATTGCAATTGAGGAACGATCTTATTTTTGTCACTGTTTTTCCTGCTCCAAATTCTGGAGTGAGGCAGCACAGCTCTTGTGTGGATTTGGATGCTGGCTATTCTAGGGATTGAGGGTTTTGCTTTAAATTAACTCTGTCCTGACTCTGGAGAAAATTATTCAAGTACTGGCTCTGTCCAAGAAAATGCAGATGTACAAATAAAACTGTTCATCCCAAATACAGGTTCCTACAATGTCCTGCACAGTCCAGGAGTGTGGTGTAGTGCCTGGGAGCTGAGAGCAGCATGTCACTCTGACCTGATAGTCTGCTGTCCTTGCCCATGGCAGGGGGCTGGAACTAAATGATCTTTAAGGTCCATTCCAACCCAAACCCTTCTGTGATTCTTGCTCTGTCCCATTCTGTGTCCTGCACATTAGTTACTGTCTGGTTCCAGCTTCAGATACACAAAAAATCCCATCTGTCTGCCAAAGCTTTCCTTTCCACTTGTCTCGATACAGCATTTTTCCTTCCTCATATGCACAGTTTGAACATGAGAGGGTGACTGTCCAGCTGCACTGTCCATAGACACAGTAATCTGCTGGAAATGAGCAGTGATACCCAGAGTGATGCACTGGAGAGACCAGGGAAGGAGGAAGGAGAGAGTCAAATGACCTGTGCCCCCTGAGGTGATCACGCCTGGGCACAGGACCATGCCCTTTGGGTCACAGCAGCTTTGCAGAGGATTTCATAATTGGATCTGGCCTGAGAGCAGCTCCCTGCTCATGCTGACACAGAGTCCTGCTGTTCTCCCAGCTGGGAAGGAGGATCTTAATCTGAACCTGAGAGTGGCCTCAGTTCTTTGAGGTTTGGAGTGAGTTTGAAGGTGAGATGTTGCTTTGGATGGTGCAGAAATAGGGATGCTCCATGAGCTTCCATCAGACTGCTCTCTTCCCCCCCTTTTAGCTGTTTACAGGAGCAAGTGGTGATTCCCTTCTACCTCTGGCTGGAAAGCAAGACAGGATCAGCCCTGATATGACATTTAACATGCTTCTCTAGCTTTATAATTTCACCATTTTATGAAATGAGATATTTGATTGCATGTTGGAGACACCACTGGGAGTTTCAGTGTGTGCAAATGTACACCCAGTAATGCAGTTATTGGAAACAGTGAGACTGTGTTTTGGCAATAATGGGATGTTTGATATTTGTTTGCAGCACCAATTGCTGTTGAAGCTTCCTGAAGAGCAAACCTGGCTCACCAAGGCTTTGTTTTTAGTTGAAGGTTTCCTTCAAAGCTTGTTCTTTATTACAGATGTGTGTTCTTTGTGTAAAAGAAAGAGCTAGAAGCTTATGCTGGCTGTTAGGGTTTCCATGACATACTGCTCCATAAAATCTGACCTCCTGACATGACATTAGGGGGTTTTGCATGTCTGATGCTGACATTAGAAAGAGATTACTGCGTGCATGATTCTGACAAACAACACTTTATTTTCAGGAGGAAATATTCATGCAAAAATGCAAGCTGCTCAAAGCTGAAATACTGACAAGAGTCCTGACAGTCTGTCTCTTTGAGTGCCATCAGAGGCACGTTGCTCCCTCTGTTGTGAAATGATAAAATTTACAAAAGGAACGTACAAAGGGAAATCATCCTTCCTCAGTCCATGAGCTGGAACTTAATGAGGGGAGATGATTATTTTATTTATAGGCATTTCCATAGTGCTCATCAGTGGAGTAATCAAGATGCTTTAGAAGTACAGACAGTGGTGGCAGTGACAGGGTGGTGTGTGAATAATTACATTTCTGTGCACTGCAGACCTGCTGCAGTTGGAGTGCGAAAGCAGCTAATTGAGAGCTGGTGGGCTGTGTTTGAATAAATGCAGCACTCCAAACAACAGTGGAGTTAGGTTATTTTAATAATTGTGTCTTTTTATGTCTTGGGTTGGCTGGAGAAATATGGCCCTTGAAGCTGCTAAATTAGCATCTTTTGTTTAAGTAGTTTATTTAACTTGCACATATTTCCAATGTCTGTACTCAAGCTCCTTCCCTCCCTGGAGCAAATCATTACCTCTTGATGCACACCCCTGAGCTCAGAAGGTTTTTCAAATAGTTGACCAAAAATGAATCGTGACAGAGATTTTGCTTTGGAACTTCCATGGCTGTACAGGAAATGGTGTGGATCAAAGAATTCAGTGCATTAAACGAATGCTACTGTGGCCCAAAATCAGTGCTTGGTTCCATGACTACAGCTGTTATAGTGTTGAGATGTACAATACGTACAATTAAAATACACACATTCAGGATTTAATTTGGTCAGGCCTGTGGATCACGCTGGAAAACAGTTATTTTGGTAGATTCTTCCTCCTTTTTTAATCTCTTTGTTCTACCCAGTGTCCCAAATGAGTCTGGATTCCTGGGAGCACTGGCTGCTTTATAGACACACGATGACAGTTCCTGCCTGTCATCGTTAACAAACCAAATTAGAAATTAGAATTTGAGCCCCTGGATGAAGTTGCATTTGGATATTTTGAATGCAGTAGGCTGAGCTAGGCTTTGCAAAGGTGTTGGGGAAGATGAAGGTTTAACAGGGAAGTTTTACAAATAGGAATGCTTAGCAGAATGTTCTCTAGAAATGAAAGTGAATTTTGATATAGAAGAACAAAAGATGTCTGAAAATAAAGATTGCCAAGCTAGTGGTCACTGGACAAAGGTTGGGATGAGTTGGAAAGAGATTTTATGGCTAAGAGCAAAGGGTAAGTTGTCTACAAACAAAAACATGTTTTTACCAAGTAAAGATAAATCTCAAAAAGCATAGGCAAACAGAAGACAGGTTTTTACCAAGTGAGAATTTTCCACTGCAGAGAAACATGATTTAAGCTTAAAATGTAATGTACTAACTCTTGTGTTTGGTTAGTTGCTATCAAAATCTGGTAATATCTGTAGTTATGATGGGCTCTAGGTAATGGTAAAGGGATTGTGTGTGATGCTGATTGGTTGTTGTGTATTAAGATATTCAGCAAAGAAAAATATCTACTCTATAATACACTACCTAACGCATTGCCACCAGAGCAGGGGGCTGCAGGCAGGGCTTTAGGCTGAGCTGGCAGATTTCAGGCATGGCTCTGCACCCATGACCCAGGATTGCTGGGACTCCTCCCATGCAAAGAACACATTTGTGAAGAGTGCCTGGAGTCCACAGCTCCCGTCTCGGGCTCCTGCACAAAGGCTGTGTGGATTTCCCGTCCTGCTCACCCCTGAGCTCCTCCCTCGCCCTGGGCACCCTGGGCTTCTCTGGGGCTGCTCCATCGCTGGCAGCCCAGTGCAGCTGCTGCCACCCTCGCTTTGCAGCTGGGGCCTGCCTGCATTCCTTCCTGCTTCTCAGTGACCTGGGAAAGCTGATGTCTTCTGTGCACACTGAACTTTTCCTACCCTGTGTTTTATTCCCAGGTCGGTGGGTTGTTCAGCCAAGTGCCTGAAGAGATGCAGTGACAAAAATTTTTTCTGGTTGTTGGCTGAGTTTAGTGATACTCTGCCATAAACAGGAATTCATCAGAAATGTTCAGTTGTTCTTTAGCGTTAAGGTATTTTTTTGTGGTGTGGAATTTCTTCTTTTTCTCCAGCTGTTTTATTGCCATGCCTTAATTAATTAAACATCCCATTGTGTGACCCAACAATTATTATCACCAAAAATAAAAAGAATAGGTGCTGTTCAGAGCAGGGAGAGCTTGTATGCTTCGGTTGCACATAAATAGAGATATTCTGGTCAACAAGCAGGGAACAGATTGTGGTTTTAGCCACGAGAACATGCAGTGATCTCCTCTGGCCTTTGAAATCTTCAAACATGGGGAGAAGTCCCCCATGCTCTGCTCATTGGCTGTCCCCTGGCCCAGACACAGCACTGCTGCTCCCTCTGAGTGTTAGCTGTCTCATCAGATGAAATTACATCCATTTCCATATGTCAGGGCACTTGTGACTGTGCTCCCAACAGAATTTTCAGTCTTAATAAAATGGTCCCCTCTAGCAGCCTCAGCTTTGATAAGGATATCAAGTGGCAGGTGATGAGGGGAGTTCTTTCTCTGTTTGCAAAGCTGATGCCAGTGCCCTGGGGGCCAGCCCACCTCTCCTGGCCAGGCAAGAAGTTACCATTTCGTTTCAGATTTCCTGCACTGAGGAAGGGCAGCAGCCACAGAGGTAGAAGCAGGATGGCAAAACTTAGAGCAAGTTTAAGGTTGGGACTTTGTGATCACAGTAAAATAATTAGTTGATAAAGCATCTCCTAAATACTGCACTAAGGGATCCCTACAAGTTGCACTGGAGTAACCAAACTTTGGAGTTGCTGCACTGATTTTAAGCTGGTGTTTGGGAAAAAACGTAGTAAAAAATTAATCACTCAAGTGTTGATACCAGCAGGGGTCCAAACTCTTCCAGGAGAATGTAGATCTATTGATTGTATTACTGAAATTGTATCAATGAGACATGGAACAAGTTTGTACCAAAATATAAAAAAGCCTCCAACAGCTGTAATCTGTAATTGGTGCTCAGGAAGACGGTGACTGTACCCAGTAACATCTGCACTGCTGGAAGATCAGAGGGAGCCTTTTCCCTCCAGAGCCCTGGCAGGAGTTAACTCACACCCTGAGGCACCAGGCTCAAGGTTACAGAGTGAGCAAATTGCTTTGTGTTATTGCACGTGTTGAGGGGAAGGATGTCAGAGCAACTCGTCCTTCTAAGTCGTTGACTGCCCTTTAGGAAACTGAAAAACTGCATCGCAGTGACCCCAGAGCAGGCAGTTCCACGCTCGTGCAAAGCTGAGTGTAGGCTCGGAGGAAACTGAGGGAAGAGCAGGAGAGGGGTGCAAGTGTGTTCTGTATCCCACCTTCTGCTGGAGCTCCTGCAGCAGCCAGTGCCAGGGAGAGCAGCGAGTGCCACCTTCCCTCTGTGAAAGACGAGGTTCACTTTCCTGCTAATATTTAAAAAATATTTAATAGAGACAATAAGAGACATGGATAATAAAGCAAAGGTTAAACAGCCAGGTGCCTTGGTGCTCTGCCAAGAGCACGCTGGTGTCTTGGAACCCCCTCTTTTTATCCTGTTCTTCATGCATGGCCTTATGCACATTCAAACTTTTCCAGGAACTGCTCTGCATGGCCACTCCTTGGGTCCGTCAAGCACAGTTCCACTTTTATTTGGTTCTTATCATCTTTTGATTTGGGCTTGGGTCTCTTTTTTCACAGCAGTGAATGCTGAGAGTCACTTGGGCCTCTTCTGGAAGTTATTTTATCTATTCAGGCAGCTGAAACACACTGCACCTAATTTCCAAGCGAAAAACCCCATTATACATCTATTCAGGCAGTTAAAACACACTAAAAACTACAGAAAAAAACCCCATCATACTTATAACATTCATTCCAACATCTGCAAAAAGTCAATACCAAAATACACACTTATAACACCTCCCTGCTGCACAAAGCTGGAACAGCAAACCCAGACCTGGTGTGCATCTGTTCGTCAGCCTTTCCTCTCGGAGCTTCTTGCTCGCTGCTGAGATTTGCCTGTGTAAATCTCCCATTTGGACAGCAAGAGGACAGGTCTGGATGGGCAGGGGAATTGAGCAGGCAGGATCCCTGCCCACCTCACTCAGGATGGGGATTAACTCCCAGCCTTGCTCTCCCCAGGGCTGTTGCAGATGCTCTGGCTCTGGGTGCTTGCGTGAGATTACTGCTCTGCAGCAGCCGTGTGTCATGCTAGGAGGATTAGTAATAATGTATGGACTGGAGAACTCCTGAACCCAAGTCACTTAGAGAGCCAGACAGCACAGCCTAGTTCTCCATCTTCAGGGAGCTCTCAGTGTAAGCTGCAGCTTCAGCACTGCCTGATTCATGCAGTGACTAGACACTAACACAGACAAAACCAGTTAGTCCACAGGTATCCCACGAGGATTTTAGCACTCACTAGAATGAATAAGCCGAGCTTCCATGAGTGTGTATCTAAGTACTCATGATAAAATATTCAGAAGACTTTCCAAGATGTTATTTAGAAACCTTATGCCTATTAATTTGTTTCCTCAGGTTTGTGGGCCACAGAATCTGGGTGAAGAGGGTCTGTCTGAAACACTGTGAATCCTAATTCCTGTGCTTCTTAAAGCAGGCACAGGCTGATCTCAGCAGCTGAACTCTTGATCAGACCTGTTCTCCTGTGAGCATTGTACTGACCTGGTTATCATTGGTGTGGTCTCCAACCACCCCCAAGACAGGTAGTGATGGAAACAGGGAAATGGATTTAAACTGTCAGAGGGCAGATTTAAATTAGATATCGGGAAAAAATTTCTTCCCTGTGAGGGTGGTAAGGCCCTGGCACAGGTTGCCCAGTGAAGCTGTGGCTGTCCCATCCCTGGCTGTGTCCACATGACTAAATGAGCTTTAAGGTCCCTTTCAACCCAAGCTATTCTATAAGTCTCTGTGTAGAGCAAGTGGAGGCAGTGGAGGACAGCATCATCTCGCAGACTTTGCTGGATGTTTTGCCATTGCTTTGCCTAACTCTCAAGTTCTGGAGGAGGTGTCATCCTCCTGCCTGCCATCCACAGGGCTGTGGTGCTGTGTACTCATTGGCACACTGCTGTTGCACAGATCCTGGCTGTGGTAAAGATCTCTGGTGAGCCCGTTTTCCCCTCAAGGCAGCAAGGCTCCCAGTGCACAACCAGGCTCCAGAGCTGCTGTTTGCTGGAAATGGTTGATTTTAGAACCACGTGCTGACCATGCTCCACATGAACACCTGCTCCTCGTGTCACAGATGGCAGGCTGTCAAAATTATTGAAAGATGCAGTCAGAGCTGACCTGGTGACCCAGGAGTGCGTGGCCCCTGGTACTGCATCCTGGTGCTATTCACACCCCAAAAGGGACGGATGCTAAAAATTTGATCCTCAGTAGCATCTTTATTTTAGCAGTTCTCTCTGTCATACAGAGTGACATGTTCCCTTTTCACTCTGAATCCCAGGAGAAAGAGGATTATTCATTGTAGTGCCAGAGGGTTTATCTTGGAATAAATGGACTGAAAATGAGCAAGGGAAATAAGGCTGAATATCTGGAGCTGTGGACAGGCCAAGAAAGCCTGGTTGTTTGTCCATTGTGAGTTTGTGTCATTATATGAAACTTTGAAACTTAAGTTTCTGGTTCCTTTTTGTTGCTTCAGCAGCAGTCCTACCAATGTGAATGAGAGTCCCTTCTGCTCAGAGAGGGAGAAGGTTCCAGGTAAAATATCCTGAGCAAGGATGTGGATTCTTGTAAATGTCTTATTTTGATCACCTGGAATAATAAAATATGTGAATTTCCCCTGTTTGTAATGGGGAAATATCTTGCTTTTTCTGGTGTGCCAGGGTGTTTGGTCCTTAGTGTTAGGCTATGAGTGGCATCCCACATTATTTTTGCTCACCTCTCCTCACCTGCAGTAGGTCAGAGATTGAGCAGGTATCCCCTGGATTCCCTCAGGGGGACACACCTTGAGAATCTCATGGTGGTTGGTGCCATGTTCCACATCTTGTTGCAAGTTCACATCTTTTTGACTGCCTGAAACCACTTCTCCCTTTTCAGCTCTTACTGGCCTTCAACCAAAAAGCTGTTTCCCCTCAGTGCAGGTAGATTTTGGCACAGTTCACACTTTTCTTTAGGAAAAGCCTGCTCTAGGTGTGAATAAAGGCAAAAAAACAGGTAACAGGGGCTGGTGAGAAATGGTGTGATAGAGCTGCCAGCCAGCACGACAGCATTTCCTTCTTTCTTGCCTCTGAAAATGCACATGGGCTGGACCAGTGATTATTCATTTTTGTGTGTAGTAGTATCTTGGTGGAGCTTAAATATTAAGGAAATGAACTTGTGCTGCAAAGGGTCCTGTGTGTGTAAAAGGCTGTCAAAACCCTCATCACCTGTCATTTGGCCATGATGCCACTGTGAAAAAAGAGGTTCACTCTCCTGGTAAAATTTATAAAGGTTTAATAGAGACAATAAGAGAGATAAAAATAAAGCAAAGGTTAAATACAGCCGGATGCCATGGTGCACTGTCAAGAGCACCCCGGTGTCTTGGAACCCCCCTTTTTATCCTGTTCTTCATGCAGGGACTTATGCACATTCAGACTTTTCCAGGAACTGCTCTGCATGGCCACTCCTTGGGTCTGCCTTTTTAGAGCATGCATTCTTCAGTTTAATTCTCTTCTTATCATCTTTTGATTTGGGCTTTTGTCTCTTTTTCACAAGCAGTGAATGCTGAGAGTCACTTGGGCCTCTTTTTGGAATTTACCTATTCAGGCAAATGAAACACACTACACCTAAATTCCAGAACTTGCAGCAAGAAAAAAAAAAAAAAAAAAGCCATTATGCATCTATTCAGGCAGTTAAAATACACTACATCTAAATTCCAAAACTATAGTAAAAAAGCCATCATACATATAATATTCATCTGAACACTTGCGAAAAGCCAACACCAAAATATGCATTTATAACACCAGTGACAACACAGGTGTTTTTATGGTCAGTAAGGGAAGGAGTGATAGCCTTGCTCCTGTGCAGAGGATGCAGCCTCCATCCACCCCTCAGGAGTGACAAAAGACACGCAGAAATGCGTGTCATAACAGTGTGTCTAAAGGAGCTGAGGAAGAAAAAAAAAACAAAGTTGGATGCAGTCCTGGAGCTTTTCAGAGCTGGCTGAGTTAGGCTGCACGTGTGGGGAAGTGCAGAGAGGAGCTGTGAGAGCTGAGGGCTGTCCCTGTGCTCCTCAGGCTGCAGCAGATCGATGAAAATAGAGCTGGAACTGCAGGCCTGCTCCTGGAGATTGGCTCAGCTGAACAGGGAGGAATAAACAGGGCTAATAACCAGAGCATTCACTGCTCCGAGGCACAGGCACACCCTGGCCCCTGTGAATGTGCAGCCAGGCCTTGCTGCATGTTATAGAGTGGATATATAATGATAATCTGTGCTATTAAATCCAGGTCTAGTTCCCTAGTTAACGGCAAGCACTGTATGTGTGAGCAAACACATTTTTATCTGTATAAATACATTTTACTAAGTGCTACAGAACACAGCTCTGCAGCTCAGTTTGATGTCTTAACTCTTCCTGTAGTTAAAGAATCCCAGGGACCATTGTGCTCTGATATCCTTGAGCCATGTTATTGTTTTTTGTTCCCTAACCCTAATAAACCAAAACCAAAGGCATCTCACCGCAGTCTTTAACTGCTCTTTGAAAATGTTTGCTAACTTCTACATTATTGGTAGGCATAAATGCAAATATCAGTGTCATTGGCAATTTTTAAATTATCCATGTAATGTAAAATAATAAGAAATTAACGTGTATTAGCTCATGGTGCTTTTATATTTTTTTATCTGAAAAATACCTCAGAACAAGGATTTTTCAGCTAGAGTAGGTGTAAGATCTATCCTACCTTTTACCGTTTCTTTTTTCTTTTCTTTTGTTTTTCCCCAAATGGGGGATTTAGTTATGAACAAAAACCCAACATGGGGAAGATGAGATAATATGCCCCATTCATTAGCAGGATTTTTCCAGGGGATTTTGCTCCAGTCAGAACTGGCATGAGAGGTCAGTCCTGCCAGTCCTGCAGGTCTGAGCTCTCTTATCTGGAGGACAATGAGCTCGATGAGCTTTTATTGGCTCCACAGGAATAATTATGCAGCCCCTGAGCCTGCGGGGCAGCAGGGGAGAGCAGGGCTGGGGCTCCCTCCTCACTGCCCTGCCCTCACCATCTGCTCCCTGTGCTCCATGGGGCCTCCACCCTGGGGCTGCAGGACACACAGCTCGGGTCCTGTGGGCATCATTCTGGCCATGGACATCAATCCTGTGTGTGGGCATCAATCCCTGGCTGTGGGCATCAATCCTGGCTGTGGGCACCAATCCCTGGCTGTGGCATCAATCTGCTGTGGCATCAATCCTGGCTGTGGGCACCAATCCTGGCTGTGGGCACCAATCCCTGGCTGTGGGCATCAATCCTGGCTGTGGGCACCAATCCCTGGCTGTGGCATCAATCCTGGCTGTGGCACAATCCCTGGCTGTGGGCACATCCTGTGTGGCACAATCCCTGGCTGTGGGCATCAGTCCTGGCCATGGACATCAATCCTGGCTGTGGGCATCCAATCCTGGCTGTGGGCATCAATCCCTGGCTGTGGGCATCAGTCCTGGCCATGGACATCAATCCCTGTGTGTGGGCACCAATCCCTGGCTGTGAGCACCTTTCCCTGCCTGTGGGCACTAATCCCTGTCTGTGGGCATCAATCCCTGGCCGTGGGCACCAATCCTGGCCATGGCAGAGCAGTCCAAGCCCCCACCTGAAACCCCTCCCTGTGCTCCTGGCAGAACAGTTTATGGCTTCAGGAATTGTTTTTTCTGTCTTTATTCAGGTTCTCTGAACTGGGAACAGAAATGGGTTTAGGAAAGCATCTCCTGGTGTGTGCACTCCTGTGAAAGAGGCATTTCCTCAGGTTATTGCTGTGCCCCTGCACTCTGGACATCATCTCTGTGCCCTTCCTCACTCCCTCATGCCCGAAATAGTGCAGAAAGAGGAGCAGAGTGGTACTAGTGGTACCTGCTCTGCTCTGTGTGTCTGGCAGTGAAAATACACCAGGAAACTCAGCTCCTGTGCTAGATAAATCAAGTGAAAGATAAAATGGTAAAAAACGTGCTATAACATGCAACACACCCTTTCACCTGGATGATCTATTAGTATAAAATAACAAAATCATGGGTAGGGGACAGCAAATAAACACTTGGACTTCAAAATTCATGAGGAGAGAAAGGCTCCTTCAAGAACCTGAGGTAGTGATAAGAAGTGAAAATGCTATCACAGATTTGAAACAGGTTTAGAAGAAGAAACCAGGGTAGAAATAACTTCTTATCAGAGTAAAAGTAATATCAAGAAACAAGTGGTGTTTACTATCTTGAGTGATCTGGAGGTGGAAGCACTGGGTGAAGATGATGAAAGGACTGATGTAATAAAAATGTTGGGAGACTCAGATGAACAGGCAGTATAATTGACAGTTGTAAGTTCAAAGCAGCACTGGCAGAAATTACTCTTATATTTGTCTTTTTAAACTAAAAATAACTATTCTGGAGAGAGGATTGCCTTGCTGAGGCAGGCTAGTAAATAATATCTTAGCAGAGAATCAAAACAGCATGCTAAAGCATATGGTATCCATTCAAAATTCATGCAGAAAGGAACAGCTTTTAAAAATATTGCTGTATTCCCTTTATCTTTCCACTTCACCTCTCCACATTCTCAGATGTGTCTCAAGTATGGAAGGAAACAAAGAGCTGCTCCAGTGGCTGTGCTGTGCTCCCATCTTCTGAAGCATCCAGGAAGGCTGGGTTGGCTCCTGCAGGGATCTCGTGTTCATGCAGCATTTTGGAGCTGGGGCTTTGGTGAGACACTGAGGGGGCTACAAATGGTCAGAGTCTGTTTTCTCTGGAGTGCTGACTCACCCCCTGCTGCCCAGTCATGCTGTATTTTTGTGCCTGCAACTTTGAACCTGGGAGTTTGACTGTGGCTGGGCTATGGAGGTGACCTGGCTGCCAGGTTCACTTCTTTTGGAAACACAAAGTTTCCAGTTATGCAAAGATATTAAGAGAAACTCCAGCTGTAGCTCAGCAGATGGGGAATACCCTAAATTTCTACAGCCAGGTGACACATCTTACCCCACTGCATGGCATGGCATGGTGTACCTTTCTGTAAATAAAGAGGCTTATAATAAAGATGGGGGCACATTTTTAGCCAGGGACAAAGTGTAATGGTTATAAATTAAGAGAGGGTAGATTTAGATTAGATAAAAAGAAGAAGTTTTTTACAATCAGGGTGGGCAGGCCCTGGCACAGGGTGCCCAGAGCAGCTGTGGCTGCCCCAGGATCCCTGGAAGTGTCCAAGGCCAGGCTGGACAAGGCTTGAAGCAAGCTGGGAAGTGGAAGGTGTCCCTGCTCATGGCAGGGGGGTTGGATGAGATTTCCTTTAGAGGGCCCCTCCAGCACAAACTGTTCTATGGTTCTGTGGTGGAACCTTTGAAATGGGTTTGTCAAAACTGCATGGAATGACCCTGCTCTTGACACGAAGGACATGAAATTTAGTGCTTGTAAATGTCTTGCTCTTGATAGACCTTGATGGACCTGTCCATCCTTCAGTCAGATGGCAGTAGAGCCACTAACTCAGCATTTGTAACTTCTCTCAGCCACTTCTGTAACTTTTGCTCTCCTTTTATGCACCAGATAATATAAATGGGAGTGGAGAGAAAACTATACCCCTCACTTTCCTTCCCACCACCCAGTGTTAACAGGAACTCATAAAATATTTTAGTAATGGAAAAAAGCAAAAATCCAGTGCAGCCATTTCAAGTTGGTCAAGAAATTTAAACTTGGCAGATAATTTTTTTGGGGAGAAATGCTGAGAAGCATTTGCAGGCAAGCAAGAAATCTGTGTGAAACCCTAAATCTGAGCAGCCTTCCATCATGGAGCTCAGCTTTAGCCCATCATGAAGGAAAGTTCTCATTCTCAAATGTGCAGATATCAGGAACCTTATCAACTGCTGGCAGGCTGCCGGATTACATGTAAATGAAGTGTATCTCAAAGAGCCGAGTTAGGTAGCCAACATTAGGATCTGAGACCGTTATTCTTGCCTACTTGAAAGCCCTTCATAATGGATTAGAAACAAGAACTTACATCTCTTAATGACAGCTGAAATTTGAAGCATCTTTTTTTGCTTCTCGTGAATTTTAATATTTTGAGAGCAAATGGTACTGGGGATTTCCTTAATTTTAGACAATTTCAGTCATGGAGGCTTGCAAAATGATGTGTTCATTTCACAATAAAAATGAAAGCCATAAGGCTGAATTTTGTACAAGTGACTCGATAGAGTTGTTGGCAAATGTTATTTTTAGCGCTGTAGAGCAACAGAGATCTTTACAGTCTTGGCATTTCTTGCAGTTTTAAAATGGAGAACAGCTCTTGAAATGTCTGCTTTTCCTTGAATTTTCGTCCATATCACGAGTTCCTTCATAAAGTTTTTGCACTGCTCTCGGCAGCAGGTCATGATTTAGTGCCAAGCAGTGCAGAACTGCTCCATTTTACACTGTTTCTGCAGAAGGCCCTTTCTTCCAAAAAGGAGATGCTGGAAGAAATGCTGTCTGATCCTGACATTTGTTGTTTGGGTTGTTTCCAGCTGCACGTGTTCAGTGTAGTGTAGATTTTCTTTCTCTCAAAAGCAGAAGAAGGTAATTGCCCCAGGAAATATGTGATGTCACAGATGAGTGGCAGTGTGCTGCAGGTATTCTGGAGTGGTCTCGGGGCTCCTGGCATGAGTCCAGCTTCACTGTGTGAGCATGAGGAAGGCAATTAATCTGCTGTTTTCAGACTGGGCTGCTGTGACACATTTCAACTCACAGGGTGCTGAAATGAGTTTGTCAATTTGTCTTTAACATCCGGGTTGGAAGAGTTTTCACACATCCGTGTCTTAGCTGCCTTTAGGTAAAACAGGACTCATTTGTATGGCTGCTGAGAACTGGGGAATGCTGTGGCTCAGGGAAGATGCCGGCCAAGATTTCTCTACCCTGCCCAAATTCTGCAGGAAGAATGTCTATTGCCCCTCTCTAAACACTGCTGTATAATCAGGAACAAGCAGGGCACACTTTGAATGGTCATTTATCTCTCCATTTCCCCTCCTCCCATTTGATTCACTCCCTGCCTGTGTGCATTTGCCTGTTTGCTTTGCTTTCCTTGCCATATTGTTCCAATTAGCAGACAATCTTTTTTCACCTCCACTTCGCTTACACGTGGGTATGACTTACAGCTGGGACAATGCAGTCATTCTGGCAGCTGCATCGTGGGCCACCTTCTGCTGCTTTTTGGACCACCAGCTAAGACTGATGGAGAGTAGAAGTCTCAACAGCATCATAACAGACTGAATCCCCCTTCTTTTCATTGCACAGCTTACAGAATACCTGGTCTTAGTGCTGCAAGGGTCTGGCTCCTAAACCAAAATAAGCCTCCGGGTTCTTCCCCCTCAGCGGGCAAGATCCACCGAGGGCAATCTCTGGTGCCATATTTAGGCAGGAGACAAAGCTGAGATTGATTCAGTCCCAGCCTTCACGTGTGCTTCCTTTCCATAAGTCATGCTTTCACTTCCTCTCTGCAGCCTGGCAGCTGCGAGGGCTGGTTGCTTGGTGACGCTCTCAGCAGCACAAAGAGCTCTCAGCTGGGAGGCCGGGGCTGTCTGCCACAAACAGCTGGGATAATTTTATTTGTCTTCCTCTTGTTCCCAATAATTGCGAGGACCTGAATCAAAGTCAACATAATAGAAAAGGGAGCAGCAGCAGATACTATTTATGGCTTCTTCAGCGCACACCTTTTTCTTCCCGAGTCAGGGAAGTGACAGCGTGTGCCAGAAGTGGCCTGGTATTTCAGAAATTCAGGAATGAAATGAGAAGGTGTGATTGCCACTGCTGGTTCAGGCAGGCTTTTACCAGGTTCTGTATAAAAGCAACATGTGAGACAGGGATTTGGATTTATGAATCATTGTTCCTTAATCCAGTGTGTTCCTGCCTGCCTGTTCATTCTTTGTAATAATCCTGCGCTTGCATGTCGTATCTGTGAAATAGTTATGAATGACTCCTCCTCTGCCTCAGACGAGCACACTGCTCCTTGGATTTTGTGAAAGCTAAACCAATTAATAATATGTTGATTCTAGTCAGGTGTTAATGGCGTTTTGGTAATTTATTTATGCAAAGTGCTATGTGGTAACAAATAAACCTTAAGTGTTTACAGTTCACTGATGAAATGCACACTAACATGGATAAAGTGGTTTATGAACACGCTGAGGACCTGCTATTAAACTCAAGACCAGAAACTCTTGTTGGTTTCTGGCATTTTCCACCCAGATCAAAAGCCCTGAGGTACCAAGTAGTACAACTACCTTTTGAGAGTTTGGGCTGCTCTGCTCCCAGGGCAAAAGTCAAGAAAGATTGAGGAACATGAAGTGAGGTGGAAACATACCTGCCTAACTCATTGCTAAATGTAGTGTGCAGAGCTGCTGAGGGAAGGGGCCTGCGTTGGTGTGATCTGATCTGATTGTAAGAATGAGGGCTCTGAATTTTAGTGCCTCACACTTGAGCTGTCATAGCAGGTGTTGTAGTGGACACCTGGGGACTCTGGACCTTTTATATATGCCCACACGACTACACAGGGCCTTATTACATGAACCTTTTGAGTGAAGAAACAGCAGCTGGGGTGGAATTTCTTTCTTAAAAAACACATACTTAAGCCATAATCTCCTTTTTTCCCTGAAAACGTTTTGTCACACTGATACAGGCACTTATGGCACAGTTTTCATCCCTGAGCTGGTGCTTCCCAGATACTTTTTGCATGCGTGGTATTTGCATGGATTTTGTTGGTTCCAAATGTAGTTTTCCTCACCGATTACTTTCGGGTGCGCTGCCTCGGGTGTATCGAGACAATAATCGGGGCAATCCTCTAGCTCATGCTTTAGGGTTTACAGCGATCACTGAAGGGATCAGGAAGGAATTGGCCTTTCCAGGCAGCATCGTGCAGAAAGCTGTAACTACATTTGTGAAGGAGGAGCTTCCCTGTTTGCTGAAACATCAGCTATTAGCCCCTCAAAGAGGCTGTGCTACCGATGAACTGATCCTCTGTGGCAAATCCTTATGAAAATGCAACAGCCTAATCCCTTGCCCTAATAGGAATTTCACACCTTAATCCTCACTGTGTTCAGGGGCAAAGACTTTCCTACCAGGCAGTTTGACAAGTCCATCCTTTTTGAGGGAAATCAGTGGGTGTAAGTTTGTGGTACTAGGGAAGCTCCAGTCTCCGATTTGCAGGGAAGACAGAAGCATGTCTCTAATAAAAGAGGGGGATTATGTTCCTAAATTGTCAGTGGATTTCAGAGGATTTGCCACACCAAATGAGACCATTAACCTAGTGAGCCTTTTATTTTGCCCCTGGCTGACTCTTGGCTTTAGTTGGAAATGCTCCCTGGGCAATACAGTAGGATCTGCAGGAGTTGGAGGAACAGGATTCCCTCCTGAGCCCTGCAGCAATCCAGGTGGTGCCCTGCAGCCTGACACGGCTCCCTGAGTCCTGGGCTTCCACTGCTCAGGTTGGAGGAAGTGTCCATCAGTGCAGGTGGTGTCATTCTGAATAAACCTGTAATTTACATTATTATGTAACCTTGAAGAATACCAAAAAGGCTGAGTACAGCACGTGGCAGGGACTGGGAAGTGCCTTGAACTCATCTTTTTCTATATAGATATGCTTTAATCTCTCAGGCATGGAGATTTATTTCTTGCCCAGCTGCAGAGCCTTGCCCAAAGCTCCCTGTTCCACAGGCCATGACCTCAGTCTGATGGTCCAATGCCTTCCATGACAAGGGGAAAACCAGGGCTGCTCCTGAGTCCCTACCTCTGACAATAAGGATGCACTGGTTTCCCCTCCCAAGAGGGAGCTAATTTCCTCATACACAGAGGCTCCTTTTCTCAGCCTCAAAAGGGCCACATTTGTATCTCTTGGGCTCCTGGTTATGGAAATAATTTTGGGTGCCAACTGAGCACGTGGATGTGCTGCTATGGAGCATCACTCCCCCATCCTGTTTGCTCTGCCTCCTCATGCCCTGAGCAGGGTGGAGCTCACCTGTGATCACAGCATGATGTGTGCACAGCTTTACAAGCAGCAGTGGTCAGCTGGCCATTTGGAGGAAACCTGTGTAAATGCATCCTGTTTTTTACATTGCCGAAACTTTTTCAGACCAGCCTTTTGTTTTACTTCATTCCTCACTGCAGAAGCTTGTTACTCCCTGCCTGCTCTCTTCTTGTGGCTCCAGCCCCTCCGGGCTGCTCTTTGTCTGTCCTGTTGTTACTCCATGCTGCACTTTGGAGTTGCTTTTCACCAGGGCACGAATGAGGCTCTTCGACAGGCAGGCCTTTATCCCCATTCTCCCTGTGCAGCCCTTGCAGCATTTGCATCCAAAATGCCAGCACACTGACTCAAATCTGCTGCTACACAAAATAAGCCTTGATTTTATGTTGGTTTTTTTTTTTTTTCTCCAGGCCAGCTGGCTGTAGAAAGTTTTGTTCTTTGTAACTCTAAATGCCTGTGTTGTTTTTAATTGAATTTGACTGTAGCTCACTTAAAGTTTGTGGCTTTTCCTTAGGGATGATATCACTGTTCCAGCCAGCTCCTGTGGAGCAAGGACTGGAAAAACCTACTTAAAGACAAATTATAATTTAGGAATCAGCAATGTCTGATGTAGCAAGAAATGCAATTTTGGAGAGGAAACCATTACCCGGTCATTTAAATGCTTCTGTCATTTGGAATAAACCCCTCTGTAACAGCAAAGGTCACAGCATCCCCAAGAGCTGCTTTTATTTTGTATTGTTTTACTTGTGTCTGGTGTCAAGGTAGTGACCTGTGTGCAGGTCTGTCCCTTCCTGCAGATGTCCCTGCCCTGGCTGGGCTCAGTTTATGATTTTAAGGAACCCCTGAGAAATGCAGAGGCAGCTGTGGCAGTAATCAAGTCTGTGGGTGGATCCCCTGCAAATGCAGCCTTTTCTGATGATTTCGATAGTTGCATGTCATTTTTTCAGCCTGACTAAAGCAATTCTGATATTTTCTAGTCTTCATGCCCTGCATCAGCATTTTCTTGTACTGAAGGTGCCTAAGCAGAGCCTGTTCTCTGTTGCCCAGTGCTTTTTCAGCACTTTCTGCTTGTTGTTTCATAAAACAGTGCATCTTGTTGAATGCAGAAACGGCCATGGCTGGAGGTGCCTCAGCCTTATTTCAGATTTTAAATAACATGTGTAAGAGGGAAAATCTCTTAGGGCGAGATTAAGCTCTGTGACACTTTGCAGGTGGGGACCTCAGCCCCAGCCTGGGAACATCCCCAGTGCCACAGTGTATTTGTAATAACTAGGCATGATACTTGAGGTTTCTATGCCATTTCTTCCTTTTAGTTGGGAGCAAGATGCTGAACTCTCCGTGGAGAGCTGTGAAAGGATTACTTGTGGGTAGCACCCATGTAATTGATGGCACACTGGTGGAGATGCTATTTCTGGTAGCACTCAAAACAAACATATTCCCAAAGCACAGTGCATGCAGGTCTAGACTTTGCAGAAATCCATTAGCAGGGCTGGTATGGGAGTTGTCTGGCTGTCACATTTGGGGATGTGTTTGCAAGAGAACTGTTAGGAAAATAGATCCTTCTTGACAATGGAATATCCCCAAAGCATGGATCTGAGACGCTGTAAAAGGAAGGTCTGAGGTGCTATTTGCAGAGGAAGAACTCATATAAGCCTGGGTCACTGCATTAAAAACTGTGCAGATTTATTGATTTACACTGGCTGATAATCTGTTCCTAAAGAGCATTTAAAACCAAAGTAATGTAGTTCATACTGCTTTCCCTCGTCCTTCCTAACAGTGTTGCTTCTGTCCCTTGTTTAAATGTTAACAGTTTAAAAATGCATTTGGAAAGGGTGTACAGAGGATTTTGAGCATGATACTGTTAGCAGGAGCATTGTTCTGCCAGTCTCAAAAATCACCCAGTTTTCTCTTAGGGCAAATGTGCCATTTTATCCACTTAGGCACCAGACAAAACAACCTTTACTATTTTCTCCCTGCCAGCATCTGAGGCAGCTCCAGGCAGGTGGTTGGTTGTCCTCTTCATGGCTGCAGAGAAAAAACCAGAATGTGTAGAAGAAAAATCTCTCCTAATTTATTCAAGCCGAGCAGCTCAGGATGATTTCTAGGAGGCTGCATCCTTGTAGCAGAGTTCTCTCAGCAGAGGGGGGTGCGGGCAGTGGGGCTGCCAGGGACTGAGCACACAGCGCCTCTGGAGCTGGGCAGTGATGTAACCGAGCTCGGATCCTTTGTCTGGGGAATCGCCTCACCCCGTGGAAAAGCTGAGCTGCTCGGGCTGTGGCAGAGGGGCTGCATTTCACACGAGAGAGCTCCAAGAAATAACTTCTCCTGCCTGCCTTAGAAGGGATATTTTCCTCAGGGGTGCTTCCCTCGCTATCTTGTTCTCACGGCACGGGTCAGAGCTGGACTGTCAGCCACCCAAGCTGTCCAGGATGTGGCCCCTTTCCCTGTGCTGCATCCCTGGAGGGTAAGACAAGCACCTTCTGGGGTCTTGCTCTGGCTCATTAATTTACAGGGATGTGTTGAACAGACAGACTGGAGCAGTGAGGAATACTGGGGTTCAAATCTGATCCGAGAATCCGTAGGCAGAACTGGACTTTATTAATCCAACCATTTGTCTCTTTACCTCCAGAACACAAAACAATCTCCCAGTTCCAGGTTTCCTCCACTACTGTGGAGGTAATTTTCAGATTTTTCTTTTACTCACTGAGCAGACCTCTGCTCCAGCTTGCCCTTGACCTCCCCACCGTGCAGGGACCATTAGCAGGTGCCAGTTGTCAGTGCAGCAGCCAGTGACAGGGAAATGAACCTGGGGAATGGACAGAGGGACTGAGGTAGGGATCCACTTAAAGTGCTGAAAGGAAAATAAGGAAAATGTCTGCCTGGAGAGATGAGGACATTATATTGAACTTCCCAATATAAAAGTGTACCCTTAGGCTCAGTGTGCCTGCCCCAGAGCTGCCACATGTAGTGCCAAGCGCTGCAAATTGAGGGCATGGCCCAAATCTGGTTATAAACTTGACACACTTGTAATCTAGAAAATTTAATCCTTCTAGTGGAGGTGTGTGTTTATTGCCCAGCTGGCCACAGAGCCCCTGATTTTCTGTCTTCCTTTGCAGTCTGCTCTCACTTCATGTTGGTGTAAATGGCTGAGCAAAGCCTGGGGCTGCTGGCAGTGGGGTGTGAGGAGAGCTCTGGTGGTGTGAGCAAATCCAGGGCAGTTTTGTCTTGCCGTGGTAGCACTGCTGTGGAGACAGCCCTGGGTCACCTGGGCCAGGGCCAAGGTGCTGCACCAATGCCCATTAGTGTGGTTGGCTGGCAGGGCAGCAGCAGCAGCTGCCACGTGTGCCCGTGGAGGGAGGCAGGGAAGGAAAGAGACATTTTTGCACACCCCAATGGGCAGAGGATTAAAGCATCTATCTGCACAGGTGAATGGAAGGGTGCCCGTGGGATGTGCTGCCTCCTTCTTGCAAAAAGAAATAAAATTGTTGTAGAAGGACAAATGCTCAGGTGCTCTAAATCCAGCACGGCCAGTGCACTAGACTGGAAAAGTTCATCTTCTTGTGGAGCTCAAGAGGGGCATCATAAGCTCCAAAAGTCCATTTCCTTGCTTGTAAGAGGTATCCAGTCTGATGATTATTTCAGCCTTATCAAAGAGCTTGCCTGCATTTGCTTGCTGGAGCAGATCTCCAGTCCGAAGAGCCTTGGGTGCAGGTAAGCTCTTGTTCTGTCAGGGGTTTGTCACTGGGAGAAAGACAGAGAGCAGAGCCATGTGCTTGGCCTCTCTAACTGTGGATCAGTGCTGCTCTAAGAGCTGTCACTGGGTGGATTATAACCAAGAGACCAGATCTTGGAAGTCACAAAAAACCCCCCAATCCTATAGGAGGCAAATATCCACTGCCTTTTTAACCTTCTGTAGTGAATTTGGTCAGATTCTTCTCCATTTTGCTCCAGTGTTTATATAAAATAGGTGGACTGAAAATTAATCTCAAACAGGATTTGGCCCTTGAACACCAGTAATAAAATTCAGTTACATGGAAGAACCAACATTTACCTCCTGGGACATGTTATAATAATTCCTATTGCTTTCTATCCTTCTCTTTCTCCCTAGAATAAGAAAGAATATGGATATTTTAGTATACAGGTTATCAATGCATGGGGCTGGGATGCTTTGGGGTTTTTTTTGCATCTCTTCAGAAGAAAAAAATAGTGCAAGAAATTCTAAGTGATGCACTAACTTTATACAAACTAGTCTTGTTTATTTGCCTGATGTAATGGAATAAAAAGAAAGCAGTGGAAAGGGAGCCAAGTAATTTTTTTCTTAGTCTCCAGGAGGGAAGTTCAGTGCATCTGGAAGGCAGCAGTGTGGAGACAGAGTATTTGTAATTGAACTGGCACATGGCAAAGGAAATGTTGTAGCAAATCTGTGTCAAAATAAGGGTGGTGTCAAATTGGGCTCAAATTCAGTACTCACAGGTGCCAAATGGATGAGTTTAGGTTCAAAGTTTAGAATTGTTGTGATTACTCTGGTTATTCTGGGTTCCTTTTTCAGACGGTCCCAGCAGGCGGCATGAAAGATTAAAAATGTTAATGTAAGGACAGTGATAGGGAAAGACACTTTCTCCTGCAGGAATTCAGAGTGGGAAGTTCAGGGAATATTGATGAAATGGAGAAGGACTTGTGATTCAGTTCAATATAGGACACTCTTTAAGTTTTCCAGCCCTCCAAAGCTGACTGATAACTTTGGTAACTTGTATAAATAGATTTATGCCTCAACAAAACAGGATTACTTTGGCTGAGCACACCTTTTAATTTGGGGGGAAAAGAGCACCTTCCAAAACAAGTAACTAGTCAAGCATAAGAATACTCCAGGCACCTCATGCTTGATTAAATTGTGCAAGGGTGAGTCATTCCAAAATCCAGGGAAATCAAGTACATTTGGAGAATAAAGAGACCATGGTGCTGGATGTGGGAGTTGATGCTGCGTCCTCAGGAAGGTCAGTGCAGCTCAGGTGTGTTACAAATGAAGCCCATGCTGCATCTCGTTTTGTGGGTAGGAGATGTCACACTGGTCCTAAAAGCAGCCAAGACCCCTTCCCTCACTGATCTCTCTTTATTTTACACCCTCAGCCCTCTTGGCTGGTCCAGGTCACCCAGCAGGTGCCACAGCAGAGAGGTTTCAGCATTCCCCTCCTCCCCTGCCCAGCCCAGTGATCCTTCCTCACCTCTCTCACTTCCCCCACTAATGTAGCCTGGTTCCCTACAGTCCTTGGAAGGTTTATTTCTATTTTTCTTTGTCAATTATCCACAGTCCCAACTGTATTGTGCTGAACTGCTGCACTCCATACCTGTTCGAAATTGCTCTTCCTGGACAAAGGACCTAGGCAAATTTCATTTATCAAACTAAGGACTTTGGGGAGAGCACAATTAATCTCCACTTATCCCTGGAGGACCTCCAGGTGGAAATGGGGCCTGTAGGTGCGAGTGGCTGAAATAACTTGATTTTTTTCACAGTTCCAAAATGAACAAAGAATTCCTTGTGGGGGAGGTGTGCATGGAGAACACAGGATGAAAGGAGAGGGCAACAAAGAGGCTGGTGACCTTCTGAAGCTTGGGATCATTACTTGTCCCACATGTGGCTGGTAGAAGAGCCTCTTTCTCATTAATTTGCCACAGGGAACAGAATGATTTGAAAGAGCAGGAGAAGGGAATTAGCTAAAATAGAGTCAGCAGTGCTTTTCCAGCATCCTTTGCAAACACTGAAGCTTGCTGTTTAGTAGGAGATGCTTTTCAAGCTGTTTTGCTGGTTAGATAAATGGTGTTATGTGTTCCTGGAGCCCCTGGATGCACCTGGAGTGTCCTGCCCCTCCTGATGCAGTCTCCTGGGTGCAGGAAAGGAGTCCTGCCTTCCACCAGGCTGGTCCTCACTGTGGCACTGCCTGGGCAGTGTCTCTGCATTGCCAGGACACATCTCAGGCTGGGTTTGTGTCAGTGCTCCTTAGTGCTGGGTAGGTTGGGGGTGGTGGGAACCAGCTGGGTTCTGTCACCTTCAGTGAGACAGGAGAATGACTGCATTTAGCTAAATTCAGCCAGTTTAGTGCTTTACTGGCCGAAGAGCAAACTTTGAAGCCTGCCCAGAGAAGATTCTGGCTGCAGCCATGGAAGGGATCTCGACCTGTTCTCCCTGTGCTTGTCTCAGGGAACAGGTTTTGTGTCTGGGATATCCTGTCCCAGGGGACTCCTGTGGCCATCTGCTTCTGGGTCTCAGTATGCTAATCCAGCCCTTTGGAACCTGCCAGTCTGGGCTTTGTTCCCTGCTCTTCTGCCCAGAGAACATCAAGAGGGGGAGAAAACCCTGCAAGGCTGTCATTTGCTAAAGCACATTTTTCCTTCTCTTTTTCCTTCCCCGCTCCTCTGTTACAAAATCACAGTATTGACTTCGATTTTCAAAACTGCAGGTAGTTTTGGGATGTGAGTTCCTGAGAGGGCTTCTCTTACCCTGTGTGCTGGGGCATCAGCAAAGTGGGTGCTCTGAGGGCTTCCCAAATCCAATACCTCAGAGGTAACTTCACCCTGAAAGCCCTCACACTAGGACACTGCCTTCCCAGTGGCCTGAAACACACTGAGAAACTGTCAGTGGTGCTGCTCACTCCTGTGCTTCCCTGGGCATGGTTGGATGTCCACAAAGATGGGAATTATATATACACACACACACACACACATATATATATATATACACACACATATATATATATGCATGTGTATGTGTATGTTTTTTTAATTATTTTCTGTAAATCTGCCCTGAAGCATGTTGGGAAGGGGATGTATTTTGTACTGCTAAAAATAAATACATATGAAAATTGTTTATTCGATTTCTCTTAGGGAAACGGCCTCAAATTCATATGTTAAATTTGAGTGCAAAAACACATATGGCGTTTGACTAAGAAGACATAACTTTGCAAGTGTCTTGATTTAAATTATTTTGATACATTCATGGAGCTTTATTCAAATGCTCCAAGTTCAAACAAGGGTCTTTAAAGCCACTGGTGATTTCTGTAGATAAGAATCTATTTCTTTACAGGAACTAATTTGATGTAGGACCTTCAATAGCTGCTTTGACATTTTGTCCTTGAGAATCTTATGGTGAAACCATGTCCTCATTTCCTCTGGGATATTGTAAAATATTATATTGTGTGTTCTTTCAAGATGTGAAACCATCTTTGTGTGCTTGCACATAAGGATATAAATATATATAAAATAAACAAACATAAGCACACGTGCAGCTCTGCATACAGGTCCTGCTATGCATTTTCAGGTGGCTCTTTATAGGATTAGCTTGGGCTGTGGAATGAACTGAATCATCCCACTGTGCTCTACATCCTTTTTGCTGAGCTCTTAAAAGCTGGGAGACTTCTTTGGTGGGTCAGAAAGCATTGAAAATAATGCACTGCACAAATGTTTGTGATTTCCATTGCCTGATTTTGCAGAGTGTGGTGCAATGGCCATCCACAAGCCAGCCTTTGACTCAGAAACAGCAGCTCAAGAAAAAAAATAAAAAAGATGGTGAGCATTGGTTTCTCTTTTGTGCAAATATGATTTTTTCTTAGTATTTTACCAAATAATAAGCTGTATTTCTGTGCATAAAACTTACTCCAATCAGGATGATTGCAGGTGAAAGCAAAAATTCCAAGATGAGGTTTATCTGGGTAGAGTGGCCATGGATGTTGTATGTAAAATGCTGGATGGTGGAAGTTTGTAGGAATGGCCTGAGTGGAGCTAGGAATGGGATCATTCTTTTAATGGAAAAAACATGGGCTGAGAAGCCCAGGGAGGGAGAATTAAACTGGAAGCAATACACAGGGAGAACAGGAGCCTGAAAAGATCATTCCCTCCTCAGGACAGGAGGGAATCACACCAGTCACAGACACACAGGACTGCGTGCAATCATGGGTTATTAGGCACCATTGCAAAAGCAAAATGCTGAAGGAATTGGTACAAAAAGTGCAATAAAATATGCATCAACATGATGAAATATGTATTGGAATGAATACTAAGTAGGATGAGCATTATTCTCAACTGAGTGGTGGCCTTGGCAGTGCTGGGCTAGTGGCTGGACTCAGTGATCTTAAGCCTCTTTCCCAACATAAATTATTCTGAGATTCTTTCCTGTGAGACAAATCAGACGGGCTGTAACTTTGGTTGGAGGTTTTTTATGTTTCTCACTGCACAAAACACTCCTTCTCTATGACAAGGCTCTGTTTGAGGGGGAATTTGGCACCTCCTGGTTTCCCCTTCCCGAGGAGGGCAGGCAGGGGCTGCCACAGCCTCCTGGGGGAGGACAGTGTGCTGGGGCAGGCTCCGAGCCAGGGGCTGTGCTGGAGGTGAAATGTCACCCGTGTGCCCACACTGAGAGCTGGTTTGTGACAGTCTTTACAGAAAGAAGGCAGAGATGAAATATTTTCTGTAACTCATTCCCATTCCAACACATGGAGAGAAAGAACGAGGGAAACCCCGAAAGGGGAAGCCCTGGGCTAAGTTCTGCCCTGCCTTATGTCATCTTCAATTTTCCTGAAGATATTAGAGTTGGACAGGGCATAGTGGAGGCGAGGCACTGCAATTCTGGCAGTGAAATGCAACTGAGGTCTCTTGTTGCCAACTCTTCACAGTGATGTTAAGGCTTGTAAAGGTCTCCAGTCACAGTGGAAGGACACAGAGCTCTCAGTACAACTCCACCAAACGAGATCTCTTCAGGAAGGAAACTCCAAGGCTCCTGTGGTTTTGTTTCTTAGTAGCTGTTTATGGGTTTGGCCATAATCCTATTGTAACTATTAATCGTATTCCTATCATATTCCTGCAAAGCACTAGGGAAGGTTTTCTGAACAGATTAATCACTAATGAATTTGTAATCTGGCTTTGATCACTCATTCCTTTTGAATGCTGGTAGGTGGAGTTTACATGCCAAGATTTTCTGAATAATGAAGATGCTGCCTCTAAGGACCCTTTGGAATTAATTTTTTTCAAATTTGGATCTAATATGTAAGCTGGGCTCCCATGGTTGTCAAGAAGAAGGGACTGCAGCAAAAATTATACAGATATGGAGGCTTCCACACGCTTCTACTGAAATAAAAAGCAACATTCCCTCTTCTTCTGGAGAAAGCTGGAGCAGACAGGTAGAAGAACTTGCAATCACAAGGGCAGACAAGGTGTTGTCAGAAGAGTTTGAGCAAACAGCTCTTGAAAGGTTCAATCTCTGATCCTTCCACACCGTGATTACCTTTTGCAAGGTCAGCAGCACCTGACATCAAATATCCAGCCAATTACTATGGTCAGCTTTGACACAGCAAAGTATAAATCTCATGTCTGGTGAGGCATAAGTGTCAGAATACGGTCTGCACAATAGCCAAAGGCAGTGCAAATTGTAATTAAAAGCATTTAATTTAAGTTAATCTTTATTAGAAGCATAATTATGTCCGCACACAAATTGCTTCACTGTAATTGTCACAGCTGTAAATACCTAGTTCTATTAACCAGCTTTTCTTCAGGATAAACTGGCTGGGAGATTATCAACTGTTTTAGAACAAAAACCCATTAGTGTATCTGTGGCATGTGTGTGTATGGAATTAGACCAACCTCAGTACCTTTGTCCCTGCAGAGTGGGAGCAGCTCACACATCCCCCAGGGCTCCAAATAATCCACTGTGCAGAGATGAGAGGGTGCTGTTTGGAAGTTCATAAATTTATTAAAAGTTGGTTGTAGAGAAGCGGAAAAATGGCTCTCCCCCCTTAAAGCTTGGCTTTCCAAGGGATGTTTTATCTACAATGGCCCTGGTTTCAGCCTTGTCCCTGTCTTGTAGGTTTGAGTATTTGGGAAAAGTCCACTTCCCGTGAAGTTTTCCTTTTCTAATGAGATTATCAATGAAATCTGTACATGGATTTGCTGTCCTGATGCCCCCAGGAGAAGTACAGGTTTTAGGAGCTGTGTTCCATCAGCAGTGTTCCTCCACTGGAGGCAGCCTGAGCTCTGCTGCTCAAGTGGCACCTACCAACACATTTCTGAAATTCTCTCCCTCAGGTCCTTGATTGCCATGGGCATTTGGGCCCAATCCCTCTTGAATTCAGCAGGGAATGTCCCAGTGGGGTCAGAATCACATCAGCTACAGAGGAATGCAGAATGTAACACACGTGGGGCTCTGCTGAGGGCAGCCTGACCTGAATCCAAAGAAGTTTCAGAGGGCAAGATTTATCTTAGGAAAGGAACAATTCAGCCTTCTTCACTGCCTTGGGAAACAATGCTGTGAATACATGTAAGAAATCAAATAGCACTAGGGAGATGAGTAAAAATAATCTTGTAAATGGACTTGAATTCTGGAAATGGATGTCCCAACAACATAGTTTGAAAGTAGAGAAAGCTTGAAACTCTTGTCAGAGCTCTTCCCAAATAATCTGCACTGTTACTGCTAATTGGCATAAATCTTGCCCGTAATACCCATGGCAGAGATTTGCACAGAATCCATTGCTAATCCTGTAAACTGGTGAGTTTGATAAAGTGGGTTGCTCTGGGCATTGCTAATTTTATTTTCATGCTTTCACTTGCTATCATTCATTAACCCCAAACAGCAGGCTGGGCTGTGTACACAAACAAGAGTGCAACATCATCTTATTAAGGGCTGTAACAGTGAGTGGGAAATTCCAACAGAATGGGTACATATACAATTCAAATTGGATGCCTTTTCTTGTGTGTTTCTGTGATGCTACGTGCTGAAAAAAAATCCCCAAACAAAACCAAGTTCTCATCAGCACGTTCAAAATGAAGTCTAGTACAGGGAAATTTTCTATCCAATGGCATTATTTTTCACATGTACCCAAGGCACCACAAGATGGGATACAGCTGCTGTTTGTATCCCAGTATTTGTTTCAAAGTACCTGTGTCACATTGTGCAAATTCTGCCCCACACTCAGCTCCAGGAGCAGCTCTCAAGCGTTGATCTCATGTCCAGGGCTCAGACTTGCTCCTTATTCTCACTGGATGTGATGCTCACCAGGATAAGCCCAGAATTCCCCCAGATTCAGGTACTTCCCTCATCAGCGTTGGAGGAGGTGTGAAGGACTGACTAGAAGCACCCCAGGGCTCTTCAGAGATGTCCCTTTGATGCAGAATTGGAGTGGATGGCTGTAGCACAGTGGAAAGAGCTTAAGAAAGTGATGCTTTACTTCTAATTCAATATAAGTAAATTGAAATGGGATTAAATGGGCACCTTAAATGGGATTGCAATGACAAGGGCTCAGGTCATAAGATCAGACTTCCCAGATTTCCATTTGAATCCTGAAGAGAAGAAAAAAAATTTGTTCTGGAAAAGACCAGAAACTTTTTCTGCCACTCACTGGCCTAAATTGTACATGCAGTAGCCTGAATTTTGTTATGAGCCAATGTGTTATTTTGATATAAGGCTTAGTTCTATGACCACCTGATGGTCCTTAAATAGATATATATTTATATAGCCTGGGTTTGCTCCCAGTGGAGGAGATCCAGGTGCAAAACAGCATCTCACTGAGTAACCAGGAGAGTTTGGTTTGCACACAATCACCTGGGGAACTTCCCCCTGCTCTCCCAGGGTTCCTGCTCTTGGTAAGAGCCCACCACAGACACATCGTGGGTGCCCAGGCTGGGATTTCCATGGTCAGAACCCAGCTGAATAAAACTGTGGCTTAGTCAAACACACCCAGGGACAAAGGGTGCATCGACAGGACCAGATCAGATAACCAGGGAAAAGGGGCAGCAGAGTTCTCAGTAAAAACTGAAATGTAAGTCAGCTTGGATAAGTGAATTTAATACTTGCTTTGGTGTTACAAAGAAGTGAAAAGGACTTGCAAAGAGAATGTACCATTCATTATCTAAGGCTGATTTTCTAGGCAGCCAGTATTTTTCTTTTGTCTAAGAAGGCTGCCTTGGAACTAAAACAAGACAATAGTGTAGATTATGTATTCTCTGGAGGAAAGAAACAAAATATTTAGCCTGGACTACAAAGGGAGAAGAGTGTCAGGTTTTTTAAATTACTTCAGCATGTTTGAGTTCAAGACAGCAAAAGCAAAATGCTTGTTAAGCTGTTGTAGTGTGCAAGTATCATGGCTGAGTTGATGATCCAGGAATTGACTGCACCAGCATGTTAATTGTCAGGACATGATTCCCTAATTCTTTTTTAAGGATGCTCGTGTGTTGCCTTATTTGGTTACAGATGTTTCACTGCCTGGGTACACAGGGGGGAATGAGAGAAAGTTGTTTTAGCACAATGACATTTTAGTGAACTCCGGCACCATATTCCGGATGGAAATGTATGTTATGAACAAGGTTTCTTCAGAGACTCCAAGGAAAGCACAACATTGGTTTTGTTACAATTATCTCTCTCCACTTATCCCTGTTATCCCAAGCTTCAGAAATGCTGAGTTTCTACAGTTCTTGAGCCCAACTGGAATTGCAGATATTCAGTGTTTCCTGAAAAAAACTCAGCCCTGGCTGTCTGTGCTGGATGTTTATGAGAGTGCTGGAGCAAATTGAAAGCACACCACTGAGGGGAGGGAGATTGCCATGGGAGAGGCTGATACTGCTGGATTACCTGTCAGAAATTATCTGGGTTTGAGATGAAAGGGGAAGGCAGCAAAGAGAGGCCGTAAAACATTTGAGGGGGAAAAACTAAAAATACAAAGTTTCCGAAGTGCTGTCAGTATAATCAGGGAGTAAAGCCTGATTGATGCTCTGTGGAATTCTCTGGTGGATTTGCACCAAGAGGCTCATGTGTCAGTGTGGCTTTGGCCCTTCTTATTTACATTTCTGTTCATGACTGGATCCTCGGCCTCTATGCAATGTTTACATGAGCAGTATTCCCATCGTGAGCAGACAGCAAAACTTGTTCCTTTCTTGCCATCCACAACAAAATTAAACCCTGAAACAATCCAAAAACCCCACAGTGACAACCCAGCCAAACAAAACACCTGCTCTTTTAATGGATATTATTAATGTGTCAGCTTTACTGAACCTAACAAAGGGTTATTTAACATCCTTTTGTTTAACTGTAATCGCAAAGTTACTGGTCACAGTCACAAAGAGGACTCAGGATGCTTTGACCCTGGGATGGTGGGCACATAATTGAGATCAGAAGGTGACTCCAAACCTGCCAAGGAAGGAGAAATTCTTTTGTGCAGAGGTGAGGCTCAGCAGGAAGGATCAGGGGAGGAAACAATCTACAGCAGCCACCCCTGGAAAGGTGAAGAGCACTGTGAGGTGCTCCCTGTGTTCATCAGTGCCTCACACCAGAGCACCAGGGCAATGAGCACTCAGGCCAGTTCCTGTGTCGGGGCAGGGAAGCACTGCGTGGCAGATGCCAGGCTGTGTCCTTCACAGCAGCAGGAAGGATGTGTTTATCATGGAAACTGCACTCAGTGCCCAGGGCTGAGGGCTGGGCAGAGCTGGAGACAGAAGACAGGGGAAGAGACGACGAATTCACGCAGCTGCAGACGGAGGAGTTTAAAATCCTGATGCTTGATTTCTGTGTTCAAACAAGCCAAGCAATACCCAATTATCCTGGAGAGTGCACAAAGGGAATGTCAGTGTGTGCAGCCATCTGCAGCAAGCTGATCTGTGAGCTCCTGCAGCCACCTCTGCACCATTCCTGAGGTGGAATGTGCTGTTTCCTAGAGATTGGCAAAGAAACAGATACACTCGTGCCTGTGAGTATCCAGCCACCTCCTGTCTCCATCATATATCTCTAGAGGGAATCTCATGGCAATTAGTTTCTAATTGCTTCAGTAGTCTACAACTGATTTGATGAGAAATGCCATGCAAATGTAATGGTTCTTGCATGTTTCACAGGAGCGGAAATTGATTGCATCATAATTTTAAAAACTCCTGTTCTTTCCATTCCCCCTTCTTCCATCACATAATATTTTATATTGCAAAAAGACAGGTCAAGTATTAAGAAGTCATATTTTTGTTTCTCTGCTCAGCTGCTCTCCTGCCTCTGCTCAGATCCACAGATCCACCCTGATGTGCTCTGTGTTTATTACTGTGCTGTAATTTCAGTGGTTGCTCCCCAAACCAGTGGGAACCCTGTAATGCCTCTCCCAGGTGCTGTTTAGTTGGGGCAGAAGGGTTTTAACCTCCTGCCTTCTGGAGTCTGGCCACTAAATCAACTGCATCTTGGGATCATCTCCAAATGAAATTTGCTTGCCACGCAGCAGCAAGGAGACGTGATGGGAGTGTAAAACAAGACAATTTTTCACTGCAGAAATACTTGAACTCACTGCAGACAATTATGCAGCCTGCCATTTTACACATCATCTATTTCACTATTCCTGCATCAATTATTCCATTAACATTGCTGCACACTAAGCTAGAACCTGTCACTGGTCCTGCAGATGTGGAAGGGATGAAATACGTTGTGAAAAAAAGGCCCAAAAAAATGTGTTTTTTTTACGTGAAAGGCTTTGGGACATCATTTCAGCAGCCTCCCTACATGTGCTATACAAAGTATTTTTATCTCCCAGCCTGCTTAACACTGTTAATTTCTACCCTAAAGTGGTTTAGCTCAGGACATAATGCTGAATTTTCCACTGCCAGCTGAGTTGAAAAGACCTGTTAATTAGGAAAAAAAATTAATAGCTTTATTCAAAGATTAACAGAAATCAGGATGAAAACAAAACTCTTCTGATAGGGAGGGGATATGCATTCGCTGTAAATTCAGGATATCTCCCAAAACACAAAGAACAGGTTCAGAATTATAATTAAGGAAGAAAATTTAGCTCCCTGGAAGAACAGCTTGATAACAATTGTTACTTTCCTTTAGATTTCATGTAGCATCTGTTACAATTTAATTTTTAAAAGCCACCATTTTTAATTCCCATTAATCTCCAGAATTAACACTGTGATAAAGATCCTGGCAAACACTGAAATTTAACGAGTCAAAATGCCTCTAGGAGCCTTTACAGAATATTTAAGAAATTGAGCCACAGCACTGATGCTTTGAGCGAAATGAAATGCAAAGCCAGTGTTAATTAGACACAGACCAGTTGCATCTTCCCGTGTAAATCAAGAATTTGACTTGTATCCATAGGCTGTAAATGAATTTATACTGCTGGAGGATGGACAGTTTGTCCCTCCCCTGGTTTGGGGATGAATTAGGAAGAGTTTTGTAGAGGTTGAATACTTCA
The DNA here is from genome assembly GCA_032173965.1 of Sitta carolinensis. Lineage (NCBI taxonomy): Eukaryota > Metazoa > Chordata > Aves > Passeriformes > Sittidae > Sitta > Sitta carolinensis. Next base: position 18,238,682 of record CM063286.1, read on the forward strand.
CACTGGTGTCTTTTTTCCATGAAGGTTGACAGCAGGAAGTAAAAACATCAACTGCTCAACATCTCCCTCAGTGGGGAAGTGTGTAGGATATACAAACCAGGAGATTTTTACAGCTGTACAGAAGAGAGGGGCAAACCCTGTGCCTGTGCCCCAGACCCCTCACAGCCCAAAGGATGGGGGCCCACACCCCTCTGCCTGTGCCTTCCCTGGGAAGCCCAGGATGGCACAGAGGAGTCCAAAAACATTTGCCAAAGTGCCAAATAAAATGGAGGGAAGGCATTTATCCTTTTATTTTTTTGATTTATTGTGTTTTGTTTGTTTTGTTAATTTATTTTTATTATATTTTTTATTTGTTAATTGATTTTTATTTTATAAATTTTTTTGAACATTCAAGAGTGTTGTTTCTTCAACACTCTTGAAAAGAATGTTACATAGGCCAAACCAAGGGCAGGCTGTGTCTTTTAGAGAGATTTGTGGGGGGTTGTGACTTGCTCAATCCAAACCAACATATTCTGTCTAGCACAAGCACAAGGAGGCTGAGGGTGTCCCTTATGAAGTCAGTGTGAGACACAGCCAGGGCCAAATGTGCTCCTTCAAAGGAGGCTGGTGCCTGACTGGAACTGAAGTGTCCCCGAACTCTCCTGATGCTCTGACAAAAACAGCAAGCCTGACACTCATCCTTCCCCAGCACTTAGTTTGGAAGGAAGTTACTGATGTCAGCAGGACGTGGGACAACCTCAAATAACTCCATTTCTCAGAGAGGCTGCCTCAGTGAGTAAAGCACACCCACGTGTTACAGGGAAACTAAATCATATTTTGTGTCATTTCTTTGTCACTCCAGGTGACGGATGAAGACAGAATTTTCTCTGGTGTCTCTTTATACCACATTACAGAGGATGTGGGAACAAATACAGCTATTTTGTGTCATCTCCATTTCCAGAACTTTATTTGTGCTGGGATGCTGCCCTCTCCTTCCATGGCTGCGTGCTGGGCAGCAGTTAGGAGGAAGGGGTGGGTTGAAAGACAGTGGATTTACCCCTGGAAATGGAAATGCATGAATACATCTGTTTTGTCCCAAACCCCTCCCTCCTGGCACAGCGTGTTGTGCTTGTGTTGTAAGCAGGGTGAGGATCTATTTCCCAAAATCTCCTCATCCACTGTCAGTGCCTCATTCAAGAGAGACCTGCACGAAGCTGAACCAGAGCCTTTCCCTTTTATGAAACTGTGCACAGCAGGAGCAGCAACAGCTATGGATTTTAGGAGTTTTTTGGGAGTTGGAAATCCCATTAATGGATATTCCAGCCTCACCTTTACAGGCTCCCTGGGTCCTTCCTTTCAAAGCTTCCATTTCAATTAGTCTTGCTTGACCTTGCCCATGTAGTTGTGCTACTTCCAAAGTCTCTGCTGCTCTTCCGTCATCCAAAAGTACAGTTTCCTCTCAAGAGTGATGAGGGCATGCTGATTATGGTTCAGTTTTCTGAATTTCTAAGTGCTACCTGTTCTGGGGCTATTTGTGCTGGCAATCTCTCCTTTCAAAGTCATTCTGTCACCCAAAATTCCTCGTTTTATGGTTTTCCAACTGGAGAAATGGTAATTTTTATATATTGGTTTGGATGGCCGTGCTCTTTGTTCCCCCAAACTTCACAGCATGTTTATCCTCGGCGTAATAGTCTCATGAATGCAAGAACAAGCCTTTCTTCTGGTTAAAAAGAATCAACAGCTTGAATATCTGTTTCATAGTCTCCTCCATATGTATAGGGAATGGGGATAACAAACTAACCTTTCTCCCAGAGGCTAATTGGATTTCACACAGTTTGGAAGCCCCACTAATTCATCAGCTATATTAAAATTCAGCTTTAACATTCCTACTGGGTAGCTTGGCTATTGGCCTCCCTCCCTCCTGCTTTTTGTTCCATTCTGTTTCAAAGTTACCCATTTCCAGTACTTAACAGGCACAGTGTGCTGCAGCCCCTGGAGAGCAGCATTTCTTCATGCATGAAGTCTTACAAGCTGCTGTGGACATACACACGTGAATATTTCTTATTCCACTTAACCAAGCATCACAAATGCTTATCCTAGAAATAATGCATATTGGTCAGGAGCTGGTGTCCCTACTCTGCTTTACTTGCCTCATAAAGTGGGCACAAGCACTCATGATCAGTGTGCTGGAGTTATACAGACTAATTAGGAGGATCTACATTTTTCAGCAGCAAAAAGGTGTAAAGATTCCTTTTCACATCAAAGAAAACCCATTTGATCATCTTGACTGACCCAGAACTTTCTCTTCTGTAGGTGAGAAAGGAAGAGAAAAACCTCTACAGGAGAGTGGCATTTGATTGTTTCAATCAAACAGTGTAGGTAGGGCCTGAATGGTCTCTGACTAACAAGAAAAAGTTGAGATCTCTGAATAATGCATGAAGGAATGGAAAAATCTCTGATGTTTCTGTTGGGAGGTCACAGAGAACCCCAGATGGCAGAGGTGACTTTTCCTGCCCTTCGTGGTGCCTCACAGGGGTGAGGGGACAGTGTGGCCATGGTCTGGCCAGGTCTCCACGTGTTCACTTGGTGGCCCAGGGGGCAGAGATGGAAGAACAGGTGACAGAGGGCTCTTCCCTCTCTGCTGGGAAGCTCAGAGAAGGGCTCCCCAAAGTGCAATTAAAATATTTGTGTGGCACGGGCTGGGCATGCAGGAGTGCTCTGGGTCCACTTTGGAATGTTAATATTTGTGGTTTTCCTGCTCCCTTTTTGTTGCTTATAAATTTTAAGCAGTATTTTTTCAGGAAAGCAGATCAGTAATTCTCTTTCTGTGAATGCAAATGTGGGATCTATTGAGTGGGTGTGTGCATACTTTAAAGAAATAATTGAATCCAAACATCTCTTATTTTTAAATGCAGGAAACCAGAATCTAATAAAATGTAAATCAATTCAGTGTCTGCTTTGGGCTTGCAGTCCTCAGACTGTTAAAAAGAAAAATGTATTAAGTGCTGTGCATTCCAATACCAACATCTTCATTTTCCATTGCATTCCCTTAACCCTTCACTCTTCTGAAATCTTTTTCTTTGTGGGTGTGTGGTGAAGAGCTTACTTACTCCCCATGTTCATGAATTCCCATATTCCTTCTGAATCTTTCCGTGGGTCAGTCTGAGTGAGTTTGGTCTCTGTGCTGTGCTTTGCTGGTTGCAGACACCCAAGTGACACATCATAAAGTGCAATTTTCTTTGTGATTTAGGACTTTGGCTCCTCAGACCTGAAACAAACAGGCCACTGCCAATCTGACTTGTAGTACAGATAAATCCCTGAGATGGCTGGTGTGAGTTAAAACAGAGTTTAAGGAGGTTTTAGTGACATTTTCAGCTCAGTTAACCCTTGGTGCCTGTCTGGCTGCTGGTCTGATTTGCTCAGCTTGGTGCTGAGAGAGAAAGGACAGGAGCAGGCATCTAAAACACATTAATTGTATTTATCTGATGATTGGGTGTGTTAAATTTTACAGCACTTAACCAAAGCAGCCTAGGAAAGAAGAGTGTGTCTTAATTCAGCTCTGTTCTTAGAGGCTGTATGTGTGTATGGCATGCAGTTGCCTTCATGGTCTTCTTGGCCCTTTTTTGGCTTTTTCTGTAGTTTTCCCACTGTTGTGACCTTTGGAAGCCTACAAGCTGAAGAACTGTGATGATTTAAAGAAAGCAAGTGGAGATCTGTTTTCTTTGAACATAACCATTAGATCTGCAGAAACTTAGGGACTTTGGAGCTACTTATGCACTGCTGTCCCTGTTCAGCTGCCCAAATTCCTAAATGGGAGGGGATATTGCAGAGAGAATGGTTTACAAAATCATCCTGACTGAGGGAGAGAGCTAAAAATAAGAACATTTTCTGTCTGAAGAAGACACTTCTCCGAAGGGTGAAGAGGACAGTTCAGCCCACCCTCTGTCAGGGCTGTGCCCACGTTCCTCCTGGAGTGACAGGGAGGGACCCATCACCTGTGAGGGACAGTGAGGGGCTGAGAGGGACACAAACCTCCCAGCCTCCAGAGCACTGCAGGCTCTGCACTGCCGGGTCCTTCAGCCTAGGGCTGAAGTCTTCAAACTTTTTCTTTCTAATTCTTCTTAATTGTTTTATTTATTACAGTTCCTAAATACTGCTGCTGCCTCCTGGAGGAAGGTGGGAACAGCCAGTTACTCTGAGCTGTGCCAGTGTAGATCCTGTGTTTTTGCTGCCCCTTTTCCGGGTGGACTCAGAATTCCTGTCTGTGCCATCACAGGCATTCCAGCAGACTGTGAGCTCACATCCAGGGGGCTGTGTGAGGCAAGCTCCATTTTGTCAAAATCCTGAAAACTGCTTAGTTCTGCAAGTGCTGTATTAAAATGAAGCAGTGGCTCAGCAGCTCTCACAAGGCTGCAGCTTTTCCTCTCTGCAATTAAAATCGCTGCAGCAGACACTGATGGACTGTCACTGCAGAAATCCCAGCCAGATTGTCCTCTCAGGGAAGCTTTTTCTTATATAAGCAGAGAAGGACTTAATTTAACAAGGAAAACCTAAGGAATTGCAAACTAATCTCTACAACCTTCTATTTCTTCTATAATAAATATTATAAAAGTTTTTAAAGATCAGACCTTGGCACAAAGAAAAATGCTGCCATCGGAGCTATTAGAAATAATGACTTGGTAAGAAATAAGTTTGTGCCTCATCGACTGGTGTGTGAAGATATGATTTCCTTCCCTGGAATTGTTTAAGCTGCAGGAATTGGAGAGCAAACATTTCATGCAGTATGATCCTTTCCCAAGTCAATATTGTCCTTTCAATCCTGAATTTCAAATTAAATATTATTCTGCCTTAAACAAAGGCATGCTTGGAAATCAATGTTATTTATCTTGTCTACTGTAGTTACATACACAAGTTTAATTTTTGTTATAGATGAAAAATGCTTGTAGACTGAAAACTGCAGAAAGACAAAATCTTCCTATTTTGCTGGTTCCTGTTGAGAGTGCATGACAGCAGACATCACCAAGACACCATTTTCAAGTGGCAGTATTGGTCCTTGCACTATCTGGCTAGTATTGGGGTTTGTCTTATGCTTTAATAAACTGAAAACTAAAAGCAAAACAGCATTTAGAAAAAAAATTATTTTCAGGTTATCATCTGGGGTAAATTTTTTGTTGATACGAAGCTTCTTTCAGGGCTTTTTTTTTTTTTTTTTTTCATGATGTTCCAGGTGAATTATTGGATATAATTAGAGTGGTAGATCAGAGTAAGCTACAGCAGAAAATATTCTTTCAAAAAGTCCACACTGCTTGGGGAGAGACTCGTACTACACTTGTTTGTTTATTTATTTATCTATCTATTTATTTATTTATTTGGAGAGAACGTCAGAAAAAAGACTTCTGAAGAACGGAGAGAGTACCAATAATGTTATTTGGGAGTCACTAAAAGCCTCTACAGCATTACTGCAGGTAGAAGTTTGGCTTGGCCTGTCAAGAACAACCCTTTCAAACATTCCATGCTGGCTAATGAGCTCTCAAACCAGTTATCCCAGCATGGCCCCACTTGCCAGCTTCATGTCCTTCAGGGATGAGCAGATCCAGGGCTTCATCCTGGTGGGTTTGTGTTTTCCATGCACCCCTTAGACGAGCTGGCCCTGGTGCTCTCAGAGCCAGCAGTGAAGTCACATGTTTTCCCAAAGAAAGTTTACTGCAGCCACTTCCCCAGCCCGGGAGCCCATCTGGGATGTGTTTCAGAGCAATGATCAGGGCCTGGAGTTGAGTAAACAAAAGGTAAATTGAAAATACCACACACGTAGTGAGCATAAGCAACAGAGCCACGGCCCCATAGCACAGGAGCCCAGTTATTTTCTGAATTTTGTGATGTTTTGCACTATTTAAGGAGAGCGAGGTTGGGTTTTGGCTGTCCTTTCTACTTTGTTGTGGTGGAAGTTACAACAGGAAACCAAAAAGGAACAAATAAGGCAAATACAGAAGTGATTGTTTCCTGAATAGTTGGAGTTCAGCAAGTAGATTATCTAATTCTCTACCAGCCTCCAGTGCTCAGCCAGCTGTTCATAACTATAAAATACACATAATAACTGCTCTCTGGAGGGACAGGAATGCAGAGAAATGAATTGTAAGCATCTCTGTTTGAAATGCAGGCAGGTTCCTGTCCTTGGACACGCTGGGACTCCTCCATCATGTTTGGACCCTTGGATGTGAAGATTTTCTTGATTGCCAGGACTTTCTTTTTGCTTGGGGTGGTTGTGGGCAGTCAAGGACAAAATCCACACTTGGACTTCTGATCTGGAGACAACGAAAGCATCTGTGGGTTCTTTCTGATTTCATGCAAAAGGCTGGGAAATTTTGGAAGCCTTTGTATCCAACTTTGGATCACAGGAGCAGAGCAACCCACGGGTCTTTTCAGTGGCACAAGTGGAGTACTTAGCATTCAGGCATTCAGATGGGAACTCTTGTGTTGAGCCAAACCCAATTATTTGCAAATGAATCAGTGCCACACATCCTCAGGGGAGGGCTGTAATACCAAGTGCTGGTTTGAAATGTCATCTTTTCTTTGGGAGAATTCTCTGTAGATGAAGTTAGCTATTTTCAATCTAATTTTAGGCGATCAGAAACAGGAATTCACCGGAGTTAGCAGAGAAAATTCTAACTCTGATCAAAGCCATGGCAGATTTCAGCCTGCTCCATTTTGAAAGTCATGACTGTGAAAAACAGGCTTTTCACTAAGGTTTGGCATCCTAACCAGCACTGGCACTCATAGGCAGTGCTTTAATTATACATTACACTAACCAGTGTGAAATACTGAGCCTTATTAAGATAGCCAAAAGCCTGCTTTAGAGTTGATTTATTAGAGCTTGAAATTAACTTTTCACAGTCCAGCTCCAAGAGATCAGTAGATAGAGAAATTCAGCTCTGCCTCTTGTGAGTTCCCCATGGTTATCTCCAGTCCTCTCTCCAGTCCCTCCCAGTGCCAGACATGGTAAAACACTGGTCAGCAGCAGCAGCTCTCAGCCTCTCATCTCCGTTATAAACACCAGTGCTGACCTTGTGCTTCCTTGGAATGGTTTCCTGGAAAAGTGGAACTTTTGGAAGCCACCTTGGGCTCTGCTGGGTGCTCAGATGTGTGGCTGCCCCAGGCTGGCTCTGCTGGGGCTGTTCCACGCTGGGGTGTTTGCAAATGAGCATTTTTGTTGCTCCTGACATCAATATTTGGTCAGTATATGTCTGGGATATCAGGATATTTTTAGGAATTGTTAAATCAAGTCCGTCATCTGTAGAGAATTGCAGATCTCTGCCAGATGAACATAGGGAGGAGCTCCCAGCCTGACAGCATTTTAAATTTTTCTCCCAGCAACCTGAATGCATTTTCACATTTCCAAACTGCCAGGTATCAGGTCTCTGATTAAATCAGTGGATCTGGGGCTCCCACATCTTGTGCTTTGTTTCTGTTTGATGCACAAGGCAAGGCAGAGCTTGGAGCTCTGGTAAAACTTCCTCCTCTTGAGGATGGCAGAAAAGGGGGAGCGAGGCACTGAGGGACAGGCTGACACAACACCTGCAGTAAATCTTGATTTAAATGGTGCTGGGGTGGAAAAGTTGTCTTGTCATACCTGGGGTCTCTCCACCAACAGCACAGATGAACATTTTGGCTTTAAAATTTGTCATCAGGAGGAGCCACATCTCTGCATCTGTGCTTATACCCATAGATTCCTTGAGGTTTTAGGCTCTGTGGGTACCAAGACCCCTCCCAGCACAGGCACTGGTGTCCCAGCCCTGCAGGTGTGGCACGGGGGGCACCTCTGTTCTTATTTTAGTAGTAGCTGTGTCATTCCTTTGGGTGGCTGATGTATCCTGCCAGCTGGGTGGGAAATGCCAAACCTCCAAGAACTTGCAAGGGAGTGGTTTGGAGGTTTTATCTCTGGTTTGGGTTTTTTTTTACTGGCTCTGTTAGTCTTGACTTGCCCCAGGAAGTTGTGTGATGAGCACCAGCCCTGTGAGAAGCAGGACCACATTAACGTGGGCTGGGGGAGCAGAGGCAGAGCCCCCTTCTGCTTCAGCAAAAGCTGGGCCACATCAGAATGCTGCCAATTAAAATAATAAATGAATGACTTTGCTCTCTCTGTAGGTGACCTGTCTCCACGATTTCTTTGGGGATGATGATGTGTTTATCGCCTGTGGTCCAGAAAAGTTCCGCTATGCACAGGATGACTTTTCCCTGGATGAAAGCGGTAACATCAAACACTCTGCGGTTTTATTTCATGTCCATTCACTTGCTCGTATCTGATAATAATGCTGCATGCTTTTGTTCTGGTTTTTAAGACCCAATACATGGAATTTAACATCCTTTTGTGATACTTATCCAGTCAGCAGTATTATAATCAGGCAAATACTGACTGAGGTAGCCCAAGTCAGAATAAATTAATTCCTACAGCATTTCGACATCTACTGCAAAATCTGGGAGTGTTTATACTTTCAATTTTCTCCAGTCACAGTCAGGTAGATACATTTTTCTTGAGAACTAATCATCATTATGTTGACAGGTGCATGTTAAAAATGGAAACAAGCAACAGTTGAGTAAAAAAACAAACAAATTTCCACTGCTTACTACTGCTGATTCAAAAAGCAGGGCAATAATTCCCTTTTTAAGAACATGACTGGGACAGCACAGTCAGTTTTCCTTGTTACCACTGCCAGCAGAAGTCTGTAATAATGTGAGTCTCTGTGATCAATAAGACATGAAATCTTTGGTTTTACAGAATATACAGAGCTTGCTTGTAGGACTTAACACCCACCCCACCTGGCAACTGTACCCACTGGTCTGCAGGTGCCAGTGAGAGGAAATTAATGTCATTTTAACCATTTAAACTTAAAAAAGTGGTCTCCAAGCATCTAGGCTCACTTCCCAAAACTCTAGTTGTGCTGTATAAGGAAGACAAGCCTCATCCTGTCCTATATGCTGCAAACTGGCTCTGTATTGAGGACTAAAGAGGATTTTTGCTGGATGCCAGGAAGTCAAGCAGCCTCTAATCTCCAACCACCGTGATTCTTTTTACTCCTTTGCAGCCTGATTTTATTTTAGTGCTGCCACTTCTGACCTGTGTACTCCAGATGAACCCATTTGATGGTCTTGGGTAATTCAAAGAAAGTTTCCAAGGTTCAGCTGAGACTTTGCAGGCAGAGAATAAAGCCTTTCTCAGGCTAGGGAAGTGATCTGTAAGCTGAGCTTCACGTTGTTTTTTACCACTCAGCAGTTGAGTCAGCTCCACAGGGAGCTTCCCCACTGGAAAACAGCTTGGATGCACTCCTGGCAGAACAACTGGATGGAAAGCCCAGCTCTCTGCTTCACTTCTGGTCACTGCTCACTCCCCCAGCTTGGATTGCTCCGGCAGAAAGAAGCCAAGTCTGCTGTTGGGAAGGCAGTGAGCAGCTCCAGAGGAGCCTTGCAGCTCTCAGGAGGCAGACAAGGAGCCTCAGCAGGGTTTTCCCACTGTACACCCAGCACCCTGCCTCTGTCCAAGGCAGATGCTGCCAGGAGAGCTGTAAATCCTGAGGTTTTGTAGATGAGTGTCACTTAGTAAAACCTCCTGTGTCATGGGGAAATTTCTCTTGACTGTTTGGATGACACACACCAGGATTGCTGGTTATTATGTTCGCTCTGGCAGGACATCAGGAAACGAAAAGAGAAACAGCACAAGAGAGGATTATGTCATCTTTTTCCTCCTGGCTGCCCACCACAGCTTCCACCCTCTAATCCCTGCTGCTGAGCACCTTCCAGATGACATTGCTCTGCCCCTTTTGTACCCACTGGTTTCAGCATTGTGGAAATGTCACACTTTGGTGACATTTAGAGGCCTTTTTACACCAACCTCAGCACAGCCAGGTTTCCACCTCCTGCAAAAGCTCAGGGATTGCCTCTGGTGTAGTGACACTTGCCAAGGGCTGAGCTGGAGGAATTCCTCAGAGTCAGCCTTTCTGTGCTGGAAAATGCAAAGCCAAGTTTGCTTCCAAGGAATTACTCCCCTGGGAAGAAGACAAATTTGGAAGCTCTTGCAAAGACCTAACATGAAGTATTTTTACTTTTTAGTTGTTTTTTTTTGGTGGTTTTTTTGTTGTTGTTGTTGTTGTTTTTGTTTTTGTTTTTGTTTTTAGTGAGTAGTTCAGGTGACTAAACACAGCAGCCTGATACCCTTTGAGTCCCCTCACAACATCAGTACTGCTCTTCATGTGTAAAACATGGAGGCTATATTGGTGCTGGACCTCTACAAGCCTTTTTGTGACATCATCTGTGAGAATTCAAGTATTTTTGAAGGAAAAAAAACACAACTTTTTCTATGCCTGATTTAAAATTTCCAAAATTGATTTAGCAGGAGAGAAAATAAGCTGACTAGGTTTAATTGTTGCCATGCAGCAGCCCTGGAGCACAAGGCCTCCTCTCCTCACATTCTTGTGCTGCATGACCCAACAGCAAAACTCTCTCTCAAGCCATCTGGAAGGAGCAGAGATGGACCCTTGGCTGGCTGAGAATGAGAAAAGCCTGGGGAAAAATTTAAGGCAATTACATTTTTGTAGATACACTAATATATAATTAAATAACACATACATTTAGGTCAGACAGTTTGCTTTCAGTTGACCAATTATTTATCTGCTCTGTGCTGCCTGAATTCCACTGGGGACTCCATTCCAGGGGCTTCCTCAGTGTGGAGCATGTGGAGCTGAGCTGAACTTTTCCATAAAAAAACCTACCTACATGTGGAACACATAATTCACATCTGTAAAAACTACACATTTTTCACATCTTGGTGAGGATGAGCTGTTGGAGGAGATGAGGTGGGACCAGCTAACATTTGACAGAAAGGAAATCCCTTTTTTATTGCCTTCTTCTTAACTGGGTTAAATGAATAACTTGAGGGGTGGAAAGTTCTTTTTCTGCTAGCTCTCAGTGTAAATAAAGCCTGGTTCTGAAGATCAGGCATGCCTGAAATCCTGGGACACGTGGAGGTTTGTTAGCATTTCAGTTCCCCTCTGCAGCACTCTGTAGATCATGTTTACATTTTCCACTCTTCCTGGCCTATTTTTTTTTTTTTAAGAAAGCACAGTTGGGGTTCTCATCTGCTCACGTCTTCCAGCACATAAATCTGCTGGGCTTGTTTATACAAACCTTGCTGAGAGGGATGAGTGGCCAGGACAGAGGATGTGCTTTGTAAAACCATTTTGTCTCCTTTGCTTTCTGTGTCTGAGAAGCTGCAGCTTGTTGAGGACAGAAGAGGCTGGTTCCAGCTGGGTGAAAGCCTCCTGGGGCAGCTGCCCCATCTTCCACTTGGAGACTTTACAGCACACCATGAGCTGTTTGCTGGCTTTCTGCACCTGCAGAAAGGGCACCCATCATTCCTGTTACTGAGCCTTCATGGAAGGGTTTCAGCAAATTAGCTGGATTTTCTTGGCCTGAGTGTTCCCTCAGTCAGTGTCGACCATTTTCATTGTGCTCATGAGAGCCAAGAGAAGGGTGATGGGCAGAAAATGTTTGGTAGGACACAGGTAGGAGCCAGCCTGACCCCCCCAGCACCTCCTCTAGAGGAGCAGAGCTGCTCTCTTTGCCCTCCCCTTGCAGAGCTCCTTTCAGCCCCAGGGAACAAGGCATGACATCAGCTTTGCCCTCGCCCTTGGTATTTCCTGCATCCCTTTGGGGACCAGGCACTGAGCTGCCCATGGGGGCTGCACACTGGGGAGCAGCAGGGCCCTAACCAGGTGGGTTTGTGTTTCCCCAGAGTGCAGGGTGATGAAGGGGAGCCCAGCAGGAGCCACAGGCAGCAAATCCTCCCCCACCCCTCAGAAGAGCTCGGCCAAGAGCCCCGCGCCCATGCGCCGCAGCAAGTCCCCGGCCGATTCAGGTAACCACCAAGACGGTGAGTGACTGTTCCTGGGTGTCTGCCTGTCTCTGTGCTCCAGGGAAAAGCACAAACTCCCTGTGTTTGCACAAGAAACTCGGGTGTCTTCTGGAAACAAGGAGCTACAGGGGTGCTTAATAAAGATCAGGAAGGAATCTCCTGGTTGAAGTGCAGTTGTGGCATGAGGTTGTCCCGCCCACAGTGTCCCAGCCTCCTTTCCCAGAAATATTTTTAAAGAAGTTTCTCTTGCCCAGGCAGGAAATCAAGGCCCACTTGCTCCCAAATGGTCCCTGTAGACACAGAGTGATTTAGGGTAACCTCCTGTGCAAAGCAAATGGTGATTATTGCACAGGTCAGGAGTAGTTCCTTCCAATCATTATTTAGAGACCACTGACCTTGCAATTGCAGAAGTGGTGATGGGTTTATTGATGTGACACTGAGACACTCATTCAATAATGGAAGAGAAGGAAAATGGGATCCTGATTTGCCGCAGCAGCTTGCACCATTGGAAACGCCTCCCTCCTTGTTCAGTAGGGTTGGGAGCACACGTGGAGAGCTGCAGAGCTGGCAGTGCAAGGCTGGCTGCTGCACACTGCAGTAATTCTGGTAACTGAGAGTGTTTAGAGCCATGGAGAGCTTCTGGGGTTATGGTTGATCTCTCACCTGCCTGCCTGTTCTGTTCCAAAAGAGAACCAGAGATGGTCATCAATTAAACATGTCAGAATCCCAGGAGAGCTTCACAGCTTGAGTTCAGGTGTCCCACAGCATCGACACAGATGATATGAACCAGAAATTCCTTTTCACCATCATGCTAACATGCTGTATATTGCATGGGGACTTCACACAATGGCTGACCAGCAGTAGAAATGGGATTATTAGATAGAAAATTCTCTTGGTAATAGTCAGGAGGATTTCCCCAAGCAGTTCATTTGTTTAAGGTGTGTGGGTGTACTTCAGCTACCTAAAGAGACAGCCTGAAGTTGGTTGGCACATGCCAAGACTCTCTATTTTTTAAAGAATTATTTCTCTCTAAGGTCATTTTGCATTCATAAAGTTTTTCTTCAAGATTCCATTGTTGGCTATTCTCAAACTCAGGCTTGCCATAATTTAAACACTTTCACAGTCCCAGATACCTGCTGAAGCTGTGTAGGCACATTGAAGGCACAATGGGGAATGTGATGTTGATTTGCAAAAACCCAGAAGTAACATTCGGTGATGTGGGAGGCAGCTGATGCAGCTTTAAACCTTCTCCACAAGCATCAGGTGCTGATTCCCAGCAGAAGCAGAGTTCACTGCATGAACACAGAGTTTAGTATGAAATGGCAATTATTGTGTGCCTGATTTTAAGGGATTGAGTGACTCCAGGCCCTGGATGGTGACTCATCTGATGAGCTTTAATGAACACACTTAGCAGAGCTTTTCAGGGGGGGATTAAAACAACCAGAAAGGCTGAACAGTAACCAGTTCCTGGAGTTAAGGTCAGTAATGAAGAGAAAATCAGGTTTCTTTAATCTGTCCAGACAAGAGCCTTTCGTGCTTTCCTGTAATTTCAATAAAGGAAAAACTGGCACTTGTCCTGCTTAATGAAAATAAAAGACTGAGCTCTTTCACTACTGAAAAATAGAAGTCTCTTGTTTACTCAGGACAGAGAGAAAAAAGAATACCATTTTGTATTCTTGCATTGAATTGGTAATAAATTAAGTGGATTTACACATCTTTTAAGAATCAATATTTACATTTAGATGGGATTTTGGAGTTACCACAGTCAAAAAGCAAAGAAAGCTGAATGAAGTCTGATTAATAAAAGATGATCTGACCTATTTTTTCCCCCACAGAATCTCACCCATTTAATGCGTGAAACTATTTTAAAGCAGTTTTACTTCAAATATATGCAATATTTCTGCTCTGTGTTTGCTCTACTAACCATTTGTACCTTTTGTCTTTGGTGTCTTTCACTCTGCTGTGGTTGTCACGTGGAAATGCAATATTGGTTTTGTGTTGTTTCTGTTCTTTCCAGTTCTTTTCTCAGTAGGTTTCTGTATCCTTTTTTCCCCACCAAGGTCTCCAAGCCCACTGTGACATATCTGGGCACTGATGTCTGGGCAGGTTTGGAGGGAAATTTTTGGGTGAGAGGAGCCTGAACCCACCTCACAGAGAGGTGTTGGGGTTTCACGGTGAAAAACTCAATCCCTTTAGGCAGCCAGAGCCCTTCAGCTCCCAGGATATCCAAAAAAGTGAGGTGGCAAATCCACAGAAGCAATTTAAACATTGTTTTCTTGGCACGGTGCTTTTCTCCTACCAGGCAGTCATTTAAATGAGGGAATGAAAATTAAATGAATGAATGCAGACCAAAGAAGTGTCTTGCTGTAAGGAGATGGGAACACACCCCAATCCTTTATTCCCAAGGGAAATCCTTTCTCCCTTCCCTCACTAAAGCCCAACCCATATTTGTACTTCCTAAGCAATGCCAGTGGATTTCTGGCAAAATTGGAGTTACAAAGCTTCTATGTATTTCTAGCCTCAATTTTTCTTCCTAGGGCGTCAGCTTTGCTAAAAGACACAGCTTAGAGAAGTGAAATCCATAATAAACCACACCTGCAGGGCACCCTCCAATTCCTTCTCCAAAAAGACAGGAAAACTGGGCATAGGGAGAGAAGCCTCTGTGCTTCTGCTCTGATCCAGGAGATTTAAATGGAGTAGGGTCAGCATGAAGCTTGGCAAAATTTCTTCAACAGACTGCTCCAGTAAGGAGTCAGACTAAGCAAAAGCCATAGCTAAATCTCAGGGGAGAAATACAGGAGAGAAAATAATGATATCATTTGCCATTCTTTCTTTGTTATAAACCTGTGAATTTATCTTACACTAACTGACATAGCAAACGAGGGTTCAGTTGGATAAAAACATGTGCTGTGATAGGAGAGCTTATGATTTTTAAAGCCAGGATAGAGTCACAGGTACCTGAACTGAAATTTGAAAATGTCTTTGCCTTGATTTGGCTCGGAGAGAATATGAGCAGGTTTCTGAAGCTGCTGCAGGACCCGAATGTCTTAGTCCACTAATGGACAGAGGGACAAAAGCACATTCACCAGGCAGCAGCAATTAGCAAACAGACCCAGTGTCCGTCTGTCCTGGCTACAGGGCTGCTCCCAGGGGTCATTATGGATGAGTGTGTGTGGCCAAAGGCAGCAGATGTCTGGGGAATGCCACACAGGACAGAGCAGCTTGGCCCCTGCTTGTCCCCTGCTTGTCTCCTGCTTGTCCCTGTGTCCTGCGCACCCAGGAGAGTTCCCCTCCCCAAACAGGGGGAAAGGGTGCCAGCACTGCAGAGCTGAGTGCCTCGAAGTTTGGAGGTGCCTGAGCAAAGGGTGCCTGTGCAGTCTGAGTTCTTCCATCCCTGAGGCTTTGTTTTTCTGTCCTGAAGGGCAGGGTGGCTCATGGTCTCTGAACAAGCTGCTGTTTCTACATTTGCTTCCTGCTTGTTCCCTTTATTTTCATGGTGGCACTTCAAACCCTGACCTGGAGTCAAAACTGTCCATGGATTTCATGGTCCTTCCTCTCACTCTTGTGGTGTATGGGCTCCTCAGACTGGGATCTCATTTGCAGGATCCTGGGAACCCCAGCCAAGCATGGATTATTAACCTTATTTAACAAATTAGTAGGAATAGATAACTCCACACATTCTGAGCACTCACTGTGAGCCTCGGTTCTGTTTTTGGACAGAAACATGAGTTCAGAGGATGGATCTCACTGACCTCATTTGCAGGTGTCCTAGGGTGATGTTTGTATCCCCATTTATGTGTGTTCTCTATGTTGGATGTTATGTTCTGTGCACCAAGACCTGCTGTCCTAGGGTGTTTATCACCACTGGAAATTCAGATCCAGAGCCCCAGTCATCCCAGCAAACCTAAGCAACACTTGGGGAACAATTTCATGTGATAAACCTGGCTAAAAAAGAGCCTAAAAAAAGGCTGAGGAGGGACTTTTGACAAGGGCATAGAGTGATAGGACAAAGGGGGAGTGGACTTAAGCTGAAGGAGGGCAAGTTTAGATATTAACAAGAAATTTTTTACTGTGGGGGTGGGCAGGCCCTGGCACAGGGTGCCCAGAGAAGCTGGGGCTGCCCCTGGATCCCTGGAAGTGTCGAAGGCTGGGCTGGATGGAGCTCTGAGCATCCTGGGTTATTGGAAGGTGTCCCTCCCATGGCAGGGGGTGGAATGGGATGAGCTTTTAAGATCCCTTCCAGACCATTCTGTGATTCTGAAATATTTGTAGGGGAAGCAGACAGAGAATTCAGTTTACCTGGATCTCTCATCTCAGTCATGATGGGGATATTCTCCATCCTCCCTCTCATGTGCTGGACACGGCTGACTTCTCTCCTGAGCACAAACTGCCTCATGCACAGGGGAAGGTGAGGCTCCTGTGGAAAAAGGTGCTCCTGCAATTAAAGGAGATGATGTATGCACTTGAAGGTAAATGGATGTTGCAGAGCAAATACAATGCCATGAATAAGCCATAATGCAGAAAGAATAAAATAGTGGGAAAACCCCAAAGAATTGAAATGAAAGCTGGTTCTAAGGAACAGTTCCTAATAGCTGAGTGTAGGTGAGATCCTGAGCTACCCTCAATTATCAGCAGATTTTAGTGGAGCAGCAGTGTTATGCACCAGCCGAGACCTGCTCTTTGCCTCCCGTTATTTTCTTGCATTTCAGTTCAAAGGAAATGCAGGCAAGTTTGCTTATGAACACCATTCTTCATTAGCAGGCAGAGAAGATTAAACTGGGCTTCTTCATTGTTGCTCCTGCTGCAAAATTCTACTGTGTTTGTAATGATATCCATCTGTCTCATTCCATTTCTGGTTTGGATGTCACATCTGGTTTTTTGTTGATGCTCATAAAATATTTACATCCCTGCTGTAGCACTTAAAACTCCCATTGTATTAGGGAATTTCTGTCCTGCCCTGCAGCAATTACATCCATTTTGCTGCACACTGGCTCTGCTGTTGTTCTAGTCTTACTTGTGGAAGGGAAATTTGGGTTCCTTGAAAAGTTGTTAGGTGGCATTCTTCAGCTGAGGAAGGATCAGTGACAACTGGAGATAAAGAAAGAGGCTTTTTAGAAATTGGAAATGGATTCTAGCTAATGGAGATTATATCAGTCCTCTTGTTCCCCACATTTTCTTTAACAGGAAACACAAATTCACTCAGTGAAATAAAACATAAAAGAGATCCAAATTCTTTTTTACTGAATTGCCTTCATTATTTGGCATATAGTTAGAGAGCTCTACTTTTTTTCCCCACCAGCTTGGAGAGCAGCTCATTTTGTAGAGTGACACAGCTCAGTGCAGGGGCCAGCAGGAAACAGCTTCTGCCTTTCCAGAATAGGGGTTTTTTTTTCCCCTGTCAATAAAGAATGATCTGAGTGTGATAGGGAAGTGTCACTCTGTTCCCCAATTAGCTATAAATCATTATTTCTACCACCTTTTAAAAATATCCATTTGCTCAGTAAGGTCCATTTGTGATAGGAAAAACGCTGTGTGTGATGAATAACCTCCTCTTTCAACAGAGGAGGAAATGTTTGGAAATGACGGATTTGAAGGCAGAGGGGCCACATCACCATGAATCTGTTGCATCCGAGCTGCTTTAAGGTGCTGGCAGCTCCTCCTTTGTCCCGGGCCTTTGAACACGTTTCTTGTCACACCTGTTTGACCTCTGCCTCTGCTGCAAGCCTGAGCCACCCCCGCTTCTCCCAAGGAGGTAACAGAGGAGTGAGGCTTTCTTAGGCATTAAAGCAAGAGCTGTGCTGGTTGTGCTCTTAAAAATACAACCTTCACACCTTTTATTCTATGACACTTTGTGCACTTCAGTCTCCTCCACACACTCAAGTACTTGATGAATTTTAAGTAACTGATTTGCAGATTCAGCTGTTACGACTGAAAGCCATGATTCCGTCAGGCTCTTCAGTCTCTTAATCCCACCCACAGCAAACTAGGGCCAGGGCATTCCAGGCTGCTGTTTGTCTAATTTTTAATGTTCATAATTGACATCTGACATTGCATGGGTAGGATTCAGGATATCTTCAGCCTCTGGTTTCCAGTCATGCCCTTAAACAGTTTGAGAACACAGAAGCTGTCTTTCTGTGTTTCTGGTGATGTGTGCCTTGGATCGACCTGGTGAATATTTGTTGTTTGAAATATTGCTCCTTCAATTTATTTTGTATCTCTCTGTATTTTGCAGTCACCCTGAGAATCTGAAATCCTGGAGTTATGTTTATAGCTATGCTGTTCACTTTCTGGTTTTTCTTTGGTTTTTTTTTTTTTCCCCTCCTGCCTAACATGAATAAACCATGGTGTTAAATGTTCGGAGACCTTCAGTCTCTCCAAAGGAGAAAAATCTTCCCCTTGTTTGCCTGATTTCCAGCTTGTCTCTTGTTTTCTGCCAGCAAACGGGACCTCCAGCAGTCAGCTGTCCACACCCAAATCCAAGCAGTCCCCGATCTCCACGCCCACCAGCCCAGGGAGCCTCCGTAAGCACAAGGTATTACGTTTCTTATACCTTACTACTCCTCCTTCTGCCTCAGTCTGTCAGGTTGGTGTGAGTCTGAAGTCACGGCCGAATCCCCTGGAAGAATTGTCGTGGTTTGAAAGGCGGGTGTGTGCTGAGGAAGGCAGGAGCCTCCCTGGGAATGGAGAATGCAAACCCCCTCCCTCCAAATTACTGTAATTTTGAAATTAAGGGGCTCTCAGGCAAAGAGATGGAAATAAGAATAACAGTTCTTTATTAAGAGAATTAATTTTTTTTTTTTTTAATGCAGCCATCCAAAGGCACCCCCTGGCAGAGTCAGGATCCCCCTGCCCCCCGGGGGTCGGGGGTGGCAGCAGAGCCATCCCAGGGGCTGCAGCTCCTGCAGGGGCACAGGGGGCTCTGCTGGGGCAGGGAGCCTGCAGCAAGGGGCAATTCCCTCTGCAGCTCCAGGGGGCACGGCTGGGCCTGGGCTGCCTCTGGCAATGCCGTGGCAAGGCTGCCCTGCTGTGCCAACTGCCAGATTGTGTGCAGGGAGCAATGCTGGGCTCTGCCCTGGGCGCAGCCTCTGCCCTGCCATGGGCTCAGTTTCTCAGCCCTGCAGGGACACTCAGTGGCCATCAGCAGGAGAGCTCTCCCTGGATGAGGATGGGTCCTGGAAGAGATAAAGCAAACTGCCCCAGCTGGTGTTTAACAGCTGCCCCATGAGCAGAGGATTGCCACACCCCGATTTCAACAGCTGGGGATAGAATACATGCTTTTGGTCACATCTTGTGCTGCAACCCAAGACAGGAATAACAACTCCTGGTGTTCAAACAGGGGAGTTTTTGTCCCTTTACCTGTAAAATGTGTCCTTTGGGGCAAGGTGGTGAACAAAGCACTGGACTGACTCCTGCCCTGGAGTTGTTAATATGTGCTGGAGACCATCCAGAGGGATCAGAGGAGACAATTTAACCATGCGCTTGTACCACTGTTTGAAAAAAATCATTGATGGATGTGGTTTCAAGTAAAGCCTCCTGTCCTGAAAAGCCTGAAGTGTTGGCAAATCAGGCCCATTAAACAGCAGAAGCAACACAAATGTTACTGGAGCTCTAAGACATCACTTTATTGGTGCTCCTCAAGAATTTAATATTTTTTAATTATTTAAGGCCATGCTCTGTTTTACAGGAAGCAGGTGATTCTTACAGCTGGTGTGGTAATTGTGTTGTGGAACAGTAGCTGGGCACAGACAGTGTGGCCAACAGGTAGCACAGCATCCTGGCAGAGATCAGGAAACCTGTGCTGGTTCATGGATAATTCATGTATTGATTTATTTAAAAGGTACAGCAGCTGTCACAGCTTTTTCAGTTCCTGTTATTCGGGGTCACTCTGTGCTGAGCTCTGACTTTCATTTCTGTGGGCCTTTGCATTTCTGGAATAGCCACAATGCTGCTGCTTCCAACAGTTTTCACTTGATATGGAAACCGGAGCTTGGACCCAAATGTAGATGTGAGAGGAAGTCAGGGGGGTTTCTCTTTAGCAGACAGAATACCTGAGGTTCCTCTCAGACTGATTTTGAAAGCATTGACTCAAAATTTTTGAAGAGCAATTACACAGTTCTGGTGGTGCTGAGGTTTTGCAGTCAGCAGCCACGTGGAACCAACCGTGGGCCAGACTGCAGGGGTTGAACTAATTCTGTGTAACAAAGGCATTGCTGAATCCAAATGAAAACTGTGTTTTCCATGGGACCTCGCTCTGTTCTCAGCTGCTCATTCTAAGTTTGAGAAAACACACCAGGTTTAACACAGTGTGTCCAGATTTATTATTCATTTATAATTAAGAAAAGAATCTGGCCCATGGTTTGTGTTCATGCAGAAGTAGTGCTGCAAATGGCATCCTTTGCTTCAGCATCAGGGACATAAAATATTTCCCAAACTTTCCATCTCATTTAGAGCTTTGGAGATGAGGATTTGTTTCTTGGTCAAGACAAGTAAAACTCACCTTTTTAACGTTTTATGTATGTTTTCAGCTGGCTGATTTATGACCTTTCCAGTGCAGCCCTGAGACCATTTGTAATAGATGGTGGCTGCTGATGGCAAAGCCAACCCAGCTATGATTTTTCTCCATTAGGTTAAGCCAATCAGCAAACACAAATGCAGCATTTTAGGTTACCAGAATATTCATGCATCGTTGTCTTTCTCCCATGAGCAATTTCCTGCTTATGATGAAATTCGCTTTCCTTTTTTGCCCTTAAAACTCAAGTGATAAATGCTTAGGTTGACTTCACCACAAAGTCCTGTGTTACCTCTTCTTATATGAAGATTTCTGTGAATTTTCTTCCTGAATATTTGGGTTTTTCTTCATTTTGCTCACAGTTATTACCTGTGTGTGGGTCCGAGTTCAAAAGGGTCCTGGAGAGCTTTAGCCCTTGAGCTGGTTCCTGTGCCTTGTCCCACACAGGACTTTAAACGAGTGGAATAAAATGGTTACCCCAGAAGGGGACACTGGAAAAGCTTTGGATTGAGCATTTGATCCAAATAATAAACTTGGGTTTATTTTATTAACCTTTCCAACTGATTAAAAGTTACTCAAAATAAAGAATAAACCATGGTACATGTGATTTTCCTGGAGATTTTGTCCTGAGGGCAGCTGTCAAACCAAGGTAAGACTGTTGTGGATTTAGGTTTAAAGAGATGTGTTTAAGGCAAGGTGCTGCTCTTCCATGCATGTGCTGGAGTGGACACATTGATACAGAGCAGTAAAAAACCACTTCTCATACTACCTGAAGATCATCAGGAAGAGAGATGCTCTTGCTCCTCTGTTCAAGGAGCCTGCCTTGATTTTGGCCTGGAGCTGCCTGGGTTCTGGTGAGCCCAGCCCAGGCTCCAGTGCACAGCCCTTGCACCCTCTGAGCTGCCCAAACTGAGCCACTCTGCTGCTCCCTTTTCCATGGCCCAGGGTGGGAGCTGATGGTGAGGGTTATTAACATTTCCTCCTTTCTCCCTACAGGACTTGTACCTGCCTCTGTCTTTGGATGACTCGGATTCCCTCGGAGATTCCATGTAGAGCAACGCTGAGCGAAATGTCCACGTTGCATTTGGGATACGGCAAAGTACCTCTGCCAAAACAAGCAGATAGGTGACTGGTGCTTTCAAGTCAAAGGACACACGGTTAAATGTCATTTTTGTTCTGTGATTTCTCCTCTCTGTGCCACAAACCAACACCTGCCAGTCTATAGAGATAGAGGGATACCATTCTTCTAAGTTACAGGGATGCAAAAGGGGTGTTGTGAGAAATTTGGGGCCGACGTGCCAACGATTCTGTGCATTTCCCATTTTCCTCTATGATTTCTTCTGCTGCTGCAGCCACGTGGTTTTCTTAGTGTTAGTGAAGTAGGTCCCCTGGAGGTGTGCAAATGGACCCCTTGCAGAGCAGTTTGCAGGCTGGAGCAGAGCAGATGATGTCCCCTACCTGTGCAAACTGCCAGCCTCTGCCAGCTCACCTGCCTCTCATTCACAGCCCCAGTTTTGTCACCTGCATTCCAACGAGTCTTGGTTTTATTGTGGAGGGCAGGAAGGGAATTTCTAGTTTGATGTTTAATATGCCAGCAGAACCTTGGGTGAGATTGGGAATGATTGTGTCAGATGCTAATTAAGTTGGTCCAATAATTCAAATTATTCAAATATTGTTTGCGATTTATTTATTTTTTTTTTTAATAATTAAGTGAAAAACCATAAATTGGCTGAATTATCTGGAGTATAACACCTTCCACATGCAATCCAAGGATGCTGCTAGCTGGTAACAAATATTTATACCTCCCCTATGGTATCTCTCTATCTCTGTTTGTAACAGTAATGCCTTGTGAACAGCCAACACTGAAAACACTGTGAGAATTTGTTTTCAGGTTTGACACCCTATAGGTCACTTTTTATAGCAAAAAATCAATACACTTTTTATAAAGGAAAACCTTGTATCTGTGTTTTGGGAGTAAGGATTCAAGCTCCTCCTTTTTTATAAAAGCTGGTGATTTTCTTTTGTTTAAAAAACACATTCAGAAAAAAAAAAAATTACAAAAAAATCCAACCACAACTGCAGAACAATAATAACAGCAACTCAGTTTAGAAATCTTGTCATCACTGCCAAAACAGACACGTGTAGGGGGGGGAAATGGTCAATTCAAAATATTGAATGTTTTGATAGTTTTTGTAACATTTAAGACTATGTATTTGGTTTTTTACACTTCAGTATTCCTAACTACAGCCAGATTCTCTACTTATATAACAAATGAAGTTTTGTGGTGTTCTAAAACCCGTATTTTAAGAAACTCTTCTATCTGAGAAAAACAAACTCGCTGTATTTAGAGAAAGCTTTTGCTTTTATTAGTCAGTAATGCCTCCTCCAGAACGCAAAGTTCATCGCCTCGAGCAGGGCTGGTGGGTTTCACTTTGTCCCCAGCCAGCTGCCATTGCCTCCCTCCCTCATGGAATAAGCTTTGATGAAACTGATTCCTGCAGAACTTTACCTAAATGAAATCTGTGCAATCAAGTCTTTCTTTGTTGCTCTATTTGCCTTTTGGTTTTTTTTTTGGTTTTTTCCAACATAGACACCTACTCCCTGTTGCCTTGCAACCCCTCGTGATTAGGATGGATTTTATCCTTGTGATGTTTGGTGCTCCATGAATGCTGGGTTGTTCCCAAAGCCACTCCACGTTTTGTTTGCTTGCATTGCTGGGATGAAACAATCTGTGCAGGCTGCATCTTCCGAGGCTCATGTGATCATACTTATAATGCAACTTTTAAAAGGAGATTTATAAGAGAGAGGCCAGGATTGGGAATTGTCAAGGGGTCAGAGTTATCATGCACCAAATTTGCACCCAGTAGTCTTAGTGCATGATCATTTACACCCAGAGTTTTGCACAAGAAACCATTTGTTCTCACTGATAGCTTCATTTGATTGAATATCTCTGTCTGCACAACTGTTAAATGGTCATTTTAAATATTGTAAATAGAATCCTGGGGTTAGTTCACAGGCTAAGGGCTCGTGTTGAGGGTTTGTGGGGGGAAGGATGGTGCTGTGGACAAAGCTTGGGTGCAGTAGTCAGCACACCTCTAAGCCCTTGGCATTGCTGAATTTGGTGTTTGAATGGGAGCAGGTCTCTGAGTAACCCTGTGCCTCAAATCTGTCTCTCTGTCCCTGCAGGGGCAGCTCTGTTCTACCTCACTGGGGGTTGTGAGGCCAAGTGTTGGTTAACGTTGGTCAAGTGCTTTCAGATCCTCTAACAGAAGGTGCTGAAATATTCTGGGTGCAGATTTGGTTATGGGTGCTGATTTTTGGCTGTTTAATCCTGTGAGTGCTACTGTGGACACTAGTCATGAGAAGAAAAGGACTTTTTTAAGCATAAAGGATGTCAAAGGCCTTGGTTATGCTAATAACAATATTATTCATCAGAGCTATTGTCTTAGGGAAAGCTTTAGTGGGACAGATAATTTGACATGCTTTTACCTTCTCCTCTGTTCTGCTGGTGGAAATCTCAGAGTCCCTCCCTGAGTCCCTGCCTTTCCAGGGGCCCTGAGCAGTAGCCATGGATGGACTGGAATTGCAGTCCAGGGTGTTGTCTCACAGTGACAGGTCATTCCTGCCACTGCCAGGGTGAGCCTGTCCTGCCACCTTTGCTCAGATAAACCAGGAGACCAGCCATGCTGTCCCATCCAGGTTCTCTTGCTGCTCAGTGCAGGACACTCACCACACACCCACCAGGAAACCTAAATCTTTGCTATCCTGGGCTGCTCTCTGCAGCCTGAGCTGCAGGAGCTGGTGGTGGGAGGACAGGAATCTGGGAGATGCTTTCACCCAGTGTCACCCGGAGTGCAGTTTGTGTAAGAGAGAGCAAGAGCCCGAGGGAGGAATGATCCTCTCTTTGCATGGTTGTGGAGAAGGGGTCCCTTTCCTTTCTGCCAAAAGCTCTGTTTGGTTATTTCAAGATGCTTTTCCTGGGGAGCTCCCTAAGGAATCACTGAGCTCTTCCTCCTGAGCTGCACTCGGTGACACATCTGAAACCTGATCCTGCCAGCTCTCCCTTGGGAATGCAGCTTTGTTTGCATGAGGATCATCCTGTGGTGGGGCTGAGCCCTGCAATTCCTTCAGGGAATTTGGAGAACCTTGAAAAGGCCTAAAAGAATTTTTAAAAATTGTTCAGTGGGAAAAATAGCCATTCAAACCAGCAGAATCCACAAAGAAAACAGGGTATGAGGTCAAACTCCCAAGTTTTAAGAAGCAATTTTCTAGGTAGAAATGCCTGGACAGTAGACATCAGTGAGCATTTCAGCTGTAGCATAGAGTGAAGTCTGTATTAATGCCAATATTGCATGAGTTCTTGTACAGAAATGCATGTGGAATGTTACATACATTCAGAACTAGGTATCTTTGGCTTTGTAGGATCCTCTCATCTACATTTGAATACAAAGAGAGTGCACAGGCATCAAACCTTAGTTATTTAAACAGAAGGACAGCCCTGATTCAGGAAAGAACTTAAAAGCTTAAATTTTAGCACGTGCTTTACTCCTGTTGACTTTTCACGAGATTAAGCTTGGGTTTGGTCAGAAAGCTTTCCTGAACTACTGTGAATTAGTAATTACTTCCAATATACCATAGCAATTCTAGACCCTGTGAGATCCTGAAGCAGATGATCGTAATTGTACTATATACTCCAGAGTTCACCTTTCATATTTTTTTTTTAACATTTACAAGCACATAAAGCTCCACATGATATGAGGATTTGCCATATTAATTCGGCTATAAAACCCCTGTCTAATTTGTCTCATGAGGCTGCCTTTAGTGCTTTCAGAGACTAATTGAATCACGGAGACTATATTGTTTTAAAACAGTACAGTATTTAAAAAAAAAAATTGGAGTAACTCTTGAAGTAGCAGGACTTTGTTTCTTTGAAATATGCCTTTATTCAGTGTAATTTAGCAAATTTGCATATAAAGATCCCTGTTTCAGACACAGTCATTAGGAAGGAATAGCACAGACTGGGGTTTAGCATTTTTACACTCAGGTGATGGTCTTGACTGTAGAAGATGACAGCAATGCAGCAAAACCTTCGGCCTTGGGATTTTTATCACTTGTAAAGCATTTCTAATCCTGAAATTCGTGGTTTAAAGCCTCATGTGGTATAATATTTGCAGCTAGTTCCGTTCCACCAGCTAAATATCTGGAAGTGATTTGAAAAGATTTTGATAATGGAGTTTTACTTTGTGGTGGAAGTTGGAAGCAGCTTTTTCCTACCATTCTCTGTATTCCAATAACTGCACATTATTTATTGTCTTCTCAGGAGCTAGAAACACTAATTGTGTTATTTTCATGGACAATAGAAGAATCCTGCTTAGAAAACAACTTCCACATCTCTCTCATCCTCAGCTAACACACATGTAGGCATAAAAAAACCCACACACTTGGTCGAGCTGCTGTTTCTCTCATTTGCTTGTTCAGTACTTTTGAAGGGGAAAAAAGGAGGTAGAACCAAAAATTGTGGCAAACAGCAAAGCAGTGTAACACCCAGGCATTTCCAATGGAAAACAAGGGCATTAAAGTGTTAGTTTCTCTTTATCCACATGGATAACAATTTCTAGGATGCCTTGTCTTTGCTTTTTCACACCTTTGAGGTCAGTGCTGCTCTTCCTGCTGCTTCCCAGCACACCCTGTGGAGTGCTCTGGCATTCCAGGAGGAATCCCTTCCCAGACACTGTTCCAGGGACAGCCATCCCTGGAAGTGGCATCTTCTCTGCAGGGCCCCAGCCTGGATTTTCCAGTCTGAGCCTTCCTCAGTGTGCTGAGAGCACCGGAGTGATTTCGTTGCTGACCTCCGTGGCGCCCACAGCCATGCAAAGCAAACGAGAGTTCTCTTTCACTGTAGAAGAGGCAGAATCATTTTTAGAGAAAGAGATAAAAAATAGCCAAATAAAGTAGATATAAAATTAGTCTAGAAAGTGTCTCCTCAAGCTAAGACAATCCATAACCAGAGAAAAGCTCTGTAGAGGTGTGTGTTTAGCACACACCGGGTGCTGATCATGACCACAACAGGACAGAACAGCTGCTTTTTCCACGTGGTGACTTAGGCTGCAGGTTGATTTTCTGATTGCTGATGGAAGCAGGCTGGGACAGTGCTTGGGACTGGTGAGGTTCTTTGGAGAAGCAAATGGATGGCATGAGATGAGGATCTTTTTTCTGTGTATCTGGAGTCAGGTCAGTCCATGCAACAGGACGAGTGCTTTCCACAAGACACCTGGAAGAGATCCAGCTGAAACCCCACCTTGGTGTGATGAGAGCAGGAAGGTGAAGACTCTAAGTGCCTTCTAACATCCCTTGGGCCTCAGAAGCAGGACTGTGCATGTGCCCAGCAAGGCCCAGGGTTCAATGGCCTTGACCAAAGCAGACAGGGCACACTTTAAGTCTCAAGGTATTTAGCCCATCTCTTGAAAATTGCTGTCTCCAGAACCACAGATTTCTTCTGGCTGATGCCTCTGTCCCATGGGCCTGAATCTGAGCCTCTCCACAGTATCTCAGGAAATGTTAAAGCCAAGTCTTGTGTCTTACAGCTGCTCCTCACTGTGGAGTGAGCAGGGCTGGGTTCTGCTGCAGTGGTTGCTGATTCTGCTGTTCGATGTTCTTCATCCTCCTCTGCTCCTGGCTTGAGAGCTGGTTTCTCCTGGTGCCTGCAGGTCCAAGGCTGGGAGCAGCAATGTATAGACCCCTCTTTGGTTTGGTTTGTTTCCTCTGGAGCCGTTCTAGTCAGTGATGATTGAAGGTCTGAGGCCAAGCTGACAAACCCATGTTTTAATAGGGAGAGGGGAGATTTTCATGGAATATAAGTAGGTGGATGGAAAGGCTTTTTCCAGCAATGCCATTTCACAGCTGCTCTGACAGGATCCCAGCTGCAGGCATGGTGTGAGTACTACACCTGCAGGTGAAAATGTGGAGTTTTGGGGTCACAGACCTCAGGACACTTATAGAAGGTTAAACATATCAACACCTATTTTTGGCCAATAGATGAGCTTCTAAGCAAATGAGAATCAAACCCAGTGGGATTTCAGAGCCATTGGGGTTTCAGAGCTGTTGGGGTGTGGCACAGCTCTGGACAGATCCCTTCTCCTTGTGCCATGGTGTCCCAGTGCACAGAGTCCAAATACTTCCCTCCACGCTTTGAGATAAGCTGATACAAAGAGCTTGATTTTAAAAAGTACTGATTGCTCAGCAAAGTCAGAACACCTTATAGAAGCAGACTGTATCTTGGGAAGTCTCTCACAGAACTCTGGCTCTCTCAAAACTCTGCTGTAAAATTGTTTAAGTATTTCAGTTATGGTGAAAGACCCCTCATTTTAAGTTCCCCATTGAAACCATGGGGGAGCCAGCAACATCCCTGGGAGGAAGGAGATACCCTCATCCAGCAGCCCATTTCTGTCCTGCCTGAATATAGCCCTCACTGTCCCTCTTTTAGATGTACATACACATATCAGAGCAATTCTTGTTAGTAGTCAAAATATGGGCCTTGAGTTCACAAACAGTGAACAAGTCTAATTATTTCAGTGGCTTTCTACCAAGAAAACAGTGGGCCAGGTGTTGAAAACCCTCTTGTTTAGAAAGTGTTCATGGCCAGATATCTACATGGGAGAGAGCTGCCTTGCAGTGTCCTTGCTTAGTGCACTTGAACTCACCTCTTGTGACTCTTGCTCTTTATCTCCATGAACTCAGAACTCTCGAGCCAGTTTGGAGGTTCCCTAGGTCTGACAGTTTATCACTCAAACTGAAGAAAAAGGAGGATGCCCAAAGGGAATGAACAAATCTTGGCAGTAATTAATCTGTCAGCTGAAAAAAAGAAAGTTGGCATCATCAGGGAAAGATGCCCTGATGGAAAACACAGGAAACGAAGGGAAAAGCCTGTTCCTTAGAGGAATGGTGGGGGATGTTTGTTAGGAGGTAGGTACTGACTCATGAGATGAGCTGGAGCTTCAGAAAAAATCCAGTGGCAGGGAGAGCATGAGGCACAGCACTGGACATGCCAGTGCCACTGATGTGTGGGAATAATGAAAGAAAAAAGCCAAGAAATTCTGGGGACAAACGAAGAAGGAGGCTGGGGCTAACTATGAGAGATCTGTGCTTGGTTTGGACAGGAGAGCAGCAGCAGTTCCTGGCTGTTTGTTGAGAGTCACTGTCCCTGCAGGTACCTGGGCCAGGGGGTAGTGTCTGTCCACAGCAGTCTGTCCCTCTGCCCTGGGCAGAAACAAGGCCAAACCTGGCTGCAGGCAGGAGGAGAGCTTGGTGTGGAGCTCCTGCCCTGCTGCTCTTTTACTTTCCTGCTGTCTTGTGCCATCCCTCAAAGGGAGAAGGAAGATCCAGCCCTGTGCTGCAGGACAGCCCCAAGCTGTGGGGTGGGTTTATTTACACTCTCTGCTGTGTCAGATAAAACCAGCAATCTCTGATCAGCACGCCCTGGCCTGGGGAGGCCAGAGCTGGCACTCTGGGGAATGCAGGAGAATAATGGGGGCACCTCAGAGCCTCCCACCCCTTCCCACAGAGCTCAGCAAACTCTGGAAAGTGTCAGCCTGGGTGAAAAGCCCGGACAGACTCCTCAGGGAGGTTTCCTGGGTTTGCTGTGTGGGCACAGAGGAGATGCTGATCTTGCCCAGGAAATGCCCAGCCCCTGTGTGAGAGCTGCTGCAGCCACCACAGCAGTGGGAAGTCCATGCTGAACAAGGGCATCTGTGTTTAACACTGCTTTTCTCATGAGATCTTTTTCCTAAATTCAGTTGAGTTATAGTGTATGTGAATCTAATCCTAAACCACAAAATAACTGACTTCTCCAAATACTTTTTTGCTGTATAGTCTCAGAATTATTTTTTTTTTTGTTGCATAAAGATTACACCTCTTTTATTTCCATAAATTCTCAGACACTCAATATGATACAAATGGAACCCAATACACCTAATTTTCTGCTGCTTTAACCAGGCAGAAGCTCCTCTGTAATTAGTTTATGAATATATTTGATCCAAGGTTGGTCTCGTATTTCAAAGATTGTTTGCTGTTGATAATTCCTGTGTGATTGGTTACTTGAGTGCAGATTCAGTTTCCTGGGTGACAGCCACAGCCTTTGCAGAGAACACCTCACTGACCCCAGTTATAAACTGATCTCTTGCGTGGACCTTGAGTAGCAAGTTATAGGTGGGAGATATTTTGTATAGTTAAATTATAGTTAATGATAAAGCTGAAATAGTTTGTTGAAATACCTTAAATGTTCTAGAATTGAAAATTAAACAAGGAACCTCAGCAAATCAGGGCCTCCTCCACATTTTTTGCTTCTAAAGAGTGTTGGCTTCTACTCCCTTTACTCTCACTCAGTCTGCCAATAGCCATTCCCTGAGCCCAGAAGGTTTATGGAACTAGAAGTAGTATTTCTATTTCTACCAGTATTCTTCTACTCTAGTCCCAGCTAGTACCAGGCAGAATAGAGATTTACGGTTGGCTTGGTTTTTAGAGAAAAGCATTGCCAATATCTCTGAAATAAATGGGAAGGTTTGGTTTATTTTAGGTGACTCATCTAAACTCAAGGCTGCTTTTGAATTTTATCCAAGCTGGTTCTTCCATCTCTCTTTGCAAGAGTTATATGTAGGCAATGGAGCTAAGGTGGAGCCCCGTTTGCACAGTGGGGTTGCTGCAGAGCACAGGGACTCACCTGGCTCGTGCAGTCAGGATGGAACACGGTGGGGGCTCCTGATCAGGGAGAGCCACAACCAAACCCTGGCTCTGAATCCCTGAGCTCTGGGAAACCCATGCACAGGGAAATACAGACTTGGGAAATTCCTGTAAGGGACCAAATGGATCCTAATCTTGGGACCAGGCCCAATTCTCAACATGACAAATTTTATTTTCAGAGAATCCCTGAGAAACATTCTGTGGGGTTTATTTTTGTTGTTGTCTGGGTTTTGGGGTTATGTTGTGGGAGTATTTTGTTACATTTTTTAATTACAGCACGGCTGCTTTTCTCCATCTGCTTCCAACCATTGCAGAGCAGGTATGGATGGACTTGTAATTCACTATTCTTAGCAGGTAGCAGTTGAAATCCTGTGATATCCTGTTTCCCTCTCATGCTGACCATACAGTCACAGCAGGGTTGCAGAACACGCAGCTTTTTTTCCTTTTTCTCCCTCTCTTTATGACAGAGAGGAGCTTTTTCCAGATTTAGTGTGATGGCTAATGATGCATCTGCCTAAAAACAAGAATATCTAGGGAATTAATTGCACTGCTAATTGGTGTTTTTTAGATACAGTGAAGCAGGAGTATTGAATGTAAGAACAAGGAAGCCTGTGAGTTATAATTACATGTTGAATTCTGACATGTGAAAATGTTGTTAGTTTGCTTCTTATTTAAATGATGGGTGATCCAAGCAGCTTTAGCACTGTGGCAGTCCTAGTACGGCTGTGATTAGCAATTAGAAGACACCCAGAGTCTTTTGGAAAGAGGAAACCTGTCTAGCCAAATCTCTTCTATTCTCTGAAATGACACATTCCCCTCCATAATTCTCTGGATTTTGTGATACTTCCTAGTCTGGAAGCACAGGGAAGGAGGATCAGCCTGCTGGCTTTGCTGTCACTGGCCTTTGTCTGCTTTCTCAGTTACAAATCCTGTCCCAAGCTGAGGGGAGCAGCCCCCATGCCCTCAGCCTGAGCTCCTCACGCTGCTCCTGTCTGGAGAGCAGGAGCTGCTTTTGCTGGGGACCTGCAGAGCCACCCTGGGTGCTGAGGGAGGGAGGGAGGTGTGCAGCTGACCTGGAGCCTGATCCTGGATTACTGTCTTAGGTCATGCATTGAGTTCGTGTGATTTCCTCATTAACGACAAAGCTGCAATATAATATAACTGAGAGGCCACGAGGGATTTCCTCTTGTCCTTCAGAGGGTGGGGGTTGGAGGGGCAGCTGGGTTTAAAGTTTAGCTGGTATACTTTAAACTCTGTGTACATAACCTTGGAGGACACGGGGGTGGGAAGGGGTCCATGGTTACTTCGGTGGGATTGGTAAACTTCAGGATGTTTTTGTTTAAAGAATAAGGTATTTAATTAATGACATTGTACAAAGAACTATTAATTTAAATGGTGCTTTTGTTCTCCTTCCACAGACCTGTCTAACCTTTCTTTTTGGCAAGCCTGCAGCAATGCTGATCATGTTGACTTTTGTACCTTGGGGGAGTGTGTGGAAGGGGAGGGGAAATGCTTTTCTCTTCAGACAAATAATGTTGCCCATAGTTAACTTCCTGCTTGGATACATACCTTGAATTCCCTTTATGCTGATTTTTTATGTGGAGGTCTCTTCAAAGGGACAGAACAAGCAGAGGTTATTCCAAAAGATCTCAACTGTATCATCTTGTAATATATTGCAGCTTTATGCCAATGATTCCTTGCTTACCTGTACACAGTCCATGCATGTTTTGAACTAATTTTGCATTCTCCATTTGTGGTGAGTTATTTAGCATTTTAACCACCTTTTGTGCCATTCAACTTGTACAGAAAACATTTTAATTGACGTTTTAAAGGGAGGGGGAAGAAAATAAAAAGACCCCTTCTGCTCTCTAGTTGTAGGTAGAACTCAGTTACTTAGCAAACAGATGTAGATGAGTGGTTGTAGTGTTAGAAATGTTGGCTTGCTCGTGAACAAGCTCTTGAGAGTAAATGCATGGTCCTGTACCTCTCCTTTCTTAATTAGCTCTTCCTTTCCTCCTGGAAAGATTCTCTCTCTCCCTCTCTCTTACTCTGTCTTTCTCTCTCTCTCGTGGTTGTAAAGTACAGATTTGGGCATAAATAAACCGAGAAACGACCAGGTTTGAAAAGCAGTTCTCAACAGGTTCTCTCGGGGAACGTGTTTCTCGCAGTGCCTTGCCTCGGCACATTGGTCAGATCCAGCTGCCAGGACACAGCAGGCGGAGCTCAGTCCCTCTGCTGGAGCTGGGGAGCCAGTCCAGCCCTGGCAGTCTGGCTCTGCTGGAGGGTGAGGTGCTGCTGGGCCACTGCAGCTGAGGCAGGAGGCAGGGGCAGCCTTGCTCCTGGCGTGCTGCCTGTCCCTGGGACTCGTCCCACGGCCCCTGATTTGCGGAGTTTGCACACACTTTTGGTTTTCCTGGATACACAGCCGGGGGGTGGGGATGGGATATGGGAATGACGTTGTTGGGGGGTCTGTAGACAACTCCTTCTCCACACTCCTGAGCTCTGAGTTGAGTACAAGGGGCTTCTTGTTTATTAGCTGTGGTTCTGTTGGCAGTGGAGGACAGAAAACAGGCAAAGTCTTGGAAAAGATGGGGTCACTCACAGAGACTCATTTTGTAAGAAATGGACTTGAAGAAACCCCAAAAAGTCGTGCCACAAAATCACAAAGTGTACCTAGATCCACACCTCTATTCCCTATGGCTCCTCTCCCTGAACAGAATTTCCTTTTGTCAGAAGATTTGACTAGGAAAAAATTCCATTTTTGTGAGGTGTTGTGAACTGTTTTTACTACTTGTAATAACCATCCCGGGTCTGAGTATTCTTGTAACGCAATGCCATGCAGCAGAGAACCTGTCCACTTTATAGCTTTGCTCTCAATATTTGTTACTCATTGTTTTCTCATCTAAATGTACATTTGCAAGATGTGTGTAATGTCATTTCCAAAAAATAAAATTTGGTTTCAATATTTAGGCCGATAAAAACCTTTCTGAGGCTTTTATTTGTCAATTGTGTGTTGACTGTGACTTGTGAATTATAGAACACTCGCTTATTTTGATACCTCAGCTTCCCCAAATCTGCTCCCCTTGTATAAAATGCAGAGAAAACCAAGGCTGGGGAGGGAATCTGATGCCCCTGGATTAATTAAGATACAACTCTTCCTGGCTGAAGCAGCCCAACCTGTGCAGGACCCATCCTTTTGCCTAAAGGGAGAAGCTCCGTGTGGATCCCACTCTGGGAGAAAAGGGGAAAATAAGAGCAGCTCTTTCTCTGTGTGAGCACTGCAGGTAAATTTTCAGATTCAGAACAGCAGCTGTGGCCCCCATGTGAACTGTGCCCTGGCATCCAGGGTCTGGGCAAGGCCTGTGCAGTCCCACATGAGTTTGGGGAAGTCTGGGGAGATTTCAGAGCTGCTCTGTGTTTGTCCTGCTTTCCCACACAGGCCTGAAAAAGCTCCAAGCTGTCCTTTCCCAGCCTCCCTGTCAGAACCACAGTGAGGACAAAAGCTTTCTTCCCTGAGAGATTATAGCAAGGCTTAGGCTGCCAGCCCAGCCCCTCTTGGCACAGTGCTGGCACCCACTTGTGCCTGGGCAGCCCAGCACAGACAGCACAGTTCAGCTGGCAGGGAAAGGCCTCGGGGGGAAAATGCAGTTCCCATCATGAAACCAGGAGAAAACCACGCTCAGACCAGCCTTTGTGCGAATGTGCATGGGCTGAAACTGAAGGAAATGTTATCAGAAAAGCAGAAAGAGTGCTTTAGAAAACTCTTGCTTGTGTCCCTGTGCACTTGAGGAGCCAGCAACAAACCCAGTGTCTCTTTCAGAGGCTATGTGCTGGATCAGGTCAGTAAAATCCTGGAGGGAGTGCTCCTGCCCCTGCAAAATATTCTAAAAATGGCAGATTAAAAACCTGCTGTGTGCATCTATCACAGCTCTTGCAGAGACTCTGGAGAGAGTCAAAAGGGAATCTAAATGCTGGTAGTGTGGCACCCCCAAACTGCCCTGCAAGCCATTGGAAGTGATGCCGGTGTCTTAGCAGGAATTCCTCTGGCACATACAGAATCACTCCAGATTTACTGTTGTGTCAATGAGAGTGAAATACAGCTTCCACAGCCCGGCCTTCCTGCTGCATCAGCCTGGATCTAGACAGAAATGAACATCAGGGATCCTGGAACATGTTGGTACATCAGAGCAGCAGAAGTGTTTGCTCCAGGAAAATGTCTTGAGTGTGTCAGCCCTATGTGGTATCAGGTGCTCAGGCTGAAGGAACTTCTGGCCTGGTTCAAACCCCCTTGGCTGCTGTCTTCTGCTTTACTTGGTTTGTGAAGACAACACAGAGGAGGATTTTAGATCCCTGGAAATTATGCTCAGCATCTGTGTTCAGATTTTGGACTTCTTGAGCCTGGGGTACCAAATCTGGAGTCTGACCCCTCTGTCTGCTGCTCCCTTTCACCATCTGCCATCAAATCTTGTGATTTAAAAAGCTTTTGCAGGTTGTCGCCCCAAATTGGCTCTGTACTGTGCTCCAGACAACACACCAGGCAGTGCTGGTCACCTTCTAAAGCAGAGGTGTCCCAAGGATGGAGTGACCATAACCATGGGGAGATGCTCCAGGGAGCTGTGAAAACCCCTGAGTGGGATGAACGCCCCAGTGGCACTGCTTTAATGGTACCAGTGCTTTGTCAGCCTCATCAGGCTGACCTGCAGCTTTAGCTGCCTTAAAAACTTACTCATAAGGTTTTAATATTTATGTATTCTGAACATAAGAGACCTGACCAAGAGTCCCCTGGCCTGGTTTTGGTGGGGAGAGAGTTAATTTTCTTCCAGCACCATCTCTGGGTGTCATGGTGAGGATAATTTTGGTAACACCCTCTTGTTTTCAGTCATGGCTAAGCAGTGTCTGTGCTCAGATTTTCAGCTTCTCATGCCCTGCCAGTGAGGAGATTTGGGGGCACAAGGAGCTGGGAGGGGTCACAGGCAGGACAGCTGACCCCAACTGACCCAAAGGATATTCCAGACCATCTGGAGTGGAGCTTATCAAATAAAATGAAGGAAAGACATCCATGGGCTGGACAACTGCATTGTGCATCACTTGCTTTGCACATTGTGATACTGTTTTACTATCATCATCATGGTTAGCTCCCTCCTTTCTGATGCACTGAACTGTCTTTATCTCAGCCCATGGTTTCTCTCCCTTCCACCCTTCCCACTGTCCCCATGCCCTGGGAAGGCAGTGAGCGAGTGGCTGTGAGGGGCTGAGATCAGCAGGGGCAGGGCTGAGCTGGGCAGGGTCCTGGAGGCAGCACAGCTCCCTGGCTCTCTGATGTGGCCTTTGGGGACAGGGCAGGGTCCCTGTGAGTGCCACAGCCCATGGCACAGAACACCAGGGTAAGCAGAGGGACCTTCCTGAGGCACTGGGGTCTGCTCAGGCTTTCAGGGTTGGTGCAACAGGAGAACTCAGTTGCTCTTCTTGGGGAGAGGAGGAAAACAAAGATGCCACTCTGACATGGCCTCAGTTTTGCTGAAAAGTAAGGCACCAATACCAACATAAGGCTGAATTAACACAGAACAGAAGCCTTTCTGGAATAACCCACAGCCAAATCTCTCATCAGCCTGCAAATGATGATTCTTCCAGTGCTGCCTAGAAAGGTGACCAGCGCCTAGAGCAGGGTGCAGCAATAAAACCTTCATTTTAAATTAACTGGCCTGGCCTCTGGAGAGCAATGCATTTGTGCAGCCAGGAAAGAAAATCTTCGGAAAATGCCATTCTGTCACAAATTGTCCATGCTTTAATTAAGTAGTCCTCATCAGGGAGGAAGATAACCATGAGATACGTGAGGGGAGGAACACAGTTGATCTATAATGAAATCAGCTCTCAAATGAGGTCGCCCACCCATGCACTGCTTGTGCACACGCAGCGGGAGCGGGAGCCAAGTGCGGGGAGATGAGGCCAAGCTTTTGTAGCTTTGCAAAAGAGTGGGTCAGCTTTGGGTGGGGAGGGGACACCGAGGGATAATGCAGTTATGTGCTGGAGAACTTGAGGACAAGGGCAAATGTGTCCTCTCATGCTCTCCTCTTAAAGGACAATTCCCTTATTCCTGTGTCTCGTGACAAAGTACCCTGGAACAGGCCCCAGGAACACACGGGCCAGTGCAGCATCCCCTCAAGGCTTACCCCATTAAAACAGAAACTAAAAAACACCTTTCTGTCCCCTTGACACAGATTAAAGGTACATAAAACCAAGTCTGTCCTTAATATCCTTAAATCTTTAAATGACTCACCATGCTCTGCTTTTCTGCTCAGAAAAGTAGATCGGCTCTGACTCTAAATGCCAAGTACCAGAACTAGGGAAAGAATATTTAGACCAGTAGGCTACAACTCAGGAGACTTTCAGCTCCTGATGTGGCCAGAACTTTCTGTGTCCCCAGGGGAATCACCTGGGACCACAGACAAAGCACAGCAAGTATCCAAAGTGGGCTTAGAATTTCTTTGGTCTCCAGGTGCCAGCAGGATGGGGATAATCCTGCCTTCAGACTCCACGGGAAGAGTTTCACCTGGGAAACTACAACAGTTTCTAAGAGTTACCAGCTCAAGAAATCATCAGCACTGTGAGCAGAGCTGGCATCTGAAACTGCAAGACAAATCTTCACTAAATAAAAAAATAGCTTTGCATGATCAGGTGTCCAAGGTGAAATGTCCCAGGCTCCAAAGCAGATGTGAGCTGCAGCGAGCATGGCCTGGACACTGCAAAAAAACCCCCTAAATCTTGGTGCAGTGGGTTCTGTCTGGGAGTGCAAAGCTGTTCCCATACTGGGGGAGGCTTGGACAGTGTTCCTGCAGCAGCAGCACCCCACAGACCAGGAATGACAGGGCAAATGTGAGCCAAACCCAACTCCTGCCAGCACTAAACAAGGCTCTGATTTCAGGCTGTGTGAGAGGGGCAGCGCACCTGGAGGCCTCAGCATCTCTGCTGGAGAAGGGGAAAGTGCTAAGCCTGAGCATGTTTCTCTTGACCCTGAGACAGGAATGGCTTTATCCAAATCCCACCGAGAAACAAGAGTGCTACAGGCAATGTTTTAAATATTTAATGTTTACACAACACTCAGAATACAAATGGCGATTCAAAGAGAAGGGAACTCCTGTCTCTGTGAGCTCCTCAGGGAGTTTCCTCTTCATGTGTGTTTTTCAGCTTGATTGATGCCTGCCCACACAGACAGTGAATGGCAGCAGGGGATGTGTCTTGTGTGCCCCCAAAACACCCATCCTGCTCCACTGCACAGGGCCCTGACTGCCAGAGGAGTGGGGAGAGGCTGGGGAAGAACTGGTGATTTCAGCTCCTTTAGTCCCTATCCCAGCCCCACAGGCTTTATTTCACTGCCAGCTCTGCCCATTCTGCTCATTCCACGTCTGCCCACTGCCAGCAGGTGAAGCTGGTGCAGGATCTCACAGCAGGATCTTTGCTACAGCAAAGCCCCACAGGGAGCTCCACCACTACAGCTGCTCTCCCATCCCAACCCCACAGTATTTCAGCTCCAGCCCCACAAGTTTTATTTCACTGCCAGTTCAGTTTCTACTCCAGCCCCGCATTTCCCCACTGCTGGCAGGTGAATCTGCTCCAGGTTCTTGGCAGGATCTTCATTTTAGCTGCAACTCCCCTGCCCCACAGGGGTTTCCCCCCAGCCCATGTTTTTGTCTTGCCAGCTGTGCTGCCTCAGCTCCAGCTCCTCAGCTGCCTCTGCCTGCGGCTAAAAGCTGCTCCTGGTTCTCAGGGCAGCCCAGGGCTGCTGACAAGGACACAAATCAGACACTGCCATCACTTCGGTGTCTCCATTGGCTGTCACACCCATCCCAAATGGGCACTGCTAATGGCACCTGAGCCCCAACACACACCTTTCCACAATCCCACCCCAGCTGGCAGCAGGGGCAAGGAACAGCCACTGAGCCCCAGGCCCTCCTTCCCAAAATGTGTTCTTGGGCTGGTTCTGAGCCCCAGGAACCCCCCTGAGAGTCCAGCCCTGGCTTGTGCTTGGCACCACTGGCTGGGCTGGAAGACCCTGGGTATCTCCTGCAGCTCCATCCCCTTCCCTGTAGGGTTTATTTCAGCTCTGCATGGGTTTGGGTCTGGCTCCACCCCCAGGGCTTTATGTCCCCTGTGGTCCCAGTCCTACAGCCTTTACTTAATAAACATTATTTATATAATAAGGGAATTAAAAAATAGAATAAATATACTCTAATACAAAATATTAGTAAAACATGAAAGCAATATAATAATGGAATGAAACAACTCTATTGCCTATATTTTTAATATTATTTCAGGTTCCAGATCCCCTCAGGGCCACATCCCACCCAGCCTTCATTTGGGGACAACTTTCCCCCCACAGGCTGCACACCAGACTCCCGACAGTCCCCATGGCACCTAACAGTCCCTATCCCATCCTGACAGTCCCTGTGGCACCCAACAGTCCCTGTGGCACCCAACAGTCGCTATCCCATCCCAAATGTTGCTATCCCATCCCAACAGCCGCTCTGCCATCCCAACAGTGATTTCAGCTCCAGCCCCACGAGCTTTATTTCACTGCCAGTTCTGCTGTTTCAGCTCCAGCTCCGCATCTCCACTTCCACCAGCACCAGCTGAAGCTGCTCCTGGCTCTCAGGGCAGGATCTTTTTGATTGCAGCTCTCTGAGGTTTCGTCTCCAGCTCTAGGATGCACATTCCAACCCCAGCCTCACGATTTTACTCCAGCTCCAGTCATTCACTATCCCT
Source organism: Sitta carolinensis (assembly GCA_032173965.1). Taxonomy (NCBI): domain Eukaryota; kingdom Metazoa; phylum Chordata; class Aves; order Passeriformes; family Sittidae; genus Sitta; species Sitta carolinensis. The sequence goes on from CM063286.1 coordinate 18,277,567, forward strand.
GCCCTGCAGTGATCGCAGCTCCCTTCCTAGAGCCGCTATCGAAGCCCTCCAGCCGCGATCCCAGCCCCGTAGGGATCCCAGCCGCTCCCCATCCCAGCCCCGCAGGGATCCCAGCCGCTCCCCATCCCAGCCCCGTAGGGATCCCAGCCGCTCCCCATCCCGGCCCCGCAGGGATCCCAGCCGCTCCCCATCCCAGCCCCGCAGGGATCCCAGCCGCTCCCCATCCCAGCCCCGCAGGGATCCCAGCCGCTCCCCATCCCGGCCCGGCAGGGATCCCAGCCGCTCCCCATCCCGGCCCGGCAGGGATCCCAGCCGCCCATCCCCAGATCCCAGGCCCTCCGGCAGGGATCCCAGCCGCTCCCCATCCCGGCCCGCAGGGATCCCAGCCGCTCCCCATCCCGGCCCGCAGGGATCCCAGCCGCTCCCCATCCCGGCCCCGCAGGGATCCCAGCCGCTCCCCATCCCGGCCCGCAGGGATCCCAGCCGCTCCCCATCCCGGCCCGCAGGGATCCCAGCCGCTCCCCGCCCCACCCTGCCCTCACCCAGGAACCCCCGGGACCCTTCCCGGGCCCCCAGGCCCCTCGGGGAGCTGCCGGTGGCACACGGGGCACGGGAGGGCAAGGCAAGGCAATGAGGGGCTCGAGAAGGCAAGGGAGAGGGAGCCGAGGCAAGGGAAGGCAAGGCAGGGCTTGGCAAAGAGAGGCCAGAGGAGCAGGACAGGCAAGGCAAGGGAGCGGGAGGCAAGGCAGGGGAATGATGGCAGGGGAAGAGGAATGAAGGCAGGGGAAGAGGAATGAAGGCAGGGGAAGAGGAATGATGGCAGGGGAAGAGGAATGATGGCAGGGGAAGAGTAGGCAGGGCAAGGCAGGAAACACAAAGTGAGGGAGGAATGTGCAGGGCAGGACAGAGGAGCGATCAGACCTTAGCTCCCCCTCCCTTCCCCTGCCTGTCCAGCCCTTCCCGAGTCTTGCCCTACAGACCCTCCCTTGCCTTGCCTTTCCCGCCCCATCCCTTGCCTTTCCCACCCCATCCCTTGCCTTTCCTCCCCATCCCTTGCCTTTCCCACCCCATCCCTTGCCTTTCCCACCCCATCCCTTGCCTTTCCACCCCATCCCTTGCCTTTCCCACCCCATCCCTTGCCCTTCCACCCCATCCCTTGCCTTTCCACCCCATCCCTTGCCTTTCCCACCCCATCCCTTGCCTTTCCACCCCATCCCTTGCCTTTCCACCCCATCCCTTGCCTTTCCCACCCCATCCCTTGCCCTTCCACCCCATCCCTTGCCTTTCCCCCCCATCCCTTGCATTTCCCACCCCATCCCTTGCCTTTCCCCCCCATCCCTTGCCTTTCCCACCCCATCCCTTGCCTTTCCCCCCATCCCTTGCCTTTCCCCCCCATCCCTTGCCTTTCCCACCCCATCCCTTGCCTTTCCACCCCATCCCTTGCCCTTCCACCCCATCCCCTGCCCTTTCCCCCTATCCCTTGCCTTCCACCCCATCCCTTGCCTTTCCCCCCCATCCCTTGCCTTTCCCACCCTCTCATCCCTGGCCATTGTCGCCACCGCGCGGCCACCGGGCACGCTCCCCGCTGCCCGGGCTCGCAGCAGGGAGGGTGGATTTTTTGTGTGTATCCTGCGGAGAAATAAATCCAGGGGCCGTTCCCTCGCAGGGGTGTTCCCTGCTCCTCCTTCCCCGTGACCAGCCTGCCTGAAAAATCACTCCGAACGCCGCTTCAAGCCCTGCTGCTCCGGGGAACCTGAGCGGTGGTAGCGCTGCCTTGTCTGTTTAGAAATCTTTCTTTTGTTCGTGGTTGAGGCAGTTGGGGGATAAAGCCTGCTGTGTACACTTCAGCTTCTGTGGCAGCTGTAGACTGTGCCTTCTGTTTTAGGGATTGCTTTTAACTCTGTGTTGTGCAGAAAGTTCAGTGCCAGCAAGCCATCAGTCTGGGACTGGTCCCTTCCTAAAACCCCTCCTGTCATTCATGTTCCGGGAGAAAGGAAGGAACCTGTTATCAAAATTCCACAAAGCACAGGATGAGTGATCTGGGTTCAAAATGATGTTGTTGAGCAAAATCGGACACAACTGGATATACCACTCCAAGTTTTCAGTGAATCTTGCTTAGTTTTCAGATTTTGCCTCTTGGGCTCTTCTTTGTTCAAACTGCTTAAATTAGAAAGAGTAGAGTAAACATGTAGGATTTGAGTCAAATCTCTGCTGGAAACCACCTCATGTTTTATTAATAAATTGCCCGATGAAATTAAGTGAATAATAGATGAACATATCTCTGGTGGGACACAAGAACCTGGTGGTGGAGTGTGTGTGCAAGGTGGTGGGCAGGGGTTTCTGAAGATATGAACAGGCTCTGAGCTCAAGGTGCTGAACATACAGATTGAGGGGTAGAAGACCTTGTGAAGGAGCAAGTTCTGGTGGTTACTTGTGCTGTAGTGCCTCTTCACAAAACAGGCTGGCTCGGGCTCTGGTTTGCTGCTGAGGATGCAGGAGGAGTCAAGTTTGGAAAGCAGCAAGTCTGGAGCAGAGGAGAGTGGTGGGGCACTGCTCAGGGGGTGATGGCAGGCTGTGCAGGAGAGCAGTGAGGAAACTGGGGACACCAGGAGATGCAGCAGAGTCCTGGATGGGAACCAGCCCAGAGGAGGGAGGGGACACATCCACCAAGGAAGCTAAAGGCAGCAGGGCTCATTCAAGGATTTCAGGTACAATATTGTAAAGTGAAATGATTCACAATAAGTGTGACCTCTTTTCCAGGTTTTTGGTTTTTTTTTTTTTTTTCATTAGTTGTCACCTGTGTGGCTCATCTTGCTGCCTGTCCAAAGGAATTTCTGTTTCTGACAAGACTTCCAGCAGGAGCTCCTCCTCAGCCCAGACAAATCCCATCCAATTCTTGGATTACGCCATTCGCATCAAAAGTTCTCATGGTTTCGTTCTGCACTGGATCAAAGCAAAGGCAGCTACTGAGAACACATCTTATAAGCTGTGAATATTATTATCAGCTCACAGAGTGGAATTTTGTTGTGCTCTTGTGAGGGTTTTCATGTTCTTCCCTCAGCTGTGCAAATGAATCACAGTGTGCGTGTTATACACAGGCATCCGCTTTTTATTATGATTTAAACTCTGGGCTACTTACTCAATCAGGAATTGGAAACACATGGCTTTAATATGTAAGGCTTTGTTACTCATGAAATAATAAAACTGTAGTGGCAGCTTCCAGGGACTTTCAGTCCAAATTTCAGGGTGCCTTCAAAAGAGCAAATAGTCCTGTGGTGAACCTTGCAGTACAGGAATTTATGATACTACTTAAACATCTTCAGAGTATTTTGTGGATGTAACTCAACCCCTGAGATCCAATATCCTCTAGGGGATTTGCTCAGTAATAATGTTGAGGAGAAGGAAAGAACCTATTTGAAAACTTAGACCAGTTATGCTGAAATGAGGATTAAATGGAGGAAGAAAACCTTGGAAAATATATAAAATTGTGGTACAGATGAAATTTTGTAATGCATTTTGAAATGGTGCTTGTTCAAAATGGGACTACATTTACTAAAATACAAATAAAAGGCACATAATGGCAAAATAAATGTGTTATAGTCTTCAGATCAGAAAAAATTCAAATCAAATTAACCCAGATGTTTAGGATTTACCCGAAGGGAAACTGGGGCTGAGCAGAATATGGAGAGAATCTTGTTTTTCCAAAACCATTTCTTGTTGAGAATTTCTTCATGTCCTACTTTAAAAAGCACAGCCACAGCACAGAGAAATGTATTTTCTGTTGTCTAGACTTTGTTACCCCCAGAAAGTGATCCAAATTCCTTTACTAGGACAGGAATGTAATTTTTTTTTTTTTTTTTTTTTTTTTTTTACTGTGCACATTAATCTGTTGTTTTCCATTAAAAAAAAAAAAATCCAAACAAACCAGCAACTCCTGCCAAACTTCCTGGCCTTATCTCCTTCTTCAAGAGTTCATTCACAGTTCCAGCAGGCACAGCCACAGCTGAGAGTTTGTGTGTCAGGAGTGCACGAGGCTCTGCACTTTGGGTCAGCCCAGAGCTGTCCCTGGGACATTCCCAGCACAGTTATCCCGACACAAACCCCCGGAGATGTGACCGTGGTACAGCCCGGACAATTCCAGGTTAAGAAGCCGAGGGATCCGTGTTTGCAGGAGCCACTTTGGAGCTGGATGTGCCCCAGGCAGGTGAGTGCCTGACTGGCGTTTGCTGATTTACACCTGATTTCTACCAGGAGGGAAAACTCGGTGTGAACCATGAGGAGCCAACACAGGAAGAAAATGCTTTGAGTTACCTGAGTTTGTTTAATATATAATTCTTCCAGAAAGTCACGGCTCTGTGCTAACTCTGAGCCATGCTTTGTTGCAGGATTTATTGCCAAAGCATGGGTGCTCTCCTTTCTTCTGGGACAACCAGTTCCACTCTTCTCTCTGCAGGTATCCTTTACAGTTATTCCAAAGAAAGGGGCCAGACTGATAAAGTGTGATTTGATCTGTGCTCGTGTAATTCTATTTGCCATCATGTCTCTGATATTCCAAAATATTGTCAGTTCTCACCGTGGATTCTTTCACTGTGAAATTCAAGGGGTTTTTTTATCTTGTTTCATTGTTCTTGTGAAGGAGAGGTTTTTGCACTGTATATAAAATAATTGATTAGTGGGTACATAAGATAATGGAGTGGCCTGATAAGGAGTTACTGTTTAATTGGCAGTCTCTTTTATTAAACTAACTTTTATGAAAAGGCAGAATGGAGAGCTACTGGAATTTTGAAGAAAGCTGTTTCCTGTGGTTTCAGCACAAAACCTTGGCTTGAATGAATCAAGTGACAATGCTGTTTGCATTTTCTTCAGAGCTTTTAAAAGATCACTTGACTGGATTAATGTTAGTTGTAACAATTGGCATTTACTTTACTAAATGACGTTTTAAAAAAATCTAACTGGAATTGTACCTCTGATGTTTGCTGAAAATGTGTCTGATTTTGAGGCTATACTGGAAGCCACTGAAGGACAAGGTTTCTTGAAACATGAAGACACCTGTGCTCTTTGGAAAAGCTGGAAAGGAGCCGTGGCTTTTGTCTCTGCTTGCAATGATATTTAAGAATTTCAGGATTTTGTTGAAGGTTTCACTTGGAAGTCAGGTGGAGGCAAAAGCCTGCTCTGCTGCTAATACCGTTGCTTTTTAAATCTTTGCCCTTGCCTGAGGGGAGAGAGAGAATAGTTAAAAGTGTTTCACAGGCAACTCCTCGGTGATAAACTCTCATGGGAAAGGCAAGGAGGGGAGAGAGGGAGTCCGGCCAGAGTTTATCCTCTCCGAGTGTGTCCTGCCAGGACTTGGAGTGGTTTTGACTATGAAATCAGCATTGTACTGCTGAACAATCACAGGTGTATATTGATTTCACCCAGTCCTCAAGCTGAAAAGATCCCACACATCCTGACCATCAGCCCTACAAGTCTGGGGTGTTTCTGCCCGTGCCAGATGCAGCTGTTCCCCTTGGGTGCAGTCACCTGCAAGGGCAGAGTGCTCAGCAGCTCTTTGCTTCTGTTCTCCCACCCGGAAGGGTCAGAATGGGTTTGCACTTTATCTCACCACGAACTGGTGAGATAGAGAGCTGGAGAGAGAACAAGCTGTGAAAATCAGTGGCAGGTTCTTGGTAGAACTCCTGCTCCACTCCTGGGCTTAGGAAATGTCAGGCTTGGTCCTGATCCAGCTCCGACCCTCTGCGGTGAAATTTAGATTCTGACTCCAGCTGAAGTGCCACAGAACCTCTCCTGTCCCAGTGAGACCTGAAAGAAAAGCCTGGTTAAGCACTGTGCTGTTGCAGAACAAGTATTGTAATTAATTTTATGGGAGAAAAGCTTTGGTTTATAGCCTGATGATTTTGCCAGGCCATGCTGCCGTCTGTGAAAGCAAACAGGCTGTGGGCTCCAGTTACTCTCCCCCACATTCCTGCTCTGAAGTGATAGGATATGGATAGGATACTCCCAGATGAAAATGTGTGGTTTCTTCTCTCGATTATAGCAAAACTGCACAGGAGAGCAGGATTGGCACTGTCCTGTTTCTGCAAGAAAGCAAATGCTTGTGTCTCCTTCCTGTAGCTAATTCTTGAGCTGAGCTAACAGAGAAACCTTCTTTATATGCCTATAAAAGTCCCGAGTTACAGAGGCGATAAAGTAGTCAAACTAACCTCTGTTTGTTGGAAACTCCAAATACGGATGAAAGAAGGGCTAATGCTGCACAAATATTGTATCCCCAGAGCACACAATAAACTTGGAGTTTCACCCAGTCAGGGAGAGCACTGCCACCCCAAACAACTGAGAACCCTGGCTCATGGCCCTTAATACTGGACAGGGTGCTACTAAATTATCCTGTGCAGCAAATTTGATCAAAATTGAATATATTCTTACTAATGTAATTGCACATCCACACAACACTGACGTTATACATTTTTATTGGCTTAAGCAGAGGAAGAGAGAAGATCCAGTCCAGCATAAAGCCTCCCAATTAATGATGTCTTGAATTGTTTAAAGAATTTGAATGAGTAAATTTCTCCAGAAGAGATGCTTCTGCTGCAGCAGTAGCAGTGGAACAGCCAAGATCATGAAACCACAGTGTTTATGAAGTGGAAGATTTTCAGCTACTTTAAGTTCCCCTGCACTCTGAATACAGATTTGCAAAGTCATTGCGTTCTAAGGACCTGTGATCACTGTGCACAGCAAGGAAAGAGCAATAACCTTTTCCAGCTGGAGCTCTGGAAGTTCCTTTAATTAGTTTTCCAGCATCCAGTTCAGGGTAATTTAAAGCTTTTGGCTGCAGGGCATTTTTGGAGGCACTCACTGGTTTGGTTGTTCTGAAGCAAACTATGGAGACAGAGATGTTTGGGAAAATACAAAACTATGTTTGCAAACAGTGAAATACTTGAGTCCCTGTTTTGCTCTTGTAGTCCAAACAGTGGCTTTGAGGTTTGGTGAAGAGTCAGTGTTGAGGAGCAGAGTTTGGAGCTGGGAGGTTTTTGTGTGTGCCAAAACAGGCAGACAACTGCAGGTACAAAAGAGAAACCAAAGAACCAAGTGTGGGTGGCTGTTACTCCTGCTAAGGTGACAATTTGGTACTGCAAATGGGCAATAATCTTCAAACTGGGTTCATACAATAACAGAATAGTTTGGGTTGGAAAGCTCATCTCATTCCAACACCCTGGGCAGGGATACCTTCCACTATTCCAGGCTACTCGAACTCCAACCCAACCTGGCCTTGGACACTTTCTGGGATGGGGAGTCCACAGCTTCTCTGGGCCACCAGTGCCAGTCCTCAGGAAAGAAATTCTTCCTGGTATCCTAATCTAAATTTACCCTCTTTCAATTTAAAAACACTTCCTCTTGTCCTATCACTGCCCACGTAAAAAGCTGATCTCCCTCTTTTTTATAAACTCCCTTTAGGAGCTAAAAGGCTGCTGTAAGGTTTCCCTGAAGCCTTCCCTTCTCCAGGCTGAGGCACCCCAGCTCTCTCAGCCTGGGAGGCTTCCCCAGAGCATGGAATATGCTGTGTAATCACTTCTGGCATTCCTCCATGGCCTTCCCAGACAGGGGCTCCTGAACCAGCCTGAGGTGTGCCTGAACTCGGGATCTACTTCAGGACGAAGCAGTTTCATTTCCAAAGCTGTGCCCAACTGCAGCCTTAAATCCTGCCTGGAAATGCACTTTGCCCTTTTAGTCCTGGCACTGTGCATGGAAATTCCTGTGAGTTTTGCAGCTGGAACAGCAAAGTGGGGAGTGTGATATTTATGCATTACAACACACCAAGCCTCCTCCTTGCAGAGGAGTTTCTCTGGCACCCAGGGCCCTCTGCAGCTGCTTGGTCTCTGGGGGTGAAAGTGCTGGGTTAGGTTAGGAAAACCCAAATGTGCTCTCCCTGCATCCCTCGGGCAGGGATGGGAGTGGGAGGGATGGCTGAGATTGACAGCTGCAATAGCTGCTCTGCCTGAGTTCTTACCCTGCATGCCACTTGGTTACACAGAGTACCAGAACTGGGAGGAGAACAGGTGAATTCTGTTCAGGCTTGTGCATTTATTGCATGAATCCCAGGATAAGGAGGGTGTAGTTATCCTTCACATGCCTGTCTGGACAGTCAGTGCTGTTTGTTGTGGATCTCCTGTGCAGCAGCTGGGGGTGGGAGAGGTTAAGACAGGCATTCGAGTGTAAAGAAACACTGTTAGATAGTTTGGATAGTTTAACTTTTGAAGCTTATCTCAATGCTCTGGTGAAGACTTGAGGATCAAGTGAATGTCCCTTTAATTTATGGCTGCTCCTGAGGCCAGGAGCTGGTATTTGCCCAGTGTTGAATGTGATCTAGCCGTGCTCCTGCTGGCTCCGGCAGAGGAATCATCCCTGAGTATAAACTGTAAGTAAAACTGAGATTGTTCCGTGGTCAGGCTGAAGGGGGGACTCTTCTGCTAAAACCCTTTTTCTAATCAGAACGGGAAACTCTCTGGAAAAACAGAGGGGCAAAGAAATTCTTAAAAGCTGAGGGGTTGAAAGCTCAGTGACATGAGACCTCCTGTACTTCTGCTTGATACCACGGGGGATTGGGTGACCTGTAGAGCTCTTCAGGGTTTTTTCCCCCTTCTTTTCTCACTGTCCCTCCCCTGGAGTGGTCCCTTCTCTCTGCAGAGTGACAGTGTCTCTGAGCTGGGTGCAGTGTTGTTAGGGCTGTGTTTCTCAGTGCACAGCTCGTTGTGTATCACATGGCAGAGCAGCTGCCAAGCCCTGCAATGTTTCCTCAGCACTGCAGGGTTGGAGTGCCTGCTGGGCCAGGGTAAAGCTGTGGGTGAGGAGCAGGGGATGCTCTGCTGCTGTGTGCCCAGCGGGAGGGAGTGTAGTTCTTAGTTTGGGGGCTTCAGTCATCAACTGAGGATCAAAAAACGCAAGCTGCTTCAAAAATAAACCTTGGGATGGAGTAGGTCTGCCTCAGGCCAGTCCTGGTAGGTGAACACCCCAGGAGAGAGGGGCTCAGCTGTGCTCCTCCATCCTCAGAGCTCAAACCAGCAGGCTGTTGTATAGAAACTGCACTGACATTCTTGGTGGAGGGCTTTCCTGTGAGAAAGAGATATTTTTATTGAGTTTAAAATGGGCAGCTCTGGGTTTCTGTGGAAGTGGGTTCCTCCTGGTTCTCCAGATGGTGATGGGACTTCAGTGCCTCGTGGGTGGGGGTGAAACAGTCAGCAGCCAAGATGAGCAGCCCTGGGAGCCTGAGCCCCAAAAACACACTGCAGGTGTCCCAGGGGGCCTGGAGAGGGGCAGGGGAAGAGACTGGCAGGAGAAGAGACTGGCAGGAGAAGAGACTGGCAGGAGAAGCCTCCACCTCCTTGTGGAGCATAGCTCAGGGTGAGGCAGGCAATGTTTTATCACCACATTCTGTGCATTGCCACAGAACATTCCACGCTGTTGTGGAATGGAGTGTTAATCCTGGAAGGACTCACGTTCCAGTCTGGCAGATAAGTGGGGAGAAAGGGCAGGGGAATGAGGTCATAAAAGACCTATCTCAATGAATTAGGCAGTGACAGAAACCTCATCACCCAGGGGCTATTTTAAATACAAATAGACTCAGTTTAGAATATTAGATAGCTCACGGGGAATTTTTAATGTTCAAGAATGCCAGTTATAATGAAATAATCTATATCCCACCCAAATTAGTCAGACTATTGTGTTGTGGTCCCTGAGGTACCTCTGTAAAATTGACAAGTTGTTCTGCACTTGAGTTTGAATAATTGGTTTGTGGGGGGAAGCAAATCTATTTGCCCTGTCTCACCTGCTAAGCGAGAGGCCTTGAGATATTTTTTGGATAGAGATAGGTAACCAGAAAGTAATAGAGTAACAAAATGGCTTTGGTGGGGAGAGATTTAAAGCCAATCCCGTCCCACCCCTTGCCGTGGGCAGGGACACCTTCCACTATCCCAGCTCGCTCCCAGCTCCATCCAACCTGGCTTTGGACACTTCCAGGGGTGGGGCAGCCACAAACACTTTTCACTCACAACCAAGACCACGATAAATGTGACATTTCCAAGTGTTCCTCATGACTCTTCTGTATTTCTCTCTCTGTGCTCACTGGCACACCTGCAAAAGCTGGGTTTGGTTTCCTGCAGATTTGTGGAATCCCATCCAATTTGTGCTGCAGGTGGCTCAAGGAGCCCCAGCTGAGCTCCCTGCAGCTGGACACAGGGAGTGGCTGCCAGGACAATGTGGTGCCATGCTCCAGAGCAGGATGCTGCTTAATTCAACTTGCATTTGTCTTTATTGCTGTAGGCGAGGAAGGGGAGATACATCTCTAATCCCAGCCTGTGTCCAGAAGGAAGAGGAAAGGAACTGACCCACGGGACCTTTCCAAACAGAGTAAGTTCAGATGCTCTCACCACTCCTTCTCTTGAAGCAGAGGTAGCATCCCTCATGCCCTCTGAATCTCAAACTATCCTGAGTGATTTCTGTCATTGATTTCTCCTTTAACATAAAACCTAAAAATGTTTCTCATAAAAGATTTTAAATGCTTTAAAGCAATTTCTTTGAGCTCTGTGGGTGCGACCATAAACTTGCCAAGTTTCATAGTCAGGTTTCTGGAAATTAAGGTCTGAGAACACATTGTTTGGGTTTTTGTTTGGGTTGTGTTTTTTAAAATACTTCTAGTTGTCATCAGTTATGGCAAATATTTTCTCGTGGGAATTCAGTTCCCTGAAATGTAACATAAAGTGTAAAAAAGATAGTACAAGCCAAAGTATCATCACTTAAATTAAAGTGGAAAAATGCAGAAATCTAGTTTTGGTTTTTTTTAGGCATAAGATTTGGAGTAGATAATTCAAGCTTTATTGGCCAGAAGAAGAATGTAGAACAGAAAGATGGCCCAGTCCTTCACATGTGGTGCAAACTGAGAGCCAAACCTCACTCTGCTACCTTTCCAATCAATTAGACGAAGCAAACCGTTGGGTTAGTGCCTGGCCTGAGCTCTTTCCTGATAAGAATTCTGTTCAGACAAAAGTACGATTCTTATCTATAAGATCTTCTTGGGTTTACACTTTCCTAGTCTTTAGCATAATCTAATTTATAATCTGAGGGGTTTTTGTTTTATTTTAAACAAATCAGTCAGCTCATTTAGAACAAGTTACATGCTTTCTTATTAAAGACCAGGGGGTGGTACCAGCCCTGGCCCCCCAGGAGCCCTCACAGCTGTGCAATGTTGATCTTACCTGGGCAGGAAGATGTCTCCATCAGTGCAGCTCTTCCGAGATCAGAAGTACCACGAGCTGAAGGGGCAGTGCCTGCAGCAGGGCCGGCTCTTTGAGGATCCTGAGTTCCCAGCCTCGCATGAATCCCTTTACTACGACCCAGCAGCAAAAGGGAAAGTGGAATGGAAGCGGCCAAAGGTAAAGGATGGAGGAGTTCTCACTCCTGCTGGCTCCTGCAGCAGAGACACTGCCAGCAAGAGGGGTGTGAGCAAAGCCTTGTTCTGTTGTGAATTGCCACCCTCTCCCTCAGCTGTTCCAGTGTGGTTCTGGTGGAGCCTTAGCAGCAAGTTCTACCCAGAGAGAGTGGAGAGTTTTCCTTTATTGGTGGGTGGCAGCTCTGGTCTCTGCATGGCTGTGCTGAGGATTTTGCCTCTGACTTGTGTAAAACCTCAATTACCCAGCCATGATTTTCTGTGCCAAATGAACAGGTATTATCTGTCAGCAACCAGGAATGCTTGTGTCTAGTTGCCACTTTTACTGTTGTCTTAACAGGAAAACAAATATGGCATTTGCTTTGAATTGTAACTAATATAGTAGGCATTTCAAATCATTAATGCCACCTATATTTGGGGTCTGTTAGTTGGTTTGCTCTGAGGTTTCTTGCTTAATCAGAATAGGGGTCCCTCCCCATCTCTCCTCCTCACCCCTAAAGCTTTGCATGACATAATTATTGTTTTCCTGAAAAAAATTACTTATTCTGCAAAGGCTACATGTACTGAAACAGCTGAAGTCTAGGCTTCTGTTTCCCTGCCTACCCAGAATTGTCCACATTTCTCTGCTGTTGATGGTTATTGACTCTTGTTCAAGTGTTCAAGGTAAACACAAGTTGCAAAGCTCTGTGTGCTGTGACATTCGTGTTTGCACTGAAAATAATGTCACATGAGGCATCTGGGAGGTGAGGAAATGTGATTCAAAGAGGTGCTGAGCTTTGAGGGAGCTCACAAATCCTTTCATGTGCCTCAAGCACAGCTGGGGACACAAAGGTGGTTTCAGGTTGGAGGCTGTGTGAGCCAGTGTCTTGTGCTTTGCTTGTTTGCTGGGCTTCTCTGGGGCCTGTTTGTAGCAGCAAAGGGCTGTGAAAGACTCAGCTTTGCACTAAGACTAAATCAGTCCGGAGCTGGCTTCTTTTCCTTATGTGTCTGTCACATCCTGGATCTCAACACCATGGATGTTGTCCTCCACAGACAGTCCAGCATCCTTCTGTGGGGGACTTTCAGACATTCCCTCCATGAGTGCAGCTGGACAGGGCTGCTGGAGGATTTTAGGACTTCCTAGGTGACACTGGTGATCATTTCAACAGGCACTTTGGTGTGCTGTAATTAGTTGTGAGGGCACTAGCAGGGAGGCTGTTTGCTGTTGTTACAAATAGTTTTCCTTGCCATTAAAAGCAGATTTAGCTTGTGATCTTTAGCTACAGCTCATTATCCGTGGAAAAGTTTAAAGTCAGATTTTTCTTTGTTAACTGCACGTGTGTGCATATAAAAAGAGTGATTGGAGTGTACCTTAATTTTTATAGAAGGGCTTGAGCCTTGCAGACTCAAAAGTGGTATAAAAGGTCATGGGCAAAGTAGGCTCTGACCTAAGTTTAAACCCTTCATCTTAAAGAAATTGGAAAGCTATTAAGAGCTAAACTCTGGGAAGCAGTCTGCCCTGGAAGATAATCACAGATTGATGGGGAGGTGTCTGCACACATTAATCGTGGGTTTTAGGTTAAAATTGAGGAAGCAGGGACCATGTAGTCCTCCAGACATGATGCAGCCTTCTGTTAGTGTAGAGGGGGTGGGGTGAGGGGACAACAACGGGCAGATGAGAAACCACCAGAAGGAAATAATTCCTAAACGATGGTGAGGGAATCTTTCCTTTCCTCATCAAGGACGAACTCGTGCAAAGGGGGTCTGGCCCTGCTGCACGTTTGAGGGGAGCTGTTGCAGCCCCCTGGGTGCTCGGTGCTGAGGAGCTGAGCTGCAGCCATCTGTCCCTGCCGGGCGGGTGTCGGGCTGCGGAGCAGGAGGAGCTGCTCGCCCAGGGCTGGCCATGGGAGGAAGGACAGGCGGCTCCCGGGGAGGAAGGCGTTAACCCATCCCAGCTGCGGGAGCTCCGAGCTTGGCACGGCTCCCGAGGATGCAAGTGGCGGCACAAAAGCATCCTCTTCGCACCCGTTGCCTTAGCAACCGCACATTCAGACGGCGGGATTGGCAGCGGGATCCTGCAGGAGATGATGCAGTTGCAATTAAGTCGAATTGTCTTCACGTTGTTAGAATTAATTTTGAGCTGGCAGGGGAGGGGTGGTGGGGGCGCTGGGGTAGAACAATGAGCTGCCACCCCCCGAGAGCCCGGGGTGCCTCATGGCACTCTGTTTCTGTGAGGGGGAAATCGGTGCTGGCACTTGGCTTCTGAACCTTGCTGGAGCGCCTAAAAATCTGCCTCGGGAGCTTGATTTGTTTAATGAGGGTAGATTTGGTGGAGTGAGCGGTCTCCTGTGCAGTTACTGCTGTTCTTGCAGCCTGGTGATCCACAGCCTGGAAATGTGGGGTTTGCTAAGATCCCGTGAAACTGGGATCCTAGGAGGAGGTGTCCAAAGTGGAGGGCGAGGTCTTTCAAAGCCAGGTCAAAAGAAGTCTTACCCTTCCTGCATGGCTGCAGTTCTGGATCAGCTGGGTTCAGAACCTGCTTTCTTGTTTTATTTGGTGAAATCAGTTGATTTGGATCATTTTCACCAGCAGCTGGAAAAGTATTGCCATTTTCAAGAGAAGTGTGGCCACCTGGTTTTGCCCTGGGGTGATGAGACAGAGAGGTCAGTTGTGATTTGGTGCCTGAGGTACCCGGGAATTCACTGAAATCCAAAACTTTCTAAAGTAATCAGCAGCCAGGATTTTGGAGAGGATGTTGAAATCTAAATGTAATCTAGATAAGAGTTCTAATAACTCAAATACATGTAGGATGCAGTGATCTACAGAGATAAAAAAGTAACTGGAACCCCTGGGAACTGGAATTCTCATTTTACCAACCAAGAATGGAAGTTCTCATAGAGTGCATCATGATAGATTAACATTGTTGTTATTTGTGCTACCCTGGTATGATCCTGTAATCATTTTGAAGTTAATAATACTCCCAGCTGTTCCAAGTAATTGATCTTTTTGAGGAGTACACATATTTTGTAAAAATTGAGGGGAGAAATAATGGCTTTTTTTTTTTTTTTTTGTGGGGAGAGGAAATACTGGGTTAAAATACTCCTTGGTTTTAATTTTAATGTTGTAACTTTTCCACAAATATGCTAATAAAGCTGAAATTTTTTTTTTAATTTTTTTCTTGGAGGCTAGGAAACATTTTTCAGCTCTAAAAGTCTTTCCCTTGTTGGTCTTTTAAGGTACTTGGAACAGCATGTTCTGATGGTGTCCAGCCAAATAATTCATCAAACATCATGGGCTTTGTTTTGTTTTTCCCCTTCTCCCATTCTTATTTTCTCCTAAGGTTTTGAGGTTGGGTTGTTTTATATTTTTTTTCACTGAACATGTTCTGAAAAGAAAATGTGACACCTTCCAGCACCCTGGCAGGTGAAGGTAGGGAGCTCCAGGCAGGTGTTTCCTACAGTCCATTGCCCTTTCTTGGCTGAGACATAGCAAAGGTGGGGATTTTGGGAAGTGTGTGTTTCACCACTGGGAGGTTCATTTGGGTTGTTTGGTTGGTTTGGTTTTTTTTCATAGCTGGATGGAAAAGGGAGAACCAACCAGGAGGATTTTTGTTACGTCAGGCATGTAAAATGTGCTTGACAGCTCAAACATCTGAGAGCAGCCTCTGAGGAACCAGGCAGACTCCAAAGGAGTCTCCTGTGTTCCAGGCTGATATTGGTATTTATGTGTTAGCTCATCTTTTATGGAGCCAACCTGTAGTGCAAAGGGAAGGGCCTTTATTGCCACAGCAGAGGAGACAGCTGCCACAAAATATACCTTGTGGAATAGAGCAAAAATCCTTAATAATCACTTGAGGAAATGTTACGTTGATCCCAGGTAAAGGGGATGGGAGGGTTGAAATGCCCAGCCCGTGGCCATTCTCCTGATTCATGTTCAACATGACACTGATCCCTTCTCAGTGACTGTGACACCTCTGCTGCAAGCCCTGCCTCAGCTCCTGCAGGTGTTCTGCTATCACCAGACAAACTGAAAAATGTGTGTTGACTTTGTCCACAGGTTTGGCCTATTGTTATTCTAAAGTAACCTTTGTCACCAAAGCCTCAAAGTAATAATTAACAGGCTTGTCTCTGGAAATCTGATGGGCATTGGACCCTGAGAGAATCCTGTTAACAGCAAATATTTCATAAGGGTTTGCATTTTGCTAGAGAGAATTCTAAATTAAGCAATATAAACTTCACATACAATTATCAATTTCACCAATGTAACCCCCAGCAAGCTGAAATCTTGATTCATTTGCAACAGCATTTCAGTCTGTGACGAGACCAACCCAATTTCTAGCACAAAAATAAAGCCTGGATGGTGGGTTGTGAAGGCATGAACCCAGAGCAGGCAGGCAGGGATGTGTTTAAATGGATATCTGCACAGGGATATGTGTACATGACATGGGGCAGGGGCTTGGGGAGCAGGATGCTGAAGGGTGAAGCAGTGCTTTGGAGCTTTTTTGGTGAGTTTTGTCACCCTGGGGCAAATCTGTGGCATTTGGAAGGCAGGCAGACCCCTAGAATCTGTGCTGTGGAATTTGAATTGTGGTAGCTGTATAAGGGAAATATAAATTCTTTTTTTTTTTTGTTCTAAGAGTAGTGATGGGAAAGAGGATGGGTCCAAGGAGGAGTAACTGGAGTGAGCAGTCAGCAGACACAAAGGGCTGTTGCAGATGTGCTGTTGAGCACTTTCTTTCCCAGCTGTTTGGATCCTGGAGCTGGGAAGTGGAGCAGAGCTGTGCCTGGTGCCCCCAGGACTCCTCTCACAGCCAAACAAACAGGGAGGGCTCTCTCAATTCCTTGAGTTCCTCCAGCAGTTATTGCTGGGATTCCACTCTCGGGGGTCCCTTCCCAAGGTGTGAGCCTTGTCCAGCTCCCATTTCCTGCAAGCCACACCCAGGCTGAGGTGAGTGCAGCGTGCTGTGCCTCTAGACAAGAAACCCTGAGCACCTGACAGCATTCCATTCAGATGGGCTCCATTTCTGTGTCTGTGAAGGTCCACCAGAGACAGGGTCAGGAATTCCACGTTGTTCTAGGATTTTGTGTCTCTCCTCACCTTTCTGCAGCAGGCTGGTGATGCCCAGCTCTGGCAGAGTGCTTCACCCTGAGGAGATCTCGTGTGTTCATTTGCAAAATGAAAATATGGGAGCACGCAGTGCTCCAGAGCTTGGGAGGGCTTCACTTTTTTTTGAGATGAGTGTTTAATTTAGGCAGCTCTATTGAGGCCGAAGCAGACCCTGTTTTGTTCTCTTGGGGATGTGTGGTGGTTTGAAAAGGAAATGAGTTTTTTGGATTCAGTGGTCAATGAGTGCTCAGGTTTGAATATTGGCACCTGGTGTGGCCACTGAGGAGAAGGCTCCCCTCTGAGAACACAGGGGGTTCAAAGCAGAGGGCTCCCAGGAGAACTCTCTCTTGGTTCCGCTCCCTGAGGACGGGCGGATCTCCCCTGCCCAGCTGGGCGGGCAGGGGAAGCCATGCAGCCTGGGCGAGGGAGGAGCCTTGGGCAGAGAGGGGAGAGGAAGATCCTGCAGGATGGAAGGGTGGAGAGAGTACAAGAGCCTGGAGAGAGAGAGAGACACTGTGCCACCTTGAAATTTGGTATCGGCAGCCGGGCAGCACGGCCCAAGGAGTGAAGAGGAGGAGGCGCGAGAGGTGCCGGCAACTTGCTGTGGGAGTTCTGGGCAGGCACAGTCCAAGGTTTGAACCCTTTTTGTAGATGATGGAAACTTTATAAATGCTAATCCTCCGGAATTTGAAGAAGAAAGATAGAGAACTGAGCAAAGGTAATGAAAGTTCGTGTAAGTAGAAGATTGTCAGAGAATGCTGAAAAGAATCCTAGGTGGGAGGAGATGATGGAGTGGCCTTTGGCTGGACTTTTCTTGTAAAGCCATGGACGGACTCATTTTTTTTTTGTGACATAGAGACTGCATCTGGGGAGAGGCATTGGCTTGGAGCCAAGAGTGGACAGTAGTGTGAACAGAGATGAGAGGAAGAGCTCTGTTCTCAAGGCCCCTCAGCCCCAGGGGGTGAAACTGGGGGGGGTCTGGTGTCCCAAAATTTGAGAGGCTATCGTTTTTGGAACTGACCAAAGCATCTTTAAAAAGAAAAACCCTAGAACCAGCTCTGATCCATGCACAGTGGTGAGAGCACTGGACATGGAAGAAGAGGCCACAATATGGTGCAAGAAGGACTCCTATCTCTCCTAGATGAACTGAGTACTGATTATCAAAAAGAGTGGTAATAGACTGAGGATTAATTATCTGAAAAGTGGTAACTTGACTGGGAATTTTTAGTTGTGTTGTACTGTGTTGAAAACTTGGGGGTGGGGGGGGAGGAGGAGTATTTTTTAAAGTTTTCATCCTCTTCTGTGTGTGTCTTCTTTACATATTATAAGTAAATAAAGTTTTCTTTCCTTTTGCTTTCTAAATTAGAAACTGTTTTGCTCTGTTTTTGGTCACATCTCACAGCAAGCACCAGGGACAGTATATCTTCATGGGGACACTGGCCTTGTGCCAGCGTCAAACCATGACAGGATGGTATTTTAAGAAATTGTCCTTTCTAAACAATAGGAACTTATCAACAGAGTTTAATTCACTTTTATTCCCACCAGTGATTTATGCTGGTACACCTCAATATTAGTACCAGGGTTTTTGGTCCCTGAGTCCTTTCAAAGCTCTGGGAATCTCACTGTGTTCTGTTTGTCACCTTGTCTGTCCCCCAACAGTCTGAGTATGGGAGGCATCATGAAAACATTGTTTGGCATGTTTCCATCTCGGTTTCTGACTGGACAAAACATTCCTCCCATAATATTTTGTCTTTAATGTTTCCAGCTGGGAAGTTGTGACATGTTTCTTCTTGGAATTGCCGAAATGTTCCCAGAATTGAGCTGTTGCTCACCCTTATTGTATGAATCCATCATTTTATTTTTGTTTGGCCTGGAGAACCCTGTTAAGATGGCCCAGAAGAAGGGATGAGCAAGGAGCTCTTAGGCCTGGAGGTCTGACCTCTGCAGCACGGTCTGGTGACTGAGTGGGCCCCACTGACATCAGCTGGATGGCTCAATCCCAGCCTGGTGTCATGGCAGGAAATTCTTTGGGTTTAGTTGTGCCCTTCATTGCTGGCTGTGTCGTGACAGGAAGCAAAAACCCCTTTATTGCCAGAGGATGAAGTGGCAGCCTTTGGAAGGTGGCAACTTGCTCAGTGGTATTATTCACTCAAGCCTTCCAGGAATATAATTAAAGGCAAACATTTGTAAATGACATGCATGCTTGCCAAGCAGACAGCTCTCCAGATGCCAGTATTTTGTTATCTTCTCTCTTGGCACTTTTTCCAGTTTGTATTTCCCTCCCTCAGATTGCATGAAGGCTTTCTTATGTTCTGGTTGTTTCCTCTAAAGAAAAGAAATATTAAAGGACCTCAGTGTCATTTCTAGAACACAAACTGTTCAACTCCAAAGCTCTGAATGTTTCTTTAAAGTTTAAAATGTCAGGTTTTATTTAGTTGGTTCAGTTGTCATTAGATGAAAATTGGTTTCTCAAACAGTTTCTGTTTGTCCTGAGGCAATGTGGTGATGGTAAGAATGACATGGTAACTAACATTTATTTTGAGGTTGTAAAACAAAAAGCCTGAGGATCATATCCCCAGCTAGCATAAGTCTTCTTACAGTAATTGTTAGTTCATTGATTTGGTCTTGCAAGATAATTAAATGTCTGACTTCTCTGAAGGAAAAATTACAGCCTAAACATGCCAGTTGAAAGGAAATTGAGGTATTGTTCTGTCGACACTCTTCAGCAAGAGTGGAAAGCATCCACATCCAAAAAATTCTTTCTGTGTGAAGAGCTTCATGCTTTTGTCATATTATTTCCATATTTAGAGGGGTATTTGGGATGAGCTGGATTTTGAGGTTTAGTAAGCTCTTCTGCCTTCAATTTGCAGAGTAATTTATTTGAATTTCATGCTATGTTCCTGTGATCCAAATGTGTGTTTCCTTCACGATTAATTCTATTTAAAGATTAAATAAATATGTATGTTTTCTTGGCTAAAAAGAAGCATTTAAAAATCCTTCACAGCTGAGAGAACTTTTAGAACTGCTGTCTTGCCTGTATGTGGCATTGTTTCTAACTTATTCACAAAGGCTAAACCATTTTGAATTTGAATTTTTTCCCCAGCTTTCAGGAAAAAAAAAAAAAAAAAAACAACGTGGTTCCTCAGGAAAAATACACTTTTTGTTACAAGGAAGTGTTATCTTACAATTTTCACACACTGAGCTTTGGCCAGTGTTGGAGGTGGCAGAGGCCACCTTGGCCTCCTCATGTGCATCAGGAAATGGAATTTCTGTCTGGAGCTGTCCAGGAGCCAACTGGCACTGCCTGCTCCAGGTGACCCTGCCTGAGCTGGGGACATGGACAAATGGCTCCCCAAGCTCTGGTTAATAAAGGGTGTCCATAAAGCACATGGAGGTCTGATTTTTGTCTGGACACAGCACTTTCTAGTCTAGTACAGTGAATTATTATCAAAATAGGGTTGGTTTCCTTCCTAAGACTACTAAATCATCAGTCCTGTGATGGTGAGTAAAAAATTAAATCTCATTTAGCAGTGATCCACCTGTGGATTTGCTGAGCTTTGGTCTGCAAGTTTAGAGTTTTATTGCTGCTGCAAGTTTACCACAGGAGCCTTAAAGAAGCACTTGTGGGACTGATAAAAGACAAAAACTCAGGAATTTTCTCTCCCTGGGTCACTAGGGTAACCCTGGAGATAATCCATGTTTGTGCAGAGCTGTATTTGCTGTGCATGATCACTGCTGGCTGTTTCCTCCTCTCTTCAGAGAAGGGTGTTTAAGCCTTGGACATCTGATTTTCCTCCCTAAATGGAGATGTGAATGCAGCACCTCGTCCTCTGGCCTCTCCTCCCTCCTCCTTCACTCAGTGCCTCTGCTCTCCACAGATAAAACTCCCCAGAAGTGGCAGTTGCCTAAAAGCTGCTTTTTACATTTGGGCTTGTGCTCTAACTGGTCAAGCAGCTGGTATCTGCACTACAGGAGTGTTGCCTTGAGATTCAAAGCCTTCTGATTTGTTTTCATAATTGTAATGTACTTTCCCATGAATTGTAAGATAAACAAGAATCATGTTTGCATTCCTTTGTAAAAGATCTCACCTGATGGACTTCTCAAGTGACCAGTGGAGATGGAGAGGTGGGAACTTCTCTGTCCAATCTCTGGTCACTGTCCAGAAACCTACATATATGAAGTCAACAATAAACATATTTTTTTTTTTTTTTTTTTTTTTTTGGTGCCTGAACACCTGTTATGTGCGTTGCTGTGTGTTTTCCTCTCTGTGTCACAGCAACATAGGAAGGAGGAATAACTCAAATTTAATCCAAATATTTCAGATGTAATCCAACCATGGCATTTCTCCTTCCTGGTCTTTTTGAGCACATTTCTTTTCCTAAACTGATGAGTGTCTCATAAACCAAACCAAAGCTGTATCTGCCTGTGGACAGAGGTGGATTGAGGGGTCTTGCACCCATAGAGCAACATCAGCCCTTGATTTAGCTGCAGTGCTGGTGGTTTTCAGCTGAGAACCTGCCCTGCAGCTCTGCATTTGGGTGGAGGGAAAGCTGCACTCCCTGAGGGGGAAGGGGTGCTGGAAAGACCCAGGGACACCAGGTTAAGCTACTTGTGCAGACATTCCAAAATCTGCAAAAAATTAAACCCCACCATTGCCCCCAGTGAACATAATGTCTGAACTGTAAATATTTGTGTTGTAAAACAAGGGAAAAGCAACACTGGCAAACCTCAGCATTATTAGAAACAGTCCCTGGTCCTGACTTTTGAGAGTTAAGGAATGTTTCCTTAGGTTTTTCACTGACTTTACTATAGCTATTAGCCCCTGATTAAATAAAGATGATGAAGTTCTCACAGCAACTCCTAAATATTTGTAGAGAATCTTCATCTTTAAAGGAAATTCTACCGTGCTTTGAACACACAACAGGAACTGGAGATCTGGATCGCTTTTGTTTTACCCAGGATATAGCTTCAAATCCATAATTCCAAATCAAGCACTTTGTGTTATCTGGGAAGTGCTGCAAGGTTGGGCACTGTGAACATTCCTATGGCTGCCAGTAGTCATTGCAAAAGATAGGAGGGAGATTATTTGGATTCCAAAGATTTCTTTGCTGGTAAATCAGGAGGGTAATTTCTCAGTGATGGCACTGATGTTAGTGTTTAACTGAGAAATTTGTCTGAAATGAAGTGGTGAATTCAACTTTGTTGAAAATCAAAAATTAGCTCAAGCAGGGAAAGAGCTATGGAAAGAAACAACGTGATATAAATAAGGAAAAAAAAATTTCTTACTGTCTTTGCAAGTCCCTTAAATGTCTGAACAATTTAATCATGAAGATGAAACTCAGTGTGCTTCAACTGGGATAAAATCATGACCAAGTAAATATTCTGACTACACCCTGACAGGCTGAGTCCTCCCAGGCAGCCAAAGGCTCCTGTCCATGGATCTGTCTGACTGAATCTGCTCTAGTCTTTGTTTTGGGTTGAAACAGAAGAGAATCCAAAATTAATTATCATTAATGATGCTAGGAAACTTATTGACTATTCAAACAGTGATAGAATCCACGTTTTCACAAGTCCTTAAGTGATTAAAGCATCCAAGTTCCTCTGGCTTTTCAAAGGTTTGGGCATTTAAGTTGCACAATAATAATATCCAAAGTGACAGGCAGAGTTTGTAAAAACATTAAAGCATATTCAGATTGGTTAATCCTGGAAATTCTCTGGAGGCTGGAAAGGAGAAATCCTCAAGATCACTTCGTGTAACAGCATGTTATCCAAACATATTTTATTCATTTTAGTACTCTAATAGCCATCTGTGCAAGACAAAATTATCTACATAGAGGGAAAAGCATGGGCTTGATTGCCTGGCAGACACAGCAACTGTGATTTTGCTTATGGATGTCACTGATGTGGGTTTTTCAGTGTCACCACTCGAAACTGAAGAAACTTATCTCACATGCTGATAACTTTATTACTAAATGAAAATCTTTCCAAGACAAAGTTTAAAAAGTTGTTTTAGAGCTAGAAGCTGCTGTTCGTTTTCAAGATGTGTAAATAAAATCCTTCCTGGTGGTTACTGTGCATTTATGATTCTGTGATGCACTGATTGAGCTGAGTCATAAAAGTGCTTTCAGTATTCAGGAGTAAAATGAATGCTGCTGTGCCACTTTTGAGGCAATTATTTTTAGCTTAGAATTTGAACTTTCTATCTTCCTAAAAGAAAAATACTCTGCTTTACATGTGCTGAGGCTGATCTTTGCCAAAAAGGATGTCCAGACTAGAATTTTCAGTCTGATACCTGTCATGTTGGGACAGAGACCCTCCATAGACTCTGACCTTCATAGGGCAGCAAAGTCGTGTTGCGCTGGCTAGAACAATATTTCTATTAAAAACCAATTTAAAATCCAAAATTTGCTACAACTTATAGTCCAAGAAGCTTGTGTCTTATACTCGGGGCTTTATGTCATTTTACAGCTCCTCTTTTTACGTTATGAAGCAAACATCTAGTCCAGAATGGTGCGGGGTGCGTCACAATTCCAGAAGTTTCTGGGGAAGGGGTCACTGGATGTGCCTTGAGCTGCTATCCCAGGTGTGCTTGAAGCAAATAAGTGGGAGAACACCTCAAGGTGCTGTCTGAAAAAGATGAGGAGTCTGGGAGAAAAGGATAAAGGATTTTTATCCTTAAGAAAGTGTCTGAGATAAATGCCATTATTGGTAGATAGTGGAATCTAGGCTGAAAGCAAACCCTGCTGGAAAAGGGACGTGGGAAGGAGGAACTTGTTGCTCAAGGGGTTAATGCTCTTTAATGTGGTGTTTAGTCTTATGCTTTTTAATCTTTGAAGTCTGTGCATTGCCACTGGGCAAGGGAGAAATAGCTCCTTCCAGGAAAAACAAATCATCTCCCAGATTAATATGAATTTTCACTCCAGACAATGTTTAGATGACTGGACTTCAGTTTTGCCACAAAATACTCAACTTAATAGAAAAATAAATGTGACTTTGCTGAAATCTGCCTGACACTCTTTTGTAAACAGCAAATTCCCTTCCTCATAAAAGGCAGTGATGGAGAATTCCATCTGCATCAGTTGTCAGCCCCTGAGACACAGCAGAAGGTCAGACTGGACCAGGTCATGGCCCCTGAGCCAAAATGATGCTCATTATCAAGCAAATATTTTCCTCCCCAGGCAGAGCTGGTCAGTGAGCAGTGCTGACCTGGGAATAGTTTATTCCACACTGGTCCAGTGCTGAATATTTCAGTGCTGTGAAAAAAAGTGTGTGACTTTTTCCAACCTCCTTTTCTTATTGTTTTTATTCCCCATCTGAGGAAACTCATCCAAAAATTTGATGGACAAACATGTTTTGAGGAAGCAATAAAAAGATGGAGCTAAACTGAGGATGGCCTTTGAGTCTGATGAGTGTCCTTACAGCCCCTGTCTGACCTCAGCACTAGGTCAGAGTCAAACCTCAGAAACGCTGGGGTGTTTCTGGAAATGATGTCAGGGAGTTGCTCTAAGGACTGGCTTAGTCCCTGGCCATCCTCTTTTATTGCATCTAATGCAAAAATATTTCCCCTACATGGCTATATTCAGATTTTCTTTAAAATGTTGCTCCTACATCTACCTGTTTTTCATGGAGCATCACCACCTCAAAATCAGAGTAAATCCTTGCAAAAGCATTTTTCAAGAAAACTTCAGATTAGTGACCCCCAAGTGGTCCCTTTAGGATGAAAAACTATCACTTTTCCCATGAAGTTTAAACATGTACATTTTTAACCAATTAAATTGGGACTTCGACTAGATTTTTTTCCCCCACATTATGTCGCAGTTGTTGCAGCTTTGGCATAGCTGAAAATCAAGTTTCACAGGGGTTGGGATTGCTCTGAGCTGTTGGTTTATGGGGTCAGGAGAGACACAGGCCTCTCCAGTGCCACAGCACCATGGCACAGGCAGGGGATGTCTGCACACTGGACCTGGGCTCTGCTTCCAGGGCAGTTTGGACATCTGGCTGAGAGAATCTGATGTTGCCTGAGGTGAATCCTGTCCTAAGAATGGCATCTCTGCTGCTGCCGAGGAAAAGGCACACAAATTGTGGTACCCAGTTTAGGGAAGGGAATAGGTACAAGGGGAAGGAGGCAGGAGGCAAAGGCTGTGTTCTGGAAAATTCAGTGAGAAACAAAGGGTTATTCTCAAACAAGGCAGCTTTTCTCTCGAGGTGTTGTGGGTGTGCTGCAGTTCTGTAGCATCACAAACTCAGTGCAGCAGGAGGTGATTTGAGGTGGTTTGTTCTTGTCTAAGGGTTCTGGGAGAGCAGCAAATCTTTCATTGGAGTCTGAAGTGATTTCTGGGCTGCAGTGGCAGAGGACTGACAGTGCTTCAGCAGACACTTTGTTAGGAGGTTCAGGAAAAGGGCAGCCCTAGGGCCCATCACTGAGCCCTCCCCAGCCCTGTCAGCAGCCTGGAGAGAGCAGCTGTAGCGCTCCAGGGCTCAGGTGAAACCTGCAGGCACCCAAGATACACACCGTGCTGCCCAATTCCAATTTTGGGGGTTTTTCTTCCAAAACATTGATTCAGATCCTCCCCAAACAGCCATGTCCCATAGGCAGGGCAAGGCTGAAACCACGGACTGAGTGTTGGTCATCACCAGCCCCGAACTGAACGTGGAAACAAAGAACACTAAAAATGTCTGTGATTCATTTGGTTTTGTAACAGGGTTTCGTGAAGGGGAGGAGGGCAAGAAGCATTTCTCAATCCCCAAACAGCTGAGTTTTCTTCTACACAAGGCTGGAGCTTTGGCTCCAGAGGAATTGTACATCCTGAGCTCAGGGTGTACAGACAGAAACCTGCCCTTTGTGGGTTTGCATGCTGTAACAGCCCTGCCAAAAGCCCCCTCCTGGGCTCAGCAAGGGCTGTGTCAGGCGGGTCACAGCTGACCCCGGGTTTTTTGGATGGAGATTTCTCTGAGAAGTGTTCCCTGAGGGGTCACTTCTCTTTTTTCACTCCACAGGCAGATTTTTTCAGCCTCAACAAGGTTGTAAAAGTCTTTTTGCATGCACTGGAATATCCAGTGATGTTGGGCTTGGTTGTTTTGCTTCTTGGGGCTAACTGCAAACGCCTTGGCACACAGCCTGCTCTGGGGAGGGCTTCTGTGACCATGCCAGCACAGCTGGGGTTTATTATAGGATGGACAATCCCATGTACCTCTTCAGCCCCACAACCACAGCGGCTGTCTTTGCTGCCTTCCTTTAGATGGGGTTGGTTCAGTGTCAGCTGCAGCCAAAGCTGAATTTTTACATCCATGTTCAGAAAGAATTGCCTTTCCCCCTGCTTCCCAACACTGTCTCTACAGGAGTTGACTCAGGATGATGTGAGGGTGGGAGAAGGGGGAAAATGGAAACAAATCTCAGCTCTGACAGAAATCAACATGCTTTAAAAAATTTAAGGGGATGATGACTGGGCTTAAGTAGATCAGTCTGATAGTGCCTGCCTCTGTAGGTCCTGTGTGCAAGCAAAGGTGGATTGTTTTCATGCTAGGGATGGATTCTTTAAAGTGTGCTGGAGAAAGTAGTCTCTAAATACTACAGAAACCTTTGAAAATCTTAGTTGCAAACAATTACTGTTTTCCTTCTTTTTCCTTTGACTGAATCTCCGTCTTTCTCTGAGACAGCTGACAGACACTAATCTGTTAAAAATCATCTTTCCCTTTTCTTGTATGTCTGAGGTCTCTCTTAATGTTTTACAGTTTTTTACAGTGCAGCTTCAGCTAATGCCTGTGAAGACACACAGATAATTAATTAACCCTCTGAATGTCTTTCTCCTTATTTATAACCAACACTGCATAACTTCACTTCATGAATATTGGTCATACTTACACCACGAGATGCATGTTCAGAGCCAAGGGGAGTTTTCTCCTTTAGCTAAATTACTCTGAGTGTCACTGCATATATCAATGCACAGACAGTTACCTGCTGTACTTTCAGTAGTGCATCTGGTCTCAAATAAAACCCATCTTTTCTTTTTTAATTTTTTTTATTTTAAATTTTAGGGAATCATGGCAGAGCAGCACACAAACCATTTCGTGTTTCCAGTGAAAAGGGTGTCTCCCATGGTTCACATTGTTTTGCAAAACTTCTGTCATGGGGATGCAAAGCTGGTGCCATAAATTACTTGGAGTACTCTCAAGTTGTGTTGCTGGAGTCCTGCAGGAATCTCCCTTAGTTTGGCACTGATCAGAATTTTCATTTCTGCTTGGATGAGGGACTAGGAAGGCACATATGGGAATTCTGTAGGATCCAGACTGGGATGGGATTTGTGAGCCAGTTGACCAGGTTACTCTGTTACAAATAAAGGGACCATTTAAAATCAGGAAAAGAGGGGTTTGTGAGCCACTTTATTCCTCACGCATCAGTCTGAGTGTCAGGTATTTCAAGCCTACACAGCAAGCATGGGAGGTGACACAAGCTGACTTCTGTCATGCAGATGGAAGCCTGGCAGGACAGTGAGAGCATCAGGGCTTTCAGCAGAACCAGGAGGCCCTGAAACCTCCAACCTCACTTCCAGACCATGCCCAGCCCAGTCAGAGCTCTGCAGGTGGTGTTTATTTATTGTGTACATGTGTGAGGGGAGAACTGGGGAGAGCTCTGCATTTGGACCCTGGGATGCTCCCTGTGGGTACAAATTCTGCTTTTATTACAGTATTTTATTATTTTATTTACAAAACACACTGTTATTGTGGTGGTGTATCAGAAATAGGGTGGCTGTCAGGCATTAATGATGTGTAGTAGGATCCAGTAACTGCCTTGAAACTTTTCCTTGGAAATGGGAAGATATTTCTCTCGTTCACAGCACAGATGATGCAAGATGATCCTGAGCAAAAGGGTAAACCCATGGTATTTGCAAAGGAGGAGGTTCTGGTGGAACTCAGCCCCAGTGCTTGGGTGTGTAGGCAGCAGGAGGGAGCAGGGATCAGGACTCCTGAAGTGCCTGGGGCACGTCTCATGTCAGCGTCTCCTCCTTGTAATTCCTCTGATAGTAACTGGCTTGGTCCTCAGCTACCCTAAATTGGGAACATTATATCTCCTAACTGCTGGGAGCATTATAGAAAAATATTTTTTAAAATTTTTTTATATATATTCTTTATAATTTCTACTTTTTATATGCATGGGGCAACCAAAACCGCTTAAAGATCCTCACAAGGACTGCAGAATAATATACTGAAATAGCACATTTCTTACTTGTGTTGGGGGAATTGTGGCTTAGAGAGACAAAAGTATTCCTAAGAATTTACTAAATAGCATAAGTGGTGAAAATCACAAAGCCCAGAAGAGAGCCAGGAGCTGAAATGAGCTCTAGGTTGTGCCTCAGTGTTATTGTGTCTCGTCTGAGCCAGGCAGTGGCAGTCACCATAGAAGCTCTTACAATGATAAGAGAATTAATGACAAAATAAACAGAATTGGTGGCATGTTCTTACACTGCTCTTTAGCCCCAGAACTCCAGGGCTCTGAGGTGGTTTAATCAGAAAGAGTTTATCAAGCAAGATCCTGGAGAATTTGGTGGCTCTGGTGGAAGCAGGGTGGTGCTGTTTCTGAGCTCTGCTCTTCCATGTTTGCTTTGGACCCCAGCACTCAGCAAATGCTGATCTCATCCATAAATTTTGGCAGTTGGCACATGCTGCTCTGTTTTTCCTCTGAGGATTTTGTGAGATGCGAGACACACTTCAATTAAAAAATGGCAGTTTAATGTGGTTATTTTTATCAAAACAAACCAAATAAGACCTTTGTAGTACACAGCAGTGCTTAATTTCTTTCTAAAACTAATTAAAGTTTTGGCTTCCATTAGTGACAGAAAAGTTTGGACAGTTTTAACCTCAATGGCTCCATTTATCCCTCATTTATTATTCTAACAAAATAACATTTTGAAAGAAAAAACAAACTAGACATTATTAATGCCAGAGATGCCAGGAAATGTGATATAAAACTGAATCTAGCCCTCGTGGGTGTGGGATGAGTGCTACCACCACGAGAGCCGAGTGGCCAGCTGATGTCAAGCCCTGCAGCTGGGTGGGTTTGCATTCTGAAGTGCCAGCCTGGAGGTGCTGCTGCCATCCCACGCCAGAGCATCCAGGGAGGTTGAACAAATCAGCCCATGATGCTGATGAGCATCTTCTCCATGGTCAGTTTTCCTCGTAGGCACCACTTTGTTACTCAGATTCTGGTTAAGGTCTCTTAATATGCTTTGAATTCTCTCTAAGTGCAGGCACGGGAGAATTCCTGACAGAGGAGCAGTGTCATGTAATGATCAGTGGCTTGTTTCCCAAAAGGCATTTAAAATGACAACTGCTACTTAACAAGAAAAGTCTCATGCCAAAAATACAATTTTTTAATGGAAAACAGCTGCAACTCCATGAATTCCATGCTGTGAGCTGATTCCAGGTGCCATTGCCTAAACCAGCCCAGGTTTTAAAACCATCAGCTGAGCTCTGAGGTGGTTCCTTTCTCTGGAACTGAGTTCATCTGGCACTGATTTGTCAGACTCACATCAGAGAGATGCCTGTGGTCTGTAACCAGGCTTGGGCTGCAGTCCTGCTATTTTGGGATTATCATCTTTAATTACCAAAGGGCACAGAGAATCCATAGGTAAGGAGCACAGCTCCTTCCTCTGCTGCTGATGGCAGACAGGACAGACTGCAGGGAATCTGGGCCCTCCTGCCATTTTGAGGTGAGGTGGAGTTATTTATTCTGCATTTCCAATGCTAGGATATAGGATCATTTCCACAGTGTTGAAATTTAGGTTTATTAAACTGTGAAAGAGCAGCATTTCCTGCCAGTGCCTGCTCTGCCATCCTCTCAGCCAGCCAAGAAGGACAGTGACTGACAGGAGAAGTCCCTGGGCTGAACCCTGCAGGTTCCACCTCAGTTAGGGATAGCCCCATCACTTTTTGCTGAAGTGTTGGTGGGAGGTTCCCTCTCCATTCGGCAGGACACTTCTGCCAAGGATTTCACGGGGACAGACACATCCCTGCTGCAAAAACACACCCTGTGGCTTTCCTGTGGCCCTGAAACTGAGAGGTTCTCCCTTTAGTGCAAGGGGTAACCCAGGGAGGAGCAGGGAGACATCCCAGGAAGAACCAGCCATGCTCTGGTGGGAATCTGCACGTGGATAGAGATGCAGCCAGGAAAGGAGGGACAAACAGTTCTAACAGGAGCCAGATCCATGAGAGTTATGAGTCCCAGAGAATTACAGGTGTGCTTCACAAAGGTGTTCTCTTCCTGCCGTGGTGCTGAGGGCTTGGGGTCACTGCAGGGACTCAGGCTGTGGCTGAAGGAGGGTTTCCAGTGTGACAGCCAAGGGTGGCAATGAAGACGATGCCTTGGAGTGGTTACCTAGAACAGGGGCTGGACAAAGTTAATAAAGTGTGTGTTTATTAAAGGTCCTTAACAGGTACACCCTGGAGAGTGCAAGAGCCCAGCAGAGGCTGCACCCAAGATGCACAATGGTCACGAGTTTTCCAGACAGATATAAGTTTTGGTCTATTTACATATCAGAGGTTCATTCTCCAATTACAGCTTCAGGTAATGAAGTCACATTTCCCCAGTTCGACCCCCCCCACACAATTCACTTTTGTTTATACTTTTTGGGACCTGAGGCTGGAGGGGGTCCTTGGGTTCCAGCCCAAAGGGATTGCTTTGGGTGAACACAGTAGTTAACACTTTATATGAAGTGTAGAGTTATGCACTATTGCAGCACAGGACTTGAAAAATATAAAGGCTGAAATCTTAAGGTATCATTCCCCTCCTTTAGAGGCTTGACAAGGAGAATCCCGGAGCTCAGGTGCATCAATTCCTCAGCAGCATCAATTCCTGCTGCTTTTGGTGACTGGAAGGATGCTGTGATCATTTCTGGAGTGGAGTCTCCAGCAATCTCTGGTTTGCTTTGCCAGGACCTCTGTGAAGACCCCCACCTGCTCGTGGATGGAATGAGCTCCCACGACTTCCACCAGGGCAAGCTGGGGAACTGCTGGTTTGTGGCTGCCTGCTCCTGCCTGGCTCTGAGGAAAAGCCTCTGGCAGCAGGTGGGTGATTGGGGTGTGTGGTGCAGGAAATAAAGGTAATAAACCAAGCTAACCTTGGTTGTTTCTCTGCCTTCCAGCCAGGATTTTTCTCTCTAGGACTAACAAGGGGGGAATTTTGTTGGATTCAAATCTTCCCTTTCTTTCCATGCTCCAGGGCAGTCTGCCCTGGGAATAAACCTCAGCATAGAGCACTTGCTGAACTTCCCCTTCCATGGTTTCCCAGGTGATTCCAGGCTATAATGAGCAGGAGTGGGACCCTAAAACCCCAAGGAAATACGCTGGGATTTTCCGTTTCCGTTTCTGGCGCTTTGGAGAGTGGACAGAGGTGGTGGTTGATGATCTGCTGCCAACAGAGAATGGGGAGTTGATCTACTGCCATTCCAACGTGAGGAATGAATTCTGGAGTGCTTTGCTGGAGAAAGCTTATGCTAAGTATGAGCTGGTTTGTTGTCCTTGTAGTCCTCAGTGCTGCCCCTTTGTCTGTTTTGCCTTTTAATTCTATCAGACTTTCCATAGGTTTTAGTTTTGCTGCTCGTAGAGAACCTAAAAAAGACTGAAAACTCCTTCTTTAATCTCTGTTAAGGATGTAAATCATAAAGGAGTGCAATGGAGTCTACTTCAGTAGCCCAAATCCTTAAGGATCCTAGAAACCAGGGAAGATTTACCTGCAATCTGCTTAGGCTTTTTTGTTCTGTTCTGATTTTTCCTTGGTGAGACATAAACATGTTCCTAACATTCCAGCCAAATTAGAGCACTTGTTCCAGCCCCCTGCAAACTGAGGATGTTCTGTGTTTTCCCTAGGCTGGCTGGATCCTACCAAGCCCTGGATGGAGGCTGTGCTGCAGAAGCCCTGGTGGATTTCACTGGAGCAGTGGCAGAATCCATTAATTTGGCAGAGGGCAAATATGGTGAGGTTATTTCTGAGCAGATGAAGCTGTTTGAAGACTTGATGAAAGTGCATAAAAGAGGAGGGTTCATCAGCTGCTCCATTTCAGTGAGTACAGAGAGCTGGATTTTAAGGGTTTGTTTCAATGACAATATTCTGGAAGGAATACCATTATTAGGATATTGAGTATGGTCTTTGCATGTTTGGAAAAGCTTTGTATGGAGAGAACTAGCAAATGCTTTCAGCTCCAGGAGCCACTAAATACAATCACAACTGCTTGTGCTGCCACTTCGCTGTGTGTCTGAAATTCTTTTTTCTGAATGGTCACAGTTTATGAATTGACCTGGGGTAAATCCACCCTAATTTACAGAGCAGGTATCAGCATTCAATTGTTTTATTTCTCAGAGAAATCTCTAGAGGAAACAGTTCTGGCATGGAGCTGCTGAGACTTCTTGACTTTGGCTGTGCCACTGCAGCCAGGGTAACAGTGGAGCTGAGCTGAAAGACTGAGCTCACCTGGTTATCCAGGTAATGCTCTTTGATACTGAATATATTGAATATATTCAACACACTGAATAGTCTCCCTACTGGAATTAAGCTGCAGAGCTTGCCTGTGCTGGCTCCTGGGAGGCTCAGGTAACTCAGAGCCACTTTAGGAGGCCCTGGCCCTGAAGTTCCCACACTCAGTGGAGCAGGGATGGTTACTGGGAGGATTTACTTCTCTCCAGTCCTGTGCCAGATGCCCGGATAACAGCTCCCAAAGGATGCTTTGTGCCTCACAAACCACCCAGGCCACAGGAGGCAAAGCATTGACAGCTGGGCTGAGCTCCTTCTCCCCAAGGCTGCAATGCCAGGCCCTGAGGGGATGGTGCTGGGATCCTCACCTTGTCCAAGGCTGTCATTGCATGTGAAGGGCTAACAAACGGCAATGGCACCTGAGTATCTCCTAAAAGATTGCGTTGAAATGATTTTTAAATCATTCATAGTGAACCATTAATCCAGCAGCCCACAGAAAAGGGATCCTCTTTTGGGAGCTGCAGGGTTGGCATCTAAGTGCACTTCAGCATCTTCCTGCCGTGGCCCCTGCTTCAGTTTAAGACCTTAGCTAAACTGATCTTAGTTAAATCACTTAAACATTTTGTTTAATTTCCCTGTCTGTGAATAAAGACGATTCATTCAGAAATTCTGTGAGTATGAAGAGAAGTGTGGAATTGTCAGGAACAGCAGAAAACCAGCTGGTTTTGGAGGTTCCTGAGAATGTGACCTGGTTATCTGGCCCTGGCCATGCACTGTCCTGCCTCAGGGCCTGACACCTGGGACACAAACTTTAACCTGAGATAGAACAGGGGTCCTGGACTGTCCCTTCCAGCAACATCAGGAAACAGCTCAGAAACAAAACCTTCAAAAACCTTCAAGGTCTTTGGGTTTTCTTGTACTTTTTTTTTTTATTATTATTATTTTTTTTTTATTTTTTCCATGAGGCCTGAATTTTTATTTGAAAAAATTCCATCTGATTTGCTCAGACCAGGCTGGCAGAGCAGATTGCCTGGCGGGAATTGTTACTGCAAATTTTGTTTCTGGAACGATAGGTTGGTCCCAAATGCTGGAAGCAGTTCTGTTTCTTAACAAGACTTTGGTGAGGTGATTGACTCAGTACAGTATACACGGAGCTGTATTTTAAAAGGCAATTAATTAGGCAGTGGTAATGCTTTCACTGATTCCTGCCATTATGTTTCTGCCTTCCAAATTAAACACAAATGCTTCTAAACATTGATTACAGAGAGGCCATTCCTAAGTTTGCCTGCATTTGTCACTTTTTGATGTATTATACACACAGTGGAGCTCGCTAGGTGTAGAATATTTAATACTCAAGTGGCTTCATTGCTGCCTTACATTCATGTCATCATTTTCCTTGGGTTACAAAATGGCCCTGAGCATCACCATTTGGAAATCTGAACAGACAGGAGATGTTTAAATCTCTCCTTTGAATAAAGGAATAAATAAGTATCTGCAGAAGAGGTGGGAGAGGCCAGCAGGGAGAAAAGCCTGGGGAGTAATAAAGGCAGCAGGAGAAGTTACAGACTCCCGAGCTGTCAAGGACTCCTTGTTTGCTTTTAGTTGTGAAAAATGCCAGTGAAAGTGTTGCACTGGAGGGAGCCCAGAGCCACGGGAATGTCAGCCAGGCTGGGGGAACACTTGAGCTGATTCTTTGGGAGCTGCTGTCGGTGAGAGGCACAGAGGGCTTGGTGAGACTCTCACAGTTGCCAGACCATCTGTCAGTTCCAATTTCATAGGAATTTCTCCTTCCCCCTCTGTTTTTTAATGTGATTTCTTACCTTTGGGGACTGAGCACTGTTATATCAGTGCAACATTTGCCTTAGGACAAGGGCCTTGTCTGTTTAGACCAGTTAAATTTTTAAATGGGTAAAAATATCTGAGGAAGTACTATGTGCATTTCATAACAGTGAAAAGTCCTTATTTATATTCAAATATTCATATATTTATACTAATATATTAATGTGCAGTGATAAATAATATATTTATATTAAAATATTTGCATTAGTAACACCAAGAGGACATAGCTCTTGCTCTCACCACCACAGCCAAGGCTTGATTGAGCATTAATTAGGTAATTTCAAGTTTACACACAGTTTATCTGCACTGAGTCAAATCTTCCTTCCTTGATGTCCAAGGGAATGAGTGTTTGCAGGCCCTATGGGCTTGGCTGGATTCAGTGAGGGTGTGGATAATCTGGATCCAGGACCATCAAAACAACTCCAGAATCCTTGTATGGTGCTGCTTTTCTGGGTTTAGATCAGGAGATTGGGATGCGTTAAATGAAATTTTACTCTTTTTCAGAGCTTGACTACTTTTATGTATTCTTAGATCAGCATCTGATCAGGCCTAGGTCATCCCACAGGACAGTTTAGGGTTAGTTTGGGGTTAGTTTAGGGACAGCCTGATCACTGCTGGAAACTGGGATTCCTATGTGGAGTTTATGATGAGCAAACCCAGTTCCTAAAGCACCCTACAGATCTTCCCTGTGCCTTGCAAGAGAGCCCTGCCAGGGGTGAGTGAGGTACAGGACAGGCTCACAAATGGCTTGGAAGTTTTTTTTTTTTACTTGTGTCTGTGCTCTCCCTTTTTACCCACTGCCGGTAGTTCTTCCTGGGCATCAAATTAATTCCAACACAAGAACAACCACTGGACTCACCAGCTAAATCCATGAGTGTCCAGGTGAGGACACCCACAGACAGGCTGGGCACAGCTGTCGGTGTCCAGAAGAGCCATTTGGTAGGGATGACAACATTTTGGAAGGGCTGATACAGAGTTTCCATCAGCCCTGTCTCTAGCTCTGGGACCAGCAGGAGACAGCCTGGCTGCAGCAGGCAGGATTCCCCCGTGCTCTGGGATTGTGTGGCTCTGGAATTGTCTGGCACTAACAACGCCAGACCTGGGAGCCCCTAGTTCTGGTTCCCAGTGCTGTTACTTTCCTGCATAGTGAAATCACTCAGGAACAGAATGAAAAACAACTTTTTCTTGTCCTTCCCCTTGAACTTGGAGCTGTCATGTTCCTCAGAGAGGCGAGTTCTTTTTGTTTGATTGCCATTCCTGTGCCCAAGGAGTCCCCTGGCCGCCCCAGCGAGGCAGAGACAGAGATGGGGCTCATCGTGGGCCATGCCTACTCCGTGACTGCCATCGGGAAGCTGCGCCTGGGGGAGAGGCTCTTCTTCTCCTTCAAGGCAGAAAAGCTGTTCATGATCAGGCTGAGGAACCCCTGGGGGAAAAA
Organism: Sitta carolinensis; assembly: GCA_032173965.1. Taxonomy (NCBI): domain Eukaryota; kingdom Metazoa; phylum Chordata; class Aves; order Passeriformes; family Sittidae; genus Sitta; species Sitta carolinensis. The sequence goes on from CM063286.1 coordinate 18,312,823, forward strand.
AGAATGGCACGGTGCTTGGAGCGACAGGTAGGAGCTGCAAAGCCAGCCTCAGAGGGCAGGCACTCTGGTGGAATTTGCGGTTAAGATCTGGTGAGACACAACCATACTCAGAGGTGGCTGAACCTCTGTGCCATCCCTGCCCATTTTCCTCTGAGAAAATGAGCATGTCCTGGAGGAGTTTGTGGCTCCCTGGACCTGATTTATGGTTTACATCATTCTTCTGGCACCTGGAACATGGGAGGAAAAACAGCTCATGAGTCAGGAACACAAGGCTCATGCCCAGCTTCACCACTGAGCTTGTCTGTGACTCAGTTTCTCATCTGTCATTTCCAGCTGCTGGGGATGGTCAAAGTCTTGTAGATAATTTGTCTGGTGGAAAATGCTGTAAAAGTGCCATATTTGTGATTTCTTTCTAATGAGTTTTCATGTGGGCCCTGGGCTTAGCAGGTACCTCCACAGCAAGAGAAATGATTGCTGGAGGGGATGTCTCCCATCCTGGATGATTTATACATAAAAAATACGTGACAGTTCAGCACTGGGCTCACCAGCTAGCATTTAGAATTTACAATGCAGTGTTATTAACAGCAGCATATTAGTTTCTTATAATCCATGCTTTAGCTAGCCAAAATCTACTACTTTCAGAGACATTGGTCTGGGTGAAATGCAAAGAATGCACAAAAGAGCTGCTGTGTTTGTTTAACTGAAGCCCTCAGGGTTCTCCAGTAGCCTGTGTCTGGCACAGCTGCCACTCACGCCAGCACTGAGGACTCTGATGGTGGCCCATGGCTTTTGGTCTAACAGAATTAAATTGACAATTTCCAAACAGGTTAAGAAAATGTCTGTTAGGGTGAGCAGCCTCCCTTCCCTCCTTCCAGCCACCTTCAGCTTTAGCCTCCAAGTGCTTTTGGAGGGGCAGGGAGGAGTTCTGGCTCTGTCCGTCTGGTGTAAGCCACCAGGGATGGGATCTGCTGGAATCTGGGGGCTCTGCTGCCCTGCAGGGGCTGTGTGCCTGGAGGGGCTGTGCACTCTGATGTTCCTCTGCACACTGGACACTGTGCTCAGGCTCCAGCAGTTTCTCCTCAAAGCCCCTCCAGGGGAATCGCAGACCTCAGGCCTGTTTTATTAAGGTGATTAAAAGACAAAGAGAATACTCTGGTCTAAGTGAAGCGTTCAATAATCTCCTGAGGAGGAAAAGCAGGTTTCGTTTGAGGGGACTTCAGGGAATGGAGTCGATCTCCTGTGACCTTGGAAACCAGCTGTTTAAGTGTTTAAGAGTCCTAATGGAGGGTGTGACAGAGGAAATCAATAAAGGTCTGCTCTAGTTGAGCTTATTTCCTATTTATCTCTTTCATTTTTAGTAGCTTTTCAAATCAATTAATGTTTTAAAACTCCTCCTGAAAGCCTTGCATTTTTATCAATATCATCTGCCCTTTCACTACTCTGATATTCCTTTTAAAACCATGGCTCAGGAGAGATCTTTACTTCAGGGTTTTTTCCATGTGATAGTTTTTATTTTAAATTATTAATCATCTTTATTGTTTTGATTTTTTTCCTTTTTTTTTAATTATTGCCTTTTAGTTCTGAAGAGTGGAAGAAAGTCAGCGATTCTGAGCGCAAGAATTTGGGGCTCACTGTTGAGAACGATGGAGAGTTCTGGTGAGTGGGAGTGAAGTGAAGGATTTGGAGACACTGGCTACACCGAGTAACTGTCATTAATCTGCCATTTAACAGCTTCAAAAACAGATGGGTAAAGTTATCCCAAGGTCTGTTCCTTCCAAACTCCCAAGGGATAACAGGGAAGGATAATAAAAATTGATTTAAAACTATTAGAACAAAATTCGTAGCTCTCAGAATCTATTGTCTATATTTAGGCTAATCTCTCAGAAATCAGGAGAACACGTACTGGTTTACCTGGCACAATGCCCAATGTTGAACACTGTTTAAATTTTGAAATGGGTAAAAATATCTGAGGAAGAGCTATGTGCATTTCACACCCTGTTTACCGACTACTGAGCCGGTCTGTAGGGCAGCCATGGCTGAGGCATCAAAACATAGAGTCACATCCAGTGAATTTTGATACTTGTTGGTGTTTTCCAGCATGGGAACGAGAAGGGTTCATTCTCTATGCAATGACTAGAGCTCTATTAATTTTGACCTTGCTTAAAGCTTAGATCCTTAGCCCAGCAGGTCCTTCAGGAGATGATCAATACTGCATCAAGTGAGCTGGCAGGGCTCGGAGTGAAAATAATTCTGTTGGCTCTGTCAGGACTGGCAGCTGCAGGGTTTGGCTCTGGGCCATGAATAAGCCAGGCCATGATGGTAATTCAGAGCCAAGCTGTTTCACAGTTGCTCTGCAGTCCAGCCCCTTCCTTTAGCAGGCACAGGTGAGATGGGGTTAAAATCTCTGTCCAGAGTGCAGAGGTTTGAGTCGTGCTCAGGGACAGATATAAGGACTGCAATAATGAGAGTGGACCCTGCTTTAACTGCAGGTGATCTCTTTGGCCAATGTAAAATGAGTTATCAAATCCAGCCTGGGGGGTTCAACCAGTCCTTTAGGCTTAGGAGATGCAACAGAACAGATCCTGATCTGGCCAAACACACTGAGTGTTGCTGCTCTGAATTAAACTCTAAAACTCTGTCATTGTGGCTTCACGAGTATTTCCACATGGAAAGCTTTCCAGTGAATCAGTTTGTCCCCGGGACAGCTGAGCAATGCCTCCTCTTCAAATTACTGGCAGATTCTGTGTTTTGTTTTGGCTCTTTGCGTAAATATCGCTGTTTATTTTTAAACAAACCATTATTTCCCTGGTGTTCTCGGAGCAGGATGACGTTTGAGGACTGGTGTAAGAATTTCACGGATGTGGACATCTGCAGGACTGTGAACACCTCCTTCTTCAGCCTCCACAAGACCTGGGAGAAGGAAATGATGTATGGGGCTTGGGTAAAGCATCCAGAGCCCCTGCTGAACCGCTCCGGGGGCTGCTTTGATAACAGGGAGACCTTCCTGCAGAACCCCCAGGTGGGAATCCCTGTGTCTGCTGAGGTACTGAGTATTTGTGAGGTGTTTGATAACAGAGCCCTTCAGAACCCCCAGGTGGGAAGTTTTGTGGCATATTGAAGTGTACCTACTTTAGCTGGGGCTCCTGAAGTATCCACTCTGTTTAGGAGTTGGGAGTGACTACTGGGCAAAAATCTCATTGCCCTAGGAGTGTGCTGTGTATGGCATGTTTTGGTGGTTTTGGTGCAATTTCTCAGAAGGGTTTAGATATTTATTTAGGACTGATCATGCTTGGGGCTGGTGAGTCACACGCACAACAGAATTACTGATGTCCTGCCTGGACTTCTTTCATTTTCCCAGTCACAGAAAGGCAACAAGTCTGATTTTCTAATGAAAGAACTTGCTTAAGCCCCTTAAACAGCTTGGGGATTTGATCCACTTTATTAAGTTGGTATCCCTTGGCATTAATGTGAGATTCTGGAAGTACCTGGTCTTTTCCCCAAGCTCACCCTCTCATCAGCATTACAGAATTTTCCTTGTCTCATCCTCCCTGGTCATTTCAAGCTATTCAGTTTATCTATTCATCCATTCCTACTCCCTTTCCCACCTTCCTGCCCTTCTCTCTCCCAGCACATGCAAATGCAGGCATAAAACTTCTGTTACTGTCTGTGGGGTCTGGGCACTTACTCTGTTAGCTACTACTTTGAAAATGGATCTTTCTGTCCAGATTAATTAAAAATATTTCTGGATCTGTCCATGTGCACTTGCAAGGGAGGTTTCTGCCTACAGCCTCTGTTTTCAGAGCAAGAGGCTGGAGCAGAGCAGCCTCTGCTGCTCAGGTCAGCTCTGATTCCCAGCTCACCCTGCTGTTCTTCACTGCTCTGCCTTCTGTCAGTGCCTCATTTCCAGGGGTGATTTAATTCAGGTATTGCCCTGTAAGATTCTGGATGTGTTCCAAGTGCTTGTCTGGTCTCATTTGTAAGTGTTTAGCTGTCACAGAGAACAAAACACACAGTTCCAGTTCCAGCTGAGTGCCATGCCTGACGCAGTGGAAGGCCTCTGTATTCCAGTGTTACCTCTGGGCCAGTTGATCACAAGGCTCTTAGCAGCAGTGCTGGAACGCGTTGATGTTGTTTTAGGGCCATTACAGGTTCCTGTGTCACACCCCACCATAATCTAATCTCAGTCTGCTCTCCTGGCACTGAGGTTTGTCTGTGCAGAGAGGGATTGTGACACTTCCAGTCCCTTTGATAAGGCAATTTCAGCCAAGTATTTGTTATTCGACTTTTCCCTGCTGACTTCTGGACCATTACCCGTTGAGACAGCTGAAGTGCCATCAGAAGGTCAGGGTTGCAGGGCTGTCCAGCTGACCCAGAGAACTCTTCTGGTCCCACTGGTTGCCCTCCCACCCCTTCATGGAACACTCTGGGCTGCCCGAGGGCGTGACCTGTGTATGGTTCGACAGGGACAAGAATTAAAATGTGCCTTCCTGGGCCTTGCTGCACGTTTATATCTCACTTCCTAGGTTCTTTGACAAGCCCCGGGACTCTCCCAGGGCCCTGTGCTTTCTCTGCTGCAGCAGTAGCAGTTTTGTTTGTATAAAGCACAAGTGAGAGCTTGGCACGGGGCCTTGCTCAGCAGAGCTCCAAGGCAGAGGGAAGTGGATGGTTCTGTAACCAGGGCAATCTCAGTATCTGCCTCCAAGCAAAGCTCAATAATGTGGGTTTAGCAGCAGTCGAAGAGAAGGGAGGAGGATATTAAACCAATGATGATATTTCTCTCCATGCTGCCAGGGAATTTCTGCCTAAGTCAGAACATGTGGTGCACATGGTACCCAGCTGTACACGGCTGCACGTTCATGCTTCTATTTATTTTCTTCACATTTAAATATCTTTGAGGATGGGAGAATACAGCATCTGTCCACACTTGGGGTAAATAATGTCCTGTCTTCCCTCCACTGGTCCTGACAACTCAGGTTTTCCCTCTGCATGCACAAAACAAAATTTAAAGAAGTCTTTAACAATGAACAAATTAATTAAATTCCTTGTCGTATAAAGAAACACCTGTCTGACCTTCTTTTGTTCATGCTTACTTATGAACTGGTAGTGGGTTTTAGTAATGAAAGTGTTCAAGTCAGATTTAGTGAGATGGGAACTGCTGCTTAAACTTGACATAAATTTATTTGATTTGTCTTAAACACAAGTTGACTCAAGTTTACTGTAAACAGTTTGGATAAAATATTTGCACCTTAAAGGTGCAGAGTCTTTCTTAGCTGTTTTTTTACTGGGTATTCAGGAAAACTGAGAAGTCCAAAATTAGCATTCCTGTAATTCTCACATTAAAAAGGAGCTGTAGATGCAGAACAAAGTGCCTTTAAAATAAGATTTGAAAGATTCCTTCATTTGCAGGCCCTATATAAAGATGTTTGAAATTTACAGGCACTGTTTAGTTAAAAGGAGAATTGAAAATTTTCTAAGACCCCATGTGGATTCTGTTGGTTTTGTTTTTTAATCTCACTCTGGATTTATAGCTAAATAAAACTTAATCTTTTGTCTTTTGCTTTCAAATGAGGGGTCCTCCTGCTGACTCCAGTTATTTTTGTAGCTTTGACCCAGGCTGTCCTTTATGTGAGTTCACAGAATCAGAGAAGCCCAGAACGGTTTGGGTTGGCAGGGCCCTTAAAGCTCGTGCCATTCCACCCCCTGCCATGGGCAGGGACCCCTCCCACCGTTCCAGGCTGCTCCAAGCCCTGTCCAGCCTGGCCTTGGGCACTGCCAGGCCTCCCCATCCTCATGGAAGGATTTTTTTCCTGACATCCAGTCTAAACCTACCTTGCTTCACCTCTTCATTCCCCCATGTCCTATCACTAGGATTACCATTTTCCTCAATACCTTTTATTTACCTGATACTTTAAAGATCCTTATTATTAGCATTAATTTTCCAGCTGGGAATTGCTGGGAGTGTCTGATACATGGAGAACTCTCCTTCCTCCCCGGATGTATTTCCATTGGCCTCCTCTGTATGCACACGTTTCCTTGGTGATGGCTTTGCCCTCAGCCTCCTGAGGCAATTCCAGCAGCTCTTCTCTCTCCTCTCTCCTCCCAGTACCTCTTTGATGTTAAGAAGGCCGAGGACAAGGTGTTGGTGTCATTCAGCAGGAGGATCGCCGCAAGTACAAGAAGGAAGGCAAAGGAGACAACATCACAATTGGCTTTGAAATACTCAAGGTAGGCAGCCAGCTGCACTCCTGGTGGAGGGTTTGTTCAGTTTGCTCAGTCCTGCTCCACCCTGGCACTGAGATCTTCAGCAGATAGAGCCAGGATTATTCTGGGATCTGGCTCTGTGCTCAGGCTGGGTGTGAGCACTCCACTCAGGCCATGGGAACTCAACTGATTTTAGTTCAGCTTGAAATCTATTTGAATAAATTTTATTTATTTGAAATAAACAACTTTTGCCCCTTGCAAAAGAATTTTAAGTGCTTTTCCTACCCCCAAACTTTCTGGAGGAAGGCCAGTATTAATGCTTGGAGGGTTTTTTTATAATTAATGCAATATTAATGCATGGAGGGTTTTTTTCTCCTTCTGCCTCCACTTCATCAGCAAATATAACCAGGTGAATGAGGTTGAAAAGTCTGCAGTTTTTCTGTTGCCACATGGAAAAAAAAGAGTGTTTTCAAAAGTTGGAGTAGTGAGCAGGAAATGAATATATGGGAAAAGGAACCACAGGGATCCCAAAAGGTAATTTAATTGCACTCTCAAGGCAAATTGAGTAAAATGAAAACACTCAAACTCAGAGAAGGAGGGAAGCAAAGGAACAGCATTTTTTCTGCTCTTTCATTGAGGATTGGGGTAATCCTGTCATCTGTTGCTACAGCTCCTGGGACTGCATTAAATCTATGGCCCTACCCTAAGAAAAGGCAATTTTTAGCAGTTGCTTAGATCTGCTGACATCTGCATCACACCTGCTTATTTGCCAATCACCTGTTAACCACATATGTTGAAAAGTGTCTTGCAGAAAGCAGAATAATTTCCCTTGTTCATGCCTGTAATTTGGAAAGGCTTGAAAAAGGAAATCACGCCTTCCTTAAAAGTTTAAGTGCTCTATTTTTATTTCTGATCAATACTTTTTCTATTTTAGATATATTCTAACACACCTGGCTCATTAGCATGACTAAAGGCCTCGGGAAGAGAGCTGTCAGAAAAGAATGAAGGGCTGCCTTTGGCCCAAGAGCTGCTTGAGAGAGAGGTTTGGGTTTAAACTGCTCTGGCAAATACCAGTCCCCTGGAAAGGATGTTCAGAGTTAAGCACAACTTCAGTGCTTAGAACGAAACATGAATGGTTATTCTGTGGCTTTTGTACTCAGGAAAGGGCAGGGAAAATCCAGCTGTGTGCATCTGGATTGGGAGCATGCTGTGAAAGGCTGCAGAAAGCAGGCAGAGGGATCTCAGCCTTGTCTGAGCAGGTGCAGTCCTTGGGGTGTGTGTCTGTCTCTGGAAGTGTTCCAAGCTCTGTAGCAGCATCACATCCTCTCTCTCAGTGGGTTCCTGTCTTTGCCAGCCCCAAACTTTCACCTTCCAAAGCTGAACTGGAGGAGAAAACACTTTCCAAACGATTTGCCTTTATTGCAGGTTGGGTTTTATGCCTGTGAAAAGCTGTGTGGTGCTCAGGGAGAACCCTGCCCGTTAGCCCCACTATCCCTGCTGGCATTAACCCCTCTCCTGCTGCAGGTGGAGGACAACAGAAGGTACAGGCTGCACAAGCTCACGGTGCAGGAGAGAGTGGCCACGTCTCCCTACTCCAACACGCGCAGGTGTTCCTGAGGAGGACCCTCCCGCACGGCCGCTACCTCCTCATCCCCACCACCTACATCCCAGGGGTGCCCACCAAATTCATCCTCAGGCTCTACACAGATGTGCCCTCCAAACTCAGGTGGGTGGCACTCCCAGCTGCAGGAGACCCTCCTGTTGCTCTCCATCACCTCTGACTCACTGGCTCATGCGGCTCCAGAACGGGGCCCCGGAGACAGCAGGGGCACCTCTGAGAATCTCCAGGTTTGTGCATGGCCAGGACATGTTCAGTTAGGGACCTCTTGGATTATTCATTTTTAGTCTTTTGGCTTTTTTAGTTCAGAACCTCTGGTTCTAGGTCAGGACACCGAGCACTGGTGCTTGTGGTTACAGCTGGTACTGGTTTCTGGGACTATCTCCTGAAAGCAGGCTGCTGCAAGAGTAGAACCAGTGCTTCATAAATCAGGCTCACTGCATTTTTTTTCTTGATTTGATAGTGTTTTCCACTATTTTAAAATTGGGGTTTTTTAATCACTTTTGCTTCCATGCAAAATACAACTCAAATTTATTTTACTTTGCTTTTCTTTGTTTTTTTTTTTACATCTGTCATTTCTGCACCACAGAATTAGAAAATGGCAGATGAGGAAAAACTACAAATCTCATGTTCTCAAAATGCCAGATTTCCACAAGGATTGATTGTTTGCTCGACATTCTTTGCCTAGGTTGCTTTTTCCGTGATTTTTCAGGGAGCTGAAGGCAGATAAGCCTAAAATGACGTGTTGGAGTCTTCTTTGTGGCTACCCACGCGGAGTAACCCAAATCAAAGTCCACTCTGCAGAGGGTTTGCAGAAACAAAACAGATCAGGAGGTAAGTGGACAGAGAGTCTGGAAGAGTGCAATTGGCTTTTCAGTCCTCTAGAGATGATTTGGGTTGATAGGTAAACAATCAGAAATTATCTTAACAGGATAACAGGATTTATGGGATTTGTTTTTCCATCATGTTGTAAAACCTGCTCCAATGGAGAAAGCAGATGAATGTGGGGATGCACAACAGCAAGTTATGGGCAGGTCCATAACTGGGCAGGATGGGCAGGAGTAGCCAGACCCTCCTGAGGAGCTAATTGTGGGCATTAGTCAGGTTCTTCTGTCAGGGCTGTGTATTTTCTAAATGGAAAATATCCAGGAGGCAGCTGAACGGCACAGACTCACATAGTGTGTTACATTTACCTCATTAGAGCACTTCAGGGAGGATTTGGTGGCTTTCAAATAACCATTTTCAGGTGGGTAAAGTGTACATAACTGTGTATGTGTCAAAAGAAGTGTCCTGAAAGACTCCAAAATGGCTTTATAGCACCTGATGTTAAGTAGAAAACTTGCCCAGCTATCATTTGCTTTTTCATTTTCTACTCCTACTCTCTGTCTGATAGTCTTTATTTTTCACAGCTCAATGCTGGTCGTTATCAGAGCCCTGTTCTTGGCCAGAGGAAATTTATTTAATCTTTATTTTAAATGTTTATTGGAAAGCTCCTCCTTGGTGCTGTCTTTGATCCATTGCCCTGTCTGGACAAAATCATGGATGGTTTGCTGTTGGCAGTGGATGAACCGAGCAGCCCAGACTCAATCCTCTCTGCAGCCAATTCACCTCTCTGCAAGTCAGTGTGTCCTGAAGTGGATCCAGTGTCTGTGAGCAGGCACAGTGGCTGGTCTGCAGGATGATGAGGAAACTCTTTGTGCTAGAGGATTTTCCTTCTCTCATTCCCAAGCCTGTTTAAAAGGTTACCCTCTCTACTGTCTGTCAGGCCTTTTCCCTGCGTTTCTCTTTGAGAACACATCACCTTCTGCACCTTTAAGTCTTCCTGCTGACATTCCATATTGGATTTGCATGTTGAATTGTTTTTCACCACTTATACTCTAAGCTGAGTGTTGAGATCCGTGGTGTGTGACAGCCTGGAATCAGAGAATCTTTAGTGGAAGCTGCTTGGGAGCAGAAGGAAAGAGAAGCAGAGATTCACCAGCAAGAGGCAAACCCACCTGCTGTGCTTGCCAGGGCAATGCTTGTGTCTCAGCACTCACAGTATCTGCAGTTTGTCCCGTGCCCTTTTCCCGTGCCTGAGGGTGTCAGAGCTCTTCAGGTTCTGGAAGAGCAGTAGAGAGGAGTGCAGCTGGGAACACTCCCTCAGGAATGCTTCCCAGAAAGCCTTTTGCTTTGGTACAGTGCTGCAAGATGTGGGTATTAGATCCTCGGTGCCGTTCTCAAAAAACACAAAAATTAAGCCTTAGACTACTGAGCACAGATTTCTTTAAGCCTTAGAAATGCCATTACTGTTCAGGTGTTTCTGGCTTTTACAGATTCCAAGTTTTTCCTTTGCACTGTTCTTTTGTACAACTTCCCAAAGCAGCAGCACGGCCAGGTCTGAGGTAAGAGCTGTTGTGGGGTTCAGGGCAGAGCTGGAGCCATTCGTGTGCCCCAGAGCTGAACCCAGCCCTCCTTCCCCTGCCAGAGCTGTTTCCTGAGCAGCAGCTCCAGTTTCATTCCCAGCTCAAGGCCAATACCAGGACATTGCTTTTCCACTCTAGCAGACCTTTGTGTTTTTCCTTCGTCCTGTAAATAAACCAGGCACGGAACTGGGCCATCCATAGCTGAGAACATCTGATCCCCCATGTGCTCTCCCACTGCTCCCTTTTGTTGTGGAATTGCAGTCAGTTTTCCTAAAACAACTGACCCCTCCAGCACTGCCATCATGGGGTCAGAACATTTTGTAACACCATGGGTGTCAGGAACATTTTGTGTCCCCCTTCTGTCTTCCTCTGTTTCTTGAGCTCTTGCTGAGCATTTGGATGTTTCCTTCAAATATTCTTTTTCCTTTTCCTTTCACTTAGCCGGTCCCCTTACTAACTGCTCCCTCATCCATCCAGCAGACCTGCCTGTCACCTCTTTAGCTCTGTGTCCTTTCCCCACCTCTCCTCATGCTCTTTATCTCTAATTACTGTTAATGTCTGCTCTTTGCCCTCAAAGTTAACACCACTGGGGTGACGGGCAGGACCTTGTTTTATCCAGATCCATTTTCCAAATTGCTTTGCAAAGAGGGCAGCTTTTCCACCCCTGGTGACACCCCATGCCCCAGAGCTGAATTCACAGTTCAGTGACATGGAAGGCAATTGCCCATCAGAAAAGCTAATATCCTGCTACCTGCCATGGAACTGTGAGGGGTTGTCAGGGAAACAGGCCCGTGGCAGCTCTGCCCAGGTGTAACCACAGAGCAACATATGGAAAAATCTGTGTCTGCCTTGTTCATGGAAGTGGCTGCATCTGGTGTGGATGCAGCTGTTACGTGGTTCGTTCATGTGAGATGTTGGTACCTGGTCTCGTAAATGAGTGATCTGTTTGAGGGAAGTCATCTGGGTATGGTTTGTTAAAAAGCTAAAGTTGCCTAAAATTGTGCTGCCTTCTGGCTGTGGTGGTATTTTCAAGTAGATGGTGAAAGAATATGTTAGAAACTTGCATGAGTCTGACTTAGAGATACCCAGGGTTTATTTAAAATCTGTATCTAAGAACTTGCAAGGTGTGGAAAAAACAGATATTCTGTCAGTAACAACAGAAATGGACCGAGTTGTGTTGAAATACAAAACATGGTATTGCCTTTGTTTAGTTGAAAGTTAATTAGAAAGTGGGATGGCCCATTCTATTTGAATGTATTTGGTGTTTCCAAAACGGTTCTTGCTTCTTAATGTAAGGAAAGAGAATATCAATTTTAATAAGAAATAAAAATGCACAGTGTAATAACAAAACATTTCTAGAATGTTGAACAACTGCAGGGGGTCACATATGAGGGTTAGATTGGATATTAGGGGGAAATTTTTCCCTGTGAGGGTGGCGAGGCCTTGGCACGGGGTGCCCAGAGCAGCTGAGGCTGCTCCTGGATCCCTGGAAGTGCCCAAGGCCAGGCCAGGACCTGGAGCACCCTGGACAGTGGAAGGTCCCTGCCCATGGCAGGGGCTGGAACTGGATGGGCTGTAAGGTCCCTGCCAACCCAAACCATTCCAGGATTCTGTGTTTTCACCTGGACAGGGAGCAGTGGCTGTGACGTGCTCTGGTGCCCTGTCCTGTGGTGCTGCCAGGCACAGGAGGGGAGGAGGGGGATTGTCTCTGCTGGGTTTCTGGGCAGCTCCCAGCTGCCGTTCTGTGTGCCTAGAGCTGTGCTGCTGATTGTGTTCCAGGAGCAGATCCCTACGTGCTCATCAAGTGTGAGAACCAGAGTCAGCGCTCCCTGGTGCAGCACAACACCACCAGCCCCGTCTTCAACACCCAGGTGATCTTCTACAGGAGGGACATGGCCAGTCCTGTCACCATCCAGGTGAGACAGCCACAGGGCAGCTGCTCAGGGCAGGGAGGGCAGCACAGCAGCATCCCTGGGCTTCACTGGGCCAGCTTTGCCTTTGTAAGACTGATACCCAGGAGAGAGGAGGGAGAACCTCTGCTCCCCTTGCTGGGCTCTGCCTGCAGCTCTGCTGCTGCTTCTCCTCCACAAACACCAGCTGGTGGCACTTAAATCTGAAGGCATATTGATTCCAAGGCATGTTTCATTCCGAGGCACATTTCATTCCAAAGCTTTCAAAGAATTGACAGAATTCCTTTTACCCTATGTGGTACCTGATGGAACAGAGACAAAGAAAATCCAAGTTTTTACAGTGTTTGAAACAAAACCAAAGCTAAGGCTGTTATTAAGAAGTTTTCTACGCTGAATTCTAGTCCTGTGAGAACTAGACCTCACTGTTTACCTCAGCACTAGCTGGAGAAATAGAGCATAGCTTTGAGATGATGCAGTCCAGGAAAACTTTGTCTTCAGTCTAGTCTGTGGGCCAGACATTAAAACTCTTAACACTGAGGAGATGCAAAGGTGGGCACAGGCAGGCAGAGCAGCACAGAGAGGCTTTTGTAGGTCGGTTTTACTAGTGATGAGCTAAACCCGGTCATTTTTATTCCTCTCCTAGGCAGGCTGTGACCTAGAAAGCAAAAAGCTGTATTTCTCCTTATTTGCATAGTCTATGTAAATGAGCATGCAAATCCAGACTCTCCCTCATGCTCTCTAGACAATTAGCTAAATTTAGACGCACGCCCCCTCCTCGCTGCTTTTCCAAGGGGTTGACGGGGGTGATCCTTCTCGAGCGCAGCCTTGCCGGCGGCGTGTGGACAGCAGCGCTGCTCAGCCGGGTTTATTTGTGTCCCCCTGTCGCCAGGTCTGGAACAGCGAGCTCCTGTGTGACCGCTTCTGGGGCAGGCGGTGCTGGCAGCCGCGCCCGGAGCCCCCCGCGGGCAGCAGCGGCTGCGGGGCAGGGGCGGCGCGGCAGCGGCCGAGGTGCCGGGTCACATCAGCGTCACGGCTCTCTGCAGCGAGGACCTGGCCGAGCTCTGAGCCCCGCAGAGCCGCTCGGAGCCCCGCAGAGCCGCTCGGAGCCCCGCAGAGCCGCACGGAGCCCCGCAGAGCCGCACGGAGCTGGCAGCTCGCAGCAGCCGCGCCGGACACTGGGGAGCGCAGCGTGCGCATCAGCATAATCGCTTTAAACGGGGGAAAAAAAAAAAAAAGCCCTCCAACTCTTCACGTTGTCATTGGTAATGGGCGGAGAGGCGTTGGGAGAGGGGAAATGCTTATTTATACATATCTATGCTCGTGATACAGCTCGTGCAAATGGGATGCTGGCAGGTAAGTTCCTGAGGAGGTGAGCATCTTCCCAGCAGCATCGTTGAGGATGCAGGCAGGAATGGCTGCAGCTCCATCGGGCACCCACCAGCAGCTTGGGGAGTGGCAAGTACTAGGGGGATTCATGGGGATTTTTTTCCCCCTCATAGGAGGATATAAATCTCTTGATGGATTTCACTACATTAGGCGTTTCTGTTCCTTGGTGAAAATGTCACTCCTCGAGGAGCTCAGTCATAGCTCATGGCCTTAAGACCAGTCTTGCCAGAACAACATTAAAACAGAGGGGCAGATCTCACCGTGCCTGTTTGAACGCTACAGCAAATAAGAGCTTTGTCTTACCCAAAGGCTCTCAGATTGACTTTCTGATTCTTCTCTTCTCCACCTGGAGCTGGTGACTCGCAGCTTGGTATCTCTGTCCAAAGGCACCTCACAGTTCAGCTGTGGCTTTGCTCAGAACACAGATTCAGTAATGGGAGCCAACTTGCTTTGTTTAAGCCACGTAATGCTAAAATTGGAGCAACAGCCCTCTTGTTTTGGTAGATGTAGCACCAGCCTGAAAGAGGAGAAAGTGAGCTCATGACAAAGGTGCATTTGTTTGTAAAAGCAGGGTGCTGTTCCCTGGCAGGTGTCGGTCTCACCCTCAAAATTTTGCAGTCATTTATTGCTGGCACGGCTGATGTTTGATGGAGTTTCACTTGGGTACCCTGGAGGATGGGTGTTATTTCACATTTCCTTCACAGCAGGGCTCTGATGCCAGCTCTTCCCCTGCCCTGCAGCCCATGGCAGGGCTCCCTCAGCAGCTGTCTGGGGTGGGCACGCTAGGCAGTGACCCTGGCAGTGCACGAGCCTCTCTGTGCCAGACACTCGGAAATGGATTTTACACAGCTGCAGATTCTGGGTGGTAAAGTGAAGCTGAAGGACTGTTCTGCCTTTTTTACAGCCAGGAAATTGGGATTTCTATGTGCCTTGTAGCCACTTCAGCCACACTGTGCGATTTTTACAATTTATGAAATGGCCCTTCACAGAGCTGATCTTTTCACAAAAGGTTTTGAAGTCTCCTCAGGGCTCCAAAAGGATCATTGCTGTGGTAGGCAACTGCTTTCTCTGACATGCTGGAGATGAACTGTGGGGCTGTGAATGATGCTGCAGTGCCATCAGCTTAGCTGCATGTACCAAGGATCTAAATCCGGCTCTTTTCAGACAGTTTGGACTCAGGCCCTTTGGCACAGCAGAGATCTTGTCAGAGGTGTGAACTATGAGCCCCACAGGCGAGTGACATTCTCTGTAAACTCATGGCTTCAGGGCTGCTTACTCAGAAATGTTTGTAAACTGAGATTTATCTTTGTAAAAGCATTTAAAACTGTCTCATGCAGACTAGAGCTTGGACGAGGGGAACTTCAAATGTCAGGGCTGCCCTAGTCCTGCAGTGAGACCTGTTTGCTTTGCTTTTCCTCACAAACTGCCCCAGGCTGTGGGCACTTCTTCCCACAGTGTTCCCTATGGGATGGGGGCCATTCCCAAAGCTTGGCTTGCCCAAGGGTCAGTGTCCAGCCTGAAAAAAGTTCCACTCCGAGATGGCACCAGAGGTTTGTGCCTGCCTGCTGCAGGATTTGGCTGAGAAAGCTCCTGAGCCTGCTGAGGGCACAAAGCCACCTCTGCTCCAAGCTGTAGGGGCATCCCTTGGATCTCTCCTTGGAGCCCCACAGCCCTGGTCCCCAGTCCCAGCACCACCACCCTGTTCCAGCCTCTGTGAAGGGTTGTCCCCAGCATCAGTGGGACAGAGGGAGTGTGAGCAGCAGTTCTTGGGCATGCACAGCCTGGCAAAGTGGGAGGTCAGGGTGGGGAGCACAGACATGGTGACTTTTAGGCCTTGATCACTGTGCCAGCTCCAGACATTCCCCCAGTTTGTCCCTGTGGCACGGGGACAGGCACTGCTGGCCAGTGCTGCCCTGAGGGACTGGCGGTGCTGGAAGCTGTGGGAAGCTCAGCAGGATGCCTGGATCTCTGCACTGATTATTTTTGGGAACCGTTTGGTTTTCCCATCAGGAGGAGCTGCTCCAGCCTGGGAACACAGCTGGCTCTGCTGGTTTACAGATGCTTCTGCCTTCCCAGGTGAAGCAAGGCAAGGACAGGCTGACAGGGGCTTGTGCTGCTGCCTGCTCCTAGCACTGTTGGTCAAAACTGTTAATTTTTTTAAAAGTTAATATTAACATGTGGGGAAACATCTTGAGGTTGGTTTTTTGGGAGGGGAGAAGGGCTGCATTTATGTACACACTCGAGCCACCTCAAAAATGAAAACAGGTGGAAATGAGTGTAAAATATTTCATTGCAACCTTTTGTAACTTTCGAATGCAAAGTGACCTAAATAAAATTTTACAAAAAGTACAATTTTAGCGATTTCTGCGCCGCCAGCGGCCGGGAGAGGGCGCTCGGTGTCCACCCACACAGGTGTGACCACGGCCAGGTACCGACACCTAACCGCGGGCGGGTGCAACACCGGATAAAAACGGGGTTTAATTTAAAGAGGATGCCACACATTATCCTATACACGCTGTTATATCTCTCTACACACTGTGTACCTGTTATAGAAGCGCCTCAGAGTGTATATAAATACATACATACATATATATATATACATGAACACTAGGCATACACCCACTATATCTACACACACACACGCTATATATATATGCACACACACAAATATATATTTTTATATATATATATATATAAGGAGCATTATATAAGGATCTACAGTGCAGGGGAGTTATGGGGCGTTGTGCATAGGAGACAATATAAGGTACAAAGTAAATGTATGTCTGTAGCTCTGTAACACACTACACATATAATTATAATTATATAAAAACATTATGTATAGTACTATAATGAATATATATTTTTACATGTAATAATTATACAGTACATTGGTGTCTATGTACATTTGCACACTCCCCATTTAGTTATCATCCCAGTCTATGTTATATACATATCTTTCTCTGTAATCTCTATATATTATATATTTTGACACGTGTCAACGTGTTCTGCCAGGTGCAGGGAATTCTCCAAACACTCCACAGTGCCACTGACTGTGTGGATCCAACAGGATGTTTTGGCTGTCCCATTCTTCACCCATTTTTGACTGAAGATGCAATTTCAGTTTCTTCCTCATCCAGGAAGGATGGCAAAACCCAGCCCACGGGCATTCCAGAGGCAGTGTGGTCTGGAGCTGATGAATGAAGGACACCCTTCCCCATTTCCAAACCATACCAAAACCCCCGTAAGTGGGACTTTCCATCTTTAAGAACCAACCAACAATTCAGAAGGAATGTAATCCCCGGGGTGAGAAGGGAGCAAATCTCCCCAAGGAGTGAAAATTTTATTCCTGTTTTTTCTCTGAGCTGGCACTGACGGTTTGAAGTGCTCCCATGGCCTTACAGATTCTCCTGGCCATATGGATTGCGTCAGGCAGGACGGACAGACTCACAGCTGTTTGTAAAAACAGATGCTGCCCAAAGGAAAAAAAAAAAAAGAAAGAAAGGAATTGTTACTTTCCAAACCCAGTTTTTCACAAGAGGAGGCAGGATTCCTCTGATTACCAGAAATACACATAAATAGGACTGAAGGGACCATCTCCACCTCAGTGTTAATATTCAGGACCTTGCTGTCAGAGGCAAACATGGCCCAGTAATCCCATTAATGAATTTATCAAGATGTCTTCAGCCTGCTGGGATTTTGGCCCTGCCAGCACTCTGGGGATGCCACTTGCTGTCCCAGGGCTTTTTTCATTTCAGGAAACTCAAAAGAACTCACTTAGGTTCCTTTTTTCTAAAGGTATGTCCTGGGTTGATGCTAAATTTTATCAGCCTTATATTCAGAGTGGTGAGAGGTTTTGTTGTTTAGTATTGTGCTGGGGAGTGCTCTGCCTGTTTAATAAACAAATTTTTTTCCACTTTCCTCCAAAGAAATTTTTATTTTTTTTCTCCCAAACCAGTTGGGGGAGGGAGGGTTTTGATTTGGATTTGAAGCAAATTTGGATTTGCTTTCTAGAGGGACCCCATTCGGAGATTTCCCAAATTTGCCCTAAACCAGGACAAGGTAGGAGCTACTTCAGTTGTCAGAAAAGGTAAGTGCAAGCTGTTCTGCAGGGAACTCCAGCACCTCCAAGAAATGTTGATACTGTTAGGATTTAGGCCTGTGCTGTTCTGAAGGACACTGAGGTGCAGGTTTTCAGCACCAAGACAAGAACAGCCAAATCTCTGACTGCTGGGCTGGCCTCTTCCACCAACACCACCATGGGCTGCTCTACCTGGCACCATTCTACTGCAGCTCTCTTGCCACCAGCTAAAACTGAAAGCACTCCCAAAACACACCACACAAGTGACCAGAGAACACCTTTCAACACCTTTCCTCTGGGGAAAGGCCAGAGGAACTGGGATTGTTCAACCCGGAGAAGAGAAGGCCCCAGGGAGACCTTATTGCAGCCTTTCAAAATTTCAGGGGGGCCCCATTTTCAGTAGGGCCTGTTGCAGAGGGACAGAGGGTAGTGCTTTTAAACGAAAAGAGGAGAGATTCAGGTTAGGTCTAAGGAAGAAATTGTTTATGCTAGGGGTGAAACACTGCCACAGGTTGCCCAGAGGGTGTTGGATGCCCCATTCCTGAAAACATCCAAAGTCAGGTTGAACAGAGCTCTGATAAACCTGATCAAGTTAAAGATGTCCCCACTCATGGCAGGGAGGTTGGACCAGATGGACTTTAAAGGTCCCTTCCAAGCCAAATTCTTCTATGATTCTGCTTTGAAAAGCACCCAGACTGGGGATTAACAGGAGAGGAGGGCACGTGGTGAGGAGAATTTCCCCTGCAGGCACGGGCCCCTCACCTCCAGGAGCTCCCTGGCGGTCCAGCGGCTGCGGGGGTCGCTGTGCAGGCAGGAGTGCAGGAAGGCGTGGAACAGATCTGACATCTTGCTGGCCATCCTCAGCGGGGGGAACTTGTTCCGGGCTAACAGGTGCTGAGCCTGGAGACACAGGAGGCACGGGGCAGCTACTGACTATCCCTGGGCTGACAGCTCCACTGCAAGCCCCTTCTGGCTTCCTGATAGCTCCCGACACTTCTCAGAGGGCGGTGGTCAACATCGGAGGGTAAGGATGCAGGGAATTGTCAGCCCCCAGAGCAGAGATGATAATGACCCTGAGTGTAGCTCAGCTGGTCAGAGCACGGTGCTGATAACATCAATCCCAGATGGGCCATTCACTCAGGAGCTGGACTTGGTGACTCCTGTGTGTCCCTCCCAACTCAGAATATTCTGGGATCTGGAAAAAATTCTCTTCATCTGTGTTTGCTGCCTTATACAAGGCAATCCAAAAATGGTCTTCAAAGAAAACTATGGGAACTTTTTCAAAAAGAGTGGAAGAATGAAATTTTCAGAACTGTTGTCTTCCTCAGGAATTAACTGCATAGCATTTAACTACTTTCAGCTAACAGTCATGAGATTTTTTTCCTGGTACACATTCCTCCACTATTCCTTGCTCATTTGATGTAAGAACTCATAATTTCATTTTAAGGAATTAGGATCTAAAACTGAAAACTTCAAAATAAATTTGCTACAAGTAGCTTTGCTAAAACATACTTTTAGAAATTTTTAGTCTAATACATAATTATGGTATGACTAGAATCAATGACCCTCGCTGAAGGGCACTGATCAGAGTTTGAAAAGACTTCTGGGCCTGCAGATACACTTGTAATGTTTTTCATAATAATTTCCCAGTTGGAGAAACTTGCTGCTGTCATTCACAGCTCCAGCTCAAAGACAGATCAAACACATCAGGAAGAATTCAAGCAGTACTGGAGGCCAAAGTGGCATATTTTTGCACTGGCACAGGTCACTTCTCCTCTGATGAGGACATTTCTAGAAGTGGGCCTTGGTGGAACTATTTCAGGCTGACCTGAGTTGGATTTTGTATCATGGGAGACAAAACATGGCACAGATTGTCAAGACAGTGGTATCTGACAGTGTTTGCACCTTACCTTGACAGGGTTTCTGTAAAGTATGGAGGTTCTCCCTCCAGCATTTCAATGGCCACAATCCCAAGGGCCCAGATGTCCACCTGGGTGTCATATTTCTTTCTTTTCAGGACTTCTGGTGCTCCCAGTAAGGAGAGCCAACCACTGTGCACCGTGTGCTCCGCTCCGGGGTCAGCTGAGCACACAGGCCAAAATCAGCTGAGGAGGAAAACCAAAATATTGTCAAAGCCAGCTTGAACTGTGCAACCAAGCACAAGAATTCCCCACTCTATGGCTGAAAACATGGGGATGCTGTGCCTAACCAAGAATACCTACTCAGTTTCACAGATCCGTCCATCCCAAGAAGAATATTGTCACTTTTGACATCTCGGTGGATCACATTCTTTAAATGAAGGTAATCCAGGGCTTTGAGGCACTGAGACAAAACCCATGAGGGTAAAAATGAATCAACCTAATTTCAGCACACAAGAAAAGGAAATGGCACTAAAAGATTGAATTTGTAGGTGAGACGCCAATTGTTGATATAGACTGTCCATTCCAAACCCAGCCAGAATGGCTGCAGTGGCTGTGCTCCCTCCATCCAGGTGACAAAGGAGGGTTTGTCAAAAAGGAAAATATCTCTCCCTCCATTATGAAGTGGATCACTTTTGTGTGGGAGGCTGCATAAAACAAAGGTTTTATGTTGGCTTCAACAACAGACTTGGAAGTAGCACATTATTCACTTTTCAGAAGCAAACACCATTTGGGGTGCAATGCTCTCCTTTTAAGCTGAGGGCTGTGAGAAACGAATAATTTGCTCTTAGTTTAAAATTCTGCCACCAGCATGTTTGCTTTTACAAGCCAAGAATGCAGTGCAGACATGCTTTAGTTTAAAGAGGCGAAATTTAGAATGGTTCCATTTTAGTCCTGCAGACTACACAGGGTACTACCTCTGGCTTCAGTTGCTAAGCTATGTGTCTATAATCTGGATTAATGAATATTTTTAAAACAAAATATTGGAAATAAATGCTATTAAGAACTTTTATCTGACAGCTGTGGGGTGTTAAGGTGGTATTTTAGGCAATAAGGTTTGAGGGATGGGAGATCTTTCAGGTCCTGCTTCTTGTTGCAGGCGAGGCACTGCCAGCATTGAGTTTGCTTTGACAACACCTTCTGACCACAATTATTAGTTCTGATTTGTACTGAGATGGGAGGATCTAAACCCACATCATGTTTGGAGCTTGCCTGGCTTCATAGCAGTAACTGGGATTGGACTTACCCTTGGCCAACTTGAACAAATTCAGTGTATCTCGTCATAGGGTCCCCCTCGTTCACAATGCCCCCTGAAAGAAAGGAAATGCAGGATGCTCACTTCAAGCAGACACCACCTTCAGCACCCCAGAAATGCAGCCCCACTGCTGGGCTATGAGCCCTCGGTGGGCAGCAACAGCAACAGAGGCAGCTCCAAAGCACAGATGGCTCCTCAGATTTTTCTGTTTCTATGGTGCTTTGAAGAGTTACTTTGACAGGAAACAAAGCACCTGGAGAAATATCCACAGGAGACAGAAATTGGAAAAGACCAGGTACCAAAGCAAGAGTTTGTTTTCTACAAATGTTTAGGAGAGCTGGAACAACACAGCCTTTATTTTCCTGGGAACAAACACTTTGTGTGATTCAACAAAAGATTTAATATTTCTGAAGATTAAATGTACCTTGGGTTCTGGGATTCATTTTTAAGAAACGGTGCAAACTGTTTCTAGGAGAGGAGGGGATCTTCCCAACTTTCAGCAGTTTGCCAAAGGATTGTCTTTATGATTTTAAAGAACATCATCTCATGTTATAATCAATAATGATGGGGCTTTAAGATCCAGGACCTTCATCATGGATTACCAGGCTAAATTCTGATGATAACCTTGCCTGTGCCATTTGAAGGACCACACTGCTTGTCTTCAATCTAATAGATTGCTGTGAAGTATTTTTGCTCTGATGACTTGTCAGGGAACTAAAGGGAATTAAGGAACCAAAATATTCTGCTTGATTTGGCCATCAGCACTCAGGGGTTCAGTAGTTCATTCACTAGGTGAAAGCACTTTCTGCTGGATCAGAAACTATCTCAGCTTTTGCCATCAGCGCAGATGGAAGTGTAGAGAAACTGAACCCAGTCTGAGCTACCCTCAGGAATGCCCAGAGAGAATTCCTGCTTCCTCTGTCCCTTTGGTGCAGCTAAAGGTGGCACACACACACCACACACCAGACTGGAGGCACACCACACGTACTCAGTTGCTCCAGCACTTCCTCTGTCAGCTGGAATTTCTTCCGCGGCCGGACCCTGGGTTTGTCCAGAGGGCTCGTGCTTCTGCTGAGGGTGTCAGGCAGAAATGTGACATCCTCAGCTCCCAGCAGAGAGCTCGAGTGGATCTGTGATGAGAAATTAGCTTATGTCAGGAAGGGAGCTTGCAGGGATCCCGAGCTCATATTCCAAATGCAAACCCTCAGGAAGATGCTGTTGGCCATATCCAGTGCTCTTAAACTGTTTTTTTGCTGTTCATATCACAAACGGAATGAACAAAACCAAAGGGGTGGTTTTACATAAGTTCATAGCCAGTTTCATGTTCAATTTTCATGAATTTTCTCAAATATACTGTGCAGAGGGGCACGTACATCCAGGAGACAGTTTCTCCTGTATCCTGCAAGGGAAACTGATGACTAAAAGGGAAGTTCAAACCTGATTTTCCAGGTCCCAGTGGCTGGGGTGACATGACAGGACTCCAGCCCTCAGCACCTCCAGCTGTAAATGGCAACTGCTGTCTGACCAGAAACCTGCACCAATGGTAACCAAAGCTGGCACTTACTGATTGTGCTGAGGCAACAGCTGCACGTTCCTTATCCACCGCATTATCCTCTTCAGGAAGGGCAGGAGCCAGCCAAGGCTCTGGTGGCAGTGCTGGGGCCTGGGGACAGTCAGTAACATGAGTGAGAGTCTCCATTCTGCTATTTGAGAGGTTTGATAGTTACACACAACTCTCAGCTGCTTCGACATCAAAAACTGATCTAGACAGGCTCGTGGTCCTACAGCCTCAGTTCCCTGCTGCGTGTGTCACAGTACCTTTTAAATATCTATAAATTATGGGGGCATTGAAACAGCCCCAGCTGCTGCTCTGCAGGGGCAGAGCATTACATCAAGTTGCCCCAAATTTGCTGTTTCCCAACTGCTTTAAAGCTGACACAATGGCCACTTAGAGCTCCAAATGCAAATGCAAAAAAAAAAAAAAAAGCAAATCAATGGCACCATTCTACACCTTCACACCTCACTGGTGCTCTATTTAAAATGCTTAATATTAACCCTTATAAATTTGGCCAACATTAATGTGGATATCATTCCTCTCTCTAGGATTGTTATTGCAACCCAACATCTATTAGCGTGGATTGTTATTTAAAACTTCCTTTCAATTGTTCCAGTGAGTTACATTATCAATTATAACCTTATTTATGTTCAGCTATATATCCAGCTGTACTAAAGATAACTCATGAAACTTGATAGAAAGGGAACTCTAAGTTGTAAAAACTAAATTAATATGGGGCAATTATACAGTATTGAAAATTGCTGTGAATTAGATATTCCACTATGGCTAAACCCACAATCTTCTCCCTGCAAAACCAGACTTTCATCTGTTTAAAGGCTTTGAACAGAAATTGAGGAAACAGCCAGGGATCCCTTTGCTGCTGCTGCAAAGCCAGACATGGATATTTTTTCAGGCTGGCACACTGTTGGAGCAGGCAAGGCTCACTCACATCTTGCTCCACAGTTCTTAAACTCTAGGAGTGTCAAAGGTTCCTTTCCCACTCACCAAAGGATGGGCTGCTCTGTATCCACCTGTGGATAATTGGGTGATCAGATCTGCAGTGGGCAAGAGAAGATGAACCAGATGCTGTTAGAAAATTGCCTCTTGTGGGGAATACCCCATGGAATGAGTCAGCCCAAATAAGACAACATTTTTCTTTCATAGCATCCCTCCAGGAAAAACAGTCCTCTTCCACAGTAAGCAACAGAACAGGACAAAATACCAGATTAATTTTTTCCTACATTCTTCTGTCTATTTTTTGTGCTGTTTCGCCAGTAAATAAATAGAAACACAGTCAAGAAAACATAAATTGTTCTTTACTAGCCAATGATTCTGCTCTGCCCAAGAGCTAAAGCAGTTTTTCTCTTTTTCCCTATTAAGAAATGCATATGTTGGTTCTCTTTCGCCTGCTGAAAATGTTTCTCTAGAAAAGCTTTCCCAAAATCCCCCTTAGCCCTGTGAGTTCTATTCCGAACTGCACAGGAATAGCTCCTGGGTTCAGGAGCACACACTGTAGGGAAGTTACATTTCCTCATTAAGGTCATAACTATTTTAGCACAGGTTGTTGGTCGAATCCTTTAATTATGGGAAGAAAGATGTTTTCCCTCAGTTCTGAAGATAATTGCACACTTTTTAGAAGCACTTCTGAAAAACTCTTGTAGTCTGCATATCCAAGTTGGCTGAGGCAACGAAGTGAGGGAATTGCAGACTCCCCAGCCTGTTCTGTGTAGGGAATGGAGCCCCCACAGGGTTCTCCACATTCCAAATGCTGTCCACACTGAGACGCCCCTTTTAGCAGAAGCTGTTGACAGCAAACCAGTGGCATCTTACTGGCATTTTTGTTCCAAAACAGCTCAGTTCCTAAGGAAGAGCATAAAAACATAGTGACCCCAAAGCCAGATATGCTGCACCTAGGGAAAAGCACTACTTACTCCTCAGAGGAGCTGCCGCCAGCCAGGATTTTTCGGGATGAAAATACATTGCAGATGTGGCAGACAGAAAATCACACGCTGCAGCAATGATTTGCTGGATCAGTTTTGCAGAGTTGTGCTAGAACTTGCAGAGCAGCATAACCCAGAGTCAGATGAAACCCTTGCCAGTTTGCAGGCGGCCCACTGAGAACTCCTGGAGGAGAAGGATCCTCCTGGAAAGCCAGCAGAAGGGGGGCATTGAGGAGTTCTGGCTTGCAGGAACAGCAGTGTCCTGATGGCACTGGGGGGACTTGCCAGCCTTTCATTGACCCCCCAATGAGCCCTTGACATCACAGTGGCAGCACTGTAGGTTCACCCTGCGGAATGGTTCCATGCTGCTTCTTCACCAACTGCGTGTTCAATTTTGCTCAT
The DNA here is from genome assembly GCA_032173965.1 of Sitta carolinensis. Taxonomy (NCBI): domain Eukaryota; kingdom Metazoa; phylum Chordata; class Aves; order Passeriformes; family Sittidae; genus Sitta; species Sitta carolinensis. The sequence continues at coordinate 18,337,492 of CM063286.1, forward strand.
TCTGGTGCCTGACATCCCTTTATGGCAGTGAGATGTCACCCTTGCTCCTGATACGAAGCTCCTCTTTCTGCATGAAACTCATCTGGAAATCAACTCTGCCCTTCCATGGAGTAATGATTTAAGGCTTAACACATTTTCCTGGTGATTCTTTGATTCCATAACAAAACACTTTTCTATTGGTAGACAAAACAGTGCCTTCAGGAGATTTGCACTGGACTTTTGATGCTCAGTAACAAAAACATCTTGCTGAAAAGATCTCAACCGTCTGATTAGAGATTGTCCTGGTTTGGCCTGATTGGCTAATTTTTAATATTGACATGCAATTAAACCAATGAAAAGGGTGGACACACTGCAGTCTGGTTTTTCCAGGCCTGCAGTTTCTGAGTTTCTTAAGTTCTGCTTCTTCGTGATGATTTGGGGTTTTGCAGCCTGTTCTCACAGCTTGAATATAAACATCAAGATTGTCTCTATAACGAAATCCTATGTTTGGAATTCTTTCTGTGGGACAGACCTTCTTCGACATCCCTCTACCAACGTGGGTGAAGAGTTCTGTCGTTCTCTCACCAATCACAGTGGCCTGTCCAAAATGTGTAAAAGGGCTCATGTATTTGACTAAAACAGAATCAAATCATCTCTCCATACCTTACAGAGAAACTCGTGTCGCGTTGTTATTCACCACACCGACAGACACGCCTTTTGTGAACACACATTTTAGGATGAGAATGGCGGAAGTGGGGCATTCTGGTTTCCAGCAAGGAAGAGGTGAAAGTGAGCTCGGTCCCTTCTGTGGCCAGGCCGAGCCGAGTTCCCTTCTCCCCGGCGGCTGGGCGGGGGGAGCAGAGGCCAAGGCTGGCAGGGCCCGGCTCTCACCGGAGCCCGCGGCGCACGCAGCCCAGCGGGCGGGTGCGGCTCCCCGGCAGGGAGAAGGGAAGCTGGTCAGACCCCAGCGCCTCTCGGGAAACTGAACGCAGCAGGCCCAGCCTTTTAGTTCTTTTCTCCCACATGTCTCTCCCTGATAAGGGGAGGCTTTTTTGCAGAAGTTTTTGTCCGGAAAGAAGACAGACTGGACTCTTGGTTGTTCTCGTTCTTCAGTTTGTTTATTATTTTCTTATTTGGAATTTCAGCACACCAGGCTTTACAGCAGCCAAACATGCAGAACAGACACAAAAAGCCCCCTGAACACACGGGATCAAGGTTCTTTTAAAGATAATTTACCCAATTATCACTAAGAACGTACATTATTTCTATCTTTCTACCAATAACTGACTAAACTTCTATTCACGTGGCTCTAGACTGTGGCAAATTCCAGCCAACCGTCCCATGTCCCAAATACTGCAGAACATGGAATAGATGAAGAAGGAGGAAGAAGCCTAAAAACAAGGATCCTCCATCTTGTCATCTACTTACCATACTAACAAACCCAAAAATCTGAATTTCTCACCCTGTGATAAATGACATACTATATGCTACTATCTAATTTACATTCTTGAGAATTCTGTTTCATCCCAAAGCCTAGTAAGCCTTTTCCACGGACCAAGGTTAAAAATAGTGTTTTTCAGGGGGTTCAGATTGTTCAAAACATGCAGAGAAATATTCTCTGCATTTTGGACTCCAACACTGACCTCCTGAGATCCCAGCACAGCAGTAATTCATCACCTCATCAGCAGACTGCTTTGGCTCAGCTGCTGCCTCCAGTTAACCCCTTCAGTGCAGAAGAGACCTCCAGGCCTCAACCTCCCCTGAATGAGAGAAAAGAAAAAGTGAAGACACATAAGGAGACCAAATGAAGGCATCACAGTCAGTAAAGGAGCAATGTCCCAGGTGGAAGGAAGATGAGGAGTCCCTTTATTTTTTCAGGTCGAAAATCTCTTGCGAGCTATGGTGGTGAACTATAATACATTGAGATATTTCCTTTAAACCATGGAGAAGTATGGAGAGATGGAAAGTTCAAATTGAAGACCTGAGCAAAGGAATGTAGTGTTAAAGTGAACAAATGATGAAGTGGCTGTCATTGCTGAGCAGTTTGAACAGCAAGATGAAGTGATAAAGACAGCCCTGAGAGAAGCGAATCTCTGTCCCCAGAGATGATGATGATCTTAAAAATAGATAAGGAGAACCTTTGCTTTTGAACAATTTAACTTTAAAATAACCCTCCATATTTCGACCTGGTCCAGAGGCACAGCTCTAGAATGGCTGAGAACACAGGAGCTTCACGACACCGATTTTCCAGGCAGCTGTAGTTCATGAAGACTGAGACCACAAGAGAATTGCTTTCTTGTGGGGGGATTTCTCATAGCAAACAGGAGATGCTCCTCTCTCTCAGCAAACTGAAGAAAGATTATTTTAGAATTGGAAAGCTGACTGAGAATTCTGGGTGTGATTTTCTGTACATTGTCAGTGAGAAAGAAGGAAGGTATGGGGAGGCAGGAGTGTTCTGAAGGTTTCATTCTGATTCTGGGTTTTTTTTTTTCCTTTTAGTGTTAGTTAATTAAGTTTTTTATTACTTTCAAGTTTAATCCTGCTTTGCTCTTGATTGGGAGATTTCAAATTGGTGAACCAAAACTACTACAGAGGGTAAACCCCATCCTGAAGGAATTCATTTTGAGCACACAAGGGAACACTGGGAGAAAGACTCTGCCTCTCACAGTCCTAACACTGAGGTGCTAAGGATCCTCCTGGTCAAACTCCTGTAGCTCTGCTGTCAACATACAGAAAACAAGAGCTTGGAAAACTCCTGATGCTCCTGCAAAAACATATTCCCTCGCATGTGAGGGAACCCTGCAGGATCGGCTCCCTCACTGGATGGACAGCTCTTCAATCCTTCTCTCCAATTTCTGTGTGCACAGAAGATGTGCTCAGGCTCTGAATAGCTTTTCTCTCTGCAACAATGGAATATCAGGGCCTTTTCAGAGCATAATTTCATCCATTTCTCCCCTTCCACCCATTTCATGAATTACTAATTTAAAGTGACTTAATATCTATTCTCTATTCCCCTTTGGCTTTGCATATTTTAATTATGCCTCTTCCTAATCCTCATTTTCCCAGAAGAGACTTAAATAACCCAAATTACCCCATCAGTAACTGCCTTTGATAGCTCAGTTATTGCAGATAATTTGTCACTTTTGCCAAACATGCTATTTTTGAGGGTTTTTTTCCGAACACCAAGTAATCACACACTCTGTTCCACTAGCTTTTACCTACAAACCAAAGTGATCTGCTGCATGAAATGCCATCTCCATTAAAATTCACCTTTTTTTAATTGCTGCTAAATCACTTCCTGGAAGTTTTTAGTGACATTTTGCAGCAATGTCTTTACAGCCTTATCTTGGACTGCCAATAGCAGGTGAGAACAGTGGGGTTGTTGGGAGAAATCCAGCTTGTCTCTGCTCAGCCTGAGGATTGCTCCAGATCAAAATAGAATGATAAATGTCCTTTGCAAAGTGATTTTTCTGCAAAACACAGACTTTTGTAAAAATATGACATTTGCCAAGAGAAGAGCATTCCCACAGCTATTTCTGCAGTGAGAGGGCATCTTTAGCCAGGACAATAAATAACTACTGGTCCTAGAGAGCTGCTGCCCACAGGCTCTCAGGAGTGGCTGCAGCCATGTGCCTGTGCAACACAAGATAAAGAGCCCCAGGAAAGCCCCTAAAGAGAAAACAAGCTCACACACATAGTTAATAATGCAGATATTGGATCTGTCACATTATTTTAGGAGGCAAGGAAAATGTGACCTTGGCATTTTTATTAAGCTTTTCCTCTGTCAGTCTGAAGCAAACTTTTGAAGGGCAAAATTCCATTTATTTTCAGGAAACACAGATCCCGGGGCAGGGGATAGGCAGAGAGGGAGGGGCTGCAGGAGTAGACTGTGCCCCTGGAGCTGTGACAAAGGCAGACTGCCAGGTACTGGGCACAGTCTCAGTGCCTGTCTCATCAGCATCCTTGTGTTTTCCCTGTTTGGAAGGAAACTCCTTGCAATCCCATCCTTCTCTGCTCCAAGCGGAGCAGAGAAGCAGGGCCAGCCCAAAACCACTGAGTGCCCTCAGCAAGAGCAGGAGTAAGGAATGGCATTTGAACACAAGGCATCAAGTAAAACCAAACTGTCTAGACAAGAAAAATAACGTGGAGCAGGATTCTGAGCTGCCCCAGGGCTCTTGGACCACTCTTCAGTGTAAAGTGTGGTACTGAGATCACCAAACCAAAGAGAACAAAGCCCAGAAGTGCGATGAGTCTCTGAAGAGTTCCAAGAACCACCTGAGGATTAACCACAGAAACCACCAGAATTGTTCCAGGCCTGGGTTTCACTTTCCACCTTCTGAGATAGGGAGATTTTTCCAGCTTCAAGCATGAAAGAGCAAGTCATGTTCACAGTGTGCCCTGCTTCAGCAGTACTCTTATCCCTGGCAATTGCACTTCTCCAGAAACATCCATCTGTTGGGAAAGATATTTGAAAAAAAAAAAATTACTTAAATAATTAGCACTCAGGAACGATTCCTTTCCCAAAACTTCATTGGGTGTTATGTGAACAGCTCTTTCCATTCATGTTATCAAGAAATGTGCTCATCTAGGCTTTCCCACTAGCAGAGTGATCTGTATGGGGTGGCTTTATTTTGTGCTGCTTGTGCAGCTGTCCAAGGTTTACTTTTGTCATGTGCCACGCTCACACATCCCTCGCATCCGCACTTGGAACATGGTCCTGCTGAGCTGAGGACGGGCCGGGATGGCCCAGCCAGGACCCCGCACACTGAAGGTCCAACCCGACCGCAGCTCGGAGCGCTGGTTCTCCCGAGCGCCAAGCCAGGAGGTCCCCTCGCGCTGCGCACCCTGCTCCGGGCACAGCTCCCAGTGCCCATCCTTACACACGGAGAAGGGGAGCCCCCGGATCCTCCAGTGCCCATCCTTACACACGGAGAAGGGGAGCCCCGGATCCTCCAGAGCCCATCCTTACACACGGAGGAAAGGGAGCCCCCGGATCCTCCAGAGCCCATCCTTACACACGGAGAAGGGGAGCCCCCGGATCCTCCAGAGCCCATCCTTACACACGGAGAAGGGAGCCCCCGGATCCTCCAGAGCCCATCCTTACACACGGAGAAGGGGAGCCCCCGATCCTCCAGTGCCCATCCTTACACACGGAGAAAGGGAGCCCCCGGATCCTCCAGAGCCCGTCCTTACACACGGAGAAGGGGAGCCCCCGGATCCTCCAGAGCCCATCCTTACACACGGAGAAGGGGAGCCCCCGGATCCTCCAGAGCCCATCCTTACACACGGAGAAAGGGAGCCCCGGATCCTCCAGAGCCCATCCTTACACACGGAGAAGGGGAGCCCCCAGATCCTCCAGAGCCCGTCCTTACACACGGAGGAGGGAGCCCCCAGATCCTCCAGAGCCCGTCCTTACACACGGAGAAGGGGAGCCCCCAGATCCTCCAGTGCCCATCCTTACACACGGAGAAGGGGAGCCCCCAGATCCTCCAGTGCCCATCCTTACACACGGAGAAGGGGAGCCCCCGGATCCTCCAGAGCCCGTCCTTACACACGGAGGAGGGAGCCCCCGGATCCTCCAGAGCCCGTCCTTACACACGGAGAAGGGGAGCCCCCAGATCCTCCAGAGCCCATCCTTACACACGGAGGAGGGGAGCCCCCGGATCCTCCAGAGCCCATCCTTACACACGGAGGAGGGGCCCCGGATCCTCCAGAGCCGTCCCGCTGCCTGCACGGAGAGCCCCGAACGCGGAGCTCCCCCGCTGTCCCCACTGCCCTCACACTGCGGGGTCCCCGCTCCTTGCCCGGAGCGGCGCTCCCGTGTCACCACCGCGGTCTCCCCCGACCCCGCAGGGCAGCCGCCCTGCCTCCCCTCGCACGGCCCCGCACCGCCCGTGCCCAGCGGCCGCCACAGCCTGGCCCGCGGGCCCGTCACTGCCGGAGCCCCTCACCTGCCGCCGCCGTGTCGCTGCTGGGCTCGTCGCGCAGCTGCATCCCGGTGAGGCGGACAATGAAGAAGCTGTCCGCCTCCTGCAGGGCTGACAGGGGGAGGCCGAGGTGCGCGGGGACGCACAGCCCCGCCGCCCCGCTCCGCTGGCCGAGCCCGCTCCCCGCCCGGCCGCCATCTTGGCACGGCCCCCACGAGCCCCTCAATGCCCACGGGGGCGTGGCCTCCGCCCGCCCCTCGGCCGCGCCCTCCAATCATCGGCGGGGTCAGACCCAGGGGGCGGGGCTCGGCGGGGAGCGGGGCGGGGCTGTGAGCCGCGGGCCAATAGGGGGCGGGGCGGGGCCGGAGAGGCGAAGAGCCGGGAAAGGGAAAAACTGGGACTGGGAGAGACTGGGAATGGGGAAACTGCGAATGGGGGGAAACTGGGACTGGGGAGAGACTGGGAATGGGGAAACTGCGAATGGGGAAACTGGGATTGGGGAAACTGGGACTGGGGAGAGACTGGGAATGGGGAAACTGCGAATGGGGAAACTGGGATTGGGGAAACTGGGACTGGGGAGAGACTGGGAATGGGGAAACTGCGAATGGGGAAACTGGGATTGGGGAAACTGGGACTGGGGAGAGACTGGGATTGGGGAGAGACTGGGATTGGGGAGAGACTGGGATTGGGGAGAGACTGGGATTGGGGAGACTGGGACTGGGGAGAGACTGGGACTGGGGAGAGACTGGGACTGGGGAGAGACTGGGATTGGGGAGAGACTGGGAAAGGGAAAACTGGAATTGGGAAAACTGGGACTGGGGAGAGCCGGGAAAGGGAAAACTGGTAATGGGGAGAGACTGGGAAAGGGAAAACTGGGACTGGGGAGAGACTGGGACTGGGGGGAGACTGGGACTGGGGAGAGACTGGGTTGGGGATCAGGAGGAGTCCAGGATCGGGGAGACTGGAGTTGTGTGAGACTGAGATGGGGGAGACTTGGATGGGGAGAGACATCGGTCATTCCTCGTGCTCGAAGGTCACCTGCACCAGGTCTTGTCTGGAAAACAGGAAAAAACACAAGTGAAGAATCTTCATGGTAGAACAAAGGGAATAGAGCCTGGAAGAACAGTTTTGTTCTCTTCCGTTTTCTCCAGAAGACAATTTTCGAGTGACACCGTGTTGTTACTAGGACCTATTCACATTCCTCAATAATGGTGGAGTACCACTAAGGAACTGTCCTGCTCCCAGTGAGGAGCTGGGAATGCACCTGTGGTTCCCTTCATCGGTTAAAGGTACGAACATGCCCCTTGCAGGCAAAACACAGATTACCACGAAAGTCATGGGATTTTTGGCACTTGAGCAGTTCTGGTGTAGGTGGAGATCCTCCACACCCTCAGATACAAACGTGTGCATGCAGATGCTGGATGTTTCCTAGCACGTATTCCCACAGCTACCCCGGCTTGGTCCTCAGGAAAAAAAAAATATTTACTTGCAGTTGCATCATGTAGTTTTGGGTCTATTTCACTGAAAACGAACAGTCATATATATATATATATTGTGTAATTACATATTTAAAATCTGTGATATGAGGCACTTTATTTTTAATAGTATTTAAAACAGAAACGACTGAGGAAAATAGAGTTATAGAATCACTAAGGTTGGGAAAGACGTCCAGGATCACCAACCATCAGCACTGTCACCATGCTCACCACTAAACCATGTCCTCAGCTGCCATATCCACACGGTTTTGGACACTTCCAGGGATGGAGACTTCACCTTCCTGGAAGCCTGGTCCAGGGCTTGACAACCCTTTCTGTGGGCAAGTGTGTGAGAGAATCCTGCTAAGTTTAAAGAAAAAGGAAATAATTCCAAAATTACTGGTATTATTCAAAACTGGTTTTGTTTCTGATAGGAACACTGGATTGCAGGAATGGTTCTCGTGAACGCGCCTGTCCCGTCCCAGTGGTTGCAGTTTGATTTTTCCCTCGCTGCAGTTGTGAGACTACAGGGCGCTTAATGCAATCCTAACTTGCCATCTCGTGGCATTCCTGTGAATTACCACAGTTCGATTTCTTTAAATCAGTTCAGGATTATGTTCATTTCCTTAGGAGAGGGTTCCTGTTTGCCCGTTCACCCTCCCCCCAGGGAAAACCAGCTGGGGGCTGTTCTGTAGCCTGGAGTCGTGGAGAGGTCACAGATGGTTGAACCGGGTGCTGTGTGGCTGCTGAAATTGTGGTGTGTTACTGTGACACAGATAGAACCACACAGCAACACACACAACAGGGGTTCAGGCAGAGAAGAAGAAAGGAAGAAGAATCTTAGTTTATTGTTGACTTCGTATCTATAAGTTTCTGGACAGTGATCAGAGATTGGACAGAGAGGTTCCCACCTCTCCATCTCCACTGGTCTCTGGACAAGTCCATCAGGTGAGATCTTTTACAAAGGAATGCAAAACATGATTCTTGTTTATCTTACAATTCATGAGAACTGACTCCACTATACTAAAACAAATCAGAAGGCTGATTTTCAGGGACAACAGTGGTGGACCAGAGGAAAGGTGACACATGCCAGCAGATGAAACAGGGATACCAGATAAAAAAGCACCTATTTATTTTTAATTAATTAATTTCACTTAGCAATTGTGCAGAGTATTTCTTTGCTTTTAGAGCAATGCCTGTGTTTTCCTGCTGGCAAATGTTGGATTGCTTTATCTTTACAGGTAGCAGGAACATGAAATTGCAGGAAAGAAAACCCCCATGGGATCGCCTACAGTTCTCCTTGTTCCTGCTTAGCATCAAAGTGCAAATTTAAATCTTAGCAAATATGTGTAGCTCAACGGAATTTTGCTTTTTAGGTAATATTCCAATTGCTGTTATTGAGACGGAGGGGGCTTCTGCTCTATTTATTTTTTTTAGTAACAATTAGAACTATGCTGCTTTCTTTCAGCTGTTTATCAACATGTTTGGGTTTGCTTTTCTTTGTGAGAAAGCAGACAATATGCCAGGTGAAAAACAATTTTTTTTCACTTGAATATAGAGACTGAATTTTTATCAGATAATCTTTTACTAGCACAGAAAGTTAAGAGCTTGAAGAGCTGCCAGAGGGAATGATTGCTTAGGACAGCTTCTTTCCTGTGGAGGGGCCTAAATGCTGATTTATCAGTGCTGAAATAATCTGGATCCTTGTTCTTTTATTTCTCATCTTCCTCCTCTCCCCTTTCCCCTCCAAAACAAAGTGCTGACCCTCACAAGCTTTATTTCGAGAGATTTACACATTCAAACACAATATTAATACCAGTGATAAGTAAATAATTAATTGTCTGGGTTTGCCTGTCTGCCAGGGTGAAGACTGCCGTGTAAAGAAGGTGACCCAGCAGAGCTCCAGTCAGCCTGCTGGGAGCAGTGGACTCATCCCTGTTGGATTCACTGCTCTCCAGAGGAGACCTGGGGCACAGCAATTACACAGCACATCAATGATTGCCTTTTCTCCTGCTGCTAATTGTTACTTCTTGGTTAGCTGAATACTTAATAGGGAAGAAGAACATCGTGCTGTATTGTATCCTTTCCAATTTTGTTTTGGTAATTTTTGTTCTTTTCCATTTTGGAAAAGAAAGAACTGGCTGCTGGCAATGAGAATCCTTTTAATTTTTTTTTTTTTTTAGTATGAAATTAATTCTAAAATTATCGTTAAGAATTTTGATTTATATTCCAATCTTACACCGCAGAAATAATTTTGTGTTTGTTCTTTTTAAGGTTAAGGGGAGAATTCCAGGGATTTCCTGGCTATCAGAGAATTCCAGAATCATAGAATATCCTGAGTTGGAAGGGCCCCACAAGGAGCACCGATGTGCAATTCCTGGCTAGCCTTAGAGTTTTCCTGTAACCACAGATGGGACCACAAGAGGTCAACAGCGACCTATAATGGCTAATACCCCTTCTTTCTACATATGAAATACATTAAAATGAAAACACCTGGTCAGACGAGATTTTCTAGTTATTTTAGAGAACATCTTCTATTGTTTATAGAAATAATTATGAGATTGTTAACAATCTCTTTTTCTAAAGACATTTGAAGGGTGATGATCTAGCCCTCATTAATTAATCTTTTTGCCTTTATACAAAAAGGAAATTATCAAAAGCTAAGTAAATTGTCTAGAAATGTATGTTTTCCAGAGACCATGATTGGGTTGGTTCATATAATAATAAAATAGGCCTACATTTACGGTGTGAAATTTGTCACCATGGCCATTAATGTGCACATTTATTTCTTTGTCTATATACATATAAAAAAATATTCATTCAGACTATGAAGTGGCACATTGACTTCCTTCCTGAAACTTGTATTTGTTGTGTTAAGATTTACCAGCTGATCACCCTCAACAACCAGCTTTTATTGTAGCTGGTTGTTGATAGAAAGGAAGCATTTACACATCCTCAGCATTTACTTTATTGGCACCTAAACTTCAGTCAGTGCAGCTGGAAACTGCATTTTTTCCCTCACAATCCCTTTTTTTTTCATTCTTTGTCTCACAATCACTTTCTCCTTTAAGAGTTAGATGAAGACCTCGGAATTAGCTGTTCTCCAGGGTGAAAAGGTTGAATGAGGGCAACACCCCAGTGGTTTGGGAAGGGACATTAAACCTCCAGTTCCACCTTCCACTATCCCAGATTGCTCCAAGCCCTGTCCAACCCAGCCTTGGTCAATTCCAGGGATGGGGCAGCCACAGCTTCTTTGGAAAACATTATAATAGCAAATGCAAAATAAAAAAAATGTCTTTCAATGCTTTCTACCTGAATGACACAAGTATGATATAATAATAATAATGAATAACTGATGTATCAAGGAATTGATGTTGCTAAATTTGCTCCTTTTGCATCCACAGGTAATTCAGCAAGTTCCCCTTAAGTTTTGTAAAGGAAAACATTTTCATATACATGCTCTCAAAAGCTTTAAAAACAGGGGATGCCTTAAATAGAGAGAGTTCAATTAAAGGAAGCAATTTCAGAATATAATTGATAATTTTTAAGTAAATGTGGCCTTGTAACAGAATGCAGATGGCAAACCCACTCTGCAGCCGACCCCGGGCTGTGATGGAGAAACAAGCAGGAGGTGCAATACAATCCATTAATTATTTTCACTGCTACAGTTGTTTGCTATATAATACAGGTCAACAGGGGTTAGCCTGAAGCTTCTCCTAATATATTAGTAAATAAATTTGAACAGATTTTAATTTGCTAATGGAAAGGTCTGAGCTAGTTGCAAATAAGAGTGGAGCTACTTTGTCTTGCTCATTGCTATGCGACATGTCTGCTGCCAGCCATTCATACAAAATGTTACATTTCCATAAAGCACAATGTAATTTGTCACAGAGAAAAGGGAAGAAAACCCACAAAAACATAACCACAACAACAACAACAACAAAACCCCAACTCTGTAAACTATATCAAAGATAAATGTGTATCATGGAGCAATCATCCTATGGAGCCCATAGAATGTTAAACACCTGCCCCTGCAGGCTTGCCAAATCGTCCAGCATAGAATCTTTGTAACACTTACATGTTCAGGGAGAAATAAAAATAAGATCTGCTATTTCCAAGGGGTATAAACAAGAGTGAGCCTTTTCCCACGTCTCCTAATGATTTCTCATCCTGTTCCAAGTCACACAACTTCCAGTGCTGCACATCCACACAAATGTAACACAGCATGAGAAGCATCAACTGCTTGTTTCTCACTCTCTTTCTGCTCATAATAACAATCCGTAGAGTGATTTTTTTTTTTTCCCTTTATGAATATTTATGAACATTCTCGTTTTACAGATGCAGGAACAGAGGCATCCAGGTCTGTGTCTTGCCCAGATCTAAGACTGGAGTTGGAGGAGAGGCTGTTTCCAAGCCTTGTAGCACTACTTGCTTTTCCTGCCTCCTTTTTCACACTGCCCAGCACAGGACTGCTGCGAGCAGAGATCACAAGCACCTTTAAGCACTGGCAACTGATCCCCAGGTAGAGTCAGTGCCCTGCTTGTAGGGGTTTTAGCCCAGCAATGCCACCCCATTTCTTCCTTTGGCTGATTGTGCACCGTCTTCAGCCTCAACTTTCCTTAGATTAGACCATGAAATTTCCCTTAGGTACATCAAAAATATAATTATTTTGACATCTCCCTCTCTGCTAAATTTTCAAAATTAGGTTGCCCAATTCACTCTTTCCATGATAAACAACAAATATAAATGCTGTGGTGATTAGAAAAATTGCTGTCATTGATGTATTCTTCAAACAAACCGGGGAGAAGGGGAGGGTCGATGCAGACAAACATTTGAGGGTTCATGCAAAAAGCGTTCGCAAGTTGAAATGTCTGTCCTTAAATTGTATTTGCCTTATCTGCACACAGATGTTTCTTACCATCAACACATCTCCAGGTTTAAAATCTCTTGGTTTTCAGTCGTGCTCTTTTGTGGGGTGGGATTCTGTGCTCGGGTTTGGTTTTAATGGCCTCCTGGTTTTAAATATTCTACCTGTTTGTGTTGCTCAGATGCATGAGGTGACAGGAAAGGCTGTTAATGTTTAAACCTTTGTAAGTTCCACCTCTTCTTCTCTCTTTTGTGATGAAAGAAGTGGCACTCGATTTTAAAACGACACAAATTAAGAAGCATCTAAGGATTAGTCCCTTAATTACAATAATCCCTAAAGGATTATTCAGAGATTGGCCCTTACTAAAGTTTTAAACTTAGCCATGCATTTTAAATCAGGAGCAGACTGATCTGTGGCCCAGCAACAAAAGAGAGGGTTCAGCCTTGAGTATATTTGCATAAATATATTTAGGTTGGGAAAATAGTCTACAATACAACTAATGATGCAGGTCCTGCTTGTTTCTGCTCAGGTGCTTGCCCAGGGAATCTCACGGCATTTTACCACTTTTCAGTAATTCAGTGTCCTGGTCCTGCAGAGAAACAGCCAGAAAGGGGAGCTCCCTGACTGGTGTGAGTTTTCAGGTAAATTCCTGTCCACCATCCCTGAGCCTTGAGTGAGAGCAGTGGGTAAAATCCTCAGGTTTTTTCTGATCTTGTGGATTCCTACATTCAGAGGTTCCAGCTGCTTCTTTCTGTAAACCAAAAGTTAAAATACCTCGAAAGCCTTCTAAATGGCGGTGATAATTTCGCTTGCTGTCCCTGCAAGAAACATTTACTGAACTTTCATAAACAAAGTACTTGATTAATTAAGATTCCGGAAGCTCAGCTCACTAGGAATATTTTCATATTTTGGCCTGATATTGTAAACAGCTCTAATTTAACTGTTTCAGGGGGAGAGAGCGAGGGAGGAAGGGAAGGAAAGAAGGAAGGGCAGAAGGTAAATTATCTTCAACTTTTTTCCTCAATTGTTGTGTAACCCTCAAGCTTTACCTTGGCTTCTTCCAGAAGCAGCCAGAGCCACTGCCTAGTGGCTGAGAGGATAAATCAAATGAAGAATGTTTATACATAATTCCACCCATTTGAACGAATAGTAAAATAATTAATAGCAGAGAATTTTCCTGTGCTCATTTCCACCCAGGAATGTCTTTGCCTCCAAAAGAAATTATGCTGTGCCTTTGTAGCTGCTGAATACAGCTCCTGTTATTACAGAGCAGCTTAACCTGAGGGCTGTGTATCTACAGTTTTAATAACTTCATTGTACAGGAGCAGTTTGTATTTTAGAGGACTTCCTATTTCCATTTCTTGGCAACATTTATGGGCAAACCAGTGGAAAGAAAGCCACCTTAAAGTTCCTAAGGTGTCATTGTCGTGGCTCAGCTCAATAAAACAGTCCTGTGAAAATTACACACCAACAGGTATCGAGGGGAGAAAAATTAGTATCAAACCTATGTATATAGAGTTATAAATTATGGGGTTAAAAAATGATCCTGAGAGCTGTGCCTCCCATGGAAACAAATCATTGTATGATCAGAAGATTTTAGTCACTGGGCTTGTTAAATTCTAAACCCTCTGCCTCTCCTCTCCCTCTGCTCCAATCTTGATTTGTTCCCTTCTGCTTTGATTATCTCCGTTGAAAGCTCACATGAAGAGGTTAGAAGCCAAGGATAGCAAGAAAAATTTAAACACACAAAATCTACACAGCCAAAACTCAAGAATTTAGTTTTTTAACTGTGTTAATATTTTATTGCATTTTAGGCAATGGCTGGATATTTTGAGAATTGAAATGGTTCATTTGAATATGTCTAATGGCAAATGTGACACACTGAAAACTTTCTTGCATTATTCCACAATAAGTACTGACTAGAAATAAAGAGATAAAACAATGAAGTAATTTTTGTGAATATATAAAAATTCACTCCTTTTTTTGTTGCTAGCTCACAGTGTAATAAAAGATTTTATGCAGGGTGATAAAGGAATTACCTTTACTTATATTGCCCAAATCTTAAGAATGAAAGCAGTTGCTCTGGTAATAAGCTTAAAGAAAGTTCTTTTGAAAATTAGTTACACATGTCAGCTCCTTATTTAGGGTAAGATTCCAGTCATTGATAGTTGAGATTAAGGAAAAATAATCCACACATCCACCAGGAAATCTGCATTCTAGTGAGCATTTCCCATACATGCTGCAGGAATTTGGAGGAAGTTTGTGTGAAAGGCACAGACTCAAAAGCAAAACTAATTTTAAATGTCTTTGAGAGCAAAACAGTGCAATTCCTATCACTTTTAATGCATTTTTATATGTATATAAAATATTAGTAGCATTTATCTTTTCCTTATGCAATTGAAGAAAAATACAATCTAAAGGCACCCTTGTACTCTTTTCAGAATCAGATTGTGATAATGTCTCTTGCTGTGGAAATGCTCTGCTTTCTAAGCTAACACACAGGTATTCAAATCAAGTTAAAATGTATTTCTATGATTATTTTTTGAAAACAAATTATTCCTTGAAGCACATTTTGTTTTTTATTTTACGAGTTTGCCTAAAATATGTTAATTTATTTTAAGGAAAATATATTGTGTGGTCAATATTTAAAACAGTTAAAATTAACAGGTTTGTTGTTTTGGTTTGGTTTTTTTTGGTTTTTTGGGTTTTTTTAATCAAGCCTTTTTATGTAAGAGGTGTTTTTGCACTAAAAATGTATTTATGGGTACAATTTTAGAGCTTTTTTTCACCACCCAGTTGGCAGCAGCAGGTTTTGGGTTTGTCTGTCCATCTATTTTCTGCAGAGCAGAGCAGAGCCAGCAGTGCTCTGGGAGCACAACACTCAATGAATAGTGTGGAAGGGCAGCAGTGATTTTAGGATTTGCCCAAGTCCTCTACATCAGTTTGGAAGAATATTGGTAAGTGCAGCTGATTCTCCCCAACCATCTCCTCCTGGATTAAATGGAGATTTGTATTTAAGGCGTATTTGTGAGCTGTAAATCAGCTGTCTCTGTGCACAGGTTGCAATAATTATTATGAGCAAGGAGTTCCAATAGAGATAGAAAGTCTACTGACATTTCCAGTGGGAAAGGTGGGAAATCCTGGATGTCTGTAAAAGATTTAAGTGCTGGTGGGAGATGGAAATTGTGACCAGGCTCTTGGAGAGGAAGAAGGTGTGGGCTTTTTACATGGGTTGTTCTCATCAATGAAAGTCTGGTAATGTGGAACATCTGAGAATCTGCTACTGGGTGAGATTGTCTGAGCTCTGGGAGTAAGGAGTGACTGAGTGCTTTTCCCTGGCCCTCTCCACCTCCCCAGGCAGCAGAGAATCCCAGAAGAGCTGGGGTTGGAAGGGACCCCTGGAGATGTCCAGACTGCCCCCACCACCAGGGCAGGGTCACCCGGAGCAGGGGATACATCCAGGTGGGATTTGGATGAATTCAGAGATGCCATGGATACAGGGACACCTCCAGGTGGGATTTGGAGGAGTTCAGAGATGCCATGGATACAGAGACACATCCAGGTGGGATTTGGATGAATTCAGAGATGCCATGGTTACCGGGACACCTCCAGGTGGGATTTGGATGAGTTCAGAGATGCCACGGATACAGGGACACATCCAGGTGGGATTTGGATGATTCAGAGATGCCATGGATACAGGGACACCTCCAGGTGGGATTTGGATGAATTCAGAGTGCCACGGATACAGGACACCTCCAGTGGGATTGGATGAATTCAGAGATGCCATGGATCAGGACCATCCAGGTGGGATTTGGATGAATTCAGAGGTGCCATGACTCCCTGGGCAGCTGGTCCAGTGCTCTGCTAGCCTCCAGGGAAAGGAGCTCATTCTCGTGCTGAGGTGGAACTTCTTGTGGTTTATTTATAACCTTGCACCTCTTTCTGTTGCTGGGCTCCACTGAAAAGAGTCTGGCACCATCCCTGACAGTCCTTGGAGATATTTATGTGTATTAATGAGATCCTCTCTCCATCTTCTCTTCTCTAGACTAAACAGCTCCCTCAGTACACTTTAGATTTAGTTCTTGAGGAATGCTGGCTAAACCCAAGCCAGCAGTAAGTGGATAAAATAATGAATTCCCAAACAACTAAAGAAATTTTATCAGACAACCATTTTGACATGTCAGGGGAGCAATATTTAGTGACTCTGTTAAGTGCCTGTGTCTTTCCTGGGCATTGCATTGCTTTTGGAAATGGAGAAAAGCTTAATTTCCTGCTTTGCCACATGGCTTCTGACAAACTACATCCCCTGCTCCTGCCAGTGCTGCTGCTTTTTGTCTGCGTCCCACAGTCTCCACAACAGAAACTTTCTCCTGCTGCTTGGTTGTGCTGCATTCATCACCATAGGATTTTTATTTTGGCAGGAAAATATTTTTAAAAATATAATGTAGTACTAGTAATAAAAAGAAATAATATGTAATACATCACTCCCCAGGACTAGAATAAAAGGTTACTACAAATTCACTGTGTTCAGTTATGCATGTCCCTTGCAAATTGACAAAATACAAATAACATTTTCCTTGCACTCCCTGACCTATTTTCTAATCTGCTGCTGCTTTCAGAAAAGACATAATAACTGTCTTATTTTTACTCACCTTTCTGACCTTGATTCATCTGTGCTATTCCTTTTGTCCTCATCAAATCAGCTTTAGCACTGAGAATGACTCTTTAAAGAGGGGACATGTCCTGCATGTGTTCCTTTTTCATTCCAGGCTCTGTGTGTGTGTGTTCATCACCTTATTTACTATAACAATTAATTACTTTGTTTTTGTCAGCTGACAGCAGAAACATCCTGTTAGCATTCATAGGATTGATATCCTTTACTGCCTATCTTAATTTTCACTGTGGCTCTTAATTGTCACCAGGCAACTCAGCTCTCGGTTGGAACATCATTTACTCTGATGAACTCTTCATTATTTCCCAACACCACCCTAAAAATTCCCTGTCAGTTTATTCTAAAATTTAACCCATGATCCAGGAATGTCCACAAAGTGCCTAGGACATTATGGAGGGGAAATGCCATGAGGTGATTCCTAAGATGAGCACCAGTGATAAGAGTTGGACTGTTTTTGCACAATGGGAAGATGGATATTTTATTTCAGTATTCAAATCCTGAGTTTTAAGGTCTGGAAAATACTGATGTTTTCTTGGCTTTCTCTCCTGCCATTTCTTGGGAAATTTTTGTTTTGAGTTGGTGTTAGGATTTTTTTGTTTGTTTGTTTTTGTGGGTTTTAAAAATTTAAGTATTTTAAGATTTGCTCAATGAAAATAAACAAAAACCTGGAATGATGCCCCAGTGTGAGCACAATGCAAAAGATTGAAGAGAAACAAGAGTTAATTCTTATTCCTGTGGCATTTTGAGCAGGCTGGGCATATTTTAAAGCAATTTTTATGTGGCTGTCATAGTTTTAAAGGGATTCCTAACTCACGCCCACCTTTTGAAACCTCAGCTAAGCGAGCAAGTGGACCTAGTGCAGGATTTTCACTATTTGAATGTTTAGGTACAGGAGTTGCTGCAGACTGAAGCCACTGGGGAGCAACCAAGAGATGTCCCCATTTTCAAAGGAAAGTTGAGAAAAATTGAAGAAATATCACCAAACTCTTGCCCCATCAGATGTGATGCTATATATCACACTTAAGCGAGGCACTTTAATGCAGGGGACACTTGAAATTATTTCCGTGAGCAAAACTGTTGGGGTTTGGTGCTGGCTCACCTCTCTCTGCTCAGTCTCTATTAGACCTGCTGCTGCCAGTGTTACCTTCAAGTGGAAAGTTAAATGGGACTAATGCATAATCCATGAAACCTCTGCACACCATTTCTGAAGGTAGGGCCATCAAAAAGTTCATGCTAAGTAGACTGCTCCATTCAGCACCACTGTTCATTCAATACAACACTCAAGACAAGGGGTAAAAGTGCTCCAGAAAAGCAGGTTTTGCTGCAAGCAGCTATAGACACATTTTTCATTTCATCTTTCACCCAAACCTTTATCACCAGGGTGAGTACTATTCAACTGTTACAGGAGATTGGTTCTCTCCTGATAATGTTTTTTCAGCCTGTTTGCTGATGTCAAGAACACTGAGCTGCTGCATCTCTATTGCACCTTTACAGAGGTGAAAAAGAATAAAGGCTTGGAGTCAGCCCTTTGGAGTCAGCCCTTTCTGATTATGAAAAACCGACCCAAAACACACACATTTAAAGAATCTTCTATGTCAGAGTGAGCTATGTCATATTAGTGTAGATTCATCAACTCAACTCTTTGCTTATTTAAAGGAGGATTTTATTTGACTGGCCTCCACCTAATCAATTAAAGGCAAGAACTTACAAAAGGCTCAGGGTTTCAGGGAGTTTTTGCTTCTAGACTGATAATGGCTATCATCACCAGAGGATAGAAGCTGCATCAAATTAACATTAAAAGAAATTATCTGACGTGTCATTATCTGCATCCAATCATCCAAAAACGTAGGTGCTGTGAGTGGTTCTGGCAAAACCAGTATTGTAGGTTCTGCCCTCAAACAACCCACAAAACAAGCAGAAGTCAGCTTTGGTCCTTTGGAACGTTTCATTCAACAGCAGACCCTTCCCACTGCTCCCTTTCTCAAATGGACTGGATACCCTTTCTCCATGGCAGAGGGAAGTGGGGGCTGTGCCAACGTTCTCATTCTCCAGGTTTATATCAGCCTTAGACAGCACAAGATGCTTTGCTGGAGTAGTTATTGCCTTTCTCTCTTAAAATGGAACAACAGCCATGAAAGAATCCCCCTTTCAAAAGCAGAAGTCAAGAAGGAGAGCTCTGGAAAAGGAGTCATCAAGGCAGCTGGGAATAGGCAACATATCTCTAAAAATTATTTCTCCCGTTCACTCCTTTAAACCCCCCCTTTGGGTGAGACCCAGTGCGATCCTTGAGCTGCCTTTCCCGTCCCTATTCCCCCGGCCGTGGCTCAGCAGCGCTGGGACATCCCCTCCCTCGTTAGAGGCGCCGAGCAAAGCCGGTGCCGCCCGTTCGGTTCCTAATGGACAGGTGCTCGGGCACAAAACGGCGGCTGACAATCGGCCCTAATTAGCACCTTTATCAGCAGGCTCCCCAGAGAGGCGCAGAATGAGCGGGCGGCAGCGCCCAGCGCGGCTCGGCGCCGCAGGTGAGCCCGGCAGGTCAAGGTTGAGGGGCAGCCACAGCGAGCATCGCCGGGCTCTGCCTGCCGCCTCAATAGAGGACCTCAGTCCCCGCCACTGTCAATCTGGCACCTTTCAAAAGCACTAAATTCACTTAATTAACAGGCAGGGGGAGGAAAAAAAAAAAAAAGCCTTCCCTAGCAACTCTTGCATCAAATGGCACTTATATTACCTTATATTCTGAGCACCTAACCCTATTAGCATGGCATTGTGTGCTCCTCTTGGAGTGCCTTTATGGACACACCAATCTTAACATGCACACTAATGTAATACAGGGAGATTTAGCAGCATTTTCAATTAAATTGACGTTACCAAGTAGAATTTATGGCTTTTGTTAAAAAAAAAAAAACAAATAAATTCTGTTATACATCCTTAATTTCACAGAAGAGCATTTTCCCCATATTAATATTCCTTTCTTTTCCCGTGCAATTAAATCACTTTCTCCACTGAATTTCATTTTTTCCCTGATAATTTTGTTCTTTTTCTTCTACTTTTTTCTTCCTTTTTTTCTTTTTTTTTTTTCCGTTGACACAAGGCAACACTTTGCATTGCTGTGTTCTCATGAGGGATCAGTTTATTGTCTGCTGGGTCTACAACACAGCACAAAAACATATGCCTCATTTTCCTTCCAAAGAGATGCAGAATATACTAATTTGTACAATAGCACAACACGGAGATAGTAATTACCCATTTTTGCCCTGTTCTGAGTGTGATTATTCAAGTTGTGTAATTCTTAGAGCTACAGGCACAAAGGAGTCTGCACTTCACAAATTTGTTTTAACAGTAGATAAGTGGAGTTTTCCTGGTATAAAACTCAGATTTCTCAGAAATCTCTTAATAGTCTCTTAATACCGTTATAAATACCTGTATTTATTCCAGTAGGTAATGTTTTCAAGCGCTAATGTGTTTACTCTTCAGGCTGGAGTAGCATGATTATGTTCTAAATTAGCTATCAGCGAGTAACCAAGTTATAGTAGGCAACTTTGGTTTTTTTTTTTTTTTTTTTTTTTTTTTTTTTTTTTTTTTTTTTTTTTTTTTTTTTTTGGTCCTAAACCATCCTTTTGCATCTCCATTTTTCTTGTCCTTCCTGGAGCTCTCTCTGCTCTGCGTCTCTTCCTGTAGATGAAAATCTGAAAAGGACATTCTCAGCTCTAAAAGTTTTAGGTGAAAACTATTCTGAATATAAAAAGCGTTATCAGATGGTGCTTTCTGAGCAATGGCAGCTGTTAGAGGTTTTCCTTCAAGAAAACAAGATTATCTTCCACATATCTGACGAATTATCTTAAAGATACCAGGGCAGTACTTTTCTTGGTGGAACTGCTCTTGTGGCCAAAAAAAACAACTCATTTTTTGCATTACCCTTATTAATAAGGCTTTAAGGTAAAGATGTTGTTCTGAGTGGGCATTATCTCACAGTAGCTAACACACATCAGATAAAATCACAATCCATATAAAATGCATTGATTTTACTGTATAATAAACCTAAGTGTGGCAGCATTGACCCTCAGTGAGACAACTTGGGGACTGACTGGACCTGATTTCTTCCTGATCTTTTTCTCTTTTATTAACTGTCTTTCTTTATATATTTTCCCTCTCACCGAAAATCTGTTTTAAGTTAATTAATCTGGTATAATATTTCAGGTAATTTTTAAGCAATGAAGAATGCCATCAAAACATAGGACTATATTAATTTTAACGCCAGAGGGGCAACAATACAAAGTACATAGTTCTGCTGTAAATTACGTTGTGAAATACTGTCTTAAGAGAATTTTAATTAGTGAATCATTCCTGGTCCGAGATTACAAGGCTGCTTTTAGCTGGTATTTTGTCATTATTGTTCAGTAAATGGCCATCAAGAGTTCTTTCTGAAATTTGCCTTGACTTCGCCCTTTTGTAGCAATAGATCAGCAATACATTTTTTGTCACAAGGGACATGGAAGAGGGGGTTTCCTGGAATCCTTTATGTTTGATAATCTATCAGTGCCCCAGGAAAGAGCAGTTCCTTGTGCCTGAGTCCCACTACTGAGGATTTGCTCTTCAGGCTGGAGTAGATGATTATTTTCTAAATTAACTGTCAGTGAATTACCAAGTTATACTTGGCAACTTTTATTTTGGTCCTAAAACATCCTCTTGCATCTCCATTTTTCTTGTCCTTCCTGGAGCTCTCTCTGCTCTGCGCCTCTTCCTGTAGATGAAAATCTGGAAAGCACATTCTCAGCCCTAAAAGTTTAGGTGAAAACTATTCTGAATATAAAAAGCGTTATCAGGTGGTGCAGGGTCACACCCAGGTCCCCGCTCCTGCTTTATGGCTCTTGTCGGGTCTGTTATCCTCCATCCCAACATTTCCATTTGTGAGGGGCTGGGCAGTGGGCTCGGAGCGGCTCTCCCGGATTCCCTGGGATCGGGCACATCCCAGGCAGGAGTGCCCCTGCCCAGCACGAGGGAGGCATGCATGCCCCGGGGCAGGAGCCATTTCCTGCTCACACCCTTCCAGGCACAGCAGGCTGGGGAAGGAAATCTTTCTTTTCTAAGATCGGTCTTTTTTCAACAAACCCTTTTCACCTTATCTTCAGTTTCTCTGAGATTTTTCCTCTCCATCCTCCTCCTTTCTGTTATTCCTAGCCCATGCTATACTCAAAGTTGACCTGGTCCAAACTTCCACTCTTATTTGCAATTACCTTTGTCATCCCTCTGCTTTCTTCTCTCTTCAGTGCATCCTACTGAATAAAAGCACCGTGATTTAAAGAAATAAAACACAGTGTTCGGCCAAAAACGTCACTATGGTACCTTAAAAAATACAGTGATTTTAAACCAGAGAAATATTCACCGAGCATCTGATGGAATGTCACCAAAAGTCTCAAAATATATAATTAGGCAAGGAATAGGGAAAAAAAAAAAAAAAAAAAAAAAAAAAAAAAGTACTCTGAGATGTATGGAGAAAAATTAATTAATAAAACAAAGTGGGTAGAGATGAAATTTTGAAATTTTATGCCCAAGAGCTGGACTGAAAGTGAGTTGATAGAAAAACTGGGGAGGTTCTGGTAGATATTTCAAAACATACCACCTACTGCGTGAGCATCTGTGAAAAACCAAGACATGAGGTGCAACTCTGTCGAAGATAATCTGTATCTCTTGTTTAGGCTATTTTCTATATTGTGTTTCCCTGAGACTGAGAGTGATACCGTCAATTATTTTAAGCACTTAAGTTTTGGTTGATATTTTCCTTTGTTAGTTTTGAACTTAGTTTGTGCTTGCTGTAATCCTGCGACTCAAAAAGATAAATAATGTCATAATTAAGCAACAATGAAGAGATAATTATTTTATCCCTACACATGAAACTCATGTGACGGACTTGATTTTAGGAGATTGATCTCTTGGTTAAAACTGGATACTGTGAGAAAACTCTTGTAGGGAGGAGCATTGCAGACCTGATTTATCTTCCCAGGCTTCCCCATTTCTCTGTTGGCCCATTCATTCCACCACTGCAACTTTGAGTAAATCGGAATAAAACTGGATATGTAAAATCACATTCTATTCAATCTTAACTGTGCACTGCAACTGATGGAGAAGGTGGTTGTGATTTGTCTCCAGAAGAAGGATTAGCAGAACCCGACTTGTGGCTTTCAAATGTGAGTTTCTTTTCTTTATGGCAGACCACTAAGTGAACACAGTAACTCTGGAAATTATTAGAGCTTTTCTTTAAACAGGAACATCTAAGGGCAGCCAATAAAAGATTTTGGGAAGGGTCTGATCGTCTGAAATTGCAAACCATGTTGGTACTGTAGATTCCCAAGAAATGAGAATTTTATGCCTACTGCAGACTTCTCTTGGGCTGAAATTAGATGCATTCTTTGATAAATGGGCCCCCAAAGAAGAAACGTGCACGCAGTTGTGATAAACCTGCTTATTTCTAAGTCAGATTTATGAATCTGAACCCATAACTGAAAACAAGGCCATACCATGGGAATGAAGACGAATATTTAGCACAAAATCAGAAATGGCTTTCTGAAAATAAGATTGTAAAGTTATTGTGAGCACGTACAAATTGCAAAATATCAGCAAGTCTCCTCTGCTGCAGACTGATCTAAAGCAGCTTTCCTGTTTCCCCAGCAACCTTGAGAAATGCTAGCTTGTTTCTCTGGAAGTAAATTAAATGTGACTTTCAAGTAGTTCATTATTTCAGTGGCCACAATGCCTTTTGGAAGCAAGGACTTTCAATAAATCATATCAGGATTTGCTGCACTTCTGAAGGAAGGCAGATAAAGGACTTCTGCAGAAAGTTTTCAAATCTAGTACTTTTTTTTTAATTTTTTTTTTTAGAAATAACAAAAATAATGTTTCTATTGATACAGGAAAAAAAAATACTAAAATATATTTGCTGTGTGTAAAGAAAGGTTAAATATTGTTTGGTGCTGCAAGGAGATGTGCACAGCCCTCAGACACAGCTCCACCTCTACTGTGGGGCTGAGGCCTCTGGAAATGCAGTCATTGAATGCCCACACTCAGCGTTCAGGACCTGGCACCCTGAGGAATCTTCCAGCCCTTCCATGACCCAACCTGGGTGTGCATATCCCAGTCCCAGCATCTCCAGAGGGTCTGCAGCATGCACAAAAATGGGTCATGCAAGGTTTCTGTGCTGATTTTTGATCTGCTTTTGGTGGCAGTGCCAGAAGAAAAACACCCAGGAAACAGGAGGTGTGCAGGTGGAGCTGCCCTCCGTGGTGCCTCTACACCAGGCAGGCATTTTCCTCTCCCAGGAAAAGACAAAACCCTCTCAGTTCAGTGAGCACACGTTTTTAATCAGCATTTCAGCCCTGCTCTGTGAGAATCTGTTGCTTTGCCTGTCCGTGTGAGTTGCCTCATGAATTTCCATCAATTTGTACCTGCTTGAACACAAATCCTTCAGATTTGGAGGTGACTGCAGTTGTTCTGGTTATGGTTGGTAGGAGCTCGACAGAACTTGGGTCAACCAGTTCAGATTTAGTTTTATGTTGGGATGAAACCCTCTCAGCTTTGGTACTTTCTGGGCTGGGAGAGAAGCATTCAGCTTTGGCACTTTATTTTAGTGGAATAGAATTAAAAGGAAATGTTTTGGAAAGTCAGTTTTTGGTTGTTTGGTTGGTTTGGGTCTTTTTTCCCCAAATATATGTTTTTGCTGGGAAGAGTTTATGGTAAATATTTTTTTTTTAATTAAAGCAAAAATCTGTCATAGAATTTTATTATTTTTTAACCAACAGATGTCTGTATACTAAGAAACCCATTTTTCACTTAAAAGCAGTGTCAAGGAAGTAAGATTATTGTCAAAGCAGTGTGGATCATGGCTGGTCCTGGCTGAGCTGATCACATTACACAAGTTATTTCAGTGCATAATGTTGCTATTCAAAAAGACTTTAAATGGAAAGAACCACATCAGAGAATGGAGGAGCCTTAACCATGGCATGGAGTACCACATCTCCCATCACCATAATTCACTACTTTTTTGCAAAGTTTTCTGGCTGGAATCTAGTTCTGTTTGGTCAGAAGAGATCCTTTAGTAAGAGCCATGATCATCAGTTCATTTTCCAAAGAGTGATTGGTCTAAGAAGACAGAAATTTGGAAAAACAGAAAGTGAGAGTGCCTCACATGTATGAATTTAGTCAAGAAATTTCAGAGTTATCAACATAACATTTTCTTTTCATAATAACTCACTTCTCCTTCAGAAATAATTTTTTTTTTTTAATATTGAGAAATGCTAACAAAATATAAATAGCACATCTCAAAAATCCTCAAAACATTTGACAAAATGCATATTTTTCAATATGTGGGAAGATTTAAAAATGTCAAAATATCCATCCCATTTGGGAAGAAAACATTGAAGTAGAATGAAAAATGAGAGTGATGCCATCCCCTTCTTGAAAACCCTGACCTAAAGATTTTCTGATTCTCTGATGTGAAAAACGAGGTTCACTTTCCTGCTAATATTTAAAAATGTTTAATAGAGACAATAAGAGACATGGAAAATAAAGCAAAGGTTAAACAGCCAGGTGCCTTGGTGCTCTGCCAAGAGCACGCTGGTGTCTTGGAACCCCCTCTTTTTATCCTGTTCTTCATGCATGGCCTTATGCACATTCAAACTTTTCCAGGAACTGCTCTGCATGGCCACTCCTTGGGTCCGTCAAGCACAGTTCCACTTTTATTTGGTTCTTATCATCTTTTGATTTGGGCTTGGGTCTCTTTTTTCACACACAGTGAATGCTGAGAGTCACTTGGGCCTCTTCTGGAAGTTATTTTATCTATTCAGGCAGCTGAAACACACTGCACCTAAATTCCAAACTACAGCGAAAAACCCCATTATACATCTATTCAGGCAGTTAAAACACACTAAAAACTACAGAAAAAAACCCCATCATACTTACAACATTCATTCCAACACTTGCGAAAAGCCAACACCAAAATATGCATTTATAACATCTGATCAAGGGCAGCCCTTCAGGTGTGGGGACAATTCTTCTCCCAAAGAAAGGCACTGCAGTGCCCCTGCACCTTCACAAGCAGCTAAGCTCTGCCTGGGTTGCACAGATTTGAGGCTGTGATTCCAGGTAGAGATAAATCTCCCCCTGACAGCTGGGATTGTCACGGAATCACGGGATGGTTTGGGGTGCAGCAGCAGGATGCGGTGCCAAGCCCTCCTCCCTGGTAAGACCCAGCCCTGGGGCGCTCAGTGCCCATGGCAGCCAGGCTCTGTGCTGCTGCCACCTCACCCAGAGCCCCAGGTCTGCCTGGGGTCCCGGCATTGCTGCCTGGTGCTCTCATAAGTGATTGCTTGTGGCATCTTCTGTCCTTATCTCAACCGCGCAGCCCCCTCATGAATATTCTGCCCATCTGGAGGACTTTTCTCTGTCATTGCCCATTAACAAGGGGATATTCACTCATCCAGTTATCGGAAGTCAGGAAGGCCTTTCCTGAGCCCTCAGTGTGGAGAGTCATGGACACCAAAGGAGGTAAATGTGCCTGACATGATCATCATTACTAGTTTTTCCCTGTAATTGCTGCATTATAATAAAGTTGATCGAGAGAAAGAAACTCGGTATTGAAGTCTGTTAGGGCTAAAAGACCACATTAGTGACTCTTCTACGATTTTTTTTTGTCATGGGACACCAAAGGAGGTTAAATGTGCCTGACATGATCATCATTACTAGTTTTTTCCCCGTGTAATTGCTGCATTATAATAAAGTTGATCCGAGAGAAAGAGACTCGGTATTGAAGTCTGTTAGGGCTAAAAGACCACATTAGTGACTCTTCTACGATTTTTTTGTCATGGGACAAAATGCATTTTTGGGCTGTTTACATACAAATGTGCATTCTGTCACCAAACCCCAGGAGGTCGTCACTGTACACAGAAATTAAGTTTTTTTGCACAATTAGGAAGAAGAAGCTCTGAGGAGAAGTTGCTCCGGTGTAAATGCAAAAGGGAGGAAGAGGTGTAGTAATGCATCACTACCAACAGCAGCAACACTGAGTTTCAGGTTCAGGCTGAAAATCTTCAACTCCAGAGAATTTAAACTGTTTAATGAGATTAATCAGCTTTACCTGCCTTTTCTCAGCTGCTGCATCACAATTTAGGCAAGCTTGGAAAAACCAGTGCACTAAATGCATTCTTGTATGTTAATAGAACTCAGTATTTCTGCAGAAGGGACTCACCCTGTGCAATTGGTACAAATATAAGTTAAAACTGCCTCAGTTACTCTTCTCCTGGCTGTTCTGGGTCTTGCCAACACTGCAGCAGAGCCAGTGAAACCAGATGACTGCTTCCACTTAGGGTTCTACCACAAAATAAGGTTTTGTTTAAATTTCATTACTCATCTCAAAAAAAAAACCCAAAACGCAAAAACCCAAACAAAAACTCAAAATCCCCAACAACAAACAAACAAACAAACAAGGAAAAAACCCTCCAAAAATCCCCCCAATAATATTCAATTACACAAATATCAGTACTGCTGTAGCTTTTCCTGCTGGAAATTTGTGAAAGGGCCATCCAAAAAAGGAGAAACAAACTGTTTCTGACACAAGGCACAATCCTTTGGCTAAAATGGGAAATACCTCTTGCTCTGGAACCTGCAGTTTTCAGTTGTTCACTATGGGGCCTTTCCAAGTTTTCCTGTTTTGTATCTGCATGAAAAGTTTCAGCATTGTACCTGTATTTCAATTTTATTTTCTTGCAAGTGATTATTTGGGCAGAAACTCATGTTTTGAAATATAAAATTTGATCTCACTGTGCCCTATTTCCCTATTTAACAGGCTTTAAGAAACTGCCACAGGATTTTATTGATTATTTGTCTCTTACAGCTAACATTTCTCAGTTCCTTTCAGGAAATACTAAGCTGCTGATTTCTTGAGTCACCTGATGCTGTTGTCCACTGCTCAGTGTTGCTGTCTTTAAGAGCATTTTCCAGGGCACAGAGGTGACACCTAATTACTGATACACAGCTCCTGCCAGCAGCAATTTTCAGTGTGTAAAATCTGTTCATAATTGAGGGAGAGGAATATGTAAGGTATAAAGTCCTCCTTGCGTAGGAAAGCTTTCAGGAGGAACAGAGTGAAAAAAATTGGTATAATACCTGGTAAATATGATATTCTGTCTTAAGGATCAATGGGATATGGGAACTCAAGTGCCATGGTGTCAGAAACAACACTGAATTTAAAGTCTGAGAAAATGACAGTGTGAGGTGAATGAGAAAAGACAGAGACAGCCTGAAGTAGCCCAAGTTAACTTCAAGGCCCTTTCCAACCCTAACTATTCTGTGATTCTGTGATTTTATGACTGCTTAATTGTAGTAACATGGGATGATATCCATATTACTTCACCCCACCTCTAGATGTAAAGAAGCCTCATTGAAAGTGATTGTGCTATTTACAGGTTATCTTCATCTGCAAAAAAAAAAAAAAAAAAAAAAAAAAAAAGGAAATATCAATTATGTAACTAGGAAGTGGTTAAGATTGCAGAGTGGAAGAACAAATAGACTTGCCCACCCAATTCCATTTAATGCCGTTATGAATAATAACTTTCCAACCAATATTACTGTAATAACAACCAAAAAAAAAAAAATCCAGATGTTCACTCGGCCCTACAGGTTTCACAAGGCCTTCACCACAGCACTACCATCATCCAAGAGAAACACAGGAGCTGCATTAGTTGCCTTTCAGATTGTCTCTTTCCTGCATTTCTTCCTGTTTTGAATTCAGTGTTCAGGATTAAACTACATCTCCCAGGGAGCAGCGCAGGCTCCTCCCTGCCAGCCGGAGGGTGCTGGACAGCAGGCACAGCAGAGACTTTTTCACTTCAGCTTTTGTCAGCGTTTGGAATTTGTTTCACAGACTCTTCTTGGGTTTGGAAATGTATTTTTTGAATTCCCCTCTCTTTCGTAGATTTTCTGTGGTGTATCTGAGGCTGTAAGATTAGGTGACCTGGGCAAGGAAACGAAAATTACATGTGGCAAATTACCTCTGCCTTTAGTGTTGGTACCGAGACTGTTGGTGTGTTTGCAGGCAGATGGGCTGGGAAGCATCATGGAAAAATGGATCAAAGGCCTTTTGTGTGCTGGGAGTTGTTTAGGAGCTCTCCTTCCTTGTGAATTACAGCCAAATATGTTCTTGACACAGTTGAAAACACAGATTGACACAGTCAAGCAAAATTCTGATGCTAAGACAGTCCCAGGCATTTGGGCAGCTGGAAAAGTTTAGAAATCCTTATTACTTCAGTTTTATACCTCATAAAAAAATCTCTGGAAAACAAGAACAGGAAATAAAGGTAATGTTCAGTCTAATGATTCCTTGAGAACCCCTTTAATTATTTCCATGAGCCCTTTCTGCAGCACCAACTCCTGCATTTCTGGAGTACATTTTAGTCTTTTTTGAAGCATTTATGTAAATCATCCAAATCGGGGTGGGGTTTTGGTTTTGGTTTGGTTTTTAA
Organism: Sitta carolinensis; assembly: GCA_032173965.1. Taxonomy (NCBI): domain Eukaryota; kingdom Metazoa; phylum Chordata; class Aves; order Passeriformes; family Sittidae; genus Sitta; species Sitta carolinensis. The sequence continues at coordinate 18,366,921 of CM063286.1, forward strand.
TCCTTTTGTATTTCTGATGGGGACCTTTTGTCTCTGACTTTTCAACCTGCAAGCTGAGGAATACATCCAGCATTGTCCTGCTCTTCATGCCTCAGCACACATATTCACCCTCTGGAGCTGGCATTAACTTTGGGGACAGTTCCACTTTTTAAAGTCAGAAGTCAGTGGGACTGTACTCATAAGTATTCCATGGAAGCAAGACAATCTGATGGAGTGGCCTTCAAATTCTACTTCTGAAATGCTGAAAGTTAAGAAATATAATTAAACCGCAAGTGCATTAACATTTATATAAAATATAAACCAAATGCTTATCCCAATTCGCCAAACAAATTACAGTTTGAACATTATTTAAAAAAAAAAAAAAATCCCAGCTACTTATCAACAGCACCATTTAAAATTATTGCCAGTACTACAACTCTAAATGCATAAGATGCCTTAAATACAAACCCTGAACATTTACATACTGATTCCATGAGCAAAGCAAAAGGTATTTGCCAGTAACAGTACAGGACTCAGCATTTTTATTGTCTGAGTAATCCTGGTTCGCTCTGATATGAAAATTCAATTATTTCAGAACGGGTCGTCTCATTAAATTTTGACAAGGAGCACAAGCTCAGTACCAGCTCCAGCTCTAAGAGGCTGTGGGAGCCTGACAGCTCCACGGTGAATTTTAAAATGTAGTATTTTTACAGGACAAGATTATCTGACAATTTTATATTAAAAAAGAAAAAAATTAATCAAATACATTGTAATATCCAACACTGCTAACTTGGCCTTTTTGTAGATATTTTTTATGAAAATTTGTTATAAAAAAAAAAGAGTCTACTGTTTATTGCATCTTTTCCCCCAAGCCCACCTCCATGTCTTATGCTCCACGATTGTGCTAGGGGAAAAAAAGTGTCTTTATGTGAGCAGCAAGTCTTTAGCCACTCATTGTTAGCACTTTTCCTTTCCTCAATGGAAACGTGTGTCTGCAATCATTTTTACAAATATTATTTCCAGCAGCAGCAAATCTTTTATTTCACCTCCATATTTACCATCAGTGCTATCAAAGGATGTTTAGACAAACGTTTTTTTTTTGTCAGAATATGTCAGTTCATTGAAACAAAAACTTTTTGACAGGATCAGAGCACTTTGGAAAGACTTGCAGTAGAAAAGGCTTCTCAAGTTTAAGGTGACTTTCCATGAATGCCACACTGTGGAATATTTGGATTTACAGCCTGACCCTCTTACAGCATGGCCCTTCCACCACCTGGACTGTCACAGCCTGACCAGGAAGCTGTTGCTGTTGTGTCATAAATTTCCTTTATCCAACCCTGCTGAGGGTAAACACCCAGCAAGTGTGTAAGGGAAACACTTTATAATGCACATAAATTAGGCAGCTGTGGCTGGACAATGTGGCAAGAGCCCAGCTGAGGATGAGATTTGGGAGAGTACAAAGAGCTCCATGGCCTCTTGCCATGCTTGGATCGTTCTCTTGAGCTGTAGCAGACCCAGGTGTGTTCCAGCTCCTGTGGAAACCGAATTGATTTGTAGCCTAGAACAGCTCCAATAAAAAATAGGACAGCATTCCATCTCTTAAACTGCTTGGTCCTTATGGTGAAAATTTTGGAACCGAGTAGGAAAACAAAGGCATATATTATATCTTCTATACACAGGTCAGAGCTTTTGCCTTGGGATTCACAGTTCTGGGACTGGGGGGTGCAGTTAAAAATTGAGGTTTGTTCCACCCCAAGCCAAAATGTGAAATCTGGGGTAATCCTGGAAATTCTTTGGTGAGCACAGAGCATTATTTCCCAGTTTAGGTCTCACAAATCCTTGTATCACAGAAGTCTGAGCATTTTCAAGTAACTCACTGCAGCTGTTGAGCACTCAGTGAGCAGGGAGTGTACAAAAAGTAATTCGTTTCTAATTTGAAAAGCCACTGCAAGCAAACATTGATTTATTAAGCTTCTTCATGACCATTGCTCAAATATTATTTGAAGACACTCACTGAATTTTCAGACTGATATTTCTTCAAGCAAATAATTTTTTTTTTACTTGTGTTACTTATTTCTAACACTTTTCTTACTGCTGTAAAAGAATTCTGAAAGTAAAAGTAAATCAGAAAGTCTGTCTACTTATCTCTGCAATATCCTTATTATTGCAAAAGTAAGATACTTATATTAAGGAAAGAAATCATTAGATAGTAACAATCAAACTCAATTATCCTAAAGGTCTTTTCTGACCTAAACATTTCTAGGATTCTATTGCAAGATCAACACAAATGTTCCATTGAAGATCTACCCCAGGATTTCTTGAGAACAGACTGAATGTTCAAAGGCTAAATGTCACATGTGGGCCAGCAAAAGAGGATTTCTGTTAAACGTGTCCATAGCAGAGTGGCAGAGGTGTCTGCCCCGTGACAATCTCTGGGGGAAGTTATTCCAGGTGACCTTGTGTGGCAAAGAGGAGACATGCTGGATGACCCCATAGATTGGTTAGGGCCAGGGACATTTGAAATACACACTTCCTAGGAGGAAAAAAAAAAAAAAAAAAAAAAAAAAAAAAAAAAAAAAAAAAGCGGTTTGAATTTTTTTTCTCCATATTTTAATTAACTTCTATGAAGGTCACACATATCTATATCTCTGCAATGCACAGCATGTCAGTCATTTTAAAAATCTGGATATTTAGCATTATCTTTCCATTATAGCCCAACTTTTTTTTTTAATCCGAAATTCCACTTTAGTGATCAAATTAAAGAGATGACAAGCTCCCTATCCTTACAAGCTAAGCACTTTATGTTTTATACTCAGATATACTCTGTGTGATATAAGATGAGACTTCATAATGGGATTCAGTGCAGTTGAGTGCTAAATTATAGCAGGCTTATATCACAGAACATTATAACAATGAGAGGAGAATTCATATTGTGGCTTTAGGAAGAGAGGAAAATTCAGACTTTGCAATTAAAGTAGTAACCTAAAACTTTAAAATAATTTAAACAGTTTCTGAATACCTGTAATGTTCTTTACTTATCTGGAAGCAGGATTGGCAGCTGTTTGAAAGGACCCAAGTGAAATGTGGACAAGGTGTATGTTATGTCCTCAGAACACAGATCTGTCATTTTCTGCATTGTTCACGGGTACATTGGTATTGAATATCTCTTTCCCACAAATTCACAGGCTCCATGCAAGGCTGGAGAGAAAACCAGTGTAATGTTATCGTTAAATTGATGTTGCATACAACTTTATGATGGTCCTGACAACTGCAGTTTGTGAATTTGCCAAGGGCAGCCTAATAAGTGATTTTCAGAGATGAACGCTGAGCTGTGTGGTAAAATAATCCTTTCCTTCAGAAGGACAGAACTGCAATTTTCTTGTAGACATAATTTACAGAATTATTACTGACAATTTTAGAATTCCACTGGGTGAAACACTGGGGGCTTGAGAAAGGAATTTCTCATCCTTTTAAGAAGAGGCAAATTTTGAACAGACAGTGTGTCTATAGCATCTGTGTAATAACACAGGAGGAACCTGACCCAGAGAACCAATGGTGGAATCCTTCCCTTATTTAAATCTTCTGCCTGTTTGAAAGCTGAGGTGCTCTGTGATTCACAGCTTTGGATAAGATGTAAAAGGAGCTCAGGTTCATATTCAGGTTTCTTCTCACGTAGCTTTGGAGTACAGTCCATAATGCATTTCAAACCAGGTTTTTCCTATGAGCACTGCTGCATAAAAAGATCTTGCACATCTATTTAGGATATTTCCTGTCCTGATGAGACCCAGAAGTTTATGTAATTTATGTAATTTATGTGATTGCAAATCATAGTGAAAATTATTAAGTCTAAGTCTCAAGAAGGAAGAAAGACATAAAAAGGTAATACAAATTACACTGATATTTGATGTTTATATTTCTTGGGGAGAGTTGTTTTATAATCTCATAGGAACAAGAGAAAAAGGAATAGTGTTCAATATAGATGTCATGTCTCTAACTGGTTTAGACCCAATCCTCTGGCACATGAAAATGTCCACCAACATCACTGAACTAACTGAAAATCAATGCAATTAATTTCAGTGAAAGAGCTGGAGGTATCATTGTATGACAGACTAGAAGGCCACTTCAAAGCAAAATGCTCTGTGCTTGTTTGATTTCTTCCTGATATGAATGGAGGCATCACACTTGCTTCTTTCTTGGTTTGGAAAATATATTTCACAATGGGCTGGACAATTCACAGGGTTTGACTCTGGTAAGAGTCAGCTTTACAGATATTAGTGCGATTCTCCCTGTTCTGTGTAAATTCCAACATGCAAGGATGTGGATGAGCTACTGTGAGACACTTCCAGCTGCAGTGATGGAAGGACCAGTAGTTTCCTTCCAGCTCTCCTGGCCTGAGTGATTTGACCACTTCTGTTCACAGCTTCTGCTCCCAAAGTCAGAGGGAATCTGGTTTGTGGTGATGCCTTGTAATGGACCCCAGACCAAAGTGGCTCCGATTCAATCTATTTCCACTCTGCTGTCTGAGGGTGACTTCCTGCCAAAGTCAGGATTGGCAAATACAACTGAAAAGGGGAATGTCTCCTAGGACTGTCCTAGAGGGGCTTCTGAACACGGAAATGGAAATAGAAATGGAAACGGAAGTGGAAGTGGAGGTGGAAATGGAAATGGGAGTGAAATGGAAATGGAAATGGAAATGGAAATGAAATGGAAATGGAAATGGAAATGGAAATGGTTGCAGCCATTGTGCTTTGCAGCAGTGCAAAGGATCCTCAGCTGGTTTCAATCCTTACCTTTAGGGGAAATATTTTTAGGAGGGCTCAGCTAAGAGCCATTTAGGAAGAAATAATCAAGGCCACCCTTCTCTGCTCAGAATTCTTTCCTGGAACTCTGCTTGGAGTCATCTGCTGATCAGTTCTTGCATTCAGCACATCAGTGGCAAATCTGGTTTTGACAAAAAAGTGTGTGCTCAGTGCCAAGGTTTGGACACACGTGGATTGCCAGATATTTACTGGAAGAGCAGCACACACAGAGCATAGACAAACCAAGCAATGTCCTTTCTTCAAGGAAGGCTAAAAAATGTAGGTGATGTCTAAATTCTAGTCACATATCTAATAGGACTAAAAATAATGGGAAAATGCACTATGAAATGCAGTTACATTGCACGTTCTGAACTCAGGAGCAGAATTAATGGATAATACAACAGGGTTAACAAACAAACAAAAATCTTCCCCTGCTGATTTTCTCTACCAACATTCCTCATAAGCTGCTTGGTCTAGCTTGAAATAACCTGTTCTCCTATAAAAGAAATTAAAAATTAAAAAATTTGAGAAAGCAATACTAAATATATGCTGCAGCATACAATGAAAACCAAGGCAGAGCTGGAGAAATAACACAGTTCTGAGTAAGAGTAAAGTAGAAAACTTTGCTGCCATATCTAAATTATCAAGAAATAAAATCGTTTAAACTCATCATTTGCTGGTTTTAGTATGGTCTACACAAAGTGTTCCAGGTGGGCCAGTAGAAAAAATAAGATATGTTTGTTCTGATGCAGTTTTTCAGAGTTGGACAAGGTGGGATTTTCCCCTGGTGTCCCTGAAATCTTAGGTGAGCAAACCAAATACAAGGAGTTGTTAAAACAAGCTGTTACCTGCCAAGTTTAAGATCTCTAAAATGTTATGAACTCCTTCAAAGCCTGGATACAGTGCTCTGACATCTTTTTATTGAGGAAATTGGGAGTTAAGACACAATAACAAGAAATACAAATACTGGATTTTTCACAGTTTAAAAAGTATTTCACAGGAATCCTTTTTCTGATGTAGGGACTGAAATGTATGATCTCTTCACCCTGGGCAGGTGAGTCTGACAATTAATGGGAGGATCTCTCAGTCATTTTGCAAAGTCCTTAATTTGCATTAGTTGGTGATGAATGTGATCCACAAAAACATTTGTCTCTCTCAGTGCCAGTATTTCAAACATCAAATAGAAGAAATTTAAAAATTATGGTTTATATTCTATTCTCCCTTTAAAACCAGTGGAATTTCAGCACAGTGAAGATCATTTAATTGATACATTCAGGGCTAAAATGAGAATCACATATTTATTGTCCATTTTTAATGCTTTTTTTCCCTTTCTGGACCCAGACTCCAGGCCAGCCTCCTATCCAAGTTTTCCTTCATGCCTTATTGTCTATTCTGTTCAGCTATTTAAAAAATGTTGAATATCAACAATGGCTTTCACTAGTGTATTGTCAACTTTTGTATGAAGCAATCTTGGTTGAATGAGAAGATCCCAGAGCTTATAGTTCTATCTACTGTGCTGCACTGGGTTTCTGCTTGAATGTGTGTGACTGATAACAGGACAAATTTCTACCTTCGTTATTACATTTCAGCTACATAATTCATTTGCCAAAATCTTTTAGGAAATATCTTTATAACACATTGCACAAGACATCAGGTAAGTGCTTGTAACATAAAAATAAGTACAGATCCAGCAACTGCCTTGTCAAATTTTGTTTGTTAATTGTAGATCTGCCTCTGCCATGTTGTTTTGCAGACTTTTCACGATTTCATGGGGAGCTGTGTGCCATGGCACATCTCTAGCAGAACATCTTTGCTCACACAAAGGAATTTGTACTGGATCTGCACTGCTGCTAAAGTCTGAAGGCAATATTTAGAAATAACTTGGGGGGGGGGGAATGTTGCAAACGTGTGCACAGCTTATGGGTTTTTCAAATAACAGATTTTGCCAATGTTATTGTCAATGTTCAAGCTTGTTTCTGTCTGGAATTTGGGGTACTAACACTACTTAAAGCTCATTTATTTTCTAAACAGGTTCTTAGCCTTCACACTCATTTTATTTTGCATAGAATATAATTCTCATTTAACTTATATAACTCAGTCATCAATCTGTCTTTGAATGGGAGCTGATTTTCTGGACACCCTTCAGGAAATCCAAGGATTCCCCAGCAGTGCTCAGTTTATTCATTCATTTCAGTTAACAGGTGGCTGAACAGGTAAAACAAAAGTGGTGTTTTATTTTCCTTCTCCATCTCTTACACCTGCTGTCACTTTGGAAAGAATTCATTTGAGAAGTCGTTTTCTAAATTATTTGATTGCTACAGTGACATAAAGGGGACCTGCTGTACAGGGCTTCATCCACTTAAGTAAATGAATCAGATTTTCCTTTGCAGTTTGGTTTTGCTTAGATTAGAAGAGCAGGATCCAGCTTACCATCTTGTATATAAAAAAAATTAATGCCTTCACCATGTATCATATTTAATAGCATTTACTTAGATCTTTTAGGTTTTGACACTAAAGAAAGGGAAAAGACAAATTCCCAAAGGCAACAAATATCAGTAAGGGCTCTGCCAGTTCTGACTCTGACTGGCCATGAACAAATTGATGCTCCTGAGTTTGAGAAAAGACCTTGAAAATCTGAGTGCTGCAGCAGGGCTGGAGTTCCATCCCAAACCACCTAAAACGCAGCTGGGGAGTTCCCTGCTGGGTGGAATTTGTAGGTATTGAGCAGGGTCCTGTTTGACACCCTGTTATCAGTTTCCCATTAATTCATCTGCTTGTCCCTTTGTCCCAGAGCCCGGACTCCTTTCAGGGCTGGCTCTGCTTTGTCTGGGTCCTGTCTGCAGGCAGACAATGCCCTCCAATACCTTGCACTCTGTGTTTGTGTGCCTCCTCAAAAAAGCAGCATAGAACACATGGTTTTGAGTTGCAGCAGAGGTAGAAAGTGCTCCTTATTTAGGGGCATTTACTCAATTGTGTCCTTGTCAAATGCATGGAAGGTTTCTGTGTTTTGAAAAGTGCATCAAAAACAGCTTTAAAGGCAATTTATTTCAGTGGAAATTCAAACTTTAAGAAAAAAATGGCATTTTTGTACAAGTATTCTGATACTGAACAGTGGCAACAGATTATTTGGGGACAGCACATTAATAATAAAGGTTTGCTTGCTAAATGGCTCATTGGCACCTCCTATGTTTATAGTTTTATTAGTTTTGAAAAACTGTACACATGCTAATTCATGCTGTTATGTTGATTACTGCAACAGTCAAAGTAAGGGGAAATGATGAGAAATTTAATAGTAATATTTTATTTTTGCCTGAAGGAGTTAAGGGTTTTTGTGTAAGCAGCATTACACAGATGGTGTAAGGACTCAGGCAGGGTAAAAGATAAATTTTACATCTTAAATTAGGAACTGATGTCATGCAGAGTCTGCAGAGAAAAAGAACAAAACTTTATCTGGTTCTGACTTTTTAATTACTTGAAGACAGTTTTCTTTTAAAAAAACAAAATTCCATTACTCTTTAAGATCAGTCTTTTTTTATATTTCAGTTTTCATCTTTAATGAGAGGACATTCACAACTGGAAAAGTCTGAGAGAAAAGTTTCATGAACTCCTGGAGGAAGATGGGAAAGCAGCAGCAAACACAAAGGTACTTTGTGTTTTTATATTTGTATATTTGTGCCCAGTGCAGCTGGAATGTTTTACTTACCCAATATAGAACTCATCCCGTCTTCCCAGAAGCGCCCAACTGATCAGCCAATTTTTATATTTATTGCAAAATTGTCTTTCTGGATTTAATTAAGTGATTTTTCCAGTTACTGAGTCAATACCTTAACATTTCCTTAGCCCTTTGGAATCATACTCATATCTTGTGTGAAATACAGGTATTTGTTAGGTGTCATGATGACAGCTCAGGAGTAAAACTCCAGAACATCCTGCCAATGATAACTGTGGTGAACTTTTCTGGTTTTAAGAATTTATTACTTTTCCATGGTGTAATAATAGGCTCTGCAATGAAATTTTTATATCAGTGGATTCCTGAACACATAGAGCTTTATCAAGAGGATAAAGTGGGTGTTCCTTTGTGGAGTCTGCTTTACTCTGTACAAAACAAACTGTGGGAGGTTTCTAGTCTGTTTTTTGGTTTTTAAAAATCTTTTCGGTTGTGTAGCAACAAGTTAATTCCCTTTCAAAACTAGAAGGCTCTCTGTGGAAATGGATGTTTAGGAGGCACACAGGCTTTAATTACAAATGGATTCTGCTGTAGTCTTCACCCAGAACCCTCCACGTGAGCAGGGCCAGTTGCCCAGAGGGTGTACAGGAACCTTTTCCTTGGTCAGGCGCTGTCCATGGGTGACAAGGACGATGGCTGGGCTGCCTGTGTGACACCTGGTGTTGCTGTGGGCGATGAACAAACGACAGGAGACTTCGTTATAAAACACTGCATCTGACTCCACTTTATTAAAACAATTGCCCTCCTTATATACCTTTTAGAGCAGGCCACTCTCCTTGGTTAGAAGAGTGCCAGGACTCTTCTAACCATTGGCCCAAACTAAGGGATAGAGACAAGTCCATCCCACAGAAAAGAATGCAAAACATCACTCTCGTTACAATAACACTTGGGATGTTTATGTCAAGTCTGTGGGAACAAGGTCTACTGAAACCCAAACACCATGAAGAAACTGAGTTCAGAAACTCAGAAACCTCAGGCCCAGAAAACCAGACTACAACCTGGTGCTTGCTGATCTCAGGGAAGGGTGGCTCCCACTGCAGCCATGAGGCTGCCTCTGATTTTTGGATCTCTCAGGTCAATACTTTGCATTTCAGAAGTGTTGTTCTGTAGAGTTATCCCTCACAGGCACCAGGCAGGACTCACAATTACGAAGCACTACAGATGTTCCTTTTCATTTGACAAGAGGAAAATTGAAGTGGTGGTTTGCTTGTCTGAGACGTGCCAGGCAACCTGGGAGAAGAGCAGGGTTCAAACCCTGCCAGAGGAGGTGGGGTGTCAGAACCCAATCACAGAGTGCCTCTAAGTCTGTGTTCCCACTCATGGGACAGACAGGAAAATGCTCTTTTTCTCTCAAATTCCTTCACTGCCTCACTCCACATAGAAATGCCTATTTCTCACCTTTCCAATTATTCTGTGGCATTTTTAAGTGGGAGATGGTGCTTCACTCCTGCAGTATTTCCCTCATCCTGAAAGGCCAGGGAAGCACTTTGCCAGCCCAGCTGCTCCAGTCACATTTTCTTTATCAGACCATAACCATGGAGCTGGCACAGCCTCCTGTAAACAGAGGAATTTTTAGCTGTTTACTCCATCATTGCCTCTTTGTAGAGGGTAAGAGAAGAAGGGTTTGGAACTTTGTGGGGGTGTGTGGTGGACAGTACAAACCCAGAATTTTGGGGGTGCATCTATCTTGTGCTGGACAAGTCCAGCTGCTTGGTAAGACAGAGACCTTCACCAAAATTTGAACTGAGGTCAGGGATGACCCCCTCCCATGCTGTAACAGCTCTCACCAGTGGAGAACACAAGCCCAACCCTTCTTCTGGATTCTGCACACTCTGGAACACCCCAAGCACGGCCCAGGTGCTCCTGCCCATGAGAGGTGGGGAGCAGGACACCCTGCTCCCCAAAATGCCCTTCCCATGCAGCTGGTCAAGGTTACTGTTTTGCTCTTCTGACACGTTATCAATTACCCTGCCAACAGACTGACACTGGACCTGTAGTTTTCTTATAAAATAAAAAACTGGCTTTAATTAAATCATCAGTAACTTGGACCTAATTATTTCAGACAGTATTTAATTAATGTTTCATGGACACCTAGTGTAATTAGGGTTCCTTTAATAAGCCCTTCTATGACATTAAAATATATGACCTTTATCTTTCTTATCATCCATAGTTTGACAACTCAGATTTGTCATTTTCACTATGGGTATAGTTTGATTAAATAGAACTGAACATAAAATTAATCTGCCAAATTATACTTGTTTGTTTCTTTTTTTTTTTTTTTTTTGCTACTTAAAGACTAATAAGTTAAGTCTTTTAATTAGCAGTGTCGGTACAAATGTTCGTGCTGGTGTTTTACCTTCATGTTTTTTCAGACTGTTTCTCTGGTATATCATTTTTTATGACAAAAGTAGATAACGACCAGACTTTATTAATCATTGTGAAGGGTTCAGTCTTTTAGATATGAAAAATAAGGAGCTATTCTTTACAGTAACAATGACAGGTAATTTTTTTTTTTTTTTTTTTTTTTTTTTTTAATTTAAGACAATCTCGCAAAGCACTTCACTTTTCTGGTCACAAACTTTCTAAACATAAAGCTGTAGCTTAAATATGAATGAACATAAATGAGATTATTAGGTTGGCCTATATTGCTTTCAAAAGCTACAGGTTCTCTCTTCTTCACTCTTTTTTTGGGGCAGTTATCAAGATCCAGTGAAAGAGCATTTGTCATATGCAAAATGTAGAGAAAGAGAGTGAAAGGATTTTATAGCCTTCCTTAGAACAACACAGCTGATCTTGTTTCCTCACTCACCACAGAGCTTTTCCATCTCACTTTCAAAAGCAGAACTGCTCCAGTGCCTTCACTCCTGTTGAAGTTCCACTCACTGAGTTACATTTGTATTTAGATAAACACAAAGCTTCAAAAGAAGTGAAGCGTGGTGCACTTTTTTTTGTATTACACTAAAGAAGAAATTGAGGAGTGATCCTCTAGAACAGGGCAACGGTTTCTGTTGTTCTCTGTTCTCCCACTCAATAAAAATGAGCAGGACAAAGAAACTCTTGGCTCAGAACCAGTGCAGATGCTGAGGTGGAATATCTTTGCTTTGTTCCCAGTGGAGAACGGAGAGAAGGGAGCAGTTCACTGACTCATGCTTTTATTCTCTTCATAAGGGTTCTTAGAGCAGAGATGTTGTCATAAGAAAGAACATACTGAACAAATTGTTGAACACTCCAGAGGAGATTTCAGGCACAGTGTTTGAGTAAGAGGGAAGTTTCCTCTGCTCCCCTTCAGAAAAGAGCAGAAACTCATGAAACTCAAGCCTCTGAAGGACCCCATTTAAGCCTCTGAAGATATTCCCACAGTTAAAATTAAACTTGAGCCGAAGGGTTTTGTTCTACAGACAGGGAACAGGCTTAGGGAACTAGCTGCTCTACACAGGATTTGTGGATGTGATAAGGAAAAATGAGCAAGGAGCCAAAGTTGTGGTAATTAAGGGTGGGAAAAGAGCAGCCTAAGGCACCAAAGTGTGAGGTTAACCCCGAACACCTCATCCCCTTTGATTTATTCTAATATTCTGCCATAGTTATAGCAAGTAGTTGGCAGGATATTCTGTGTGTAACCCAAAATTTAACCTGAGGATTATACAGCACGATCACCTGGGTGACATCACCAATAGTGCACCTTCCTTTCCTCCTGCAACCCTGAACCTTTTCCTGCTGACAGAACCAGACACTGTTCCGGATCTGTTGAAGATTCAGAGATGCCCTGTAATGTTCTGCTGGATCCTGTTCACTGCAGAACTGCGGATTTGCAGCAGGGCTGTCACCCTGAGAAATACACAATGCCCGAAAGAGGAAGAAAAAAAAATACAAACAGAAAAATCCCATCAGATTCCAGAAAGAAACAGAGAAACTATCTGAAAAAGTGACACCAGCATCTTATAAAAAATGACAGAAATTCCTGCCTGGAGCCCAAAACTTCTTTTTTTTTTTTGCCATTAAAGCAGCCACATCCAGCACACAGCAACCCCTGACTTCATATATTGGATAAAATTGTCATTTTAACTTAATAAGTCTTAATTAGTAGCTCTATGTTGTTTGCTGATTGCAGACTGTGATTAGTGTTGAGAATGCAGCCGCTCATCACCACCGGCGGTATTCAATTAAGATTTCGAGATGTAATTAAGGCAGTGACCAAGATTCATCCCACTTGCACCAATTCCCAGTAGGGGAAGAGGATGTGAAGGGGTTAAGCCCAGGAAATTTATCACTGCACAAACAGGCAGCTGCACAATTCCAGCCTTAGTGCTGCCCTGAGTCTGTGCTGAGCAAAGTCTGCCACTGAAGAGAATTTTGGGGATGGGCGTGTTTCACATTTTCCAGTTGGTATCAATGGCCTGATCGTTCTCTCTTTGCAGAGAGGCTGAGGTATTTTACATCACACATCTTTCTAGTCACCACGGTTAGATGTCATTAACACGGTGAAAATTGAATTATGGTGAGCCTCCATCTGAATAGAAAACACCTAATCTATCCATGGATATTCAAGCAATATGATTACTATGGAAAATCTACGGAATAAAAAAAATCTTGATCCACCCATGTAAAAACAGATTAATCTGATTACACAGATTACTGAAAACTGGTCACCTTAGCTACATTAGGGCCTTTAAAAGCAAACACAAATCAGTGAATCATTTTAATCAAATTTAATTTAGATTATACACTTTCTCATAAAATCTAATTTAGTTGGAATTACTCGGTCATGACTTGTCTGCTCCCCACAGGACAAGGTTAAAGAGATTACATTTGGGTTCATGTCAGCAGCATCTGCTAGTTAGCTCCCTGAATGCTGATTTAATGAGAGAGGTTGTGCTTAGTCTCTTGGAAAGACTTCTGGTTCAGGCAGGTGCTTGAGAGATGTTATTAATTTAGTGTGATACAAAGAGTGATGTTATCATGCTTGGAAAACTCTTGTATCATTATTTTCATGTGTCTAATAACCCTGGTGGGTTTGTTTACATCTGATGAGCAGCTTTCGAGGGTTTCCCTTTAAGCTCTCACTAATACACTCTTTTAGAGAGAGAGAGGAGATTCCTGCTAAAGAAAGAACAGCTTTTTTAATATAAACAATTATCTTGGGGCTTGTCTAGAAGGGGCAGCAAGAGCGCATTAAGCTGCAGTGTGAATCCAAGAGGGACCAAATGCACAAGTAGGCAATGTGTTATTGTCTCATGGAAAATCTGCACCTCCAGCCAGCCCACAGAGAGCACCTTGCTTGTAGCCCACCTGCTCTGCACACAGACCCTTTAATTCTTTGTGTTCAGCTCTGCAGAGCCAGATTTTGTCCCCTTTGACTCGTAGCACTGAGGTTTTGTGTGGAAATGAATGGGATGTATTGCAGTTAGTTACTAATTGATGAAAAAAGGGTCTCAGTGAGTTTAGCCTTTGGTAGTGAGTGCAGTGAGGGCAAACTCTGTGCTGATGGAGAAAAACCTGAAGCAACAGTCGCTGTTTCTACTCCTTCAGCTCTGTGGCAGAAGATAAAAAGGTCAAAACAATACTGAAAACCTGTTGCTCAGTGCCTCACTCTGAACCAGAGAATTCCCAATGGCTTTATGAATCACCATTGACATAAAGATCTGCCCAAGATTCCCCAGGCAGGAATCGTGCTCAGGTTGCATCAGGTGCCTGCTGCCTCTCTGACCTGGTGTTGGAGGGCAGAGATCAGAGACAAAAATGCTGATCCCACGGATTCTCCCTGGGCAGGGTTTCCACAAGGAGAGAAAGGGCAGACTGAGAAACTCTGCACATATCCAACCTTAACTGATTCCCTAACTCGGCAGGTAAACTTCAGGCTTGGACAGATTTAAGTGTCCCTGGAGTGTGTCCCTGCCCATGCAGGAGCCTCTCATCCAAACTGTTCTCTCCCACATCTAGAAGAGACTAGCCAGGAATTCATTTGAGGGAACTCACACCCATTTCACTGAAATCGATAGGAGTTGCATTAATTTTAGATATCCTGCGTGTTTTCTGCTGGCTTTTTAAAGTGCTGTTTATGGTTCTCCAGAAGGAATAAAAGTAGTGCAACTATTAATCCCAGAAGTTCTGTTAAAGAATTTTGAATAACAGTTGAAGATCATTACAAAATTTTACTATTTTGATCCAGAATTTCCCTGGTGGTGGGGCTTCAGGGCTTCAAACTCTCCCAGTAATTACCATAACAGCATAAGGACCAAGCCATTAAAATAATCTCTGGCAATTCTGTGTGGTTTGTGTTATTTATGAAGAACGCTGCAGACACAATGTTCTCTGCTGCACCCTCTGTTTTCTGTGGGGCTCCTACCCTTTCTCCTCCCCTGAATGGTCAATTCTTATATATGCACTGGAAGAATGTACATCTCCAAAATTAATGAATCCACCCTGAAGAAATACCATTTACATATGACATCCATAATAATATCAAAGAAAACTGGGAAAATTGAGAAAAATGGGGACATGCCTTATTACAATTACCTTCTATTCTAGCATACTTTTCTTATTAGCAGTGCAGACAAAAAGACAGCACTCCTATTTTATTTCAAATGAGCCTGGGAGAAGTATCTCATACACTTCATTTTCATATGAAATTGCACTGTGGAGCCTGATCCTCCTTGCCTTTACTCAGGCAAAATACTTATTGCTGTGCCTGGAAACAAAGTCTATGTCGAGATTACAGGGTTAGGACCTGGGATATGCACTTTCACCCTGGATAATCACTGGTATTTGTTCTGTGCTGCACGTGGCATGCTCAAATCATCTTTTAAAGAGGGAAATACCCAAATACTGCACTCACCTTGGCAAGAACAAACAGGGGCCATGCAGGGTTTCTTCTGGAAGTGGCAGAGTTCTGTACCCCTTGTGATGTGATTAAGCTTGTGTCAACGTATTTCCTAATATACTGGAGATAGTGCTGAAATGCCAAATAATTCTGGAATCCAAATTATCTGAGTTTACTTCGTTGTGAGGTTTACTTTCGCAAAATATGGAAAAGGGGATATGGAAGTTTTCTGCCAGTGTTATGTTTGTGTAATCCTGATAGGGAAGTACAACATTTCCAGCATGTCCCTGCTGCCCTAGACTGCCCTTCTGTCCCCAGAACTCACCTGAGTGAAATTCACAGAGAGAAAGCCAAAATAAAGTTAAAATAATCAAATTATATGATATTGCATTCTAAACCTGAAATCTTAAGCACTGAGAAATAGATTTTGACACGTTCTGTATTTGACATGGGAATTTCAATCTTGGAGTGGTATGGAGAAAAGAATGTGATAAAAAATGAAACCAAAATGCTGACCCTAAAAGTGCCAAAAATTGACAGAGTTCATCCTGAGTTATGAACAGCCCTAATATGGAATTATCCCAGTAAAGATGTGGTTTAATTCAAAATACAGCACGGCCACCAAAACCCTCCTGCTTCGTTCAGGCTCCTGAAGGAAAGATAAATAGCATTGTCACTCCTCAAAATTAAGATTTTTAGAAAACTGGGAAAAAAGTGCTGAGCTTAATTACCCCTTTTAATTAGCTCACTAGACAGCTCTTTAGTTGCTGTGATTACAGAGGAACAAGCACAGCCTTTCACATACTGTTTCTGTCAGAAATCTTCAGATGCAGAAAACCCCTTTTCCCTGCTCTTACAGTAATTTTTATTTATAGGCCATTTCTAATGCAAATATTGGCCTAAAATCAAATGCTAAGGAAGCTGAGTGACTTGGCAATAGAGTAGGAATGTAAAGGATTAGAGTGCTTAATGTACTGGAAAGAAGTTTACCAATACTGACAATTCTCACAGTGCTTAATCAAACATTTAAGACAAGTGGAGAAGCAGACAGTAAAGACTTAGGGGCTTTTGAACAATAAAAGCAAACAGACTGTCTTGTTAGAACATGTCAATTTATGGTGAAATAAAGAAACACCTACAATTTAGTTACTCTTTTCATATAGATAACAGTGGCTTTAGGGAGTGAACTGACTTTAAAATGATTGTAACTCCTGAGGAAAACAAAGTAGAACTTTCCTTTTATAATGAAATTTTACCGTTTGAAACTTGGTGTAAAAAAGATGATTGATGATTTTTTTTTTTTTTTATAGGCAATTAATTTTTTTAATCAACTCATAATAACAGAGCTAAGGGACTGATCCTTCAGTAATACATCTTGTATTTGTATTACCAGAGCTTGAGTCTGGAGAGGAGCAGGAGTGGAGCTGGGAGCTCTCTCTGTCTTTGCTGGGTAAATTTGGGGATGAGGCTCACACACCTGTATTGTCTGGGCTAGATTTTCTTAAATAACAAGTCTAAAAATTACTGCTTGAAAACCTGCTGTTGGTTCTGGCTCTTATCTCGAAAATTCTGACTTAAATCCTATAGGTTTGATAAATATTCTTAGTGAAAATCTGGATCCAATTTAAAGAGAACAGAGATTCCTGAATCTGATTTGCTTTCAGAGATAACTGTAGATTAACTCAGCATCAGTCCCACTGTGGCACTGGATTTACACTCAGATCAGAATGCTCTTAGTCTGCTACTTGGGGTCCTATTACCAGAAATAAAGATGTGTAAATATTTTCGAGAAAACAGGTGCTGTAAGGCCAGGAATGTTAAATTCACATGTGGCAGAGCAATAAGAATATACTGCAGACTGTGTGAGCAGAGAGAAGAGGAATTCTCTTCCTTCAGATATCTCAGCAGCCAACTAAAAAATAAGGATGAATGCTTATCAAACTACCAGTAATATGACACCTACAACAAAAACATAATTGGCATCCAGTTACTTAGAGAAATTTAACCCTCAGAACAGCAGAGCAGGACCCTGAGCTGGGTTAGCTGAAAAACACAAAATGTAAAAAAGGTGTTGCGTTCAAGAGTGAAATTAATTAGGAAGCAGGAAGCAGTTGAAAAGCAGTAAGAATTCAAATGGCAATTTATTCTCTTTTTCAGAACCAGTGTGTATAATTCCACCTATCCTCAGCTCCCTTATGTAGCCTGCTGTAGTAAAATATCCTGAGCTCCCCCTTCCCCACAGTGCCTTGAGTTCCTGGGAGCTGTGTGTCAAATCCCCTCCAAAGACTTCTGGCATTTTAACTTCATTTGTGCATATTGGATTTAACTACATAGCATGTGCAAGCATTGCCAGATTTCAGGTTAGTTATTGTTTGCTGCTTGATCTCAATTATTGCTCTAAAATCTTATTTATAAAGAAACTTCTGTTCCATTCATGTTTTCCTACAAAACTGGAAGATGCAACACAATTGTTCTGGTGCAATGGATTTTGACTGCATGGCAAATGTTCTAAACCAGAATATTTTCGAGAACCATGCCAACAAAATAAGATAATTTGTTTAAGAAGCAAGATTAGGTCCTTCATCTGGCAAAATGAGTATTTGAGCTTGATATCAAACTTTGCAGATGTACATCACACCCTGCTTGTTCCTCAGTAGTCTGGAAGGTGTCATTGAGTCGCTCGATTTCAATATTAAAAAAATCCAGTTTGCATTTTGGCAGCCTGGTGACAGTTGTGTTTACACCAACCCTTCCAGTTCCGAATTTCATGAATTTCATGTTGCTTCAGGCTCCTCACAGCTGGACCTTGTAGATCTGGTGCTCAAAACTTAAAACTGTCCTGGCCACCTAATGAATATGCAGGCAGGTTAATTGGTGTGCCTGTTTGCCCCTGTCTCACATGCAAATAGGAGCTGTCCTGGTGGCCATTCACACCTGCTAAGGGCCCATATGCACATACAGCCCGGCAGCTTCTCATGCAGATTATAAATTCTATTGCGCGTCCTGAAGGCTGAAAAATCCCGCTTAAAATCACCCCGATACTTTTACGAAAATAGTTTTACCTCATTGTGCATCGTTCTGTTCTTGTTCAGCCATCTGCGGGTTTTTTAGGTGATTTACCTGGGTTTCTGGAAAGGATCACATCACCATTGGTAGCACCCCTAAGTACGTTCCCGGGACAAAGAATTCACACCAAACGAATAAAAATACGCCCTGCACAATCTTTATTTATTAACGATTTTAATTTTCATGTTTTGGGCTCCTATTCCTCATAGGGAATATGTAGGTGGAGACATCCATGAATTTAACTAGTTTGAATCAGTAGTCGAAGCCACTTGTAAAATCATTTCAGCAATATTGCCCTCAGTGAATTGAATTATCATTTTTCTACCCATTTTCTAATAATGGCGTGAAAGGACTGCTTATCTATTTCCTAAAAAAAAAAAAAAAAAAAAAAAACAAAAAAAACCCCAAAAGCTGCAGGATGTATTTTATTATGATGCAGGTGCATAATAATCAAAGTCAATAGTATAACAACATTGTAAAACTTGCATCAATAGTTATTTATTGTGAATTCTATAAGCTTCATCATCTATAATTTCATCACGTTGTCATTAACTACTCTAAAGTAAGAAGACAGCAGGGATTAATTCAAAACAGAGAGTCTTCTCAAATAAGACTTGTTCCTATGCCTCGAACTTCAAAAATGGGAATACAAACTGCCTTGTGTGCAGAACAAATTTCTGGGAAAGACTCCTAATTGTGTGATATTACCTTACTGCTAAATAAAGAGAACAAGTTGGGCTCTGTGATGTCTAA
Organism: Sitta carolinensis; assembly: GCA_032173965.1. Taxonomy (NCBI): domain Eukaryota; kingdom Metazoa; phylum Chordata; class Aves; order Passeriformes; family Sittidae; genus Sitta; species Sitta carolinensis. The sequence continues at coordinate 18,386,062 of CM063286.1, forward strand.
TTCCTGCCTGCAACTCCACTGTTATTTAAGTGGAAATACTGATTCAGTCTCACACAACGACCACAAAAACAAAGCAGGTAGATTTTTTTCATTTTCATCTTGTTCTTGCTTTAAATTGCTCAGTGATTGTGGCTGCCACCGTGTGTGTGTACACACGTGTATTTGTCCTATCTGCAACATTTATAGCAATCTGTAAAACACCAGAATTTGGGGAGCATAACATGAAAAGCTGAACAGTATTGATCCCTCTGAGTCAGTGTAATCAGAGCCTAAGTTGAATCAATGTGTTAGAAGTATTTATCACCATCCTTTAGATATTATATCACCTGCAGGTATCTGAGAGGTAATTGTGGTGGTTCTTACTGAACAAACATGCATGATCTGCCTGATGCCATGAGCATAATGAGTAAAAATCATAATTGAAAAATCCTTCTCATTTTTCAAACATATGACTGACAAAAATGGGAGGTGTGTGATTATTATAATGATTTTGGCCCTACTCGAGGCAATAAGCAACAAATCAGATATTCCTTCAAGTCCATAAAAATGTTGCTGGCTGTCTAATTAGCTCAAAGCAAAGTACATCAAGTGAGTAGTGGTAGCAGGGCCAGAAGCTGATAAATTACAAGGAAAATTAAAACGTTCCTTTAAATTATAAAAACATTTTTCCTGATATAAATCTGAATGCAGAAATGTTGCTTTTTAACTGTGTGTGATCTGAACGCATATAAGAAATATGGAGAAAGATCTGATTAGCAATTATTTTAAATCAAAAAAATCCTCTATTTCACCTCGAGTGCAATGGTATGAACAGAAACAAGACCTTTCAATCCACACTTTCCTGGAAATTTGACTTGGAGGGCTCTTTGTGTGCAGGAGCACTGCACACATTTCTCTTAGTACACTCAGTTCACCATCACTGTGTCATAACTGCAACTTACTGAAGAGTTAATGATGCACAAAGGAGTGCAGAGAAGCAAGAGATTTCCAGCTCAGTGTACATAAGGCAGCAGCCCCTAACAAACAGTGGCAATTTTCTTTCGTAGCCATCTGGGAGCAGCCCCAAAAGCCTGGAGAAAAAGGGATTTTTTTGGCCAGTCCACATCCTCTGCATCACCTTGTCCTTTCTTGAGCAGAGTTATCAGCAAACAATGGAACTCTCTTTGTTCTTCATCTTCCAACAAAGGTTTTTAAGTAAAATATAACAGCATAAATCTCAGTCCTGTGTCAACCCAGCAGGTCTCACATCCCACTTCAACCTGGAAGTGTGCAGCTTTGCAAAGCTTAAAAATGTGCAGTGGGTTCAAGCTCTGGTCTGTACTTGGTTAATCTCCAGCTCTCCATGGAAAAGGATCAGTGTGGGAAGGTTGAATGTGGCTTCATTCTGATCGTGCATTTTCATACAACAGCACAGGCACCTCTTCCCCACAGCTCTCATTTCCTCAGGCACTTCTAATTAAAGGAAAACCAAAGGAATAATACCACTGTAAATTCGACTGTGTTCTAGGGCTCGGGATTAGTTTGGAATAGAGGAAATAGTAGCAGACAATGTTTTAGCTGGTTCTGGGGCAGCACTGGAGAAGCACCTGCAGGAGGCACAGGGTGCCCTCTTCTGGGGTAGGGAATTATCCTATTTATTTATGCAGGAGCTGTGGGACATTCCTTGAGGACACTGGGACATGAGATTATTATTCCCATTTTTACTGGCACACCAAGGTGTGTGCTTTCTTTTTGGGGAGACATCCTAGCTGTCTGTGTCTGTCCTAAGTGTCTTGCATGAGCTTGAAATAAATAATTTTGGGATTTTCAGGCTAATTCTTGTGTTTGATCTTTTTAAAATCTCTTTAGAAAGTGTTTTTTTTTTTTTTTTTTTTTTTTTTTCTATAAATACTGCTGTTGAATATTTCCCTTGTCAGTCCAGCCAGTTCCCAGCTCATTTAAACCATATTCTTTACATATTCCTGAACTAAGTTACAAGGAAGTAGAGCTTTAGATGGCTTGCTAACAGTTTCTCCTCTTTCTGGATTCTTTTCCTGGTGTCTGGTTTGGAGTCTTCCCAGGGAGTTACAAAATGTAGGTCTGACTGTTCCCTGTTAGTCCACATTGGTTCTGAGTACTTTCCAGCTTGTGATATTTATGGGCATGATCCATTACACAAATGCAAGATGGCCAAGCCCTGTGCTGATCTGATTTAGTCCAAGAGATCTGCTCCCACACATCTCCTATCAATTTCAGACACTTTTCCCACGTTATTATTTTGCCCATTTTCTGAATCTGTGTAAATAGACCCAGGGCTTCCTTCTCTCACGTGGAATTCTGTAAAGTCAAAGCTGCATTTATTGCAATATATTCAAACACCATGATAGGAAGAGCCATAAAAGCATCAAATGGAATTTGTGGTTCATTTTTTAATGGAATCTGGAGAACAGAAGAACAAGGTCCTCATTTTTATTTAAAGACTGTCCATGAATGTTGCAGGGCTTTGTGTGGGTTTGCTGCCATTCTTTGTGCAGTTGAGCTTGACTCAACCTGAAATGAGAAGTAGCAATACTGTTGAGAAGAAGAGTTTGTTTTTTCATGCAAAAGTAGGGCACAAGTGCATCCCTCTAATTTTCCGTCAGCTTTCCTGGGAGCCATTGGTGTACAAATAGAGCAGGCTTTATAGAAGTTGTGTATAGAAATTGGAAAGCAGATAGAGAAATCATCTGCATTTTCATTGCTTAAAATTGTAAAATTATAAATGCCACCTATTTTATTAACAACCTGCAATGCTTTTACAGCTCCAATCCAAATCAATCTATGGAAACAAACAGTAAGCATTCTCCAATCCAAATCAATCTATGGAAACACAGAGTGTGCAATATATTTCTGCAAGCTAATCCCAACACTTTACTGAACATGGCTTAGACCTACATTGTTTGGAGGTCTTAAATCAAAGTGGAATACGAGAGTTTTGTGAGATTGCACCATTTTCCACGGTGTTGTGGAGTTCTTTTTTAAAAAAAGAAACCGAACTTGTTATCATGGGCTATTTTGCAAAAATGGGAGTGGGGTGAGCCAGGACAGAGACAACTGACAACAGGAAAAGGGAAACAAGCCATAAACTGCCTGGTGTCCCTTTCCTGGCTTCCCCTGTCAGCCACTAAACGGTTCCTTTTGAAGCCTTTCCCCCTGTAGGTCCTCCTGCATTCCCCTCCTACCAGGATTCCTCAGGCAGTAGCCTCAGGACTGCATCCCAAAGCTCCTCTCCCCCTCCGCGCTCCCCTCACCGAGCCGCCTCCTGTTTGCTTCTGCCAGAGCAAGGCTGGGCTTGGGGCGTTCTTCCCTCTTTTCTGTCGTCGGGATCGTCCTGTGACCCTCACACACACTGAGATCCCACATCTAATCCACCCGGGAACATCTCCTTGCTGTCCCACAGGGCAAGGAGCTCCATCTCCCAGCAACTACCCTGCCTGTGTCCCCCGTAGGTGCAGAGGAGGAAGCCTAGTGCAATCAGAAAGGATTCTTAACCAGGGAAAACTGGATTTCCCTCAGAATCTTCGCATGAAAAATATGTTGGGTACACCAGCAAGATCCACTGTGTCCCTCTAGATGCCCTTTGTGTAATTGGTCCACTTGTTTAAAAAATGGCCTGGAAATACTTATTACACAATTCCTTAATTAATTTGTCATTGTTTAAGTTCTTCCCCTGCAAGTGCCTGCTGCCCTTGCCTTACTAGGAAAAGGAATTGCTGTCTACAGAGACAATTAAGAGCTGGACCACTGCAAGACAGGAATTTGAGTAGTTCTTGGATACCTGGAAAATCAGGTAATTGGTTTGAGCTATTACAGAAATAAAGGATGAGTGATGAATATAAATTTGAATGGCACAATCATTCGTGACTCCTGTTCAGGTCAGAAATGCGTTTGTCCCATGGAAACAGCCCATATAATAATTGTCTTTTCGGTGAATCCCATGTCTGTTATTTTATATCTATTGTATGGGTAAATGCAGATGCATATATTTGCTTTACAGCAGGCTGGGGAGCACAGATTGCCCTCATTTATCAGTGTGTGTTAGGGGAAAAAGAGCAGAAAGGATTCTCAGGGCTAGTGAAGTTCTTTCATGCCTGGCCACGTGCACCGGAATGGCCAAAGGAGTTGAGTCCCCTCCCTGCTGACAGTGAGATGCGTTGATGTCTTGTAGATAAATCAGGTCCGACCCCTTCCGCACGGCCCCGCTCAGACTGCTCACTCTGCTCTGTAAAGCTCTTTAGGTTCCCTGTTTCTCTATTTTTCTGTTGCTCAAAGATCTCGTTGCTCTGATACTTAAACCAATTTCAGGTGAGTTTTCCAGACGCTGAGGTTAGATTCACTTGTTCCCGTGCAGACAGTTCCTCACCCTCAGCTCGTTTCCAGGGACTGAAGACACGATCAGGACTGAGAATTGGAGCAGCAGGACTGGGTTTTCCCAAGTTCTTAATCTCCTCAGGGATGCAGATCTTTATGTGGGTTTTGTGTTGTAAATCACAAAGTCTCAACGACACTTGAGCCGCTCATTTGCATGGAGGGAAGTTTTTCCCACTAGTTAGTACCGGTAACTTTACTGAGACAAAATAATTTCAAATCAAATCATGTCGTAATTAAGATCTTAAAAGGTTTGTTCCTTGTTCCAATAAAAACTGAGGCAGAAGTTTGCATTATTCATAATTTTCTAGCTGCTCTCAAGCAGGGAGATTACTTCAAATACTGACATGAGTGACTCCACTTTGGCAGTTAGGAGATCATTCTTTAGCAGATTAAACTATTTCTTTTATTCTCCTGTATCTCAGGGCCAGGCAGGAGTGAAGGGAGATACAGACACCAAATAGAAAACTGGCTTAGTATTTCATACTAAAATCACTTCTAGGTAGAAGACAAACATGATTTAGGTTTTTGGACAGGGAAAAATAATTCTTCTTGAACACTCACTTGTTCAGAGATGAAAAGGAATAAAAGACACCTTATCACATCAAAAACAATTCATATTTATTTGATTAACCCTTTGAATTGAACATCTAACCTGATTTCTAAGCAAATAATACAAGGGGAAGGAGACAGAAGGAAAAACAAAGGCAGAGGAGTGGGAGGAGGGAAAGGAGAAAGTATGCAAGTCATAAATAGATTAACAGAAAAGATAAAAACCAATGTGTGTGCAATCTTTGTGATTTTATAAGGGTTTTTTTAAGACATCTCTAAAGTCCAGCTGAGTTAGTATGAAAACAGAACTTTTTTACAATAAAGCTTCGTGGTTATTATGTTTAAATCATTACTGAAAGACTATTTAAATTACAATATTTCGATTGGATAATAACAAATTATAATTTATGTGTTACACCTGATCATAAAATTATGGCTAGAGAGAAATAGTAGAGGAAGAAAGGATTGTTTCTATGATTGTATCTCAGATTCACAAGAAAGCCCATATTATTTTTATATACAGGAGAAACTAGGTTCAAAACTAATGTTCCAACAAAATAACTTGAAACCGAGCTCATATTTAAAAGTTATAACACAGCAAATTAATTTTATATTTTGAGAGTAGAAGTATTATTTCTAAAATAATAATAATGAAAGAACACTCAGTTTGAGATTCAGAAGAACTGGGGTTAGTTTTTTTGCTATAATCAAATGACAGCAGAGTGTTATTCAGCACTTCATTTTCCTCAGGTTTCTCAGTGCTGTTTTGATTTCTCTGCAGAATGCACACAAGCATGAGATGCATGTGCAAAATGTTATTTGATGTGCAGTGGAAACATCCAGCTACCGAATGTGAAGTTTTTCATGTTTTACCAGTTCTTTTACTGAATATAATCCATCCTGATTGACCTGGAGAATTCCATACCGGGCTGACTATCACAAAATATGTAATATTAGTTAACTGATTATAATGAAAACAAAAGAAAAATGGGAAGGCTGCCTGCCTGCCCTGTCTCAGGCTTTTTTTTGGTGCAACAGAGTTTATATTCCCCTCTGTGTTTTTCCACTTTCCTTATTTGAAATGAACAGCTGCAATTGAAAAGCAAGAAGCTCCATGGTTTATAGAAATAGGTGTTGTTAAGAGCCTTAGCCATCTAATTTTCTTCCTATTGCAGGGCAGGCTTCCTATTGTCTGTCCTTTAGAGCTAATTTCTTTTCTGATCAAAAGGCCCACATAATTGAAAAGGTAGTAATGACTATTCATTTGCTTGAAACCTCCATTCTGCAGCCTGCAAAGCTTTATTTAGAAACTGCTATTTCTTTCTAAAAGGAAAATCTCATTTGTGTCCTCTATAATGTCAATTAAAGTAGAATATATTTTAATTATATATCCTGGAGAGAAACCTTTCAGGATCTCAATTTGCTGTGCCAGTGATACAGGCTGTAGTTCGAAACAATATGTGCCTCCAAAACTGTGTGTCAGAGAGTAGGAATAAGGTGTGTTTTGATTTTAATTTGCCACTAATGAATAGTTTATTTGCAGCTAATTAGCAAGTTAGAGATTTACAATTAATGTCCGGTATCTAATCCAGCTGCTAAAAAGGAGCATTGCTCTGATTGCCAATAAATAAGGTGGTTATTACATCTGTACAGAGAACGCCGGAGGAAAGATTCGAGAAGTTTTAAACAGCACAACCAGAGATGATTTGAGTTTGTGGGGATGGTTTGCTTTTCTGGTTTGAAGGGGGTTTTGTGTTTTAGAAGGAGAGCAGCGACGTCTCCGCTAAAGCACAGCAACAAGTACGGGGGAGGGGGCGATTCCCGGCCGGGGGAGGGCCCCTGTCCCTGCCTGTCCCTGCGGAAGGGGCGGCTGTGCCCGGAGCCCCTCGGCCCCGGGGCTCGACCGTTCCACCCGCGCTCCGCGGAGGGGCTGCGGTCACCGCAGGGCCACGACGGGGACAGCGGGGCCAGGAGGGGGACACCGGGCGTGCCGGGGACAGCGGGGCTGCCGGGACAGCGGGGCACCGGGAGCGGGGACAGCGGGGACCGTGAGCGGGGACAGCGGGGCTGTGCCGGGGACAGCGGGGCCACCGGGAGCGGGGACAGGGCGTGCGGGACAGCGGGCTTGCGGACGCGGGGCACGGAGCGGGGACTGGGGACACGGAGCGGGACACGGGAGCGGGGACACCGGGCCGTGCGGGGACAGCGGGGCGTGCCGGGGACAGCGGGGCTGTGCCGGGGACAGCGGGGCCACCGGGAGCGGGGACAGCGGGGCCACCGGGAGCGGGGACACCGGGCCGTGCCGGGCACGGGCCGTGCGGGGACAGGGCCACCGGAGGGGAAGCGGCCGTGTCGGGACACGGGGGGGACAGCGGGGCCACCGGGAGCGGGGACAGCGGGGCACGGACGGGGACACGGGCGGGGACACGGAGCGGAAGGGCCGTGCGGGACAGCGGGGCCACCGGGAGCGGGGCTGCCCTGGCCGGGGGCGCTCTGCTCGGGGCGGGGAGCGCAAACGGAGATGAGGTGTGAGAGCCATTGAGAACGATGGAATCGTTCAGGTTGAGAAAGGCCCCTTGAGATCAGCGAGTAAAGCTGACGCTGCCAAGCCCATGGCTGAGCCCTGTCCCCAGGCGCCACAGCTCCGCGGCTGTTAAGTGTCCCAGGGATGGGAGCTCCAGCACCGCCCCGGGCAAGCCGTGCTAGGGCTGGTGATTCTTTCAGGGGGTTCTGTACAGTTGGTACTGTAACAGCGAGGGGAAGTTGCAGAAAGTTCTTGTTACTGTCTCGTCCACTGAGGAGGAGATTTTTGCCAGGCTCGGCACATACCGCTGGGGCAGCGGGGGTGGTCTCTTTTGGCATCACTTTCCGTGCTCGATTTTCCTTCAGTGGTTTTGCGTGAAAACACGTGAGCTAAATCTGTGGTGTCCTCGGGGCTCCGCAGCGAGCCCTGGCGAGTTATCCCGTGCTGGTGGTCCCCTCCACAACTCTGTTAATTGGTAACTTGGAGATGGAGAGAGTCCTTATTAGCAAACTGCCCCCTCCGCATCCCTCCCCTCCTGAAGACAAGTGAGGCGATTGCCAGGAGGGGCTGTTTGTCAAAGGCTAATAAACAAATTCCTCGCGAACACCTGAATGAGCAAGGGCCGGGAACAACCCAATTAAAAAACCGGGAGCTACTGGTTGTTTTTTTGTGGCGGTGGAAACAATCCGGGCTCGAAAAGGGTCTATTCAGAGGGCACTCCGAGAGGTCTGTTTGCAGCCCGCTATAGTTGTCAGAAGCCAAATAAAAGTTCAGCTGGGGGGGCGGGGGGAGGGAAGTGATTAAAAAAACCCAAAAAAACATTCACCGCTGCCTCCTGAACGCGCTGGGAGGCTCAGTTCAAAGGGATCGAGCTATGCCCAAACGACGCTGCCCGGGTTTACCCACGCACTTCAGATTTTTGTTCCTAAATGTTGCGATTTTTAATTATGTCATCAGAAGTAACCCTTGCTTCCCCGGATCGGCGAGCAGCAAGGACAGCCGGAGGCTCTGGTACAGCTGCGATCTCCAGGCGGCGAGGCGCTGGGGAAGCTACGGGAAGGACCTGGAGCTCGTTTGTCGGAACTAATGATTTTGCTGAGCCCCTCGCCGGGCTGGGAGATCGCTCCAGCCGTGTCAGCCCCGCGGCGAGGGAGGCAGCAGACTCGCAGGCAGCCTCGAGCTGTGTTTTGGCGTGACACTAAAATGGGGAATAAACCAAAAAAAAAAAAAATCTCCTAACGACCTTCAGCAGTAGAACTAGCCTTAAATGGCCCGTTTAGCAGCCACATTATCACGCCGAAAACTTCTGGGGGAAAATGTGAATGCCAGCCTGAAACAGGGACCACGTGAACTTTTATCTTAAGCATCGCTAAAAGGCTTGGCATTTTCAGATGATCAACCAAGCGAGGGTCAGCAGGGTCCAAACGAAAGGGGCGCCCATCTCCCTAGTCCGGGCAAATTTCGAGGACAAGCCCTCGCTGATCTCGGTCGGCAATAAGGCTGGTGACCAGGGGGATGTTTTAATAACAGGATTAGACAGGGCCGCGTTCGTACATAGTTATTCTTTAAAAGCCAGCGATCCTCCCTGACACAGTTCCAAGATTCCTCCGAGCTCTTCTGGAGCCGCAATTAACATATATTAATGGCTCTTTTTTATTAAGCGTTGATCGCGCAGAAACCCCGGACAGACCCTTTCAAATGGCCCTTTTCAAGCGCGGGGTCTCTCTCGCGTTCAAGTTGGGTTGTGCTGTAAACTCCTTATCTCGCCTCATGCTCCTTTGTCACCCAAATAAATAAATAACAATAATAAAAGGCTCCTCAGCCTTTGACAACTGTATTTACACGACCTCAAGGGTTCTCCGAGCCCTCACCAGACACACGGGGCTTCCCTTGAATTTAAGAAAATGGCTCCAGGCATCAGGTTTCCCCTCGCCCCGTTTATTGTGCCGGGCTGGCTGCCCTCCCGCTTTCTGTCCCTTCCCTGCGTCCCGGCAGCTCCGCGGGCTCCGTCCCCGTTCCGGCGAGCCGGCGGAGGCTGGAATTTGCTGCCAAGGGGGCGGCGGGAGGGGGGCTCCTAAAGCGCACTGCAGGTAACTTCGGGGAGCAGCAGCTGCTCCAGCGGGCTCGCTCCTGCCTCCTGTTCCCCACGCCGCCTCACCGGCGTTTTCAGGGCAGCGACAAGGACGGACAGAGCGACAGCCAGCCGCAGGTGAAGGGGCTGCTGTGGCCACCTGCGAGCGGCGACAGCCCCGGCCAGCGCCGAGCCCGGCCGGGGGCTCAGCCGGGGAATCGCGGCTCGCAGGGAAAGCCCTGAGAACAGGAGGCTTCGGGCTCGCCCCTCCGCCCAGAAATCCCAGCCGAGCGTTTGTGCGCACCGCACTAACGCCGAGGCAGAGGGAGTGGAGCAGAGGGTCCCTGCTCGCCCCTTCTGGAAATAGCAATAAGCCGGATTTTAAAGTTTTCCTCAGAACCTGTGCGGCGTGGGAAGCCAAGAGCAGCGGGAGCGTTACAAGGACCTGTGAAGTCTGGAAATCCATTAGGCTGTACTTACATTTTTATTCAGTCGGGTTCCGTTCTTTTAAAAGATTAACGATGTTTCCAAGAGAAATGTTATCTTGGTTTGAAATAATATAGACCTTAAAATTGTTGAAAAGCTTGTCTTTTAGAGAAAGTGTCTAATTTGAAACTCAGGCAGTTCAAAGACGAATTGGAAGACAAAGTAAGAGTCCGAAACTTAACATTGTAATATTTATTTAAACATCGACAGAAACACTATCCAGAGGGATTTCACCACGTCCTCTAATTCTCTATACAGCTCAATTTTTCGTTGCATGCCAGCGTGTTCCAGTCCCTCCAACAAACGCTCATATAAGAAGAAATATTAAAGTGTTGTCAGGATATATATCACTCCGAGTTCCTGCCAGCCTGGCAGGTCTTAAACCTCCACTGCAGGGGCCAAAATATTTTGAGGGTAAAAAGTAAATTATGATTGTCTGAAGCTTTTCCTATACTTTTCAACTTACACGCGAATCACTCCCGCCTGGAACAACCTTACCGCTGTCAACCTGCCCTCTCGGGCTGCCGAATTTTGACTTCGTTCAGTATAGCAGCAGCAAACCAAACAAAAACCAGAGTGCTGCCTGCACCATAGGCGGCCGCAAGCGGGATTTATTTCCCCTTCGACGTTGTTCAACAGATAATTTTGTGAAAAAAAGAAATCCGTACAAAACGAGTGAGACCTTCAACTGCTAAATCCCAGCAGTGCTCAAATCAACCCTCTCTACGCCACCGTGCTTTTCCAGGGTCCCTCCAGTGCCCGTCCGGTGCCCGCTCCCACGGGAAGCGCCGTGCGGGCTGGAGCAGGGCCGGGAGCTGCTCATCACCGCCCTGCCGAACCCGCGCGGCCCGGAGCCCCCTCTCCAGCCCGGAGCCCTGCCCTGGAGCTTCCTCCTCCCCGTACCCGTTACCGTCATTACACTCGCCCTCTTGTCTTTGGGCTGACAGCGGTGCCGGCCCAGCCGGGGGGCTGCGGCGGCAGCATCGCTCCTCGCCGGGCCGCCCGGGGCGGGACGGGAGGCTCAGACACGTCCCCTCCTCAAGGACCCCGACCCTCCCCGGCACCCCACACGGCCCCTGGGTAATTTGCCCATAGCTACAACGGCGATGCTGCCCGCATCCTCCGGCAGCGAGGCTTTCCCCGAGCAGACTGCGGCTCGCTTTGCCTCTCCTGCCCCAGCTTTCCCCAGCCCGGAGAGCCGCCCGGCTCCTCCGGACGGAGCTGGAGCAGAGGCTGAGGAAGCGCAGGGATGGGGCAGCCCAGCCCTCTTGCCCCGGCCCCCGGAGAGCGCCGTGCCCGCGGTGCTTTCAGCGAGCTGCCAACCCTGTCCGTGCAGGTGCGGTGTCCGTGCCTCTGGCGAAGGAAGGGAAGGAGGGGTAGAGGGAGGGGAGGGACGGACGGGGAAGCCGGTGATTGACAGCTCAAGTGGGCGCCGCTCCACTCACATATCCGCCGCCAGAGTTTTCTTTCACACGGAGAGAACTTTCTATTACCATGCAACTCGGGGGATTCGCAAGAGCCCTCTCCTCTCCCTCCCCCTCTTTCTTTTGGGGCAGCCGAGTGGAAAAGCTCAAGTGGTAGCGGGATAGGGTGTAGATGGGGATGGTCGGGAGTTCCCGGCCGGCAACCACCCATCCCGGCCCCTCTCCCACCAACAGCTATGACCCATCCCAGCATGGCAATGCAGATTCTCCCCCAGGCGACAGCTCAGGACTGGAAGAGTTTAGTCCATCTATCCTCCCCCCTCCCCTTCATCCGCTCCGGGGGTGACTCCGTGCAGTGCGGGCTCTCCCGGTCTCCAGGCAGCCTCTCCGAGCTCGGCACGGGGCTGTGCATCCGCCCGGCAGCCCCAAACTCTTTGTGGCCGGCAGCCGCTGCCGCTCGCAGCGCTCCGCTCCGCCCCGCTCCTCCTCCTCGCGTTCCCGAAGGGTCCCCCGGCCGCTCCTTGCCCCGCTCCTTGCCCCGCTCTGCCCCGGGGCAGCTGCAGGGCCCAGCGGCGGCGGGCCCGGCATCCCCGAGCGCGGGGCCCTCCGCCCACGCCCCGGGCCGGCCAGACCCCGGCGTGGGGCTGTCGGGAACCGCTCGCTGATTGGCCGCCGCCCCCTCATTTATAGCCCGTCAATCACAGACCCCCGCGATCCGTGCGCGCATCGCCTGCTGCTGCCCGCGGCAGCCGCTCCGCACCGCAGCAGCTCCGCCACCGCCGGCACCTCGGGGAGCGGCTTCTGCCAGGCACAAAACTTCCTGCTTCTTTCGCGGCAGCTGCCCAGGCAGGTTTTATTTTTTTTTTTTTTTTTTTTTTTAATCCTTGAACTTCCTCTCCCCGCTTGGTGCCCGCCTGCCCGCCGCCCTGGCGCACCTTTTGCCGGCCCCGGCCATGTACAGCATGCTGGAGACGGAGATTAAGGCGCCGCAGCCCACGCCGGGCAGCACCGGGGGCAACCCCGCTCCGGGGAGCACCGGCAAAGGCGGCGGAGGCGGCGGGGCCGGCAACGGGGCGGGAGCGGGCTCGGACCAGGACCGAGTGAAGCGCCCTATGAACGCCTTCATGGTGTGGTCGCGCGGGCAGCGGCGGAAGATGGCTCAGGAGAACCCCAAGATGCACAACTCGGAGATCAGCAAGCGCCTCGGCGCCGACTGGAAGCTGCTGAGCGACGCTGAGAAGCGGCCCTTCATCGACGAGGCCAAGCGGCTGCGGGCCGTGCACATGAAGGAGTATCCGGATTACAAATACCGGCCCCGGAGGAAGACCAAGACCTTGCTGAAGAAGGACAAATACTCGCTACCCGGTAATCTGCTGGCCCCGGGGGGGGGCAACGCGGTGAGCAGCCCCGTCGGGGTGGGGCAGAGGATTGACACTTATGCCCACATGAACGGCTGGACCAACGGGGCTTACTCACTGATGCAAGACCAGCTGGGCTACAGCCAGCACCCGGGCATGAACAGCCCGCAGCTGCAGCAGATGCACCGCTACGACATGACGGGCCTGCAGTACAGCCCCATGATGTCCACGGCCCAGACTTACATGAACGCCGCCTCCACCTACAGCATGTCCCCCGCCGCCTACGGCCAGCAGCCCTCCACGGCCATGAGCCTGGGCTCCATGGGCTCCGTGGTGAAATCCGAGCCCAGCTCGCCGCCTCCGGCCATCGCTTCCCACTCGCAGAGGGCCTGCCTGGGAGACCTGCGGGATATGATCAGCATGTACCTGCCCCCCGGGGGGGATGCCACAGACCCTTCCGCCCTGCAGGGCAGCAGGTTACACAGCGTGCACCAGCACTACCAGAGTGCCGGGACTGCCGTGAATGGTACCGTACCACTAACTCACATATAAACTTGGCTGCTCCGGACGGCTCCCCGTCTTAATCCCTAACCCCACCACCGCTCCCTGACTGCACCGGGATGTACGGCAGTGTTGCTCGGTTTAGCAGACTTAATACTAACTCTGGAGAAATTTTAAAAAGGAAATCCGTTAGTTTGTGTCTTTTTTTTTTTTTTTTGTGGTTTTTTTGTTTGTTTGTTTTTTGTTTTGTTTTTTTGGTTTTTTTTTTTGTTTTGTACAAGAAATAATATTTGAGCAAGTTGTTATTTTAATAGAGCGCAACTCCTGCCTCCTAGAAGCCGCTGTGAAGTTTTCAAACCACGGCAACTCCTTTCCTGGTTTCGGCTAGGTTGGGCACTGTTTTATTCGCTTAAAACTTTTTAAAAAATTTTGCATCTCCCAGTTTGATTTCTAGCGTTGCAATGACATATACAAAAACCGCGGGCACTTGTTTTTAAGCTCGGTTGTTCACATAGTCGCTGTGGTTTATTAAGTGTTTTGTTACCGACCCTCGCTTGGTTTCTATCCACAATCTGTAGCTTTCATGACTTTTTAATTTTGAGGTTTTATTCCTTGAAAAGCGGGAGGTGGGAGAGAGCAGAGATGTGCGGGTCGCAAACGCATTTCTATTATTTATAGTAAGTTGTGTGTCTTGGTTTTTCTTAAGCTGTAAACTTATGTACATGGGTTTGTGAATTTTACTGTGAACCATGTTTTGACATATCGGATAAAGAAAACGTTTTAGTTTTGTTACCGGATTCCTTCCAAAAAAAAAAAAAAAAAAAAAAAAAAAGTCACGGAAATACTCCTTCCCTGTTCTTCCTAGTCCTCGTTTACTTCCTTCTTCCAAACGAAGAGAGGTCAATAAATTTTCTATCAGGCACGTCGGCGGTGTCCGGGCGGTTTGTGGGGTCCCCCGGCTGCGGGAGCGGGGCAGGGCCGAGCCGCTCCCGGGGCTCCCCGCCGCCCGCTCCGGGCGCTGGCAGCGCCTTTCGGCTGCCTTCCTCTGGCTGCCCAGCCGCCTTGTGTTTTGGGGGGCGGGAGAGGCAAAATGCGCTCCTTGGATTTGGCTTTTCTCTCAAAGTGAAGGGAGACCGGGGCCGGGAAGCGTCGTTGCCGCTCTGCGAGCTGCGGCCACTTGTTGCCTCTCCGCCCGGCTGCTTTCTCTCAGCCGACGGGGAGAGAAGGGAATTATGTCTCCGCCTCGGCTTGTTGTGGGTTTTATTTTTTAATTTTTTTTCCCAGGAGGATCTGCTTGGAAACGCCACCTCATCTAAAATATTTACAAAAGTAAAACCCGTTGGGGAACTCTTAATTAGACTCCATTAAAAATAAATGGTTACAGGAGTCCCCAGAGGAAATAAACAATTCAATCTCTTCAGTATCTTTGACGAGTGCTTTGAGTCTGGCCAACTTTTCTTTCCTTTCCCCCGCCCTTTTTATATTTTTTTGGTTGCTCTTTTTGTTTAGGGCAGTTACTCGTGGGCGCTGCGGAGCGGCCCCCGCGGAGTCCCGGGCGGCCGGCGGAGCCGAGCATCGCTTCCCTCCCTGCGCGCCCTGTTCGGGCCGGCTCCCCACGCGTGTCCCCGGCTCCTCGGCAGGGCCGGCTCTGGCTCGCCGCTTCGCAGCGCATCCCCGCTTCGCCCCTCGGCCGCTGCCCCTCCGCTGTTTGCCGTGGGACAGGAGGAGAAGGAACACGAAAGAGCTGCTGGGCTTCGGGTTTGGGTACGGGACCGGCCCTGCCACCCCTTACCGACAGCGGCTTTGGGGACTCTTCGTGCCCCTTGGCTGCCTGGGGCGTTCGCATCCGCGTTCCTTCCCCGCCGGGGCCGCGGCGAGGATGCTCCGGCAGCGGCTCTTGCCTTCGCCGCCGGGCAGCACGGCCAGGCTCGGCAAGGCTTTCCTCGGGGCCAGGATGCTCTGCAGACCCGCCCCAGAGCCCCGCTGGCTGGCGGGGGGCCTGGCTCCTGGCCACCCGGCCAAGGGGCCGCTCCCGAGCGCTTCCCGCAGCGGGGAAGCCCCGGGCCCCGCAGGCTCTCCCCTCCGGGCCGGCCACCTCTGGTGAGTGTGGCAAAGCCCGGCCACCACCGCTGGCCCCGGGACGGGCTGGGGGTGATCACTTCGTGAATGAGAACCCAGCGTGTGTCACACCCACAGCTCCACTCAGATTCAGCTCCGTAGGATTTCTGGTGAAATCTGGCAAGGCTGTGCCGCTGCTTCTGCCCGTTTGTGCTGCTGTCCTTCAGGTAGGAGCAGGAGGTATAGTAGCTGGTAACATGGCTTGCTAGCCCTTGAGGAGAAGCGGATCCATAAATAACCTGGAAGTCGGAGGGAAGGTGGTAATCTCAGTGGTGCCCGTAGAGTACAGGAATAGGCAGGCAGGACTGCTTTAATCTCAGCTGGGAGTCAAACTGTTCCCCAGTGCTCTCCAGAACTATCTGTGCCAGGGTAGCTCTCAGTGGGGAAGAGTGAAATTCCCACTCCCTGAAACCATTCTTCCTCCGCCTTCCCAGGCAGGTGTGCAGGTCTGACAAGTGTCAGGGTTCCTGAGCAGCTGCCAGCACTGGAATTGTACTTGGTGTCTTCAGAGTCAAACTGCAGCTGCATCATTGTAAATAGTTGTTCTTTAGATCTGAGTTTTGTGGAAGTAGATTCTCTTTCATGAAAGGGGAGAAACGGTTTTTTCAGAGTTTATGGTATTTTTAAGCTCAAGTTATCCTTGTCTGGCCTAAGTCAGGGCCAAAGGAGGGTCTGTGAGCAAGTTCCTGAGAGGTCACAGAAAAATGTCTCAGTATAAACGTCTGCCTTGTTCTCTCTGGAAGCTCCTATCAGTGGTTTGGCTTAGTGCTGCTTTTCCTGATTTACTGGTTTTGAGATGTCCAGGTAAAATTCCCAATGCAGTTTTCAGGTTCCTGGGGCTAAACTTTATCCCAAAGTTCATAAGCTGTGGTCAGTGCTTGTGGGGAGGGTTGTGAACGAACAGGTGCACACACTGGACTGGGACAGACCCATGGAATCCAGCCTTGTAATTAAGTACAAATACAGATACAGCCTCTTCCCTCATCAGGAGTGTATTTAATTCGAGAGACAACAGCAGAGAGAGAGACATTGCCTGAAAGACAACCTTTTTTTTTTTTTTTTTTCCCCAAAGGGCACTGTTACATCCTTTGCTTGGGCCCAGGAAATTTTTCTCCTAAACAAATGCAGAAATCTGCTCTCTTTAAAACTGATGGAGGTTTGTTTTACTTGCGCTGAACTCCATTTTAAAATTTGCAGAGTATCTGTCCCTTACCATCATCCTGCATGCCTTAAATCTAAATGCCCTTTGAGCACTGCCCAGGCAGGATTTTCTTCTCCTGCTGGTGTGGGGGAGCTCAGCATGGAGGCATTAACATTCATAGGGAGACCAGGTAAAGTTCCAAACTACAGAGTGCTGGGCTGTTGCATGTGCACCATCACCAGCAAGTCTTTGCACAGTTAAAACAACTTCAGCCTTATTCTACAACGTCCAGGATAAAAGCAAGTGCACACTTTATCTTTAGAACGGCAGAGCACTGGCTCTGAAGAGGTTAATGCTGGCATTAAAGTGCAATGACAATATTTAGGCTTTTGTTTTGACATGTTTGACACTTAGTGCTGTTCGTTTATTAAAACCCCGTTCACTGGGTTACATTTTCATAGCTCCTTCCTACGCCAAAGAGCTTCAAAAGCAACAAAAGTTGGGAAATTAAATTACTTCAAAATAAATTTTTGAAACAGTGAGTAAAGAATGGTAATTAGCAGAGGAAGCCGATTGTGGGTATTTTAAGAATATTTTAAGAATGTATGTTAAACCACAAGTTTTTGTATTTCTACTATTTCTTTGCTACAAGAAGAGTCGATAAATAAATTCAGGAAAAACATTAGTAAAGACACTGTGAAAACATTCACAAATTATCTTTTTAGCTGTCCCATATCAAACATGGGACTAAGAAAGGTGCTTCTAAGGAACATTATTAGGAAGATGGAACTTGTCTAACTACTCTCCAGTGTTAAGGGAAAGGAGGATTTTTCAGGAATGAGTACACCTGAAATCTGAAGCTGGGTGATGTTCAGGACTGGAATGTTGCTACTATTCTCGTGCCTGCAAAAGTGAGAAGCTTGATATGGCTTCTTTTCCACTTACACAGACCTAGATCCTAGATGTCCTGTAGTCATGTCCGGTTTATTCTCATGCTGCAGATTCAGATTATCCCTATGATAAATTTCATCACTAAATTCTGACAAAACACTGAAATAACAGAGAAAAAAATTTGAAACAATTTATTTTTTGATTTCTCAAGGAAGGTGTGGCTAGCCATCCCTCCAGATGTGCTTGCATGGTATAGTTTACTGGTTAATGCAGATTTCCAGAACAGTTTTCCACAGACTTCCCTATCACAACTCTTAATTGACACCACTGGATGCAGCAATCAGTGCAATACAGTGACTTTTTCCCAACAGAATGTCCTTAGGATGAGGAATTAATTATTCCTTCTGTGAATAACATTCACAACCAACTTCTTTGTGTTGCTAGTCAAGCAAACAGGATTTTAGATTTGCTTCTTGCAGGGGCATCCTCAGAAGCTCAGTGTCCCTATTAAACCTCAGTTTTCCAGATTCTAAAATCTCTCTTACCTCCTTAGTGTGGCGGGGGAGATTGCAAAGCATGTGAGAGAGCAAGAGAACTGGGGGAGGTCACAGCACATCCATAAAAGATGTATTTATACCTTCTCCATGATGAGAAAAAATAATTATGTACCACACTTGTGCTCAGGATGCTCATCTTTATTGCTGTTGCTCAGTTCAACTATAATATATTTCTATTTACTCAGCAATACATTAAATTAAGACCAATCAATCCGAGCGTGGTTTGGCCTGGTTTGAAAATACTTGTGCTGCAATCAGTGAAGTCTCCAATTCAAGTCCACATGAGGAGGAGGTTATGGAGTTTTAACACACCCCGTTGATCTTGTGGAAAAATCGACACCTTTTTCCAGGCTTTGGCCATCCCATGCTGGGCATTGGTGCAAACTCCCCTCGCTGATGGGGTGAGGTGTGAAACACAAGCTCCTGCATAAGCTGGGCTGCCTCCAAAGAAATGCAAAGTGAGCCCCAGCCCCTGTGTGTATATTCCACGTGCACCCAGGCTGAGAGAGCCAGGCACCCGTGAGGAACAGCTTAGGAATAAGAGGGAAATTAAGCAATGGTAAAAACTTGTGAGCTGCTGTCATTTATCTCTTCTGGGGCTTCTGATTGAGACTTCTGGCCTCGGTGAGCTTTTCTCTTTGTCTCTGTGGAGAATATTATGCATCTTTTCTATGCAGGCCATAGGAAATAGTAGAGCAGTGATTGCACCAAGCCTTCAGGATTTCCCCTTTGTACAAGACTCAGCTTATTCATTTCATGCATCATTCACAGCTTGCTGTGCTGATTTCAAAAATTCTATACATCCACTCGACACAAAGGGGAGAGACAGAACATAGTGGTGGACGTGCCTTAGGTGCGGGTAACGACTCTTCCTGAATGCCATTTGCAGGGGAAGAAATCTTGAAAGTCAATGGGGACTTTGCCCATTCAGACTTCAGGATAAGACACTTGGCATTGATTTCAATTTCATTGTACTGTGCTACCAAGCCGGAGAAGCTTCCCTTCCACAAGGTTAAGGAAGATATTTTAATCCAAGTAATTCTTTTCTCTCTCTTTTATTTTACCCTCTGCCTCCCTTTTTTTCCCCTATTCACTGGGCAGTTTTGCTTTTACAGATTATAAAGAGCAAATATCATAGTAGGAACTTCTTTAAAAAAGCAAATTATACTTTCATAATTAAGCAAAAACTTCCTTTCCTTTAAACCTGAGTCTGTAAAACAGGTGAACATTTGTGAAACAGGTGTGAATTTTTTATGAGCATACCAGAGCTGGGATAGTAAGTGAATTAAGTGTCATGGCTCTAAAGTTAAAGGAAGTAAAGGAGCTGAATACACAGACTGGCAAACATTTGAATCAAGGGAATTCTGTGCAGTTTTCCAGGCATTTGGCAGGGCTGTGTGAGTGGCTGCAGGAAGGATCAGCCCTGCTTGTCTTCTCTGTCCTAAGAACCATCAAAGTGTTCCTGACTTGGATGATTTTGTGCAGAGCATGGAATATTATAGTAAATTTTTTTAAACTGTACCAAAGTAAAGGAGATAACTCCCTGAAAGTATTTTGTTTCCTTCTGCAATAACTCTTCTGCTCTTCTCACTAGATTTCAGACCTTACTTGTATCAATTCTAGATAAGAACAAAGGCTTTGATTTAAAAGTCTTATGTAAGCAGGGACAAATAACTTCGGATTTATTATTAAAGGCAATAAGGAATCTTTTGGTGGTTTTTTTTCACTTAGACAGCAGTAAAACAAAAAGATTATTGAAGAGTTTGAACTGCGGTGGCATTGACAGATCTTCTGGAGGTTCTGGAGTAGGAAGCAGGATTGTTTTGGCCTCTAGCACAGGGCTGTCCATCTGTGCCCTGGAGTTATTTTGTTTTCAGTGACTGACAGGCCAGCTAATGACAGGAGGAGGCTTGTGAGCAGCACAGAGCAGCATGGAGCTGCCAAAATCCAGCACATCCTTTGGACTTCCTGTTACATGAAACTTTTCCCACAATCATTTCCTTTTCAATGATCCAAGAGAGGACTAGAATTTAGGCCAGCTTAAATTGAACTGAACAAGTATTTGATGAGGTTTGCAGCCCTGTGCCTGGGCTCGGGTTCTGCTTGGCTGCACCTCCCTCCTCTGTCCTGCCAGGGTTCAGAAACTGGCTGTTAACACAACCTCCACACCCAGGGGAGGACTGACCAAGCAGGCCTTTTCTTGGGGTGAAAATATTTTCACTGGTCTGTCAGAATGCCAGCCCTGTGAAAGAGCCCAGTTTGTGTTTTGATGCACACGACCTTGAGAAAGTTCATTTCTCCCACACTGAGGTTTCACCCCTCCTTTCCAAGCAGATCTACTTACCTCTAGCTTCTATCAAATTAGGGTTTCTAACAGCTTCACACCCGAATTTTGTCGTTGCTGACAAGATATGGGGCTATTGCCGACAAGATATGGGGATGTTGCCAGAGCTGGGTGCTGAGCATCTCTGTACCTCACTCAGGCAGGACTGCGAGGAAAGGAAGGAGGGATAAAGAGAAATTCTCCCCAGGAGGGAGGTCACAAAGGCACTGGCAGACCTTTGGTGCTTGATTTGTTTTGCCTTCAGTGTAAACAGGTGAGTAGCAAATGTGCTTTTGTCTGTATCCACTTATGGGTAAGGCATCTTTAAGTGAAGTCAGAGATTCTGTATCAGGATGGGAAGCAGAGGAAGGAGAACGTGATGCTGGAATCAAGACAAATTAACTGTCTCTAAGGTGCTGTGTGGTTACAGCACCAAATTCTCTGATTTGGGACAAGGAAGTGTCTGGATGTGGTCCCTGGATGAGAAGCAGCCCTCGGGGTCACCTCCTTGGTAGCTTTCCAAACTGTGATGCTTGTGCTTGTTGTCAATCCAGGAGAATTCCCTGAACAGCTCCTGAAAAGAACCACTGTCAGCCACAGGTTTTGAGACTGGCTTGCCCACGGAAAGACTGAGGAGAGAAAAAGCAAGCAGAACAGACCTTTATTGTCAGGGAGATAAGAAAGTAATAAAAAAGTCAGTGTTCTAAGCAGAGGCCTGAGCAGCTCAGGTGTGAGGGAGAGCATTTGGGTTTACCTTGCACACTTGATGAGAAAAAACCCACTTGCAAATGGGGAGCAGGTGACTTCAACAAATTGCACCACAAAATTTGTTGTAAAGATAACCATCAAGCACTTTGAATTTTGACGTGCTTTAGGCTGGGGGCTTTTCAGGGGGACAGTGCCAGTTTTCCCCAGCTCCTGAAGTTTTAGGTGTGATTTTGATGATCACATTCATATATCTAAGGAGGTTTAACCACGGTTTGTGCCTGCCTTAATTCCAGCTCCAAAGGCTGGAACAGCCCAAAGGGAAGTGTGGGAAAGCAAATAGTAACCCCCAGCATGGGAGGTTAGTGAAAGCTGTGGCTCTGTGAAATGCATTGTTCCAGCTAAACTGAGACCCTCTCCTCCCCTTTGAAGCTTTAGAAGGCAGCTCATGAGCTGCACTGGTGCATGTGGAAAGGGGGACTAGAGACAGGGCAGCAATTTAAAACCAGGCTTGTATGATTTAATCACAAATATTCACTCGCTGCAGGCATGGGAATTACAGGTATTGAAAATGGCATTGTGACACATAGTACCAAGAGGGGTTTTTCTGAGTCCATTTAGTGAAGGGGGCAAGATGTAAAAAAAGAGAATGATACGACTAATGGAGATGGAAGGGGAAAGTCCAAAGGTAATGGGATGAAAGGAGTTTATCACCTTGAAACGTGTGTTTCACTTCTGAGGATTACTTACAACTGTGAAGGAAATAATGCAATGTTATTTTTTATTTTAAATAATCTACATTTTCTGTGTCTCATAGTTACTTTTTGTGCACATGCACAATGTGGCCAGAATCTTATCCTTACCTTGAAGTGTGAGCACAACAGAAAAAGCAGTTGTAGCTAATGAATGAGCAGGGACAATAGAGATCTACTGGCATTTGTCCCTAAAATCTCTGTGTGAAGGGGAGGATGGATGGGGGAGCTTTGAGAGAGAGCTAACCCAGATCTGCTGAATTTCGATGAGGATTTTTCTAGTTTGTCTCCCATTCTGGTTGGCTGCATTATTATTTATCTCATCACTCAAATTGTGGTAGGTGCTGCTTGCCTTGGAGTATGAATAACAAAGTTGTGGGGCTCGGTGGAGTTCACTTATGCAGTAGGAGAGAATAACTCTCTCCTCTCCAGGAACTGCAGGGTAATATTTAATGTGCTTCGAGGGTTTAGGGTAAAGGATCATAACGGTGCCTTCTGACCTTAACATACAGAAGTATTTAAAATTATCCAGGTGTATATCAGGATTGTATCCAATGTGCAGCAAATGAATTCCCTCTACAGTCCCTTGTGTTCCTGCAATAACTTCTCCTGAAGTATAGGGCGTAAAAACCAGATTAATAATTGCTGGATCAAGTAATAGAGAAAAAAAATATATGTACCATCAGGTCTGCATGTTATCCCACAAATGGTGCTGCCATAGCCTCACTATTTAATAGCATTGTTCATATTCGTTGTTAAACTTAGTTTGAAGAGGGAATTTAGTAATAGCTTTCAGGTAAAACTTGACTAATCCTAAAATAACAACATTTTCACCCGAGATACCTGTCTGAGCAAATTCTCCTTCCCTGAGCCCAGTGAAGTCATCTTCAGGCTGGGGTATTTGTGGCTAGGATCAGCTGTTAAGTGTTTTGCAACATTTCTATTTCAGTGGCCTTAAGTACCCTCTACATTTAGAGGCTCCTGAGGTAAGAGGAAAAACCTCCTTGGTGCTGAGGATTCTGGTGACCGAGATTCTGCAGGACTAGCTGAGGTTGCTTTAGAGCCAGCAGGCAGGAAAAATGTTTTTATCATGAAAATTTAGACCATCTAGAAAAGTCCATGCACATCTGAGATCACTGGGACCTGTGGCTTTCTGTCCTTGCTGGCAGGTAGAGAAGATGGCAGATTTCACAATCCATGAATCATTTGCCACTTGCTCTTAAAGAATCTCTCAAATGTCCTGGCTGTGGCAGAGGCACTGTACAAATGTACAGCATGGGTCTGTGCTTTTTCATGAAGGAAAATTAGTCAGGGAAAGGAAAGATGAACAGGATGTTGATGAGCCTTCCCAGGTGCATGTCTGGACCAACTTGTCACCCATAGAGAGCAGGTGGAGAAAATTGAGACCTCAGCTAAAAAAGTCACTTAAGAGGCCTAAAAAACATTCTCAAGAAACATAGAAGGAGGTGGGTACAAAGGTGGGTATGTGAAGGACTGTGGGATGACCACTGAGGCTGGTAAGAAGTCTGCATAACACCTGAACGATGCAAAAAGTAAAACTCGTTCTGCTGGGTGGTGGCCTGTGACATAACCAGGAAAAATAAGAGGATTTAAGATCAGTAAAATAAAAGGCAGATGTGCAATGTTTTCTCCAGTTTTCAGATGTTTAAGCCGGACTGGATAAAACATCTGTGAGCTGTAGAGAAGAATCTTGTATTGGATGAAGGGGAGATCCATGGCTGAAGTGTTCCATGGCTGTCCTTCATGTTCATTTGTAAAATTTGTTTTCTCTGATTGAAACATCCCTGTGTTCCTTGATGTCTTGGAAGTCTGGGAGTGCTGTACTAGGAGAGACTTTGTGGTTTGGTGATGATTCTTAGCTTTGGGTGGTTTTTTTTTTTTTTTTTTTTTTTTTTTTTTTTTTTTTTTTTTTTTTTTGTTTTGTTTTTTGTTGTTCCTGTGAGATCTCCAAACACCTTGCAAAGGAATCAGTGCAACTCAGTTATATAAGAAAAAAGGTCCAGGGGCCCCCAGTCAGGCAGGGGCAGAGCCAGTGGTGATCCCTGGCCTCGGAGTGATGCTCTGCCTACTGTTTGCAATGGAATTTTGCAAATGGGCCCTGTCTGCAGCATTTCCTTGTGCTGATTGATATGTGGAATAAAAGGACCCCTATAACTCGCAGAGTAGTTATAAGAGTAGGTATGAATTTATTCAGCGCTGAGGTGCATGGGGATATCTCCTCCAAAGGCATGCACACCTTGGAGACTTGTTTCTCTCTTTTTATTTTCTACAATTTAAGGTTACACAGTACCTTCAGTTGAACTTTGTCTTTTTACACATGCTCTTTTCAGTTGTTTTGACCCCCCTCTTTCCATTTCCTTTAGCTTTGAAGTCTAAAAAAATCCAAAGAAACTCTTCATATTATAGCACATTTAAACTTGTATTTTATTCACGTATTCTAGCTTCTTAGCTTATTTTATAGTCTCTATTATTTTTCTACTATTTTAAGAACAGTCAACACTTCACACAAGTTTTGTAGCCCCATCTTTTACGTAATTTTATAAATAATTCCTAATTCTTAATTTCTCTATTTCATGATGGTGCAGCTCCAGCAGCCCTGGAGGGAATTCCTCCCAGTTTTCTCCTTGCACCTCTGCTCAGGGTTCCTGGCCTTAGAAAAGGAAGAGTTTCTATTCCAGCTGCTGGGCCACTGCATCCTGGCTTAAAGTATTCATGGTTTCAAATACTCTGGGTTACTTCTGCTAGAGAGTTTGCAATCTTTCTGTCTCAAAAGGCTTTGTCACTCTGGCAGAGGGACAGGAAACAGTCGTGGACTTGTTTTCCATTTTTCCCCAGTGCAGGCTGCCACAGCTTATCCAGAGAGAGTCAAACTTAATTTAAAGCTGTTTTTCCTGCTCCCAAATAATAACCATACCTAGATATTTGGCTTAATTTCACTAAAAATAAAACCTCAATGAAGTTTTTAATACTTTTCATTAAACGGAAAAGGCAATTTATGTGTTTTGCAGTAAAGGAAGGGAACGATAATGGGAATTAAAGTCTACCAGTGTTCCCTCAAAAATTTCTACATGATGGGGATTTGCTCTAAGTTAATTTTGTTTCAAATCAGTTCTCTGGTGGGGTAACTTGTAGCTGATTTTGCTGCTGGTTTGATGCATCCGTTGAATCTACTAGCAGCTGCAAAATTCCAGGAGCCTGGCCTTTTCATGATTCAGTGACCATGTAATTGGCCATGGGATTTATTCAGCCTTTTCATTCTGTGTGACCCTTCTGTACAGCATCCTACCAAAAACCTCCTGGTTAAATTCTGTGCCTTTCTGTGCACTCTGAGCGAACGGCTCACAGTTTGGAACCCCTTTTCCTTGCATATACAGCCGGATGAAATATCATATTAATGCCTGCTTGCTGGCATCGTTGTTGAAGCTGAGAGTCTGCAAAGTGACTGTGAAATGCAGTGAGCTGGGCCTTTGTGAGCGCGGGGCACTGGGTTTGTTCTGTGTCTGCTTTGGAGTCAATCAGAAATTTCTGCAGGCCGGTTAGTGAATGGACCAGCAGGAACGGACAGGAGCTCGGAGGGACAAACAGCCAAGCACCTCCTCAGCCTCCATCCCCAAAAGTCTCCCCCGCCGAGATGGAATCATTAGCAGCGCTATCTGGGGAGTTTCAAACACTGCTCCTGGGAGCCAGCTGCCTCCTCTTTGTCCGCCCTCCGGCTGGGAGCTGTGGGTGTGGGAGGAATGCAGGATTGGGCGCTTATCTCCCCATCCTGTCCCGGCCGCGTTTGGAGCCGCTTTGGAGCGGGGATTTGCCTGGCAAAGGTTGCCAAGGGAAGGTCAGCTGCTGCACTGATAGGCATTGGTGGGGAAATCAGTTTTAGTGGTGTTTAGATTTCTTCTAACCTCGTGTGGTGGGACTGAAACGCAATATTTTCACATGCGTGATGTTCAGTAAGTCAGCTTTACTTGGGTCACAGCTGGGAGCCTACCCAGAGGTTATCACTCGCGAAAGAGTTGTTGCTTCTGGCACTAATGGTGAAGATTTTGATCTCTGTTATATATTTTGGCATGGAAAAACTAGTTTTACAAAGGTGTGGCTGAAATCAAAATTTACTGTAGGTTTCGTTTCCAAGGGCCGCCGGTTGTGGCAGGATTAGAGCTGCAGGGTCACCTGGGATGACTGCAAAATCACCGAAAGTGTCCTTTACATGTCACAATTACAGTTGTAGGTTGTTCCAGGAAAGAAGGGTGCCCTAAAATATGCTGTTATTAAAAATTTAAATCGAAAAAAATGCTTACTGAAATGAGGATTTTTTTTTCCTTAAACTGTTTTATTTTTCCCAGAGCAGTAAAGCTCGTGCTATACCAGCTGTGCAGCTGTGACTGATATTTGGAGGGAGTAAAAAAGTGGTTTTGCCAGTTATTCATTTTGCCAGTGTCCCAGTGAGCAATGAGAGCTACATGGTAGGGGAACGAAGAGGGGCAAGAAAGAGCTTTGCTTTTTGTTGTTGAAGAAAATCGAGACCTCAGCTTTTTTTTTTTTTTTTTTTTTTCAAACAGTTTTCCAATCCTATGATAGCCTCTGAACATCCCGGTTCATGGCACAGAAAAGCTCAGCTGCAGTATGAGGCAGACTCATTACAGTACTCGCTGTATTTCACCCTCTTTGGTGAATTTTCTGCATTTTTGAGGTAAAATGGCCACTCCCCGGAGGGGCAGCAAACGCCCAAGGCTGTGATGATCACCGCCCCGAGCGCGGGGACGCCAGTGCCCCATCGGGGACAGGGCAGGGGGTGGCACCGGCATCGGCATTCAGATCTTAACGGGCTCCGCTTTCCCTCCGCGCATCCCAGCGGAGCGAGCCGGAGCGCAGGAGCGAGCCCGGAGCGCAGGGAGCGAGCCCGGAGCGCAGGGAGCGAGCCCGGAGCGCAGGGAGCGAGCCCGGAGCGCAGGGAGCGAGCCCGGAGCGCAGGAGCGAGCCCGGAGCGCAGGGAGCGAGCCCGGAGCGCAGGGAGCGAGCCGGAGCGCAGAGAGCGAGCCCGGAGCGCAGGGAGCGAGCCAAAGGGCCGGAGCGAGCCGGAGCGCAGGGAGCGAGCCCGGAGCGCAGGGAGCGAGCCCGGAGCGCAGGGAGCGAGCCCGGAGCGCAGGGAGCGAGCCCAAAGGGCCGGAGCGAGCCCAAAGGGCCGGGAGCGAGCCCGGAGCGCAGGAGCGAGCCCGGAGCGCAGGGAGCGAGCCAAGGGCCGGAGCGAGCCGAGCGCAGGGAGCGAGCCGGAGCGCAGGAGCGAGCCCAAAGGGCCGGCACACTCAGGCACAAGCCCTGCCTCCCTGGTGCCCCGCAGCATCCTCGCAGTCCTACAGCATGCCTGTAGGTACAGGAAACGATGAGAGAGAGAGATCCCATGTGATTAGAAAAGGGTGATTTTGCACAGAATTACAGATCATGCCGACAAAATATCAGAGCCCGACTGCACAAAGAGAGGGTGGCTCCATACACAGAAGGTGACTTTAGTCTAGGACTTTACTGAACAACTTCTGATAAATTTCACTTTATTAATCTGTGACAAAAAGACTATCTTCTTGTTGTTTTGTGCTTGTTTGTGGGTTTTTTTCCTCACAGAAGATAGTAATTCAATTGCTTTCTCTTTCTGCAATTTTTTTTTTTCCCCTTGAGAGCTGGGCAACTGATTGAGGCACCCCTGAACTGATTTATGTAATTGTAAAGTTCATCATAAAAAATCTTTACCTTGAACCACAAGGCTGAATTGGAGCAGCATTGTTTACTGTGTCGTACAATAAATAAAAGCTACTTGGCTTCGAAAAATCGTTAAAACTGGGTTTGTATTTTCCCCCCATTTTTATGTCTTCTATACAATGACATTTCTGCAGAAAGTGAAATTTAGATATTTTAATGAAAATTATGAGGGCTTTACTATGCTGTGACAGTTTAAGCGAGGAATAAATGCAATTGATTTATAAATACTGAGTACGAGCGCTGATTCTTTGTGATTCCAAGCAATGGATCTGGTTTATAACTCTCACTGGCAGCTCACTGCGGTTTGGGACATGAGCGCGTTGGGAAGAGCTCCTGGGCAGCTCGGCCACACTCTGAACAGCCCGGCCGCTTTGCCTGCTTGTTCTCACCTGTTGCCTAAAGCCGAACTGCAGCAGAGATGTGCTCCTGAACTGCTGCAATTCACAGCTCGGCTCATTAGCATAACCCATCATTAGAGCTGCTTTATTGCTCCCAGCCCGGGGTATTTACATAGCACTTGAAGGAAGCATCTCTGGAGCTTCCACGGCTGAATCCAGTGGGAATTGGGCAGCGGGGTTTTACTGCACCTTTTCAAGGCCCTAAATGAACAGCACAGAACGTCACTTT
Source organism: Sitta carolinensis (assembly GCA_032173965.1). Lineage (NCBI taxonomy): Eukaryota > Metazoa > Chordata > Aves > Passeriformes > Sittidae > Sitta > Sitta carolinensis. The sequence goes on from CM063286.1 coordinate 18,414,247, forward strand.
ATAGAACTTGAAGCAGCAGAGGATGCGAACATTTGTGCTTTGTGGTGAAAAAAAGAGTTAGGTTCAGATCTGATTTAATTCCTGCTTGTTGCAAAGACATAATAACACAAAATTGTCATCTTGAGCGCCACAGGACGCAACCTTTGTGCTTTTAAACTCTTGGTCTTGTGGAATGCTTTTCAAGGAGGCAGATAGTTTGGTAATTTTAAGAACACGGAGATTTGGGCCGGAGGAGCCCAAGGCGCTTCTGGAAATTCCCGAGGACAGTGAGGACCAGCACTTGTCCCCCGACCCGTGCGAGCGGCGCAGCCCCGGGGCAGCGGGAGCAGAGGCGTTTTCAGGCTCCAGTGTCGGTGATGGCCGTGCAGGAAGGTGCTAAAGTCTCACCCTGATATGCACAAGTGCAAATCAGGCTTAGTCACGATCCGGACCTGAACGCGGGCCGCTCGGGGGGATTTGGGGCAGGATGCGGATGAATGGGGCCAGGGCAGCTGATGGCTCTTTAGGGGAAGGGACTGAGGGGATCCATGGCTGCAGGGCACCGCTCCCGGCTCCACACCCTGCCCGCCAGCCCGGGGGTGTCCGTGCTGCTGGAGGGGCGTTTCACAGGCCAAAGCGGGGATTTGACTCGCCGTGAAAGGGCGACTCAAGGGCTCAGCGGCTGCCTTGCCCATGGCTCTGACACCCGCTTCCCACCAGAGACCCCGAGGGCTGCCCTGGAGAGTTCCAGGGGCTGCTAGTGAGCAAGCAGAATAATTAATTTCTGCCACGCAGAAATGTGGCTGGGAAAACTCAGGTTTTGAGAATGATCCCATATTAATTGCTCATTTATAAGCCACTCTAGTTGATCAACCCAGCAGGAGCCAAGCCCGTGGGATAAACCCAGACCATCCCCGGTGCCGTCCCGCAGCACCAGCCCGGGCGAGGTGTCAACGCTGCGCCCCGAGGTGTGACAAACCCCTTCCTGAGCCCTAAAGCCATCCGCGGCCATTCTTGCCCCCGATGCTATCGGGGGCGGGGGTACCCCGAGCTGTGAAGGCGCCGTGAAAGGCGCTGGAGGCGCATCCCGGTGTGGCTGCTGGGAGGGGACCGCATTCCTGCGCTCCTTCCACCCAGGGGTGGAGCACGGGCCGTTTGCTTTTCATCTGCCCCGGTGATAAGCAGACAGCACCCAGGCAACCCTCCAACAACTTTCCCCTCTGGAAAAGAGGCTTCAAATTCACCCTCTGCCCAGGAGGAATGAACGTATGACTGGGTATACGGAAAAAAAAAAAAGAGATGCTGAGGGTTGTATTAGTGCTGATCAGGGTTAATTTTGCCCTGAACTGCCTCAGAAAATTCCTCTGTGTCAGCCTAGACTTTTGCAAAGTGCTGCTCAGCGGTGGTTCTCTTCCTTGGGGTGGGAACATTGTCCCAACATAGCGATGCTTCCTGCTGTACCACAGTTTAAAAATGAAATTTCGCACAGGCACGAAAAGAAACAGGACCTCCCAAAAATTATCTGATTGTCAAAACTGGTCAAGCTGTAAGATTTATGCAAACAGTAAAAAATAAGGAGCAAAATTTCTGAAAGCGATGTGGGAAAGGATGATAGTTATCAAGAAGCAAAGGCTGTAACTCTGATTGTGGTATGGCACGAGACAGGCGAGCAAAGGACTCAGTGTGTACAAGTAATTCTAAAGGTGGAAAAGAAATTATTTTTAAGATCAACTGAAAATTTTAACCTGTTAAAATGCGGGGTCGACTTTTTCATCAGTGTAATTGTCCTGCCTGATGTCCAGCTGTACGTTTAGGACTTTTCACCAGTACTTTAATCCATTTCTAGAGGATCACTTATATCTGATTCAAATAACGTTTAGCGTCCCTTCCCATGCTCCCCAATTTTTGCCTTAATTTCTTTTCTTTGGCGTTTTGTAGCAACACTGGCCTTTTAATAAGTGTTTATGGGTCGAAAACAGATCGTAAGTGACCTTGCTTTAGCAGAGCTCTAAATCACCGAGCACCATCACGAGGTGAGGGTCCAGCCCAGCGCTTTTAGCAGGTATTTTGTCTCTGGGCGGGCTGACTTCCACTCAGACTACTGCATATCATCAGTACTTTTCGCTCCCAATTAGATGTTTAAATTAACCCTTCATTAAGGTGACGGGAGGTGATAGAAACACGTTTCACAGTAATGAATACAGATGAGGGGTGTATTCTGCACCTCCCATTGTTCTGGATGCTGGGCTGGAGCCTGCTCCAGAGGCTTGCAAAGCAACTGCTTTGAGAGTTTCGATTTCCAAAGGATCTGGAATCATACTTAAAATCTATTTTCTCCCAGTCATACACAAACATGTAACTGTTTGGAGAATAACAATTTGGGTTCCGGGAAGAAGAACATGGGGCAAACCCGAAATATTCTGCAGAGTATTTAGCACTGAGGTATTTGTAACACCTCATTTTTTCATCGTGACTTTGGGCACAGCTTTTACCTATGTCTGCCAAGGATGAAGATTTTCCTTTGCATTTGGATTGGCACGTACTGAATTGGGATTTTTACAATGCATTTAATTTTTTTTTTCTTTCAGATGATAATAAATTGAAAGAAGTTTGATTTTTTTTTTATTTTCTAGGTCCTGTGCAGTGATGTGTGTAAATTGACCCAAAACACCCGACAGCTACTTAACTTGGAGATCATTGCACGTGTCGGGCAGTATGAGCCTGAGCATGAAGGAATGAGATCTTCCTGCCAACTGCTTGGTTGGCATTTTGTTAATTATATATGCTATTTTATTGACTTAATGCTCATGCCACGGCAGTGCCCAGAGACCTTGGGGTACAATTTCCTGCTAAATCTGCAGCCAAAGTGCTGCCTTCTCTTATGGGCCAAGGCTGAAGCTCTTTTGGTCACCTGGATTAAGAATCTGATGCTGCTGACTAAGATTTTTCTACCAGATTTTTTTTTTTTTTCTTTTCAGCTGGATTAACTCTTGCAAGTTGCCAGAGCAAGAGGAAAGTGGCTGTGAGCAAGGAATGTGGCGTGAAGTGTTTCGTGTAGCAGAGATTTAAAGCAGTGAAATGCTGTCTGTAGGTGTGGCTGGGCAGTTTGTGATACTCTGCTTCAGAGGCACTTGTAAGAGAAAAAATGGATTTAAATAAAAATATATCAATGTGTGTATTGGCCGGTTTTCCCAGACAGGCAGAGGAGTATCTTTCATTCACCTGTTTATTTTCTGTGCCTTTTCCTGTTGCTTTGGCATACAAATACAGTAAAGACAGGAATATGCATAAAGATTTTCAGTATTGGGGTTATGCACAGTCCTTGCTGCAAACAGGTCTGTCTTGCCTAGGTGAGTTAACATATTTTTTTTTTTTTTACTTTTTCAGGATATTAAATAATTATTAATTATTAAATAATTATTAAACAATTATTAATTATTAAACAGACTGCTGTTTTCAAAGTCTCTCAGGGCTTAAATAGCTTGTGAAGAAATAAATTCTATTTATTTTGTCAAGTCTTTTTCTCACAATAAAATATGCTATTTTCCTCAAATAGGGCTTCCTCTCCCCCTTTAAATACATTGAAAAATAGACTTGTATTATTTGCTGCTATATTCAGAACAGTAAAGTTTTAAATTATTCACCAAAACCAACACTAACGCCTGTTGGCAATATAGGACTCTGCTTTTGTCACTGTTTTTTATCCATCTGGGTGAACTTCCATGCAAAAGGATGGGCTGATTCCCACCAGAAATTACAGTGATGGGAAGCTCTGAATTGCTGTGAGAGCTGAAAACTTTGTTATTTCTTTCTTATTCCAAAGATTGGAGGTGATGTCTGCAACCTCCAAAGGAGAATGGCCTGGGAGGGGACAAATCAGAGACAACTTCTTCTAATTTCTTGGAAATAATGAATGGCATGAGTTCCATGAGTTCTTAGTTCCGTTTTCAAGGAGTCAAAGAACGTTTGGGTAGGAAGAGACATTAAAACTATCCAGTTCCAAACCTGAGCAGGAACACCTTCAGCAGACCAGGTTTCTCTCTCAGAGCCCAGTCCAGCCTTTGCACCTTTAAAATCTGGTTTACTTGTGCCTCTGATCTGCTGCGTTAGACATTTTCACAGGGCTGCTTGATTTTTGCAAACTGCCTTTTAAAACTATTTAAGGAATTTATTTTGGAGCCCTCCAGTTGCTGCCTGCCCGCTGGAGTTGGTTCAGTGCCTCTCCAGATAAGAAAATGGACAAAGCACCTTTCCCTCAGTGTGGGATGGACAGGGCTGATTTGAGCTCCTTGTATCTAGATTTGCTCTGAATTACCAGAAAAGAGCCGAAAAGGGGATGCCTGAATGTAGTTTCTCTGTTGTGATGAACTCAGATTGCTCTGTGATAATTTCAAAATCATAAAACAGATTTCCTTCAGGATTTTTTTTAAGAATTGGGGTTTTTTTTTGTGCAAACCACATGGGAAATGCCAGCCTGCAGAAGTTAGATAAATCACCAAGGCTACTTGTAAGAATAAAGGTAAATAATTTCAGACCCTACAATATTACTGCGTTATGCTAAAGTAAAATAACACTTGGCTGCCACGACAGAAAATTGATCTGGAAGATAGTCAAATATTGAAATATTTTGAGAGTTCTTCCAAGAGTGACAGTGCTGTGGTGGTACTTTTCTAGATGGAGCAGAGAAGTTATGAGGTTCTTCTAGCAAAGGCAAACTGATTTGTCACTCTGTTTCCTGTTTTTCACTCAGTGTAGTGGTGATATTGCAGCTGGGAACTTTTCCTGAAGCACACTGTATTGTGTCAAAGGGTGTCTCAAGACAACAGCACTGAGGAAGCCACTTATTCATGGCTAGTTCAGGGTTAAAAGTATCCGGGTTCTGAAATCTGTGTGTTACTGATCATTTTGGGACTATAATCTATATGATTACAGATAAATTTATCATTAGGTGGGGGAAATCTAACTGGAAATGAGACATCATCTAGCACATGTTTAGCTGTGGTAATTTATTTTATGAGATGAGAGAATCATGAGGTTGCATTATCAGCTTCATGGATTCCATATTGTGTCATTTATTGATTAGGTGCCATTGCTAATTTGTCATTTTTTTCATAATTTTGTCCTAAAGCGTTACCGTTAGCCAAATTTGTCAACTGGACTCATGTGACCAGACATGCTGTCAGTTCAGACATTTAGAAACAGAGTTGATGCACAGAATAAAGGTGTAATAATTGTTAGAATACACATTGCATTTTTCCACAGGGGTGAAAAGAAGTCTCACTGAAATGTATCTGAGCCATTTTTGAAAAGCTGCTTTTTAAAAGACAATCACATATTTACCAATACCATAAAAATGATACAACTCAAAATCTATTTCAGGAGCAAGGGTCATCTCTAATTTTTGGAACTCCTTTTTCTGTGTTCTGTGGGAAATGCTCTGTGTGTGTGGGGATGAGAACTGCCCAAAAGGTGCTGTTTGTATTTGTTTGTTTCATGCTACTATTGAGATTCTTGCAGCAACAGAAATTATCCAGGAGCAATCACATTCTCATTTAACCTGGCTCCTGAAAAACCCAGTCCTGGTGGTGTTGGTTTAACTCCAGCTGACCACTCAGCCCCACTGGTCAGTCACTGTCACTGGTGGGATGGAAGGGTGATGGTAAAACAATGGGTTGAGATAAAGACAGTTTAATAACTAAAGCAAAAGTCGTGTGTGCAAGCAAAGCAAAAGAGGGAATTCATCCACTGCCTCCCATGGCAGGCAGGTGTTCCAGGAAGGCAGGGCTCCACCACTGTAACAATCACCTGGGAAGACAAACTCAGAATGTTCCCCCTTCCTCCTCCTCCTCCCCAGATTTATGTGCTGAGGGTGATGCCACAAGGTCTGGGATATCCCTGGGGTCAGCTGGGATCAGCTGTCCTGGCTGTGCCCCCCAAGCTCCTCACTGGTGAGGGTGAGGAGCAGGAAAGGCCCTGGCTGTGTGTAATCCCTGCTCAGTGATAACTCCAACATCCCTGTTTCCTGCACAGAGCCAAAATCCAGCCCCACAGCAGCTGCTGTGAAGGAAATTAACTCTACCCCAACCAAAGCCAGCACACCCAGAGAATGAATCAGCTCCAGCCTTGCTTTTCAGCCTCAGATTTGTGCTGTGCAGTGCCACCAGGACCATCTTGCCTGTGCAGAGATCCCTTGGAGGGGTTGCTGGGGCTTGTTGAGGGTTCCAAGGGTGCAGCACAAGCAGGTAATGACAGAGAGGGAAGGTTTCTTCCACTCACCCCAAGAGAAGGTTCAACTGAAGGCTTTTACAAATCTTTCTCACCATTTTCTCTACACTGTACTCAGGGCAATGCCAATGTTTAACAACAACACACAAATAATGAAAAGTTAGGAGGCTTGGAGAACTTTTTCAGAGCCCTGTTCCCTGCCTTGTGCAGAAGATGTGAAGGTCTGTGTGCTGTCTGCTCATCTTGCCCAAGAGTTGTCCTTGGTTTCTGTATATTTACCTACTGAAAAGAGGAGGACAAGTTCAGGCCTCTCTTGGGTACTAAACCCAAGACAATTTTGTGTAGCTGGAGCTGTGCTGATAATTTTACAGTTGGTTAACAACTAATGGCTTCATGGAGCCAAAGTGTAACAAATCTAAGAGGAAGTTTTTTCCTTTGAGTAATGCTGCAGCAAGCTTTCCTTGGATGGCTGAGAAGTTGCAATTGTGGATAGGAGGTAAGTAGAGGTTCCCAGGTGTTCGAGATCTTGGTCCACTGCCATAAATTGTCTCTGAGGGGTTGTGTTGTAGGGTAGGATAGAGAGAAATTGCCTCACTTGGTGCTGCTTTTTCTCTTAATCTTTCCCAGTATTTGCTACACTTTGATTCTAATAATCAAAATCCAAAAATTTAGAGCACTTCTCAGCCTACAGTGATTTCAAGTGACAGCAAGTTTGAACTCTGACCCACAGGAAAATCCAAAATTGCAGAAATGGTCAGCATGCTACTAAAATGTTCTGGAGAGCAAAGAGAACCTGCTGACTCTTGGGGAGTATCCATGTAAAAACTTCATTTGGTGGAGGATGCTGAATCTGCATTGGGATAGCAGAAAATTCTGCAGAGCAGGCACCACACAGGCCATGCAGGTTGAAGCTGACAAAGTAGATCCTTATTTCTGAAGAACTGCCTGAGCAGATTCACAGTTCCAGAGTGGACTCAAACCAGAAGTGGTGCTGGAATAATTATTGTGTATTTAGCTCCTGGTCCTTACAGAAAAGTCTTCCCATGGCCATTTACTACCCAGTGGCAAGAAGAATGTGTTTCCTGCGGCTGGGATCAGAATTAGGCTCTGGGCAGAGCCGTTCCAGGCTGGGCTGTGATGCCCACGGGATGCTCTGCTGTGAGCCTGTGATGCCCTCTGCTCTGCCCAGGGGCTGTGCAAACTCTCTGAGCTTGCTCTACCCAAACTCCTTGCAGTCTAATTGCCTGGCTGGGCTGAAGGCTGGGGGTTTGTAGGGCTTGTGCCCACCTGAGCCTTGGGGCTGGGCTGAAGCGACCCCCGAGCTCCTGCTGGCAGCGGCGGGGCAGGGGCCAGCCCCCAGGGCAGAGCTGCTCGGCCCGCACCCCGCCGGAGAGCCATCATCATCGGAGAGGGGGCTGGAGGCAAGAACAGCATCCAGGGGCTTGTGTGGGTGTGAGGCAGGACAGACGGACAGTCCTTGTGTCCTCCGCTCCTGCCACGCCTGAGGAATTGGCTTCTGCCCGGCAGCATCACCCTGTGCCTGGTTCCTCCCCTCCCTGATGGCTCATTGTTACCTTGCATATCTCCAGCTCCTAAGGAAGGCTGGGAAGCTGACACAGTGAATAGATCGTTACCTGCAATAATCAGCAATTTAGAAATTTGCCTCTAAGGAGTGTTTGGCTGCCTTGTTTGTTGGGGGGAAAAAAAGACAAAACGATAATTTCTGTAATTGGAAATCTCTTTTCATCCAGGGTAAGGGCACTTTCACGCTGAATTCACCGTCATTTAATTCTCACAGTATCTTTGTAATTTGTCATGAGTTTAATTGCTGTTTAGATGAAACATTGCAGAGCGGAAAAACCAAGTTCAGGTTTCCCCACCACCACCCTTTATTTTTCTCCTTAGATTACTCACAGTAAAATGCAAATAGGAAATGCGGAATGAATAGGAAACTTTGAAGCAAATCCACTGAGATTATGTAGAACGTAATGCAAAGCAGTGAAGAGTCAACAGTAATAAATGATTATGTAAGGATTATTAAATCTTAATTTAGTATTCATACAGCCCACATTCGCATTTTTTTTTTATCTAATTGGACAGTGTTCTGTGACTGTGAGGCAAAAATGATGATCCAAACTCATAGCTGTTCTATAAATGGAGATATCATTAGCAATATGAAGTAGGTGATCATGACTTCTCTCTTTTTCATAAATTACACTAAATAACCATAATGCTGCAATTTAGCGGTCCAAAGTTCATCCTATTCAGCAGGCCATCCATAGTCAACAGTTTAAAGAAAGGGGACCTGCTGAGAAAATGGTGGTCTAATCAGATGCCATAAAATCTGGCTGATCAGATGAGCCCCATTTTCTTTTTTTTTGTAAGAAGATCCTAATGAAGCAGAGCATTGAGGGGATTCACAACTTTTGTTCCTCCATTTGATTATTCAGGTTGGCTGCACCAAGTTCTAAACTAAGCAAGCGGGGTCTAATCCTCTGGGCTGTTTGCATACACGCTGTGTTTTACAGGAGTCTTATTAAATCCCACTTTGCCAGCCCCCAAATTGTGTGCGACTTATCTCCAGTCCAAATGATCAAAACACTGAGAGATGCAGCAAATCAAACCCAGAAATCGAAGAGGAATCTGCTATTATTGTCTGCTCCCTGCCTGCTGGCTAATTTACTAAGCATGGCAAAAACGAAAAGTACTTCACACTGCAGGCTTCATGAATATCTAAAGTGCTGCAGAGGAGAGGGGATGCTGGCTGCGTGCTCAGCCAAAGGTTAAACTTCCAAAGTTTGGGCCTGTCCTTGTTATAACTAAACCCTGTAATGTCATTAGAAGTAATAAAAGTTCAGCAGTGCACTCGTTTCTGTCCCATTGTGGGCATGGCAGCTTGGATTCGGCTGCCTGAAATGCACTCTCTCTTTAGAAAAATACGTGGTGCTTTCACTTTTACTTGCCTTTAAATGGGGAAGTACCTTCAATTTTTTCCTTCCCTGCAGCTGAGTGCATTCTCGATATCTTCGTGTTGCCCATGGCTGGGAATTGCTCCCTCACAGGAAATGGGGGGCAGGATGGCAGCAGCCTCATGGAAAGCTCAGTGAAGTCAATTTTCTGTTGAAGTCTGAGCTTGCCAGGCCTGCTTTGAGAATTCCTGCCCTCCCCAGTAACGGAACCAAACCACGGAGCCCCCACTTATTGTCACAGTGAGTCAGAAAATAGGAAAATTGCTGCAAAAACCCCCCAAGGCTACAGACGATGTGGTTCCTTGTCCTCTTTTCAGAGTACTGCTGCAAGACTTCGACAGGACTGTTTGTCTGAAGAGCTAAACGCAAGCAAGCCCTGGGTTTGTTCTGTAGATGGTGAAATCAGTGCAAAGGTGTAATGAGCCAAATACACTCCTGGAAGGGATGGCCTCTGCCGAGGGTTTTTTTCTGATTACAGGTGCAGCAGGTTCCCTTTGCAGCCGTAGACACGAAGGAGAATTCCTGCAGGAATCCCAGCTCCAGTGCTGTGCTAAACAAAAGGAGAGCATGCTGCCTGCCATGCTGCTGCTCCAGATAAATCCCCGCTGGTGAGAACTGTCCAAGCAAAGCTCAAGCAGTTGTTTTTTCCTGTGCCTTGGTTTGGTTTGTCCATCGAGGGAGTTTCTTTCTGTGCAGGACTGTCAAATATCTCCGTGTTTATTGCTGCCTCCTGACACCTGTAGGTACTTTTGCATAGGAGCACCTTAATTCACACTGAGCTCTCTGCCAAACAGCTGTGTTGGGCATTGCACGACCTTCAGAGTAGTCATTGCTTTTAAAATTTTTTTAGCATTTCTTTCTATTTCAAACCTTTGGAGGGCAGTTTCTGATTGTGCTTTCACCCTGAACATGCCTCACTTTAATTTTCCACACTGATTTTTGGGAAGTCAAAATTCTTGTCTCAGCTTTGCCCCTTTAACCACTTTTCCAACGATTTGCATCAAAGCCTGTTCCACATCCTCCCCTACAAGCAGCTGACCCCCTGCCTTTCCTCACCCCCTGCAAGCCCAGCTTCCCCCGAAGCTCTGCTGTTGTCTTTTGGCAGGTCCTGGGTGTGCAGCCCCTCCCCACAGCTGCAGAACCATCCCCGTGCTCACCTTCCTGCACTGACGGCTCCAAAGCTGCCAGAAGAGAACGGTCCCAGAGGGAAGCAATGGCAATGGCTGGTGTTTCCTGCTGTTATAAATGCATATTTTAGTATTGGATTTTCACAAATGTTGGAATTAATGTTATAAGCATGATGGTTTTTTTTTTCTTTCTTTCTCTCTCTCTAGTAGAATTTTACTGCCTGAATAGATGTATAAGGTTTTTCTCTGCTGTAGTTAGAATTTAGGTGTAGTGTGTTTCAGCTGCCTGAATAGATAACTTCCAGAAGAGGCCCAAGTGACTCTCAGCATTCACTGTGTGTGAAAGAAAGGACCAAAGCCAAATCAAAAAGATGATAACCGAATAAAAGTGGATAACTCTTGAGGGACCCAAGGAGTGACCATACAGAGCAGTTCCTGGAAAAATGAATATGCATAAGTCCATGCATGAGGACCAAACCCAAGGAGTGACTATGCAGTTCCTGGAAAAGTGAATGTGCATAAGTCCATGCATGAGGACCAAACCCAAGGAGTGACTATGCAGTTCCTGGAAAAGTGAATGTGCATAAGTCCATGCATGAGGAAAAGGATCCAAAGGGGGGGTTCCAAGACACCGGGGTGCTTTTGGCAGCAGGCCAAGACACCCGGTCCCGACCGTATTTCTTTGCTCTATTGTTTCTCCTATTGTCTTTATTAAACATTTTTAAACTTTAACAAGAAAGTGAACCTCGTTTTTCACACTGCCTTGGCTTTCCCGCAGCCTCACCTGGCTCTGCAGGGATCTGTGCGTTAGGGAAACCTACCCACATCCCTCTGGCTTTAATTAGGGTTTAATTAGTGTGCATGTCTCCAGGAGGAGATGCTCCCAGGCGTTTAGAACTTTGCAGAGATCACCACTGCCCTGACGCACCAGCAGAGCTTTCACAGGAGCACCTCCAGGTTAGCTTTAGGTTAAGCAAGCCTGGGAGTGTTTAAGCCCTTCCAGGGAACCTGGTTTGTTCTGGCTGGAGCATCTTTGGAGGCAAATATGTGAGTGGTGCTGCTGGGGCTGAGGGGTGGTGACCTTTGGCAGATGGTATTGCAGAGATGCTTGGGGGAAGGATGATGGGCAGGAATCTTTTCCATAAAATTGTCATGTGGAGCATGATTTCCTGCCTGGATATGTTTACACCACAGAAAGAATATATATTTTTTTTAATTTTCCAGTTTAGATTGCCACTGCTGCTTAAGCCATTGTGTCCTCACCACAAAAATCAGTATAATTAGTATGGCAAAATTCTACTTTTAAAATTCCCTTTGTAAAAGAAAGCACAGATTGCCAGTATCTTGAGGCAGAAGCTGTTTTCTATTCTATACCCACTGATTAGATCTGTAAACTTTCTGAGGGCTGTAGATATTGAGGTCATAAAAATAATTAATATTGTTGACTTATCTACTCTCTACCTGTGCAGGAGAAGAAAATCTTCAATAAATAACATTCTTAAAAAGCACTTAAGAGCTAGGCTGTGTGTCTATAACAGAAAGAGAAAGTCTTTTCTAATTCTCAGCAGTGTGATTTTTTGCAGGGAACGAGGGGAGCTAAGTGAAAGGGAAATTATCAGCAACTGGATTTTGAGGGCAAGAGAGAGCTCTGCTCTGTACTATTCATTTTTTAGACCTCTAGCATAGCAGAGATTTGTTAGCTCACACGGAATTTGGTTGAAATGTGCTCAGTGAAAGTACTTTGTGTGTGCCTGATTGCCAAAGCCCTGACATTGGTGGCCTGCTAATCCCAGTGACACCATCCCAGAGCCAAGTGTTCTGGAAGAAATCACATCCTTTGGCACCTTTTCTTATCCCCAGAATTGTGAAATGGACTGTCTGTGAGCCACTGAGCTGCTGCTCTTTCTCCTCTCTGTTATACTCACGGAAGGCTCAGAGGGAATTCTCATCACATTTCTCTGCAATGGTTGTGGTCATCTGAAATAGTTTCAATCACCAGGATATCACAGATTTTGTAGTTACCAGATCTCCAGGGCACTGAGATTTGTTCAGATTTATGTTACTCAAACGCAGCTGTTTAATGGTATTGAAATATTCCCAAGTTTTAAAAAGTCACATTACATGTGCTGAGGTGGAAAAGCTTGTGTCATCCTCTGTTTGCTCAACACCTCTCCCCTTGAATAAATAAAACATCCTGACTGTTCCCAGAGCCAAAGGAATGGTTGATTAAGGACTTGCAGGCTCTGGTTACATCAGAGTGCTGCATTGCCTGATCTCCCTCCCACTCCTGCTGGATCCACGTTCAGCCCTTTAAGGTGTGAATGATCTATCTATGATTTGAACAAACCAAACCCAGGGCTGGGAGAGGGAGATCAGGGGCTGCCCAGCCTCCCCCCGGATCACCTGGAAGCTCCAGGTAAGGTGGCCGGAGTCTGTCCCAGTGGTCGGTGTTAAACTTTGCCCAGGCTCCCCATACCCCTTTTGTCAGACCTCAGGTGTTTTAACCTAGCAGCTGGACTGGCCTGTGACTGCCTGCCTGCCCTACATGCAAACTTAACTGAAGGACACAATGATTTCTAAAGTTCTAAAACATTTTCTTGGTATGTCAGGTGCTGCTGGGCTGTCTGAGCATCCAGACATACCCAGAAAAGTTTGTAAGGCTGCTTTAAAGACCTCTACAGGAGATTCTGCTGTTGACAAGCTGGAAAGAACAGCCCAGGCATTAAGATTATACTTTGAAGGTAAAATATTTTCCCTCCTGTGATGTTACATATTCCAGGTTTTATTTTTTTTTTTTTTTTAAATTTTTTTTTCTCTTAAAAAAAAAACAAACCCAGCAAAGCAACACCACAAAAGACACACACATGTTCAGGCCTCCGCAGGTTTAGACTGAGGTTTTACTTGAAATAACACTTTATTGATGTTTGGGATTCCCCAATTTCCAAGAAGAAAAGCTGATTATCTTCGGAGGCAGTCTTATAGAGAAGTGCAGACCCCCACCAGCCTTCCGCTCCAGACTGGATCAATGCAGAGAAGTGCTCTTTGATGGACTTTCAGGCCCTGTGATCTCCCAGCCCTGGGGGTTTAAAGGATGAGCATATCAATCCAGGACCACTGAACTGCATTTCCATTGCATGAGGGCTCCTCCTCCTGGCTTTGTCCAGACAAACTCGGCTCCTCCTACTTTTGTCACTATTCTTTCATGCTTTGTTTAGCAAACACAAAAAAAGCTTTGTTTGTTGCTGGGTCTTTTTTAAGCTTTGCATAAAACAGTTTAAAGTGCCTTAATGCTGTGTACCTGTGATCACCTCCAGGGTCAAAATCAGTTTACAACAGATTAACCTATTTATTTTCCCCCCACCTCATCCCTGGCTTATGATTTGCACAAATACAAATTGTTGTTGTGATGAGCACAGCCTTCCCACTTTATTCTGACTTTGCGAGAATCCCTAACTCTGCGGATTTCCCTGGGGACAGTCTTCTAGAAGACAGCACATGTGTGCCTGCCTTTCTTTCCTGCTGTTGCCCTGCTGTGTTTCAGCATTCTGAGCAAGAAGAAAACTGGTCACATGTAATTTGTAGAAGTTTGGGTAGCACTGGTGCAATTATTTTGCTTGCCCTAATAGTTAGCATTAAAAATGTGAGTGCTTAGGTTTTGTTTGCTTGCTTTTTGGTTTTTTTTAGCTGTAAGGCTTATTTCAAATAGTGTTATAGATTCTATTTCTGGCACCATCTCCCTCTAAAACAAACAAAAAACATTCTCTGTGATATTTCCCCGTTTGTTCATTGCTTTGGAGTAGATGACACCTAAGTCTTGAAGTGAGAAATGCTCATCAGGCACTGTATTTCTTTAATAGTGGAGATCAATGAAATAACCCAGAAGCAGAATAGATTCTTAATAACCTGTCTTCCTTAAAGCCCCTGCCCATGAAAAAGGTCACTGTCCATGGGAGAATAAATCCGTATTTATTCATGTTAACCTGGAAGCAGCAGTGCGGGCAATGCTCCCTGCCCCCCAAGGAGTGTGAGCACACACTTAACAAACCCAGGAACTGAATGGCTCCCCAAAACTGCTGAGGAGGTGTAGCTCTGAGGGAAAGACTGGCCACATCACACCCAAAGTCACCAGAGATGCTCCCGGGAGTCCCGTTAGAAGACATTGTGGAGTAATGCATCACCTGGGAGAATGTGGCATTTGGGCAGGTGATGACTCCTTACAGACCTCCTTTCTGAACTATTTGTAGGTTTCCCATAAGGGAGTCTTCAAAATCCTATTGTGATTGAGCAGATCACACCTGGAGTCCTCAGGTGCTGAACTCAAACCGGTACTTCTCCAGCTCCCTCTCAAAAAGAAAATGTTTCCTCCTCCACTCCAGGAACCCCCTACGCAATTCCTTTGCTGAAAAGGACAGAACTACAGTCCTGATCAGATCTTTTAGCATTTTTGGGCAATGTTTTTTCCGTAGGACACTGATCCTAAAGCATTGCAAGATGCCAGAAGCAAGGGCTGAAAACTCGTGCAGTGCAGAGTTGGCTTGGAAACCGGTGCCAAGAGCTGCCTTTTCTGAGCAGGCCAGGCAGGAGCTGGGGTGGTGCCACGTCCTGCCTCAGCCAAGCCCCAGGCTACTGCCAGGCCTGGAAAGAGCTCTTGGAACCCTGCTGGATGGGCTGATCCTAATGGACTCACTGCAGCACTTGGCTGTTATTGATCCCTGTGTTCGCCTGTCCTATTTCCCAGAGCTGTGCGAGCCCAGGGGAAATGTCCTGAAGTGGGTCAGTCCTTTCTTGGGCTGAGCAGGGCGAGCCCTTCCCAGCCCTGCCTGATGCTCAGGGCTGAGCATTTTCTGAGGGCACAAGCACCGTTTAAACTCCCAGCCTCTATGTAAGAGGAGGTCTTGGGTTTTATTCTGTGCTCGCAGCCCTGGCACTTACTGACCCAGAGGGGGCTGCCTTGACTACAAAAGTGATGCACCAAAAAGCAGGGGTTTCTGAATTAACTGTTTTCTGAAAATGAGCACAATAACGAGCACAGATGATGGGGTCTGGCTGTGAGAGAGAGTTGGAACAGGGATTTTGGGATACAGGACCAGTAGGTCTTAGATTGGCTCAGCCATCTTTGGCTGTCTTCTGCACAATCACATTTCTCTCAAGTGTGAAGGGAGCAGGAGAATTGGTGAAACGAATGAAACAAAGAGCCAGCAAGTCAGGAGCACATGAATTTACTGCCTCCACTGTGTCACCCATTCCCGCAGGATCTCTTGGCTGCCCTTATGCTAAATCTGATTTGGCAGGGCTGAGGCTGGAGTAATCCAGGACACAGCTCTGCTGAAGGCTTTAGAGAGGTAAAGGTGAGGTTAGAGTGGGGAAGCATGGGTCTGGGACTGTGCTCTGTCTCTCTTTTGAGCCCCTGCCTGCTGCAGACGCCTCCAAACCACGGCAGCGAATTTCTACCAACCGCGCAGCGAGTTTCCCCTGCCCGTGTGCTCCCAGAGGTGCCCGTTCAGGGGCCGGCTCTGCCCAGGGCGACCCATGCATTCCTGACCTCCGGAGCCTTCAGCCGGGCCACACAGCCCCAGAACTCCAGCACAAAGGGCAGCGATCAGCTCCCCTCGCTTAGCAGCCATCGGCACATCGCTGGAGTCCTGCCCCGAGCGCCAGAGCTGAAGGCAAAGTGCAGTTCAAGGTCCCCACCTCAGCTCTCCAAGCCCTTGGCTTGGTCATCCCCCCAGGACAGCTCTGCCCAGAAAATGGGAGGTGATAGGGAATCCTCTGTGGGAATTTCAGGGCTGTGGAAGTGAGGGGGTTGGGCTCCTGTCGCGTGTAAATGGATTTTCCTGAGCGTTTCTTCTTGGTTCCCTCTTTTGCTCATATACATATAGACACAGTGAAAAACAAATTAAAATCTGCTCCAGATATTCCCAATATTAAAGAAAAAATGGTGCCTTTCTTTTGGTTTATAGGTGTTTCTAAAGCATTTGAGTGCAACCGAAATGGGGCAATAAAATTACCTAAGGAAATCTCAAGAACCCCAAAGTTTAATTGTTGAATCTGAGTCTGGGAATGAAGCTACAATAAATCAAAATGCTCCAAACAGCCCCTTTGCAAAATACCCATCCTGTCAAGCAATATTCAAATCTGCAGGCTTGATTGACAAAGCAATAAAAAATTACCCAAAATCCCACGTGACCGAGCAAGAGATCTGAGATCAACTGGTCTGAATCCAGTTTTTATTTGGGAATTAATTCCTTGTTCAAACTTATTATTATAGACCAATTCGGGGGTGGGGAGGAAGTTAAGATCAAAACACAGAAAGAGTTCCAGGACTTCTTTCAGAAGGAAGAGTAATATAACCACAACAGTGAATTTTGCTGCTTGTGTCATGTTCTAGAAAAGAAAAATTGGTGCCTAGAATTACTTGTTTGAAATGTGTCGGAGGAAATGGAAGACTATATTTCCTAATGATCTAAAATTACCAAAGAGTATCAGATGATGATTAGAATTGCCCTGGTAATTTCTAGTTTATGGTAAAGGGCTATAATAATTAAGATATCACATGTCATTCAAAGATACCATGTTTGAAGTGCTTCAGTCTCATCCTGGTGTCAGTTGCTAACTGTAGCCCACAGTTCAGCGGCTTTTTGCTCTTTGGAGAAGAAAAAAATGAGAGAAATTCACCATCATCTGTGATGAGCTGTGAGAACAGAGCTAAGTAAGTTTGAATTATTGAAATCAGGGGAAAATGTGGCAGAGTGACTCTCCTCTCTTTCTTTCAGAAGTCTGGTGGAAAATATGATCAATCTCTGCAGCCTCAGAGGGAATCAATGTACCTTACATAATTTCTCTATGTTTCACTGTTTATGGACTATGACTGATGTGGAATAGTCACCTAAGCTTTGAGAAATTCTCTGGCATTTTTTCACATTTAATTTCTTCCTTAGTATTGTATTTCAGATTGACCACTCGGGGTCATCTAGAAATGAAACAAGGTTATGCAGACATGGGTCAGAGAACTGCACTTTCTCCTTTCCATGAAAATGTTTGAAAGCCATGTCATCCTCCCCCTCTGGTGCTACAACAATTTTGGCAATGCTGAAGAGCTGCTCCATTTTACTTGTGATAACTTAGCTTTAAATAATTATCAGCAGCTTCCTCAAACACCTGACAATGGTGATTTGTTGGGCTCCAGAAATTTGTGTGAGCATTGTGAGCAATAGTTTTATCTGATTTTTGGTAATTTGAGAAATTTGCCTGAACAGGAAAGTCAGATTTAATTTTCAACATCGATATAATGATTCCTGTTATGTTTAAGGCTGCAATAATGTTCTCAGATTTTCATTTTGGTAGAAGCAAATACTTTATTCCTGAGTAGGTGTGTAGGTCTCGTGTATGCCCAGACTGTGATTTGGTTACACAATTGGGACTGTGGATTAAGGCTTGCCATTAATTAGGACTTTTTCCTGCCCGTTTTGCACTGAGAGTGTCCTGGAGAGCTCTGTTCCCTCTTTGAGTCCCATGAATTCTCCCTGTTTATTTTTCATTCACACTCCTCTGTCCCGTGCTGGAAACCAGAAATGAAGTCAAGTTCCTACAGTGTGAGCTTTTTACTCTGTGTTAGGAGCTCTGGGATTTGTCCAAAAAAACTGTGGCCAGCTGGCTGAGGACAGCTTCCAGAATATTGGATACTGCTTGTGGGAATGCAACACGGAGTAAAATTTTGGGGACAGAGTGAATTTTCCCAAAGGGAAGGAAGCAGCAGCTACGGTTTTCATCGTTATTATTGTTTCTGAAAACATTAAAAACACTGAATCTGATACTCAGGGCCCCAGTTCAGCTCCTGCAATTCAGTGCCCCAAAATTCAGCTTTTCTCTTGGGATGCCTCAGATGTGCTCATGCCCAGCAACTGCAGCTCTGGAAGAGAACTTTCTAAAATCAAGGTGGTATCCTAAAGATCTCTTTAATTCTGCAGCAAACCAGCTTTCACATGGTTATTGCAGGTTGGGTTGGGGTTTTTTACCCCACCATGTGCTGGTTCCGTCTGTTTTAAAGAATATTTGTAGAGAACATCTGCTTGCTTCAGCTTTCTAAGTGGAATTTTTCATTCATCATTTTCTTGCAGAATTTTTACAGGAGGTTACATCTGTTAGGATTATTTCCTCTTCTTAAGCTGTCATTGCCCCTTTCCTTCAAAGGCTTATCTTGTGAAATACAAGTTTGCATGGAGATTTTATTTAAATAGCTCCTATTTAATTCAGAAATCAGAAATCAATAAACTATAGTTCTTTCTATTTTAAGTGTGCAAGGAAATTTTTTTTTGAAAGAGAATGTTGTTCATTGGCTTGTCAGTCAAATGTGTATTTGCAAATGCTGGGGCTTGGGTCTGGACTCGTGGTTTGAACAGATTTAGTTTATTCATAAAAAAAAGTTGGAAGAGAGGGTGACTGACAACACCATACTAACCAAAATATAGATCAGGTGATTTCAGAACTCCAGAAATGCTTTTATTGTTCCTCCCAAAAAAAGATTTTCCATAGCTAGTTTGGGTGTTTTAAGAAGAAAATCTTTTATTTTAACCTAAATGGATGGAAGTCTTGGGCACATTTGAATACCATGAATGTGGCAAACAAAATAATCTCTGTGTATTTCTAATGTGATGAGAATATTTCTAATAACAGATGAGAATCAGCAGGAGGAACCTTTGCTAAATTAGTCTATTAAACACAGGCACTGGTAGAAGCCGATTTTATTAAATGATATTTGTCCATTTCATGGCATTCTTGCCCACAGCTCTATATCTGCTCAGGGAGGAAAGGGAAGCAATGCTGTACCCAGGTTTTTGACCCTTTGGATCAGCCCTTGCCATCTCTGTGCCCCAGTTTGCTCCAATTTTTCTGCACACCTTCCCAGACTGGCCAACTTGCCTATATTGACAAAACAGGACCAGAGAATTAATCCAAAGCACCCCAGACTTCCAATTGCTTTCCCAGCAAAGAGGGTGGGCAGGGAACTGAAGGAACTTCTGGCAGAAAGGAAAAGCTGACCTTAGAGGGAGCAGCAGAAGAGCCAGACCCATGTGAGCACTCACACAGGGAGGCTTGGGCACTACATATAATAATATTCACTTGGGCAGTAAATAAAATATCAGCTGCCATATTCTGGTGAAAGAAGGAAATAAAGACAAAGGAGAGAGGGGATGATGAGGAATTCCTGTAATCACTGCAGTAACCTGAGCCCAGGGAGGGGAGCAGAGAGTGGCAGCACCACTCTGGGTTGCTGTGACCCCCAGGGAAAACACAGCCACCCCTGGGAAAACTGGGGAATGCCAGGGGCTATTTCATACCCACAGCACAGCATTAGGGCTGGGTTTGGCAGCTACTCAGGAAACCCTTGAGAAATCCTGCCACTAAAATGGATTGAGCCTTTTGGAGAGAAACATCCCCTCTGAGCACTGTTGGTGAGTCCCGAGCCACAAACTCCTCTTTGAGACCACCCTGACCCTGGCACTGCTCATCAGAGTATTCAATATCCTCCTCTAACAGCATCAAAATAAATCTCCTCAAAAAGTTTTTTTCTCATTCTTCTGAGATGGGATGAGAGAGGAGAAATGAAACTGCATTTCAGTTGCAGTGAGGTATTATTCTAACCAGAAGTGTGCTGGGGAGGTAGGAAATGCCAGCCCAGGGCCATCATTTGCTCCATCAGTTGAACAGTTGTCCCAAATGATGGCTAATCAGAGATAAAGCAGGCACCAGCAGTGCAGGTTCAGTAGTGCAGCTCCAGCAGATTTGCAAGGGAAATTCAGATCGACAGGTGGTCCTTACCTTTGGCAGAAGGTCAAAAGAACATCACAACTTTCTTATCTCCTTGTTTTATCTGCAGAAGGTGGGGGAACTGGGGAAAATATCTGAGTTTTTGAACCCTTAACCACTTAAATAGAATCACACCATTGCAGGAACTGAATGATGTTTTCAAGATTTTAAGGATGGCAAAATTAAACTTTTTTTCGTTCACAGTAGAGAGGTGCAGTTTAAGAAGTTTGTTCTCTCCATGGAAAAGCTGTGAATCCTGATATTCAACTCCATTAATATATGCTTTAAATTACCACAGCATTATTTTTGACAGCTTTTTTTTCAGAAGGAAAAGGGGGTTTAAACTATAAATTTTGTCGATTCTCATCTTCT
The DNA here is from genome assembly GCA_032173965.1 of Sitta carolinensis. Lineage (NCBI taxonomy): Eukaryota > Metazoa > Chordata > Aves > Passeriformes > Sittidae > Sitta > Sitta carolinensis. Next base: position 18,434,726 of record CM063286.1, read on the forward strand.
GTATGTTTTTTTCCCTTGTTCAAGCCCTACAAAAATCTTTGTTACACTGAATAACCCCAGTAGTTCAGGTGAGATAATGACTGATGCACACAACCCTTGATGTCAAGTCATTGCTCTGGTCAGGATTCAGATCCAGATTTCTGGCACTCCTGCTCCGAAGGGTGGAGCTTTGGAGCACCAAAGCAGCTCCTCAGCAAGATCCCCGATCAGATCAACTGGAGATTTTTCCAGTCTGAGCTATCTTGGTATATTGCAATATCCAGGTGTCATTCCGGGGGGATCTGTGAGGATGGGAGATGTTTTGACCTGGTGTCAAAGTATTTGAGTGTGTTTTTTTCCAGCAGACCACATCCACTCAGGTGGTTTTCTGTGCTGAGCAGTCTGAGGCAGGTTGGCAGTGGGTACAGAAATCCCCAGCTGTTGGTCTGCCACCACCTGCCACGCAGCTGGAGCTGTGTGGATGATAAAGTGGCTGCAAGGCTCTTAACAATAATATTTTAAATGTAACCAAAGGAAAAATAATTAGATAATTCTCAGTTGAAGAGACAGAAACTGCTTTGTAGGAAATGATTTTTTGTGTTCAGTGATGAGCCACATAACAGAGCTAAATAAAACATATGAATACTCTTTCTCTTTTTGCAGGAATAAAAAGTTCTGGCTCATTCATTGCGTTGTTGCACAGATGGATGAGGGGGACACAAAGTAAAGGTGATTAATTAAAAGAAGATGAAGAAATAGAGGGTCAGGAGAGGCAGATTGAGGTGAAAGACAAGATAATTTGTCCTCTCTGTGCTGTATATTTGTATTAAGTGTTACAGCCACATTTGTTTGAAATACATGCCACAATTGTTTATCCAATGGCACCGCTACCTTGGGCTGTCAGCTGAATTTCTGACTCTGTGATAAAAACCTGTGTTTGGTCCTTCTAAATGCAGAACATCCCCTGTTCCTGTGAGCTTCAGGGACCCAACAGCCTCATCATTGTCTGCCTCTTCTTGGGGCTGAGTTTTAGACTGGTTTTACCTTTCTCCCTCAGATGGTGTTGCTGCTTCTTCCTTGGGAAATTTTTGAATATCTCTAGATATCTTCACATCTGCTCATATGGATAATCCTTTGAAGAGGAACATAGCTTTCAAACCACTGTTGAAAAGAACAGGAAAGTTCATTTTAAGAGTTTGGTTTCCCAGTGAAGGGAATCAGCTTTGTTTTTAGAGCAGATCCACGGATCTGTGAGCAGACAAGATATGTTTGAGTTCCAGTTTACCAAGCTGGAGCAGAGCAGGTAAATCTTTGGCTCATGTCTCTTACTCTTTTCTGCCTGGTTTTTTTTTTTTTTTTTTTTTTTTTTTTTTTTAATTATTTTTTTTTCAGTTTTTAGGAAACCTAGTCAAGGTAATTGACATTTAACAATCAGGTTTTAGGATCTTGACAGTTCTGCAATGTGGTTTCTGTCACTGCTCTGGGAAAGCAGCACTGAGGAGGAAATGGGAGCTATCATGTCATGTGGATGAGTAACTGGCTCAGACAGAGCTTCCTTTGTGTCAGTGCTTGAAGTCACACTGCTGTCTTATTACAGCCTGTGGCTATTGCAATAAAAAGCAGGTGCAGAGGAGAAATAGGGGGAATGGGAAGGTTTTTAAAAATTTCACTTTTTTAATATATTAACACTCATTTTTTAGAAACAAAATGTAAGTCTTGAGATAAGTTGAATTCTTCAACTCTCAGTACAAAGCTGACAAAATAGATTTTGTCTGCAGCATAATTTACTCTATCATCAATCTCAGCATGAAGTAGATTTTTAGCAGTCACTCTTGGGTTTTATATCACTCTTAATCCCACACAGGTAGATGTTTAGTTCTTAGGAAGATGACTCACCTGTCCTAGGTGCTTGTAGCTAAATATTTATGTTTTAACCAAATAATAAGAAACAATACCCAATTTTAACCTTTGCCATGTTCTAAATCATAATTTGCTTCTGAAGAACAGTATTAAAACTAGGTACAGAACTGAACATGGAAATGCATTCACCAATTCTCCTTGCTATCAGTTTGGCAACAGACGCTTGGTTTTATGTGTTAACTTTTCATCCTATTCCTGTTTGCTGTTTGTTTTATTTAAGCTCCTTTATTGTCTTGCTGGGAAGAACTCAGCAGACTAGCACTGGGAATTAATTACAGGCTCAGGAGTGGTGCCCCTCAGATGTCTGCACAGCTTTTCAGGCATCACAGAAATATAAAAGATTCTTTTGCAGCATCTGTCCTGTGTTGCAGCACAAAATTTCAGATAGATGTGTAAGTTGCTGTTGAGAGTCTGTAATTGTATTTTGGCTGATTTTTTAAAAAAAACACATCTGTTTAGTAGCAGCAGTCTGTGTATCCTCACACAGAGCAATTCTAATTTCAGTCCTGTGAGCAGACTTGGGTGGGTCTGTTGTGAAAGGTGACTGCTTAATTCCTGTAAATCTGCTTTGGAGAGCTGAGCACCAGTCATCCCTGTATTCCCTGGTACAGCACCTGCATGTGGACCAGGGGGGTGGTGGGGATTCTTTAAGGCTCTCTGACATTGATAAAGATAATTCAGCTTTTCATCAGCAGCCCTAAAAAAGATTACAGTATTTCCACACGCACCCCTCCAGGAATGCTGGTTTTGGCAAGCATGGCTCAGGTGGTGTGGGTTATTCTTCCAAGGGGTCATGCCCAGGTTTTGGACACGTGTTGGGAGGCTGAGTTACCTCAAGCTGGGCAAAAATATCAACGTGAGGTTTCCAACCCCCCCTGCTGTATTTCCATGTCTGTGCTTCCTTGGTGAGACAGGGCTGAGCAATGCCACATTCTGCACTGCTGGGCTTTGGGAACACTGCAGGGGCAGCAGCATTTCCTTCACCTCTGAGTGCTTGGGGTGCCATCAGCTTGAGGACTCCCCATCCCTGGCAGTGTCCAAGGCCAGGCTGGATGGGGTTTGGAGCAACCTGGGAGAGTGGAAGGTGTCCCTGTCCATGGCAGGGGTTGGAATGAGATGAGATTTAAGATGCCTTCCAATCCAAACCATTCTGGGATTCTGTGCCAGGAGTCAGGCCTCAGCTCTGGGCAGAGAAACCAATGCTTTCTTAAATTCTTAAGCTTTCCTGTAGTAACATATGAAAAAGCCTACAATTAGGTAAATAATTATGAAAAGGATGGAATTGCCTGTGGCTTCAAATTGTCTCAGCTGAGCTTATGTGAAAAAACGTGTCTCTGGTGCTAACCCTGTAAACTGAAAAATCAGGAGTTCCCTTCCTTGTGGGTTATTTCAACCTGTCTCATGCTGGGAAATACGGATGAGAAAGGGAGATATCAGCATATTTGAAATCACTGTACTTACACCAACCCTGGTACCTCTTCTGTGCTTTCTGCACAAGTAAAAACCTTGTGTCTTTTTATAAAATGTCATTATTATTATTATTATTATTATTATTATTATTATTATTATTATTATTATTATATTAGTAGTAGTAGTGCTATTTTAATTTTTATAATCAATTAATTAATTAATTTTAGAAAATATTTTGAATTGCAGGAAGTTTTTCAGGGAAATATTTTTTTCACCATGTTTGCCTTTGGCACTGTTTTGAAAAGGAGCACTAACAAAAGTTTTATTGCTTAAGGTGTCAGTTTTTTATCAGTCTATATGAAAATGCTTTAATGCTCCCAGATTTTCCCTCTCTGGTATCACTTCTAAGATTTGTTTCTCTCTTGTATCAATAGCATCTCATTTACATGTCTGGCATTCTGGAACTAATAGAAAGATCCCAGTTAAGGTAAAAAAAACCCAACAAAGCAAAAAAATCAAAGTAAGCCCTGTTTCCTTGTGCTTAAACATGTCCCACAGCCTTGATAGGTGTGAAAATTAGAGGTATGTTGCCAATAGGTTCAATCATGGAATGGAGTGAAGATCACTGATTTTAATGTTTAAATAGTCTCCAGGACTGCTTGGGAATAGCTGCTATATATCAATTACACACGCAGTAGGAAGTTTGAAGACAACTGGTACAGCTAGAAATTCTGCCTGTCAAATTTGTCATAGTTTATTTAATTACAAGTATGAAGAAGAAACAACCTGGGAGCTTTTCCCAGTCTCCCCCCAAGGGCAGATGGGTATTAAAGCCAATTCAGTCTGTTTCCTGATTGCTTCAGGCTACAGAAAATTGTTCCCCAGGGAAGAGAAGTAAATCAGTTATGATCTTTAGTCTCTCAGAGGGAGATTAGAGCCACCACACTGGTGAAACAGCAGTAGGCTTCCTCTGTGTAACTGATTTCACCTTTAATCCTGCCATTGATTGAATATTGCTAAGAACACTGCCATGCATTTTAAGGTCAAACCGATGATGAACACCCCGGGGAAAGGAAGTTATTTACACAGAGAGGTAAAGACGAGCCTTTAGCTTTACTGTTTCAAAAAAGCAGTAAAACATCTCCTTTGGGGAAAAAAAAAAAAAGAAATTATTCTAATTTCAGCCATCAAACCTTTCCCAAGTTTTTGTAAGGCTGCTTATCACAGTGGTATCCGATCATCTTCCAGGTAATATGGAATACTGAAGGCTTTTGTGGGCTTCATTGAATGTCTCACTCTTCTTTCTTTTCCAGGTAAAGGTTGTCCTTAATGTGAGGCTTTATTTTTTATCTGTTGGTGTTAATTTTCTTCTAGGATTAAATAGACTTAGGACAAAAAGTGACACTAAAGTTGCAAGGGTGATTTTATTGTAGAAGGTGCTTTTATAGGAAAGGGGAAAAACAAAGGTTTCCTGAAACCCCCTAAATTTTCAGCTACTGCTGAACCTTCTCTCTTAGTCTGTCATTTTGCTTTTTGTACCAAAGCATGGTTTTTTTCTTGAGCTATTATTTGTTTTTAATCAGTAAAAGAGGATTCTTCTATCTCTGCTGGACTGGGAATGTTCCTCACAGGACAGCTTTGTGTGGTTGTATGCAAAACCTGTGTGCTTGGAGCCGTGAGAATTACTGAGTACAGGCCACGACAAACGGGCACAATGTCCTGGGAGGGCTGCAGGTGAGATCTGGCACAGAGAGGTTCTCTTGATTTTGTATTGCTGCTTGGAAACACTGATTGCTGAGAGACTCATTTGCCTTTTAATACGGATGCACCTACCCCTGGAAGGACAGGGATGAAGATTTCTTCTGCCCTGGGTGTTTAGGTAAGGCTTGTAGAGCTGTTTGTTTGACATGATACTTGATTAGGTCTGCAGATGTCAGTCTGGTGAGGATCTATAAAGATAAATATCTTTTTTCTCTGATTCTCTTGTGATTTCATATATCCAGCTGTTGCATGATTTGTTCCCAGTCCTTCACACTTGAAATGTCCCTGGTTTTCCATGATAGAGATTTTCCTCTAAAGTGAGAACTTGTATTTACTTCTCATAATTATGTATTCCGGTCTTTGGAATGCAGATCTGATCTCTTGGGTGATCTTGGACTCCTGTGTTCCTCTCCTAGTGTGTTTCTTAGTTATATTGTTTCTTACATTGTTGGGGGCAGAAACTTGGAGCCTGCTCTTAAAAGAACTTCAAAACTTTTGGGAGTTCTGATAATGACATATTTAAGATAATACAAACCAGAGTGAGACCTAGAAACACATGCAGGATAGATACTTGGAGATAAATGATTGGACTGAACCAAAGTTGAGAAAACACATTAAATGAGAAGCAGCCCTCTTTTAAAACTGCTTTTTTTTTTATTGCTTAATGTTCAGGACAAATCCTGCCTTCTTCATGTGTTCACTGAATTTCTGAGGAAACCTTTGGCTGGCTTAGGCACCCCCTGTGTCTGTGATTTGTTGCTCCCTTCCCAGGACCCATCTCACATGATGCTGCTTGGTGCCAAACATCCTTTATCTGCAGGTTGGGTCCATGGCCTTTGTTGCCTCTTAATCCCAGCATTGTGGGGATCCTGTCAGGGAATCCTTTGTGTGGGGACATGATTTCATCAGTACCCACAGAGTGTTGAAGTGTTTTGGGGGAGCCAGGCTACTAGAGTCCAGTTATAGTATTAAAAGTTGTTTATTAAAAAGTATTAGTCTAATAAAGCAGGGTCTGAAGGAGCAATGTGTTTGCTGGAGGGTTCTTTCTGCGTGAGGCCCTAGAGACACCCTGGGGCCTCTCGATGCCCAAACCTCAGGCAGATGACAGGAATACTTTCAGGGTGAGGCTCCAGAGAACCACAGGAGCTCTCCAGAGCCTCAAAGGTTCTTCGTGGGGGTCCAGTGGATTTGGATTTCCTGGCTTTCTTGACCTGGAATTCCAAGCGGCTGGCAGGGGTCTGATGGCTGGCTGGAATCATGCAACCATCTTTCTTCTTTCCTTCCTTTCTTCTTCTTTCTTCTTTCTTCTTTTTTTTTCTTCTTCTTCTTCTTTTTTCTTTCTTCTTCCTTCTTCCTTCTTTCTTCTTTCTTTGTTTTGTGCAGGCGAAGTGAAGCAGCAGAGCAGAGCCAGTGCTTGTCCTCGCTGATGTGTGGCTGTGCCTCCCTGGTGTCTGTTCTGGGCCAGGAGGTGACCCGGCCACCTCCCCTCAGTGACACCACTGCAAGCCAGCCGGTGCCAGGCAAGTCTGGGGCATCTGGGACCTGCCAGCCACCCCTGGGCTCCCAGGGGAGAGCGTGGAGCCACTGCAGCTCGTCTCCAGGAGCAGTGGGCAGCAGCCTTTTGGGCTGTCCCCAGCACCATCAGTTCTGCAGAGCAGATTTGTTACTGTGACGCAGATAGAAACACACAGCAACACACACAACAGGGGTTCAGGCAGAGAAGAAGAAAGGAAGTCCCGAGTTTATTGTTGACCTCGTATATATAGGTTTCTGGACAGTGATCAGAGATTGGACAGAGAAGTTCCCACCTCTCCACCTTCACTGGTCACTTGAGAAGTCCATCAGGTGAGATCTTTTACAAAGGAATGCAAAACATGATTCTTGTTTATCTTACAATTCGTGAGAACTGACTCCACTATACTAAAACAAATCAGAAGGCTGATTTTCAGGGACAGCACAGATTCGTCCAGCCCTGGGCTGCAGTGCCTCTGCAAAGGGCTGCACAAAGGGCTGCTCTGGAGGCCAGAGCTTCTGCTGACAGCGCAGAGCAGGAGCTGGTCCCAGCGCTCAGGCTGACCCCTCCTCTGGGGCAAGGACCCAGCCAGGCTGGCCCAGCTCTCAGGGGCTCTGGGCAGCAGCTCAAGCCCGGCTCCTTGCTGCCCCTCACACCTGGGATTAGATGGATTTGCCTCCGCATCCCCTTCTCCTGCCTCCTGCTGGGAGGAGGTTTGGGGCCAGCACTCCTGTTCGCACCCCAGGGCTCTCCGAGGGACGGGGGGCAGCAGGCACCGCTTGTGCCCTCCTTGGCAAGCAAGTGCCTGCAGAGTTGCACCGTATTTTGTAGCCCTCACTGTGGCAGGAGGGATTTGCTTGATTTTTTCCTGACTTTTTTCATGCTCATTCCTATTCCCAAGCACTTCTCTGGGTTAGCCACAAGGTGCCATCAGTAGACACTTCTACACCCGCGTTCCGGGGCTGGAGACCGAGAAAGCCAGGCAAAAACACCCTGATGCTGCCAAGAGGGAAAGGCTAATTAATAAAAAAAACATAAGCAGAAGGAGATCCAAACACAAAGGAAATTACACCAAGGACAGGCAGCTGGGCCTCTGTGTCCCTTGCAGGTTTTTTGCTGCTGCACTGAGAATCTCATCAGCTCAGATTTTGTTTTTTTTTTTTTGTTAAACTGGTTTTAATCCTTCTTGCCCCTAGTGCCAGTGGCATCAAGCAGTGTGTCCCTGCAGCCCCGTGTCCCATTGTGCTGCTGGGAGAGCACATATCGGAAGGCGTGGCCCCTGCCTCCCAGGCTTCCCATCTGATCCAGGGCAGGAAGCACATCAAGGGGAAATAATTGGAAAAGGGAGAGCGAGAATAAAAGTTAGGTGGAGAGCATCTTCCTGAATGTGGAAAGAGTATTTCCTGGTGAGATTCTGCCTTGCTCCTCCCGGGTGTCAGCTTCACACAGGCAGAGATGACAGTGCATTTACAGAGCAGCTCTGGAAGGAGTCGGGCTTGGGGAACAGCAAACAGGAAGGGAAACCCAGGAAGGACCCACTTGAAATCCCAGCAGCAGATCTGATGGAGGCTAATCTGGTTATTTACAGAGCAGGGAAAACCGAAGTCTTTTCAAGTGTGTGATGCCTCTGCAGATTGAACAGTTGTTTTCTCACAGGCTGAATTTTGGAAATTGGGATGTAGGTCCTGGAAAAGCAGGTTATGCTCCCTGGGGAAGGAGAGGACACAGATTTTCTCAACAGGAATTACCATATTTTTGCTGTGTGGCCAAAATTGGGTGGTAGGGGCTGATTGCCACTAGTCTGGAAAGGAGCAGCCAGGACAGAAGTAGGTGATGGTGGAAGAAGTGAGGAGGATAAGGATGATTTGTGATATAAGGATGATTGGAGGAGCTGCCATGCACAAGAGCACAACACCAGTGCCAGAGCAAGGGGCTGAATGGGAGGGCTTGGGAGGAATGTGGGGCAATGCCTGGAGGTGAGGCATGTGTTACCTTCTTGCATGTGAGGAACTTCTCCCTAATTGCATTTCTGAGTGCCTCTGACACGGCCTGGTTTGTTTGCCGAATTTCCTTTTTGGCTCCTTACAAATTGACCCATTTGCTTCACTTTGTGTATTTTTAATTTTCCTTTGCAAAATAGCCACACTTTGGGCTCATTTAGTAAATTAATATTAGTGTTTCAATAAGGCTGCTATCAGTCCTTATTTTACACTAAATCTTTCCTACAAGTTTTTCTTTCTCCCTCCTCCTCTCTATGACTAATAGATATAATTTCAACAGTTTGACTAACTGCCGTGTTATAGAAAAGGCAGTAATTTATACTGATGTAATGGCTGTGATAAAAATCATTTGTGTGCTGATTTTATAAATTAGGTAGGAAATGTGAGTGCCTCTGAAAAATGAAGTGCTACCACATGAATTCCAGTGTTGTTAATGCTTCATACCTTTCTGCTTCATTAAACCAATTTCACGGGAGATGAGTTAGAGGAGGAAGCTGTGCTGCTTAAGAGACGCAACAATGGTTTATTGAAAGAAATGGGGATAAGATTAAATTAAGTGCTACTTGAGAAATATGGAAATACAAAAATATTCAAGCTTAGAGATGGTGAATTCAAAAATATGATAAGTTAGCTCTTTCATACCCAAAGAACTGTCTCATCATAATTGCATAGGCTGAATTCACAGGCTACTAATTAATATTGAAGAGTTTCTTGAACCACTCTTATAAATGAATCAGAGTGCCCTAGAACTAATTTATAACTATTTCCTTTTGGAAATCAAGACAACTTAAAATGCTGCTTTCTGTGCATTCCTATCTTGGCTGCTAAATCCTTTGAAATTATTTCTGCTGCATATTTTATATTTATTTATTATTTCACATATTCCATTTATCAGCTGAATTTAAAGAGACAACTAAAAAAAAAAGGTGTAAGATTAAGAAGCCTTCAGAACTGGGAAGAACCTTCTAATTTAGGATAATGATCTGGAGCAGCCTAAAATAACTTTTCTGACCACTTTCTGGTCTGAATTCAGCTGCATTGAATCCAAAGTGTTTCAGTTAAATTTATATCAGAATTTTTTTTCTGATCGGAGCTGTGGAATATGTAACTTAAGAAAGAATACGTAACTGAAGAAAGAATATGTAACTTAAGACAGAATATGTTTATGTCCACAGAACGCCTTGGAGATCAGGTAAGATCTACAACTTAGAGGCTAATTGATTTTTTACCACTTCCATAAAATAGCTGCAGCTATTTTCTTCCCCCTCCCTTGAGGACGAGAAGTTTTCATTCTCAAACCACTAAACCCTATTTGTCCTGTGGATGGTGGAACATGTAAATACAAAGGGAGTCATTCATTAAATAAGAGGCTTATGCATACACAAGTTTTAAAAAATGCATAGTTTCAAAGCCCAACTGCGAGGCTGCCATTTCCCCCCCGGCTCACAATGAGAACCCTGTGTACAAGTGACCCAAGTGCTGGGATTTGGGCCAGCTCCCAGATTAGCACAGAGAACACGTCCCCACTCCCTCCCCCTGATGGCAGTGGGGGCTCAGACCGTAGGGGAGGTGGGGGGAGCTCTGCTCTCTCTGCCCGGGGTCTGGGGGTGCAGCCCCTCACGCCAGCACTGCTGCCCACATGGTCTGTGTGGAACAACGCGCCCCCAAAACCGGGGGGCAGCTTCCAGGCTGCCTCCTGCCAAGAGCTCTGCATTCCCCACGAGGAGGAACCAACACTGAGGCTGCCCAGCCCTTCCCTGGGGTACCACAACCCAGCTCAGGGCACTCCTGCCAAGGGTCTTCCCAACAAAGCACTGGGCACCTTCCAGTCCCCATGCTGCTGGGTGACTCCAGTGGGACTTGGCACCTCCCAGGACTGGCCTCTGAGGTGTAATTAACCGTTCAGCTCATCTGCAAGCACAGTGCATAGCAGGGTTTATTTCTCATTCTCCAAAATCTGGTTAAGGAAGGAAGGAGGGAATAGGATAGCAATAAAAATGGATTTCCTGCTAGTGCAAAAATTCTGAGAGTCCAAAGCCTTTGTCACTGCACGTAACAGAAAGTTACAGTCTTGGAATTTGGGATGATGAGATTTTCTAAAAATATGTATTTGCTTTTACCTTACAGAAATAGCATGTTTTGACAATTTTTTTCTGAAAAACAAAAGGCACCTGTACATCCCCATTAGGATTCTTAGTATGGACATCAATTTCCAAGGGAAAAAATGTGCTTTGAAGCAGCCATAATTGCACAGGACCCATATGGCTTATCCGTGAGGTTCTCCCTCCTCACTGGACCAGATTAATTGTTTTTCATTATCCTGTAGAGATATCAGGACATTTTCTCTCCGCAATTTGGCGGGTTTTCAGAGGTTGGAGTATGACTTTTCTTTCTTTGTGTAAGTTCGTTCCTGCCCATTTGCAGACAGCTCTTTCTTACTCCTGCTTGGATGCCCAGGATGGAGGTGGTGCTCGTGCTGGCTTTGGTGAATCCCTGCCTGCTGGCACTGGTGGGCTCTGCTGGTGGCTGATGGCAGCCAGGCTGGCAGAGGTCAGGTCTTGCTGTCACTGGGCTTCTCTGAGCTGTCATGGGGAGCTCTGCTTGCTCCAGCAGCCTGTCACAAGTCTGAGTTTATTTTCACAAATTAGATTTCTTTCTCTCTTTGATTGTGTATTTGATTTTATCCTTCTTTCTCTTTTGAATAGGTTTTGGTTTTTTTTTTTTTTTTTTCCCCTCTTGTTTTTGCTTACTCTTTCCATTCCCCTCTCGTTTTTCATCTCTGTACTCTGCCTTTTATCCTGCACTAAGTGAATGCAGCTTGTTTTGAGTCCAGGAATGGAAATGCTTGCCACTTTCCCTTTGCTCTGCTCCAGGCATGTGTAAAGCAGCAGATAAATGTTGACAGCATTCTGTCTTTGTACAAGTTGGGCTTACTGCAGGCATTGAGTGCAAATTGCAGAATAAATTCACGTGCTGAATGCTGGAGAAGAATTACTTCAAAGATCTAATAATGAGCAACTGAAGCTGCCCACAGTTACTAGAGCATTTAGCTTAGTGACACACTTATAAAAGGTAAACATAACCACAAAAAAGAACTCTGTACTTTGCCTGTATAGATTCTTGAAATCCATTCTTTTTTGTATCAATGTGCATTTTGAACCAGTTCATTAGAAGAGAATGAAAGATAGAGTTTAGTTTGCAGTGGCCACAAGATTCTGGCACATCATGAGATATCTCACTTTTTTAAACAGCGAGTAGTACAAGAAAGTCTCACTTCCTAATATTTTTTCTACCCCAATTAAATTATTACCCTGGTTGGTTTAAATTGGAGGCTTTCTAGCTTGCAAACTCAGCACAGAAGAATTGCATGCTTGCTTTTATTAGAAACTGCTTGTGCATCTTGGGACCAGCTGTGCTGTTTAAATTAGAAATGTTTTGGGTTGCTTCTATACTTTAGATAATCTGAATTAGAGATTTCATGGTAATGGGTGACTATGACCAGAAGTAGAGCTTTGTAACAAAAGTGTGAAATTCCCAGGATTGAAGCTCTTGACTTGCACAGTTTGGGGCAGTTTGCCACAAGTCTTGCTGCTCCTGCTTCCAAATTTCCTTCTCATTGAAACCATGGCCCGCCAGGAGAAGGGGCTGAAATATTCTTTATCTTGTCCTAAATTGGTTCTTCTACGTCCTTCTGAGCTGCTCTCAGCTCTACCAAGTGCAAAGGTGAGATTTAAATTCTCCTCTCTTACTCCTCACTGTCACATCGATGATTTCCTACCCTCAACACTGCTGGTGCCAACAGCAGGGATCGATTTGTTTTGCACTGTGGAAATGGGAGGGCTTGGTATGCTCAGCCCATGGAAAATCTGGACACAATGAAATGCTTTACTGGCTCATCTCTAGGTGAGTCTCATGCCCATCTCTTGCAGAGTTATGAAACCAAACTCTCTGGAGTGCAAAACAAAAGTCTGAATAGTTCTGTGGCCCTGCTCATCGGCTGCCAAAAAATCGTCAGCTCTCTGAGGCTGGATGCCTCATGTTGTACACAGCACTTTCTGGAATGTTTTATTCACTCACTGAGCATTTTGAACTGTGGAAGTGACTCATGAGCATAAATCCCAGTACATTTAGCCTTTTTCACTTTAGGTTGTGTGTTTCCAGCATCTAACATTCATTGGATTTTCCTGTCAGAACAGCAGCCTCTAAATGTGTAGATTTGGTGCCAGCATCAGAACAGACTGATAGAAAATCCTCTGCCTGAGATCAGAATGGGGCAAATATCTTTATTTTCTATCCCCCACTGATATGCAAGTTCAGACTTTTGAAAACAGCATCTAAACTTTTATATTTTGTTTGATTTCACAGCCAAGACGCCAGCCAGAAACTTTTGTGGACCTTTAATGCAGCTTTTCCTCCTTAATGAAGTTGAGCAAAGCTTGTTCACCACCAGGTTTAATTTGTTACTCATGATCAGCTTTAATTAGTTACTCAGCAGCCCTATGCTTACCAAGCTGACGCTGCAACTGGTAAAATAGATATAACATTTACTCTCCAACGTTTTTTACTCACTGAAGTCTAACCCTCAATCATTTTTAAACAACGTTGACAATCCTTGGTTAGCAGAAATGTCAAAGAGTGGGTGGAACGTTCATAACAAGGAGCTATCGTGATATCTCGAATAGGAGGGAGAACACGATCACAGAAGGGATCATTGATCAATAACATTTGTAGGCAGTAAGGGGCCTCCCATAAACTCCCCCAGCCATGGGTCTGGGGTTTTCATACTTTCTCATCTGTTGACATTACTCTTTCTTTTATATTATTGACCTGCAGGATGGCAAGTGTGAGGGAATCAAAGGTGCTGTTGGCAATAATGTGCACGACTCCAGAAACGTGAGAGGAAAAGTTAAACTGAGAACTCAGCAGTGCAGTAGGACGAGGGGAGTGAGCAGAACTGGCCCTGATAAATAGACCAAACCAGTACCATAAAAAGCAGTGCCTCTGTTCAGGGTGTTTTGCAGGAGGTTGCTGTTCTTTGGCTGTAGAAATTACTCATTTGCCTTTTTCTGAAGGTGGTGGTCTTATTTTCCCTAAATGTGCCTTAGTAAAAATAAAAAAAAAAAGTTCATGACATGCAACAATGATGACTTGCCGTGCCTTTATCCCTGTGCTCCCTTTCTGGTAGGAGAAATGCTGCACTTGAAAGTCTTGTGGTTGATGACTTAACAGAGTTGGGCATCTTCTGGCACAGCCAAATATGTCCTGCTGGCAGGAAAACATTTCACAGAGCAATGGGTATTGGACCCTCTGTTGGAACATAAAAAGAAAAATGTTTTAAGTTAATTTTAACATCCAGCTTCTCTGTCTGTTGTGGATCTGTGAATCCCCTTCCCTCCTTAAGAATTTCTAAATCAGCTCGTGGCCTCTGTAGCCTATTGCATAGACCCTCCTAAATGGAAACAGTGCCAAAATCGGCCATTAGGAAGGTGCTGCTATAATTAGAGCTCTTGCAGAGAAAGAGAGAAAAGTAATCCAAGGTTTCTTCTTCCTTTTATGGATAAAAAAATATAATAATATATTGCCTGATGCTAGCATGATTCCAATGCAAATGGCAGGGGCTGGTGGCTTATTTAACAGGCCTGGCCTGTAGCAAATCTCCCTTCCCCGCTTCAGTTCAAAATTGATTATTTTAATACAGAATTCCTGAATGAAAGAGGTTCTTGGCCTTTTCCTGGGCTGTTGAATAATGCATGTGGGAGAAAGCAAATAGAAGCAGAGGGTCTCAGCTGCTGGAACAATGGGCTGAGCACAGAGCTGAGGGGGCACATTAGTTTATCATTGCCTTGTCAATCCTCATAGGCTGGGAATCGTGGGATAGCCTGGAAAGAAGCAGCTGCTGAACGTGTGGTAAACTGACCGGGGCACTTTGGAGAGACGACTGCATTTACACGTCTGAAAACAAGATATTGATTTTCCCCACAAAGCTGGGCAGAAACAGCCATCCTGGAAAAAAATATATCTGGATCGTGGCTCGCTCGCAGAGCCCCAGTGCTTTCCTGGCTGTGCCCAGGGCTGGGAGCTTCCTCGTGATGGGGCTTGCACATCTAAAAATAGTCTCTGCATAAACTTTGCTTTTCCTCCTCGTTGATTGACTGCCCTCCTAATCCTTTTAGTGATTCAGTACAAGTAAAATGTAAATGCAAGCGAGCTTTGTGAATGTTAACAAAAATGTCTCCCCTCGATTAGTAGATTTCCCTTTTTTATTTTCCTTTAAAGTTACACATTCCCTTTTGGGGAAATATTTGAGTGATCTCGAAGATACATTTGTGTGATATCCTTGATATCACAGCTCTGCCCTTTCTAATGGGAGTGGAATTCACTTCTGAACAACAGTTTTGGTTTTGGATATGTCCTCAGGCAGAAGGGTTCCTTTCAGAAATGACAAAAATAAGAAAGTGAAGAAATGCTTGACACGGGCAGAGTTGGATGATTAATTGTTCTAAACAAGGAAAGGTTTAAGGCAGAGATGAGCAGACATTTCCTAGTGATTAATATTCAGGAGGATGCTGATGGCTTGCTCTAGGCCCTGTTATTAGGACACTTTTATTTGGCTTTATTGACACACCTTTATGATTATTATTTCAGCTATCAGGTCCTATTTATGACTCAGGATTTTCTCTGCTGGGTGCAAACAAGAACAAGTTCACAATGTGATTCACAATATGTTAAGAAGTTTCAAATGAAAAAGAAAGTGGCCTGTCAGAAAGGACACATTTTTTGTCTGTGTAGGTCTAATTGTGGATCCAGATTCACCTCAGGAGTGATGTGAGCTGGTTTGTCCTTATCTCTGCAGCTTGAATTACACTGCAAACATGAAAAAACTCTTGGCTTAATTGGTTGCTCTTATGATTTTGTCTATCAAAAAGCAGCTGCCTCAGCACTTAGCTGGAGTAAACATTGCATTTTAGCATTGACAGTATATGTTGTAAAATAAAAGAATATTTTGATATTGGACATCATCATCCATAGTCAGAAAGGCTTCCAAAAGCAGGACAAATGAAGGCATGAATTTGTCCAGGGAATTTCCAGATTATTACAGTTTTCCATCTGCATAGATACAGGAAATCAGGCTCCTCATTGCCTTCCAGTCTGATTTTGTGATGACAGCAACAGAACTAGAACAGGATAAAAAGATTTTTCTGCACCTTTTTAAAGTCAAGGAATGTTTAACACCTTTAGTGTGGTTGGATTCCTCTATCAGTGAGCTGTATCACAAGTATTACAAAATACAATCACTTCAAATCAGGGTTCTAAGTCTGTATCTGATAAATGAATAAATGCTCAGGTTTTCTGATGTTCAGAGAAGCCAGATCCTCCTGCTGATTTTAATGAGAATTCAGTGATTTTAGAAACAATTTAATTCATTCAAAGTTGGACTCAGCACTCTGGGTATAGGCATATATTTTCTTAATTAATTATTTCTGCATAGGGGATCAAGGCAGATTTTGCTCTCAAACGTGATCAAGGTTAACCTATTAGGAATTACAGATTGTGCTGTGTGATTTCTTAATAGGAAACACACAGATTTCCTGTGTGATTTCTGGGCCCTGGTTTGAGCTGATCCCTGTGAATACCCTCCTCAGGAAAAACCACATCCAGAAAATGTGAGGGGAGACACTTAAATTCTGTGGTGAGAGACTCCTGACTAAGCAGCAAGGAGAAAAGGCTGGATGACATCAGCCAAAGACCAAATTTATCACCTGCTGGAACTTCACATTATATTTGTTTCAGAGATATTTTTTGAGCAATAACAAGCTCAAAGTGCCCAATCTTTCATTCCTTTCCCTGTGACTTTAATTTTGCACTGGGTGAGCCAGAAAGGATCCCCTTAAACTGAGAAATAGAAGAAGGGTTGTTTCTCCTATGCATTAATATAATGCTACAAAATTTACTTGAATTAACTACATGGGCAGAAAGTAGTAACAGAACAGAATGAAGTCTTGATCAAAAAGATGTTGTTTCAGTGTCTTTCCTTGGTGAAATAAACACCAATAATTTATAAGCAAAAGAAGCATTGGCAGAGTTTTACTGAGCACTTTTTAGACCAGCCACAGACTCTAGATTCATTAAAATCCATTACAATTCATGACTTACAGAGTGATGTGCCTGTCAGCTCGGCTCAGTTTCCATTCTGGTGGCATAATTGTGCCACTTGTCCATGGGATAATTTTCTGAGCAACATGTCCCAGGTTATATATATTTGAATTCCTCAAATTCAAAGCAAGAACTACCCCGAAGTGAATAAAATGAGGGAATATACAAATACAGGCAAGTGTGCAACCCCAGTGGAGCTGATGAGTTACAGCCCTCTCAAGAAACACTTGCAGAATTCCTTGCAGCTGCCACCTCACTCTTCTCCCAGCTGACAAACACTTTGTTCCTCTGCTGCCCTTCTCCCTGACCAGTGCCAAACCCCTGCTCTTTTGGCTGTCCTGCTCTACTACAGCCACAGATTCTCCTTTCCCCTCTTCCCACTGCAGCTCAGGGAGTTTTGTGCCTCATTTTCCCCCAGTCTGGCTCTGGATTGCTGAGCTCCTGCAGCATCCCTTGCTCGTGGCTGTTCCCACCTCAGCCCAGCACCTTCCCCTGTGACCAATAACTCCCTTCCCTTGTTTTGGGTCACATTTCCCTTCTCCCAGTTTACAAAGCATTCTGCAAAGTTAAACATCAATCTGCCCTCAGCTCCCAGCCCCAGAAAGGTGACACCCTGCTCTGAGTCCTGCCTTGGTAACAAGGTCTCTATTACAAGAAGAATAGCAATATTAAAGTAATTTTCTCAAAACATCTCCTTCTGTGCCTGCGTGGTGTGGGGGAGGAGCAAGAAGGAATACCTGCATTTTCTTCCAGAGTAAATGCTTTTCAAATTGCTCATTCTGCAGAGCAGCTAAATGACTTTCATATCCCCCTAAATTTTCCTGTTAAAACAGGAGCTGATGGGTATTCTCCCATTTCAAAGGATTTTTGGAATCCATGAGAAGTTTTAATACAGAATAATTAGTCTTGCTATGTTTCCACTGGTGTTACCAAAAAACATTTAGCTATTTTCCCTGACCAAGGATGCTTCATAGAATAAAGTTTTAGAAAATGTAATCCATGTGTTTTGTTTCAGAGGACAAAAATAACATTAATCAGAGCTCTCTCTCTATGGTAAAGAGAAGTCAAATTTAACTTTAAGCAGTGAGGGGATACAGAAAAACTTTCAATGTGCTCATTCCTTCTTGCCCACAGTGTTTTGCTCTGGATGCAGTCTTTCACATCAACTTTTTTTATACAACCGGCACAAGATACTCTGTCTTTGAAACTGTTGGTGAAAGTGCAAGGGAGTGAAGCATTTGATTGTGAATTTGAGCTGAATATCTTTTTCTTTTAGTAAAATTTTGTGTCAAATTTGTTGCTTCTGTGCCCTTCCTGCTGTGTTAACCAAGAGGGAGAGGAAATCTGGCATCTTTTGCTCCTCTCTCCCTGAGTCCTGTCTCCAGAGGCAGCGATCTCCTTCCTCTGGCTCCCCCTTATCTGCTCACAGATAAGGCTCAGTGGCTTGGTCACAAGTTAAACTCTTCTCTTCCAATGGCTCTCTGTGATTTATCACCTTTTATTGTTCAGAGAAGATGTCCCAGGCAGCTGCAATGTCACAGAGCACCTTTGCTATCAGAGTGTCTCTTGTTTTCAGTACACTGCCTTTTCTTACTGCTCTGCTATGGGTTCATTTACCAACTGGTGATTTTCACTCCACCTGCCTTTCCTGGAGAAATTTCTTTCCCTTGCTAGCAGTTGCAGTGTGTTGGCTGTAGAAACAGGACTGTCTTCCACTCTTGGAAAAGTTACCTCGCACTGGGAGGGTGAGGAGGGAGATTTGTGAGTGCTGACCCTCTGTATTCAGAGTAAAAAAATGTGTTACTTTTCCCTTGGACTTAAAATGAAACTGGTGAAATATAAATCCAATTTAATGTCATTTGATGGAGCAGGATCTGTATTTCTCTGGGATATCTGCCAATGCATCTTGTTGCCACACCTGAGGGCTTCCAGGTTTCATCTCAGCAAAGCATTCATCAAATTCACCAGTTCTTTTCATGCAGGATCAAGTATCCCCAGATGTGGCCAGGTAGAGGCTGCAGATCCTCTCTGCACTCAGAGAAGCCCACAGGGAAGAGGCTTCTTGACCTCACCTGTGGGGTAGGAATTGAGAGATACAAACCATTTTCATGTAATCTGCAAATACCTCTGTTACATTATGCACTTTTTGCTAATTATTTTCCTGTATGAGTCAGACTGAAATCAAAGGCAGCTGCAGTTGAAGGTAATCAAAGGTAACTCTCTGTCAAACCTTGCTGACACTGCTGCAGCATGTGCACCCAGAAATCACCCTGTTCTCCTAAAGCCCAGCACTGTCACGTTGATACTGTCAGGGACCAAACACATCCCTGGAAACACTCGCTGCAGCTTTTCCTTTACAGGAAAGGCAAAAAACTGGTCTGATGTGTGAGATCTTTGTATAGGTGCCCATACAAAAGTTCACACCAGCTTATCTATTTAGGGAGATGACATCCCCCACCAAAATAATGCATAGTGCTGCAGAGGGTGTGTGTGGAAGGGACCTCCGTGGGAATTTGTCCAGTGGAAATGTATTTATGTGCTTGGCATATATTTAGTGTCACCTGCCTTCAGATAAGTTTGAACATCAGTAAGATAAGATTCGTGCAGGAACCTTGTCTTCCTCTGTTCTCCAAAGATCTTAAGAGATTTTTAAGGTCTGTTTGACTTTGCCTCTTTTAATGTTGTAATGGAAAGTGACTTTTTCTACCTCCACAGCATCAGGAGTCTCGTGTCCCTTCTGGAGGATAGAGGTATAAATCAGAAAGTTCACCTGGATGCTCAGCCTTGGCTTCAGGCAGCTCTGGTCTGCTGCTGGTGCCACTCACAGGTAAGAGCCAGCTGCAGGGGAGCAGGACTTTCCAGGTAACCCTTTCATAGTTTTATTCTGCACAATCCAGAGACTGCACAACCATTTCTGATGTCCTTGGGGGAATCCGCCTCGTGCTCTGCTCCTCCAGCACAGAGCTGCTCTGTTAACACTGCACATGGTCAGTGTGGGGAGCCCAGAATGGGACCACGTGCTCTGGCCTGGAAGATGATTTATTAATGTATTAATGTGTATTAAAGTATTAGTGCACCTTAACGTTTTCTGGTCAGAAAATATAGTCTGATATGGCAGTATAAGAGGAGAGGTGAAAGGAAAACTCAGTCCCCATGGGGGAAGGAATTTGTACATTGACAAAGCAAAGAAAATCTCAAAAATAGAAATGTTTCATCTTGCTTAGTGCTTCACTGATTGCCAAACTACTGAAAGAAAATTCCTGATGATTTTCTTAGAGGTCACTCCAGTTTCCCCAGTTAACATTTAGATTGCCTAAAATGATGACATTTTCAATTTAATCCATGAAATAAATACAAAGTAAATATATTCAATTAATGGGGGAAAAAGAAGCTTAAAGCTAATTGTGGGCAACTTCTATGTAAGCTCATCTTCTGTAGGATCTCTTTATCCCAAATCTCTTGACATTTTTTAAACTCACAGCCTAAAGCATATTTTCTTTTCCCAGCACTGCTAGAATTCAAGCTGCATCTTTAACTGGTTTAATGGAGCCACAAGGCATTACATTAGACAGCTTTTTCCTAGTTCACAGAGGTCATATTGACATGTAACTCGTAGCATTTCCTTGTTTCCAAGATAAGATAAAACAAAGGGGAAGTGTTCAGTTCCAGGTGAGTGGGAGAGGGCACAAGAAATGGGAAGAAGATAAGAGTGTTTGATGCAGGTGGGAATTTATCATGCAGGGTCTTTTTCCTCTCAGGTTGCAGTTGCAGAGGAGGCTGCCTGCTCACAGCACCTCAGTCCTGGCTGAGGAATGCAAGCAAATAAGGGAATGATCCTGTTCCTGGAGGAAGGAACTGTTGATCAGTCAGTGTCTCCTTTCAAATCTCATAAGGCTGCAGCAGGTTTTACTTAGGATGGCTCAATGCTGGGATAACTCCCAGGATCCTGTCATGTCAGAATAGCAAAATAAATGCAAATAAAGGCTTTTACTGGGTGGTTTTCAATCCTGTCCTCCCAACAGATCTGAACAAATTCCACAGCTGTAAAAAACTGGGTTGGATTTTAACAAGGGAATGCAACTTCTTTTCAGAAAAGAGATTTATGAATCTTCTCCTCTTCTCAGTGAAGAGTCTTCTGTTCTCTTCTGCACCAGTGCAACCTTGACTGGCAGTGATGGCAGTGGTGCCTCAGCATCCACTGCTGTCCTTGCTGAGTGCAGCTGATCAGTAGCACAAGGCTACAGGATTCCCTTATTCCAGGATTTCCCTTCCCACTGGGAACATCTGCTCTGGGCCCTTTGTGCAGCTCTTGTAGAGGTCAAGATGTTCTCTCAGTCTTTTTCCTAGGATTTTGGTAGCATTTCTTGGACACCAGGGGGAATTTCTTCACAGAAAGGGCTGATAAGCTTTGGGAGGGGCTGCCCAGGGAGGTTTGGGCTCCCATCCCTGGCGGTGTCCAAGGAACACCTGGATGTGGCTCTCAGTGCTCTGGGCTGGGTGACAAAGCTGCTGACTGGTCACAGGTTGGGCTTGATGATCTTGAAGGTCTTTGCCAACCCAAATTATTCTGTTATTCTGCAATTTTTTGCCAGCTCGTGGCTGTAAGGGACAAACCGAAGCTCATGATCAATAGCATTGCTCATCAATTGTTTGAAGAGCATTAAAATAGAGGGATTTTTGTCCAGTTATCTTGAATTTGAGCACTGTTTTTTCCTTCCAGACTCGGGGCCCACTCTGCAGTGGGTGCCATGAGTTTGAAAGGCAGTGGGGATGACTGTGGG
Organism: Sitta carolinensis; assembly: GCA_032173965.1. Lineage (NCBI taxonomy): Eukaryota > Metazoa > Chordata > Aves > Passeriformes > Sittidae > Sitta > Sitta carolinensis. Next base: position 18,456,244 of record CM063286.1, read on the forward strand.
CATCTAACTTAACCTCCTGAATCTCTGGGCTGAGCACTCCCCTTTGAACTGCTGCTGCCAGGTCAGAATGTCGGTAGGATATCTTCTTTAAAAATGCCTTTTGCTCAATCATCTGCCTTTTCTCTTGACCCTTGGATTCTTTGGGATCATTGTGTGCCCCAAGATTACACTGGCCCGTTGCTCCTTTTTTGTGCAGGACACTGATTTTCGTCCACAACCCTATGGATTTTTTTCCCAGCTTCCAGTCAGATTCCTCAGCCTGCTATTGTGGCCTGCACACTTCAGTTCCAAGTTTGTGATTTTGCATTTGGCTCTACTGAAAAGTGGTTTTGCTCATATTTGTGCATAATTTACCGAGCCATCCAGCTTACTTTGTATTGCTGGTCCAGTCTTTTTTAGTTAACATTCCCACTCTGTCTGTTCCCTATCAGTAATGTTTTTATGTTTGCTTTTTTTCCCTGAGTCACTGATAGAAATATGAAGCAGCAGAGAACAGACCCTTAGGGACTGCACTCAAGCCAGCTGCTAAACATGATTTCTATTTAGAGTTGCATTTGGAAATGCATCGTTTAACCAGCATTTAATCCATCCAGTAACACAATTTTAGCATTTATTGCTCTGGTTTATTAATCAAGATGTCACCTCTAAATATCACAGACATACAAACACTTTTCATCAACAGCTGGCCATGAAACTGTTGATTTTGAGTTGGTCTGACAGTGCAAGTTGTAGACAAAGCTTTGTTGATCAGCTTTGGGCTGGTGCCCTCCTTGTTCCTCTGTCTGTAGTTGGGGATGTGTTGTTTGACTCTTCTGGGAGTATTTCCTACTCATTTTTTAGACACCTCCTAATTTCATATTTCCACATGTAAGTAATGAAACTCTAAAAACAATACCATTACAACCAAGAAAATATCCATTTTCTTTGCTGATGGATTATTTTTGAATAGGTAAAATAGCTAAAATGAACATTGTGAACATGATAGACTGTGTGGTTTGGTTTTTTTTTTTTTTTTTTTTGAGATCTAATCATCATGCAAATCAAGAAAATAATATTACTTTATGATACACTAACAGCTAATATTGAAATGTGTTAATGACTATGGGTAAAACACTTGCATTAGTGCAATGCAGCACAACTATTTCTGTGTTGTTAGGTTGTATCTAAGTAGATATCTGGAGTAGCCTTTGTTCAAGAAAGCACAAGTCTGTGAGGAATAACACCATGTGTATATTGCCTGAATATAAAAAGCAATAAATTACCTTCAAAAACTGATGGGAAAAGTTTCTCCTCAAAAAGTATATCTCAGAGCAGCTCTGTCTCATCTGCGTGTTTAAATAAAAGAGGGACATAACCATAATGTGGCCTGCTCCCAAATTTTTCATCATCCAATTAATATTTTACTAAAATTTAGGCAGAAAAAAATGCTTTTGTAAAACCGTGGTGAGTTGTTTTTCCATGAACTGCCTGCTGCTGTTTCACTTATAGAGCCTCAATAGCTGCAGATGCAGATGAGCATTGCCAATAACTCCTCAACAGAAAATGCAATGTATCACCTGTATACTCAATTCTGCAAGCTGGAAAGCTGGATTAATTATATAAATGAACAATCCACCCTATCCGTTCCATGGGAATTTTGAGCAAAATATTCTAGATTTATGGAAAAATGAAGAATTTACTGAAAACAGTTTCTATAATGGGTGTTGAGCCGCTGTCTTCTGTGTTAATACCAAGTCACAAATTCACTTCTGGAAAGCCAGCGCTGATTTTTTCCCCCTTGGAGTGGGTGGGGACTCTGTGGGGGCACAAGAGGGTGCAGCTGGCTGTGAGCAGGAAGGGTTAAGCTTTTTGGGAAGTGCATTGTTCCGAGTTTCCCAGCGGGTGGCTCATCTGGCAGCCCTGGTCGAGGTGCCTCATGTCCGGCAGTCACAGAGTCACCACATCAGACGTGACTGACACTATTTGACATGACAAGTCACCCAGGAAAGTGCAGCAGAACAAAAACCATATTTTTCTGAAAATTTCTGGCCAAAGCGGCTGCGTTTCCCCAGGTTTTGTTTTCTGCAGTGTGTTTGATAATGCGCAGGGGGAGGGAAAACACATGAAAAGGTTTCCTGATGTAGAAAGAACACAAGCCATTGTCGCGTGGGCACAATAAAACTTGGGCAGAGAGTGTTTTTTGCAGTCTTTTCACGGGGGAAGATTATTTCTCTTTGGGTGTGAGGAGCTGAAGGGATATCAAGGAGTGCTTTTGTGATGTAAGAACAAACACACATGGCACACAGGAGGGCTCCAGACGGGATCCACAAAAGAAATCAGACACCTGTGTAACTTTGTGTCATACAGGCTGGCGATTTCTTCTCTTTGAAAGTACAGTTCTGGCAAAAAAAACAAAAACAAACCAAAAAAAACAAAACCAAAACCTGAAAAATGCAAACCCCTGGGTTTCCTACACCTAAAGAGCAAGGCTCCTCTTACAGCCGAGTTCTCTTTACTTCTGGCTCAGTGCCATGCTCAGGACATGAGACAACATTTTCACAGGGATTCCAGAGTTATTTCCAGGATGAACCCCAGCCTTCTTCCACTGCTGCTTTGCCTGAGCATCCACACACAAGGGTTGCAGCTGAAAAACCCCTTGTAAATCCGGATGCACCTGCTTAGAGTAGGGATGGTTTTCACTTTCCTTGGAGTGCTGTATAATTAGAAATGACCAACAAGTTCATGCAAAGAAGAGTTCAGCTGCAGTTTGGTTTTGAATGTTGTTTTCTCTCTTCTTTTTTTTTTTTTTTTTTTTTTTTTTTTTTTTTTTTTTTTTTTGTTAAAAAGTAATTGATGGCTTGATTTAAAAGTTTATTTATACATGTAGTTTGGATGTTATGACAGTCCTGTAGGAGAAATGATTGAAAGAGGTCAGTGAGAATACAAACAAGGTAAGATATAATAGCAATAAATAGCTATAATAGTAAAAAATAGAAGAATGCTCAGGTTCTAAGAAAATTATCCCATAATTAAGTTCTCTATGTTTTTCTATTTAGCCATTTTATTCTTTGTAGCCTTTTCTCATTCTTTCTCAGTGGAGTTAAGCAGGCAACAACTTATATGCAGGTAAATATAAAGATGTAATTTATAAATACATATACACTGGTATTAAGTTCAGGTTTCTACAGCCAGGCAATGAGAAATCAACATTAAAAAAAAAAAAAAAAAAAAAAAAAGGCATTTGCTTTCTTTTTGTTGCATGAATGTGGTTTCAGGAGTTTTATTGTAAGTCCCTGAGTCAGTGTTTTGTGCCATGGAACAGCCAGATCCATGCTTTGATAGAGTGGCTTCTCAAGAAGCAAGAAATGGAGGTATCAGCTTTCAAGAAGCTGCCTTTTATTTCCCTTCTTCAGTATTTATCCCTAAGACCCTGCCAAGCACAGGAGGAGAAGCAGCTGTTTAAAATTAGAACAGTACACATGTTAACAAGTGCCTGTACATCCCCGAGCAGAGGCACAGGAATACACTGGAAAACAACAGGCTTTCAAAGCTGCTTTAGCTGCACTGAAAACTGTTGGTGTCTGAGAGCTTCAGGTTTCCAGGTGTGACCTGTTCTCCAGGCAGGGCTCCTCAGCTGCCTGCACATTTTCTGTAACCTTCCAGGGATCTGGGCAAACGAGGAATAGGCAAAATTGGCAGAACATCCTTGATTTTGGGTAGGTATTATTGGCACAGAGCATTCTGCTCTAGAGGAGTCTCTGTGATGGAAGCGTCGTTCCCATGCAGAATGTAACATTGGGAACCTCCAATTTCCATAGAGGAGCTTCTCTGTTCTACCAAGCACAGATGAGTGTGCTGAGTTGGTGCCTGGAAGTGTCAGCCTCTTCTCTCTGGAAATGAGTGACACCGCAGGAGGAAGCGGACTCAAGTTGTGCCAGGGGAGGTTTAAATTGAAAATTAGGAAAAATTTCTTTCTGGAAAGGGTTGCCAAGCATTGAACAGGGAGTTCAGTGCAGGCACCACCCCTGGAAGTGTTCACAGAACGTGTGGAGGTGGCACCTGAGAGCGTGGCTTAGTGGTGAGCACGGTGCTGGGCTGATGGTTGGACTTGGTGATCTCAGAGGTCTTTTCCAACCTGAGCAATTCCAGGATTCCACACCTGGGATTAGGAGCCTGGTGGGGGGTAGCTTGGCCCAGGCAGTTTAGTTTTGGGATAATTTTGCTCTCACTGAGACGAGGGAGTGCATCCCTCCCCCTTCCCCTTGCCCTGCCCCGGGTGAGTTTGGACAGCTCCACATCCACATCTGCTGCCCCTTCCCGGCTCCAGGGCTGCCTTGTCCTCAGAAAGGCCCTCTCAGCTCCTCTCCCCGGGGGACTGGAAACCTGAGCCTGTGAGCCTGCAGCTCCCCGGGGAAGAGCACCTCATTAGCCTGGAATGATGACCCGGCCAGTGGAGTTTCCCCGGGGGTCTCTCACAATATACTATTTCAAACCCGGGATCTCCTTCCCAGAGCCGCAGGACTGAGTGGCAGCAACATCCCCTCTGTGTTTCCAGACCTCTTCCACTCTAATCCTCCGTTCTCCTTTTCTGTCCCTCCTGCCCCTCTTTTCCCCTCTCAGCAGCTCTGTGTCCAGGTAATCTCTGCGTTCTTGGGCTGAGTTTGTTACTGTTTGTATTCTGTAAACCCCACTCTTCCAAAGACGTGGGTTACTGAGGTTCTTAAATACAGGTACATTGCACTTCCCAACTGATGGTTAAGGGTCGATTTTGCATGTTTAAAAATTTCTTCCTGGAGCTTTCCAAGTTCACTTAAATAAAAATCAAACCAAACAGTGTAAGGTGGGAGAAATAGAGTTTTTGAAGGGGTCAGTTGAAACCCATCAGAAAGAAAGAAACTGTTTTACTTTTGGTTAAATCACATGGAGATTAAGAGTTCATTTGAGACAAAGCCTTGGCTCCTCCTAAGAAGCACTGCAGTATTAAAAAGAGTCTTTCCAAAGTGCTTTGGTTATTTTGCCTGTTACTCTGACAAGAGGATGCAGAAAAAATTAAGGTTAAATTTCATGTTGCTCTTCCAGTTTCCTTAAAATTCTGTTTTTCAGGTGAAACACAGCCATTAACATCTGGATGAACCAAGCTGTCTTGCAGAAGTACTTCTGAATATTTGAAACCCAGCTTAATAGACTGAAGGAGGAAACTTAATTGTTCTGTAAAGTACACAAAAAGAATTATTTCTATTCACAAAAAATAATAGCCCTTTCTGAATTAATTTATATATGTCCCTTTCTTCAGAGGGAATTGTTTAATTCCTGTTTACAGGTGTTTGGCTTTTGTAACTATGGTTTTGCTGTAAGTTTCCCCCCCCCCCCCCCTTTTTTTCCGCCTCTTTTTCCCATTAGAAAGCCATTCTGCAACCTATTTGTTCAAACAAAGATGTTTCCTCTCAATAAATCATCAGATGAGCTATTGGCTTCATAATCTTTACTTAAACCCAAAAATATCCACATGGGTGCACAGCATTTGGCTAATTAATTTCTGATAATGTGCAACGTTCACAGCCAGCTGCCAGGGGCTCCTGTGAGTGTTAATCTGTTAGCCACGGTGAAATGATTGGAGATCTGCTCCTGCTGGTTGCCAGATAAATTCTTCCTATGACAATGTCACTAGATTAATTAATTCAATTAATGACTCCCAGTGCGATGTTTTTCTTTGTCTTTTTCATTTGCCACAGGCTGCTGAACAGGTACTCCCAGGGCTGTACTCTGAAGTTGTGTCACAGATAAGGAATTATGTACCATTCACATGTCTAGTTCTGAAGTGCCTTATTTTTTTTTTTTTAAATGATGTTCAGTAGCAGTTAATTCCATCAGAAATTAGTTTGTTTTCTCTTAAATGTAAGCAGTCAATAGCAGATAATTCCATCAGAAATTAGTTTGTTTTTTTTTTCTCTTAAATCAAAGATTACCCATCCCCTTATTATTTTCAGGTACAGTCATGAGTTTAGGTAATTTTACTGTTAGGTAATTTTTACTCACTGTGTAACTTCACTCTGCAGATGCCACAAAATGCAAATTTGCTTTCACCCTTAAAAAGAGGAACTTCCAAGCCAGATCAGCCCTCAGGTGTACCTGCCTTATCACCCCAGATCCAACAACTGTTCACTCTTTCAAAGTTTAAGAAGTAGAAAAATGCATCTTACATATATCTGGTGGGTTTTTTATTAAGGAAAAAGTGAAAGATACTTCCAAAAGGGACACGTGGAAAGAATCTCAGAGGCAGCCTCAGGGACTGTCAAAACTCTCTGTCTGGAATGTCACCTCATTTTGCTGGGCAAAGCTAGGAGGCTTTGGAGAGAGCAGCCTTCACTTTTTAGATTAGCTCATCTAAAAATGTGAGTAATGCACAGAGCAAGCAGTGAAATGAAAATGAAAGTTATTTTTTCTTCTTGAGCTTCAGGTAAAGAGCAAAGCAGAGGTGTCCATGACCCCCATCCCAGTCATGGTCTCTGTTGATCTGGTTGTGCACCACCAATCCTTGGGCTTCCTGTAGATCCCTGTGGATTTACATTATAAATTGGTGTTTGTACTGAGGTCACCCTGTATTCTCTCTACTTTGTTTCTTATTCATGGCTTTATTTTTATTCCTTTTCTTGAATATGAAGTAAAAAGATGTTTGAATGTGAATTCTGGGTTTGGAAATTCACTGAAGCAAGTTGTAAATCCAAATTCCACCATCAGTGAAGTTCTGATCTAGCAGCTGTTTTGGGTTAGCCCCCATTTGGTATGTGACTAAATCAGTCTCAGAATAATTTTAATCATCTAGAGGACTGATTTAAACCCAGTGAAGGCTCTAAAAGGTTTCCAGCAAAAGCTGTGCCTTACTCTGGGGCATCACAGCAACCTGGAGGAAAAATGCAGTGAGACTCAAGCTGAGCTGTTCCCAGGAGATCCATGCTGGCTCTTAGCATCCCCCAAGAGCTGAGGAAGAGCTCCCAGCTGAGGTCACCTCCTCATAAATAAACCTCATAAGAAAGGTGTGAGTGTGGAAAACCCTCTCTCTGAAGGATCAGAGGGAGCTGCCTGTTCCGTGTGCCCCACAGAGGAGTATCTGGCATTTGGGGCTGTATTTTCAGACTCCTGTGCCACATTCACCTCTCTGAATTGTGGATTCCAGGGCTCCCCTTCCCTGTGGAGCTGAGGCTGAGGTGCTCCCTGCTGCTTTGGAGGTTGTGGGCTCTCCCCAAAGCAGGTGCACGCCCTTGACCAGCCCGTGCAGGAGGGCTGGCACCCCAGGTTCACTGCTGAGCTCTGCAAGCCTTCAAAACAAAGCCTGCCCTGAAGTTTATGGAATCTTCTGACACTTGTCATCTCATGAAAAGCCTATTATCCCCCCAAGGGGGAAGTCACCATGAGCTTTTCTTTAAATCCAACCCAAACATATAGTTTTTAAATAGAAACATTCTGGTGGCTGGTGTCAGGGCCCTTTAGCAGAAGCAGCTGCCCAGGAGCAGCATTTCATTTAAGCTGCTATTTCCCTGCAGTAAATGCTGTCCTTTGTCTCAGGAAGCTGAGTGATAGAAATCAGGATATGCAAATTTTGGCAATGGAACTTAATTGTGAGCAGCAGGTGTCTGTGCAAGAGAGCTCAGGTGAGGGGCACGGCAGCTCCGTGCCTTGCCTGTTGTTGTACAAAGGGAGGGCTGCAAAGTTCCAATTAATTATCCACGTTAATGAGCTCGGCGACCCAAGTGAAAGGCGAGGGCCTTGTCTGCTGCTCTGATTTTGTTTTCTCCACAAACAGGAGTTTAAAAACCAATGATGCAGCTCAGCCTCTGAAGAGCAGCAAGAGACAGCAGCAAGGATGAAATTACCATGATAAACCTCAAGGAATCAATTTGTAGGAGTGCAGACTATGATGGATCATCCTGCTGGAGAAATTAATTGTCTGAGGAATGTTTCTTCAGGAATGTCTTGACCAGAGGAGCATCTTCCCAGCGTGTTGGTAAACGTGACCATCTTTGGGGAGATAATGCTTTTCACCATTTACTGATTTAAAAATGGGTAATTATTATGATTCTTTGTCTACACACCACTAATACTGCAAGCATTAAGGTCAGGCAAGTTGGGGACATAATTCATGGCTAAGATCTCATCTAGATCAGTGTTGGGCTGTAGTGTCTCTGCCTTGTGTCTGCCAGGCACAGGTAAGGGAGGACACACAGGGGTGGTGCCTCCAGGCTAGGTGAAATCCACACTGTGTCCAGTCTGAACCCTCATCTGGGTGGATAACTTAGTTTCTCTGTCCATTCAATTCTGATTTTTGTACCAAGGGTGTAAATATTGTAACATTTATTGATAAATAAACCATTATTTTTCCTTTTTGTTCAAGTTACTGACCTGTTTTATAGTGAAATAAATATTAGCCAAGTGAGACACTGTGGTTTCAGCTGATTTAAGGTCTTGCTGCTGTGTGAAAGAGACAGTCTCAGTCCCTGGTTGTGTGATGCTGACCTGGTCCTGGTTTTGGCACACGTGAGGCTCTGTACTGAGTCCATTCAGCTTGCTGACCAACAGAAAACCCAGAAAAAAAGAGTGGCTGAGAGCTTCCATCTTCCTCCCTTGGTGTGAAACTGTCCCTTTTCTCCCACCAGAGACATCATAATTCTCTTTTAAGCAGGGAAGTTTAAGCAGTAACAGACAGGAGCCCCACATGTGGACAGTAGGGAAGAGTCTGGAAAATATATTTAATTGAGTGTGGTATTTTTGGATGGAGGTGTTGGGTAATTTCTGGCATAACCCAGTTCTTTTATTACACAGCTCTTGGATTGGAGCAGGCTCTGTTTGCAGCCTTTCAGTCAGCTGTATTCCCAAACTTCTTTTGTTTTCTTTCTTCTTCCTGCCCCCTCCAACTGTGGCAATATCGAAGCAGACATCTGGGCCCTGATTATGCACACCTTGTGTGGCCACTGGAGCTGGTGCTAAAGTGGGTGTTAAACAACATCATTCTTATGTGGCAGTGTTTTACACCCCTGGGTAAATGATTACCTGAACTCCAGAGAAATGAACCGTCAGCCTCGGTGCACCACAGTGAAGTTCTGCCACAGATCTGGAGCCATGAAGCTTGAAGGAATCAAAACCTTTCCTCCTTTGGAAAACAAAATCAAACTCAGAAGAAATAAAAAATCTCTACCCACTGTCACCATGTGGAAGAAAGGCACTCGGCTGGCTTACAGCAGAATAACAGAATGGGTGACCTCACATGAGAAACAGTCTATACAAACAAATAATTATTAAACAAAATCACTTTACTTTTCTAACCCTGCTTCCTCTTGCAAAGCTGTAATCCTTGATTTGTTTCTCAGTAGGAAATTTTGGGATATGGGCACAAGTTTAAGATTGTGACATCCTATCCATTTGTAATTCTCTCCACAGCCAGGAATATTTCTGAGTGAGAACTGAAGCATCTCTGCTTGTTTGGAGGAAATGCTGTTACACAATGCAGAACAAAATAGTTCAAGCCACTTTAAACAGGATAAATGGATGAAGGCTTCAAGGTAGGATCATCTGTTTATTTACACCCATTGTCTCCTTGTTTCCCACACAAATATATTCTGTGTTTAAAATTTATAAAGCTGGGCAAGCCCTTCTCACGCTGTTCTCAGTAAAATATTGCCCACTGCATCTCTCCGAGGGTCTGCTGACAAATAGGCTCTTGTTGTCCAACTTTCCCTCTGCTGAGGTTAATGATTAAGTGGTTCAGGAGGTTAATTCCTGGAGATAGTGTTGTCTTTGGCTTGAACAGATGTTGGTAGTGCTTTAATGTCTTTAATGTGGTTATCAAACTCGGCTGCCCTTCATCCTTTGCTCTGTGCAGCCCTGGGCATTGTTCCCCGTGCATTCCAGGCCCCCTCTATGGAGATCCAGCAGAGCTGAACATACCATTGCCTCGGGGCTGCCTCCCCGGGGTCACGCTGGGTGATGCCCAGATCTGCCACACAAACTGATAACAGCAAGATCTGTAAATATTTGGCAGTGCAGAAAGGTGCAGAATACCTCTTGGGGCTCATCTGTAAGGCCACTCACATTAAAGCTTTTGCATTATCTCAAGCCCCCCATAGGGCTGAGCTTCACCCCAAAATCTGCCCTTCTCCCCTCAGCACCTCTTCTCTTGCCAGGATATGAATCTCAAGGGTGCCTGAAGAGTTCTGTGCTGTAACCAGCACCTTTAGCAGCCTGGTAAAACCCTGAGGGTTGGAGCAGTATTTGCAGCCTGGAGCTGCATCATTACAGGGGCTGCTGGATGTTTGCAGGAGTCCTTTACTCCCACATCCACTGCCTCGTAACCAGCCAGCAGCAGTTTAAAAAATTTTAAAAAAACCAATATAAGCATTATGATTTCTATGAACAGACATTGAAAGGGTTAATTTTAGGCTGGCCTCAAGCTGGGATTGGTTATATTTGAATGTCAATACTGCCAATACCATAAATGAAACATTATCTTGGATTTTACCTGTTTGTCATTATTTGTGAAATTACCTCCTGTCCTCCCCCTACACAGCTTCAGACCTGCTGGCAGGAGTCCTGTTGGGGTTAAAAGCATCTAACCTCACTCAGTTTGAATATGACAGTATAATTTTAATTATTGCACTGGTTTTCTTATCATGTGCATTTTGGTATCACTAACTGACAAATTGTATCCAGATTGAATACAGTATAAAGGACAGAATCTTAATTTGGGGAAGAATACTGTTAATTTGAAGGAGTTAACTGGCTTATGGATTCCCAAGAACTTTGTTATTTTATAATACGGAAATTTTTAAAAAGTAATTTACAGCTTCAAAGAGAAGCGGGGTCCTGTGACTAAAATACAGATTTGTATTTAAATTAAGAAGATGCAAAAAAAGAATGCAAACTTTATAATTTCTATAAATTCTCCTTAAAATGATTAATTTTAGGTTGGTCTCATGCTGGGATTGGTTATATTTGAATGACAATCCTGCCAATGCCATGAGTGAAACATCATTTTAGACTTAACCTGTTTATCATTATTTGTGAAACTGTAAAAGGAGAGGAATTGTGGCTTTTTGGTTTTGTTTCATTACAAGCTGGGATGAAACTCTTTGTTGGCTGTCATTGATTAGAAACTCCCTCCCAGCCTGTCTTCCCCTTTCTCTCTCTTCCAGCTGAGAATCCTGCCCTCTCTGCCTTTGCCCCTTCCTTAGGGCTCACTCACTGTATTTGCTGTTGGTGCTGCAGAAGGCACAACTCCGATTTAAAGGCCTGGAGTGCTGAGAGCCAGAGGGAACTCACAGCTCTGAGGAGTTTCCAGGGTCAGACACGAGCCAGGGTGGGCATGGAGCAGCAGGGGTCAGGCTGGGCACGTTGGTTGGTCACACTGAAGGGGGCACTGACTTTCCAGAGTGCTCCTCTTCACCCTGCTGGAGCTGGGACTGTGATTCCCTGAGGTTTCCACATCAATGTAGCAAAAAAGTTCCTTTCTCCACGGGTAACTTGGGTTTAGCCAACAGCCTGGATTAGGCTAAAGCTTTCTGTGCTGCTTGTGCATACGTATAGAATATGGAATCTAGAATATATATAGAACATAGAATCACGGGATGGTTTGGGTTGGAAGGGACCTTAAAAGACGTCTCATTCCATGCCATGGGCAGGGACACCTTCCACTGTCCCAGGCTGCTCCAAGCCCTGCCCAGCCTGGCTTGGGACACTTCCAGGGATCCAGGGGCAGCCCCAGCTGCTCTGGGCACCCTGTGCCAGGGCCTCACCACTCACACAGGGAAGAACTTCCTCCTAACATCTACTGCAAACCTACTCTCTCTTTTACTTTAAATCCATTCCTGTTTGTTACTCCACGCTCTTCTAAAAAGTCCCTCTCCATCTCTCTTGCAGGCTCCCTTCAGGCACTGGAAGGCCACAATTAGGTCACTCCAGCACCTTCTCTTTTCCAGGCTGAACAATTCCTGTTCTCTCAGCCTTCCCTTGCTCAAGCGCTGCTCCATCCCTCTGACCATCTGGGTGACCTGCTCTGGACTTGTCTAAGCCTGATGTGAGATGAAAATTGCGGTGATTTTATAAAACCCTGGAGGAACAGTCCCTCGAATATTTCTGTGGAGAAGCACAGGCATGAAGCGATGGGATAGCAGGGAATGGAAGGGACAGCGCCGGGGACGGGAGGAGTGAGGACGGGGACAGGAGCGGGGATAGGAGCAGGGGACAGGGACAGGAGCGGGGACAGGAGCAGGGGACAGGGACAGGAGCGGGAGCGGGGATAGGAGCAGGGGACAGGGACAGGAGCGGGGACAGGAGCAGGAGCGGGGACAGGAGCGGGAGCAGGAGCAGGAGCGGGGACAGGAGCGGGAGCAGGGGACAGGAGCGGGAGCGGAACAGGATCAGTGACAAGAGCAGGAGCGGGGACAGGAGCAGGGGACAGGGACAGGAGGAGGGACAGGAGAAGGGACAGGGACAGGAGCGGGGTCTGAGCGTGCAATTCCTCCTCTCGAACAGCAGAGGGCGCAGGAGGGTCCGGCCCGTCGGCTGCTCAGGGAGAGGAGAAAGGATGGAAAACGGACAAAATCAGGAAATTAAAGATTTTATGTGCTTTATACAATGCTTGACGCACAGACAGAAACGCAGGTAACCACACAGAGCTGGCTGAAGTGCGATAAAAAGAGTGTTTGTGTTTCAAACTCACAGGAAATCGCTGTAACCCAGAACCTAATTCCCTAACTGTCCCTGCCTATTTGGGTCCGTTGTCATTGGGCATGAATCATAAATTATTTGGATACTGTGCATCCTGAGAAAAAGCAGGGAGTGCCGCAGTGAGTGGATCTGGATTTCCCCGGGGCTGTATTTCTCCTGCTGAGGGGTTGTGCGCCCCTGTGTGCGCCTTGCACCGGGATGTGAATTCCCATTTCTCATCATGAATTCCCATCTCCGCACGGAACGGCGGAGACTCCAGAGGGTGGGGACGGTTTGATTTGCATGCGGATGAGTTTCAGATCGCTCTCGTGATGTATCTCTTGTAACCGGTGTCTGCGAGCTCTGGGAGCAGCTGAGGACTGTAGTGAGTGTGGCTCCCTCTGAGGATGTCTTGCTGCCCCTAATCCTTCAGGAAGTGTCTCCTCTCCCTGGATTCAGGGGAGGTTCCTGCAGAAAAGCAGCCTCTCGAGCCTGCTGCCGATTTCCAGCTCTTCTACGGCTGCGGTGTTTGCAGAACACATCGTCAACCGCTACCGGCTGAAGAGTAGCCCAGCAAAGATAAGGAGATGATCCTCTTTCAGCTGGAGCAATTTCCCAGCTTGGTTCATCGCAGGGCTGCACACTTGCCTGTGCTGTTGTGGCACAGGAGGAACAGGAATACTAGCATGGAGAGGGGGATGTGACTCCTAGCCCTGGGCCAAGTGCCTCTTACCAAGCTGGTTCTGAATTAAAATTTATGCTAAAAAAAAAATTGCTTGTCATCCCTGGAAGTATAAAATCCGTGTGCAACAGTTTCCTACAGTGGGGGAGAAATATAGCTCAGAAAGAACCGTTTTTGTTTTGAAATCTTCCAAGGGAAATTGAGCCCAGACCTCTGCCTCAGCCACATGAGCACTTAGCCAGAGCTGCAGGGCCGAGCCCTCTCACACCACGGGAGCCTGGAAAACCTGGGAGGAGAGTTAATTAACCATCCAGCACGGAGGGATGATCTTGGAGCTGGAAAAAGAAAGCGCCTAAATAAAGGGAGCTGGTGCTGAGGACTGAGGGAGTTAGGCTGGTCAGTGGAGCAGAGCAGGCAGCTCTGCAGGGGAAAAGCACCACGGGCTGCATGGGGCAGGATGAGTTTGCCCAAGGTCCTTGTGAGGAGTTTGTGGAGGTGTTTGGACGTGTCACCCAGGGTGTGCTGGGTGCCAGAGGGGGCAGGAAGCAGGGACACTGAGGTAAAGCCTTGCCATAGGTCAGTCACACGATGGTTTGGGTGGGAAGGGACCTTAAAAATCATCCTGTTCCAACCCCCTGCCATGGGCAGGGACACCCTTCACAAGGCCACAGTGAAGAAATTCAAGTCATGTTCTGAAAGAATTGTACAAACCTCAGTGAACAGGAGAAAAGTGAACTACAAGTAAGCAATAAGCAATTTGGTGAAATTTCAGAATAGAGAACAGTAATCTCTCTTTAGCTGAAGTGCTATAATGGAGCAGAAAATCTGGAAGTTTTTTCTTCATGATTGTCAGGGCATGAGAAAAAATCCAGGTTAATTTTTTCCCCTGTATGCAGGTGTGAATTTTCAAAGTCAGTTAAGACAGTGGGGTAAAAAGATTACAGTAAGATTAGAAACCAGCTAAGTACTTGCAGGAATCACCAGGTCCCTTTGACAAGTGTTGTTGGATGTATGTTTTGTGTGTATCTTTTTTGAAAAATTACCAGTTATTTCCTGAAGCAGAAGATGGGAGCTCTCAGGTTCTGGGAAAGTCCTTTTTGGATCACTGTTTACTTGTGATGCCCCTGTTATTTAAAATTCTGCTGAACTCTAGAGGATGAAAATATTTGTGGGGCAAAGAGGTGCTTTGGATCCTCTTTTCTTTGCCCACGTCCCTGGGTGAGGCATTTTTGTACTTTGAAACAAGGAAAGTTCTCAACAGAAATGTTCAATTAACTGTTAAACACTCTCATCAATTCAGGGATCATTTCCAAATCTGATGGATGAGTTCAAAATCTCCATTCATTCTAACCATCAGGCGGAAAAACAGTTGAACTCCTGAGGAGAAAAGAGCAGATAAATGCTGGAAGGAACTTGCATATCTTTGAGAGGTGCAGTGCTCTGCAGACCGTGAGTTATGAAGAGGAAAATTCCCAAGTGTGTACTGTAAGCAGAATAATAATGGGCAATGGCTCAAACCAAGGGCTTGTTTTCCTCTGGCTTCATTTAGATCTCAGTTTAAAAGGCATGGAGTTTATTTTTGTGTACACTCAGGGAGAGTGTCACACCATGCACAATTAATTTATTTCCCATGATAGTAAAAAAAAAAAAAAAAAAAAAGGAAAATTCTATTAAACCCACAAATTTAAAAAGTACGCACAAATATTGAAGTGAAAGAGGAGAAGGTGAAAGAAGACTTTATGAATTCTTGGCTAAGTGAGTAATTTCTTGAGCTCCTCAAAATTAATCCCCTTTTTAAGTTAGTTTATTTGGACAGTTAGGATATATTCTGAATTCTTAATCATTTCTGTTTGTCACAGGTGCATCTGATGGATTCACGCTGCAGGAGCTTCTGAGAGAGTTTTTAATTAAAGCAACCTGTAAGCCACTGAAAAGTGAGTGGAAACAAATGCAATTCCCTGCTCTATAATGGTGTGATTCTGTTTTGTGTCAGCAGTGCTCTTAAACTCACAGATTCTATATTTTATTAAAAATAGGTTATGTAACATGAAAAAACATCGTGGAGTATATTTTTCTGAATCCCATCATGATTTCCTGTAATTCTGCATTATGCATGAACAGACTCAATTATATTTCTATGAGATTTTTAGACTCTGGCTCCGCTGGCTTCCATTCAAACCTGCATTTTGAATATGCTGAGCTGTGAATTAAAAACCCAAATCCAAACAAAACCAGCAGTAAGTGCACTGATAGCAGTGCAAAGTCTTTTTCCTGGTAATATCTGTCCCATTACTTTTCAGGATATCCAGATTCCAGCTGTTTCAGCTCTTATAGAGCAATGTGACCTGGCATAAGTGAGCTATTCAACACAGAATGGAGGTCAGTGTGTTTGCTTAAACAATCATTTAAATAGTAATAATTTTAATACAAAAATGTATCCTAGCTGTTCAACGGATTCCCAGAAGCACTGTGTCCATTCTGGGCTTAGGGTTGTATGGAAAAGGCCAGGGAGCTGGAAAAGAAGGAGGAGTTCTGCCTCCCATTTTGCAGGCAGAAAATTCTGTCACTGAGGGGTTAAGAGACAAACCCAGGTTGATTCAGGGAGTTAGTAAAGGACCAAAACTGAGCCTAAAATTAGTGAGTCTCAGGGTGCTGCTCCATGATGCAGCTGAGCTGCTAAAGCTGGAAAAGGGGATTCACTGAAAGAGGAGATGCACTGGGCCAGGACCCAACAAGCCAAATCCTAGCTCACCCCTACTCCTGGTAGTGGGAGAAAAGAGAAGGCCACAGGGCTCCTCTCATGTTCTCCTGCTGTCTTTTTGAGTGGTTGCAGAGCTCTGAGGATGTTTTGTGAGCCTGTCCCAGCGCCATGAGCCCAGGGCAGCAGAGGTCTGAGGATGGAAAGGGATCCTGCCCTGCTTCCCACCACCACCACTCCCCTGGTTCTGCTCTGCCAGCCCCTGGCACCCCTCCAGCACAGCTGCTTGGATTGCACTCTCAGATCTGTGTAATACACCAGCTGTGAAATAAATAAACTGTGGGCACATGGAAATAAGTTCAGTTGGCAGCAAATGGCATTTATGGTATGTATCACTTCCTATTGCTTGTCAACTCTTTGAAATAATAAACTTCACTAGTTGACCCAAATGTAAGTACTAAAAATAAACAGATCAGCACCTCTTTGCTTGTTTTTTATAGCATAAAAGGCTCCTGTTATTTTCAGAGCCTGATTTTTCCATTTCCCTTAATGCCCTGACCTCTCTTTACTGGCCCACTTATTAGTAACTCTTACTTTTGGGGAGATTGTAACGTTGCTGAAAGCACAGAAAATACAATTCCTCCAGCCATTAATCCTTGTCTTGATGCTACCTCCACAGCACAATGCCTCTCTCTTTTACTCCTGGCTTTTTTTCTCCCTCTTTTTCTTCTCCTTTTTTATCCACTCTGTTTACCCCAGTGTAGCCACTCCACGAGGTAATTCCCTTTGTGACCAGCTTGCTGCAAACTATCTCCTATTTACACTGGCTGCAATTTTCAATTAAAGACAAGAACTTAACTTTAGTGGAGAGTCCTATAGAGTCCAGCATTTGGGACTTAAGATTTGCTTTCCCAGCCCGAGACTTTGAAGTTGGGAAGCTGGAGAGCCTGGATGAGGTGACAAAGTGTCTTTCACAGAAGAGCTTTAAAGCAGAAAACATGTTAACCCCCAGGCTCTGGGGCTGGGCAAAACAAAAGGTAGGGAAACAAATCTCCTGCAGAAATGAGCTACAGGCCTGGTACCCAGAAACCTGATTTAAGTGGCTGAGTCACCCTTTTTTACAGTATAATAATGTCAGAGACATAAAAACTGGGCTGCTTTTGAAGAATATATCTAAGTGTCCAGTCTAAACCTATTAGGCTTTCTGTTTTAAGCTTATAAAATGCTTTCATAAAATGTTTTAAGCTTATTGCTCTTTTAAACGTATAAAAAACACTGCCCAGCAGAAGGAACTGTAAGTGTTTTGTTTGCTAAACAAGCAGGACACACGAGAAATTATCATCAAACAATGAGAAGAATTTCAATGTACAAAATTCCTCTTACAGTTTCTCCTTTAACTCTGTGTATATTGGCATAGCTTTGGAGAATGCAAATAATTTTTGTTATTTAAAGGGTGGCAGGTGACATTTATTTTGTCTGTACCTACCAGAGAGTAGATCATATAAATTGGGAGATTTTCTGGCTACATTAAGTCATATATAATATCTATATCTATCTCTTATAGTAGACAGGAAACAGTCTTGACTATTTTTGATTCTTTTAGCCCCCAGCTGAAAAAAAAACATATCTAAGCCAACCTTTTTTTTCAATTTCTGTCAGCTCATCAAGCTTTAAACCCCCTACATGCTGTCTGCTAATAAGAATTAAATCATGTAATAGCCAGTGGATAAATTAGCTGAGCACAAACGCAATGCTTTATTTAACAATTTTTATCATTATTTCGAAGCATCCAAGAAGAACAGGGTCTGAAAAGTTTTAAATCTGAATTAGCTTAACTACTTGTGACAAGTTTACACATGAGAGACATCGAGACTGTGTTCTACTTGCTACTTTGAGTTTCGTCCTGGCATTCTGTTTGAAAGATCCCAGCCAAAGTTAAATCAACCCACCCTTTGCTGATTTTCAACATCAGACATGTCCCCAGCTCTTTTTTTTTTTTAACCTTGCTTTCAGGCTGACTTTCTCCCAATTGAAATTCAGTTCCTGAATGGTTGGTTTTTCCCTTGCTTCTGAACGTTGATAAAAAAGGGTTTTCTTCACTCCCTCAATTTGATGTGACAGGGCCCTGACATGAATAATGGACGTGTTTCTTTCACAGGCAAATCAACTTAATTTAGCATGCTTTTATACTTTCAATAGCAAAGCCACAAGCCTGTAAATTCCATGAGATCCTTTAGGTTTGCAGAAATCTTTAGAATTAGCAGAAAATGTATAAACAGCACTTATTTTGTCAAAATACTTGAATAACTTTTATACAGGAGCTAGAGATGAATATATCACTGCCTAATCAGATTGTGATTTACATGCAGTAGAGGATGGGCTGCCCAGGTTCAGACTGCCCTTTTGCTGAGGGAGAAAAGAGGGGTAAGAGAACTAAATAATCACAAATATTAACTAGAATTAAAATCCCAAACTCTCTTCTGAAGGTGAAGGAGAAAGGTGGAACTTGAAGGAGATGTTTATGCAAGAGAGGCTCTGTCAGGAGAACTCCATTCTCCGCCCATCTCCCTGGAGAAGTTGCTGCTTTGCAGCTCAAGAAATGAGGAGAGAAAAAAGAATGTTTTTTATTATCTACAGAGGAGTTTGAGAGACCAGAAGAATCCACCAACTTTAGAAAATAAAGTGCACTGGCAGGTATTGTCTGGGAGGGGTCAGACCCTTGGAGCCCTGATGTCACAGTTTCACTTGTGGCAGCTCCATCTCTGTCTCACTTTGCTGGTCAAGGTGTGTTAAAGCAGTGCTGGAAGATTTTCTTTATGCTGAGCAACAGCAGAACTCCTCTTTGAAGCTTCAGAGAGCAGCTTGGGCTCCTCCTTGGCTGTGTGGTTTCAGGATGTACCAGAACTCGCTGGTCCCTCCCTTCTGACCCGCTGTAAATCTCCTGCGAAGCCGACAAATGCAAGCGTGAGCTCTGCTCTTTTCCCCCACATAAAGCCAAGGAGTGGAAAAGAGGGGAAACTCTCTCAGCTTGCCCTTTTCACCTTCAGGACTCATCTCCCAGCACTGCTGCTGGTAGCAAGCAGCCTGGTGACACTATCAAAGGAAAATAGAGGTTAATTCTATTGTCATTACTTATTATTGTAACATCAGGCAGCTGTAACAACTCATTCATTAAAATATCCTGATAGTGCTAATAGTGGATCAGTGAATAGGAAATAGGTTGGTTTGGGGTGTACAAACTTTACTGCTAAAAATCATTCTGTTTGCTAACAGAGTGTTAAAAAAAATAAACACTTTCTTTGTAGCATTATATAAATAAAAGAGAAACTAGTTTAGAAAAGGGTATTTCATTCTCAAATGAAATGCTGCTTGACTCAAAGCCTTCAGGCTGGGTTGGGAAAAGCCAGCCCACAGAGATGCTCTGCTGCATTCAGCCTTGCTTCCCTCGATGCAATCAACGTGGCTAAGGGGATCCCACATACCTCCAGGTCTGTCTGTAATAAGTGGTTAATCAGCCAATTAGGGGAACCAACAATTACAAATTGGGAAGAGGAGAACAAGGAAAGAAGAAAGGGAGTGAGTCAAGGTAGGCTGCAATCCCTTTGAAAAGGTTTCTAACATTAACTCCCAAAGAATTACGTTCTGCCGTACCTTGACTGATTTGTTTCCCCCCTTCCTCCCCCTTCCCCTTTTCCTACTTGTTGGGTCAGTTAATTGGCTGATTAACTAGCAATTACCTCTGGGACCAGCTCTATATAGGGTCTCTTTTAATCGAGAATTTTATTGACAAAGGCACCAGAGCAAATTCATCTCTGGTGTAAGCTTGCTGCAGTGAATGGCCTGACACCCAGGACAAAGTTGATCCATTGTACCACAGGCACCGTGTTTTTAAAGCATTTGATTAACTCGGAACTTTTAAAATTACATTCCTTTTCTACAAGATCTGTTCATTTTGGGTAGGAGAGGGAACAAGAGCTCGGGAGGGAAGTCAGTCAGACAGGTAATGTCTGGAGCAACAGCATCCTGCAGCCCCAGCTCTGGGTGATGGCAGAACAGCTACACAGGGGGACACCTCCCTTTTTGTCCTTTTTTCTCAGGCTGACACTGCTGTAGGCTTGCTGGCATGGGCTTTTTCCTCAACTTGTGCACAGTGATTAATCGGCAGCCCCAGAGGGTGGGGGACATCTCTTATCACTGGCCTGGTGTGCACAGCTGGGTTCCCCAGCCAGGGCAGAGTGCTCCTGACAGTATTTAGGAACTCAGCACTGAGAGTAAAGCAGCTCAGCTGCCCCTGGTCTCTTTTCAGGCCCTGTTTGGACCATCTTTTACATCACTTTCCTTCTCCTCTGGATTCCTGCAGCCCTATCAAGCCCTGTGTTTATGCTGCAGGAATCAAACCTGGTGCATTTATTGCACCAGAAAGCTTAAATAGGACACTGCAATTAGAAATCCTCCCTTCCTGCATATGCCTGTGCTGTGTGGAGCTGCTGCTCCCTCAGGCTGCTCTGCTGGGAAGGGAATGCTAAACTGGGCTGGAGCAGCCACACGGTTACCAGGCAGTGGGGAAAGCACGATGCAGGAGGGGATGGAGATCCTGTCCTGGAAGAACTCAGACCAAAGAGCCAGCCCTGACACTGGAGCCAAAAGGCAGAGGATCAGATTATTGAGGGATCTGGCAAATTCCCTAGTACACTGGGGCCTGGCAGGAACACATCCCTCCCTGTATGAAAGGGGCTCTGTGTTTCACGGTTTGAAACAGCTCACGGGTTAAAGATGGGCCAGCCTGGGAATAGAACAGCTCAGAGACCAGGAATATGGGATAACTGTGGGGAGGCAAATGGGAGAAAGAAAGGCTTTTTTCCTTGGTAAGGACAAAAAGAAAATCCTGCTGCAGATGAGGCAGTGACAGCAGCAGATCTGTGTCTGCCATCTGATTGTGGAGCTCCAGATGCTGCAAGGAGCAGTGCAGGTGAGGCAAAGGAGTTTTGCAAATTTAGAGACAAAAGGCAGAGGTATAAGGCATAAAAGTGACAGTGGATATTTTATAGAGGTAGAGGGACAGAGGCTGAGGCACAGAATCGCACCCTGTCCCTCTGCAGATGTCCAGAATCAGTGATGGCACCTTCTGTAGCCAGCAATGCCAGCTGGAAATGTCCATTTCTACCTGGGCATCACCTCTGCATGTGTGCTCACTCTCAGCCCTGTGGTGAGGGCATCATGTAAATGTTTTCTTGTTGCAGACCAAATTTTCCTGGCTAATCCAAGCTGTCTTAAAAATGTTTATGATACAGCTCCTCATATAATAAAAAATTCTGGTATTTTTGATAAAGCCTAGTTAAACCTTTCTCTTTCAAATTTCTGCACTTGGAATGAAAGGAGATTTGGGCTGGAAAATCAGAGAAAAAGAGGGGGAAGTACTTTTTTTTTTTCCTAATGCAAACATGCTATCTAATTCAGGGAGCAGCTGAAAAAAATCAGTGTAAGAAAAGCCTTATCATAATTGGTCTCCTTACAAAAGACTTGCTTTGCTGAAAAACTGTTATCCTCATAGTGATAAGAAACTTGTAATAGAATCCCCAGGATCTGAGCAATGTGGTTATCAGAGGGAGAGTGTAGACTTGCCTATCTTTGAAGTGAATTGAATCCCACGAGGTGTTTTTGACTCTGAGAATACCTGATACCCAGTTTACATGTGAACTAGAGAACAATGCATTTGAATTATCATAAAAGTGATAAAACATGTTCCTCAGATCCAGACAAAGCTTGTCACTTCGGTGGTCACAGCTCTGGATTTCCCTGGAACACAGCTCATCCTAAAGCTGGATATCTCTCAGTGTTGTGGAGGGACTTAGTGTAGAATTCACCCAGGATGTTGTGGGTTACTAGAAAAATTCCTGTCTTTAATGCTAAAGGTTTTAGAAGCCTCAGATTAAAGGCAGATATTCCTCAGATGCCAAATGGGCTGCATTGAGGCAGGAGGCCAGACAAAATTGTGTCTATAGCATTTAAAAAGTAATGCATATTTGCCTTATAAATTAAGTTCCACATTTACAGGCAGAAGCAATAACTGTTCCTGGCCATGGAGGGAGGAAGGAAGTGCAGGCAGTCAGAGGGCCAGGAGTGCAGCAAAGCCTCTCATCCATCCCAGTGTAGGAGCTGGTGCTTCTTTACTCCTCCTTCCTTCACCCTGCTCTTTCCACAAACCACTAGAAGAGGTTTTAGGCCATGGCAGAGTATGAAGGGAATGTGGGACATTTCCAGGAACGTATCCCAGGACCTGCAAAAATCAGGATTTGCTATCTTTGGATTTGTATCTAAACAGATCTTTCCATCCCGAGCCAGTGGAGGTCTGTAAGCCAAGAGGTGGATGCTGTGCTGGGCATTTAAACATTCCAAGACTTCTGTCCTTGCAAAAAGAATGAGGGAAAAGGGGTTAGTATCAATGCTTGGTGGAAGATGATCTGGAGAAGGCACAGTTAGTCCTCTGCAGCAAAACCCAGGGACTTTCTCTATGTAGGAAAATGCACATGATTAGAAGTGATAAATAAAAATAATTTCTCACAGCTTTTGAAACTCTGCTTTTCCTGAGCTGGACGACTGTCAGAGTGATGGTGGCAAGGTGTGGTTAGTGTGGTTTTGGGGCTAGCTAGAGAAACAAGGACCTGGATGCACTATGCAAACAAATAATTTTCTTTATTTCTATCTTATCCCCTACTCATTTGGTGTCTCTTAATGTTGTGCTACATCCAATATTCTGATGGGATGGAGGGAGAGGGGGTGTTTAATGGGTGCTAGTTTATACCCACATGGTGTCATCAACTCACTGGGAGTGAAAGTGGCCTCTTTTCAAAGGTGTGGGGTGGCAGATCCTTTCCCAGTTGCCATCTGGGATTCAGGCAGCTTTTATTCCCTGCTAAACATGGATTAGACACGTAAAGAGTAACAGCTTGGGCAGCCCATCCTAACAGCAGTAAAGGTATCACAGAGCAGGACAAGAGGAAGAGGAGTGGTTGCTGTTCAGTTTTTCAGTCAGCTCCCCCCAGGATGTGCTGTGCCTCTGCCCTCACCCCTTCTGGCCAGGAGGCTGCTCCCTGCCCCCGGGCCAGGAGCCACCACGATAACACAAACGAGTTGGGAGCAAGGATATATACTGTCACCTTTATAAAAATTAAAAATACAGGAGTCCAGCGCTCCTGTTTCCCTTCTCCTACCCCCATGCATCACTGCAGAGGCTCTGAACAGATGAGCCCACTATTACAATGTTGTCAGGGCCCTGCTAGTTTTCTAGTTCATATCCTTGTTCATGCTGTTTGCTAAGTACTTGTTCACTGTGACAGCTTTCAGCAAAACAGAACACACTGAATGCTTCTTTCCAAACAGCTCTGTCCTGCTGGGCTTCAAGTGAAACAAGCCCTTCAGACTCCATCATGTGAACTTTTCATAAGGAACAATCTCCTTTAGACAATTCCTTTCAGAGATACTATCCGTGAAACTGGGACTTGGGGATGAGGTGACATCACAGCCTTCTTCCTCTGGCCAGGGTCATGGCCACCAAAGTTGTATTTGTTCGGAGGCCTCCACATGGCATGGTGCATGATTTCTTTAATTACCTAATGTTTCTTCATTAAAGAAAATCTGCAACCACTTGAAAGTGTATTTAGTATGTTTTCTGTTGAAAGAAAAACAAAGGCTTTTGTGCAGACAGTCAGATCCCAGCTTGTGAAAATCAGAACTGATTAATGAAAACATAACTTGCCTGCAGTTAAATCCTAAAGGCAGATGTGCCAGAGCTGGTGGACCAAGACAGGCAGATCTTTGCTATTTCCCTGGTTGGCATCTGTTCCTTGTGCCATCCCCCATGGGCACACCTGTGCCCTTGGTGGTAGCAGCCAAGTGTAGAAAAAAGCAGGAGGTTTGAAGAGCAAGGCAAGGTGTGTGTGTGTCCTTATCACTGAATTAGCACACAAATGGGGCAGAAAAGGCTGGGTTAGAGAGTCTGGGAGGGTGCAAAACCTTCAGGTGCACTTCAGCACAAAGGACTTGGCCCCAAGGGTCTCCTCCTGCCTCACTGCTGAGGAGACACCGTAAAAAAGTGGAATTGGAATTGCTGATCCATGAAAGGTGTCCCAACCCAAATATCACTGAGCATCCACCACCCCAAATATCTGCCATGTGTGGGTAGGGGAGGGAGCAGTCACATGGAGGAAACTAAGGGGAAAGAAAAGTTTCAGGTTTAGGATTGGATGTAGAAAACTGTCCTTTGGGTAGTGGTGTGTCCCATTGATATAGGAGTGGAGATTTAAGTGGCTTTGTGCATTTAACTATTCCTGGTTTGTTAAGTTAAATAGGAAAAAAGGTATCTCATGAGTGGCTTGGTATTTTATTCTGGTATTTCTCTTCATACAGTATTAAGGAATTGCTCTTCTGCACTGCATTACAAAAAAAAGAAAACCCCATAGTTCGTTGAGATGGCATCGCCCTTAAATAACTTCAAATGCTAATTGGAAAACAAATCTACGAAAAATGTCCTTCAACCCAAGTGGTGTTTGGTCCTTCATGAGAATGTGTTCATAGCGTGTCAGCTGCCTAGTGGTGACATTTGTAGCTGAAATCTCTCTGTTTATCCAACTTCCATGATGGAATGTATGAGAATTATGAGCTCCAGAATGTCTTTCCCTTAACACCTTTGTAGAAGATGTTATTTTTTAACTCAGATGGCAGTTTTTTTCCCTCTGTGCTTCTCTAAATGTTATTTCCTGAACAATGTTTGATTTATGTGGCTGAGTCAATCTGTTGGCCAAATTTAAAGGGCAAGTGATTGATATGAAAATTTTGTCTATAACGTGTACTCTTTAAGATACTTTCTGTGCCATCTTTGGATGAAATTAATTGTATAGACTGAAAAATTTTCTTTGTTATGTCCAGAAGTGGCAATTGAGTTTTTCTGACTTCCTATAAATATTCATTCATTTTCAGTCAGACCAGGGAATTCCATCACTCTTTTTTTGTCTAGCCAATAATTCAGGACTCACAATGTGCAACACCAAAGCAGCAGATCTCTCTTTTTATTCTGCATGCTTCTAATGAGAAATATTAATTCATGAGTGCAAAAAGTTATGCATTTTGCCTGCAGGGTTCTAGATGAAGTCAGTAAAATTGAGGCAAGCTTGGGGCATAAGTTACTCATGATCCTGTGGAAGTTTGTGTACACACGGATTCATCCCATTGCTGCTGTGGTGGAAGCAATTCTTCTTCCCAGCTGCATCCCACCTTAGTGAGAAACCACTTCCTTCTGCAATTTCATAGGTATTTCTGTGCCCAAATAAAGAAGAAAAGTTTGAGGACAAATTTTAAAGGTATTGAACAGACAATAGCTCTCTAGATTTTGGGTGGAGCATTTACAAATGCTCAGTATTTGTTATTCCCTCGTTGATAAGGAAAAGAGCGACCATCCTCAAACTCCAGTGTTTATGTCTGTTCCTTTTCACAGCTCAGTGCTGTGCAATTCCCACTGAGGACACTGGGGTTTTTTAACACCATAATGTAAGATATCAAAATAATTTTAGCAACAATTAGTGACTAATAATTAATCTTGGTAAAGGAAAAAAGAAGGAAAAGACCTCTGAAAAGGTCTTCTTAGAATATTTACAAATCAGTTTGCCTTAATGCCTGTTCTAAATATCATCATAATGAAATCATACTTGGCATTAATAATAATATTGCTTTGGAGTGGTTTACCTTAAAATGTTAATTGTATCCTAAGCCGACCAGTTCACATTCAGCAGGGACAGGCAGTGATAACCAACAAATTTCAGGGTCAGCCAGGTGTGTGAGTTGGTCACAGAGCTTGGGCCGTGTAACCTGTGGACCTCATAAATAACAATTTGCTTCTGTTTTGTGTCCTTTAAACTCCTATCAGAACACACAGGGGAAAGGAGAGCAAAAAGAGAAATGTCTGCATGGAGAGAACTCGAACACGGAGTTATCTGCAATCGTGTATTGCATTTGCTTATGTGCAGAGAAGAATAACTCCCGTGCTCAACTCTTTCCCTTCTAAAGTGCCCATCCCAGGTTTCAAGTGCAGGCTGGAATAAACACAAACAAACGTCGTATTCATTCAGCTGGGGTTCCTCCCATTCACCCCTCCGCATTCTCTCACCCCTCTCAAAACCGAGAAACGCACATTTCCAAGCGGGCGGATGAGGAGGCGCTGGGATTGAGCTTTTTCTAAGCAATCCTTGCTTTTTCACGATTCATTAATCCCTTTCTCCCTCGCGTGTAATTGGACCCCTCTCATTTACATGCATGAGGGATGCATAACTCTGAGAGAGGTGCTGTGGTCATTGCGGGGGGGGGGGGGGGGATAGAATAGAAAAGAGAGGAGCCGGCCCTTGGGGCAGGGTGAAGGAGACACGGGCAGGCTTGGCAGGGAGAGGCTTTGGGTCTCTGGAAGGAGCCGGGGCTGTGCCAGGCTCGGGAGGGAGGATGCTGGGCAAGGCAGGATGCTGGGCCAGCTCCGCGCTGCCTCGCCTGACCCCGGCTCCAACCCGGCCGTGCAGCGACCTCGGCCTCCGCACAGAGGCACCCGATCGCTTAGTTAGTTAATAACTAATTAATTCATTGATTAATTATGGCTGGTAGAGCCGCCGGGGCGATGGTGCAGGCTGCAGGGCTCACACCCCACCTGCCGAAGCTGAGCCGGCTGTTTTGGCATGGCGGTATCTTTATTTAAAATTGTGATTGATAAGCTTGTGGAAATCTTTATTTAAAATAGGGTTATACTGAGCAGTTTGTGCACCGTTTTAGTTTTGCCTCCTGATTCTTCAGTTTTATGTCAGTCTTACAGGAAGACTCAGTTGAATCCTTTTCCTTTAGAGAGGATCTGAGCTGATCCTCTCATGGCAGTGTTTTTATCGGTGCTCTACAGCCCATGCATTCCTAGGTGAAAATAAATAACTGCATTAGTAGGTGACTGTTTATCACTAGAGGGATTAACCCTGTTCCTCCCTTCCTTTGCATTATGGAAAATAACTCTTCACACCCAATGGATTTTTTTTTCTTGCAAGACAATATCAGAATTTTAGTAAGCTTGTTCATGGTGGGGAAAAGTCTCCAGCCAGAGGGTGAAATATTTAGCTGGTGTTTTATATTGCTAAATTTCCACATAGGAAACTGCACCTTGCTCTTAGGAGAAATCACTCCTCTTTTTCTCTGCACAGGCTCTGTGCTGCTCATCTTTGCCCAGCTCTGAAAGTTGCTGTGGCAATGCTCAGCTGTGTTTAAAAACATCATGTCATCATGTCTCCCACTGGCAACTCCTGATTTATCAGTAAGGTGGAGAATATGATCAAGCTTGTTAAGATCCAGATACTGAAAAGCAAAGCTTATCTTTTAGGCTGAGTTTTTGGCTATATAATGCCTGGGACAGGCTGCCCAGATATGTCAGACAAAAACTGAGGGGCAGGTATCTGCCCTGCAGGAGAAGGGCCATTCCCTCTCCAGGATTACCTGCCCTTCCTGCCAGCCCTGCCCGGGGCTGCACTTTCCAGCCCTCCCTCAGGGGAACGAGCAGGAGTGATTCTTTTCCTGGGAAAAAGAACACAAGAAGCTGACTGGTGCTGTGGGCAAAGTGTAAATATCTTTACATTCCAGAGGAATTTGTGGGAAGGGACTCTGCATGGCATGGAGCCTCGGTAATTCACTTCTAGAGATAGCAGTTTGCTTTACATATCTTAAGAGATGCTGCTTTATGACGGTAATAATTTGGTAATTTTTAAACCCTTAACAGAAAACAAGGAGTCTGATATAACCCATGGTGTAGCACTTAGAACCGTGTCTTTTGTTAAGATTTTTTTTTGCTTTAATTTTTCTAATTAAAAAAAACCCCAAATTTTGTTTGTTTATTTTTTTTTAATAAACAAGTTGAGTAGTTTTGATGGAACAAATTATTGAAACACTATCAGGGCTAATATTTGTTTGTGTGTTGTCGATAGGAAAAGTTTTTAAGGAAAGAAATAAAAAGAGTACGTAGATACATTAATGGCTGTTTCTTCTAAGCTCTTACTTTATATGCTCAAGCCCATCTTTTATCTTAACTTCTATTTAAAAAGTTGAAAGAAACGAGGAAATCCCTGCAGAGAACAGCCAGCCACACTTCTGAATTTTAATGTGTCCTTCTAGACGAGTGTCTTTTATTTTAAATGGTAAAGTTGTTACTTTAATCAGGAGACAATACTTATATATTAGTTGTACTGTCTTATAATTGTAAGAGCTAAATGATACACAAAACTGGATACAGATCTTTGCAGGCTGATTAATGGGGAGCACGAAAGCAAAAGTAAACACTAACCTTGCAAAATGAAAGAAGTTAAAAGATAAGTGTTAAGGACTTTCCTTTTTTTTTTTTTTTTTTTTTTTTTGGAGAATAAAACAAGATTTAGTAGCTTTCCACTTAATTTAAATGAAAAGAATCGCTACCTTACATATTGCACTGATAATGTGGGGGAGAACGAAAACAAAACCGCCTTTGTGGCGCTGACACCTCCTTTGGTTGTTGTGAAGAAACTTTTCCCCTCGGTATCTGCTAACCAATTCTAATTAATGCTGCACATTCCTCCACTGAAATAATTTGATGCATAACAAGGGGGTGGGAAAAAAAAAAAAAAAAAGAGAGAGAGAGAAAGAGAGAGAGAGAGAGGGAAGAGATTCTCAATGCTGATGATTGCCCTGCTCGAATTATGGGAGTGAAAGCCCCGGCCCCCCTAACCTACTGTCTGTAAAGCAGAGCTTTGAAAGAGAGCTGCGCCCTACAAAAGCTGTCAATCTCGGCTGCCCCGAGAGGCTGGGTTCACATGGATTCCAGTGACAGCCCTCCTCCCCCACACACAATGCATCAATCTGTCTCTCCCCAGCACCCAGGGCCCTTTGTGCGGCCGCAGGTGCCTCGCCAGCACCCATGGCCGCCCTGGGAACGGCGGCACAAAGGGCGCAGGGCCCAGGGGGGCTGCCTCTCCTGGGGTGCCCCTGCTGCAGGCTGGCCCCTTCCAGCCCCCTCAGCAAACCTGGGCACCTGGAGAGAGCGGGGCTTGGCTGCTGCCATCGGGAAAAGTGGGTGTTGGGGTGGACGGTGGCGTTTCTGAGGGTTTGGGAAATACAGAGGCAGCGGCTGATCCTGCCCAGGGAGCTGGGAAGGAACACAAACTCATCACATGGGCAAACAAGCCTTGGGAACCTGTCTGTTCCGAATTACCTGTGTCTGTCTGGCACAAGGGCAAGTGGGCACCCAGCTGTCCAGTCCTGGTGGCCCTGGGAGGATCTGACAGCTCACTTGGTCTTGGGCAGTGAAGGTCTGGCAGAGAACAGCATCCCGGGTTTTCTGCAGACCTTGAATAAACTGCCTTGTCACTTGGTGTCTTAGCTGGAAATGGAGTGAAGGCTTTTCTCTTCTTTCCTTGTTGATGGGAACTATAAATTCTGGGAGATGGGCACGTGTCTGTGTGATTGTCCAGGAGGAAATTCCTGCCTTAAACCAGTGACTAGTAACGTGGATGACTCAGAAGAGCTGCTGAGGCACAGTGATAAAGGTGACACAGGTTCTGCTGCTGCTGTCCACACCTGAACTGGGGACAGGCCACGTTCTGCCTCGCCCTGCCCCCCCTTACATCTGCAGGATCGGGTCAGGATTGGAGAATCCAGAGGATGGCCATGGAGCCTGGTGTGACAGAGAGGTTCAGCATGGACAAGAGGGAGCTCATCCCTCCCATGCTGCTACAAGAGGTGTGTAAATGGCTGTTACTGCTGTGTTTTCCCAACTCTTTAGAGCACAGGACTTCTAATCTCTTCCACTGGAAATACACTGTCTTCTCAAGAATTGTAACTCTAAATTTCCATAATACCCTTGCCTTTACTTATGTTAAAATTTGCACGAAATAAGCTGCCTTCAATTCCCCTTTACATATAACAAAAATAAGCAAGCAAACAAAAAATAACAGCACACGCTTGACTTCTTAAAGCTCCTTCCCAGGTTGTTTTGCTCTCGGGTGTCCCAGGGAGTCTCCCTTTCTCCTTGGCAGTGCAACAGCTCTGTGTTCCAGAGCAGCACCCTCAGCTGCAGGTTTGACTGGGTGCTGAGGACACCCCAGAGCTCCGTGGTGTGGCTCCAGCAGCCCTGAGCTGAGTCAGGCTAATTGCTCAAGTATTTCCTTTGCCCTTGGTGAGGTTCTGCTTCAACAGCTGCAAATTAAAGTGACACTGCAATTCAAGCCAGCACAATGAAACGAAGCTCCTGCTGCTTTGATGTTGTTCCTTAGATAGATAACTCCTTAAAAATAAGAAAAAATAGGAACTGCTGACTAATTTGGTACTAAGCATCAGCCAGAGATCAAAAGTGACCACGTGCAGAGCCTGCTTGTAGGAGTGGTGATAACATCTGTAGGCAAAGACAGGTAAAAATCATCTGGTTCACCTGCAGCAGTTAGGAGTGTTCCACTTTGCTGGCTAAGCAGCTACATTTCAACTTTAATTTCATTTGGGTGTTTTTTAAACACCAGCCAGAGTTGGGGCTGAGAGAAAGAGCAGTGCAGGACAGTCAAGGTGAGCCTCTAGACAAAACTTTGCTTTGAGCTCATTTAAGGAAAACATCCCAGATGTAGGATGCTCTGTCACAGTGAAGCAAGGAGCTGAGTGTTGAACAGAAATGGTTTCATGGCTGTTGACATTTTCTCAGTTTGGACTGACAGAGCAGCTTCAGGCAGATTTTGAGCCTCCTGCCAAAATACATGGCAAAAGTAAATTCACGCTGGTGTTGACTTGTTTCAATAATTTCTTATAGTATGAGAACAAATGATCTCATTACCTGATACTTCTGGTTTCCTTAATTCTCCTTCAAGACTAGATGAGTGTATTCTTCAGTGTACCAGAACACAGAAAAGCTTAGTTGATCCAAGCTGAGCTTTATTTACCACAGGTTTCCTGCAGATGTCAATAGTAACTTTGCTCTGGCTCCAAGCGTAGGACTGAGTCCTGTGTTGGAGGCTGACAGCAATTCTCATCCTCACTTTTGTGAATGTTGCTGTCAAGTTGCGGCTTTTGTTTCCTTTTCAGGACTGAGTTGGCTCCAAAACCCCTCAAAGATTCAGTGTTTAATATAGCTGACTAAAGACAGGTGTGTTCAGCCTGTGCTGGGACAGAGCAACAGTGCAAAATAAAAATTAGCTGGGTAGCATCATACTTTGCCTTTCTTCTGAACCTCAGCTTTTAAATTCTTGTGGTGTCCTGGGGTGAGTTTGTGAGGTGAATTGTATCCCCATTCATCTGTTTAGCCCAGAAATAAATTTTGTGCCTTAAAAACTAGATCTGAGAGTGAAGGGGGGGAGAAGGAAAGTGGTGGAATTTTTTTGTGATTGCATTCGAAAACAGAGATAAGAGCTTCAGTTTTCTCTTGGTGTGTGTTGTCTGCAGCATGGACAGCAGGAGAAAGCTCTCCTTTGCTTTTAGTTAGCTTTTTTTGGCTAGCTGAGGTAGAGAAGTATCCTGAACTTTTTCTTTTCCTGGAACTGATCAGTCCTGCTCTGGACTGAAAACCCAGAAAACCACCAGGAGCTCATGCCTGTGGCCCACCAGGGCTGGGATGTGGCATTTTCCAGCACTGGAGGGACTGAGAGGCACTCAGTGAGCTGAGAAACACCCACGAAAAGGACTCTCTCTCTGAATCTGCCTTCTCTTCACATCAACGAGAGGTTCCATTGTTTAATACTATTCATTTTTTTCATATTTGTGAGTACTTTGTTTGTTAAATAAAGAGTTTTTTCCACTTTTTTTGAAGGAGGTTTATCTCACAAACAGGTGGGGGGAAGGGCGGCTGAATTTTGCCCTTTAGGGAATCATCTCTTTGGAAGTTCCCTTCCAAATTTGTCCCAAACCAGGACATGTGGCCACCTGTGACACGGAAATGTTTCCCTGAAGGCAGCAGTCCACTCAAGGTTTTTGAGACTCTCTTGCCTTGAGCAGGCAAAAAACCTCCTTGATGTTCCTGACCACTTGGTTGTGATTATCTGCACAAGAAGTCAGGGTCTGGCAGCCCTGGCTACACAGTGCTCTCAATCAAGCTTTGTTCTCCCCAGCTTAAACACTGAGAAGCTTAAATCTACAGGGACAGGACTAAAGTGGTGTAAATACGACACCTCTCTTTAGAGGTAGCTGCTATCACTCAACAATAAATAAAACCCACAAGGCTGTATCTTCAAAAGACCTACCTTCTTGCTTAAATAAGCAACCTCTTACATGCACACAGGTTAAAAATAAAGGCACAGCCTGGACACTAAGGTGAGCTCAGTGAGATCTGATGTACAATTTGCAGTGAGGAAAGTGGAGCTGAGCTATGGAAGTGATTCATTACCCCTGAATTCAGCTCCAGCACTAGGTTGCAGACAGTTATTCTGGGCCTTAATTGCTTCTGTTAACATCATATTCTAGAGCTCATTAGTGATAAACAATGTGTATTAATATCATTCAGACAAGAAATAAAGATTAAGGTGGAAAGCCATTTGCTGTGATGGCCATTAGTCAATTCAGAGCTGTTGAATGATGCTTGAGAATCTAATATGAATTGGGAGAGTCAATATTTCATCAGGCAGACCCTCTCATCCTCCTGTGAAAAGTTCTTTGTCTCAAAAAAAAAGTTACTTAATGAAAAGTGCGTGCTTGAAAAGGACACACACAAAGTCCTGCCCTGCTGGTCTCAAGCAGTTGCAGTCCTAAGGGGTGGCTAAGGCCTTTTTTGGGGCAGATGCAAGCATGTCATAATGATTCTCCCAGTGCGAGTCTGGCCCAGTGTTGCAAAATCAATTATTTTTAAATGTACAGACTTCTCAGCTTCACTTCTATTTACTGCCAGGGCAGGTCACTTTTTGTAAGTGAACA
Source organism: Sitta carolinensis (assembly GCA_032173965.1). Taxonomy (NCBI): domain Eukaryota; kingdom Metazoa; phylum Chordata; class Aves; order Passeriformes; family Sittidae; genus Sitta; species Sitta carolinensis. The sequence continues at coordinate 18,489,219 of CM063286.1, forward strand.
CATGCTGGGATTTTTCCAGATGTGACTGACTGAGGGCACGATTTATTGATTAGTTTGTTCTTAATTTGTATTGGGGAGACCCCAGAAATGGCTCAGCACCAGGGGGATGAATGTGAACATCACCAGTGGCACAAATAATCTGTTCACACTCAGAAGTGTGCCTGATCCCTTCTCACACACCAGTTCTTCTCCCTTCTTCCTCAGTGCCAGAAAATGTCCATTTCTCTTCATAACTTTGCTTTGAGTGCCTTTTTCTTTATGGTGTAGAAGATCCACAGTGCTGGAGACTGTGTAATCCAAGGAACAAATGTGGTGTGGGTGATGGAAAGGCAAAGCAGCAGCTTCCATCCTGCAATGGGCCAGCTGTAGAATTTTGTAGTAAGATCTGGGGTCCCTTCAGAGGGTTCAAAGGATAACAAAGTATTTTAGATTAAATTTAAGAAACTGCCTTTAAAAAGTTTATTTAAAAAGAAAAATAGTAGAGAGGTCGCATGACTGTTGAGTTACTTAGAAATCAGGAGGTCTGGAAAGGAGTTTATAAACACACATAGCCCAGCTACAAGCAGGAATTTCCTACCCCCACTGAAGGTGTGATTTCCTTAATAATAAGAGGATTGTACACTGAAAGGTCTTGCTTGGGTGGGCTCATAAAGTATCCTTGTTTGGAAAACATCTCCAAGATAAAATTTTTTCAACTCTGGGAAAATGCTGTCACCTGTTAATGCAGGAGGTCAGACAAAATGATCCTAATGCTGCCCATCTCAGCCCCCAGAACCCAAACTTCTGTGAAAGTTTGGAGAGTGCTAAAAAGCCAGCTGGATGTATTTGAATGAAATGACCTGTGATTTCTCCTAGTTTTCATCTGTGAATTGCCTCTCCCTCACCAAAGGAACACAAATGTCTGATCCTATTTTTTTGCTTGTTTGTTATCTGGGAGGTGATTCAACTAAAGAAATTACTCGACCCCTCACCTAAGAAAGTCAGCTGAAGACTTCTGCTATCAGAGATCACCTTTATCCATGCTGAATGTCGGCTGAGGTGCTTGGGGTGATAATTGCTAATGTCAGCACAATGACCTCATGTTTAGCCTCGATTTTTATTTATTCTCCAGCGCAATCATGATTTCCTCTTTTCAGCAGCATTAAGAGGGTATTTCAGTTTACAGGAGGCTGCACAGTTGAGTGAGTGGCTGCCTTTGCCAAACCGCCGGGCTTTTCAGAGCACAAACGCCTCAAGTTACCCTTCTCACTTGGCTCAGCGAGAAGCTCTAGGTGTCCAGGGCAAATCCTGCCTTTATTCCTCTCAGCTGAGAGCTGGATGGGCTCTGTAGGTCCCGCGGGAAACCCGAGCGGTGCGGGCTGTTCCTGCGGCGGGAGCGGCGCCGGGACCGCGGGCACCGAGTGCCACCTGCTGCGGATCCAGCGAGAGCAGGGGCTCCGGGAACGGATCCACCGAGAGCAGGGGCTCTGGCAACGGATCCACCCCGAGCGGGGGCTCTGGGAACGGATCCACCCCGAGCAGGGGCTCCGGGAACGGATCCACCGAGAGCAGGGGCTCTGGCAACGGATCCACCGAGAGCAGGGGCTCCGGGAACGGATCCACCGAGAGCAGGGGCTCTGGCAACGGATCCACCGAGAGCAGGGGCTCCGGGAACGGATCCACCGAGAGCAGGGGCTCTGGGATCGGATCCACCGAGAGCAGGGGCTCCGGGAACGGATCCACCGAGAGCAGGGGCTCCGGGAACGGATCCACCCCGAGCAGGGGCTCTGGCAACGGATCCACCGAGAGCGGGGGCTCTGGGAACGGATCCACCCCGAGCGGGGGCTCTGGGAACGGATCCACCCCGAGCGGGGGCTCTGGGAACGGATCCACCGAGAGCAGGGGCTCTGGGAACGGATCCACCGAGAGCAGGGGCTCTGGGAACGGATCCACCCCGAGCAGGGGCTCTGGGAACGGATCCACTCCGAGCAGGGGCTCTGGGAACGGATCCACCGAGAGCAGGGGCTCTGGGATCGGATCCACCGAGAGCAGGGGCTCTGGGAACGGATCCACCGAGAGCAGGGGCTCTGGGAACGGATCCACCGAGAGCAGGGGCTCTGGGAACGGATCCACCGAGAGCAGGGGCTCTGGGAACGGATCCACTCCGAGCAGGGGCTCTGGGAACGGATCCACCGAGAGCAGGGGCTCTGGGATCGGATCCACCGAGAGCAGGGGCTCTGGGAACGGATCCACCGAGAGCAGGGGCTCCGGGAACGGATCCACCGAGAGCAGGGGCTCTGGCAACGGATCCACCGAGAGCAGGGGCTCTGGGATCGGATCCACCGAGAGCAGGGGCTCTGGGATCGGATCCACCGAGAGCAGGGGCTCCGGGAACGGATCCACCGAGAGCAGGGGCTCCGGGAACGGATCCACCGAGAGCAGGGGCTCTGGGATCGGATCCACCGAGAGCAGGGGCTCCGGGAACGGATCCACCCCGAGCAGGGGCTCTGGCAACGGATCCACCGAGAGCAGGGGCTCTGGGAACGGATCCACCCGAGCAGGGGCTCTGGCAACGGATCCACCGAGAGCAGGGGCTCTGGGAACGGATCCACCGAGAGCGGGGGCTCCGGGAACGGATCCACCCCGAGCAGGGGCTCTGGCAACGGATCCACCGAGAGCAGGGGCTCTGGGAACGGATCCACCCCGAGCAGGGGCTCCGGGAACGGATCCACCCCGAGCGGGGGCTCTGGCAACGGATCCACTCCGAGCAGGGGCTCTGGGATCGGATCCACCGAGAGCAGGGGCTCTGGGAACGGATCCACCCCGAGCAGGGGCTCTGGCAACGGATCCACTCCGAGCAGGGGCTCTGGGATCGGATCCACCGAGAGCAGGGGCTCTGGGAACGGATCCACCCCGAGCGGGGGCTCTGGGAACGGATCCACCGAGAGCAGGGGCTCTGGGAACGGATCCACCGAGAGCAGGGGCTCCGGGAACGGATCCACCCCGAGCAGGGGCTCCGGGAACGGATCCACCGAGAGCAGGGGCTCCGGGAACGGATCCACCGAGAGCAGGGGCTCCCGGGAACGGATCCACCCCGAGCAGGGGCTCCGGGATCGGATCCACCCCGAGCAGGGGCTCTGGGATCGGATCCACCCGAGCAGGGGCTCTGGGAATGGGATCCACCGAGAGCAGGGGCTCTGGGAACGGATCCACCGAGAGCAGGGGCTCTGGGAACGGATCCACCCCGAGCAGGGGCTCTGGGATCGGATCCACCCCGAGCAGGGGCTCTGGGAATGGGATCCACCGAGAGCAGGGGTTTAGGAGTGGGATCCACACAAAGCAGGGGCTCTGGGAAGGGGATCCATCCTGAAAAGGGGCTCTGGGAGCAGATCCACCCTGAGCAGGGGGCTTGGAGCAGGATCTGCCCTGAGCTGGGGTTTTATGAGCAGCTGCCACACAGAGCTAGGGTTTTAGAAGGTTCCACCCCAAGCTGGTGTTTTAGGAGCAGGTTCCACACTGAGCAGGTGTTTTAGGAGCTCGCAGTAACCACCTGTAATATCTTAATTCACCCCCATGTCCAGATTTTTCCAGGCTAGAGCTCAGGTAATGCCCTCCTCAGGTGCCACTGGTGTTCAAGGTGCTACAGGAGGAGAAACACTGATAAGATTGCTACAATTTGTCTAGGAATTGCATGTGAGTCCTCTCCGGTTTTGCTTTTTCAAATTGAAAGGAAGCTTTATTTTGTAATTTTTTTTTTTTTTTTACTTTTTAGAAACATCACACTTTCAGATGTCTGTAATACTGACAAAATTCCAAATTGTGTTTCTCTTCCATAATTCTAAAATTTGTACCAAAATGATATGTTTCAACCTTAGGCTTTAGTGGATCACACCCGCAGCTAATCACCACTATTAATCAGAAGAAAATCTTAATTTATAGCTATTGAGGGTGTTACTTTTCTAAGTGGTAATGGGAAAAAAAACCCAAAAAGATCTCACTGTGAGTCAGGACCCTCCCTCTTGCAGACCAATTTAATCAATGACTGTCAGAGCCCTGAGGGCACTAGTGGGTCCTATCTCTGTCCCCTGGGTCATGCCATCCCTTTGCTGCAGCCTGAAAATGATGAGCTAAAACACCCTCATTTATAGCTGCTGTGTGCTAGCAAACCTTAGTACAGACCAGGCTGAAATGGTTCAGTTTTGATATAAATGCTGACACCTCTTTGTTCTTTTCCACAGCTCGGTGAACCGTGAAGAAGAAGAGATTAAAAAATCCCAAAAAATCAAAACAGACCAGGGAGGATGCACAGCATGAGGAGTATTTGGCTCCACACCTTTAATCAGGGTGCAAATGTGAGTGTACCACCACGGGAGGCAGTGTTTGCTTTGGTACATCTGCTTTATTTCACCCATTATTTCCACCTATGAAATGGAGGAAGTTGTGACCCTCCTTTATTTCTAGAGCTGACATAATGCCTTGGGCAAGGCAGCAAGACCATGTCTCAACCAGGTTCCAGCTGCAAAAGAGCAGGAAAACCAAACTGCTCTGCAATTTCCTAGACTGTGAAAGAGCTTGTAGGTTTTGAGTTTGGGTTTGGTGGTAACTGTAATAGCTCCTGCATCTTTTGGGAGAGAATCTTCAGTCTTAAAGCACCTCATCCTAAAAATTAGTTTCCCTCTGGTCAGGTACCCCCCCATGGGGTTGCATTCTCTTGCACTCCTTTGGGTTTCTCCCACCTAATATTTGGATTTCCATGTCTTTCCATGCCCTGACAGCTGGAAGTCTGGCTTGTTCCTCTGGGCACTCAGGGCTCTGCCGTCGTACTTGTCACTTGCAGGGACATCACCAGAATATGTTGAGAGCTTCTGGTATCTCTTAAACAGTGCATGAACTGATTGAGGGGGAGAACACTTTCCCTGCAGGCTGTGAGCACAGCTCTTAGGAGTTTGAGGCAGTTCCTGTGTGGTGAGAAGATTATTGAGAGGCATTACTGACAATTTTAGTTCCCAAGCAGCTCGTTTGGGGCCCTGTTGCCAAAGGGAAGAATTGCAGACATGCTGGAGGAGAACTGCTTGAAGAGGCTGACCTGGGATGTGTTGGTCCAGGGAGTAATTCAGATGGGAAGGGATGTCTGGATGTCACCTCTCCCTCTGCCTGCACCAAGCAGGTCCAGTTCTGGCAGGTGGCTCAGGCAGAATTTACAGCTGCCTGTGTTTTGAAATACTGGGATTGTCTCCTCAGCCCTAGTGGGCTCTGGGCCGTGTGGAGATCCCGGGGGTCCCGTGTGCCGTTTGGGCTGTGTGGTGGTGGGATGTGGGACCTCCTGCACGGGCAGGTGAAGCTGTGACCTCCCCGTGGAGCAGCCAGAGAGGAGCTGGCAGGAACAGCCCCCTCAGCTGTGTCTCGGCCAGGCTGAATTCCTGGAGGGGTCTGTGCTAGCCCACGGAAGAGGCAGCACAGCCAGAGGCAGGTGCCCGGTGCTTTTCCTGCTTGCAGCAGGGATTTTTAGAAGCTGTGCAGTGATCCTTGGTTCTTCTGCCATCGTGCGGCTGCCTGGGGGATGCTGGGCTGTCCTCCGTGCGGGCAGGGGTCGATCCCCTCAGCAGTGACAGCTCAATGAGCTGCAGGTCTGCTAGCCAGGATCGGCTGCCTGCTTCCTCCCTCGCCTCAGTCCTCCACCTGGAACAGGCATTTACAGGACTCGGCAGCTCCCCCCCTTCTCCAGCACAGAGGAATACTGGAAAGGAGCCCTCAGCTTAGGCTGGAGGAGTTTGGGAGCCTTGTCCCACAGAGCCTGGGGTGCAAGGACAGCCTCCAGCTGCTGGAGACAGGCAGGGGCTCTTTGGAGGCAGCCCAACCTATGTCAGCTCTGGCATCCTCGGCATAAGGACACGGACCTGTCAGTGCAAATCCAAAGGAGGCCAGGAAGGGGGGAATGGAGGGAGCACTTCTCCTGTGGGGAAAGTCTGAGGGGGTTGGGATTGTTCAGCCTGGAGGAGAGAAGGCTCTAGGATGATATTATGGCAGATTTCTGGTACCTAAAGGGGGTCCAAGAGAGCTAGAGAGGGACTTCTGGCAAGAGCCTGGAGTGACAGAGGGAAGTGCCTTAAACTGAAAGAGGCAGGTTTAGATTGTGTATTGTGCAGAAATTCTTCCCTGTGAGTGGTGAGGCCCTGGCACAGAGTGCCCAGAGCAGCTGTGGCTGCCCCTGGATCCCTGCAAGTGTCCAAGGCCAGCTTGGATGGGGCTTGGAGCAACCTGGGACAGGGGGAGGTGTCCCAGCCCTGCAGGGAGTGGGACTGGATCATGTCTAAGGTCTGTTCCCACTGAAATAATTCCATGATTTGTGGAATGATCGTGCCCTGCCGAGCAAAGCTGAGTCCTCACTGGGATTGTTACTGAGCACTTCTTAGAGGCCAAGTAAAGTGACTGGGAGATGCAGAGCAAAAAAAGCAAACTGTTCCCAATCTTCATGTTCTTTCCAGCAATATTAGGATGGGAATGACTGGAGTGTGAGCACAAATTTGTGTGAAAACACTGGGATCAAACCCTTGGGTGTGTGATGGGGTATAAATGGATGAAACCTGTCTAAGAATGCACCCAAGTAGGTTAAATCATGTTATCCAGAGATATTGTAAAGAAGTATGAGTTCTGCAAAACCCCTCCATCCTACAAAGGAACAGAAAGCAGAGAGCCTTAAGTTTTCAGTATTTATTTACATTAAAGCAGTGCAACTCATTAATTTATGATTGATTTATGATCTTGCAAATTAAATGTATGACTGCAAGGAGCTGAGGTTACACTTTTGTCACTTTTGTGAAAAGGAGAAGAGAGCAAGGTGGTCCAAGAAGACCATTTGTCAAGAGGGAGGGAGGGAGGGTGGAAGGAAAAGGCAGGAGGACATTTCCTTTCCCAGCTGTGATGCACTGAAAGGAGGAGTGATGCAGCTGGGAGAAGAATGTGACAGGCACTGCTGCCTCTGAGCACTGTCAGCACAGCAGTGGGATCTTCCCAACAAGGATTTGGGTGAAAAGCAGCACTTCTCTACCTTCTCACCATCCTTGTGTGGGGTGGCATTGTGCTTCTCACCAAGGCTTAAAGTCCTTTCTCTCTTTATTGACACAGAACCTCTCATGTTGGTCCCTTGTGAGGAACTCAGAGCAAAACTACTGTCAGAAGAGCACAACCCTTGAGCCAGATCTCCTAAAGACAGATTCTTTGCCTATCTACAGGCATTTACTGCTCATGTGAAAAACGAGGTTCACTTTCCTGCTAAAATTTAAAAATATTTAATAGAGACAATAAGAGACATAAAAATAAAGCAAAGGTTAAATACGACTGGGTGCCTTGGTGCTTTGCCAAGAGCACCCCGGTGTCTTGGAATCCCCCCTTTTTATCCTGTTCTTCATGCATGGCCTTATGCACATTCAAACTTTTCCAGGAACTGTTCTGCATGGCCACTCCTTGGGTCTGTCAAGCACAGTTCCACTTTTATTTGGTTCTTATCATCTTTTGATTTGGGCTTGGGTCTCTTTTTCACATGCAGTGAATGCTGAGAGTCACTTGGGCCTCTTCTGGAAGTTATCTATTCAGGCAGCTGAAACACACTGCACCTAAATTACAAACTACAGCAAAGAAAAAACCTTATACACCTATTCAGGCAGTAAAAACACACTAGGAACTACAGAAAAAAACCCCATCATACTTATAACATTCATTCCAACACTTGTGAAAAGCCAACACCAAAATATGCATTTATAACACTCACAACACCAGACCCAGTTTCCTCCAGGACAAGATCGTTTGAGTAATGTAGTAAATCTTGAAACAGAGGGCCTCCACCATTCCCTAGGGACAGAGCCTGATCTGGGGCAGGGTTTTGGTCCTTTCTGCACCTTGCAATGTGTATTTACACTCAGGGTACAGGACAGTCCTACAGAAATCTTCACACTGTCTCCTTGGCAGTACCAGCCAGCCTGCAGCACAAAACACCTGGGCTGGATGCCACCAGCAGCTTCCTTCACCAGGTCAGGGCTGAGGTGCAGCCTAAGAAAGGCAAGAAGTTGCCTAAGAAAGGCAAGCAATTCTACCTCCTGGCTCAATGGCAGCTGAAGAAGTTCTTTGTATGTTAGAAGGTGTACAGAAATTGCCTCTTCACACTTTTCCCTACCTTGACACTTGGCTGTTAGGAAAGGGAAACAGCGAGAAACCTCAGAGCCACCTCCTTCCCTTCAGCAGTATCCAGCATGACAGACAGCTGCTACTCAGTGGGGTGCAGCTCTGAGCCCAGGCTGTACCCTAAACCCACAAAGTACAATGCACAGGAGTTCATGACATTGTCCCCTCCACTTGCAGAAAGGTGCCTGTCCAACCTGTGCCTTCTTTTATTTTTTCTGGCGAGGCTGTGCTGCTGGCAGTGCTGTGCAGGGCACAGAGCAGCAGCTGCTCCCCGAGTCACAGCTGCCTGTCACTTCTTGGGGTGTCCTGTGCAGCAGGAGAAGTTGAATGATCCTGAGTCCCTTCCAGCTCAGCACATTCCATGGTTCTGGGTATCCCTTCACACCTCGAGGCTTTCACCTTATTCCCAACCCTCTGCCACCCTCAGTGCAGACACAGAACCACTCTGAGAGCACAACAGCCACTGCAGAGCTGTCTGGGAAGGCTCCTTCCCCTGCCAGGCAGCCACAACTGCAAGGTGCAAAGAAGATTCACGTCCTCCCCACACCTGTCATCTCACCTCCAGGACATTCCATTTTCCTAACAATCTCTCCATCCTCAGAAGGGAAGACACAATCCTCCAAACCATGAGTTTCTAAGCCCAAACACCTAAGTGTTTACACATTCAAGCACTAACAGCTTCTTTGTAACTTCAGCACTCCAGAGGAAGGACAGAGGGGTTGCAGATCACGACTTAGCTTAAAAGCAGCTGAACACTTCACTCCAAGGGCACTGCAGCTCCAGGGCCTCTGCCCAGCATTACACAGACACCAATCCACACATCCCAGAGCTCTTGGCAGACCACTTGCTCCACTGTGCTGCAGGCAGAAGGCTCAGAGCACTCAGCACATGAAGATTTCAGAGAACACTTAACTTAAAAGCTAAATATAGTATCAGAATGATGCTTGACAGTGCTCCTCTAATAAAAATGTTATTTGCACAAAGATTCCTACCTTTCACATGAGAATTTGGTACTTGATGAGAGCTATTTTTCAAGCACCTTGTTTTCCATTCCTAGAGTTGTCATTGTACACACCATAAAATCCCAAATGCTGCATTGACTTGAAATAAACGGAAAACCTTTAACTGTCCGTGCTGAAGTTCAGGCCCCTGAGGCTAAAACCCCAGTGCTTTTGCCCACCATCAGCATCCTTGTGGAACCAACAGTAATTCAGTACTCAAAATGAGACATGCTAATCCTCTCCTGTGACTTGCTGAGGCACACAGAGCAGAGCTAAGGGGGCACTCTGGGCTCTGCCCCACAACACCCTACAAAAAACTTTGTGATTCAGCTGCTCAGAGTAGGACAGGGCACTGCCACAGGCTTGGCTAAAGGCAAGTAGGGCTCTTCCACTGCTCTGTGAAACTAAGCCCACTCCCATCTGGGAGGGCAGAAGGTGAAGCCATTTTGGTTTTTATTTTTTTTTCCTTTATATATTCTCTGTATTCTTTACACATACATTTGTAGCCTATTATATTAGTGGCTCATTTCCCCTGTAATTTTCCATGCCCTTTCCCTAGGCAGAAAGACAAAGCATATTCCAAGGGCCCCTATCCTATCTTAGTTCTCTCTGACTAAAAAGAGCTCCTCAAGACACATTTTCGTAAACAAAGCACAGATTGTACCAAGGGGGGCTCCAGAGAAGGGGCTTGACCTGGGGAGGAATTGCCTCACCACTTGTGCTCCTAATTGGTGGTATTTGTAAACTATGCTGAATTCCTAAAACCTATCAAACTGTATTTACCCCCGTGAGGGTGGGCTGCTTTGGATATTTTTCCATAACTTCCCCTGGAAGCCTTCAATAAATATCCACTTTTATATTACCTCCTATATTATCTCAAAAGCATATCTTGTTTCATTTCTAGGTTGAAAAAGGCATCAAAGGCTCATTTGTAGGCTGAAAAAGGCACCATCAGGGCCATGACTTTTGTATCCTGTCAGTCTCAGTGCCACCTTTCCTTCCTGCTGCATGGCCCTGCTGATGCCTTTTGGGGCTACCTAAAACAGAGGCCAGGCAAAATGAAGGGAATAAAAAGCAGGTGTAGTTACTGAAGGGCCTTCAGGTACATTCAGGGCAGACAAAGCCCCCCCAGGGGCTACACCCAAACATGGACAGCAGGTCATGAGTTTCCACACTATTATAGGTTTGGTCTATTTGTATATTGGGGGTTAATCTTCCAATTACAGCTCCAGGGAATGAAGTCATTTACCCATAGTTTGCTGCCCCCAACCCACTTTTGTTTCCATCTCTCAGGGCCTGAGACAGTGAGGGGTCCTTGATTGCCAGGCCTGGAGAGGAATTGCTGTGTCTGACCAACATGGGAAAGCCGTAGCTAGAACTGTATATGGACTTCAGAGTGAAACAGTAAAGAACTGCAGGATTATAAATATATGAAAAACATAAAAGCTGAAATCCTAAGGTATCACTGTGTCCCCAGAATGCCCATGGACTCTAATGGGAAGCCAAGAAGACCCAAACCCATGAAATTTCCTCACCTCCCATCCCAGCTGACCTCAGTAACTGCTTTGCTTCTGAATACCTGCCTCTGTCATGGTCAGGAGAAGCCCTTGCCCTGCAACAGCTCATCTGGTGCCTTGTGCTGTTGCATTAGACTTTGAGACATGGATTTTGAGAGCAGCCCAAGGTTATCAGCTGTAAAAGCAGCTAATATGACAGTGGAGGTTTATCCAAGCATTGCTCCCAGCCCTGAGTCTGACAGCTCGTCAATAGGGAAGAGACACAGATCAAACAGCAGAGAGAGGATGATAAAAATAGGAGAGCAAACCTGCTCTCCTCAGTTGCACAGCTGCCTCAGGCCATGCTCAGCAGCACTGGCCCCCAAGCCACACAACAGATGGGTGTCTGCTCCAAAGTCCAGCACAGGAGGGTGTCTGCCTCTCCTCTGCTTCCTGAGCAGTTACTCAGCAGTGGATTTTATCAGAGAAAATACCCTGGACCAAAGAAAACCCTTCCAGAGACTCCCAAGTTCCTCCTGGGGAACAATGTTCCAAAAGAAATGTTTCTGAGCATTAGCAGCATTGGTAAGGCACCCAGGCAGGGGACCTGAGAGCAACAAAAAGCAGGAGGGTGTTTCTCAGGGCACTGCAATTCCTGACAATTCCCTTCCTTCCAGAGGATGCAGATTCAAGTGGAATGGAAAACCAAAGCTCAGTTTTGCTCTGGACTTACTGAGCCTGGGGCAAAAGTACAAGCCAGGCATGTCTGAAAACCTCACCAAACCAATCCCATGTGTCCTTTGTTGCTGATCTTTCCTTCTTCCTGAGATTTTTCTTGCTGATCCTGCCCAAACTTGGCTTTAGGAAGATCTCACTCTGCTGCCCACAGGCCTGGGGAGGCTGAGCAACACCTGCAGTGTCACAAAACCAGGCGTCCACAGGGTTCCCACCTGCCCTACAGGACATGTCTGCATAAACCATGCTATAATTGTGATGCACAGGCCCTCAGTGGATGAGAGAGAACAATTAATGGGGATATAAAACTTCACGTTGTTTTTCAGCTGAAAAAGAAGTCTGGGTATTTGGACGGCTTTTCTCTCTCTCTCTTTTTTTTTTTTTTTTTTTTTTTTTTAAAGCTGCCTAGTATGTCAGGGGGAAAAAAATGTAGAAAAGAAAAAGAGAATCAGCCTTTGCATGTGATTCATGTCTAAAAACACCCACACAGCTCATTGCACTGACCTCAAAAGGCAGAAATGCTGCAGCAAGACACTTCCAGAGAGAGAATCCATGGGCACTAAAACATGGTGAACAAAGAGCTCATGAATTATCAGCTCCTCTGAGCTAATCTGCCAGGCAAATATTAATACAATTGCTGTTGATCCTCAAATCTCATTGTTTCCAACTTACTACTGAAGGTTGGGAACTTGTCACTGCCTTAAGCAGATCTGAGCTGGAAGAGAAAAAAAAAAAAAAAAGAGAAAAACGTAATAAACCAAGGAAATGCCTCTTTCTCTACTTTGCAAGCAAACAGCAGCTGGGCATGGCCAGAATGGCAGAAATGCTTCTGAGTGTTACCCCCCTCACTTACTCAGGATGGGTAACATCCTGAGCTGATGTTACTAGTGTTACTGAGGATGGGTAACAGCAGAGCTGAGGAGCTCGCCAGCTCTGCAAACGTGGCCCTGCCAGGACTGCCTGCTGTGCTGTCCCAGCCTGTCCCACGTCAATCTGCTCCATATTCACTGAGAAGGGAAGGTCTGCAGGGGCTGTCACTGCCCTCTGCTTGTGCTCTGGCTGCCAGCACAGTGAAACCTTTCTGAGAGATTTCACAGCTCAGCCAGCACAGGCAGGAGGCTGCTGATGCCCTGGAAGTGAAGAGGATCTTTATCAAGGCATGACCCAAGGCCAGGCACTGGCTCATCCCTGCAACCAACCCAAGCAAAATAAAATCCTTTTTTTTCCTCATCCCAAGTGAATCAGTAAAGGAGGAACTTACTGTGTGGATATCTCCAGATGAATCTGCACAAATAATTACAAATTTCTCATCTTCTGTGGTTTAGAGAGCTCTCAGATCCCAGAACTAGGTTTCCAACCTCTTTTCCCACTGCTTCAGTGTGTTCTCCAGACAGTTTCTGACTTCTCCATGAATTTTTGGACTCCGGGCAAAGCGAACTTCTCCATGGAGATTGAATCACTTGGGGACCCTCGTTTGCTCCATGCACATCCAAGTTTGGAATTGCAGCCCTCAACACTCACCCCATCAGTTCTTCCTCAGAAACAAGGAGCAGGCTGCAGCTCTCTTGGTGTTGAGCACCTCTGCCCAGAGACAATGAAAAAGCTGGAACACCTTTTCCAGGTGAAATCCACAGCAAGAACATCCAAAGATCAGCCACAGATTCAGCCCTCTGAAGATGGGGAAGCCTCTACAGCCTCAGGCTACCAGAGTCACAAAATATTCATAACTAAAAAGAGAAATCCCTCCTATGACAGACTGAGCACTGAGCCTCCCTGTCCAGATCCCTCTGAAAAAATTCCCTTCTTGGAGTTATTTTGGAATGAGATGATCTGGACATCGGCATAACAACCTCTTACAATTCATTAAAGCCTTACCTGCATCCGGGACATTTTTTCACAATGTTAAACATTGTTCTGGGAAATTCATGAGCTAAAGATGATTGTGCTTCAAAAATGATGTATGCCTGAGGGCAGAACATCTTGTGAAAATACAGAACAATCTCAACATGCAAACCTGACATTTTATCCTAAAAGATGAATGAAAGCAGTTACTAATGCTCTAACATACAGTTTAAGAATTTTACAAGAATTTGACTTTCATTTTCCAAATAAAAATAGTTTTTACAGTGAAAAAAAAAAGCTTGTATAGAATAAAAAAATGTAAAAGGGCATAAAATTCTGAATTTGAGAGATCACGAGTCACATGCCTGTCCATCAGTTCCTGTGTCACAGAAGCTGAAAGCAAAGGCAAGATAAAGAGCAAGATAAAACTCAGATACTGGTTGTCTCTAACCCCTCTAAACCCTTTAGCTCCTGGGACTCTGAGCAGGTGCAATCCCTCTGTCTCAAGCAGCACTTTAGGGCTGTCTTTCACAGACTGACCATTTCCCCCTGGATCCCACATAAACCTTTACTACCCACAATGTCCCTTTGCAGGGACATGTCCAGTTCAGCCACAGGCTGAGTGAACAACCACAGCCTCTTCCTTGCCTCCAGACTGCTCCTATCACTTTTATTGGGTGGCTCCAAGATGTTTGTGGTGGGAAAGAAGTCAGCAGTGAATGCCCAGCCACTGGCTCCAGTCTGCTCATGTTATGTGTACATGATGTGGGCAGAGAGAAGATTTTGGAGATGCTGAATGGTGCAGCAGAACAGATACTGGAATTGAGTACAATCAAATAAAGCCTTTCAAGAGACTGATAAGTTCCCTCCCAAGTTGTCACAAGGCAAAAAAAATTTCAAAGGCTTCACTGTCAACCTTTCTGCATGAATAAACAATTCAAAAATAGCAGAATTCCCTTTGATACAAAAAACCTGGGCTTCTGCTAAGCGGTGCTGTTGAACAAGCAGCTTCTGTGGCACTTCTCCTCTATTGTTTCTTCCCAGAGACAAGCTCTGTGCTGGCCCCATTGCAGGTGATGCCTGAGAGTGGTGAGAGGGTGCGACAGCACTTCAGAAGTTTCCTTTTTCACCTGTTCAGGGAGGCAGAGCTCTGAAGCTTGCAGCTGTGAAGTGATTTCTTGCCATTTCCTCTCTTTGTGCTTCGCTGCAGGTTTCCACCTCTGGTCTGCAGCACCCCAGGGAAAATACATACTACTTGTAAGCTGTCAAGGCAAGGTAGCTCACTGAAGGAAGTCATAATCAGGAGGCTAAAATTAGCTGTAGAGCAGGCTGCATCTTCACTGGGAAATACTTGGATGCTGCATACTGATCGAGGTGGAAAACAGGGAGAGCAGCCCTGGATGCAGTGGTTAGCAGAGAAATGACAGAAGCAGCATTTCCCTTCTCCCTCCTCTGCCCTGAAATATTGCTTCTTTTTTAATTTCTGTACACTCTTGGTCTCTCTCCATTTTAACCACAGCAGGGCAGAGGCTTTCCTCTCTCCGATGCTTCGCATTGTTTGGTTTTGTTTGGATATTTTTTTCTTTTCCTCTCCTCATTTGCCCCTTTTCCTTCTCTCGAAAGAGCTTTCTTGCATGGAAAATGGCAGCCACCTGCTCCTATTGTGAAGCTGCTGCAAATGGGAACAGCCACTTTACTGAACACAACTGCCTTTGGGCAGGAGCAGGCCCAGCTGGGACTAAGATCTACAAGTGGACAATTAGCAGCCAAGAAGTGGACTGAAGCTGGTTATTTTTATTGCTGCCCTGAGGAGATAGGTCAGGCAAGGCAAAACATTAGGATAACCAGCAAACTGTGAGCATCTGAAGCCCCTGCAAGCCCTGAAATGCCTCATTTCTGCCCAGCACCAGGCAGCAGGGAGATGTTTTTCTCATCATCGTGTTTGTAGCATGCAAGCTGTTGAAAGAGGAGCTAGATGATCATTTTTCATGTCTCATTTTTAACAGCCAAATCTGCATTTTTTCCTTTGCTCGCCACATCATGATCTGTCACTGCTGGCTGTCACTGGTCACTGGTGGTGCCAGAGTGGCATTTTCCACTCAGGTGTGCAGCTCTGTGCCAAACCCATTTCTCCAGAACCAGCCCAGAGACACAGGACAGGCTCCAATGGACCCATTTGTCCAGTCCTGCTTCCAAAGGAACCAGAAAAGAGGTGGCCACAGTTTTGTCATAATTCTTTGTGCATCTCCACCATCAACCAGCACTGCCCTGTGAGGCCAGGATGTGGATCAGATGTGGAGATTAGGAAACATTTCTTCATGGAAAGGGTTGAAAAGCACCAGCACAGGCTGCCCAGAGAAATGGTGAAGTCACCAACCCTGGAAACGTTGAAAACCCAGGAGGATGTGGCACTTGAGGACACGGTGGTGGTGCTGGCTTGATGGCTGGACTTGCTGATCTCAGAAGTCTTTTCCACCCTGAGTAATCCCACGATGGAGAAGTTGCCTTAAGCTGTGGGGCGTGTGCCAGCAAAAGACTGCAAAGCCTGCCTGGAATGACCTCCCTCATCACAGACATTTGGCTGCACTTTGCTTCTTTCCAATTTTCAGGTGTGTTTTATTGCAGGAAAAGCAGGGACAGAACTGAAACCTGCTTGTCTGAATCCTCCACATGCTGTTATGGCTGCTTTTGAGCCACAGTGACACCCCATGTAGTACCAACCTGGCAGCTGAGTTCCCAGAATAGCTGCACAGAACTTTTTTTAAATCTGTTGTGATGTCAGAAAACTTCCCTTTTTAGCTTTTGCCTCATCTATCAGCTATTACTCGCTCGTGGTTGCTGAGCCATAAATAGAGGCAAGCAGTTAATGTAGGCTAAGGTTCACAAAATCATTTCAAGGAGTTAAAGATCATTAGGAGAGAGCCAAAATCTCCCACAGGGTATTTATTGCCTTAACCTTATGGCAGGATGAGGGGCATGAAAATGGCATGAAAATGTGCAATGCTTTATTGTAATGCAGGAAAGCTTTTCCAACATATTTTGTATCTATCATCATGAAAGACTTAAGGCACCAAGCAGATAAAAGGTTTTGTTTGACCTAAAAAAGTCAAAGGTTGAGACAGACAGAGGGACTTGTGCTCAACTTCCAGAGCTCAATTCATCTCTCCCTGCAGTGACTGAAGGTATTATCTTCTACGAGTGGGCTCTGAATGCAGCTTTGTGTGAAAATTTTATGTGGAGACGTCTGAAGACACGTCAGAAGTGAAACAAGGAACCAGAGTCTGCCCACCTGTGGGTGCCTGCAACTCCCCAGCAGCTGGGACCCCAAGCACAAGCTGGTGGGCACACAGCAGGGTGAATCCAGACTTCTCTTCCCTCACTCCCAAACCCCTCTGGGACCTCCTGGAGTTGTTCCAATCGGCAGAGCAACCATCATGATTCCTCCCCGGACAAACCCCACCTCAGCTCTAACAGCCCTTCAGTGAAAGCACTGAGCAGCCCTGCCACAGCCAGAGAATCAGAAAAACCACAGAGCCCAAACAGCAACATGAAGGTAGCTAAGAATCCACTAGAGATGGACATTTAAACCAGAAACATTTGCTGCTCTTGGTTCCTGGCTGTTTACCACAAAGCAGGATGTGCAATGACACAACTCACGGGCATCCACTCCTCCAGGAGTTCAGGAGCCACCCAGGGATCACCCATTCCTCTGGAATTTGATAAAACTTTGCTTTGTTTTAGTTTGAGTGTCAGATGCTGGGGAAGAGAAGGACCAAAACTTGAGGGGAGGAGTGAAACATAACACTTCTCCCCTCCAAACCAGCAGTGAAGCACCCTGTTTTTCATATCTCCATTCACTTCCTCCTATTTCCCCAGTTCACAGAGGGCAGCTGTGATTAAACACGCACAAAGAAAACATTAAATGGTGAATTTTGGAAATTCTAGGCAGGGAGACTGCTTCTTTAGGGAGCACAGTCTGCCTTATAAATTTCAGATGATGCAGGACAGAAGGCTTCCTCCATTTCCTTTACTAAATTCCTCTCCTTGAACAGATGTGCCAGGACTCTGCCATCCCCCCCTGCTCCACTCCAGCCTCAGCCACCCTTCATTCATCTCCATCCTTTTCCTGAAATCCAAGTTATGCAATCCCAGATCATTCATTACACCCTGGCAACCCTGAGCCAAGTGGAGCATGACAGAAACACAGAAAAAAATGGAGCCAAGGAGCAAACCTTGATGCAGCCCATGGGAAAACTCCTGCACGTGGCACACACATCCCTTCAGCTCAGAGCAACAGAGCTGTGCTGCAGACAAGGAACAGCAAAGGTCACAGGCAGAAGGGGCTGATATCTAAGATAAGATTTTTATTTTCCTTTAAAAACAGTATGTCAACAGCTGAGATAATTTCCAGTTTCTTTTTTTTTCTGCTTGAGCTGGAATCTTTGCCTTTTTGTATCTCTGGTTAAGGACAGATTTACTATTCTGCCACTGCATCTTTACCATCAAGACTGCATCTTTCACTATCTGATCATACTTCCTCCTCCTTTTTTTAATTTTTTTTTTTCCAGTTTTTACTCACTGGGGTTGCCAAAGCATCACTGTCTCCTTTACCTGGGAGCCTTTTGTAAGAGCCCAATCATGGACCAGCCACGGACCAGCTGCCTCAGTTACTTGCATCTATCTGTTATGAAAGCATTAACCATCCACAAAACCCTCTAACAGATAAATCAAACTTCATTGCACCAATCAGCACTTTCTTGGTGGACAACTGAGCTAACCACAGGAGAAGAGTGTTCAGCCCCAGAATGTCCTTTGCATGAAAAGCAGGACACCTCCAAATAGTATCTACAATACTGAGAAAAAGGTCCCCAGTCTATGATCCCAAGCCATGAAAGAATGTGTTTATAATTATTTTGAGAATACAGTCATAACCACTCTTTTCCATTACTGTAGGACAGGCAGCAGGTACACAGCCCTTCTGCCTCGAATATTTTCTCCAAGAGAGCTGCAGTGACATACAGAAGATCATGCAGAGTTTAGAAAGATACAACTCTAGGATTATTTATCTCTGTGGTAGAAGTTCAGGTCTCTGGCTGGTGACTTTCATGGTGTTTCAGATAGGGATTCTTGGAAGATTTCAATTTCAGATTAAAGATTTATGAACTTCATGTTAGTGACAGCATAGCAAGCCTGCAGGTGATCTGTCCAAAGGCATCTGGTATTTGAGGATAGCACTGTTTTAATCCAAAAGGGTTTCTTTTGGGGTTTAGCTAGTCTTAGGAAAACAGAGAAGACTTGCAGCTTAGAGATGCTTAGACAACTACCCAGATTGGCAATCAAGAAAAAAAAAAATCAGTATATTTAGTTATCTGTTACACTTCATTACTGGCTTTCCTAATTTCAGATTCAGTGCTTTTCACTCAAACCAGCACAGAGCCTTTAGTAGGGACAACAAAGGAACATTCCTGTGCCCTGTGCCACTGCCAGGATTTTGCTGCCTTAAAGCCACACTTTGCAGGAGAGTGAAACACTGAGGGAGACATGAGCTGTAAAACAAATATATTTTTGCATGTTGATTCAGGGCTGCATTTGTGGGAAGGCACCATTTAATTTGAAATACAATCCCAACTGAGAGGCAAAACCGGTAGAAGCAAAACAGTAAAGGGAGAGCAAGGGGCTATGAGATTACATCATGCAACCTTTGGGGCAGCGTTCACTTTGATTTAAAAGTTCAGTTCCCCAGGCCTGCCACTAGATGGGAATCAAAACCAAAATAAGGGTCAAGAGAGGCTTGGCTTTAGAATCGCTGCCAAGTGTAGCTGCAGGAGTTTCCCAGCTCCACGCCACAGCCTGTGAGCCCCGAAGAAAGGTGATGCCTTTGGGGGCTACCTAAAACAGAGGCCAGGCAAAATGAAGGGAATAAAAAGCAGGTGTAGTTACTGAAGGGCCTTCAGGTACATTCAGGGCAGACAAAGCCCCCCCAGGGGCTACACCCAAACATGGACAGCAGGTCATGAGTTTCCACACTATTATAGGTTTGGTCTATTTGATATTGGGGGTTAATCTTCCAATTACAGCTTTCAGGGAATGAAGTCATTTACCCACAGTTTGCTGCCCCCAACCCACTTTTGTTTCCATCTCTCAGGGCCTGAGACAGTGAGGGGTCCTTGATTGCCAGGCCTGGAGAGGAATTGCTGTGTCTGACCAACATGGGAAAGCCGTAGCTAGAACTGTATATGGACTTCAGAGTGAAACAGTAAAGAACTGCAGGATTACAAATATATGAAAAACATAAAAGCTGAAATCCCAAGGCATCAAAGGCTCCCTTGAAAGCCCAGCAGAATGACACAGCAGCAGCTGGGCTCTCCAGCTGTGCCAGAAAAGCCCATTTCACCAGGGCACCTGCTGGCTGCTTGGGCACAGGACAGAGGCAGCCCGAGTCCCTCAGGGCCCTGGCCATGAGCCACACTGGAGCTTCAGGCATCTCTGCTCCCCAGTCGTGCAGGCATCCACCTCCCCAGGAGCTATCCATGCTCCACACCCTGCTCCCTACAGAGCTGGGCTTCCCTGACTGCAGCTCAGGGAGAAAACCAAGTTCTTTCCCGGACTTGTCACAGAGTAGCTTTGTGTCCCATTAGTCCCTTAGAAGTTTGCCTGCGGATCAGATATCCACTCCTCCCCTGCAATTTAGGGTAAAGGGGAGAAATGCCATCTGTACTTTCTGATCCAAATTTACCTCAGATTGCTTAAATCTTCCTGAAAAATATTCAGTAAATCAGAGAAGAATTGTAGGCTTCAGCTTGTCTGGAGCAGCCATCATATTAGACATCAAGGCAGGTCTGATTGGCATCATTTTGGGATCCAGGATCACCTGGGATAGCCTGGGTTTCAGCAGAAAGGCACACTGCTAAGCTTGGGGATGCCTATGGATAGCAAAGGTGTTCTGGCAAAACAGTGTCCTCCTAAACAGAGTTTTAAAAACACTAGGTACTCCTGCCAAAGTGCTGGATTTGGGGTAAATAAAAATCAGCATGAGCTCAAAACCAGTTCAGTGGTCTTCTTTCATCATCTAATCCCCACTAAAAAAAGTGCTTTGGTAGAGGCAACCCAGTGGATGCACCTGCTTCATGACCTTCCCCCAAAGATCATCTTTTACCAAGGTAATTACCCTTGTCTTACCTAAATCCATCCTTCCCTTCCCTTCCTTTCCCTTCTCTATCCTGCCCTGCCCTCCCCTCCCATTTCCAGCCTCCCCTGCTCACTCTAGGAGAGGGCACCCTTGCTCCGTATTGCACAAGGTGGTCACACAGCTCCAGGAGCTCATCTTCTCCTCAGATGCAAGGTGATTTTTAGATGAGATATGAGGAAAAGTTCCTCCATGGAAACATTGGAACAGACTGCCCAGGGAAGTGGTGGTGGAGTCACCATCCCTGAGAGAGTTAAAAAAGGTGTGGATGTGGCCCTTGAGGACATGGTTTAGAGGTGAATATTGTGGGGTGCTGGGTTCACAATGGAATAGTTATGGTTGGAAAAGACCTCTGTGACAGACATAAGGTATGATAAAGTTTTTTCTGTGGCCAACAGGGTCATTAGTAGCATTTGCTGCAGTGAGGCAAAGCCAGGGTAACCTGGTGCCAGCTGCAGAGGGGACAGTCACCTTTCCTCTGCACAGAGCATCCCCTCACATGCCCACTTCCACTGGTTGCCATCTCCCTCTCGCAAGGCCTGTGTGGTCTGGAAGGAGAATCTTGAGTAGAACATTTCACACGCTGGAATAAACGGGACTGCTGGAAGCACTGCAGCACTCCGAAGGTGTCAGTAGCTAAATTATTCCAGAAGCACCCAAGCATGTGCTGTCAGAAGCAATGCTGCCCGGGCAGAGAGGATGGACAAAACAGCCTGATAGATCCCTTCTTTTCATGCTGGCACCCCTAATTTCTCCACTAAAGACTTGTAATTGCATCCTACGTGTCAGGACACATTTTGGCTCCTTGCTTGATAAAGCACTGGGGCCAGTAAGATGATTCCATTAACTGCACAGTCCAATACCTCCCCGAGCACCAGACCCTTCCATCCCAGGTCAGCTGGGATCATCTTCCTGTACTCTGTAAGGGCCCAAGGGAGAAGGGAGCAGAGCAGAGAGAAACATTCATCCCCTCATTTAAAAATGGAAAGCACATTCAGGACTGTGTGTAATAGTGTTGTAAATCTTATTTCCATAAAGTACCTCCAGGGCTAATTCACGAGACATTAATCATATTCCAGCTTCTCCCAGCTGTTAACTCATCTGCAGGGTTTTTAATAAAAGATTTTGTGTGCATTTTCAAGAGGCAAAATTGTACCAATGAGGGCTGGTCTACTCAGGGCTGAGATTTCCATAGTCTGGAACTAAAGCCACCTTAGAGGCTCCCAAGCCTCTGCCCAGAAGGTTTCACTCCCCAGCTGAGCCCTCCCCAGCTCCAACCAGGGTGACCTCATGCTCCATTCAATGACACCCCATGGCGAGGAAGTTTGGCTATGGGACAGGCATTAATATAATTCCAGGTCACTTCCTTCAAGTGAAATGTGATTTATTCTCAGCCAGTTCATGGGCATTGTTCATTGGGAGAACACTTAATTACTCCTTTAAATCTCATTTTAATTTCCAAGCGCTGCTTCCTTCTAGCCTCCTGGAATTATAATCTGAGTTATGAAACACACTTTTTCCTTTTATCACAGGATCACAGATGCCTCCTCAGTCAACCCCCATGTTCTCCCTCCAGGTGAGGCTGGGACAGCAGGGGAAGGTGGTGTTGCCAGCCAGGCAGCAGGTCTGCCCTCAGCCCCTTCTTCCTCAAGCTCCTTTTCCATATGCAAAGCCAGATTTGGGAGGATTGCATTGTCTAACTCCATCCCCTAAATCAGCTTGTTGGCTCATCCTGTTTTAAGTGCACTCCACATTTGAGGGAGCACCACCACTTGCAGAAGCCCCTCTTGCTCCACTTAATTACACAGAATAGCATCAAACTCAGCCTCAAACTGCAGAAGCCTCTTGTCACAAAGCAGGTGATTTCCAAAAGCAGTTTTCTCTCCACCGTGAAGTCTATAAAAATTAAAAGCAGGAGACACCTGCATTCATCACAAAGGGAGAAAGCTGGGCAGCTTCCCTTTATCAGGATGTAATTTGCAATATCAGCACTCACTGAGGGTAGTATTCCTACCTGATAACACAATTTTTCTGAGCTTCTTAACCAGTTAACAAAGAAAGCCGATTTGAAAATAAAAAGACACCACTTCACAATGAAGTGTCCAGGTGTTCACATCTGCTCTTTTCCAAGGGAACCCTTTCAACTTTTTCTTTCCTTTCCTCAGCTGAAGTTAATCAGCAAATTAGTATCAATTCCTCAAGCTGTGTCTTTAGACAAAGAAATCACTCATGTTACTAAATTTAGGTATTTCTTTCTTCTTAAAAAAGACATGGGTAATAAAATGCCAAATTAAGCACAGGTAGGACCACATTAGATTTAGACAGAGCCACAGAGAAAGGAGTGATATGTCTTAGTTTTCACTGGAGGAGAGAGTTTTGTAAGCTTAGGAGTAATTGTTGGTGAGCAAATAAAGCCTCCACATTTCAGCTTGTGCAGCTTTCCCTGGATTTTTTCCTTGAAGACAACTTCAACCTCCTGCTCTTACCATAATCACCTGTGGTGACAGTGTCCTCCAGTGATCCCAGATGTGGAATGGGACCAGCTTTTTTGGCACCTTCAATCCCAGCTCTTTTGCCAACTCGAAGGACCCCTGTGGCTGGGTTAAGGCTGACAGGAGGCCCCAAGCTCACAAAAAATGAGCATTCCCCAGCATGAGGGGGACTTTCAGCCAGCTGCATCGCCAGCAATGCAGAGGTAGCCAACATCTGGACAGGCCATCCAGCCAGGAGGCTGTGCCTGCACATCTGGCAAAGCTGCTCCCAGTTTGAAGCTGCTGCTGTACAGCAGAGATGGGCACCCAGCATTTCCTGGGAACGGGGACCTGGCTCTGAGCCTGCACTGAGCACACAGACCAGGGGAGGTACAGTCTCACCAAAAGTCATGCAAGTATTTGTAAAGATAAAACAAAAAAAACCCAAAACCCACAAACCCAAACCTCCAAAGAGCCCTGAGCAAATTGAAGTTAAAATGCTCTTGCTGCTGTGTTTTGGGTAGGAAAGTACAGTCTGTGCTGCTGGTTTCTGCCTGTTGACATCTACAAAACTCCTCTCCCCAGGCATGAATGATCCCTGGGGACTGTGCCCTTGGCTCTTGCTCTGTCTGCAGCTCTCTGCTGAGAGCATTTGTGCTGCCCCTCTCCTCCCTTGTCTTTACCTTTGCTGCTCTCTTTTCCAGGAGCCTTCCTTCACAGGTGACAGTCCAATCTGCAGCTATGCCAGATATGTCACTCTCCAAAAAAAAGGGAACATTTTTTCTGGGTTTAGGGTCCTCTCTCCTGCTAATCCACTGCCCACCACGCTGCATACAACCTCCTGTTGCATCTCAGCTGGGTCTTTAACACCATTGTTACTGTGACGCAGATAGGAACACACAGCAACACACACAACAGGGGTTCAGGTAGAGAAGAAGAAAGGAAGTCTCTCGTTTATTGTTGACCTCGTATCTCTCAGTTTCTGGACAGTGATCAGAGATTGGACAGAGAATTTCCCACCTCTCCACCTTCACTGGTCACTGGAGAAGTCCATCAGGTGAGATCTTTTACAAAGGAATGCAAAACATGATTCTTGTTTATCTTACAATTCATGAGAACTGACTCCACTATACTAAAACAAATCAGAAGGCTGATTTTCAGGGACAACACACCATAAACCGGAAATACCTCATTAAAGGCAGAAATATTTAGGAAAATCCTATCAGCACACTGACTGTGTCATGGTTACAGCCAGGGGCACAGCCAGCCAAAAAACCCCAAACAAAAACAACCCCACCACCACCAAAACAACTCTGATTCTTTTACTCACCTTTCCTTTGTTTTCCTTCCTAAAGGATGCTGTTTTTTTTTTTTTTCCTAGGTTTCTGTAGGTTCCCCACTGCTGCACATGGCCAGAGAAAAGAGATTCTCCACGTTGTTGCCAGACAACCTTATTCACAAACTGAATTTGCTTTGCTTCTTCCCAAGGTGAAATGCAGATTCTCGTCACTGCTGTTATCTATGTGCTTCTTTAGAGAAGGAAAAAAAAAGCCAGTACCAAATTTATTAAACCTATGGGATACCAGCAGCTACCTTCCTGTTTTCCATTCTGTGGGCGTTTGTACTTCCCTTCTCACAGCCCCCACTGAAACCCCAACTCTCCCCTCACAAAAACCCAACCCATCATACATTTGGCTGCTGACAATAATTGTTTTGGAATACCACAGCTGCAAATGAGCAGAGCCACGATGAGTTCTCTGAGCAACTTAATTTGATCATCTGGATAATCTATTTGTTTTCTTAGTGTTAGGTAGTTTAGATTGATTTTGCTATTATTTTCAGCTCCACAGGAAAGAAAATTGGTAAATAAGTTCTTTTTTTAAAATAAAATTGTCCCAATCATTAACTGTCAACAGAGCATCAGACAAATCAAACTGCAGCAGCAGCAGTACTGTACTACCCTGTGTCCCCTCAGTGTCCCCTCAGCAACACATCCTGAACAGCAGAGGGGAAAATTAAACCAGCCCAGCCTTGGAGCTCCAGACCTAAAATACAGCCAAAGCCAACTTTCCTGCTTCAGAAGTCCCTCGTTATTTTGGCTTTTCTTACCTGATTATTCTTCTTCCTCCTCTTCCTCACCAAAGTCTCAGGCAAATCTTCAGTGGCAGACCCGTATCTCCAGACCCTTCACTCCAAGTTCTCCTGCTTCACCCAACCCCTAACCAGTAATACCACACGGTACTCCTCAAAGCACCTAACAAAAACTTCTCCCTTAACTCCACCACCGGCCTAATACTCAGATTGTAATTCCAGGAGGCTAGAAGGAAGCAGTGCTCGGAAATGAAAATGAGATGTAAAGGAGTAATTAAGTGTTCTCCCAATGAACCACTCCTCCCAGAGCAGCCCTGTCCTGCTGGGCTTTGTCCCTTTCAGCTCTCACTCTAAACATCTGTAGCAGGCAGGGCTGGCTGAGCTGGGCTGGTGGTGAGCAGCTCTGTTGTGTCAACACCAGTTCTGAGATAAGGCACTCCATAGGAAGGGAGGGAAAGCAATCAAATACCACCTCTTTCCCCTGTCCAAATTTAAGTTTTCAGGAAGTCAGGGAGAATTTACTGCCTGTTAAGAAAGCATTGTTCATATGGCGGCACTACAGGTCTTGATGTTCCTCTACAAAGGACATCTCTGTTCCAGGACAGAGAAAATGGCCTCAAGTTATGTCAGGGGAGGATTGGATTGAATATTAGGAAAAATTTCTTCATGGAATGGATTGTCAAATACCAGAACAGTGAAGTGTTGGAGTCACCATCCCTGGAAGTGTTCAAAGGACATGTGGATGTGGCATTTAGGGCCATGGTTTGGTGGTGAGCATGGTGGTGGTGCCGAGCTGGACTTGATGGTCTTAAAGACCTTTTCCAACCTCAGCGACTCTATGATTATTCTGTGATCTGCAGGTAACATAAACAAAAGCTCCTCCTGCTGCTTGCTCACAGGATTAAAATCATGTGGGTCACAGTCCTAGCAATAACAGTTCCTAAATATGTGAGGTGTCAAAGCTCTCTACCATCCTATCCTTGAGGAGCAATCCACCCTCCATTTCCCCCACCCAGTCTGCAATTCTGCAGCTCAGAAAATCACACATCCCTCCACAAACAGCAGCACAGCTGCACCAAGGGCAACACTCTTCATTTCCAGAGTGATCATACAAAGTCTTTAGCAAGGCCAAATACTTTAAATAAACACATGAAGACATGTTCATGTTCTGGGAATTCTTCAACTTTAACAGATGTATTGGTAGATGCACTGGATTAATCTGGGTACCATACAATCCAATGTGATACCCAAGTGATTCAAGCATGGGAACCACATGCAATGCCCTGCTTGAAGAAAAATAATGTGTTTACTTGTCAAGGGCATCAGGATGTTCTGATAATGACCCTCCTCCTGCATACACTTCCCATAAAAATACGCCGTGCTATCCGCCATGGCCAGATGGCCACTGGTTTCTCTAAGTGAGCAGCATAATTCCCACACACCCTGGATTACAATGACTCCAGGGAAGACTCCAGTGGAGAATTTCCAGTCAGGCCAGTTCAGGACAGGCAACACAACCAGCTTTGTCCAAGCAGAGATTTGGACACCTGGCAGGGAGGAGAAGCAGCAAACACTGTAGCTTAATTTTATGCCCAGTCAGGCCTTCATACCCTCTCACTCAGCTCCATAAATTAGGCTGCTCTTTTCCTAAATATTTGCTTAGAACAGCTCCTGACTTTATCCTGGAAGCTGAAAGATAAACTCTGAGGTTCCTGTGCTGCCTGTGCTGCACCAGCCCAGCTGTCTGAAGGAACCCTCCCTCTCCCCAGGCAGACCTTTGCAGAGCTGTCTGTCCTTGGATGCCAGCCTGTCGCCCTTTGTACACTGTTTCATTTCCCTGACAGAGCAAGGAAAGTGCTGCAGGACCTGCAGGGCTGGGGCTGCCCTAAGCCCCTGCAGAAGGGAATGATGGCATGGTGGCAGCCAGGTGACCACTGGTGGCTTCGGCCCCTTTCTTCCTTGGCATAAGGGTCAAGTTCTGGCTCGGGGCTGACCCTGACACCTCAATTCTCCTCATTTCCCAATTTTCTCCAAGCCTTTCCCTTACTAAGTGGTTCCTGGAGTGTTTTGTTGATGGGTGTGGGACTTGCTTTGCCCAAATACCTGCTGTGATTTTTCCACCTGGAGCAGTCAGCATCCTTGCTTTTCCCTTGGTACTGTCTTTTTTTGTAGCATTTATCTCTCTTGGGAGAACAACTAATGTGCGATGATCAGACAGTCTGATAGAGGAAAAATGACATGTTCTACACCAGAAAGGGAAATGAAAGGGCTTTTTTTATGCCTCTGTGTTTGTTAACAGGCTTTAGTTGCCTGGATCAGTCTCATCTGGGAGCCCCCTATGTCAACCATCAGTTTAAGTGCTATACTTCAGCTCTGACATGGTTTCTAGCTTTGTCCTTAACTATTCCTGACTTAACTGGCAACATCTTCCTTTTCCTGATGGTGACACAGGCTCACCTTTTTTGATGTGGTGAGATTGCACCCTGGCTGGTCAGGGTCGTGCTGCCACTGTGGTCACTCTCTGTTCCCAGCTTGGTTTTCCTTTCTTTGGCTTTCCTCTCCTGCTAGATTTCCCAGGTAGGCAAGATGGGAAAAGGAGGGTGAAAGGAGAAAAACCTGGCCCCGTGTTCATACTGTCACTGGATAAACAGCAAAGGCTGTTGGTAGTTTGCAGCAGGCAAATGTAGAAATTAAAGAAACAAGTCGCCTTTGCAGGAGGGGAATACAATGAACCACAGTTTCTACTGACCCTTGCACAGCCCTTCAGAAAGATGGAGATCCCACAGCTCCTGTGCTTAGCTGTGAGCAGATGATGATCTTGTGGAGAGCTGCATTTCCAAGGTGCAGCTCAGCTCTGGTGAAAGCCTCTGGCAAACTCCTACTGCTTTGCACAGCATGCATGGAGAGATCCAGGAACACCAGGCTCTCTGCTGATGTAACTTGATGGATTTGTCAAACACGCTTCTGCAATTTTACCATGTTTTTATGTGGCGCAGAACCATGAACTCTTCCTGTGTTTGATACAGCCCAAATGCCTTGGATTGCTCAAACGGCAATGTGCTGGTGCTGTCTCCCTTGCACTGAGGCAGGAGCTGTGCAGGCAGCACGTGCCAAGGCTGGGCAGGGAGCAGGGAGCAGTTTGCCATGGAGGGGCTGTGCTGTGAGCCCTGCCTCAGGGGAGTGTGGGACACGCTGTGCTGGTGGCACTGACAGCTCTGGGAGGGTGGGAGCATCTCTGGGGCTGCAGGTTGGCACAGGAAACATGTGGGATTCTCACTTAACTCGGGTCAGGTCCCCCTTACAGGGAGTTTCTTGTGTTTTCTCCCCTTGCATCATGCAAGGGCTCCCTGGTTTGAAGACTTGGTTTAAGAAACTCCCTTTCTTTCAGTCCATCTTCAGAAGAGTCCCTCTTGGAGTAATTTAAACTTTTTTCCCCTTAAGTAAGGGTTTGGCTGACAGCAGCTGCTCCACTGTCAGTGCTGACAGGGGAAGGAGTGTGGAGCCAAACGAGAAGGAGGAGCAGAAGGAGCAGCAATGGAGAGCAGCAGCATTGCAGTGGCTTGTGAGCTTTGGCATCAGCCAAACTGGAAATGGGGACATGTGAAAAGCAGGGTCAGGGGAAAGTCAAGAGCAGAGAAGCTGCTGAACAGCTCAGCTCTGTCTGGTTGCTCAGCACTTGCATGAGGATATTTCAAACTGTTATTAGTCCCTGACCCTTATAAATTTAGCAGCAGCAGTGGCAATGAGGTGGGAGCAGGGTTTTCCAAGATGTGGGGCATGGATTCTGACCGCTGCCTTCAGAAGCTGGTGGTGCTGGGTTCTCCAGAGCCAGTGGCTGAGCTCAGAGCCTGACCAAGCTCCTTTACAGGCCATAACTCAGAATCTGTGTTGTATTGCATCTCTCATTCTCGCAGATGTGCTGAGGATGCAAGGGCTGAGCACGGAATCAGGGTCTCAGCCATGCCCGGGACAGAACAGGGCTCTGCCTGCTCGTCAGGGAGCACAGGAGAGTTGACACACATGGGGTCCATTCTCACCACACCAGCAAGGCTTGTGCACTACAGAGGGATATTCCCCCTTCCCATGGGCAGAAATTGTTACCTGGGGACAGCCAGTGGCACTCAGGAAGAAGAAGGAGATTTATTCTGGATACTCCTTTCCCATCACATCCTCCCTTCTGGTCCCAGCCAGAGTCCATCTGTGACTTTGCTAATGCTCAGTGGAAAGGGGAGGAGGAGGAGGTGTGAGTGCTCCCTGGATGGCAGCGCAGGCACTGGGGGCGGTGGGAACCCTCTCCTGCTCGTGTCCGAGGCTGATCCTGCCTCTTGGACTCGGTGCAAAGAGCCTCGGCCATCAGGTACAGTAACAAGTGGGCTTTAATGGTCGGCAGCAGGCAGCCGTGGCCCTGCCAGGCTTCCCACAGCACGGCTGGGAAGATCAAAGCTGTCATGTGTGAGTGCCAGCCTGACCGATGGGGACACGGGGAACAAATGGGACTAAGCAGGAGGGATAAGGCTCTGTCCAGGACCTTCCCTGGCTGCAGTAGGAGTTTGGAGAACAGCTAGTGTTGAGCTGATGTCCTGGGTCGGGGAGGATGAGGAGGAGGGAGGGCAGGAGCAGATCCCCTGCCCAGTTTCACACAGTGCTATGTGGGGGTAACTCAGCTCCTGGCCCTGCCGTTCCCAGCCCTTGCCTGTGCTCGGAGAGCACAGGGACAGCGTCTCCTCCTCCCCCGGGGGATGTGGGAGGCACCTCGGCTCACACTGTGCTCAGGGCTCATCAAACCCCTCCTCTGGAGCCCCAGAGGGGATGGGAGCTCCCCTGTGCTGATCCCACTCCTGATGCTGACTTGGTCACACACGCTTATCGTGAATTAATTGTGCGTTATTAGCATCCATTATTCATTCCTATGATGTGTACACACATTTGTGGTGCTGGATAATAAGGGAACCATGCCAAACAATTAAATGGCCCTCCACAGAGGAACAGCCTTGACAGAAGGGGCTGTATCACACAACAAGGGGGGATTTTGTGGGGGCTGGCACCAAATTGGGTGGGGAAAGGAAGCAACAGACCTTGCAGGAGGAAAGCCAGGGCAGAAGGCAAGAAACCAGCAGAGATGTGTGAATTACAGCTGGCTGAACAGACTATTTTTCATGTGAGTGCCTGAACCCAAAGAAAGCAGAGGGAATTTGGGTCAACCACTTTGGCAAAACTAAGTCAGGCCTAAGTGGTTCCTTCAACAGGAAGAGAAAAATGTCCTTTATCATCTACTCTGGTTTTTAATGTTAGGCTAAACAAAATTTGCTTCAGTGTTGAGAATTTAAAAAAGGCCATTTCAAAACATTTCAGCTTGATGTCAAAACAAACCCTGCATACATTTAGCTGAAGCTGTTTGTGAAGTTCGACACAAACTCTCACATAGGTTGGGTCAACTTGAAAAAGGAAAATTTTCATAAGTTTGGCATATTTCTTTTTTTTTATATACAGCATGGTGAGAAGGGAAGAGGAAGGAATCTCCCAGTGCTCAGGGGAGAAAAGCAGATCAACCAGCACAGCTCAGAGCTGCAGTGTGTGTGTGAAAGATCAGAGCTGCAGCAAAGCTGGAGAGGGGAAGCTCAGGTTTTCAGAATCCATCTCAATTGACAGAGATAATTACAGGTGCCATGTTCCCAATTTCTCCTTCTGAGGACTCTCTTCTTTAATAAACTCATTCTAACAAATTGATCACAGCCTCTCTGGTACTCAGCACATATCAAAGTCATTTTTAAGATTGAAGAGAACACTTTGGGTGAAAAATAGGAACCAGTGCCAGACTTTGTAGAGATCTAAATCTACCTCAGCTGTAATACAACTGAATTAACTTGCTGTCTTCACATGCCCACTGCTTAATATTTCAAGGATGTCTGAGGTTCTGAGGTTTGCTCAGTGCTGAAGTCAGGATCCAAAAAGAACCCTGGAACTTGCTCATGGTGTTCTCTGGAGGTTGCACCCTGGCTGGGGAGACCGGGTGAGGATCACACTGCAGTTTCCCAACACAGCTTGGACACCCCTGTGCTGTTTTGGGTGGACTTCAGGGAACCAGACAATCACAGAAAGGTTTGGGTTGGAAAGGACCATCTTGTTCCACTCCCTGCCGTGGGCAGGGGACACCTTCCACTGTCCCAGGCTGCTCCAAGCCCCAGTGTCCAACCTGACCTTGGACACTGCCAAGGATGGGGCAGACACAGCTGCTCTGGGCACCCTGTGCCAGGGCCTGCCCACCCTTGTCCAGCAGGACAAGTGCATTCATAGAAACAATATAAATAATACAAATACAAAGAATAAAAATAGCTTCATAAATTTGGGGGGAGTTTGAATAGATGATTGCTTGATTTGGTCTAGGTTACTTCTCTTGGTCATTTCCTGTTCTTTTTTCCTATATCCTCAGTGGAGTGTTTGTACCAGCATAATTCTAGTGAAATAACGAGACAAAGAGTGACTTTTTCACAGGAGCATCCAACATGCTGAAGACCTTGTTTTCTAAACTAACATAATTAAAGCAATGTCCCCCCCAAAAAAATCAACAAGTGATTTAAACCCAGGCTTTTAAGTGCATTTCATCAGACACAGGCAAATACCATGAGTACCTTAATTCCCTTTGTTGAATTAGTCTAAGGAAAACATCATAATTAACTCTCATAACTCCAAATATAAATGCTTCTTAACCCAAACTGAGAGCTGGCATTGTTCACATGAATAGGCTGCAAGTTCGGGTAACTGGTGCAGCCACGTGGAGATGCTTTGCTCTCCAGTGACCCGTTCAGCTCTTTCATCTGGCCCAAAACCTTCCACAGTCCTGGTTATCAGATGTTACTGTGACGCAGACAGAAACACACAGCAACACACACAACAGGTGTTCAGGTAGAGAAGAACAAAGGAAGAAGATTCTAGTTTATTGTTGACCTTGTATCTCTCAGTTTCTGGACAGTGACCAGAGATTGGACAGAGAAGTTCCCACCTCTCCATCTCCACTGGTCACTTGAGAAGTCCATCAGGTTATATCTTTTACAAAGGAACGCAAACATGATTCTTGTTTATCTTACAATTCATGAGAACTGACTCCACTATACTAAAACAAATCAGAAGGCTGATTTTCAGAGACAACAATCAGCTGTCTACAGGAGGCAGAAATACAGGGATAGGCTTATCCAGGAGTGCCTTCCTGGTGTCCAGTTGGACCAATGCTCAATCTAAGGTGGGCTTCACCTTCTGCCCTGTAAGGAAAGCAGGGGTGAGAAAAGGGTTTGCTTCCCTCGAGGGGGGCGGGAAGGAGCAGCTGAGGTTGGGATTAAGAGTAACACATCCAAGGGAGTGAGGGCTGTCCAGGGCTCAGAACAGCACATTTGCTGCAGCTGCAGCTGGGAATCGTCGTGGTGGCTGTGGGGAGTTTGAAGTCACTGCTCTGCAAGGTTCAGGAGCATTCTGCAGCTGCTGAAATTCCCAGAGTGACGGGGGCTGAATCAGAGATCCCAACCCTCCCTTTCCTGTCCCTGGTGCTCCCCCAAACCTGCATTCTCATCTACCCTTTTTCTAGCCAGGAAAGGCTTTGTCTGCACAGAAAACTGCATCACTTTTATGTAACACAGAGTTACAGCCAAGACAGACACCTACACAAAATCTCTTCTGGTGCACCCCTTGTGCCAACTTTCAGCATCTGAAGCACCTCCTCCTGTTCCTGTGGGACAGCATTGGCAATCTCAGGGCTTCACAGCCAGCCCTAGGACATAGAATGGCTGCTCCGTGTCTCTGCTTCAGCAGGACACAGGGCACAAGTCCTGACTGGATCCTTTTCCTTTCAGACTCAGGGGAGGTGCACCAGGAGCTTTCCCTGGTGTGCTCTGCTGGGCAGATCACTGAAGTGATCCTCCATCCCCTCAGGGGCTTTCTTGTGAGGGGCCCAGAGCTGGACACAGGGTTTGAGGAGCGGCCTCACCAGTGCCCATCCAGGGGAACAGTCACTGTCCTGGTCCTGCTGGCCACACTATGGCTGGGACAGGCCAGGTGCCAGTGGCATCTTGCCCATCTGGGCACACCTGGCTCATGTTCAGTTGCTGTTGACCAGCACCCCCAGGGCCTTTCCCACCAGGCACTTTTCAGCCCCTCCGCCCCACCCTGGGACTGCAGGGATTGTTGTGATTCAAGGGCAGGACCTGGTTAACCCTCATACAATTGGTCTCAGCCCATGGACCCAGCCTGCCCAGATGCCTCTGCAGAGCCTTCCTGCCCTCCAGCCAACAGTGCCTTATCAGAAAGGAGCTTCTTGGGGCATCCCACTGTGAGATCAGGCGTTGGTGGGAACAGCAGCAGCATTTTGCAGGGCTGGGAATGCAGAAATGAGCAGCTGGCAGACTGCTTGTGCCCAAAGGGACTGGCAGCCTGGGAAAGGAGCCATTCAAAAGCAGAGGGAAATAATTTTCCAATTCAGGTGTGGTTTACATGTTTCATATGCATTTTTTTTTCAGCCCAAGAATAAAATTTAAACTGGAAAAATCAGTCCTGTAACGGACCAAAGAAGAACACGTGAGCTGCTGAAACCTTGCCCTGCTAAATTGTGTGTTTTGTTTTACTGTTGATCATTTAAATGCTGTGCATTTTGAGCTACAAGTTGACATAAATTTATGGAAAAAAGATTGATCAAGACTGACTGTTGCCAGCGCCCCCCTCATCCCCTGCTCCCCTTCCTTCCCCATCCCTGAGGGATGGGACTGGGCAAACTGTGGAGGAAACTCCTTGAGAGACAGCCAGCTCATGGCTCTACTGAAGGCAGGACACCCAGCTGGGCCATCTCCCCTCCAACCTTGCTGTACTTTTCATTTTCGGCTGGGGATGGGGGCTGGGGGAGCTTAATTTTGCTGCTTTAAACACATGCAGGCTGCTCTGCTCTGAGAACATTGCTGTGCTCATTAAAAGCAACCACAGCACTGGCTCCCAGCTTCCCCATGGTGCAGAGGGACAAGGGGACAGCTGGCACCCTCCAGGGAGCCCTGGACTCTCCTGAAGTGGGGACAAGTAGCCTGTTTGGAGTGAGGTGAAGACTCCAGACCAGGCTGCAAGGGAGGGGTCCAGCACACTCTGGAGACAAGGGAAAGATCAAATCATCAGTCCCTGAAACATAAATAGTCAGTGCAAGACCCTCAGCTGGAGGAAAAGCACGTGATTGCTCTCTAGAACTCCCTGAAGGGAGGTTGCAGTGAGGGGGTGCCAGTCTCTTCTCCCAGGTGGCAAACGACAGGACAAGAGAAAACAGCCTCAAGTTGTGCCAGGGCCAGTTTAGATTGGATATTGGGGAAAACTCTTTAACTGAAAGGGTTGTAAAGCACTGGAACAGGCTGCCCAGAGCAGTGGTGGAGTCACCACCCTTCGAAGCGTTCAAAAAATACGTGGATGTGGCACTTGAGGACAGGGTGAATATGGTGGTGGTGCTGGGTTGACAGCTGACAGCAAGAAAGGTCAAATCTGTTACATCAACTTCTATTTTGGCTGAAAAAGTATTTGCTTTCAGCACTGAAAAAAAAAAAAAAAAAAAAAAAAAGGCTTCTCCTGGGGTTACTATTTTAGTGGTATATATGGTTAAAGCAGACCCCTGTTGTCTTGCTTTTCAGGAATATTTTTGGATTTGTTGGTGCTCCTGGGGTGTCCAAGGCTAAAAATATTATTTGAGATTTTGTTGTTCCTGCTTCCAGAAATAAACCAAACCCAAATCCCCAAAAGGAATCTCCTTAGGGTTGTTTAAAGGTCAGTTTAAAGAGTTTTTACAAGGGGAATTATTGTGTTAAGAACACCTGGCCTGGAGCTTGGCATGGGTTTGGAGAGGCTCAAGTGCTCAGCAGAGCAGAGAGTGCTGGAGCAGCAGCAAGAGAAAATAACACAATAATTTAAACCCCTCAGTGCCCCCAGAGCTGCTGGTGTGCCTCTGGGGTGCTGTCAGCACTGGCATTTGGGATCAGGCTGAGCACACGGAGAGGGGCTGGGGCTGGAGGCCAGGGGGGGAAGGCTGCAGCTCTCTGCAGGACCGTGGTGGGACACGGCGAGTTCCCCGAACAATCCGTGCACAGAAACTCGCTCAGGTGGACTCCGAGCCCAGATTTACAGCTTTGAAACTGGCATTGTAAGGGAAAAGGTTAGGCTATTTTTTGTTTGTTTGCTCGTTTTCTGACGTGGCAGCTCAGATTAGAGCGGACACCAGGAGGATAAGCACTGAATCCTGGGCTAAATATTTCATTTCCACAGATGCTGACATCAGTTTGGTTACAAAGAGACTCTTTTGCTTTTTTGCTTTTGTTTTGTGTTGCTTGCAGGCTTTCATTTAGGACTATTTGTTTAGTCTTTTATACAACCTTCTGCAAAATTTTGGGGTGGACAAGGGAAAATATAATCGAGATAAAAAAAATCATCTTGGAAGTAAAATGAGGTACATTACAAGAAAAAAAATAGGCTGAAGAGGAAAAAAACCACATTACTTCATCTTACAATTTTCATGTGCTTCATACAAAGATCAAGGGAGCTTTGCCCTAATTCATGGCAAAGAAGAGACTTCGCTCCAGTGGCTCCAGAGATGGGGTTCAAATTTGGGCAGAAGGGAGTGGGTCAGGGTGGATCTCTCAGCTTGCTCTTCCCTGCTCCATGACAGGCATCCCTGATGTCAGAGACCCCACCTGGGACATGCTGGGCTCCAACAACCCCAGAGAATTCTCCTCTGCTCCTCAGACACACAGGTGGTGCTGCTGCTGGGACAGCAAGTGAAGGGCAGCTAAAGAAAGGAATGATGCTGAGGAGCCACAGCTCCCCTTTGCTACATTCCAGAGGATCGCTCGAAAACTTCACAAGGGAAATTACATTTATGCTTCAATGCAGTGAGCAAAAGGCATCTCATTTCCCTGCTCTGCCATTCAGGCTAAATCCGTCTCTCCCTGACACTGGTCCATTTGGAATTCATCCACTGAACTTATTCTGTATTTCCGCAGCGGCATCTGGGAGCAGAGCATGGAACCTGATTTATTTATTTATCAAGGTTCCGTGGGTTTGGGATTTGTTTCTGCAGCAGGAAACTTCCTGCCCATGGTTCCTGCTCAGCTGGGGAGGCCTCGCTGCCCCATCCAGGAGAACAGAGCCAGCGAGCAGTGGCAGGCAGGGCTGTCCCATGCCATGGCACTGCCACCCCCCGTGGCACTGCCATCCTCCCGTGGCACTGCCATCCTCCCATGGCACTGCCAACCTCCCGTGGCACTGCCATCCTCCCATGGCACTGCCAACCTCCCGTGGCACTGCCACCCTCCCGTGGCACTGCCATCCTCCCGTGGCACTGCCACTCCTGCACTCATTCCCATGGCACTGCCTCCTCCCATGGCACTGCCATCCTCCCATGGCACTGCCACCTCCCGTGGCACTGCCATCCTCCCTGGGCACTGCCACCTCCCGTGGCACTGCCATCCTCCCATGGCACTGCCAACCTCCCGTGGCACTGCCACCCTCCCGTGGCACTGCCAATCCGTGGCAGCACTCCTGGCACTGCCATCCTCCTGTGGCACTGCCATCCTCCGTGGCACTGCCATCCTCCCGTGGCACTGCCTCCTCCTGTGGCATGCACCCTCCCGTGGCACTGCCATCCTCCGTGGCATGCCAGCTCCCAGAGCCTTCCCAGGTCTTTCCTGGCTGGGTGCTCTGACGTCGGCGCTGGTGTGAGAGAAGGCGCGGAGGGTAAAATGAGCTCATTATCAGCTCCATGCGGAATTCTGCTTCCATTTAAATGCCTTTCTCAGGAGAACCAGAGCACAAACCTTTGCTTTGAGCAGCTCTTCTACCTCCTGGCTGCAGAAAATCCCAGTGCCAGGAGTTACAGAGCCCAAGGCCTCACAACAGAAGCACTCTTTGGCTCCCAGGGATGATCCCAAATCCTTTCCAAGCACAACCTAGTGCTGGTGGCTCAATTTGGAGCTTTCACTGGACAGCAGTGAGATAAAAGAGGCCAACCCCATCCTTCTACCCCAATTAGTTTTGGGGTAAGGACCAGCCTACACAAGAAGAAGTCCCTTCAGCCAGCTGTGGTCAGAAGACAGTCTCTGCATGAGTCTCTGAGTCCCTGAGTTCCAGTTTCACCTTCTTTTTGGGGCCAGTGGCTCCCTCTCTCTTCACCTCCCCTCACTTAGGAAAACAGTCATAAATGGTTCTTCCAACTTCACGA
This sequence comes from Sitta carolinensis, assembly GCA_032173965.1. Taxonomy (NCBI): domain Eukaryota; kingdom Metazoa; phylum Chordata; class Aves; order Passeriformes; family Sittidae; genus Sitta; species Sitta carolinensis. Next base: position 18,526,421 of record CM063286.1, read on the forward strand.
AAAGTGTCATCTCTGAATGCAATTTTCTCTGCTTTTGTGCAAGCTGGGATCTTATCAGACTGGCCTTTAGGAGCTGGCACATCAGGTTTTTCCTTACAAGCACATTTAGGTGCTTGGTGCTCCAGAGTTTGGGCACATTCAGGTGAACACCCCAGCTGTACATTGCTTTAGACCATGAGAGTGCCCCCAGTGTCTCCTCCTTATCCCAGATCTGTCCTCCTGCCTTCCCACATTATACACACAGAATTCCCACAGAACCTGGGGTGATCCTAACATTGGGTTTGGTCCCTACTCTCCCTGTGGTTTCTGGAAAGCCTCTTTGCCACCTATGGCTATTTTTGAGCAGGTGACCTGATAATGCTGCTAACCTTTCCCTCTGTGCTTCCATTTGGTGCTTGAAGTGAAGAAAAATAAAATTCCAGGGCTCTTAGGCAGGCATGGTTTGCTTCCCTCTGCCTCTGAGTTTTCCTCCAGGAAGACAGGTTGGTAACTCTCATGCCCTTTAGTTTCAAATTTGCCTCAACAACACCTTGTTTTCAGCACTTTGAATTGAGATGTTACAAAAAAATTCCTTTCTTGCCAGTCCAAGCACATTTCCATCAAATCTCTCCCTCCTGCTCTGGAGACTATAGGAAAGTGAGAGCTGTGTGTATTGCAGTCTCTCCCCCACACCACACGGAATGTGGTTTCTTGCTGCAGTTCTTCCCACAGCTTTTTTGGCAGCAACAACACCCCAAACACATCTGCACCCCCAGAGGGAGCCAGGCCAGGGAACCTCCAGCTGAGACACCCACCCCAGTGGGAATTGCTGCCTGCCTGTGTGTCTGGGCAGCTGTCCTCAGGAGCACCTGGGACCATCCCTGCAGCTCAGGTCACACCTTCAGCAGCACAGGAGGTGGCTTTGGGGCTTCTCAGTGAGGGAAACGTGCTTCAAGGACTCAGATATCAAACTCTGGCTCTTGTTTCCAGTCACATTCCCAGCTCTTTGAGAATGCTGTGCAGAAACAGAAACCTCAGGCCTCACTCAGCCTGCCCCCAAGCCTGAATTAGGATCTGCTGAGCAGCAGCAAGGGGAGAGCTGGGACTGGGCTCAGGACAAGGACATTGATGATGCCTTTGGGGGCTACCTAAAACAGAGGCCAGGCAAAATGAAGGGAATAAAAAGCAGGTGTAGTTACTGAAGGGCCTTCAGGTACATTCAGGGCAGACAAAGCCCCCCCAGGGGCTACACCCAAACATGGACAGCAGGTCATGAGTTTCCACACTATTATAGGTTTGGTCTATTTGTATATTGGGGGTTAATCTTCCAATTACAGCTCCAGGGAATGAAGTCATTTACCCACAGTTTGCTGCCCCCAACCCACTTTTGTTTCCATCTCTCAGGGCCTGAGACAGTGAGGGGTCCTTGATTGCCAGGCCTGGAGAGGAATTGCTGTGTCTGACCAACATGGGAAAGCCGTAGCTAGAACTGTATATGGACTTTAGAGTGAAACAGTAAAGAACTGCAGGATTATAAATATATGAAAAACATAAAAGCTGAAATCCTAAGGCATCATGGACACCCGCTACTGTCCCCAGCTCACATGGGCTGTGCTGACAGGCAGAGCCCAGCCAAGGAGGGAAATGGGAAGAGACACTCCTGGACCTGATTCTGGAAACAATCCTTGTGCTGTCCCAGGGGAGCCTCACACACAGAGCCACCCCCTGACACAACTCCCTCTGGGCTCAGGATTTGAGGTGATGAGCTCCTGTATCCCACGTGGGAGGGAAGCTCTGCCTGTGGGGGAACTGGGAGAAGCATGGGCAATGGGGGAGGATAAGCCATCCCAACAGCAGCCACTCCCAGTACCTCTGCTCCAGCACCCACAGGATTCCTCAACTGCCCCCTCTCTCCTCTCCCTCCTTGACCCTACATCCCTGCACTCCCCACTAGGATCAGAAGCTATTTTCCTTTCTCCTTCCCCTCTTTCTGGTGGTAAATCTTGCTGAATTCATGAAAAGAACCATAAAAGTTGAGCACATTTCACACACAGCTGCCCATCTCTGGAGGCCACTGGAGCGAGAGCAGGAGCTGCATCACGGGGTGCTCTGTGGCAGAACCCCTGAGCCCCCTCCTCCCCTTCCCTGGGGAGGGGGCTGCTCTGCTGATGTGCTTGGCTGGGCATGAGAAGGTTCATTAGAAGTCTCCTTCAGGCCCTGGCCGTGGTGGAAGCAGCTCACCCTTCGCTTGCTCTCCTCTACACCTCTGGGGAAGGTGTTCACCTCCTCTCAACCCTTCCAGAGCTGTGCCTGGTGCCCAGATGGAGGTGGACACACCCCTGTCACCCACACCAGCCCTGCAGCACCCTGGCAGTCTGTCCTGGGAAGGGGGATCCAGGATGGACAGCCTGAGCTTTTGCTGAAGTGCTGCAGCTGCTTCCTGATGAGGAGCTGTGCGATGCCTGCCCTCCTCCAGCTCCTGCCGTGGAGTTTGCAGGGAATTGCCATCACACTGCCCTCAGGAAGGGCTTTCCAGATCCTTTTGTCCTCCTGTGACACTCTGCACACCTGGCTCCTGCTTGTCTGGTCCTCCCTGTGCTCTGCAAACCCCTCTGACATGATTATCCAGGCTTTTTCCAGCTCTGCTCCCTGCTGGCATCCCCTGGGTGGATTTCAGCTGTGCTCTGGGCCTGAGCTCTCCATCAAAAAGGAAGGGGTAACACATCACCCTGTCAACAGCCTGGGGTAGGCACAAGCACAAGAAACATTCAGCTGCTTAAAAGATGATTTCAGCAGAGATCCTGCCCAGCTGCCCATCACTGCTGACCACAGCTCTCTGTGAAGCAGAGCTGACAGTGTAAATTTTGGGTGGGAACAGCAACATTTGCTCATAGTGGCAGTCGATGCTTTTATTTTGTGGTGCTGTTGCCTCATTGCCCCTGGATCCTGACCCTGCCATGGAGCTGCTCCCTGCTGGGTTCTGGCAAACCAGAGCTGGCACCAGGAGAAGGAATATTTTTTGGCTGGAATTGCAGTCTGGCCCCACCACCATGTTCAAATCTCTTCTCCAAACACTATTTGTGCATGGAGAAATCTCCATTCTGATGTTTTGCATGTTGGAGGCCTTAGGTTGTTCCTTTTCACTGTTCACTCAAGAAATCCAAGTGTGATTTTCCCTTTCCAGGCACAAGAAGCATCCTGCTGATGGGGGCAGCTACATGGGTGTGATAATTGCTGCCCACATCTGCCTCAGGACTGCAAACCATGCAGCTGCTGTTATGGGCATGTGGAGAAGGCTGCTGTGCAAGTCCCTCGGGTGCCCTCTCCAAAACCCAGGCCTCTCCCTGGAAAAGCACCCACTGGTGAAGAAAAGGGCTGCTCTGAGTGACTGTTCTTTCACCACACAAAAACAAGCTGCAAAGACAAGGAAACTATACCAGCCATCTCATTCAATTAATCCCCATGGCTGTTGGACCAAAAGTAACCAGGGAAGAGGAAAGCAGGATTACCATATCCCTTGCAAAGGTTTGTTCCCTATGCAGGAAAGACCCCTGCTTCTCTCCCTCTCCAGCTTGGGAGGAATTGCCCACACAGGTTTTATTTGGTGTTCCCCACCTCTCTCCCTCATTTCAAATCCCTGGGATTGCCACACATTCTGCTCTGGAAACAAAGCCATAAAAGAAATTGGAAGAGAAAGGGAAAAGACAGCCCACTGATCCCCCAATTAGCACAGAGCACTTAAACAGTCAGAACTTTGCATTTTAATTGCAATTAGTCCCAACACAAAAAGCTGAAGTGACAAACCCCACAGCTAATTCCAGCTGATTAAATAACTCCCCATCCCAGCACTTGTGTGTGTTTCTGGTTTAATTCCTGGCCTCTGGACACGACCCCACTGATAAAGGCAGTGCTTTATTTTTACTCTCCTCCACCCAAATCAGTTTGCTTCACTGAATCCTATTCCAGAGCCATGTCTGCACATCTGAGCTTTTTCCCCTTGTCTAGACCATGTCCTTGGGTGCCAGGGGCATCCCCAACACTGAAGCTCTGACCATCACTGAAGATCACTTAGGTCTTCAGGCCCCTTTTGTCAAATAATGAATATGTCCAATTAGAGAGATCCCACTGCCAACCTGGGCCTGTGACTTGCTGGCTGACTGCCTTCACTATGGAATTCTTTTCCTTTTCTCTAATAGAACTTCTGTTGCAATTCTGCCTCCCATCCCCTTACTGTGAAAATTAATTAGGAGCGAATTAAATGAGAAAGGAACTACATGGACCCTAGAAGAGCTCTCAATCCTTTGTGAAAAGCAGGACACACTGCAGAGCCCCAGCTTGGAGCACAACAGACCCAAACCAAGCCACAAAACCAAACTTCCTGAGGACTGAATTCCAGGTCCAGATGTGTGGAGGTACATACACCAAGAGAGAAGACTCTCAAGAAGCAGCTGTCCCCAAAAGAGGCTTCTCTTTCCAGTATTCAGTGTGGACACAGTGTTAGATCTTCTGAGATGGTCAATCCACTCTTCCAACCCCCACACAATATAATGCCACCTTTAAACCCATGTCAAAAACAGTGACTCTTTCATCAGATCAGACTGCTCAGAGCCCCATCCAGCTTGGCTGTGAACACTTCCAGGGACGTGGCATCCACAACTTCCCTGGCCAACAAGCTGCCAGGGGACATCTCATCTAAGAGCAGGATCAAGGTGTGAACCTCTAATTGTGAGACTGGCAGTTCTTTTTGAAGGTCCTGACTGAGAAAGCTGGGACATGCACTGGGAAGAAAAAAGAGCTGCGAAAACTGTGTGAGGCCAGCACAGGGCCCTGGCACACGTTCATTAAATGAAACAGTAGAGAAGCAGGCAGGAGGTGTAAGTCTGATGTGACATTGCACAGGAAACTCCTCCTGAAGTGAAATCTGAGGGTCAGAATGCCTGGGACCCCAAAACGTGGGGTAATCATGAGCCTACACAGGAGGAAGTGGCTGCTGAAGGAGCCAGAGGACTGAGGGTTTGATGACCTCTCTGGTGCCTCTTGTCCCTGTTCCTTCCGCACAGGAGCTGGAATGAAATGTCAAGTTGATCTTTAGAACTCAGGAGCAACGAGGTCCTGTGGCTGTTGTAGAAAGCTCACGTAAGGATTTTCTTTGCTTATTGTTGCTTTGTAAATTAGTTCCTTTAATCAAAGTGCTCTTTACCAAAGAACAATTCTTGGAAGCAAAAGTACAAGTGGATGTGAGGGCTGTGCTCTCCCCAGCACACATCCCTGTCTGGGTCTGAGGGAGAAGCAGTTCTCTGCTTCTTGCTCCTCAGGAGGACAAGGGATGCCCAGTTTCACCTCGGATGTGCCATTTCCCATCCTGCAGGTGCTCAACTCCCTCAGGAATAGACCTGGCATAGTCAAACACACATTTCCAACACATCCCATTTCTGGACGTGGGATATGTGGAACTCTTTTCGTTTAGGACAATGTGTTCAAGGATATCAAAGGCCCAAACTGTGGGCAGTGCTGAACTCTCATTTCCTCCTGTAAGTAGGGCTGTGCTCACGCAAACACTCTATTTTTTGTTAGTCAAAGTGAAGAAGCAATTCTCACAGAAGGGTGGGAGATGAGGAGTGTATGGATTTACACTGAATCAGATATTTCATAAAGAAGGCTTAATTCTTTTTTTAGCCCCCTAGGAAGAAAAGAAATGAAGAAACTAAGTAGTCTCACAGAACTGGGGCGGAAGGGAAAATCCTGATCCCAACACAGGCGCTGCAGCTCATCACACTCAGCTCCCTCCTCTGCCCCCAGGGGTTGGAAGCAGCAGGTCCCACATCTCTGGGACAGGCAGGGCACAGCAGGCTGCTCCACCCCTCCCATTTCCATGGCTCTCCATGAGTGACAGAATGGTCACAGGAGGCAGGGACTGCATCCTCCAGCGGCCCCTGGGAGTGGGTTTGACCCTGTGCCTAGGAAAGGACTGGGAAAAGGCAGGAGGCAGACAGGCTCCACACCCCGTCTGCTATTCCACTGCCTTTAGGGCCTTTTTGGCCGTGTTCAGGGAAATTCCTCACCTGTGGGTACATCACGAGACAGTCCCGTGTGCCTTAGGGAACAGGAGAGCACCTGCACAGCTCTCCCCTTCTCCCTGCTACATGCAGTGAGGGAGAAGGGTGCTCAGGAGACGGCTCCAGTTCCTGCTCAGATTTCTTCCTCCCCACACAAGCTGGAGCCAGACCAGCACGGCTCATGCACACACACTTTCACTACAAAGTCTCCACATCCAGGGGACAGCTCCTCAAGGTCCCCAGAAAGAGCTCTTAGCTGCAAAGAGCTGACACCCAGACCCTCAGCAGTATTGATCCTTCAGCTGCTGATCAAGCAGGAGGACAGGAGTCCCCTGGGCACTGCAGGGGTGAGGAAATCAGGCATCCTCTGGCCATTGAAGGGAACCCACTCTGCTTGTTTCTGTCCTCTTTCTAGTCTCTTGCTCTGTATTTACAGCAATAAATAATTTTATTTATCAGCCTGAAAGGGGAAATAGAAACCCCAGTGTAGACAATGGATTTCTAGGGACAGAAACCCAAATCCATTCCTGGAGCTGACCATTCATTCATCTCCATTAGCAAATGCCTTTGCCTGCCATTCCAGGCCCTGGCCCCACAGCTGCAGCACCTGCAGGAGTCTTGTGGGGCATTTTACAAAGTCCCATTTCCTCTGAGCAAGAAGGCAACAGAGCTCCCCAGTTTCCATCGCCCTGTGCAAACCTGGACTCTGAAGTTCTGGGTGCCACAGAGCACGTTTACCTCACCTGGGCAGCACAGGAAGGAGTTCATGGCTCAGCCCCAGCTCTCCCCATTTCAGCTGCAGGGACAGAGTTCACCAGAAGCTTTCACATCCCAGAGACACAAAAACACAAAGACAAATCTTCATGGGCAAGTTTGGGGTGTAAGTACACCGTGACATTGAAAAAATTGTCAGAACATTAAACAAACAAGGACTCTGGATTCTGTGACCTGGTTTGCTTCCACTGGTACCAAGTTCTTCCAACCTCAGCCTTACTCCTATTTATTTTCTAAGTATAGCTGATAACTCTGCATGTCCTTCTTTCCACCCATTCTCTCAGGAGCCTTTTTCCCCTCTCATTTTTATTTCTGCTCTGTACTTTGCCTTTGTACAATGCATCCATCCTGTCTTCTCTGCTTGCCTTCTGGCTCAAACACTTATCCAGCTGAGGATTCCCCCTCCTAAGACTTTCCCTTCCTCCTGGAAAGCTTACAGAAGTGCTGAGGCTGCAAGCTCTGCCCCTCTCAGGAAGATGCATGGAGCAGGTGGGGTTGCTGTCCTGGGACTGTGGGCTGCTCTCAGGTTAATTTGTGAAATTACCTTCAGACTCAGCAGATGCTGGGGCTGTTAGTACTTCAAGAGAGAAGAAAAATGCTGATGGGAACAGCTGCCTCTATGATTTATAAGCTGTACAAGAACATCTAGTTAGCTCTGGAGGGAGCTGCATATGGAAGAGGATTTTCTTGTGAATGACCTTCTTTAAGAAAAGGTACCAGGCACAGGTTTGTGGGGAAATTGCAAGACTCCCTCAGTGGTGAGAATTTCATCTTCCTTTTGCCTGTCTACATATCAGTCCCTTCCCTGCCAAAAGGAATGACGACAAAGCGCTGATCTAATTTTCCTAATCCCCTTCTGTAAGATGCAGTCCACTCACCTCTAAGGTCTGTCAAGATGCTTTTCACTATCCCAACACCTCAGCATGAACTGGGGACTTTGTGTAGTGGCAAGTAGGAAGGACAATGTGTGTGCAAATGTGTAGGGAGGTGAGATGGCGGCAGAACATTCTCTTCTGTTTGATCATAGAATCCCAGGATGGTTTATGTTGGAAGGGACCATTTTGTTCCACCTCCTGCTATGGGCAGGGACACCTTCCACTGTCCCAGGGTGCTCCAAGCCCCATCCAGCCTGGCCTTGGACACTGCCAGGGATCCAGGGACAGCCACAGCTTCCCTGGGCACCCTGTGCCAGGGCCTCACTGCCCTCACAGAGAAGAATTCCCTATAGTTTAAAGTTTAACTCCATTATCCTTCCTGACACCCCCCTGTGGATATCCTTTTCATAAAATTTGGGTGATCTCAGGTGCACGTCAGCTTCTGCCAGTGCAGCACTCATGTTGTCATTATGGTCACAGGAGTTTCTCCCTAATTTCCCCAGCAGATACCTTCTCCTGCCTCCAAGGAATCCAGTGCTTGACACTACTCCATGTGGACAACAAATAATGTCTCATTGGGATGACAATCCTATCTCCTCTTTTTGAGCCATTAGCAGTGCAGAAACAAACTCTCCCTTCCAGCAGGAATCTGGGTACTCTCCCCACCAAGACCACAAACGCTCTGATTGTGCCATGCTCCAGTGGAATAGGATCTGCACCAGGGATCTGCAGACCTGAACTCTGTATTTCTGGGTTTTTCTGTTTACCATCCCTGGGTGGTCACTCTTGCTCTGTTCATGCCCATCCTGAGGCATTCACGTGCTCCAGGAATGTGAATCATCTTCACTGTTTCATAACATGAAGCCAGGTGGAAACTTTATCCAACAAAAATGTGAAAATGAGCAGCCCTGTACTTCTGTGCACGCTTGCTTGTACTGCATTAATTACACTTTTTCCTTTGTCCAGCAAAGCCAGTCAGAAATGCTGTGGTGAGAGAATCCAAGAGGAGACAGTTATATTATATATATCCTGTGGGGATTTGGGGGTGGACACATATTTATGTTGCAGGGAAAGGAACCTCAGGAGGTTTTGGACTGGGTATAGAAAAATGTTAGACACAAATATTCAGTAATCATGAGTTATTTGCCTTTCTGCTTCTCCAAAATCTTGTTTTTGACTTGAAACCTATTAGCTCAGTAATAATCATTTAATGACAGATTCTTTTAATTTATCTTCTGGTAGCAGGCTCCAGCAGTGGCATTTTTGAGAGTTTGTCTCCATGACAGAAACTTACTTTTTGTTTTTAAATGCAAACACAGCTCTGCATATATTCCCATGAATCTAAGAACATGTTGTTGTGGTCTTTTTTGAAGAAGGACTTAGAACTAGGCTCACAATTAATTCACCAAATTAAATTAAACCAGTTGGCAACTCTGATTTAAAGTTGGCTCATTTTCACCCATCTGACTTCAAAATGGCAGAATGGATTTTGCTAAAAGTTTAGAATTAAAAAAAAAAAAAAAAAAAAAAAGGATTTGCTTTGGGAAAAGGAATAAAAATATCAATAAACCCATGAACTAATAATAGTATTTGTGTATCCTCCAGTGTTAAGCAGAAGAACCACTTTGCCAGCAGGTGCACAGCAGGTTAGGGATGTCTTTGCCAGCCCACGGTGGTGCCCAGGTGCAGAGCTGAGATGCCACATCAGTTCCTGCCCCAGCAGGAGCGTGGTCAGCACTGCTCAGCACAGGGCTGACCTCCTGCCCTGCCCTGGAAACAAACTCCACCTGCAGCACAGCCGTGACACGCAGAATTTGGCCAAGCAGCTCTGGCCTTCCTGCACAGGGTGCGTCTGTCTCCCCATGGCAACGGGAGAGGAACCCAGCTGCAGATGTGCTCCTCCATCCTCCCCAGAGAACCCGCGGGAGGAGCGAGCACAGCCTGGGCGGTGGGTGGCTGAGGATGGCTTGGGATGCCCCGGGGATGAGGATGTTCCTGCCCCGGGGATGAGGATGGTCCTGCCCCGGGGATGAGGATGTTCCTGCCCCGGGGATGAGGATGTTCCTGCCCCGGGGATGAGGATGGCTCTGCCCCGGGGATGAGGATGGCTCTGCCCCGGGGATGAGGATGGTCCTGCCCCGGGGATGAGGATGGTCCTGCCCCGGGGATGAGGATGGTCCTGCCCCGGGGATGAGGATGGTCCTGCCCCGGGGATGAGGATGGTCCTGCCCCGGGGATGAGGATGGTCCTGCCCCGGGGATGAGGATGGTCCTGCCCCGGGGATGAGGATGGCTCTGCCCCGGGGATGAGGATGGCTCTGCCCCGGGGATGAGGATGGCTCTGCCCCGGGGATGAGGATGGCTCTGCCCCGGGGATGAGGATGGTCCTGCCCCGGGGATGAGGATGGTCCTGCCCCGGGGATGAGGATGGTCCTGCCCCGGGGATGAGGATGGCTCTCTCCCGGGGATGAGGATGGCTCTGCCCCGGGGATGAGGATGGCTCTGCCCCGGGAGTGAGGATGGTCCTGCCCCGGGGATGAGGATGGTCCTGCCCCGGGGATGAGGATGGCTCTGCCCCGGGGATGAGGATGTTCCTGCCCCGGGGATGAGGATGGTCCTGCCCCGGGGATGAGGATGGCTCTGCCCCGGGGATGAGGATGGCTCTGCCCCGGGGATGAGGATGGCTCTGCCCCGGGGATGAGGATGGCTCTGCCCCGGGGATGAGGATGTTCCTGCCCCGGGGATGAGGATGGCTCTGCCCCGGGGATGAGGATGGCTCTGCCCCGGGGATGAGGATGGCTCTGCCCCGGGGATGAGGATGGCTCTGCTCTGGGGATAAGGATGGCTCTGCCCCGGGGATGAGGATGGCTCTGCCCGGGGATGAGGATGGCTCTGCCCCGGGGATGAGGATGGCTCTGCCCCGGGAATGGCTCTGCTCTGGGGATGAGGATGGCTCTACCCCAGGGGGATCAGCGATGGTACCTGGGCTCTTTCCAAGCCCTTAGCTCTGGCTCACAGCCTGGAAATGCTGGATTTTCTGCACACGCAGGGCTCTTCCCTCAGGGGCTGTGCAGCATAGATTTTGGACATGGTGGATGAAGAACAGTCTCGTGTCTGCCTTGTCTGCTGGTACTTCTTATTTCCATGGCTTGCACTTCCTAGTTGTTCTTGCACATTTGCCTGCACCTCTCACCTCAGAGACTGCTGCAGATGAACTCTTCTGTTGGCTCCCAAGTGCAAGGACAGGAGAAAGGGATGGGTGGATCTTTATTCCACAGAGTGTAGGATCCTGGCTGAAGTCAGAGCCTTCCTTGACAAGGTTTAATGAGCTTTAGGGAGCTCTTCTAAATCCTGGCCTAGGACCCACCCTATAAATACACAACACATAAATGAGAGTAGTATTTCATGTATAGGCTAAAGAGGTGAAGTTTTGATCCGAGTGCTGAGAAGACCATATAAAACCACTGACATAAATCACAATTTCAACCAGAAACTTCTCTGGAGACTCTTTTTCCAGCTACAGACTTTGCTATTATAATTTGTGACTTCGTTGTTGCAAGGCCACACTCCTTCACTGTGCTCAGTGTGGTGTCAACACTGAAGCAAGGCTGATGCATACCCTGACAGGATGCTTGTCAGCAGTATCTGTGGCTGGGTTCTTTGTATGAAACAGGGTTTTGGGGGATTTTGGCCATATTTTGGAGGCATTAGTTCTTCAGTTTGATGGAGAAGGAGCCTTTCTCCCTTCAGCAGCCACACTCTGGGATGCTGAGTGTGTTTGGAGCTGCCTGCCCAAGCAGACCCCGGAGCCATGGAAAAGCCCTTCCCACACAGCCTTTTACTATGAGAATTGGAATGTCAGAGCTGGCTTTTGGAAGGCAATGTGGGTTCTCTCCAGGCTGTTTCTGACTGCAGCTCTGTTTGGGGAAAAAAATCCACGAATGGGATTGGTGATGAAATCTTCTGGCTGATCCTGCATTTCCCCCGGGTGGCAGGAACACGTGGAACTGTTAATATTTAAACTGTTGACACAGTGCCTGGTGGAGGCTGCTGCTTCAGCACCACCCCTGCTTTGGAGAAATCTACTCTCTGGGGGAAAGCTGCAGGACCCAAACCGAACTGCCAGCATGGAATGCCCAGGTTCCCCCAAACCAGGCACTGGGGCTGCAGCTGGGTTGAGTTGGCAATTTCTGTGTTCCATGATGAGAGTGGCCTGCGAGGACTTCACAGCACAGAGTCTGTCAGATGACAGACACTTCAAAAGACAACTGGCTGGATAATGTTTGCTGGGGTTTTTTCCCCTTCAAAAAATCTGCATTTTGTCAAAAAAACTGTAAAAAAATGTCAAGTTGCGGTGATTCAAATAAAGTGCTCTTCAGCTGCATTGAAATAGCAGACTTTATTTCATTTAAGTTTTATTATCAACTCTGCTCTCAATTTGTCTCTTTCTGAATTTCCATTCTTCTGCCTTTGCCTGCCTGAAATTAGACAATGAAAATGGTGTTGATATAGATAAAAACAATTTATTCTTGAAGACAAAATGCTCCAAAGACATACCAACAAAAAATGAAATCTTTTTGACATCGAAGATTTCACATGCATTAAAGATATCACTTTGAAATTTCCAAATAATTTTCCCTTTCTTTTTAGAACCTCTAGTCTCTCCCACATTAAAGAGGCCTTATATTTGCTTTAATGCATGGTAGGTGGCAGAGCAATGCACTAAACTCTGCCTTGTTGCTCCCTTCCATACCTTTGGAGGATGATCTGCAGTGGCATTTCCTGCAAATGGAGTTAGGAGAGTTTGGACTGACATTCTTCCATGCTGTTACACAAAGTGATCTTGAGGATTTCTCCTTTCCAGCCTCAAGAGAATTTCCAGGATTAACCAATCTGAATATGCTTTAATGTTTTTACAAACTCTTCCTGACACTTTGGATATTATTATTGTGCAACTTAAATGCCCAAACCATTGAAAAGTCAGAGGAACTTGGATGCTTTAATCACTTAAGGACTCATGAAAATGTGGAGTTCTATCACTGTTAGAATATTCCATAAGTTTCCTAGCACCACGAGTGATCATTAATAACTGCCTTTTGCTGTTTCTGTCGGGGAGCACAGACTCTAGCTTTCATCTGTACTTTTGGGGAGGATGAGACCTTCAAGGGTTTGGACACAAGACTGAGGACCAGATGTCCAGTTCCCATGTCAGGTTTCAAATAACTTCACCTTTAGGCAAACATGGAGTCAGTGCTTCCTGCTGATCCCATATTTGCTTAAAGCTGAAGTTTTACAGGGAGCAAAGAGGCCAGAGAGAGGGCCGTGATGCTCCCAGGGCTTCCCCACTGCTGGGGCTGCAGCTGCAGCCTCTGAGCTCAGCAGGGCTTCAGGGCTTTTAGAGACAAGAACTGTCCTAATGGCTGGTGAGGAGAGAGAAAAGTTGAATTGGCATATTTGAAGAAAAGAAGAAAATGGTTTGGTGTTATATATAGACTTCAGTGAGAGAATTAAAGTCCAAAGACAAAAAAAACCCCAAAAACCTTCATCCCCATTGCCTGCAAAATATCAGAGGGTTTTTTTTTGCTGAGCAGGTGGTGACTTCAGCCAGTGCTGGGGAGGGGACCAGGGCTGGTTTTCACACTCTGAGTGCTGAATGCAGTTCCTAACATGATTTTTTTTCCATCCAGCAGCCACACTGATCCCCCTGGCTGTAGATCCCAGCTGGGAAGACTCTGGACATGGGGATGCCCAGCTAGAGCATGTCAGGTGCTGTAAATATTAAAATAAAAATGTTTCCTGCCTGAGCACGGGGGAGGCAGCACCTCCCTGCTTCAGGGGGGCCAGGATGGCCCCAGCAGTAGCAAGCACACTGCCAGCATCCCAGCAGCACCCCTGTAAGTGTTTGTTCTGTATTTGTAATCCTCACATTTCTGCTCACAGGGCAGAGCCACAGAGGTGTGGAGCAGACCAAGCTGGAGAACAGAGCCTGGGTGGGAAATGGATTTTGGGCTGGTAGCATCCCTTTGCTTCCCAGGGAAGTGGGGATTCAAGGCCAGCTCCCTCCTTTTACTGCCATCCTCCCTGCCCACCATCCCAGTCCTGCCAGCACAGTGTCCCCACAGTCCCTCCATGGGTGACACCTCAGCTCAGCAGGGTCCCACTGCCCTGGCTGGACAGGCAGCCTGGCTTGAACATCCAGACACTTCTGTGTGACCTTTAGACTTTAAACAATAGATCTACAAGCTCAAGTCTGCTCATTAAATGCCTCCATATCTTGCTGGAAGTGCATCAGTCATTTCTGAAAATGGACCTGTCTGGCCCCCTTTTGTTCAGCATGGCAAGGCAGACAAGGGCTTGAATATTTCACTTGCTCTTGGAAATGGGACTGAAGAGCCCTCAAAAATGATGAATTTCTGATCTTTGTTCCTCAGAGTTAGGGTAAGTCACTCACCTTGTGGTGAAAAAACAAAACTGGGAATTTATTCTGATTTTCCCCTCTGCTCTAGGCAGTGTCATGGAGCTTGAGCACATCCCAGCTCTTGGTTCAAGCCAGCAGAACACTTGGAAATGCAGAAAACTTTGCTTAGGTCTTAGCAAAGTCCTTTGGACACACCTTTCAGATGGCATTAACACAGCTGTGTTTAAAGTTCAGGAGAAATCTGAGTCCTCTCTATGGCAAGGGACAGTCTTGGCCTAAAGACAGTGCCTTGAAAATGGAAACAGAGAACATTCAGACCAGCAGAGAAGGAGTTGACTGTTTCACCTTCAAAGGCTGTATTTTATCAAGTGTTACTTTTGTTCTGGGTAGGAAAAAGAAGCGTAAACCCAAAAGCCCAAGAAAGATTCCTAACCAGTTAATAACCAACAGTGTTCAAGTACATTTATGTCCACATACAGCATTTGTTAAAAAAAGAAAGTTTTTTTTTTTCTGTTTTAACACCTTTTTTCAAAAAAGAAAAAAGAAAAAAAGAGAGAGTAAATTAATGTAATAAATTAATGTACACATTACATTATTTTGGCACTGGTATGGACCATTTTTAAAAACATTTGCTGTTAGTATTTATCATGTTTGTACAAAATTGTAAACTATTTTCAAGTTTGTTGGGTTTTTTCACTTTTTGTTCATCACCACCTTTCAAAAACTGTCACTACAGGAATGGAAACACCCCAAACAAAACCCCCAAAGGAAATCAAGGCAGCTCTCCTTGCCTCTCTCCCCCCTTCCCCCTGCCCTCCTGCCCACCGTCCCTAAGGAAGGTGATGGAGACAGTTTTTGAAAGCAGCTGGCAGCGATTGGTGACCACGTCCTTCCCAGAGCCCTCCTGGCTGCCATGGGCTCCAGGGACACAGCAGAAAGTACCACCCACCAGTCACACCTTCCCACCTCTGGAGTAGACAAAGATGGCTCTTTAGGTCATTTTATTTTATTTCTTTGTTGGTTTTTTCCCTTTTTTTTGTTGTTTTCTTTTTTTTTTTTTTTTTTTTTTACAAAAATTTCTACATCTAAATCACTTTGCTAGAAACATTCTTTTTCTTTCCTTTTTTTCTTTTTTTTTTTTACATCAGTTAAAGCAGAATCTGCTTTTGTGAAAAAAGACAAGGATCAAGGTCTTATTTCATGCAGAAAATGCAAATTAAAGATCATAAAAATGGGTGGTTTGTTCTGGGTTGGTTTTTTTTTTGTTTGTTTTTTTTTTTTTTTAATAACGCTGTACAGGATGCAATGCAGCCACTCAGAGTATGTTAAGATGGTTCACAGCAGTCCCTTTGATAGCAAACATTGACACTGACATTGATCTCGCTGTCCTTGTGTCACTGCTGTTCAGCTGTTTGGATTTCAGGCCACATCAATTGTCCCCAGCCAGAGAAGACGCCGCTGCTTCTTCGTCTTTGGGAGGGAGATGGAGGGGTGCAGCTGGAGAGGGTGAGCCAGAAACAGAACAGATTTTCCTGGGAAGGATGCCCCAGCCTTGTTTTTGTATCTTTTTGGTGCAACATCCCTGTAGTGAGCACACTGTGAAAGGGTGTTTGCCCTCCACGAACCAGGTTCTCTTTGGAAGGGGATGTGATTTCAATCAAAGACACAATATTATTACGTGCCAGGCAGTAGAAAAAGAAAATAAAAGCAAAACAACCCGCTCCACAAACCTGACCACAGCCCTGCCACCATGGTCATGTGTACTTGCCAGAGGTTGGGATATTTCTGGGTAACTCCTGGGGCTTTCCTTTATCCTCAGTTTTTCCATTTTCTCCTCTAGCACTTAGCTACTTATCCTCCCAGATATGAGAAACCCTTCTCTGTGACAACTGCTGAACTCTTTCTAGGGGTTTGCTCATTCAGAATCTTCCCTTCTGGCCTGCCAAGCACATTGGTCCCAGCCCAGTGAAGCTGTCAGATCCAGGCAGGATTTCAAGGAAACGTGCAGTTGTCAGGTCTGCTCCTGTGCTCAGACTTGAGCAAGATGTGGGGCTTTGCTGGGCTAGGACTGTGTAGGTTTAATCTCTGCCCGTCCCTTTCTTGCTTCAGTGCAAGCGAAATGGGAGAGGTAAAGGTTTCCAATTCCCTTGCCTACCTTGCTAGCCTTGGCAGAGGCTGAAACTCAGGGATTTTTGCCCAGTCTCTGCTTGTGAGAGGCTCTGGGACACGTTCTATCTCCCTACCTCGAAAGTCAAGGGCCACCAGGGTGACAAGATCTCTAACAAAAGCCTGAAAGCTGCACTAGCAGAAGACCTAGCAGCCACCATGGGTCCCCAGCTGTCCCTGAGGCAGGTTGCACAGTGGACCCCAGACTTTCAGGTTCTGTGGGACACTGTTCCTGGAGAAAAGAGGCTAAAGCATCACCAATTCTGCCAGCCCCAGCTCTCTAACGAGGTGCACCTCATCCTTGGCTCCCATCTGACACGCTGTGCACCAGGAGTTGCCTGTCTGCCCCTGCACTGAGACCCTCTGGTCTTGCTGGCAGTGGCCATTGCCTTGTCAGGGCTTGGTGCTGCTCCAGCACCGCCAGGGGATGGTGGTGAGAGAGAAAAGCCCAGCCAAATGCACCATCCCCTACAGGTGAAATGAGAGGACTCCCTTAAGGCCAGAGTCAAGACAAGCAAGTTCATCCCAGCGTGGAGCAGAGCATCTGTCAGTGCAGAGGCAGTGCCAGCTCCCTTCTCTGCAGGCAAGAGATCAGCCACAGAGAGAAAAGCCTCTGTTAACCTGAGACAGGCTGTTCCTGGCACTGGAAACCTGGCCACTGCCCTTGCCTGAGTCCCCACGGGGCACAAAGGTAAGCACAGCCTCCTTCCTTGCTGGCCTGGCTTCTCCCAGCCCGTGTTTCCCGAACCCTCCCTGCCAGGCTCATCAGCACCAGAGCTGCATGATGGCACATCCAGCAGAGCATGTCAAGGCATGTCCAGAGGGCTGGGAAATCCAAGGCAAAGATCTTTGGTCTTCATGCCTGGACACTGTCCTTCAGATGCCCAGCAAGGCTCCCAACTATACATGGACCCAGCAATTAACCAATTAACTCTGGTGCATCCCCACATCAGAGCACTGAGAGCTGGGAGGCATTAGGCTTCACAGAAGGTGAACCAACACAGATCCACTGTTTAAAACATGAACTGGAAGAGAAGTTATCATCCCCTTCAAAAAAATAATGCTACTAACCTCCATACTGTTTCACCCTTTCTGGGGGAAAAGTCTGCCAGCATAAAGGCCAAGCCCAGTCTGTGAAAATGATAAAATGTGCATCCCTGGATCATAAATGGGTCTATCACGTCTCCTCTCCTCACCCTGTCATACACATATTCAGTATTATCCAGTGAGAGCTCTCTAGCCCTGGCACTGGCAAGCTCTGGCTATTTAGCTGGGAGCAGACAGCCCATGGCACGGAGCTGGGAGGGGAGCTTTGGGATGCTGGGGGTCCATGGTCTCCAGAGGCCTGTGGTGACACTCCCAGATTCTGGGAGCAAGGGACTGCACTTTGTGGCAGAGCACAGCACCGTGCAGTGCAGGAGCTTGGGCTCACACAACTCCCCAGTGTTTTGTCTCAGCAGAGCCTTGGCTCCCCACCAGTCCCGGTGCCTGGTCAGCAGCAGAAAGGGCTGATGGGGGGCTCTGGGGCTGCCCCACACTGATGCACTCCAGCCTTTCTGCTGAAGAATGGCCTTTCCTAAGAGGATTGAGACTCCCCTTAGGTCTGCCTTCCACATGAAGTGCTGGTTTGCTTTGTTTTTTTCCTTTTAGTCTTGCTGTAATAACACAAACAACAGGATATTTCCTGGCCCCACTGCAGAGAAGCCACACTTCAGCCCCATGGAGGCAAGACTGTCCTCTGCTTTTCCAAAGCAGCAAACACAAGACAGGCAATTCCAGTTCAGGCTCCCACTGCCTTTACTCCATCTGCATTGCCCCATGGATCCAAGCTGATACCATCCTCCCCTCCTCTCTACATCTCAAGCTACAGTAAGGCATGATGCAGGCTGGCTCTGGGAAGACACCCTGTGCACAAGAGATTGGGATTTAGCACACGGCCTCCTCCCAATGGCCTCAGGGGTGGTGGGATCAAACATTGAAAAGTTACTTACAATCCATCACTTCCACCTCTCCTGCCCACCTCTTCTGTGCTGCGCTTGGAGGTGGATCAGGGAGCCAGCCCCAAGGTCACCATCCCAGCACCTCTGTGCAGGCACAGGCACAAGTCTGCCCTCCAATCCTGTGGGAAGAGTCTGGGGAAATGGTTATAGTAGCCTGAAGGTCAGTGCTTCTTTATTACACTTGTCACCTTTCAGCTGTTCTTTACTTCTGAATGTACAGAACCATTTTTATTTGGTTTACATCAAGACATTAGAAATAAAACATCTTTTTTTTTTTTTTTCCTTAAAGAAAAAAAAAGGAACAAAAGGAAACGAAAAATAAAACCCAACACTATATACATCTTCTCCAGTCTCTGCTCCCCTCCCTCCCACCCTCCCACCCTTCCACCCTCCCTCCCACCCTCCCAGCATCTGCATTAGGTCCTACTTCCAACATATTTGTTTCACATCTCTCACCCAAACCGTGCCCCCATCCCAACTTTCACATCTACTGTAAAGGCATCCCACCCTGCTCGGTAAGCCCAGGCTCCTCTCCAAGAAAGCATTTGGTAACCAGCAGGACATTTCTTGCCTCGTTGTCTCTGGTCTGACACCAGGGCAGGGCTCAGCCATGCCCCAGCCTGGCACAGTGGGCTCTCCCCTGCACATCTCAGCCCAGCTCCTGCAACTTTGTCCGGATGCAACTGATTGTCCCTGCCCCCAGGGACTGGGCTCTGCTGATGGCCACGCACCCTGAGTCTCCCTCTGTTCCCTGTTCCTGACCTCCCTGTCCCCCAGAGAGCACAGGCTCTGCCCACCAGGGACTGCTGCCGTGGCTGGGCTTCCTGGAGTGCTGCCTGCAGCTGTACCCAGCCTGTCTGACTCAGGGATGTCCCCAGTGCTCCAGTCCCTGCAAAACTGTTGTATTGCACATGTATTTCAAAAGCTCTCTCCTATTTGCTCTGCTTCTGAAGTTACAGCTCTCTCCCACCAACCACCTTTTCCTCAACCCATCCTCTCCATCAGGATTCCACCACCTTCCCTAAAGCCACTGTCCTTTGATCTGCAGCTCCAGAGGCTTCTCTTCTGTCTGAAAACAGCTCAGAGATTTAAACCCCTTCCTCCTCCCCACAACAAAGAAAACAAAACCAGCTCCCTTCCCCACTCCTCATCTCCTCCTGCCAGACCCTCTGGAGCAGATCTGGTCAAACAGACTGGCCAGACCAGTTCCCTTCCTGGCTCTGTTTCTGGGAAGTGGATGTGCCGTCCATTGGACAGAGGAAGTGCCAAGCCTTGGCAGGTTCCCTACTTATTTGCAAGACATAAGCTGCTGGCGTGGTGTCAGATGTGCATGCAAGAAAGTTGGATGCCGGTTAGAACCTACAGTCCTGTTTGTTTCATGCACTGTGAACTTATCCTATATACACTACTGGCTGGTTTATGCTCAAAGACATGAATTTAAAGGTTTACATCTTCCTTTTACCTTAGTAACCAAAGCTTTTCTGTCACCCATGGAATAGCAGGGGTTTGCTAGCAGGACTCATTTCTCTCTTCTGCACTTCCTCTCATCGTCTGTTCATTTCTCAATACTCAAGGTGAAGGGGGATAGGAAGGGGACAGGCAGAATTACAGTCCCAAGGTCCCAGTCACTAAAGGTCCCTGAGTGACAGCACTATACAGTATCAGAAAATGAAGCAATAGAAATTTGTTGGCCATGTATGTCCTGAGAGAGATTTCATTTCTAGTTCTGTTTCTCCTTCTCCTCTTCCACATGCCTTCCTTAGGCTGTTACACATTTAAAAGGTGCAAAACATTCTCCCCCAGCCTGGCTCCCTCTGGCAGCCCGGAACGTCCCTCATGTTCAAATGCTAAAAAGTACAACCCAGCAAGCAGCAATCCCGCCCCAAGCTGCCAGCAAACCAAGCCCTGAGCATTGCCTTCTGCACCACTGCAGCAAAAGTCAGAAGCAGCTCCACTTTGCAAAAGCACTCACAAACCCTTTCCTCCCCCTTTCCCCCTTGTGAAGAAGAGGAGGGCAGCAGTGGGCATGCAAGATGAAGCATGGAAATCCCCTCCACCTTTCTGGTAACACTCATGCTTGTGGATGGCTTGAAACCTCTGAGCCTTGAGCTTCAGTAAAAAGCCTCATTTTTCTTTCACTATGTCCTTTCTGAATTGCTGGACCTCGAAACAAGAGAGGGGTTTGTTGCCTTCCTCAGGGGTGGGCGCAGACAGCTGTGGAGGAGGGAGGAGGTCCCACCTCACTTTGAGAGGAGAGCATTTCTCAAGGCCTTCAGCATCCTTCCCTCACATTTCATATTCCTTATCCCACTCCCGGGACACTCTGCTGCTGTCCAGCACTCTGCCCCATCACCAGCAGGTGTAAGGCAGCTCCTGAACTGTGACCAGTCCTGACCACACTCTCTTTGGCAAAGATTACTGTGTCAGACCCAAAAGTCCAGGAGTCTGGATGTACTGACTCTGTGAGGAACATTGACCTGGTAATACCAAGTTAGAAACATTCAAAGAGAGGAACTACGATGACTCCTGATAAGAAAGAGAACCCAGCCAACAGAGAGCCAAGGCCACAGCACAGGAGTCTGGCTCCCAGTCCCAGCAGGTAAAGAAATCTGCTAAGCAGTGCTTTTTTCCCTGGAAAGCTTTTGGATTGTCACTGGGCTCAGTCCTGGATTGAACTCAAACACTAAGCACAGCCTCCTTATGGCTGGTCTCCAGTTTCTGGAGGCTGTACCTGCAGGGCACTGGTTGCTCAGGACCCCAGCCCATGCGGGGCTCGGCACCCGAGAAGCAAATGGCATCAGTGGGGTTTGCACCACCTGTGTGCTGCTGCCCCTGCCAAACTTTGGGCCAGCTCAGAGAGCTCTCAGGTGCCTAACTCATGCCATACATTTGTCAGGCTTTTATTACAACCATCAGATTACTGGAGTTCCTGAGTCATCTCTCTCAGCTTCAGAATTTCTTACCATGCAGCAATTTGTTTTCCCTTCAATCTTAAGAGGCTTCTTATAGATGCCTCTTTTTCTCCCTACTTTTAGCATCCTGACCACCCTTTACATTGCAATCACATATATAAAGGGTAAATTTTTAGATATTTTATTTAATCATCAATCACCTGGTTAGACACCCCTTGAAAACTGGACCTGCTGATAGGCAGTCTCCATGTGGGGACTGCAACCATGGCATGCTAACATCCACCAACATTATACTGCTGATATCATAAAACACAACTTTATGACTTCCATTAGAACATTTAAAAGACATTTCTGAATAGAATCACACAAGAAAGCATAACTTTCTCCATTGGCAAAGATTTAAATTCCTGCATATCAGATAGACAGAACTACCTATTCGCCAGCCACTGTCCAGACCCATACAGACCATGAGCTGCAGCAATTTGGGGAAAACCCATCCACAACAGCATTGCTCTTGTTTGGGGAAACCAGCGGGAGACTGTTCTGCAGGGGAGAATCTAAGTCTGATTTAACAACTGTGCTGAAACCTTGGTGAGTCCAGGGAGGCCTGGACCAAACTGTGCATGCATGAACATGAGAGAGGGAGACAGACACATGGGGAAGGGGGGATGCTCTACTCTTATGCTTCAGATTCTGCATAAGACACATTACTGATATAAAAATAACAATAATTACTCTGATGAGGCCTGATCCTACTTCAGCCAAGTCCAGGCAAAACTCTCCCTGACTTGTGTTACTAGGTCAGGCCTGCAGTGATTCACATTTTCATAGTACTGTACAGACATAAATTAGTGAATGAAAGATGTGCATCAGGGTCACCTGAAAAACAGGAGTTTCCCTGGTCTCAGAGGATCACTCTGCTTCCCAAGCAACAGGAATCAAGGAAAAGGGAGGAGAACGCTAGTAGGAAAACAAAAAGGATGGTTGGATAAAGGGCAATGTGGATGTCTGTGGGACAGGAAAAAACTCTATCAGGTAAGAACAAGGTTCTCATCATTACTCCAGGAATGGCAGAATGACCCTAAGGTTAAAGTTTTGCACTTGTGAATTTAACATTTTCATGGCTTTCATTAATATTATAAGGGGGATTATCAATCATCAGTGATTGCCAAAGTGGCCAATAATTCAGTGATTTTCCTGAAAGTCACTGGCTCCTTTGGAAAAGTCTGACCTTGCTGTCCAAGGCCAAGTTCCCCTCCTGTACTTTCTGCAGGAGTGCCAGCGGATGGAAGCTGCTGGAGACTCAGGGGCTTCCACAAGCACCAAGCTCAGCATTCTCACTGCAACCTTCACCCTGCCCAGCCTTTGGAGACCATCATTCTCCAGCAGGAGGATGCTCCCTGGAACTCTACCTCATCCTCAGCTTCATCATCTGCAAGGAAGGGCACAGGGTGCGTTTTTCTCCACTCTGTATATCCTAACAGACATAAAGCAAGGTCTGGTAGAAGCAGCACAGATCAGAGGCTGCCAGCCCACCATTTGCTCCTGAACTACTTAGGAAAGGAGATCCTTATAATTTCCCTATATTTTTCATGCTGAAACATAACAAAGTTACGTGACATCCAGCCTTTCCTGCACTTTGGTGCAGGCTATGGTCACTCTGAGGGCTGGAATGTGGATCCATTGTCTGGCATAAGGAACAGGGAGAGGGAGGAAGGGTTGAATTTTTAGAGTCCTGCAACTGCCTTTCTCTCCAGACTCGGTAAGGAAGATGCAGGGTGGGAATAACTAGGAACAAGCCCTCCTTTGAGGACTGAATCATCTTAGTCTCCTCGAGATCAGATGCCAGCAGTGAACTGCAGCACTGCCCTATTACTGATCCCCAAATCCCTCTCTTCCCTCAGCAAGAGCCAATTTGCACACTCTGCCTCCCCAGCTCTGCCTATGGAGCTGGGACCCCGACCTCCAACCTGGTGAAGCTGCAATGAGCAAAAAAACCCCTGCTATTCCCCCCACCCAAAACACACTGCCAGTCAGATAAATGTCATCTCTGTTCTCTTTCTACAAAAGATATTACAAAACCCCCCTCCCCAGCCCCCCTCCCCAGAAAACATGCTTGCACACACACATCCATGGACACACGTGCCCACACACGCACACAGATGCTCCACACACGCACATTCACACAGGAAAAACAGCTTGCAAACTCCTGAAGGTGGAAAAAGGCATCTTGCAAATGTGCCTTGGTTTTGATAAGTTCCCTCCTGCCCCCCTCCCATAAATCCCACATTGCCCCTTCCCTCCCAAATAATTGCCTCGTCCTCCCCTCCCTTCCCAGCTCTTCCAAAATAAATATTCTTTTTATTTGTTGGTTTAAAAGATTCTTTTAGGCTTGTAAGCAAGAGAGAGGGAGAGAGAGGAAAAGAAAAGAAAAATCTCAAAGCGTGAGAATGAAACCCCATCATCTCATGAATCCATGAAAGAATAAACATGAAGGGGTTATAGCAGTGACAGAAAAAAGATTAAAAAATATATAATAAGACTGAAAAGTGAATGATGAAATTCAGTAGTGAAATGGAAGTGAGGATAGAGCATTAGTGAGCACAGCCAACAATAACCTATCAATCCCACCAGTTTTTGACTCAATTTCTATAAATCTCCCCCTCTTTTTTTTTTTTTTTTTTTAACTTTTCTTGGGTTTGGGGTTTTTTTGTGTGTTTTTTCTCTTTTTTTCTGTGTTTTTTTTTCTTTTTTTTCCTTTTTTTTTTTTTTGTTGGTTTTTTGTTGGTTTTGTCATTTTTTTGTTTGTTTTTTTTTTTTTTTTACAATGGTTTAAGTCCTTCAGCAGGAAACCAAAATCAAGACAAACACATCCCTCCCTGAAACCAAACCCCCTCCCCTACCTTTCTCTCCCTTTACCCCACCCCACTCTCCGTGGTTCTACATGTGCTGAAAAGAGAAGAGTAAGCTTAGAATAAATCTAATGAACCATAGGAATAAATGACAATGATAGTAAAGAGTAAAACCCAAACCCAAAAGACCACAACACTCCTGTGTTGTCATTGTCTGAGTGTCTGTCCCTATTATCTCTCTCGGAGGCCGCAGGCATCAATTTACATAGTACAACCAGTAAACAAGGTTGAAGAATCCAAAAGTGATTGGAAAAATGATCCGTGACCACTTGTCAATGGTGCTGACATCTGTCAGGTCTGGGATTTTGAGCTTCAGCTTGGACGACCGCCGGCGCAGGCGGCAGTTGGCACGGTTGCGGGCGGCGGCGTGGTGGGTCAGCGGCACGTGGCGGTCCAGGGTCGGGTGGTGGCCAAAGCCATCCCGAGAGGCCAGTGGCTTGCGGAATTGGATTCCTGAGCCTTCGAAGGACATGACAGAGTTTCGAGAGTCGCCCACGCTGCTCATCATGTCCGTGGCCAGCAGCTCGTTGTTCATCTCCAGCGTGCTGAGGAGGATGTTACCGTAAGGGTCGACCTGGAACGGGGAACACAGATACTGAGGTACTGGGGTGTCCTGGGCACCATTGGGGGCGATTCTGGACAGATTTCTGGGTAACAACACTGTTGGAAATTATATCACTTATACATTTTTAGAGTATCTTGAGTCATGGGTTGGTTCGCCTTTGCCAAAGGGGAGGGAAATTGAGGTTTCTCTTCAAAAGATTATGTTCACCGAGGGTTTGAGTCTCACTGGGTGAGGCCTCAACCAACACAAAGGAGGTTCCTAGACTCTGAGAGCTTAATTTCTACAGGTTGGAAGTAGCCAGAAGACACAGAGGAGACATTAACAGATATTAAACATGTGGCAGATTCCCAGTCTGGGAAAAGAATGATAAGAGAGCCAAAGAACGAAGACCAAAAATAGCATTGAAGGTAAAGAAATCAATAACCAATAGGAGATCAAATACTAAGAATTATGTAATGCAGAACCAAAGAATGATAATTTCTTTGGGGCTTTTTTTTAACATATAAATATGTGAAAATTCTAGTAAAGAATCACATGTGGTTGGAATGATTTCCACCGCACATCCTGGCCAGAATAAAGTAATGCCTGAATCGCTAATATTTAAAAGATGATATTGGAGAGTTTCTTTTCCTCCCCAGAGTTTGGTGACAACACCCCTGATGGGGTCATTTGTGTGCTCTGAACACACTGCATTTGAGGATTGTCCTCTGTTGCTGGGGTAGAAGGAGCAGCCACCTGTGCTTGCAGCAGTTTTTTCAGTGGGGGAAGTGTGATTCTGCCAACACAGCAGGACCAAAACCCACAGAGGGACTTTTGGCTACACCTGCCCCACGCAAGAGGAGGATTCTGATGAAACTGGAAAAGGATGATCAAGGAGGAAAAATTCCCAGTAATCACCAGCCAAGGGAAACTGGGGTTCATCTCTGGCAAGGAGCACAAAGGCTGCTCTGCAGCTCACCCAGTGGAGAGCCTGAATTCTCTTGCCACAAAGAAAGGAGAGGACAAACCTGCTCTCTCACCCTCTTCTCCTCGTAACGGTGGCGCTCGTTGTTGGCCTTGCTGATGCGCTCGCTCTGCTTCTTCTGCTGCCGGGGCCCCCGCCCAAAGAAGATGTAGTTGACAAAAGCATATTCCAGGAGTGCCAGGAACACGAAGACGAAGCAGCCCATGAGATAAACATCAATAGCCTTGACGTAGGGGATCTTGGGGAGAGTCTCCCGCAGGTGGGTGTTGATGGTTGTCATGGTAAGCACCGTGGTGACCCCTGTGAGGAGAGGGCAGGTGCTCTGTTAGCGACGTGGGACGGTTTCCTGAAATGCTGTTCTCAGCTCCCACATCCCTCCTTCCAGCTGGACAGCCTCAGGAGGGACGGGAGCAGTGCAGCTGGGAAGGAAACTGTCATTATTCTAAACCCACATGCCCCCTACAAATTGCTGCAGAAAATGAACCAGCAGCAAACGGTTGGAGAGAGTGTCAAAGCTGAGTATCATCAGCATGATGGGGATCAGCATCCTCTGGACCCTGTTTCTTTAAGTGCCCCTGATCTTCCCTCTTTCTCTCAGTGTGGTAGGAAACATTCCATTTTGCTCTGTCTTTTTTACCCTCTTCTCCTCCTTTTTTTCTCCTTCATGAGCTCATCAGGCTTCACTGTGTGCTGAATGTCTCAGCATCCTTGGCATGAGTTTATAGGCTGCTGTGTCTTTCCAATGCCATGAATTCAAGAAGGAGTGAAGAGATTTCCTCTTCATGGCATTTCTTTTTTTTTTTTTTTTTGCCTGCCTCGTAGGCTTCTGTCCTTGACCCCATCAGTTCCCACCTTCCTCTCACCAGCTTTACCATTCATTACATCAATTATCACTTGTACACATTCCTCCCATGGTTCTCACACTCTCCTTTTTAGGCCTCCTCACATTTCTTGCATCTTAAATAAGCATTTTGTGAACGCTTTTGTCCCCATCTACTCATTTCCAAAAGCCTGATTCACTATGATTACTCTCACAGCTTCAGTCCTCTTCTTAGCTTCTTCTCAGACTCTTCCCTTCTCTGGACTGTCAGAGTGGCCTCAGACCTGCCTCTTTGACAGTCTTTTGCCAGATCCAAAAAGATGGCAATGATTATTCATTTTTTTTTGGGGGGGAGTTTAGTAACTCTTCCTCTTCAACCTAGTCTTCTCTTGCTTCTCTATCTGTTCTTACTACCTTGCTGATTTTCTTTTTTCCTTTTTCCCCCTCATATCTCAGTTGGCAGCTCTAATAATCTCCATGACCTTAATTTGCTCCTGTGGTTTCAGCCCCACCGCTACAGTGACGGCTCTCAAAGCTCTCTGTGCACTCTCTGTGTCTCTGGGACCTCTGCTTGTCCTGTCTCCCCTTCACCCTCGCTGGGTCTTTGGTGTCATTCCTGATAAAAGACTGAAAGAACTAATAGCCTTCAGTTGGGTAAACAGAAGGGAGATATATTTATATATATACAATATGGTCTATATTTAGGCAGTGGTCTAAATATACAGAAATCTGAGGCAAAGAAAGGGAGAACAGAATGTTCTCCATATTTCCATCATGAAATGGACAAATTGCAATGGAGACTTAGGGCAGAGGCAAAGAGGAGCTTTTTCACTGTGTGAGCAGGTAAATCTGGAGATAAAGTGACCACAGGAGGCTATGGAGTTTCTTTTTTTGGAGCTTTTTATGGATAAGTTAGGTCAAGAACTGTCAGGAATAGTTTAGGGGCAGCTGTTGCAGTTCTGATCTACAATGTTTTCCTTCTGTCTTCTCCTCTTAGTTGAGATGTCAGCAGAAATTCAACAGCCATGCATCTCACCTCCCCCCTTTTGCCCGTGCTTTCTGCACAATATCTGCCATGGTCTCTTTTTCTTCTCTCTCTGCTTACACTCCTGTCAATGCAACTTACCCTTTTAATTTACCAAAGTTCTTTTCCTTCCTTCCCTGTCTCCCCGCTCCAGCCCCTCCAAGCAGGCAAAGCCAAATCACCACTTTTATACCTTTGTACAACCCACCCCTCCTCTGAGTCTTCTCAAACTCTTTCCCTAGAGCTACTTGAAGCCCCCAAGCTTTGCTGTAAGACCCAGCCTCCACCTGAGCTGCAGTGCCTCTCTGAGCCTAGTCCCACTCACAGACCCAGCCCAGCTCCCTCCTTACCTCTCCTATTGCCTCTGAATTTTCCCTCATGTCCCCCATTCTCATATGCCAGCCATCCCCCCTTTCTCCTGTTCCTCCTTCAAAACCCTCATCTGCCATCCACCCCCACTTCCCTTCTGTTGCTTAAAAGACCTCATTTTTTCCCCCTCTTATAGGAAAACATTCCTATTTTGGGGAGCATGTGCCAAAGAAGAACTTGGACTTCAACACATTTGCCTTGGCCGTGAAGGTCTTCATCTGCAGATAGAGTCTGTGTGGGGCCTGAGCTATCAGAAAAATTTGTAATGCCCTTTTCTTTATTTCTTTCATCTTTTAACCATTCCCATACAACTTTTTGGCTGTCCAGCCTCAACATTGATCACCCAGCTGACCACTCCTTGCACACCTGTTGATAAAGAGGTACTCGGATTTTTCTTCTTAATAAAACCAGTGCAAACCAGAGCGAAGGAACTCATGGCATGTTAAGGTCCCACATACCTGTGAATCAGTTACCATCTACATTTTTGTTTAGAGCATTTAAACTCATACACAGAAATTTTGTTTTGGTAGGACTTTTACTGATTCCAATAAAACAGACTCCAGTTTGGGAAGTACTAATAAACAAACAAACAAACAAACAAACAAATTAATTCTTCTGACTGAAAATTTAAAGTTTTTTTCAGAGAAAAAATTATGTCCATTTGGGATGACAACTGACAGACTTACTTAATTGCTACTTCATAAAGAAAAGGTTTTCTCTTTGTTACAGCTGTCTCCCTCAAGAAAACACCTCCAAAATAAAATGAAAAGGTCCATACCCAGTGCCACTCGTGCAGCAGAAGCATCATAGTTGATCCAGAAGGAGACCCAGGACAGGATGGTGATGAGGATGGATGGCATGTAGGTCTGCAGGATGAAGTAACCAATGTTCCTCTTAATGCGGAAACTCAGGGATAAGCGCAGATACGAACCTGCCGAGGGGACATTAAAGGAGAATGTGGTTTGAGAGGAGGGCAAGGCTGTATTTGTGCTAAGAGCTTAGCTTAGGGACTGAAATTTTATTAGGAAATGTTCTCAAGAGGCAGGAATTATGAGAAATCCCCTGTTTTCTGCAGCTGGTTTTTCAGATTGGTGAGTTTTTGCAAGGGGTCTCTTCAGATTTTGCTCAGTTGTCCCACAATATTAAGAAGAAAGGAAACTCTACATAAGTCACATTATTATATCAGCCATCAAGAGAGAATAGCTGTTCAGTGCTGGAATTGCTATTATGGTGCCAGCCAATATGATGGAGGCTTACACAGGAGACTTTAACCCTATATTTGGGTGCCATGAGATGATTTTCCAATGTTTCATGTGCCAGCTCTGCCTCCAAACAGCAATGAAGATCTGAATCATATTTTTCCCATGCTGTTCTAAAAATGGGTTATGGTCGGACTGGGCAAATTCATATGCAAATAGAGTACTGTTAGTTAATATGAAGGTCTGTTTTTTATTGTTTTCAAGTTGTTGCAACTTTCTCCTAATCTTTTAGCAAACCCAATGAGGATAGTGAGGACAGTAAGAACTTTTGACAGTCCTTCCACTGGAGCAGGCTAATTTTGACAGGGACAAAGCCGTGCCTCTCTCACTGCTGTGAGACAAAGTCCAAGACATTCCTCCTCCCCACCTCTGTCCCTCAGGCCACACAGGAGCCTGACACATGGGTGTAATCCTGGTTGGCAGCTAAAGTAATAAGAAAACAGCAGTTTTAAACCACCAAGGATGTAGATCGGGAAAAAGGAGATACTGTTCTCTCACCACCAGGTGCCACTTGTATGGCTTGAACACAATGTTTCACCAGTCTTTTGTTTTTGACAGGTGTGTGCTTTGCTGTTTTGGCAGTGAACTCCACCTCAGATCAGAAACCAAAACCCAACCCCCTCCAACTTTCCAGCTGGCAACATCTGAATCGTCCCAGGTATTCTCTCCAAATCTTTTTATTGCCATGTACAGATGGGTTTGCATCATTTCATAGCCCACTTGCTTCTCAATGGATATATTTTCTCCTTACTATTGCACCTCCATTAGCTTTGAGACCCAGATGCAAACCACATAAAATCAGATGAAGGCTGAGAACCTTCTGAAGAGGTTCTGAGCTCAGTCATTGTTTTGACTAAGAAACAGACAATTGCAGCAAAGAAAATGATCCTGAAAATCTTTGAAAGGAAGCAGACAAAAAAAAAAAAAAAAAAAAAAAAAAAAAAAAAAAAAAAGGCAAAGCTGGTGGGTGCAGAAGACCCTTTTTTTTTTAGAGGAACCCCAAGCTGAAGCCTAGATCTTAAGTTAGTGCCCCAGCACCTGAATCAGAGGGATTCAGACCAATTGATAAGCAGCAGGTTTGCTTATTCCATTCACCAGAGACTCACCAGTGGTGAAGACCACTTCCCTGCTGACCAGCCTCTGCTCAATGATGGTGAACTGGGGCAGCTCCAGCACCTCCATCCCCGTGACAGCAGAGTCATTCCCTTGCCAGAAGAAGACAATGTCATCCACAGTGTAACCATCTGCAGGGAGGAAGGAGCACACAGGGAGAGCTAAGCTGACAGGCTGCACCAGATGACACCTCCACTTGCACTAAGGTGATCTGGAAAAGGATCCAAAAGAAAGCCCCCACCAAGCCTAGCCTCCCCTTGCTGATGTACTTTCCTTCTTCAGCTGAGCTTGGCAATACAGTCCACAGGAGAAGAGGAAAAATTGGCCAGAACTCCTAATTCTGGCTAGAATTCAGGAGAAAAAGGTGAGGCATGGCCCATCCAGCCTTGACTTGCACTGCGTAATCTCCGTGGCTGACATGACAGGGACCTGTGCACCAGAACCTCTGTCAAATGTCAAACACGGCATTTTGCTTTTTAAAAACTGCCTCCTTTTACCAGGAGGGGGAGACCACACGGTACAGACTGGTGGGACTGGGTAAACAGGACAGCTCAGCATTAAAAACTCCCAGAGAGAAGAAAATCTACAGCAGTGGTTGAAGAGAAATTTGAAGATCAGAGCACCTCCCTTTTCTAAGTACTCTCAGTCAAAATTCAGATCCAAGAAGCGAACAGAGTCTCTGAGGCTGGGGGCTGCTCTTACCAAGGGCTGGCTGAGAAGAGCAGTAAGGAGAGAAGAGAGGAAGGGTAGTCAGACTGAAATATTCATCCCTTACATTTCAGGGCCATGGGTTTGTTAATTCAGCCAAGCTTCTTGCTGTAACCCCAAAATATACATGGCAGACAGGGCTGCACGGGCTGGAAATGTGACCCCAAGCGGTCAGGACTGGCAAGGAATGAGGCCCAGGGTGATGAAACCATGAAATCCCTCACCCACCAGGGCGACATTCACAGCCCAGCCCTGTCCTTGTGCAAAGGATGCATCACAACTTGAAAATCTACAGTACTTGAGTGTTTTGAAGCCCTTGTTTTGAAGCTGTAGCTGCACAAGGGTGGCCTCAGATTCTAAGTAAAGCTTGATGGGAGCAGTAAGATCCTTGTAAGGCTTTGGTCCAGCTCAGGGCAAGGCTGCCTTTGGGAGTGAGCCTCACCTGTGCCCGCAGACAGCACATGCACTGCAGCTCAGCAGCCGGGTCAGCCACCCGCCCCAGCAGCACAGGCACTGCCCGGCCATGCCAGGCTCTCAGCTGAGTGCCACCACACCCAGCCCAGGGCACCGGCGGGGTCAGGGCGGTGAGGAGCTGCTCAATGCAACACCGAGGAGAAATTCTTCTCTGGGGGCCAAGGGTTACCCCAGATCAGAGCTGAGCCTTTGAGGACTGTGTCTTGCTGAAGCTGCTGAGTGGACAAAGGGCTCAGCAGTCTGGTCTGATCTCGCAGCTGACCCTGCTTTGAGCTGCAGGCTGGACTAGAGACACCCCGAGGTGTTTCCCAAACGGAATTGATGACTGTGCAGTCTCCAAGCCCACATCCTGCACTCTCAGTCATTACTGCACTTATTCACGGGTGCTAAAATATAGACCAAATCTTCCAAATGCCATGCCACATCTGCTTCTGATGGAAATCAGCTAAGCCAGGGCTCCACCTCCTCCCGCAGCTGGCATGTTCCTGCTCCCAGAGAGACAAATCCTCACACCTTCGAGCCCACGGGCTTTCAGGAGCCCTGGGTTACCCTCCTCACACGCCAGCTCTGTGCACAGGACCTGGTGTTTGCATCACTCAGCCCCAGGGCTGGAAGGAGCAGGAAACATCCAATCCCCCCCACTCCTCCCGGCGGCTGGTTCCAGCAGCTCCAACGCCCTCCCAGCTCAGAAACATTGTGTACGGTTTCACATGAATTCATCTGGCTCAGACTCGCAGGCACCCGTGGTTGTTCCAGATTTCTCCAGGAGGTTCCCGAGCCCTTTCCCCCCAGCGTTCTCCCTCTGCAGAGGTGAACCCAGCCTGGAAACAATTCGCCTCTCCTCCTCCTTTGCAGTAAACTAACCCGACTGAGCTGTTGAGGTTTCTCACTGCACAACATCTGCTCCAGCCCTTGAAGCACTTTTTAGCATCTTTCCTCAACCTCTTCCGATTTCTCAGCTTCCACCCTAAATTTTGGAACCGAGACATAGACAGAGCCCGTTTCCCCATCTCAGTGACATGTTCAGAGGCCAATCAATTCTGAGCTCTGACTCACGGCTCCCCTGGTTTATATAACAGGGCTCACTCCAGCCCCTTCCGGCAGAGCCACAGGACCTCCAGCCATGGTGCCCAGGGCTGCCATCCCTTCCTCACCTCCCGTGTGGCTCCAGGCCCCTCGGGATGGCCCTGCAGTCCTGCACACAGGCACAGAGCTCTGCATTTGGCTGTGCTCAAAGCCCTTCCGGATGGATTCCGATTGGGAAGGATTCAAATGCGCAGCGAGCAAAGCTGCTATCTTCATCATCCACAAATTTAACAGCAGTGACTTCAAATTTACTTCCTGATCAGCAATGAAAATGTCAAATTACGGTAACTAATTTTAGGCAATCTCACAGTTAACTAGCTCTATTCCATTTATTCTATGACCTGCTGGTGTTGGATACCAATTTTTGTATTTTTATTTTTTGTATTATGGCATTGTGCAATATGAAATCGAGCATGTTTTTCATGAAGCCATTTTTAAAAAGTGTTTCTACAGGGAAAGGTTGCTTGGTCTAAAAATAAATGCTTCGCTTTGATTTCTAGCTTTGAAGAGAAAACCAAATTTCCATTTTACTTTTTCTAAAAAGTAAACGAACTTTCACAAAGACAAGTCATTTCCATCTGAAATATCGAAAAGTATTGATGTGACGTCTTAAAATGTCAGAGTAGCAGCCTGTTTGCAGCCTGCCTCATCAGGTTTTTGTTGGATCCTGGCACACAGATAGGCAGGGGTATACGTGGGGAGGGTTATTTTTGGGGTGGAGGGATGGGATCAACAGGCAGTGCTTATCTCCTACAGGTAAGAGCCCCGAGCTGCTGTGGGGACCCCATCTGCCTTTTGCTGCTTCCCAAATCCAGCCCCCTGCCTCAGAAAAGGGCTTTGTCTTTGAGGTTTGGGTTGGGGTTTGGGTTTTTGAAAATACATGGGGTTTATAATCCAGCCCTAAAAGGACTGATTTTCCAGAGTCATGTGGAAGCAAAGAAAATGGAGTCCTGCAGATTGTGAATGTGCAAGTGTGTAAAAGACAAAAGCCCTGAAGAAGGAAACAATTGGATCTCTTCATCTCGGCCTAGGTTTCAGGAATGTTGTGGGGAAATGTAGCTTTGATGAACAAATTGGCTTGACATGACCCATTAAGAACAAAATCACAACACGGGGAACTGTGGGTAATTCCCTGCCTTCTGTTTTCTTGGTTCTGCTGTAAACCGTTCCCGAAGCGCTGGGGGTTGGCAGAAATGGCATTGTGGCATTGGTGCCTGCAGCGGGAGCACATTCCCATCCCATCCCGCACATCCAGGAGCGGGCAGGGCGGGAGGGGAGCGCGGCTCCCAGCTGGAAGGAGCAGAGCCCGGAGAACTGCCGGGGGCTCCGCGGCTCCGGCCAGCCCTGCAGGGAGAGCCCCACGGCCTCTGCCAGCGCAGCTGAGGAGCATTTCCATGGGAGTCAGGGCACGTGCAGGCGGGGATGAGGGCTGGGTGCCGCCTCCCACACGGAGTGGAGCCAGCCGTGAGCAAGGACAGCTTCCCAGGGCTCCCTTTAGGCTAAGCGAGGCTTCCACCGCCCTCCGGGGACTGATTTTAATGCCCAGCCTGCTGCTAGAGCTCCGTTTTCCTGGGAATTTTCCCCAAGGGTGAGGGATCCTGGTGCTGTAGCACCCCTGGGAGGCATCCCCAGGAGCGGGGAGCTGTGGCCGGGGCGGGTGGCATCAGGTGGCACCGCGTGGCAGGGGCTGTGCCCGAGGCGTACGCACAGCTCTCGATCTCCAGCGTGCAGTTCTGCTGGTCCAGCGGGTACCTCCGCAGGTCCATCATGCAGGCGGCCGTGGTGGTGATCCTGAAAAGGGGAAGAGAGACAAAATAAAATAAAAATAATTTAAATAATAATAATAAAATTAATAAAATAATAACGATAATAATAAATATTATTAACGATAATAATATTAATAGTAATTTGAAAAATCTGTTGTGTCTGCTTTTTTCTTACAAAAAAAAAAAAAAAAAAATAATTAAAGGCAGAAGTGAAAGGCAGCATTTGGGGCCGCTGTTTCCCGGGAAACCAGGGAAACCAGGGAGATCTGGGGTGGGAGGTGTGCGGGGCGGGGGGCTGATGCGGCTCACCCCCAATGGCACGGCACAAACCCTCCGTGACTCACGTCAGCGCGGCAGCATCTCTATTAACGGGGTGGGGAGGGATCTGTGCTCCTGCTCTGTCTCTCCCTGGAGAGAGACAAAGAACCCGGGAGCAGGCACAGCTCCGGGTTTGGGGGAAAGAGGGGAAGAGGAGAGGCTGCCAGCATGGAACACGGAGACGGCAGACACGTGTCTGTGAGGCTGAGGATGGACCGATTCCATCACCCAGCAGTGACCTATTGCTGACCACAATGTCATCCCCCTTCCCTCGCGAGTGCCCCCAAACCCCTTAATTACAGCTCCCCACCCCCGTGCCCCTCCACCTTACCACTTTGGCACTGCCAAACCCCAAACCCCAGAGCCCTCTGGCAGAGCCCTCCTGCTGCACGGCCCCACTAACGGAGGCACTCATGCGCGAATGAGTGCATGGTCATCAAAGACACGCGGGGGATGTGGGTGGGTGGGGGAGTGTGTGCATCCCCCCAAAAAATAAATGTGGGGAGATCCTGAGGGTGGGTGCTGCTTTGGGGGTGCTGGAGCACGGGGAGGACACACAGCAGCGCGGGGCCCGTGCTGGGGTTCAGCTGAGGATGCCAGGAGGGTCTCTGTGTGTGTGTTGCACGCTGTACAGGAAGGAACACTGGATGTCTCTGGGATGGGGGATTTTGGGGTGGGATAGATGAGGGCATGAGAGGCAGGGACATAGTTAACTCCCCAGCATAGCAACACTGCCCTGGATGTGACAGGCTGCCCCTGTTTCTC
This sequence comes from Sitta carolinensis, assembly GCA_032173965.1. Classification (NCBI taxonomy): domain Eukaryota; kingdom Metazoa; phylum Chordata; class Aves; order Passeriformes; family Sittidae; genus Sitta; species Sitta carolinensis. Next base: position 18,561,743 of record CM063286.1, read on the forward strand.
AGATCTATTGCTCCCCTCACCCTTTAATGCAGTCTTCTTCGTGTGCGATGGATGTGTGCAGAGTGCTGGGAGGGGGGAGAGATTGCTGCATTCTCCCCCCATTTTTTCAATTAACCATCTGGAAGGCATTAATCAAGCTACACATTTTTTACTATGTAGGCATAACCAGTGAACTGTTAACTAGAAAGCTTTATCTTCTGAGCCCTGTGGCCTGGGAGAGAGAAAAGAGAGGGAAAAAAAAGAAAAAAACAAGAAAGCAGGGAGGATGAGATGGCGAACCAGTGAAAGAGAAGGGAAAAAAAAAAAAAAAAAAAAAAAAGGAAAAAGCAAAAAACATCAATGGTAGAAAAAGAGACCAGAAAGGGGGAGAATATGAGTGAAGCTGGACATAAAATTAGAAATGGGGAGAAGGGGGGGAGAAGGTGGAAGGATCGAAGAAGGTGGAAGAGTGCTGCCCCAGTGGGGGTATCAGGGCAGGGGCTGTGGCAGGGCAGGATGGCAGCCCCGCAGAGCTGCTGGCTCTTTAAGAAATCTCGTGTGCTAAATTTATCTTCTCTGCTGTCTGTGAAGTCTGTTTGTAGGAGATGAAGCCTTGAGGAGAGCCTTTGCCACTGCCTGCCGTGCTATAAATAGAACCGAAGAGACGAAGGGAATTTATATATATCCTCACTGGGTCTAGATACAACACTGCAACTGCCCTCTCTCCGAGCAGGGGGCCCAAGTGAGCTCTTAACCCTTTTATTTGTAATGCATTTGGGGTGGAGGAGAAAGCTCTGAGGGGGAGAAGGACAACAGGACAGGAACCACTTAAAAAATTACCACCACGGCTTTGCCATTGCGTGGATTGCTTTCACAGCCTCCCAGCTTGGAAGTTCTAGGAGGGCAGCTGGGAGCACGAAGCCTGTCCCACCCTAATAATCCTGCTTCACTGGGGTAACGGGGCATTGGGGTGGGGGGGGACAAATGAAAAGGAGAGCTGCGACCTTGGCAGGAAAGCCCAAGGTGGGAGGTGCAGAGCCCAAGGTGGCCGGGCTGGGAGCAAGGAGTGGTGCACGGGGATGAGTCATCCCCTGTGCCGCACACAGCAGCCACTCTCCGGATTATACTGCACCCCTGGGAAATCGCGGCCACAAATGCGCTTCCCTGCTTTCCCGAAAGTGTGAGATGCAAAAAAATTATTAAATGAAAATTTTCCACCCCATTTGTGGAGCCCGGAGGGCTCAAACCTTTGCACAGTGTCCATCCCAAAATCACAGCCTGGCTGGCTGGGTTGGCTGCAGAAAGGACATCCAGCCTGTTCTGCTTGGAGAGGGCCCCTGTCGCCAGGATCTGCTTATCACCTGCAGTGCTGGTTGGAAATGAAGAGCGTGACACAGTGAGATATGGCTACCACACTCCATGCACCAAACCCTGCTCACGCTGGCAGCTGGCATAAATCCACAGCCACTCCAATGATTTTTGCAAGATCACACCAATTTGTATCAGCAGAGATTTACATCAGGGCAGGATTTAGCCCTGTTGATTCAAAAGGAAGGGACAGGTAGGACAGAAAGGAGAAAAACAAGATTAAGAGGACATTTGTCCTCAAAAAGCCAGATAATTTCTTTTTTTTGCAATTAAAGGGCAGGTATATCCACACTGTATAGTTTAGCATCGTCCAGAGATACCCCAGTTAGATGCAGATCCCCAACTCCAGGTGATATATATATATATATATATATATATATATATATATATATATATATATATATATATATAAAGCTGCTTGGGCAGGTAAAATTGGAACCATGTCAGGTTTTGTTGTGTTTTTTGAGCAGAGGTGGCGCAGCCACCCACAGCTGTGCCAGGCTGTAGCCACCTGCTCTTCCAGAGTGCTCCACCTGCAGTGCCTGGCCAGCCCAGGGACACCAGCACTGCAGGACCACCCAGATGTGGGGCCTCAAGTGGAGCAAGGTTCAAGAGGCAGCTGGTCTGGGCACCAGGTCCAGGTCAGGTCCTGCAGCTGAACCAACCCAGCTTGGGATAAAGCAAGTGACGTATCCCAGAGAGGATGGAGGTGCTTAAATCTTTCGACTTCAGATCATATGAAGTATCCTGGGAACTAACTTCCCTTTGATAGACCCTGCTTGAAGACTCAACATTCACCTGCTCCTAGAGGGGCCAAGGAGAGCTTTCTCCATCTCCTTTGGTGGCTGTGTGCCAGGGGCAGGTGGGACTCATGGAGCAATGAGAGGCTTCGTGCACCTCTCACAGTCAAAGGGGAGCATGAGCAAAACTCAGTCACCCCAGTGACATTTTGGGGTCACAGCATGTGCCACCTCTGGTCCAGAAGGCCACAGCACCAACCTTTGCCTCATTCTTCCATGGGTATAAATGTATTACCTTGATACACTCTGAGCTGTGTGTGGAGAGATGGGTTTGCTTGGCATGTGGGAGACTGCATGGGGAGGGCAGGATAGGGGGATGGATGGGGGGACTGACACTCAGGAGCTCCTGTCTCAACCAGGTTAAGAGAAAATCAAGGTGGAAGGAAAGTAAGAGATGGAAAAATGAGGAGAGGTGATGGCATGAACACAAATAGGGGAGGCAGGAGTGGAGATGACAGAAAGGAGAACAGAGAGCACAGGACAGAACAGCAGGGTAAGGGAAGAGTGGAGGATCAGGGGATGCACAGGGTAAAGCAGCCTGGAGAGGAAGAGCCAGAGGAGAAGGAGAGGTTAAAAGAGGAAAGCAGAGGAGTGGATACTTGCTCAGTGAGCAGGGAGATGAGGAGACAGGGAACAAACCATCATCCTGTAAACAGCTCTAGACAGAGCACACTGCCTCCAGAAGAGGCGAGCACAGTGAAAGGGAGCAGGGAGCGTGGGGACCAGAGGGAATGCCAGGGAAGGATGCCACCTTCCCCGTGGCGTTAGCATGAGGCGCTGGCACCCGGCCAGCCTGCATCTTCTCCTCCCCCTCCTCCTCTCCGCTTCTCTACCCACCTCCCTCCCCTTTTAAATTCAGAAATTTGTGTGGTGTGAAATTTCATCTGCTTTGACGGCGATTCACAGAGACACTGCCCGTGGAGGCTCTCCTGTGCCGTGCGCTCAGTGGAGCATCCAGCGCCTTCCACACCGAGCCCAGCACCCTCCAGCTCCCCTTCCCTCCCTCCAGCCCTGCCCACCCCACGGGCCTCTGGGTCAGCCCCTCACATTCTTGAACTTTACAGCTTTTACCCTGCAAGAGAAAGGCATTCATGGCCTTGCCCCTACTTGTTTCTCCTGAGGTCTATAGGCACTTGTGCCATCCCAGTAGCCGAGGCCTCACTGCCCTGCGGCTCCACTGCACAGCTGGCAGGCAAACACAGTTCAGCTGGGGGGAGACAGTGCTGTGGAGAAAGCACTGTGCATCTCACAAAAAAAAAAAAAAAAAAAAAAAAAGGAAAGGAGGGACATGGAGACATGGATGAGATGTTGAGCAGCTTGGGCAGGCTAATGGAGATCCCCTTCTCTGCCAGCATCGAGCGGATCAAGCAGAATCCAAAGCAATATGGATACCTCACTCTGGAGCGTGCCCTTATCCCCAGGAGAGGTAGAGACCACCTCTAGAAAAACAAGCATGGAGCTCTAAGTCACACAGGGCTAGTTCTGGGTGTCTGATTGTTACAATGAGAAAAACTCTGCCCTCTTGAAGCTTGTGTGGCTGAAGCAGATGCTGGCATGGCGAGGGTGGTGCAACCTCGACTGCTGCTCTGCAGCGAGCCCAGCAGCAGCAGAGCATGGCCCCACCACAGCTGCAGCTCAGAGGGGAACACTCAGGTTGCTACAAACCATCAGTTCTCCACAAATATTTCAGTTGTCTGACATGAACACCAGAACACCACCAGTCATTTCATTCCCCCTCTGATCCTCCTCATCACTGTTTACTTATTAATGGCTTCTCCTGTCTTATTTAGAATGATTATATAAGTGCACAGGCATAGAGCAGCATAGAGCTCCATGCTGCCATTAAACCCTGCTGTGGTCCAGGGTCTCCTTCCCACCTCCTCCTTACCCTGGTGCTGGCCACCTCTAGAGGAGCTGCACATTCAGCTCCTGCCCCAGCCACACCTGCCTCTGCTGCAGGCTCTGAAAGCCCTCAGCCACCCATTCATCTTCCACATCATCTCCAGAGTGCTGGGACAGCCGAGCTCACCAGCCACGAGTGTGAGGGGTAAAAGATTATTTCCCCAAAATGTGGCCTGATTGCAAAAGGAGCAAGTCCAGGCTTTCTAAGGAGGATTGAGTGGGAGACATGAGAAGACCATTACCTTTGAGGCATTCCTAGATTGAGTGGGGAGCTGTCCCCTTAAAGTTCATGCTCACAAACTAAACTTCTGCATCATGACTGTGTCTATCCCAGCGAACTAAAAATGCCTGGCACTGGTTTCTGAGGCCACTGTCAACTGGCATGGAACAGCCTTGGTCTACACTTCAATTCCTACCCCACAGAAAAGGGTCTGGCTGCATGCACAAAGCCTGATGGTCACCAGCCTCTGTGGGCTCTAACTGAGGAGTGCCCAAGGGACTGTTCATGGACAGAGCAAAGACAGGAAACAAACTGGCTGTGGAGGACACTGATGTTCAGTGTCCAGGAACGTGCCCCGACACCTTTGGCTTGGAAAGGACGCTGACTAAAGCTCAGTATGGCTGAGAACAGGAGGGGAGCAGCACAAATCCCCCCACCACTGCCTTTCTAATTCCAGGGAAGATGCAGGCAGCAAGCACATCACCCTATTTCCCAGGAATGGATGAAGTGCCATGATGCAGGGACTAACACAAACACTCTCAGCGCCAAAGACAAACATTTAAGTTACTGGTTGCAACTTTCTGGATTCCAGATCCCCCAAGAAGCTAAAGCTGCTCCCATCCCCTTGGGATGCAGACTCCCAAAGCTCACGGCAGTTTGCAGCAACAAGGAGAAGGGATGGAAGCTCAGGTTCTGCAGGACTTATTCAGGCTCGCCCCATGGGGCAAGCTAGACTCCTACGGGAATTCTGGTGACTAAGAGTAGAAAGAGAGGCAAAATTACTGTTTTGCTAAACATGGGAATAAAACCAAAACTGAGTTCTTATTCTGTGCATTCTCAAAGTCAGTCATAAAAACATGCTGGCAAATGTCACCTTCTGCCTGGCAGTAAGCACAAACTTCCAAGGGCCTGGAGGGATTTATAAACCCGTGGTGAATTTTGCCATTCTTTTAACACAGTCTGATCTTTGCAAACTCCTGGAGGTCATGATTGAGCCAAGAGCAAGGCAAGGATACAGAATACTTTCTCCTTGTGTCTGTTTGCCTAAAACTGACTCCACAAGCCTTGGCACAATCCTGCTAAGGTCACTCTGTTTCCAAAAGCGTCTGTGCTTGCATAGGCATCCTTTGATAAATAACAGTGTGCACTGCACTCAGATGGGAGAGGAAGAGGAAGCTTTTCTAAACTCATACTCAGGGTTCCACTTGTCTTAACCAACCACTTTTCTACCCCAGGAGAGTGCAAAGCTGAGCTGCCTTGGCTGCAAGGTTTTGTTTTTCTGCCCCTTTATTCCATCCCAAATGCACTGTACATTTGGCCAGCTGCCAGGTGAAGTGGGAGACAGAAAAATGGTGGAACACCTTTGAAAAGGTTCTTTTCTTACAGTTTTTCCAGATATCAGTGACTTGCACTTAACAGAGGTATCTCCCTTCGAGAGCATCAGGCTGGCACAAGTCGCACTAATAAAACAGCAAAACTTAAAGCTGTGGGAGGTGGCAAAGAACAGAAAAAGCCCAGGGACAGCCTTAAGAGTGGTGGCTGGGACAGGATATGCAGGAAGATGCAGAGGTGCTGCCAGGGTGAGCTGGGGGTTCAGGGCACAGCAGCTGTCTCAGGAGACAGTGAATGCTCCCTGACCTCTGCTTCTGCTAATAAACAACTCAGACTCATAGGAGATGTAGCACAGGCAGCAATTCCAGCCAGGATGGTGCTTGCCTTTGTTCTTGCAATGTTAAGGATGGAGGAGCAGCTCTGGTTTTGGTGCTTCGTCCTGTTTTAGTAAGCTCCAGTTTCTTACATGGCTACTAAGATTATTGAGAAAGTCCATATTTTTAAACTTCCTTCAAGTGTTTCCAGTTAAATCCATCATCCCAACCCAGGAGACAAAAATGTAGGAGAGAATTTATCCTTTACCTCAACTGAGCAGCTGAGTTCTTAATTAAACCCTGATTTCCCCTCACCCACCTAACGAACTCTTCTCCAACCTCCACATCTTTGTGCTGAGGAGCTGGCCCAAGGCAGAGCCCCGGGGGTGGGGGTGGAGCAGAACAATTTCAGGACCAGCTCCAAGGGGTGCACAGATTGATATGAGTCCAACTTCTTGCACCCCAGCTGCCACCGGGGAGATTTTCTGCCTTTGCCTGACCTGCAGAGGGAGCAGGCAGAGCTCCCAGAGACAGGGTAGAGCCTGAATCATCTCTCACATTTCCAGAGAAACCTCTCTCAGGGAGGGAAAGGGAAGCAAAATAGTGGATTTCTTCCCTGCTGGCCGGTGAGATGAGAGAAGAAAATTGCTCAGTGGTCTCAGTACAGAAAAAAAAGTCCTCAGTGTTAAAAACTCCTGTCTTAACCCATCAGGCCAGATTTGCTGCAGAAATTCAATGAACACCCATGGAGAAAACAGGGACATGGCTGCAGACAGCAGCTCCAAGTGAGACAGAAGCAGAAGAAACCTTTCTACTGTCTGGAGAACTAAATAACCCCAGGCTGGGACCTGGAGAATGCAACACTGCCCGGGCTAGATCCTGATCAAGGGGCAGGTTGGGGATGGGGGCTATGGAGGAGCCCCAAGGAGGAGCCCCAGCCATGGGCAGCAGGCAGGGGAGGCTCTGGGGCAGCACAGAGGGCTTTGACAGGGTCCCCAAGGCTGGATGGGCCATCAGGTGGGATGTTTGACATCAGCCTGCGCTGCTCCAAAATGCCAGGTGAGCCAGAAGGGATGTCCTGGCTGCTGCCTTGCCCAGCAGCGAGGTCAGGTCCCCAGTGGGTCAGCAATAAGAGGGCTGGTGTCCCCCAGGAGCAGCTGAGTGGTGAGAAGTGAAAGGGAGTGCTGCCAAAGCAGATACGTGTTTGAAGCACGGTAATTCTCTCCCTCTTGCTTTAAAGGATTTTTTTACACTGATGAGAGGCTTCTGCCTCCCCAGGAGAGCATTCCCTGGGCTTGGAGCCCCACGGTGCCTTGGCACCTCTGCGTGGTCCCGAACTGACTCATCCCTCAAACACACCTCGTTACATCACCAAGGCCAGGAATAAAACCCCCACCTCGCACACGCACACGTTCCCCACCCCCACCTTTGCGGGAGGAGATCCCTCCTTCCCTCCACACAGGATCCAGCCTCCACCACCAAATTCCGCTGCAGTTTTCCAGTTGCTCAGTTTACACTGCCTGGGCTCCTTGCCAGCCAGGCATTGTCCACGCTGCTCCCTGCCTGCTTCCCAACATCCCAGATTCCCCACGAGCCCAGGGAGGCAACCCGGCCTCCTCAAATCACCTGTTTTACCAAAAATCCAGTTCTGCCTCTAATTAGAATGAAACCAAATGGCTTCAAGATTTCCCTGAAGGATGTTTTAAAGCTGGTTTCAAATACGATTCCCCAATTACCATACAAGAATTTCAGCATTGTTACAGTGCTTGCTATTTTTAGATCTCTGAAAACAGACAACAAAATGCTGGTGACATCAGCCTTGACAAGTGTTGACTTGTTTCACTACCAAATGGATGCTGCATGGGCTGGGGAAGGAAATAAAAATCCCAGACCAATGTATAGCTTGAATGTGTGATAATTATTGACTATTGGGGCAGGGCTCCAGACAGTGACTGCAGGTCCAGAGAAAGCCTTGGTAATTCTGTTACTCAAAGATCAATAGTGGTTGTAAAGCAGCTTGAAAGAGTGAGGGAAATATAGACCTAAGTGAAACATCAACATTCTCTGACATGATTTTTCTTAAACAAAAAAGTTTCTCCCTAATTTTTTGTTTGAAATTTGATGGAACCGATGAAATTTCTGACAAAAAAAAAAAACAAAAACAAAAACAAACAAACAAACAAACAAAAAAAAAACCCAAACGCCATTAGGTGGAAAAATTTATTCAATTCAGCCAGTGCTATCCAGCTTTTCCTCACTGTTTTATCCACCTCCCTCCACCACCCAGCAGCTTTGTCTTTGTGGGTAGCACCTTCAAGCCTCCCTTTCTGTTGCAGAATTTCCACATCATTTTAGCACTCCCCTGTTTCATGTGGGTGAACATCCCTCCCGTGCTTTGCAGGCACTTCTCATTCCAACAAGGTGTTCAGGGGCCAGGTGAGTCCAGGCACCACCGTGCCAGGTTCCACCTCCTGCCTCCTCCCATCCCACTCGCTGCTTGCAGCGCTGGGAGTGCCCTCTGGGCTGGCTCGGGGCTCGGTTTGCCCTTCTGGGATTTGTGCCATCTGGTAACTGGTTGGGGAAGGGGGTAGGGAACACCAGTCCTGCATCCCAGCATCGCTGCTGCTGTTTATTCATTGCTTTTGTTGGAGACCTGGCAACCAGCTTTTAATCTGAGCCCGGTGGGAATTAATTTTGGAGTAAGCTTTTGTATCGAACGCTTCCCTGAGATGGAGCTGTATTGCACTCCCTTCAACCATTAATTTGCTAATTCCACCAAAACCAAGAAGAATATGCCTTTCTGACACCCAGCTTTCACAATGGATTACAGGGCTTCATTCACTCGTGCAAACAAGTTATCTGGAGCCTGGTCTTGTTCTCACTGAAGTCAGAAGCTGCTCATGACTTGGGTGTGCCTTAACTTGGACCCTGGGTTCTGGTCCAGGGATTGAGCCTGGTCATGCTGGTCCCTGGAACACTTGCTGAAGGCAGAGGCCTGCCAGGATGTCATCCTTCCCTGCTCTCTGACATCAGAGCCTGCTGGAAAAAAAAATGCCTGTTGTGCCACAAATAGCATGATTGAGTCACTTTGCTACAGGATCAGCTCAGAGGAGGGGAAGGCAACCAGCGAGAAGGTGGCGGGAGAGGAGCAGGGATGTGGGATCTCGCTGGGGGGAAAAAGGCAAACAAAGGAAAAGAAGCAGGTATTGCCTCCTTTGGCCCTCTGCCATCAGGGCGACTCCATTTCATAAATTCCTCTGCAGAATACAAGAACAGGCTTCAGCACACAGGGCAGACCTGCACTTCCCTTCCTGTTGGCAGGGCAAGCCTGGCTGCACATTAACAGGGAGGAGGGGAGCTCAGGTGAATATTCAGGGACTGTTTTCTTGCTTGCTTACACCTGCTATGTATTTTTGAGTAGGATCCCTGTTATTTGCACCTGGAAAAAAACAGGACCTGGTACTCCAGTTTTTAGAAAAATTGCAGGTCCAGGAGTCAGTATAGAAAGTAACCCTAAAGAAATCTTTTTCCAACCACTGTGAGCAAAGCTAGAGGGACTTCAAGCATTCAGGGCACCTGGCTTGTACCCCCAGTTCTTTCAGCTGGGGAGCAGGGTCTGCCATTGCTCAGAGCTTCACTTTTGCAATTGCCATTTTCTCCAGCGGCGAGAGAGCAGCTTCCAGGAAAACCAGCCAGAAGTTAAACCAACACAGGGCTCTTACTGGGGTCCTGGAAATGGCAGACAAACAGCTGTCATTTTCTTTCATTTGGCCTGGGTGCAATTTTCCTCCTCTCTCCCGTTTGCATGGGTCATTCCAGGGAGCTGGAATGGGAGGGGAAGGGAAGGGACAGTGCCTGAGGAGCTGGCACAGTGTCCCAGCCCCAGCCAGCTCAAGTGCAAACCCTCCAAGGACTTTGGGTTCACACTGCTTGTTCTCTGAGCTGACTAAATGGCAGCTGATAAAAATACAGCAGCACTTGTACTTCTGCTGTGCAGGTGTGTGCAGAGATTGCCCACCAGGCTGGGGAGGCAGCTCTGTGCTCAGGTGGGCTGATCAGCAAAGAGCAGCCTGAGCTCAGCAGCGCTCTGTACCCCCTCCTTCCTGAATTTATACTCCTACCTGCCCCCAAGTCAAAACATCTTCTTGCCTGGCCTTCACTCCTGTTTTAATACAATGAGAAAATCTGGGGGAGTCATCTGTGGGACTGCTGCAGTCTTTCTGCTGGGTCAGTAAAGCCAGCTCGGGGCTTTACTGACAATTTCAGCCAAACAACATCAGTGGCCTGAGGGAGAGAGATGGATGTACCTCTCCTGGGAAGGGAGAGCCTCAACAGGGACAGGGTCACAAAGCTGGGTTTGTTGCACCTTTTGTGGTCTCTGCACCTGAAGCAGAAGGCATTCATTAATTAAAAGGAAAAAAACAGCACAGACATGACCCCAGGGACCCCAGGCTGTCCCTCAGCACCAGCAGTGGCTGCTGCTCCTTTGGCTTCCCAGGGAAGGGAAAGCACAGGGCACAACCACCTTTGGCAGGACAATGTTCTGGACAGCCTCCTGCTTTGCCATGCCTACACCCAGCCCTACCCTCCCCACAACATCCCTGCCACTCAGAGAGGTGCAAAATAATCCTACAAGTCACACTCTGCCACAGAATACCACACAGCACAAGAGCTGATACTGTAAATGGAAAAGGTGGGTGTACCCTCTCTGAAGGGGAAAGGTCTTTCCTCACCCTATACTGCACTGGGACAAAAGCCCAGAGATGCGATCACAAATATTTGTGGAGGCAGTTCAAAAGAGCCTGCTATGAATTTTGGTAATTGAAAAGAACAAAAAAACCCAACAAACCAACAAAAATAAAAACCCCTCACCAGACAAGCAAACAAACACCCAAAAAAACTCCCAAAAAACCAAAAACACTCTCCCAAAAAAAGTACTAAGAATAAAGCGAACAAATACAGGGTTGGAAAAATAATTTTCTGGATTTCAGCTACAGCATCCTGCAGCTGCAAGCAAATTTGCCTTTTAGCCCTCTGCCTCTCCTTTTAAATTTATTACCTACCCTGGCCCCTTCACATACTGAGATAACAAAGCAAGACTAACCTTTTCTCCCTCCACTTCACACAAGCACAGCAATTTCAAAAGCCTTGGTCCTGCCTGTGTCAATTTGCTTCAGACACCACAAAAAGTGTCCTCACTGAGAACCATTCTCATACCAGATATCAATTTCCAAGCCCCAATCTTCAGAGTTGTTCTAGTAAACAGACTCTTTTTAACCATACACAAACCTATTTTGAACGCAAAAAATGACTGAAGTGGTTTGACTAAAAGGCTACAGAAATTTAGCCTTAGATACCACAGTAACAAAGGCTCATCTTCATAGCCTAAACTTGCAGAAAATTATAAGCAACTGAAAATGAGTGTTTCAAATGGAAGTGTTATGCAACATGAATGACAGTGACCTGAAACGCCCAGAGCAGACTATTCCCCTCTCCAACATCCATCTATAGCAGCACAGGAAATGTTGGAGGCCTGAAAGAAACAGCCATTTCCAGCTTGGAGAAAGAACAGAGCCACAAAACCGTGTAGTACTTGAGTATCTTTTGGGTCCTTGCCTTACCAGAATATTTTTGGAAATGGGAGAAGCTTCAGTGAGGTGTCATTTTTGAAAGCAAGCATTGAAGCAAACCCTTGGACTCACCTCAGGCCATACAGGACAGTGCCGTCCGGATGGAGCCGAATCATGCGGTTCTTCACGGTCACCCCGTGCAGAAAGGACTTCTTGTCATTCAGGAAGTAGGTGTCAGGCAGCCACAGCTGGTCAGCCACCCTGTTGTCCAGGGTCAGGTTGAGAGGGAGGTCGTTGTAGGCCAGGCGTTTGTCCCGCCAGCTCTGCTGGAAGTACATGGTGATGGTGTAATCCTGGGAGAGAAACGGGCACACGTCAGCCTGGGCCACTGCAGCTCCATCCCTGCACCACCGCCGCTGCCAACACCTCTCCCAGTCCCTTGGCACCCAAACGTTTGGGTCCACACCTCCAACACTCTCTTTTTTCTTTGTTGGGTTTTGTTTTCGAGGAGTCTGCACCGTGAAAATGGGAGCAAGCCCGAGTTTTACAGGGGACAAAATGCCATTACACAACTGCAATGGAGCAAAACTGCATCCCACTCCTGCTGTCCCAGCCTGCTGAGAGCTTGTCTGCACCACTGGCTGCAGCTCAGGCTACGGGAGCACCAAAGGGTGTCAACCAACAGTGGCTACCCAGCAAAGACTCCCAGGGTTGTTCTCCCACTTCCCTCACATAAAGGTCACGTAAATGTCATCCACTCATGTCCAGGCACTGCTCGTTTCCACGCGGTTGGTAAAAGCCAGTTTTGTTTTTTGTTTTCAGCAGAAGCTGAGGCCATTCCAAAGGGCACAGGGAGAGCCTCCCCTCGAGGCCCGGGTTTCAGGGTTGAGCCAGGCCAGCCACGACAAGCTCTCAGCACTTGCCTCATTATAGGAGCTGAGTTGGGAGTTCATGGTGGTTTTTGGGAAGGGGCATATGGGGAGGAAATCTGTCAGCATTGGAGCACAATCACTGAAAAAGGGGTAGTTCCCTGAAAAATTCCCTATAAATTTGGACAGCAGGAGGAATTTCTTCATGGAAAGGCTTGTTAAGCATCAGAATGTAGCATCTAGGGAGGCAGTGGAGTACCCATCCCTGGAGGTGTCCAAGGAACAACTGCACATGGTACTCAGTGCCATGGTCTGGCTGACAAAGCAGGGGTCAGTCACAAGTGGAACTCAATCTTAGAGGTCTTTTCCAGCCTGAATCAATCTGCGATTCCCAAACCTTCCCCAGCTAGCACAATGCCATACATATCTCCTGATTCCCTCCTGTCCAATAGAGAAAAGCTGACACTTGAAACTGTTGCTAACACAAGAATTTTATAGAAGGCAGCGTGAGCTGTTTGGTGGCTGTAGTTCTGAAAAAACCAAACCCATTGCTGGGCACATCCAGGGTACATCCAGAGGCCTCGGATCAGCCTGTTCAGAGGCACAGTATGGTGCCACATAATAGAACAGTTTCTTCTTCTCGGCTAAACAAACAGTGTATGAAGGCGTCTTGTACGCTCCAGTGGCAGGAAACATGCTCAGGAAACATTCTCACAACAGGTATTAAATAGGCTGGGAGACAAGATTTTTGGGGTAAACCAGGTAGCATTAAAATGAGGTTGATTAGGAAGTGGGCACAAGTCCCGTTGACAGTGACCTTACAGAAGTCAGAGATTTTTCCCCAAGTCCTTAAATAAAAAGCATTTTTGCAAATTATCTAGAATAGGTGGGATCACAGACACATTGTCTCTTCCCAAGCAGTCCCTACAGTGCCACAGGAAGCCCCTTGACCACATGAATTTGCAGGATGAGCCTTTCTGCTCTTCAAATCCCAGCTCTGTGTGAGGGGCTGGTGAGGAGCTTGCTCATACACCAACATCTGGGCTGAGCACAGAGGCATCTGCCTGCCTGTCTTCTCCCACAGACTTCATTCAAAGCCAGGTTTGATTAACACTTCTGAAAACAAGCTCAAATAATCCTACATCATGGATAATGCCAGCTTTTGGGTATCTAACTATGATTCAGAAATCCAGACCCACATGCACATCCGAAAGGTCACAGAGTAAATCTGCGGAGTACACCAGATACAGAGCTATATCTGTCACTTTCTGTGCTGTCTTGAAAAGAACAAAGACACAGTGACAGCTTTCTGGCCAAGGAACTGTTTTGCTCTGCTTTTTAAAGGCCTGTAAACTCCTGCCTCAGAGGCCTCACAGTCCATCTCTCTGAGGCACAAACATTCTCCTTTTGGTCAGGACCCTGCAAAGGAAGATGCTGTCCCCAGGATCCCTCCCAGGGTGCTTGGGGCTGCAGTGCAGTGAGAGCACAGAGGAGCAGAGCACACAGATTCCTGAAGTCTGTTGGTAACAGACTCATCCCCTGCCTGTGGGATACTTGGCTACAGAGGCATCCTTTCCACTCCCCCTTTGAGAACTCTACCCGCACATCCTGGCAAGCTCCTTCACTGACCTGCATTTCCTGAAACGTTGACAGAGCCCTGCAACACCTCACCCCAACCAGGCCACCCTGCTGTCACTGCAGGCTCCTGCCAGCCTTCAAGCAGCAGCAGGCAAGAGGTGGCACTGATCTCCAGAAGGCAAAAAGGGCAAGCTGCTTACAAAGTGAACATTGCACCTTCTAAACACATCCTCTGTATTCCCTGGACTGATGGGAACAAACTCAGAGGGGTGTAGAAAGAAAAGCCTACGCCCTAGCCATCAGCTAGATGATGTTCTTCAGGAGCAGAGAACTTGCTGGGGAAGAACAGCCAGCCCAGCCCCGGGCTGAGCTCTGCTCTCCAGCCTTCCTGGGTTTCTTGGCACAACAGCTTTCTCTGGGCAGCATCATGGAGGTGAGCACTTGACAACTGTGGTTCACACAGTGCCTCAGGTTTCCCTCAGCCTCTCTCTCTGCTGATTCCTGTGCTACACTTCTTGTTCCGCTGCCCTCATCACATTGTTGAAGAGCTGGCAGGATTTCTGGGCAGAAGGAAGAGCAGGGCAGTTTACCCCACGGTGGTCAGCCCTCCCTGGAAGGACAAGGGGCACTGACCTGGGATGGGCACAGAACAAAGCTGTGGGGAAGAGGGATAGGGCAAGCACAGGCTGGGGGCTGGAGGCAGCACCGGCAGGGTCCCTATAGCAAGTGAGAGGGGCAGAATCCAGGAGAAGAAGCTTACCTTCCCCTTCATCCCCCATTTCCTGGTCAGGCAGTTATGAAGTACCCATGTGCTACCCTAACATCACACCCTGGCTGGGCTCCAGAGCTGCTGAGATGTTAATCACAGCCTTCCCTTCAGAGGCACAACCCAGTTATGGCCAAGGGTGACATCGTTCTGCAGAAGCAGAATGGCCAGATGGAGCAAAGGCATGCAGGGGTTCATAGGTTCAGGAATCAGAAGTAATGAGCCCGATTTTCCTCCAGGTCTTGGATGATGATGCCTTTGTTGTGGGGGTTTTATCTGTCGCTGGGCTAATATGAGGCTTTCCCAAACCTCCTACTAATCCAGGACACTCATAAGCCTGCTGATGCCACAGATATTACACAAGCTGGCTTTCCCAGAATCACCAACTGAGAGAAGGTTGGCCAATTTATGGAGTTCAGTGAAGAATTTTGAATTCAAACTCACCTGGAGCCCACACACCCCTCCAGCTCTTCCTTCCACCTCACCACAGAGGGACTTTGGTGGGATCTCCCTGCTGCCTGTGCAAGAGATAGGTGAGGGGCTTTTTCCTCTGCACACACACGCACAGTAAGGAGAGTTCCCCACTGGTGCTCTTGGAGGTGCAGGAAAATCTGACTTTCCACTTGCCTCTGAACTGGCAGCCTAGACCCTTCCACCCTGCACCAGTGCAGCTCCAGCAGCAGCAAAAATGCTTCCAAATGATGGATCCCACTGGGTCTTTGTGGAGGACCATAAAATACTCAGGCAGAGACAGAGTCTGGCCATATCTGGGTCAAGGATGGGAGCGGGGAGCTCCCAGCTCGCCCTGCCAACTTAATCTGCACTGGGATAGAAGGCAGGACTCACACTGGTTGGAGCCCAGGTGTGCCAGGCTACCCTGTGCAACCTCCTGCTTCATCTGGTGCCTGCTGGGGAGGAGAGATGAGGCTGGAAGAAGGGAGATACCACTCCTCATCAGAAACTCCCTGCAGGTTGCACTGCACTTTGGAAAGTGTTCCGCATGAACCTGGAATTCATTTAAAAAAAACCCCAAAAGCTGGGACAGGGCAAAGGGAGCTGTTGAAGGGCAAATATGACCAGAAATTGCATGCCTTCCCTTGTTCCCCATTTTTCTCCCACGGAAAAGCAAGCTTTGCAAAGATACCTGCAAACTCTGTCCAGCTGGGCTTTGCTACCAGAGCTCAACTGGCCATGTCAGTCTTCCCCTGTGCTGACCAGCACCCCACTGTGGGAGGCTGAAATGCCAGAACCAACAGCTCTGGCCAGGGGAAGCTGTTTCAGCCGTGCTGAGGCTCACTGACCTAAAAAGCACGTGCCTCTTTGTTAAAAGGGCTTGTGACCTTCGAAACAAGCCTCTCCTCCATCTCTGCCAGCCCAGCAGAGGCCAGATCCCTTGGTTTGTCCCCGAAGTCTGGTACCCAGCAGCTCCCAGCCCTTTAACTCCCCGCAGCAGCATCCCTGAGCTCCCTCCTGTCCCAGCTGTGTGTGGGACGGCTCTGGGCACCACAGCTCCCCTCCGGCCCCTCCCGGAGCTCGAACGGCACCTGAGCCTGTTGGAAAGCCGGGAAGCTGCTGAGCCTGGCCGTCCCTGAGGGATCCCTGCACATGCCTGGCTCCGTGTGCTCTGCTGAGCAGCTCCCTGCGAGCTGCCAGTGCCAGCCCCCCCCGACAGCTCCACTCCCAAGTTTTCCAAAGCCTTTCCAAAGGCTTTCCCTTCTCTCTCCTCCTTTCTACTCCATGGTCTCCTCTCACATGGTCTCCTTGTCCAAGATCACAGAAGAGCTTTAGGGAAGCTCTCAGCATGCAAGGCTGAGGTGAGAGCTGGCAGCCACTCATGGTGCAGAGGTGCTCCCCTGTGAGCAGAGTTCACCTAGAGGGACCCAAAAAATACTGCAAAAGGAAGAGGAGATTACCTGGGGGGCGCCCACAGGTTGGAATGATGGGGTGTCCTACCACCTGCTGAGGACAGGAATACTAAAATCCATCTCCAGGTGAGAGGATACTGATAATTACAGCATTTGCTGACGCTCAGCTGAGACGCCAAACCCAAAGATGGTGTACACTGTGAGCGGCTGGAATGTGGACACGGCAGGGGCATGAATGGAGGAAGGTAATTCCTGCAGAACCCCAGAGGCAACAAACTCAGCCAAGCATGCACAGGGATTCCCCAGACTCTCAGAGGACAGGGCAGAGAAGTCTGAGGGAACAGCAGCTGAGTCACAGCAAGAAGGGAAATAAGCTGGCACTATTGGTATGAATTCAAGAATGAATTTCCACTGGCTCGTTTTCCAAATACCTTTATTAATATCTATCCTATTATAAGCTTCTTCTCCTCCTCTACCTCACAGTGCCCCTTTTGGGAGTGAAATGCCCCCTGGGAAGCAAACCTGGACTGGCCCTGGACCCCTCCCAGCTGGTGCTGGCTCTGTGCAGCCCGGGAGCAGAAATGAACCCGCTGTCACACAACGCCAAAGTTGTCTCATGGAGAAGTGTCCTAGGTTGAAATGCCCGAGCATAAGAACAAACACACTTATGCAGAGGAAGGCAAAGTTTGGGGAAAGGCAGTGAGAGGACTTGTGAATCCAGGGGAGGGGACTAATCCAGGAGAGGAGCCACTCCTGCCGTGGGGAGCACAGGCTGGGTGCTGCTGAAGCAGTAACAGACTGGAGGGCAGGAGAAGCTGAAGCTTGGAGGTAGCAGATATGATCTGAACCCACCATAATTCAGCAAGGACACAGAACAGCTGGTTGAGGGCAAGCCATGGCTGTTAAATGGTGTGCAGGCCTGTGCCCAGGCCACCAAGGGACACAGCACTTCAGGAGTCAGCTTGGACTGGGAACTTCCTTTCCACCGATCAGAGAACAGCAAGGGGTGGGCAGGAGCAGTTAAGGCACCACGGGGCATCCTGTCCCTTTCTGTCACTGCAGTGAGAGGAGGGGTACAAAATTAAGGAGCCCCTCTTCTCCTGCAGTCCCATGTCAGTATGCAGGGCACAGACAAGCTCTGAACCCAAGTGGAGTTCTTACCAATGTGTTTGTGCTGGTTTTGGAGACACACTTGTACTGTGTCAGACCAAAAGTCTTTATACAGTCACAGCCTGTCTTCAGTAACAGGAAGGAGAATGGCAGGGAGGAATGTAAGTTAAAAAGAGTCTTTGTTGTGATACTTAATTCTGCAGCTCTTTGGATGTAAGGATTTCCTCAGTCAGAGCTGGTACCTTCTTAATTAAAGACACTCAGTTTCTCTTATGAGAGCTCACCTTATTTCTCAGAATATTCAATCTTTGCAATCTTGTGGCCGTGAGTTCCACAGCTGAGTTCTTTGCTGTTTGCACATCACTTTAAACAGGTACAAATCTGGTTTTCTCTCTCCTAACTCCCTGTAGTGCTTGTATTAAGCCAGTAAACAACCACGACCTTGTGCTTTCGGGCTCACACGGTCCCACCTCCTTTTAGACACTTGAGGGTTACTCATCAGAGCACAAATAACTACAAACACTCTCAGAAGTAGTTGAGAGGCTCTGATAGAGGCAGGAGACAGCAAGGCAGGGAGAACTGTTGCAGGGGTTAAGCACAGAACAGAGCTCTGGCACAGTCTGACGTTCAGCATTGGGTTGTTGCACAAGAATAGACTGAAGGCAAGGTAATGGAAATAACTTTCCACAGAGCCTGTGCAATTAGATGTTACAAAAGCATGAAGTCAGGAGCATAAGAGTATTTTGGAAGGTCTAAGCATTAATATGGAAAATAAATTCAAATTGTTACAGAAAGGAACTCACGTGAAAGAATAGCTCAAGGGTGCTGAGTCTGCTGCTGCAAGGCTCCATCTTCCAACTGGTTCCATATTTGAACAGAACTCCCAGGCAGCTGCTTCCTAAATCCCCAGACAGCTCCCAAGAGACACACGTCGTGGGCAGGCTGGGTCACATCATTTTCCTTTGTGACCTAGAGAACCCTCAGCACTGAACTAGTCCAGAGGCAGAAGTGTGCAGGCTCATTAGGGGCTCCACTAGACTCAGGCACCAGGATCAGAAATTGAAACAATAATATGTGTGGAGAGGTCAAATATTTGCTCAGAATACAGCAATTCTGGCAGCACAGATATTGCCTGAGCCTGGTCCATTTTTGTGGATGACAAATGAGTTGGATACCTTTCAGTGGGGCTTTGAAAGTGAAGGTGACTGTTCCAGGCTGCTACTGGAGGCTGTTTCACCAAGCACTTGTAAGGTACTGGGAACAATAACTTTTCTGCAGGAGTAGAGAGTACACTGCTCTTCTGTTGCTGCAGGATTCTGGGCATGAAGGATAAAGGAGGTTTTGCAACTCGCTTCTTGCTCTGGCTGTACCACTTGACTTTTTTTCCCCCTGACTTTGATAAAGAACTCCTTTTGGAGAAGCAACCAAATAAAAATCCTTCCCTATATAAGCAAATGACATATGGTCTCCTTGTCCAAGATCACAAAAGAACGTTAGGAAAGCCAAGATGCTCCAGAAAGAGGGAGAAAAATGGAACATCTGACTTAGTGAAAACCAAGCTGCCACTGCCAGAGACTAATGAACAGTTTGCTGGCTTCAACTTCTTTGATGATTAAACACCAGCTCCTGTTCCCGTCATTCTTGGGAAAGAAATTAAAAGACAAAGTAATCCTCAAGTATGTTTCATTTGAAGGAGGGGATAGGAGAAATAAGAGGAGTTGTTTTGAAGGGGAGAAGACAGGATCTTCCTGCAGTCAGCTGCACGGAATTGGAGCAGTGTAAAATGTACAGGAATGTACAGGAAAGACTGAGCACAATGGCCAGGGCCCTTCCTCAGTAAGCTCATCAAAGGGGGGATTGTCCATCTCCAAGAGATAAATCAAGGCTTCCCAGACCTCAACGTGCTCCAGTTAACCTGCTGTAAGTAAACACCTGCCAGCAGCCTTTCCAGCCCTGACACAGCACAGAGTCAGCTCAGACTCTCACCTTTGCTTGGGGCAGGAGGCAGCAGCTTTTGTACTTATTGTACTTTTCATAGGGAGAGCATCCTGCCAAAATGCTGCTTTTAATTTTTTTTTTGGTGCAAGTGCCAGTGCCCAGCTTACAAGTCTGAAGTTCTGCATGACAGCTGTTATACATAAAGTGACAAATATTTCAGATACTGCCCTTCTCCTTACACTTCAGCCTAGCAGGCAGCAAAGACACAATCTTTTTCCACCTTCCTTCTTTTTGAATGTCAGCATTGACTTGGGATCAGGAAGAGCACTCTTCTAGCCGTGCAAGGAAGGGTTGCTTCTAGGATATACCCTATGCCCTTCTGTGCTGCAGGTCTGTGTGCTCTTGAACTCATTTTCTTCAAGACCTGAGAAGTACTTTGCATGGATATGTTCCCCTCACTAATCTGATCTACTTTTGTAGTAATTTGCAGTGTTTAATTGCTGAATGCATGACCAGAAACTGGGACAGGTGTCGGCAATATCCTCAACAACTCAGGGTGTGCGGGGAAAGTGTGGCTTTGTTGCCCTATTTCTCTCCTGACTGGCCCTATCCCTGCAGCTCCTGGAATGGTGCTGGCCCTGCAGGTGTCAGCTAGAGGACATAGCCAGGTCCTGAGCCAAAGGGATCTGCTGTGACAAGGCCTTCAGAGTCCTGAGCCTGGACCTCAGTGCCCTGTCTGAGCAGGAGGCAGAACACGTGTCACCTGAACAGCCCTAGTCCTGCTGGAAGCAGAGATCAAGAGGAGAGAGCCAGAACTGATGGCCACGGGGACGAGCATCACCTGCTCTGTGAACACAGGCAAAACAGCAACCTTGCTCAGAGTTACAGGCAGCAATCCCAAAATCACCACCTGCAGCACATCTTCCCCAGGCAAGCGCTTTGAAAACAACACCAGGCACTTTCTACCCTTGGGCCATGAAATCTGTGAGCTGAGGCACTCCATTCCTGCTGGGCTGCTCTCCTCACTCTCTCTCCCCCAAGTGCCAGCAGCCAGGCCAAACCCAGAGCCCTTTCTGCCCCACCAGCTAGACTGCTCTCAAACCCCACCACAACCTGACAAATTGCCTTTTCCAGAGAGTAGCCCCTTAATGGGGACACATTTTTGTTTCCTGTAGCTTGCCATGGCAAACCAGCACAGACAGGCACCCTTTGGCCAGACACCCTCCTAAGGGCAGAGAAGCAAGGCCATATATAAAGTTTGGGAAAGGTACTCCATGAATTTGACCATTTTGGGGCAGAAAGGGATGCTGTTACACGATCTTCTAATCCTAGATGGGCTGGGAACTGGTAGGGAACTCACATTTATGTTTTGCTAGAGCACCAGATGTCTCCAAATTGCTGCTCCAAGCCTTCCCAAGTCCCTTCTCTCCCTTAACTTAATGCAAAATCTTAACTTAGCCCCTTCTGTTAACTCTCTTAACCTCTCCCCAGGCATGCACAAGGCCATCTGTGTCTGCAGTGTGGGACACAAAAGCATTAATGCCCTATCTCTGTGGAGATCCAGAGAGGAATTATGACCAGGCATTGCAGGGCTGGGAAAGAGAGTCCAAGAACTTGCTTTTATTACAAGACACTTTCCGTGTGAAGTGCTTGGTGATTTAAAACAGATTATGCTGACCCACCACAGAAAACCCTGGTGCTTTTGAAGGCCATCTTCACCTTTCTCTGTTGACCTAATCCAGCCCTCTCCCCCACTGCCTTCCACACTTCTGGTGCCTGATTCCCACCTCTCTCCTCCTCTCCCAGCTCCTCTTTCCTCTCCTTCCTGGCACTGCCCTTCCTGCCTTACAGCCTGTGCTGCCAGTACACACATATTGGCATATCTAATATACAGCCATGAAAGCTCAAAAATGCTTTTAATAATTACTTGGTATTTAATTAAACAAGCAACAACCAGCCTATTAGAGTAAATTAAATCTGAGTGAGACGTTTGAACAGTGACTACTGAAGATATCAGTTTCTAAAGCTCTCAGAAGGATGGAGGAAGAAAACTGGATTATGTCAAGGGAAAATTGATGCTGGAAGATGAGTGATGCTTCCTAAACCTTTCCCCCACATCTCTGGGCAAGTGTTAAGTGTGTAAACACAGAAATTATTTTTTCCTCCCTGAGGAAAAAAATTAGACAGAGCTTGTAATTCCCTGCTGTCAAGACCTCCAGTGCAGTTTGGGGCTGCAGAGGTGGGAATTCATGTTATAAATAAAGCAATATTATTACTTTACATGGCAAAATAAAATGCAGTATATCCAGCTCTGAGCATTGAAATCACAAGAGTCTGCAACAATATCAAGGCACACAGGGCTTTGAAGACATTGTTTTAACTTAGGGAAGGAAGATTTCCCGTTTCAGCTTCTGAAAATTGCCAGAAAGATGTAATTTCCCAGGGGTTAGCCAGAGGGAAACAAATCCTTTAAATCATTTAAGACAACTCTCACCTCCTGGGTGAGACCATCACACCTCAACTAGGCTGGCACAGATTGGCCTGACCAAAGACTGGTGTTTGTTTCCTGTAAAAAGCAAAGTTTGATCACATAGGAAGGATGAAGTAGATGGTGAAGAGCAGAACATATTTCTGTCAGGGGGTTCAGTTAGGTCAGGCAAGGTTTCAGCACAGAGGGTCGGAAAAACAAGGTCTGCTTTTCAACAGGAACAAGCAAACTGCATGCAAACCATTTCACCTGCAAACCTCAGGCTCTGCACTCAGAGATGCAGTTCTGTGTCTGGGGTGACTTTCTGCACGTGAATGTTCTGCACAGCTGTATCTGTGGCCCCTCAGGTGACAAGCGCAGCGAGAGGGAATGGGTCAGAGAAGAGAGGCAGCAATCAGCTTTATCAGCTCTAGTGTGGACAGAGCACTGCCCAGTCATGCTGGGACAACAAGAAAGGGCAGGGGTATCAATGGACCTGTTCTAGGAACGAACTTCCACTGTAAGGTTACTGGAAGTTGCAGTCATGATGGATGGATGATGGATACCTCCTCCTCCATCCATGGGTTAATCTGCCCGTGGTTATTGCAGGCTCCAGCCAGGGGAACCAGCCCAGGCTGAGGCCAGCAGCAGTGCCCACCCCATGGACCACGTTGGCCCTCTCCCACTCAATCCAGCCCAGTCCTGACTGCGGGATCACAGACCTGACGGGTGGGTGCTGGGGACGCTGAGAGCAGCGTTCACACTGCAGCTGTACAAAACACTCCTGATTCTGCTGAACAAGTCAAGCTTGTTGCAGGATGCATCAAGAGGGGAAAAAAAAAAAGAAAGAAAAAGAAAAGAGAGGTTTCATCAGGCTGTGGAGGTCCACAAGCAGAGCAGACTTTGACTCCACAGCCAACTGGATGGGGAGAACAAGCTGCAGTCCCTGTCCACGCTGAGTGAGTGCTTGCTGCAGCACCAGGACCAACAGTCCTGGAGCCAAGGAGCTCTATTTGCAGAGCTGGCAGGGAGCCCACGTGAGCTCAGTAAATAAAATATCCAGATAATAAAAATACCCAAAAGCAATGTTTAATTTTTTTTTTTTTTTTTTTCTGAGGGCTCTGATACAGAGAGAAGTGTAGGGCAAACCCATCCCTCCAGAAGAGTGGAACACACAGGACCTGAAAGGTCTGATGGCTCACAGCTGGTACAGGTAAATACCTGACAGTCCTTTTTGGGGCAAACAGCCGGGACTCAGGATAACAGGGCTCAAAGAGGAGTTTCTATAATGCACACCCTCACATCCCCTGTAATCCTAGCTACAAACTCTTGATGGGTAAAAGGGTCTATGCTTTGTGTGTCAGTCACCTAGGAAAGTGTCAGAGGAGGTGGTCAGGGACACAGAAGCCACAGGCTGCCTTCCCCTTCAGTCACACTGAAGACACAGGAGACACTGGGGTAGCAGAGGGAAAAGGACACGAGGTCCAGCCTGTAAGAGTGAGAATGTGTCGAGTTTGCTTCCCTCCTCACCAGAGCCTCAGATGGGAGCTCAGCACACCCTGGAAATGCAGGCAGGGATGGATGAGATGGCATGCTCAGCCTGGTGATCCAGCACACCCTGGAACAGGCAGCAGGAGGCCAGCTGTGCACACCTGGCAAGCAGTGACGTGGCAGGGGCCAGTGAATCTTGCCTTTTACTCCTTCCTCTGCCATTTTCTCCTGGCTGGGGCTGACATGAGATTCTGTTTGTGCCAGGGCAGCAGGGACTTCCCACAGCTCATCCCACATGCACGCATGCCCTCCTTCCCCAAAATGATCCCTTCGTGTGACTAGAGGAACTCTCTGGATCTCCAGACAGCTCAGCAGACCCTCTTCCTTCTACCATCCCCTTTCCTTGAATGTTCCTTTTTCTCTGTAGCCTAGCAACTCAGCACAGACTCAGAATATTAACAGCTCCTGTCCCCACACACGATCTTCTCCAGAGGCCTGAAAAATGTGATAGCAGAGAGGCTGAGAGGGGTAGGAGCAAACATGAGAGATGTGGGGAGCGTGCAGGGAGCCTCTCCCAGCATTCAGAAACAGCAGAGCCATTCAGCTGTCAGATCTGCCACCTTCACTTAACATGTACATAACATATAGAGCTATTTATAGCCCCATTTATTTACATATTCAAATAGCACGACACGCAAGCACTTGTATTTGGATTTAGGTTCTATATTGAGGCACTGGCACTCTTGCACAAATACATTCTCTGTTGCTGGGTGCTTTAAATGTATATATGACAGGATGTCAGAAGGTCAGATTCTCAAGGTCTAATTTGGTTTTCAATCAAATCAGATGAAGCTTTCACTTGGGGGGGAAAGCTACTTTAGCATTCTGCAGTAATCCTCTCCAATGCTGCAACATTGCTATTGAAACAGGTGGCAGTTTGGAACATTGCTCTCAAATAGAGCCAGCTTTTTATTACATGTAGATATACAAATATATATATAGGCTGGGGGAGTTTTGCCCATGTAAAAACATGAATAAAAATTTAAGCAAGGGGTGTGTGTGTGGAAATTATCCCAGGCAGTTTTCTGCAGTAGGAATTCTAACTACTACAGGAATGCTGGGGTGCAAGCTGAAGTGGTTCATACCAGCACCATACAACACTGACATGTTCAGAGCTAAAGATAACTCAGCTGATAGAGGAACAGATGGAGCACTGCAATGCATAGCCCTGTTCAGCTGAAGGCACGCTGCAAACCATCCAGCCACAGCCTCTCCTCCTCTCCTGGTGTGGGGTGCAGTCACAACCCAAGTGCCCTTGGCCTTTTCTGGCCGTGCACCGGAATGGCCCCTCTGGGAAACTGCCCAGCGAGCAAACCGTGGCAGCTCTGGTGCTGAGCACTGGAGCAGGGTGGGCTCAGCCCTGCCCAGGCTTGAACCTGTCTGAGGACTCAATGAGCTGCTCCTGGGAGAGCAGCACCGTGGAAAGATTCCCAGTGGGGGATCACTCTTGACAAGCATTGCCACCGTGTTTTATTCTTGCTGCAAACCCCAAGTCCGGGCTGGGAATCAGCCCCTTCATCCTACAGCTTTCCCATAACCCAGAATCTCCCATTATGCAGACGAAGAGCATTCTGCAAACTCTCCCATTAAGATAAAGGTGGATGCTGGGAGACCCCCAGACCAAAACAAGCAAAGTAGAAGAGAAAGCTTCAAGGGCAAGAGAGGGAATCATTCCCTTGTCCAGCTGTTCAGTCTTTCCTCAACTGAGAGCTTGCAGCAATGTTCCCACAGTTCACTTCCTACTTATGGCCAAATCCCCTTTTTGGGGAAGCAACGGAGCTGTCCCCTGACACGAGGAGAGCCTCGGGCTGTCTGGTGGCAGGACTGACTGCTGCCCCACCAGGCTGCTCCCTGCTCCACAGGCACCGAGTCCCTGGGACATCTGTCTCCAAAGGAATTCCTGAGGCTTTGTGCAGATCCAACTTCCAGCTGGCCACAGCACTGGGAGAGACTGCACGGTGATCTTTGGCTTGTTACTTAGCAACTGGACTCTAAGTAGTAGTGAATTTACTGGGCTGTCACTGCAGTCGAAGCAATACCAGGAGCAAGGGCATGGGGAGAGTTTTGTCATGGGAATGGATAACTTGGGAAGTATTATGGAAGGCAGGCGAGATTTTTCCCTTCTACAAGTTGCCATAAATGCAGTAAATATTGACATATGAGTCACACTGACCTATTTTCTAGCTTTTAAGCCAGGACAATCTCTCTGCAGAGAAGCAGTGAATGGGGAGCACTTCAGGCCCCTTCACAAGTTCACTTGCTTCTTGACTATTTTATGCAATCCCTCTGGATGAACCATCCCTGTCTTTCAGGCAGACAGGGGACCACTCCTTGTTTAAACCTGAGCACCCAGTGCCCCCAAGACCACCCTGCAGAGTACCCCTGAGGCCAGATGCTTTCTTTGTCCTCACACACTACCTCAGTCCAAGGGATGTTTCAGCACAGCCAGTGCTGAATTCTGTTAAAGAAAGGCATCTTGTGATGTGAGCAGGTGTCCACATCTGATCTTTAACTTTTTAGGCAGTGCCAGTCTGGTGAAAGTCACCCAAAGCCTCAGCACTCACAGGATATTGCTGCTGCAAGGATAAAAACATCCTAACCACAAATCTAATGATGGCAGGTGAGGTGGATCCCTGGCAGCAGCTTTGAAAAGGTTTTTCTGGAGTTCAGTGGATTTCTACCCTTGCCCTCTCTCCACAGAAGCCACAGAGCAGGCAGTCGTACCTCCTACATACAAACAAGAGCATCTCAAAGCTGCCACATCCAGAGTGGTTTAGAGGTTACTCTCCACCCTGCCACAGCCATCTTTTGTTCCTCCAAACATCCCTCTAGCAGCAGGAAAAACCATCAATATGCTGTTGCTTTCCCTCTGCCAGCCAAGTGGTCGTGTGTTTCCCATTTCCTACTGCTGCAGAGGCAAAGTGAGCAGGTCCCCAGGGTGATTGTGTCACTGATGGCAGTGTGCACGTGGACCTTTGCTCCCCTGGTAACTCTTCCCTTCAGGAAAATGCTGTTTCACGTGTCCAGCATCAGTGCCCCTGCACTGCAGCCCCACACCCCAGGAGCTGAGGGGACAAGAGCTGTGTGACCCCAGCTGTGTGAGGGTCCACCAGCAGAGGAAGGTACAGGCCTTGCCAGCCCTGAGGAAACCTCTCGCCCCAGCTGCCTGTTGCAATACCCTGGTTGAGATGACAGCCCACAGAAGCCCATAATAAATAAATACATAACCCCCACCTGCCCATGCCTGTAGGGACAGCTCCCCCAGGTCAGAGCTCTGCCATCTCTACCATGAGCAGATCAAGACTCATAGAATCATTAAGGTTGGAAAAGACCTCAAGGTCATCAAGTCCAACCTTTGACCAAATACCCCCATGGTCACTAAACCATACCACAAACTGCCAGGTCTGCTTAGTTTTTGAGCACTGCCAGGGATGGTGACTTTACCACTTCCCTGGGGAGCCTGTTCAAATTCTTAACCACTCATTCAGTGAAGAAATTTTTCATGATATCCAACATGAATCCCCCCTGAATCCTTCTCCACCACCAAGGCCCCACAGCACCCTCTTCCATCCCAGGAGCCTCCAGCAGTCCAACAGGGCTGTATCCCCTGCAGCACTGTGACAGGGCACCATCTGCAGCTCAGCACCAAGGCTGCCTCCCAGTTTTCCCATATTTTGGCAGTCCTAAATATTCAGCAGCCTTGAATACCAAGATGCAATGTGTACACACACAAAGAGTTTAGACACCACAGTGTCACAGGGCTGGGGATACCCAAGGCTACAGAGAAACATTTGCAGCACTGGAATGTCGTGTCACACTTGTATCTCACAGTATATAACTCCAGAAAACTCTGACTGTAGGACTTAAATGCTTTAACCTTTGCTTTTTAAAAGCATTTGGATACCCAAGGACATAGAGACTGAGAAGTATCTGTATGTCATTTCTCCATGGAAAAGAGAGAACAACAAAACAGAACATTTTCAGTTAAGAATGAGGAAAACATTGACACATCTGAAGAGAGTACATGGTACTAAAAGGCATAGCATAATAGTAGAACTTCCTTCTTTAAAATCTTGGTTTTTAAAGCTCAAGACATCTACACCAATGGAAAATCCTTTTCAAGGTCACATTGCAGCAAAGTCGTGTTTGTCCAGTGTTGCAGATGTACATACATTCAGTGAAAACAGAACTGCAAAGCCTTCTCAGGACAGATTCCACCCCAGAGTCTAGTTCAAGCACATCCAAAAGATGGAAAATTTGACATAGTGAGAAGAGTGATGCCCCACTGATGATGGCATAACAGGTTGTAGGATGAACTGTCCTGGTCAAGAACATCCTTACACAAAACTTGGTCCAATCATTTTGGGTTAAAATCCAGCTGAAAACCCTTGAAGCTCATGGTTGCCTTGAGACATGTTTTACATCCCTCTTCAACAGGGAAATCTGCCAAACCAGACAGCTTGTTTTTCAAGCAAGCTTCAAGAAGTTGGGAAATAACAGCCATGATGCTTCCTGCTGTAACCTCAGAGAGATCCAGTGCAGCGTGCCAGCGCCAGAGCAGTCACTGCAACAAGGCACAGGCTGGCAACAGGGGCACAGGGCTGGGAAGCAGGGAGGCATTGGAAGAGGTTGCCCAGCGAAGCTGGGGCTGCCCCTGGATCCCTGGAAGTGCCCAAGGCCAGGCTGGATGGGGCTTGGGACAAGCTGGGACAGTGGAAGGTGTCCTGGTTTGGAATGAGATGAGCTTTAAATCCCTCCCAACCCGGACCTTTCTGAACATCAAGGTCAGCTTTGCCAAGCACCCTGCCCCGACCCCTCACCCCTCCCCACTGCAGACTGTCCCCCAGCCAAAGGAATTGGCAATCCCCCAGGCACCCTTCCTTTCACTCCCCTATTCCTGCACACGTTTTTATCTGGATGCCTTGTTTCCTACACTAGCCCTCTGCAACAATCCTCTTGTAACTTTTCAACTTGTCACCAGGTTTATAAAACTTTAAAGCCGGTGCTATAACAAACTGAAATGATGTTATTGCAGATGTAGGAGAGCATCTTGGGATGAATAAATTATAGGAGCCACAAAGAAATCATGACTATAATGGCTGGATGCTCTGAGCTGTCTACAGTGTGCAGACACAGGAGGGAGCAGGTTTAGGACTGCACAGATCATAGGGCAGGAAAATTGGAGCGTTCTGAAGGGTAACCTCCTCTTATTTCAAATGCATACAAAACTTCTGGTAGTTTTCCTTATTGAAATAGTTCATTAATACTTCAAGGGAGTCTGAACTGTCTGGTGCTAGAAAAATATGTCCCTAGAGGATTGCCTAGAGAGGGAAAAGGCTACACTGGAAGGATTAGTCCTTGTCTAGTCCTGCCATGTGGGAATATACAGCACACCCTGAACAGGCCAGTCCTCAGCTGCAGGAAAGGACACCCCACAGCAGTGGGGGAAGACTTGCAGCTCTTTCTGAAGCCATTGGTACTGGGCACTATCAGAACTGCAGCACCAGGGCAAGTTGGCTGAACCAGACCCTTAAGGTGAGTGACTCTGGGCAGCATTCAGGCCACAAAGCACAAGGAAAGACACCCACAGGCTGCTCCAACTGAGTGTGACATGAGGTCCACACTGCCAGAGCTCTTTGGTCCCCAGCTCAGAAACACTGCTGGACTCCTCAGTAACATGGTACCACACCAAGAGACCTGAATGTGTGGCCCCAGTGCCACTGCACACCAACAAGAGCCTATAAACACCTGCAGGTTGTTCCCTTGATGCCTTACATTTTTAGCTTTTATATTTTTCAGCTCCTGTACTGCATTAGTGTACAACTCTGAACTCCATGTAGAGGGTTAGTAAGCTCTCCTCACAGTTTGGTCAGACAAAGCAATCCTCCCAGGCCTGAGAACCAAGGTCACCATCACAGCCTCAGGCCCTGAAAAGTATAAACAAATGTAAACTGGGGAGAAGCAAACTGGGGGGATGTGACTTCATTACCTGAAGCTGTAATTGGAGGATGAACCTCTGATATGCTAACAGACCAAAACTGATATCTGCCCAAAAAATCATGACCATTGTGCATCTTGGGTGCAGCCTCTGTGAGGCTTTTGCACTGCCCAAGGTGTGTCTGCTAGAGGCCTTTAATAAATATTTACTTTATTCTTTTAACTCGGTCTATCCACTGTTCTAGGTAGCCACTGCAGGCATCACCCTGCTCTCTGCAACTCAATCCCAGGTCTCCTCAAAGGAGATGGGCTGGGTGAATTACCCAGGAGATACCGTCCTTCTGTCCTTCATGGGTCACCTGAGCTACTCAACAGCAGCATGAAGACATTCCTCCTCTCAGCCTGCCTTCAAATCCCCGACTTGCAAATTTGTACAGGAGATGAAAAGACTCCAGCAAGGCCTTTCATCTTCATGGATCAGCACTTCCCAGAGGGTCTGCCACTCAAATGTGCCCTCCCCAATACCTATTTGGCCTGGCCCTGGCACCCTTCCCCAGACATTTCAATTGATGTCACTGATCTTGGCTCAGCAAATAATCCTTCTAATCACTGACAAGAACAGAGGCTGCAGCTCAGTGCTATTTAGCCATGCTAAGGGGGGTACACAGCAAGAAAGCATCACTCTAGAAACTGAGCTTGAAAACATGGCTGACCACACACAGGCAGCAGCTGCCATGAACCAGGAAGAGAGCCTTCTTTAAATAAAGGCTGCAGTTTTGGTGTCTCATCACTGGGAGACGTTTGCCACTGCACCTATGGACACCCTGCAGCCTGGCATGGCCCAGGATCTGGGAATGGCCCCCAAGGGAGCTGGAGGTGCGTCACCTTTGGGTGTCAGAACACACATGGCATCAGCAGGCAGCTGCAGAGCATTCTGTGTGTCAGAGTGTCTGGGAACATCCAGCATGAGGATGAGTTCCCGAGTTCTCCAGGACAGGAATGTCACCACGTCTTCATTTTGGGAACATGGTTCCCATGGGAGCGAGGCCAAGGAGTGCTCGTGGATGGAACTGGATAGCTCCACAGCACCACAACCAGCTGGACTCCTGTGGAAAACAGCTTTTGGAAGCATGCAATGTCTGGTCACTGACAGCACTTGTTCCCCACCACCAGGCAGCCAGCAGGCACCAGGAGAGCCAGGGAAAGGCCTGGGAGAGCTGCAGGCTCTCCTCAGCCAGCCCAGTCCCAGCACCAGGGCCATTGTTCCCAAAAGGATGTCTGGGGATTAATTAATTATCCTACAAGGGGCAGTAAGTAATAACACTCCTTGTGGAACAATAGAAGCTATTTGGTCACCATGACAACACAGCTTCACTTGTGTGCCTTTAATTTATTCATTGCACAGTTCCTTTCCGAAGCACACATGATGCCAAAAAAAATGCCTTGTTTTTCTTGCCAGTATCCATGTCCAGAGCGGGGGTAAAACACAGCCCTTTCCCTGAGGCATCTGTCACACAGAAGAATGATGCACATAAAATCCCTTCAGCCTGGAAACTTACATCACATAAAAACTCTTCTGCTCCCTAAATGTTTGTTCTTTAAGATGACTCTAATGTTTAACCCCTTTCTGAGGCTGCCTCAACCACGGTGCTCAGAGTTTTTTCTCACCTGCAGCCACCTCATCTCCCATCCTCAAATCTTTCTACACCCTCTCCTCCTGCTCCAATTGATGTAGGAGAGATGGACAGGAGATTATTCTTGTTAAACAGAGAGCCAGGACAGATGATTAAAAGCCTAGAAGTGACATTCCTTCACATCCACAGGAGTGTGACAGGCACAGTGGTGCCCAGCCTGGCCACAGCTGTGCCACCACCATCAAAGCACACAATGTCCATCACTGTGCTGCTCAAATTCTGCAGGATCCAGAGCAGCACGTGGATGAAGGTCTATGCCAGGAAATCTGTGCATCACAGAGGGATTATTGTTGCTGTTTCTCCCCCAGTTCTGTGCCAGAGGGAAGCAGGGCCTCACTGGAGAGGGGAGAGCACCACATTTACATGGTAAGGGTTAGAAAGTGATGCTGGGACAATGGCTCTGGCCACAGCTGCTCACACCTGCTGGACAAAGCATTTGATCAGCCCCTTTAGTACATGGACACCTCTCCAGCAGGAGGTTCATTCTGCATCATCCTCTGCAGGGCTCAGCTGCCTTCACAGAAGGATTTGGATTGCAAAGGACCTTAAAGATCATCTTGTTCCAGCCCCCTGTCATGGGCAGGGCCACCTGCCACTATCCCTGGCTGCCCAGAGCTCCATTCAGCCTGGCCTTGGACACCTCCAGGGA
The DNA here is from genome assembly GCA_032173965.1 of Sitta carolinensis. NCBI lineage: Eukaryota > Metazoa > Chordata > Aves > Passeriformes > Sittidae > Sitta > Sitta carolinensis. Next base: position 18,593,652 of record CM063286.1, read on the forward strand.
TCCAGGGGCAGCCACAGCTTCTCTGGTCACCCTGAGGTCGGCCTCCCCACCCTCACAGGGAATAACTTTTTCCTAAGACCCAGTGTGAGCCTACTCTCTTGGTTTTAATCTATTTCCCCTTGTCCTGTCAATCCAGGCACCTTTAAAAGTTTCTCTCCACCTTTCTTGTGGGCTTCCTTCAGATACTGGAAAACCACCCCTAAGCTGGCATTTTCCAGGCTTGAGCAATCCCAACTCTCCCAGTCTTTCTTCCCAGCAGAGCTGCTCCATCCTTCTGACCATCCTGGTGCCTCCTCTGGACTCACTCCAGCAGTCCCTGTCCTTCCTGTGCTGAGGACAGGCCTGATCAGGCTCACAGGGGCAGCTGCTACAGATAAGCTGAGAACCAATCTCCTCACCCCCTCTCAGTTTGTGCGAGTTTTGGTCTTAAGGCACAAGTCCAGACCCCAAATTGTCCATTCTGGCTCTGGCAGGGGGGTGGTACTTGGTCCAGCACCCCAGAACATCCAGGTCCAAATTGAGCCTGGTGGAGGAGATGACTCAAAGTTCAGCTGTGGCCTGACAGGCAAGCTAGATGGAACTAGCTTAAGCTATCTGGCCCTGTAGGCTGAGCCTAAACTCCAGCAGAGTTACCCAGTGCCTCTGTACCCAAATCTGGGGCCACACACAGTGCCCAGTGTCACTGTCACTGGACTGAGGTGTCACAGGTCATGCAGAGAATTCAGGTGATGGTGGGATGGTAGCAGACAGTCAGCAAAAGAAACTTTCACATAGGAACATGAAGGTTCATGGCTGGCTCTTCCCCCTGGGTCATTCCAACATGCATTCAGGCTTCTCAGGCAGTTTGAAAACAAACCCAACTGGTCAGGTTGTGTCACCTCCCTCCTCAGAGCAGCAGAGGAGCTGGTGGGCCAGGGAAACAGGGCAGGAGAGGCCAGAGACAGAGAAATGGGACAGGAGCTGTGGGAGACCAAGATTTTAATCGACTGGAGCTGCAAGAGCTCTAAACTGGCCCAGGATTCTCCTGCACAGGTCAGGAAGTGAGGAACTGGACAGGAAGTGTCAGGAGGCTCCCACCAGCCTCCCACTCCACTCAGCCTCTGGGAAAGGAGAAGAGTCTGGAGGAAAAGGAGGACAGGAGGGAGAAAGGCAAGTTTAGGCAATTGCAACACAATCTGTGTCCTCTGATGGGTGCTGAGGGCTTCTGAGGGACAGTCCTGGATGTGAACCTAAACCATGACCAAAGTAATCAACAAATTTCATAGACTTTGCACCAAATCATTGCTACCTGAGCAGATAATTTGTTGTTGTTGTTCACAGTGATATGAAAAGCTCCAGTTTATCAATGCCACCCAAAACTAAATTTCCATTAGATGCCTCTCTTCCCAGCACAGATCTCCAAGGAAATGTTGAATTAGAACCAGCAAATGAAAACTCACTGTTTTTAACTTGGCAGGGACAGACCAACCATAAAGCCACCTTTATATCAACCAAAAATACAATTCACATGTCCTTTTTTGAGGCATAAGCTTTTCTGACTCGGGGAGGTGTCTGTGCAACCAGCACAGAAGGCATCAGAATCTACTCTGGATGAGATGCCACAAGCTCCAGAGGTGCCAGCAGAGATCCAGATGCCTCCAAGGAGCCATTGCCTTGGAAGTAAATCTCAGCCAGAAAATGGAAGAACAGTTTATAGGTTTTTGGGTTTGTTGAGGGTTTTTTTTCTTTTCTTCTTTTTCTATTTTTTTTCCAAACTTACCATGTTGACTTCAGAGATCTGGTCAATGCTGGAGATGTGAATGCTCATTCCCACTGTGACAGGGTTACCTGAAACACAAATAGGCTGGGTTAGGAACATATTCAAGTCCTCTTCCCTTATCTGCAATATAAGAATTGCCGAGAAATGCATGGATTTGATTTTAAGCAGCCCCACATTCCCTGAGTATCATGGAATTGAATGTGCTCAAGTGATTAGATTTCTCTCTCTCCCAGACTTACAGACTCACCCCAAGGAGTAGTGCAACCTAAGCTTGATTTTTTTAATTCCTGGAAGTTAATTACCCCCTAGTAACACAATTATCTCTGGTTATTCCAAATAATCCCTTCAGAGACCATCAGTAGGCTCCTAGTGGGTTTGCATAAGATGGTCCTGATTGACCATACAAAGATTACAGCACCTAAGCCCATGCAAGCCACGGTCAGGAAACAAGCTCCAGCTCACTCCTCCAGCACTCTGTTGGCTATGAGTACTCAGTCTGAAAATCCCAAGTGAGGTTTAACACCCAAGGCACCAGAGAAGTGCAGGAAACAGATCTATGAAGTGAGAAAGCAGCACTTGTAAGGTGGCTTTTCAGAGCAGAGCTCAGATTAGAGAACAGGACTGTCCTTACAGTAGGGTTTAAGCCATATCAAACAATTTACAGTGAGATACACACCCACTACCAAACCCAGCAAAAACCCTCCTGTAGCTGGGGAGGGTTCTTTGCATGTTATCCCTCCCCTGCTCAGGCTCACAACCCCAAAGGCAGACAATAAACCCGATCCCACCCCAAGAAAATCCCCTTTCCTCACACATGCAAGATGGAAAATGGTCCCTTGCAATGCATCACTAGAAAGGGAAAGGCCAGCAGTTGTGCCACTCAAGGTATTAACTCTTCCATGCACTCATTAGTAGATCTAAGTGCTAAAATATTTACAGATAATCATGAAATGGCTTAGAAAGTAATTAGGAGATTGGGGGAGAGGGGAGAACCACACAACTGGAAATGAAGTGATTTTTTAATTATGTGTTACCAGAAGTAGGGAAGCAGTGTCATTAGGGGTGCCTTGTGATTGGGTGTGCAGTTCACCGAGACCCTCTGCTGCAAATTAAGCAGCATTATCCTTTAATGGAATATGAACAACACTGAAAACATCAGAATCAACCACTGTAATTAGGCCCTGCTATGCAAATCTCCTTAAAGAGGCAGAGCAGGCTCCAGCACCCCGGGCTCGCTGACAGGGTGCCCGAGGCAGGGGTGCTCAGGAGACCTCGTGGAGCCTCTGAAGATCCACCACAGACACACTCCCAGACACATTTTAACTCTGCTTGTACCTTCATCCTTCACAAGGGAGCCAGGTGGGAAAATAACCAACAGTCACACCAGGCAGAGACGATTCTCCTGCAGCCTCTTTGTGCCAGAGGCTGACACAGGCACAGCAAAGCTTTTAAGGAAGTCTCACTTTGATAGTTTGCCTTTTTTTTTTTTTCCCTGAAACCAGGGCCTTGTTATAGAAGCCATAGGAGGAGGAGGAAGTCAGAGCTGCCCTAAGGATCTTGCAGGCTAATTAGTTACAGGAGGAGAGTCAGGGGCACGAACAGGACTGCAGCAGAGCCTGGGAGAAGCCAGATTCCCATTCTGGAGCCTTCCTGCCATGCAGTGCTGTTCCCTCCAAGAGTGCCTCACTGCCTGCTGGGCTGCCAGCCTGTGCCCACCAGTGCTGGTGTCACTGTGGCTGTGCATCCCCTCCTTCCCCAGCCCCAACCAGGGTTCTTTCCCCCACTGACAGTGGCAGTGTTAGAGCAGAGGAACACTGGCACTGGGGATACACAAATATTTGTCAAACCCAGGAGAGGCCAGTTCTACCCATGTCTCCCTTCTATCCGTCCAGACATTTGTGCTGTGTTCATCACCGTGGTATCCGAGCGCCCAGGGTCATGCAGTGACTCAGTGTCAGAGCCAGGGACGAGCTCCAGACCTCCCCACTCCCAGCTCCAGGAGCAGCTCTGGGGTGGAGGGATCAGCTCCCTGCTGAATCAGCAGGGCTCCTCTTGGCACTGCCAACTCCTCCACATCCCAAATATCAGAGAATTTGGGAGGCTCCACTGCCCACCTGCAAGCCCTGGGGTGTGCAACCCGTGGGCTTCTGTGTGTGACTGTCTTACAAACAAAGAAATGAAAGACCTGCCTTTACTGCACCTACTTTATCGTGATGCCAGGGAAGGCACGTCCCTTTCTCCAGCCCTGTTGTGGAGGCTGGCTCCCAGTCTGCTCAGGACATGGATTCAGGAGCATGGACACAGCCAACACAAAAATATGTCCTGACTCTCAATGCAGCCCAGTGGAAAACCAGGCCAGCTGGTGGCCCAACATTCAGACTTTAAGTAGTACAAAAAAATAAACAAAGGACATCAATTCCGCCAATGTTAATAGCTTCAGGCAAGAGGGATACAAAAGTAGGGTATTTCAAATATGGGATAACGTCATCTGGAGAAGAGACAGAACTCTGCATTTGTGGATCTGAGACAGGGCAAAAGAAGTAAACCTGATATTAAAGGCCCATGCTTTTATCTGTGCCTTGCCAGTGGGTACGAAGCACCAGGCCTTCTCTTCTTAAGGAGAAAGCTTCTGCCTGGAAAGGATTTGTAGGCAAGATCACAAGTGAGGGAGTGTGAGAAATTCTGCCACTTTTGCCAGTGAATGGCACAGTCACACATCCCTGTTTCTCACCACCACTGGAGAGTTCACCAACATTTTGTCCTGAAATTAGTTTGATGCCTGAGAATAATACACTCAGGAAGTTGGAAGGGAAGCAGACAAAGGAGTTATAATAAAACCTGTCCTTTTTCTGCAAGTGATACTTGTCAAATATAAGCACAGCCAAGGTAGAGAACAAGTTGTGCTAATCTGCAATATTTTCCCAGCAACCAGTTATTACCTACACATTTTATTTTATAATGCATAAACCCCCAGCACCTGGAGTCACGTTGCTAACAGAAATAACTTGGCACAAGTGTAGAGGAAAGGTTGTGTTTCCAAGCCTGTGAGTGCCTGCACTCCAGCCAGAGGTGATGGCAGCCTGGGCTGGGACATCTCTCACAGGACGCAGCCTGGTTCTGAGCCTGCAGAACTCACTGAAAACAAAGGCACAAAATTCAGTGAAACAGGGGGGTGATTACTCAGGCAACTGCCCTGAGCTAAGGTCCAAGCTGTCCCCTCTTCACTCCTACCCAAGGAAGTTAACACTAGAGCAAGCTTGGGTTCCTCTGCCTTCAGATCTCCAACTGCAACCCTGGCACAGTCAAAAGGACTCCAAACCAGTGTGCAGGTGAACAGAGCTCGATTTACGGTCCACTGAAGCCACATCATTTTTATGAACTACAGCCAGCGTTTCAAGGTTCCTGGTTCCTGCATTCCTGACCACATGGACCTGGCACTGCTGGCAGAGGCAAGGTTTGCAGTTGCTGAGGGATAGGGATCAGCCTGAAAATTACCCTTTAGGCTGAACTACAGGAACAAAGGCATTAACATGGTGTCAGAAATTTCACAGCTTCCCTGAACAATACCTTCCCACATTTCACTGCACTGAAGGCTTTTCCTAGATATCCAAACCAAATCTCTGCAGTTTAAATGTAGTTTGGTCTCATCATCCCCCCCCCCCTCCACGACAGTGAAAGAATAAATCAATCATCCTTCCTTAACAACAGCTTTCATGTTCTGAGAAACCATGACATCCCCCTCCCTCCCCCACCCATACTGCCTTGTCTAGATTAAATGCACCTGATTTCTTCAACCTCTCCACAGAGGTCTTGTTTTCTAAAGCTCTGACAATTAGTGCTGCTCTCCTCTGGCCTTTTGCCAATTTGTCTACATCTCTATTTTAAAGCCTGGTATCCACAAACCAGCTGCTGAAGCAATGACACACTCATACAGACAAAAGGAAAAGCAACCTCCCCTGTACAGAGTCCTCCTAAAACCACAGAAACATCTCCAAAGCCCCTGCACCCATCCTGGGAGCTGCTGGCTGTGCGTAGGAGGTCAGAGATGGCAAAAGGGCAGCTGAGCTCCTGCCATCTGAGTGCATCACGCGTGCAGCAGGAGGGAGCACAGCCCTGTCTCTTCTGGACAAGAGGAGAAATTATTCAAGACAGCTTTGTGCATGAGCCTCAGCATTTCCTGCTTGCACCCTGCCCGTGGCATCACCAGCCTCTGAGATTCCTGCAGCAGCAGGAAAGCCGCTTTTAGGTCTTCTGCAGAGTAAACAAACCCAACCAGAGAAAATTAGAGGCTTCAGTTACTAAACCTACATATGGAACAGGTCTGTGCCTTACCCTGCAATGGTAAATACCCATAGGCATGAGATTCCATCCGTGCAAAACCTGCTCCTCACTCCAAACCCTCCAGAAGCTGAAGGGCAGCCCCAAAGCAACCAGTCCCAGACAAGATTGCCCTGCACCGTGTGGTGGGAGCATTTCTGCACAGACAGGGTGGCACAGGCAGGAAAGGGCCAGCTTTGCTGATGAAGGACCGTGGCACTGCAGTGCCTCTCTTGCCTTTTCAGTGATGCCCCAGCCAACAGGGCCAGCACTTGGGGCAGGCTCACTCTGGCCACAGGCACCACCAGCACACAGCCTGTCATTCCACTGCCAGGACCTTTCCCGTCAGCCCTCACTCCACACCCCTGAGCAAGGCAGGAGCGTTCAGCATCTCCTTGTTCTCTCTGCAGACATCTTGCCCAGGCCACTGCCTTTGCTTTGTTCCCAGCACTGAACCTGGGGGCAGCCTGGCTTTGTGTTTACAGCTCAGACCCGGGCCCGCGTCACGGCTACGTGCGGCCACGAGCTGGTTACACAAGGCCTGGCAGACGTGGCTAGTTGGGAGCCAAGAGCTCCCAGGTAACTGGGGGGGGGCAGAAGGCAGCACATCCAGCACCGGGCTTGTCACTGGTTGAGGAGCTGCTGCCAGGATGAAAACATTCATCTTCTTCATAAATCTCCCTCTGGCCCTCCCAGAACAGAGAGCCTTGAATCGTTTTCAGCTGATGGACTAATTAGTCCTGTGCCATAGTTTTTTGAAACCACCTAAAAAATAACTCAGGGGCCAGCCTGTTGTCAGGACACTCAAATTTACTACCTCCCAGTGCAGGCAGAATGGAAATGTTCCTGGGTTTTCAGCACACAGGAAGATTGCAAGAGGAGTTCACAAATTGCTGTCTGCATGATAGCTGTACTTACAGATCTCAGGTCCGAGGCTCTGCTACAGCAGTGAGAGAATGTCTAAAAGATGCCAGCCCAGCAGGCTACACAAGCCAAATCACAAAGAAGTTTCCCAACACTGATTTTCCTCTTCCTTTCCTTTTATTTTAGCTTATGTACAGCATCAAGCACAAACTCAGTTTAGTGTTAACATTGCTTGAGGAACAAGGGAAGTTGACCATGTATCATGAAAGCAGAAATGTTCTGGGAACCACTTTCATCCAGCATCTCTGATTTGCAGTGACATCTAGAAGCACTGAGTTCAGCAGTGTCCCTTAAGAACCTACTCAAACTTTTCCAATAAAATCTAGGCTTAAACATCCATTTAACACTTTCCAGTCCTTTTCTCACTTGCTTTTTTTCACTCTTATTTCCATGATCTCTCCCCCACCCACAGCCAACGCTGTGTATTTTTTTTGCCAGGTTTAGCACAAGAGGCAGAAACATCAAACATTCAGCAGCTGATACTGAAGCTCTCCCTCTACTCCCAGCAGGTCACCCATGGAATCTCTTGGATTTAAAAGGGCAAAGCCCTCCATGGCTTTACACTCTCACTTTACACTCACTGTCACATCACCAGAAGGAGAGATGGTCTCAAGGCAAGTCAGCAAATCTGGCATTGGCTTTTTGCCTGGGTGGGGAATAGGTTTTATGAGGGACTGCTGAGGAATCTCTCAGTGGGATTTTGGAGCTAAAAGACAGGGCCCTGGCCCCCAGGGTGTCTGGGGATGTCAATGCCTGCTCCATCCCCGTGGATTCATGGTCCTGCAGGGGCAGGAAGGCCATCTACCACCACTAATTGCCATGGAGATTGCAGCTGCTCTCCAAGCAGGTCTGGCAGAAAACAGTTTCTTGGGTATGACAGGTTTCCTACATTTTTCCATGCTCCTTTAGGGAGTGTTTGTCCTTTTTTACACCACTGAGCCCATGCACAGAATGAGATTTTGGCTAACCCTGGTATGGTTTCCATCCATCTACACCACATGAGGCATAGCATCACCCTGTGCAAGGAGAATAATGAGGATTTCCAGCCCATGCCATTCTCCTCTCCTGGCATCCTGGAATTGTCACCTCATCCAGTCAGACAAGTGAACTTGAAATATTTATTCAAGAAAGGGGAATACTTGGGACCTCCCAAGGAAAATACTGAGTTGGAGGAAGCCCTCACCAGGATGGTGATATCAAGGACGGCATAAAGGCAGAATGGAACATCTAAGGAAGGGTACAACCACAGCACAGCTCTTGAGCAGACTTTTGGAATAGTCAAATATGAATATAGTGCAAGCAATGAGGCTCCTGTTCAGTGAGGACCCAGGAGGAGCCACAGCCCTTGCAGAGTGGGCAGAGCTGACCTCTGTTCCTGCCAGCACTGCTCCCTGAGATGCTCTTTGCAAACACCCAGGTTAATCTGGATAACAGCAGCCCCAGCCCCAGCCTGCTGCCACATGGAGCCTCCCTACGGATCTGAACAGTCACAGAACATTTTCTCAAGCAAACTGTGCCTGCTCCTGAGCCAGTGCTGAGGGATCCTTCTGGAGGAACAGTGCTTTCCCAGGGCTGATGTAGCACCCGTTCTGTGACTGTTCCAGGGGAGGCAGAGAGTTGAGGAGCACAATCTGTGAGGCACAGTGGATTACCTAATCTATCTCACAGGTATTTTTAATGGATTAGTAGGTATTAGGGTGGGATATTGCAAATATCCCATGGAAATTTGGAAGTGAGAGAGAACAATCAGCTGGCTGCAAAAACAGTGTACAAGTTGTCCCAGAGGGATTGAAGGATTACAGAGGAAGCTAAATCAAGGTTGATTTTAAAAGATGTTGGTAGACAGCTACCCAAGCTGAAAAAAAAAACAAGGTCTCAAATGTACAGGCTTAAAAATGGAACAAGAGAGTAGACACCAAGCCTGGCAGCATCTGCCAGTGGACCCAGTCCAGCAGAGCACCTGTACACACACAGGGCTCTCAGCATTAAAAAAAAGTTACTGACTACTCAGAACATCATGTGTCCCTGGAAGAGGCCTAGGTCAATATTAAGGAGACAGATTTTTACAACTGTTTTATCCTCAGTGATGAAAACATACTTCCAACCACTTCTGCTTGTGAATGTCTTGCCCAGATGATGGACATTTGGTAAGGTTATAGCAAAACAAGAGGAAATTAAGTTCTCAGGTTTGTCAAGCTCTAATTTAGAGACACACAACTGCATCACCTCACCAGAGCTGACCATCATCAACCTGGCATTGACCAGTGGGGCCAAGCAATCAACTCTTTAAGAGCAACTTGACCAAGAGGACTGAGTGCCAGCTCCCATCCATTCCTTAAAGCTGGCAGTGCTTGCTTTGCAGGGATGTCACTGCCGTTGGATTCCTTGTTGGAGCAGGGTCACTGAAGCAGGGGGATCCAGACTGACCCTTTGGCGATGCAGGCAGTGCTCCAGCCTCCTGGAGGATGGGTCACCTGCCCTTCCCGTGTCCCCCAGGGCACCCCATGGACCAGCACCGGGGTTTGAATCTGCAGGGCACACACTTGGTGTTCTCTGCTGAGCTGGCACTATGAAATACCACCTTTCCCTGTATTCACACTAAGCAAATCCCAGGAAAGCAGAGACTCTGAGCATCCCAGGTCCCTCCAGCTCTCCTCCACCAAGAGTAGTAGCAGGACAGCGGGGCTTGCCAAGCAAGTGCCTGTCGTAGACTGACAGCAAAGCAGCACAAGCCAGGCTGCTTCTCCCCAGCAGCAGCGTGAAGCATTGTGCCCACGCTGATCAGCCACCCCCACATCGCTCCACCTGAGAAGACTTCCCTCCTACCTCTGTCAGGATCCTGGCAGGCAACTGCATCTCTCCAGGGGCCCTGCCAGAGAAGCCCTGGGGCACAGCTCTGCCTGCCTAGGAAGCTCTGGTGGACTCAGGAATAGTCCAGTCCTTTTGCTTTTACTCAGGCCCTCAGAGCTTGTGTTTGCCCCATCTCCTACAGCCAGCCAGGGCACTGCCAGAGCCCCTGCTCCTACAGCTGGGGCAGGCTCAGAAGCCTTTGGCACCCTCCTGCTCCTTCTTTCCTAACCCAGCACCTGTTACCCTGCTTTTGAAGGGGGCAGCTCTTCAGAAAGGACTGCACACAGACACAAAATATTTTGATCCCTTGGTGCAAAAGTAAGCAGGTATTTAACCACATACCAGAACACACCCACCATCTCCAGCTCCCCAGGTCAGCCTTTGAGCAGACCAGCCCCCAGGACTCATCACAGCCTCAAAAACACTCTTTACAATGCCCAGTGTTCAATCTCTGTCCTCCTTCTGGTGCTACAAGGGCCACAGAGGCACACAGGCTTTAAAGCATGTTTAAGGCTGAATCCCAAGTGCTGGGATCCCTCCCCCACATCACAAAACTCCTTGCAGAGGCAGGAGGTATGAGTACAGAAAAATACCTGGAAAACCACAGCACCACCCTCCTCTTCACAGCCAAACCACCCCCAATGAGCAGTGTGGTGCTGAGATGTGGGACACCCATCCATCCCATCCCATCCATCCCATCCCATCCATCCCATCCCATCCCATCCCGTCCGTCCCGTCCATCCCACCGTCCCATCCGTCGTCCCATCCCATCCCGTCCCATCCCGTCCGTCCATCCCATCCCGTCCGTCCTCCGTCCCATCCCATCCGTCCCATCCCGTCCCGTCCCATCCATCCCGTCCCGTCCCGTCCCGTCCCATCCGTCCCGTCCATCCATCCCGTCCATCCCATCCCATCCCATCCCAAAGGATCCTGCCATTTCCTCCCTCCACAGGACACTCCACCCCTCATGTCGGGTTGCCAGCATGGCCCCCAGGTGGGGTCATTCAGCAGTTTTCCCTGCCTGCCACCTCTGGAAGTTTCTCTCCAGCTGCCCACTGGAAGGTTTCACTTCTCACCTGTCCACTCGGGGCACAAAGGTGCTGACCCAACTTTTCAGTGCTGGGGCTTTCCTGGCACAAGAGCATTAAAGGTTTTTTCCAGAGAGGAGTGTCTCTCTTGTGTGCACTGGAAATGTCCTCCCCAAAGCAGCTGCAGACCTGACTGGGACTATAGGAAGTGACCTGTCTGGGAAAACACTCTCTCACATTACCAAATCCTGAGCCATCTAATCCCCTGAGCTGCAAATGAGCTGAGCCAAATTAATTTAAATGGGTTAACACAAGCTCCTCTGTTCACATCAAATCCATGTCTCTGTCTTAGAAGTGTTTGTAACAACAACAAAATACCTGGAGTTATCATTTTTATCAAAGTGAACAACAACAAGGTGTTTTCTCTTTTTTCCTCCCTGTTTTCAATTTTTTTTATGAGTTAGTCACACCTCCTCATCACTGTTTACAGACTCTTCTCTTTAAAGGATGTAACTCCTGGATTGGATCCAGTTGGACATCCCAGCATGTGGGGAAAAAACAAAAGGAACAAGATGGCCAGGTTGGGACCTCATGCTAAACTTGCACCATGCCCAAGGTTTATGCTCAGAGGCAGTCAGGACAATTTACAGGGCAAGTATTGAAAAAATGGAGTGAGTCAGGCCTGAAAATATCATTACATTCACATTAAATTCATATCTCAGTTAGAAATCATGAGAAACAAAGCACACACATCAAAACAAGCCTCCCCCTTTCCAAATGTCATCCATGGGATGATAAGTTTTTATCCCTCAGTTTCTGAGGCTCTTGGATGTGCTTTGTTCAGGTGCCTTTTCTTCACAGTCTGAAGACAGGGGAGATCTTACAAAATTCAATGGTGACCAAGGATTGCAAGAATTTAGTAGGAAAAAATATTGTAAGATGTTCACTTGTGAAAGATTGCCCCATGTGCTGGTGTTTCCATTATTTCAGTAAGACTTGATTTGCAGTAATGTCTGGGACAAAAGTTGCCTTTTAGCCCAGAACCTCTTTATTAAGACATAAAACTAAGTCCAATTTGCTTACCAAAATAATTGCTTTCACTCAGGATGCATGGATGAGTGAATCTTACAGAGCTTTTACATATATATTCATCTCCAGCAATTCATCAACACAATAAGCACACATTATTAACTTGAGTACTCATCAATTTCTTTTTTCTGGAGCTTCAAATACTAGCAAGGAGCTAGAGTGCAATAAGGAAGAAAAACATGTAGGGGAACTTGTGATAAATTTTCTATTTTTGCTGTGAAAGGAGGATAAGAAGAAGAATTCAGCTCATAGCCTACCCTCTCCCTCACTTCCAAAAATTTCCTGCCAAGCTGAAATCCTTCTCTAGAGGCCAGGAGAGTGGGCTTTCCTGCAGACCTTCTCCAGGTGACATGTGTGGCCTGGGCAGCCTCCTCCCCTGGCCTGACAGCTTCTGATCTTACACCCAGAGCTTTGCCACTGCCATGGGCTCTCCCTTTTTCACACACCACCCATTGAACTGCCCAGTGCAGCCCTTGGATATGCCTTTTCCCCGGCACCAGGTTCTCCCAGCCTGGAGATGTCACTTGCACCAAGTTCTGTCCAGGGAGCAGTGAATCATCCCCCAGAGTGTAAAAGAGCAAGGACGACTCCAGGAGGCTGAGGGGATGTGTTTGGAAAGATCTGCTGGCCAGAAAGCCCATCCTGGCTCTGCAGCAGAGCTGTGGAAGAGGAGGGGGCACTTTGGTGTTCTCCCAGACCAGCTGACTGTCCCAAATGTGGGGTGACAAAGTGTCCCAGAAACCAAGGCAGTCATCCTATTTCTTCCCCTGCTCTTGGGCTGTGGCACAGTTCAAAGCCCACCGTGGCTTTTAGTGGCTGGAATGGCTCTGCAGGCTCAGAGTGGAGCCTCATGTGGGGACAGGGAAGGCTCTGGCGACCCTTCCTGCTGACAGCCCCTGGGGAATTCACTAGAGAAGCACAAGAGTGAAAGCTGAAAGCAGTGCAGGACACCCTTCCTGGTTTTCCTACTCTATGACATGATAACGCACAGTAAATATATTTTCTGCCACATGTAATGGTTTTTTAACATTTTGCCAATGATCAAATTTACAAAATTTCATTTTTTCTTGGAAGGGGTGTTGAGGAAAATCCTTCTGCTTCATCCCTCAGAAGGGGAACTATTTGTGAACAAGATAAATACCCATTATTTAAGAGCCTTTCCTATGGCTATACTACGAAATTTTTCTTCAGCAACTGGGCCCTGCTCCCTGCAGAGATTCCACAGGACACCACATCTGAAGGAAAGGTCACAATTTGATGGCCAAGCAGTGGCCCAGAGCTCAGGAGGTGGTTAGGTCTCTTCTCACAAATAAAAAGAATAGCAGGAAGCAGAGCTTCCCACCACTCCTGGTGCTGCTGTGGGTTTTTGGTATCACCTCTGAAAAACTGCTCCCTTTTGGTGTCCCCAAGGTGTAAAATGGCCCCAGTGGTGTCCCATCCTCCCCCAGGGGGTGGGGAAGGTTTGTTAGTCCATATTTGCACAGCACAGGAGCCTTGCTGATGTCTGTCACAGAGAGCCCCTAATACCACCCGAGAACAAATTATTTTTGTGCATGCTCAACATCACATCCAGCTCAGCCCTGATTTGAGAATCCTTTTTGGTGAGTGATGATGTCCAGGGCAGAGAGAACACAGCTTGATTTCCAGAGCCCAGGCTGAGCTGGCAGAGCTGGCAGGTAGAAATATCTTGTTTTGACTGGTAAACTGAGCAAGTTTGACATGGAAACCACTGAGGGAGAATAAATATGGAACAACAAAATGTAATTTTACAGAGTCTCTCTTCCAACTAGAACTACACTCGGAGTCATCCCCGAGCTGAACTAAGAGGTCCTGAGGTCTAGAGAGGGGAATTCTGGACACAGTGGGTTGGGCTGAGGCTCACCCCTGTCACAAGCACAATTATTTAACAGCACTCTTCCTGCAGGACTGCAAAGAACAAGAGAAACAGAAAGGGGAGGGGGAAAGATCAGAGGAAAGAAAGAGTTTTTAGCTGTGACACAGAACCAGGGATAAATGCCACAACCAGAAAATCATCCTATAGGAACAGTGTGATCAATGCTTCCCAACCCAGCCTGAAATTCCTGCTCTGCTCAAAGCAAACCAGTGCACCCACATTCCCAGTGGGAAGGGAGAACTCTGCTTCCTTCCACTTCATGGGAACAGGATCAATCCCTGAATCTCCAAAAAAACCTGTTTAACTGACCATTCTATTCACCCTACAGGGCTCCACCATCCACCTCTGCCCTTTCTCACACAAGAGATGTGAATTCCTCTGAAAGACTTCGTGCCTTCATTACACACATCCTTTGTCTTGTCCGTGTTTCTGGTCATGTTTAACAAGTGCATGATATTTCGTATGAAATATCAGATATAAAAACCTCCAGCAAGGGTTCTCTGCAAGAATGGATTTTACAGACCAAACGCTGTCAGTAACACCAAAGAACCCACTTACATCCAGCCAGCTGACACTGTAGCTGCCTCCAACTCTTTTTCTTTGAAGCAGACATAGGTGAGAAAAGTGACATGCACACACAGAGTCTCTCTCACACAGCAGTAAAACTACAGCACATTCCTTGGCTTTTCTAGTTCACATTACATGGATCAAAAATACTTCTCTGCCTAACTGGGATACTGGGAGTCTTAGGAGATGAACAATGCAGGTATGTAAAGCTGCTCTGATGAACAGCTCCAGGCAGTGGGAATATATTTTGAGTAATCAAAAGGACTTCTACTAATGGATTTTACACTCCTTTCACATTTTGCTTTCAGTGGCAGTCCCTCGAAGGCAAGTTTACTGGCAGGAATAATCTCAGAAATGGTGAGTGTTGTGTAGATGTTTGTCAAGGAGGAGCATGGGTCCAGGTGATGTGGCAAACATCCTCCAGTTTGTTTGTATGGCTATAAACAACAATCTGCTTTTAGTCACTTAATTAATTAAGAAGTATTGGAATTATTCTGCTAATCAGTAACTCTAATGCATTGCATCTTGATGTAAAAAACCTATGACTAAGGGTGGAGGCAAAATTCCTGGAATAAAAGCTTAGTTAAAATATGATGACATTCTGGTTTTAAGCGAGATCTCTGAGGGGTCCTTGCTAGCCCAGTGCCCTGCCATGGACTGGAAGAGCAGCTGTGTCAGGGCCTGAGCAGAGCTGTGGGGAGAGACTGCACCAGCCAAAGGGGAAAAGGAAGGAGAAGAGCAACCAGATGCATTTAACCCACACAGGCCTGGGCATAAGCATGAGAACCAACATCTCCTCCAGTTCCAGTGGAAGTACACTGGAATGGATGACAACAAACTTTATGTTCCCCTCTAGATACTAAATCCTGAAGAGCAGGCACAGCTCTGTGGCAGGCACACAGCTTGCTCAGAAACCCAAGGCCAGTTTTGGGCAGAGACTCAGGGGAGCTCATCTCCATTGCTGTCTTCTCCCGAAACTGCCTCTACTGCTCTGTGCCAGAGATTCCTGTCTCAAAAGAAGGATAATAAGTGTGGCCACACATGAATGCACAAAGGTGTTCAATGTGCAGCACAAGCTCTGTCACCCTGGAGGAAGGGGCTGGTCTAATATCCTAAAATATTATTGCCCTCAAGAACAAAATCGTGAGGAAAACAACATAGATGAAGGTTAGGTGGAAGGATGCCCACTGCTGAATGGATGTTATGGAGCCAGTTCTTAATTAAGCTGTCCTCAGCATCCTTGCTCATTCCTTTTCCTTGATTGATAGTGGCTGGATTGCAGGAGGACAGCGCTGGCAGTGGGGTCCCTGCCCGCCCTGCAGTGAGTGAGGGGGAGCCCACAGGAGAGGGAAGATGTTCTTGTGGCTGAGCCCTGCTCCTCAGGACTGGCTGTGTCACAGCTCCTGTGGGCTCTGTCCTAGCCAAGTCACCTGGAGCTCCTGGATTTCGGTGAACTCTGTGTGTCTCTCTCCCGGGGCACTGCAGCTGAGCGCTCACAGCTGTGGCTGAAATCAGTTGGAGCTGTGCTCCAAAAAGGCAGGGGCTGGCTCCAGGGCTGCTGAGCATCCTGAAAAATCACATCTTTACTGGGCACCCCTCAGCAGGGGATACCTTTGGCTTCTTGGGGGAGAGGTGTGAACACACTCCTGCTGTATTGGTGTGCTTGACAGCAGTCATAAAAACAGCGGACACTGTGTGGAGAGCAGGCCTGAGCACAGAACACCCAGGAAAGCACCAGTCCAAGATGGACTTTGGGTGCTCAGACCCAGGCTTTGCATCAGACAATCACCTCAACCCACCCTAATCACCTGCTGTGGCCACCTCAGCTGTTCCCACTGCCATGTCCCCAGCCTGTCCCACTCTGGAGTGAAGGGAACAAGAGAAATCAGCTCCATGTGTAAATGACATCTTGGTGTGCTCTGTAGGGCTGTTCGGTCTGAAGTCTTGTGTGTCTGACTTTACAGCCTCCAAGTCCTCTTCACAGAATGTATTTCATATAAAAAGAGCAAACTGAAAAAAATAGAAATTCTATCATGTGGCAATGTGTTAACATCCACATATGTCTCAAGAAGGACAGGATCCTTTCATTTCCTGCCACTTCAGTTAATGAAGTAAGACACAACAGCAGGAGGTTGTCATCTTCCTTCTGGATTAGCCCTAGAGAGGATGTGACCCATGGTCTGGAGCCAGAAGTCACATAAACTGGGGAGGAAGTGAGGACTGCACAGCTGCAACCAGTTTTACTGACCAAGAATGGCCTTTTCTTAATATTCTTTATTCAGGAAGGAAAGTGAGACTACTGACAGCACTGAAAGGTATCCACCTTTCCTTTGGCCTTGAGTGACACTGGGGTTTACAGACTTTTCCCGACAGCTTCTGTCTCTCCTTCCTCAATTAACTCCTTACCCAGCCTGATCCACAATTACCCTTCTGCTTTCAAATCCAGAGCTGCTCTTCTGCCCAGCCACTGTATGGGACAGAAGGGTGACATTTCCTGGTGGAGCCAGGCTCTGTGAAGTGCAGCATTCCAGGCTCACCTCGTGCCCAACTCTGGGCAAGTCCTCCTGCAGGCAGGGAAGGAGCTGTCCCTGGCGGGACAAGAGCCTTCCTGCTAAACCTCAATTCCCTGTCCCAAAAGGGCTGGCTCAAGGAATCTCAGAAGAAAAAGAAAAATTAAATCTGGCTGCTCTGAGATTTGAATGTCTTTTGCCATAGAAGAGTGGGGGAAAGCTGAGAACTAAAGCCTAGAAAGGCAGGTGAGCAGCTCCTGTGCCCCCCCAGACAGGCAGCCCAGGACCAGCACCCACTGCCCTCTTCCAGCCCCACACCCTGGTCCTCCTGCAGCAGCAGCACTGCTCTGAGGTGCTGCCACAGCACCATTGGCAGAGGGCACACAGCCCTTGTGCCACCCAGGTCTCTGGTGACTCCAGGAACCCACCTGCTCCACATGCACAGGGACCAGCCCTGCAGTAGGGGTTGCCAGTCTCATCCCCCAACATTTTAGGACAGGAAAGAAAACCTAGCACGTACAAGCTTTGGCTTGTTCTCAGAAATTTCTGAATCATTTTTCCTAAAACTTCCCCCCCCCCCTCCCCTTCAAAAATTCAAAGCAAGCTAGCTGCCTGGAAAAAAACACCACCCAACATGCAGTGGAAAACAGGGACATTTTCGGGAAGGCTTAAACAGTACCACCAGTCTTGACCATGGAAGAAACCAAATGCCCACTCCATCCATCACAGGACCATTAAGAGCAGCTGTTTCCCAGGCACACAGGGTTGGTGGGCCAGGGAAATAACACAAGCCCCCCATCCCCTGCTGCATCTGTGCCAGGCAGCGCAGCCACTCAGCCCCGCCAGTTTTGGAGCCCTGAACCACAGACGGATGCTTTGCTGCAACACTTTATGCATCAGCAATCATTTATTTTTACAATTCTGGCTTTCAAGTGATGCTGTTACACAGGGAAAGGCTGAGGATTTCACCCCCAGCTCCACTGAATTTGGAGTGGCCGTTGAAGAAGGAATACTTGGGAATAAATAGGACATGGGAGCAGGGCTGGGTGCCCTGGAGGAAGGAGGTGTGATGGAGCAGAGAGGAGCTGGGAGCAGGAGGGGCAGGGGACAGAAGGAGGGAGGCCGAGATACTGCAGCAAAGAGGGGTTTGGATAACTCAGATGAGGACAATGAGAGCTGGGAAGCCTCATCCGTGACACAAAGCAGATGAGGAGCAGGATGCAGGCTCGTTTCAACCCAAGACCCCTTAAGTGCTAATTTTCCTTAGGAATGTTTGAATTAAAATGGGTCAGGGAAAGCTGCTGGATCCACAGACATGAAAACCCAGGATTTACTGTGCAATCCCAAGGGCTTCATGGTCATTCTGTTTTCACCAGGCAGTTACAGACACTTGCATACCCCAAGGAGAAACACCAGGAACCCTGCACTGCAGGAGGGCTGGCAGCAAGGAGCAGAGAGTGCCCTCACCTTGCTTTTGGCTACCAAGACCTGCAAATGATGATGGAAAACCATAAAGAGCCATCTGCTTGGAACTCTTGCAAAGTTTTGGCCTGGAAAGGTTGCACCAACAGAGAGCAGCTGAGTCACTGAGCTCAAGTGGGATCTTCCTGCCATTCCCTCATTGCCTTCTCTACCCTGGGGCAATATAATCTTAGTTTGTTTTCTTTTCCCATTTTTTCCCTTTTTTTTTTCTCCTCTGGAACTAATGCGTCTGAAAGTGAGTACCTAAGAGCACTTACAAGAGCCAGGGTGCTGCTCTGAAAGCTCCCTACCCATGGCTCTGCAATAATTCCCAGACATTATCTGCAGCATCCCCTGCTCACCCAGCCCTAAATCATGAGCATCCTGCTTGCCTCGTGGTGTAATTAGTGTGCTATATAAATCACCCCCAGACCATCCATGCCTCAGGGCCAGGTGGATGGCACCCACCTGTGATTTATGTCCCTGTGAGAACACTGTGCTATCCCAAAGACCAAAACCCTCTCTCTGCATTGTCTCGCAGTACCAGGACAAAGATTTCCCTCTTGCAGGCCCTGTAAATCCCTCCTGAAGGCTCTTCCAGATCCCTGCCACAACCCTGGCCAGACCCTTTAGACTTGTTTGCCATGACCCCCCTCCCATTCCCTCAGTCCCAGGCCCTCTCCTGTAGCAGCCCTGTGGTCCCTGCACGTCCCACCCTGGCACTGTCCCACATGTTAGCACGGTGTGACACTCCAGGGCTTGGGCACTGTAGCTGAAACATGAGAGGGGACTGTCCCTCGGGCTGCTCCCACCTACCCACACTGGCTTTCCGGTGGAGCTGCTCCCAGATTTTTCCATCATTTCCACACAGCTCCAGCTTTCCCCTTTGGTGTCCCCCCACTCAGCCGAGCTCCCCAGGTGAGCACAAGGCACTCACTGCCACGGCACCACCCCTGAGAGCTGACCTGCTCATCGGCCTAATGGGTTTCCAAGGGGGTGGGGAGAGAGAGGAGAGCGAGTGGCTGACGCTTCTCAGCCACTCAGCTCGGCCCAGAGCTAACGAGGCATCTCAAAATTAAAAAGTGAACTGCAATCCCCAGCAGGCCTGTCCTCCTTTTGGCATTAGGCAGAGTTCTCTTTCTCCTTTAAAAAAAAAAAATTAAAAAAAAAGAAAAAAAGAGGACTGGGGAGCTGCAAGTTGTATTTGGAGCTGTGGAAGCTCCACATCCTGGGCAGGGTGGGGGTACTGGGATGAGCCTTGGGGTTCTCTTAGAAAGACTGTGAGGGGCAAGAACTGCCTCACCATGTCAAGCGGTACATGGGAACAGGTTTTGCCATGTGCCTTCACATCCAAAGGATCCCAGTTCCTCCTGCTCTGCAGGCAGGAGTGAATGGAGGAGGCACCCCAGGACATGGAGGTGGGACACTCACCAAGGCTGAGGACACTGCAGGGTGACTGCCACTGATGTGGGGGCAGGATGGCAAGAAGGAAACAACTCTGCTCCAGGAGGAAAACGTGGGGAAAGCAGGCAGGAAAGAGAAAGGGAGGGAGGGAGGGAAGCCAGCCTGGTTCATCCTGTTCGTGGGTTGCATTTCTCACGTGGGAATCTGTCTGGGAAGGGCCTTGCTGTGCCCACACCTCTGGGGAACCCAGCACTGGCTGCTGTGACCTTCCTGCCCCCAGTGCCTCATCCTTGAGCCACAGAGAGCTGAAGGCTCTGGCTTTAGAGGCACAGCTCACCCTAGTTCATGGGCAGCTGAGTGGCAGCTGCCTTGCTTCAGTCCTCTCCACTCAGGCGGGCAGCTGCCTGTCCAGCCAGACCCCCTGGCCACTCTGGGCAAGCCCTGAGACAGCTCCATGACATTCCTTTAGGGCACAGGGCTCCCAGCAGGACCTGCCCCTCCTCCGAGGTGCCACCATGGCCAGTGCCAGCTTCCCCTAACTGGTGTTTGCAGGAAGAGAGCCCAGGAGGTGGGATGGCCTCCTCCCACAGAGAGGGATTACACCCCTTTTGCCCAGCTGGGAGGCAGAGGAGGAGTGCCAGAACAGTCCAGGTGGAGCACAGAGAACAGTCCAGTCCTCAGGACACTGGCACTGGAGCTCAGTCCAGCCCCACCTGTCCCTGGGAGACAGCAGGGCTGCACACACACAGGTCCCAGGGCTTTGCCCAAACTGTGTCTCTTCTATGGAACCACAGAACATCTGGACCAGGAAGGGGACCCACAAGGACCATCCAGTCCAACTACTGACTCTGTCCAGGATACCCCAACCACCTCAGCCTGTGCCTGAGAGCACAGTACAAATGCTGCTAGAGCTCTGGCAGCCTGGGGAACATGTCTCTTCCCTGGGGAGCCTGCTCCAGGTCCCAGTCACCCTCTGGGGAAAGAATCTTTTCCTAATATCCGACCTGAGCCTCCCCTGACACAGCTTCATGCTGTTCCTGTGGGTCCTGTGGCTGTGCCAGCTGCACAACTTATTGGGGAGAACTTCACCCCCCCCACAGCAGGACTGTGGATGAACTGGGAGCCAGACAGGGCTAGACACCTTCTGGCATGATCCCACTGAATTTCACCTAGAAATGGGCTTGATCCAAAACCCCAGAGAACTGGTGAGCCCTGTGTGCAGCAGTGGCACAAGGAAACTTCCACCCTTTTCCCCCAGCCTTATAACACCAACAATCTCCAGCTTCCAGACTCTGGTGTCCGCCCAGCTGGAAATGCTGCAGGAATTTTGCCTGGGTAAGCTTGTCCTTGGGGGAGGGAGCCAGAAATGCTGATAGTTTGGGCATTCCTGCACCATAGGCACCAAGCTGCTCCCCACCAGGACCTTGCTCTCATGAGCGAAGGGAAGGACAAGAAAGGGTGAAGGGCAGTAGTGAGGCAATTACAGGGAAGGGGGTTATGGTCATAATTCTATTTCCTGAGTGAAGAGAAATGCAGCTTGCACTTTGGGAATTCAGAGTAAAATCAAATCAAATGCCACAGTCTTCCAGCCCCATCCCCTCTGCAGCCCGGGAGGACACAGAGCCTGCCGAGCCCAGCCTGAGCTGGCAGGGTCAGCAGGGCCCTGTGCTGAAGGAAGGGCTGGGCCCTGTCCTGGATGCCCTGGGGCTCTGGAATCAGGGAACAAACCCTGCTGGCCCCCAGCCCATGGCTCCCTCTGCTCCGTGGCTCTGCGGAGCCGGCTCACCTCCTGCTTTACCGTGGCTTTACACCATGGTTCTTTTCCAGTTTTATGTCATCTCCACGGTTCTCCCCCTCATAAAATGTGACTGCACCAATTTCTGTGGTCAGGGCTGGCCAGTTAATAGGGACGTTTCCTGTTTGCTGGGCAGAGCCTTTACATCAGAGCCAGCCATATCCCGTGTTCAAAGAAGAGAGGGAAGATTTGGAACCCCTGTCTGCCTGCAGAATGCTGTATCCAAAGGGTCTCCCCACTGTACTGAGTGCCCTCTTGGGTGCTCCTGGGCTCTACAGAGGCATGGGCATCTTCTCCCCCACCCCAGAGCCCTCCCTGAGGCCAGGGTCCAGCAGCTCTTGGTGCTGCCACCTGAAAGCCCCTGTTCCACCTCAGAGCACAAGGAGCTGAGGGCGGTGGGGATGGTGTTTGTGGGGGTGGAAGGGAGTGTCTGCTGAAGTGTACAAGGTGGGCCGTGCATGGGGCAGATCTGGGTGAGGTGCAGGGAAACCAAAGGTTTCAAGGAGAGACCAGTTTGGGTGTGGGAAACAGTGATACACTGGGGTGCCTTCAAAACCTGATGAACTCAGTGAGGATATTCCTTTACTCCCAGCTTCTAGGAACTATGGATCATCCCTCTTGGGACAAAACTGCTCCCTTGAACCACTAAATAATTGTCCCTGGCCTCTCTTCCCCCAGAGAGCACAGGCATGAGCCTGTTTCCCATCAGTCCTATGGAGAGGGACACCTTGACGTGTAGCCGTCCTCCTGTGGGCTGAGCATGCCCCAGCCCCACACATCGCCTCATGAGGAGTAAAAAGCATTGCCCAGAAAAGATTTACAACGGCCAGGCTTGGCAGGCTGAGTTCAGAAGTCCTCAAATCCCCCTCCCTGTGCTTTTCCTGTGCCTGCTCCTCTCCAAGAAATGGACCTCAACTGGACCCAGGAACATGACAGCACCCAAAGATTTTCCATACTTCATCTCCACCATGCCCTTGTGATTCTCCTGTTTGCTCACAGGACCCAAGGGAGGAATTGAAGATCTTTGCACCTCCTACTGAATGGCAGTCAGACCACCAGCTCCCCAGGGAATATTTTATGCCTCACTGTTGCTGAGAGAGCAACTTTGCAGACCAACCAACAGCCCCACCAGCAATCACCTCGACCCTCTGCAGGGAAAAGAGCCAAAATATCTGGCATTGGGAGCAGAAATGGTGGAGGGATGACTTGTTGTCTGTGATGGAGGAGAGCTTGGAGTCAAGGAAAAGCTGAGTGTCTCTGCTGTGACAAAATATCCCCAGAAATATCACATCATGGACAACACAGCTGTCTGCAGAGTTGGGTGATGATGGAAGGAGAGGAGCCAGCGAGAGGAGATGGGAAAGCAGGAGGGGTGAAAGAAATATGAGGGAGAAGGCCATAAGGATGTGAGGGCTGGGGTTGGAGATATCAGAGGGGAGGACTGGGGGCCAGGGGGCCAGCACAGACACAGAGCAGCTCCTGCCCCGGTGCCCATGGCCCACCCTCACCATACCTCCAAAGTCAGGCCTGAGGCGGACGTCATAGCCCTTCAGCAGTTTGTCCACAATCTCTTTCACCACAGAAAAATTTCCAGTGGAGGGGCTAAAAGACAAAAGAAGAGAGTTCTCGTCATGCCGTGTGGCACCAGGGGTCCTGGCCAGGTACCTCAGCATCCTTCGCACCCCAGGGCACCAGAACACCATCAGCCATGGACAGAGCTCTCTGTTTTCTCTCCCACTCATATTTTCTGTCCTTGGCACAGCTCTCAGCCCCCACCTGCCCACAAGCCCCACAGAGGCTCCTACCAGGGCCCCTGAGCCATCCTGGGAGGTGTTCAGAAGTCTCAGCAGTGTTTTGGCTCCTCTTCTGCAGCTCACCCTGACTCCAGGGCACTCCAAGCTCTGTCCCTTGGATCCCTCTGGTGTAAGCACCCTGGGGTCCTCCTGCTGCACCCCTCAATGAGCACTCTGGCCACTGACTCCCACACTTGCACTGCCCACGGAGGGGTGCACAGACTCACAGAGGCAGAAATTGTCCCTTCTGTGCCCCAGGCTGTGCGTGGGGCAGCTGCAGCCTCTCTCTCTCGCAGGTCTCACTCCCCTTCCCCAGCCAAGCTGGGCTCTTGCTCAAGGTCTTACATCACCCAGCACAGACTTGGCATGTCCCAAGGGCCCCACGACACAAGTGGCCCAGCAGGCACCCTGCACTGTCACAACACCCCAGTGCAACCTCTGCTTCCCGCTGCACCCAGGGCTTTCTTCAGGTTGTTGAAGCAAACAAGAAAATAATGCTCCTTTTTCTCCTATGGTCTCAATATACGGCTGCTCTTTGCCATGTAAAAATTCAGTTTCTGTCACTCAGCATCACTGTGACTTCTTAGCAACGCAGATCAAGAGGCAGAGGCAGGCAAGGAGAGTCCATCTTCCCCTCCGTCTGCCAGAGCAGCAATCCTTTCCCTCCCAGCCCTTTTACCTGCACACAGAGGGGGCAGATGGACTCCTAACACAAATCCAGCCGTTACAGCAAGGAGGGAGTTCCTTCTAAAGTCAGCCCAAGGGCCAAACCAAAACTGAAGGTGGGAAACCAGAAAGCAGGGGATGCTAAAAATACTAGACCTATCCAGCGCTGCGGGGTATATCAGGTTTTGTGCCTGAATACCCAGCCTCTGTGCCACCCTCGTCCCCTGCTTTGCATGAGAATGGAGACCCTGCCGGTGACAACTGCTGCTCTTGCAGGCACCCACCACAACGGCATGTCTCCCTGTCAACACCGCCTCCCACATCCATCCCAGTCAACCTGGAAAGCTGCACCGCGGCACTGCCTCTGCCTGCCAGCCCCGTGCCTGCCTGGACACCGGGGCTGCCGCTGGCATGTCCGTGTGTCTGCACAGACACACAGACAGACAGGCGGACACACAGACAGACAGGCATGCTCTCCCGGCTGCACGGAGGGTGTAGGGACTCCCTGCCTGTGCACACAGACACACGGGAGAGCACTGGGTGCAGCTTCAAAACATGCACAGATGTGTGTGCGTGTGTGTGACCACATCCTAGCCAGGGGCTGGAGGTGACTGGAGGTGATGGTGGGTGCAGACCTGGGGTGTGATGAGGCACTGGGCTGCGGACACGATTTATGAGAAACACAGAAGGAAGCATTTGTGGGTTCCTGAGGCTGGGTTCCCTAGGTTGGGTTCCATGGTGCCCAGACTCTCCCTAGGGACGTAGGTGGTGGCGTGTAGGACCACCAGGGAGCCTGGGCAGCTCTCGGGGCCCTGGATGTGCAGGAATTTCTCAGCAGGACAGGGAAGTACAAATGTGAGACAGCACCCAGCTCATGGACAATCAATGAGCCCTTGTGCTGGCGGGGGAAGGGGTCTGAGCTCCTCTCCTGAGTGTGCTCCTGAGAGTGGCACAGCTCTTTCTTGCATGGCTTTAATCACTTTGGAAAGGCCAGAGAGGTGTGCGCAGGTGGGCACTTTCACAACGCTGTGTCTAGGCTTGCAAGGTCCACTTGCACCTGTGGATTTCTCTGCAGGTGTGTGAGGTTTTGCAGCACGCAAAACACAGTCCTGTCACTGAGGATTGAGAGTGTGCACCAGCATTTGTTTATCCCTAGACAGCCATTCCTTGGTACACAGATTTCCATATTCATAATACGGACACCGTGCATTTCTCAAGGGATTTAGACACCTCCCTTTGGATTCCTACAGTGCATAAACTCAGGAATCAGTGTTTACCTCATTAATATAAGCAGGGAAATTGAAGTAGAGACAGTAAACAGTGTGTCTGCAGAAAGGGGCAGAGTGGGAAGAGGGCCTGGGGGCTCTTTCCTCCTCCCCAGGTACAAGGTGGCCTAGTGAGGGAATAAACCATCATGATTAAGGACAAGGTCTTTTGCCTCCCAGTGCTCCCTCTGATCCAAAAAGCCACATCCCTCCCACTGAGGAGGCAAGTCGTACATTTGCCCAGCTGTGGGCGAGCAGCTGCATGCCCGTGCTATTCCTGGCGAATGTGGGTCTGCATCCGCTTGGGGAGCACATACAGGCAGCCTGTGATCTGAATTCCAGAGCGCTGTGCCCCTGATTCTGTGTCAGTGGGCATGTGCTTTGCATATCCACGTACACTTGCAGCCAAACATCTCCATACCAGCACCCCGTGCTGCTGGCTGGGGTGTGTAGGAGTAGCTGGAGGCTTGTGCACATGGAGAGTGTTTTGTCTCCGGGCTGTGCACAGATACACACGCAGACTCTGGGTGAAAAGCAGTGCTGGACATACAAACAGGCATGCAAGGACACATGTCTGAGCAAAGGGGATTGCTGTGGGCTTTAAATGTCACACATTTGCCTGGACGATGCCTCCCGAGCTGGCTGCGTGTGTGTCCCCACGCAGCGGGACCACGCATGAATGGTGTGGGCAAGGTGGGCGCGCGCCTGCGCCTGTGCGTGTTTATAACGGTGGGAACACAAATCTGGGCATCCACAGCCCGCCAGGACCTCTCTGCGTGTGTTTATAACAGTGGGAACACAAATCTGGGCATCCACAGCCCCGCCAGGACCTGTGTGTGTGATGTTTATAGGATGGACACAAATCTGGGCATCCACAGCCCGCCAGGACTGTGTGTGGTGTGTGCATGTTTATAGTGATGGGAACACAAATCTGGGCATCCACAGCCCCGCCAGGACCTGTGTGTGCATGTTTATAGTGATGGGAACACAAATCTGGGCATCCACAGCCCCTCCAGGACTGTGGGACCTGCGTGTGTGCGTCGGGAGCGCGCTGCTCCCCGTGCATGGCCGAGCAGGGAGATGGCACAGCTCCCCCCGCCAGCGCGCAGGGACAAACGCACCTGCCCGCAGGTGTGCGGAGGGAGGGAGGGCGAGCAGCAGCAGGCAGCGCTGCTCCGTGAGTGGAAGCAGCGGATGAGCGAGCAAACAGGTGCGCCCCGCACACCTTGGCTAGGCCGGGTGGGTGCCTGCCCCTCCGGAGCGCTGCGAGCGCCCCGGGCACAGCCCGGGAGCAGCTGCAGCCGGAGCACGCAGGGGAGGGTGCCAGCTCTGCCCCGGTGCCACGGGGGGCAGGTGGAGCTGCGCTCCGTAGGTGTGCAGTGCCACACGGGCGTGCGCGGCCGGGCGGGCACGGATGGCTGCGCACACGCAGGGACGGATCCGGATGGATGGCACCCACCGAGGAGGGCGTTTGTGCCGTAAATCCGCGCGGAGCCCGGCCCTGGGCATCGCCCCCGGGGCTCCGCAGAGCCGGGCTGTGGCACAGCGCAGCTCGCTCGGATGCGAGTGTGGCTGCGTGTGCAGGCTCAGGCTCGGCCGAGGCAGCCTGTGCCGGGTGCGTAGCGCAGCTCCGGGGCTCCCGAGGCTCCTGCGGGCACCATGTTCCCCAGCAAACCCCTTCGTCTGGCCATTTTCCCCCGGGCTGGGGGACACGCACACGCGCTCTGCGAGGTGGGCTCCGTCCGCAGAGTCTGCTCCACATCTCCTGTGTGAGCATCCCTCCTCCCCCTAGCACGGCACGGGCTGGGGAATAACAATAGCAGGCGGACGGGAAAGCGATTTGGGGAAAGAACCCCCTCCCCTTCCCCACATCCAGCTCGATGGAGAAAACCCCAAACAAGACAAACAAGCCCTGTGCCAGCCCCACTGTCCCTGCAGCCTGGGATCGCAATCCTTACCTTTGCGCACAGCAGGCGAGACAAAGAGCTGCTAAAGCAGAGACAATTCCACTCAATCTGTCTGCCTGAAATGTCCACATTTCCACAAAGACGAAGGATGGAAAAAAAATATTTGGAGGGGAGGGGAAAGAAAGATGGATCTTCTGAAATCCCCTCCAAAAAAAGGGGGGGAGGGAAAAAAGAAATCAACCCCCCCCCCAGTTAATGATTTCCTAGAGAAAAAGAATAATGAAAAAAACCTAAAAAATAAGGGGGAAAAATACCCCCCACTCCTTCAGTGCCAGTCAAAGAATTCGTTTCTTCTTCCTTTCAGCATCCTCTCAACAAGAGACATCCTCTGGCAATGGAGAAAATCCAAGAGAAAGAAAAATAAAATGCCCCAAAATGGGCTCAGCAAAATGTGAAATTGAATCTCACAGGTACGCGGCAGAAAAAGAAGAAGGAAAAAAATTAAAAAAAAAAAAAAAAAAAAAAAAAAAAAAACGGAAAAAGAAAAAAAAAAACAAAAAACAACTCAGTGTCCCCTGAGCACTCCACTTGGATTATTTTTTCTCCTGCTCTTTTGCCATCCGGTTCTGCAGATGTTGCATGGCTCCTGCTACCCACCTTCAGAGAGGAGGAGGAGAAAGAGCGTGTATGTGTGTGTGTGTGTGTGAGAGAGAGAGGGAGAGAGAGAGGGAGAGGGAGGACGTGTGACTTTTCGAGCAATGTAATTTTATTCTGGATTTTACCTATTTGCTCCCCCTTTCTTCTTTATTTTCCGAGGGGGGAAGGGGAAACCACCCAGCCCCACTGTGCAGTTATTTTATTCTAGGGAAATCTCAGGCTCGTCACTTGGGAGGTTCGGGGCTTCTATGAAAAGGCTAAAAAGGAAAAAAAAAATAAAAAAAGGAAAAGTCAAATGCAGCCCGGTAAATAAAAAATACATATATGCATGTGTAGAAAATAAATAAATCTCTGTCTGCGGAAAGCGCTGCTCTCGCAGGCAGGGCTGGATGTCTCCCTAGTGCTGTTGCCGCAGCTCCTGTGGAGTTTTGCTGCTCATTGCAAAGTCACAAGAGGAGGGGAGGAGAGAGGGAGTTTGTGGTTGGGGAGGGGGACTCTCCGGGCAAATTGGGATCCTGACGTCATGGCTGACAACATTAACCCCTGCTGGCTTGCAGAAGGGACGGATGAGCATTTTTGCTGAGGTGGATTTTTGGGATTTTCCCCGGGGAGGTGGGCATAGGGAAGATGATGGGAAAGGTGATGGCATTTTGGCAGGCGGGGGGTTGTGCCTGGGCGAGAGTGGCTCAGCTGTGAGTGCTGATGGGTGCTGTGGTTGCCTGAAACCCTGTCATCAGCACAGGTTGAGCTTCCTTCTGCAGCAGAGATAAAAAATAAGGTGATTTACTCAGAATGTCTCCATGCCACAGAGCCCAGTGGCCTGGTGGCCTCCTCCTGGGGCACTGGGGTAGATCTGATGGCTCTGGTGGGGCTGGAGACTCCCCCAGGCTGGGGAAGCCCAGTCCAGGAGAGATGCTCAGCTCTCCCTGAAGGATGCTTTTATGCATACAATGGAGTTTGTGGGAAAAGGGAGCCTGAACTTCCAGAAATGCTGCTGGGGATCAGCTCCTGGTGCTGGGGCTTTGCCTGCCATTGAAATTGTCACGGTCTTCTGTGCACCAGCCTCTGATCTTTGTCTTAAAAAAGTAATATAATTAAGGAACTCTACATCAGGCATGCAGTAATGCACTAGCAGAAAGGATTTTTTTTTTTCTCTAGGAAAAAGAAGTGATCCAACAGCACTTTGAATGCAGAGCAGAAGCCATGTCTCAAGGAGGAAACATCTGAGTTCTCCCCACCCTGGATGGGATCTCCTCTGCACCTGCCCAGCAGCTCAGGGCAGCCCCTCCCGAGCAGGTAAGTCCTGGTTTACACCTGTGTGTAAATGGTCTCCAAAGCCCTCTGGGATGAGGGGACAGAGCAGCTGTGTCACTGCAGCTGGGCGGGACCAGGTCCAAAATGCCTCTGAAGGGGCACTGAGCAATGTCCAGTGGCCACTGGGCACCTTCCCTGCAGGGAGATCTGGGATTCCTAAAGCTCTGGGGTTGTCTCTGGGGTTCCTAAAGCTCCTTTCCCTCATGCTTGGTTTGGCTCTACATGGTGTCCTCATCAGAGGCACGCCACAGGTCCTGTGCTCCCAATCTCCTTCTCCCAAAAAGCACTGTGGGGAGTGACCTTTTTGAAGAGCTTCCCCCTGGCAGGCGAGACTGGGCTGTTGCAATGCAGAGACATAAACCAAGGAAGAGCTGGGTGCTGTGCTCTGCTGTGCTGGCCTGGTGTCACTGCAGGGAGGTCCTGGGGGCAGTGGACGTGTGGGGATTGTGGGGAAAAGGAAGGCTCTGGGAAGGTTTAACACCTACAGTGAGGCTGTGCTGGAATGGGAGGGGGAAAGATCTCACTCACTGCTGAGGCTGGTGGAAAAGGTTCTCTGCCTGGTTTAGTGCTCAGACACCCCTGCTTGTCCAGACTTACACAAGTGAAGCTCAGAGCAGTGATCTCCACTGCCTTCTCAAAGACCAAAGCAGGTAAGTGTCACTTGTCACATGCCATGTGCCTGCCCCTGTGGAGTCCAGGCCATGCTGCCAGTGGGCTTTCACTGCAGGCCACTCACTGTGGCCTCCCCCAGGGACTCTGGGGTGTCCTCACCAGGACACCTGGCCAGGGCTGGTGATATTTCACTGCAGCGCAGCCCAGAGCAAGCCTGTCTGCCTGGGCTCCCCATGCTGGCCAACCACTGTGCCCTCAGGATGCTCCTGGGCTTCCCACACACCCATGTCGCAAGCAAGCCATGCTTTGTCAACATCCCAGGAGCTTGTGGCTCCCTGATTCCTATGGCTGAGGGGTCCTTGGGAGATGTGCCAAAGCTGTAGGGTTTCTCCACAAGAGGAACCAGCCCAGCAGATCTGGTCCTGCAGGATGTCCCCATGTGCCCAGGGTGAGCTGCCTGGTGCTATCAGATGCTGGCTGCTCTACAGGTACAGCATTTACCTCCTCTGCTGCTGCCAGCACACAGAGCTCCTGACAGCAGTGACTTTCTGAAGCATTTATTCTGATTTAAGCTGCTGGGCACCAGGGAGGAGCTCTTGGGGAGATGAGAAGCATTTGCCTCCGGGCACCAGAGGCCCCATTAAGCCCTGCCTGGTCCCTTCCCGTTCTGGCCCCTTTGCTCTGCTCCCTCCCACCAGCTATGATTGCAAGTTACTGGCAGGAAAGGTAAGTGAAAAGCAAATGTCAGAGGCATACGTGAAGAGGAAAAATTATGCTCACAAATGGTGACATTTGTGCTTGCAAGTTCACCCAGTCGGGAGCAGAAACCGTGTCACTGAATTATCTGACCACTCAGCCACTACAGGAAACTTTGGAAAGCCGACTGCTTGGCAGGGGATGCATCCAAAGGAGGCCTTGTGTGTTCCTGAATAACCTACCTGGAGCCACGTTCTGGAATAAAGGACTGCTCTGGAGCTAGCCACCCATCTCTGCTGGGTCTCCTGAAGGCTGATGCAGAGTAAAACATGACCGTGCTCACTGAGGGGTTTGTTCCTCACCCTCCAGAAGATGGGCATCCTCCAGCCCCTCCCAGAGCCCCAAACACTGTCTCCTCCCCTACTGGGGGCTGTCTGCTCTCAGACAGTGAGGGCCCTGGGATGGTTTTTTCTGAAGTTCATATTCTGATGCTGCAAATGTCTGTGAGAGGATGCTGGAGAAGCCATGCTGTGGTGCAGCCACCCTGCAGAGGCCACAGAGCCTTGTGTTTGTGCCCATTTGTTGTTCTCCACTACTAAATCACTCATCTGCCCTCTTCTCTTACCTGCTGCTCTGTTGAAAGCTCCACACCCTGGCCTACCTCCTTCTCCAGTGGCCACTGCTGACTCCAGGCCCCAAGTGCTGCTTTTCCCAAGGGCTTGCCATCAAGGTGAAAAATCTCCCTTATCCCCTCTCCCAGCCAGCTGGAGAGCTGGCTATTCTGTCCAGTCAACAATTCCCAAAAGAAGATTTTTGTTCTTCTAAAGCAGAAAAAGGACAAGAGCTGAGAAAACAAATATCTTTTATAAAACCAGAAATTTAATGGCAGTCCTGCAGAAAAGGAGAAAATAGAGTCTTACAGCTGGCATTTCTGTGCAGAAGGTAGAAAACTGTTACAGCTCAGAAAACAACCTAAAGTACATGAAGTGCACCTCATGAGGTGGAAATAGAGACAAGGAAAGGCAAAGGGGAGATTTCCCACCTGGTCTAGCACACAGCCTCTGTCTCCTGCTGCAGCTGCATCCAGGACTGAGCTCATCAAGCCAAAGAGCCTTTGCAATTCCAGTTCCAGGTTCTGGCAGGAACGATTTCCCTCAAGCTGTCCTACAGGACAAAGGCTCCATCATCCCCCACAGTGTCATCAAAACACCCTCAGGTGCTGCCAAGCAAAGACCACAAGTCAGAGCCCCCTTGGACTGGTGGGGCTGAGATCTGCCAGCAACTGCTCAGGCAGCTGTGACTCCTCTTTTGGTAACTCTGCATCCTCTGATTCACAAATGCCTCCTCACCTGTTAGCACAGGAGCCTCTCTGCTTGGACACACCATGTGCTTGAGGTTACATATTCCTGAAGGAATGCCTAAGAGTGCATTCACAGGGTTCCCCAACTTTGCTGAGTTAAAGATCCTTCACCACTTTGCAAGGCAGTGCAGACTGTCCAGAGTGAGTTGATCATTCTTAGGAACTGTGAATGGAGGAATAGATGAGCAGAATTTGTCTCCAGTCCTGTATGTCCTATGTGCTCAAATCTCTCTAAGAAGAGCATGGAAAGTGGGAAGGGAGAAAGGATAGTCCATGGATTCACACACCACCTCCCATTCCGCCCGTGTTTAACTTAGGAGGCTGCAGACTAAGTTTAGTTTGGGCTTTCCTTCACTTGAGAAATGGCCTGGCCCAGCAAAGGCCCTTTGGTTAGGAGAGTGCAGAAGTGCTGTGCTGGCCATGGCTGTCCATAGCTGCAGTTGTTGAGGTTTAGCTCTCATGTCTACAACAAAAGAACATTGCTCCCAACAGCACAGCCTTGTCCTGCCATGCACAGACAGCCTGCAGGGTGACAGCGACTCTGTCCTGAGGGACAACCTGCTCCAGCCACCCCAGAGCTGGGTGCTGGGCAGGGCAGATGAGTCAGGTCTGCAGGGCGGCCTCGGGGCTGACACATCCCCGGCAGAGCTGTAGTTCCAGGGGAGGTGTGAATCTATCTGTGTGTTAAGGGACACAGAGCCCCAGTCCTGTGAATCTGTGTCTGTCTGTGGTCCCCTGGTCGATGTTCTCTTTGCATTTCCATGATGGTGCTCAGGAGGAGCAGTGATGCCCCTTGGGGCTGGCATTTCTGATCATGTTGTAACTGGCAGTGTGAAGGGCACAAGGCAAGGAAAAGGCCCTGCAGCCCCTGCAGACGGTTAAGAAGTGCCAAAAAAGGCCTCACTGCTTGTTATTGTTCGTGATGGAATCTGTTCTGACACTGAGGGCTGGGCCCATGTCCCACATTAAACCTTCCCACTTCAGAGGGTGTCACACTTCTCATTCCTAGGGATTCTCTTTCCCACCTATGCCAGCAGAGGAGTCCCCTTCTGAGTCAAAGCTCCTGGTCTGAGTCATGGAGCTACAACAAAAACATCTGGAAGCAGCAGCGGAATGGATGACAAAGACCTAGGTAAAAAATTCCACTCCTGACCACCACATGGAGGTGTGGGTGGTTTTATCTCCTTTTTCTCCCTCTGGCCCTGCAGCTCTCCTGTTCTAGGGCTCAGCACCAGCACCCAGGAGGAAGGAGGAGCTGAGAACCACAGCTGCTGGCTGCAGGGACAATGTGTTCCCAGAGCAGGTGCCACCTGCCTCCACCAAAAGCCCTGCAGCATCCAGCACCTGCGCCAGGGGACACAGCAAAGGTGATGAGGGGGGGGTCCCTGGGGACACCTGCACTCCATTCAGCCTCAGGGAGTCAAGCCCAGATATCCTACAGTCCTCCTCTGTGTTTATCCTGTGACAAAACTCGTGGTGTGTCCGCCACTGGCAATGCCCCTTCCTCCAGGTCGTGGTTGAATCAAGTTGGACAGGACTGGGTCCAGTAGTGACTCCTGGGGAACAGCACCAGTTACAGGCCTCCAGCTGGACTCCCTGCCACCATCAGAACCCTCTGAGCTCTGCCACTCAGCCAGTCCTCAACCCACTGTCCCATCTCAACTTCTCAACCTCCCCACTCTCACTACGAGGAAGTTTTTGGAGGGTGTCAAGAATTCTGCTGAAGTCAGGGCAAACAGGAACCACTGCTCTCCCCTCATCTACCCAGGCAATCATTCCATCTCTGAAGCCTACCAGATGGGCTGAGCATGATTTGATTTCTGCTTGCTGAACCCATGTTGACTCCTCCTGGTAACCTTCTTTTCCTCCACATGAGTGGAGATGACATTCAGGATGAGCTGTTCCATAACCTTTCCAGGGATGGAGCTGAGGCTGACTGACTTCTACTTCCCTGGGTCCTCCTTTGTGCCCTTTTTGAGCACTGGAGTGACTTGGCTTTTCTCCAGGCCTCAAGCACCTCTCCTGTGCCCCATGACCTGTAACCATGATGAGATTATGGCTCTGTGACCACACAGAGATCTCTAACTCTTCTTGTTTATCCCCCATGCTGTGTGTATTGGTGCACAGGCATTTCAGAGAGCTAATGGAGCCTGAAAGTTTCCAATAAAGGGTTCAAGAGGATCCCCATAGCTGTCAGTCTATGCCTTTCCAGTGTCACACCGTGCCAGGGAGCTGCTCTGCTCAGTTGCTTCCCTGGAGCAGATCAGGACTCCCTTAACAGTGTTCTGCTCTCCACTGGAAGTGCCCCATTTCCAGCTGGGAGGTTTCTGCCTTCCCAAATTTGGTCTCTCTCAGTTTTGACCAGACACCTAAGCCAGCTAGCAGGCTTCTTTCTGTGATGGGGACACTCCCAAGTCCACCTTTTAGTGTGGAAATGCAGGAGGACAAAATGCAAAATGTGCTTTCTCAAGGCATATCCTGCTTTGGGAGAGGTGTGCTTCTTTCCTCTAGCACTCCTCCTGCCTGGGACAGGGCATTTGCAACACGTTCCCTCTGGGAACACCAGGAGTACTCCTCCTTGGCTCAGCACTCCACATGGGATAACTCGTGTGTGCTCCTCCATGGTGCTTAGCCACTGCAGTGGTTGCAGGAGGTTTTGGCTGACAGCTCTAAACAGGTGGCTGAACACTGAGTGACTTTTATGACCTGAAAAGGGTGATAATTGTGCCAAAATTAGCTCTCAGGTGTGTTCTATGGCTGTCATGAAACGTGATTTGTACATTATGGGTTGGGAGCCGGTGAGACATGTGTCTTGCTCCTGAGATGGATCTGACATTCCATCAGCCTTCTGACAACAAGCAATCTCAGGTCGTGCCTCAACTTCTGGAGCCCCTTCAGTGTTTGGAGTTGTGAAAACAAAACTGCTGTGTAATTCCATAGCCCTGTGCAGTCTGAGGGTGGGACATCTGTTAAACTATTCCCTGTGGGAGACAAGGATCAGACCAGGGTTTCCCACCACTCCACGTGGGGCTGTGCCCGGAAGAAGCCACTGCCTTCCAACAAAACTCGGTGTGTGACTTCCCAGGAGCCAAGCTGGCAGAGGGGGAGGCAAAGCAAGGAGCTGCAGCCAGGCCAGCTGCCAGCAGTGACTGCTGGGGGCCCCTCAGAGCTACCAGTGAGGCAGGTGAGGTCCCTCTCTGGAAGAGCAGGAGAAAAATCCCCTGTATCTGCAGTTTGTTTGGGAGCTTGGGAGTGAAATCCATGTGATGCTGTGTTGCCTGGCAACAGGCCGAGAGTGATGGAGCACAGGGCAGGTCTTCTCCAGGCTGGGGAGCAGCAGCTCCAGCCACAGTGGCTGCCTGTGCATGTGCAGGGAGCAGGGGGAAGGGGGAGAGGCACTTGGAGTGAAGACATGGTCACAAAAACCTGTGAAGAGCCAAGAGCGAGATAGAAGTCTAACTGAGGGTAGGGACCAAGAGAGAAGTCAGAAGGGGAAAGGGAAAGGAGAGCCCAGAGGAGACATCTGGCCACTCAAGGAGCTGCAAAGGCTCCTGGCTGTCACTTCCCAGGGACAGCTGCTGTCTCTGCTCAGGTGTGTCCCAGCTTTGACAAAAGAACTGCAGGAAAACCAGTTTTCCTTTGAGCACCTGTAGTGATTCTTCACCTCTGAGGGATATCCAGAGCCCTGCTGCCCTCACAAGCCCAGACACGTTTTGAAGGTGATCACGCTGATTTGGGCTGAGGGAGCTGTTCTGGGCAGTGATCATCCATACAAGGTGACATTGGAATGGCACTGGCTCTCAGAGAAATGCCTGGGAGGGCTCCACTCCCAGCTAAACTCTTTCAAGGGGGCACTTGGGCTAAGGGTCAGCACAGAGGTTGTGAGTCTCATTTTAATTTCTTCCACCTTTACCTTTAGTTTGGAGAGAGAGAAATAGAGGGAAAGAAAGAGAGAGAGAAAGAGAGAAGAAGAGAGAGAAAGAGAGAGAAGAGAGAGAGAGAAGAGAGAGAGAGAGAGAGAGAGAGAGAGAGAGAGAGAGAAAGAGAGAAAGGGAGGAAGGGAGGAAGGGAGGAAGGGAGGAAGGAAAACAGAAGAACATGGCAAACGACAAGGAAAACAGGTGGATTCCATCCATACCAAATGTTTTTGGTTTTCAAAATCCCTCTCAAACCCACAGATCTCCCTGTAGATCTGTCCTTGTGTTTACATCCAGAGCAGAGGGAACCCCCTGCCAGACAGTCCCAAAAGTGCTGTTTTGTCCCACACCTGAGGTTTCCCCAGCTCTCTCTGCTCCTCTTTCAGCCCATTTTCATCACTGAGTCAGGATGAAGTCTGAGCTCAGCCCTCCACACCCCTCCCCTGACACCAACACTGCCCTTGCACAGAGCACATTCCAAGGAAAATTATATCCCCATCCCTTTGGCCACCCTCTGGCTTCCCCTTTTGCTGTTTTAGCCTACCCACATCATCCTACAGTGTCCTTGTGAGGAGGAATTCATCCATGTTTCCTCTGGGACACATAAAACAAGGTCTTTTGTTCACACTCACATGGTGAGGGAGCACTAGGGTTGTGATAGGCTGTGATTTCCCTGTTCTCAGCTCTAGACTGTTAACAATTAAAACTTTTACCTCAGTGCTTTCCATTTCGGTGGGTTTTCATCTAGTCTGACTAGGAAGAGTGCTGTAACAGGACTTTGACCTGGCAGGAAATACCAAGCCCAGCTGTTAATTTATCCCAATTTGAATAGATGAGCAAAAATACTTTATCTGAGTACAGCTGCTTCTGAAATGTCAGGAGAAAGTTTTGGGTTTAGCTGTACCTTTCTTGTCATTTATAATAGGAGGCAATACTAAATTTACCCTGATAAGTACTGCAACACTCATCAGAACAAAGCCTATTACAATTTTCTATCATGAGTATGGAGGGGAAAAAAATCATTCCCTCTCTGCAGAACATCTCCACTTTGTACCATGTTTTCCGAGAAAATTAATCCTCTTGCTCTCTCTTTAAAAATTAAGGCTCAGCACAGCACCTGAGAGCAGCAGGGGAGGCAGCATTTCCTGGGAGCTGGTGCTCCTTGCAGGGTGAAGCAGCTGGAGCCCGGGATGAGCACTGGTCACACTGACTGTGTCAGCTGCACTGCTGACCACAGCTGTCCTTGCCTCAGCTTCCCAAGGAAAAGATCTTTTTTTTTCCAAGAGTAACACTCCAAAATGTGGACAGAGGAGGGTTACAGAGTGTTCCCTGTGAATCCTCTCCCAGCCATCCCTGTAGCAGGCTGCTGTCCCTCTCACTCCCCTGCCTTTTCTCAGGAAGAGAAGTCTTTTCCCAGGCAGAGCTATCTATAATTGAAGCAATAGCTGAACCATCTGATTTTCCAACACCTCCTGCTGCAGCTAGCACCAGCCTAAGGTGAGTGCATAAAGAGACATAACACTTCAGTAACATGTTACATTTGTTTTTTGCTGGTGCCAGCGGCTGCAGAAGGTAGTAGGGAGTGAGTGGAAGCTGGAACAGGAGATTTTGGGATGCTGTTGCCATAAATCCAGGCTACATCTAATCTTAATTTCCTTCACCTTTAGCTGTCTGGAGACAGAAAGAGAAAGGGAAACAAAGAGAGACAAAGACTGAAAGAGAGAGAGCAAGAAAACAATGTATGAAATCTCATACACAGAGTGACCCCAGGCATGGATATAGGGGTGCAGGATTTCTCAGTGCATGCCCATTTCTTCCTCACCAAAAGGTGCTTCTAAGTATTTCCATTGAGGCTCAAAACTGATGTTTTCTGTGCTCACCAAATCCACTGAGGGGGAATGTTTCCATCTAAAGGAAGTCCATAGGGGAAATTAACTTTTCCAAGGAAACAGCAGGGAGGCCAGAGAACAAAGCAACTGGAAGGAGAAGTGCAAAGAATCCTGCAAAGTCACTGGGTGCAAACCTCCTCCAGGAAGGAAGGGCAGCTTCCTTCAGGAGTGGGAAGCAGGAATGGCCACAGTGCTCGGCTTTCCTGTGGGATGTGCAGGCAGGGGCCTGCAGGTAGGAGCTGGGCTGCACTGGGACCCAGCAAACCCTGAACTCCCAGTTCATGGAAACACCACCTTTTGCTTTCTTGCTTTGGTGTTTCTGGCCCTCATCTGCAGCCCAAAGTCTGTAGGGGCTGGGCAGGGGCTGGGCTAAGACACAGGCACGCTGTGGCCACGCAGTCACACCACCATCTGAGTTACATATTTGGCTGGCCATGATTTTCCACTGCCAGCAGCTACTCACAGAGGGCTTGCAGATATCAGTGGTGCATTTTTGTTTATTTCTTTAACTGAATAAAAGCAAATCCTCCTGCTGCCCTGGTGATGGCATCTTAAAAGCACTGAAGAGAGGTAAATCATCTCCCAGCCCCGGAAGTTCTGGGGGGGGGGGAAATTACCAAAGAATGCACTTGTTAGGAGTCAGGATCGGCCAGGCACATGTACATCCCTCTGCCAGGAGGCCGTGGCCCCAGGAAAGCAGAGGGGCCCCTCACGACACAAGGGCTGGCAGGCTCTGTTGGCATGGCAACACGGGATGCTGGAGCAGGGACCGCCGGGCGGGAGGTTGAATCGGCAACACGGAGAAATGTTTGATAGATTTAAAGAATGCCGACCTGGCAACACTCTCGTTCTCCCCTTCCCTCCCTCCTCCTCCCTCACTCACTCACTCCACCTTGTGCTGCCAAGTTGAATAACCACGTTATTGTGGTGGGAGAAAAACCGGCGTAATCTGTACCGCGGCTGTGAGAGGGGCAGAGAGGGTCGAATTGCTTGTTTTCCTGACAGTCCCCCATTTCCTGCCAGTGTCTGTCCCTGTGGAGACAAAGCCAGGCGGTGCAGAGGGATCTGGGGGTTCCAGCAGGAGGCTCAGACTCTGTTTGTGCTGTGATATTCCACATTTCTCATCAACACTCTGGACTACTTTACTCTTCCCATTGCAGGACAGAAAGGGCAACTCTGACTTAACTTTTTTATTTTTAAAATGGTTTAAGATCCAGGGCTTTTCAAGCATTATGTAATTCTTGTTCACTATTAGAAATCACACAGAGTATTCCTTAGGGAACAAAGAGGAGTGAAGAGGCAGAGGGGTTAAAAAAGCAGATTTTTCTGTATAGCCGAAACCTTCATTGCTTCCACAGGGGATCTCTGGGATGCTGGAGATGAGATCAGGACTCCCTGCACAAATGGCAGCTGCAGAAGTCCCTGTTCCCACTCCAGGGGTGACCTCCCAGCCCAAAGGAGTTTGTCCCCAAGCACAGCAGGCAGGTATGTGTTACCCTCCTGCATGTAATTTGGGACAGTGTGACAACCACACAGTGCCACAGGGGTCTGGCCAATGCCAGGGTAGACATCCTGCTGCTTTTGATGCCAAGGGGACACTTCAATGTGCTTCTGGCTTCCCCCTGGCCAGGCTGCAGGTTAGTCCAGGCTGCATTTCAGGTCTCCTGCAGGGGCTCAACGAAGCTCCCCTCCAGCAGCATCCAGCCCTGCAATGGCTCTGTGAGGCTTGTGCTTCACATCAGGGCTTTGTGTGCTGCTCCTCCCCAAACCACCGGCCCAGAGCCAGAGGTGATTCTGGGAGGAGTCACCTGTGACACCTGGAAATGCTCAACCAGCAGGACACCCACTCCTGAAGAGATTTTCCCTAGGATGTTACAGCTGTAACAGCCCTGGGTGCATCACCAGGCCCCACCCGGGGGGTGGGATGTCCACCTCTACTTTCCCCAGCACTCAGTGGGGGGAGGCTTCTCTGTGGATCCTCCTGCAGCTCATATCCAAGGAAGAAGCAGAGGTACTTCTGGAAAGGTCCCAGGAGAGTTCCCTACAGCACAATTTCTGCTGTAATACCTCCCAGCTGGGCAGAACAAGAGCCAGTTTCTGCTCCTAATCCCTCCTCAAGGCAAGAGTGAAAGTGACCTTTCCCTTGGTACGAGGGACAAGAAAAGAGCAATGTTCTAAGGTCACCACCAAGGTCTATGTCAGAGAGCAGTGTTTTGTCACGAAAACCCACCTTGAACCCATGACATTTTTAGGGTTTAGCCGCTAACATTTTGCACTCAGACATGGTTGAGCGTGATCTGAATAGGTGAGGAGACACTTGTGTCCCTCTCTCATGAGGGTGAAAGGCAGAAGGGGTTGGTCGGTGGGAGAACTCATATCCCACGACTCCTGGGCTGCCTCACTTGCAGGAGCATGACTGCTCTGCAAGACTTGCTGGTGTCCAGGTGTCTCCATCCGTGGGGACAGACAGGACCCCCCATGGCTCAGGATGGTCTCAGTCACAGCATCTGATGTGTTGGCTCTCATTAGGAACTGAATTTTTGAATCCCTTCCTCAGTGCTCTGCTGGTAGAGCCCCCTTCCCCCTGAATCTTGCAGAGAGGCACAACCCCCCGGATTCCCTTGGAGACAGGTGTGGTTTTGTGTGAATGCTCAGCCCTGGTGCTGCTGATGGCAGAGGGAGGAATCCCCAGTCTCTGGAGGGGAGCAGAGGGGGATGGGGCTCTGTTTTCCTCCAGCTCTGGTTGATGTGCAGGGAAGAGGAATCAGCTCCAGCAGCTCGTCACTGTGCCAGCACCAATCACGGGCGGTTCAGGGAATCCCTTTGCAGGGAGCAGCTCTGCTGAGCCCAGCCAGCTCCTGACAGGGATCCTCCACACACACACAGCCCCCCTGAGCAGCATCCCACCTCCTCCCCCCACAGAGAAAGCCTCAAAGCTTCCTCTCTCCTCTGTTCTTTTGTGTCCCCCCGGCACATCCACCTCTCTCTCCTGAATTTCTTCTGCCTTGCTCCACACTGCTCTGCAGCTTTCTGTGCTCAAAATAATTTCTGCTCAGGGAGTTCCTCTCCCTCCCTCCCCGCTCTCCTGCAGTATTTTTTGCTGGCCTTTGCCCTAAGAGATGTAGTTGAGCATTAGCCCGAACATCATCTCCCACTGGTGATCTGTAGTAGACTGCATGACTTTAAAACCCTCCTGCAAAAACATCTTGTTTCAAAACCAGAGCATGAGAGAGGAAGGCTTTGCTCTCCAGGTGAGGTGTTTGCTGAAGAATTATTCTAAGTACTGACTATCTTGGTGAAGTGCTGTGTTCACTTAGGGCACTCCCAGCCTGAGAAGGAACAAAATCTGAGCCTAGAAGCAGAAACCTTGGCACTGCTGCCAGCATCCATCTCCTCTCCAGCCACAGGAAGGTGCCAGCCTCCAGCAGCCACCTGTGACACTGGAGGGAGCCTCTGGATCCACCCCACAGACTGCAGGAAAATCATCTGCAATTAATCACCTGCAGATCACAACCAGCATGTTCACTGATTGATAGGTGCTGTGCTTCTGTGGGAGGTCTCCTGGGTTGGGCTGGGTTAATCCTGGCAGCAGAATTATGGGGCAGAAGTCTCTGGACTGTGATGAGGGACTGAGTGTCAGCAGCACAACCGGATGCCCTCAGAGATGGGCCTAAGCCACTGCAGAACCTGGGTTTTTTCATTCTTTGCTGTAATTAGTGATTGTTTCTTGCTTTTGCTCTTGTTTTAGCCTTCCTCCTTCTGCAGTGAGCCACTGAGTTTGGTGATTCCTCTGCAAAGCTTTGAGGGGACGTGAGCAAATGTGTCATGTTTTGCTGTTTGAGCTGGACCTAACACTTGATGAGCCTTGAGAGCACCTGGTTGCCAGGGTGCTGTGCATGCTGTAGTGTGTGTGTGCATGTGCTGCAGCTGCTGCGCTGAGATTCAGTGAGGTAAGAGGAGGAAGCTCTGTTATAACCTCCCTTTTAAAGTACTACAGCAGCCTAATGTGAGCTTGTGACGGGGAAGAGCAGCTATTTTTAGCGAAACGCTTGAGGTGAGTCGAAACCTTCCCCTTTGTTGCCTCCATCTTCAAAGCTCTTCTTCCAGCCTGGAGAAACAAGGCTAATCAGCCTCTGTTGCTTCCCAGTTCTCCCAGCAGCAAGTCTGCAGGCTCTGGGATGTTGCTGCCAGCACTGGCAGGCAGCTGCAGCCTGCCCTGCTCTGTGCCTTAGTGCTGGGCCATAAAATAAAGGGATATAAAAACACCAGGGACATAAGAAATCTGTGAAATGTCCGGTGTGGCCTTGCCTTCCAAATGGGCTGGGAACTGTTGGGAGCTGCTCTTTGGGGTTTCTCCAAACCATGACCTGGATTAGCTGGAGGGCAGTTGATGCTGGAGCTGCAGTGCCATAGAGATGTGGGCTGTGTCAGTCACCCAGGGGCTCTGGAGAACCCAGAGAAGACGAATATCCCCACTGGACCAAGAGAAACATGAAGGGTGTGTGAGGAATGGGTGCACAGACTGCAAGGGCAGGCAAGTCCAGAGGTTGCTTTGCTGCTGTGCCACAATTAAAACAAAGGAACCAGGTGTCAGAGACTGCCCTGGGAAACCTGGTATGGAGCAAGTAAGAAAATATTGTCTGGCAGTGAGAGTGTGGGGTGTGGAGAATCAAACAGGGAACCTGTGAAGGGGCCTTGGTCAGCAGTGACAGTCGTGGTGCAGATGTGACTCCAGGAGTGGCCATCTGACAGGAAAGCTTCCTCAACAGCAGCCTTTTGTTGTGGAATGTCCTCACTCAGCTGTGACAATGGAGAGAGGGGGCAGAGGGTGCCACCCATCCACCCACTTCTCCCTGCTCAGGAGGTAAGCTGGGCTGGCAAAGGGTCATGATCCTAAATTCATTGGGTAGTACTGAGGATTGTTTGGCTTTTCTCTGAAAGATACTTCTCCCCAGGTGACTGGCAGAGCCAGCCCCCCAGGGAGAGCAGCTCTGTCTAACCCACTTTTGCACTGTGCACTTAAAGCAATGGATCTCCTCGCTTTTCTCCGAGATCTTCACTTACAACAAGATCCCTTGGCACCCTTTTTAAAAAAAGAAGCCTTGCTGACATGCCTTTATTGGGCTGCTCTTAAAGCTGGCACAATTAAACAGCAGAGATAAGAGCTGTTCTGCAGCCTGCATTCAGTTAGTAAATATTAATGCTGGCTTTTTTAAGGTGAGTGGTGTGTTCCTATGTTGCTGGCAGCTAGCTTGGCTGGAACAAGAAATGGCTTCACTTTTGATAAGGGTTCAAAGAAGGGTTTGAGCTCTTGGAGTTTGAGGCGAGAAAGGATAATTTGAATTAGTTTTTTTTCTATCTAGGGTATTCTGAAGTTTCAGCTGGTTGACACTTCTCAGTTGATGAGCCCTATACCTTCAGCTGAGTGAAGGCAGAGGAGGTGTTTGGCAAGGCCAGCTTGCTAGAAGGGTTGTATTTTGATTTCTAGATCTCTTGTAAACAGAAGATCCTATGCAAACAGACATGGAATGCAGTAGCAGGCAATGCAGTACTTAATTACCCCTGCCATTAAAAGTGTGTGGTTTGCAACTTTTTTCCCCTGGCTAGCTTCATACTCTGGAGGTCACTCCTGGTAGAGAAGTGTTTCTCCATCCTCCAAGCAAGCCTTGTTTCTCACTTTCTTCCCCTCTCCTCCCCCACGGTCAGACTAACCCAGCTTTATGCCGAATTTAGAGGGCTTTGCATTTGCAGCTTTGTTTTTGATGGTGTGAGCACCTGCAGTGTCCTCCCAGGGGCACAGGGTGTGGGAGAGCAGGTCTGTGGCTCCTGGGAGCGTTCATCTGGCACTTCAGCTCTCACTGGGAGCTGCTGAGGATGCCCACAGTTGTCCCTCCAGTCCAGGGCATTACAAATGATCCCATGGAAGGCCTGGGGGGAATGCCAAGCAGTCCATGCTGTCAAGGAGATGGTGTATTAAAAGTGCAGCTTATCATCACTCCAAGACTGTGTCTGGGGCCCAACAGGTCACAGAAGGGGGAGAAAACCTGGCTAAAAGTCTTACTGGAAGGCAGATGCTAATTCCCAAGTCTGCCACAGGCCCTAACCAGTAACAATCTCATGTCGTGTTTGCTTTGTGCTGCTGGGGAGGTGGCAAAAGTTTCTTGACCCCTCTGCACCTCCTTCATTCAATTCTGCACCTGCAGAAACCAGTGTGACTTTTGACTAATCAAAAAAACTAATTGGAAAAAAAAAAGCCCACAACAGCTGGGCTTGGCTGTTTGCTGGTGAGAGGAGAGGCCAGGCTGTGACACTTTACAAGGAAGTGTGTGTGTGTGTATATATATATATATATATATATATATGTAAAATAAAGAAGGCAATTTATGCACCTCTCTCATACCTGGTAATGTAAATCCACATTTAGCACAGGGGGAATTGCTGGCTCTGTGGGGATTTGAGGGTTGTTTGGCAAAGCAAGCACTCTGCCATCAAATGAAGAGATCAGCTACGCTTCCTGGAGCCAGCCAGCCTGGGTTATATTTAACCCAGCAGTTTTCACACTGGGAGAGTAAGTACACACTTTATATCTCATTTCTATCCTGGGTGCCATGGTGCATCACAATTGTGGCAGGGGTGATCCATTCCCCATTAACACCTTTACAGGCTGCTTAGCACATCTGAAGCTCCTGGAGGGTGGGGGAGAGAGGAGAGGGAGGCAAAAGCAACTGTAGAGCCTGAAACCTGTGGTCCTGGCTCTCCTCCCTTCCCTGGCTGGCTTCCTGACGTCCTCCCATACCTGCAGGGAGTGGTGCAAGCAGAGCTGGATTCACTCCGGAGCATTAGGAGTGGATGAAGAGATGGAGCAAGTGAAGGAAGAGGTGCAGCCTCCCCACCTGAGGAGTCTGGGACAGCTCTGGAGGCTGAACAAATGCTGTCCTGCCCCTTGCAGGGGGTCCAGCCTTGGCTTGGGCCACGGTGGTCACCACTTGCTCCAGGGCCACCTGGTTCAGAATGAGGGGGACCTTAACTGGCCAAGGCTGAACCAGAGCAAGATGAGCAGGAAGGGCCAAGATCTGTGATTGCTCTCCTGCCCTTCCTCTCCCCTACATCTGGTAAATGCTGCTCCATGGATCTGGTGCC
Source organism: Sitta carolinensis (assembly GCA_032173965.1). NCBI lineage: Eukaryota > Metazoa > Chordata > Aves > Passeriformes > Sittidae > Sitta > Sitta carolinensis. The sequence goes on from CM063286.1 coordinate 18,638,466, forward strand.
CTGAGCCTGGCAGCCTCGGGCATGGCTCTGCTCAGAGCCTGCTTTCCCAAGAACACAGAGCCATGGGGGGGTGATGCCTCAGCCTGGAAAAGGGGGCTCTAGGCCTGGAGCTGAGTGCTGGAGCAGACAATGCCTGGGAATGCTGATTTCCTGCCTCACCCCAGAGGTGAACTGTCCCCTCAGGCAGGGCTGAGGCAAAGGGGACCTCAAATGCCACGCTGCTAATTGTTTCTCTGTACCCTGGGGGAAGGTGTGTACCATCCAAAGTCTTCAATTAGCACTAATCAACACCCTTTCTCCTCATGGAGAGCCAGGAGTGGAAGCTGATGGGGGAACAGGAGCACAGCTGGAGGGTGCAGAGTTGCCCCTGGGTCACTGAGCAGTGTGACTTCCTGCCCTGCAGGTCAAGGTTTTCCTGCCCCTCCTGTCTGTCACATGGAATATATGGCATCAACAGCTCTGTTTACAAGAATACATGGAGAACTAAAAATGCTTTACAAGAGCAGGCTTATAGACCAGGTCATCTTAAAAAAGAGGGGGAAATGGGGCCTGTGATTGTAGCAACATGCTCAGCATGGCAACAAGTCTGACAGCCAAGAGCAGAGACCTTGCAGGACCTTAGGAACCCATCCCAAGCAGGTTTGGAAGAGTATGAGGGGGCTAAGCCCATTTCCTGCCTGGCAAAATCAGTATGGGTGCCTGCTGAGGCCTAGGAAGGGGTGGAGATGTGAAAAAGAGGGTCTGGACATTGCTGGCCAGATGTGTGTTGTGAAGGACAGAGCATGTCCTGCCTAGAGGAGAATTGCTCTCTGAGAAAGGGGACTTGGGGCATGGGGTGAAAAGAGGGGCAATACTGGCAGCTTCATTCCAGGTTAATGAAAGTATGATTAACAGTTGTAATTAACTGATGAAATGGTGACTAGTTCTCTGCCCCCTCCTGATGATTGATGAGGTGCAGGGACTGCCTGTGTTCATGGTTTCTGCTTATGGCAGCACTCTCCAGTAGCTCAAACTTTCTGCCTCTAGCCTGGGTCTGGAGGGGGGTTCTGTGGCTCCTGCTGCTGAGATGGGAGAGTGGAGCTGCCTCTTGCTGAGCCTGACCCCAGCCCTGCCTGGCTGGGAGGTTTCCTAGCAGGAATGGGGTGAGGATGCTGATCTGTAGCAGAGCAGCTGCTCCAGAGCCAAGCTGGGGAATGAAACCTCACCCAGAGCTCTCAGAGGGCTGAGGCTGAGCTGAGCTGCAGGAGGGGGCATTTCCTGATATCAAGGGCTCTCTGTGTCTCTTGCTGTGTGCCCTGGAAAGGTGACACACACTGAGCCTCGGACCAGAGGGATTTGGGGTGTGCCCACAGGTGGGAGCTGGAGTCCCAGGTTCGTACAGGGCTGTGCTGACTGAGCTTTCGTCAGCGATTGCCTGAGGGAGGGGCTGACCCAGCCGCAAAGTGCTGACCTGCTGCTGCCTCCTCTGCTGAGCGAGTGCCCCTCTCCTCTCAGCAGCGCCTTCGTGGCAAGGTCACAACTGCAAAGTGCCAACCACGAGTGATGCTCTCTGGCTCTGTCTGATCCAGGCAATGATTATTAAACTGTATAAAACGGGACTAAAAGTACCCATGGAGCTGAACGTGCCACCTTGAAAAGCTAGATTAAACCTATAGAAGTATGTGAGAGCAATACTGGAGAAAGGCACAGTATGCAGATTATGAGTAGGGGAACAACTTACTCTGTTTATTGCAGTATGAGGGCAGCCTTTGTCCCTGCGATGAAGACAGATGGCACCAGAAGTGTCCAAGGCAGGTCAGAAGCTGGTGCTCTGTCCCATCTGAACATTTGCTGCTTTCTCTGGAGCAATGGTTAAGGAAGTGCTTTCTGCTGTAGAGGGGAAGAATGGGGCAGGTGAGCTATATTTTGTTTGTCTCATTACATATGTATGATCTAAAAAAAGTGACTCTCCATTTTCTCCAAGGATACCTGATGAGCATTAAAAATACAATTGCAAGAATAATCAGGTCAGACTTCAAACAAATGCAGGGAAACATTTCCTCTGTTCAAGAAATAGATACCCTGTTATGTCACACTTTGTCTGAACAGTTCTTAGCAAATGATCTTCCTTTAGGAGATGAAACCAAGGCTTTTCAACCCAAAAGCTTTGAGTAGCCAAGGAGTTCTAGTGGGGAAAAAAAGCAAACCCTAGAGTTTTATGGGGCCTCTCCAGAGCTTTCAGCAGAGTATGGCTGGTGCAGAGCCTGTGCCTCTGTGGCTTAAAATAGGTGCACACAAAGGGATAGGACCAGAGAGGATGCGGGGATAGGACCAGAGAGGATGTGGGGATAGGACCAGAGAGGATGTGGGGATAGGACCAGAGAGGATGTGGGGATGGCCCTGAGGGCAGGGCACTGACCCCATTCCATGAGCCCTGCTGCCTGTGGGGCAGGGGAAGTCTGAGGAGATCAAGGAGCCTCCTGCAGTGAGCCCATGGGGTGTCTCTGGTAGCCTAGGCTTGGTGGAGAGTTGCTGCCTACATCTGGTTGGGAGCTGCAGGGATAAAGCTTTTTTTGTGAGGGAGCCTTTTCTTCAGCAGTGTCAGGGTTAGAGGTGCTGCCAGCTTTCTGTGGGGTAATAGCACAGGTGCAGGGAAATGGAACTTCTCCATCCCTCCAAAACAAAGCCAGCAACTTCTCAGGTGTCCAGCTGGGACAGTGGTGGAGGCAGAGAACTTGTGCAGACCTGCAGTGGGGTTTAGCCCCCTGCCTTTGCATCCTTGCAACCTTGCAGGGGAGGTTGACAGGCTGGAGCAACAGAGCTTGTAGTTCTAAATCTACTGATAAGCAACAACTTGAAGAAGGAGCTATCCATAGCTCAGCTTGAAAAAAGAATCCCAGATACATGAAAATGCCATCTTACAGTCACTTTACCTACAGAGGGACACTTTCATGCATCACTGGGATGCAAATGCTTGAATAAGCTTCAGTTTAAATGGAAGTTCATCTGGGAAGGGAAGGCAGAGGCCTCCTGTGGGCATTCCCACTCACCAGGAGTCATGGGGTGACCTGAACAGCCATGGCACGTGTCTGCAGGTGACAGACACTGCTATTGTTTACAGCTTTTCACATGACAAGTGAGTCTTGCAAAGATACTCTGGGAGCCCTGGCCTGTCAGAAGTCCTGCGTAAAAGGAGAGGAGGGAAGATGCTCTGTGTCCCTCTGATTGGAGAGTTTGTCTCTCCTGTAGCCTAGAGAGCAGCTCTGAGATCAGTCTCCTTCCTCAGGAACCAGGGAGCTCCCTGCCTGCTGTTCCATCACTTCTCTGCAGGTATAAATATATGGTTTTGCACACCCAGGTCACTGCTGCTGCTCAGCAATCTTGCTGTCAGTGGCCCGGGGCTCGGAGGGGCCTGTCCCAAAAAAAAAACTTCATGCAGTGCTACGGGCTTGTGGCAGAGTGGTTGGGAAGTTGCCCAGCAGAAAAGGGCCTGGGGGTGTTGGTTGAAAGGGGCTGAACGTGAGCCAGCTGTGCCCAGGTAACTCAGGAAGAATTGTGGCACCTGGCTTGCATCACTAAGAGTGACCAGAGCAGGGGTTGTCCTCCTGTGCTGGGCGCTGCTGAGGCCACACCCTCGAGCCCTCTGTCCACGTCTGGGCCCCTCAGCTCAAGAAGGACACTGAGCTGCTGAATCAGCAAAGCTGGGGAAGGGTCTGGAGCACAAATTCCATGAGGAGAGGCTGAGGGAGGTGTGGGGGCTCAGCCTGGAGAAAAGGAGATTCGGAGTGTCCTTATCACTCTCACAACTCCCCAGCAGGAGGGTGTAGCCAGGTGGGGGGTCAGGCTCTGCTCCCACGGAACAAGGAACAGGATCAGAGGACAGAATTTCAAGCTGCACCAGGGGAGGTTTAGGTTGCATATCAGGAGTAATATCTTCACAGAAAGGGTGATTAGACATCGGAATGGGCTGCCCAAGGAGGTGCTGGAGTCACCATCCCTTGAGGTGTTTAAGCAAAGGCTGGACGTGGCACTGCATGGTCTGGTTGACAAGGTGGTGGTCCATTAGAGGCTGGGCTCGGTGATCCCAGGGGCTTTCCGACACAATTGATGGATTCCGTGGAATCTGCGGCGAGGCCGGAACCGCTGTCGCTCCCCCCGCGACGGGCAGGGGGCGCCAGACCCCGCGGAACGCGCGGGGACACGGGGGGACAGGGGGGACAGAGGGGACACAGGGGACAGGGGGACACGGGGACGAGGGGGGACACGGGGGACAGTGGGGACACGGAGGAGACACGGGGGGACAGGGGGGACACGGGGGACAGAGGGGACACAGGGGACAGGGGGGACACGGGGGACACAGGGGGGACACAGGGGACAGGGGGGACACGGGGGACGAGGGGGGACACGGGGGACAGTGGGGACACGGAGGAGACACGGGGGGACAGGGGGGACACAGGGGACAGGGGGGACAGAGGGGGGACACGGGGGACAGAGGGGGGACAGGGGGGGACACGGGGGGACAGTGGGAACACGGGGGGGACAGTGGGGACACGGGGGGGGACGGGGGGGCACAGGGGACAGGGGGGGACACAGGGGACAGGGGGGGACGGGGGGGACACAGGGGACGGGGGGACGGGGGGGACAGGGGGGACACGGGGGGGACAGATAGGGACGGGGGGATAGAGAGGGACAGGGGGGATAGAGAGGACAGGGGGGACACAGGGGACAGCGATAGACGGGGGGGAGAGGGAGGGACGGGGGGGACATGGGAGACAGGGGGGACACGGGGTGCAGCGAGCCCTGTGCCGGGGGACAGTGAGGGGCAGGGGGACACGGGGGTACAGCGATCCCCGGCAGGCTGGCCGTGCCCTGCCCTGTGCCGGGGTCACGGGGCCGGCAGCGCGGGCCGGGGCACGGACGGAACTGTCCCGCTCCGCTCTCGCCTCGAGTGCTGGGGCGGTGTTGGGAGCCCCAATGTAAGAGGGAGCTAAAGCTGCTAGCGTCCAAAGGCGGCTACAGGCATGGTGCAGGGTGTGGAGCTGCTGGTGTCCCTTGGCCTGTTCAGCCTGCAGGAGGACAGACCTCAGAAGCCTCCAGCTTCCTCACAGGGAACAGCACCGATCTCTGCTCTCTGGTGACCCGTGACAGGACCAGAGGGAATGGCCTGAAGTTGTGTCAGGGGAGGTTTAGGTTGCATATCAGAGGCAGGTTCTTCCCCCAGATGGTGGTCGGACACTGGAACAGTCTCCTCAGGGCGGTGGTCACAGCACCAGCCCGACAGAGCTCACGGAGCGTTGGGACGATGCTCTCGGGCAGTGGTGTGACCCTTGGGGTGTCCTGTGCACGGCCCGGAGTTAGGCTTTGATCCTTGAGTGTCCCTTCCAGCTCGGGATATTCTGTGAGACACTCGTTCCCCATGGGGTGCCGGGGCTGCTCAGAGCCGTGCGGGGCAGTGCCTGGATGTGTCTTCTCCATGGGACCCCTCTGGGACAGCACCTTTGTGCCAGGGACAGCCCCCCAGGTTCGGGGCTGGCCTGGGCTGGGCACTGCACGGAGCTTTGTCCCTCCAGAGCCGTTGACTCCAGGCTCACATTGATTTCCATTTGAGTCAGGCACTGCCTGAAAGGCCCAGAGGGAGCTTGCACGGCATCTGTATTGCTGCAGCTTCCAGAGTGAGCCTTGCCAAGGCTCTCAGGGTGTGAACAGCTGAGGGAATCCCTCTGCAAGCTTCCCCTCAGGGATGCCTCTTTCTAGGTCTCCTGACACAGGGTGTTCTCTGCTAATCAGTGCCAGAGCAAAAAGGTCCTGCTCTGCACAGCCCAACACCTGCCCAGGTATGATTTCACTTCCCTGGACAATGCAGGAAAAGGTGTAGCTGTTCTCATCACAGAGCCATAGAATGGCCTAGTTTGGCAGGGACACTTCCACCAGACCAGGTTGCTCCAAGCCTTGTGCAACCTTGAACACTTGCAGGGATGGAACAGACACAGCTTCTCTGGGCAACCTGTTCTGGTGCCTCACCACCCTCACAATAAAGAATTTATTCCTAATATCCAATCCAAACCTGCTCTCTGTCAATTTGGATCCATTCCCCCTTGTCTTGTCACTCCACCCCTTGTCAATTGTCCCTCTCCATGTTTCTTGTTGACTCCTTCAGGTGCTGGAAGGTCACAATGAGGTCACCCTGAAGTTTCTCTTCTCCAAGTTGGACAATCCCAGCTCTCCCAGCCTCTTCCCCCAGAAGAGCTGCTCCAGCCCTCTGCTCATCCTGGTGCCTCCTCTGGACTGGTTCCAGCAATTCCAGGTCCCTCCCATGCTGAGATCACTGAGCTGAGGGCAGCTCTGCAGGTGTGGTCTCACCAAGCGATGTTACAGCAGCAAGGACTGGGACAGGCTGTCACCCCCCAGCACCTGAGCACCTTCCCAGGTGTGCAGTCCCACTGTAAAACACCTCTTATGGATTTAGGGTGTTCCTTAGAGCCATCCTCACAGCTAGGGCTGGGACTGTTCCTTGTTCTCCATCAATTAGTGCTCAGCACTGGTTCCCAAGGCTCTGAGGTTTGCCTCTGCAGTTTCTTTACATTGCAAACTGGTCGCTATTATCAGTCCAGGTTCAGAAAAGGATCTTTAGCAGCAAGTACTAAACCCTCTTTTTATTTTCCTTTTGTTTTTTTGTTTTTTTTTTTAAGAGGAATGTCTTAGCACCAGAGTTGAATCTGGTTCAAATGGGTGGTTTCTTATCCATTTTCACCTGACAAAGCTTTTTTTGTTCTGGTTTATTTTTTTAACCTTCTAATGTGAAGACTTACCAGTCCTTTCCACCTCCCTCAAAGCAGTGAAAACCCTTCATTGCTTTTCAGGCTGGTAAAATGGGAGTGAAGAAAGGGACTAAGGCAGTAACTACTTGCTCAAATATTCTGACTTCTTTGTCACTCAGGTGAAAATAGAAGGATAAAAAGGGGAAAAGAGCTGAAAGAGATTGTTCTGTTTCCTCTGAAAAATTCATCTTTTATTGCTGGTCTGGCTTGTAGAGAGCTTAAAGTGAATACATAAGACCCTACAGAAAAAATGCAGTTTTTTCAAAAGTTTCACTTTACATTTTTCAAACAAAAATTGTTGGGCTTTTTTTTTTATTTTATTTTTATTTTTATTTTATTTTAAAGGAAAGGTAAAAAGTCCAGTGGAACAGGAGACAAAATGTAAACAAAGGTGTCTGGGGCAAGGTGTTCTGAAGATGGGGCAGAAAGAATCAAACCAAACTACCTGAGGATGATTGGGGTGGAAAGCAAACTGCCTACAGAAGCCTAAGGTGGGAAGGAAATTCCCTGAGGAAGCCAAGAGCTGCAAGAGGCCCAGGGAGCCTTTGCTGTGGTCACCAAGTGCCATGTCCAGAGCAGAGGCCACCCAAACGCTGCCCAGGTACCCACAACTGTGGCTGTTCCACGCTCTACATCAAAAACATCACATGGGATGCAGAATATTAAATCCACATGAGGAATCCTCTCCTGGCCAACAGCAGTTGGCCGTCCCCAGCTGTTCCAGCTGTGCTTGCTGTGGGCTGGAGGCCAAGGACAGCTGGCTGCTGCTCTGTGAGGCTCAAGCTGCAGCTGTGAAATCCAAGTCAGGCAAAGGCATCAGATGGCTGAAAATTCCTCCCCAGAGCCTGTGGTGAGACCTCATTGGTGTGGCAGTGGTAGGAGGGATTAGCAGAGCTTGCTGGGTGTGCTTTTGATGGTTTTTAGGATATCTGGAGTCTGCTTTCACAGAACTTTTAGGATGTCAGCCCCATTGCCATACATGTGCCTTTCCACCTTTTTATCTGGCCACTGTTCCTCACCCCTACACTCTGGATATCTTCTCCTACACCTCTACACTCTGGATATCTTTTCTTTTCAGCCCAGGGTTTTAGAGTAAATGAAGAACTGGCTATAAGATCAGCCTTTTCAAGGAGTTGTGCTTCCTTGTTAGCAGCTGAGCCTTTTTGCAAACCTGGTATTCTCTAGTGCAATCTCTTGATTTCATTAGTTCTTTTGGCCTAAAAGTTTTCTTTTGTGGTCCTTGGGTTCTTTTTTGGTTTTTTGCTTTGTTTTTCTGCAGTGATTTAGTTGTTTGTGCTTTTTTTTTTGTTGTTGTTGTTGTTGTTGTTTTTTTCTACCATAATTTTTAACCTTCTGCTCTTTGCCAAGCTTTTTTCTGCTATGCATCCTGATGTTACTGAAATGTTTTAGCAGTGAAGCCTGAAGTTCAGGGAGATGAAAATTGAATCTGCCTCTCTTACCTTACCCCACCCCTTGCTGTGCATATGCATCAACACAGCCCAATTATGTGGCCCCCACTGCTCTTCTCTCCAGCACCTCTGCCTCTCTGAGCACTTGCACTCAATGTGGCTTTTAGGGTTTTTTCTCTTCCCTGTTGTACAATCTGCTCCTTTGCTTGGTAGTACTCATCACTATTGTATTAGAGTGCTTCACACATGGTAATGAATTTAATTTCACACCACCACTACTGGAAGACAGGTTATTTTTAGCCTCTCTTTAAATTTGTGAGAATTGACATGCAGAGCTTCAAGCAGGAGAGCACTGGATGCTTTTGGCTGTCAAGCTGGAAATCTCTGGGGTTGTGATTCTGGAATACTTAACCCCAGAGGGTTCTCTGCAGGACAGCTGCCCTTGAGTAAGAGTAAGGGGTACCTGGCACAGCTCTAAGTCAGACCCAGAATGTCTCTTATACCTCTGGGAACCAAAGCAATTGGCACCCTGTGGAAACCTGGGGTCAAATCCTTCTCTAAGAGCCAGGGGCAGCACCTGCTCCCACAATGTGCCCTCACAAAAGGAGCATCCTCTGTCTGCATGCATCTTCCCGGCTGTCTGCTGTTTGTCCATTGTTATCAGCAACAGATAGCAGCTCCCTGTGAGCAGGAACTGCTGCTCCTGCCTTGTGCTGATTCCATCTGGGACAGTTACATCTGGCTGGCTGGAAGAGCTGAAGGTGCTGTGGTGAGGTAACGGGGTTTTGTAATTAAACACTCTTGTAATTTGCTGCTCTTCTATCTCTGCATGAGGGCACGGGGGCTGCTCTGAATCCTGGCATTCCTGATTGCAGTGCTTGACCCTCTGACCTCGAGGATATTGCTTCTGGACAGGCTTCACAGGCTGTTGGCAGTGGACACTTGTGGCCATCGCAGTGTTTGTGGGCTCTGGTCCCTCCTCGTGTACTCTGGTGCTCTTTATGACCCTAAGTTTAGTGTTTTCAGCCCAGTGTTTGACCAGCCTGGCCTTGCCTGAGCTGTTCCTACCTCCCCACCAATCCCAAAACCCCTGTGCTCACAGGTAGAGCTGTCAGGCACTGAACTCCTTGTCCTTTTCAATTATTCCAGGTCCTCCCACCCCTCCAAATCCCTTCCTCAGCTTTCTTTGTCAACTCAAAGGAGACCCTGCTCTCATCACAGCTGGAGAAGCTGAGCTCATTTTACAGCTGCCACCAAACAGCAGCAACCTCCTGGTACATGAATCCCGAGGGCAGAGTGAGCTCTGCACTCAGGACCTACCACACCTGCACACTGCATGTACTCCACCCAAAGCAGATTTATTCCCACTGTGGCTGTTCGGTGTGTGCTCTTTGACAGGCACTCAGGTTGGGTCAGGGCTGAGTGGAGTGCAGCTCCCTGCAGCAGCATGGGGAATGTATGTTCCTTTGTCCCTGGCGTTTCTGTTCCTGTTAATAGTGGTGTTGGCCAACACTCAATCAGGGATAATGATATGGACTTCAGGCACCGCCATGTGATCGTTTTCCTCACGGATCGATGCTCGGGTTGGCTCAGCAACACAGCCACAGAGCACGGCTGTCAGCGAGAGATGGGAGAGCCGTGCAAGTGAAAAGGAAGGTGGCAATTCCTGCTGGAATATGTGAGTAATTGCTGTGCTTTGAATCCAGAGGATTTGAGAAATGTCTGTACAGAGGCTGATTAATTAGTGGTGATGTCATTCTACTGGCAATCCCAGGGCAGGCCAGCTGAAACATCACCTTTGGATATAGATATAATCCTCAAAAGAGTGTTCTGCATTGGAGTGCATAATGTGGAGCTGCTTTAGGACAGCCACGGGCAAGCTGAAAATGCTGCCACTGTCAGGGCAGGGAGAGGGACTTTGCCCTTTTGTTTTGCAGTTTGATTGAGGAGCACGAGTCAGTGCCTGTCTGAGGATGACAGCTCGGACTTTGAGAGTCCTGGAGAAGTTGTAGCTTCATCAGGTTACCCTGCTGCTCAGCAAAAGCTTTCCTGTAACCCGCCTCTCCTGGCTTCTTTGGCATCTGGAGACTGCTTTACTAAACCCCTACGCTCTCAAAAAAATAGAAAAGGGTGAAATTTTGCAGTTATGTTTTGTTGGGCTGAATGCAGGGCTGTCTTGCTGAATTTTATTGCCGTGCCCTGCAGGAAAGAGCTTGAATTTGGATGAATCTTTGCAGGCTGACAAAACGGCCCTTTTGGTATAAGCTTCCTCATCTGGGGACAAAGCTTCCACTGTTCTTTCCTAATAGTGTTGAAGTAAAAAACATGGGAGGGCTTCTCTTCCTCCAATGGTCTGACAAAGCCTTTTCTGCCTGGGGGCTGCTTTGACTTTGTGGAAAAAGGTAGAAATAAGCAAAGGACTTCTGGGGCTCTTGGGTGAAGTAGAGCTTAAACCTCCTCCTTCCCCCACAGCTTCTCTTCAGTGTCTTCTCATACGTTCTGCTTTCTTCCCACTTGATTTTTTTTCCTCCTCTTTATATAATTTTTTTCAATTTTGTTGTTGGCAGCTCCTCTGTTTCAGATCCTCTTCAAACTTAATTAATGTGCTGCTTATTCCCTCTTCCAGATCAGTAATTATTATATTTAATAAGACCAGATCTAGTCCTGATCTGTGCATTACCTCCTGCTAACTCAACCCTTTCCAGCTTGCCAGGATGTTAGGGCTCCCAGCAATGCAGCAGCACATCAGTCAATGTAAAAAGGTCAGAGGGGCCTCCTTGGCAAATAAAGAGTGAGAATATAACAGACCTAGGGAAACCCAGATTGTGTTGTTAAACAGGAGGTGGAAAGAGAAGCTGCTGGAGTGGTTCTTTTCATATGTTGGATGGATCCAGATTTGCAGATCCACAGGGTAAAGTCCTTTCTGCTGCTCCTGGCAGAACATGTGAGCCTGCTCCCTCTGTGGAACGGGCCCGTGGGCTCCTGGAATTCAGCAGAGCTCTTTCTTTTCTCTCTGCCTTCCTAACTATCGTCTCTGCATCTGCTAATTGTCAGGTTTCATCAAAATCTTGGTGGTTTGCACGTGGAGAGATTTCCACTTATAGAAGAGGGAAAAAAAAACCAACCCTCCTACTGCCCAGGTCTGTCTGGGGCCCTTTGAGGACCTTTGAGATGTTCCACATCACCAAATGCCACCTCCATCACCTTCACCAGACCAGGGAAGCTTTCTGGGGATTGCATAGCTAATGCCTAATGCTTCCCACTGATCTTTTGTGTAAGGAAAGTAACAAAGTAGTCTGATTAACCAGGATTGAAGGAATTAAGCCTGTGTTTGTGGAGATAGTGATCAATGAGGTCCCTTTTAACACTCTTGTTACTCTGGGCTTCCTTTGATTGGCATTTCAGGAGCTACACACCATAAATTACCTTGATGGATTCCCCTGTGCACCTGAATTTTAAAGAGATGAGGCAGAGGGTTACTTTAGTTAATATTCCAGTGTGTGACTTACCAGGTGCTGTGCAGCTTCTGCCTTGACTCATAACCTCTATTCTTTCACTTCTCAAGTCCTGTCCCACAGAAACAGCACTGCAACTGCCCTTGAACCTGCCTCTGGGCTTTCTGTAGCTCCCATTTTCCCTGACCCAAGAGTCCTTTCTGCCTGGACCATTCCGTAAACAGTTTATGCCTTGAGGAGGGAGCAAGTGCTGTGAGGCTGAGGCAGATTAATTACTGACACAAACTCCTGGCAGGACCTAGCAGCTACTCCCAGCTGGCCAGCTGGGGCTGCTGGCATGGAGAATTAGCTAAAGAAGTGTTCATGGGTGCATGTGGGTCCACGGGAGAAATTTTGGTGCCCCCCACTGCAGGCCATTAGCTCAGTGAAGTGAGAGGCTGCCTTCCTCGGATTAGAAAGCACTTGAGGATGTCATTTACTCAGGCAGATTTCCCAGCTGACTGAGCATTCTTATTCCACTAATTACAAATCAAGAGGGTGATGTGTGCATTGGCTCCCAGACAGGAGGAGCCCTCCTCCCTGATGGTGGGATGGCTGGTCAGGGGGAAGCAGAAGGGATCCTGACCATTATTATCCTCTCCCCTCCTATCAGCTGGAGTAAGGCAAAGCTCACTCTGGTAAAACCTGCAAAGTTTGGTGCTCAGATGCTGCAGCCTGGTGCACTCTACATTGTTGGGCCCAAGTCCAGGCCTGCAGGTGAATGCTGTCAGCACTGGGGCTCACTCAGAGCCAGGGCCCCGACTCATTCTGGCTGCTGCTGTGGAGCCACCAGAACAGCAAACACCTCACATGAAGGAAAGAGCTAAACTGAATCTTTGGTAGCTTTTGACCAATGTTGTATCCAAACTCTTTTCAGCTGGTGTAGGAAGGATAAGAAGAATAGGAAAAGTTGTTGGTTTAAATTTCCCAGTACTGAATGCTGCTGGGCTTTGGGATGTGCAGTGGAAACCACAGGTTCAGGGCTTCAGGCTTCCTGCTGCATAGGGCTGTTCTGGATCACACAGATCAGCTTGACCTGTTGTGAGTATTGCTGGTTTGGGGGAAGTTATAGCCTCTCTTTCCTCATTTTCAGTGTCCCTGGGTCTGTATTTTCCTACTTGGCTGAGGCAGGCTGCATTTCCAGAGGCTCCACGTGCCACTGCCAGGCACTGAGAGCAGCAGAACATCTGCCTGTCTCCATGCCCTGTGGCGCTTCCTCCCGTGCAGAGCTGTTCTGCTCTGCCATGAGCCCTCCTGTCACCGAAAGCACAGCTCCCCGGCTGTTTGTCTGTGACCTGCTTACACCAAACACCCCCTCCCGAAGCAGGCAGGCCCTGGGAGAGCACTGACGATCAGCTGTAGTCTCTGCTCCATCTGGATCCTCTAAAGTGCTGTGCCAGGGAGGAGTTCCAGCTGCCCACCCTGGGACCCACAGCCTCGTGCCTGCCTTGGTGCTGGCCCAGTTCTGGCAGCAAACTGGTGCCGGGGCAGCTAGCACATGGGACTGGGTGTGTTCCAGAGAGTGGGGGTCTCCACCAGTCTTGGAGAAGGTAGGGAAGACCAGGGGCTGGACTGATGGCTAAGCCAGTCCCCCAGCCCTGGCACCAGCTGTGTAGGTGGTGCAGCAGGAGGAGTTTTGGGCATAACAGGAGAGTCCTGGGGCTCTGAACTGCTCCTTTTTTTGTGCCTTTCTGTCAGGTTGAGGCTAACACACAAACCATTTCTGAGAATGATGCCTTACATTTTTAGCTTTTATATTTTTCAGCTCCTGTACTGCATTAGTGTACAACTCTGAACTCCATGTAGAGGGTTAGTAAGCTCTCCTCACAGTTTGGTCAGACAAAGCAATCCTCCCAGGCCTGAGAACCAAGGTCACCATCACAGCCTCAGGCCCTGAAAAGTATAAACAAATGTAAACTGGGGAGAAGCAAACTGGGGGGATGTGACTTCATTACCTGAAGCTGTAATTGGAGGATGAACCTCTGATATGCAAATAGACCAAACTTATGTCTTCCCAAAAAACTCATGATCATCGTGCATCTTGGGTATAGCACCTGTGAGGCTTTTGCACTGCCCAAGGTGCACCCGTTAAGGGCCTTTAATAAACGCTCACTTTATTCTCTTAACTTTGTCCAGCCTCCCTTCTAGGTAGCCATTCTCAGCATCAAGAAGTTCCTCCTTTCATTAACCATTGAGCTGCTGGTCTCAACTTCCATGAGGGTGGCTCCAGCAGCCAGGGCTTGGAGTGGCCTGGTCCTTGCAGACACCTTAATTTCATGAAGAGCTCTTATTACCTGGGTCTCTGCTGGGTTTTTTCAGCAAATTAGAGCTGATAAACCCCACTTCCTGTTAGGCAATGCCTCAGCCCTCCTGTGCTCCCTGTAAACTTCACCAGATGTGACAACATCTCAATCCTCGCAGGGACCATGGCACAGGCAGTGTGGTGACATTTAGAGTGCTTGTTAAAGGAGCAGGTTCAACTGAGGTCTTTGGGAATCTTCTGCTCTGCTGCTGACAGGCTCTATCCACAACCACACTGCATGGGAGATTCTGCTGCTGGATGGATAGGATCCTGAGATGACTGTTTTCAGAGAAATAAGCTCAGAGTCCAGGTGTGGTAGGTCCTGAGTGCATTAGAGTTCACTCTTCCCCGGGGATTTATTCTCCTGATGGCCTTTGCACCCAAAGTTCAGCACCATCTTTGTGCCAGAAGGCTGCTGATGTAAACTGAGCTCAGTTTTTCAAGCTGTGATAAGACCAGGGTCTCCTCTGAGTTGACAGAGAAAGCTGAGGAGAGCATTTGGAACAAAGACCTGGTATCACATACTTGCATGAAACATGAAGAGAGGGCATTTTCCAAACACTTCAGCTGGCGTTGTCAACCCCAGCAATTTTTAGTGTGAACCTCCTCATATCTGGCCCTGTTTCAAGTTCTAGGTTTTGGCTCCATGCCATTCAATTCCTTCTGAATAAAAATTGAGTTCACAGCTTTGTGGGTGCAGAGAAAAACTCAGAAGGACCCTGGATCAGAAAAAAACCAAGCACAAACAGGGTCTCTCAAAGCCAGCCTTCGTAAGCGCTTGATTTAGGTGTTGGTATCTAAATTGTTTCAGAATATTTGGAGTTGACAAGCATGTGCAATGTTAGAAATAGGAATGCTGAGGCATCAAAAACCTTATGACTCCACAGGGGGATTTTTGGACTGATGCTGCTGTTGTAACTGCAGAACAGAAAACAGGGAGTATGTGAACAGGTCTTTCTCTCCAAGTTTATTTTTGCTCTTGCCAAGGGACTGCAGGACAAATACAGTCTCTTTCAGGCCCATTAGCTTTTATGAATTTGTTCCACTGCCAGCACATAGCTTTTGAATTTCGAGACAGCTCCCCCTGCTAAAAGAGCTCTGGTACTTCTCCATGTAGTTGGACCTGGCTTCTGGAGATTTGGATGACATGTTTTGTCATAGAAACGAGACTCCAGCTCTCTGCTTTACCAGGATCTGCCTAGACACAGCCCTTGAGCTCTGCAGTGCCTCACAGGAAGGGATTTTCAGCTCTGTGAGGTGTTGTCTGGGTATGCATATTGACCATCTGTGTGAAATGAAGATTTACAACCATCCTGATGGTCACTGCTGGGTTTCCTCGGGCATGTCTAAGCTATTGTAAACCCTCAGATACGCTGGAACCCTCACCTAAGGCAACAAAGATTGTGGTCTTGAGTAGAACCACTGCAAGCATCCCTCGGGATTACATATCAGTAGATACATCGACCAGTTCCTCTCAGGGAATGTGGAAAGGTGAAGAAAAAAATATCTTTTCCACTAGTGCATGTTTGGTTATGGATTGTGAGTGACCTCAGGTGAGCCATGGCATGGCTCTGTGCCTTAGCCTATCACCTTCCCACCAGCACAGCCCTGCAGTGCCTCAGCTGCTTCTGAAAATGATATTTTTTCTCACTTACTTTGCCAGGCTGCTTCTTCAGCTGCCTGAACTTCTGAAGGTGAAGGTGGCAGGAGCCACCTTCGTATTTGTCTTGCCAGGATTTAGTCCCAGCATTATCAGGTGCTTGGAGTTTATGGATGAGGTGACAATCTGCATAACATGTGGGATACAAAGCAAAAGCTGTTTTCTGAGGTTTAGAGGGGGATTTCAGCAGCAAGAACAGGTTTTGCTGTGTGTTTGAGAGGGTGAAAGGAGCATGTCCTGTAGCCCCTTCCCATGAGGAAAAAGTGTGTGGGGAAAGTCTGTGCCTGCAGGGACCAGCAGATTGTAGTCACCCGCTTCAAGCTGTGCTGGGCTAAAATAGCTCTTGACAAGTTTGGGGCACCGGGGAGAGCACAGGATTTTAAGTGGCTTTTGTCCCCTCAGGACAGGCTTTGAGGGCTTTACCATGGACAAGGGGAAGGAGACAGTGCCTTTCTCCCTCAGCCCAGGGCTGTTGCGGGGGTTGTCCCTGCTCTCTGCTCCCTGCCCAAAGGCAGCAGAACTCCAGCGCCGTGCTGGTTTGCATGGGTGGCTCCAAACCACCAGCTTTTGGATGCTGCCTCTTTGGATGGACATCAGATTTGCTTGAGGGGTGAAAATGTGAGTGCCACAGATGGCAAACTGCAGCCCCAGCTGGGCGGCTGGGACAGCGGTTTCCAGGGCAAGCCGTGACCCCGCGAACGACCAGGGATGAAGGCGGGTGGCTGATTTATGGCAGAGAGGAGCCGGGGGTCTCTCCAAGTGGAGCTGGAGGCGAGTTGCCATGGAGATGGGCTAATAAAGCACCGGCAGCAGCCGGCTCTGACGCTGCTCCGGTTGCAAAGAGCGGGCGGGTGGGGAGAAGGGGCAGCTGCCACGTGGGGATGGAGAGACAGAAGATGACAACAGGAGAGTGGGACAAGAGTTTGGTCTGTAAGGCTGTCCAGCTGTCCCTGGGTGCTTTAAGAGTAGAAGGGGATGGGAGAAAAGAGCCCTCCTCTCCCAGCTCTGTGGGAAGCAGGCCGTCATCATGGTACTCCTTGGTGGTGAGTGACCAGCAGCTTTCAGGAAAAGGCAGAGTATCTTTGTTCTGGCCTCCTGTCTGCAGGCTGGCTGCCTTCCCTGGCAGCAGGAGAGGGCTCTAAAGTGGATGTCAGCTTGCAGCGATCCCCTCACACAGGACTGGCACAAAGGACTACCCAGCACTGGGTCCTGTTTTCTCCACTCGCCAGCTGCTCCATGCCGAGGCGAGAGCCTGAACCCCAGCAGGACATTTGTAACAGCAGCGCCCTCCCTGTGCTGATGATCTCTCATCCTTGGAGCAGCTCCGTGCCTCCCAGCGCCCCTGTGGGAGGTGTGCCTGGGCCATGTCCCTCCCAGCACGCTGCCCTCCTGCCTTTCAGCGCTGGGGAAGGTCAGCTGTGCCTTGGCTCAGCCCTTCCCTGCAACAGAACTGCAGCCAGCTGCCTTGGATGCTGGCTTTGGTGTAGGGTGGGATGAAGGGGGATGGCCTGGACTCACCCCCAAGAGCTGTGTGTCCTGGAGGGGTGCTGCACATGCCTGAGCTCTTGCTCCAACCTGCACCTGCAGAATGGACCCTCCTGCTTTGCTGTCAAAGGGCTCAAATCTGCAGTTCCATTCTGTTCAAGGGTATTGCAGCATGGACCTAAAAGCAAGCAAACTTTTATTCTGGCTTGTTGAGCAGGTCGATGGGAGGGAAAGACTTTGCTGATTATTAGCAAGGTATTCCCAGGCATCTGTACTTCCATTTTGAGAGATTACTCTTCAATAATATAGTGACAACCACATTTTAAACTTGATCACCAAAAGAAAGATTTTGCCTCAAAGCCATGAGCTCCTGGGCTGTGCCAGAGTCCAGGGAGGTGTTCCAGCAGGTAAAGGCAGGGATGGGGAGGTTAGATAGTTTAAAAAAGAAATTAAAATCCTTATAATGGAGAGATGCATTAAAAGATAATTGCTTACAGGTTTCATAAGATGTTTTTATGTCTCTTAGATTGATGAATGTATCCACAGAGGCTGGTACTCTCAATGGAGGGTTACCTTTACCTCTGAATAGAGCAGAGATCAAGGCAATTACAACTAGATATTGATAACACTATCCATACTCCCCAGAGAAAAGGTTGTCTAAAATTGGACTTCTTAAGCTACCTAATGCCTGCTTCCCTGGCCAAAGCCTCTTCCTCCCATGCTGACAGCATCCCCTGTTGTCCAAACCTGTGCTACTGCTGGATAACCCTTCTGTCTTTGATTCCATCATCATGCACTGTCCAGATGGTGGGAGCACGCACTTCCCTTAGGGGTTGGCTGGTTTTTGGCACTGGCTGGGATAAGGGAAGATTTTCACAGCTTCCCTTGATGTCTCTTCAGGGCTAACAGGTGGGGTGAGCAAATCATGAGGGACATGAAGATTTTTGGGATCTCTGGCACAGCCTCTCTGCTCCAGGAGGGCTTTGACTGGTGGATGCTTTGATTCATGGTTTGTCAGCTGGAAGCAGACTTGCTGTGGTGCACAGGTGCTCTGCCAAGGATTTGCATGAGCTGATTATGGCGTGGATCAGCACATCTGGAGGGGAAGAAAGGGTTACAAAGTGCATATCCACAAACCTCCTAATGTGGGAGGTGTACCTTTCCGAGGTGCTGCCCCTCTTGCTCTGCTCTTAGCGAGTCACTGTTCATGTGGTGCTTTCTTTTCTGTCTGACTCCAACTAGTCTCTTCCCCATCTTTGTAAGAACCAGGCATGTGTGTGGCTGCAAGGGGGGCAATTCAACTTGATTTTTAGATTCTTGGGAAAGCTCTTCCAATAAAGGGCCTTACACCCAAGACCTGTTCAGGCTGCTGGCTGTGTCAGAGACCTCTGAGCAAGGGAGGCAGTGTTTGGTGAAAGCATCTCAGGGCAGAGTGAGAGATGTTGCTCCTGGAGAAGTGTGTATGACTGTTGCTTGTGGAAGAACAGGCCTCAAGAGAAGCATGGTTTTCACTGCCTCTGACTGTTGTCAGCAGTACTTAAATGTGTAAATCTTGGAATGTTCTTCAATACGAGCCATTTGAAATCCTGAGTCACTTCTGTCTCCGGATATGCCTGTCTCGCTGATTCTGTTTCATGCCTCTTCTCATATCCAAGGCAGCTCATGCCAGCAGCTGAATCAGTTTGGAAAAGAGGAAGAACAAGTATTAGGATGATTCCTGCTCTCAGCCTCAAGGCCATCAATGTCCTTGAGTAGGCCAGGTCCCCTGTCTGAGTGTGGTCATCCTGGTGTATTCTCCAGTGCAGCACCACCTCCCAGTGGGAACGTGGTGGGCCAGATCCTTGGGGTTTTAGCTAAGGGAACGGCTGTGCCTTGGGACTACCTCTGGGCTCTTCCCTGTTCCCTTGCCAGCACTCTTTTGTTCACAAGCATATAAATGAGGAACGGAAGATGTGGCTTGGAGGAAACGTGGATGTAAGCAGGAATTCCGTGTGAAGAACTTTGGCCAAATTTTGTTGCTCACAGAACTCTTCCTTAGTTGACCATGCCCTGAGTAGGACACTGGATTAGCTGCTGATGTCTTGAAATCTCTTCCAATATGAGTTTTCCTATGATCCCGTGATTTGTCCTAGTTTTGGAGACCAGCAAAAAGCTTCTCTGCTGACATGCACACACAGCTGTCTTCTTGAGTGATGCTTTGTATTATGGCAGGAGGAATTCAATGCAGAAACAGACTTTTTAAAAATGGCAATGGCCCTACACCATCTACCGGGTGCTGTCACTCCTGTGTGAACAGTCTAGGACAATTAAAATGTTGGCTGTCCACATGAGATCTCTAAAGTTAGGTCTCTGCTGCTCAGGCAAAATATTTTTCAGAGGACAAATAAAACCAACTTGAAAGTCTTGCTGCTACTGCAAAATTGTCTTGTGAGTATTTAATCTCCATTTTCTGGGGTTGGATGTGATGTTGAGGGCTGGAGAAACTTATCTTGATTAGGGCTTGTGGTGGTTCAGGGTTCCTGTAAGTGAGCCAAGTGCTGCAGTAACATTAAAAATGCTTCCTGGTCTGGTCAAAACATGGCAGTTTTGACTGTGGGACAGTGACCAGTTTTTGTTTGAGATGTTGTTCTTCAGCTCTTGTGAGCTCCTCAGGTCTTGCCTGTGGACCCTGCCCAGCAGAGGAAAGCAGAATTCTACTGGCATTTAACCTGCTGCTTACGGATACATCTGGGTGCATGGATTAGTAAAGACCATCCTCAGACCACAGGGAGATGAAATTTGGATTTGAAACAGAGATGAGGTTCTCTTCCTCCTGTCCAGGAGTGTAATGATAAATACCCCTATTTCACCAAAGTCAGGATGGCTGTGGTCTGCAGGGATGAGGTGGAACCATGATTGCCCCTGACTTTCTCCTGGAAACAAGAACTGGGTCATTTTCTAATACCTCAATGCAGAGAACTGACAGTTAAATTGGATTTAATCACCCATGCCTTGAGGGCCCTTGTCCTGAAGTATGTTTGTGTGTTATTTTAAGTATTCAGAACCAAGAGTATTTTATAGAGGAGCTCTGGGGTGGTCAGCAATGCCTGCAGTGTTGCTCTGCTCACTCACCTGCACCCTCGGTGATGGAGGGCTGGTTCTGTACCTTGGAGTCAACTGCGGCTGAGCTTTGCGGTGCGTGTTTAACAGGGAGAGCTCTGCAGGGACAATATATTTTGAGTATGCCTTACTGTCAGCTTTCGCCTTCCCAGCTTCGCTGCCGTGTGGCTCTGCAAAACCTCCCTGAGCCCAGCCAGCTCTGGCCAGCCCTTCCTCTGGGATCCCTGCATTTCCACACCGCTTCTGCCCTTGCCTTGTCTACCTATTCCTCGCTGCATTTTAACCTCCCTTACGCCTCTCCCCTTCCCCGCCTTTGTTCCCCTCTGCCTATCGTTTTATTGCGATATAAGCCTCAGCAATCCCAAGCTGTGGGCCAAACTTCCTGCCCCGGCGGGAGACCCGGGATTCGGCCCGGCCTGGCAGCGTGGAGGCAGCTTGGGGTGCTG
Organism: Sitta carolinensis; assembly: GCA_032173965.1. Taxonomy (NCBI): domain Eukaryota; kingdom Metazoa; phylum Chordata; class Aves; order Passeriformes; family Sittidae; genus Sitta; species Sitta carolinensis. The sequence continues at coordinate 18,659,158 of CM063286.1, forward strand.
CCCGCCTCCTCGCAGGAGCATCAGTGCCTCGAGGAGCTCCCCCCTTCAACAGGTAGGGAGCAGCCAGCCCTGCTCTGCTCATCCTCCTGCGCCGAAAGGATGGCGGTTCTCTGAGGCCGGGGCTGGGCGGAGGACCCCGGAGCATCCGTCGCTCGGGGAGGTGGCCCCAAACCGGGGCAGCGACAGCGACCCATCCCCGCTGCCTACGCTGCGGGGCGGGCGGCTCGGCACAAAGCGGGTGGGTAAACCCTCCTCCGGGGCGCGGGGAGAAGGAGGAGGAGGAGGAGGAGGAGGAAGGCGGGGGGATGCTGCTCCCCTCCCTCGCTCGCTGCCTGCCTCGCTCGCCGCGGCCGGAGCAGCGCGCAGGCGGCACTGGCAGCCCCGGCCGGGCGGCACGGCGGGCTGGGGCGCGGAGCCCTGCGCAGCGCTGCGGAGCCGAGCGGGCTCCGGCCGCCCCCCGAGCCCCCCGCCGGGGCAGCCGGCGCGCCGGTGAGTGCGGGCGGGCGGGCGGCGGGCGCGTCCCCGCTCCCCCGGGGCTCCCGCGCATCCCCGGCGGGGGCGGGCGCGGGGGGCAGCGCGGAGCCGGGCCGGGCATGGGATGGGGCTGCCGGGGGCTGCGCCGGCCCCCGGGTATCGTCTGGGGGTCGGCGGACAATAGGCGAAGCGACGAGGGAAGGGGGTGCTCGGCCGGGCGGCCGCGGGCTCGGAGCATCCCTGCTCCCGCGGCGACTCCCGCTCGTGTGGGTTCGGAGCGGAGCCGTGCCCCGGTGCTCCCCCGCCGGGCATGCAGCCCGCCCGCCTGGCACTGCCGGCTGGAGAGCGGCGAGAGCGGCTGCGGGGAGAAATGCCTGGAGGAGGACAATCCCGAGCCTCCCCGGCTGGAGCCGGACGGGGAATGCAAGGGAAGGGCTGCGCGTGGAGAAAGGTGTAGTAAAGCAAAGTCGAATTTCCCCCCGAGTCCTGCAGCCAGGCCTAATGGACACAGATGCTGTGTTGGGCCGGGGAGGGAAAGGAGTTTCGGGACTGCAGTTTCTGAGGCCGGTACGACGAGAGAGGGGAAAGGAGCTCTAGGTCTTTTCTCCTTCTCCCAGAGTTACTAGGACTGAGATATGGATCGTTAAATAGGAATAGCCTAATGCAATTAAGTGGCAGAGAGTCCCCACTGCAACACTTATCCATTGTTCCTCGCTCTGCCTTCTGCCAGCATGGTTCTTGCCTGGACAAGAGAAGTACAATTGAACAAACAGTTCATTTCCCTGGCCAATTGCATCTGTAGTGTCTCCCTCGAATCTGCTGCTGACTGGCTGCAAATGCAGCAGCGTCCCCAGGCAGAAACAGAGAACTAGGACCCTCTGGTGAGATTCCCGCTACTGTGGGCTGGCTAGAGCAGCTCCCAGTGGCTGCTCACCCGAGTTGTTCTGATCGCAACAGCAGAGCAGGTTTGCTCCCTCACCTCTCCACCCCCTTGGTGCCCTTCTGGGGAGTGCCAAGAAGAAAAACAGCAGGTGCTGAGGCAGGACCAGCCCACGACTAGAAGATGCCACTTGTGGTTCAGGCAAGCCCTCTCCTGTCTGTAGCCTCTCTTAACTTTTTCCTCGCCCTGGAGGATGCGGGATTTTGAGGGGTTTTGAGGTGATGCTCTTTCGGCGGAGTTTGGCCAGCCTGCCCTTCAGCCTGTGCCCGTGGTGCCCGGGTGCCCCGCAGTGCACAGAGGCAGGAATGCTGGAGCCTGACCCTGCTGCTCCTTTCCGAGAGAGCTCCGAGCAGCTGGAGGGATTGCGGCTGCACCTGGGCCCTCGGCACATGCTTGCCTGGAGGCTGCTGTGTCCTTTCCCCTGGAATCTCCCCCTGGTTCTCAGCGTGCAGCCGAGCCCGGCACGAGGGTAGGCACAGATGCATTGTCTGCACTGCTGCAAGACACCCTCGGCACTGGGGGACTGCTGCTGCTCCTCGCTTTGGAGCTTCTTATCACGAGTCTGCATCATGGAGCTTTTCTCCTTCTGTTCTTTCTCCTTTCCTCTCCTTTGTCTGCAGACTGCCACCTGTCCCACTTCACTCTCAGCTTCTCCTTTGCCTTTTTCTGCTTAATGTGTTCTTTCACCTCAGTTTCTTTTTGTCTAAGTAGACCATGTCCTCTTCAGCCTGCTTCTCTCAACACTGGAGACAGAGCCCAGCCCCTCATCTCAGTCAGAGTATTCCTGCCAACTGTTTACAAAAAGTAGCACAATACCCAGGCTGAACACTGACATAATTACATACCCAGCCAGAGAGTGTAGTAAATAATCCAGCTTTTCAGGCTTTTGCCCAGTGGTGAGTCTTTTGCCATCTCCTCTGCCCATGGGCTAAATGTATTATACTTGGCTTGCATTTAACTCATGTTGTGGAAGCACGGAGTCAGCGCAGCCGTGTGTGGCATCAGAGTGGATGTACAGGGATGCCTTGCACCATACACACTGCCCGTGCCCGTGTGCATCGTGTGTCTCAACCTGCTCCGGGGGCCAGGCTCTGACGGTCGTGCTGGGCTCCTGCAGGGGCTGCCAGGGCAGGGATGCCTGCTGAGGTGTGGGGATTGTTCCATCAGCAAGGGAAAGATGAAGGTCGAAAGTGCCAGCAAAAATCGCGGAGCTTGGTGCGCAGTGTTTGCACTGCTGGCCAGTTTTCCAGAGGTTGACGTGTACGTGGAATTGCAGACACACAGAATTGTGAATATTGTCAGCACGGTTGTATTTCCAGTTGTGATTGTGAGCCTGAGTCTGTCTGCAGTTGCTTTGATTGTGAGTCAGTCTGTCTGCAGTTGCAGTAGCTGTGAATCAGTGTCTGCCTGTAATTATGTGGGTGAATCAGTGTTGGCTTGTTACACTATGAGTGCAAACGGTTTCCCATAGCAGTTGTGGGTGTGAATCACTCTACAGTCCCTCTGGATGTGTTTTTGAGTAGAGAGATGCAATACTTGGATTAATTTTGTTTTGATGAGGAAAAACTGTCAAGCGGCTTCTCATTTTGGAAAATTAAAGCTGGGTTGGGAGTTGGGCACAGACCTTATTTCTTTGTTACCAGCAGAACAAGTTACAGAAGAAATCCACTTTAAGACTTGCTCCCAAGATTTACATGTGGATCTAAACCTTTAATTTCTTTGTCTGGTGCCTCTGCTTCTGAGTGTCTTCTTCTGCTGGCATCCCTTGCAGAGCTGCAGACAACACATTTGATAACCATCACGTGTCCCTCGTACCTTCTGTGTTTGGCAGATTCATGGGAAGGTTGTTTATGGCTTGTGCAGTGCCTGTGTGTTTGCAGGGACAAGCCAGTGTGTGCCTCTTGGATAGGTGAGCACAAACATATCCATGCTCAGGAGTCGGGGACTGTGTGGTTCCTCTGCCACGCACCCCTCGCTGCCAGCCAGGGCTGTTTCTCCAAGTGGGTGGCAAACAGCAAGTTGGATTCAGGTGGATGGAGGTGCTGCTGCATTGTTTCTTGTCTATGATTTCTCTAAAATGCTGTAGCAGCTTCTGGCCTTCAGCAGCATCTGTACAGCACCAGACAGTGCTGAACTAGAGACAAGCTGGAGAAATCTGGGCGACTTCAGGTGATGGAAGCAGAGCACTGGGCTGGATCCGGGCTCCCAAAGCCAGCCTGGCCCTGTGCTGGCTGGTGCAGGCAGAGCTCGGAGCTGGCAGGGCTGTGCTGCTGAACTGGGTGTCTGTGCCATGCAGTGCACACGGGCGTCCCAGCGAGCTCGTTTCAGAACAAAGGGATGCAAACAACCTGGGAAGCGAAGGGATTCCAGACAGGGGTCTCGTGAAACACCACCGTGTCTTACTCAGCCTTTTCCGGGCTTCCAGATGAACTGTGGCTGCTCGGTGCTGCCCCTGCCCTCAAATGAAAAGATGTTTTTGTTCCAAGGCACCCTCCTTTTTAGCTGGAGTGACTGAGAACTGAAGAAAACCCACCCCAGCGGGGACACAGGGCAGCGTGTGCCTCTCCTGTGTTTATTGCTGCTGCACTGAGCACTTGTTGGCTGCTGTCTCTGCGGAGACAGCTTGAAGCTTTGCTCAAAAAAGCATTAAAGAGGCATAGCAGTGGTGACCAGAAGCCTGGTGTGCTCACAGAGGGTCAGAGACACCTGGACAGAGCCCAGCTGGTGCAGGCTGGATGATTCTGCAATCCATGAGGGGTGCTGAAGTACCTCTCCTGCTGCCTGGGACCTGTTTTGGAGAGGCTCCAGTGCAATGAGGAAGGGCTTTAATGAGATTCTTGTGCTGTGCAAGTGCTCCTGAATTTGGGGGAAATACGCAGGTGTTGTGAGGTCACCTATAGTGCTGTGCTTGGCTGACCTGCCATGCAGGTGGGCAGATGGTGCTCGACACCACCAGGGTGTCTGGATCACCCTCTTTTTCCTGCATGTAAGTACTTTCATCTGGGCTTTTGGGCTGAGGCTGCCTCTTCTCCCCAGTCTGATTTCCAGCTGCCTTCCAGCATCGGCTCCTCACTGCGCAGCCCTCCCTGAGATACCTGACTGACACCTGAAGGTGTCAGCTGCTGCAGGTCCTGGGGGCTGAGTGGGAGCTGTCAGTGCCCTGCACCCCTCCAACTGATGCCACTGGTGTCCATGCATGGCATGTGGGGATGCTGATCCGATGACAACACAGGCGGGCAGCTTCTCTGGGTACAATGCTGGGGCAAGTTTGTCCTTTGGGCTGGTTTCTGAATGCTGTCGGCATGATGAGACTACTGCTGAGTGAATCAGGTGCTTCCCCTGTCTGTGCATCTTCCCAGGAGGCAGCAATTCAGGTGAGATACTCGTGTGACTCTCACAAACGTGCCCAGGTGGGTTTTTTGGCCTCTTCAGCCTTCATTTCTTTTCTAGGGCCTGCAGTATCCCTGTCTGTGGCCCTTCTCAGGTTTTTTTGCAAGCTTTACCTTTCAGTCTCCACCTCCGGAGTTCTGTGTCTCTCCCTTGTCCGCAGAAAGCCTGTGCTAATCACTCTTTCCTAGGAAGGCACTTCAGAATATTTAATGGTTTCCAGAATAAGGATTTCTGGGAAGATCAGGCTCAGTGTGCCAAGTCCGGAGATATCCAATGTTGGCATAGTTACTAGGGTACCTTGCTGATTTGGAAGTTTCCAGCACTCTTTTTGGTTCCCAAACCTACTTCAGTGGGAGCAGGGGCTGGAGCATGTCGCTGTCATGAGGGGAAGGAAGGAAGGGAGCTTTTCCAGTTCCTTGTTCACAGCACATCCAACAGGAAGACTGTATTTCCCTGGAGTGTCATTGTGCTACCATGCTCTGGAGATTGGACAGATTGTCTTGGAGAGGAGTGGGAATGTTTGTGAAGCCCTTAGGTGTGTGGTTATAAGGACACTTGCCAAATTCCGTGTGTTGTGAACTTCAAGTATTGCTGGATTCCAGCTGCAGAGTGTCAGCAGGGCTCCTCAGAAAATCTGCATTGGATTCAGCTGTGGAGGTTACCAGCAACTGCACAATTAGTGCTGAGTGCATTTGCTAACTGTGCCGTTAAGGAGTGAGCAGTGGACAGATGGAGGCAGGAAGAAGTGCAGGGCTGCTCTGAACACACACCCTCCCTCCAGGCTCCATCTTGCACAGACACACAGGAGAACCAGAAGCTCTGGGGAGATGTTCTTTAACCTGTATGGAAGAGGGGGTCAGTCTAAAGAGTTGTACCACTCTTTTCTGAGCTTGGAAATTTTGGCATTCTGCACCTTTTTCTTCATGGCCGATGTGGAGTTTCCCCTTCAGCAAGTCCTAGTAAGAGATTTGGGTTTTTTTCCTTATTTGAGGCTGTTAACAGCCCATTAACATTCCTAAACCCTTGCTTGGTTACATGCAGCTTCGTTGCCTGCATCCTCCCTCCCCTTTCCAGAGGATCAGGGATCCCTGCAGGTATTGAGATCCAGGCGCTGGCTGATTCAGAGCTTTCCTGAGTGGGAAGTGACAGCTGAATAGCCTTGCACGAGGACAGCCCCAGAACGGGCTGGAGGAGCTCCAGAGCTGCTCTCGTGGGTGTTCCCATTCCTTCCCTGTGCACCGAGGGATCCCTTTGCCTGCTCTGCCATCAGCATCCTCTCCAAGAGCTACTCTTGTGTGCTAAAATCTGAGGAGCTGGGTTACTGGGCTGTTGAAACTTCGAGAGTTATTTTACACACTGATTTTATTGGGGAGGCTGTGTGGCCAGTAGCTGTTGGGCTTCTAAAGCACTTGCATCAGTTGGGTTCCTGTGTGTGCCTGTGGCTGGGCTTGCAAGAGCCCCAGGAAAGGGGAGAAGTGATGCTGATAGCTGCTGTGCCACGGGAACCACACTAGGATCTGGCTGTGGGGAGGTTTGGATGATGCCCTAAACTGTCTGAATGGTGAAATCTCCTGCTCTGCAAAAGCCTCCCTGTATTCTCCAACACATTTCCTCCTTGGCAGCAGGGTGGTGAGCAGGACTGGGTCTGCTTCTCAATCCGTGTGTGAAGTAGCCACAGAAAAAGGAAAACACTCTGCAGCCTCTTCTATCCAGCTTCCCAAGAAAACTACAATGCATGAACCAAAGGAAGGTGGTAGGAAGGAGTGCCAAGCTGCTCTCCATGCTGTGCTGTCCTTCCCAAGCCCAAAAGCACAACTATAGCAAACCCCCATCTTGGAGGCATTCTCAGTGTGCACAAACTGAGACGTGACTGGCAAAATGGCTACTTGGGCAAGGAGTGAAAACAGATTTTGCTCCCAGTGCAGGTGTGTAGAGCAGGTTCTGGTGCTTAAAATGAGATTTAAGCACAAATTTGACTTAATTCAAGCACCCCTGTTTTCCTTGGCTGGCAACTCCCTCATCAGAACTATCCAAAGCAGAAAATTAACGTTCATCTCTGTATAATATTGAAGGAAAACTCTATGAACAAGGTTTGGTGAAAATGCAGTCGTTAAGAGTTTCTTGGCATAGACAGGACACACCCACAGGGAAAGTGTTCTGGATTTTCTCACTGTCCCTGACCCTCTGAATTACCTTGTTCCTCCATTTTCTGGTACTCTTTTTTTTTTTAGCTTCACTTTTCCACCATTGGTGCATAATCTGCCCCACCCATGGTTTCACCAAATCTGATAAAGATTGTCCCAAATGTTCTACAGGAGCCACAACAGTTTCTGCAGAGCCAGGAGGCACCAGCTGCAAATCCACAGTCCTCCTTTGTGTGGGGATCCCTGGTCAAAGTCTGCTGGCTGTGCAAATTCTGCCCAAACAAAGCATTTTTAGAAATCAGCAGTCGAATGGGAAAATGTTGATTTCAGTGAAAATTTTCAGCAGTGTTTTGGGGAGGGGAAAGGATAGACAGCAACGGTTCTTTTAATTTTTTTATCATTTTTTTTTTTTGGTTTTGGCTAGTATTTGAAATTGCCTTTGGAAAAAAAAAATCAATTAAATACTATTGTATAATATGTAAGTTGAAATTAAATTAAAGGGAAAATATGGAAGGAAATCTGTTGAGAAACTGCTTATTGAAGAAGTTCTGAATTTGCCTTGTAAGAAAATCAACATTTTATCTGTCCTTGTCGTGATTTGGAACAAGTCTCACCAAAATATTGGAATTTCCCACAGAACAGATGTTCAGCCAGTTAATTTGTGCTTCATCAGCAAATACTTGAATTTCCAAGGCTGTGTGTCCCTTCTCAGCTGGAAGGTGGTGAGAGCCAGAGGAGCCATCCCAAATCAGAGCTGTTCTCACATGAGCCCTGGGTGTGTCCATGCCAGAGGCTCCTGCACCTCCTTTGGTTGAGGATGAACTTCCCTAGGGGGCATTCAGGTAAAATCCTGATTAATAAAGCCTGAGCACACTGTGCTTAAATTAATCCGTGCATTAATTTCTGCAAGGATTTTAAGTGACTGATGGGGAGGAAGGTATAGGTAAGTAGGGCCAAATGCTGGGTTGGCTTGTTGGCTTTTTTTTTCCTCGTGCCTGCTGTTAGTGAGTATCTTGCCAGAACAAAAGCTGAGGTGGGTGGTAAGGACTGGTGGTGTCTGGCTCTTACCTTCCGCCTGACTGGCAGCTCTTGTGCTCCTAGAGCTAAAAAACAAGGATTAGGCACAGCCTCCAGGAAGGCTGTAGAGTCACACTGCTGTGGGGAGACCAGCTAAATGCAGAAATGTGATAAAACACACCAGCCAGCCTGGCCTTGTGCCTCTTCTCTTGCAGGGGCAGGGGTAGCCAGGTACACACTGAGGACATGGGTGATCTCCAGGTGTTTCCATCCTGCTTGGCCGAGCCCTCTGCACAGGATTTCTGCTGGGAATTCTCCTCTCCCACATCCCTGTGCAGAACTCCCTGCTCCTTGGCAGCACAGTTCTTTCCTCTTCATCCTGGGGCAGCCTCAGCTGGCTGAGAGTTGCCATCCATGTGCTGGGGTTTGGCTTTGCAGCCAGCACCTCCTTCAGCACTGGAGGGAGCTGCCTGAGGCTCTGCAGCGTTGAGGGGAGAAATCCAGAGGTCACATTTGGCTGGCACCGGCATCTTGCCCTGGTTTCTGCCTGCTGTGATTGACTGGAGCCTTCAGTGCTGGCTCTGGGGGCTCAGAGTGGGGCTGGCTGTGCCTGGCTGCCACGGGGCTGAATCCCCTGTGTGCCACACAGGGAGGTGGCGAGGGGATGTCACGACAAGCTGTATTTATCCAGGCTGTTGCTTGGCAGTGCTGCTCCAAGGTGCATCAACATAATGAGATACATAAAAGGAGAAGGCAGTTAAATGTGCAATAACATCACAATAAAAGTAAAACTGAGCATTAATGAAAACTCTGAGCGCACTAAGTGTAGTATCGTCGAGTGCTCCCACCACCTTGGGCTTTGGTGGTCAAACTTAATAATAATTTCTGGCAGTGTCATTACTGGAATTAAATGAGGGTTTAACTGTCTAGAAAAAGATGCTGGGGAAAAAAAATGGGTCTTGAGATTTCACAAGTGGTTCTGCTGTGTGAATATCACTGAGGTAGCCGAGGTACCAGGTGACCTGGGGGCAGGCTGTGACTGAGACTGCAGGGTGAGGTGGAGGAAGGGATGGGTGGAAGAAGAGCCAGTGTGGTTACTCTAGAAAGTGAGCTTTGCACTTGCTGCTGAAGCACCTGAGGAGCTGCAGGATCTGCTGTGAGGGTGGGGCGAGGGTTTTAGTGTGTGTACCTGCTTGGCTCTGACCCCATGATGCAGCTTCCCCAGGGCCAGCAGTGCTCCAGGGCATGGTGCTGCCTTTGGTTCCTGAGGTCTCCTGAGATTTCAAATACAGGACCCCAGAAATACCAGCTGTTGCCCAACATGAAAAATGGAACTGTTTGCTTTTCCCTAGTTACTAAAATCTCTTTTTCTCTCCTCTTGTTGCCCTCTGTCCCACCCTGGCAGGTTTGGAGGCTCGTTTTGCAGTGGTTGCACGCTGACACCATGGCGCCGAGGCTCCCAGGAATGGGACCCTTCTTCCTCCTCAGCCTTGGAGTCCTGATCCTGGTTCTGACTCTCCCTGCTGATGCTGGGTAAGGTGGTGAGTTCTGAGCTGTTGGCCAAGGCTGCAGTCCTCTTACTGAACTAAATATCACAGGGTCAGTATGTGTATGAAGCAGTTCAGGGCAAAGCACAAAAATGTCTCTGCCGTGTTTTACTCTCCCTTTGTCCCCATGTCCCCCTATCCACGCCTTTCACCCAGGGACTTTTCAGTCCCTAATGTGGCTGACACTGGCATTATTTGAGGTGCTGTCACTGAGATCAGTTGTCAGCATTTTTTGCAACAAAACCTATTTTCAGATTTGTCCTCTGCACAATTCATTGTGGGCAAGGACTCTGCTTGCCTGAGTTTTAACCTGGAAGAGAGTTCCCCCCACCCCATTTTGCATTTTAATACTATTTTACAGAACAGAAAATCAGTCTGCTTCATCTGTTTGGTTGTTAGTGGTGTAATGACCCTCGGGCAGCACACCTTACCAGCTGCAGCACCAGGGTTCTCTGCCAGCCCTGGCTGGGCTGGCTGCTCTCCTGTGCCTGGGTGTGCAGGCTCTGGCTGTCCTGGCAAGGAGAGTGCTGCTGCCAGCCTCACCTTCCCAGCCTCTGGAAGCTGTCTGGAGGAGATGTAAGCCTGTTAGTCCGTGACTGCATCCTGCCAGAGCCTTTGCTGAGTGAGCTCGGGGAGCCCTTCGAGGAAGGAAGACCGGGATGCCACCAACTGTGAAGAGGGAGGAGTTCTGCACAGAGGGAGAGAAGTGCAAATAATACATGACATCTATAAAACATTTAGAAAAGCCTTTAGAGTGCCAGGTATGGACACTGAAATGCTGTCTGCTGAGTTAGAAGTCCAGAGCAGATCAAGGATCTTCACGCATGAAAAGATGTCAGGGCTGCCCCTCCCGCCCTGTCCTGCCTGTTCTGCTTTGTCTGCTTGTATTTGACTTTGCAGCTTGCCTTGCTCTGGAAGTGCTGGCCCTGCCCTCCTGCACAGGCACGGCCACAGGCACGGTCAGCCCTGGGCACTGGCCTCTCCCCCCTCCCCACGATGGCTGTGGGGCTGTCCCCACGCCCTGTACCTGCAGCTCTGCCTCACTCTCTGCTGCCTTTGCCTCTCCATCACGTATTCACCAGAGTCGCTGCTCCCTCAACCCCTGCCACGCAGGGATTGCTCAGAATATTGGTCCCCAGAAGGATTTGCTTCCTAAATTGTGTGTGAGGGGACCCCTGTGCTGATGTGGCACAGCTCCCCAGAAAGCCTGTGCACAGGTGGCAAGGTAATGACTTTTCCTCAGACCTATCCTAATTAAATTTGCTATAAACCTCTGTCCTTCCTGCCTAAAGGATTTTAATTATTTTAAAACCTTGATCCTGCACATCTCTTTGCAGTTCCTTTATGCCTTGCTAAAGAGCAGCTTTAGCTTTATGGTAAGGTGAGGTGAGGCAGCCCAGGGCTTTTCTGGGAAAGGAATTATTAGCCCAGATCAGGTGCCAGGCAGAGGTGCAGCTGGCTCTCCCCTGCCTGCACCTTCCCTTGTCCTGCCTACGCTGCTCTTCCCCCAGCACCTCCTGAGTGAATCCCACACTGCTCGCATTGAAGTCAAACCCTCAAATGTCAGGCTAAGTAAAACAGCTTTGAAATTTGTAAACTCATTTTTCCCATCACCGCTGAGCCTCCGCCAGGAGTTCCTTCACAAAAATCCATCCTCTCGCTCTTTATATTATGGGTAATTTTTAAAGATAGCTTATAAAACATTAATGAATGAGCTTTTCATGAGCATGCTAGCTATTCATAAGTTATAGATGGTTATATACTCATCAGCAGACACTGGGACAGATTGCTTTTAACCATGACATCTATTGAAAGCTGGTACAATTGAAACCCCACTAATTACTGCAGGCATTTGTTAAATTTCTCAAAACTCTTCTTACCTGCAGGGAGTTCAAGTCCAGATGAAAAGCCAAAACCAGCGTTTGGATTCAGCTGGAAATCTCGGAGGCTGTGATGCAGTTTGTAATGTCAGGGGTGTTTTGATGTGTGGATCTGGCAGGTTGCATTTAGGGCTGGGTCAGGTGTTATCCCAACCATGCCTCACACTATGGAAACTGGAATTTCAGCACTACTGTGTTACCCTCCTTGTGTTCCTGGACGCTCAACTTCCTGCTTGACTCCCCCCCCCAGTGCTACTTTGCTGAAAAACAGAGGCCAAGTGGTCCTGTGAGAGGTGGGATGTACCCCTGGGGAAGTGGACCTCAGGCACTTGCAAGGCAATTTCCCAAAGTGTTTGGTCAATGAAGCCAATGAAAATTAATGTCAGAATTGCCCAAAACGGAATATTTCAATTAACTGCAGCATTCTAAATTGTATTGATTCAGCCTGACTCGAAAAGTACCCATACCCTGCTCTCAATTTTTCCTCTTTTGCTAGGACATACTCTTTGCTCTTCTTTTTTCCTACAGAATCTGTTTTTTTCTGTTGGGTGAACACTTTGATAGGGAGCTCCCAGCCAGAACTGACCCTTCACAGTGTATTTACAGGTGCACCAGCACTGTCAGGGTAACCAGTCTGACCAGATGAGATGCAGCAGGATTAAGCTTTGAACTCCTGAAATAATATTCCTTTTTCTGTAGTTTTTGTTGGGGTTTTTTTCCCCACTTACTTCATGATGCGTGCTGGAATCAGTGGCTGCCACACATCAAAGGACTTAAGGCTGGAGTGGGAAGGAAAGGGGCAGAAGTGTCAGAAAGTGAAAATTTAGGGGTTTTCTTCCCCCAGGACAACACTTCTGATGGTCGTAGGTGCTGTCCTTGGTAATTGTAACCATGAATTGCATGTCCACCACCTCTGGTTTGTGGCATTCGTGGTCTTCCTCTGGCCAGTGCTCCCCAGGTATTCAGCTCTCCATTCAGTGCCAATTTGCCAGTCAGGGCTTCCCTGCTCCCGAGGGGCTCCTGTAGCTGCTGCTGAGCATCCCTCTGCTTCAGCAGCCTTTTTCCCCTGCCTGGCTGGGCTTCCTCAGCCATCTCGCTGCCTGTTTGTGCCTCTTAATCTTTTTTTTTGCCTCATTTGTCTCTCTCTTATATCCTCTTCCATCTTCCTTGAAAACTCTTCATCTCTATAGATTTTTCTTTTTGTTTTCTGTTACTTAATCTCCTGCCTTTCCATTTGTTTTGGTCCTAACAGCTATTTCTGCTGGGGAAAGCTGTGCTTGAAGCCACAGCACTGCTGCTCTGTGTCATCTGAAATCTCTTTTAGAGGCAGGTGGTTCCAGAAGGACTCACAATCTCCTTTTCTGTTGACTGAAAGGGAGACACAAAATGCAAATGTATTACTTGAGCCCCTTGTGTTTGCAAAACTGCATTGAAGATTTTGTTCAGTGAGACGTGCTTTTTTAGAGAAATTTACTCCTGGTTTTATTCCACCTGGGGCAGAATGTGTTCTGAGGAAATCATCTTGTTTGGGGGCTTCCAGGCTTCTTGTGTTGAGCAGAGATGGGAATGTGGAAACTCATTTGTTTTTATAAACAGGGGAAGTTCAGCAAACTGCAGAGATGGTTCACTAAGTGTTTTAATGATGAGGTTTTAAGCCTGTTTACTGAATTCTTACTTTTCTGTCTCCCCTCTTCCCTGGGGCAGAGATCTTTGAAATGGCTCAATCTGGCAAATAACTGGTGTCACTTGTTCCATGCTGCCTGTAAGGAGATAGTGGCACTTGAATAACTGAGCTTCCCACAGGCTCTGCTCAGAAAATGCCCAATTTTAGGGGCAAGGAAGGGATGCTGGGGCAGCCCCCTGTGAAAATAGGGCTCCCAAATGACTCCCTGTGGTGCTGCTGGCTCTGAGAGAGGAAAGGTGGAGAGGAGAAAGGGGGAGGTCAGTGGGGACAGAGGGGAGCTGGTCAGAAATGCCCTGTGCTGAGTCCTGCAGGCACAGGACTTTATCAAAGGCCGGGTCCCTGCCCCTCGGGCTGGAGCAGGAACCCCCCTCCCCTCACTGCCTCGAGCATGCACTGGGGAGCTTTCCCTCCTAATGGTTTCTCCTGGTTTTCCCCCGCCCCAGGCTCTCTCAGAAGCACGTCTCAGACGTCGTGGATGACAGCAAGGACAACATCACCATTTTCACACGCATCCTGGACCGGCTCCTGGACGGCTACGACAACCGCCTGCGGCCTGGGCTTGGAGGTCAGTCGGGAGCTCCCCACAGCTCTGTGGCTTTAGCAGGGCAGGCAGCACGGGGGACTCTGGGATAACTGTGGTGCTGTCAGGAGGGCAGGCTGTTCGGGGCCAGGCTCAGTCTGTGGCTGTTTCCTCCTGCTGAGTCTGTCTCGCTGGCGGCTTTCATGGCTGAGAGGTGCAAGTCCCGGGGTGCTGTGGTCTGAGACAGTGCGAGGACAGTCCTGCAGATGGAGCAGCTGTGGGTGAAACTATTCCTGCTGTTTTAGAGGCATCACCCTTCCAGAAACGCTGATACATTCAGAAAGGAAGATACTGAGGGGCCAGAGAGTGTCCAGAGAAAAGGTCTGGAGCAGAAATCTGATGAGGAGTAGCTGGGGGAGCTCAGCCTGAAGAAAAGGGGGGGCATTCTCACTTTCTACAGCTCCCTGAAAGAAGGTTGTAGCCAGGTGTGGGTCAGTCTGTTCTCCAAGGTAACAGAAGACAGGACAACAGGAAGCAGCCTCAAGTTGCACCAGGGGAGGTTTAGGTTAGATGTAAGGAAAAGCTTTTCACAGAAAGGGTTGTAAAGCACTGGGAAAGGCTCTCTGGGGAATGGCAGAGCCACCATCCCTGAAAGTGTTGGTGTGGCACTTGAGGACATGGGTTAGTGCTGGACTCGGTGGTGGTGCTGGGTCCACACTTGGACCTGATGAGGTTTTCCAACCTGGACGATTCTGTGGCTCTAAACCACCCGTTTGCAGAACCTTCAGCTCGTGTTGGTGTTGCTTTTTAGTCAGTTTGGTTTGCTACAGAGCCTCTATGTCCACGTCTTCTCAGTTATTTCCTATGCAGCTGTCACCTGACAAGCTCTCCCCCTGTGCTGCTCTGGTCACCAGGCACTCACCCAGGCCCTGCTGCCTCCTGAGCTGCATCCGACACTGCTGACGATACTGCTGCTGCTGCAGAGCTTCTCTGCAAGCTCCTACACTTGTCTGAGGCACTTCAGAAAGAAAAATCATGGCAGTCACCTTCCCACCTAATGCCTACAGCTACAGTCAGCATGATCTAAGGGGGCAGAAGAAAGAGGGAGATGTGTGGGGAAGGCAGATGTGAGATTAGGGAGACGTGGGCCCGGGTGGTTTCCTGGTGCATTGTTGCTGTGGCAGAGGTGGCCCCTCTCAGGTGCTGCCTGCTGTGTGTCCCTGGGGCTGCCAAGGGGATGGCCCTGCACTGCTCTGAGCTCTCCTGCTCAGCAGAGTTGTGCTGCTGGACCGTGATTTCCACCCAGAGCTGGAGTCACCGCCTGCTGTCCCATTTTCTGAAGGTCCTGCTGCCAAGAGCTGCTTTCCTGAGCTCTCACATGCTGAAGGGGTCTCCTGGAATGGCACTTTCCTTCCCCAGAGCAGGCTTGCCCCCCCCCCAGCCCTGTGTCCACCTCCATGCCACAGCCCTCTGCCCTGCAGCTGTCCTTTGAGACCGTGCCAAAGCTGGGGAGAAAGGGCTTCTCCAGTGAGCATCCTCACTTCTGCTGTGCTGCAGGGTCCAGACAGGAAAGGGTTACAGTGTCTGCATAAGCAATCAGTCAGTTTTATTGCTTTTGTTGCTTGTTTCTTTCCCCAGAATTAACTGTGGTCCCACTAATAGCTTTGCTTCCTCAAGTCTCCCCGATGGCCATATTGATTTAGCTGAAACGAGTTCTGCACGGGGGCTGAGGGGGCATTTATGCTCACTGTAGCCTCAGCTGCAGACAAGCCCATGTAAGTGTTAACAAGAGGAGTCCCAGGAGCCCCTTGCTGGGGAAGTTCAAACCTCTCTTGGAACATCTTTGCTCTGTTCCTTTAGATCCTTTAATAACGTGTTTAACATAATAAATTGCCTTTGCCTGAGCCAGCCCTTGTGTGTTTAAAGACTTCTTTCACCTCTGTGCTCCCCTGCTGAGGCACTCTGGCAGACCCAGATGGGAGGTGTTGATGAGGGCTGCAGGTTTTGGGGGCTCTTGACTGCCAGTGAGTTGCCCTGTGTGTATGGAGCAGCCTGGTGAGCCAGGCTCTCCCCACTTTCAGTTGTTTTTCCCAAGGCTGAAGCCTTGGAGGTCTCTCAGGAGGAGAATTAGAGGGAAAGACTTCTCCCACTGCTGCTGTTGGCCAGAGAAGCAGAAATAGTCCTGCTGTATACTCCAGAGTTTGGGGTTAATGGAAGAGCTTGGAGTGGCAGTCAGCAAGAGATGGGCTCCTGCTCTCCAAGGCTCTGTGAGGGCTGGGACAGTGATTGCCTTGCTCCAGATGAGCAACTGTGCTGCAGTGGGACTGGGTGATGGACAAGGAACATTGGTTTTCCTGTAAGACAGCACGGGGCAGTCCCTGTAGTCTGCCCATTTCCCTTGGGAATGTCTTTCACTGCTTTTCTGAAGATGTCAGGCAAGAGCATCCATGCCCTGCAGTCCATGGAAAGGACAGATGTGGTGATCTCGTGTCCACTGGTGAAGGATGGAGTTCCCTGAATTGTGTGTAACCTGTGTGAAGCAGGACATGCAGGCTCTTTGCCTGGCTGGTTTTCCAGCTCTGGATGAGATGCCCCTGCAGACATTTGGGACATGGAGTGCTGAGCAGGGTTTGGGGCTGCAGCACCTCTCAGGGCTCTGCAGTGCTGTGTGTGCTCAGCCCTGTCCCCTCCTTCAGCTTCCTGTGTGCCAGGAACCGAGCAGTGTTTGTTTAGACTTTGGGAGAAGACACTGTGTAAGCAGCAGAGTGTTAATGTGGTGACTTCTCCCCTCAAGATAGCCTCTTTGTATTTATTTTCTTATCCCCTCTGCTTTCACCATCTGCTGCCACCCACTCTAATGGCTGCCATGCCAGAGCTCCTCTTCCTACCGGGATGCTGCAGACATGAGCTGAGGCAAGCCTGCAGAGGCTGCTCAGGAGTGCCTGGTGCTGCAGAGCCAGCCTCCAGGTGAGGCTCCTGCCCCAAACAGGAGACAGCCAGTCCAGCCAGGAGTCCACACTGTCCTGGGGCAAGGGGAAGATTTGTGAGCACAGTCCAGGCTGGCTTAGAAGAAGAAAGGCAGGGGAAGGTGGCTGTCAGACCCCTTCTTCTGCTGTAATACCCTGCAGCACTGGGGACATGACCATTTGTGTCACAGTGTCTGGCAGGAGGTTTCTCCCCATCTCTGCCAGTTGAGCCAGGGCTGGATTCCTCTTAGGAACAGAGCCAAGTCGTTTCTTTGGCCTCATGACCACTGAAAGACAGTCTGGGCTTGGGGAAGGGCCAGATGCATAAACAGAACATCTAGGACTCAGAGAGGGGGAGGAGAGGAAGGAGCTGTCAGCAGAAAACCTGTGTTTCCCCTGGGAGAACATGGGGCAGATTGGTTATTAAGTCAGAAGAGGAACAGCAATGGACCCTGAGGGAATGGAGACATCTGTTGTCATGGCCAACCTTGTAGGATCAGAAAATGTCCTGAGAGAGCTTCTGTGGGCAGCACGGGCCTCTGCTCCTGGTCTGGAGCTGTGAAGTCACACAGACCCTCTGCCCAGCCTGGAGGGGCTGCAGTGGAAGTGTCTGTCTGTAGTTCTCAGGTGATCCTTGCTGGGGCTCCCTGCAGAGCCTCATTTATGCACCTGGAGCTCACCTGGGGCTCGCAAGAGCAGGAGAGAGGAGATGTCACCAGGAGAAGGAGGTGGAACTGGCCAAGGGTAAGACACCCTGTGCCCAAAAAGAAGGGATGCTCAAGGAGTGGGATGCACATGGAGGGACCACAAGTGATTTTTTGTGAATGACAGATGTACAGAATTACCCTGTGTGTCCTTGCAGTCCTTACAGGGCCAGTGTGATGTCCAGCACAGTGGCCATGAGGGGGAACAGAGGCTGGGGGTTGGAGGGTCAGTGGTACTGCCTGGACAGCTGTCCCTCCTCTGCCTTATTTCCTGCTTGATGACATTTGGGCCCCTTGTGCTGCAGCTGAAACAGAGCCATCCTGGGAGTGCCTGGGCAGGGACAGGAGGGGACATTTCCGGGCATTTCCTTCCTTACAGCCTCGATAATGCTTTAAATATACTTTGGCAATGTAGGGCTATAACTGCTCGAGAGGAGGCATGTGGGACCTTTCCACAGCTGCTTGTAAAGCAAGGCAGGGGTTTCTTCCAGCTCAGCCAGACACTGGCTGTTCCACAGAGCCAGTGGTGTGCTTGAGGTACATTTGGGATAAGGGCGAGGAGCCCAGAGGGCATCTGGAGCAGTGCTGGACAAAGTGTCTGTGTTGAGTGGTTGGGAGGCATTCCAGAAAACTGCTGGGCTTTTCCAGGGCATGCCAGGAGGGAAAGATTTTGCCCCCAGGGGAGAAGAGAAGAGAGTAGGCTGCTCAGTTTTCTAAAAGATGAGTTGTAAACATCTCAGATAAGCCAGTTTCTCCAATTGCAATTAAAAAGCATTTTGTACCATGTTAAGGATCCCAGGCTGGGATCGATCAGTGTTATCCCTTCTGGATGCAGCATGACTGACAAGGTAACTCGTGGGGTTTCCTTGAAGCTTCTACAGCATCTCTGGAGTCCCTGAACAGCTCAGCCCTGCTGAGGGGGTGGTGGCTGCTGAGCATCCTGCCAGGTCAGCTCTGCACCAGGGGCTTCTGGACAGCTGAGATTTGGGAGCCTCCTGAAGGGTCCATGGGGTTTAGCAGGACCAGCAAACACAGGCATCTGGATTAAAGCAGCACAATTCCCCAGGAAGAGCAAGGCTCTTCACCCCTTGTGTCCCTTCTTCCCTGGCTCAGGACGTGGCACCATTCCTTGTCCCTGGGGTGGTCCCATCCAGGCACAGGAGAGCCCCAGTTTGTATTTGTACCCTCCCAACTTGGTGTATCCAGAGGGTGAAAGCAACCCAGGCTCCTCTTCCTCTTATCCACTGTGCTGTTCTTTGGTGTCAGCATGACCCAGCCCACGCTGGGCTCAAGCGGGGCTTGGTGCAGTCAGGGCCTGCTGCTCACGACAGAGCTCAGATCAGGGGTGCCCACCTGGGCCTGTGGTGCCTTTTATCTATCCTTTCTGTGTCAGCTCTGTCTTGCAATGGTTTTGATCTATAGCCACTTGTTAATATTTATCCTGCTGTTGTATTTCCACGATTATTTTGTCAGCAAAGTGCACCTCGGTTGGAGTTTCTCTTGTTTCCTCTTTCTGTGGAGCAACGTTTCTTCCTGCTCTTTTAATGATGGTGTATGTTGGCAGGATGGCTCCTGAGGAACATCTGTATCCCTGCCTGGCCACCTGTATTTCACTAATTCAAGTGCTGATGGCCAAGAGATTTTGAATTTGGGTTCAGAGTGGCTCCCTTTAGGTTGAGACATTCCCAGGAGATGCTTGGTGTGCTACACCTCAACGCACCTGTCATTTTGGCCTGCCCTCCTGCAGGTAGGGGCTTGTCTGTTACTCTGGGAGCATTAAGGCAGAGGGGCTGAAATAAAATGACTGGATTACAAAACTGACTTCTCTTGAAAGTACAGTGCTCCCCAAAATGAAACAGCAAGACCTTATCTGCCTGGCAGGATCCAAAAAGAAATATGTTTGTGGAGAAACTAACCTATAACAGTGGTAAAAAATTGTTAAATTGTCCAGATTGAAGCTTACAGAATTCTTATTTCCTAAAATCTGGATGGAATGTTGAAATTGTCCTTTTCACTTGTGGATAGGTTTTTCACCTGTGTGTGATGAAGCCGCCTCATAAAACATTACCAAGACCTATTGTTTGTGTGAGAGGAACACGAGATGACAAAGAGAGTTGTCCTCTGTGATTTATTACGATTTCTGGGGCTTCAGTCTGTGTTTAATCTGTTTTTCTGTCTTAATGTTCCACTTCTCCCAACTTCTCATCTCTTCTCTGTGATCTATCTTCATGCTTTGTATTGATTACTCCAGGGAGGAATTTGATCCTTTCTCAGGAAAAAAGCCCGAAGAACAAAATCCATGCCTTACCTCAGATTTTTGTCTTTGTCTGAGCTTCCTTGATGAGTTTTAATTTGCAGCTGAGGCATTGCCTGAACAGCGTTTCCTTCTGTTTACCTTTCTGGGCAAAGGGGACCCTGCCTGTCTCGTCAAACTTCTGAAGCCAAGATCTGTGCACAAGTTACAGGAAGGCTGTCTGCCCCTCGGGGGCAGCTCTCCAAAGGCAGCTTTGCTGTGGGTTCACAGGGCCCTGGTGCCCTCCTCGCTGCTGCAGGATTCACAGTGGTGCTGCTGTTGAAACCCCTGGCACACGGCTCTGTGTGAAAAGCCTTGCACACATCAGAAGGCAGGCGAGGAACACAGCCCTGACAGCTGTGCCTAAGGGTGGAAGTCTTCCCTTAAATAAGTTATGAATGTGCTGAGGGCAACAAGCCTGTATGAAAGCTTCAGAGATGTCACAAGCACTCGGGATGGGTCGGGAACTCACTGTGAAAGGGGATTGATTGCTTCTGGTGTGAAACACCTGGCTCTGGGTCCGGTGCTTTGGGGGCATCTGGCAGCTGCCAGTGCTCCTGCAGAGCTGCAAGTGCATCTCCATGCCAGGCCTGTGCCCAGCCACCCTCTGAAAGGGCAGTCGGGTGGCCAAAGTCCACCACAGCTGTCCTTGCTGTGCACACTTCTGGGCTCTCCAGAGCAGCCCAACCAAGCCTCCAGGCTGTGGGGATGTGGTTTGTGAGAAGGGGAAGGCGTTTCTCCTGCTCCTGTGGATGCCTTTTTTTAGCTGGTGCCTTCCCTGGCTGTTTCCAGCAAGGAGCTGCTGACCCTGCCATGCACCCACATGTGTAGGCAAGATTATTTTGCCCAGGGGCAAGAAATTTTCCTAGGAAAGGAAGGCCATCTGGAGGGGATTTTTGCCCCAGTAATATGTACTGGAGTAACATGTCAGAGCTCCAGTGCTGGCTCAGACACCTGCAGCGAAGCAGTGTGAACGTCGGGCAGCTGATCCCTGCCCGAG
This sequence comes from Sitta carolinensis, assembly GCA_032173965.1. NCBI lineage: Eukaryota > Metazoa > Chordata > Aves > Passeriformes > Sittidae > Sitta > Sitta carolinensis. The sequence continues at coordinate 18,679,717 of CM063286.1, forward strand.
GGGGAGCTGTGGATGTGTCAGGGATGGGATGATGGTGTTTGTTTATAATGACTCTGGAAAGCAGCAGCTGATGTTTCAGCATGTTGAACATGTGTTAGATGGGTTTAAAAACATTAGTAGATGATGTTAGAGATGGCTATAAACTGCTTGTGAGGATGTCTTTATTGATCTGTTGGACTATGGCAGCTTCTCCTTTATTAGAATTTCCATTCATTCAGTCCCATGTAAAGGATTTATAATGTGGCTTTGATATGGATTGAGAAATAAGACTTTTTTATTGGTGTTACAGAGTTTAAAAACAACTTTAATTGGTTTGTTCTGGGAAACTGGAGGTGAAACAACTGGTCAAATGCTGAGGAAACAGGCAGCTATTTTATTTGTTGAGCTAGAGGATAAAATGTTTGCAGCAGTTTATGTAGTAATATGGAGGTATTGTTTATGTCTGATGAGGCAAAGTCATCGATCGTGTTGGTGGTGAATTTCAGCCCTGATCCAGCTGGAAGAAGCAATCAAATCACATCTATCTGAGCCCCCTGTGTAGGGGGGATTAATGCTGCTGCTTCAGACCTGTTGGCTTCTTAATGCCCTTACATTTATTTAAAGGTTATTGTTTGATTAAATAAAAATACTGGAGTGTTTGTGAGGGTAGAAGATGCATGGAGCTTTGGGGAGTGCTGCAAGACTGTGAGGCTAAACTGTGCAGGGTCTTTTAATAGTCTTAAGGAAAGACTATTAAAAGTCAGAGGGAAATACCCTGTTGAAGTAAGTGGCAAAACTCTCACCTGGTGGGGCAGTAATATTTCTTTGTCTGCTAACTTGTAACTTTAAAAATGTGCCTCTGAGGGATGTGCAGCTAATGTTTATTTAAAAAAACCTGAGTGCTTGTGGAGTACTGACAATTATAGGCACAGAGTATGCCTAGAGAGGGATTTTAATCTGCAATTTGCATTGTGAAGAAAAGACACCCCGTTCTCTTTACCTTCTGGAAGGATATAATTCGAACTAAAGTGTTGAGAACAACAGGCATGGAAGAAGCATGTGATTTTTTTTTTTTTTTTTTTTTTTTTTTTTTTTTGTCCTCTCTCCCAACCGCTGGAAAATCCTGTTGATGGCAAAGTTCAGGCTGAGTCAGTGGATGGAACAACTTGTGACTGGAGCAAAATAAATTGTGTCTGAAAAGCCAAGATGCTGTTTCAACATCACAGAAGCCATTTCAGACAGCTCTGGTTTGGAAGGCTCAATTCTGATACGACAAACTTTGTTGAGGAGAGGGTCTGAGGACCATAACAAACCCCCAAAGCCATTGTCTGTGTGCAGTGCCAGAGGCTCTGCACAGGGCTTGCTGCATCCTTCAGAGCTCTTGTTGAGGAAGTTTTGTGTCCATACAGGTCAGATCAGGGTTTTTTTTGCTGTCTTGCATTCGTACTTACTCATCTGAGTTCTTATGTCATCATGCAGATGTCACTTTAGCCAGCTGTGGCCACTGCACTGCAAAAAAAGAAGGTTCAAACTCTGTTGGGCTTTCCCCCCCCCCCACTCCCCGCTCAAGTTGTGTTTTCTGTGAGGGGTCTGTGAACATGTGGAAATTGAATTCCAGGCTTTTGTGCATGAAGGATGAGAGCTCTTCTCTTTGGAGAGATGCACCTGGTCTCGCCTGAGAATTTGAAAATGCCTTTTCCTAGAAAAGGGCCTTGTCTGCTTTCAAGAGGAAGGGTTAAGAAACAAAAGCGTGAAATCTCCTTTCTTCTTCTCTGATCAATCTAGCCATCATTATGAGAGAAGCTTTCTGATAGCTCCTCTTTGTCATGTAATGTCAATACCATTAAGTCCACTTCGGCAAGGGAAGCGATGTATAATTAATTTGCAAATCAGTAAAGTGGATGTGATTTCTATACAAAGGAGAAGGTCTTTAACTGCAGAAGGCTTTGTGTGGGCATAGTCATGCTTGGATGGGACCTCCCTCGAGCGTCCTTGTCCCAGCAGTTCCCCGTGTGTCCCTCTGGGCACACACCATCAGTGGGGCCCGTTTGCTGCCCTCCAGCAAAGGGACTGAGTCAACAAACAAATGGGAGCCAGGTGGGGCAGAGCTGAGTTTAGGGGCGTGCAAGTGCCTCTGAACACCTGCCCAGCAAGTTGGTTGAGCCAGAAAAATATCTTTAAGACTTTACCTTCATCCACTGGTTTTCTCGTTTTGGGTTTTTTAAAACTTTGGCTCTTTTGGAATTATTATTATTTTGATGCAGAACACATTAAAAAGGGAAAGGGAAAAAAATCCAAGCCCTATCTGGACTGATTTGTTCCCAGAAAGATGTTCAATTTTGTATGTATAATTGAAAGGGGCTAAATATAGCTGTATTAATATTTATGGGCCTTATGTTGGAGTCAATACAAGAGTTGCTGTTCAAGGCAATTAAGCTTTACCTTTTCACATGTAGGATTTCGGTGTTTGGAGATGACATTAGTGGTGTGACCTGCATCCAAGAGAGAAAACACTAAAAGCATGCCACCATCTGTGGAATATGATACCCTGTATTTAGTGCTGTTTGCTGACAGGCAGTTTGTCTCCAGTGAGGTTGATCTCTCCAGAGCAGGGCTGCTGTCTTAATAGCAGGGAAATCAGGGAAATCAGTGCTCTTGGAGGCGTGCAGGAGAACTGGCCCTGCTGTGTTTTCTGAGGAACTGAGCAACGAGACTCTCGTGACATCACAAAGTGAGGATTGCCCACCTCTGCTGCCTCTGTAGCTGCTGGGATAAAGGAAAACGATGATGGTGGCGCTTCGTGGATCCCGTTTGTGTTCACACCGCGCACACCCTGGGGCTGGAGCACGGGAGATGTGACTCTGGGCTGGACAGCACGGGGCAGGGAGGGCTCTCCACGCCCTGTCCCTGGGCTCAGGCTCTCTGTGCCCGTGTGCAGGGCCAGTCACAACCTTCATGTCATCAAAGCACAGAGAAAGCAAATCCTGTCCGGGTCTCTGAGCTGCTGTGGGGAGCGTGTGCACGGGGAATTAGGTCGGGACTGTAACGATGAAAACAAGTCAGTTTGCGTTAATAACAAAGGCAAAGTGATGATGTGCTGGATTTCTGAAGCACTGCCTTTCGAGAGAAGGGTATCACTGTGATAACATGACAAGAATCCTGGCAGTGGCTGAATTGCCCTGCACTGCTGCTTTTTGGGAGCTGTAGCTCCTCACTGCTCCAGTTAACAAAGAGCTGTTAGGTGCTGTAAAATCTCTCGCTGATAGGGAGGGTCTGAGTCCTGCCTGTCTCTTAAATTTGATCAATGTGTCAGGCTTTTCCTTTCTTCCATCCGACTCTGACAACTGCCTTTGAGAAGGAGCCTTGCTTGGGGTTAACTTGCCCTGCCCAGGGCTGCGGGTGGATTGTCTCCGTGATGCTGATCATGGTGCTCATCCCTTCTCCAAGGACTCTCCGATCCCGTGTGGGTGTGTTTCTGTTCTTTCCCTGATGCGTGGTGTGTTTTGGTAAATTGAAGCCTTTTAACCTCCTTCAGTAACCATCAGGGGGGTGCATTTTCCAAGGATTTTCATTAGCTTTGGCTGCTGGAGCACAATGGCTGCTTCAACAGGAAGGGAAGAGTGGAAATCAAAGGGCATACCTGCCGAGGTAGAAATGGGGGCCATGCTCTCAGTGGTGGAAAATGAGTTTTCAACTCCAAGTGGTCCTTTGGAATTCCAGCTCAGCTCTGGGAATTTGCTCCGGGTGACGCTGACCCCAGCACTGGTATTTCCAATTACTGATGACATAATCCTTGCCCAAAGGTGCTGGCTCCAGAGCAGAGGAGTTTTCCTTGGTGTGCCTGTGAGTGAGCCAGTCCCACCTCGTCTCTGTTCCTGAACAAGGGCAAGCCAAGCCATATATTAAGGAACAAGGAAATTGCACCAGTTAAATTTAAAAAACTCATTTAGCTAAAGCAGTGTAAGCGCCCATGAATATTTATCTGATGTTATGGAAGTGTGCGGACTCCCACCTACTTTATTAAATTGATTTTCAATAAAAATGCAAGCGGAAGACATTTGATTAATGGCTGGTGGGACGGGACAATTAATGCAAAGTCTGGAGTCAGCAAGAAGTGTCCCCTGAGCCTGTGTGTCCCTGCTCGAGGCTGGACTAAGAAAATGTTTCTAAACTCCTCTAAGGGACCACAGCAATGTTTATCCATGTGGTTTCTAAAATGGGGTGAACGGGAGCTGCTCTTTGGCTGGTGCATGGTTTTGCTGAGGTCTTGACCTTGAAGCTGGTGTGTGATATTTGCTCTCAGCGTTCTGATTTTCTCTGATTTTCCCACCCCTCGGAGTCGGCTGCACCTGAGAATTACACCCAGCAGTGAGCTCTGGCGCTCGCTTCGGGCTTGAGCGAGGCTCCCTGGGCCTTTGCATTTAAACATGCCTGGGATTAGCTCCATCAGCCTCCAGATCTGCTCAGCTCCTACCAATTTCCTCGCTCGGATTTGTCTCCTGGAGGAAGGCAATTTGGAGCTGTAACGTTACAGCTCTATTAAGGATCTCCAGCGCGGGTTCCCGCCGGGATCCTCGCGGCGCTGGTGCCGCCTCTTTCCGAGGAGCTTTCAGGAGATGCTGATCGTGGGGCAAGTGAGGGTTCCTGTGATAGGATCCTGCTCTGAGGGGACCTGAGCAGGCCTGCAGGACCTGGGGGCTCCCTATCCCGCAGAGCAGCAGAGCTGGGGGCTCCTTGCAGCCTGGAATACAAACTCTCCACTGGGGTCTTGTGAAAATCTCAGGAAGCTGCTGAGGGAAGGATGTTACATCTCCCACTCTCTGCAGGACTTTGCAGAGCCAGGGCTGCAGGGGTGTTCCAGGGGGTGATGGTTTGGGGCAGGGAAGGCTGGGGTCAGGCAGGGAGGCGGCTCCATCTCAGCATCCCTCAGCCTGTGGGACACAGAGAGGCACCACAACACCGTGAGGCTCTGACACTGCTGCCCAAGTGGCACAGATAAACAACACCTGGCATCCTTCCCCCAGCCAGGACGGCAGCTCCCTGCCCAGGGTCCTGCGCTGGGGAGCAGGATGAGCACTGGGATGCCCTCAACCCTTCCCAAGGGGCACACGGCACCCAAAGAGCTCCAGCCAGAATGCACACGGAGAGCATCCAGGGGCAGGGAGCTGCAGGTGCTCCTGCTGCTGCATATCCAGCATGGAGAGGCTCGTGCAGTCTCTATTTTGCAGTAATTTGGGGTTTTCTCTACATGCAAATGTGGCAGCAGGGAATGGGCACTTTCAGCACAGTTGGGCACTCCCCTGCTGTGCTTGCTTTGCTGGGGAGCTGAGCAAGGATGAGAGTGATGGGAACAGAAAGGAATTAAAGAAAAAAGAAAGGGGGGGAGCAGATGCTGGGCATGGACAAGAGTGATGGGAACAGAAAGGAATTTAAAAAAATAAATAAAAGGGAGCAGGTGCTGGCAAATAACTGCATGGCAGAAAAAGAGAGCGAGAGTTGTGGTTGAAAACAGAAGCTGAGGAAAGGCAGATTGGCAGGCAGCATATTTCTGGAGACAGCTTTCTCCTCTGTAGGCTGAGTCACCTAAGAAACGTGTCAATAAAACACACTCTCGGGCACTGTCTCTAATAAATATATATTTAAGAGAGACATTTCTTCAAAACTTCTGTGAGGAGATGTCGAATTCTGAAGGGATGGCATGAAAAATGACATCTCCAGTGGAAGCAGAAAGTTGCCATGGGAACTGGAACGCTTTGAACATACATCACTAAAACAAGAAAACATTTTCCCCAGCAAAGGAAATTAAAAATTACATACATCTGGAGGCATCTGCCCTCTGCCTGTCTCTAATGGGAGTATCAGAGTACCATGCAGCATATCATAATTCATGTAGTGGGCTGGACTGACAATTCCATATCAGTTGCTGAATTTTTGTGAGTAACTGTGATAAAAAAAAGCCTTCCTGTCCTTGGGACAGGCAATGCTGGTGTCAGAACAGTGCTGAGGAGGGGGAGATTCAGAGCCAAAAACGGAATTTCCTCTGAAATAGTTTTGCTCACTTGGGGATAAAAAATCAGCCTGAATGCACAACTAAGCCCATCTTGCCACATGGACACGAATCCACTGCTGCCAGAGCCGGCTGGCCCCATTTGGCAGCAAGGGACTTTTCCTGGGAAGCAGGGGAAGGCAGGTGAGAGGGGATGTCCTGGAGAAGCACAGTGAGTGTTTGGGCATTTATCTTGTGCTTTGGAGATTCTCTTTTTCCATGCAAGTCTTGGGCAGCAAAGCCAGGAGGAGTTATTTGCACCTGGCAGTCAGTGTAATTCTTCCTTTCCTTTGTTTTCCAGTGCATTTCCTTTTTCTTTCTTTCCCAGTGCCTTTCTCGGTGTGCAGCAGAGGTGGCACAGGGTGAGCCCAGGGGAAATGCTAAATTGACCAGTGTGAATTAAATAAGTTTATTTGCACACTGTATTGGCATTGCTGAAATAAATAAGCACTGGCCATGCAGCCCAGTGACCTGTGCATGACAGGGGACAGACAGCTCAATGCAGAGCTGGGCTTTGCCACAGAGACCACTCTGGGGTGCATGGAGAAGGGAAAACGCTGTCTGCAGTGCCCTGGCAGTGGAGGTGAAGGGTGTCAGAAGCATCACCGGAGGCACACTGTCTGAGGAGCTGATTGAGTTCTCTGCTGAAGGAAATGCCAGCCAGGAGCTAATGGATAAGAGAACCAGAGTGCAAATTACAGCTTTGCTCCCTGCTATGGTGCTCTTGTATCTTGCCTCAGTACCTGGCGTTGGCCTCAGGGGACAGGCTTGAAAATTAAACGGGCCCTTCCTCTGAGCTGCACAGCAACCCCCAGGAGCCACTTTCTTCTTCTATTTTTTTATTTCCATTTTTTGCCCGCTACAGCCCATCACATGTTCTGGCAATCCTCAGCCTGCAGAGCAGCCTGGAATGAGACACAGCCAGAGGCCGGGGCAGGCAGCACCGGGGCTGAAAGGCAGGTGGGGAGACCAAGGCACAGCAGAGCTGCCCTCAGTGCATGCTCAGAGCCACGGGGCAGAGCAGCAGTGGTGGGGCTGGGGCTCAGAGCTCAGCCTGCAAACCTCACTGCACTTCACCGAGACACCCCTGTTTTATCTTCTCCCTCTGAAATGGCATACATTTAATGCAGTGTGTGTCTCATTTGGTTCGAGTGAGGCTTTGATTTGGGGCCCCTCATGACAAGAGGGAGATTGAGGGGCCGGAGCATGTCCAGCGAAGGGAATGGAGCTGGGGAAGGGTCTGGAGCACCAGAAGTGGCTGTGGGGGTTCAGCCTGGAGAAAAAGAGAGTCAGGGGAAACCTTGTTGCTCTCTACAACTCCCTGACAAGAGGGGGCAGCCAGGTGGGGATCAGTCTCTTCTCCCAGGCAACCAGCAACAGGGTGAGAGGAAATGGCCTCAAATTGAGTCAGATGAGGTTCAGGTTGGGTATTAGGGAAGAGTTCTTTACCTAACGGGTTATCAAAGCCTGGAACAGGCTGCCCAGTGAAACGGTGGAATCACCATTCCCAGAAGTGCTCAACAAACACATGGCTGTGGCACTTGAGGACATGGCTCAGTGGTGGACATGGTCATCGCGCTATGTTGGTGGCTGGACTTGATCTTAGAGGTCTTTTCCAACTGTAATGGTCCTCTGATTTTTCTTGCATTCCCCCGTTTGTTTCCTGGCTTTCCAATCTTTGCAGCTGTTTTCTCCATTGTCTATCAAGGATTATCAGGTTGGCAACAGTTTTGTATTGCACCTTCATGCTTATCTTTTTCCTGGGGATCTGCCTGATGAATTGCAGAGCTCAGCAATTGCTTTACAAATGCCAAGGATGTTACTGGCACTGATCTGAAGATTTTGCAACTCCTCTCAAAGCGACTGTGACCTGTTGGGAGGTGGTGATTTCTGTTTAAGAAGGCTTGCTGAGAATGAGTTAACAAAAGGCTCAGCGTTTTTAGGAAAGGAAGTAAGCAAAATCCTGCCAGGGCCAGTCTGCCTGAGAAAGAAGCTTCAGAGGCACATGGGGTTCATGTAGGTTATGGATAAGTCTGATCTAATAAGTGGTTTTCCCAGCTGGGTTGTGCACGTGTGGAGGAATACAGCAATGCTTTGTTTTGGTGCCTCATCTCTCCTGTGTTTGCAACCTCAGCCGCAAACCTGCTGCAATCTTTCCCTGAGGGTTCTGTTCGCCAAGGTCCTTAGACATGGTCAGCATTGTCACTGATGACACTCAACACTGTAATTGATCCCTAAAGGGGCAAGTTAACTGCATAATGTCATCCAGGCAGGCCCAAACCAGAACACAGGTAGTTTGCAGGTGACGTGGAGTGGGTTTGCCCAATGCTATGGCAGCAGACTGGCGTTTTTGCCCTCATGTCACTGCTCCTGCAGCAGAATTCTCCTGGCTTTGGTTTCCTTAGGGCACAGCTGGATGTACCAGCTGGCACCAGGGCATTGCCTGACTGCTCTTCCCCTGTCCACAGGGACCAGCAGGGATTCCCTTTCCCAAGCGCCTCTGGCTTAGCCATCAAGGGCAGGCTTTAATACTGAGTGTGTTAAATTATGCATGCTAATTTATATTCACACATTTTCCCATTGTATTTATAATATATAACAAACATGTTTATGTAGCATCTCCCTTCCATTATCACAGGGTCTCAAAGCACTGCAGAACCTCTAAAAGCATGCTCATACATACATATTCCTCCTCTGTCTTCCTGGCATCTGAGGGTGTCCTGAGTCCTTAAAATAGTAACGACAGTAGCTTTGTTCGTTCTGTCTTAGTTCTGTCTGTGGCAAAAATAGCACAGCTAATTTGTAGGCTCTGTTTGTAGTCTGTATGTGTGAGAATGAGGGGTGTGTATAAAGCCTCCATGCTGCACGCCCTCCAGCAGTCACTGCTTCTGACTCTTCCTTCTGTCCCTGCTGGACTGGATGTTTATCAATAACTTGCACCACATCCCAAGTCTAACCCCCGGATGTGTATCTTAATGTGGTGATAAGAATACATGCACGTGGATAACGGGGAGCAAACTAAATTAAATCACATTCTGTGGAGCCTTCTGCGAAGTTTTTAGCTAGGTCTTCTAATGGTGTAAGACTTATCACACCTGTCTTGCTGCCTTTTGTCTTCCATAAGCTTTAGAGTCTGCCGGCTGACCTGAGCAAAGCCTGACAGAAAAGGCAGATAACTCCAAGATTTGGAGTCCCTTCAAGATTTGTGGAATTATGAAGCTGGAGAAACACCCAAAGCCGAGAGAGGTGACTAGGTGGGATCAACCGGTCTTAGGCATCAGAAAAACAGGGAGGAAAAGCTGATCTGTGGGAAGCAGGGTTTGTTGGCTCCTCTGCTGGTAAAGCAGCATCTCTCCTAGGCTGCTCTGCTGGATAGAGCTGTAACCTGCACCCCACACTCTTGACAAGTGTGAGAAAATGCCTTTCACCAGCATGGCAGGGTGTGAAATCCCTGCAGCACCTTCTCCAGCAACACCTGGACTTACCCAGTGGGCCAGGTATGCCTGCAGTGCCCTTACCCAGCATGTGCTGAGACAGAGGGGCAGTGCAGCAAGGTCAGACCAGACAGCTGGGCTACCTGTGCTGTTACCCCCATGGAAGTGCTGGGGGGGACTGCTGTTACTCACCCAAAAGGGACCAGCAGATGCCCCCTGTGCCTCTCAGCACTGTGCTGAGGAACAAAGTGTGTCTGAGTGCTTTGCTTTAGCCATAGTTGTGCCTTCATCCAAACTCTGTTGGTTATGGCATTGTGTAGGCATAGAGAGAGCTCAGACCTGGGTCAGAGCCACAAGCACATGTACAGCACATTTGCAGACTCCTGAGGGATTTCTCTTCCAAAAACTGAGCTGATCTTCCCTGCTCAACCCAAGGAGTTTGTGTCCAGGAATTAGACATCCATCTATGCCTGAGAGTGTGCCATAAATCCCAAACAAATCATACTTGGTAACTGGGTCACTTCATGGTCCTGCAGCTCCTTCCTGCAGAGGACATTGGCTGCAGCCATGTGAGAACTCTGCATCTGCAGCATGTGGTGTGAGACAGGGAATAAATCTAGTCCCTGCCTCAGCTCTCCGTGGCCCTGCTAAAAAAGGGAGCCAGGGCAGGCTGTCTTTCTGAGGCTTTGGCAGGCATCATCTCACTTTATCTGTGCTGAAGAATTGAGCACATGTAATTGCAGACCATGCTGATCTCTCTCATCACGTGTGAGCGGCTTTGTTGTTGCCTGTCTCTTGAGACAGCCCCTGAAATTCTTTTGAATTCCTTGTTCTCCCTGAAATATCCAGGTTGAGGGGAGAAAGGATAGAAGCACAGCTGGAAGTGACACCACATGCATAGCTGTGTTTACAGATTGGATGATTTCTCTCTAGTCTGGCTGGAGGACATGCAATTGTAGACACTGATGTGCCATCACACCAGAGAGAAGGTAGTAATTAATCACCATGGCTCACAGAGCAGCAACTTGGGAACTGGCTGTACAGCAAATGCTGGCAGTGCCAGGGGATTGGAGCAGCAGCAGTGGGTAAAAAAAGCCTCGGCACCCCAGGACTGGGGAAACAGGCTTGATGCTTTCCTGGCAAGCAACAGAAAGCCTTGTTCCCCATCTAAATGTGATGTCCTTTTGATCATAACCCTGCAGAAGTCACTGGAAGCATGACTGAGGGTGTCAGAGCTGTTACACAGACCCAGTTACTCTGGAATCAAGCAAATAGCTGGGCAAATCTGTGTGAGACAAATTGTTCATGACATGGCAGAGCTAGATAAGGATCCTACCCAAAGGTCTTGTTGGCAATCCCCTGCAGCCTCTTACTCACCCCTGCTTTTGCTGAGATAAGACATTTGTTTCAGACATTTATATTGTTTCTTTCCTTACTATGTGGTTTATTCTGCAGAGTACAGATTTCCCAGTGCTCTGTCCTTGGCTGACCTCACTTTGCAGTAGAGGAGTCATCTTTAGCCACAATGTCCCAGGTCACCAGCCTTCATGCATGGACCCTGCTCATCCTCATCTCTGTGCTCCCTAGTGCTGAGGTCTGGGTGGGCAGAACTGCCTGTGGGATTACCTGTGGGGCCAGCAGGGTCTCGGCTGTGTCGTGACGCTTCTGCCCAAGTGAGTTCTCCTGGAGACACGTGGGTGTTTCAGGTAGTTCAGGGAATTAGAGCTGCTCTTGCTGTTAGCTCTGTCTGACCCCCGAAGGGCTGGGCCAGCTGCCAGCCCCCTGGTGACACTCCTGGCCCTGCTGGCTGCCATTTGGCACTGACAGGACTGAGACATTTTGTGTATGTTCTTGCTGCTTCCTCTCAGAAGAAGAACATGTGCACACTGCTGTCCACTTTTGGGAAAGGTGCCTGGGCTGAGCTGCCAGACAAGGGTGAGTGTCTGTGATAGGAGACTTGGCTTTTGTTTCTGAGCAAGTAATTTCATATTCAAGGTTGCTGGGGTGCTGCAACAGCCAAGCAATATCTGAAGATGTATTTTTACTTTGGGACTGGGAGTTTGAAGAGGTTGCTCATAACATTTGTCTGTGTTGTCTGAGATCCCCAACTCATACCCAGCTGAGGAGAGAGACGGGCTTGTGCCGAGACCTGCCTGCATCTCTGCTCTCCAGCTCTGCTCTCCCTTTCCCAGAGGCTGGAGGGAATGCCAGGAGATTCTCGTGGGTTTTTGCTTCCTCTGTTCCCCAGCCTTTCCCTCCTGACCCCAGCAGAGCCTCTGCTCCCAGGATACCTGGTGTGGAAGCACTCCAGGCGCAGTAGGGATGTTTGTGGTCGTGACATTAGCAATAGCTCAACGTGGCTTTATGGCCTTTTGTGTGGCAGGAGCTCTGTCAATGTCCTTGGAGTCAGCTTTATCCCCTGGCTGGGCTGGACAAGCCCAGGAGGCATCAACAGCACTGCAGTGATGTTCACTGAAATATTTCCTTCTCTGCTGCGATTTCTGAGCTCCCTTGGAAAAAAAAAAAAAAATTTGCAAGAGAAGCAACTCTGATGTGTGTAGGGGAGCCTTACTGCCCCCAGAGCAGGAGAGCAGCAGCGAAGTCCACATCAGGACTGTCTGGTGTGTGCTTGGTGATGAAGATGCCTCCATTTCTGCAGCTTTAGGTTGTGTAGAGAGGTCACCCTCTCCTCTTGGGTGCCTACCCCTGTGCTTGTGCCTCCCTGTCCTCTCCCAGCACTGGCCTTGGCATTCCCAAGTGCCAAGTCACAGAGAAGGTGCCACGTGCCACACCACCCAGAGATGTCCCTCCCTTCTTCAGTGCCTCTCGTCCTGCAAGGAGACACCATTCAGCTCACACTTTCCAAAACAAGGCAGCTCCACAGGTTAAAAGGCCACCTGAAAAACCACAGGTAGGGACTGGGAAAGGCAGCTCTGGTGTGATGGGACTGAAGTTGTCAAAGGGAGAGGAGGGACTTAAGGGTGGAGGTACTGGCTGGGGCTGTAGAGTGACACCTCTGAAGGTAAGGGCTGCCCAGGGCTGTGTTCAGCTCAGCTCCAGTGGGTTTGTGGAGCTCGAAGCTAAGGCCTTGGAAACCTCTTTTGTTCCAGAGGCTAAAAGTGGAAGGAAAATTAAATCCCCCCAGTGGGAGGCTGCAAAGGTGAAGCATAAAACACAAAGCTTCTGTGTGCAACTGTAAAGATTACCTTGTGCTGCTTATTAATTACTATGGCAAGGAGTTGAGGGAAGGTATGAGGTGGAAGTCAGTAGTACCATCTGACTTCTTGTATTTCCCTTCCCAGAGATGCTGAGTTTGCTGGAAAACACCACCCTGGTGTTTTTGGGTGTCACCCTGGTGTCACTTTGGGTTGTGCGATGCGGAAGAGAGCAATGCTGCATCCCCTCTCTTCATGGTGCCACTGCTCTCAGCACAGGCTGGTGGGAATCCTTCCAGAAGGGTTTTGTGTGTTTGAGGGGACTCTGAATAAGGGGACTCTAAGGGGACCTCAGAAATTCTTGAGCTGAGGACTAATGGGGTTCTAGAGGGGAGTTAAGGGGCACTATCAGCTTGTTACTGCCCTTCTTAGGTTGTCACCACAGCTGGAGATGAGATATTGGAGCCCAGAGCAGAAACATCTCCCTCCAGGAGCTGACTTGGAGTGAGGGTTGGTACCTCTGTGTGCAGAAAAGCCTGAACCCTTCTATTCTCAGCCACACCACCCTGCATAGAAACACCAGTATAGATGGGTTTGTCACCTCCGAGCTCCCTTAGGTCCCCGCACAGCCCTGGAGCTGCCTGGGAGAGCTCCCCATCCCCCGGCACATCCCGTTCCTCCGCGCCGGGGCTGTGCAGCCTCCCTGACGTCAGCGCAGCATCCAGGAATCCCCTGCACGGAGCCGCAGCGGCTTCGCCCCTGTTTTTCGCAGCACGCATCACTCGGGAGCCCCCAGCGCCCGGCTGCAGGCACATCACATCATCCCGGCTGCAGGCACATCATCCCGGCTGCAGGCACATCACATCATCCCGGCTGCAGGCACATCATCCCGGCTGCAGGCACAGCCTTCGGGAACCCCGAGCTGCGCTCAGCGCGGCCCCGAACCTCCGCAGCTGGCGCACAACCGGCCGAACCGGGGTATCACGGTGTGATTCTTGAATAAACAGCACCCGATGAGTGCAGGGCGGTGTTTAACACGAGCCTGCTCAGCTCTCTGTGCCCCCCGCCCAGGATCACTCGTAGCTCTGCAGCTGGGGAGGGGAGAGGCAGCGAGCCGGCGTAATTTGTGTTCCAGCTCCGCCGCTGCTCCCGGTGCTTCCAAGAAGCAAGTAAAAATAGCACTCCGTCATTTTGTAAATAATAGCTGTCTCCTCCCGGGCCCAGGGAGTCACGAGCACTAAAGGGGGGGTTGCAGGAGGAAGGGGGGGTCTGCCTTGGGGCAGGAAGATGGGGAGGGCTTGGCTGGGGGCACAGGGGAAATGGGAAGCCTGAAGCATCTCGGCGGCAGCTGCTGCCGGTTTACACCTTGTGCACACCCCGGGAAGTGACAGAGCCCGCCGGTGTGGGGCTGCGGGGGCGGGAGCTGTCCCTCCCCTCGGGGCTGCCAGCGGGGATTGTGGTGCGCACAAGCAGCCAGATCTGGGGCAGCAGATTCTTGCAGGAGAGGGGTAGCTCGTAAAAAGCTGGCAGGTGTAGGAAGTGCCATGGTAACACTGTGGGAAGGATTGTTTCGTTTGCCATTTGCATTGCAGATCTGCCCAGCTGTGGGGGATTTCTACAGGTGGGAGCAAGGCAGGCAGAGAGCCGGCTCTGTACTCCAGGGGAAGGGGCAGCCTTGGCTGAGCTGCAGCACCTTGTTCTGCTCTCACACTTGCTCCAAACTGTTCCTAAAAACATGGTTGTGCTGAAGCTTGGGAATGAGCTGAGATATAAATGGGCAAAGCCCCCAGACAAGGGAATCATCCTCAAACAAATGGCTTGGGAGCATGGGATGCCACTTGGACGTCTAAATTCAGTTCAAGCACTGAACCTGAAAATCTCTCGCTGTTCCAGTTTCATGTTGGCTCTGGGGTCTTTTTCGCTTTCTGGGTGCAGCAGCTCAGCAGGGTGACTGGAAGGGGCTTGGGCAGCCCACCAAGGGCTCTGTTGGGCAGTGTTGTGCCAATCCTCAGGGCAGCCAGACCGGGGCTCTGGTCCTTGCTCTGCTCCAGCTTCCTGCCTGAACCCTTGCATTTTTGTTTCCCTGGTTATAAACAGGACTGGCAGCATCCACCTGCCACCCCAGCAGCCTTGGAGGCTCAGCTCGTGTCTGTAAAAGAATTGAATTACAGGGAAGGATGCTAGTAGGAAATGAAAAATGCCATTTTGTGTTCTGCAGCAGTTCTAGGGAAAGTGCCTACCCTGCTATACAGTTCTTAATTGTTAAATCTTTGGGGAGAACTGGGCAAGACAGCTACAGTGTGCGCACAGCTATGGCTTGAGCAGAAAATAAGAATTTCCCTGCCATGCCTCTAAGTGGAGGCAGGAGATGCTTTTCTCTCAACTTTCTCTTGCTGAAAAAGCAGATGCAGTTTCATCTCATTCAGGCTCTGGGTGGATCAGTGTGAGGGTAAGGAGAGGGGAGGCTTCTGGGGCAGCTCCTCATTTCTCTGCAGGTGGAGGTCTCACAGTCACAGAGCTGGGAGCAGTGCAGATACTCTTGGGCTGTGGGATACAAAGGAAGTGAATCTCTGAGGCCGGAGCTTGCTCTGTTCTGCTGGTGTTTTACTTATCTCTGGATTTCCCAGCTCTGCTGAAATCCCTGTCTGCGTAGCAATGATTTAATTTCAGAAATCCCTCCAGATCCCAGCCAAATCCTGCCCTTAGGAGCACACATTAACAGGGAGGGTTCAGTTTGGCTTTTGCCATGAGAGGTGCAGGAAGCTCATCTTTCTCAGGGCTGAGAGACATCACTGAGCCAACAGTGAAACCCTGGCTTGTCCCTTCACTGGGTGCTGCAGGGCCTTGCCAGGGGGGAAAATCTGCAGTCCGGAAATGGGGGATTCTCTTCAGATATGGGTTGTAATTAGTTATTAATATTAATAAATTATTAATAGATTATTGAAGTTACCAAGTGCAATTATCTTTGATGGGATTTACCAATAGATTGAAGGGTCAGGAAGGGGTCTCTGGAGCTCTGTGTTAGCCAGGTTACAGCATGATGAGGACATAAAGGCTTATTTAAGGATTGCAGGATCATATCTAAAGGTGTCCAAAACTAATTCTGCCTTTTTGTCTTCTCCTGACTTTCTGAATCCCTTCACCTGTGCTTGGAGCCAGCAGAGCCCGTTGGAAAGCACAACCCCTTCCCTGACCCCCCCAGTCCCTCTGGGACAGGGGACAGCTCATCCTGCACCTCCCAGGGACTGTTCTTCCCTGGCCATGGGGGGCTGCAGTTCCTGACCCACTGCCCATGGCTGCAGAATCAATGCCAGGGGAAGGGGAGGGGAGAGAGAGATTTGTGTTTTCTCCAGGACATAATGAGATTTCTCTCGCCACATGGGGTAGTGGAAAGATCCTCACATCACTAAATGTTCTCTGCTGTGTGCCTCATCTGGGGAGTTGTTTGGAGGGAGACTGAGAATACCCAGAGTGTTTCAGCCTTACAGAAGGGGCTCATTTTGTTTAGACTTCTGGGTGTTTCACAAAGTGTACCGCATACATATTTCTCTTTAACCTTCTTTTTATTGCATCAAGACAAGATCAAGGGTTACTTATATAGCACAATAACATCAGCCATGGGCTGCATCAAAAGCTTCTCAGCCATAATAACTAAAGACATGTATACGTATATTTTAGCCATTAAGGAGAAAACCCTGCCAGAATGTATTATCTTACTTTGGAATGTGAAACTTTGAAGCACAAACCTAAGCTTCGTAGTACTGCAAAATAACTCTCAGGGGACAGAAGGATTTCCATAACTAAATTAAACAATGGGCCATCCAGGCTACTTGCAAGGTGGCTGCAATGGCCAAAATTGGGTACTGTGAATAAAACATGAACTCTGCTTTGCAGCTTTAAATTGGTTCTTTCATTAGGAGAGCAGCTCTGAGCCAGCTAATGCCACACAACAGCATGATCTATCCCTAAAGTGGGGAGGATTTATGGCAACCGAGTGCTGAACTCAAGGCAGCTCATCCATCACTTTTGGAGCACAACCCAGTGGGCAGAGCATAGAACTGTGAATCTGGGAAATCACTGTGCCTTGATTTCCCTGCAAAGTGGGGTGACAGCAGAGGGATCAGTTAGGAAACACGTCAAAATCCAAGGAAGTCAAGAAGGCCAGCTCTGTGTGCTGGTGGCCGTGTTCAGCACTCCAGGTTTTCTGAAGGTATGTGGTGAAAATTGCCCCTGGTTTTAGCACCTGGGCAGGCCGTGGGGCTCTGTGACTTTGCAGGGGCAGTGAAGCTGCTGCTCAGCATCCCTGAGGGAATCTCAGCCGGGATGCAGGGGCAGAACGTGATGTGGGCGAGCAGCAGCTTTGTAGGAGTGAGGCACTTAGGAGAGCAGCAAGCACAGTGGCAGTAAAAGGCAATCAGAATATTGTTTCTTTTTACAAACAGATAAGCCTGGAGCTGTAACAAACCCAGGGTTCCCTAAAACTGCTGGAACATTGCTAGGCTGTTTATCTGGCTGGGAGACACAAAGGGATTTCAGATTAAAAAGGAGTTTCAAAGCATCAGGGCTTACCTCTGGTTTGAAAACACGTGGATCTGTACCAGGGTATGGATCATGCAGCCACACAGATTCTGTAAATATGCATTGTCTGGCCGTGTGGGACAGATTTGTCCTCAGTGTAAGCGTGGGAAGCAGCAGAGCTGCACTGGAGATGAATGTGCCAAATTACGAGTGATAAAATCAGCTGTTGTTTGGGGCACAGAGCACGGTGCTGAGGGTTCAGCAGAGCAGGAATAAACACCGTATAACAAACCTCAAACCCTTGCCTGCACACGGAAATTCAACTCTCTAATTGCTTTTTTTTCATCTTTTTTTTTTTTTCTTTTTGTCCCAGACAGTGTAACTGAAGTCAAGACAGACATTTACGTGACGAGTTTCGGCCCTGTCTCCGACACAGACATGGTAGGTTGTCTCACGGGGAGGGGTGGCTTCTCCTCAGCTGCTGTGGATGTGTCCCACCCTCACCCAGGACAATATGGGCAAAAGTGGAGTTTTCTAAAGTGACAAGAGCTGGTGGTATCTCAGTTCCAGGGGTAGACAGGAGTCGTTTCCCAGATGTGCTTGGGTTTTGGAAACCAATTGCTAAGTGGAGGAAGGAAGGTGCTGCTTGGGAAGAGGGGAGGATGCCAGAACCGGGTCTGGTTTGGTGGCACTGTCAGAGAGATTGATTCACCATCAAACCATCCTTGGTGCCTGAACCAGAAGGGAGGCAAAAGAGAAAACAGCAAAAGCATGGACTGATTGTGCTATTTTGACATGTTCAGAGAAAAATATTAATGAAAAGGCCTGAGGTCTGAATTTAGGCTTGTATTCCCACAACGGTTTGTCTTCTAATTAAAACAGGACTGTGGAGCATAATTAATAGTGAGGTTTCTCAACAGCATTTCTTGCAGCTCATATTCCACACACACCCTGAGAAGGGCTGGCTGTGGGTAGTTGCTCAAGAGCTCCAGGACACCATGTAAGGACAGGTGTGCCTTCAGGACTGAGCCCCTCCTGCATGTCCAACCCTGAGGTGACCTGGTGCTGGCGTAGCCCAGGCCAGTGGTGGGCAGTCCATGCTGTGGAGGGAGCCCATTTTGGGGGAGGGAGCAGGTTGTCCCTGGCTGGGCCAGGCTGGAGTTGTGCCCTGTGGCTCTCCCAGCCCCTCCAGAGCTGCGAGGATTGAATTTTCTGGGCTGGCATCCCCGAACATCTCTTCAGCTGTCCCACAGAAATCCTGTGCTGGCAAGCAGAGGAGCTGGGGGAGAATAAATTCTCTGTGTTTCATGGAGTTACTCACTCCATCACTCAAACCTGTATTGCTTTGGGAAGACCACTCCCTCCAGGGTAAGAAGTTAAGTTGGTGTCAGTGTAATCAAGATTATGAACCTCATCTGAGTTCTCCCTCTCCTTCTTCTGCTTTCCTACCACAGCAGAGACCCATAATATATTCAGCAGTCGTAGCCCTTGGGGAGTATCTGATAATTACTTCCAAGGTGGAGCATATTTGATTAAGGGAGTGTGTATAATGAACTGGGAAGAAAAAAAAAATGAGGTATTGAAAAGAGGAAGGTATTCTCTGCAATGTGATTTGACAAAATGAATTTAAAATTAGGAAGACAGTTAAGGAATAATAAATTATTTCTCCTCCGCGTGCTTTCGTTCCGTGTATTTTACAAATGCATAGCGAATGCGTTTTAGCTCTGTTGCTAAAAGCAAGGGAGAGAAACCCCATCTCCTCGGGAAGCGTGGGGAGAGCCTGCTCGGGGGCTTCCTTTCATCTCGGGAGCGGGGAAGTCCCTCCTTGCCCGCCGGCCCTGCCTGGCGCTCCCCGCTCCCGGGCGGGATGCGGGATGCGGGATGCGGGATGCGGGAGCTGCCGGGGCAGCGGCTGCTGACGAGGCGTGGAGGAGGAGGAGAAGGGCTGCAGACCTTCCTCTGAGGGGCTCCGAGGGACTCCTAATCTCTCTTTTGGTTTGGAGAGCAGAGCCTGATCCCACCCGATGCACGCTCCAGTCTGCAGGACCGAGCTCTTGCAACTTTGCCTCAGTCCCAGGGAAATTATATGAAGGAAAACAAAAACTGAAGAGGATTTTTTTGATTCGTGGATGGGCTCTGAGGACAGACAGTCTTGATGTTTTCAGTCACTTCTGTAGGCAGAGAAGAGAATAACACAGAATTAAGTGTGCTCCTTGGAAGGGCTGAGTTGGGAATAATGCTTTTATGGAAAGAAGCATAGAAAAGAGGGGAGGATTCTGAACATGATTTCTCTTTTCTTCAGGAATGATTCCTAAGCATTAAAGAAGATAAGCAGGCCTTGGAAGTCATTAAAAATGTTTAGTTTCTTTGTCTGGCACTTTTTAAATAGGAACAAGGAATGAGGGAGCTCCTCTCCTGGGACTCTCTTTTTAGTTTCTCCAAACATCCTGGGACTACACACAGGCTCATTTCTTTGTGTTTATCCCAAGAAATAATGAATTAGAGATCACTTCCATGAAGGGGCAAAATACCTTGTACAAGGCAGAGCCCATGAGAATGTAGAATTTCTCTTTCCTTCCCCAGCCAGAATCCAGAAGGTTCAGGTTTGAGCAGGGGTGTGTCCATGGCCAGGGGAGCAGGGATGGATTTATTTACTGAGATGCCTCCATTCAGCAGCCATCTGCTGCAAAACCTGTAGGAATCTCTCTGTCCTATAGGAAAATGATGCACAGCAGTTTTTGAGTGCTGCTGAGAAGTGCTGCAGGAAAGAAATCACTCACAATAAGTTTAGTTGGTCCTGCAGCCTCCAGGAATGCATAAATAAAGATTATGAGTCTGCAGCAGCAGGGGGAAGGTAGAATAGTTGGGACAGGCAGATTTTCCAAAGACCCCCCGTCTCTAAAAGTGGTTTCTAAATCTGAATTCACTGAGTGAGGAGCTAGCCTTGGCTGCAGGGTTTCAAAGAGGTGACTTCTAACTGCCCCATCTGGAATTTGGCCTAGGAAGAGGGTCTCTACACGGCAGAAAGAAGGAAAAAAAAAAAAAAAAAAAAAAAAGAAGAAAAGGGAAATCAAGCAAGAAAAAGAAGACAAAGAAAGTCACAGGATCCTGTAATGCAAGTCTGTGAAGTCTTCAATTCAATGATTTTCTAAAGGTGGCCTGGGGAACAAAATAACATTAAGATAATGTCATGCAAGTTTATTTCTTTTTACTTTTTCTTTTTTTTTTTTTTTTCTTTTTAATGAGCAGGGATATAATTACCAGCATCCTGGCCAGATTCCATCTCCAGGATCTTTATTTTTGCCTTGTAAAATACCTGTGTAGCTGCACATAATGGCCTTCCTCCCCTGAAACATCTGGATAGAGGTGGTGGTGCAGCAGGGCTGCCCCAGCTCTGGCCACTGTAGGCTGTGCTGCAGCTTCTCTGCAGTGCTCAGAAACACTGACACACACATTTTGACATCATAGGTAAGTCATTATCCAAAATATGCTGAATCCCATCTATCCTGCACAGCTGTTAATCCCTGCTTCTTGTTGCTCCACACTCTGTGTCACCCGAGGCATGCCAAAACCTGGTTTGCTCTATGACTGAAGACACCACCTCTTGAGCTGAGTAAAACACAACTTCTTTTTCTCTCCTCTCTCCCCAAAGGAATACACCATTGATGTCTTTTTCCGGCAGTCCTGGAGAGATGAAAGGCTGAAGTTTGATGGTCCCATGAAAATCCTTCCCCTGAACAACCTGCTGGCCAGTAAGATCTGGACTCCTGACACATTTTTCCACAATGGGAAGAAATCTGTTGCCCACAACATGACAACCCCCAACAAGCTGCTGCGCCTGGTGGACAATGGCACCCTCCTGTACACCATGAGGTGAGGCTGGGTCTCCTTCCAGGGAATCCTCTGCACACAGGCACCTCGGGCTGCATCACAGCAGGGTTTATGCAAGCTTCCACTAACTCTTGTCAGTAGACTTGAGTAGGCCCTGCTGCTTCCCATGCTCTCCTTGTTTCCTATCCATGGACCATCTCTGATCCTCAGCTTGGCACATTTTTACAGGTAGATTTTCCCTCATCATTCACATTGATTTTTTTGTTTTTATGTGCTGAGGTAGAAGTGTTGGGATCTATAGTTTGTGAGTTTGATGTGCCACCTGGCTTAATTTTCTTCCTGACCTGTGATGGGATATGAATCAAGTATCCAGTGTTGGTATGGGAACAAAAGGCTGGGAGAATTTGTTATTCTCCAGCAACTTGAGAACAGACCTGAATTTGTTCAGCATGTTCGAGCAGAACCATTTCACACATCTAATGAGACCAAGCTTGCTTGTGACAACAATGGGTTTGTTTTTTCCGACTTTGTGGAATAAAAAATCCAAATCTATGTGATCGATGCACATCATTAGGGAAAAAAAACCCAACAAATAGCTAATTAAAAACTGTGATTTGGAGAAGCCAGGGTTGCAGGAGCCATCGGTTGTAAATGAAATAACAAGCTGCTGATAAATGCACGGGAAAGGTATTGAGTTTGTTTTGGCAAGGTGTAAATCTTTGTTTTAAAAAATTATTTTCTCTGTCTCCATCTCCAAGCCAATCCTAACTAATAATAGGCTTCATTGTGGATTCCGTGTGCTGAGATGTTGCACTTTCACCTCTGTTTTTGAGGACCAGGCAGAATTTCATCTCTTCATAGTTAAACTGGCTGTGAATCTACATGATGTCAGCAAGTTTTATAGCCTACATTGATAAACAATACCTTGCTTTCGTGCAGCAGTTCTCAAATATGAGCTAATCCTGCCAGTGCCCTGGGGGTTTAGGTCTCCTCACATCAGTGATCTCACATTAAGGCAGATGGGGTAAATGAAGGGAAAAGCCCAGCTTGACTCAAGGGCTCTGTTCTGCTCCCAGCTCTCTGACCTGCAAGTAGACAACTCACACTCCCTGCACTTTGTATCATTGTCTGACTGTAAAATATTACAGGAGTTGCTGGCATAAGACAGGAAAAAAAAAAAAAAAAAGACTCAATTTCAGAGCTTTTAAATCATTTCACTACTTCTTTATTCAGCAAACAGCCATTAGCTTCAGCAAGTTTTGTGTGACTAAGAACATATTAGATTTATTTTTCCATTCAGGGCTGGGCAGGTGCCAGGATGGCAGCAGCATCATGAGACTCTTGGGAATGAACTTCTGGAAGAAAAGAGAGTCTTGGGATTTTTTAAAATAAACTCAAACCATCCTTCACTTTAGCCATCTGCTGAAGAATTGGGGAACAAAGGATCTCCTCTTACATGTGCACTTGTCCCCTTTAAATACATCCCTAAGGCTTTGTCAGAGGTGAGAAGCCCACTCAGAGGCTGAGGGTTGGATATGAGACCTTTTGTCATGTTTTGAATTGCACAGACCCAGGAGTTCTTGTGGACAGAGCTCTTTTCTTTACTCAGTGTGTGAATCCCAGGTGGGGCTCTGGGCAGCATGTCCTGGAGCTGCTCCTGTGGTTACAGCCGACCAGATGACCAAAGCGTGCTGGGGCAAAGCAGGACTCCTCTGGGATTGCAGTTAAACACATCCAGGGTGGGATGTCTGTCCTGGAGCATCTGATGATTCCCTTTCTTCCTCTTGGTGCTGCTCAGGACCACCAGTGTCTCTTTTGAGTGGGGAGTCAGAAAGGAAGGTGCAAGGGCACAGACGGCAGGGCCAGGACCAAGCCTCAGGCTCAGCCACCAAATCCTACCTGGCTTAGCCACTCCAACTCACTCCCACCTAAATTCCCCTGTCAAATGATGATGGTGCTATCACCCTCCCTTGTTAACTGCTTTGAAACCTCCTCACAGGGAAGGGCTGGAGGGAGTCTCTTGTTTTCTGTCCAAGTGCTGCATTTGCCATCCTCCCCCATGCCCAGGGACATGCATGGGTGTCCTTAAAGGAAGGAGCAGGACCTTGAAGCCAAACTGGCTCAGCTGACATCCAGCTAAGTGCAAATACCAAAGGGGTGCCCTGCTGACTGGGGAGAGAGTTTGGGCTTCCACCAGATTTCCAGTGGCCTGGCAACACTGGATCACCTAGCAGGTGATCCCTTGCAGGCTCAGACTAGATTGATACCTGGCCATGCAGTTTGACTCCTGAGAATACCCTGTTCCTTTCCCTTGTACCAGCCAATATCCTTGAGGGATCAGCTCTGCTGATGTGCAATTAGAGACACGTCTCTTTCTATTTATCCTGCTGGGAAAGCCAACTTCTCTTAGTCAAGGCTTGCAGTTATAGATGAACTTGCTCTGGTGGAACAGCAGGTCTGACACATGCATCCAGCAAAATTACACATGTGACAATATTTATAGCTCCTGCAGAGAGCCTCTTTATCACTGACCTGAGCTCCCAGGAGCTGCACAACAGCTGTAGCCAAGCATCCAGAGATTTCCTTCAGTCACAGCACATTCTCCTCATGGATCAGTGCAATGTCACAGTGCCCACCCCTGACCACTGACAGGCCTTGGCACCTGGGCCACAAAACAGCCCTTGTGACCACTGCACTGAACTGCATTTCTCTACTCCCCAAGAGTACTGCTCCCTCTGCATCTGCTCTGCTCCTCCAGCTGCCACACAGGCATGAAGAGTGCAGTTTTATTACGTAGCCCTGCCTCTGCAGTCTCTTTTTGTGGAGCTCCTACACGATCCAGGTAGTTCACAAAAGCCCACCAAACTCTGGTGTCAGAGTTTAGACAACCTGGGAATTGTGCATGGATTTACAAAAGGAAGAGACAAAAGTAGCCAGCCATCTCTGGATGTACTCTCTGGCTCAGATTGTGTGGGGCACATAGAAAATGTTTTGGTTCTCCCCAGCCTTGAAGCATATAAAAATAGTGAAAGTTTAATGCTGTGCTGATGGGATTCAGCTTTGTGAATCAAGGCTTTAAAAAGCTCTTCTGCTCTTAACAGGTCCTGTCAGAATGGCGTGTTGAGGCTTTGTGGTTATTGTCAGAGTGGTTCTCAGACAATATGTGCTCATGTTATGCACTTGGAGGATGTTTTCTTTACCTGTCAGGCTGACACATTCACTGCATTCCCCAAGACTCTGCCTCAAGAGCCTGTGCTGCTGAAGACAACATGCAGTCCAAGGAGGGTCTGCAAACCCTCAGGTGAGGCAGAGCAGGAGGGAAAGCTGAGCCCAGGACACAGGCAGACCTACAGGGGCTGTGGGATCCCAGGACAGCTCCTCTACCTGGAGAGCCTTGCTCAGGGCTTTGGGCTTCCCACACTGCCTTTTGAAATCACAGAGCTTTTCAGTGTCTCTCCCTCAGCAAGAGCTTTGGGTGTCTTTATTGGCTGGGGTTTTTTAGCCCTCAGGAAAGTTGTGATGGCTCCAGGCTTTGCAGCAGCCTCCCCCACGATGGAGGTGCAGCTGGGACAGCCCAGCACCAGCTCTCCTGGGCTGTATGGGATGGCAGCTGTTTGTCTGTGTCCCACACCAGGGCTGAGCCCAGAAAACATCTCAGACAGATCCAAGCAGAGCAGAGCTTGGCTGGCTGATAAAAACACAAGCAGGCAACAAGATGTGATTTGCTCCAACTTTTCCCTGGCAGAGCAGATCCAAAGACAAAAATTATCTGTTTTTCAGTTTTGGCTTTGTGCAGGCAGACTTTTTTAAGGAAACTGTCCCAGGAGGAAGAAATCTTTAGAGAACACCTTATCTCACTCCATTTCTGCCATCATGGGCTGAAATCTCCAGGGGCTGGGGGAGGATGGAAAGTGAAATCAGTGCTTCCAGATCCAGCACGAGGATACATGAGAAGCAATTTGTCTTTCAAGCTCAAACCCCAGCAATTAAACCTAACCTAGATTCTCCCACAGCCTAAACCGTAAACACTGCTCAGCCCAACTGTGGTTATTAATGAACCTCCTCGAGAAGAAATCAGGACAAAACTCCAGCAGTATCCCTGGCATAAACAAAGCCAGCCCTGCCATGCAGGGTGCTGTCATGTTTTTGTACCACTCACACACCGAGGGATTATTACATTTGCGTCCCAGAAATTGGGCTGAGATCCTGGATCATCCTGCAGCTGCACGCAGGTAACGACAGGGGCTCTAATGACACATCAAAGGCTTTGCTAAGCTCCCGGTAACCATGAGAACGCAGCTGAAGAGGTTTGTTATCCTGTCAGCCCTGGCAGAGGTATGTTTAACCTGATTCACGCTTCTTGCCATTGTGCTGGCGCAGTTCAAAGGCCTTCCCGTGACTTTAAAGAGGAAAAAAAACACTGTTTCTGTCCTGGATGTTCCACTTTTGATGCCATTGTGCCAGCAAAGTGAGGAGAAAACACGAGGAGTTTGGGGTTTGGCTTCAAGACAGTTCTGCCTAAGTCAGTGCAGGCGCCTGGAACAGATGAGCCAAAGGCTACCACTGCTGGCTGATGTGATTTCTGGCAGCTTGGCTGTTTTTTATGTGCTCTTTAGCCTTTCTAAGGACATTTCAGGGCTCCTGGATGTGAATAGCCCATCAGAGCAATGAAGCAAGACACAGTGGCTCTCTGGCCATCAGCTCCCTTGCACAGGATAAGAGGCAGAGATGAGAATTTCTGCAATAAACCCTTTAATCCAAATGCTGTACAGGCTGTGGTAATTGTCTGGGAAGAGAGAGACATTCCTTTTGGTTTGACATTTTTGATGTTTCATGTGTTACCTGTGAACCTGCTGACCTGTGGCTGGCTGAAGCTGCTGAACCAGACTCATCTCACTGGAATAATGCGACTTTTCTGTTTTTTGTTTAATTTAGGGAGACTTAAAAACTCCTTCAGTTGTAGTGGAGAAGCGGCAGATTAGGTTGCTTTTTCAGTGGTTTGTTGATGGATTTATTGTTTTATTGCTTGCTGGCTCAGCTAATAAAACAGGCTTTAGATTTAAAATGCAACTGCTGCATTCCCAAACACCAAGGGAATCAGCATCCATATAAAGTTGTCTCCTTCTCTTGACAACATTTGCTCTTGTTGACCATGGCCTGGAGAGGGCAGGAAGGCTTGGCCAAGGCCAGTCTCTGCTACTGTCCTGGTCCCCTCTGAGGCTCTTCCTGGCTGCTCTAAGTGCACAAACCCACCAGACCCACAACCTGCAGTCCTTGGGTCATTCAGCCTTAGTCAGAGTGGCTGATGATCACAGCCAACACTTGCAGACAGCACAGTGGATGGAAAAGGCTTTTCTGGTTTTTTTTTTTTTTTGGGTGAGTTCAGTATGCATCAGAAGAAAGGAACTGATCAAAGATGAGGTCCTTATGAAAAGCCAACTTTGGGAACTCCCAGCTAAGAGCTTTTTGAAATAATATAGCAATGAGTGAGGCAGATGGAAAAACAGGAAGGTAAAAAGGAAAATTCTGGTGCGAGCTTCTGAGGGAGACAGGGAAATGCCTCAACATTTCCCTGACACAAGTGACAGTGACAAAATGAGAAGCAAGAAAGTCCATTGTTGAAAAAGTTTGAAAATACACAGGAGGAATTGAAGACTAAGACCTGTGAGAATATGCTTGACAAGCTTGCCAGCCATGAGCTCCCCAAGTGGATTTAGAGCTGGCTGAAGAGAACATCACAAAAGAAACAGAACAGGAAGAGCAAGGCAGTCAAGTCCATATCAAGCTGCCAAGTTTTTATACCTGCTTCTTGAAATCCATATTGGAAAAGAGAGGCATCAGAGCAAATGAGCAATTTGTTCATGGTGGCCTTTGAGCGTCCAGGAGAAAATAATTACAACACTGTGCTTGTAGGCTTGTCAAAATTGCTGTCAGTCTTCAGTAAATCTTGACTGAAGTCTAAAGGTCAGGTCTTCTTCTCTTTCATGTAAAACAGCTGCATTCACTGCCATGGTGAAGAAAAGATCACCAAGTCAGAGAGAGTCATTTGTCTCCGAGAAGTTTCTTTGGGCACACAGCAGTTCTTGGCTTGGCTGAGAAAGCCAGGCTGGAGCCAGACATGAAGCAAGCAGGGCAGGCAGCATCCCCTCTTTGTCAGGTGATCACAGGACACGGTGTTTCCATGGGCATGGATTCAGAAAGGACTGACACACTCCCTGCAGGCCAGGTCCTTTGGCACCGAATTGCCAGATGTTCCCAAAGATTGGAGAACTTGTGGGTTTATGCCCTGCTCTGAATGCAGGGGTTCTGGATAGTTTGGGCCACTGTCAGAGGTTTGATGTTGGCACAAGGCCAGTGCTTCTATGAAGATATACTGTTCCTGGTGTTTGCTGTGAGATGTGACTAAAAACAGAGCAAAACAGTTTCGAATTTAGAAAGCAAAAGAAAAGAACTTTATTACTTATAATATGTAGACACATACAGAAGAAAATGAAAACTTTAAAAAACACTCTTCTTCCCCCCTCACTCAAGTTCTCAACACAGTGAAACAAACTAAAAATTCTTAGTTAAGTTACCACTTTTTTAGATAATTAATCTTCAGTCTATTACCACCCTTCTAATAATCAGTACTCAGTTCATCAAGGAGAGATAGGAGTCTTTTTTGCACTATTTCGTGACCTCTTCTTCCACGTGTAGTGCTTTCACCACTGTGCATGGACCAGAGTTGTTTCTAGGGTTTTTCTTTTTTAAAGATGCTTTGGTTAGTTCCAAAAAATGACAGCCTCTCAAATTTTGTGACACCAGTCTCCTCCAGTTTTACCCTTTGGGGCCTAGAGGCCTTTCTACTGTCTACTGTTGGCTCCAAGCCAATCCCTCTCTCCCGAGATGCAGTCTCTGTGTCACAGAAAAGAAATGAGTCTGTCCATGGCTATAAAGAACAGTCCAGCCAAAGGCCACTCCATCATCTCCTCCCACCTAGGATTCTTTTCCGTATTCTCTGACAGTTTTCTATTTGCATGAACTTTCATTACTTTTGCTCAGTTCTCTATCTTTCTTCTTCAAATTCCGAAGGATTAGCATTTATAAAGTTTTCATCATCTACGAAAAGGGTTCAAACTTTGGGCTTTGCTTGCCCCGAACTCCCATGGTATCTTTGCTGTTGGGCACTCTTCTCGCGCCTCCTCCTCTTCACTCCTTGGGCCGTGCTGCCCGGCTGCTGATATCAAATTTCAAGGTGGCACAGACACAGTCTCTCTCTGTCTCTGTCTCTGTCTCTCTCTCTCTCTCTGTCTCTCTCTCTCTGTCTCTCTCTCTCTCTCCGGAGGGGGGAAGGAGGCTGCCTGATGCCTCTCAAGGTTCTTGTACTCTCTCCACCCTTCCATCCTGCAGGATCTTCCTCTCCCCTCTCTGCCCAAGGCTCCTCCCTCGCCCAGGCCGCATGGCTTCCCCTGCCCGCCCAGCTGGGCAGGGGAGATCCGCCTGTCCTCAGGGAGCGGAACCAAGAGAGAGTTCTCCTGGGAGCCCTCTGCTTTGAACCCGCTGTGTTCTCAGAGGGGAGCCTTGTCCTCAGTGGCCACACCAGGTGCCAGTCTTTAAACCTGAGCACTCATTGGTTTGACTACTGAATTTCAAAAAAACTCATTTTTTTTCAAACTGCCACAGCCACCCAGCTCTGCCCCACTAAAATTATGGTCACTCTCCTCTGGTTCTTGATTTAACTCCTCTGCTCTCTCTGGTGGGGTTGCCAGCTTTCCTAAACCCTTCTGGAGCTGCAGGTGAGGCTGCCCGTGGTCTGAAATCCCAGGGTTCCTTCCCTCCCTCGGCAGAGAGAACTCACAGGTGCTGGGGTGGTTCCAGTGCTGCAGGGTTTGCTGCCTTGGGTCTTGTGTGTGGGTGTCCCCTCTCACAGCTGCCACACGCAGCCACTGTCACTGCAGCTGTGCCACCCCTGCAACCTCACAGCCATTCTGCTTTGTTTCCTCCACAGGGATTTTTACAATTTGTGAAGGGTTTGCTTTTGTCCACCAAATTTTATTATGCCAAATTAAAACAAACAGTCCTCTTTTCTTTTTCTCTTTTTTTTTTTTTTTTTTTTTTTTTAATAGAAGTATATAAGGTTTGTCTGCCTAAAAGAAATAACCTTTATTTTTATTTCCTTTTCAAAAAATTATTCTTTGCTTTTAGCAAACAAAACCCAAAGCCTTTATTTTTTCAGGGTTTATTTTGCATTTGACTAAGCCTCAGTATTTTCTGTGAAGAATAACTTAGCTGAACATTTTTCTAGCTGAAGGAAAATATCTCAATAGAAGCTTCTCAGCCTGAGTTTTGCACAAACCACCTTCAGTCTGTGCAGTTGCCCTTTGCATCCACAAGTTGCTCCTGCCATGGTTTGTTTGCTGTTTTGCTGAGCCATCAGAAGTGAGTCCTTTTTTTTCTACAAATGGTTCCTTCAGAGAAGACTGGTTTAGATATCTCCTGGGAAGTTGTCTCTCCTGGCTGCCTCTCCCTGGCTGCATGCTTTGCAGTACCCCAGGAAGGAACACAAGCTCCCTTTTTAGAGTCCTTTATAATGGATCCTTTTATGCCTGGCCTCATATTCTGCAGCACACTGCTTTTGTGGCTGTGCCTCCCTCACAAAGCTGCTTCCTGACAAGGTATCCTGCTGGGATTTGGGGGATTTGGAAAGCACAGGTTGTCGTGCACACCCCAGGCAGCCCCAGGATGTTCCAGTTCTTCTCCTGTCTGCAGCATGCTCTGCAGGTCTGCCAGCGAGGGGGGTGCAGGCCAGGTGGGATGAGTGTCCCACATGGACAGGGTGGGTCGTGTCCTGCTGGCTTCATGGGTCTGGACCTTGAACAATCTGTCAGCCCTCGGCCCCTTCCACACCACCAACCTGTCCCCTGGGAGCCCCTGAAACCTTCTCCTCTGCTTTCCAGCATGGTCCATGAGGTGTCCCCTAGCCCCAGGAGCTCTGTGCACAGCACATGAGCAAACAGGAGTCCTGGGCTCTGGCAGATTCTCCCATTGCACTGAGCAGGTGAAGATGAACTTGGTCAGTGGGTTTACACAGTGGAAAAGGCTGCCAGGTGTGTGTCCTTCTGCCCTCTCCACAGCTGGGGGCCCTCTGCCTGGAGCCCCCGAGGCTGGAGAGCACCTCGAGGCCTTTGCCTCTGCTGATGGCTGCAGGAGGCTGTGGCAGGAGGGCCAGGCCTGTCCCTGAGCAGTCCCTGTGCTTTGTCCTGCAGGCTGACCATCCACGCCGAGTGCCCCATGCACCTGGAGGACTTCCCAATGGATGTGCACGCCTGCCCCCTGAAATTTGGGAGCTGTAAGTACCCCAGCAGCCTCTGCAAGGAGGTGGTACAGGGCTGAAGAGCAGTCCTTTGTGTGACACAGTATTTTAGTAACAGCAATATTCATTTTTGCTAATGATGATGTGATCAAAATTTTTTCTGGTGTCTCATCCATACAATTCCTGCCATCACTGAGTGAGTCTGTGCTCAATTCAGACTTACAGGATGGGTTAGACACCCATGGTTCTCCTGTAAATTTATTTAGAAAGGAGCCAGGTGGGAATTGGTCTCTTCTTCCAGGTAACAAGTGACAGAATGAGAGGAGATGACTCAAGTTGTAAACATTGGGACATTTAGCTTGGATATTACGAAAAATTTCTTCACTTTAAGGGTGGTCAAGCATTGGAACGGGCAGCTCAGGGAAGTGGTGGAGTCACCATTCCTCAAAGTGTTAAAAAATGTGTAGTTTCGGCACTTGGGGACACGGGCTTGGCAGTGCTGGTTTATTGGTTGGACTTGATAATCTTAGAGGTCTTTTCTAACATTAACGATTCTATGATTATAAATCTGAGTTGTGCTTTTCCTTCATCACAAAGAGATGCTTAGAAGACAGATTTGGGACAGCAGTGGTGGCTGCTGCTGGGTGTCCCATCCTGCCAGTCTTTGGAGAGCCTGTGAAATACCTGGTTCCTCTGCTTCCATGCTCCAGTGGAGCTAACAAACCCCTTGCACCTCTTCAGTCTGTCAGGCAGGCTGCTCTCAAGTGAAACACTTGGAAACTCTGGGAATCTCAGTCCCAGCAGCCAAGGGTCCTGGTTTAGGGAAGATTTGCAGCCTGCTGGTGAGTTGAAAGCTGCTCCCATCCTCCCAGGCTTGCAGCTGTTTCCCCATGGAAGTTCCCTTCTCTCTCCCATATGCAAGGTAAATTTCATTTGGTTTTGTTCCTAAAGTGAGTGGGACTCAAACCCCAAGGCCCTGGTTCACCATGATGTGAAAATAAACATCCTAGTCTGGCTCTGCCTGGAGTCTTTCCCAGGTCCAGGGAACTCAGCACCACTTTCAGTCTGTATTTGTGTTGGATGAGAGAGTTTCCCACCTCCAGCTAAAGAATGAGCCCACACCAGTAACCCCCAGAGTACCCCCAGATTGACACTTCCTTCCTGTAGCCATTTGGCAGCTAACTGAGGACAAAGTTGAAAAGTTTGATTGGCAGGAGAGGAAATCACATTTATCATGTGCATCTGCTCTTCTGCCTCACGACAGACTGTACCCATGAAAGTGGATCATTCAGAACTACTAAAATAAAGCCATTTCTTAGGCAACACCTAATTAAATGTAGAACTCATTGCCACAAGACATCACTAAGGCCAGTAAAACAGCCAGCCTTAGAGAAGGATTAATTATTAATGTTAACTGACCTTGTGAGGAGGGATATCAAATCTCATACCTCAGGCCTAAACATCTGGGATTATTACAAGACTTGCAGGAAGGCAGATTACTCCACATCTAATTGCTTATAATGTTTCTTGGTGAGGAAAAGAGATTAATGTGCATATTTCTGCTGGAACACCCTTTGGGGTTATGGTTTTTTTACTGATTTGACCTCTGAATGATGAGAGAGAGACAAAGAGCTCAAAAATCTGCCACTGGTTAACATTAATGTGACTTTTTCTAAAGCATCCACACAGCATCTAAGCTCACCTCTCCTGTGTTGGAGTGGGACTGAACCAGCGTTTTCACTAAAAAGCCATCGACAGCTGGAAGCTGCTCATTTTCAAGAAGCCTGAAGCTGGTCAGATTTGCAATTACAAGGACAATGCCAGTGCCAGACCCATGCTGCTCAAAGGATGCTGAGTTTGCCTCACAGACCATTTTCTGCTGATCCCCACAAGTGGCTCAGCAGTGGCCTTCTGTCCCTGGGCCACCACGGCAGCCCCCTGAGGGGGCAAGGCAGAGAATTTGCAGGAGAATGAAGAGCATCAGGCATTCCAGAGAGCTTCAGCTGCCCACCTGGAACATCCCTCAGGCCAAGTGCAGTGGAGGGATGGCTTTGCCTATCCCCCTAAGCCATCACAGGACATTTGTACAGCAGCTGTCTGATACTAGGGGAGCAGGAGATGTTGCTGAATTTACCAGTTTCTCTAAATGTCCATGATCTTTCCTTGTTTGGATTGGATTTTGCATTGCAAACACGGCATTGAGCAGAACCAGGCAGCTGCCTGGCATTAAACATGTTCCAAGCATCCATGCCATGCCTGTGTGACATCAGTTACCCCTCTGGCCCAGGCAACCAGATATGGAGACACCTGAATTTTCAGGAATGATGGCAATGAAACTGTGGGCAAGTTCCTGTTGTAGGCTGAGAGCAGCAGTGGCTGGACTGTGACTGCAGAGCAGGAGAGGTTGCCTATCAGGTGAAAGAGCAGTGGCAGAGCTGTACAAAGCTCTGAAGGAGGATGGAGGGCTCCAGAAGCATGTGCAGGGCTGGAAGGAGGGGTTGGAAGAGCAGAGTGTTGCACATGGGGTGACAGGTGCCAGCCTGCACCAGAAGTGCTTAGGCAGCACTCTGGCCTGCTGAGAAACATTGGCTGATCATCAAAACTCCCCCAACACTTTGCACTGAACATGTTTGCCAAAACCCACAGTGCAGGGATAACAGTGGTTGTTTTAGAAAGATCACAGAAATGTTGTTTCCTCAGGACACAATGTTCCACAAATCTCTAGTAGTCCTTACTTCACCTGACCCCAGCCAAAGAATTCCTTCAGGTCTTCACCAGGAGAAGGTGGTGGGGGAAAATGAACTGAAGGCTTGGTTTAGTGAACTTTGTTCTTGCTTAAAAAGCTGGCGCAAAGTTGGTATGGACAGGAATTTTGGGCATTATGGGGAGAAAAAGCTCCTAGCAGAGTCTGGAGGGGATAGTCATAGGACTGGAAAAACCAAGAGCACTCTTGAGAGGGGTACTGGCTGTGAGGACAGAGCAGGGGCTCAGTTACAAACACAGGGAGAAAGCATTTAGGTGCGAGAGGACACCTCTTCCATATTTGATATTTTTAGAGAGGGTTGCTTTTGAGTGAGGATGAAGACTTTTATATTTTCAACTTAAAATTTATCCCCATTTGCATTCAGCCTTTGTTGCCAGCTGCTGCCAGCAGGATTTCCCTGTCCCTGGCATGGCAGGGCTGTGGCTGTCCTGCTGCCCCAGCATCCTGCTGGCCTGGATGCCTTCCTGTGTTGTCCCTGCTTGGAGCCAGCCCTTGCAGAGTCAGCACGTCACAGGGACAGCCTGTCTCTCAGTGACAGAGCTCTGCCCCTCTGCAGCTCCCTTCCAAAAACCCCAGCTCGCTCCTGCTCATTTGATTTAACAGTTGTTGATCTGCCTTGGTCTCTGGCCATGCTTGGCTGTGCTCAGCTCTGTGGCTCTGAGAGATGCACAGCAAAGATTAATTTGGCTACAGGCTAATTTTGGTATATTTTAGGTCGGGCAGAAGCACAGACCTCGTTCTTCTCCCTCCTCTGCAGATGCCTACACAAAGACAGAGGTGATCTACACCTGGACCCTGGGGAAGGATAAATCCGTGGAAGTAGCCAAGGGTGGATCTCGCCTGAACCAGTATGACCTGCTGGGCCACGTGGTTGGGACAGAGATGGTTCGATCCAGCACAGGTATTTGTGGGACCACGATGTGGGCTGAGCACCTCCTGGGATGAGATGGACTCATGGGCTTGGAATGCCACAATTTGGAATAATTAGTCCAGGACCACAGCACTTCCTAAGCCAGGAGGATATGGCTGGTGACATCTTCAGCAGTCACCAAGAGGCAGTAAAGAGTTTGTTTTTCAGTGGTGTTCACTGAAAGAGCCTTATTGTCCACAGCATTTAGGAGAACTGATCCCAAGCATCTAAAAATGATCTGCTGTGTGGAAAATCTGCCCCGTGTTGTCCAGCTGGTTTGTGGTGCTGAGGGTTCATTTGTCTTGGATTCCTTTCCAACCCCTCAGGAAAGCACTGCAGGCAGGGGAGGTGAAGGCAACATAATGTTCAGTGTGATTTTCACTGCATCTGCTTGCACAAATATTATCATAACTAATAGAAGATTATCCCAAACAAATGTTTCCTCTGATTAATGACCAATATTAATCATCTTTCTCTCCCATCTGCTGCTCCTCCCTTCCCCTCTGAATCCAGGTACTGATAGCTTCTGTTATCTCATGTGTGTCTCTCATATTTCCTTTTTTTTTCCTTTTATTTTTTCCCTCTGTATGCACCAGTAGTTCTCTCATTTGAGGATATTTCCTCTCCGGTGCACTTGATTTTAATAGTGTCTGTCTGTAACAACTCATTTCACCTCCCTTGGGGAAATGTAGGGAGCCCAGGGAACTAAATGTCATAATATCTGGCCCATCTCTCTACTTAAGTTGTAGTAAAATGTACAGATGAATAACCTGGAGTGGTAAGAAAGCTGCTAAAGGCTCCTGTGTGTAATGATTTAGCAGAGCCACGCTCACAACATAAAGGCACAGTAATCCAACAAAATACCCGATGCTTTGTGGGGAGGAATAGGATATTGAGGGAGAATAGGGACAGCTGCCTCTTCAGTTCACAGGTGAGACCTTTAACAACAGAACTTGCCTTGATTTTTGAGATGGTTACAGTGAGGGAAGGGGGGATATGTCCAGGATTGTCAGAGAAAATAAAATCCTGTGTCCTGAAATCCTTTTAAAGCACTGTTAGGGTGGGTATCTCCAGGCTTAAGGGATCTTACCCACAGCCTGGCTCCCTGGGATGGGAGCAGGGTCAGGAGAGTCCCCCGGGGCCCCTTGTGCCTGGGGCAAAACAGCGAGAAAGATTTCATTGTCTTTGTCCCACACCCATTTTGTAGTGAATTAAAGAAGACTCAGAGTGTTTTGAAAAGACAGATGAGATGTGAAAGCCCCCTGAGCTGTGCTGGGGCACTCCCCTGGTGTGGCACAGCAGTGTGAGTGCCTGCTGCACCCCTGCACTCCTCCTTCCCGCAGAAATCCCACCGAAAACCCGGGAAGCTAGTTCAGGGCAGATCTCTGGGGTGGTCAGCTGGCCCCGGGCTGGGAGGCTCCGTGGCTCAGCATCCCTCCCTGGCTGTCTCTGCAGGGGAATACGTTGTCATGACCACACACTTCCACCTCAAGAGGAAGATCGGGTACTTTGTGATCCAGACCTACCTGCCCTGCATCATGACTGTCATCCTGTCCCAGGTCTCCTTCTGGCTCAACAGGGAGTCCGTCCCTGCCCGCACGGTGTTTGGTGAGTCTGGGAGCACAGGGCATCCTCTCAGCATGGGCAGAAAGGGAAATAGGAAGGGAAATACACTGAGCATCAGAGCTGGTCTTTGCCAGGCCCTGACCAGCATTTCTAAGCTGTTGGCCTTTCCCCAGGAATGTGTCTTCCCAGTGAGCCTGCTCCCCCAAATCACTGCAAAAATATCCTGGCCATGTCTCTGCTACAAGCCAAGCCATAAATTTTAACAGTAACCAAGGTATTGATCATCTAATTATATGCATTTGGCTGTGCCTGCTTATCTGTGTTGGCTTTCAAGCTGAGCAGAGGATAGGTACACGGGGAGGCATTTAAAGCCCTACCTTTGAAATTGCTAATGTGCCCCTGGTCACAGCTCCACATAACAAGTTCCTGGGCTGAGGCAGC
This sequence comes from Sitta carolinensis, assembly GCA_032173965.1. NCBI lineage: Eukaryota > Metazoa > Chordata > Aves > Passeriformes > Sittidae > Sitta > Sitta carolinensis. The sequence continues at coordinate 18,715,653 of CM063286.1, forward strand.
ATAACTGCATGGTGGATATAGTGTTATTATTTCCTTCAGCTGCTTTCAGATCCTCACACCGAAGCAAAGTGCCAGGCTGGCACTGCACATATATTAATAGCTTTTACAAGCATTTAATAACAGAATTGCTTTGTGCTTTCCTGTCAAGACCTTTAGTTCAGGATCTACACAGGCACACTCCCAGAGCAGGTGTGATGCTGCAGGATTGTATATCCTGGAAGTAACACTGCCCAGCAGATTCCACTTAACAGAGAGGATATTGGACAAAAGTCCCCAAGCAGAGAGGGGATATGTGGTATTATATGTGATTCTCTCCTGTGTTATCCTGAGAATTTCAGTGAAATAGGCTTCCTCAAGCAGCAGCTCAGATCGAGCAGGCAAGAGCTGACCGAAAAATTAAAACCTACCTGTGTGACAAATGTCTTTGCTCCCAAATTGCCTTGCTTTTCTATTAAGAAAATAATGAGAACTCCAATTGTTTATTCCTTTTTTTTTTCCTGCCCTTCAGAAAGTATTGTCAACAATATTGAATAAAAACTCTTAAATTACCAGGAGTATGGCTTAAGGGAACTGAAAATTAGTCAATATTTTTATAACGTTTTAATGCATTTTTAATTGAAAAGCACATTATTGGGGAAAATGGATGGTAATGGTTGTTTGCTTTAATGAAATAAAGCTTTAAAAGACATTTTGCAACAGATCATCTGTTTAAGATAAATCATTGTGACATTATTCTGGCAGCTTGGGCAGCTTGTAGCAGGACCCAGGATCCCATGCAGTTCACAAGACACTATTTCTAAAGCCCTGAGAGAGCTGTATTGGATGAGAGGCCAGTTTCTGATCCTCCCTGAGCTTCATGACCATCTAGCTGTTCTTTTCACTGTTACTTTATTATTTTTATTTTGTTGCTAAAGCAACTAGAGGCTTCTCCATGACATAGAATGAGCTGGGTGTAGAATCAAGCACCTTACCCCTCCCAACAGATGAGGAATGCAGTGCAGGTGCCTCTCTGTGACCTAGGACTCCATTTATGGAGAGCAGAGGTCTCATCACTGGAGTTTGGGGAAGGTTAATCTCTTCCTAAAGAAGATGTTTGAGATTGATTGTACTCAAAACTGAACGAGAATAATTCCCTGAGCAACCTGAAGTTGGCCCTGATTTGAGCAGGGGTTGGACAAACCATTGCCCAGAGCAGCTGTGGCTGCTCCATCCCTGGAAGTGTTCAAGGCCAGGCTGGAGGGAACTTTGAGCAACCTGTGATAGTGAAAAGTGTCCCTGCTTGTGGCAGGGGTGGAACCAGATGGTCTCTAAGGTCCTTTCCAGCCCTGGCCATCCTGTGATTTTACAATTCTATGAACCTGACCTGCCAGCCTGGCCTGTTCTGTTATTCTGTGAGTTGCACTAAGGACTAGTCTGGCTAAGACTCCCCTAATTACAGTGGGAGAGTGGCTCAGGAGGCAGCTCCTACATTTACGTGAAGGGAGTGGCAGCTGTTTTGAGAGAAACAGGTATGGGTGCTCGATCTCACTCCACCCCTGCATCCTGCTGTGCCCCCACAGGTGTCACCACGGTGCTCACCATGACCACACTAAGCATCAGCGCCAGAAACTCGTTACCCAAAGTGGCGTACGCGACGGCCATGGACTGGTTCATAGCCGTCTGTTATGCCTTTGTGTTTTCTGCGCTGATCGAGTTCGCCACCGTCAACTACTTCACCAAGCGCAGCTGGGCCTGGGATGGCAAGAAGGTGCTGGAGGCCCAGGAGATGAAGGTCAGCCAGGGCTGGGGGGAAGGGGCGGGGAAGAAACGCTGCACGAGGGAGCTGTGCCAGGCACAGCAGTGGGTAACGTGCAGCCCCGCAGCGCTTGAGGGGCTGCATGCTACTCACTGCGTTCCCAGCCCAGGTCCTGACTGCAGTGGTTCTTGAGGGGTGGGGAGGAATGGCCTGGGGCTGTTCAGTGTGCTTAGCTGGAGGGGAACAGCCAGGCATGGCCGCTGGCTCTTCCCTCTGTCCTCTGTATGGCCGTTTGCCAGAGGGAATGTGAGCGCATCCGTGCTTTGGGTTTGCTCTGCTGGCGGTCTTGTGTCTCCTTCCTTTTCTTAACAACCCAAACCCAACCCTCCCAAACCAACGAACTGAACCAACCCAACCCTCCAACCCCATTCCTTGTTGCTAGCACGCCAAAGATCCCAAACATGCCCCAGGACACCCACTGAGCCGTGTCCCCTGGCCAGCTCTGATACTGGTGCCATTGCCCATGGCTGCCTGCAGCTGCTGCTCTGTGAGCTTGGGCCCAGAGAGTGGGTGGGAAGCCAGCAATCCCAAATGCCAACTGGCAGCAGATTAATGCCTGGCATCACCCATGTTTTCCCTCCCCACTCGGGATCAGCCTCTCTGGCAGCTTCATCCTGACAGGCTCTGCTCGTACCCTGCTCGTGTCCCCCTCCCTCTGAACTGATTTAATCTTGGCTGCGCAGAGAAATCGCTTACTGTAGCATGCTGCTCCTTGTTTATATTTATTGAATCAATTTGAAAATCAGCTTTGTCCTTGTTCTTGGTTCTGGAGCCTTTATATTTTTCTCCTTTGCATTTTAATGTGTTGTTGGAAATTGTTGTGAGGCTGTATGTTAAACACCTGACAGAATTGCAGCAACTTTTGGGAAGACAGCAGCCAGTCATCTCTCTGGTGTGGAGGTCAAAGAAGGTGAACAGAGCCATCACTGGGTGTTGGATGCCTCTCTCTTGTCTTTCTTGGACTCTGCCTATCTGTTTGGTTTTGCAGCTGTGGTCTGAGCAACAGACTCATGGCAGAAAGCGTCCAGAGGGGGTCAGGTGATTGCCTTCCACTTCACCATGAACAGTGATGCTAACCTGGCCTCTAGAGATGAGAGAAGCCTTTCCTGAGTCATTGGCTTGAGGAAAGAGTCAGGACAGGTCCTCAAAGCTGTGGTGTCCCTTTCAGGGATGAGCAAATCAGCACAAAGTCAGGATTCACACAGCCTTGGGCAATTATGTGAACTGGGTGGAAAAAGCAGTAAAGGCTCAAAAGCTGCAGTTTATCTTAGAAGAAGCGTGTTCCTCAAATTATTCACTGACCCGGCACTGCAAGACTAACAGTGCTGAAACAATAGGGTAAGAGCATGCAGAATGTTCCTGCACATGATAATCAAACAAGAAAACAAAGCAGCACCCAGAATGTTTCGGAGGGGGAGCTCTCCGTGACTTTGCTGCAATTGGTATTGGCCTGGAGAATCAGGAAGGGATCCAGGTTTGCAGATGCTTTTTCAAGCTATCTCTGATCTTTACTGAAGAAGCAAACTCACTTCCAGTCTCTGCAGCTCAGAGAGCTCCCCAAAGAGTGAAGGGCTTTTGGGGAGCTTAGGAATATGATGTGTCAACATATTTGCTTTTCATCTTTATTCCAGTGAGTATTTCCGAGCAGTGAATTTGCTACGCAATAGAGGTGCCTCATTGGCTCAGTTTCAGCCTTTAATTAGCTCCTCTTGAAACAATTGACAAGCCAGGTGGTTGAAACCACAAAAGGAAGAAGAGGCAGAAGAATAACTATTGCCATTTTAAAATGTTTGTATCAAGAGTAAACTGCCAGTGACAAGCCCAGGCTGAGCCCTGGCCTCTGGAGATCCTTCTCCCCAGCCAAAAGCAATGTTCTTTATTGGTGTGATGGCAAGGATACTCACTCCAGGTTTCATTGCATGAACATGGAAAAAAATCGCTGTAGGCAGCAGCAATGCTTCCCACCCCACTTGGACGAAATCACTACCGTGGAAAAGCTGCTGGTTGCTGACAGACACCCCAGTGTGTTTATTCTTTTTTTCTCCCCCTCAGCCAAACCATTGGTTTAGATGGGAACACCTGGGGTTTTTTTCAGGTAGAATCTAAAATGCTTGGGCTGATCTTGGTGAATTGCTGGTCTCTGCACCATAAAATCATGATGGTGTTCTGGCTGTAGCCACAGTTGGTTGTAGCTGGGAGCTACTCTGCACATTCTCTGCAGTTCTCCAATGAAAAGCAGGCAGGTATCACCATAGTTGTCACTAAAAACTCCCTTTAGCCTGCACTCTGATAAGATTTGGCTAAAGTTTCTTGGGCCTAAAGATTTTCCAAGCCTTTCCAGCCTGCCATCAGTAATTGCTAATTGTAGATGAAAAGTTTATTTTCTTTTTGTATGGTAAAGTGGCTGCAACTAGCCTAGAGGTGCAGATCAAATTGGAGAGAGCTATTTGGGTCCAAAGAGGAAAACTTGTTAGGAAAGGAAAGGTAATTTTTAAAAATAAAACATCATCAGGAGAAAGGTGTGAGATGAGCGAGGGGCAAAGAGATTGAAAATGAGTGGGTTCAGTAGCCAGCAAAGCTCCTGATCTCCAGCATCCACAAAATACCTTGTTCAAAGGATCCCTTCAGGACAGAAGGGCTGTGTCTGGACAGAGAGATCCATCCACTGTCCCAGCCACAAGCATGGCCACCTCTGGAGCCAACAAGGTCATTTCTTGAGAGGTCGTGACGGTGAAGATCCAAAGAGAGAGCAAGCAACGGTGACTTTGCTAATGGGAATCTGCAAGAATGACATTTACCAGTGAGTTTACCACAAAAAGTGTTGTCTGTTCCTCGGGATGGAAGATGCTTTGGATTCTTGGAAGATACTTAAACTCACTTCTTGTCTGCAATGCCGTGTCTGTGCATAAAACCTGACCTAGCTCTGTATCTGTGCCTCAATGGCATTGCCCTGAAATTCTGGGTGTCAAAAAGCAACAAAACCAGTACAAGTATCTGCAGTCAGATACATAAAAACAGAACATGCTTTGAATGGAGCAATAATCCTGGATCTTTACTTTTGTTCTAAGACAATAGTTCTTCAGTGCATGGTGAGGTTAGATCAGGGTTTTTAATGTACTTTTTACTAAGAAAAACATGCATGAGGTGCCTTTTCTAGTGTCTGGGTAAAGCCTGGCTTTCTGTGCAACCCACTCTTCAGCAATTCTCAAGCACTGCCCTTTGATCCAACTCCTTTGGGAATAATTTTTCTTTTTTCCTTTGTTTCTTCCCATTTGTAGAATCTTTGTTACAATCCTAGAGGAACTAGAACCAACCTTGACAGGCCACCATTTTCAACCAGGTTGCAGTCGTTAGGGCTCAGAATGGTTCAGACTCTTCTCTTTTTGTCTAACTCACCATGGTCAATGTGGTTTTGCTTTCCCTTGCTGGTCATGCTCTGCAGCCCGTGTCCTTTGTTCTCTGCACTTGCAACCTCCATGATTTCCATGAGGATCTCAGAGGTCTTTTCTAACCTAATGGATTCTGTGATAACACTGCAAGTGATTTATGTCCTCAGCACCTTCAGTACAGTCCATGAATCATTCTGCAGCAGCATTTCACCCTCTTTCTTTCATCACTGTGTGGTGTGTTGTGCTGATCATTTAATCCATCCAACCACCCGACCTCTTTATCTAGTGGTCCAGGCTCCACCAGATCATAAGATCATTGGGATCAGTGCCATATAATCTGAATGATCAAGTCTCTGGCACGCTGCAGGAGGAACTTTGACTTGGTGTGGGGAAGGAGTGATACCTTTGCTGCAACAGCAGCTGCATCTGCTGGGCTTTGAGTTATGTGATAGGGGTATGTCAGAGACCAGAGCTGCTTGGGGTCATTGAAGTGACTTTTCTCTAGAATGACAAGTGGAAAATACAGGGATTTCCCAAGGTCTGTGTATAGTGGTAACTTTCAGAGTTGCCTGTCAGAGGCGTAGTGCTTCAAATACGAATCTTCTCCTGCTAAGGAGCAGGACCAGAGAACTAAGTCTCAAGCAAATCACAGACAGAAGCAGTAGTTCCCATAATTTAGAGGTTCAGTTGTGAGTTCCTCAGCAGAGAGGCTCGAAGACAAGAATATTTAGCAAAAATACTATTATTTTCTAGTGTGAGTGTTGTAGAACAACTTGTCAGACTGCACTATCTAGGGAACAGATTTATCTCTACACCAGATTTTACAGCTTTTCCCTCAGGAGAGCAGCACAGGGACATCTTTGTGCAGCAATTCAGTCTTCCTGTGCCTCAACGGGGCCATAAGTGTGAGAATTCCTTTGCAAAATAGATATTTTAAATAGGACAAGTTTTCATAGCAAATGTGGGGGTTCCTCCTGTTTATCCACTCTTTCCTTCTGTTTCAGGGGGATGTGGAATTCCTCACAGATGAAGGTGCAGGGTGAGGGCTGAGGACTACTTTGCAGCTGACAGAAACAAGCACATTTTGCTTTGCTTGATTGCCAAAATCTTGCCTGAAACATTTATTTATAAAGCACAGCCCAGCAAACAGGCTGAACCATTTCTCTGGCATCTCAGGGGCAGAACACATCGAGAGCACACGCCTGCCTTGGGGTAGGCAGTGTGGGTGTTCTGGGTGCTCCCAGCTCTGGCCAGGGTGAGGACTCCATGGGCAGCTGGGAAAAGGCCCTGGCTGAAGGTTCCCAACCTCTGTTCCACCTGAACAGCCTGATCTGAGCTCCAAGGAAGCCCAAATTAATGCTTGGGGTCTCTGGCTCACACTATTGGGAGCAGCAGCTCATTGTCACCATCCACTGCATCCAGATTTGTCTGACTTTACTTTGTTTCAGCTGTTTTCATATGGATGCACTTTCCAAACTCTGGGGCAGGAAAGCTGTCCAGGGTGAAAATGTCACTTGTATTCATCTTATTCCTCTAATGAATAACAGGACTGATCAATAATAAGACAACCACAGTGCACTGCCAACTATGTTCTGCGAACAACAATCTGGTTTTCATTTTGTTACTGAATATTAATTATTTTACTGCCTCTTGTAGCTGTGTTAATAACTAATGATACTTAAGATTATTTAAGTGTTTTAATAGGTGAAACATCTTTAGCCCTTTATCTGCTTTTTGTCAGTTCTTTAGCAGGAAAAGTTCATCTGTGCAGAGGGAACATGTTAATGTGGCTCTAATGACTGCAGAATCAGACTCAGTTAATTGTTAAAGACCATAAAATACCATGACTATAGTCCAAACAGTGGTTTAGTCTGGTCTGGAGTCTGAAAACATCTAGACCTCCTCCTAAAAAGTCAATTTCTGTAATTGCTGGCATTATTACAAGGCTGCCTGGCTGTGGTGTTATTGGAGAGGGGTTTAAAGATTGCACAGAAGTCTGCTTTTAGTGTCCCTCTGAAAATCACTGTGGAAAATTCATTTCCTAAGGTAACCAGGAATATCCATGGTGACTGTAGACACGTTTAAAATGGAAGTGCCACAGTGAGAGCCAAAGCCCTGAGACTGTCTCTGCAGAGCAGAGGCTGGGCAGATCTGTCCCTTCCAGCTTCCAGTGCTGCCCAGTTCCCAGGGCAGTGTGAGGACACAGACAGCTCCTGCTGGCTGCACTCTCCTCCTGAAGTGCTTCCCTCATAGGAACATGCATGACCATGCCCAGCAGCCCTGGGAGATGCCTGGATGAGCCTCACCTTGTGTTTGAGTCACTTTTGAACATAAAAAGTCATCCAAAGGTACACCTTGGTCTGGGTTTAGAGACCAGAGTCCCACCATGAGGCACCACTGTATCTGGTGCTGGCCCTTGGTGAGCAGGGGGCACCCATGGGATACCTGAGTGCGGGTTTCATTCAGGGACCTTCTCCTTGTAGGCTTGGGCTGCTTTATACAGCACAGTACAGCTGGTCTCAGGTCCCTGGCAGCAGCAGGAAGATCCCCAGAGTGGGGGCAATACCTGTCATGACCCCCTAGGTCCATTGTCCTGCCCACCCATCCTCATGAACACCTGAGCTGTCTGTCTCCAGCATTCACCCTCATCCTTCAGTGAATCACATCTGACACACAAGGGCCTCTCTTGCCATTCTCTCTGCAATTTGTCCTCACTGCAGCACATATGCTGTCCCCCAGAGCCCCATGGGAGGGATTCCCTCACCTCCCGTGACTTTCAGCATCCCTTGGGTATGAAGGCAGGAGGAAAGGCTTCCCTCTGCCCTGTAGTGCTGTGTTGAACATTCCAGAAATCCTGTTCGGTGCAAATGCCTTCCATCTGTTCTGTATCTTACCTGGGTGGGCCATGAGATGCTCTAAAGGGTTCCAGAAGCAATCTGAACATCATTATGTTAAATTGTAAGGTGTTCCTGTGAGGAACTCAGGGCACCGAAATACGGTGCAAAAATACTGCAATGCTGTTGCCCATATTTTTAATATGGCTTTTTGCCACCAAAAGCTGAAATCAAGCTGTAATCCTGTGTGCTGTGTCCTCCTCTCACCTGACCTAGGAAGCAGCCAGCCAAGCAGAAAATCCAGTTCTTCCCCAAGGATGACTGCACGGGGTGTCATTCTTTTTGCCATTCTTCTTTCACAAGGTACATTCCTCCCTTCTTGGCCTCCTGCTCCTCACACCTTTCTCCACCTTCTCACCCGGACGAGCAGGTAAACTCAGAGGACAAAACGTTCTCCGTGCCATTCTCTGCCACTTCATCTCTGTTTGTTTGTTGTTGTTTTTTTTTTTTTTTTTTCCCTTCCACCTCCCCTAGAAAAAAGAGCCAGTGGCACTGGCAAAGAAAACCAACAACACCTACAACATTGTTGGCACCACCTACGCCCTGAACATCGCCAAGGAGCCTGGCCTGCCCACCATCTCCAAGAGCGCTGCCGCCACCACCACTGCCACCAGCATGCCCCCCAAGATGCCCCGCCTGGAGGAGAAGCTCCCCGAGAGCAAGAAGACCTACAACAGCGTCAGCAAGGTAGACAAGATGTCCCGCATCGTCTTCCCAGTCCTCTTTGCCATTTTCAACTTGGTCTACTGGGCCACCTATGTGAACCGGGAGTCAGCTATCAAGGGAATGATCCCCAAACAATAAAACCGGTCACAAACATTCCATCAGTGAGCATCATCCCAGCAGGAATTCTCCAGGGCTTTCTTCTTTTCTTGTTTTGTTTAATTATGATTGTTCATTTGATATTATTATTATTATTATTATTATTATTATTATTATTATTATTATTATTATTATTATTATTATTATTATTATTAATGTCACTTTTATAATGTAAACAAAACTGTGATTTTAATTTAATCCCATATATACATTGGTTTTATTTACTTTGGTGGTGAAAGCGAAAAAAAAAAAAATAAGGGATCGTAACAAGTTGTGCCTCTAACATCTTAAGTCTGCTGTCACCCATCTGACCAAGTCACCCTGTGCTGCCATCTCTCCTCTGCCACCCCCTGTGGTCCCCATGGTCTTCATGCCTCTGCCATTTCATGCTGTCCCCCAGGGCTGCTGCACTGGGGCTCCTCCTCCTCTGCCATGGGCTGCCCTGGCATGGGGGATGCTCCTGGACACCTGGGCTGCAGGGTGTGTCAGTAACTCACAGGCTCCTCTGGCACTTTGTGCTGGGTGCTGCACCTGCGAATGAAGGTGAGCTGGTCACCTGTGGGGACAAGGGAGCAGCCTGGCATGGGCCAGCTTGTGGCCCAGTGTCTGCTGGGGCAAACCTGCCTTGCTGTGGTCCCCACAGCTTTTGCAGGGGGGGCAACATCTTGTAGGTCTTCTCCCTCTCTGTCTTCACCAAAACCAGCTGATTTTGTCTCTCCAGACAAGAAAGGTGGGAAAGGCCCTGTCTGTCTGGCATCCTGCACTCTTGGGGCAATGTTAGCAGGATGTGTGGTTCCTACGAGAGAAATCATTTTTCTCAGCATCAGCCAGGAAAGAACAGAAGCATTAGACATCTTCAGACAGAAGCTTTCTGAAGCCTTGGAGGACATGGCAGCTGTGAGGCTGCATGCCCTCAGCATCAGGACTGGAGAGCACAGAGCTCCTGTTCAGATGGATGGTCTATCACTTTCTCTTATGGCCCTACCACTTATCCTTCTCAGCAGAGCCTCTCTGTCCCAGCCCCTTCTTCCAGCTTCCCCTTCATCTTCCTCTGGCTGCTCAGCAGCCCTCATTGGTATCTCAGTGCTCACATGTGGATTTAGGCAAGGAAGCTCCCTTCTCTGGGCTTAGCCATGCTGATGGGGAGGAGCACAGCCTGGGGAAGGCCAGCTCGTGGTCCATCCCTGCTCCAGTGCAGGATCCGCCACAGGGATGAGGCAGGGGACAGTGGTCCCCAGGACTCTCCCTGCCCCTGGTGAACTGGTGCTTCCTCAGCACCACGGGAAAACAGCAGAAGGGGCTCTTGGGAAGAGCAGGGTCACACTGTTGTCCCACAGAGCCATGTGAGTCAGGTGCCATCCCACAAAGCAACTGAGGTAAGACCCAGACTAACACTGCACACTCTTCAAAGGAAAGCCCTCTAGTGCCTTGGAGAGAGGTTTTTTCTGCCTTCCCGACCACCACAGTGGACCCAAACCAGTGTTTGTCCCTTTCCCAGCAGCAGCACAAAGTGGCAACGTCCAAGCCCTGGATCCATGAGCACACTGTCCTTCAAGGAGGGACATCCTGTGCCTGATGATTCCTTGGGGTAGCACACTCCTGCTGCCACAGAGGGGTGCACCCTCTCTTTCTTAGGCCTCCCTCTAACCCTCTGGCTGCCCCAGAGCTGTCCCCAGCAAGTTTTGTGCTCCTGCAGCCAAGCCAAGGCCCCAGCACCCTCAGGGTGATGGTTCAGCACTGCTTTGAGCCACTGTGCCAGGCTTAGCTTCCCCCTGCCCATGCAGGAGCAGGGCTGAGCACAAGGCACAGGATTTTCCCCCCAGAATATCCATGGGGGCATCAGGATGGAGCAAGGAAGGCCAGGGCACTTTGTCCTGCAGCATGGGTGGCACTGGTGCATGTCCTGCCTGTCCCTTACAAATCTCACTGGCTCAACAGCAGTGCAGTCTCTCCCCCTGCCCACAGCTGAGACTTGGAGAGGAGTTTGGAGATGTTTAGCCCAATCCCAGAGTGTGAGTCCACAAGCACATCAACATGGCAACACTGGGAGGGAGGAACCAGACCCCTTCCCAAGCTGCTGCAAAGGAAACCAGCTCTGCCCACATCCTCTCTCACAGCATCTGCACCCCAAACCATGTCATTTCTACAGTGCCTTTCATCCCCAAGAGCTCCCTGGTGGGTGAGAGTACCCAGGAACTCTCCTGCTCTGCCTGCAGCAGCGGGGTGGAGGAGCAGAGGGGAGGGAGCACCATCCCCAGCCCTTCTGCTGGACAGGGAGCACATCCTGGCTCCTTTGGCACCTGGTTCTGCCTGTCGGGCCTCCTGCTGCTGCTGCAGCCACCCCACTATGAACACCCCAGCTCCCCATCACTGCCCCAACATGTCCCCAAGCCCCTTGTCCCCGAGGCACTCCCCACACTCCCTCCGTCAGTTAGTTCCCCTCCTGCCACCCTCTGCTCCCTGGGCTCTCCAGTGGGAAGGGCTACAGCTGCCTGTTTTGGAAACATTTTCTTAAATAAGCTAGATGAAGAGTATCTCATAAAACATTCATGTCACTATAATACTCAGGCCTAAGTGAATGGAATAGAAACCCTACAACAAGCAAAACCAACCTAATAAAATGGTCACAAAGAGTATGTTGTGTTTGCTGATGGAATTACAGTAAGTTTAAATACTGCATCCAATGACTTAGCTGACTTAGCTGGCCCTGCTGCAGAGGTGGTTTCCTCTGCTAGCCTGGGAATTCCCCAAAATCCCTTTTACCCCAAGAGCCGAGTCCATGTCTGTCGGTGCCTGCTTTGTAGAGCTCTCCATAAATTGTCAGGTCTTACCATCAGCTTCTCAGCAGCCCAAGCACCCTGGGGCTGCCTTTGCTGCCTGCCCAGGCCAGGTGGGTCAGTGCTGTGGGGTGATGCTCAGGAGAGGAGCTGGGTCTCCCTGAAGTGTTGGACACAGCCTTGGGGCAGCTCCTGAGCCCCTCCCTCCCCTCCTGCTGCCATCGCTCACTCTCGCTGAACTGTGGGGTAAATTCCTGCCTGTCCCTCCCCACAGCCCTCCCCTCTCGCCCCTCCCCAGGACACTGCCCACTGAGCTGGCCTGCCCATGACACTCATCTGCTGGAGCTTCCAAAAACGCTGCCTGATAAAGGCTGCCTTCCTGTGCCTGTGTGAGCACGCCTCGAAAGCCAAGTCTATTCTGAACCAAAGCCTGGCATGGGCTCTGAGTCTTTTTGCCAGCTGGAAGCAGAAATACCGGCATCCTTTGGTTAAAGACAACAAACCAAACAGGATTTCTAGTTTGGCTTCCAAGCAGGAAAGCATTTCGGAAAGATAGTTATAAATAAGTGGTTTAACATTTCTTGCCAGCAGACATCACAGAGAAGATAATGTTCTTTTTTTATAAAACTGTCAGTGACTCAAATTAGGATTTTTCCTTCCCAGTTAACACGAGGCTGTTGATGGGGGCTTCTTCTAAGTGCTTGCCAGGCCAGAGCTAATCTAGCATCAATTACCGGAGTTTTAGGCTTGCTGTGTTAGCATATAAAGGTCCCATTTTTATAGCTGATCTCTATTGAAATTTATCTGTATATGACCACTGATAACCTAATCCACAGCTGTACAGAGAGCAGGCACTGTGAACCTCAAGACTCCAGTATTTCTTTTCTTCTGGCAAGGCCCAAACTTCCCTGACTTGAAGAGACTCTCCCAGGCAGGAATTGGAAGCCTTTGAGGGTGATAAAAATGAGCTGTTGGTCTGCAGTCTTGTTTTGCGGCTTGCACCACCTGGGAAACACACAGTGCAGTCGCAGCCTGCAGCTGCATTCCTGCTGGAAATGTCAGAGGGACATTTTGGCACTGGTAGCTCACCCCTTCCCTCCTCTGAAACTGCATGTGGGCAGCAGAGGCCTCAGCCTGGGGAGGCAGGCACAGCTCCTCTGGGGTCCCTCAGCAGGCAGGGACAGCGGCACATGGTCACAGAGACTCCACTTAAGTGTTGGCAGAACATCTCTGTGGGGTGACAGGAGAGGGCTGGGGCAGAGGCTGTCCCTCAGTGCCACCTGTTCTCCTAAGGGCTGATGAAGTTACCCTCACAGAATGTCTCAAAAGCTTCTCAAACATCACCCAGCAGGGCTGTGACACTCAAGACAGAGCTTCCCTGCTCTCCCTTGTGCAGCCAGCTCAGCCTAAGCAAAGCTGGCTGCACCACAGCCCCCACAGCCCCCCTGTCCTGATCCCTGCCAGCTCAGTGGCACTGGCAGGGTCCTGGTTTGTTTGCTGCAGGACATCCCTGTGCAAGCAAACCCCAGGCTTGCTGTTCCCAGGCACAAGATTTTCCCCAGCCCATCCCTGCTAGACCATCCTTTGGACTCCAAGTGCATCCATTTCTCATCCTTGATTTCTTCTGTGGGTGTCTTGGATTCTTTCAGCTGTCCCTTGGGGAGGATTCCATCACATCCCAGGAAAGGGTTTCTCCTGTTGCAGGTGACCTCTCCTGGGAATAGCCTCTGTTCAGCTGAGAGCCTCTCTGAGGCCTTCAGAAACCTGGGGCTGCTGCCTCTCCCAGGGGATCCAGGAGAGTTCTGCAGCACAGAGGGTGCTCTCCCAGCAGCTTACCTTGGGAAGCGTTTGTCAGGGATGTGCTAATGCCCCCCTTCCATTGATCCTGGGAGTGATGGAGAGCTGGGGTGGAACTGTCACAGCTGTTTCAGGCCAGCCCCTACTCCAGGCCCTGTTCCCCAAATTTTATCCCTCCCTGGGGCCACACTTCAGCCCACCCGAACAGACACCTCTATAGATTTTGCAGACTGCAGAGAAACATTTCCAAAACTCCTGTTGAGGTTGGGGAGGGCTCAACCAGGGCAAAGGACACATTGATGGAAACATAAATGCTCTAATAATATTAAAGTGGGAAGAAAAAATATCCAAGCAACTCACCAATCCTCTCCATATCAAGCTAAACTACTTCTGAAGGTAGTTTTGGCAAGAGGCCACAGCACAGATGAGATTGATGGCTTCCAGGTATAAATATTTACTGTTTGACCTTGTTATTGTTCCATCAGCCAAAGGTTTTTGCATATTTTATATATATATATATATACACGTGCGTGTGTGTGTATATTTATGCTCACAAACTCTTTGCATCTAAACGTCAAACCTCTTTGTCTTTGAAAGACAGAATGGCCAGTTTTAATTATTTTACTTCCCTCTCATTTTCTTGGCTGGATCCTCTAGAGGGAATTGAGTCCTCTCCACTGGGCTTTAGGAGGCACAGGGAATAAAGAGAGCAAGGGAGAAGAGCCTCTCCCCTCTCTGGGGGCTCAGTGCAGGCTCGCTGCATGGACCAAGGTCACTGCTGGCAGTATCTTTCAGGAAAACTTAGTCCCCAGTGTCACAGCAGCTCCACTCCAGCCCTTGTCCTGCCCTGCACACAGGGATGTTCCTGCAATGGCTTTTTAACTGCTGAGTGCTACAAAGCAATTGGTCCTCACCCCATTGCACAACCAGGGAATGTGCAGTGTGAGGAGTCCACCCTCAGTCTGCTTCTGGAGGGAGCACAAAACCTGGTGAGACCCACTCCAGCTGTCCCTGGCCAGAGGAACACCTTGGCCTCTCCTGCCTAGCTCAAGGCAGTGCTGGCACTTAGCCTCTGCTCGCTGCTCATCCAGGTGGGATGCAGGGATAGCTGGCTGTGTGATCATTGGAGGTGTCAGCAGGAGCACAGGCTGCTCTCCTGATCTCTGCACAAGCAGGACCACACACAGATGTTGGGTGGTCTGTGAGCAGTGGGCTGTGGAGAGCAGCCCTCACAGAGGCACCCAGCATCAGCTCCCTCAGCATCACTCCTGCCTCTCCCCTCACTTAGAAGAAGCATTCAGGCAGTGAAGCTGCAACTGCACTTGTAGCTCCTCTGTTCCCTTCTCTGCTGCTGGAGAGAAGCTGTGGCAGTCAGCAGCGAGGGCCTTGTGGTGTCCCAGGAGAATGAAGGATGTCACCAATTTTTGTCCTGGGTCTGTGCCTGCCTCCCACCACAGGAATCTGTGCTGCTTTACACAGTCTTGGCTTTGGGTTGGCCCCAGAACTGGGCCTGTCACCCTTCACCACGAGTGGGGTGACACTGGTTTTTGCTCATGAAGCTCTAGGACAAAACATGTTCTGGCTGTTCTGTCCTGTGTGTCCTGTCCCGTTCCTCACCAGTGCAGATCTCTCCTGCACAAAACTTTCACAGTCCCATCTGCCAAGAGAGGGAAGCCTGGTTTCATGCTTGCTGCATGAGCCAGGGTGCTCCCACAGTCTTTGAAGGCTCTTGGCTCTTCTCATCAGTGCTGCTTGAAGGCCCTGTCAGCTTGATAAGACCATTGGCTCATGTTGCACTGTGAGCTGCACTCGGTCTCCCCTGAGAAGTCTGTCGGTGCCTCCTGTCTTTCTGCAAGGCACCCAGCAAATGTAACAGCAGCCATACGTTGAATGATTTGATTTTCGCAACCGCAGAAAGTCGGGGCAGAGCTGGGAAACCTGAGTCACTGCCACATTGCCTGTGCCAGGCTGCATTTAGAGTGGAAGGTTCCTGTCTGCTGTCACGAGGGAGTTTCGCAGTCCCCCCAACCCAGTCAGGTGGCCTCGAGCATCCCTGCATCAAGCGGATTGTCACTGGCAACTGACCTGGGGACAGCTGCAGGCAAATGTCCTGCCTGAAGGTGAGGGCACCAGCTGCTCCTTTAGGTACAGAGAGTGGCACTAGCACCATGCCAGGGCAGCCCATCCCGAAAAAAGGCACGCCCAGCAAATCAGAGAGCACGGCCATTGTTGCTGCCTCAGGTCCAGTCTGTGCCCCAGTACGTCCTCGGTGGTTTTTCCATCTTGTGAGACTCTCTTTATGCCACTATGAGAAAGGATCTAGCTGGCAGCAGTTTAATGCATGACAATCCTGTTATTACAGCTGTAAATAAATAACAACTAGGGAAAAAAAATGCATTTTTAAAATTTTTTGTTGACTTTTTTTCACTATTGACTAGCTGGTAGCCACTTTCTTAAGGGATTTCTCATGGAAACTGTGACCTTTATTCTCTCTGTTTCTCTATCTCTCTCTCTGTTTCTTTCTGAGATTTTTTTCTGTGTTTCAAATGCTTTTTGGTGCAATGTTCAATGCCTGTTTGTATTTTTGAATTGTATTTTTCAACCTTTGCTGGAAAAAAGAAAAAAAAGGCCCATTCTGATTGGCAGGATTTTTAGTCCTGCCATTTTTTTCAGCTTTTAGCTTTTTCAATAAGTTAAAGCAACAAAATAATGCCTCAAAAAATCACAGTGAAGTTCTGAGGAGAGATTAGAAAACATCAGAAACAAGAAGTACATGTGTAAGATCAGCAAGCTGAGTGGAGGAGGACTCTTGTGACCCCTACTAACCTCCTGATGTAGCACACAAGGTGGGACTAGACCACTTCACTGAATTAAATCACTTCGCTTTTCCACTCTACCCACTCTCTCGAACTCCAATAAAAACAAATAAAAATTCATATTTTAAAAAAAATGCTGGGTTTTGTCACTGGTTATTTTCCCTAGGTCTGTTTCTCAATGCCAAATCCTCTGGGCTTTGGACCACCTGCCCATTTGAGGTGTTTGTCCCACTGACAAACAAACAAGCCACCCATTAAAAAATAATATTCTGGGGAAAGTAAAAGAGCTCGAGAATATTTTCTGGTGCCCATTGTGTCACGTTAAAAAGGCTTTTCCTTCCAATGACTGCATCAAGGGAAATTTAGATTGGATATTTGGAAAAAGTTTTTCACAGAAAGAGTTATAAAGTACTGAAATGGTCTGCCTGGGGAGGTGATGGGATCACCATCCCTGGATGTTTAAAAAAAGACTTGCATGTGGCACTCAGTGCCATGGTCTAGGTGAGGTGTCAGGGCATGGGTTGGACTCGATGACCCTGAAGGTCTGTCCCAACCTCATGATTCTGTGATTCTGTGATTGACAGGGGAGTAGGGGGCACAAGGTTTATTTAGGCAGATTGGCTGGGAAGTTTGGGGACCAACTCAAAGACAGGGTGGTGGTGATGTGAGTGGTGGGAGAGGAGTCTGAGGTGTCCCATGCAGTGGGTGTCCCATGGTCAAACTCTGCTGTTCAGGGAGCTTTGGGGCATTTCTTTGTGTACAGCATGAATCAAACTTTCAGCTTTTCTAGGGACAAGAAGAAGAGACTTGGCAAGGACCTAAACTGTCAGAGGGCAGGGTTAGATGGGATATTGGGAAGGAGTTCTTCTCTGTGAGGGTGGTGAGGCCCTGGCACAGGGCGCCCAAAGAAGTTGTAGCTGATTCTCTGGATCCCTGGAAGTGTCCAAGGCCAGGCCAGATGGAGCTTGGAGCACCCTGGGATTGTGGGAGGTGTCCTTGCCCATGGCAGGGGTGGCTGGATACTCTTTAAGGTCCCTTCCAACACAAACTGACCATGGTTCAGACACCTTTCCTGCAGGGAATTTAGATTGTGGCTCCCCTGTGGATATTAGATTTATACATGCTATGTTTAATTGCACATGGCTGGCCATGCCTGTGTGGTCTGCTGAAAGGGAGGTTCAGGGTGTGGGGGCTTCCTTTGGGCACTCCACCTCATGGAGCCATGAGATGTTACTAATGGAAAGAAGGATTTTTGTCTCCATGCAGAAAGGTCTGAAATTAAGTAAATCTCTCCAGATACAAAAGCACTGGGCAAATTACCTGCGAGAAATGCTGAAGTTCATCCAACTACATTAAGCTTGAAACTTTCAGTGTTTCCCTGGACCCTTTTCTGCATTTTTAGTCAATATGTTGATGATTTACCCAAATCCAACATATTCAATGAGTATTACTCTGACCCAGTCCTTAATGGTCTTAACTTGGGCTAGCTCTGCCCATAGGAGTGGGCCTGGAGTGATGAAAGGAAAGAAGCTCCATCTTGCTCTGGGACCCAGAGCCAGTGGTTTATTGCTGGTCCAGGGAGGAAGAAGAGACCCCACCATGTGAGTGTGAGGGTTTTAAACACCAAGATAACAGAGGGGCGTGGGGTAAAGGGAATACAGCAAATGGGAGACATTCAGGGAAGGGGTCAGTTTGGGAAGGTTACATCACCAGGTTAGGAGAAGGGGGTACAGAGGATATACCATGTGAGTACAATAAAATAATTACTAGTCACCAGTGTGCATCTATAACAAACTAACTATCTTGTGCACTACAGCAAATGAGGACTTCCCCCTCCCCCAGCTACCACTGGGAAGTAGCAGGAGAAGAAAATAACTCCAGTGACAGCATCAGTTGTTTTCCACGCCTGGAGAGGGAATGAAACGCTCTCCGCCTTCCCTGGATTCCCTGAGCACCATCTGTATGCTGCACCAGGGACTTGCTGGTGGGACAATATCTCCAAACATATTGCAACCTTGGAAAAAAAAAAAGTAAAAAAAGTTACGCATTTGAATTTGCTGCATTCAGCTGAATCCTCCCTCCGAGATTCGGATGACAGAGGAGGGTTGGGAGAGCTGGAGCTCACAGCTGCTGTGGCAGATGGAGAGTTATCATGGGTCTGAGCAGTACAGGCTGCATACTTATGTCTTCCTGAGGAAGGAGTAGGGCTTGAGGCCTTGGCAAGAGCAGCCCACCACAGTTTGAAATCATAAAAACTCTAACCTCGAGTTTTCACCCTTTCCCCACCACCCCATACCCAGCCTGAGTCCTTCCCTAATCAAGACTGCACGGGGTTGATCCCAGCCTGAAAAGATCTTCCTGACTCAGAAGACAAAAATAAACAGTGATGTGAAATGCTTCCTTGCATTATCACTTCTCTATTTGAACCTAGAACAAGGACCCTGAAGAGGAACAGAGCGTAATTGCAGTGTCCACAGAAAAGAAATAGTAATGAAAACAGACAGAGCCAGGAGAATTGGCAGAGAAGAGGCAGAGATGAACAAGTATTTATTACCCCAGCACTTAGTGCTCAGGCTGACAGGTGTCTCAGGAATGCAATAGCTGGGTTTTATTATTAGGTGTTCATAACACAGAAGTGCTTGGGGTGAGGGGAGGGCAGGGCTGCTGACGTGTGGCTCCTGAGGTGCCAGGAGTTGGGGAGCAGATAATTCCTCCCCTGTACCAGGCTCTAATGTAGCCAGTGGGGGTGGCTCAGCCCCACAGCCCCTCTGAGGCACAGGGGTTTTCTTCTGCCTTCAATGCGTTGCTGTTTCAGAAACCTCTTCTGCAAACCAGCTCCTCGTGAGGTGGGGCAAGTTCCCCAAAGCCAGCCCTTACACACTCAGGATGCCTTGGGATTTCAGCTTTTATGTTTTTCATATATTTGTAATCCTGCAGTTCTTTACTGTTTCACTCTAAAGTCCATATACAGTTCTAGCTACGGCTTTCCCATGTTGGTCAGACACAGCAATTCCTCTCCAGGCCTGGCAATCAAGGACCCCTCACTGTCTCAGGCCCTGAGAGATGGAAACAAAAGTGGGTTGGGGCAGCAAACTGTGGGTAAATGACTTCATTCCCTGAAGCTGTAATTGGAAGATTAACCCCCAATATGCAAATAGACCAAACCTATAATAGTGTGGAAACTCATGACCTGCTGTCCATGTTTGGGTGTAGCCCCTGGGGGGGCTTTGTCTGCCCTGAATGTACCTGAAGGCCCTTCAGTAACTACACCTGCTTTTTATTCCCTTCATTTTGTCTGGCCTCTGTTTTTAGGTAGTCCTATAAAGGCATCATGGTATGATCAAAAATCCCAGCACCAAAGCAGGGTTCCTCCTGCAGAAGGAGCTCTCTTCTCTGCTTCCTTCCCCCTCTAAGACAGGTGGGTCCAACACTGCACAACTCCCATCTGCAGGGCTTTCCCCAGAACTATTGATGCTGAATGATTTTTGCCTTTTTTTCTCTTGTATATTCTCTCTATTCTTTACCCATATATTTGTAGCTCTGTAGCCTATTATTCATAGCTAGTTTTCTGTACCTTTATGCTACCCTGATAGGCAAAAAGACAAAACACATTCCAAGGCTGAAAAGCAGCTATTTGAGACATATTTTTATAAATAAAGTTTAGTTTCCATCTGAGGGGAAAGGAATTAGAGAGGGGGAAATTACCTCACCTCTTATATCTCTAATTGGTGATTTTTGTCAATATGCTAATTTGCTTAGTGGGCATTTTGTGGATATTTTCCATACATGCCCCTGGAGGCCTCCAATGAAGACCAGCCTTTATATCACCTCCTATACTAATACAATCTCGAAAGCGTGTTGTTTTATTTCGAGGTTCTTTAGGGCATCGCTGCGGCTGTGCTGGCTGCCCTGTAAGCAAGCACTTCTTTATTCCGCTGTTCCTCCTGAGCGAACGCATCCATCAGCAGCTTGTCAGCAGGAAAACACGGCTGGGGACTGCGCGGCCACCCCTGGCGCAGGAAGCCCCTCTCCTGGCAGGACTGTGTATTCCCGGCATCCATCCTCCCTCTCCTCGGCAGCTGCAGCGGCTGCTCGGGATCCTCACGGGCACATGGCTGAGGAGGGAGCAGCGCCTGTGACTTTCCTCTGCCCTGGCCGCCCCTTCCCCGTGGCGGCCGGGCGAGCAGCGCCAGCAGCCGGGACAGCGAGCGGGCCGTGCCCGGCTCCTCCGCCCGGCCCCGGGGCCCGAGCCGGCTGAGGGTGTCCCCTGCTCCTGCACCCCTCAGCCACGGCAGGCTGTGCAGGGTGATGAGCCCGAAGTGCTGGGGAGGGTGCAGCCACAGCCGCAGGGGATGCCCCCATGCCCATGGGAAGCAGGAGCTGCTCCAGCTGACCCCGGGGAAAAGGAGCACAAGTTCCTTCGGTCTTCTGCTCGGACCTCTCCGCAGCATTACCAGCAAGGGTGGTGTTTACCCCGTGTGCTGCTGTGGCCCCTGCTGCAGCAGAAGAGCCCAGGTGGGATTCAGGCTGCCCCTACACCTCACCCAAGACTCCAAGGGTGTCCTGCAGTGGGGACTTGCCTGACACAGCCACAGGACACTCAGGTGGGACAGCCTGGGAGCAGCAGGGACCCTGAGCCAGCAGGGCTGTGCCACCCCCATCACCACCACATCTGTCAGGCAGAGAGAAAATCCTTCTGAAAAACAGCCCCTGGGGGATTTTCTTCCGGAGGAGGGAGGTGCAGGAGCTGGCTGAGCTTTAGGGACCTTATGAAAGCTCTTTGGGATGCCCCATAAATAGCGGTGGCAGTGGTTTGATAGAAGGTTTGATAGAAGCAGGACTGCGGCAGGGATAGTCCAAGGACGTAAGGGAGGACAGGCTAGTAGGAAAAAGCAGTATTTTGTTTATTACACAGATAGCACAGCTGGGGAAAAGAAGCCAAGCTTTCCGGTCTATAAACTCTCCTTGGAATGTGGTGCTGTAAACTTCAAGCTTGGAGCTGAGAGCTGGTCTAGGTAAAGTCTGTTCATGAGGCAATCAGAAGACAAAGGCTTCCAGCTCCAAGCAAAGTGGCAACTTGCTTGAAAGGAGAAAGGTGCTTCTTGGGATTCTGTGAATAGAAGACAAAATAGTATTGCTGAGTTTATCCAGAAAACAAAAACAAAACCAAAACCCAGGGAGTGATCTGGATTTAAAAAAAAAAAAAGATACAGAAATCAGTATAATATAGAAAGCTCCTCTGTAGTCAACACAATTTTCCCAGCATATGCAGGCTGTGCACTTGCCCAAGAAGCCTGGGAGCTGTGAGTCTATGGCCTGACCCTAGCTCAGCCATTCCTCTGCCCAGACCTGTGCTGGAAATGACCATAACTCATCAGCCCATCTCCCAGCATCCAAGGGGAGCTGCTTAGGCTCCTCTTACGATTTCTCTTTGCTATAATGAACATTTCAGTATCTCTGTCTGCTGTAATCCCCAGTTTGCCTGTAAAACTACCCTTTGCCTTCTTACTGCCTTATTACACCCAGCATAAATCAGGAGGGGTGATGAGACAGGATTGATAAGGGGATTTATTATGCTTGAATAACCATCTATAACCACACGTTGCAGAGTCCCCCTACCTCCTCTGGAGAGCAGCTGCTCTCCAGAGCTGTATTCTTGCCAGAATACAGTTGTGTTCAAGTGTGCACACTCAATCAGCTGGGACTGGGGAACCTCACTCACATCCCCATTGTGGGGACAGTGTTGGGTTCACCTGACCGTGGTTATCACAGAATCACAGAATGCTCTGGGTTGGAGGGACCTTAAGGATCATCTCATTCCAACCCCCCACCACAGGCAGGAACACCTTCTACTGGAGCAGGTGGCTCAGAGCTCCATCCAACCTGGCCTTGGATGCTCGCAGGGATGACAGTGATATAAAGGAAAGCATCTCTAAGCAATTTTCCCTGTACCAGAGATGTAGAGGTTGATCTGTGGGTGAAAAAGCCCTGAGGTGGGGGTCCCAGGTAAGGAGCAGAGACATGCAGAGTTCCCTGTTTGGGGTAAGGATGCTCCAGGGCACATCACATGCTGGCCATGGGGAGCTCAGGGTGGCCAGAAGTTGCATTTCACCCACAGCAGCCACTCCTCCTCTCCCTTTTGGGTTGCCACTCAGGCAGTGTAATGCAAACCAACTTCCTGGGAGTGTGCTGGGTGTCAGTATCCCACTGGAAAACCAGTGCCTATCTGCTGGGATGAGCAGGCAACTGGGTGGAAAATTCAGGGTGGAAATGAAGTCCCGTTGTCACAAGGCAGGTCTCCTTCAAGGGATACAGAGAGGAGGTCAACGTTTGGTGGTTTTTACCAAATTGTTGCTGGGGAGTTGGGTGACATTTTCCTTCCCTTGCTAAGTTTACAGAGTAATTGTTGTGCTGCTTGTTTGGGCTCTTTGCAGTCCTGCTGTCTGGGACCTCATTTGCGTAATTTTTGCGGGTCCTGGCTAATAATGACATCACGTAAAACCAATTCATTCTGCTGGACTGAGAGTGGGCTTTGTCGTCATGGTAACTTTTGATTTGGAGGCTTGCAGGAAGGAGACAGGTAAGTGCTTGAAATTGCCATATTTCAGCATGGTTTCAAATGCCTTGGACGTCTGAGGCCCATTTTCCATAAATGAAATTCCAAGCCTTGTTGAAGTACTTTGTAAACAAAATTCATTTATTGCCTGAAGAAAATAGAGGGGAATTTAGTTGCAGAAAGTACTTTTAGAAAAAATTAAGGTTTCATGAAGCGCTCTACAAAATAATGGGAGTTAAACAGAAGCAGAATGTGTTAATGCTGCTTTGTTCCCCAAACCCTGGTGAGAAGTGATCCTTTCTCTGTGAGGAGACAAAGTCCAGTTGCTCTCAGGGCTGGTCCAGTATGGCAAATTTTGTGCTGGGGGAGGTAATGAAGCAGCTCTGATGGGAGCAATTTCTAATAAGCTTCAAATGCATCCCCACAAGTGTGCTGTGCTCTACCTAGTCTGAATCAATGATCCTCTCTGTTCTCAAAATTTGGGTCAGTGTACTATATTAGTCAAAATACTCTGGAAGCCAAGATATTCATTCAGAGCTGGATACCAACATGCTTGTTTGGAGCTGTGATTATGAGTGTTTGTGTCTTCTCTGGAAATCAGACAGGAGTGATGATCCCCTCTGGATACAAGTTAGTCTGAACTGGGACTGTAGGGGGCTATTTCCAGCTAGGAAGCCCTGGGAGTCTGCAGAAAGATTTAGAGAGGCTGTGCAAAATCAGTAAAAGCTGTACAGAGCTGATTTCCTTTCCGAGTGAAAGTCAGCCCGGACCCAAAGGCATCCCACGAAAGGCAACGCTCAGCATTTGGCATCTGCATCCAGCCAGTGCTCTGATGTTGGAGCCTTTGATCCTGTAGCCCCCTAAATGTTCTCCAAGGAGACATCCAAGGTCTGTGAGTGCAGTTGTTTGGCCAGACACAGGGTGAAAGGAGAACCTGGTGCACTGTTGTTACCAGGATCTGGGTTGTCGCCTTTATGCAAACCCTCTCCAGCTCAATTTATGTATTCCCCTGAAGTGCTGTGTCTCTTCCTTTGCTTGGAACAGGGTGGTCACTTGGGGGAACTTCCCTCCAAAGCTAAAACAATCCCCTGGCACTTACACCATTGCATAGAAAATGCCATTTTCTTCAAGGCAGGTGGTAAAAAAATCTGTTTAAGCTTGGGGAGGGAGGCAAGGAGGGGCATAATGAGAGGAAATTACATGTTCAAAGTCAGTTTGGAAAGGGTTGGAGCAACCTGGTGTGGTAGAAGGTGGTCCTGATGGAACTAGATGGTCTCTAAATCCCCCTCCAACCCAAACGATTCTGTGACTCTGTGCCTTTATGAAGCCCGGGTGGGTCTGCAAAACTCCCCACAGCTGCTGCAGGAAGCAGAGGCACCAAGGCAGAATGTCTAGGACGTGGCTCAAGCAGAGGGGTATCTGGAGGAGGATTGCTGCTGGTGTGGGGATGGGCAGAGCTGGAACTGTTCTGGGCTGGTCCAGGATCCTGCTCCAGCCCTATGGATGTTCAAAGCCCTTCCTGGGAATTGCACCAGCCCTGGAAAGGAGCGAGGTTCCCCCAGCAGGAGGGAGTGTGGTGGTGAGGAGGGAGCTCTGGGGGGCTGTAGCCCCAGGGCAGAGCAGCAAACTGGGGCTGTGCTTCTTGGGCTCACGAGGAGCCTGTCCCCTGTGAACAGAGGAAGTGCCTGAAATAGGAACATCTTGGAAATAGCTGGAAAGGAGGGGGGTTGAATGGCTCCAACCCTTCTCCATGTGATTTTCTCAAACCTTCACACAGTTGTTGCTTCTTTTGGTGGCAGAAGCTATTCAGGGAATTTGAACTGAATTTTGCACCACTTTAGGTGCCGAGAAATTGAATTTATTTAAAGGAAATAAGTCATTTGCTGAAAACATATTGTCCTGCTACGCAAAGGTGAAAAGACAGGTATTCCTAAAATTAACCCAATGTGAGTGCAAGTCTTTGCTGGGCTCCCAGTCTGCAGGCACTAAACTGTGAGAGCCCAAAGCCTTATCTAACAAGTGCCTGGTTTCTGATAGCACTCAAAGAGCAGATGCTTCCCGTGATCTTGGGCTCTCTTTCCTTCTCACGTGTCTTACAGACCCTCACCAGAGCTCTCTCCCAGCCCCCAGTGATCTGTGGTGCAGGGATTTGCCTGTAGGAGCCACATCCTTGTGTTTAGTTATGTTCCCCTTCTGTTCGGGAGCCTGAGGAGCCCCTCCCTGCTCTCTGCAGCTCCCAGAGGAGGGGAAGCAGGGAGGGAGGGAGGGGTTGAGCTCTTCTCCCAGGTACCCACGATGGGATGTGGTGGAGCAGTTAAACACTGTTCTAGGGGAGGTTCAGAGTGGACATTAGGAAACATTTCTTTGCAGAGAGAGTGGTCACACACTGGAACAACCTTCCTGGAGAGATGGTGGATGCCCCAAGCCTGTCAGTGTATGAGAGTTGTTTGGACAATGCCCTTAAAAATTGTTTTCACTTTTGGTCAGCTTTGAAGTGGTCATGGAGTTGGACTAAAGGTCCCTTATGGGTCCCTTTGGACTGAAAATCTCTGATCATAATAAGTCTTGATGGGCTGTTCTATGATTTTGTCTTGAATTCATCTGTGACCATGGAAAGGAGTTTCTTGTTTTAATTGTGGTACAACCCCCCCCACTTTATTTAGTCTGGGGGCTCTGGTTTTCCCTTCCATTTGATGTCTCCTTGCATGCTTTCATTAGAACAGAAGATAAACCCTTGGTCTCTGTCCATCCTGTGGCTGTCTCCCACAATAATACCCTTGGATTTTATGCATTATTTTAAAGAATCACGGAATGGTTTGGGTTGGAAAGCACCTAAAAGATGATCTAATTTCAATCCCAGTGAGCAGGGACACCTTAGACCAGGTGGTATCCCAACTTAAATATCTCAGTCATGGGAGCTGAGGGAGCCAAGGGCTGGGCACGGGGGCATCTCAGCCCAAATCCCCATAGCAGGAGCCGAGAATGGCCCCAGCTCTGGGCAGAGCTCACCCTTCCCCTGGTCTGACAGGCTGCAGAGTCACAACCTGCAGGACTGCACTCGAGGGCTTCCTCACCTCCTGGAAAGAGCTACGGGAGATCAGAGCTGGGTTTGGGCAGTTTTGTGTTTTGTAGGAGCCTGCTGAAAGGGAATTGCCACCTGACAGAACGAGGTTTCTGCAACAGGGGGACAGATGAGAGCTACATGGGGGCCGTGGCAGTGCCTGGAGGTGCTGTCCCTCTGCCCTGACCCAGCTCCTCTGCTCTGCTGGGGCTGCTGCTGCTGCTGTCACAGTTCTGATGGGGTTTTCCCCCCCTCTCTTTGCCCTTGCTCTGCTCAGCTGGGGCTCTCCAAGCTCAAGCTGAAGGACTTCTATTGTCCTGTTCCTGGCTGCTGTCTGCCAGTCATACCCAGCTGCTGTACGGGGGGGGGGGGGTCTATAGATGTAGATAAATATTTCTTGAGAGGAGAGTTCACTTTATTAGTGATCAGCACAGCTTTTCAGGGACAAAACATGGATTTAGAGCTTAATCCCTGGCTCCTGCTGTGTTGCAAGCTCTCTCTAAAACCTTCATGGACACCAAGGCCATTTTGAAGTTTCAAAGTTAAACAATCCCTCTCTGCCCTGCATGTGAACACCAGGAGGATTAGAGAATCAAAGCCCCAGTTGTGAATATATTTTGGTTCTCAGGTGTCTCCCTGCCTTGAACCTGCTCATGTGGTATGACTCCAAATCTTCCTAGCTTATTTCCTGTGCTCAAGGCTAGAGCCGGTCAGGGAAAATCAAAACAATCACAACCTCCTGATGTGTGAATATGCTGTAAACAAAAGGGACGGTGAATTTTAGCATAAATAAATATTAATTTGGGTATTTTTTGGGAAGCTTTTCATTTATTTGCTGTCGCTGTGGGCGATGAACAAACGACACGAGACCTCGTTATAAAAAATTGTATCTGACTCCATTTTATTAAAACAATTGCCCTCCTTATATACCTTTTGGAACAGGCCACTCTCATTGGTTAGAAGAGTGCCAGGACTCTTCTAACCATTGGCCCAAACTAAGGGATAGAGACAAGTCCATCCCACAGAAAAGAATGCAAACCATCACTCTCGTTACAATAACACTTGGGATGTTTATGTCAAGTCTGTGGGAACAAGGTCTTCTGAAACCCAAACACCATGAAGAAACCGAGTTCAGAAACTCAGAAACTTCAGGCCCAGAAAACTAGACTACAATTTGCCATCTGCGATTCTGCTGATTAAAAAATCATCAAAAAATCTGATCTAAGATAGCAAAGGGTCTGGCTGGGGCTTGGCTGGCTCACTCTGTGGCACAGAGATCACTTTGGAGGCAGATGAACCCTATGGTTAGTTTGTGTCTGACGTGGTGAAAATGGCTTATCAAAAGTATCTGGCAAAGAGCTAAAATATTTTCAGGGAGAATTCAGCAAACACAGTCAGACCCCAGTGCAGGGTTCATGTCCCCTTTAAAAGTGGGGGCTCAGATCAGCAAAGTCCTTGCTTGGAATTGCACTTTCCTGGCCTTGCCTGGAGTTCTGGAAATATTCTCCAAACAGGAATTTGATGTTGGGGAGAGAGTGGGGAAAACACAAAAGATGACCAGTAAAGTAAAAGTGCAAGGAACTGAAAATCAGTGGACAAAAGGCTTTGTTCTGCCAGCAGTCAAACCATTCAGGCAGCCACAATAGCTGCTCCCTCCTCGTCCTGTGCACCCAGGGCCTGTGCATTTGTGGTTATTATCTCACCTGGACCAGACTGGTGTGGACAAACAAAAACCCACGGAGCTTTGATGTTCCGTGTGTGCACGGGCAGAGGGAAGCTGCTGCCTGCCCCTCAGTGCCTGCTTCCCTCACTGTCCTTGCTCTGCTGTACTCCCATGAAACAAAGACCTGAATGGTGGCAGAGATAAATTAAAGGTTTGAAAAACTGTGAGAAGGATGAGGCCCCGAGGCACAGTGTAGGGGGAGAGCTGAGGGGTCGCTCCTTGGAGGGCTGGAGGGCTCTGAGTTTTGGGGAGCTTTGGCTGGCAAGGTCCTCAGGAGAGGAAGGAGAAAACTGTGGAGAGCCAGGAGTGGTGGTGGCTGTTGCCATCAGCTGTCCTGTGACTGGCTGCCCAGATAAGGGAACTTGACAGCAAAGGCTTTTTTGGCTCCACTTCTCCATCCTGAGCTGCCGTGGGAAGCAAATCCCAGCCCTGCCAAGGGAGGGGGGGAGTGAGAGCCTGGAAAGCAAATAGAAAAGGACAAGGGTAACTCATGAGAGCTGACTGGAGGGTTCTGGAAAGAGAGGAAGTGTCCATGCACCTGCCCCTTTCCTTAGCATCTCCTCTGGGAAGATGGGAAAAGAGGCACAGCAAGAACCTGGCTTTACCGCCTGGCCTCTTCTAAAATGTGCTGTTACTGTGCAGACCTCCTGCCTTATGTACTCAGGAAGGAAATTTCTGGGGAGGACAATGGTTGATGAGAGCAGTGCAGAGTTCCTTGGTGCTAAGGGCACATGCTGGAGATAAGGATTATTCCTTCCATTACACGGCTGGGGAGCTGAGCACTGAGAAATCCCCTGCAGGCTCCAATCAAGACAGTTCAGAGCTGCAAACAGCCCTAGACCACGATATTTCTCAATGGAAAATGATGTTTCTCAGGATGGGATGAGAGGCTGAAAATCTCTAGAGCACCTGGATGGCAAGAAATAGCAGCATGGAGGGGGAAGAGAAAGACCCACAGAGTCAAGTCGCTCTCATTAATTTAACTTTTATTAGATGTGCTGAGAGTCTGAGTGGTCCATAGGTTTCCCTTCTGTGCTACTGTTCCCAGAGCCCTCTGTTGATTCTTTAGCTCAGGTTTGGAGAAAAGCTTTTACCTCCCCAAAATCAGACTTGGTGTCAATGTAAAATGAGATCATTACTTTCTTGCTGACAGAGTGGTGTGAAACAATGGTGATTCAAAAAATAGTAATCTCTATAAAACCAAGACCTGGTCTCACTTGGCAGGTGTTATTTATTTTTCCTAGCAGAGGGAACAAGAAACTGTAGCTGGAATCTCCAGTTGGCTTCCCAAGATACTCCTGTGACATTTTAATGATCTGATTCTCCTCAAAGGTGGCATTTTCACTTGTTCCCCTGACCTATCACCATACATTCCTTGTGAAACAAACTGTCTGCTATCAGCCCTGACATCTCAGGCTCAGAGGAAAATAAAATATTTATCTGAGAGACCAGTGCAGTGAACGGACTCTTCCCCCTGTAAATCCTTTTGAGGCCACAGGCTCTTTGGGCCCGTGTCAGTGCCACTCACCTCAGCAGAGGCTGTCATTTGGGGTGCCCCCGTGGGATGTTCCTGGCCCATTAACACCCTGTTCCACTCATTAGCACAGGGCTGAAGTTGTTCATGCCTTGAGACCTTTTTCTCCTCTGTCTGCCTTGTTTGGAGGAGTCACAGTGGGCAGAAATGCTGTTTGTTGTGGGCATGGCTTGGATGAGGTGACCTGCAGAGGATGTGGCTTCCAAGCTGCCCTGCCCCACAGCCAGGCTCTTCTTTCCACTCTCTGGAGGAAAACTGGTTCATGCTGGTGTAAAAGGCGTGCAATGAATAACACAACTACAGCAAAATAGTTTATGTAAAGCACTGATGTGGGAGAAGTTTCATAAGAGGTTTCATACCTCAAAAAGGCCTTTTGTCAAAAATAGAAGCATTTTCTGTAAGGAAAAAAAAAAATCAAGTTTCTTGCACAGTCTTCCTGTTGTGCTAGCTGCCATGGAGACCTCCTTTTCTCCCAGAGTGCAAGATGCTGCTCCAGTCCTTTTGAGAGCAGGACAGAGAGCAGAGGCAGCCCCGTGGAGAGTGACTGGGCTGGGGACACCAGCTGCCACCCACTGGGGGACCTGGCCCCGTGGCACAGCCCAGTGTGGCTGAGCTCTTTGTCTGAGATGTCCCTAGGGGACACGAGCAGGGGCTGCCGAGTGAGTCCTGTCTGGTGGGACACAGCCCAGGGACTGGTGAGCTGCCAATCGTCACCTGGGAGGGAGCAGAGAGGAGAAACTGCCTGGGAAATTGTGTGGGGAAACATCCACCTCTGCCAGGAGACTGGGACCAACCAAAGCTCTGAGTGCACGTGCTGCTGATCCCGCAGGTCAACGCTGACACCCAGCACCAGCTGCGGGTTCCCTTCCTCTGGGCAGGAAACAGGCACACAGCAAAACCCCGAAGAGGCAACAGACCGGGGCTCCTGCTTCAGAGGGGCAGAGCAGCTACAGGGACAAGAATCCAGGCAGGGAAACCAGGCCATGGGAGTCAATGCAAATGACTTTGATCACGGAGTTTCAAGCCCATTTGCTCTGTAGGAAGCACGGCTGTCAGCAGGGGTAGGCAGTGAGAGGGGTGGGATCTCACAGCTTGCGAGATGAAATGAAGAATGTGGCAGATGCTTTTTTTTCCCTCCCCTAGCTTCAGAGGGCCCTTAGCATCACTTTAGGGGCCCAAAGGGGGCTGATTCGAGCTCCATGCCCCTGCTTCTCTGTCGAGCTAAGAGGCAGCACTCTGGGTAGTGTTGGTGCTGCGTCTGCAGGGCGATGGGACAGACTCTAGATGGGACTAGGAATGGAGCATCTGGGTTTGGGCAGGCTTGGAGCACAGGAAACCCCAAGAATGCCCTCGGAGGCACCTGGTGAAGCAGCAGAGCCCCTCCACTAGCCACCGGCAGCAGCATGGGAAGGGAGAGTGGTACCTGCACAGGGCTCTGTGCCCGCCCTGGGGAGCGCTCCGAAGAGGAAAAGCTCCAGTTATGTCACTCATCGTTTCTAGGCATTTTTAAAAGGAAACCCCTCTGGGCCAGAGGCTCTGTTTTCATTCAGAGCTGCACATGATGGGATGTGTGCCTTTGCTCTAGTTTCTGGTTGTCAGTGTTGTTGTAGGTTAATTATCATTAGTAATTAATCATCACCACTCACAGAAAGGCTTTTCCCTGCTGGTCAGGAGTCACACAGAGCATTAACAGCTTTTTTTCCCCACTGCAAATGCAGTTCCAGCTCGATTCAGGGACTCTTCTGGCCTTGGGAGCTGCCGTGGAGCCTAACAGTCCCTTGGAAGGTGGTCGAGGGGAGCCTGCGTTGTTGTCCTGCCTGGTAACTTTTTCTTTTTTAACACAATTTAAATACGGGTAGCTAAATTTTCTCTGGTAGAAGTGTTGCACGGACTCTCCCAGACTAAGTCTTCTTGACTTTTTCCTTCTTTCAATAAGTTTCTGATGCAGTGAAACAGCTGAAAAAAAAAAAAATCTGATGATGCATCCAGTAACAACACATCAGTTTTCAAAGACAGAGCTGAAAAAAAGCACAAGTAACTGTAGCAACTGCTTTTGCCATAATTGAAAAATAAAACCAAATTAAAGCCCAGAGAAAGAAGGTGGCATCAGGATGATTGTGCTGGGGAAGGAGGGACCCCAGGAGACCCAGTGCCCTCGTTGTCACGCAGCCATGGGCACAGCCATGTGCTGTCTCCCTGGCAGAGGGATGTCAGGAGTGCTGCCACTTCCAGCACTGGCCTCTCCACAGCACGCTGGGGTTGATTTATTTTTTCCCTCACAGATCCAGCCGCCAAGATCCTAAAACAGGTCAGGCATATGGGATCATGGCATGAGCGAACTCGGCTGGCTCGAGCTCAGATTTATAAGGAATTCAGTTGCCTTTTTATGTTGGTTTTTTTTTTTTTTCTTTTACCCCCCTTCTTCCAACTTCAACCAAATCCCAAACATAAATTATGGCAACTGGGCGCTTCCTGGTGCCTGCAGCTGCTCAGCAAAATTGACTTTCTCCGTCAGCGCTGCCACTCGGAGCACAAACCTGGCAGCTGAGCACCGGACCCAGTTGGAGCCCTGCTTTTTCCATTCAACAAAAGTTCAGCCAACTCGGAGCATTTCAGACTCAGCGAATTATTTTCTGACAAACCCGTGGGTTTATTGGGAAATTTCCGGCTGGCTCTAATTGGGACAGCTGTTAAGGCGGCAGTTTTCACAAGAACTAAGAGTCGCTTTCAGATGAGCACAGCTCTTAAAACGGCTGCTGCTTTGATAGCTGCTCGTTGCCTTTCTTGTCTGATTATTTGGCTTAGTATCTCCCTGCAAGCTTAAAAAAAAAAAAAAAAATCCACTTTGCCTCTCTCATCTTTCTCTTCTCTTCACCCAGTATTATCTCCTGCCCCTCCTCCTACTTCAAGAAGACTCTGTCAGTTTGAATTTGACCCTAAATCTGAGCTTTGCAAAAATTAACGTGTAGAGCATTTCAGATTAAGAGAATCTCTCTCTCTCTTTCTCTCTCTCTCTCTCTGTCTTTATTTTTCAGCCCCCCCAGGGTTCACAAGCACTGTTGAGAAGTCAAAGTAAAAATTTGCCTTATTGCTTTAACATGGGAGATCCTGCCAAGAAAATTAACAGGGCCTATCTCCACAAAGGGAGAAAACTCATCTCCTTCTGATGGGGGTACTGAGAGACTCGCTTTGTTTTGGTAATGACTTTGTTTTTAATTTAATTGTTTCTCTTTCCTAATCCCACATACATTTTTGCCGTTTAGCAAGGAGGTTGAATAAAGCATAGGAAGGTTCCTAAACAGCTAATTCAGTCCTAGAGTCTATGAGCTGGAAATTTTATGTCCTTAGGGAGCCTCGAGGTCTTGATGAAAGCCCTTGTTAAAATGAGACTGAATCTTGCACTGATCTGCTGGGAATTCCCACCAAACTCTCCCTGCTCCCCACATGGCAATGGGAAGACCTGGAGCCCCAGAAACCCCAGGTATGTCCTGCAATACACATTGCAAATTGGAAAATTGCTTTGAAGCAGAGTGAGAAATGGATTAAATTTGGTTCATATTGAATATATATATATTTTTTTAATATGGCTTTCCAGTGAAAGAGGAAAAATGAAAAAAAATCATCTTGTCATTTCAGTATGTTGTTCAAACCAGAACACTGGTTCTTTTTCTATTCTTTTATTTAAAGAAACTCAAGTTTTAAATGAACAATGGTGTGCTGAAGTGGAAAAACTTGAAACATTTCATTTAGAACACGGATTGATGAAACATTTTGGCATTCTTAAGCAAAACATTTTATTTCAAAACAGGTAGGAAAAAAGTGCCTTGATTGCAGCTGGTTTTGCTTGGACTGTGGTTTTGTTTGTTTTTCTTCTCATTTAAACTAATTGCCAAATTCTGCCTATATTTGCCAATTAATTTGATGCCCCGGGGCTCTGTTGTGCACCAGATTTGTGGTTCATTTGAAATGAAAAATATTTGCTCGCAAATCATGTGTATACAAGGAGCTGATGGAGGTCCCCTGACTTCTGCGTCCTTACGTGCAGGGTTTTTTTTGGTTGTGCTTCCTGCCAATCCCCGTGGACAGTTCTGCTGTTGTTCACAATTTGGAAAACCATGCACTGCCAGTGCTATCCCTCTGCTTTTTCTGGCCAGAAAAGGTGCCCAGGACCTATGGAATTCACACCGTGCCTCCAGCTGCCAACCACGGTCCCACCCCTGGGTGGCAGAGGGAAGGAATTTAAATCAGGAGGAGACAAGTTTATATTTAGAGCCGGGGGTTGCTCCTTCATCAGATTACACTGGTTTTAAGTAGGTCAGGCGGGAGACCCAAGATATCCAAGTCCCCTTCAAAGGCATCCGTCCGTCACTTATTATTCCAGGCATTTCCCTTTCACTCTGCCTTCCCTTCACAGCCCTTTGTCGCTGCTGCTGGGCTGTGCTGGCTCTTGCTGTCATTCCCAACACTCCTTCCTTTCACTGCCAGTCCCACTCCTCCTCCCTCCTGGCTCTGGGACAGCCCTGGGGACAGCGGTGTCACCAAGCCAAGGGGCGTTCGCAGCCACTGTGCTCTGGGGTGCAGCCAAGCAGCTGGAGGCCAGAGGGGAGGCTGCTGGGGTGGGGTGCTCCTCACAGCACCACGTCCTCCCAAAGCTGGGGTTTTAATCTGAGCACACATGGGGTTAGGTAAAAGCCAGCAATGATAGCAATAAAAACACCCAAAACGCAAAAGAATTCCTCAAACCTCCCTGTTTAACCCTCTTCTAGGAAAACAATTTCCTGCCCTGATCAGTCTGAGAAAACCTGCCTGCTCTGCCCAGCAGCCCTGGCACCCAGGCACCCGTTCCAGCCAGTTTCCCTTGTAATCAATCCTAATAATTAAAGTTCAGGGCACATCACGCGCTCTTCCTGCACGTTCCTGGGCTGCCACACAAACAACTGCACACGAGGAGAGCATGGGGTGCTGTCACAGGGCTCTGGGATGCAAGCAGCCTGTCACCTCCATTACCCACAGAGGCTGAAATCCCCCTCCTTCAGCACGGGCAGGTCTGACAGGGGCGAGGGGATCGTGCTGGAGCAGACCCTGAGGCTGCTCCTGCAGCAGACACTTCAGAATGCATTATGTTGTGTTTCCCCAGCTGACTGGGGTTATTTGAGTGCTCATAATTACAGATTTTGCAGGGTGGTGGCAAGGACCTAGCACCTGGGAGAAGAGGGGCTTGGCTGATGATGGGCAGGTCAACAGTGCCTTGTGTCACTCATCCCAGCCTCCCAAGCTGTACTGGGGCTAAGGATGGACTAGACCCTCCTGTCAGTCACCCTAACACATTCACCAGCCAAAACCACCATCAAGTCATCCCCACTTGGATTTTTTTTTGAACCATATTCTTTGCTCACTCCCAGTCGATTACATTTTTCAACTCTCGGTGGAATTTTTTTTTTCTTTTTTTTTTTTAAACTCAAGGCCTCCTTCAAGCTGATCACAAGGGAATGCTGAGTGCTTGTTTTTTAATATTCTGACAGGTGCTATTTTGCTATTTGCTTGTGATGATTCAGGACATTTGCATGTCTTTGTCCTTAATTAAAAAGCACTTCACCCTTGCTGCAGGGGTATGGAAGATTTCTCTTGATCTATTCATTTTGGGGACTTTTAATCAACATATCCACTCTGTAGATGCGGGTGCCTTTCTGAGAGAGGGGTGAAGCAGTATGGAGAGCTGCGTGGGTGTAATTATGGCTTACTTTTTTTTTTTTTTTTGGAGTGGGGAGGGAGAGAGGAGGGTGAATTTTACTGCAGTTGAAAGGCATTCTCTAACATCCTCCTGGAAGACAGGAGTCCCATGTCCACCAAGCACATGGGCAATGACAAAGGCAAAATTTGCTGCAAAGGCTGGAGCTGGCAGAGCTGCCTGGGGAGTCAGCGCTCTGCCTCCCTGACAGAGGTTCTGGCCAGCAGCCTGCAGACAGACTGTCCCCCAGCCTGCAGCACCTTCTTTAGACCCCACCCTGCTTGCACAGAGAGGGTCTGGCTCAGCTCACCTCCATCTCTGCAGTGCAAACCTCCGGGGCTGGGCATGTCTCTCTGCAGTGCATGGGACAGATGAGTGTGTGCCC
The DNA here is from genome assembly GCA_032173965.1 of Sitta carolinensis. NCBI lineage: Eukaryota > Metazoa > Chordata > Aves > Passeriformes > Sittidae > Sitta > Sitta carolinensis. Next base: position 18,750,930 of record CM063286.1, read on the forward strand.
CATTTTCTGCACTGGGGTGAATTGGGAGCATGCCATGGATGATCCTTGGTCTCCTCCAAACACAGGCATTTTTTTGCAAGGTGAAAAGGCAGCACCTTTCACAGCAAGGCCGTTTTAAATGGCAGCACGTGCTGCCTTGGACTGTCAGGGAGGCTAAAAGTGAGTTTGGAGGAAGGGATTCAGCAGCAGCAGCAACTCAGCCAGCAGTGACAAATGCAGAGTCTGAAAGCAGCTCCCACTGTAGGAACCTCCCAGGCCTTAAGGGAAGATGTAAGGAGAGGGGAGACCCCTCCATGGCTGTCCTTTGTCTGGGGATGAGAGGGTGCTGGCATGGGGCTTCAGGGATGCTGCAAGGCAGTGGGGTGCAGAGGGGTGAGGCAGCCCTGGGCAGGGTGGCAGGAACAAGGTGCTGCTCTGCCCTGGCTCCTTGCCCTGATGATGGGAGCTAGGCAGAGGCCACCAGCCCGAGGTAACAACCCCCCCAGTACAGGTAGTTTCTTTGCAGGTGTTCCCACTTGACTGGATCACTCCTGCAGGTGGGGCAGTGGGAAGGGGCTGCAGATCAACCTGGAGGGTGTCACCCAGGAAAAAGCATCCAGCCCCTCCTGTGCTTCTGCTCTGTCTGGCCCTCACCCCCATGGAGAAATGGGAACTGGGCTCTGCCTTGGGGACCTGAGCCTGCCAGGCAGAAGAGACCTCAGGGAAGGGGTCAAACCCTGTGTGCTGAGATCCCATAACTGCTCTCTGATATTCCAGCCTTAACATTTCTGTCTCCTCCTAGAAAATACCAGACTGAAAAACAGCTCCGGCAAGGCTCAGTGTTTATCTGTTCTGCTTTCCCAGACTGGGGAGCACAGGCTCGTGGGAACCTTTGAAGATTATTTCTCTTCAGTTTTCTGTAGAGACTTCAGCCTCCCCTTGAATCATTTTATTTTGCCTCCTTTCAACACATCGGCCCAATTTCTCTGAGACTTAACAGCAATGAACAAGATTAAGATTGGAGCTTAGAGAGTATTAGGAGACGATGTCTCCCTCCTTGACTTGCTGGCAATTGCCAGATCCTAGTGCCAGCATGCCTCTCTTGGAGAGGCGCTCCGTGTGCAGGCATTTCTGCTCCGATGGCTCTGGGAGCACAGGAGCTGCAGGGCAGCTCGACATGTCTGCTCCTCTGCACTTCAGCTGCCACTGATTGCTGCTGGCAGAGGCGCTGGGATGGAGGGGGGAACCAGAGGGGAGAGGGAAGGTGGGTGCTGGACACGGCAGTGCTGGCTCTTGGTGGATGGGGTTTCCACACTTTGGGCTGGAAAGGAAAATCCCAGAGCAGGGGTACCTGGGTGAGGCTCACCGTGCCCAGCAGCCTCAGCAGCAGAGCCCTGTGCAGCACAGGGTTGATCTAGGTCAGTGTTTCACGGGGGATCCTAGAGCTGAGGAACAGAGCAGTGCTGGCATTTCTCCATGAGCTCCTGCAAGCGTGGACTGAGGAGCACCGTGGGTGCAGTGTTGGGGGAAAGGGTGCAAATGGCAGTGCCAGAGAGCAGCAGGTGGGCTCTGGCTGGAGATAGCTCTGCTCTGCCATGCAGGGTGGGAGTGGAACAACAACCTGATGGCAGGACCAGGGTGGGCTCTCAGGGCTGCTATGGGGTTCAGCTGCGGGCATGGAAGGAGAGGCAGTCCCGTTGATTCCCCCATCTGGGAGTGGATAACAGCAGCACAGCACATGTTCCCTTCTCCCTTCTCTGCATGAATGATTCTTTGGGGCAGGGGTGCAAGAGCTACCAAGATGCTCCAGGGAAGGAGCAGGCACTGCCCCCGCCCCAAGCCAGGTGTGCTGGGGAGGCCACACACTGCATGGGCAAAGTGCTTCTGCCAAGCCTGTTCTCAGCTGGTCACCTCCCTGCTGAGCTCTTGCTGATGAAGCCCTGTTGGGGTGGCAATCAGGGCCATAGTGCCACCCTCCCAAGCATGGGATGCCTCCCTAAAAACCAACAAAAAACAGCCCCTCCAAAATGTGTTAGGCATTTGAGAGAGAAGGGCATTTCTTTTGCACAGGAGACACTGGAGCTTCATGCAGGAGCAAATTAAAGAGGCCTGGAAAATGTCTAAGAACTCCCAAGAAGGAAAGAGGCATGAAAGAATGGGCTTGCTGCAGGCCACCGTCACAGAGCTTCAGAGTCAGTCCCATCACAGCCAGCACAGAACAGCTCCTGAGACCCCAGATGAGACAGCACCTGCAACAGGGGGGACTGTGCTCTGCCTCAGCTCAGCGAGGAAAGCTCTTTACCCTGTTTTCTCCACTTGTCAACAGTCCTGCATTATCCTCAGGCTGACAAAATGTCAAACTGCCAGCAAACCACAGAGCTGGGGCGAGAGGAGAGCAGAGAGCAGGACTCAGATCAGCTGCAGGAGACGGTTGTAATTGAACATCCACACTCGGACACAGATGAGCAGTTCCCATTATTTACTGGTGTATAAACATTCCTGAGCCAATGTAGAGAGAAGGCATTGAAATCCCAGTACCTCTGGGCAGAAATGCCTACAGGTATTATCAATAAAATGCAACTGTGCCTCCTTCTCTCATTTTCTTAAGTCCTTCAGGGTCAGCAGGTGCTGATGTGGCCTCAGCTGTGCCCCCAGGGCTGCAGCAGGGAAAAGGCCAGGTAGAGCCACTGCTGACCACAGGGTTTTGATGGTTAGCACCACCTTCCACGTGTTGGCTCTGCTCTGAATCCCTGGCCTCTAGAGACCCCCAAGTTTTTCCCAGCCATTGAGCAACCCTGGCAGGAATCACTGTGCCAAGCAGAGTTTGCATCTCAATGACAGTTTTTGTTGGATCCATGACCTTTCTGGCTGCTTTTCCCCTTCTCTGAACCACTGTGGCATGGGGTGACAAGGAGTAGTGTACCTCCATCCAGAAGCAGCCACATTTCTCTAGTGAAGAGAAGCAGCTGTTCCTGTCCCTGCAGCTACATGTCCCCAAAGTTTGTGTCAGCAGTTGCACAGTATTTAAAATAAGGATGGGAGTTGTTCTGGGGTCTAAACTACCAGCTCGTGGTCCTGTGCTGGATGCATCACATCAGATGTATGGATGGCATAGCTGCAAATTGAAAAAAGTATTGAAACACCTGGTGCTCAGTTTGCTGAGATTTTTCCCTTTTTCAGTCAAATGCTGCCAGTTCTCTTCCCCTTCCCAACCTTTCCCATGTACGTTTTCTCTTTTTGCATTTCAATCCCTAGGAGAACTGTAACATGTTAAGCCCTGAGTTGGAGAGGGTTTCAGAAAAGCAGAGCCATGAAAGCACAGGAAATGGCACCTTTCCCATCCCCAGGGTGACAGCCAGAGCTCTTCTGACACACAGGATCAGATCACCTAGCATTTGGTGATCTCTTTCCACTAAGAAACAAATTTTGAAGAGAGACTTCCTGCAATGGAAGGAAAGCAGAGGCTCCTTCAGACCTGATGCAGCAGCAGAGGATGAAGGTAAAGTTCTCGCTCCAGTCAACGCTCTCATCACCCCCGGGACAGCTTGCACCAGCTCCTGCTACGGCCTGGGCTGTCCTCCCACACCCTTCACTCTCCTTGGAAAATATTCACGTCACATTTGTTCAGGCTCCAAACACATTTTTTTAATCTGTCAGCACTGCAAGTTCACTTCAGCACCCAAAAACCAAACTGTGCCCTGTCTGCTTCATCTATCATTGCTGTCCATAAAGGTGGGGAGGCAGAGCCCAGCTGAAGCTGTTATTGATGTCATGTGAGCCCAGATACAGCATCTGCTGCTGTGCCTGGCAAGCCTGAAAAAGACAAAACCTGGGTTATGTTGAACAAATGCCCTGGTAGAGTAAACAAATATTTCTACTGTGCAGGATATGTCCCAAGTCAGAGAACAGGGCCAAGCCTTAGGCAGGGTTTTTCATCCTCCAAGGTTTCCAGAGGGACCCTGTAAGCAGTTTCTCCTCAGCTGTCCTTCCCCACTCTCATCCAGGTCTGTCAGAGTGCTCAGCCTCACGGATGCTGCTGCAGGAGAGTGACCAGCCCTGCCTTCTGCCGGAGCCCAGGGCCCTGGCCATGGGGAGAGGGCTTGGCCCGACCCTGTGCTGCTCCCAGGGGGTGCTCTGGCTCAGTGACAGCTCAAGGACCAGTTCATTGCCAGGAGGACAGCGAGCATCAAGGACAGCGGCTCTAACTGTGCTCTGTCCTCAGCCATATGACGTGGAGAGCGAGGGAGGAGGGGAAGGCGAGTTCACCTCCATGCAGCCCTTCAGAGCAGTCTGCTGCATGGCCCTGGCACTGCTGCCTGCCAATGCCCTGGCAGCTCCTTGTCCTGGAGTGCCCAGCTCTGCCAGCAGTGCTCTCAGACCTGACCTGCTCCTGCAGAGCCCCGTGGGGTCTCTCTCTGCCTGGGGCCCTCCAGTCCTGCTGCAGGTGCTCCTCCACCCTTGAGAGAGACATACCTGTCTGAGGGAGATTGTGTCAATGCCAAGAGCCTGAGCTTTCTCAGAAATGAGCTCCTGAACCCCTTGGGATAATACTTTTTCCCACTTTCATCAGTTTTCCCTCTGATGTAGCCCAGAATAAGAGCAGTCTCTTGAGGGAAGCAGTGACCAGCCCTTTACATGGGCAAGAGGTGGCAGAGCTTTTGCCTCCTGCCTTCCCTGCTGCCCTAGCCTGAGCCCCAAACACAGCCCCAGCGCAGGAGCAGGCAGCACACACCCCGAAAAGGGGCTCTGAGAGAGCACAGAGGGCTTTGGAAAGGACTGCAGATGTGCCCTGGCTCATCTCTCTGAGAGCACTGCCATCCTTGCAAGGTTTGGGATCCTTGGGCCAGGGCTGGAATTGTCTCCTTGTCTCCCAGAGCTAAATCCTGCAGTGAGGACTGTACAACCAAACCCTCATTTGCTGTGGCAGCTTGGCCCCCCAGGCTCTGGGCTCATGAGGACTCTGTAAATAATAGGTTTTATTAGTTTGCCGGTTAAACTGAAATACCAGAGGGAATAAAAAACATCTTGAATAAAACATTGCATCTCCTGTTTAAGTTTCGAGTCCCATGACAGTAGACCTCAAAACAAATGTCTCTTCAAAGTGAAAATCAGGACTTGCTCCTTCCCAAAACATAAGAGCAGGACGTTTTGTCCTTCTCAGCATTTGGACTGAGGGTGGTTTTCCTGGTCAGAACCAATCACGGTCAATTCGAATTGGGTTTCTCTCCAGATGAGCCTGTGCTGCTGATAAATAAGGTGTTTGCTTAAAAGCAGTGGCCTTGCTCTCCAACAACATCAACAGGCTTCATTCTTATCCTCAGTTCCAGGGAAAGACTCAGCACCCGTTACAAAATGAAGCTCCTGTAAATGAAGAAGACCAGAGAGGAGAACTGCTTGGAAGCTCCTGCTGCATGAAACCACCTGGGCGGTGTCCCTGGAGCAGCATCATGAGAGGATGCTGTGAGTCCCTAACATTTCCCAGCCCATCTCCACTGCTCCGAGGTCAGCCCTCCCCCGATCTCTCAGTTCTCAAGTAGCAGAACGGGGTAGTCAAAAGAAATCAGTCCTGTGAATTTCCCCACATACCATTTCATATCCTGCATCTTGAGGTGGAGCTGAGAGCACATATATGAACCCCTGGGTTTTCTGTGGTCTGCTCATGACCAGAATCCTTGGCAGCTACATCTTCCCTGAAGCTATTCTTGCACCTTTCCCAACTTCAGCTTCATCTGCATCCCTGAAGAACTTCTGGAACAATCCAGTGGCTTGCTTTGAAGCTTAAAGACCTCTTTCCAACTTCACTGCTGCTTTGATATTCATTATTTACTCTTTTGACATGTGCTTCCTGTAAACTCTGCCATCCAGAGCTGGCTTCTTTGCATGAAGTAAAGGCAACATCATCTGTAGCTGCTCCGTTCCGGGGAAATGCCGTCTTGGAGCCCTGACGCCTGCAGCTGCCTCTTGTGGCTCTGGGACCGCTCAGATCTCACGCTCGAGGGCTTAAGGTGATCATTGCAGCAATCAGCAGGGAGAAAGCTTCGAAAACCCTTCAGGTGTGCTGCTGTCACTGCCTGCTTGCACTTCTGCGGCATCCCCATGGCCACTGAGACTGGTCCTGGCTGTGAGGCACTGCGTGTGCCCGGGGAACGGGAATCTCCCTACCACGACCAAATGAGGCAGCAGCACCAGAAGGCTGCAGATGGAGAGCAGAGGAGTGAGTGATATTCCTCCTGCTCGTGTGGGGAGGCTGTGACAGGCCCAGGAGTGAGAGGAGAGTGTCAGCTCTCAATAAAAGGGGTCCAGCCCAGAGGCGCTGTATTTGCCATCAGAATGATCAGATCTCTGGGAGATGCAGGACCAGGCTTCACTGGGGACCAGCTCCCACACCTCAGCCCGTAACACTGAGGGACAATTACTGGTACTTCGAACAGGTCTAACAAAGTTTGTTCTGAGCAACTCTCACCCAAAGCTCCCCAGGAAGGAATCTGTTACTCTTGTTTGCCAGCCGGATGTCGGTGGAGTAAAGAAATGCCCGAGTGCAGCTTGGCAAATCCTGAATGCAAGGAGCGGCAGGCTGGGAGCCCACAGCCCACCCGCGATCCCCAGCTGTCCCACAGTTCCTCCCCACACACCCTCCTGGCTGTTTTTTGTGGGACAGCAGCCCCAACAGGTGGGAAAAGACCTTCTCCCGGCTGCATCTCTCTGGCAGCTCAACCCAGCGGGGCCTGACGCCTTGCGTAATTTAGCAATAATTACCCACTCTTTCTTTTTTTAGACAAACACCCCAACTGTTATGCATGGGAAAAAAAAAAAAAAAAAAAAAAAAAAAAAAAAAGCGAGTATTAAGAGAAATCAAACGCCTTGTTACGCAGAGGGGGAGCGAGAGCTCCTCGCACCAGCTGACGATGCTCGCTCCCCGGCAGCGCGGCTCCGGCAGATGCGCGGGTGCCTCTCGGCGCGCCCCCCCGCCGGCGCTCAGCCCCGGGGGTGCGGGGAGGCCGGCCCCTGCGCGGGGAGGTAGGAGCCGCTGCGAGCCCCTCCCTGCCGCGGGCCGGAGAAGCGATGCCCAACTTTGCGGTGCGCGGCCGGCGGCGCGGAGCGCGGGGCGGCGGCAGGGCCGGAGCGCGGCGCAGCGGGCAGCGGGGGGGCCCCGTCGCCGCCCCCGGCCCGGCCCCGCGCTGAGCCCCGCCGGGCGGGCGCACGGCCGCCGCCGCCCCCCGGGGCCGCCGCTCGCCTCGCAGAGATGCCCGGGACGGTGCTGCTGCTCTGCCTGGCCCTCGGGCCGGTCCTGCCCGCCAGGTGAGTCCCCCCCCCCCCCCGCCCGCCGGGACGCCCCCTCCCCGCCTCGGTTTACCCGTCGGGGCAATGGCAGGGGACGGGGGTTGGAGTCGCAGCTCCTCTCCCCACGCTCACCACGCCGGCTCCAGCGGTGGTTTGGGCACCTCCGTGCCCCCAGCTGTTCCTTCCAGCGGGTCCCGTCGCGGCAGCACCGAGCGCCTGCATGTCCTCTGCACCCCGGGCTCCCTCTCCGCATGCCGGAATCGAGAGGACATCTCGTTTTCCACCCTACCATCACCCCGCTGGCTAATCCTGCTGGGAGCCGAGCCCCTTCCGGGGATGCCCGGAGCAGGACCAGAGGGAGCTCGGCCCCTCCGGGGAGCTGCATCCATCACCGGGGCATTTCCACGTGGAGTCGGGCTGGGCGGAAAGGAGCTTGCGTCCCCTTCCCTGCACTCCATCCCCTGGGCCCCCGAAGCCCCCGCAGGGCGTGCAGCCTGGTAGCGGGAGGGCAAAACGGGCTCCTACCCTGCTCCACAGGTTGGCTGCGGGTCGCGGCTCAGGAGCTGCAGGGAGCCCGGCACCAGCCCGCTACCAGCCCGGTACCCCAGCCCGGTGCCCCAGCCCGGTACCAGCCCGGTGCCAGCCTGCTACCAGCCCGGTGCCAGCCTGCTACCAGCCCGGTACCCCAGCCCGGTGCCAGCCCGCTACCAGCCCAGTGCCAGCCTGCTACCAGCCCGGTGCCAGCCTGCTACCAGCCCGGTACCAGCCCGGTGCCAGCCCGCTACCAGCCCGGCACCAGCCCGCTACCAGCCCGGTACCCCAGCCCGGTGCCCCAGCCCGGTACCGGCCCGGTGCCAGCCCGCTACCAGCCCGGTACCCCAGCCCGGTGCCCCAGCCCGTACCAGCCCGGTGCCAGCCCGCTACCAGCCCGGTACCCCAGCCCGGTGCCAGCCCGGTGCCCCGAGCGCGCTGGCCGAGGAGGCGAGCCGGAGGCAGGGGCGGGCAGGTGGCAGTGCTTTCCCAGGGCCAGCCGTTCGTAGCGCTTTTCTGTAAACAGCGATGAAAGGGCCCACGCACAAGGGGGTTTCAAGTTTCTTTTTCCTTTTTTTCCCTTTTTAATTTTTTTACAATTCCTAGCCCTGCTGATGAGTTTAATGGCTAGATGGGGAAAGAACATGTTGTCAGCAGATTGTTACCCCCAGGGCTTGGGGGAAGAGGGATTTTACTGGCTGAAGCTAATTGGCAGAATAAGCCGTCTTAAAGCCGATCAAATCCCATTACAGATGCAGTCAGGGACAGGGAGCATGAATCCTGCTACTAATGGTCTGTCCTGCCAATGCTTCCGGCGCTGGGGATGGGCACAGAGTCCATCCCTGCCATGGGCCTGCATGGTTTGGCCTTCCCAGGGTCGAGGAGCAAGAGCTGCCCCACTGCTCATGCCCTGACACACAGCCTCTCCTGTGCCCTGACACAAAACCTGCCGGGAGGAGATCCCTGCAGGTGCCAGGAGGCATTGGAGGGCTGAGAGGGGGATGAATCTGTGGTGGTCCTGGTTCCTGTGCCCCACCATCCCTGCAGTGCATTGCCATGAGCCCTTCATTTCAAGAGGGTGAGTTGTAAGCTGCAAGATTACACAGAGGAGCAATTAAATCATGTATTCACATACCCTTGAGCAGGAAAGTTCACCCCATAGCTGGCCCAGCTTCTCTTCTGCCCAGTACCTCAAGTCTGCCTCTACCCTGAGCCCTGCTTTGCCAGGAGCAGTGGCTGTGGAGGTTGGGGGTGGGCATGATGAAGTGGGAGAGGAATCCTCTGAGAGGAAAAAAAGAACAAGTTATATCAGGGTCTTGCTCTTTATTCACTGCATTTCTCCTGGATGCAGTTGTGGAGAGTAAATCTCCTCTATTCCTCATGGTAGGTGCTGGGCTGAGGAGCTCTGTACACGTGAACAGAGCTGTGTATGTGAGCTCTTCTCCTGTACAAGCAGCAAGACCCTTCCCCTGCTACTGGAGTGGGCTGGATGCTTTTTCCAGGTGATTCAGCACTCCCAGATGGTCCCCCCAGCACAGAGGCTCTCACTAGCATTTCCCAGGGCACTGCCTTGGCTGGGACCAGGGCAGCCAGCTCTGAGCCCTGAAGGCAGGATCCCTGCACAGCATCACAGCAGATTCTGGGCTTGGTGCTTCGAACTGTGCAGACTGGACCACTGGGCTTCACAGAGTGTGTTGTCAGAGGCAGAGAGACATGTGAGAAGAGTATGGGGCAGTTAGAGTCCCCTGTCCTTAAACCCTCTGCCTGACTCTAATTCAGAGTCATCTGCCTCAGTACCCCTGTGCCTACAAGCCTAGGAGGCAGTGGGATGGGTGACTAGAAGGACACTAGAATTAGAATGTGGTAAATAGAATTGACCACAGTGCTTTTCAACCAAGGGAAATGGTGTTCTTGCATTTTGCTGCTCTCTTTTCCTTGGGAGCAGGGAAGGCTTTCAGTTGTGTTTGCAGCAGGGCTGGATACAGCCTGGAGATCTGCATCTGTACTGGGAGGTGCCTGCCTCAGGGCCACCACCAGCTCTTGAATAAGAGCGGGTGTGCATCCCAGTCAAGCACCTGCAGCTGCCCTGCCAGGCAAGGAGCAGAAGTGTCTTCAAGGGCTCATGGCACATGTTGCTCTTCCCCTCCTTCTGCCAAGGGAACACCTTGTCAGACAGCTTGGGCACTGGGGGAGGGAGCCAGCTACCAGCCCTTCAGGTGACTTTTCCCAGCAGTGTATTTGGAAGCCTCAGCCAAACAGGTGTCTGCTTGAGTAAAGGGGAATTAGGGAGTGGAGGCATGGCTCTGTCCTGCTGTAATGCCACGGCTTGCCCAGAGAGAATTGTCCAACCTCATCCATACATGCGAGCACATCCAAAAGGACACCTCCCTGCCATGCCAGCCTCCTGCTCAGGGCACCATCGGGAGCTGCCATGGCCTCAACTCCTCTGTCAAGACCAGGGATTTCCTCGCAACGCCCCCAGTCCTGCTCTGCTGTCATCCCCCTGCCCACCTTCTGCCCATGCTGTGGCCGTGTCCCAGCCCCACGGCCCTGCTCTGAGGAGGATATTCTCACAAGCAGAGGTGAGGAAACACGGCTCTGCCTTTCCCCCTGGCTGCACAGAGACATATGAGAACTGGCTGTCCCCTGTCACCGAGCCAGTTGCTTTGTGCCTGGAGATGGAGCCGCCAGGCCAGCAAGTGTTCACAGCACGATGGGGATCTCTGCAGGTCTGCAGTGTGACATTTCCATTAGCAGCTGGAGGACGGGTGCACATGTCACCTTAATACCTCTCCTCTGCAGTAGATCTTGGGCTCTTCACTTCCCAGTTTAAGGTGGGAACACCAAGAAGTGAGACTGGGGAGGAGGCAGTGGCTTGCATAAGGTGGCATGACAGTTACACTCTTGACCAGAAAGGGCAGATGTGTGTCTGTGTGTGCTCAGGCACTCAGATAAAGCATATTTTCTCCAGCAAAAGCTGGTTTGCTTATGCTAAGATGGCTTAGTATGATTTAGTCGACCGAGATTAGCTGCATTAGTAAAAAGTATATTTTTGGTAATGTCCCTGCATCTTTAATAGGGATGTGACTCCCTGGAAATGCTACCCCAAGCCTTGGGATGTTAATCAGTGACACTAAATGGGGGGAAAACAGAAGACTGAAAGCAGGGTAAGCTCAGCCAGGGTTTGCTCAGCCCCAAAAGGGATGTTTCTGACTCTGCTGTAGCCTTACAATGTCTGAGAGGACCAGGATTTTTGGCAGGGCATGGGGATGTGCAGAGTTCAGTGCTGGCAGGTGACTACAAGTAAGGTCAAGGGAACACAGAGAAAATGTTTCGGTGTAGCTGTTCCCACTTTGCCGGAGGCAGCCTCCCAAAGCTCCGGCAGCGAGGGAAAGCAGTTCGCATTGCTTTCCCGGGCCCTGAGCTGCGCTACGGGCGCATGTCCCTCTTTGTTCGTGGCAGGAGCGGGGCCAGCCCCGACCTGAGCCCTGTGCCCCTCTGGGGTGGGCTAACGGCGGTCCCCGGTGCCTCCTGCGGCTGCTGGGAGCCGCAGAGCTCCCTGCTCGCCTGCCTTTCGGAGGCGGCGAGAGCCCGGCGGGAGCGCTCGCTGGCGCTGCTCGGATGGGGAAGCGCATCCTGACAGCGCTGCTTAACACTCCTTAAGCATCGTTAGAAAGTGCAGCGCAATCAGACAGGAAACAATGAGCTGATGTACCAACACCTAATGCGCCCCGGCAGGCAGCCAGCTGCGCCAGCCCAGCCCTGCGCGGGGGACACGGCCCGGCGCCGGAGAGCTGCGGGGACGCGAGGAGTTCTAAAGCGATTGTGAGAGCGAGTTTAGTCTGGGGTTTCGAAAGAGGAGCATCTGATAAATCGGCCGCAACCTGTCGATTTAATGCTTTTTCGCCCCCTCCAAGTGCCTCGGCCAGGCTGTGCCTCCCCAGGCGCCGGAGGGAGATGTATCCGTGATGCCCGATTGCACCTCGGAGCTGCGAGGCTCCAGCTGGGAAGTGTCAACACGGTGGCAGCTCCTGCTGGGAGACCCTCCCTGTCGCTGGAGCAGGTGACACGCTGGCACGGCAGACATCGAGAGGACTGTGCCGGCAGTGGGAGCATCCTCTCCCACAGATGGCCGTGTCATTCCGGGGACAGCCTTGTGAATGAGCTGCCCAGAGCGGCGGCAGGTGGTTAGAATTTCCCGGGTGACCATGTGGACCTAATCTAATTAGACGGTTTAGGAAAACTCCTTTAGGAAAAGGGAGGAGTGAGAAAGGTTTAGAGAGGGCAGATTTGAAAGGCAGTGAGAGAAGCTGTTGCTAAGTGGATCATGTTAAAGGAAGATGGATACGAGTTTTTCTTGCCTGGCTTGGAACTCGGAGATTGGGAAGATGGGACATCTTTAAATTGGAGCTCACGCCACACGCAGGGGAGGAAGGGTTGGTGAGTGCAGGGAATGGATTGTGGCAGGTCTTGGCCTGGAGGCAGAGGAGTTTGCATAAGGCTTTAATTTCCAGGGATCTGTGCAAGGCAGATGGCTGGGTTCCTGGCACGCCAGACGTGCACGATGCCTGCATGGTAGGTTAGGACCCCTTTTCTCTGAAATGCATTCACTGCAAGTGTCTCATTCCCCAAAACCACTGTTTGTCACTGTCTCTTTCCTCACAGGAAACCTGCTTCAGGTGTCGGCATCAGGCAGAGTGGTGGAGGTATTTGAGGTTAACAGGCAGCTCTAGCAGCAGGAGCTGTTAGGTGGGATGAGTAGGAAGGCAGGGAAACCAGAGACAGGCTCCCACACCTCAGGGATGAGCAATGTGTCTCCAAAGGGAGCTAAGGAGGAGGTGGAGCACTCCATCCTACTCTTTCCCACTGGTGGCAAGGCCCCTGCGTGTCTGGTGGCCCTGAAGTGAGCAAAGGTGCCAGGTGAGTTGTGTCTTCTTAGCAGTGTGGCTGAGAGGAGATCCCTGAGCTCCTCGTGCTCTGCCTTTTATCCATGCTGCTGCACCCTGTCCTTTGGTATCTCTGAAGCACAGCTGTGCCCCTGCTCTCAGGGAGTGCCGGAGAGCTGCCAAAGCCACATCTCTGCCCCTTGTCTCTCCTCTCCAGGTGTGAGAGCACAGAGGAATATGATTACGATTACCTCAGCATCAATAAAACCTGGGTCCTCACCCCAAGGCACAGGAGACTGATGCCACGCAGATCCTCAACTCACTGCTCAAGAACTATGACAACAAGCTGAGGCCTGACATTGGCAGTAAGTGTCCCCTGAAGCTCCCTGTGACCACAGGTAGTGGCCTGGTCTGGCTGTGTCTTGTGTTTTCCATGCTTTGGTGCCTGCTGTAGTTAGATTTTTGTTGCAGTAAAGCAATACCCATCCCCGAAGTTCCCCTTGTCTTCATCTCTCTGCAAATGCTCTTGGCCCCAGCTGATGGTACCTGTTTTCTTGTCTTTCCAGTCAAGCCCACGTTCATTGATGTGGATATCTACGTGAACAGCATCGGGCCAGTGTCTGTCATCCAGATGGTGAGTGCAGGCTCCTGGGGTCCCCTCCCGTGACAGGGGCTGGCCCAGCACTGTGGCTGTGGCATGCTGGCTAGACATGGTGTGGAGGTAGTGTTGGCATGAGAGGAGGTTTCCTCTCCCTTGGTGAGAGGTGCTCTGACCTGCTGGGAGCTGGAGGGACCTTAACACATCCCTGGTTAGGAGCAAGGCCCTCAAGTGCCCTGGGTGAGCTCAGCAGCCCTTCTGTGCCTGTGGGCTCAGGGGTGGTGCTGCTCTTTGGTCCCTGCTGGCAATGGGGTGCAGACACTTCTGCCTGGTGGCTTTGCCCTCTGCTCCCTGTGAAGTGTGTGAGTACCAGGATACTTAGGGCAGGGTTGAACCAGGGCAGTGTGTTCCAGCAGGACCGAGGGAGGTACCTGGAGATGGTTTCCATGCCAGTGTGAATCTTGGGTGCCCAGGCCTGGCCTGTGCTGCTGAGCAAGGGGAAAGCAGGGGGGCCTCTGCTCCATCATCTCCATAGCATAGAACCTTAAAGAGATGCCACTAGGACTGGGACAATTTCTCCTCATGACTGTGGACCCAGCAATACCCAGCTGTACCAAGAGCTGTGAAAACACTTAACAGACACACTCTTTGATCTGGAGAGCAACTGTTGACTATTTAATTTTCACAGGAAACTTCCATCATTACTATTATTATTATTATTATTATTATTATTATTATATTATTATTATTATTATTATTATTATATTATTATTATTACTATTATTGTTTTTACTATTACTATTTTCCCTACAAAGTCATCTTTTTTCCCTTTTCTAGCAAGGAACAAACCTGACTGCTGTCAGGTTTTGGAAGACCTCCAGTCCACTGGGCAGTGAGGTGGAGGGGACAAAGGCTTTTCTTGTTTCTCTCTGGGCAATTTGGCTTTTCTTGTTTCTCTCAATGCAAAACAGAGCAGGAACAAAACCCGCCCCCTTAAAATGAAAAATCCCCCAAAGTTTCCAGGATGTCCGTGTTATTTTTAGTTTCCAAAGTACAAAATTTCCAAAGAACAAAGTCCTCTGGGGATGGAGGGATGGTACAGTGTCTGTAGTACCAGTTCCACTCCGAGGAGCATTTTGAAGCAGTCCTTCTGACCAGCCACCACCAAGGATGCCCCCAAGCAGCTCCTGCTCACAGGCCCCAGATGGGCACCCAGCTGGGCACCTGCTCCAGATGAGGGCACCATCAGGAGGCCCAGCAGGGATGACCTCGAGGCTCAAAATTTACTTGCATTGTTCCTGCATGCCCAGTCTCGAGGAGAAGAACCACAGCCTGAGCTGTGTGGATGTCACCCCTGGCTTCCAGCACGTGCCATGAGCCCCTCCAGCCCATGGGGGGGCATGGTCGTGAAGCCAAAGCAACACAGGAGCAGCAGTGCAGGGGCTGGGTGTGCTCACCCCTCCAGGCACAGCTGTGCCTGCAGGTAGAGCACAGTGTTACAGCTGGCTGTTCTACCTGCTTTGCACTGCCCAAGGCCGTGCCAAGATACCCACACAAAACCCCGAGCACATCCTCATCCTTCCCTTGCCCTCTCATCTGTGTGCATTGCCCTTTAGCAGCCCTGCTGGAAGCTCTGCTCCCCTCGCTGCTGCTCTGGAGCGCTGCAGAACCATGCAGGTGGTAGCAGCAGAGAGTGGTTTCTAAAATCCAGTCTGCATCCAGAGTTCATCTTTCCTCCTGAACAGGGATACTGCTGCTAGGCTGGTTTCCTAAGAAACACAGCTTATGCCATGGTGATGGGGATGTGAGAACGTGCGTACGTCCATCCCAGGCTTTCAGGATTTTGGATCTGCTGGGATAACACCAGCCATAAATGGCTGCAGGTACAGAAGCGTCAAGCACATTCAGTATCTCTGGTATTTTTGGGAAAACAAGATGCCATGCATTGACAACAGCCACCCCCACCAAGGGGAAAAGCTGTTGAGTGAACTCAGCCCTTACTAGAGACCAGGAAATCATGTGGGAGAGCTCAACCCATGTGTTTAGCTCTTCCTAATAGTCAGCAGAAGCTTTTTCTCCTCGTGAAATGAGGTTCTACAAGTACACAGGACCCTGGGGCTGGCACTTGGAATAGCCAGCATCTGCAGGGCTCTGCTGGGGACTGCTGCTATGGGGCTGATCCACCCATCTGCAGCCTTTCCATCTGAGGAAGGGATTGCTGTTTGTGGGAATGGCATAGCAAGGAGCTGCTCAGGCAAAGAGGAAACTGCTCAGTGTGGACAATTTTGAAGGGTTTTGTTGCATCAGTCACAACTGGCTGTGCTGTCCCTCTGAAGGGTCTTGGTGCTGCCAGTCCAGTGGCCCCTGCAGTGTCCCAGCAGTCACCTGAGATCTTGAGGCACCTCCTCAGGACACCCCAAGTAGACTCTCTAGGGATATCTCTCCATCCTTGTTCCCTTAGGTAACTTCTTAAGCTTGAATTTGTGATGCCCTTGAACTTTGAAACCTTTTCCCATGAGATTGAGGCGCTATTAAAGGTACTGAGGGCAGCTAGACCCAGGTCTCAAAGCCTCAGATTTCTGCTATCTGTACCCTATATACTTCCCCCACTTATGGAGAGGCTGCATTCTGCTACGTGGTCTCCTGAAGCAAGAGGAAAGGGCAGTGGCAAAGCTGCCACAGTGTCACCTCTAGACTTGGCTGCTTCACCCAGTTGTGTTTGTTTACTTTTCCATGCTGATGCAGTGAATTAAGTAATTCTGTGGGTCGTGCCAGCCCCTGGCAGGCTGGCATCAAACACAATAGATGGTCTTTGCTGGGGACGTGTCATTCCCACTGTCCCTGTTGATCCAGCTTCTCCCAGCCTGAGAGCCTCTGCCCTCTCCCCACTGCCAGGCCCATCCCATGTGCTCATGTTGCCTTTTTCCCATACACAAACTGAGGAAATGCACATCTCCAATGAAAGGGAGCTAGAATTTGTCTCAGAGCTAGATCTCTCTTGCGCCCATGGTAACATTTTACCACAGAGGCTTGTGTAGGCTGGAAGGTCCACTGGAGGGGAAATGTCCCATTGATCTCTTTTAGGTGCATTGCCATGACAGCACCTTATGTAAATACTTCTCTGTCACATAGGCTGTGTAGAAGACAAAAACCTAACTTCTGCTTTTAAGAGCTACAGGAGCATTACTGTGGCTGTTAGCTTGGACCACTGTGGCCTATGTATCTGCAGCTGAAGGCTACAGGATGGCCTGACATGCTGCTGGAGTAGAAGGCTCCAACTCTAGCAATCTGGTATAAATACTTGTCTCCTGCGATTCCCTGCTCAACCTCAAAGGGTTAATGACTCGCTGCTGTCTTAGCCTGCTGGTGCTCTGTCAGGGACTGGAAGCTGGCTCTGCCCAGCCACTGCCCAGCCTCCAAATGATAAATCATGTCAGGATACAAAACTGATTCCGGTCCTTAAAAATGAATAGGTGATTTGAAAATGCCCTGTGCTGGGTGTGAATTCTGCTTCTCCCTCATCAATCACTTGTCATAAATAACATTAACATTCAGGAGTCAGCAGAAGGTGGGCAGGTTTGGAGCGGGAAGAAATGTAAAGTGATTTCCTGATATCTTTTGTACAACAGAATGGCAGTCCTGTTTCCTGCTTAGGTGGCTAAGCAGATTTTATTCTCTCTTCCCTGGGGAAAGGACCCTCTGTGCTCTCCAAGCAAAATGTGCCAATGACCAGAAACAGAGCTAGAAGATGGTTAAATGATAAGAAGTGGGACAGGAGGGAAAGTGGGACCATCGGGTCCCACAGCTTTTTACTCCAGTCACTGTGTAGACTGGGATTTCCTCCCCAGCCCCATGAGTCTTGGGGTGGGATTGGGGCACTTGGCACTTCTCAGGGTGGTGGGGAGCTGTGTTTATGCTATCAGGGGAAAGATGCACTGGGCCAGGAGGCCCTCCAGAGCTCTGGCTGCCACTGAGCATGGCCAGCAGCCCCTGGAGGCTCCAGGAGCCAAATGAGTTATCACCCCTAGTGCTGCAGCTTTCCAAGCTGTGTCATGGAGCTGGATCCCAAATCAGATTCCCATTAACACAGTGTCGAGGTGTCCCTGCTTATCAGAAGCTCAGCCTGATGCAAAGACCCACCTTTGTTCTCCAGGCATGTTTGTGGGAAGAGGTGCCAGGGAGGGCTGTGGCAGCATGGAGCAAGGGAGGAGGCTTTGGGTTCAAATTTTTCGCTGACTGGTTGTTTGCTGCAGGGATTTGCTCCTGGTTTTGTTTTGTAATGGCTTTATTGCTATAGATTATAGCTTTAACTGGTGTCAAGGGCACCTAGAGCTCTGGATCGCCTTTCTTTAGGGACGCTTAACTCTCAGGAAATGATGCTGTAGAAGTAAAGTGGGTGCCAGCTATTGGAGTGAGTGTCTTTCAGTCCTGAGGATGTCCCTGACGTGTCCATAGGGGACAGCATGAGTGAGAGGGGGAGAAGTGCTCCTTCTTCTGAGCTTGGGAATGGAACAAGTCTTGTCCAGAGCTCCTCAGATTCCTCCCAGAGGCCAGAGCTCAATGTTCTTTTCTTCCTTTCTTACACAAAACCAGGCATGAGGCTCAAGGAGCCAAAGACTGAGAGCATGGTCCAGGCACTGTGGTAGTCTCCTGGCAAAGGTGAATGGAGACACTTCAGTCATCCAGGGACCTGCCTTGGTTACCTGCTTCAGGTGTCTGGGATCAGAGGCACTGCAGTAAGGGCTAGTTTGGGTGCAGGACTCCTCTGTTTGCCATGTGTGAGGGGATGACCTTGTGTGCCAAATTTGGTGGAAAACAGAATGACAGCTCTTCTGCTGATGCTATACACCACTTCAATCTCATTACTTAATGATAATAAAGATGGAAAGAGTAAAATTGGCTTCCATCATTCACCAGGGGCCAGATTCTGCTGTCTCGGAAGTGCCTTTGATTTCCAGTGGGGTTTCTGAGCTCCTATCTCAATTGTTAGAGCAAATTGTTTTCTTATCTCTGCCTGTGAGTGGGGAGCAGGAACCTGAGGAGGGTGATATGTCCAGATACAAGTGTTGGCTATCCCCCCCTTGCCTCTTTAGGAAGGAGATGTTGCATGCTATTAAATTCATAATGCTCTGCTTGGCTACATTAGTTACCATGCAACGCACTCATGAAATTGAGGGTAAAGAACATATTTTCCCACATCTGGAGTACTGCAGAAAGCATTTAATAGATTTGCATGTAGGGTGCATTTGTGGAAACACTGAAAAAGGGAGAGGGAGGGAAGAGGAAAGTGTTTATTCGTTATCAGCTGATGAATAATTAATTTACAAACATTGTCTTGTTAAATATAAATTAAATCCTCATTTGACACACTTTATAATTTAGAAGTATAAGCCCAGCATGAATGAAGAGAACCCCCCACTGACTCCTTTCATGTAAATCCCGAGGAGGCAGGGAGGGAGGCTTGGCTTTCAAAGTTAAAGCTGACAAGGGTAGTGCTTAGGAAGGGGGCTGATGTGACAGGGAGAGCTTGGGGACCTCGGGCGCTTCACCTTTGCTCACGGGGAGATGGCTGAGCGGGACAGGGAGGCAGTGGGTGTCTGCAGAGCCCTTTTCCCAGGATTGCTGCTCAACACTCGGAGCTGCGGGTGGCCGAGCTGCAGGATCGTGGCTCTTGGAGCGAAATCCGCGCCGATGCCGCGTTATCAGAGAGTGCAGCGAGGCAGCAGCTGCTTGTGAACGGCTGAGCTACCCCAGCAGCAGGAACAGAGACCCCCGAGAGGGGAGCAGGGCTCTGCAGGAGCTAATCCACCCTTGTGTAGAGCCCTGGGGCAGCCGGAGGCTGGGAAGCTGAGCCACATCCCAAAACGTGCTGTGTTGGAAGGCAGCTCGTGTGACAGCCACGCTGTCCTGCTGCAAGGCTTAGGTTATTTCCTTCCTTTCTCCCTAAAAGACGGGGAAACCAAGACCAGTAATAATTGTCTGGCTCTGAGGAACACTTAAGTCTTGATTATACTTAGTTTTGGCTGCTTTGGAATAAGTAGGAAGGAAATGAATTGAAAACGGCACGCTGTTTAAAATGCTCGACTGTGTTCCTCTGGAGCACAAGATAAGCCTATAGGTAAAGAAAATTTGCTACCTCCCCCCTCCCTTCCGGATAATAATAGGTTCCAGCAGTTGCACAGCACTTCTCAACTGAAAGGACTTAAAAATCCTTCACAAATCATCTGTCTGGGAGGCAATACCCAGATGCACCCACTTTAGGGTGGATTGCAATGCCTAAAGCACGCTGCAGTGCTTTGCCAAGGATTCTGTGCACTCCTTGGCCTGCCCCGTGTGCAGTGAGAGTTGGTCATCAGCATAAATCTGGTGAGGTTCTGCAGGACTCGTGGGCTAGGTTGGGTTTTGGTCCCCGACAACAGTGTGTATCCCAGAAATTTAAAGTGTTGGGAAATCAGTAGTGCTTACCAACAGCCCCAGTGCTTTTTCTGGCTGTTTTTTTCCGTGCCTGAGTGATGGCTCAGAGCTACCGGAGCCGGTGCTGCAATTATTACGTCTTCACAAATACTCATGTGCTTAGAGGGTGCTCACATCTCCTGATTCCTTGATGTTCAGGAGCAGTCACCGTCTCTCATGCTGGTGTTCACACAGCAGTGAGGTCAGGTACAGGAAGGGCAGCAGCTCTCCTCGTGAAAAGTTTGTCTTTCCTTATGAAACCAGCATCACCCCCCACCCCGAGGGCACCGAGGAATGACACCAACCACGTGTGACTTGTGGGAGAAACCATGGGCTGCAATAAAAGGTCTAATGAAATAAATAAGTTGCCCCCATCCTAAACATATCCCAAGAGCTTCCGGAAGTGTCTAAGTTTGCTTCCAAAATGGAAAAGAGCTGATTTATTCACTATGAATAATTCAGCCAGCTCCTTTTATTATCCAGAACATACACTAATCCCCTCCAGATATTTTCTGTGTGACATCCATGTTGGTATTTTATTTACAGGCTGTGCAGAAAACTCAAGGAGTCTGTTATCAGGGAAGACGGGTGAAAAGCTGGAGGTTTGCATCTGAAATTTGGAGCTAAATAAAACATGAAAATCTGGACAGTGGCCTCCTGGGGGCAGGGAAAGTGCTTTTCCTCGGGGACATTTCTGGAGAGCAAAGCCCTAAAGTTAATTAACATCTGTGCTCGAAGCCTGGTGCTAAATAGGGAATGTGGCTGTACTTAAAGGTTTCTTAAACTGCAGCATCAGTCCTGGCACACAGGTGCCTCCCGCAGCCCGCAGTTCGGGCAGCCTCAGGCCCTCGGGCAACACGGGATAAATCAACATCCATAATGAAGTAATCGGCTCTCGTAAATTCCTTCACGGATCCCATTTCCGCCCTTCTGCTGGCAGGAATGACTCAATCCCTCATTCATTTTGTGCCAGCCTTTGGAGAAAATTCGCATTTCTTTAGCTGGGCTGAATGCAGGAGGGATTTGTTCGCCCTGAACCTCTGCTGGCAGCCTGGGAAGGATGCTCCAGTGGGTGCTTCCCGAGGAGCGCTGTGCTCGCTGTACCCGACCTGAGAGCATTAATCCCTCACCCCTACCCACAGAAAACCTTTCCTACAGCCTGGGGTCACAGCAGCTGCACCCGGTGGCTCTTTCCAGAGGTTTCTGCCAGCAACGGGGCTTCCTGCCTGTTAAAGGGCCACAGTGACACTTTTCCAGGGACAGGGGGAGTCTCCTACCTGGGCTGTGGCCCAGGCTGGAGGGATGCCTCTGCTCTGGCCACGCTGGCTGCCGGCTCTCAGTTTGGCAGGGCATTAAAAGAGGTTTTGCTGTGATCCAGAGGCTGCATTGCTGCATGCTGGGGATGCAGCTTTGCCCACTGCACTGGTGGGGATGCAAAGCTCGGCTGGTTCCACCACAATCGCCTAAAGGAGCTGCCCTGCAGATCCCCAGGCTGGGCTCGTGGAGAGGGCAGGAGGCCTGTGTGTGATCAGGTACTGATCTGTGCTCTGACCCTCATTAAACTGATTCTTCCAAGTCAAAGGGAGAGCACTGCTGTGTCGAATTTGAAAGATATATAGACTCTGAGCTGTACCAATAGTTGTCACTCAGTGAGCTGAATTATTTTTAATGCAGAGTTGATTTATCTGAACTGAAGGCTTTAGATGTCTCTGTAGGAGAGGATGGGATATTTCAGGTGTGTGAGAATCAAGTTAAAGAGCTGGTCAGTGGCCAGGGTTTGCAGCCAATGTTTCTGGTCTAGGGCAAGCAGCAGCATCATAGGAGAGATAGGCTCATTCTCCCTTCCCATTTGGGACAAATAGCCAGAATTCTTCAGCAGTTCCAAGGAGAAATGGGTTCAGGGCAATCAAAACATTTACATTTAGTTTCATCAGATTGTTTTGATTTTCTCTTCATATGGTGATAAATTCTGTCCTCCATAAGGAAAGCAAGAAAATGAGTATTTGGAAATAAACGTCAAAGTGAAGTGCATCAACTAGATAAGGGTAAAATGAAATATTTTGTTAGCTTACTAAGGAAAAAGAAATTTTTGAATGAAATTATAAGGTGGAGGTAATTCATTTTAGGTTTTGACAATTTTAATTTATTTTGAGCAAAACTTCATTTTTTTTTCCAAGTAGAAATCAGTTCTATTTATTTCCTGCATTCCCAGATGAAGCCATCCTACCATTTCCCTTAAAAGGGTGTTGTGAAATCTGCCTGCTATAAATGTGTCACAAAATGGAGACCATTTCTCAGAATTCAGTGGTTGTGGGTGACCACAATCAATATGCTTCAAGGACCTCTTCATGCTTCAGTGCTAAAGGCAGGATATTCCGATTATTGCATCCCATCTCCACACACAGGAAGGGTTTAATTGCCCGTGGTACAAACTGGAAGGGAACAGCCAGTGTGAGCCTTCCTGGGGCTCTGCTTCTCCTCACATCTCCTCCATGTCTGCACACACTGCCTTGGTGCCTCTGTGGCTCCAGCTTGGTGTCTGTCGTAGGAGAGCTGGTCTTATGGTCAGTGAGGGGGCAGCTGGACACTGCAGCCATTTCACACCCGTGCTGCTGACTGTCCCACCAACTCCCAGCTTTCCAAAGCCTTTTCTTCGTGCAGGCTGCTTGGGGCACTGTGGGTGGGGGAATGAAGGGGCATGATGGCTAGGGACCCTGCCCTAAGCTTCATGTGTCCGTCTCCACATCCAGAGAGCTTTGTGGTGAGGATTTGTGTGTTCGTTCCTTCACCTGCAGCTGGCCAGGAATGGCTCCAACCATCTGATCAACTTTGCTCAACAGGGGAAATTGCAGGTGGTGGGAAAGGTTCCCCCAGGCAGATGCCTGTGGGAGGTGTGAACCAAAACACTTGGGAGAGTGGGTGGGGGAACACCTTGTCTCCATGTGGCTGGGGAACAGGGGAGGTCAGAGCAGGGATTCTCCAAATGTTGGAAGCTTTGCTTCTGACAGTTCCCCTCAATCAGCTTCTCTTTCCCTCCAAATTTGCCACCTGGCATGCCTCCCACACCAGACTGTGGCCTCTAGTCTGTCATTCTCCCCACAGACACCCTAAGCCACCTCAGTAGTGTTGTAAAGGCAAGGAGAGGAAGCAGAGCAGCAGGGTATAGGAGTGGGAAAAACTTCAGGGAATTAGGTTGGTTGTTCCTACCACTATAGGGGTGAAGTTAAGATGGTAACTGGCTGAACTTCATTTGGTTCTTGAAAAGAAAAGCTGAAGTCAGAGAAACCTGTAGCATTCAAGGTAAACCATTTCCTCCCATGATTTGGCATGTCCAGGGATTGCAGCCTTAGTTTCTCAGATGAACCTGCACCTTGTGAGAAGGCACAATGGACCCTCATGGGGTTCCTCTCTCTGGATCAGCAAGAGGAGGTATGAAAATACCTCAGTATTGCTGCTCTCACAAAGAGCCAAAGCCAAGTCCAGGTGCTGGAATTTGGTAAGGAGCAGTTAAAGATGTGCTGTCCAGCTCCTGGGAACTTTGGACTAAGCCAAAGATCCCAAATTGTTTGGTTTCTTTCTGTGTATGATTCTGGGATATACAAGACCTGCCAGAGTATTTTCTACACCACTGTGCAGAAAATGTAGTCTTTATTTTTTTCACCACTTCCCAAAGATGTTCTAAAGTCATTGAGGGGAGCTGGGGAAGGTCAAGAGGTGGAGTCTCAAAGGAGGTATCTACAGTAGGCAGAGACTGTACAAAACAGTTGGGAGCTGGAAAATAATGACTAGGAATATTGATCCCTCGTTTCTGAGGGGAGTGGTTTGCACCCACCAGGTGCCATGGGAAGTGAGCAGCCCTCAGAAGCAGAGCTCAGCAGGTCCTGCTTGTCCAGGGCTGGTGACCTGACTGCCAAGTGACCTCCCCACTTGGCCTGGAGTGTGGATGTCTGCCCGGAGAGGAGAATCAGCTGGCCTGGTAACCCTTCTTCAACTGCACTCCAGCTGCTTTGCCCTCCCAGTACCCAACAGGGGATGCAGAGAGAAATTGTTCTTTTTCTGTAACCTGATTAGTTTCTCCCAGCTGTTTTCCACAGCCTGGTGCTCCCTTGAAATCTCATTAGGGCTGGGCTGTGATTGTGTGGTGGCTTGAAAAGAAGAACTGCAAAAGGAAAAACAAAGTGAAGGCAGAGAGAAGAAAAATCAAGGAACTGGCAGAGGAGGAAGAGAGGTGGTAAGCCCAGCAAGGGGGAATGAGAGACAACATGAAACGTTGGTGCAGCAGAGTACACTGTTCCCATCTCCTTCTTCATCTGGGGCCAGGACACAACAGGGTCAGGAGTGAGGATCTCTGTCGAGGGCACAAACTGCTCCCCTTTTGTGAAACCAGAACCTTCTTAGGTGTTTTGAATGTCCTTTTTTTTACCTTGAGGGTGAGAAATAAACAGAGATTTACAGAGGTGTTTTTACTCCTGACCAGTGCAGGCATTTCATAGCACGGGTGGCACTCCAGGGTGCACTGTTCTTTCCCAGACCCAGTTCTGGGCTCTGCTGGATCCTCCACCCCCACAATGTGCTGCCAGCAAAGGTGGTCTGGTGGAGCTCAGTGCTTGTTGGTAGTGAGTAGTTCTCACGGAGCAGGACTGCAGCAGCTGCTTCCCCAGTCCTGGGCAGTACTGGACTGCCCATCCCAGTGTTTCATTTTAGTCACAGTGGGTGGCACGGCAATGGCAAATGCAATTAAAGAAATTCCAGCTTCTCATCTGAATCTTGTCAAGCTGTTCTGTGGGAGAGATTCTGGGGATTTAATCGTATACAGTGAGAAGGTTTGTCTTCCAGCCCTTCCCAAGGAAATTTCCTTTTGTCTCCTCAAACACTCCAAGAGCCAGAAGGAAAAATGAACAAAAGCACCTGCCCAAAGTGCAAAATATTCTCCTCCAGTTATCCTATGTGCTTCCATACTCACCTCTTCTCTTTCTCTACATGCTTTCTTCTTCCTGCATAAAGTTCCTTTAATCCTAAACATTGTAGGGAGCAATTAAGCATTTAGCAGCGAGGTGTGACATGAAGACAAGGCTTTGGACAAACTTGGCTTTGCTCTGCCCGGGAATTTTCCAGAGATTGTGGAAACTGGGCTGCATCTTTGTTTGCATCTGAAGGTGCTTCCACGTGACTTTGCACCCAGGGCATGTCCTGTCCTTAGAGTGAAGGGAAAAAAATCAAGCTAAAAGGAGGTGGCTCCTTCCCTGAGGTGCTTTGCATAACATTTCACTGAAGTGATCAGTACCTTCCCCTTCAATCAATTCTGCCCCATCTGCATAGAGCATCCCGTGTCCACGTCTCTGCCTTTTCAGTAATAACCTCTTCAGGGACAGTGCAGACAGACTTGTGCTTCTGCAAAGCAGAGTCTGACTGATGTCATGTCTCGCCTCAAGGACTTTCCTCGGTCCTCTGGGTAATGGCTGTTAACAGATGCTAAAACACACACGTGTAGGACTTGTGCCCCCCGGGCTCACAGAGAGAGGCTCCCTGTGCCAGCCCCTGCTCCCATGGAAAGAGGAGCGGGCGCCCTGGGGCTGCGTGGGAGGAGATAACATCGCTGCAGGGCAGGAAGAGATGGAACAAGGGAATATCTCTGAAGAAAGGATTTGGGGTGGTTGGCTGTCAGGAGTGTAAAACCTGCTGTTTAGATGTCCCCACCTGCACATCCATGGCAGCAGGAACGAGCAGAGGTGTGGGGGAACGGCAGGTAGGGATCTCAGAAGGCAGCATAATTTTGATAGCCCTGTCCAGTTCCCATCTGCCAGCTCCAGGGGTGAGCAAGTCACTACTGGGGGAGTCTGCAATCGACAGAGCAGCATTTATAGCATGACTTGTTTGACAGCTCCTGGCACACGCACAGGACATGGAGATGGTTTTTAATAGCATGTTTGTGTTATAAAAAGAACTCGGTTTCAACTGAGATTCCCTGGACAGAGGCGAAAGACATTCAGGCAAGGACAGCACTGCCCGTGTTGCTGCAGAAGTGAAACAGATGGGAAGTTCAGTGTGTCACCTTGAAAACACAGATCATCACAGCTCTGCTCCTGCTGTCCTTGAGAGCTCCCCTAGTCACCCAGCATTGTGTCCAGAAATCTCTCTGGAGTCTGATTTGGAGGCAAAAGGACCTTGGAAGTGGAATTAAACTTATATTCGCGTTCTTTTGGTCTTTGTGTTGGAGAGACAGACCTCACCCAGAGCAGGGACATGAAGGTGGCCATGAATTAGGTGTCCCACACTACTAATGGGAGAACTGGGAGGAGCCTGACACTGCGCAGCCAGTCTCTGAAGTGGTCGGTGTGGGCACAGCAGGTGCTGTTGGTTCCTGTCCCCTCTGCTGCCTGCCCTTGGGGAGTGCTCGCACATGTCATGCTCAGGAGCACGTTCCTGCCACCAGCTGTGGGGACAAGAATTGGTGATCCAGATGTCAAGTTTATTCAAAAATTCAATTATCTTATTTAGGTTATTTATTTAGTTTTGAAGGCATCTCCAGACTTTTTACTATTGTTGAATGTGTTCCCTGGGATGTGGAGACAGATGTGTGGTGCAACCCAGGATTTGTCTGAGATGTTTGCAGGCTGGGAGGGTGTGGAGGGTGTCCTGGAGAGGGAAATGCTCACCTGGGCAGTGGTGGGGGTGTGGACATGCTGAGCACAGCTGTGTTTGAAGGGAGGACACAGTTTTGCAGAAGAGGGAGACTGGAGGAGAGGCTTGCCTTGACCTGCACAGTGTCCTACCAGTCTTTGAAAGAAAAACATCCCATTCCCAAGTCTCCTCCAAGAAAAAACTTCTGAGAATTTCCTGAATTGCAGCATCCCTAAGAGTTTGGCTGTAGTATTTACTTTTCTTGGCTGTGTGATTGACAGCATGGACACACCACATTCACGTCAGGGCCCCTGAAATGCTGTCCCTGCTTCCCAGGAAAGCAGCCTCCTTTATTGGACTGCACTGAGGGATTTGCTTGGAGGTGGAGAGAGAAGGGAGCTCTATGAGTAAAAACAAATATCAGGACAATGAAAGCTGGAAAGCCACTGTCTAGGATATTAATTTCTCAGCTCCACTTTTATTTAGGATTTTTCACATAGTGTTCTGAGTTGGAAGAGACTAAACTATCTCTCCAGCAGAGAAAAATTGAGGAAGGTGTTTCCAGGTCTCTGAGCCCTCTGTTCAGAGGGTTGTTTGGTTTTTTTGGTTTTTTTTTTTTTTGCTGTTGAATACAAGTGAAGTTGCAAAAACTACACTTAAATCCTTCATTTTATCCTAATTTAGGAGGCCATCTAAGGCATGTTCATCTCATGGCTTTGCTCCTCCCTTTGGCATTTGGCAGAAAGCTAAGTTCCTAACACAGAAAAAGAAGCTCATAGATGGAACAGAGGAACCACAGGGTTCCAGCCCCTCTGGATCCCACTAATTGCACCCTTGACAGAGGTCAGCTGAACTGATCACACACATTTGATAAAAGCCAATTGAAAAGGATGTTTTGGCAGAGCCCAGCTGTGTTTATTTGGTGCGTAAGGTAACCTGAAAGCACACACTGCTCCCTTCAAATCTTGTAATTCCAACTCTTTGAGTGTAAGCTGTTGTTCTGAAACTCAGTAGCTCTAAATTATATTTGCGCTGAACCCAGGGTGAAACTTGGTCCAGAGCAGAGCTCCTAAAGCCAAATCCAACTAGAAATATGGGCTGATTCCCCATCTGTGGGGGCAGAGCAGCAGAAATAACCCAAGGAGCAGGCCTCAGGGTTGCACAAAAGGCCAGCTCCCAGCTCTCCTTTGCTGGAGGCAGGCTGATTTCTGAACAAGTATCTTTTCTTTTGGATTGAAAATGTTTGGGGATTTCTTAGAAATTACTTTTCACACGGCAAACTCATAGCTTTTGAAAAATGAAAGGGTTTGAAAGAGCAATAAAATATTTTTGTTGTTATTTTTTTCTTCCAATATGATATGAAATACCCCTGTCAGCTCCCTATCTTTTTATTTCTCACAAAAGTTCTTTTACCAAACACCATTCTTTCCACTAAAAGTTTTCAGGTTATGCCATTCTCTGGAACTGTGTTTCCACCAGCATCTGTGCTGCCCACATGAGGGAAACCAGGGCAGATCAGGGATGTGCTGCAGTGCCAGGTGGTGACAGTGACCAGGGCCAGCAGGGACATGCTGAAAGGCTGGGGATGGACATGAGCATGCTCAGCCAGCAGAGGCAACGCTGCAGGGCACCCCCTTAGCACAGGAAAAACTCCCGTGGCAGTATTTAGGGTGGGCAGCCCTCAGGGTTTGCCTTACAGGGAGTTTGTTTATTATTTCATGACTGAAATTTGGTGTAATATTGCATGCGTGCCAACATGTGTGTGCTACCCCACGTGTGATCCAAATGGTGTGGCCAAACTGTTAAAGCCATTCCTCCTTAGCTCCTTCTGTTAAAAACACTAAAAATGCCTGTGCTTTCACAGAGAAGTTAACAACCTCCATGTGCTGTGCAGCAGATGGTGCAGTAATGGTGGAGGCGTATTTTACAATAACCCTTTTCCACATGGGGAAACCGAGGCATTGAGAAGTCTCTTTCTGATGCTGAGTGTCAGGGGCAGAGAAAAACTACAGGGGCACAGGAGATGAAGAAACAGTGCCCTGAGTTTTAGGGGCTGAGCTCATCCTGACAAACTTCAGCTACTCAACTTTGATCAATGCACTCTTCCCAGGTCAGGAGGAGTAAGAGGTATTTCCAGAAGACAACCTGGACTGCTTCATATTGAGATCTCTCTCCAGAGGTCCCCACCTCTCTCTAAGGGCTGTGGGAAACCCACGGTCAAACAGCTCCTGTTTTAGACACCTTGGCAAATGCCTACAGCCAAGTGATATCTCAATAATGCCCAGGGAAGGTCTGAGCTCTGTCCCACAGCTGGTCAGTGCAGAACCCCAGCCAAGCACGGTTCCTCAGCATCAGAGAGGGGATTCCTGATGGGAACAGGTGCTGAATTCTTCAGGAGCTGTTGTGGTTTAACCCCAGTCAGCAGCTCAGCCACACAGCTGCTCACTCACTCACTCAGCAGCATGGAGGAGGAAGCTGGAAAGGTAAAAGTCCTCCCAAAGGCCAGAGCACTTCTGTATAAATCTTGCCTCAGACAATTCTGAAAGAAAATACATTTGTAATGCCGAAATTTCCCAATGGGCTCCCTACAGAGAGGCAAGGGAGCCAGCTCAGCTACTAAGTTCTGCCTCATGAATAGCTGTGCTAATAATAGCCACTGAAATTAGATCAAACCACAGGACAGTGACAATAACAGCTCAGATTTTTCAGAAGAGCTGAATGACTTGCGCACCACACCTTTTGCAAAGGCTGGCTATGAATGGCACAAGAGGAACTTTTTAACACTGATCCCTCCTGAAAATCTGGGCTTGACAGCAAATGCTAAGCCCCTGGGATAGCTGACCCTCTGCTCTTCCAGAGTGTTAGCACTGATTACCCCAGACTTGAGTGCTGAACTTTACAGCAGGACATAACTGAGCAGCCAGCCCAGAAGTGAGATGTCACCAGTGACTCCAGTTGGGAGCTAAACACTGATAGTGACATCTAACATGAATTTATCACTGCATTTTTGGTTGCTCTCTCCTACACCAGAGATATTGCTTAGGAGGAGCTGTGTAAACTCATGTGAACTTAAACGGGGTGTGCTGTGATGGGGGAGAATATGTCAAATATTGTGCTATTTTTGCCCCAACGCTGTACCAATGCTACTTTTATTTCACATTTTTGCATGTCTCCATCACCACATACCTATATCCAAGCAGTACCCAGTGTGATTCCAGCACATTCAGGTGCTGGGATGGGCTCTCCCAACCCCCTGGGTCTGGGCAGTGGCCCTGCCTGTGCACTTGGCTGTGAGGGCTGCTGCTGCCCTTAGGTCTGTGTCTGCTCACATCTGTCTTGAATGAACTGTAGAGGCAAAGCCACCCCTCTGAACGTGCTGCACCTGTCCCCATTCTCCCCACTTAGACATCCACTAGGACCCTGTCCCTGTCACCTCTGCTCATCCCATGTCTAACCAGGGTGAAGCATCAGCCCAGGGAGCGACTCGGTGCCTGACGGCAAAAGCTCTTCCCTCACCACCTCATTCCTATGCAAGGGATGTGTTGGGGACCCATCACTCCTCTCCGTTGGCTGCCAGGGGAGCGAGGGTGAGGAAGATGAAGTGGGGCCCCTGCTCTGCCTGGCCTGCCCGCCCCCAGCAGGACACGCTGTCCGAGGGAGGCAGTGCTGCAGCTATTTCAGCAGCAGGAGCCGGCTCCCAACCAACAGCGAGGGCAGCGCGGGGAGGATGTGCTGCAGTCATAAAAATTCCACCGAGATAAATCAATAGAGGGAGGAGGAGAGTGAGAGGGAGGGATGGCAAAGTCAGACTTTCTTCATCTCTGCACACAAAAGAGAGGGAGACAATGGGGGCTGTGCCAGGACCAAAGGTCACGTCAGGAACTATCAGGAGCAGGTGACTGCAGCAGGTACTGGTGGAACTGGATCCGGGGTCTGGTTCAGAAAGCTGTTGAGTGCCAGACTTGTTCCTGCATGGCATTAATTAGCACCTTCGCGGGCAGGCTGAAAAAGAGTTTAAGGAGCAAATTGACTTGCAGCAGTGAGCTGCAGAGTGGTGGGCTAATGGTGTGGGCTACTGCCAGTCCAATCCAGACAAGAGCAGCCTCCCAGAACTGCCAGTTATCCATGAGCTAGGACACGCGCTGTTATCAAAACTGAAGGTCCTTATTATGGTGGAAAATCTTGTTTCTGTCAGCAAAAGACTCAGGATTTTTACCTGGTTGCACCCAGAGCTGGGACCATGCATCCCCAGCTTTCTTTTCTGATCTCCAGCAAGGGGTATCCACCCAAGGGGCCAGAGTGCTCTGAGTTTTCATATGAACCCTTTGCAGTGTAAGTCCTGTAGCAAGGGGTGGATTCTCACTAGATTCATACACAGCACTACTATTGCTCTATGTACGGATTAGGTGTGTGGAACAGGGCTGGGCTGTACCCCAATAAATAACAGAAGGAGCTGTCTGCTTGCCTTCTCTGCCGAGCTGGTGAGCAGCTTTCCCTGCCTGTGACTGAAAGGTGTAGCTGAACTTAAGGCTGGATTCAGCCAACGTCCACAGTGCCCTTTCATGCCTGTGCTTAAAAGGATTATTGAGTTGTCTGCCAAGAGGAAGCCCAACGTCTTGTTTGTATGGTCCTGGTTTTCCAGGCAAGGGTCAGGCTCAGCCCACCGGTAAACACAGAGTCTTTAGCTCTTTCTAAGTGTGCCATGGATGTCCTGGCCATGAGCTAATGGTGGGCCTGGGAAGGTGTCAGTGGCCACCAACACCCGCTCCCAGACTGAGAAAATAAATGTTCTGGCTGTGACTGCCTGCAGACCAGAGGAGCAGACTCTACTTGTCCTGAACCCCTCTCAGAACATCCCATTCTTCCTTGTCTTTCCCAGGAATATACCATTGACATCTTCTTTGCTCAGACGTGGTACGACCGGCGCCTGCGCTTCAACAGCACCTTGAAGGCACTGACCCTGAACACCAACATGGTGAGCCGCATCTGGATCCCCGACACCTTCTTTAGGAACTCCAAACGGGCTGATTCCCACTGGATAACCACTCCGAATCAGCTCCTCCGCATCTGGAATGATGGAAAAGTGCTCTACACTCTCAGGTATATCCAGCAGGCTCTGCTGAGGGGAGGGAACAAAGAGGTGGCCAAGTGGTTTCCTAAACTAAAATCCTTTAAAATGTTGTCTTGGTCGGTCCAGCTGCTTTATTCTGTTAATAAACATTTGTCTCTTTGTTCCCGTTTCTTATTTCCCTAAACGAGTCTGAAAAGTTGACTAAAGAGAAGAGCTTTCTCAAGGTTAAACTTAGATGTTTTTCCTCACCTTGAAAATATCCAAACATGTATTTTTGGTTTGGAATGTTCCTGCAAACAGACTGATTTTCAGCAAATTAGTTCTTAAGGAAGTGAGAATGTCTCTGTCACATTTAGGTGTTGGAATCAAACTCTTCACCAGCTCAAAATCTCTTTCTCTCTCTCCCTGTCTCAGGCTGACAATCGAGGCTGAATGTCTGCTCCAGCTGCAGAATTTCCCAATGGACACTCACTCCTGCCCTTTAGTTTTTTCCAGTTGTGAGTATACCTATTTTAACAATAGCTTTAGAAGGCAAGCAGAGAAACCTCAGTGAAATAATGTTTTTCTGGGGAAACCATCCTCCCTTTTATCTGCATTTTTTCACCTAACTTTTATGGCACCCTTCCTGGGCCATTACCCTTCATGGCCTGAAGCATCCTCCCACTGGACTAGTAGAGGTCATCAGGGACAGATTCACAACATCTCTGAGTTTCTCCTTAATTTGTGTGGTTGGAGGAGATTATTTCACTGACCTTCTAGTCACTCCAGATGGAACACAGATATATTCTGGTGGACAAATGGCACCCATCCTGCCTTGCATCTTCCCCTTCTCCACTCTCTGAGTGAGGTCTCTGAGTGCTCCAAAGGAGGGTTACTCAGACCTCCCCTCTCAGCCACTACTTATCCAGACTCTTCACAGAGAGGGCTTCTGATGTCATCACATCTCCTCTGATAATTTTGCATGGAGCCTTTTTGCACCAAGAGATCCCTGCCCTCATGTGTGGGCGGGAAATCAGATTTAATCGTCTCAGCTCAGGTTCTCCTGCTTCTCCTGCCACTGAAGAGATGCAGCTCAGAGCTCTGAGGTGCTTCAGAAGGAAGCAGCATGCTGAGGAGATCTCATCCCTTCACCTCCCACCACCCCTCATTCTTTGCTAATTAATGGTGCATGCCATACACGCTTGATAATAAGAAACACACTGTTTCTTATTAAGCTGCCAAGCTCTTACTCCATCCTCCTCCGAGGGACTTTCTCCTAGGTCCCTGCTTCACAGCAGGCTTGTTTCTTTATCAAGAAAGCCAGAGGCAGGAGAAGCCATGCTGCAGCCTGCAGGGCCAGGTTTTCTTCTGCATGGAGAGAGCAGCCCTTCTTTTCCATAGATAACCTCCCAGGGCAAGAGATACAGGGAGCACACAGAGCTGCCAGAACCATGCTGGCAGCTTTGTGTTCCTGGTGCATTCATGCCTGGGATGGCACTCATGAGATTCCAGCTGCCCCAGGGAGCTAAAACCCTTAAAGATTTCAGGCTGGTGGAGTCACATAATCACAGAACAGACAGGGCTGGAAGGGGCCTTTGGAGACCATCTAGAACAGTCCCACTGACAGGCAGAGTCACCTTGGGCAGTTTATACAGGAATGCAGCCAGGTGGGGTTATGAATCCAGAGTTTTGACTCCAGAATCATGGGAGGGAGACTCCACAACCACCCTGGGCACACTGTTCCATTGTTCTCTCACCCTCAAACGAGTTCTTCCTCAAACCAGCAGACTCCTCTTGGACCAACCCACGTCTCATTCGCAGCAGTGCAGCCCTTAGAAAGGCTCTGTTTCTGGCAGTGCTTTGCTCCTGGCAGAGCTTTCCCCATCCCCAGGATCTGTAGCAGCCCACGAGGGGAGATGCAGTCCCTACTCCCATTCTGTGTGGGAATGCCTCAGAGAATCTAAACCAAAGGCACCAGAAACACCTGCCTGAAGGGCTGATGTTTGCGGAACAGCTCCAGTGAAATGCCAGTGCTTTTGCAGTCAGGGTGGTGCCCGAGGGGGAGTATCTAGCACACTCTTCCACTGATGTCCGTGGATGGATTTTCCCAGATGGATACCCTCGGGAGGAGATCGTCTACCGCTGGAGGCGCTACTCCATCGAGGTGTCTGACCAGCGCACCTGGAGGCTCTACCAGTTCGACTTCACAGGGCTGAGGAACACCTCGGAAGTGCTCAGGACTGGGGCAGGTGAGGCAAGGGCAGGCAGCCCACAGGAGCATCACTGTGCTGGAGACCCAGTGGGAGGCAAAGGAGTGGGGAAGGAAGGTTACAACAGCATGGTCAGAGGAAAAAAAAAACTAAAAATGAAGGGATGGAACTTGGCTAGAGGGAGCAGAAGTGGTAGGGATGAAGGGTGGGAGGAAGATGGAGCAAGGGAAGGCCAGAACCTCTGACATCTGTGATCTGTGGGGTGACAATGCTGATATGAATGAATCTATCCCTAACTGAAGGGTCAGGAGGGAGATGAGAGGGAACTTAGATCCCCTCTTGTTGCAGTGTGTGCAGACTGTAATCTCTGGGTGATGCTTATGATTGGAACAGGGGTGGAGAAATCAGAACTTGCAGGTCACAATCTTCTGTAAACTCTGTGTCAGGCTGGTGAGCACCTGAACTGTGCTTTAAGAGACAGGGACAAGGCTGCATGTGTAAAGGAACTAAACAGTGGAAGCCCTTCAGCTCCTCCTCCTCCTCATAATAGCTCACATCCCCTTTCCTTCCCACAGACAACTGAGGAAAGCCTCTGGATTCCTGAAGGAGGGGTGAGCTCGTACTTTTAAGCCTTCTGAAACAGCAAGGAGCAGTTCTTCCTTCTGCAGGAAGCTGCTGCTCTCAACAGTGGCAGCCAGGGTAGAAAGGCAGCACAAACTGGGACAAGAAGTGAAAGTGTCTTGAATGCACCAGTGGTCCTCTCATCTTTGTAATTCTCTTACTTTTTTGTAATTGCTTGCAAGCTCCATCTTAACCCCAGAGCTGTCAGGTGGCTTTCTTCCAATACTCACTGTGAGCCTCTGAAAAAAGGAAAAACCACCACTGTAAGTTGCCAGATGAGCAATTAGGATGTAGAGCACCATGTCTTTTCCAGAGGCAGAACCAGACTCAGCGGAAGTGATTGAAGGACACCTCCTTTGTCACAGCTCAGGTAGTTCATTAGCAAGCCAGGCCATGCAGCCTGTTACAGCCAAAGAGCTTCTATAGAAAAGAAACCCTTGCAGCAATCAGCTGAAGATAAATGCTGTCTGCAGTTCCTTCCCTGAAACTTTTTCAAACTGTGTTCTTTTCACTGTCCTTAGCCAGGCCAGTATGAAGGCAGCCTGGTGGCCATATGGCAGCCAGGCAAACAGCCAGCTGGGCAACCACAGAGTCAGCTCTTAAATTAGTCACAAAGTCATCAAGCAGGACAGCTACAGAGTCTTCCAGGTAGCCACAGAACTCACTAGCAACAAAATCAGTGAGTCACCAAACCTACTCAGCCAGCCACATGAAGTTAACAACCTGAGCAGCTACAAACCCTGATGGACAGGCACTTAAAACAAGGAGAAAACCTCACAAGAAACTCCAAATTCTGAAACTTTGTTCATTTTTCTGCTTTAGGAAGCCCTGTGTTATGATTCCAATGTCTCTGTTGCTTTTTCCTAGGGGAGTACATGGTGATGACAGTTTCTTTTGACCTAAGCAGACGTATGGGTTACTTTGCCATTCAGACCTACATTCCCTGCATCCTGACTGTTGTTCTTTCCTGGGTTTCCTTCTGGATCAAGAGAGACTCTACACCAGCCAGGACATCTCTGGGTAAGAGACAGGATGATGCATGTCTGATCCTTGTCAAACTGCCAGGGAAGCAGACTGGCAGTGTTGGACTACAAAATCTCCTGAAGCACTTTGCCATTTTCTGGAATTTTTGAGCTTACCAGAGAACATTCCTCTCTTTCAGCTTCCTGTGTGTAACACTCCACAGCTCAACCAAATCTCCAGCTGTGCTGGCTTGAGCTGCTGGATTATCTCAGAAGAGCACCTCACTCTCATGGCTTCATCTGAAACCCAAGCCTTTTCCATGCTGAAAATGGGATATTCTCATGCACCAAAAGGGAGAGGGAGAGGCTGAGCTGTGGCATTGCAGTGCTGCCCAAAGGGCTCCTTTCACATGCACATTTTCCATGTTTCCTCACAACTTTTCAAGACTTCTGTGCAGGGCTGCTGACAGAAAGGTTGCAGGGCTAATGGGCAAAGTTGCTTGGCTGCATCCACAGAGCCCCAGGCTCTGGCAGGAGCTGGAAGCCCTGCAGACACAACCTTTTTCTGTCAGTCACCCCACAGGACCCAGAGAGTGACAACAGCTCTGCCTATTGTTTAGGTTTTCTCAGCAAACCACAGTGGCTCCTTGAGGCAAGAGAAATGCTTCTGTTGATTGAACGTTGCTCTGATAGGTGCTGGGGAGGTCTTTGGAGTCTTTAATACACTTTGGCTGTATCTGCATTTTGCAGCAAGCTGTGATTCCCAGCGCTGTCCTTCCTATCAGCCCCGCTGACTTTGCCTTTAATTGGAGGTAGCGTTCCCAGCCCTGCCTGCAGGTCTCTGTGGGGATGGAGAGGAGAGGAGGGGCCATCAGCTATTCAGAGCCCATCCATGATGGCCATGTCTCCCCACCTCCCTCTCAAAATTAATTAGTTTGGTGCTCATGGAGAGAGGAGGAGGAGGAGGAGGAGGTGTCATTTCCAATGAAGGTGAGAGTGTGCCATAGTCTGTGGCTGGTAAAGGAAATGAACAGCAAGAGAAAAATGTGTATAGCTCTAATGACTGTCTCAAAAAACAAAGGCAAGTTTCCCCAGGATAGGGGCCCCTCTCTTTGGGAAGGGACTACAGCCTATGAAGAATAATGTATTCTCTCCACAGCCCCTGTTGTACTTAATACAAATGATCCCCAGCACATTTCAAGCCTGCCAGCCTACATTAGGGAGATGTAAACTGGACCAGTTCCACTGGCATTTCAAAAAGATGGGAAGTCACGTCACATCTGCTAATGCAAGTATGGCAGGAAAACATGGAAACCTTTTGCCATGCTCACCCCCAGAGCCACTGAGGTGACCTCAGGAATGGGTGGAAGGTGGATTTAGGTGGATGCTAGAGAAGAAGAAAGAGGAGTTCCTGCTTTTTCCCCACATCCTGAAAATCAGTGGATAAGATCACAATACCACCTCCTGTAGCTGATCCTTTGTTGGCTCCTGACACTTCATCTCTGGAAGCAGAAACGTGAGCATTGTTGCTTCTGCAAAAACAATTCCAAGCCCCACTCATGTCAAAAGAAATTCCTTATCACCTCCTAGGCACTTGCCCTCTGCATCAAGGAATGGATAGATTGTGAAGTGCAGTCTCCTAAGAATAGCCAGGAGCAGATTGAAAATTTGTGGGTAGGAATCAGATCAAGGATATAAAGGGAACCTTGTGATTGGTATCTACTACAGGGCAGCCTGATGACCAGGGAGCAGAATAGCACTGGCAGATTTTTCAGGACATTTTCCAAAGAGCACAAGGGCTCTCAATCCCCATGTGTAATAAATCAGGAAAGGAAGGCAAGAGACCAGCATGGATGTGTCAAGAGCTTCTGGGCAGACTAAAGGGTGAGAAGGAAATGCATGGGCAGTGGAAGCAGGAACAGGTGTCCTGGGAGGAGTACAGGGACACTGCCCAGTTGTGTAGGGATGGAGTTAGGGATGCAGAGGATACTAACAGAGGCTTCCCCAGGTTTGTCAGCCAGAAAGGAAGGTCAAAGCAAGTTGAATAGAACTGGTAAAAATGGATGAGAAGGAGGCTAAGGTATTTTTTTGCTTCAGTCTTCACTGGCAGCCTCTCTTCCCACATACCACAGTGGATGGATGGGACTGCAAACAGGGAGTGGAGCAGCAAAGTCCCTCTCCCTGCAAGAGAAGATCAGCTTTGAGACCACCTGAAGAACCTGAACATCCATAAGTCTATGGGACCTGACAACATACATCCCAGAGTGTGGCTGATTCCAAGCCACTCTCCATGATACTTGTAAAGTCATGGTAGTAATCAGAAAAGGGGAAATACTGCACCCATTTTTTTCAAAGGGTAAAAAGGAGGACCCCAAAAACTACAGACCTGTCAGCCTCGCCTCTGTGCCTGGGAAGATCGTGGAATTGATCCTTCTAGAAGCTGTGCTGAGGCACATGGAGCACAGGAGGTGAGGGCAAGCCCTGCCTGACCAACCCAGCCTCATGCAGAGTCTGAGCTTCCCACTCTTTTACCAGTCCACATTGAAGGTCTGTGTGATACCTGAGTTTTGAACATCATTCTTTTCCATAGGGGGTTCCTGAAGACCAGAGTCTGGCTGAACAGAGCAAAAATGGGACGAGGCAAGCAGAGTAGAGGGAAAATGGGGGTGTTTAGAGGGTCAGATGGATAGAAGACGAGGGCTCCTTGTCAGTACTCGAGCCAGCTGTTTTCTCTCTTAGGTATCACGACTGTGCTCACCATGACCACCCTGAGCACCATCTCCCGCAAGCACCTCCCCCGTGTTTCCTACATCACAGCCATGGACCTCTTTGTCTCTGTGTGCTTCATCTTCGTCTTCGCCGCTCTCATGGAGTACGCCACGCTCAACTACCTGGTGGGAAACAAGAAACCACTGGAGCACAGCCACAGGAAAGCCAGGCTGGTAGGTCAGAGGGGCCAGCAGAGGCAGATGCTGTTTAAAAATATCCTTCCTGAGCCTGCATTGGAAACTGCTATGTGGTTTAGTGCCTGACCCATACTGAGTTCATCCAGTCTTCAGACCGCTCTGCGTGCTGGGTCTGAGACGTGAGACACAAACCAGAAAAGGCAGCTGAGGCTCCCTTAAAACAAGTGAACCCCTGTCAGAGCCAGGCACCCTGTGCTCTCTTCAGAATTGCAGGAGAGCTTATCAGAACAGTTTAGAATGACTCACATGACTGAATGTAAATGCCACTTTAAGAAACCTGTATAAGCTTGATTTCTTGATTACAGAGGTATCTTAGGTCTCAGAGATGCAAAACCCAACTTTTTTTGTGGTCTTCCATCAGAAGACCTCCTGAGTGTGGGAACAGTGAACCCATGGTGGTCATCATTCTCTTCATTCTCATCCTCTATCATGAGATTTGCCCGAGCTCATGGCAGGTACACATGAACTGAAAAAGGCCTCTGAACTGGGGCAGAACTGAAACAGAGAAAGACATATCTCTTCTGAGCCAGATTCATTTCCCAGAACATCCCCCATATCCCTCATATCCCCCCACCCTCATATCCCAGGGTAACAGAGCTCTCATGATGGGCCAAGAGGAGCCACACACAGCCTTTCCCCAGCTTTTCTCTAGTAACTGCAGCAACCAGCAGACACATCTGGGCTGTGTGCAGTCTTCAGAGACAGCTGAGCTCAGGGAAATGAGGGAAAAGGCCAGAACAGATCGAACAGGTCATGTTTCTTCAATGACTATTATTGCCACAGATGGGGAATCAGTGCAATCAGACCTTTGCTGAGTAGGGCTGTGCCCTGGGGTGCCAGGAAGAACAGTCACAGTCATGCAGGGAGCTGCCAGTTCCCCCAGTACACAAACATGGTGATTCACAACCAGGTGCAGAGACTGGGATTGATCAGTCATCGCTCTCCATTGAACTGTACCCATGATGATCTGATCTATTGCCAGCTGGGTGGAGGGTGGTGTCCAGAACAGGTTCAGTTGCCTTTTCCTCCCCTTTAACCTGCCTGCCTCTCCCCATCACAGCCACCTGCTGGTGCACAGGTGATGCCAACCTTCACCACCATCAACATCAACCACATCATGCACTGGCCCCCGGAGATAGAGGAGGATGAGGATGATGACCCTGGCTCCCCGTGCCTGGAGGGAAAGGAGTGCGAGAGGTTCTTCTGCTGCATCGAGGACTGTCAGACGGGAATGTGGCGGGAGGGGAGGGTGCGCATCCACATCTCCCGCCTGGACTCCTACTCCCGCGTCTTCTTCCCCACCGCCTTCCTGCTCTTCAACATCGTCTACTGGATTGCCTATCTCTATCTCTAGCCCTCCTTAGTCCTCAGCTGGAATGGACTGGGCACCAGCAAGAGGGGCCTCTGGAGGAGCATAGAGAACAGCATCTCTCCTGTTGTAGTCAGCTGTCAGTCTGAACAACCCGACCTGGTGATTCCCTCTTCCTGCTCTCTCATCTCTTCTGAGAAGAACCAAACAAGCTTTTTTTTAGCCTTCTAACATATCTTTTTAGAGAATCTACCCTACCCCAGACAGCCCTCTCTCCAACACCACCAGCATTGTACTTCTTGTAAGGTTACCCAAAAACATCCTATTCCCATCTCATGCATTAGGGATTTTGTCAAAACCAAAAACCTTAATGTATTTCATTTTTCCATCCAATGCTACTCCAAATTTTCAATGGAAGTGATGGCAAATGGAGTTTCTGCATAGTTATCAAGACTGCAAAGGAAA
Source organism: Sitta carolinensis (assembly GCA_032173965.1). Lineage (NCBI taxonomy): Eukaryota > Metazoa > Chordata > Aves > Passeriformes > Sittidae > Sitta > Sitta carolinensis. The sequence continues at coordinate 18,790,862 of CM063286.1, forward strand.
TAAAATACATCTTACGATTTCTGCACCACTTCCACCAGATCAGACTTTGTGGGGTGCTAGAAGCTCAGAAAGGTCAGAAGGAAAGAGTGTGGAAAAGGATAGCAGTAAGGCTATCCCATGGTAGCTGGGCTTGACTAAAATGTTTTGGGCCTGCCCAGACATCTGATGGTGGCACTGATGAGGATGGAGCTGCTGCAAGCCTCCCCCAGCTCCCCGCAGAGTATGTATGAAGCATTCCTCACGGATCACTCCAGGACACCCACCCACTGAGGCACTTCTGATTCCCATCAGAGGATGATGAAAAGCACTTCATGAGCTGGAAGGGCCCACCTGCCTCACTGGAGCAGACTCTTCAGGGCCCACGGTGACATTCCTGCTGTGTGACTGGGACTCGGAGCAGGCTCTGCAGCTGGGCAGAGCCAAAAGAGGGAGGAAGTCCTTGTGAGAAAGGCCAGAAGAAGCCTCCTGAGCCTGTTGTGAGGCAGTTTTCTTCAGCCTGTGTCACACGGGCTGTGAATCACAGAGGGGCAGCGCTGTCCCACGTGGTGACACTTGTTGATGCCATCAGATCTGTGCTGGGTAGTCAGTGCCTGCCTGAGGAAGGGGTATAGGAAAGGGAACACACAGCTAACAGGGCATTCCTGAAGCTCAGATGTGTTCCCTTCTTTATTTTTTTCATAATTGCATAAAGCAAGAGTTTTCAAGCTAACTGGATGACCCCTCCCAGTTGCCACCATCACTTGGCCTGTTTCCTCATAAAATCAGGAAATGGAGTGCGTTGTCCTTGATGGATTTTAAGAAGGACAAATGTAGTGAGATGGTTCCACCTTAAAGAGATGGAGAAATGCACAGCACAGTTTCAGCTGGGGAAAAACTGCATAATAAAGAAGAGGAAACTCAGGCCCAAGGTCCATAATGTGTCACCTGGCTGTCTCCCCATTTATACCAGCTGCTGCTATGGCCCACAGCATGATTGTGAAAAGCAGTGGGCTGTTAATAGTTACTTACTGTGTAAATTACTAACAAAAAAAGATCTTTTTTTAAAACCAGCATGTTTTAGAAAAAGATTAGAACTTAAAAGGCTGGTCAGGAGAGGAAAGCTGGCATGGCTGCAGAGGAAAAGTTAGGAAAGGCTAGCTCACAGGACAGCTAGCAGGGGCAGGAGGTTTTACATATTCTTGGAGAGCAATTTCATCTGGTTTAAAGATGGATTTTGACACTGTTAAATCTGAATAATGAAGCATCATGTTTAATTCATTCACAAATGCAGCCTTACCTGGGTTCCAGATGAACAGCTAGAGCATCTTATTAAGTACACAATAGTACAACACTCAGCTAAGTATAACCTAATGGGGTCAGACCAGCAGAGCTCTGCAAGGGGAAATTGTGCCTGTCTAACCTGTTACAGTTCTTTTACAATACCAAGTAAGAGATAAAGGTTACTCAGATGCATAATTTGCTTAGCTACTCCGACAGCTTTTGAAAGGGAGGAAAGAAAAATTGTGGCGGGCGGTTCTAACCGAGGAAATTGATTTAGCAAAAGAATTATTAAGGAGGTTCTAATTAGAGGAAATTAACTGAGGAGAGGGGGGAAAAAAAAGAATTGTTAAGGAGGGTCTAATTAGAGGAAATTAATGTTTTAGAGAGAAAGACACAGAGAGGGAGAAGTCTAAGAAAAGAATCAAAACAACTTGCAGACAAGGGAAGCTGCTGGGTGACAGCACCGACTCCCAGCCAAGGTGGTTGATGTTCTGCTCCCAGTAGCAAAGCGTTATTAGATGTAGCAACAGAAAAACCTCCTATGACTCAGCCCTACACCAACAGGGAGCTGGATTAAACAGGGTCCTGTGATCTCTGTGGTGAGCCAGAAGGAAAGCACATTCAAACTGGCTCGCGCTGCAGACTCTGAGTGAAGCACGTCCTCACATTTGGGAAGGCAGCTGTCGAGGGGTGTGTGGGAGGGGACGCCCGGTGGCAAAACAGGGTCTGTGCCAGATATCTCCTCAACAGGATGGTGGCTTGAGAGGTGTGCAGGCAGTGGAGGCTGCACTGAACACAGGGAGCAAAATGTCGAAGGGGAGCAGCTGAGAAAGGGAGGGTGGAAGGGAAAAATTAACAGCCCTGTGCAGTGAAGCCCAAACAGCTGCAGTTTGCTGTAGCTTCGAAGCTCTTGGTGAACACATTTGATTATCATGGGAGAACAGACTTCAGCCTGAGAGCAGCAACTTGTTGAAATTAGACCTTTTACAAAATCAGCCAGGAGAGAAACACGGTGTACAAAAACCTAAGAGGATGACAGGGTTTCGGACAAAGTAGACATAAAAGATTGTAAGATTTCACCAAAAAAAGATGAAGCCAACACACACCTAGGTAATTTAACCAATGATGGAGGATTTGACAGAGGAAAATAGTCTAGCGTGGGCTGGAGCACAAGGAAGCTGATTACTAAGGCTGGGGAAGGAGGAGGGAGGGGGCTTTTTGGCTTAGGGAAATCTGTGCCCATCATCCATAGCACAATAAATAAAGGCATGCACAAATTCAATCATGTTTTTAATTTTCTATAGTATCTAAAAAAAAAAAAAAAAAAAAAAAAAAGGCAAGCTAAGAAAACCCAAAAAATAAAAATCTGCCGTTCTTTTAGAATTACTTTGCAAGGCTTCAGTTTACTTATAAAATGGTTTTCCAGCTATCAGGAGGGAACCCAGGGCACAGAGACATCCAGTAACCATGAGCTGGCCTGTTCAGGATGGCCCTGGGAGTCAAGCCCCTCTGTGCCCTCCTGGGCTGGCATTGGACAAAGACCAAAACCGTGGGGCCGAGCTGTGCTGCTGTGGGCAGGGAGGACAGAGGCACCAGGGCTGCTGCAAAGAACTGGGGTTGCTTCAGACACCTGGGGGGTTGTGCTGCCTCCTCCTCTCATGGAGGTTTCAACATTCTTCCTTTCCCTGGAATTTGGTGAAGGAGTTTCATGCTGTCAGCCTCACTAACCAAGTGGACACTGGGCTTCCCTCACCTCCTGTGTCCCCTTCCCAGGGACCGGCAAGTCACATTCCCACTCCTGCACATCCCCCTGCTGTGGTGAAGACAAACACATCCCAGGCCAGTGCTGGGCACTGTGAGGCCACCTCTCAGCTCCGGGGGTCAGTTTTGGAACAGAGCTGGGGAAGGGTCTGGATGATGAGAGGAAGCTGAGGGAGCTGGTGGGGCTCAGTCTGGAGAAAAGGAGGCTCAGGGGAGACTGTATTGCTCTCTACAACTTCCTGACAGGAGAGTGTGATCAGGGTTAAGTTTGTCTCTCCTCCCAGCTAAAAAGAAATAGGATAAGGGAAAATACATTCTAGTTGTGCCAGGGTAGGTTTAGGTTGGATATTGGGGAAAATTTCTTCACTGGAAGGGTGATCAGGCTGTGGAACAGGCTGCCCAGGGAAGTGGTGGAGTCACTGTCTCTGGAGTTGTTTAAATGACATGGAGATGGTTTAATGGAGTTCTTGGCAGTGTTAGATTTACATTTGGACACAATGATCATAAAAGGTCTTTTCCAACCTAAATGATTCTATGATTCTATCACTCTACTATCCTAGTATCTAATGATGGGGACTGGAAATTACAATCTCAGCATTTATGTCTTGTGGCCTTGGTTTGGAATATAAAAGGAAATCAGGAAAAAGGTTGATTTTTCATTTCTCTGCCTCCAATTCCTATTCTTCCCCTCCAAATTATGCTTCATAAGGAACCATTTCTAGCCTGTATGCTCTTCAGGACAGGGACTCTGTTACTGTGTGTTTGTACAGGGGCTGGCATTCTGGGACTTGGTCCTTAACTGAAATTTCTGGATGCTTCTTATTACACATAATAAACCACATTATACACTGCCCATCTTCACCACTGTCTATCTACACCTTGTAAGAAGGGTAAAAAATTGTCCCCTGTCCCCCTCCTGATGGGATTACTAAAGCTGCTTAATTTATTTATTGCCCCAGAGAAACCTGACTTGTTGGAAAGTAGGGAAAAATGTCACTGATATCTTTGATGGGTGGTGGATATTTTGGGGTTTGTTGTTTTTCTTTAAGGCAGAAGTTGCTTCAAGTCAGCCCTGCTCAGTAGCAATCTCAGCCATATAAAGCCATTATTTGTAAAGCAGAAGGCCTAGCTTGTTCCCCTCAGTCTGTTGCCATTGTTAATAAAATAACTGATGTTTCCCAAAGTGTCTTGGGGTGGAGGGGGTTTGGCAGTAATATTTGGAGGACTTTATTTCAGCCTTTCTATATCCCCATCCATGCTGGTGACTTTTGGAGCGATCATAACCCAAAGGACAAGCCCAGCTCTGGAGAACGCCTGGCTCAAGGGCCACCCTCTTCTCCCTGGGCCCACACAGCCAAATCTGTGGCAGTTCAATGTTTAATCATTTTATCCCCCTTTCTTGCCCCACTTTTGAGTTATGATTTGTCACTGATGCCCAGGGAGAGAAGGTGCTGCTTTCTGAGTGCCCTAGGGCAGAAGCCCCTAGCTTGGCACCAGCCCACAAATGGAGCACCTTCACCTCTCCCTGGCACACTGTGTATCCCTCCAAGATTTAGCAGTTCCCAAAATGTTAAAAACATGAGGTCATGAAGGAGGAGGGCAGGGGAGAGGAGAAAGTTATATTAAGTCATTACTTTTTATATTCCTAATATACATTCATTATAATTTGTCTTCCTCTTAATCTACAAATCCTCAGATTTGTAGACCTTGGGAAGATTGAATTTAAAGAGAATGAGAGTGGCCCAAAATGTTCCAAGCTGTGTGCCCCAGGGAAAGGGGGGAGACACAAACACTCCTGCCTGCATGGGATGGGAGCTGCCTCCCCTCATGGAGAAATGGTTCCATCACCCAACAGCAGCACACAACTGCTGGCAGCCCACGAAGGGCAGGAGGCACCTGCTGTGAAAGGCTGGGGTAGGACACACCTTGCCTCCCAGTGCTCCCATCAGAGTGGGTGAAGAAACCCAGGTACCCAGGCCCTGCTGCCTGCAGACCTCCAATTAAAAAAAATAAAAAGGGAAAAAAATGATTTATTTTATTTTTTACTTTTTTAAAGGACTGTGCATGAGGAAGTTGACTCATTTTTCTGTCAGAAGAACTCTCGGGTCTTTCAGGTTGGTTTTTTGTTGTTGAAGATGCTTGACATGATTTTACCCCTCTCTACTTGTTTTTTCCCCTTGTGCCCACATTTTCCAGAAAACGTAGATAATAGAGTCTGGGCCCTCTCTGTCCCAGCCACACTTCTGGCACCATCTGAGCCTCTATGACAGTAAGAACAATGCAGGGTGGAGGAGAGCCTGGAAGCCTCAGTAGCTGCTCTGAGCAGGTCGGCATAGCAACATCTCCAGGGAGAGCGCTCTATGGGGTAATTTCCATTCACTTTAAAGCCCACTTGGGCTGCTGGAGTGGTATAAAAGGGACTCAGAAAAAGCCTGTTAATTAGGATTATCAGCTTCAGGAACATCAAGCCACAGTGATGACCTTGCCATCACTGAGCTGAGCCATTTATCTGAGAGAACTCAAGGCTCTTGACTACCGCCTTCACAAGGCACAGGATACCACGTGGCAAGGCAGACAAGTTTGAAATCAGATGGCAGAGCCCTCTGTGAGGGAAGGGCCATGCTGAATGGCTCTGCAGACCCTCTCCTGTGTTCACACCACCCTTTGCTGGGCTCAAGAGGCACAGACCCATTTTATCAACACAAGTTGCATGTGGTGTGAAACCCACAGGGCATGTGCTGGGTGCCCCTGGGTGAGGTTTTGGGATGATGCACATGCCATGGATGTCTGAAGAGCCCCAAGTGAAAGCAGCCACTCTGGACAGAAGCCATGGGTGTCCCCATGCTCTTTCATGGGCTCCTTGGAAAAACAAGGCAGGGACATTTTCACAGCTGCTGGCATATGATTTTTATTCAGCTGCCATAAGGTTCCTGCCTTTCATCATTCTGCTGCATGAAGGCCCAAGGAAGGTGGTAAGTCTGTAAAAATGAAACCCATCTTTGCAGCAGCCTGTATCACACACATGGGCAAAAGCAGGCTGCAGGGAAAGGTTGAGTCATGGCCAGGCTGCCATTGGGCTGATTTGCATCTCTGGAGTGTTACTGACCCTGACAAATCTCCTCAGGAACTTTTGCTGCCACCTCCCTTTGCCAAATGTGTGGTGAAACACAGATGTCTCCCTCACATTATTCTGCTTCTCTGGGTATTTTCATCTCCTCAGGGTAAAACACTACCTGAATCAGAGATGAGAAGAAGGCAAAGCTGCCCATCTGGGACTGGAGTACCAGTTTCCTGGTATACATCGCTCTTCCTGGAGAAATAACTTTTGGTCTGGTCAAAAAATACCCATGGCAGCAATTCAGTCCTTCACACTGCAATCTGTTTTTCAAGATCATGCAGCCCAGGGATGCTGACAACCATGCTCTCAGCTGTGTCCATCACAAAGGAAAAAGTCCTTTGCCATATTGACTGCTGGACCAGAATCAGGCAGCTCTGAAACACATTTTAAGGCAGAAAAAGGGGTCTATAGTGTCATCTCATTTTAGCCAGAGAAACTCCCAGTAACCTCAAAGAATATATATAACAGCAGAAACTCACCAGGTCAGAAAGACAGGGACTCCCTGCCCAAGAGTTTACAGTCAGCACCTTGACAATGCCCAGTATCTGCCGTGGTCCTTGCCATGAGGACATTGCATGAGGAACATCCTTCACCAAGCAGCCCTTCTGTCACAGCCAGGCCTCCCAGCGCCCCACAGAGATCAAGAGCTCAGGGAAGGAACTCAAGACAATGTGTAAGAAGGAAAACCTGAATAAGGGTTTTTAGTCAGCCAGAACTGTCACACCGCAAAGTAACAGGCGCAATAACAATTCTAGGTGACTGAATTTCCGAGTAAGACCACACACTGGCCAAACAGGTAGAAACTTAGAATTGAAGAATAGTTTGGGTTAGGAGGAATCTTTAAATTCAATCGAGTCCAACCTCCCTGCAATGAGTAGGGAAACGTTCATCTAGATCAGGTTGCTCAGAGCCTCAGAACCTGACCTTGGATGTTCTCAGAGTTGGGGCTTCTGTGTGAGCAACCTATGCCAAGTTTTCACCATTCTCATTACAAAAGAAATTTGTCCTTGTGTCTAGTCTGAACTTGCCATCTTTTAGTTTAAAATCATTACTCCTTGTCCCATTTTGGCACTAAACCAAAGAGCAAAAGGAACTGCACAGCCCCTGTACCCCCTCTGCCCAGCCCCACTGGGATATTAAAGCCTAACAGCCGAGTGGAGGAACATGCTGAGTTCATTCAGGCATTTCTCATTAGTTTCCCATGACTTCTCAGTATCCTGCTACTCAATATATTCATCTGGCAGCAAATTAGAGATGAGGGAAAAGCGCCTCTCCCTAAGTCATCCAGAGAACATAAAACGACGAAGCAAAAATCATAACAGACAGGGAAACTTCTTGTGAGTCATCATCTTCCCTCCTTCCCTCTCCCTTTGCAGCATTGCTGAGAGCCCCCGGATTGCTCCATGAAGCCTGGAACCAGAGGGTACCTATTCCTCCTTTTGTTGCTTTCATTTCACATAGAAAAAGGAAAAAAGCAGCATTTGGATCTTCAGGTCTCTCTACTTCAGACAACTTGTACTGGCTCTGCTGAGGTTGATGGCCCAGTTATGCCAACTCCATGACACAAATTAACTGCCCCTTTCCCATCATGCCCAATAAGATTTTACCCACCCACCATCCCAAAAAAGGAACACCAAACCAACAATGAAAAGAAACCAAACCAAACAAGTGGATTCATCAAAGAGAACACCAGAGCAGTTGTGATCAGTGCAAAATAATCCAGGGGTGCTACACACAAAAGGAAGGAAAATGATCTCATGTCTGTAGAACAAAGGAAATGTTTTTGTCAAATCTTCAGATCTGTGTGTTCAAACTGCAAGGCAATTTCAGTGGCATTGGTTTTGCTGTATCCTACCATATATTTCAAATTATAGCTTGATCATCAGCTTTCACTGCTCAAAAAGGAAGATAAAAACTTGCTCTAGGCTGCTGTATTTTAAAGAAACATTTCTGATTTCTTTGGCCAAATTTTCAGAACAAATACATTTGTCCTTGAGATATTTTTTATTTGATCTGCATTGATATTCACAAAGTAACCCACTTCTCCCTGGCTGAAGGGAGGGAAATGTTTGCTACAGAGACTTCAGATAAGCCATTAATAAATGTTGCTGGGTTTAGGGGTTATAGGGTCACCATTCCATGTGGACCTATAGGTGGCCAACATTCCTACAGTGCTTAGGACGTGAATTCAAATTCTCTACCAGTGTATATGCATATATTAGGGGAAAACTTGACAGGTTGAAACCATCCCCATCTTTCATTAGCTAAAGCAATAGAAATATCTAGTTTGGAACTCTTGGAATCTCAAAGTGCAGAAAACTGAGTCCACATACACCATCCCCTTGTGAAAAGAGGGATGGAAAGCAGTGAGGTCTTGGCATGGCTCTCTAGAACTCAGCTCATCCCTGGTGTCTGCCACCTCCTTTCTGCTCTGTGACTCCTTACGCTGAGGCTACTACAAACTGGAAAACCTTTATTAAGTCATGTGCAAAAAACCATCCAAAGACACAGGAGTTTGCTCACCCTGTTGGTTCCCTAAGCCACACACACACACACTTACCCACTTTTTGACACCAAGTACCTCTTGCAGTGACAGCTTTCACCTGCTGATTGTCCCAGCTCCTCTCCAGGGGGGGGTTGGTTTGTCTTGATGACTCTTAAAAATACCAAGCCACGAGGAGAGATGTAGAGTGCTGGAGCTCTGAATATATGGATCCTGCTGGCTTTTACCATCTTGGGCCAGCCAAAGGTCCAGGCTGTCCAGGAGCAGTGTCCCAAGGGAGCAGAAATTCGTTTGGCTGATTCACGAGTTTGCAGGAAGAAGGAAGAAAGGCAGCATGTGACTTTAGAAGAGGTTTTACTCCAAAAGGCAGCTGATGAATGCAGTTAAGTCACCTAACCTCACATGTAGTTCATGACTTTGGATGGAACAAGCACAAGAGGGGAAAATAAAAAAAAAAAAAAAATTTAAAAAAAAAATTTTCGGCCACCTAAAAATGTATTGGAACAGAAACAACTTCTCAGTGTGATCAGATTCTAGAGCAAAGCCAGAGCTCTCCTCAGAAGATCAGATTCTTTGTTGGTGGCCTAAAAGAACCTCTGTGAGGATAAAGCACAAGGACCTCACTTTCAAGCAATTAAAAAGCCTGCTGACCCAAAGCCACCCACAGCAGCTTGCTGTGACATTTTCCAGACCCAGGCGTGGCCCTACATAGCACCACTGCATGGAGGCAACTGAAAATTGCTCCAGAAACCTCCAGTACCTAGAAGCAGGTCTCTTTCCCTACCAGTTCTACTGTTCTCCCTCCCTGGGCCCCTAGAAATGGCACTATACCCACACTGCATTCAGACATCCTGCTACAGATGACCCCAAAGGGGTCTCAGGTGAGGAGGAAATAAATGAACTAGGGCACTTTGCTTTTCCTCCATAAAATCCAGGGCAGCCAGGACACAGCCAAGCTTTTCCTGCATGCTGAAATGGGAGAGGGTCCCTGGCAGGACCCTCATCTCAGGGATTGCTTATTATATGAGCAGATTATTATACTGCAAATTTTATTTCAGCTATAACTGGGAAAAGTAATCAAAGCAAATGCAACAGCTCGGAAGGAATCAGAGTAGGATTAGACATTTATATGAATAAGAATAGCTTCTGCACTTTGACTGGCTGTGATAAAAATAATAAGAACCTCAGTTTTCATGCTCCAGGGCAGAAAAATGATCTCTGAACGAAGTGTTAGAAAAAAATCTCCTCTCACAACAGTAGTCCTCAACTGCCCAGGCCACAGCACAGGGTCTAGGGATGTGTAGTAGCCACTGCTAGAAACACAGCTGGCTGGAAGCCTGTGGGCTTGTTCAGGAGCTGCTGCAGCCACAAGAGCATGAGATGGATTGCAGTGTATCAGAAGTAAATGAGGCAAGGCCATCACTCCCTTTTCTCTTTGCATTTCCTTGTTAAATCTTAGTCCACACCAAGTGAAGACCAGTGAGTCTGTGTACTGGATTCCAGGGATCTCCTCACTTTCTCTGGCTTGTTTCTCTGCAGAGATGGATCACTGCCACTCCTCACCTCCTCTTCCCCCCCTCCCAGGCTGAGCCTTTAAGTGGTAATGGCCTCAGCTGATTAATAAACTGGCTTGAGACTGCTGATCTCTTTGGACCATTAAACCTTTCCCCAGCGACTAGTCATTAATCCCTTCAAAAGTCCTCCTGGATGAGGTTGTTGTTAGCACCATCAATCCTTTTTAAGGCCTCAATTTGCAGTGGAAAGGAGCAGGGAAGTGCGGGAAAAGGTGCATTTGTCAGGCGGTGCCATCTGTTCCCCGGGTTACAGACGGCTAAGCCAGAGCTCAGCGCTCACACCCGGGTGAGACCTGTCCCTGTGCAGCGCTGACCATCCACCACAGGGCAGGACAGCGCTGCACCAGGCATCTGGGGGATTAAGGAAGGCCAGGAGAAAAAACTGGCTTTTTTTTTTCCTTAATTGCAGTGCCTTTGGCTGGAGCCACAAGGCTTCAGCACACGCAGTTACCAATGAATTCCTGCTGCTATCTGCAGAGATGCTTTCAAATAAACAGGTCTGGGACAGCAATCACCCAAGCATTGCTACTAATAGACCTGAGCTAGTCCCCTTGTCTTAGCTCCTCTTTCTAATTCCAATGTCTGCATTATTAAAACAGCCACGTCCTCAGCCAGAAGAGTTGATTTGCCGTAATGTTGACTCTGGAAAGTGGAATTTCAACCACCCAGTCCATAGCTCCCTGCCACCTTCAGCCTCTTCCCTCACTGTCAGCACACTAGCCCTGATTATCTTTCCTTAGCTCTTCCAGGACTTTCTTACATCCTTAAATCTCATTACTTTGAGCTACGTTTAGGGGCTTGGAAGGAGGATGGTGGCAGGAGAGGTGCTGAACTGTCCCTGCCACTGATGGTGGCAGCATGAAAATCACATCTGCAAAACCACAGCCCAGTGTTTCTGCATTTTAACCTAAAACCTCACAGCTATTTTTTCCCTGCCCTGTGTCTGAAAAGTTGCGACTTTTGAACTCTGGGTTTTATGTCTATGTGAGGTTTTCAAATGAATGTTTAAGATCAGGTTTTATAGATATGAGGTCATTAAGACTGTTAGCTGGAACCAAACTACAATTCTGACTGCACACAGAGCAAACTATGCCTCAGTCTGGTCGTGCTCCTGCATATTGCACTGCTGTTAATGATCCACTGGAGTGGTCACAGAGGGAAGGGAGGGAGGGATGATGTTGGTACAAAAATTGTGGACAGCAGTTTCCTTCTGGTGTCATTTGCGTGAGGGATGGCTGCCCAGTGTTCAGGCAACATCAGAGAAAACAGCTTCAAAGCTTAAACTGGTAGCTTGATTTAGCATGATGCCATTGCTCCCAAAGCATGTCCAAGGGGGCATTGAGAGGGAAAACCCCTGGCACTGGCACAGCTTGGAAAAGGATGTCTCCATGCTGGGCCAAAGAACTGATCAGTGCTATGCACTTGACTAGACTTCCCACATCTCTGTGCTTTGTTTGCCAGCTATAATTTGGAAATGACCATGTCAGTTCTGTCCTTTCAGTGTGAGACTTCTTCTACCATGGAACATGTCTTACCATTAACAAGCAAAACTTCTCTACATCCTCATCAGAGGGCATATTCAGAACATATCCCGATATGTTTCTTCACTACCAGCACAGCCCATGTCCTGCATGAATGACCACCAGATGAATGTGAACAGTTGTTTTCAGAAGCCATTGTGGCTTTGGCAATGGTTTGGTTGATGCTGAGCACACCATGTGTAGCCAGCAACAGCTGGACTTCACAGGGGAAAAAAAGGAAACAACCACACACACATGCAAAAATCATCAGCCAGGCTCCTTTTAAATGATTAATGCAGTGCACAGAGAAAGGCTTTTCGGCTCTCAAATCTTCCCATGATTATATAAACCTTAACTCATTGCAGCTACCAAGGACCTGTGTTTGTTTGTGGGCATTAGCAGCTGCTGTGGTGTTATAATTAGAGCAGAGAGTGAGGAGTCCCACGGGGAAACAGAGGAAACCCCAAATTGCTCAAGTCATTTAAACATTCAGGGAGATAAAACACTGCAGAGAGGTTCTGGAGTGTGCAGTGCCCGAGGGAGGGAGGGGTTACAGCCACCACAAAAGTTGTTTCTGCTCTCTTGGGTCCATACAATTAATTATGGTTATTAATTATTTAGAATGTTACGGTAATAATTAGTGTAATAATCACCTCAGCCACTGAAATCATAGAATCACAGAATTATTTGGGTTGGGAGGGACTTTAAAGATGATCTAGTCCAACCCCTCTAGCATGGGCAGGGACACTTTTCGCCACACCAGGTTGCTCCTGTCCCCATCCAATCTAGCCTTGAACACTTCCAGGGATCCAGCGGCAGCCACAGCTTCTCTGGACAACCTGTGCCACGGCCTCCCCACCCTCAGAGGGAAGAATTTCTTCCTATAATCTAATCTGAACCTGCCCTCTGTCAGTTTAAAGCCATTACCTCTTGTCCCATCTCTAAAAATCCTTGTCCAAATTCCCTCTCAAGCTCTTTTGGAGTCCCTTTAGTCTCCCTTGAGCCTCCCCTGCTCCAGGCTGACCAGCGTGATCCCTACTGCCATGTTCCCAGCCCTCTTTTGGGCATCTCTTCAGGGAGAACTTCCATGTGACCCCAAATTCATCCCTAGAGAATGGCTTTCCCCAAATTCATTGCCCACTTCTGTGCTGGTGACTCCCATGGGCTGTCCCAGGAGTGCTCACATTTGCAGCTGGATACTGTGATTTATGCCTCTCTTCTCCCTGACTGTGGACATCATGGCCCAAGGGACATCTGAGAATGGAGGACATTGCACTGATCTGAGAGGCTTTGCTTCATCTTAGGCCTTCACAAGCAATTACCTTCCTCAGTGAGGAGTGACCACACTTCCCATCCCACAGCCTCCCATCTCCATCCACCCATCAGGTAAATCAGGAATGTCCCAACTCCCCTCCAGCCCCTCTCCTATCCATCACATCAACTGGCACCTCATGCACAAGGATTCAACTCAACCAAAAATTAACATATTTTGCAATGCCCACACCCCCAGGAAACACCAGCCAACTCACACCATGAAAGAAACATCACTGAAACCCAAGAGTCAGCTCTTCTCCACATCCAGCCTCTCCTTCCCCCCACCAGGCAGATCCCAACTGCTGCTCACAACATCCAGGCCCTGGTGTGACCCAGCAGGTGACATCACCCAAGCTCCAGGGGACTTGTGATTGGGGAAGTGTCAGAGACTAGAGAAAAGGGAGCAGCGGCTGCAATATAAAAGCAAACTCAATAATTAAAGAGAGGAGCTGTTCCTTGCAGAGAACAAAATGAAAGAGTTGTGTGATTTGAGCAGAAGTGACCTTTACACTTCATTACAAGGAGGTGGCGTCCTTATAGGGTTATTAATATTTCCAGCTGAATTAGCTTGGGTTAAAAATGGCTCAAAGGAATGAAGAAGGAGAGAGAGAGTGAACAAAAATATATCATTCTGTCTTTTTCTCCTCCTCTTTGCTTTTTTTTTTTTTTTTTTTTTTTTTTTTTTTTTTTTTTTTTTTGGTAATTTGTTGACTTGAAAGCAGAAGGGGCTGAGTGGCCATCAGGAATGAGGCTTCACTAGAAACAGGGAGAGCTGCAGGGTGACCTGGCTGAGGGATCTTCCCTTCACCCTGGCTGTGCTGCAGAAGAAGCCTGTGGTGCCTCTGTGGCTGTTTCCACATTCACATCCAGGGCACAGAGGGGATTGTCACTCACCAAGCTGCAGAGACATCATAGAATTGATGTTCAGGTGGCTTTCAGCCAGGAGCGGAGCTCAGTGTTGCTGCTGCTGGGTCCACATAGAGTCAGTAGGACCTCCTAGGGCAGACATGCTCCTGTGGCTGCTGTTCATTACCCTGTTGATTCCCTTTCCCACAAAACATCAATGTGGAAATGGACAACCCTGCTCAGCACATTTTAACCCAGACACAAGGGACAGACAAACACCCTCCCTCCCAGAGACAAAGCTAGGGCTTTCATTAAGGCTATTTTAGCAGAGGACAGACCACAGAAATACTACAGAAAATAGAAGGGCTTTAGTTCTGTAGTTTAATCCAGAAGTTCACACACACACAGGAAAGGACCTTTGCCTCAGCATGTCCCAGCAGGTGCAGCCCCACACAGCCCCACAAAACCATCACTGCCAGTAAAGTCCCAAAGCACTGGATGAATTAAAGAAGTAAAATTAGGCTCAGCAACCTGAACCTAAATTCAAGCTGCAATTTTGCTGTTCAGAGCCTCGAGGTGAACACAGTTGTGCTTTTTGCTGTGATCACTCAGCCTCATATTAGTCCCATCACTGAGATGCAAAAGCGTTGCTCCCTTGATAACACAGCCAGACAGCTGCTTGTCTCTGCACAAGCCTGGCCTGAGCAATTTCTTTCACTGCCTCTATTTGCCCAGCAAAAACAGGCATCAGGAAAGCCCACCAGAGCAGACAGAAGGGGAGAGAAACATAAAAGCAGGTGCACATCCCTAAGGAGGGAGGGTGCTGTGGTGAAGCCACACCCAATCAATGTGTGCAATTATGCCCGGGGGCTGCACTGCCACCACAGATCTTCCTTCCACTCCATCCTTCCCACCCTCCCAGCAGGTCACCTTCCCCTGCCCCACTTGTGGAGGGGGCTCTGGCAAATTTAATGCAAAAACACAAATCAAATAAGGCCTGGAGGCCTTTGAAGTGCTCAAGAAATGGACACATGGGCAGATGCTTCTCCTCCAGTGGCTGCTGAATCACGGCCCCTCACTTATTTATAGGCCTCCCCAGGGTGCTCGCAGGCGAGTCGACGACAAATGCCAAAGCACATCCACCCTCACCCCCACAAGGTGTTGTTATCCTGGCTGCAAAGGAGATGCAGAGTGAGGGAACAACACCCTGTCAGCTGTGCCAGACAGGGAGAGTGGAGGCAGGCAGAGCACTCGAGACACTTCACCCACCAGCCAGTGCCTCCAGCATCATCGCCTGGGTGCTGCTCCCAGCAAAGGCTCTCGCCCTCCAAGGTGTAGCTCATGTCCATTGCTAATTCCCACGGGGTTTGATGCCACTTTCACTTTGACAAAGGCCAGCACTCCTGTGATCACAGTAAAGAGGGCACTGATGCACAGAGCAGATTTGTCTGGGTTCTGAACCGATTCCAGGGACAGAGGCCAGGATGCTGATGCTTCAGAGGGAGAAGCAAAAGTAGATGCTGAGATCCAAAATTTTCCCCTTATTGCTGGAGGCTATTGCTTATGGGCCAGGCATTGAAGAGTTCCAAGGGCAAGAGAGGGGAAAATTCAGGCTTAATATGGCTTTGGTGCTAGGAAAAGGCATGAATGGGAGATGAGAGGAAGCAAATGACTGAATTTTCCCCAGGCTGGGTCAGAGAGGTAGGAGAACTCTCATGGAAAGCAAAGGTGAAGAGTACCACCTTGTTCTGTCTTTAAGAGCATCCCTCCCAGGTGATCTCCACCAGGACTCTGCTCCAGAGGGAAGAAATCGTTTCCTTTGCCATAGTGCCAGGGAGCTCTCTCTGTGTGCATCCATAAAATCTGGTGCTGTACAGCTGACAAAAGTAGGAGTCAGGCAGCAGGATCTCTATTATCAGAGATGATTCACAGGTCACAGAGATCACAGCTTGCCTTGTAGATGTCACTGGGACCTGGCAGTCCAGGAAAAGCATCTTATTTATAAACTGGGACGAATTACGACTGCTGAGGTATAGCCCACACAGGAGTTGGTGCCTGCTTCCTGGAACAGAATGACTCTAAATGATACATGAGGCCACAGGACCCCTCCCCAGGGCTCTCTAGCTGGGAAAGGGCCCCCTGGGCAGGTGTGCAGAGCCCTGTCACTCACAGCCAGACCAGGGCTACCACAGGCTTCCTGGTGTTAGTTGCACTGGGCAGCTGTAGCTGGATTTTAATTCAAGTCATCATTCATAGATTAAATCTGAAGTGGTTGTTTGAACTAGACTTGTTTTCTGTGAAAACTGTCCCATAAGCTGAAAAAGCAATGGGATTTACAGGGGACACCCAAGGACTTCTTCTGGTGCAATTCCAGGTGGCCCCAGGAAAAGCCAGTGGGCTGCTCTAAGAGGGGAGCTGAGACTGCTGAGGAGTTTCTGGGATGAAAATCTCTGAGGTCCAATTTAGGGCTGGGCTCACAGTGAGGCCAACAGAACCACTGATAAAGCCTTTTCAAGCAACTTTTCAGTTTCATGATGTTTTAAAGTACACAGTTCCAAGTCTATATGGAATTAGCTGACTGCATAAAATGTTTTTGAAACACGAGCTGGAGTCAGATAGACATAAAGGTCATCCATGTTTTGTTTTCTTTCTTTCAACTTTCTTTAGCCAAACCCATGACTGATCTGAAAGGACTAGAGACAGCAGCAGTCCCACCCACCTGCTGAGATCCACTGGGAAATGCAACTGTGGAGCAGTGGGGAGAGAAAGAGGGAAGAGGTAGGAAGAGAAGAGGTGCAGAAGACTCCTCACTAATCTCAACAAGCAAGTCCCACTTTAACTCCACTAACACAGAAAGCAGTAACAGCAGTAGCTCATCATCTGAAGACTGTGACACGAAATTTATCTTTTTTCATTGCTTTCACAGCAATTTTGCACTGTGTTTGATAGCTGATGTGCATATCCAAATTCATGCAGCCCCACCACCCCTCTCCCTCTGCCTACTCGCACTCACCCACGCTCTTCTGCGTGTGACTCAGGATGAAAAGGGATTTAGAAAGATGCAGGGAACGTTTACAAGCCACCCACCATTTCACCCCCAGCCTGGATGGCCATGTTAGCTTGTCCAGGTTGCATTTTGAGGCAAATTCCTGGGAGGGGCTTTTCTTCTGTCCCCTGTACAGTCAGCCACAAAGCAAAGCTGCACCAGCTCTGACCCAGTGTTTACTGCTGGCTGGGCATTGCAGGGCTGGGTTTACTTGAAGACATGGCAAATTTCCCAACTTCTTGCCCAATGCTTTGTCCATGTATGGGTCCAAGAGTGGTCACTGCAGCAGACCCCAGAGATCTCCTTATTATGGTGCTACAATAAGGAGGTCACTCGGTCACCCTGGGCAGTGTAGGAGGGTGGGAGACATTTGCAAAACAGACACAGCCTGCCCAATTCAGGAGCACCAGCAAAAACATGATTGTGTGAAAGTCTGTGGCTTTTTCTGGGCTGGTTGGGTTCGATGTGGAGGCTTGAGTCTGAATTCTCCAGCAAAACCTCTGCAGCTTGGGGGAACTGATGCAGGTCCCACCAGCACAAAACCAGCAGCAAAAATCCCCCAGCAGAAGCTGTCAAGCACTGACAGGGGACAAACTAGCCAGATATGGGTGACAAACCAAAGCCAGTGTCCCCCCTAAACACAGCTGCTGAGAAGCCATTTAGGGGAGTGTGTCACCACTAACATCATCCTGTTTCCATGGAGACCAGATTAACAGAACTGTCGAGAGAAACTGCACTCCTAATCTCTCCCAGAGAAAAGAGCTTGCTGATACCAGACTTTTAAACATCTTTAATCCAAATTCAGGGTTTTCTTTTCCATGTTCCCTCTAATCCTTCTAGAGGTTACCAGCCCATTTCAGTCCCAAGCCCAGCACAATAGCGTCAAACAGTGCAGTCACCCACAGCCTCTGCAGTCCCTTGCTAATATAACATTTGCCATATCTCTCTCCAAAGGTTTGGCTTTCTTAAAAATAATAATTTTACCTGGCCATCATGTGCAAGGATCCTGAAAAATTATGTCTTCATTGGTGCATTCAGCCTATTATGTGGAGATGGAATTAGGCCCTGAGGACAGAGGTGGAGGCACCTTCTTCCATCAACAAAAAGAAGCAGGTCCTGCTTTCTGCATTGCATGAAACACTTTCCATTGACTTTTTCTCCTGAGCTTTTGTCTCTCCTGTGTAGTCTCCCAGATAAGATCATGTGCCACTAGAACACTGGATAATGGGCCCACCGGAATGGTTCATTGTAATTGCACAGCCTAACTTAAGGATTTAGAGAATCACAGGATAGTTTGTCTCGGAAGGAATCTTAAAAACCATTTGGTCCAACTTCCCTGACATGGGCAGGGACAATTTCCACTGTCCCAGGTTACTCCAAGCCCAGTCCAGCCTGGCCTCAGACATTTCCAGGGAACCAGGGGCAACCACAGCTTCTCTGGGCAACCTGTGCCAGGGCCTCACCACCCTCACAGGGGAGAATTTCTTCCCAATATCTGATCTAAATCTACCCTTCTTCAGATTAATGTTATTCCTTGTTCCAACTCCCTCTCCAGCTCTCTTTCTCCCTCCAGACCCCAAATTTACTTCTATTTTGGGAGGTAGGAGCCCAGTTACACTGTTCTCCACTTCTACCAGCCCAGCAGATTTCAGCACAGCAGAACAAGGTCACTTTCCTCTCCAGATCTTTTTGGCTTGGACTGTCCTTTTCCCGATGGACAGTTCGTATCTCCAAGTGCTTCAGGAGTTCCCATACCCTCCCTGCCATCCAAGGCAGGCATCCACATTTTCAAAACACTGGGAGGGTCTTTGCCAGACAGCTTTTGTGGTTTTTTTTTCCCAGTGGGATTCACGTTGATTAAGCCTCCCGTACCTCTCAAAGTCTCCAGGCAGGTGGGACACTGCCCACAGCCCTTTGTGCTCTCATTGAACACTCCACGTGTGGCCCATAAAGATCTCCAGCTGTGCTAAGTCAGAGCCATTTGGAACATCTCTGCCTGCTAAGCTGAACAAGGCATCAAAGGCTCTGCCACTGCCCTGTTGCTTCCAGAAGATAGATTTGACTTCTTGCTTTTCCTTGCCTTTACCCCAAAAGCTTGTCAGGAGGATCATAGCACAGTTTAACAGTGCCAGAATGATGGAGAAGGAGTCGGTGTGACTGGGAAAAATACAGTTCAGTCTCAATTTCCTTCTTGCTCCCCTTGCCAGAGGGGTTGGTGATGCTCTGCACATCTGGAGGCAGAGCTGTGGCTTTGCACAGCCCTGCCCCAAAGGCCTGTGGCTTGTAACTCAGCTGTACTACAACATCTCACCTACATCAGCCCTCTGGCCCTTCCCTAGCATCCTGGGTGTGCTGCTGGCTTGGCACACAATACACAAGCAAGCCTGAAGCTCCCCAGAAGCTCTGAGATAGGCACAGCATGGATCTGGAGAAGGCCAGGCTGAGGTACATCTGTGTCCTACAGCTGCGGGCAATGAAGGGTTAGTTTCTCTCCAGGCTCTGAAGGCACATCTCTGAAGCATCAGGCTATTTCTGCTCAGCATGTCTGATTTCAGATGAGAGCTCTGCTGTGGGATAGAGCTGGCATGTGGGATAAGAGGGAATAAAATTATACACAGGATATTTTGGTGCAGGGTTTCCTACACCTACTTCCATTGTCATCCTCTGAGTGAAGGCTCCATCTGGCTTGTTCAGGGCTAGGCACAGAGGCTGGAGGGCAGCAGAAGGGGAAGCAAGGGCTAAGTTAAAGCAGGGCACTGCAAAGGCTGTTTTTAATACCTGCAGCTACAAGAGACTGACTTTTTGGTGTTTTAGGATTTATTACTATTATTATTTTTAATTAATTTTTTGTTGTTGAATTTTTGGGGTGCTTTTTTGGTCATTGTTTCGATTGGTTTGGCTTTTTGGTTTGTTTTTGGGTCTTTTTGTTCTGTTCATTGGGTTTTGTTCGTTTTAGGGTATTTTTGTTGTTGCTCTTGGTTGGCCATATATCAGCCCCAGGCTCTGCCGTGTATCCACAACCACTCTCGGCCAGGACTTTTATCTCCTCCATCCCACCCCTCTGAACAGACAATGCCCAGAACGGAAGACAAAACTGCAGAATGGTATTGGGTTTATTATTATTATTACAAACGCTCGAAGCAAACAGGTTGTCCCATCACCACCGCAGCCATGTGCAGAGGCGCAGCGAGCACAACCAGGCACTTTGGGGAAGGATGCGCTGCAGTGTCTGGAGGGGCCAGCACCGCCCTGGCCCTGCCCGGGGCTGGCCGAGGAGCGCGGGGGGCAGCCGGGGGTGGGAGATGTGCCGAGCACGGCACACGGACCGCCTGCCCCCCGCCCCAAGACCCCCCGGGCCGGGCCGGCAGGGGAGGGGAGCGCTGCCCAAGCTGCTGGGGCAGCTGCGGCAGCAACGGGGGGACAGGGGCGGTGTCGGAGCCCGGGACAGCCCTTTGGGAGTCCAGAGCTGCCGAGATCCTTGCCAGGGGGCTCGGAGACCCTGGCACACAGCCCAGAACACCAGTGGGTTCCATTACGAACCCTGGAGCAAATTGCCACCTTTACACGAAGAGATGAAAGCCACAGTAGTTTGAATAGTGTAATGATTAGTATATCACAGGGTGTAAGTGTAGATTTTAGGATTCTTTGTATAGGGGTTTTTGGGGACAAGATGGAGGAATTTGGGTGTGTCTAGCCTTTCTTCTTCTTCTCTACCTCCATCTTCTCTGATGGTGCTGGCACTTTTGGATTGGTTTAGAGTAGAAGCTCACTGTCTAACCTAGGTGATATGTATTAATTGTAAATATGTCGTACGTAGTTTTCTGTATATAAAGATAACGCCGCCCTGGGGGCAGGCAGAGTGCCTCTGACTGTCCTGCTGAGCAGACCTTGGCTGGGCAGAAAGAAAATTTTATAGATAAGAAACAATAAACAACCTTGAGACCAAAGACCGAGAAGTGTTGTCTCATCCTTTGAACGCACGGGCAGAAGTAAAGACTTAAAAAAACAAATCGGGGTCCCAAACCTTGTCGGGACCCCGACAGGGGCGGCTGGCGGGGGGACAGGGGCGGCTGGCGGGGGGACAGGGGCGGCTGGCGGGGGGACAGGGGCGGCTGGCAGCAGCTGTCACGCTCTGCCACCACGGTTTGTTTTTGCTGGCGGGCAGGAGCTCAGCCACGGACAGGCAAACCAAGGGGAGGGAAGCGGGGAGGAGAGGGGAGCAGGGAGATAAATAGGTAGTGTGAGGATAATAAAGGAGGACAGCTGGCCTAGAAAACTCGAGAGATAAATCGGCAAGGGAAAAAAAAAAATTAAGTCCTGAAATTAATTCCAAAGCGTGAGGTTCCTGCTGAGCCCGAGGAGAGAAGCACCTGGTGGCACCCACTCCATCTGTGGCTCCATGGTGCCGAGCATTGCTGTGGGCAGCACAGCCGCGGCAGGCAGCTGCCACAGCCCTTCTCAGCAGCAGGGTCAAAGTCCTGGAACTGCAGGTGGCTGTCCCCAGGAGCAGGGCACCTGCTCGGCAGGACAGGGGTGGCTGCTTAACAGGCTTATCAGCCTGGGCCATGCTGAATCTCTGGTGCCTGGGGGATGCAAGCAGGGCTGAAAAAACCAGGAGGGATGTGCCTGTGCCACCCTACTCCAGTTCTTTCCTTACCTGGTCATGATTTGAGATGCCAAGCCCCAACAGAGGAGCTGAGCAAGTGTCCCTGTACTGCCTTGGTGCAACACTAAACCCCACAGAGCTCTATGGAGGCCAGAGATGAGGGCATGCCACCCTCCCAGTTGGGCCAGTGTGTCTACACAAAGCACCAGCAGTCACCAAAGCAGCTGAGGCTAAAGGATATTTTATCATTCAAGTCCTGGCATGCACCACGGCACAAGATGTAGGAAGGCCCATTAACATCTTCAGCAGCAAAGACACCC
The DNA here is from genome assembly GCA_032173965.1 of Sitta carolinensis. Classification (NCBI taxonomy): domain Eukaryota; kingdom Metazoa; phylum Chordata; class Aves; order Passeriformes; family Sittidae; genus Sitta; species Sitta carolinensis. Next base: position 18,812,730 of record CM063286.1, read on the forward strand.
AAAAATGCACCCTGCTGACCTGAGCAGGATCTCACAGGAGGTTTGTAGCCCAGGAAGAGACAAATCTCTCTCTCTCTCTCAGTTCAGCATTTTTCCCGTGCAAATGAAGCTGGCACATAAACTCACAGCACTGGTGCACTCACAGATGGCATCAACAAGCAAAGTTTCAAACAAAGGCAAAGCGAAAGTTAGAACTGAAGAAAACACGGGGCCAGGGAGCAGCTTATGCTTTCCAGTTTGACATAAAACCTATGAAAGAAAACAGAGCAGAGGTTTTATTCCCTTCCAGCCACCCTGGCCACAAGCCTCTCTCCCAGCATGCAGAAGGCAGCTCACACTTAATCTCCCCCACAGAAGTCACAGCCCTCCCTGCAGTGCCTGAAGCCTGGTTTAGAGGAGTGCAAACATCCGAAGTCAGAGCTATGTGGCAGCTTCCCATTTCCCCAGCTCTAATTGCCAGCTGAGCAGACGGGTAATCTCCCAGAACGTGCTGTGATAAGGGTGCTGCTGAGTCCCTGTAATTGCTTAAGAGCTGCCATCGAGGATGCTGGGAATTGCCCAATTACTCTCCCCAGTTCCTCCACACCTCACGTTTCATCCCTCCCCCTCTCTAAGTTTTGCAAATCAGAAAAGAACTACTTTTTTTTTTTTTTTTTCCCTCTCGAAAACAGCTGGCACAGGATTTCTCAGTGGTTCAGTAGGGATGAAGAGATTATATCTGGTCTGGCTAATCCTGTGTGGGCAGGGAGAAGAAAATGGGGGGGAGCAGTGGGGATTCCAGTGGATGCAATGGGGAGGGAAGGCTGGACTCACAGGTGATGGTTTAAACAGAATTCATCCCAGCAAGCCAGCACTGGCCCTGAGTACAACTCACATCCCATTTCCAGCTCCTCAATGGCTCTACTGAGTAATAAATCAGCTCCTCCTCCGAGCTGGCTGAAGCATTCACACTCTCACAGTTACCTCATTCAGCACTGAGAAGTTAAAACCTTCCTGCCAAGGCCAGCAAGCTGGGGAGGGTCAAATACCCAAATCCCCTCAGAGCTCAGCAGTGAAAAACAAAACAACAAAAGAAAAAAACCGCCAAAGCCCACAAGACAGAAAACAAGTCCCTGAACTGCAGATCACCTGCACATCTCCATTTGTTCAGCTGTTTTTCTCTGGATGATGCAGTGGGCTAAGAAGTCATCTGGTATCATCAGAGAGGCAAAAGAGCCAGGCCATTGTCTAATCCAGTGCTGATCTGCACACACGGGCAGCAGGACTCGGCTCCCAGCCCTTGGCTACCTTTGCAGCTGTTTAAAGCTTGGTTTTCTCCCTAAATGCTTCGTGACTGTCCCTTAGATGCCACTTTTAAGCCTCAGAATAGCAGCTCTTCTTTGAACTGGCAATACAGGCAGACATCTTTAATGTCACCAGAAGGAGTGAGGGACTCCAAGGCCATTAATTTTTATGGGATCAGGGTTGTTCTTCTCTAAAGAGTTCCTAGAAATTTGGATACAAACATATTAAAGATTCAGCACCTCCTGCAGCACGTCCAGTCTGGACACCCAGGTGGGTCTGGATTCTTTTTTTGTGCTCTGCACTGGCAGCTCATCAGCTCATGCCCCAATGCACCTGCAAACAACAATAACCACAGCATCTCTACCTGCAGCACATCTGGAAGTAACCCTCCACCTCCTATTCTCCCCATTCCAGACCTAGAAGGCGCCATGTAGACCAGAGGTGTAATGCCAATTCCTGCACTGGTTTAGTGTTGGAAACCTCTCAGGGTCCCCTCTCAGCTGGATGTGAGCTAACCCTGACCCCAAAGCCACTGAACACAAATCCAACCCATCCCACTCATGGCAAGTTGGAAAGTGAGATGAACCAACAGAGGATGGAGATTCTCAGCAAGTGGGAAAAAATGTAAGTAAAAAAAGGAGAAAAGGTGACTTAAAATCCCACAGTGCACCTTCAACTCAATGAATGCTCCCCTGTCCATGTTGCAGGAGAAGAGTCAGGGACCACTCAGGTAGATCTGAGCTAGAAGTTAACTTACTGAGTGGGTAATAGGCTGGTAAATAAGATAACATCTCAGATTTTCCAATTCCTTAATACCCACACGTTCACTCATAGCTATTATACCTTGATATAAGCTGTAATTTGACATCTAAACAAAAGTATAACAACAAACACAAAACCACAGTGATTAACAAGACTACAATTACATGGAACATCTAATTCATAGCCCAGGTGGCTGTTAGTGACCACCTGAGCAGATTTTCTCACCAACTTTCGTCACTCTGGCTTGCACATTGTGAGTTGTGACTGCATAGTTAAAGTTGTATCCCGTAATTTTAATAAAATTACAGATACAGATATTTGAGGGAATGTGCATGTTCTCTATAAATAGAGAATCACAAAGGGCTCTCATGCAAACACATCCATTCCCAACACATCCAAGTACAGCCTCAGAGGTCTCTCTGGGATGCATTTCAAAATGACAAACATTTTGTTCAGTGTCAAGACAAATGTCTTGGGTCTTAACAGTATTACAGTCACAAATAAATCCTTGTTGTTTCTGCACAACACATGTGGCAGCAGTGACAGTTTGACATTTGTTCCTTTTCACTGGGCCCATACTCCAGGTTCTAACAGAGTACAATTCCATGCTGATTCAGTCCCAATGCAATGATTTGGTTTATAGATTCATTAAGGTTGGAAAACACCTCTAAAATCATCAAGTCCAACCATTAAACATCACAGAGAGTCGAGATAAAAGCTGTGGCCCTACTGCTGATGGGGTCATAAGTGAAGCTCAGTAGGTACCACCAAGCTCAGAAATACTTTTTGCATTAAAATAAATATTTTTCAAATACATTTCGGGTTGAAATTATTTACCCAAATTACCTTTTGAAACTCCGGGGGTAAGGTGCTCTTACTACCTTCCCTTATTGCTGTAGTGGCTTGCTCTTGCAAGTAAACTTGGATACAGCTGAGAGCTATAGAAACATTATTCTGGGTGATGCCAAGTGCATTTACAATTAGGTTGGGGTTATTTTCATTAATTCTTTGCCATTTAGACAATATACCAGCCAAGAGCCATTGACTAGTTCCTACTGCCAACAAAGATTTTAATGAGTATTCTTGCTCATGCAAATCACTTGTGGCCAAGATTAATTTATCTGCCAAAACTTCAGCAGCTGTGCTGTTTATTTAACATTCCCAATCCTGTTCCTGGGATGCCAGTCACACCTCTCCTCGTTTGGAGGAGGGAGGGTTCACTTGTGCAACCCTGTGAGCAGCCCTGTACAGATGTTTTAGGAATGAGAAGCAGGAAGGTTTAAGTGTAGAGACATTAACCTGCAGTGACAGTCCCACAGGCCTGAGGCTCCATAATGGATTAAGGATCACTTGTTGCTGGCTTGTCTTTTCAATACCATTGTGCTCAATTTCAGAAACCCGTGCAGTTAAGATTTCAACAGGTCCAAGAGGTAGTAGAATACACTGTGGGAATTAAGGTAATTTTTGTTGTCTGATATAAGCAATCCTAGTTTAAATTAAACTATATCTCCAAGGTAAATAGATAAATTATGTCTGATACTATTTCTCTTTCCATATATTCTGATGTAACACTCATTGAACAGCTACCAGTCTGGTTAGATCTATAGTTCCTTTCAAAGGAACCACGCTGAAAACTAAGCAAGTAGATTTCCACTTCATTTTTGGGGGGATGGTCTTTCACATATTGTGCTTACATTTTCCTCTGCCAAATCCACATTAATGGGTGGGATGCCTAGATTTGTACAATTACAGCTTGCTTTTTAGTGATTATCATTGTGATGCACTCAGGCTTAAACATGATTACAACCATTACCATATTGATTGGTACAAATAACAGACCTGGGGGTTTTCACCTCATGCATCAGGCTTGTCAATGGATAAACTAAATCTGGGTCAAACTGCTGGGTTTTGGGATTTTGATATAAGCCAGTATGGGTCCTGGAAAGCAAAATAGGACAAGTCCCAGTGGGGAGACTCCAAACTGGTTACCCCTTCTAGTGAGTGGCTCAGGTGTATCACCCAACATGAATGTGATGTTTAGCACCACTGTTGTCTTTTGGTTGGTGTCTTTTCACAATGGGATAGTTTTAAAAGAGCAGGGTTCCACCATCAAGGCCTGGAGGTCTGTGGGAGGTGAGATAGGGTAAAAAGTTGCTTACTGAATATATAGGGATAGCAGTGGTTTGTCTCACTCCCAAGGATCAAGTCCCTTGCACAGTAAGCTGCTCAGCATGTTATGGAATTGTTAGAATCTGGTTCCCTTGTTAAAAAACACCCTGGTCCCCAAAAGCTGCCTCTGCTACACCTCAGAGTATGATCTCCCCTAGTCAAAAGAGACACACTACAAATGCCAATTCCATTTCCACCAGGCTTCTGGCCATATTTTTCTCAGAAATTATCCAGCTGAAGGGGGTCCCACAGAATGGTTCTCGTGGTATTTCTTTGATTACCCCCAAGGGACATCTCAATTTTAATAAGAGGGGCCACCTTATACTACAATTCACCTAATTCACTCTCTTCACTACTCACAAGCCTGAATTCCCAGTCAGCATCCCTCCATATATCTCCATCCCAATCTTCTGGGATGCAATTAACTAATGGATCTTTATGGGACCTAATATATTAGATCATAAATTCTAGTTTGTCCTCTACTTTCTTTCCCCCCAGCCCAATTATTTCTGCAATTGTTCTATTCACAGAGATAACAGCTCTTTTTGTCACTTTCTTTGTTCAAACTCTTCTTGCAACAGTCTCATTTCCTTTTCTTTGTATTCCTTACAATGACACACTGCTTCCAACCGCATTTACAACATCTTGCATATTATTCCCTTTTCTTTACCATTCTTCAGTTTCGTCCTCATGCAGTTTAACTGTTCCTCTATCTTTACTCCAATTACTCCAATTTTTGAACACTCAATCCTCAAAAAGTCTCGCAGATCTTACTCCATGACAGTAATTGAATCTGCCAGCATACTGACTGTGCCAGTTTTGTCACAGAGGAGCCAGAGATCACTCAGGTGGATCTGAGCTAGTGGTTAATTTATGGAGATCTAAATCAGCAGATTTAGGCATGCAAATCTCAGTCCTGCCTTCCACCTGCATGCAGCAAAGACAGCCTCAAAGGATGGCCCACGACCACATCACCAAGTGACAGGAGGATTTTGTACATAACCAAAACCAGGTTCCTCTTTGCACTGGGACAGCGACAGCCCAGGATATCCCCAGAGGCTCTCTGGAGAAAAAACAAGCCAGGGGAAGAGGAGTGCAGAGGTGTGGAGGACACCCATCTCAAGCAAGGCAGCCCTTTCCTCCACCCACATCCCCAGGACCCACAGCACTTGCAATTACAATGGAATGCAATCCCCAGATTTAGAATCATGCTGGGAAGATTCCCTGGCTCCAACCATGGCCCCAGGAATGCAATCCCATTGCTGAGCTTATTCCAGAGGTCTCACATTCCATAAACACAAATGGAACTCGTTCCCATCCAGCCTCTGCAAAACAGAAGCACCTCCAAACCCTTTCCCATCCCCAAGGTTTTCCCAATTTTCCCATGCAAAGAAGCCAAACTCAGCACTAAAAACAAACAAAAATCCCAGAATTCCAGCTGCCCTTGCATCCTCCAAGGGACCATGGAGCATAATCCCTGCATCCCACTGGATAAGGAAGGGAAAACAGGAATTCCAGAATCAGGAAGTCATCTAGAACCTTGGAACACCAGCAGCTGCCTAAAATAGGAGCCATACCTTGTTTGTTTAGGATTCCTTTCAATGGATATAACCTCTGGAAAATCCACCTGTACCTCACAAATCAGAGTACTGGGGGAGGGGGGTTTGGAATCACTTCCAGGTGGCAGCAGCTCCACATCCCAAAATCCACCCTTTTCCAAGAGGATGGATTGCTATCCAAAGTTGTCTGGGGCCCCTCCCACCCCACAGAGAACACCAGGAAGTGACACATGCTTCTTTTTATTTAGATCACTGGGAGGCAACTCCTGGAGGACAGAGCCTTTTCCAGCACATTCCCAGGAGTACTCCCAGGGCAGTCAGGCTCAGCAGAGTGGCTGCTGTCAGCAGGATCCCCTGGATCACCACAGGAATTCCACCAGCAGCACCTGAAAGGGACAAAACCCACTCAACACTCATTCAATTGGTTTTCAAGCCTCCATCCAATCCTTGGGAATCTTTGGGAAGGAGCCTGCTGGGCAGGTCTGGGAGATTATTCCAGAAAGTCTATTTGTGAAATCACTAGGAGTTCACAGTGGAATCAACCCTTAAGTGAGGCCTGGAGACACAACCTCACAAAGATCCCTACCCTGGGGGTGTTCCCAGCTGATCCCACACGTCCAGAGGGGCTCATTAATCCCTGAGTCGGCTCCAGGATTAGCAGGGGTCCCACGGAGACATCGGCCTCAGTTGGCCCTGAGGGCCCACCTAGAAAAAGAAGGTAATGAACACCCAGGAGAGGAAATTCCTGCTTGGGCTGGAATTTGGTAATTACAGGAAGATGGACACCCATGGAAAAAGCAGAATTCCAGAGGATTTAAATGCAAGGACATAGGACAGAATAATGGAATGGTTTGGGATGGAAGGGACCTCAAAGCTCATCCAGTGCCATGAGCAGGTACCTCCCACTATCCCAGGGGCTCTTTCATTTTAAAATCCCTTCCCTAAGGACACGGGAGAGGAGCCGGGATTGTCCTTAAACTGTGCCAAAACCCCACCCCGCAGCCCAAGGGTACACCTTGGGACACACCTCTCTGGTCGGGGCCGTCCCTCCTCACGCGCCTGCCCATCCGTGCGCCCGGAGCGCGGAATTCCCGGGAATCTCCTCCAGGAGAGGGACAGATGCCTGTGTCACAGCAGCTGCAGATGGCCGCGGTGCCCTCCAAAGGTGCCCACCTGGAACAGAGTCACCTGTGACCCCCCCGCTGCGGGCTGGGACGGGTCCCTTCCCCGCACCAAGGACACTCACAGGCCGCTGGCTTTGCTGAAGGAACAGGCTTTATTCCAGGGATTCGGGGCTTGAGCCGCCGGGGACACCCGCAGGTGGCAGCTGATGTAGAGCTGGCAGGGGAAATCAAGAAAAACTTATTAATCTTGGAGATTTTAGGTCTTTTTTCCACGGAGAAACCGAGAAAGGAGCAGGACGGAACCAACACCTCACCAAATTCCCGGCGTCTCCGGCAAACTTGAAAGCATCCACCAGGAACCGCAGCGACTCCGGCCGGGGCCGCGGGGACACGAAGGCTGAGCCGGTGTCCTCTGTCCTGCTGTCCACCAGACACCTGTAGAAGGGCTGGGAATCACTGGGAATTCTCCAGGGGAACCTGGGATTCTCCAGCCAGCCCCAGAGCCCGGCCTCACCCGCCCAGGTCGATGAAGGCGTAGCGGGGGGACGAGCTCCTGTCAGGGGTTGCGGTGGCCACGCACTGATCCACGAAGAGCCGCAGGGCACGTGGCCCTCCGAGGTGACATCGGCCTGGAAGCGGAGGCTGTCCCCAAGCTGGAAGCCATTGGAGAGCCTCTCCCCGCTCCACTCGTCTGGAATGCAGATCCCAGGGAGCAGGGTCACTCTGGGGGCTTCCCAGGAGCATGGAACCTCTTAAATGTGCAGCAACCCCAGTGGAGTGGATTCGGCTGCACTGGGGCTCCCAGGATGTCCCCGGGAGCCACCAAGAACAAGGAGATAAGGGACAGGAGGCCATCAGGGCTGCACGCACCGTCCATAAGGCGAAGGGAGAACCGGAGCCGCTCCTCTGCCACCACCGTGGAGCGGAACGGGGCCCACGTGGGGTGCACGGCACCGCTGCTCACGTTGCTCCTCCTAAAGGGAAGCAGGGGAATTGCCTGGGGTGGCACCGGCACCTCAGTGTCGTAGCAGCACGGGCACAGCCCCCACCACTCACCTGGGGTAGTGACACTCAATGGGGACCTCGGCCGGGGTGGCCCTCACGATAGGGGGTTGCCAGAACGGGCGGGTTTGTAGAACAGGGTGGTTCTGTAGATCAGAGAGTCCGGGGTCACCTGGAAGGAGAATTTGGGAGAGGGGAAAAAATCAGGAAAACGAACGCAGCACCTGCAGGGACTGTGCCGGGACACAGAGGCCACATTCCTGATCCTACAGGACACCACGGAGCTTTGTGCTGGCATCCCAACAAGGCGCCAGCTAGAAGGCCACAGAGACTCCAGGACCCGGGCACAGCACCTCAGGACCCACTATCCCATAAATTCCTGCATCCAATCCCAAGCCTATTGCTGAATATGTGCCTCATCCAGGAAACCCACACCCCAAAATCCACCTCTGCTCCGAGCGCTCCTCACCCCAAATCCACCACACCGGTACCAAGGCACCTCCAGGGGTGACAGCTTCACCCCGTGGCCACTCACCTGCAGGGTGCTGCCGCACTCGTGCAGCGCGGCCACGAAGGTAACAAAGGCTTGGGCGGGGTTCGGGGACAGGGGCAGGCAGGAGGCAGTGCCCAGGCTCAGCTCCGCTGCCCGCACAGGGCGCCCGGTGCCAAAGAGGTCCCTGCGCACGGTGACCGCCAGCTGCCCCTCCTGGCACCGCACGGCCACGGCGGGGTGCGGGGACAGCGCCCGCAGCTGCGACAGATCCACCCGCGCCCACGGCTGCGACCCGGCGGGAACGCGGCCCCGCCAGGAGTCACCCCGCAGCCGCCACACCCCGGAATTCCTCCGGGAAAAACCCCAGAGATCAGAGGACGCGGCCGAAGCCAACATCCAGCAAAGCAGAGGGAGCCCAAAGCAGCTCCTGAACCCCATGGCGGCTCCGGGAAAAGCAGCGCATGGCAAAAGGGCTGCTCGGGAGCCTTTTATGGGAGCATCCCGGGCAATCCCAGCCGGGATAACGGGATCCAGCTGGGGAGTCCATTCCGGATAATGGAATCCAGCTGGAGATCCCACGCAGGATAACGGGATCCAGCTGGGCCCATCCCTCCCCCTGCAGCCCGGAACTGTCCCATGTCCTGCTTGGCTGCGGTGGCATCGATGTCACCCGTGTTCGCCTCGCTCCCTGCGCCGGAGTCCATTTTGGACAGCGAGGCTCTCGTGGACATTACCCCTCCGATCTTTCCGGGAATTCCCCAAAATTCAGGCTGTGCATTCAGAACTACGGATGTGTCAACCCCACCCGGGCGCTTTGGGATCCGCCCGTGCCCGATTTCGCTGGAATTGCGCCTGGCTAATGAGGGCACCATAACAAGTTTATTTGCATGGAAAGCAGAGGGGCAGAGCCGATCAGGGACCGGCAGGAGGAATCCAGAGATTAATTAGTCTGCGAGTGTTAATTGGCACCGCCGCTGTTGGGCACAGAGGGTGACAATGGCCCTGCGCAGCTGCGGGAGGGGCTGGGGACACTCAGGGGAGTGGCATAGCCCGGCCGGGGGGTTCCCGTGCCTTGCGGGCATTCCCGGAGAATTCCCACTCGTCATCCATAGAGATGGGAGAGCTGGAAGGGAATTTGGCCTCGGAATTTATTCTCGGTGGGTTTTTTTTACCGGGAAACGGGGCTGGAGCATTTATCTCCCTCTTCCAGGATCTGTGGGATGGGTTTGGGATGAGAGGACCCACTCAAGCCACTTGTAGGGGATGAACCAAGCTCTGACCTAGCCCAAATTCCTGGTGGAAACTCTCACGTCAGGTTCTGCTGTCTCCTGCAGCATTCATAATGTCACTCCCACGTTCCCACATCTCCCTCTGGCAACATCCCGGTGTCCCAGCATTGTCCCGTGTGTTTTTAGGGATTATGGATGAATGATAGGACACGAAAAACTTTTCCAGGTTTCTCCATGAATTCCTGCATGCCTGCTTGCAGGAATGGGGCAGGTCCCAGCCCAGCTCATCCTGAGGCTGCCCTGAAATGTTTTATCCAGGGGGATGGGGCTGCCTGGGGGGCTCCAGAGGGATCCAGAGGGATGAGAGGAGATGTTCCTGCATCCAGAGGGATCCAGGGAGATGGGAAGGAATGTTCCTGCTTCCACAGCCCCATTCACCATCCCAACATCAGGAATGGCCCTGGAAATCCAGAATTTGATCCACCAATCTCTGTGGGACCCATATCTCCAGGGATCTCTCAAAGCCCCGTTTGTGCCATTCCAGATGGAAGCATCCAGGATCCCAAAGAGCCTCACACAGTCCCATCTCATGCTTTCCCTCTCCAGAGTGGATTTCTCACCCCCTGGAATAGCTCAGCAGCTTTGCAGGTGAAGGTCGCAGCCCCGTGGGTCACTCTGTGGTCAGTGCAACAGCCCCAGGAGATCTTCCGCGGTGACGGGTGCCTGCAGCTCCAGAGCAGCCAAGTCCTGCACCAAGGGGTCGCTCCGGTGGATACAGGAGCAGTGTTCTGCTCAGGATGAAAAGATAGCAGCCCTTTCATTTCGGACCAGCACAGCTGAGCCCGGCAGGAGCCGAGCCCTCCCTGAGCCCTGTTCTGCTGCCCTGCTGCTGCCCTCCAGCCCTGGGGCGTTTCTGCACCGCTGCTCCAGAGAGCCGGCCCCGCGCTGCCGCTGCCTCCTGCCGCACAGGGCCGAGTGCTCTTCCTTATGGATATTGCACTTGGCTGACCCTCGGGAGCTCCACTGAGCCTCTCCACAGCTGCTCCTCGTGCAGAACTCTATGTGTGGGGCAGCAATAAGGCAGGAGACCATATGCTCCAGCACAGGGACAACGAACCACTCACCGAGACAGCAAGGCTGTGATGAGCCATTGTCATGACTGATGGCATGAGGACTCTGGGGGAGCAGATTTTCACAGCAGATAAGCCCTAATGAACAGAAAAATAACTTCCCGTGATGAGGGAGATGTACAGAGTTCCAAAAGCCACGGCCCTGCAAAGAAGGAAACACTTGATTGCCAGCAAGGCCATGGAGCAGTACCCAGGAGCAGAGCTGAGAAAGTGCATCTTCCTGCAGGCCTGGAGATCAGAGGAATGAGCCAACACAGTGGAAGAGAAGGAATAAGAGCTCAAGTGCTGGCATTGAAACAGAACAGGCTCACGGGGCTGGGGGCTGCACATCTGCCCTGGTGCTGCAGCTTCACAGCTGCAGAAAATGCCAGAGAACTGTGCAGCTAAAATGCATCTCCTGCAGCGCCCAGAATCCCCTGCCGAGGGGAAACTGAGGCATAGAGCCAAGGAGTCACTCCTGTAGAGCTGGGCTCCCCCACAGCAGGGAAAAGAAAGCTTTGAATCTCAGTATTGGTCTTTGCAGCTCACAGGTTGTTTCCCGTAAGGAAACTCTGTCATCTAATATTGGCTTGAGCACATGCCACAGCCTTCCCCACTGCCACAGGAACTGCTGCCGAGCCACCTTCTATTAAAATTTACTACAGCTCTGCCTGGAAGCCTGCCCCGTGCTTTCTATTTTTAGCTGCAGGCAGACCTATTCATATCAGTCAGTGCTGAAACTCAGGTCCTTTCACAGCTTTGGTGCAGTAATTCAGGGACATCATGAAGCCAGGTTCTCAGCTTTAAGGACATCTCACCAGGATAAATAATAAACCCATGAGCTGAGTGGTCTCAAGGCTGGGGGGACATAGGGTGTGCTTTGCTGAAGGTATTCTCATCACACACATTTATTCCACAGGATCACACCACTGCTTATGTGCAGAATGAAGCAGGGACTTGAATTTTATTTACCAGCTCATAAACTGCAAAGAAGGCAGGAGATATGGGATGAGAGAGAAGAAAGGTCTGGGGGAAGTGGAAACAGCTCCACAAGGTTCCACGCTGGTGGTGGTTTCCCTGCCTGCTAGTTATTTTATCTTAAAATACTTTTAGAAAATAGGAACTTCATTAGTGCTCAACACAGGACAAGTAAAGAATGTGTGCTTTTATAGCTGCCCACGTAAACATGAGGAGGGTAAATCTGAGAGGTCTGCAATAACTCAGGGTGATATGAGTAAATCAGTGCAGCAGCAAGATACAGATGTTTGGTGATGGAGCTCCCAATCAGCCAGACCTTGTTATAAAGACACTTCATCACGCTTCCTCCTTCACGTGTGTGACAGCACGTGCCAGATCTACTCAGGTAACTGACAGTGTGATAAATAAAACGCTCAGCAGTGAGACTGATACACACCTCCTCCCCTGAGAGCACTGGCATTGCCCACTGACATCATCACTACACTTTATGGCAGCTAAACTCAACCTTGGTGGAGGAAAGCTGAGCACACACCCAGCCCCAAGGCAGCTCTCCCCCCTGCTTGGAGAGTCACAGCCAGACACCATTAGTCCAGGGCTGAGTCCTGGCCAGGGTGGTTGGGACTGATCTTGGTAGTAGGAATCAGGAAACTGGGACAAGCACTTTGTTACTTCCAGGCTTTTCAGTGGTTATCCAGGCCCTGGTTCATCCAGGCCCAGCAGTGCAACATGGAGGGCAAAAATTTAGAGCAACCATTCTGGGAAGAAGGAACCAGTGTAAATGCCACTGGTCCCACCAGATCAGCAGCACCACAAGGAGGAAGGAGGTGAGCAATCCAAAGGCAGACATTTGTATGGGCAATATCTGTGGTTTAATCCCACCAGTTTTCATGGGAAGGAAACACCTCACAGAGCAGTGGGATTCATCCTTCCTGGCTGCAATGCTGATTCCTGCTCCTGTCAGCAGCAAGAAAGGAGCATGAGGCACTTCTGCTGCAGGGTGCTGCAGTCAAAGAGGTGGCAGCAGGATCTCCACTCTTGCACATCTGCTGGTCCCCATCCATTGCCCTTGGCCACTCAGGGTGGCACTTGCTGAAGGCAGCCCCAGCCCTCCTGCCCTGAGGTGTCAGCAGAGCAGATGGAACAAATGAGCAAACGCTGCTTCTCCCATCCACACACTTTCCAGGAGAAGCAGTGTCAAATTAATGGACAAAAAGAGACCGAAACAAAACAGCAAGGTGTGTGTGAGCATATTAAGTCCTTTTCCATCCCCAGTTTATGCTTGAGCTGCTACCTTGAGACTGGCACAAAAGCCAATGTGCCATTTGCTTCACACAGCTCCTGGGATCTCCGTGGCACCATTTATGCTTGGGTAACTCAACTTCTGGAGGCCATTAGGCAGGGTAATTTCACCATTCCTAAGCAAATGCCTGGAGGGGTCTGTGCAAGGCCAGTTCAGCACAGCTGAAATATGGAGGAAATGTTTGTTTGAATCCTAAGGAGAAATGTAATGACTGCTTTGTAGTAAAGCACATTCAAATCAGCCCCACTTTGGCTGATCAAGGCACAATCTCATCAGCACGCTCCAAGAAAAAATACTTCTGATCCAGAAAGTGAGCTTAACATCTTTGTGGAACTGACAACACCTATTTTGGGAAAAATTAGCTCACAGCATCACTCAGGTGCAGGCTTTAAAACAAGGGCGGGTTGGGGGTTTTTTTCTATTTTTTTCCCTTTTTTTTTTTCCTTTATTTTTTGAAAAGGCACTTTCCATTTGATGGGCCCACCTCCACTGAGATACCAGCTGGCCAAACACATCTGGGGGCTGTGGTTTATTCGTCGATATGTTGGTGAAAACAGGGCTCTGCAGAGCAACTTCCACATCTGTATGTGGGTGCTGAGTCCTGACAAGGGTGGATGGGACTGATCTTGGTTGCAGGGATCAGAAAACTGGGACAAGCCCTTGAAAAGCCTGAAAGTAACAAGGCTCTGGGTCATCCAGGCCCAGAAGTGCAACATGGAGGGCAAAAACATAGAGCAACCATTCTGGGAAGAAGGAACCAGGGTTAGTGTCACTGGCACCACCAGATCAGCAGCACCACGAGGAGGAAGCAAGTGAGAAATCCAAAGGAAACCCTCTGGGTTCACTGGCATCTTGTGAAGCAGACAGGAGAAATAGTCCCTGGTGGAGTGACTGTACTGATGTCCCCAGAAGAACACAGGTGTCAGGTGGTATGGTTTCCAGCCCATGCTGGGTGACAAACCAGTTCTGGAAGTGGCAGTAGCTGGAAATTTGTTGGATCTTACTCTAATGAGGTGCAGGTCCTCACAGGAGGATGGGTGGGTGTGCTCATCACTCTGCCTCAGAAATGGGGAAACAGAAGCAGAGAGCTGCAGCAATGAATGAAAACAGCCAAGTTTATCCCATGGCTGATGGATCTGAGCCTGAACCTGCAGGCTGTCTCCTCCAGCTCCATACCTGTTCCTCTGCCCAACCAGGCACCTGCAAAGGCTGCTTTCCTCTACTCCCACCTCTCCTTTCACACCCTGGTTTGCCACCTGTGCCAAACAGGACAGGAGGCAGGTGGCTTGTTAGAAACTGTCCCTGCACCATCCAAACTTGTGAACATGCAACGTGCATTGCATTTTGATAGATGTCTAGGGACCTGACAGAATTAATTAAAAGAGAAGAAGGCCAGACAAGTGTGTGACTAGCAGAAGGCCAGGGTGTATCAGCAAAGGTTGAGGGAGATGCAGGAGGAAAGCAGGGGGCTCCCAGTGCTCCCATTGCTGTCTTACCCAGGCACAGGCTGACACTTGGCCATGGCAGCTGCCAGCACTTGCCTGTGCTCCTCTGGTGCGTTCCTGTGTGTGATGGCACACAGATGTTCAGCTAACAAGTGTCAGCACTGTGCCCTGGACCTGCTCAGGCAGAAGCATTTGCCAGCAGAGAGCAGCAAACAAACCCCAGGAAACCCAGCTTCCTCTGGCTGTGGGACAAAGTGTGGGGCTGGCACAGCCAGTCCTGCCCAGTACCCTTGGGCTGAGTGTCCCAGCAGAAGAACCTGTTCAGGTGGAGACATCAGTCCAGGTATCTGTCCATGCCTTTGAACAAAGGATTCTATCAAAAATAAATAAAAAAAAAAAAAAAAAAAAAAAAAAAAAAAAACACCAGCAAATTTGGGTGGAACTAAAAAATCCCTGGTCCCCTCCAGAAAGTGGATTCTTTTCCCCTGGCAAGCTCAAACCTCTGCCCCCAAGCAGAAAGGGAGGGAGGACTTGGCCCCTCACTTTCATCTCCTCCCCCAGGGGCTATGCTGTCCGCAGGGCAGAGGGGCTGTTGTTACTGGGTGGGGAGCTCAGCTCCCAGCTCCAAGGATAGCTGAGCATGATTTGCCTTTGTTAATTCCTACCTGCCTTCCCCCGATGTTTAGGGGCTGCTTGATCTGTGTGGGATTTTTTCATCTTTAGCACCAACAATCCTCTGATACTGCCTGTGCTTTTCTTTGACTCTAACCAGAGCCCTGAAGTTGTTTCTCATATCAAACGCTCCCAGTCAATCTAATTTTTAGAAAACACAGCATGTCTGGAGAGAAACCTGCAAAATATAGAACACATTCCCCATTTGCATCCGAATGTTGAAAAACCCCATCACTCCTCTATGGCACATCATATCAGCACTACACCCGCCATGAAATATTCATGGCCATTTATTATGATGTTGTTTATTATCCTCATAAAACTTTCCAGCAATCAGTTTCTTTATTTGCTCAGCCTGCAGCATGGATGGGTGCTTTTGTGTCTCCTCCAGTGCTGGCAGTGTTTGAATTAATCCAGGGCCCCTGTCGCCATAAGAACACCACCACTGCTGTCCCGAGCTCAGTCCATCCCAGGCTGCTTGTGGCATCAACAGAGCACTAGTGAGGAATAGTAGGGTGACCATGATACACTCTGCCTGCATTAGGTTACTGGAATGGAATGAAATTCAACCCAAGATTGACTTCCTGAGCCCAGTGGGACAGCACGGGGAGCAGAGGAATTAAACTGTGCTGCCGGTCCTGCTCGGGGTGGTAGGGTGGTGGGACACAGCTCTGGTCTCACCATCCTGCATCCTCCCTGTAAGGTTAAAAAAGAGAAGGGAAGCACTCAGTGAGGACAGCTCCTGAAGGTTTTATGGCAACTGCCAGATGAATGTTAATGTAAGCTGCTAAAAGATTTTCCAATGGATTAGTTCTCCATTTCCTCCTCAGCTCCCTGAGGGTCTGGTGCTGGAAGAACAGACCTAAATCACCTCTGCAGCCACAAAGTCCCCTCTTGGCAACAAAGCAGATGCAAGGGCTGGACCTGGAGGGAGCGTGTGAGAGAGAGATACTTTCTGGAACAGATTCAGTTTCTTTATAGCAGTTCTTTGTAGCAGGACATTTTATAAGAGTGCCCATTCTGAAAACCCTTTATTCCTCCTACCAGAGCTTGCGCCCTGCCCTTTCTGTGAGGAGGGGAGTAAAAAAAGATCTCTGAGGACAGCAAGAGCAAGAGCTCTCCTTTCACAGGGATTGTAAAGCTGAGTCTCAGTAGAGTGACCTTGATACAACCTCTTGTTTCAAACACACAGCAAACATTTCTGCATTGAACAAACTGCTGCAAGAGGATTCAGGCTCCTCTCTTGCCAATGCACTGGTGCTGCTTTTCCCCAGAGTACAGTGTCTTCCTAAAGCAAACTACATCAACCTCAGAAAAATAAATAAATCTACTTTTCACATCATTTCATCTTCTGATAACGGTAATGAACTCAGTCTGAGGCATTACTGGGAATTAATGACTGCCTGCCTCCTGACTCACCAGCTCTTCTCAGGCTATCATAAATTCCCAGGAACCGTGGTGAACCACACATCACCCCGTAAGCTGAAAATAAAGATGTTGTCCAGAACCCTGGGGCAAATATTCAGTGTGCCAGTGCCACCTGGAAGCTAGGGAATGGAGATGAGCTCCCAGCTAAACATGCTGCTCTGCCCTGATGGCTCACTGGGGGCAAGCATCCAGAGCTAATTCCTGGGGCTCCCTGCAGGATCCCAACCCTGGTTCTGGGTCGCTCCTCCCAAATAAGTCTGGCTGAAAGCAGCATGCACCACCCTTGGGGAACTGCTCCTCTGAGTCATTAAACTCACATTGTGTGCCTCACCTTTAACCTTTTTTCCTGGTGAACTCTGACAATGCTCTGGTCTGAGAGATTAAAGAGCTTCTCCTAAGCTGCCCCTGGATGAAGGCACATCCAGACCATTATCACATCACCTCTAACCTGCTCTTAATGAACTAAAAGAAGATACTTCATTACTGAAGCCAAGTTCTGCAGCTCACACCTGCTTGGCAGTTAGAAACCACATACACCAAGCCTCTTGGACTTTGTGCCTTTCAGATCACACAGCTTTTAGTGGGGAGAAGAAGAGCTGGTAAAATTGGCATATCTATATATTTATTTAAATATTGAGATTTCCTGCTCTCCCAGTTGCAAATGTAAATTTTGTGTACTTAGATCCAGTAATTAGGGTTAATGACTAAAGAGCATTTGGAAATTGTGCAATTTGTGAAGTCCTCCATCAATCAGAAAAGACCAATTAGGTTTGTTTCTCCTTTAGAAAAATACAAATTTCTGTCACCAGCTGTTCCTGGGACACGTCTGTCTGGGTTGCTTGTCTCAAGAAATTTAATTAAATTTAGTTGAATTTAGTTAGATTTAGTTATCATGTATTAATTACAGGCCATGCTCAGATTTCTGTGAGTTCCAGCATTCCACTGGCCGAGAGTGGAATATGTTTTAATCTGGAGGAAATACAACTGCTAAATCAAACTAAAAGGCTGAGCAGCTCCACTCCAGCCCATAGCTGAATTCATTTACTGTTGGGTCTCACTTTTGCTGGAGTCATCCATCCAAACCACTTATTCTCCAAGGACAATTGCTGTGCAGCGCAGGCCAGTGCAGGAGAGAGATTTGTCTCCTGACAGATTATCCCCAGGGAGAACCAGTGCAACGCTCCAGGGCCTTGGAGAAGATGAGGCCTGAAAAATAATTCTGCACTACAAACGTGTTCTCCTTCCCCTCCACAGGCACCAGTCCTGCCCTTGGGCCCCTCAGGGCAGAGCTGGGCACACAGGGGCTCCCAGACCAGCATCCATCCCTCTGTGGGAGCTGGGTCATGGATGCTGGTTAGCACAGTGGCTGTGGCTGTGTCCCTCCAGATCTTAATTAAGGCAGCTTGGGCTTCCCAAGCAGTGGGGTATGAAAGCAGCACCTCATAAAAACATCCCAGTCCCAATAACACTTCTAAATCAGCTTCCTGGGATGGAGCTGTAACAAGCCCCCTGGAGAAGTCGTGGCAGCACAGGGAAGGTTTTATTGGCCCTTAGTTATGAGCTTTGGCTCAACTCTCTGCATCTTGTTCTCTGGAAAACAGCAAGGAGGAGCACTCCAGCATTGTGTCACCTCCACCAGCAGCTCACCACCACTCCCACACCTTTCCACACCAGTGCAGACACTGCAACAACTGTAACCCACTTTTAATTCTCCAAACACCTAGAAATCAACAGTTTCAGCTCTTTCCTCTGCTGTTTTTCTGGTGATGACCTGTGTACAATCGATTGAACCAGCTACTCCCAGGTTCCTTGCTGCAACCTTGAGGAAAGTCCCACAGGTCAGCAGTTCACAGACTAAGAGCTGCTGAGGTGAACAAGTCCCTAGAGGGGGAATTTCATGATTAAGAGCTCTGTAACCCAACTGAACCCCTGCAGGATCAAAGGCAGCGGCTGGAAGGCTGGATGTGTTCAGAAAGACATGGTTAATTGTGGGAGCAATTAGCCTCTGCAAGAATTGACCAGGTACACGATGGATTCTCTGTGCCTGGAAGTGTTTAAATCTCAGTGGAGATCTTTTGGAAAGATAAGCTTATGTTTGACCAGGGCGGATGTGCTTAATACAGGAATAGCCAATTTTATGCAAGAAGAGATGAACAGAATGGTCTTTTGAGCTGGAAAATCTCTAAAATCTATGAAACTATTATTAGAGAGTGAGACATTTCTAGTGGGTTTGACAGCTAGATGGCAAATCTGTGTTAAATTCCACAGGATCCAAAGAAACTACTCAGCCTCGTTTTCTGATATTCTCCAAGGGGTTTCCCGGGGGGGGGGGGGGGGGGGGGGGGGGGGCAGGGGGGAGATTTTAGCTTTTCATTTTTTAGCTTTAGAATAATTTTCCAAATTGGAAAACTTCTCAACTTCCCCTCCTCTCACCTCCCCCTGCTCCTCCATCCTTTCCTCTGTCTCAGAGAGTACGTGCCAAGCTGTGCGTGGGTGAACCCCTGGGAGAGGCAGCAGCAGAGCCATCCCACATGTGTGAGGAACAGAGCAGTGGGCACAAGAAGGAGAAGCCAAACTTTGCACTTTCCCAGCCCAGAGTGATCTCAGAGCCTGGGCATCAACCCCCTTGCCAACCTGGGCAAGCCCCACAGCACAAGGAAGGAGTGGCTGCACGCATTTTGCTTCTCCCAGAATAGTTTGGGTTGTCAATATTTCCCTTTTAACTCTGCTGTGAAGGCAAATCTTCCCAAATCCATCAGGGCACAGCATCTGTGCTTGTGGCTGGCTCATCCCCCTCCAATAATGGAAGCAGTCATGAGGCTCATGGCATGCTGCAGGTGATTAGGAATTAATAATTGCTTCCAGGGCCAGTTGTTTCAGCCAAGGCTGCCGAGTTTGATGTTTTATATGTATTTTGAAAAAGATGGCAGATAATTGAAGATGCAAAATAACTCCTTATCAGTAATCACCTTCAGAGGACTTCCATCCCCTCCAAAATAGAACCCTCTCACTTAGACATGCTGCACCCTCCCTCCCAACCCTTCCCTGATGTGCTTGCTTAAGAGGGACACTCTTCAGGAAAACCTGAAGTACAAGTTTTGACCCTCTCCAGTAGTTTCTTGTCTGTCTTGAACTCAGCAGCTCCTGAGAAAGATCAAGGAGGAAAAAAACAAGGGTCAATTGAAAGTGGAAGAAATGAATGAAAAGGCAGCTAGACCCACCAATACTAATAAAAAATAGAAATATTTAAGCAATTAAATATAAAAGCAGTCAGCCTCTGAATTTTGGTGGGGCTTCCTGACAGGCATGACAACAGGACCCTGTATTGGAAAAATCTGCTCTCTTATGAGGCTGTCAGTCCTTCAGAGAGCAAAGAGGTTAATGAAATAGAGGTAGAAAAGATTGCAATGTTTCCTGCAATCCTTTGTAATTTAAGTGTGTGCTAAGTATACTGCATTCTTCCAGAAATCCCAAGTGGAAGAAGTAAAATAACAATCACTTGAAGGATTTAACCCAGAAGTCCCCAGTTGAATTTATATTTATAACAGGAAGTTTCTATAAACCTGTGGAAAGCCTGGGCAAAAAAAACCCACATAAACAGCAGCTGCTGCTGAAAGTTCTGGAATGGGGTAATTTGCAGAAGAACCCAAGACTTGAACAGGCCTTTTGAAGGTGACAGTCCCTCTCTGAAAGGGGATTGTGATCATCCTCTGTGCACAATTCGCTGTGCAACACAGCAGGGGTGGGGGGAAAGGGGTTTGGTGACACGGAGCTGGATTTCCAAAGCCAGGGAGGGTTTAGCCCTTGGATCCTGCAGGTCCTGCCTGTGCTGAGTTACACCAGCCTGGCCCAGGATGGGAAGGGCTGTGATGGATGCTGGATCAGGGAGGAGGAACAGCTCAGGAAGGGCAGGAAGGCAGCCCAGCAGTGAGCCTGCTGCAGCAAAGATCATGGAAAAGGGGGCAGCTTTGGGCCCTGCTGAGCTGCAGTGGGAATGGGCACCCTGGGAAAGCAGGAGCGAGCAGGCAAGTCTACAGGGCACATCTGAGCACATCAGTTGAAACGCCCGTGGCCATTAAAGTCATCTTCTAACATTTCCACTTGTGTCTTGAGGCAACCTGTGGGGCAGCCCAAGGTGAAAGAGACTGGGGAGGTGACCTCCTGCCATAAGAAGACCCTCTAGCACTGCAGATCACCCCAAGCTTTCCTTGCCTGTCTGTGGTTGCCTTCTTTCTACAGATACCACCCAGAGGGTCAGCCTGTCACTCCCCATCTCCTCTGCTGCCCAACCCTCTGCAGCTGGCAAACGATGGAGCTGCCAGGCAGAAGCTGGCTCTGCCCATGAGCAAAGCCAGCAGTGCTCTGGAAACCTTGCCTTCCCTCCTCAGAAGATGTGTTTGTCAGTGCACTGACACAGTGGGGCCAGAGCTTCTCTCTCTTATTCCATGGGATCTGTTCCTGCCCCAAGAGAGAGCAGAGGGGAGAGATGAGCATCAAGACACAGCATGGAGAGAGTGAGGGAGCCTCTTGCACACAGAGCTCCCAGAGAGACTGTCATGCTCAAAGTGCAGATAAGATGTTGCTTTGTGCCCTATTGACACACTGTCCCCTCTTGTCACCCACTGTCCTGGCCCTGGCAGCCCTGTGAGAGGCCACATGCAGGTCGAAGGTGACACAAACCCCCTGGCTCTTCTCTGGAAATGGTGGGCAAGTCAAACAAACCCTGGCTGGGCTTCGGGCTTTGTCCACAAAGAAACTGGCTGATACTCACAGAGTTGCTCTCAGGCAGCAAAGCTTCTTTGTTTGGTTGGGTTTTCCTTCCCTTTTTTATTTATATCTCGGTTCTCAGCTGGTACTGAGCACAACCAAGAGTCTGCAGGAGGGGCCAGGCTGCAGTGGGTACATCTCAACACAGCCTTGCTGATTCAGAGTGACCAAGCATCTGACAGAAATCCTCCCAAATCAGCAATGTGTGCTTGGTGACTACTGGCACTGCAGAAGTGGAAACCATGCAGAAAGACCGTACAGATTTGATTTCTCATCCCTTTCCACACAGCTTTAGCCCTGGAGCCATAGGGATGGGCAGCTTTGCCCAGCACTCCCAGCTACATCAAGGGTGAGGTTAGGGAAAGGAAGATGCTGTGCCATTTCCCTCTGTCCTGGCAGGAGCACAGGTCACCCTGTTTCAAAGACAGCTTTGGGATCCTTGAGGTCACTCTGGAAGTAGCATTTGCTTCCAGCTCAAGTCCCTGCTGCCTTAGTGATGGAGGTTTGTCGGGCACTTTCCCTTAACAACCCAGATCTTCCTCTTCAGAATCTCATGCCTTTTTGGAAGCTGTTCTGCCTTCACTGAGTTATAAAGGCACCGATAACACAAAAAAAAAACGAGGTTCCTATAACACTCTTTAATGATGTTCCTGGTCTAACAGGGAAGATTTACTTTCTCCAGAGAAGGCAATAGAAAACATTACTGTTCCATGTCCATCTGTCTGCTCTCCCTCTTGTCCACTAGCTGTGAACAGCTTGCAAGGAAAAACATGCCTGAAAGCTCAGGTCTGCTCCTGACTTGTGGCTGGGAGACATCTGTAAACCAGGGCTTTGCACAGCAGATTCTTCTGGCCCTTCTTCTTCTCTTGCAACAGCAGCAGAGGGTTGGTGGAGTTTTAAAGCCAGCGGACAGTAAAACCACATGGAGCTCCCTGCGTTGTGTGAAGATTCATGGCTGTGTTCTCTGAAGGTCAGCTTCATCTGTTGCAGGCAATTAGGGATAATCTATGGCTCCTGCTGCTGCTCTGGCCCTGGCCATATGCTCCTTGTCAGCACCAGACCATTGGTCAAATAAAAGTCACAACTGGTCAGTGTCCTGGAGAAATGCTGTGCAGGAGGCAGAGAGCTCTTTGTGTCATGATGGGCTCCCGGAGATCTTGCTTCTCTGAACAGCTGAGGACTGGCAGAGAGGCACAGCCACCAGCAGCCCACAGCTCTGTCCCAGTGCTGTTCCCACGGGCCTCACAGGGCTTCTTCCCCCAGCACCCACAGCCCTTTGCTCTCTTCATCACCCTATTATGACCACATCTCCTTCATCCTTGAGCGTTGCATCACTTGCTAACCTTCCCTGCCCTGCCTGGAGCCCTAGTGCCTTCTTCAGGGGGAGGACGACTCCTTCCTGCCCTGATCTCTTTCTGCATCTGCTTTTTTGAGTATTTCTCTGTTTGGAGGCACAATGATGCCAAAGACCACATGCTGGTGCCAAATGATTTTTCGCCTTTTTTCTTTAATATATTCTCTGGGTTTTTACACACATATTTCAGCCCTGTAGCCTATAGCTGTATCTGTGGCTAGTTTTCCCAGTACTTTTCCCTACCTTTTTCCTAAGCAGAAAGATAAAACATATTCCAGAGCCCTATCATATCTTGGTTCTTTCTGGGAACCAAGGTCAAAAAACAGCTCTTAGAGACATATTTTCATCAACAAAGTTTAGTCCCATCTGAGGGGAAGGATTTAGAAGGGGCTTGAACTCAGGAATGGGTGGAGGGATAGAATTTCATCACCACTTGTTCCCTTAATTGGTGATTTTTGTCAATTATGTTAATTTGCTAAACTTAAAAATTTGCATTCACCCCGTGAGGGGGTGGGAATTTTGTGGACATTTTCTATATCTGCCCCTGGAGGCCTCCAATAAAGACCAATCTTTATATTATTCCCTATACTAATATTATCTTGAAAGTGTGTTGTTCCATTTCTAGGTTCTTTAAGGCATCAATGCAATTCCCTCCTTTGCATGCTGGACATGGAGGACCTCAGGGTTTGGGGATGGCAAGAGGCAAAAAGGGCTGTTCTGAAGTGGAGGCACAGGGAGAGGTCCCAGAGGCCTGACAGACCCAGTGCCACACTGAGTATGGTGAAACCTGGATTCAGGAAATAACTTGGTGATCTGAGCCTGAAACCCTTGACTTAAAGTTATTTTCTCACGGTTACTCACTTGGTGGCCTCTCTAAGCATGGTCTCTGCAGTCTGCAGAAGGGCCTTGGGATCCCACATCATTTATACCACTGAAACCAGTATCAGAGACAAGGCAACAACCCTGACCTGCTGACTCACAGCTGGGACCAGAGTCTGAGCATGCTCTTCCAGTGGCTTTGGGTTCTGGGATTGCAAAAATTATCACAAAACATCATTTCCTGCAAATGAAGCCCACATTAGATTTACAAGAGTTTTCCTAAGAAAGCAATCCCAGGTGATGCAGGCAGTTTTTCACCAGGGACTGGCAGCGAGGCCAGTGCAGGGGCAGTGGTAATGAAGTCCCTGCTGGAGTCACTGACAGCAGGGGGGAGGATGAAGGGATGAGAAATACGGTGACCTGGCCATGCCAGAGGAGCTCGTGCAGCTGGCAGGGTCCCTCCTCCCAGGCCCAGCAGGGAACAGCAACTGGGATGTGTTCTCCCTCTAAATTGTCTCTATGGGAGGAGGAGGTGGATGAGTTTCCAGCCTCCCTGGCCCTGTCTCTCCCTGTTTGTCTGCTTTGGTTTTGAGCAGCCCTCAAGGCTGTGTTTTGGAGAGAGGGTTGCATCAGGCAAAGGAAAGGTACAAAGATGAGTTAATGAGAACGATTATTCAGTGACAGCTGCTGCCACTCACCTCCTAATGAGTGTAAGGTACAACCTTGCAGAAATAAGGTTTTCTCTGATGATTATGTTCAGGAGATTAATTTAGGAAACTCTGCTTAAGACCTGTGGTGATCTTATTTGAAATCTAGTCAATGAACAGGCAAGTATAGGGGAAAAGCATACCTTGTGTAAAGTTCAGTTGCTGGGAGCTGACAGATGCTGGGGCTGGACTGGGGCAGAGCAGACGTGTAGTCTTCACTCTGCTGTCCCTGGGATGGTCCCAGCACCCTGGGGCGGTGCAGCCACAGGGGATGGCCCACCTGGAGCTCAGCAAGGCACAGCCTGCCTGCAGAAGCATCTTATGCTCTGACTGCTGCAGTCCACAAATCAAATCCTCTGTCCCAAGCCAAGGGCTGGGGAAGGACTGGACCACGAGCTCCTGCAGGAAACAGTGTCCCTCTTTGTCCTGAAGGGAGACTCCTCTCTACAGCCAGGTCTGCTAATGGTCATCCCTGTGTCCATGCCTGAGAGCTGCTCATCACCAGCCTCTCCACACAGGCATGAGATGGCCAAGCTCAGCACATGATGCCTGCCATTTAATGTCCCCATCAAGCCACAGAGAAACCAAATGGAGTGGAAAACTGGCCCAGGATCAGTGCTTTCCTTCCAAACTGGCACCCACAGAATGCAGGACTCCTCTCCATTTTCAGCCTGGCATTCCCACCTGCCCCCTGCCCATCTGGCCATGGCCAGGGACAGCAGCACTGCCAGGGGCTGTTGCCTCTCTGCCTGTGCTGCAGGTGGTGGGATGGGGTGTCCCTGCTGCCCCGTGGTCTGGCACAGCTGACTGGGGGGGGACACAGCCCCAGTGCCCCAGTGCAGGCACAACACTCAGCTCCCTTTGGCCACCAGCTCAGACAGATGGTGAGCCAGCCCAGCTCCATCTCCTGGGGCTCTTTGGCCACTACAGAGAGCTGCTCAGGCCAGCCCGAATTTGGCTGGCAGGTGTCCATATCCCAAATGCAAATATTTGGGCAGGAGTGGCTGTGAGCTCAGTGGGTGTGACTGTTTCCCTTCGAGGCCAGGGAGGGAGGTCTGCCCCACAGCAGCTCCTGGGATTTCCTCATCTGGAGACACCAAATCTGATGCTCAGGAGCCTTCCCAGGCTCCTCCTCTGTTGTATTGTGGGCATCCACACGTTCTCCCAGGGCTGGTCTTGCTCCCAGGACAGTATCCCAAAGTATTGCCTATAGAAATCTGCATTTCCCCTACTGGTCTCCCTTTGAAACCATTCTCTTTGACCTGTGGCTGTCTCACCTCAGCTCCTCCCACAGTGACCCCTGAGCTCCAGGGCCCTGCCATGGTCTGTAGGGAGCAGCCATTGCCAGTCAACCCCTGGCTACATTTATAAACTTCTGGGTATTTTCTACCAGAAAATATTTTCTATGTCTTTTAATTCTACCCTTCAGTGCCTCCTTCACGCCCTCTTTTGCATCTGGCTGGTCTGTGGATGGAAGAGAACACAGAAGGGGCCTGCAGGGCTTTTACTGCTACCTTTAATTCCCAAGGCCCAGGAACTGAAACCAGCCTTCCCTTACACAAATCTGTAATATTCTTTGCACACAGCCTGTGCCTGTGGCAGTAAAACTCCATTCACTAATCCACACTACTTCTTTCCTAGAGAAAAGAAAGGAGTGGGGTTACCATGCTCTCAAGGGGTGATGAAACCATTGTGGTCTTCTCTGCATACCCAAACGAAATTTTTATCAGCCTGTGTTTTGGGCCAGAGGTCTGCAAAAAGCCATGCTCTTAAAAATGAAATAAGAAGCCTTGAAGAATTTTTATTTGCTATCTCTGCTCACAGGCAATTAGAGGAGCAGGACGTGAGGTCTGGTTTTATGCAGAGGCCTTTCCTTCCTTCCTTCCGACATCTTCCAACACTTCCTTCCTTCCTTCCTTCCTTCCTTCCTTCCTTCCTTCCTTCCTTCCTTCCTTCCTTCCTTCCTTCCTTCCTTCCTTCCTTCCTTCCTTCCTTCCTTCCTTCCTTCCTTCCTTCCTTCCTTCCTTCCTTCCTTCCTTCCTTCCTTCCTTCCGACACTTCCAACTTCCTTCCTTCCTTCCTTCCTTCCTTCCTTCCTTCCTTCCTTCCTTCCTTCCTTCCTTCCTTCCTTCCTTCCTTCCTTCCTTCCTTCCTTCCTTCCTTCCTTCCTTCCTTCCTTCCTTCCTTCCTTCCTTCCTTCCTTCCTTCCTTCCTTCCTCCCTTTCCTTCCTTCCTTCCTTCCTCTTCCTTCCTTCCTTCCTTCCTTCCTTTCCTTCCTTCCTTCCTTCCTTCCTCTTCCTTCCTTCCTTCCTTCCTTCCTTCCTTCCTTCCTTCCTTCCTTCCTTCCTTTTCCTTCTTTCCTTCCTTCCTTCCTTCCTTTCCTTCCTTCCTCTTCCTTTCCTTTTCCTTTCTTTCTTCTTTCTTCTCTTTCTCTTCCTTCTTTCACATACCTCTTGTACCAGAGAAATGTCTCTTGCATGAGAACTAAAGACAGAAAGAACACTCACTCCATAGAAAGTCTAATCAATACCACTGGTAGCCAGAGCCAAAAACATGTCAAAAGTGAGCTGGGAATTAAAAGAAAGTAACAGATGTCATTCAAAACCCCCAAGGCATGACGAAGGTCTGAATCATGCCCTGCCTGGCTGAACAGCCCTGGCAGGATGGAAGCTGTGAGACCAGGGAATTCCTCAGCTTTGGACACCACGTGGAAGGGTGGGGGAGCAATGGGAACCATACGAGCAACAAGAGGGAGAAGTGCCCAGTCAGCACTGCAAGTTTGACCCTGCTGCAGGAGAAACAGGAGGGACGAGATACCAAGGGCACAACAGTCAATGGGGGGGGCAGCAGGGATGTGCAGGGACCATGGGACAAGGGGAGCATCACCCAAGGCTGGAGCCAGAGTGTGGCCACTGCGTGGGGGACAGCAGGAACCCGCCAGAAAGGGGATAACAGAAGGATTTATGAGCACAGCCATATGAGAGCCAGTTATCAGTGACCATCCTAAATCTTGTCAGAGAGAGGATGAGAGGGACCGTCTCCAATGGACAGTCTGGAAGATTTAACACTCCTGTTCCACAAGGTAATCACAAAATGAGAGCCCCCCACGCTGGCAGCCACTCAGTGGGAAGGGGACTGCCTCCCACCTGTGCTTCCAGGGCTGGACAGGGCTGAGCCATGCCTCAGAGAGGAGGGACGAATGTTAAATAATGCCAGAGGCACTGCAAAGAGGCCCAGCAGCTCTCCCAAAGCCCGAGGAGGGTCAGGATGCTGACAGCCTAGCTGCAGGAGACACTGAAGGTCCCAGGGGATCGCGCTGGCCCTGCCCGGTGGCAAACACCGGCAGAGCCACACACCCATTCTCCCACAGCTTTTCTTAATTGCAACGCATTTCCAGCCCAGCTGCTGCAGTGCCACTTGTCCCAGCCACGGGAAAGAGGACACAGCCCCACAGCAGCATCCCAGATGCTGAGAAGGTTCTTTCTGTCCCAGCACCAGATGTACAAAACCTCAGCCACACTTGGAGCTGCTCCTCTGTGTCTGGGTCCCATTGCTCAGAGCCCATGCTGGGGGCACACACACACTGCTCTGTCTGCTCTCCACACCTGCCCTGCTCTCCAGCCTAGCCCTCAGGTCCTGGCACAGCTCACGGACCAGCAGAGATGCCCAGTGGGTTGAGCTTTCACAGCAAGGGCTTGGGGATTGTGAAACCAGCCAGCAAAAGAGCAAAACCTCTCCCTGAGCCTTGGGAGATGGGCCACTACCACCTCCCCCAGGCAAGGAAGGCTCCAGCCAGGGACACGGGGGCACAGGGGACATGGGGAGAGCAGTCACAGCCACTGCAGCCCCTGTACCACAGAGTGAGACCACGGGACCTGCTCGCCACCCCCTCCACAACCAAGCAGTCTCATCATCTGTCCCCAAGAGAAAGAAATCAGGTAAGCAATGTCTACAAGCCCATATGGACGGGCTGGGATGCTGCCCAAGCTTCAGCTCAAAAAAAAGTGCACATTTTATGGTATAAATATTTTGGTTTGCCTCCTCCTCGCCAGCCCACGGGCTCCAGCACAGGAAGCACAGCAGCAGCCCTCCTCAGAGCCGTCTGGCAAGAGGCTGATCCCCACAGTTACCAACGTGAGAGGCAACAAAAGCCCACACACACTGACCCAGATGCCCACATGCCTTCCAGGCATTGCCACGAAGGAGAGAGGCTTCTGGCAGAGTGGAGTGGGGCTTTCAATCCCTGGAAGGTATTACTTCCCAAAGAACCTCAATGATTTCCACATTTATGACCAAGGAGATGCCTTGTGACACCATCCAGTTCTCATAGAGCTCTTTGGTGCCTTTTTTTCATATTTTATCTCCCCTGACAGAAAAGAGCTGATTCCTTTCCTGTTAGCAGACTAAAATCATAGAATCACAGAATGGTTTGGGTTGCAAAGGACCTTAAAGATCATCTCATTTCATCCCCCTGCCATGGGCAGGGACACTGTCCTAGGTTGTTCCAAGCCACATCCAGCCTGGCCTTGGACACTCCCAGGGCTGGGGCAGCTACAGCTTCCCTGGGCACCCTGTGCCAGAGCCTCAACCTCCTCACATGGAACATTTCCTAGTAACTAATCTCTAGAAATGCTTGCTCTGGAATTCAAACAGTGGCTGTAATGCAGTGGGGGATCTATCCACCCTGTCACAGCACTCCCAACGTGAGCCCTCTCATCAGCAGAGGAGCCTCTCCCCAGGACACATCCCCACTGCTGTGGGTCTTGTCCTTACCCCACACATCCACCAGCCCACCAGGAGCCACCTCACTTTCCAGTCTCTTCCACTTTTCTCTCCCCAGTACCACGGGAGAGGCTCTCGGTAACCAGAGCTGCTCTCTGCCATGGCAAGAGCAGGATCTGTACAGCGATATGTAGGAGCAGGTAGGGAAGAGAGAGATGTATTTTCCTAACCATCAGAGCACCTGTGGCCATTCTCACCAGTGCTGAAAACAAAGAGGACCAAGCTGCTACATTCCCACAGAACAACAGTGATTAAATCTAGGTGATGGCTCCAAAACTTTCTCCAAAAGCTTGGGAGAATACGATGGGAATTTGGTGGTGTGAAAATGTGTTCATTCGATTAAACAGGAATGGAAAGAAAATCTGCAGGGCTTTTCTTCCATCCTCTTGGAACAAGAATCAGAGAGGAAAGGAGAATTTGTCTAATACGAGTATTAAAAGAAGTTTTTCACCAGTATATACTCTACCCCATGGCTTTTAATTCTTGAGAAATGACTTTAAGTCCTGCCTCCCCAGCCCAGCTTTGGCTGTGAACGCAGCTGGCCAGACCCAGTCCCTCACCCTTGCCCTGCTGGCACTGCAGGTGCCCTGGGAGAGACTGGGAGCAGCTCTCAAGCTGCTGGTGTGGTCTAAGACATCCAGAGCAATCAGGCCAATTAACCTGAAACACTTGCTCAGACAGTGCCGCCCTGTGTGTGTGTGCTTCACAGCTGCACACCCAAAGTGATCCCTGAGCTTGGGATCTGCACTTACCTGGGCAAATATTTGTTTTGTGCTCTAACAGCAAGGTGAGCATGCTATTCCCCTGTGTAAACATCAAGTCCTCAGACATAAGCACTTCTGAGCTGTGCTGCACTCCTCTCTTGAAACAGCCACTTTCTACGTGAAATCTGCTGTATTCCCCTGTGTCAACAGAGTCAGTGCTCGAGGCTGTCCTGGGCTCCTCTGAAATGGCTCTTGTCTTGGATGGGAACAGTCTGAGGGTGTTTATTTATCCATTTTTAGATGCACTCTGTGCCTTGTACCATCTCAGTAGACGGGTCTGCAAGGCAGGAGCAGGAAGAAAGGATAATCAACAGCATAGACACAGAAGAAAAAGGGCTAAAACACACTGGGTTTATCCTGCTAATGTGGTACGTGTCTTGAAAGAGAAAGGCAAAGGGATTAAATAGTTTCCCCATTCTGTTCTTAGCGCTGGTGCTCCCTGGGAGACGGCAACCAAAGCAGGAACATGTGGGGAGTGGGAGGACCCAAAACCAGCCAAAGTGAGTCCTGATATAGGAAGAATGAGGCTGGAGGGAAGGTGGCAGCAGGGCAGGCTTATGACCCATCCCAGTGTCTCGTTTGTGACCTCATGCTGGTGGCTCTGGAAATGGTCTGGGGCCAGGAGGAGCAGATGGAGCTGCACAGCCCAGCAGCCAGCCTGGGACAGCTTGGAGCCCATGGCGGGGGAATGAGGAGCACAATGTGCAGGGCTTGGGCTCAGAAGTTTGGGGTTAGGAGCAGCTGTTTCCACTGCCCAGCAAGGGTTCATCCATGGGGAAGGGCTAAGGAAGAGAATTATCTGAGTCAATGAGTCCAGGAAAGCTTTGATAAACTCTGAGTGTGATGGAACACCTGAGAAGAAAAATCTCTATCGGGTCTAAATGTCTTCTTAGACACTCAGGAAACTCCTTAAGCCCCAACAGATGGTGACACCATACAAACCCCCAGCTGCTGTTGTTTTCACTGGAAAACATTTTTGTCATGACTTTTCCCCCTGGTTTTAGGCTCCTGTCAGGATGTGTCTGGTGATGTGTGGGTGAGTTATCAGCATCCAGCCCACTCTGGATGCTTTGGATTGCTCAGCTCTTCTGAGCTGCCTGCAATGGTCTGGGACAGGACTGGTGGCCCCACATCTCTGTTGTTTATGTTTCTGTTGGGATGTAAATACACAGAATACTGAAATGAGCCCACATCAAGGAACTGGGCTGGAAAGGTGAAATCTCTGTACCTCCTATAGCACCTAACTCACCCCATGCCACAGGACAGGACACTGTCTTCTTTCTATAGGCAGGGAAGCCGAGGCAAAAAAAGTAAAATTATTTGCCCAGGATCACTCATCTAAAGGCTCTGCACATTCAGGAGGGTTCAAAAGGAGCAGAGAAGGGCACCTGAGTGAGCTGGTGAATGGAGGACACATGGTATAAAAGCATTGTAGAAGAGCAGAGCTTGCTCAGCCTTGATAAAGCAAACTGGCAGTGATGTGATTTTTTTTTTTCTCTATAAATACACCTGGAGGCCAAACACTAGGGAGGGGGGAAAAGCTATTTAAGATAAAGGACGATAGTGGCACATGAAAACATCCATATTTATGTGCAAGGAAGTGAAAGAGCAAGTTATGGGGAGAGGGAAGGGAGAAATGAACAGCCTGAAGGGCAGGCAGAGTTGATCCAGGCAGGGGCTGAGCAGGAGCTGCCTCTCCCAGAGAAGGATTCCTGTAGGATCAATTGCCTTGCAGAACTCAGGGTCCTTACCCTTCCTGCAGGATTAGACAAGCTTTGGCACCAAGTGGGAGAAGGGAGGTGAAGCAGGAGCAGGGTCATGGAGGAGAGGAAGAGATGGTCAGTCCCTATCTGAGCAGGGTGTTCAGGGAGCACTGGGGAAGAAGCTGAATGCCAACCTGCTGCTCAGTTTGAGGAAAACAGGTGCCTGGGCCCACAGGAGAAGCTGATGTTTCATCTTCTCATCCCCAGGCCTCCCACACACACTTGACAGGTACTGGGAAGAGTCCTTACATCCCTGGGTTGTGCACAGGCCAGCAAGGAGTACAGATCCCCCCAAAATGTCACCAGCACAGCAGCCTCAGCACACCCCTGTGCTCTGCCATCTTCTTGGCTCAGAAGCAGAGCCAGACATTGCTTTCTCACCCCCGCTTCTAGGAGCAAGCTGGGATTTCCATAACCATTAAAAACAAGCCTTTGTTATTAGCCCTGTGAATTATTTATCCTGTCATAATTAATGCAGGACCGTTAAGGGCCGTGGCAGAGCTCCCCAGCTCTCCTGTCGGCAAACACAGCTCCAGCCCTGCTTACCACTCAGGCATTAAATATGCATTGGGGCTGATAGATGGCTCCAGCACGCTGATCACTGCCAGGCTGTCGAACAAAGTGCCCTGGGCATGGACACTTCCCTGGGGAGGGGCTCTGCTGGGATGAACTGGAGGTGGGGGGGGAGGCAGTTTCCAGGGAGCACAGCTCATCCTCCCTTGCAGCTCTTCCCATCTCCTGCTCTTACCACGGAGCAGAGACACCTTCCTGGGGGTGGTATCTGAGCCACCCTCAGATAAATCACTCCCCTCAGGCTCTGGATTCATGTCTGACCCGCTCTGTTTTCAGGTCAGGTTTGGAGAGGGTGAACCTCCAAACCCTCCTTGCTTTTCAGAGATGCCAGCTGGGCTGCAGGGCTCCAGGGACACCAAGCCCAGAGGGAAATGCCCACTCTGCCTGGGCCTCACAGGACCATGTAGAGAAAGGGTGGACTTCTCTGCCTTGAGTGGCTTCACAGGTTTTAATCAAATGCCTGCAAAGAAAGAGGAAGATGAGGAGTAGCTTGCCTAATTAATAAAAGAGGAAATCAACAGCTGCTGTGAAGCCGCTGAACACTCCTGCTCGTTGTTCAGACCAGCCCTTGAGAAGTAAAGCAATTCCAGAGTGTGAGGCTTTCTCTAACTCAGTAGGCTTTTAGGCAGAGAGCAGTGCTGGGAGCCTGAGGATCCCATAAGGACAGGTATTACAGGACACCACAGGGACTCTGTAACAAACATACTGGTCATCAGACTGGTGAAAAACAAACCAAATCCAGGCCTAGTGCAACTAGCCAAGCTGCCAGGGATCAACACCACGATGCCGTTACTCCTTACCCCACCAAAATGCCCTCACATTAACTTCCCTCTGTCAGGTTGGGTCCTCCAGGACCCTCTGCACCTCAGCTCCCCAATGCCCCTTGTACACCTTTTTCCCTTACCAAAGCTGCCACTCCTCACAGATGGCAGTGGCAGGGTCCAGAGAAAAGCTGGTCTCAATTACAGCTAAGTTGATTAAAATCCAATATATGAGTACAGAGCACATAGATTTGATCAAGAGACTGTAAGAGCAGCAGTTTTGCAGCCTGGCTACTTGAAATTGCTCCAAGCAGCCCTTCCCTGCCTATGGTGGTGCCTGAGAAGGGGTTATTCCAAAACATGCAATGAATTTACCCTACTGTGGAGGTCTGAACCCACTGTCATGAGTGGAGCTGTTCCCATCCTACCACTCAGGGGCTTTAAAACAAGCAGAGGAAAAAAGAAGCATTAAAACTCATTGTGTGGGCTAATTCTGGCCCAGCAGTGAAGTGCACTTAAAATGACCCTTCCCTCATTTGATGTTTCTCTATTCGAGGATCTTTCTGGCTCCAACATCTATTTCTCTGTCAACAGCCATCAGTGCATCTCTCTTGCTATCTTTAGGCTCAGTTTATTGATCCCTCATTCCTATCTATCCATCTCATTCTTTTGTGCTTATTCCTGCCTGTCACTCGATTTACTGCAGGACACCTGTCCTGGTTTACAATGTGCAGTTCATTTCAGCCCCTTCTTTCCACATTTCTCCTTCCCTGGCGAGGAGGGACGTGAGGCAGGGAGTGGCTGGGCAGCCTGCAGTGCCCACCCAGCTGGGAGATGAGCAGCCTGGCAGACAGAGCTGCTTTCTGCCCAGAAGCAACCCCCTTTGGCAGAGCTGGAACATCCCTTCGACCGCCCCTGGGAGGGAGTTAAATATAAACCAGGCACTGGAGCTGTAGTGTCAGACCTTCTGCCCTGCAACTCCTGCTGTGACACACCTTATCTGAGGAGATTAGTCAGAACTCTGTCCTGAAGCTGCCTCTGAATCCCAAACAGCAGCCATACCCTTGGAGATAAGGGCATCCGTGTCAGCAGCCCCAGTGCTCCGCACTGGCTGCCGGATCACGGCAGAGCAAGGAACAAGGAAAGGCAGATGAATGGAAGAAAAAAAAAAAAAAGAGACTGAGAAAAGGGGGAGGATGAAGGTGTGCCCTCAGAGCTGCTCTGGTTTTGTTTTCACCTTTCATGTCTTGAAAGGCGAACTAGGGAAAAGAGAGGCCAAGAACAAAGCCCTATTACTTACCCTGGCTGGTTAACTCATTATCCTTAATGTGTGCCATGCTGTGGCAAGCAGAACAAGGTGAGGAGAAGGATTTTCTGTCTCAGAGCAGGGAAATAAAGCCCTTCCCTACTCAGTAGACAGGCTCGTTTCAGAGGGTTAAAGCTGATGGATGCCCAGACTGTCCAGACCCCCCTCCCCAGGACTTGGCAGGGCTGAGACCCTCACAAAGGGAAACCCAGCTTTCCTAAGGATGGTTTGTAACTGTAAAGCACCCTGCCTCCAGGCAGGGACACACACAGAGTATGGAACCACCGGGAAAACCAACTGAGATCAATGCCTCAGTTTGAATGAGTCTGAGGCCTCAGAAAACCTCAGGGAATCCCCAAATTCTGAGCTAACGAAGAGTACAATGTGGAGCAGCAATAAAGGCTGAGGAGAACATGCAGCTCCATGAAAATATGGCCAAGGAAACTGCCAAACCTGACACCCTTCTCAGTGGGAACAGATACACTCAGGGCAATCTTCTCTAGAAAAGCTCAGGGGTTTGCACTGAAGACTGTCCTGTAGGATATTATCAATGAGGGCCCAGCACTGCAGATGTGTCCTGAGTCACAAAAGCCTTGTGCTGAAATAGAAATCTCAGGGCTGAACCTCATGGTCCGAAGCAGCTGAGGGGCAGAAAAGCTGCTCTCTTCATTTCTCTGCCTGAACCACAGCATCGACCCTGCTTGGGCAAGCAACACACAAAGACACTGATGCAAAAACCGTTTTTTGTCCTCTGACAAAGCCACAAAAGAGAGAGACGAGGAAACAGCCGTTCATGGCAGACAGACTGAAGAAGATTCATGCCCCCAGTAAAAGCTGTCTCCACACTGTAGTCCCAGCAATACAAATGGAAACTGGTTTTAGAGAAAAAGGACAATAACAAGGAGACTTCAAGGGCAGGTCCTTATTTAAGTCCTCTTGGGTTCTTGGGAAGAAAAGGAAGAAGGGATAGGATGCTCTGGCTCTGGGTACTTCAGTGTAAAACCACAGTCCTTCAACGTTGGCCACAGCTGGTTTGTGACCACCAGGAGACATGGGGACAGTCCTGGGGGACAGGGGAAGGGAAGGGAAGGGAGGAAGGGAAGGGAAGGGAAGGGAAGGGAAGGGAAGGGAAGGGAAGGGAAGGGAAGGGAAGGAAGGGAAGGGAAGGGAAGGGAAGGGAAGGGAAGGGAAGGGAAGGGAAGGGGAAGGGAAGGGAAGGGAAGGGAAGGGAAGGGAAGGGAAGGGAAGGAGGAAGGAAGGAAGGGAAGGGAAGGGAAGGGAAGGGAAGGGAAGGGAAGGGAAGGGAAGGGAAGGGAAGTTACTCAGCATTAATTAGCCTCATCAAATATTCATCTGGTAATTCCTCTGAATTTACAGAGAATGTTAGCAGCATCAATACAACTCATTTGCTGAACAGCAAAGTCATGAGCTGCCATGGCAGAAAGCAGTGCAAGACATCCTGTGCTGGAGCCAGAGAATGAGTCCAGTGGGTCAGTGCACAGAACTCCATCAACAGCTGGGGGGTCACTGGACCACTCCCCACTCCAGGCCAGAGCTGGGTTTGGAGGTGGCAGCTGAGAAACTTTCTGGGCTCAGGAGACAACACAACCTGTGTTGGTGAGCAGGTGGGAAACACCTCAGCCTGAGGTCAGCCAGCAGCAGAGCCTCACCATCCTCCTGGTCCAAGACTGAGGCTGGAGAAGAGAGAAGGAATAACAGCCTCCATGCAAACAGGTCTGTCAGTCTGAGCTCTCCCAGGAAGCACAAGCTTTCTGTGTCTGACAGAAAGCAATCAAGCCAAGGACAGCTTACAGGGAACCTTTGCCATTGCTTTGCAGTAGAAAGATTTCAAAAAACTGCTGGTTTGGTTGTTTTTTTCATGAGACATTTTGTCTCAATTTGTCTCTCCCTAAAGGTCATTCTCATAGACAGCAGCCCACTGGCGCCCATCAGTCAGAGGCTCTGACAAGCCAGGGGATCTGTCAGACCACATTTTGCCTCCCAGCTACATTCAAGGTTTTACATTAAACATTTTTAATTCCCCTAATGGAGTTTTCCCTTCAAGGCTAGCATACCATCAGAAACCAGGGAGCACCAGCACAAGGCAGAACTTGGCACAGGAGAAGTCTTACAATCCACTGCCAGGGCAATGCAGGGAGCCGCAGCAGGAAAGCTCAAAGCAAGCATTAGGTAAGAGGGTACAGAACAGCCCCAAATTTAGGAGTATCCAGATAAAGGTGAGGTACACAGGGATCACAGGAACTTGAAGAGGTGTCAGAATCTCTGTGTCCCAGGTGAGCAGGCAGGGGAAAGCGTCAGGAGATGGCAAATCCTTGTCTGGAGCAGGACATGTCTCTGTGTTACCTGCTGGCACAGAGATGGCAGGAGACCCTGGTCACAGGGTGTGGGGTCCTCCTCCAGCCCTGAGAATGGGGAAGAAACTCCACAAGAAACTTGTTCTGGTCCTTCTGGAGGGCAGCACCCAAGCAGGGACTACAGCTGGATGGCCAAAAACCATGCACGTGGCAGTATTGGTTCCAAGAAGAGTTGCATCAGCACACAGCATTGTGTAGTCATTTACACTTCCTTTTGCTGAGGTGCTGGAAGGCAGGCATGAGCTGTGCCTGGGCTCACAGCAGCCCAGATTTATTTCACTGAGGGTGTGGAGGGTGGCTCTGGGATACCTCAGAATGGTGTCCTGGACCTGAGGACCAGAGACTGGGTAGGAAGGACAGTGATCTCACTGTGGAGTTCAACACCGTATCGTTCGAAATCATGATATAAATAAATGATTGAAAATCTGAGGTAGGGTGAAGCCCCCTGGTGAACCCCCAGAATAAGCTGCAGAGGCAGCTTTATGAGCCTGAGTCTTGAAGATGTGGGCAGAGATGATGTGGGACCCCCACATCTCAGGGATGGCAATGCAAACTTGTGAGCTGGAAAGAATACCCCTCAGGGGTAACAGGAGCATGGGACAGGAGCTGTCCCATGGATGTGCAGGGTACCAGGTTTGGTCAAGTGAGATACCACATGAACTTGCAGACCAGTGAAGAGTAAGATGAGCATAAATCCTGTTGAAAAATGCATAAAACCTGTCCCAAGTAGATTCCAAGAGGAAGAAGAAGCCCCATGGTGAATGAGACAGTGCTCCTGGCAAAGAGTTGAGAAGGGAGATGGCTTCTTGTCCCTTCTGGACCCCAAGGCACCTGGGGGAGCCCAGTACCAAGAGCATAGGGGAAATCCTGGCTCTGACTTGCACAGCAGCTCTAACTGCAGCACTGCTGGTGGCATTTGTTAGGTATTGACTGCACAATCAATAGGCTGTCAATGTTAGTAGCATTTTAACTGGACTAATAATAAAAACAACTGTTTATTGCATTTTTGGTTATACTGTTAAAACTTTTAATTAGCCCAACGATAAATTTTGGGCTTGGCATAAGACAGTGTATTTGGCTTTTGGTAGATAACACCCCCCAGCTAACACACCTCTGTCCTGCCCTGCCTCCCAGGAGGGATGAGTTCCGGGAATCTGACTGCAAGGAAAAGCTCAGCCCCACACCAACCTGATGCAGGGTCCATCCTTCTCTGCTTCATCTTCTGCTGCCTTCTCCAGGCTGCTTGTGGGGACAGATGTGACAGGTACCATCCTGAAGACTGGCATGATCCTGACAGCCTCCTGAATTCTGCCCCAGTGTGGGGCTGCTCAGCCCTGTCCAAGCTCCTCTGTGTGCCCATGACTGCTTTACCTTTCACAGTCCAGAGGGTTTTCCTACCATGAAGACACAGAGGAGATTGGCCAACCAGACAAGTGCTGGTTAGCCCCAGGTTCCTCATCTCAAGTAGAGACTTCATGCAGCTTCCCCCAGCAGCCCAAACAAGCCAGGCATTTCTCCATCTCCTCTGCATGCCCTCCCTTGCAACTTCTCTGACCCCCTGTCCTAGTGACTGGCAGCAGCTCAGGGCTCCCAGGGGCAAGAAACAGCCTGTGCTCACAGCCCACCCAAGGTAACAGTTCACACAGCATGCTCACTTTTAATTTTATCCAAGCAATAAAGCAGAAATTAGGAATGGCAGCTAATTAAAATTATTGATTCATCTGGCATTCAAAACTACCCGGACCAAGTCAGGGTGGGGAAGGAGGGATGAAGAGCCTGGAAGAGGACAGGGGACAGCAAGACTGAAGTGCTGCAGTCAAGTGTATCCTTGATCCCTGTGATTTCCTACATGGGGAAGATTTCTCTGCTCTAACAACCCTCTCCTACAAGGCACTATCTCTCAGTTTTTTCTTTACCAGAGAAATCTGCAAGATTCATGTTCCCTCAGCTCCATGAGAATCCTCGTTTGACTTGCCCCATGTATTTTTAAGGCTGGCTGACATCAGGCAGACAACCACCCAGAAATGGGGGGAAAACACAGCCAGGATGTGTTTCTGCAGTGAGGCTCTCAAAGGTCACTGCTCGCAAACCCTCTGACCTTCACATCAGTGGAACGACACACTGGAGACGTTTGTCTTTGTGACTCAGGTACGTGCAGGACTCACAGGGTGCCTGGGGCCAGAAAATCCAACTTCCAGCTCACCTGCTCTGCACACCATTGTACAAGATGGTTTTTAAAACCAAAGTCAGTGTCTGTCACTCACATGGGAATGGGAGTGGGAAAGATGGGAGCCATCACCAGGGTCTCAGGTGTCTGCTGTGGCCAGGTGTCTCTCAGCAGACAGTTGATGGGAATGAATTCAAAACTGAGAGTAGGTTTAGATTAGCTATCAGCAAGAATTTTTTTCTGTGAGGGTGGTGAGACATTGGAACCAGAGAAGTTGCGGATGCCCCATCCCTGGAAGTGTTCAGGTCCAGGCTGGATGGAGCTATGAGCAGCCTGGTCTAAGGGAAGGTGTCCCTGTATACAACAGCAGGGTTGGAACCAGATAATCTTTAAGTTCAACCCTGGCCATTCTACTGTCCTGTGAAGAGGAAGATGCTCATGACAAGACAAGAACTGGGGTTGCCTAAGCCTGGCCAGTGTGGGTCTGTCTAGAGGAGAAGGTGACTGCTGAATCCTCACTTCCCACAAGGGTAAAAACTTTGCATCTCAAGAGACAAGAAATGAGGAACATCCAGACAGTGCTGTGCCAAAGACAGCTGGGAACAGACTCAGAAGCATCCACAGCCACTCATAAGGTAAGAAACTGTCAGTATCTTCTTGCTCTGCATTACCCATCCCATCATCTCCCCATCCCTCTGTTTTGCATAGCTACCAACTGTTGTTCTCATGAGATCATAAAAGAGCCAGAAACTCTGACTGAAAGCTTGCTCCCTGTCCCTCTGACCTTTCACAGCAAGCAGATGCCACCACAGCCTGGAGTACAAAGGGAGCAGAGTCCTCAAGTGCACCATCCTCATCTGAGGATTTAGAAGCCAAGAGGAACCTGCAGGAAAGGACTTCTGCTCTGAATATGCTCCAAAAGCTTCTCAGAGAAGTGACAAAGTACCTTCTCATTTTTAAAACTGCCCTGGCAGCCTCCTCAGCGAGGTTTACACCACATCATGGGCATGGACCCTGGGCGGATCTCCACCCTCTGCCTGTGGTGTTATCAGTGCTTCCTCTGAGCTCTGTGAGGACTGCAGGCATAGCTCAGGCTCCTTCTGCTCTGCTTCCTCTCCTGTATTCCCCAGCAAGCGCCTGCTCCACCCAAGCCATTGCAGACCATCCTGCTTTGCTGAGCACTCAGATGGTTCTTCCCAGAGCACAGCCAGACACAGAGAGTGCCAGTGACCACTTCACAGCACTCCTGTCCCCATCCCACACCACTCCTGGGGATCACAGTGCTGGAGGAGATCAAAGATCCTGCTACAACTGCAGGTAATCCATCCAGGCAAGCTGGCAGAGGGATTCACTCTCTCTGACAGACTTTATCTGGCTCCAAGGAGGATAAACCTAAATCCTCTCCTGTATTTCCCCTCCAGTCTCCAGTCCAGAAGATGTAATGTGACATGTGGCCACGACCAAAAGGCAACATTTAGGAACACACAGGGCTGAGCTGAGGAGAGCACCAGAGAGAGCCCCATGATGGGACAAGGAAGACTTTACCCTCAGAAGCCCCAGACGAGTAGGTCAGGGGGAGAAGAGCTGTTGGGAAGGCATCACAGGGTCTTTCATTCCATCCCTCCAAGGGAGGTGGTTGAGATGGCTTCACCTCCTGCTCACCCACCACCCTGAGCTGCTGTCATGGCAACACATGCTTGGATTCAGGAAGGAACAGGTACTTCTGCTTGTTTACCCAAGAAGGAGGCAGCATCCTGGTGTTTTGAACAGGAGAGAAGGAGGGAGTGGGCCAGCAGTCAGCACAGGAGTTGTGGACAGGCTGACCTGGACCTGCCTGGTGCGCAGGTCTGCAGCCTCCTGTCACCCACAAAAGGGTGCAGCCTTCATCCACTTTGCTCCTGCTGCTCATGGCTGGGGGACATGCTCGTGGGGATGGTGGCAGTCCCCACACCACACTGGGACCCCACATGAAGATGGGGTGATAGAAGGCTGCAGCTGCACAGGACAAAACTGGGACATGCTGGGCACTCAGCACCAGCCTTGCCCAGCAAAGGGGGGACCACATCTCAGAAAGGTCCTCTAATACTCACCCCAGAGCAAAGCAAAGAAAACACAGATTACCCAACAGCACATCTGGCAGTGGCTCCTGCCTTCTCCAGACATTTTCCCAAGGACACAGCACATCCAGCATCACCCATGGACCTCAAGAACAAGCTGAGTGCAGAACCTTTCCTTTGGAATCTCACTCCTACCTGCAGGAGAAGCAGGCAGTGCTTTGATTTCAGTGCTTCTGAATCCAAAGGAGCATGAACAAGATATTCCCTACCCCCCCCCCCCCAGGAAACAGCTGCATGGGAGGCTGGTGACCACCTCCACATGCCAGCCCCTTGAGAATGGGTGGTATCTCTCTTACAGCAGCCCTCTGCATTCAGTGCCTCACTCCTAAGATAGCAGCACTAGCACCAGCAACAGTCCTGGGTCCCCTGGGTGCAGAGGAGGCAGGAGCTGAGGGAAGAAAAGCTTCTAGGGAGCTCTAAAAGAGGCCCGTGCTGAAGGGTTTGGAGTTGCCTCCAAACTTTTCTGATTTTCTAGAGATTTGGGTCCAACCAGCCCATAGGAGAGATATCGTGGTCAGGACAACAGAGCAAGATTGAAGATTGCCCCTGCACTTCACACCATTCCCCTGGCACTCAGATCTCACCAGGTTGAGCCTGATGTGCTTCAGGCTTTATGCCAGACCCTGGGCTCAGAGCCAGACCCTCTCTGACATCCCTAAAACTACTGGTCCAGACTCACACAAACACTGTAGCTTGCTGACCTAACTTAGCTCTGGAGAATGGGCAAAGACAGATGGTGTCCTGTGCTGTCCACAGCCTAAGCAGAGATTATTTTGGGGCTCACTTACTACCACTAAAATGGCCTCTTCATGAACATATTAAGAAAAACAAAAAGCAGGCAGTCAGGAAGCAGCAGTCATCACTGTTGTGTCCTGGTGGGCTCTCTCCATTTTCCCCAGCTGTGAAATGGGTACTTGCAGTTCCCAGACGTTGATGAGAGCTTTTTCTGGGTATCATCCTGTGGCGATCTTTCATTTCTGGAATCGATGCCTACAGGGGAGGGAAACCCAGAGTGGCACAAGGCAGTTATGGTTGATTCACCTGAGAATCTCAGGCCTTTTCCTGCAGCTCTGGTACAGACAGGCCAGGTCTGAAGATACGTCCTTTGTTAGCAGAAAACATTTGCTGCAGGTGTCAGGGAGCTTCCATGGTCTGATGGGTGGCTGCCTGGCAAAGTACATGTTTCCCCCTGGCATAACCTCTCCCAAATTTGATGTCTCCCATCCACAACACACAGCTGAGAAATCCCCCTGCACAACAAAAGCTATCTTTGGAGAGAGCAAAAAGAAGGAAATTATCAATAATATACAGACAAGGCAGCTCAATGTATTGTGGCACATGAGCACATCTCTGCAGGGTGCAGAGTACCCTTACAGTGGGGTTTTCCTCCTGGATGTCTTTGGCAGCTCTCTGCTCCCCATCTCCAGGAAAGCCTTAAGGAAACTATCTGTAAAATGGGCAGCAGCCAACGCCGGATCTGCTGAGCCCCATGTCCGCTCTGCCGCAAATTTAGGCAGCCTGCAAGTGCAGCTGTGCCATTGTGTGCTTCCCGCCAACATCTGCCTGTCCTGCTCACTGAAAAAAACCATGGAGCTGCTGCTAATTTCATTAGCAGGCCCGTCAAGCGGTTCATCAATCCATGATTTCCTGGCTTGCCGCCTTGAGGAAACAAGCGGGATCTGCTCTGAATTCACAAAGCCATCCCCTGGGGTCATTTGTCTGAAGGCTTAAAATTTCCCGAGTGCATTATTATCTCGGATTAAAACTGGGAGAGGGAGGGGGCTTGACTGTTTTTCTCCCCATCCCCGGGAGTAAGGCAGACCTCCCTCAGCCTCCAGCAGCTCCCGACCCGCGGCAGGAGCTGCCCTGTGCGGAGCCGGGCAGGGGCACAGATGGAGCGGAGCCCACGGCGCTGGGCGCGGGTCGGCCACAGCTGCGGAGCTGCGAGCGCGGGAAGGGGCATCGGGAAACACTCCTGGTGGCGTTGCCAAAGGCTTGGCTCTCCGCACCGACGGGCTGCGAGCCCGCACCGAGGGTCCCGCATGCAGGGTCCCACCCGCTCGCAAAGCGGATCCCGCACTGAGGGTCCTTCATTGAGGGTCCTCTGGCAGTAAGGAGGGTCCTGCACAGAGGGTCCCGCCCGGAGGGTCTCACACTGAGAGCCTCTCCTCCATCACGAAGGGTCCCGCAAGCAGGGTCACACCCTCTCTCAAGGAGGGTCCCATCACCCGCATGGAGCGTCCCGACCGCAAGGAGAGCCCCGCACAGAGCCTCCCGCACAGGGTCCCCCTCCCGCCCGGAGGATGTCACACGGGGGGTCCCCCCTCCCGCTCGGAGGATGTCACACGGGGGCCCCCTCCCGCTCGGAGGATGTCACACGAGGGGTCCCCTCCCGCTCGGAGGATGTCACACGGGGGGGTCCCCTCCCGCTCGGAGGATGTCACACGGGGGGGGTCCCCTCCCGCTCGGAGGATGTCACACGGGGGTCCCCTCCCGCCCGGAGGATGTCACACAGGGGCCCCCTCCCGCTCGGAGGATGTCACACGGGGGGTCCCCTCCCGCTCGGAGGATGTCACACGAGGGGTCCCCCTCCCGCTCGGAGGATGTCACACGGGGGGGTCCCCTCCCGCTCGGAGGATGTCACACGGGGGGTCCCCTCCCGCTCGGAGGATGTCACACGGGGGGTCCCCTCCCGCTCGGACGGGCCCGGAGGGTCCCGCGCGGGCACGGCTGTTCCGCGGGCCACAGCGCCCTCTGCTGCCCGCCCGCCGCACCCGCAGCCGCCCCGCAGCGCCGGGCTGGGGAGCGGGGAAAGGGAGGAGCGGGAGAGAGAACGGGGGGAGCGGGAGAGAGAACGGGGGGAGCGGGAGAGAGAACGGGGGGGAGCGGGAGAGAGAACGGGGGGAGCGGGAGAGAGAACGGGGGGGAGCGGGAGAGAGAACGGGGGGAGCGGGAGAGAGAACGGGGGAGCGGGAGAGGGAAACGGGGGGAGCGGGAGAGAGAACGGGAGGAGCGGAGAGAGAACGGGGGAGCGGGAGAGGGAACGGGGGGAGCGGGAGAGGGAACGGGGGGAGCGGGAGAGAGAACGGGAGGAGCGGGAGAGAGAACGGGGGAGCGGGAGAGGGAACGGGGGAGCGGGAGAGGGAACGGGGGGAGCGGGAGCGGGAGAGAGAACGGGGGGAGCGGGAGAGGGAACGGGGGGAGCGGGAGAGGGAACGGGGGGAGGGGGAGAGGGAACGGGGGGAGCGGGAGCGGGAGAGAGAACGGGGGGAGCGGGAGAGGGAACGGGGGAGCGGGAGAGGGAACGGGGGGAGCGGGAGAGGGAACGGGGGGAGCGGGAGCGGGAGAGAGAACGGGGGGAGCGGGAGAGGGAACGGGGGGAGCGGGAGAGGGAACGGGGGGAGCGGGAGAGGGAACGGGGGGAGCGGGGCTCTGCAAAGAGCCAGCTGCAAATCCATGGCCGATACTCCCAG
The DNA here is from genome assembly GCA_032173965.1 of Sitta carolinensis. Taxonomy (NCBI): domain Eukaryota; kingdom Metazoa; phylum Chordata; class Aves; order Passeriformes; family Sittidae; genus Sitta; species Sitta carolinensis. Next base: position 18,857,012 of record CM063286.1, read on the forward strand.
CAAAGGGTGAATCTGGGAGCCACAGCTCGTGGCATTACAAGGAGTAGCAGAACTGCAACTACGCTAAGTTGAGCCACGAACTTCTTGATCATAAAAGGAAAAAAAAAAAACAAAAACAAAACAAAACAAAAAAACTAAAAAAAAAAAAAAAACCACAAAAACTAAAAAACCTAAAAGAGCTACAGTTTAATTCGGAGATGACAAGAAAACTTTTATTCTCACCCAACTTCTAATTTTGGTAATGTAACAGTTCCTACCCCCACAATCCCAGAAAGCAAGGCCATTTTTAAATGGAAAACATTCATATGAAAAGCAGAGAGGCAGTTTTTGATTGGAGGGAAAGAAAGAACAAAGGAAATAACCTCACTTTTCCGCTATGAACCCTTCGGGACTGGTATTTCCCCATGTGTCCTCCCACCATTTTAGCCTAACTCTTGGCACAATTTGACCCAGAACATGACTTCCCTTCTCCCCTAAATATTTCCCTGCTTGGAAACCAGCCCAAGCCCTCCCCCCACAGCTGCAGTGGGCTGACAGGCCCAGAACCAAGAAATGAGGAGTCATCCTCCAGTCCCAGCACCTGCCCTGTGCCCTGAGGCATGGGTGACACTGCTGCTTGCACTGGTGCTGCTGCTGATTGCAGCGGTCTGGGGGTTGTTCCTGCACCGTCCCCCTTTCCATCAAGGTGCTCACACCATGGAGCCCCCAGGGCTGCAGCACAGCCTGGAAGAGCTTTGCTGGCACATGTGCAGCAGTGCCACGTTTCCACCCTCACACGTGTCCCTGTGGCTCTGCCACTCATCTCTCCTCCAGAAGGCAGGGACCTTTGCAGCCTGCAAAGCCCCAAAACTCCCACTGAGTACAAGAAAACCCCCTGCCTAAGAAAATAAATGTGTTCTGTGCTCTCTCTGAGCTACACACAGCAAAGCAAATATGGACACAGTTGGCTCCCACCATGGCTTTGTTCCTTAAAAACATGTCATTTCAGTCAAACGTCTCCTGGCACATCTGCAGTCATTACATAGAGGAGAGAGACACTCTCTCTGACTCCTGCTCGTAGCACTGCCAGCACTGCACCTCTGCATTGCACTTCTCATCCACAGCCCAAGTGAGAATCACACTGTTTCCACAGCAGGAGGGCTTGGGAATGCTGTCCCCAGCAAGGTGCAGTGCTTAGGGCACCAAACCACCCTCAGCAGGTGTCCCCTGACAGCACCAATACCAGGAGAGAGAGGCAGGCAGGAGGCAGTGGCTGCAGGCCCTGCAGCAGTGCCCAGCCTCAGGAAGGGCAGTAACCAGAGCAGTGACAGTGACCCAGACCAGCCTCTCCATCTGCAGATGTCAGAGGCACAGTTTGGCCTGTCTTAGCTGAATTTGGGGATCTTGTGGATAAAGAGTTTCTGCAGTAAAATGGGAAAAGAGTTTTCGCAGACACTCACTGAGGACAAATTACCTGGAGTGACTTGTAAAGGCTGAACCCAAAAGGCAATGAAAAGAGTGACAGGTCAGAGCAGGAGCCAGGACAACCCCTTGATTTGGAGTCACCTCAGGGGCTGCCATCAAGGCAGAGCCAGAAGCAGTGCCAAGGACTTGAGAAAAGGCCTTGGCAAGGCAGCCACAGGGTCTGTCTTGTGAAACAGCAAACACTGCCTCAGCACAAGGTCAGACATCATCCAGCTGACTCTGTTCCCCCTCACTGCATGTCACCAGGTGAAGCTTTCGTCTCATCCTCAAATAGACTGTCTGAGCTATCAGAGAAGAAATCCTCCAGTTCCTCCTGCCTCATCTTGGACTCCAGAGCAGTGATGCGCTGCTTGAGCTTCCTCTGGGCATCGCTGTACTCAGTCAGGAGCCGGCCAAAGCGGGTGTGCAGCATGTCCAGGTTTGAAGCCACCCTGTCCAGCCTCTCCTCCATGCTCTTCCCTTCTGTGCTTTCCTCTGTAGCTGACTCATCCAACAGCCCTTCCTTGATTAGGATCTCCCGGCCACGCTCCTCCAAGATCCTTTTGGCATCAGGATACTCTGTGACTGCTTCCATAAGATCTTCCTTTGACAGGCAGAAGAGATCAGAGTAGCCCAAGCTGCGGATGTTGGCTGTGCGCCTGTTGCCCATTTTGCTCCCTTTGATGTTGAGGATGCTGATCTCACCAAAGCAGCCCCCTGCAGTGAGCAAAGCATACTGTGTCATCCCATCATCCGCCACCACAGCCAGCTTGCCCTCCTTGATGATGTACATCTCCTTCCCGATGTCCCCTTTCCGGCACACATAATCCCCCGGGCTGAACACCTGAGGGCGAAGCTTCAGCACCAGCTCCACCAGCAGCCCTGCCTCACAATTCTGGAAAATTCTCACCATTTTCAGTGTCTCCAAGTGAACGTTGATGGCAATCTCTGCCCTTAACTTATCAGGGAGATTCTTGAGGACCTCCCGTTCATCTACTGCCTTCTTGTTGGTCCACAGGTAGTCGAACCACTTGATGACTTTGGTTTCCAAGTCTTTGCTCACCTTGCGGAACTGCATGTAGTGTTTGACAGCATCAATTTTGGCCTGGAACTCTGCCCTGGTGGCATTCATGTTGGATATCATGGACCCCACGTTACCCACGATGGTGGCAAAGATGAGGACACCAATGAGGAAATCAAAGATCACAAAGAGGTACTCTTCATCCCGCACAGGAGGAGGGGTCTCCCCAATGGTGGTCAGAGTCAGCGTGGACCAGTAAAGACAGTAGACGTACTCCCGGGTCAGATACCCATACTCGGGGTCTGTGACATTGGGATAGACCCAGCTGTCCTCCCCGAAGCCTATGGCCTTGGAGATGGCATAATAAATGCAGGCATTCCAGTGGATGATGACCAGGATGTAAAGAACCAAGTTGCTGATGCGGAAGATGTTGGGGTGGCTGGTTCTGGTCTCAGTCCTATCGAAGAACTCAAACATGCGGGAGAAGCGCAGCAGCCTGTTGAAACGCAGCTCAGGGCAGTGCAATCCCACCAAAAAATAGGCCAGGTCTGTGGGCAGGGTGGAGAGAACATCCAGCTTGAACTGGAGCGTGTGGATGTAGTTATCCCGTAACTTCTTCAGGTCCTTAACCAGGAGGCCCTGTTCCAAGAATCCTAAAAAGAAGCAAATTACTGGATTATCTTGGTTTAAATCTGACTTTTCTGCAGGTTTTAGGAGCACCCAAGCAATTATCTGTGGTATGCCATGGATTTGTGTGCATAAATACACAGGGTCACCCAAATATTACCAGTTCCTGCTCTACTCAGTTTATTATCACTCAAGGCCTCTGGAAAAGCCACCTAAATATATAACTCAGGGATTTAGTCTGTTGCCATGAAGAAAAAGGAACACAAAGGTTTCCAATCCTCCAGATCATGAATTATTGCAGTTCTGACAGCAAACGTACAGCCAAGTGCTGCCTTCCGAGAACATTAAATTCTACCATTTTTCCATGCTGATAATTCATTAGCTGAACTGATGCGAAATCAGAGATACAGACCTTCAACCACGCCTGAATACTAATAGTAATGCAGGTAATTTTGTACAATTATTCAAAGGTGAAGTTGAAAGCTGGGATGATTAATCTTTCATATTGAAACTTGCTCCATTTCTCAGATCTTCTAATTAGATTCTTTCTCTGGAGACTGCTTCGTACTAGTGAATGCCAAGGTAGGCAAAACCTTCCTTCTAATGGAACTGTGGATTAGGCCTGTCCCTTGCAGCTCATCCCCACTTTTAAGGGATTAAAGGAAAGCCAGGATGCTGCTCCTGCTCACCTGTGTGTAGGCGGATGACTGTGTCCCCGAGGTAGAGAGCATCTGAGACATAATCTAACACCAGCCACAGCACGAAATACGTTTTTTGCAGGTCAGTGAAACAAGCCCTAGAGGAAGGTCATCAAACAGGGTGTGAGACCACAAATCCCCATATCTTCTCTAATTATTGCAGCTGATCCCGAGGCACCCAACTCTGCAACAGAGCTTGGTCACTGGGTGCTCCTCTTCCATGAATTAAAACTCTCTGCTCTGAAAATCTGCCCTCCTTTGATATAGGTGAAGCAACATCCTGAAACCACCTCCCAAATGACCCTGAAACCATGGCCCTTTCCAGCTGTGCCAGAATTCACAGGGATAGTGGAGGGTCTCTTTCCTTTCAGTGCCCACCAGCCCCAGCACCACTGGTGTCAGTTTGATTCTGGCTGAGCCACAACAACCAGGTGATCAGGAGGGTCACAAGAGGCAGGAACCCTACAACCTCCCAGCTCACCTGGCTACGAGCAAGCACCAGTTATAGAGGACAGGAACTGCAATCACAGCCAGCCAGTGGTAATACCACTCCCCTGCAGGGTCCACCACAAAGAACAGCCACTTCCTCCTGGAAGCAGAGAGAAGAGCCACAGCTGGCAGTGTATGTGGAAAACAGGGTTGGAACACACCATCTGAGCCACATCCTTCATCCCTTGCACCATGCTGCCCCAAACAGAGCTGCAGCTTGGGTGCCAGTCTGTAAACCAAACCCAATCCCAGCAGTGCTGAATCCCAGCACTGTTTAAGTTCCTTTATCCCTAAAACTGAGCTGAGAATGCAGCAGAAGAGGAAACTGTGGGATGGTAAGGCAAAGCAGGTGGCCCAAGGCACAGCACCCCAGTGGCAGAGCCAGGAACAGATGTATGGAAGAGGGTGATCAGAAAAGTTCTCAATATGGCATGACACTGCTTCTCCCAGGTGAGGTAGGGACCGGTGCCAGGCAGTTCTGAATAGAAGATTAATTGGAGCAGGAGAAAGTGTGCTGCAGATCAGTGGCAGCACCAGGAGGGGCTGCCCAAGCCCCAGAGCAGTGGCCTCGGGGGCAGCTGGCATGGCAGGGCTGACTCCTGGTGCCTCCTGCAGTCTGCACAGCCTGGGCTCCAGCCTTTGAACTACTCCCAAGTGTTTGATCCTGCTCATCTTGGGACTCTGAGATAAGAAAGTGTGTGCTCCAGTTGCCAGATTCATTGGAGAAGCCGGAGAAGAGAAATTCTGTGGCTGGGCTGATAGGCTTATAGCTGCTGCAGCCTAGTGGGGCAAAACACCCTGTCACTCCTTCTCTCCCTCCCAGCTTTTGAACATGCAAAACGTCCTCCAGTGATAGGAAAAAAACAACCTGCTTTCCAACATATTCCCCATGCCTACCCCAATAGTTCTGGCAGCTTCAAAGGCAGAACCCCTGCCTGGAAGTCTCCTTTCCCTAGAGAACAGGCAGTGCCCGGAGTGTGGGGCCTGGCACTCGGCACAAAGCCAGTCCCAGTCCCTCATGTTCACCCTCTGTGCACCCACAGACAAGTGGTGGTCCAGCCTCCCCATTAAAAGGCTTTTTTTAAACAGAAAATGCAACTTGGATATTTGTTTTTTGAGAAAGGGACTCTGTTGTCCCTGAAAATCAGCCTTCTGATTTGTTTTAGTATAGTGGAGTCAGTTCTCATGAATTGTAAAATAAACAAGAATCATGTTTGCATTCCTTTGTGAAAATATATCACCTGATGGACTTCTCAAGTGACCTGTGGAGATGGAGAAGTAGTAACTTCTCTGTCCAATCTCTGATCACTGTCCAGAAACTTATAGATACGAAATCAACAATAAACTAAGACTTCCTTTCTTCTTCTCTACCTGAACACCTGTTGTGTGTGTTGCTGTGTGTTTCTATCTGCGTCCCAGTAACAGGACTCTGCTCCCTAGAACATACAGCAGTGCCATAGGGCAAGCTCTGACACACCTGCAGCCAGCCCAGACAGTTGTAACACCCACAACCACAAATAACCTCAATAATGCTGTTAATGATGTTGGTAATTTCATCTTTAAATCACCAGTGCTGCCATGACAAGTGGCCAAAATCACCAATACTACACTGACAGCAGGGCCAGGACTGGAAAAACAGGGCTCTGGGTTAAGCCAGGAAGAGGGAATAATCATCTGCTTCTTCCCAAAGGCCTTGCACTCAGGCCTGGAGCTGTGGAGCCTGCCACGGCCATGAGCAGCAGCTCACATGTGGGGTTACCAGACTTGGGGCTCTTCTTACCTGTGGAGCTGAGGCCTAGAAAACTCCAGAAGTTCCCACTGTATCCCCAGAACCCACTGGCACTGAGCAGCCCTTTCATAGCACACTTCAGCTCCTTCTAGTCATGAACAAGCTCTCCTTAACCTCACAGGGCAGAACAGTATTTCCTTCCATTACTAGTAAAGACCCATACAAGGCTCAGATTATTTTTCTCCTACAGAAAACAATTATTTCTTGGTGTTTTAATTACCATGTATAATGGTAGCATCCAGAGTAGTCTGTGAGCTTTGCCCTCTAATTAGCCAGCAGAAGAAAAGCCAGGTTATTGCTTCTCACCAGGAGTGTGAGCTGAGGAGATGAAAGGACTGGATTTGAAAGAGCCTTTTCAGAAAGCTGCTCTTTGTGGGGGCACAGGCAGCAAACACACTGCCTCCATCCTGCAGATGATGAACGAGACCTGCAAATCCCACAGGTTTGTGGCTCCTGGGTGGGATGGAGTCCTGCATCCCTTGGCTTCTGTCCAGCCCCTCATATGCACAAGCTGCATGTGCATCTTACTACAGACCCAGGGGTGGCTCCAAAAACTACTCTAGTGTGGGACTGGTATGAAATTGGGAGGTCTGATGTGTTTCTCACCAGGGCATGGACCAGGAGGGAGACGACCCTATGGCAGGCCAGGTCTTTTCCACAGGGGCAGACCACCAGGTCCTGTGTGTCAGCAAAACAGCCCGGTAGAGCCAGGCTGGCTACCAAGACGGGGGCTGGAGAGGGCAGGAGGGACCCTTCCCACCAATCCATCCCATTTCCTTCTTTCCCATCCCCACTGGGAGCCCCTGAGCTCCACGCACAGCTTGGCTGGGACCACAGGAAAGGGACCCTACTTTTTGTTTAACTTCTCTGCCTCCTCATCCTCAAGTTCATCACCAGCACCTGCAGCCACTGTCAGGAGCTCAGGGCCTTGAAAACGCTCCAGGAAGGGGTCTGGCCTCTGCTGCTCCTCGTGCAGGCTCTTGTTGGCCCAGTCCCTGAGCACCAGCACCAGCCGGACTATCCTGGACAGGGCAGAGAGTTGTTATCAGAGCAAGGACAAAGCAAAGCTTCAGAGTCATCAGGGGAGCTGCAGCTGAGAGGAAAACTCTCACAGCTCCCTCTCAAGCACTAGAATTTCTTTTTTACCCCTTTTAGCGGTGATGTGGGACCAAAAATATACAAGCAATAGAGCCTGATAGAGTTCCACAGCTTCTACCCCAGTCCTGCTGTCATTCCCACAGGAATATGAGGAATCTGTGGGTGACTGAGGCAGAAGAAGGCTGACTGCAGGGAAAGGAGCCTCTGAGCCCAGTGGGAGTGAAGCCATCCCCTACCAAAACCTTCTCCATGGGCACTGGGGCACAAAGACCAGCATTCACAGACGCTCATCCCTGCATCCCATGAATTCATACAGCAGAAGGGGATCCTGACCCCACAGAAGGCCCCAATGTCAAGGCCAGGCACAAAAGTCTCACTCCAAGCCAGTGGCACACACACAAGTACCTGGCCAAGGCTCCCTGGCCTTGGAAAGCATGGTCAGCCCTCTGCTCCTCCCCATCCAGGCTGGCTCCTCTCTGCAGCTCTGAGGTGGTGTCATCCTGGGTTGAACAGGTCCTGCAGTGGGGAAAAAGGGGGATACCATCCACACTGTGCCACCATGGCACTGCCACTGCCAGGCACACTGGAGGAAGCTGGCAGCAGAGATTGGGCATCACAGCCCTGCCCATGCCAGGCCTTTCCCTCCCCAGCCCCAGCACGGCCTCCCTCAGCCAAAGCAGGGACCAGCCCGACCTGCTGGTGCTGAGCCCTGTCCCCTCCGTGTCAGCCCTGGGCTGGGGTGGGCAGCGCTGGTGGTTGGCTGGGGAGCTGTGCAGACCATTGCTCTTCACTGGCATCCTCGGTGTGAGGAGACTACAGGCACACACCCTACCCCAGGGACCTGCAAAAAGCACAGAATAGCCGCCAGAAAACACACGCAGGACACATCACATGGTTTGAATACAGAAATCCTGCACAGCATGGGAAGAGAGGGTCAAATACCATGGCATGAACCCACACCGTGTTTCCCAGGAGGAGTCCTGCAGGGTGTTTTGTTCTCTCCAAGAGATCCCTCAGCTGCCTGGGCCCATGAAAGATGCTCTCCCCATCATTCAGGCTCTTCATTCATCGCCAGAGAAATACCTTTTTTTCCTTCCCTTCCCTGATTTTGCCTACCTTTCCTTTGCCTTTCCTACTTTCCTCACCTTCTCTTGCTTGGTCTTGCCTGCCCCTCCCCTTCCCATTTCTTGCCTTGTGTACTTTTCCTTTTCCTGGCTTTCCCTACCCAGCCTGCCCCTTCCTTGCCTTGCTTTCCCAGTCCATCCCCTCCTTTACCTTGCTTGCTTTGCCCTCCCTTGCCTTACCTATCCCTTCCTTGCCTTGCCCTTGTTTGCCTTGCCCTCCCTACCCCTCCCTTGCCTTGCCTGCCTCCTCCTTTGCCTTGCCTGGCCTTTCTGTGCCTTGAGTTGCCTTTTCTACCCTCTCTTGCCCTTCCTTGCCCTGCCTACCCCTCCCTTTCCCACTTCCCCCTTGCCTCGCCCCGCCTGTCCCTCCTTTCCACACCTGCCTGGCGCAGCGGTGCCACTGCCGAGAAGCCACCAGCGTCCACTTACGAGCCCGGCGTCCCTCGCAGCCTGGAGCGCTGTGCCGCTGCCTCAGGCGGGCCGGCAGGGCTGGCAGGGCAGCATCTCTGCCCCAGGAGCTGCCCGGGCCGCCCCGGCTCTGAAAGCACCCAGCCGGGGCAGAGCAGTCGGAGGTGCGGGCGCGGTGGCCGGGCAGCAGCGGGCACGCTCCCAGAGCCGTGTGTCGGTCCGCGCCCGCACGCCCAGCCCCTGGGCAGCTGCGAGGCGCACTCCAGAGGAGCTGTCAGCAGCCAGCCTTGTGTCTGGGGATGAAAGGGGAGGAGGCAAATGTGTTGCTCGGGGATGCTCCGTTTCCCAATGCACTTGTTCCCTTCTCCCCTAACCCGTCACCTCTCCGGGGGCTGGAGGGACCCCAGACAACTCCAGGACAGTGCCCAGCTGGAGATCACAGCCATCCTGAGCAATTCTGTGCCCAGTGACCCCTGAGTCCCCCTGTGCCCAGGGACAGACACAGCCAACACCCCCAGATGGGCTCAGGTCCTGCCACACCAGGGGATGCACCTGGATTGCTCCCCAGGATTCTGCTCCCATTCCCCTCCCAGACCTCCTCTGCCCTGGGGAAAAGCAAAGATGGTGATTATGTCCCTGCTTCAGAGGCTCTGGCACAGCCACTGCTAGGATGGGAAACTGGAAAAAGTAAGCACATTTTAACACCTTTATATCCACTTACCTCTTCTCCTACTAGCAGAGCAGGGGAGCAGAAGTGCTGCTCTGGAGTCCCATCAAAGAGAGCTGCAGAGTTTGAAGACGATAGTGAAATACACCTTTCACCAATTACTGCCCTCTTATTTTGCTCAGGAAATCTTTTTATCACCCGATTTGCAAAAAATCTGCATCCCCAAGGCAGTAAGGAAGAGCCGAGTTTTTATCCTCTCCCTCTGGGATGTAACCATTTGCAGTGGCTGAGGCTGGATCCATCCCTATCGGGCACATGGAGTCCTGCACCTTGTGCAGGGCTGATCTGAATGCACCAGCACCGGAAGGCTCTTTTATCTTTGCTATCAAAGGTTTACCTTTTACTTTCCCCTTCAAAGCCTTAAATTCCACTTATTCTGATCTCACTGAGCACCCAGGCAGCAGGGAGTCCAAAGGAACAAACAGAATTTCCCAGCCTTGGCTGGGGCTGTGGTTCCTGGGTGAGCACCCAGCAGCACAGGATGTCACCCTGCTCTTGTCCCCACATCATAGACTCCAGGTGACAGCTCACCAGGAGCACTGGCAGCAACATGTCCCCCTTCCAACTCTCTCTTTGCTCCCTGCCTGCAGCTGCCTCCAAAAGGAACATGGGAACTCCAGGAGACGCTCCCTCGAGCACCATCGTGCACAAAACACTTTATTTGCTGTGCATGTCGTTGTGGCAGTGGCCCTTGGGGACACCCAGCCCTGCCACGTGTGCTGCCTTGGGACAAAGCAGCCAGGAGGAGGCAATGAAGAGAAAAAAGGAAATAAAAGCATCACACTTCAACAGGAACAGCATTAACCAGAAGCTTTTCTACTCGAGATTCCCCCTTAGCCAGGGCAGCTGGGGCTGAGACACCCACAGGCAGGTCACAGTCCTGCTGCCAAGAGAATAAACCTTACCTGTTCCCACTTACTGGGACATCAGGATCAGACTGCACAGAAAAGAAACATGTCCAAAACACACAGAGTTTATTAAAATACGCATTTTGTAGTCAGTGTTTCCAGATTTACACCAGTATTTATGCCTCACTATACTCACTATATAAGTCATTATATATCTTCCGCATCTGCTACTATCTGTTACTAACCAGCCCATGAGAACACATCCAGTTTGACCACCTCTCCTCCAAACAGCTGAGCCACATTTTGAAGGTGGTGTGCCCTCCCAGTCACCCCTTCTCACCCTAAAATACAGCTTAAAATAAACTCCAAACACAAGCTTCCTCCAAAACACATTAACACCTCTCAAAGGAGAGAAACCAGATAAAGAATTTACCTAATTTTCTGGCACCACTCACACCTCCTTACACGTAACAATTGTGTAAGGTCCTCTGGTGACCCTGACCACATCCCTGAGCCACAAGCCACAGGAGCCACCCATCCTGCACATCCCCCCTGCCACAGCACAGCACACCAAGCCCACCAAACCATCCTGGCTCTTGTCTGCAATAAATCCCAGCGCTCTCCTCAGCTCAGCAATCAGCCACAGGTTCAGACCTACAATTACTTTGGGACAGTTATTTATTAGTCACTGTCTAGCTGCCAGATTTACAGTCACGGACGCTTGATGCGCTGTCAAGCAGAAAACACCCAAGCACTGATGTCTGTAAATAAGCTATTGGGACATCTGGATGACATGTAGATCCAGCTATAATTAGGTATAGGTGACACAGAAAGGTCCTGTTAAGCCTTGCCAAAACCTGCCCCCAGGGCCTGCGTGCAAAACTCCAGCAGATGTACTGGATGAACCACCAAAAACATCTCAAAGTCACCTCAGAATCAAGTGTTACTAAACTCTAGAGAAGGAAACAGAAAAGCTGTTGAACTGAGCTTGTTTACAGCTAAAGAGCATCTGGGTCAGGAATTTCCCTCACCCATGTCCTTGCACCATCCCTGAAGTTGCAACTTGGCAGCAAGACCCAGGAGAGACACTCCTCCAGTCCCCTCTGCCACCAGGAGCCTAACAAATATCTGTTTTCCCTGACCTGTTTGGTGCTATCACTGTTGGCATGAGGTTTTATAATCCAGAGAGTCACCATGGCGAGGTTTCCCATGTAAATCTCTCTGGGAAAGAACCGAGCCCCTGGATAAGCCCAGATGCTAGCAAGGCTCTTGCAGTCAATTTGCATGTGAACATCTGCAAACCTGCTGTGGCTGCAGGGATGGGAGATCCTGTCCCCTCCAGATCCATTCCTGGAAGAGGAGCTGTGGCACAGAAGACCTGGCAGTACCACTGCCACCAAACAGCAGTTGCATAAAGGAAGAAAAGAAAACCCAGCAGAAGTTTAGAAACACTCAGTCACTCTAAAGAAGATGAGGAATACAGACCACAGCAATCAGCTGAGAACTTTTATGGGGTCAGAGTTGAGATCTCCAAGGTGGGATGTGGCCAGGGGACCAGGCCCACCACAGGCTATGACTGTAACAGCACCCCATGCCCACAAACCCAACACCTTGGGTTTGCATCTCCTCTGGCAGCCTGAGGGCAACTGCACAGAACCGACACCTCCTGTGTCAGCAACCAAGTTCTTGGGAGCCCTCAGCTCTTTGCAGCAGCTTCTCACAACTTCACTGTCATTAAGGCCTGAAGGACACAGATTCTTGAGGGCCCACAGTGCAAAAAGCAGTCTAGTCCAGAAAAGAGGTTCACTGCTGGCAAGTACATGGGAAATGCTCCTCTCCCTGCCCTCACCCGCTCCGCCACGGTGAGCAGGGGAGCTTGGGCAGGGGCCATCATCTTCTAAGCCAGAGCCAGGTGTTGATGAGGCAAGCAGAGATCATCACGGAGTACACCAGGGCCTCCCTCTGTCTCCAGGCATGGCACTGCTCCTCCAGCACACGCAGCCTCCCCGAGATCCTTGCCAACTGCAAGGGAAGCAGTGGGGCACTGTCAGAACCCTGGACACATGGGACAGCAAGGGCTGGAAAGATGGGAGCTGCTGCCTCCCTCAGGTCCTCCTTTTCTGAAGCAGCAGCTACCTTAGTGTGGGAGGAGTGGCGGCAGCAGCACCTCAGGTCTGCAAGACATGCTACAGGAAAAGATTTTTCTCATCAGAGAGCATCCGAGCCCTTCTCACTGCCACCAGAGGGATCTGGCTGTGTCCTGCAGCCCTTCAGCCCCTCAGGGTAGAAGCTCGATGGATCAACACACATGTAAGTCCTCTCCTGCCTCTCCTTAAGGTAGGACCAGTCTGACAGCACCAGCCCACCAGGACTGAGCAACTGCCCCCTGGAGCCTCCTAACCCACCCCCTGTGGCTTCCCCAGAAACATCTGCAGCCCTTCAGCCCCATCTCACCTGCCTCTCATGGCTGCCACCTCCGTCACCCCGGCCTCCTCCAAGGTGCTCTCTGCAGCTGGAATGGGCTCCTGGGAGCTGGGAAAGGAAAGCAGAGATGCAGGTGGACAAGCACAGCTCACAGGGTGCAAGTGACTGCCCACAAATGCAGCGCTGCCACAGGAGCTGAGCCATGCAGGGAGTGTGTCCCCAGGCTGTGCTGCACCAGGAGTAAGCAAACAGCACCTGCACAGGATCCACTCATCTCTTCTTAACCCCCATCATGCATGTTGGTACCCCTCCAGCATGCACCCAAAGAGGTCAGGACAAACACACAGCACATGCCAAGACAGGTAACAGGAAACACATGCTTGTGTTTCTTTAGAGGTGCAACAGAGAGAAAACATATCTACTAATCATCCATTCTCTGTAGTCCCAGGAATTCACTGAGGGCTGGATGAAACATCTTTAGAGCCAGTCAGGTAAATAGGTACCACAGGACCAATGCTGAAACGGAGGGGTGATCCCATTTACATCAGCAGGTGAGGAAGCTGCCATCAGCTGAAGGGAGCTATCACTTTTTGCTCTTGTAGCAAATTTTACCTGCAATTTGAAACACAAAAAAGCAACCCAAATGTTCACCACTTTCTTTCCTCCATGGAAACACAGGGGCCCCCACTGGAATGAGCTGCTGCACTGGCAGAGGCAGCAGAGATCACTGATCTCCAGGGCAGTCCCTGGTGGCACAGCCTCACTGCAGGGTCCATACCACTGAGTCACAAAATAAAATAGAACCACAGTGAAAAAAATATAAATTCCTGTCATCATAGGCTAGCCCAAAATCAGTTATTCTATAACCAAAACTCCCCTGTGCACACCAGTGACACAGAGGCACTCACTGATCCCATAGGGGTTAACAGGCACCTAACCCCACTCCTTGGAGACCCTGGGGAGGAGAGGGTGTTTATCCCTGTTTGCAACATGAAGCTGATCTCGCTGAAGACAAGCCAGAAGAGCATGTGGAAATTCACTGATTCCCCATCTGAAACTCCATTTGTGAGATAATACTGCCACAAAATGTACCTGCAGTGTAAAATGGCAGTCACAACAGAAAGAAAATGCAATTTTCCCCAGTAAGAACCATGAAAAAGGACACATCCTGCAGATTTTGACTCAAAATCCCAGTTGATACAGGTGAACACCCTTTAAAGTAGAGACTAGAAATTGCCTTCTGGTGACTCATACTCTTCAAGAGGTCACTGTCAGCCAGATATTCCAGTCTCTGTCTGAGACAAGACTTTACTAAAAATTCAGGACAAACAAGCTGGCATAGTCTTTTTGTTTATTTTATTGTTGCATAGGGGTACAAAGCTGTCATATTGAAGGGATGTACGCATCTGAAGGGATGTAAAGTACTAAAAAGTGTTTGAGGGTGGATGGTTTCAAAGGGAGATCAAGGCCTGGGGAGAAGCCCCAGAATCATCCCACTGCATTACAGCAGCTCTGCAGGCTACCATGGCCTGAATGTCCTCCACTGCTGGAGGGAGGAGGGAGAAGGTCTTTTGTAGCCACTAACTAGATCTCTTGGTCATTAAGAAATTAAAATGATGTTTGAAGACAGCCTCAGCCTACAGTTTTTAAGAGCAGAGACATCACTTTGGATCATCAGCAAGCAGCAGCCAGCTGGGGAGGGAAGGCAGGATGTGCCACTGATGATGGATGTGATGATGGATGCTGGTTCTCCTCCCTTTCTGCCTGGAGGCTTTGCTCAAGGAGAATGAGAAGTATTTAGATGTTCCTCCAGGTGCTCGGCAGCCTTGGAGCAGTGGGGACACCTTAAGGCTGCAAGGATGTCTTTGAAAAAAGAGAATTTACTGCAGTGGCACAGATAAGGGTGGTGGAGATGGTGCCACTGCACACCTGCTCCAGGAAGCACAAAGAGACACCACACCCTGGCCAGGGGCACTGGCTGTGGGATGGATGCTGCAAATTCAGGGAAAGGCTATTTAAGAGTGACCAAGACATAACCAAAGGTGCTGGAGCTTGCAGGAGAGGCTGTCCTAGGGACAGCACCTGGGTCAGGCCATCTGCTCTGGATTTTGATTCCCTTCACACACCCCTCTCCAACAGGCTATGAAAGCATACAGAAAAATTAGTCCTTGCTTAGCAGCAAACCCCAGCAATGCCACAGCAGCACTGGGTCACTCGGAGTGCCCAGCAGACTGGTGTTAAGCTGAGAAGCAGACTCAAGCCTGGCCGGGTTAGTGAGGTGCACCAAGGCCTGGCACCCAGAGCTGGCAGACAGGACAGGTGAGAAAGAGAGTCCCAGGAAGCCATGCAGGACCATCCTGCAGCCCACAGCTTACAGAGCTCGTGCCTGGCTCATGGCTCAGCAAGGCATGGGCGAGTCCTTGCAGAGTGACAGAGAGCTGGCTCGGGACAAGCCAAAGTCACCTGGATGGCGCTGGGTCTCGCAGAGAGTCCTGCACACGGTGGAAGAGCACCTGGCCCAGGAGGTACATGGTCTGGAAGATGTTCTGTATGGAGTAGATCCTGCCTGCCTCCATGAGGAGGGGGAGGGGGGCACTGGGAGCAGGCAGGGGACACGAGTCCGGCCTGGGTGCACAAAGAATCACGCCTGTTATTCCCTGGTCTCACACCACTGCCCCTCATCCCTTCAGCAGCTCCAAGCATCTCTAAGCAATGCCATTGCCACCCAGACCTCGACAGCATCAGCTGGGAAAACCCTCTCCACCAGCCCCCAGACTCAGAGGCAGCCACCTGATTCCTCCAAAGCCAACCATGGCTGTGTGACATGCTGCTCTCCTGCCATCAGGACAGCTCTAGACTTCAAGTGGGACAGTAGTCCCTGCTCCAGGATTAGCTCAGGAACAATCTCCCCACTGCAGAGACTGGAGCCCAAGACCATGAGCAGAGGCCTGGGGAACATAGCTGACTTCAAAGCTGCCCAGCACCAACGTCTCTGGCACCAAAGGCCACATTCCTCTCATGGATGAGCAGAACTTGCCTGGCACTGCATTGCTCTGATTTGGATCCACCACGCCTCTCCCAAAACACCAACACCAGAGAGCTTCAAAACATCCCAGTGAGAGGAGATGCTGCTCCCTACCCACCCTGGGTGACTCTGGGCCTGTGCTCACCCCTCATGGTGCTGTCCTGGGCTGTGCAAGGCCAGCTGGGCACTGTCACTCAGGGTCCTGTCCCTCCGTGACCTGCTGCTGTGATGGCCCTGTGGGAAGCAAACACAACCATGTTAGCACAGAGCTGAGCCCAGCCTGGTGCCCTGTGTGGGCTGCAGGGCCAGGGCCCATCAGCACTGGGAGAGCACTCAGTGGTGGGAGCACTGCAGGAGCCCCAGCCTGGTAACCTGATGATGGTACAGGTGAGGAGACATGCACAGAGAAGACAGAGGCAGGAGCCTGCTGATCTGATCTCCAGCCAGATCAAAAACACTGAACCTAACCTGTCCAGAATCAGCTCTTGAACTTCAGGGAACTCAAAGCAGTTGAGGAGGCAGAACAGCAGCTCCAGGAACCAAAACAAATATTTGCCTGCCCATGCCTGGGATCTCTCTTTGAAATACTCTCACACAAAGTTACAATCTGCTTTTGGCTCTGACCCCAGAATCCCTAACACTGCTGTGATGATGAACCAGCTCTGCCTCATACTTCATCAATAAGAAAACAGGTTGAAAAAGGACTTAAAAAGTAGCAGCACCAGCAGCAGCCAGTGGTGGAACTGCACCTGCCTTAGCCTATGCCTGCCCACAAAATGCAGCAGGAGATGTGTCTAAATCCAGGTCCCAGCACACAGGTGTGCACAGCTCTGGGTCAGAAAGAGATCCCACCATCCCAACCCCTCACTCCTAGGGCCTCCTGGAAGATGAATATTGGCTTGGGGTGGTAACAGCCATGTGGAGAACCCCAAATTTGGGACTGGTTCTGTTCCCCACCCGAGGCACCCCCACCCTGCCCATACGGTACCGATCGCTTGCGGCGCTGGGCGCTGGCTCGGCTGGCTGAGGGCAGGAAAGGGAGGTCCCCGAGGGCTCTGGGGACACGTGCACCACAGCAGAGGGGACCTTCCTTGGCTGGGCCAACAGGACTGGCCTCAAACTGGTGTCTGATATCTCTACAGAATGGAGAGAGGGAAGAATTAAGCCAACTTGAATGGCCTCGGGAGAAGGAAGAAAGATGCACCAACATGGAGAGTCAAGCCTGTGTTTAATGCCAGATGGACAAACACTATGCCCTGGGTGTTTTTGGAGAGCCCAGAGAGAGAAAGCCACTGCTTAGGACAGCAAGGTTTCAGAGCTGTTTGTCAAAGACAGGTCCAAATGTCCTACATCCCAAAGCAGGGACCCTACCAAAGGCCAAGAGGGAACTGGAAGAGACATGGAGAGAGATGCCTCCACATTTTGCTCCTGACCTGTTGGAATTAAGGCCCCTCCAGACTTCTGTTGGAGACCTTTGACCACCTCTTTCCGAGCCATCCACCATCCTGCCCTACATTCCTGAAGAAAAGTGCCTGCATTATCTTGCCCCCATCCTCTCCTCTAGCAAAGCAAATGAAAGAGGTGTTTATAACGGGGTCCTATTCCCTAGGATGTTGTAGTGCCCCACCTACCTTCAGCAACCCCAAAAGACACCTCAGGGCTTTACCTGCCAGAGAAATCGATCAGGGATGTGCATCCGAAAGGATGCAGGGACATCCTCTGTCCCTGTCTTCCTGTCCCCAGGGCTGCAGCTCTCTGCCACCTTTAGCCTGTTGGGCACCTGCATCCTTTGGTTGATGGCTTCTGTGAAGAGCAGGTCACAGCGGACCCGGTTCAGGTCCAGTCCCCAAAGTGGCCACATCTTTGCAGATGTCCTCAGATGTCCTGGGTTTCACACAGAGGGAAAGCAAACTGCAACGTGGCAACAGAAGCAGCACTTCCAACAGTGACAACAGAGCCAGCTCTTCTTGCACCTGCACAGGGACAACACAACATGCTATAAGACAGCTGAAATACAGGCAGAAACAACCCAAAAGACAGACACTGCAGGAGTTGTCTGGAAGAAGGTGATGTCCCACAGTGCCCAGATGGCAAGGACAAGGCTGCAAGTGTCCTGAGAGCCATGTAAGAGTTTAGCACCCACTGCCTCAACGATAGCAAGGAAAGGGCTCAGCACACAGTTCAGTGTACCCTAAAAACTAGTGAAAAAAATTATTTTCCATCTAAGTAATTTTGGAGGTTGAGACACATTTTTGTGTTCATATATACCTTTGAGGGAAAATTAGTTTTCTAAAAGCAAAACACACTTTTTGGTGATGGGCTTCCAGGTTACCACAAGATAGGCTTTGGTGCTCAGTTTTTCTCCCCACACATATTCACTGCAGTATCCCCAGAACCCACAATGATCCAGCACTCCTCAGGTGACCCATATCCAGCCTTTGCCCTGAGCAGAACTGCCAAATTCTGAACCACCCTCCCAGAGGGGAAGAAAAATCACACATCCCCTTCCTCAGCTTGGAGCAGAGCCCCCAGCTTGGCTTTCTTCCAGGTGGGGACCAGCAGCAAGGAGGGACACAGCCCCCAGTTCTCACTGCTCCTGGGAGCAGCAGGACATGACACACAGACACTACCTGGAGCTTTGCAGCTCTCCGGACACACAATGGCCCTGTGCCTCACTTTCCCTTTTGCCAAGTCACAGGGTTTTGAGAAGTGCTCTGAGGCCACAATTTCCCAAGACTTTCACTGAGCCTCACAGGCAGAGGGCAATCAACGTGCACTTTTAGGATAGGAGCCCAAAAAGTCACCTTTCTGACTCCCAGCATATGCACTCTTTATTGTTTCCCAAAAAGCCGCAGCTGAGGAGAAAACCCCAAAAAGCAAGAGGTGCTGAGGCTGGAAGACCCCAACCTAATCCCAGTGCTGCCCAGGCACTCCAAACATGCATGAACAACACCCCTGCACCCTCCTAGCTGGCACCTTTTGATCTTACCATGCCCAAAATGGTCCTTCTTTGCTTCTAGGAAAAAATCTCAACTCTAAGAGGGGCCAGCAGCAGGAGGGCTGCCCACCACCCCCCTCACTGATGCTCCTTGGGGCACTTTGGACCCTCTCACCTTCCTCAGCCCCCTGCAACCCTTCAGAATTTCACCCAGGGCAGAGGAGCAGAAGGAAATCCCTGGGGAAGGATTTCAGGACCTGTCCCCTGCAGCTGCCAGGCCTTGACACTCTGGGTACAGGAGGGTGGCAGAACCAGCTCTGCACCTGCCATAACCAGCACTTCCAGTGATGGCTCACCTCGTGCTGCTCCCTCCTCCTCTGTCATTAAAAACCTTTTAATTACACAGGGATTTGCCCAGCATCAGCAGCGGTGATTCCCTGCTTCCAGCCTTGCAGACACTGTGTCCCTGCATTGGGTCTGTCCTCGAGCCACTGCTGGGGACCCTGTGGGGGTCCTACACCATCCCCACCACCTTACCCAGCCCCAACCCACGGGTCTCATAACACACACACTCCTGCTTCCCCCAAAACTCCAAAGAAAATGGATTTTTACAGGCACCACCTACTCGGAAACAGGACAGTAATTCCTGGGATGGACCCAAAATGTGTCAGTCCCATAGGAGAAACCTGCATCAAGCCCCAGCCAGGGTACATAGCCATGGAGACCACCAGGCTTCTCCTTCACACTTTTGGTGCTTCAGAGGAGAGAACACCCCATGCTGCATTCCCAGCCTGTTCTCTGGGAAACCAGCATCTATTAATAACAGTAAATCTGGAGAGGGCAGATCTGTTCATTTTCTAATCACCTGTGAAACCACTGCAGCTCTCAAGGAACAGAGAGATGGGAGGGGGTGAGAAGCAGTCTTTGAGACTAAGCTATTAAGAAATGGAAAAAAAAAAATCAGCTGTCAAAACTCATAAGAACAAAATGCTTAAGTGGCTGGATTTCCTCCTTTAACTTTCTTTAGGGCTTTTTCGAGCTCTTGCCAAGCTCCCCCAACTCGCCTGGAGAGGCTCAGCCTCTGCTTTGGCACTTCTCCTTGGATTTGCAGTGACAGGGAATTTCCGGCTCACTAAGCCGGAGTAGATTTAAGACCTGCAAGCCAAGAAAACCTGCCCCGGGGAGGGAATCTCCTCAGCCTCCCTCTCTCTGCCCCTCTCCAGCCCAGGACACCCCAAACAAGGAGGGGAGGGACCAGCCTGGTGCGGCACAGCCCGTTCGCCTCTCGGGGTGGGGAGCTGGAGGGAGCAATGGGTGCGCTCCCGGCTCTGCCCTCGGGCTCGGGGATGCGCCTTGTCCCGGCAGAGAGGGGGCACCGGCAGGGAAGGGGCTCCGCTGATCCCCGCGGGCTCAGGGACACTCGGCAGGGGCCCGGCCGGGGAAGGCACAGGGGGTCCCACGCCCTGCCGGACATCGCGGCCCTGCCCCGGGGCCGCCCGCAGAGCCCCGGCCCGGCCGTGCGAGCGGACAAGGGGGACACGCCGGGGCGCACGAGGGACACTTACTTTTTTTCGCAGACCAACGCAACTCGTCGAACCTGTAAACAGCCGCGCCCGCCGCCAGACGGGGCGGTGCCGGCGGGGGCAGCCCGGTCCCCGGTGTCCGGCCCGGCCCCCTGGTATCCGGCCCGGCCCCCCCGTAATAAGCCCCCCCGGTATCCATCCCGCCCCCCCGGTATCCATCCCGGCCCCCCCGGTGTCCAGCACGCCCCCCCCCCCATTGTCCGGCCCGGCCCCCCCGGTAATTATCACCGGCCCCCCGGTATAGCCGGCCCCCCGGTAATTAGCCCGGCCCCCCGGTAATTAGCCCGGCCCCCCGGTGTCCAGGCCCGGCCCCCCCGGTAATTAGCCCGG
The DNA here is from genome assembly GCA_032173965.1 of Sitta carolinensis. NCBI lineage: Eukaryota > Metazoa > Chordata > Aves > Passeriformes > Sittidae > Sitta > Sitta carolinensis. The sequence continues at coordinate 18,877,584 of CM063286.1, forward strand.
CCCCCCGGTAGATATACCCGCCCCGGCCCCCCGCGGTGTCCAGCACGGCCCCCCGTAATAAGCCCGCCCCCCCCGGTATCCAGCCCGGCCCCCCCGGTGTCCAGCACGGCCCCCCGGTAATTAGCCCGGCCCCCCCGGTGTCCAGCACAGCCCCCCGGTAATTAGCCCGGCCCCTCCTCGTTTAAAGCCGCAGCCGGTAATTAACGCGTTGCGATTCCCTGGTGCCGCATAGCCTAGGAGCTCTCCTGTCCGCAGCCCTGCTCAGCCGCGTGCTAGAACACAGGGATTGCTCTCGGCAGGGACAGAACCAAACCCAGGACCTTCCCCGTGTCCCCAAACCCCCGCAGTCCCGGCCCGGCACAGCCCCGGGGCCGCCCTGTGCCGGAGCTAATGCCGGAGCTAATCCCTGCCCCTCCGCAGCGATAAAATGATCCCTTTTGAATTAACGGCAATTTTAAACACTTCTGAATGGGGCAGGGTCCAAGACCTGACTGTAAAATCTGTGTTTGAAAGGATTTAAAATAAATCCCCCACTGCCCTAGTCTTGCTATTTAAAGGGGATTATCTAAGGGGTTTACGAGCACACAGAGGGCAGCAGGATAACCTGTGCACCTCAATCCCCTCAAAGACCCTCAGAAAACCTTTCTGCGTGTCACCTGCCGGCAGCTCGGGGCTCACAGGACATCCTTCAGGTTTCTCAGAGGTGTGAACTTCACCACATGCCCAGGTGAAGTTCAGGGCTCCAGCTGAATGTATGGGGTTTGCTCCCAGACACTCCCATCCTCACCAGGGATGGTCCTGCAGCTGTCTCAGGGGTTACTGGTGTCACTGTCCCCCCACAACACCCTTCGTGGGAAAAAGCTACCCTGTGCCCACTCAGACAGTGAGGGTTTTTTAATAAATACTTTTTTTTTTTTTTTTTTTTTTTTTTTTTTTGCACAGAAATATACCAAGTTTTACAGAATACAAACTGCAGGGATAATGACTGAGCATCAAAGACAGAGGATGAGGAGTATCTCCCTCCACTGTTCTCCAGGCTCTGGTCCTGGCGCTCGCTCTCAGGTCCCCCCATAACCCCGATCTGCAAAGGCTGGGGAGGGGACAGACGAGGTGCCAGCATGTCCTGCCCCAGGAGCAGCCACACGGGGCAAGCCTCAGCTCTGGGCTGAGGACAGCAGCTGCAAGAGCATCACTGGGGCCAGGTGGGATGCAGGCCACTGATGGATGGACAATAGCCTTTCGGTGCTGGTGGAGAGACTGGTGCTGGGTGAACACCGGGTGGTGGCAGTGCTGGGAGTTTCTGGGCTGCTTCTGGGGGGTTGGAGCACAACCCTTGTATTAATCTATCAGACATGACTGGGAAGGACAGCCCCATTGGTGGACCTTACAGGCAGCTGCCCAGGGAAAGGGGACACTCATCCCACAGCAAGGCACCTGGCTCTACCCTGCCCTGGCAACACAACCACTGGAGCAGGGTTTTGGCCCTGCTCCTGTCAAGATGTTGTGGCTCCCACCCCTGGTCAGCAGGATGTCCATGCCACAGCCCTGGACACCAAACACTCAGCCCACCTGAGAGGTCAGGAGGAAGGTGGGGTCTGGCATCCCACTTTACCTGCTCTGGAGGACAAAGAGCCCCAAAGAAAGGGGCCAGGCAGGGCAGAGAGGTTGAGGGTAGGGAGAGGAGAGGTCTGGCCTGTCTGCAGGCTCTCAGCTCTGGGGCAGACACCAGATAGGCCATGCTCCAGGAGAGAGCTGAATCCCTATCACTTAAAGCCATGAGACCACATTTGGCTCAGGCTGAGAGGAGCCCCTTGGCCAGCTCTGCAGCAGCCAGACTTCCAGCTGCTCAGCACCCACAAGGGGAAAGCAAAGAGCATCAGGAAAAGGCCCATCTACTCCAAAGTCACTTACCTCAAGTACAAGACCACCACGAGCCCTTTCTCCCTTTCCAAAGAGATCTAGGAGATCAGAGAGCACCTTCCTCACTGCTCCTCCCTGATCTCCACACAGCAAATATCGCTACAGTCACCACAGTGTGGACCAGGCTCCCCACCTTCACTTGGCAACAAATCCACAGTGGGGAAGCACCATCTCCCCAAAGAGCTGGCCCCACCAACTGCAGGGATAGACAAACATTTGCCACACAAATCCTGCATCTCCATCGCCAAATCAGAGCCCTGAGCAGTAGAACAGGGCCCAGTGAGGACATGGGGTGAGGCTAAGCAGCAGCCCAGGGAGGCAGCAAGGTTGGTCTAATCATGGGAAATGTTATATCTGTTTGAGGGGGAAGTGAGGAAATCAAATGCACCATGGGGAGACCCTGCATTGAGCCAGGAACAAGCTGCTGCTCTGCTCTGGCTGCTACAGCACTTACGTGAGTGGGGAGTGAGGGGCAGGAGATGGCTGGCTGGCTCCAGAGCAATCCCACACAGCCCTGCCTCACCCCACCTGGGACAGCTAATTTTGGTTAGGAGGGTAAGGCTATTGTGTGATGGCACCAGATCGTACAGGTGAGATGGGGGCCTGAGGGACACCAAGGGGGTCCCAGGCATGGCGAAGGGAGGGTGAGTGTGTGTGAAGAGGCAGGAGGGAGGCAGACCCGCTATTTGCCCACGGCAGGGGCCGTGGCCACGATCTCTTCGTACTTGGGTGGAGGGTCATTGTAAGAGACGCTGGTCTCCTCGCTGCTGCTGCTCTCTGGGTGGCCCGTCACCTCCTCATAGGAAGGCGGGGGTGTGGCACTGGACAGTCTGGAGAGGACAGAGACAGAATGCTCTGGTGGGCAGAGGGTGCTGTCTGGCTGGGGGGTGCCCCCACCTCTGCCATCCCCAGCCCCCCGGTTGCTGGCTTCCCGCTGGTACTGGGTCTCCCCTTGGCTCTGCGACCGCTCCCGGTACACCATGACCCTGGGGAGGCTGCGGCCCGTCCGGCTGGCCAGGTAACGATTCTGGGCATAGGAAGGGCGGTGGCGGGTGGCCTTTTGCAGCTGGCACCTCCAGATGATGAAGAGGGCGATGACTATGAGAAGAGCCACTCCCAAGAGGGGCACCACCACATACATAGCGTCAGAGCGCTCCGTGCTGTGGCCAGGGTCCTTGACAGAGTACACAGAGCTGGTGTAGCCTTTCCAAAACTCCATCTGCAACAGGAACAGAGAAACGACCATCATGTGCTGCAGGTGGGAGAAGGACCCCAACCACCACCAGCAATAATCACTGCCCTCCCCAGGCCCACAAAAAAGGCAGCATTTTGGATGTCCCCCACCCCTTCAACCTCAGGTGCCGTGGGAACCAACACAGAAGGTCCTGGGAACATCCCTCAACAGCCCCCACACCAAGCAGGGGAAAATTTACTCCACACCAAGCCCAGCCTAGAGAATCATGGACAACAGCACAGATTTTCCACACGTGCCATGGGAAGGCCAGCTCAACCTGCAGCTGTGGGCAGGGTGTCCTGGCAAAAGCAAGGTGAGGCCATTGCCTGTGAAGGGAAACCCATGCTGGGAAGTGAAGCCACACGATGCTGCCTGCAGCCAGAAGAGGACAAAGGGAACAGGAGAGGCTGTTCCCCCTGTGCTTTCCTTCTGCCTCCAGCCTGCTGAGGTGTGAACCCTCCCACATGCACTGGGCAGCAGCACAGGACAAACGCACCGTCCTCTCCTTGTTCTCAAACACCTCTTTGACCTCCTCATAGCTGCAGACCTCCTCGATGCACTCCCGCTCGATGGTGCCCTGCCGGATCTCCTCCAGGAAGCCATTGGCTCTGGGAAAGCGTTTCAGGAGCGAGTGGGCATTCCTGGCCCCCAAGAACACTGCAACACACAAGGCAGAGACATTCTGAGCAGGGACAACCCCATACCTGGCCTCTGCCCAGCCAAGCTTTCCGACCCAGCTTCCTGACGCTACAGGCAGCTCGAACACCAAAACCCCAGGGCTACAATCAGGTAGGACAGCAGGTAGGACAGCCAAAGGACTCTTGGGGTCTGCTCAGAGACATGGCACCAGGAGCCGTTCTGTCAGGGCTGAGGTGCTAGAGACATCAGAAGCGGCAACTGCAGTCACACAGGGCGGCTGAGGAAGAGACAAAAGGCTCCAAAAATATTTGTTACCTATCTTCTGCCCCTGATGGATTTCATCTTTCTGCCCCTTTGCTGCAGGGCAAGGGAGAGCCCACCAGGAGAGCGAGACCCCACAGGGCTGGGACACAGAGCTCTGCAAGGACACAAGGCCAGCACCGAGAGGGACACACAGCCCAAAGTTCAACACTACAGCCTGCTGGAAGCTGCTGTCCCTGCTGCCAGCTGCTCAGGGGTCATGCAAGCTCAGGTGGCATCAAGGACTCTGTTCAGGCCCCAGAGAAACGATTGTCTTCTCCCAGGCCCAGGGAGCAAGGCAAGGGCAAACATCCCCAAAACACAGGGACAGCACAGGGGGGCTGTCAGGGTCCCGAGCAGCCTCTCCTCACACAGCATCACATTCTCATCCCCACTGTGTTTTGATACAGAGGCCTCACACCTTCCTCTGCTCCCAAAGCCTGGGAGACACCTCAAGTATTCCCACAGTGCATGCAATCCTGAAGCCAGATAGAGCAGGAACAGCACCTTCCTGCCTGCAAGAGAGACATCAAAGCCTCTCCCCCATACCCTGCAGGAGGGACACCTCCATGGGGTGCAGGAGGCAAGCACCTGTAGCAGCACAGGAGGCAAAGAAGCTGGTGCTCAGAGAGCAGAAACTTTACACAAATCATGATCCTTTCAGAATCCAAACACACATTTCATGAATGAGTGTTTCCACGATGCACTTCAACACACTCAGCTGTAGACTGGTTCCAGCTCTCCTACCAAGCCACAAAATGCTGCTGCTTCCCTTGGGAAGATTAATCAGTTCAGCTGGATGATCCATAGGAACCTATTTACCTCCTTCACCCTCAGACTGTCTTCCACTGGATCAACAAGGTGAACCCATTCACATAGCAGCAGCAACAAAGGAGGCAGAGGAACAGAATCTCCTATCTGACCAGCTTGGTGCTAACAAAATACTGGCTCCACAAGCAAAACAGTCAGTGAAAAGCCACCAACTTCTTTCCTTAGGAGCCTTTTGCCAAGGAGAAAAGCAAGTTTTCTTCTGCTTTACCTTCCATGTATCCTGCTGCTGAAACAATACAGCAAGGTATTTGTGAGGGTATTTGGAAATATCAACAGGAACAAGATTGTGGTGTAAGAAACACCTGCTACTGTGCTATACCATCCTGGGCTTGGAGGCACTGAGCTGCTTTTGTGCTGTGTAGGTGCATTTTCCCCTTGTGATTTATTAATGCCTTGCTTCTGTGAGAGAGTTTGCAGAGGGCTGAACCACTGAGGTGTGAATGAAGAGCAGCATGAATGATGTGAGTCACAGATCTTCCCTCAGAATAGACTTTATTATGCAAACCATTTTTTTTCACAAGGACAACCGAAAAAGCATTTTCAAGAGGCACAGAAGGCATCTTGCAGAAGAACAGGGATCAGCTTGCCTTGTCTTTCACAGTTGGGGAGGGCTATCCTGGCTGGAGAGGGAACAGGCTGGCAGGCTGACCTTCTCTTGAGCCTTCCCAGAAGGAGATGAAATTTTACAAAGACAACATTCATTCTGCAAATGTCCCGTACTTTGCTGGAGAAGTCTGGCCTCACCTCCTTTGCCTCCCACCTTGATCAAGCCGTGGTATAAACTCTCCCCTCCTTGGCACTTGAGCCTGAGACTCAGATTTCAATTTCCTCAGCACATCTTAGGGCAACAAGCTTCGCTGCAGATCTCACTGTCAGGGTTTTCCATCCCTGCAGAAAGCAGTCACTGGACCCCTTCCCTGCTTTGCCATGCTGAGCTGACCACTAAGGTAGGAAATAAAAACAGACACACAGGCAGGCAGGTATCACAAGCACTGTCCCAACCACAAGCATGCTGTGACAGAGGTGTGTATTTTCCCCACATGCAATTTCCCTCAGGGACATAGAAATGGCATGAGAGCAGAAACTGAGTCACTGCTCCCTCCCCTTGAAAGTGCAAAGAGCTCCTCATGGCTCAGGACCACAGCAGGAAAACGACTGGCCTTCAGGAAATGAGCCTCTCATCTCTACTGGATCCCCAACTGACAGGAAGAGAAGACAGCCAAGCAGGTCCTGTCCCCAAATCACAGGGCTGAGGGGACCTACCAATGCCCAGCAGCCTCAGTGCTGATCCCCTGTGCCTCTCCAAGCCTCCCCACACCAGCTAGAGAACCGGTGCTCAGGAAAGATCAGAGCTTTAGGCAGGGGAAGCAGGGGCAAGGGCTGGGTTCACCTCATCCCTGCTGGGTTTCCTGGGGAGCTGCTGGCCCCTGGTGGACACCACCCCAAGTCTCAGCTGCCCTTCTTGGGGGAAACACCCTGGGGCTGCTTCTCTGGAGAAGGACTCTGGCTGTGCCTGCAGAGGGACAGCCAGGGATGGCAGAGACCGTGTGGTGGAGAACCTGCCCATTGCCAAATCCCCTCCTGATCAGGGTCATCATGAAGGGGACAGCCTGGCAGGGGACACTAGCACCACAGGGGACACCTTCCACCACCAGAAATGTTGGTGAGCCAGCACCTGAGCTCTGGGAAGAAGAAAAGGCAGCATTGGAGGAAGACAGGGACCCAGCTGGGCACCCTCCTCATTAACTGAAGATTAAAGCAGCCTTTTAAAAACACTGCCTGAAGATCTCTGCTCCCTCCCGCACCGAACACAGCAGAGATAATGAAAGAAGGCATACCTGTCATCCCAGGGGTCCTCCTCCTCCCCAGTGTGGTTACTGCCTCCACCTTCACAGCTGGCTCTGGCGACACTCCAAGCAAATCCCAGGATCCCAGACAGAACTCTCCATCTCCCCCTTCACTACTGCCATCCTCCTTACACTCCCATCGCACCAGGGCACCCAGCCTCCGTGCAGGCTGCCCAGGAGAGTGAGGAGAGAGGCTTGAGCCCAGCTCTGGACAGACCACACACCCCTCTGCAGCCTCGCCAGGCTCAGCCCGTCTGTAGTGCTGGCCCAGCACTGCTCTGGGTGTGCCACAGCAAGCTCAGGGCGGGGCTGAGCTCGGCAGCTTCCACAGAACACAGAGCCCCACTGCCACCGGCCACACAGGGCAGTGTGCCCCCAGGGTGGGCACTGGCAGGGCGCCAGTCATGGCCATGAGGAGCACTGTTGATGAGAGATGTCAGCACAGATAGGCAGCCCAGAGAGCCCCGTCCTGCACAGCAAGCACCACACAGAGAGAGAAATGCTGCAGCCTCCGGGTAGTCCCGAAGAGGTCAGACCTTCAGCACCTCCTCTCGACTCCCACCTTGCAGAGGGGAGAGAAAGCACAAGTCAGGCCAGACCTCAGACCTCACCCAGGGCCAACAGCCAGTGGCAGCTGCTCCCCACAGAGGATGACACCCCTCAAAATGAACAGGAACCCCTTCCTTGAGAGGTGGCTTTCAAACATCCCCCTTCTCTCCTCCAGCACCACCGCCAACTCTCTGTCTTGCCTGGGGAGCACTTACTTGCCATGCTGCCTCACTCGGCCAAGGGGGGCTCCTGCCTACCTGCAGGGAAGAAAACAGGAGAGTCACTGAGAGCTTAAATTTCCAACCCAGTTTCAAAGCCCAAACCTCCATCACCCAGGATCAGATTCATGCAGAAAGCATGGTGCTGAGTGGTGGAACCACTGACAGATCCCAGCCGAGCAGTGCCCTGCAGAGAGCCAAGGATTCTAGCTGCCTCCCCACTCTTCACCTGCCTGGAGGGGCTCAGAGCACCCTCAGCTCCCAGGGTGCTGGGGCAGGTCCCAGGGAGAAGCAGGGCCCTTGCAGACCAGTGAAGTAGGAAGGGAAAAAATGGATGAGGATAGACCCCATTTCTCACCAGCAGACGAGATGACCTGCAATCAGAGACTGCTGGGAGCAGCTTGGTGCTCTTCCCTTCCAAGAGATTGATGAATACAGGTGAAGCAATCATCTTATTTTAGAGCAACTTCACAGACGTGCCAGTTCTCACTTCTACAACTCCTACCCACAATCTGGTTGTTGGGCCAAGATAAGGGCAGCAGCAAGAGTGACAGAGCTCCCTGCACACCCAGGACAACAGCTCGCCAGCTGGACAAGCACGTTCTGTGCTTCAAAAGCTAAACTAAACTAAACAAAACCTCACAGAAGTTAAACAAAGCCCTGCAGAAGCAGAGGATATCTGCTTGTTTTCCATGCTTTGTCTTCTCCCTGTGCTCAATGCCCCACAGATCAGACTGCCCTGGGCTGACTATTGCTGCATGTGACACTTAGCACAGCAAAGCCACAACTCTGTCAGGAGACAGAGGGGACAGGACTGCCCAGCTCCTACGGGATTTCTGCAGATGAAGGAGCAAGCATGGTTAGAAACAGCAGGAACTAAACCACACGTTGGTCTCAGGCCCAGGACTTTAGATATCCAGTTATTCTGAAAGCACTTGGATCTGCTCTGCTGGAGTGAGGTCAGGAACAGCACAGAGCTGTTCACAAGGCCAGCAGGGCTGGAAACATGGTTCTCCTTTCATATAAAAGGAAGGCACACAGAAGGGCTGATGCTGCACACGAGCATACCTCACAACAGCCACCTTCCAGTAAATGGAGCACCTCTCCCTACCAACATCAGGTTTGCTGTGCTTCCCAAGGTTCCTACACCGTAAAGTAGCAAGAGGGCATGCAAGCCTGGAGCTGTGTCCAGAGAGAGAAAGCAGCTTCTACCCAACAGTTTGGGAAGCTCAGATTGCAAACCTCAGCCTGAAGTTGAAGAAAGAGTGAGGGAAAGCAGCAGAGCACCAGAAGTACACGGGAGGGGTCTGCTGCCTCCTGTGCCCCACAGCCCAATCCTGCTTCTCTGAGCCTTTCTGGGGGATGTGAGAGGCCTCTGGATCCATGAATTCCCCCACAGGCTCTGAGCAGGGACCACTTGACCCACTTCTGCTGTCATCAATTTTTACAAAGAGACCCAAAGCCCCAGGATAAAAGAAAAACAACACAGAGAACATGCCACAGTTTCCACACAAACCCTCATTGCTACAGGCACTCTTCCCCTCTGATGGACAGGAGAACAAAGACACAGAAAGGATATTCTCACATCACACATCAGACAACAAATTTAATGTTGTTTAATTTAATTTACAGTCTTTTACTTTCTTCCATGTACCTGTGTCAATGCACCCAGTGCCACAATCAGGGAGGTGCACACAAGCCTCCAAGCACGAGCAATGCTGGTGAGAAAGGCAGATGCCCCAGATGCTTATTTTGCAAATTCCTGGCCCCCTCCCCTGGCTCCAGCAAGCAGGAAAAGCTAGAGCACTGCACAAGCTGACGCTAAGGAGAGCAGCATCCCTCCTGCCCCCACGCAAGCTGAGAGAAGCCTGAAGCTGGAGGCTGACCTAGCAGACGCCCACCCATTCCCGATCCCCCCTCCGGCTTCCCATCCTCTATAAATACCCCATCGATAGGAGGTTGCTAAGGCAACCGTGAGGAGGCGCGAGGGATGCAGCCATGGGAGTGAGGATGCTGCAGTCGCACATTTGTGTCTCCCCCAGCCTCCCCCCATCTCCGCCCCCGCCCCCGTCACTGATGCCAAAGGAGGAAATCGTGCCGGGAAAACACGGTGCGCGCGTGGAGCCGGCCCCCGCGGACCCCGATGGGACCTGGGGGTCCACACTGGGAGGTGGCACCTCCTCGACAGGCTGGAGGGGCACAGGTACGCGCCGGGGGGATCCACAGCCCCCAGTGACGCGCCACGGCGTGCAGGGATGATGCTGACTGTGCCAGCATCACGTAGCCGCGATGCCAGCAGCTCAGCTAGATCCCAGCAATATTGGGGGTTTCCGTGCCAAGATCTACGGCGAGGACAAGAGGCTACACCGGCTACGCTTGAGAGGGCAGGAAGGCTCGGCCTCCCAAAACAGCCTCACACCCCACCCTGCTCCCTGGCTGGTCCTCACGCTGCCCTGGCAGCCGCCTGTGTGCCCAAACCCAACTCCAAATTATCCCCACTGCGCTCAGCTTCCAGAGCCACCCCACGGCAGGGACCACCCAGCTCATCTTCACCCTGCAGCAGGGACCCCCAGCCCACCTGCCCAGGTGTGCAGGGGCTTTTCAGTCCCCCCCAAGCTTTCGGTGCCGCCCCACAGCAGAGCCCTCAGACCTAAGTGTCACTCCACAGCCGAGACCCCCGGCTCACCTGTGACCCCCAACAGGGACCCCCAGCTCACCTGCCAAGCCATGGCACAGCCCCCCAGCCTACCTGTCACCCCACAGCGGGGACCCCTTCGTCACCTGTCGCCCTACAAGGGACCCCCACGACACCTGTCACCGCACAGCGGGGTCCCCCAGCCCACCTCCCCGGCTATGCGGGAGCTTTCCAGCCCCACCCTCCAACCCATCCTCTTCGTCTCTGCCGCTCGCCGCGCGCCCAGACACGCCGCGCCAGTCCCAGGGCTCCCGGCTCCCCCCTCCACGCCGCCAGCCCCTTCCTTCCCTCCAGCCCCCAGCCGCGGCGCCACAGCTCTCTTTCCTCCCCCCGGCCCCGCCGCCGCACCCCGCCGGTACCTCATGGCGGCACCGCGCCCGCCGCAGCCGCTCCCTCCCGCCGCCGGGCAGGGCAGGGCACGCCCCCGGCACGCCCCCTCCCGCCCCTCGGCCAATCGCGCCCCTCTGCGGCCCGCGCGCGCCGCCTTCCTCTTGCAATGGGGATGCAGGGCGGGAGAGTGGGTGGGGCCACGCGCTCCTCCCCCGGCTCGGAGGGGTGGATCGACAGCCAATCAGAGCGGGCTGCGGCTGCCGGGCGGGGCCGCGGTGGCCGCTGGGAGTCGTAGTCCAGAGCCCCCCGTGGTTCCGCGGAGCGCGGGCGCGGCCCGCGAGCGGCCCAGGGAGATGGCCGGAGCTCCGGCAGGTCTGGGCCCGCTGCCGCACGCAGCGCTAGCTGCCTTCCCCTGCCTGCTGCCTCACGCCGGCCTGCTGGGGCCGGGGCTGCCAGCATACCGCGGGTGTCCCGCGATCCCATCCCCTGTCGCCTCCTCCTCTTCATGATCCCCCTCTTCTTCCTCCTCCTCCTCCTCCTCCTCGCTGCCCGAGTCCTCATAAAAGAAGAGGGTGGCCTGCACCGGGAAGTTCTCCAGCAGCTTCTCCCCCACGCTGTACAGGTGGTCAAAGGCCTTGGACTTGGGCCAGAGAAGCCTGCGTGGGGAGAGCCGGGGTGAGCCCCCGCCCGCCGTGCCCGCCGCGCCCGCCCGGGGCCCCGGGGCCAGGGCACGTACCTGACCGGGTGCTGGAAGAACGCCAGCGCTTTGCTGGGGCCGCCGTCCCCCTCCGCTGCCCGAGCCCGAGCCTGCGGAGACACAGCCGGGTGGTACCGGGGCTCCGCTGCCCCTCCCCGCCGGGCGCACGGGCTGGCACCAGGGTGCTCTGTGCTGGCGCCCCACACACCCAGCAACTCCCCCCTCCCCTGCCCTGAGTTGAGGCGCTCGCACCACCGCAAGAAGGCTGGCATCTACCCCTGCACCCTCCTGACAGGCTTTTTGCCAGTGTAATCTCTCCCCCGTGCTTAAGAGCTGGTGCCCAGGCATCCCACTAACCCCCTGAGGAATGCCCGCCCTGCCTGGGAACACGCGACCCTTCCAGGCTGTGGGGAGGCTGCTGTGGCCGTGTCCGCCGGGGGCCCAGCCTGGCCAATGCTCCGGGGCAGATGGACACGGCACAGCCTTGGGACAAAAGACTCCGGTGGTGACGGCCTCTGGGGCGAGAGGCTGGCTTTCTGCCAGCAGGGACCCCAGCCTCAGGGCACGGGGACAGACACAGCAGGGAGTGCCAAACTCACAGGGTCCATATCCTCCCGCCGCGCCGCGGGTCCCTCCTGGGCTCGGGGCAGCCACGGTCTCCAGAGAGGAAGGGCTCTAGGAGAGAGAGCAGGTTCAGCGCCACCGCCGCTCACCCTGGCCCGCTCCCCTTTGCCTCGCTCGCCCACGCCGCAGCCCCACCCGCCCGACCAGCCCTGCCCGGGTGCCAGCACCCTGTGTCCCACCCATGGCCGCTGGGATCAGAGGTGTCCCCAGCACTGCAGCCTTCACCCAAACCCAGCTGGAGCTTCCCCATCCCACCTTCCACACCCCCCTGCCAGCCCCACTCCCCGCAGCCTGCGCAGCTCCCAGTACCTTGCCCCTTGCTCCAACCCCAGGGGTGGGCAGGCACTGGCCGCAGGCACCCGGAGCCCGTGGGCAGTGAGGCAACAGGCAGCAGCTTGCATGGCGGCAGAAGACGCTGTCCCTTCTGACACTGCAGATCCTTGGTGGGGACGCTTTTATAGCTCTGCCTGGGCCGTGACTCACAAATTCTTTGGGGCAGGGGAACGAGGGGCTGGGGTTGTGGGGACAGCAGTGTGAAATTTGTCCCAGTTGTGTAAACAGAGGGCAGGGGGGAGGCTGGGGGCGGAGGGGCTGCGATCTCTGGTGGAAAACCAAAACACAAAAGGGAAAATTTGGACACCATTTGTGAGAAAATCCCCGGGGGGGGAACAGGGGAGGGTAGAGACAATTAACAAGGATGATTAACTGCTCTTTGTAGCCATTTGCATAAGAGAGGTGGAGAGATGGGAAAGGGATGAGAAATGGTGGGGCAGCATGATGGGTATGGGACTGGGACAGTGCAATGGGCATGGGATGGGACTGCACGTTGGGCATGCCATGGGGACAGTGTGATGGGGACAGCACAAAAGGCATGATGAGGACAGTGATGGGCTACAGTGGTGGCAAGCACAGAGCCACCAGGAGGCAGCTGGTGACTCTGTAGAGGCTCAAGAGCAGACAGGGAGGGAAGATGTGGCAGGGATGGACCCCAGGCACTATCAGGGCAATAGTCGTGCTCAGGCATCCATGGCCCATCACCACAGGGAGCTGCCAGATCCCATTTCCACAGATGGGAGAGCACACACTTGCCAGTGCTCCCTGCTGCTCTCCTTTGTGTTTTTGAAATGTGAACCACACCTAGAGGCACAGAACAGCTCCTCGATGTGAGGGTGCAAGGCTGACGCACCCCCTGGTCCCACCAGGGCTACTGATCCCATGCCTGCTGCTCCTGCCCAAGCACTCAAAGAAAAGTGCCACTGGCAGATCAGTCACCTCCTGCTCCTGGGAGAATTTCAGTTTGGGATGAGGCAAGAAAATAGCAAATGGTCCCTGCTGTAGCTCTGCTATCAGCATCCAAACACCGCTGTCCAAACGCTGGCCAGACCCTGATCAGATCCAAGCACAATTTGTCACCAGAGGCCCTCTCTGCCCCTCTCCATCTGTGGCAGCCGTTGAGCAGGAGGGGGCACGGGGCCAGCACAGCTCTCATTACCTTCCCCATTTGCTCCTCATTTGGGTCAGTAGTCTTACAACAACAAACCCCGTGGAGGACAAGCAGGGCCAGGAAGAGTAAACCAAAAGCTCAGGCTGGCTCTGAGGAGTGGGGAGCTCAACCCGCTGGTCTTTCTTTCACTGCCCCTCAAGCCCCAGTACAGGCAGCACAGCCCCAAGTAGACACATGGATGGTGGCACACTCACCTGCCAGCCACTAAGGCTGTCCAGAAGGATGACAACGAGCCTCAAACCTGAACCCATTAGGTGAACCTACCCTGATAATTCATAGGCAACAAGCAAAGCAAGGCAATCCCAGCTCCCCAATCCTTTCCGACGCCCAAAGGGTTTAATTCTGATCTGCAATAAGCCTCTGTTCCAGGCAGAGATTTGCAGGTGGATTGTGCAAAGCTGTAGCTGAACAACTGCAGCCCTGATCCCCTGGGCTGGGGCCCTGGCTGCTCACCTGCTCCGAGCAGCCACCTCCAGTCCTGGGTGAACCCCGGCTGCAGCCACCCTGGGTCCCCCCCTGCACCTCCAGCCACGTCCGTAAGTACCACAGAGCTCCCTCCCGCACCTTTCTGCCAGCACCCTGAGCACCCCAGATGTTTCTTTTCCAGCAGCTGAGATGGTGTGGGAGGTCTTAGAGCCCAGGAGAGGAGACTGAAAGATGGGAAACTTTGGTGCAAAGCATTTGAGGTGGCAGCAGGGGGGACGGGAGCAGAGGGAAGGCCCTGGGTGGTGGCAGCACGCTCAGCCAGGAGTGTTCCCAGGGTGCAGGAGGCCACTGGCCGCTGTGCCAGGGCTCAGTCTCGTTTCACAAGGCACCACAGAAGAAGGACTTTTTAAACAAAGCAAAGGGAAAACAAACCTCTCCACCACTTCTGCCATCCCTCCTGCCTGTGTACACGGCTGTGGGCAGGAGGTGGCACTGGCACAAAATCCCAGCATGAGCTGCACCCCAAACTGCTCACCCCTCCACAGGACAGGTCGCCCGGCTTGGCTGGCATGCTTCCAGAAAGCATCCCAACGGAGACGCCAGTCCTGATGTAATTCTGCCCTCTGTGGGACTCAGGCTCTCCTGGGGATGCGGTGTTACTGTCACATGCGTCCCTCTCCGTCCTTGTCCCCAGAAGCACAGAAAGGCTGATATCCATGGTTCAATCTCAGGTGGCCATGTCCTATTGTCCCAAAGGAGCTTCAGCAGCTCGGGGTAGGTCGTGGGTGGCTACAGATGCCTTGGGTGAGTCTCATGCAGATGGGGATGAGGTGCCATACCCGTTCCTCAGCTGAAGGAACTTTGGCTTCACCACCTCAAGTCACCTTCAGCAGGTTCCAAATAAGATGATGCAGCTACAGCTTTTTGGCTTCCTCAGCCCGAGGCACCACAGAAGACAAGGGACCTCGAGGAAGGCTGTGGGCACTTTCCCCACACCAGCAGCTGGCTCTCCACCTCTGCCCACGGCGTTAGTGCAGGGGAGGGCTTTGGCATCCTTCCTGGGCAGTGCTGCTCTGCCTCTGGAGCCTGGCTGGGGAGATAGCAGAGGTGAAAGGGCACTTGGCACTCCTCCACGGGCTTGGGTCAATCGTTAACAGGGAGGGATTGCTTTCCACTCTCGCAGGTAACCTCCCCGCGGCTCCCACCCCACACAAAACCAGCACCCCGGGAGCGGGGTGGAGCTGCAGCGCTGCGAGCGGAGCCTCTCGCAGGGCCATGGGAACGTGAGCACACGGGAGGGACCTGGGTGACAAGCTGCAAGCCCTGGGTAGGTGACAGAGGTCACAGCCAGCCCCCACCATGGTGTCCATGGGGCTCCAGCTGCTGGGCTACACCGTGGCTTTCCTGGGCTACATCGGCACACTGACAGCCACGCTGCTGCCCAGCTGGAAGACCAGCTCCTACATCGGCTCCAGCATCGTGACAGCCGTCAGCTTCACCAAGGGGCTGTGGATGGAGTGTGCCACATACAGCACGGGCATCACCCAGTGCGACATCTACAGCTCCCTGCTCAACCTGCCCACCGACGTCCAGGCGGCCCAAGCCCTCATGGTGAGCTCCTGCGCCGTGTCCTCCCTCGCCTGCCTGCTCTCTGTCGTGGGCATGAGATGCACCGTCTTCAGCCAGGGCTCGCCAGGCAAGGACCGAGTGGCCGTGACGGGCGGCGCAATCTTCGTCCTCGGGGGGCTGCTGTGCTTCATCCCGCTGGTGTGGAACATCCATGTGGTGCTGCGGGATTTCCGCAACCCCGTCATCCCCGACAGCATGAAGTTCGAGCTCGGGGAGGCTCTTTACCTCGGTATCATTTCCTCCCTCCTCTCCCTCATCGGCGGCTTCATCCTCTGCACCTCCTGCCCTGCCCGGGACACGACAACCGCCTACTCCAGCGCCTACCAGCCCCAGCTGCTGGCGAGCAAGAGCCCCCGGCCGTCTGTCGGCCAGGTGCAGAAGACCAAGAGTGAAGTCAATTCCTACAACCTGACAGGATAGTGTAGTGACTGCAGGTGGGGACCAGGCTGGCACCTCTCCCAGCTCCCCAGAGCGTCCAGGCTGGCACCAAGGGAACGCGGTAAGAGCAGAGGACACGGCGGCATCGCCCGTGCTTAGCCCTCTCATGTGCTTAGGGGGGTTGACCCCGCTCTCTCCTGGGGTTCTGAGAGCCTTGTGACTGCTTGGAGATCCCAGCTGGTGGCTTATATTGACAAAGGACCCTGAATCCAGCTTCTGTTCTTTACTGCATGCTGCCAGCTGGCAGGCAGCCCCTGGCACAGCAGGACCCCAGCCTGCAGCCCCAATGAACCTACCTGGAAAGGGGAGTGGGCTGTGGCCCCAGAGACCGGGCCGCTGGCCATGGAGGCATCGCAGCAGGGTCAAGGGCACGTGCGGGTCTGGAGTCGCTGCTGGGGGGTTGAGTGCTGATTGCAAACTGATGTCGCAATAAATATGTCTTTCTAGCCAGACTGCATCTGAGCCTTTCTCTGGCACTGAGGGGCCAGCAGGGGGGCTGTGGAGGGGGGCAAGATAAGAAAGGTGCCCCTGTCCCTTCCTCTGGCCCACCTCTCCCCCCCCCACAGCTGATGGCTTTGTCATCCGGGAGCCCAGGCAGGTGGGAACACTGCTAAGGGGGAAGAGGGCCACTCCCTGGCACAGTTTGTCCCTGGACACCACACTGGGAGGTTGCCATGCACCACTACTGCCAGAGTGACAGCAGGGACAAGCAGAGCTCCCTGTGGAATAATAGCAGGCATCACCTTCCCTCTGTCCCCCTAGCCCTTCTTGCTTGTAGGAGTGCAGGTGTGAGGAGGCTGGGGTGCCCACAGGGGGGATCCATTGTCCCTGTGTGGGGCACATCCAAGTCCCCAGGTGGTGGGAAGCCCTGGCATTCCCACATCCCCATTCCAGTGAGCACTGAGGCAAACATAGTCCCAAGGACCAGAGGCAGCTCCTGGCAATGGTGGAGGAGTCTGAGCAACTCAGTTCTGCTACAGAGAGGCCTCACAGGCAGGTCCTGAGCCCTGAGGTCCCTGAGGTTTTGGGAGAAAAAATGCCACCAGTGAAATGCTGGAAAGCTGCAAGGGATGGGCAGGCAGAAGCCAAGGCTGAGGAGGGACAGGCTGCATGGCTGCAGCTGTGCACAGGAACAGCAGCCTGACATCCACACAGGCTACTGGTGGCACTGGGGGATGCTGGGCACATGCCAGGGCATGGCAGGAGAGGAGGTACAAGACAGCCCAGCCCCACAGCCCATCAGGGAGCAAGAACATTTTCATCCATCTGATGTATGACTGCCCTGCGGGGCAGAACATCTGCTCTGCTGTGCCACAGCACAGGGCCACCCAGAGACCACCTTGCCCTGAGTCCTTGTTCCCCAGGGAGCAGGAGGCCTTGGTCTACCTGCTGACCCCTCATAAAGCAATTTAGATTAGGTCATGGAGAGGAAGAGACCATGTTCTCCACTCAAACGTCACTAGGGAAATCCTGTTTGCTGCAGGGTTAACATGCTCCTGATAACGTTGGGTCACGCTTTCTCCCCTCCTCAGAGAGCAAGAAGCCACACGGGGACCCATCCCCAGGGTGACACTCGCTGAAGGGGACCAAGGTGGATCTCAAAGCAAGGCCAGTGACCCCATTTCCACAGGGACAAAGCAGAGTCAACCCTGGACCAGCTGAGTTATTTCCCTGGGGAAAAGAGTGCCTTGGGGCATGCAAGGGGCTCAACCTGCTGGCTGCAACCCCCGCAGAAGATGCTGCAAATTCTGAGGGTCCTTTGGCCATAAATGTTTTGTTTTTTTCCTGGGAAGCTGGTGGAGAGAGTGGGAGAGAAAATAGCAGGCACAAAAGGTCACACCTTAAAGAGGAGGAATTCCTGGGCACTGGTTCCTCACCCCTTGCCTCCCACCCCTTGTCTGTGGGCAGAGACTGTGCTAATTAAACAAAGGGGCATTTGAAATGCTCAGAGCTTGATTGATGCTGGGCTTATTAATACTTTAATTCAAGGAGCAGAAGGGAAGCTTCCCCCAGAATGAGAAAGGCAGCTGGCACAGGCAGAGGCAGGCTCAGAGCTCAGGTACAGAAACACCCATCACACTGGAACAGGAACCAGCCTTTCCCCAGCCCTGCCTCAGGGGAACCCTTGCCTTAGGCAGTGGGTAGGATCAAGGAGGGGAACATTTCTCCCCTCCAGCTTTCCTGGCCTTCAGTGTGAATGCACCCAAAGCTGTGAAACTTGGCTACAGGGCAAGGGCAAGGCAGGTTGACACAGATTTTCCACTTGGGAAGGGGAGGACACTGGATGCAGAGACGTGGTGGCAGTGGTTATCTCTGCAGCATGCAATAGCCATGTTCCTCATTATTGATAAACCAGGTTCTTGAGGGCAGCCTGGATGTGGCCCAGCCTAGGGACAGAGAGAACAGGAGACCAGACTGTCCCAGGGGGCAGCTCTGCTGATGGCAAGAATGATTGAGGGGATGAAACTGAACCAGCTCTTCAGATGGCCTCTTGCCCCTCACCAGCTCAATGGCAAAAGCTGAGGGTGCTCCAGGATTCCCTGCAGGAAAGGCACAGAGGAGCACAGCCAAGTTCAGGACAAGATGGGCAGCCAGGAGGAAAGCAGGGGTGGGAAGAGGGTTGGGTGTGGAAGACTCTCTCCATCTCAAGCCCTCACCTCAGGCCAGTGTGGTGGAGTGGGCCCTCACTGGAGGGCCAGGCTGCAGTGACTAATCCCCTGTCATAAGGAAATGAGTCCTTCCCCTCTCCTTTTCTTGCTCTGGATGATGCCTCAATGGAAGGAACAGGTCAATAAAATACTAAAGTGCCCTTATCTTCAAAAGCAATAGAGGTACTCTATGCACTCAGTACACCCCAACCCAGGACCAGGGACTGCAACCTCATCAGCTGGTCATGAGAAACACGCAAAAAGTCACAACTTTTTCTATCAAAGAGAGAACAACACAGCCCATTTCCAAGGCTCCTGCATCCAGCCTTTGCCCACCAAACACTGCCCCGGTGCAAGCAGAGCCTTTTCTCATGCAGGGCACTGGGCAGGGATGCCAGGTAAAAAAGGGCACAGGTTTGCCCTAGACCCACCAGGACCACACACCTCCTGCCTCCCTGGAGCCCCCCAGGCAAGCAGAGCTCCTTCTGGCCTTCCCAACTGCTTCTCATCTATGCCTAGCACAGCTGAAGCAGCAGCAAGTAATCCATGCAAGCTCTCTGGGGAGTATCAAGCCATGTGCTGGGAGGGCCCATCTCTGCCCACAGCCCCCGGGAATTGCTCAGATAGGAGAGATGGGAGGGGGAAGGAAATTCAGGCCAAGTTCCTGATGGGCCAAGGCACTTAGAAAGGGCCAGCACATTCCTCCACCCTCTCCCCATCCACAGCACACTCCCAGCTGCCTCCCACTCTGTGTCAGAGCCTCCTGGCCCCACAGCAAGCCAGGGCTGATATGGAAGATTGCCCGTGGCTTTGCAGCAGCTATTCCAGGAGCAGCAGAGGCTACACAACTGAAAGGGGCTGCTCACAGACACTCCAAATCCTGACTCCTAGCCTGGGCTCAAGTCACCACCAGTAGGAATGGGAGAGGCATTCCCTGCCCCTGAGCCCAGGAAGAGCCTCATGGATTCATCTCTAGGCATCTGTGGTGCTCAGCTGGCAATTGCACTCACATTTTAACTCCAAAGACTTCCTGCCCTCCTGGAGCTGTGGGGATGGCCCTGTCTGGAGTCAGGGCAGACAACACGGGCTGTTGGTGCCTGGCTCTTCTGGTCCTGCTGGGAGACCTTGCAATGGAGGTGAGAAACAAGCTCCTTTTTGGAAAACACCTTCTGTCAGGGCAAAATCAGGTGCACAAACTCTCGGCTTTCCACAGCCTCCCAGAGACCAGTTTAAAGTTACTTTAAAGGAACTTTCAGTCTTGAAGGAAAGATATGAGGGAAACAGGGCAGAATGAACTCCATGACACCAGAGGGGACAGAGGCCTTTGGGTGCACCAAAGGAGATTGCTATTAAGCACCTTCCTCTTTGAACAACAGCTCAGAAATCTATCAGGGGGGTTATAAAAAGTGTTTATCTCAGAAAAACTGATATACATGGAAAGAACATAGAGGTTTGATCTTCCAGGCATTGCATTAACACCACAATCAGATTGTGCCATAATAATTTGAGTCTAATCTCTACTGGAGGAGCTTCAGGTTAGTGATCTCAGCAAACCTCATGTACATGCAATCTGTAGCAGCAAAAAAGGCTTTGTAGTAGAACCCACACCAGTTCAGTGAGCAAGACACACTTTTATAGTGGAACAAACATAAGCTCTTACATTGATTTTACAGAAATATTGGGGAAACCATATGCCAAAATTTACCAAAATCTGCTTTGGAGAACTGGTTTAGAGAACTGAAGATAAATTGTCCTGCACCCTTGACGGCTTCACTGCCAAGTGATGGTTCCACAGCACCACACTGGACAGAAGAGAGGAAGACCAGAGGATCCCAAACACCTTTCCATGGTCAAAGAGAGCTGCAACCACCTTAGCAAGTCTAGAGAGTCATCCCAACCAATCCCTGCCATCCTGTCACCTCTATGCTTGAGGGCACCAACATTTTGGCAGCTGCTAACAAGGGTTCAAAACTAGAAGATGCTCAGACCCCAGACACAGTTAAGACCCTCCAGGCTCTCTGATGAGCATCATGAGTCTAGAAGAAACAAATCACCCTGTAAGCAGAGAAACCAGGGGGGCTTCACCAGTTTAGGGGTTACCTTTTATCTCTACTCAGGATTTCAGGGTGTGCTTTGGATGAAGTTTTTCCCACACTGGCAAGCTAATCTTTCCTCAAGTCAGGTGTCTTTTTTCACAGAACTTACAACACCCTCTATTTCTGTGATGTCCAGCCTACTAAAAAAGGCTGAAAGCAGAACAAGATTCACGTCAGAAGCAGCATGATAGCCTTGAACTCACTTTCCCAGAAAAGCTGTCTCTCTAGGTTTCTCAGGTCACTGGAGCAAAGTTTGTACCACCAGCTCTACCTGGCATATACTCCCAAGATTTCTCCAACAGATGCATTCTCATTACCCAAATTTTTAGCCCTTTCTTTTTGGGGCAGTGGGCGCAATTTCAACCTTCAGTATTTTTCAGGGCATAGAAAAGCCCAGAGACTCTGCAGGTATTACAGAGCTAAGGGCAGACCTCAGCTCTCCCTGGATCCACTGTGATGCTCCCTTGCCCTTTGAATTATTCCAGTACACTTTTACAGGAATGAGGGCACTGCTCTTTGCCTCTGGTTCTTCCCCAGCCACCACAGAAGCCAGGCATACATCTCACAGATCACAGGGAGGCTCTGATCCTCCCACGACTGAGCACCTCCTCCTCAGCCTTCTGCCCTTCCCAAACACCCTTTATTTTAATGTTTCCAGATTGTGAACTGGCAGGATGTTTCATCCCAGGCTTGGCTGCTTGGCTGAGGCAAGGCTCAATCCACCTCTGTGCTGCCCAGGGAGGTGGCAAGGGAGAGATATCAGGGGAAAAAACAACTCCTTGTTTTCAAGGCAAGGAGAGCAGGCTTTGGGTCCAGGGACATCCTCAGCAAAGAGAAGGACCTCCTTGTTGCAAGGGAAAGCCCCTGGAAGTGGCTCCCAGAACAAAGTCCCTGTAGCCCAGCCCAGGGAGCTGCCAGGATCCTGCTAACACACAATAAATTTCCACCTGCCTGGCAGACCTGTCCCTGTAGCTGACATCCCAGGGCCTGCTCACAAGCAAGGACCTTTCTGTGGGTTATAGCCTCCTTCCCAAAGCCCAGGGAGTCCCATCTCCTTGCTGTGCTAGGGTGACCACCATCCCAAGGGGCTGATTTCTGCCTTGGGATTCTGCAGCTGAAAACAGGTATGTTTTACCTCACAGGTAAAATGCAGTTTAGCAGATTAGCAGATTAGCAGATGCTGCTAATCCACCCAACCTCAGTTCTGAGTAAAATCCTCATGGGGAATAAAAGGGAATAAGCAGTGTAAAACAGTGTAAAGGCAGCCCAGTCCTATGTGAGGAGACAAGTTTACCCTCAGCTGTCCCCAAGCACAGCTGCCCTTTCCCATGAAAGATCTTTGCAAAGCAGAGGGAGGCTGCCCAGGAAGTGCAGGACTAAAGCTCCCAGCTCAGTGATGGGATGAAGAGAGCCTCAGTGCCTTCAGCATGAGCTGAGGGGAAACACCACACTGCTCTCTTCCCTGCTGCTTCTCTTCATTGCTGCAATGCTAGGATCAAGGGCAGGAGAGTCTGGGTCCCCCTCAAGCCTTGCTAGGGCTGCTGGGTGCAGCCCCAGGAGTTTGTGGGGCACAGCATGGTCCTGGACAGTGGACACTGAGAGCTCTGGGAGGGGAAGGCTTTGACAAACATCCTTATCTCTGAAGATGCCTTTCTGACCTCCTCACCTCCAATAGTGTTTATCTCCACCATGCAACTTAATCCTCCCAAACTAATCTGGCAGCAGCTCCTGGCACAGACATCCTTGAGAGCTTTGAAACATGCAGAAGAGAAGTGCCAGGTTTCAAACCCAACTACTCTGATACCAGCTTGTCTAAGAAAAATTAATAGCTGCAGTTTGCCAAGCTACATCCATTTAGGAAATGCTCCATCACAGAACTACTTCATGTGTTATTCTCCTCACCTGGGGAAAACAAATCAGCTCAAGAAATGCCAAAAGACCCATATACTGCTGTAAGGAGCATATATTTTTATCTTGCTGCTGATGTCAGACACAGAGAGGTGAGAATATGAAGCCTGTTAACTGTTCACAGGCTGTTGAACACTTCCGTAGGCTCACGGATCTTTGCAGATGGATGCTTGCATCAAAGCTGGCCTCCACCTCCTCATTCAGCAAAGCCCATTCCTCTCACTAACGCCTGAGTGTCTGTTTTCTGTATATCACCGTGCTGGGCTTGGCTGGGCAGACTTAATTTCCTTCACAGCAGCTGCTGTGGGGCTGGATTTTGGCTCTGTGCAGGAAACAGGGATGTTGGAGTTATCACTGAGCAGGGATTACACACAGCCAGGGCCTTTCCTGCTCCTCACCCTCACCAGTGAGGAGCTTGGGGGGCACAGCCAGGACAGCTGATCCCAGCTGACCCCAGGGATATCCCAGACCTTGTGGCATCACCCTCAGCACATAAATCTGGGGGAGGAGGAGGAAGGGGGAACATTCTGAGTTTGTCTTCCCAGGTGATTGTTACAGTGGTGGAGCCCTGCCTTCCTGGAACACCTGCCTGCCATGGGAGGCAGTGGATGAATTCCCTCTTTTGCTTTGCTTGCACACACGACTTTTGCTTTAGTTATTAAACTGTCTTTATCTCAACCCATGAGTTTTCTCACTTTTACTCTTCCAATTCTCTCCCCCATCCCACTGGTGGGGAGGGAGGGAACGGCTGCGTGGGGCTGCCTTGCCGGCTGGGGTTAAGCCGTGACAATCACTCAGACATGTTCTGCTTTCCCTAGGTGACAGGACTAAACCAGGAGACAGGCTTTAGCCCAAGAGCTTGACACATGCCATGAAAAACCCTGGGATATCTGTGAATAATCTTAGGGAAAAAAAGGTCAAGTATATTAGGGATAAAGTTCAGATCATAGATCTGCTTAAATGGGAGGGAATAAAAAAAGATGCAAAGAGGAGGAGCAGCAGCAGCTAAGATTACACATATGTGCCGTGAAGAACATTGAGATCAATTCTGAAGGAGGTGTGGACATTTCCTGCTTTAGAAGCAGCTTTGGAGAAGAAAATAAAGGTCTGTCTTTTCACCCGCCCAGGGTAGATACTTCAAAGGATGATTTGCCTTGGAGATAAAACTTCCCAGAATGGCCAGAAGCATGGATATTCCCCAAGATCATTTGCTATTTTGTAGTACAGAATATATATTTCATGCAACCATAAAAACTTGTGCAAGCATCCCAAACACTGCTAAAGTAAAACTTTGGCTCATTGCAATATCCTGGCACAGATTCAATCTCCTCAACAGCTCTATTGAAAATTGAATATGATTGGGGTGTAGGCCTGTGATTTGAGGACCAGCTGGAGAGATGTCAGAAGTAAAACACCAAACATGAATGAAGATAAGAAATGCTACTTTCAAACCATGAATGGAGAGAGATAAGGGATCTCAAGTGTTCCCACCTGCAGCACTGACCTGAAAACACAGTAAACAGCATAATTTGAAAATGTCAAAAGAGGTCACAGAACAGCTCTGAAATCTTGAAAGATGAGCTGGAAATGAAACAGGATTCAACCAAGCAGGAGATCAGAAATTATAGACACAGACTGCAAAAAACACCACAGCTGTATAGACATGTCCTTCCTGCCTCCGATAGCAACAGAGAAAGTCCCTTCTGTGGTAAGGCGTAAGTGCAGCCCTGAGGGAAATGATGTGGCACAATCCTCACCGTGCAGGATGGGGCACTCTCTGTCCACATTGCTATGTTGCTCAACTCTGACTCTCAGGCAACACACTTGGCACTGTTTGGTGGTACCACCTAAGCACTGGTTTCTGTCACATGGTCTCATGCCTTTCCAGGTAAAATGAAGTGTTTGAGTCAAAGGAGTGACGCTGTGCTGGCCACCCACACACTCCATCCTCCATATCCACGACCTGGGTGAGAGATATGCTTCAGGAGGGACAGGGAATGTATAACTGTAAAGGTGGATTCTCCTCAGCTCCTTGGAGCAAGCCATTTTATGGTATAAAGGAGGAAATCAGGTTTGATTCTAGTTGCTTCTGTACTGGAAATAAGCAGAGGCTTGAACAATACTGAACTACTTGCACTTGTCCTTATTTTCTTCCCATGAACTATATACCGCAGGCAGCACAGGGAGTTGCAACATCTTTTGGGCACAGCCACTCCCCTTTGTCACACCTGGTTGCTCCCAAACCCCTCATCTTCCTCCAAACCCCCATCATCCTCAACATTTCCCAGGTTTAAAGTCATGATGCTGGCTAAAGAAGAGTCTTAAGAAAACGAGCCTGAACAAGCGAAGCTGGCAGGCAGGACAGCAGCGATTGAAGGAGTGGGGCTCAGCCAGGCTCACCCTGAGCCTTGCAGCAGATCTGAGGGCAAGCCCAGCGTCATCACCCGCCGGCTGTTCCCATGGCTACACGGGAAGATAAATTGAGTTCAAGGAACCTCTTGTCGCTACATTATTTAACAAACAGACAGTCACGCTCAAGAGGAAAACACAGGCAGGGACCCAGTTTAGCAGCTGTGTGGGCTGACCAGACGGATGGGTGCTGCGTGCCTCATGGCATGGAAGGGCCCAAAGCCTCAAGCTCAGCACCACAGCGCTCTAGCCCAAGCCAGGCAAGGTGTTAGCCACAAGGAGAGCCCAGCATGGCCACAAAACAGCCATGCTGGTCCTGCAGGATCACAGCTGTTCATCCACAAACACAACTGGATCATGCACCTGACAGAGCCCTGGATACCTGACCCATTTATGAAACAATCCAAAGCCTGACTTCAGGAAAGGAAAGGCCACTCCACCTGCAAGTCTGTGTTCTGGCCCAGGCCTCAAATGCACTGGGCAAAGAGGAAAGGAATATGGGCACAAAGAAAAGCATAGGAGGAAAAAAGAGGGCAAGGAGTTACAGGTGTGTTGGGAGAGATGAACAGGCTTTGAGGGCAATGGTGTTGATGGAGCTTGGAGGTGCTGCAGAGAACTTATGTTTGGAAAAAGTGATTCAGCATGGCAGCAGTGAGGAGAAACGAGAGAGGTCTGGGGAGGAGCTGAGGCAGGGAAAACAGGATCAACAGGATGTGTTTGGCCCTATGACTCCCTGAGCCAGTGAGGGATGAGCAGGACTGATCCCATGACAATGTTTTAATTGCTGTGTAACCCAGCACCTTTCCCCGTCCCCAAAATCCTGCAAGGAGGAGCAGAAGGTGACCCAGGTGGGCCTGTGATTCCCCAGCCAGCTGCAGAAGGCCATGATCCTGTGATTCCGTGAGATGCCGAGGTGCACTGGGCTGTTCCGAGGACCTTTCCCTGGGCAGGCAGTGGGGACACGTGTGGGACACAGCCAGGCCAGCAGTGCCACCGTGTGGGAGCAGGTCACCTCGTCCTGCCAGGACACGGGCAGCAAGGCTTCCTGGAGTGGGAAAGAGAGCAGTTGGAAACCCAAACGCACATACATCTCTACAAATAAACTCGAACACACATACATGTATAAATAAACTCAACTCTCACCCTCCCTCCATCCCAAAACTTCAAAAGAATGAGAGACTTATCCAGAGAAATTTTCTCAGCCAGAAACCTGCTCCTTGCTGGAAGCTAAAAGGCTGCTGTCTCTCAAGTGTTCTTCAATAATGGCCAGAAAAATAACTGTCTTTTACTAGGCACTGAAGTGAGACTGACAGGGCTGTAATTACCAGGGTCTTCCTTCTTGCCTGTCTTGAAAACTAGGAGTTTGGCCAGCTTCCAGTCTGCGGGAGTCTTTCCAGGCTCCCAAGACTTGAAAAATAATGGAGAGAGATCCTGTGATGACAGGGCCAGCATTTTCAGTATGCTGGGATGAACCCCATGTGCCCCATAGATTTATGTGCATCCAGCTGGAGCAGCAAGCCTCAACAAGCTCCATTTTGGCTGGAAGTTTATCCTGCCCCTAATCACAATCCTACAATACAGAGCTCCAGGAGTCCCAGGGCCCATCACTGATGATAACGACAGAGGTGAAGAAGGCATTAGACATCTCTGCTTTGTCCATGTCCCTATTTGTGAGGTGTCTGACCTCAGCAAGTGCAGACCAATGTTATCTCTGATCCTCCTTTTGCTGTTAACATGTTTTAACAAGTCCTTTTTGCCGTCCTTCACAGTGCTGGCAAGCTTGAATACTAATCAAGCTCTGGCACATGAATTTTCTCCCTGCAATGGTGAACAGCATCTCCCTAATTTTTCTTGTAACCTGTCCTTGCTTCCAATGTCCATACACTGGGCCTTCTGTTCCCCTCAGAAACGAGTCCATATGACAATAACCTGCCTTTTTTTCTCCACAAGAGTGATTTTGATATGGAATGCAGGTCAACTTGACCTCGTTGATACTTCCAATCCCCATGGAGCATAGTCCTCAGCACTGGTTCTACTTGCAGAGCCTGGTATCTCCGACCTAAGGGCATCTGAGAAGGTGGGGTAATCCTGGAAGAGTGCACAGAGAAATGCATTGCAACCCTTCTGTGCAGCACAGACCAGTAGGAACAGCTGACTGCAAGGAAAGGCACCAGCACAGCCAGGAGTTACATGGAAACAGTGTTAGGAGAAGTCCTCCCTAGGCATCACTGTACATCTGTGTTAGTGTCCTGAAGCACAAGGTAAAAATCTGGCAGTAGGGGCTTAAAACAGAAACGTAACTGCAATTTTTCTGGCAGCCACAAGTACTGCACAAGTGTCCCCACTGAACCATCCAACACATTCTTAGGTTTTCATTCTCAGAAAATGCTGCTAACTTTGTCATCGCTTTTGTCTATGTTGAAAAGTGTCTTTATTATCTAGTTTCTAGGTTATAAAAACTTACTTCTTGGCCTCCAGAACCAGCTGATTTCCTTTCTACATAATGATAAAGGCTATCTTATCTGGCTTTATGGAATGCTGAACTTCAACAGCTAACAGCCATCAAGTCATATGAACTGGTTGCACCCAGGAATTTGTTGATCAGAGAAAAGAATTTTCCTTCAGTAACCTCCAGATAATTGTCCAAACTCTAGCAGTTCTTCCCACTTAGCATTTGAGCTAAAATATTTGGTAAGGAAATAAAGCTTCTTCTTCTGCAACACGTCAGGAATTTTCAACAAGAAATTTATTTTTCTGTTAGCAGTTTTGTCATTGGAATATAAGCCAATCATCACATTTAACTAAAATCCACCCAATTCTCCAGAAATGATCTAATTTACATGGACAGAACCCTCTGGAATCAAAGGCTGTTATTTTAAACATGAAAAAAATAGATCAGGGTGTGAACAAAGAAAGCAGGCACTGAAAAAAATTCCTGATTTAATATCGCCTGTTTGAATGAGACCAGTATTGATAGCTACGTGTCCCTTGTCCCGCACGCTCAGCCCAGTGCCCTGGTCCTGCAGCCTTGGCAGCAGCCCTGGCCCAGTACCCGCTCACTCCGCACCCCCTGTCCCCACCCCAGCCCGTGTCCCCTGTCCCCAGCCCGGTGTCCCCTGTCCCCAGCCCGGTGTGCCCTGTCCCCCAGCCCGGTGTGCCCTGTCCCCCAGCCCAGTGTCCCCTGTCCCAGCCCGGTGTCCCCCCTGTCCCCAGCCCGGTGTCCCCTGTCCCCAGCCCGGTGTCCCCTGTCCCCAGACGGTGCCCTGTCCCCTGTCCCCACGGGCTGGGACAGGACCGGCTGGGACGGACACCGGTGGGACAGGACACCCAGCCCGGTGTCCCCTGTCCCCCAGCCCGGTGTCCCCTGTTCTCAGCCCGGTGTCCCCTGTCCCCCAGCCCGGTGTCCCCTGTCCCCCAGCCCGGTGTCCCCGGTCTCGCACCCCGGTCCCGCGGCCGCGTCCCCTGTCCCCACAGCAACGCGGACACGCCCCGCCCCCTCTCGTCCCAACAGCCAATCCGTGTCGCGGCACCGCGAGTGGCGGCCGCACTGACCAATGGGTGTCCAGGGCGGGAAGCGCGGGGCGCGGTGACGCCATCGCGGCGCGCGCGGTCGCGGAGCCGCCGCCGCGCCTGCCGGAGCTCGGCCCGCGCCGCCGCCGCCGCGCCATGAACCAGTTCAGCTTCGGGCCGGCCGCGCCCGGCGGCGCCTTCAGCCTGGGCGCGCCCAGAACCGCCGCCACCACGGCCACCAGCGGCTTCTCCTTCTCCGCCTCCGCGCCCGCCGCCGCCTCCAGCGGCTTCAGCTTCGGCAGCGCGGCGCCGGCGGCGGGCGGCAGCCAGCCCGCCGGGCCCTTCTCCTTCAGCAGGCCGGGCACGGCCGCGCAGCCCTCCGGCTTAAGCTTCGGCTCGGCCAGCGCGGGCCCCGCGGCCCCGGCAGCCGCCGCCTTCCCGCTGGGGTGAGAGCCCGGGGCCGGGCGGGGGCAGCGGCAGGGAGGCGGGGAGCGTCCTGCCGGTGCTGGGCGAGGGCTCTGCGGGGCATTCTGCGGGCAGCCAGCCTCGCCTCTTGGGCCTGGCACTTGCCAGCGCCCTGCAGCCAGCGCCTCGTCGGGCAAGTGTCCCAGCGAGCCGCGGGACCTGTCCCGGCTCATGTTTTCATGGGGGAGCTCTTACACGCCTTGGGAAGCAGATGTTCCGCGTTTCCGTCTGCAGCTGGGGTGGAGACGCGTGCACAAAGAAATGCTAAAGCGCTGCTACCGAATATGTAGCGTCTCGTTCTTTCTCACCCGAATCTGGAGTGCTCTGGATGTTTTCTCGGCAGTTTGCGAGTGATTTGTCGTTAAGGAAAGGCGGCGAGTTCTGGAGTGGTTCTGCAGAACTGCTGCTGTCAAAGCTTGCCAGATGGCAGCTGTGGGAAGGGAGCTCGAATGGGGACGAACAGAAAAAAACCCAGCCTTGTGTAGAGAGAGTGAAAATGGTGAGCTGAGAGACGGAGCAGCTTCACGTATGCTGCCATAAAATGTCCTGCAATGCCTGGCTGGGTGGAGGTAATGAAGGGAGACTCAGTGGAAAGAGCCCTAACGGGGGATGGCAGGTGACAGCAGCTGGACAGCATCTGTTAGAACTGGGACACAAGCCTGGCCGTGTGTGCAATTCCAAGGAGGTTTCTGCTGTCGGCAAATGGTCAGGGAGAAAGCCAGCTGTGTCCTTGAGTGGAAGGGTTTGCTTCTTTTCTCTTCTTTTCTCCCTAGGGCAAACACACCAAAAGTGAACTTTGGAGCCAGCGCTGCCACTCCAGCTCCTGGAATCACGGGGGCTTTTCTTTTGGTGCCCCTGCTGCAACCAGCACACCCTCGAGTCAGGCAGCAGCCCCCTCTGGCTTTGCCTTTGGCTCTGCTGGCACCAGCACCACCAGCACGGCTCCGTCTGGGACAACAGGAGGGTTCACCTTCTCCAGTGGCACCACGACTCAGGCGGGAACAGCCGGGTTCAGCATCGGCACCGCGGCTCCGCAGGCAACGTCCGCAGGGCTGACCTTTGGCACGGCCCCCGCGGCTACTGCCACCACCAGCACGGCCACCCTGGCAGCTGCCACCCCGTCAGCAGCGCCCTTCAGCCTTGGGGGGCAGCCCACAGGTGGGGGAGCAGGCTGGGGGGCAGCTGGAGGCTGGGAGCCTTTGGTGTGGGGATATCCGAGGGTGGGGTGGAGGTTCTGCAGCCTCTGGCTTCTGCTGGGGCAGAATGGAGCGAGGGGCTGGAGCCAGAGGTGTTTCTCATGGGCCTGCCCAGGGTCTGCAGTGGTGAGGAGCAATTGCTCCTTAGTCTCTAGGAAGAAAGTCCATCCCTTCCTGCTGCACTTGCTTCCAGGTTTAACCTTTGGGCCACTGTCTTCAACAGCAGCCACCACTACAACTACAGCAACGCTGACCACAAGTGCCAGCCAGGCACCCACCCTGTCCTTTGGAACCAAGCTTGGAGGTAGGAAGCTGTTCTAGAAAGCAGTTCCTCAAGGCTTTGTGAAATCTGCTCTCCTCCTGGCAATATTGCCTATTGGAAGTAGACAAATATCTTACACTGGGGTGTGGGAAGGGGCCAGGAGTGTTTGTTCCTGTGAGTTGGCCGTGGGGATGTGAGACAGCTCCTAGAGCCGTTGGACAGTGTGTCCTGTGTTTCTGATTGTGTCCCACATGCCAGATTCTGCTCTGTGCTTGTTTGGGGAGCAGAGGGGAAGGGAGGCACAATCTTAAAGGGCACATTGTGAAAGAGGAGGAGTGGTGGGAGCATAAAAGGACAAGGAAGTGAAAATGCTGACATCCCCAAGAACCTGGTGTGGCTGGGCAGTTTGTGTCACCCTCCCAGTAGGGTTGTTGTGCAGTGTGTGGGAGATCAGTGTGCTCTGCTTGTACACATGGAGCTGTTTGTCTCTGCAGTCACATCCACAGCTGCCACCACAGCCTCCACCACCAGCACCACCTCAGTGCTGGGC
The DNA here is from genome assembly GCA_032173965.1 of Sitta carolinensis. NCBI lineage: Eukaryota > Metazoa > Chordata > Aves > Passeriformes > Sittidae > Sitta > Sitta carolinensis. The sequence continues at coordinate 18,908,509 of CM063286.1, forward strand.
TCCACGGGGCCCTCGTTGTTTGCATCTGTGGCGACTTCTTCAGCCCCTGCCTCCTCCACCACCACGGGCCTCACACGTGAGTCTCTCCAGGCAGGTTTGTCCCTGGGGCAATCAAGGAGCAGCGTGGCTGCTGCTCCCTGTGGGTGCTGGAGCTGCTGCTGCTGCTGCTGCAGAGGGAGGGGGGAGCAGGCTGGGCACAGCTTTCCCAAGGGGCCCTGCATTTCATGGCTTATACAACCTGTTAATGGTGTCTTCTCTTTACAGTTGGTACTGGTTCCACTGGGACAGCCAGTCTGGGGACACTTGGCTTTGGATTAAAAGTTCCTGGAACGACAGCTGCCACAACAAGTACTGCCACTGGTAGGAATGAGATGCTGAAAGTCACTGAAGAGAAGGGAGCCTGACTTGGGAGAGTAGCAGCACAGCAGTTCTGATTTGTAAAGCCCTCGAGTAACTGAAAATGTCACAGTGTTTGTTTCTCTGATCCCTTTCCATCCCTTTGTGGAAACATCAAAATTCTCTCATCTGCAAAGGTGCAGGGGAGGAATGGGGTGTGCTGCTCATTATTGGCTCTAACAGTAAAACATGAGGATACTGACAAGGGTGTGGCTAGGGATGTTTTTATTCCCTCCTTGACAGAGGTGGGATTTGCTGTTGTTCCCTTCAGAACAATCTACTGCAGCTCCTACAGCCATGGGCAGTGCACCCTGGACCCGCTCTCAGTTTGTGAGGTACCAGGTGCTGCTTGACTTGAATCTCTTCCTGCAGGGACTACTTCTGCTTCTGGCTTTCCTTTGAATCTGAAGCCATCGACTACAACTGGTGCCATTGGAGCTGTGACCTCCACAGCTGCCATAACCACAACCACCACACCAGGTGAGTGTTTATTACCATGGACCCTTTCCTGCCTGGGGCAGGAGCAGCTGCAATGTTCATGCTGGGGTCTGGAGGAGGGAGGGGAAAGAAGTGAGTAGTGTGGTGGCGTTTGCCTTTCCTGACCGTGTGCCTGTGCTGCCCCTCACTCCCTCTCAGTGCCCCCCCAGTGATGACTTATGCCCAGCTGGAGAGTTTGATAAACAAGTGGAGCCTGGAACTGGAAGACCAAGAGAAGCACTTCCTCCATCAAGCGACACAAGTGAACGCCTGGGACCGGATGCTGATAGAGAATGGAGAGAAGGTGAAGTGGCCTCCAGTGGGACCTCATTCTGCTTGCTTAGGTCCTTAAGGCCTCAGTAGCACAAGCCATTGAGTGGGACTTTCTGCTTGTAAAAGAACTAGGTGTGAGCTCCACCTGGGTGCTTTTTACAGCCTCTCTGTGTGTCTGTTCTGGCCTATAGGCCTTGGAGTTGGAAATGTGTTCTGTGACTTTGCTCTGTGATACCAAGCCCTCTCAGGGGGATCATTCCAAGCTGAACCTCCCTCCTTCCAACTTGGGTCTGTAAATCTTTATGTCACCATTTCTTGCTTCGACTAGAACTTGCATGGTGCTGCTTTCTCCCTCCCACCTCTGTTCTTTGGAGAGCTGACTTCTTGGTTTCAGGGTAGAATGCAATGTCTTCTGTTTCCAGATTACTTCGTTACACAGAGAAGTAGAGAAGGTGAAGGTTGATCAGAAGAGGTAGGAGACTGTGAGCGCTTGAAATGATTTTCTCTCTTCTCCTCTGCATTGTCACGCCTGGTCGTGTGGCAGCTCTGCCATGTCTGCAACATGAAAGGGAAGCCGTTGGCATTTTTTCTTTGCAGACTGGATCAGGAACTGGACTTCATTCTGTCCCAGCAGAAAGAGCTGGAGGACTTGCTGACCCCTCTGGAGGAGTCTGTGAAGGAGCAGAGCGGGACCATCTACCTGCAGCACGCAGATGAGGAACGGGAGAGGACGTGAGGCACAAATCTGCTGGGGATGGGGGATGAGCACGTCCTGTGGCCATAGCAGTCAGCAGGAGAGAGAGCTGGGACGTGGGACAGGATTGAACAACTGAGTGGCTGCTGGCAGATACTGAATCCTGCTTTAAGCATGGCAGCTTAGATTTTACTGGTTAGAAACTACAACAGTGAATGGAAGCCCTTGAATCAGCATGAAAAGCTCTTTGGCTATTGGTGTACTTAGCTGTCTGGGAAGAGGTTACTCATTTGGGTAGAATCTCAGAAAATTAAGGATCCTTCAAGTGATAGGAGTGGTGAGAGCAGAGTGAACTACGTGTGGCACGAGCATCCTTGTAAACCTTTAGTGATGCATCATAGCAGGGTAATTAATGGCAGTGTTGGGTTCAAGAGATAAGGAATGTTGAATCCCGGCTCGCTGCTTCCTTCAGTTCCCACACAGCCTTGCAGGCAGTCCTCCACTTTCTTGCTTGTCCATAGATCAAGGGAGACAGGAGTTGGAAGTTGCTCCTTGGGGGTGATGGAGCCTCTGTGGCTGCTGTTCCCAGGTCTCTGCCAGCCTTGGCTGCAGATGTGGAAGCTCATTCTGATTGCCCATAGTTGGTGTGACTGCCAGCAGGGCTTCAAAGTTCGCTTCAAACATTCTGATATTGGTTCTCATGTGCTCTGCAGCTACAAATTGGCTGAAAACATCGATGCTCAGCTGAAGCGCATGGCACAGGATCTGAAGGACATCACTGAGCACTTGAACACATCAAGAGGCCCAGCAGACACAAGTGACCCGGTAAATGCAAGCTTCTATTTTTTATTCTTTAATATTAAATTGATGTTGATGCTCCTTATGGCTTTATTGAGGAGCTTTTTTTTAGTAAGCATTTCCCTTCAGTATTGCCAACTGAGTTTTTCCATATTCATTTTTAATTTTGCTACTTCAAGCCTAAGGTGATCAATGTTCTGCTGGTTCCTAGGTCTAAATTAAAATAAGCCAGAGCCACAGACATATCATCTAAACTGTGCAATTCTCTTGCTGCTAAGAAGCAAAGTAGCAGGGCTGCTGCACACACTTCCCTAGCCAAGTGGCTGCTGCCTTAGGGAAGCTGTGCAAGGAGGAACTTGCCTTGGGCTCCTCTCAGTGTTTATGCAGTCTCACAACTGACTTGCACCTTCTCTCTCTGCTCAGCTTCAGCAGATCTGTAAAATTTTGAATGCACACATGGATTCCCTGCAGTGGATTGACCAGAACTCAGGTGAGATTGCTCCTGCAGCCTTTTGGGAATGTGAATTGAAAGCAGGAGCATGGCTGTGAGTGTGTGTTGTTCATCCCTGAATTCTTGAAGGTGCCTGAGGAGTCTCCCTCCTCCCCTTCAGTGGCACTGTCCCTCCTGGCCTTGAATTCTCCTGATGTGCTTGATTAGAGGCCTGTGCTGAGAAGTTACTCCTGGCAACTGCTGGTGTTTTACCCAAAAGCCCTCCTCGAATATTTTTCTTTCTCCTGTAAGCAATACTGTTTAGGGTTGTGTGCTGGGGTGACTGTGACATTAATTCTTTCTCCCACAGCTGTGCTGCAGAGAAAGGTGGAAGAGGTGACGAAAGTTTGTGAGAGTCGCCGCAAGGAGCAGGAGCGCAGCTTTCGGATCACCTTTGACTGAAACACTCCCAAGTTCAAAGGATGAACATAAAACCTCCACAGAAAACAGAGGTGTTTGATGTCTGAAATGATGCCCTGGCTTTGTTTCTTTTCTTGCAATAAAAGGTGTTATTTGTTCCAAAGACAGTCTTTGTTGTGTTGGACAGGAGAAAATGAGCAACAGCCTGAAGTGTGTGGGGGAAGAGTGGTCTCTGGTCTTTAGCTCTGCCTGGAGACTGGTGAGATACACAAATGCTGGTTTAGAGGGCTTGGGGCAGTCTCTGCTTCCAGGGTATCCAGCAAGCTGGGAGGCTCCCAGGACTGAAGTGTGGACACAGTCCAGCAGCAGCAGAGTGCAGCACATGTGGCTCTAGATGACTTGTGAACTATAGACATCAGTAAGCACACATTAAGGAAATACCACAATAAGTGCATTTATTTACCTGGCCGCTTCCTCCTTGCCACAACAGTGTACAGGCTCTGCCTGTCTCTCAAGAAGAGCCCAGTCCCCCGCTCACTCTTCCCCACTCTGAGATTACTGGTCCGGATCATTGTCTCCCACCAGTCCTTCACTGGCCCAGGTCCAACCACAAATGTCCCACAGCTCACTGAACCCCACAAGGCTGCTGGTTCTCCATCCCTCACGTGGCAGGAGGGTTCGCTGCAGCAGAGGAGCTGGGAATGGCAGAGTCAGCCTCAGGCACTTGCTTCCTGCTTTTCCCAAAGGCGATCACCAGGGGCCTCCCGTGCAGCTTGTATCCGTTCAGCAACTGCAGCGCGCTCTGAGCCGACTCCGTGTCTGCAATAAGGCACAGTGGGCACAGGGCACCCAGCAGGTGCTGGCACAGGCCCACAACGTGTTCCTATGGCTGTTCTCATCTGATGGCCACTCAGGCTGCTCTAGTGCGCTGTGGGGAACCTCCAGCCACACTGATATGCTGAATGAACACTGCACATGACAGACCCTATCATTTCTGCCCTGGTAAATCCTCTTCCAACCCAGGGACAGGACCATAGCACAACAGGAAGAGAAGGGAGTGAATTCCTCTGCTTCTTGGAAAGCAGGCTTGGCAGCAGTGCAGAGCCCTGCAGGAGGATGTGACACCTTTGGGAGTCAGGGGAGAACTGAGAGGCACATGGCAGCAACTCACCAGGGAAGGTGATGAAGGCCTGATCCCTCATCCGGCCGCTCAGAAGGCGGAACTGGATCAGTGGGCTGTCCTCCTTCTGGAATCGAGCAAACAAGGACACCAGGTCCTTCACTGTCACTCTGGGGCCCAGGTTCTTCAAATACAGCACCTGTAAAAGAGACACAGAGGTTCAGCCAGCCTTTGCCATGCAAAGAAACATTTCAGCCTGCTCCCAAGTCTGCACAGCTCAAGGTGTGAATTAGCTCAACCCTCACACCCACAGGCTAATGATGGCATTTAGAGGACAGGTGGTGTACAGAGAAAGGCAGCTCTGAACTCAAGGCATCACCCTGCTTGCCTGCATCAAGCGCTGACAGTTTCAGTTCATTATAAAACAGTTCAGTTTATTCGGTTTGTTTATGAAGGCAATGATCTCCAGCTACCAGACAGGCACAGTTTGAATAAGGTGACAGCAGGTCTCAGCCAGGCCCAAACAGACAGAGCACACAGAGCTGACCTACTGGAGCCAGGGAGGGCTGCGCTCACAAGTACAACCCTTTGCCAGGCTGGTGACTTCCCATCAGCACCCAAGGCCCCTTTCCCACCCAGAGTGGAGGCTGCTCTCCCCCTTGGCCTGGAGGATCAGCCAACACTGCAAAGAGGAGCCTTTGCCTACTGACAAGGCTTCAGAGTATCCTGCTGAGTAAGGATAAATCCTGGTTCATGCCAGCTTACCTTGCTGGGTTCCCCTGGATGGTAGGATGAGAACCTGGGTATTTTCCGGAGTTCTTCCTCTGAGACATGGTTCTTGAGAATCTCCTCTTCTGGGACAAATGCAACTGGCTCTCTGATAACCACAGACCTTGGATGAGACTGGTGGGGCTTTGTTGCAGAAACACTGGGACTTGCTGCTTGTTCTGCTTGCTCCTCCTGGTCTGGAAGTGATGACTCCTCAGTCACAGCCCCATGTGGGGTCAGGGAAGGTGACAAGGAGGGGTCACTTGTAGCAGACTGGACTTTTTCAGGGCACTTCTTGCTCAGTAACTCTTGGTAAACACTCTCCAGATGAACCATGGGGTCCTTTTCATCTGTTCCCCTCTTCTGAGTTCATCTAATTCATAACAGAGATACATGCTAACTATCACCAATAACCTGGAAAACACACAGACTGCAAGAAGAGACACAGAAAGGAAAAACCAGCCTATTTCATACCAGCCTCTGTGCCCAGGCCCTGCAGGTTGTTTAAAACAAGAGCAGCCCCAGCAAGTGCTGGTTCCCCAGCTCAGGATGAACCTGCAGAGAGAGTAGCAGCTCCACCTGTGCTAAATCAGAGGTCTTTTCTTCAGAGATGCCCTCACTTGCTTATCTGCAGCATTATTTCAGCATTTTCTAGTGACTCTTTCAACACACCTTCCTCCCCTGCATCTGCAGCCAGGATGGGCCACGCTGCCTTCCTACATGGAACAGGAACGTTTTACTTTCAAGGACATCAGATTAAGCTCCTGGATTTAAAGAAGGTCCATGACATGGACTGATCAATAATCTCTTTTAATTCTCTTTAATGAAAGTGAGGACAAATGTGAGAGCAGCATGTTCTAGCCTTCAACTGGATCCAATTCCACTTCAGGGATGAGGCTTTAACAAGTCACTCCTCCTCTTACCTGCTCTGTGCCTTTGCTTCCTTCAGCCCCTGCAGTTACCTCAGAGAAGGAACAACCTTGAATCCCACACATGCACTTTGTGTAACTCAGACCCTGAGGCTCCACCAAAGCATCACCCCAGCTCCTCTCCCACACTCCGAGCTGCTCTGCACTACATGCAACACACCAAGGAGATCCACACTCTCCAGAAATGGACTTTAAAACCTCTATATTAAGCCCTTTGCAGAACCAACTCTCTGCTCCTGTAAGAGAGGAAAATATCTCCTCCCACACAGTACCAAAGCAGAACCACATCTTCAGGGACAGAAGGCCAGACAGAAATGTGTTTGGCTCCCACACAGCCTGGCTCTGTGTGCTGGAGCCAAGGCAGGCAGAGCCCTGAGCCCACGGACCTTCGTGGTAGAGGGCCCGGAGGAAGGAGTGCCGGTCTGTTCCCTGGAAAAGGGCGTTCTCGATCTCCATCTCCCGCCGGCTCAGCTGTTTGCTGCCCGCAAACCTCTGTGGCAGCGCCAGGATGCGCTGGCGCTCCTCCAGCTTCTCCTGGATGGCATCGAGCCGCTCCTGCGTGGCCTCGGGGGCTGCCCCCAGCCCAGAGCCCTGGAAAACAAGCACGGCTTGGCTAACAACGACGGCACGGGCCTGCTTCTCAGAGCCAGTCAAACGGCACAGCCCCAGCCCTGCAGTGGGTGCAATTAGGAACCATCCCCCAGGGCACCAAGAGGTCCTGTTACTGCAAGGGTAGGACAAATACAACCACACAGCAAGCTCGGTTCTTCAGAGAAGTGCAGAAACAGCTCCTTTCTCATGACCTGTCTGTGCTGCTTCCCCCTCCCTGGCCTGTTTCCCTCCGTCCCTGCTGCCTCTGACAGCTACAGCCATTTTCCACAGCCACCTTCAGTGACTGCACAACCATCCTCTGGCAATTCTTTCCACACACTCACAGCATCCCCGAGCTCAGGTTTCCACCAAGCTCTTAGTCTGTGACCCTGAGAACCTTACGTGCTGAAAAGTGGACCCCAGCTGCTGCTTGGCACCCAAGGGAGGTTTATGCTGACGACTAAACCCTGACCAGCACCACTGAGCTGGCTTCCAGAAATCACATAGGAACTGCAGCACAGCCCTCACAGCTCACCCGTAAGGAGAGAGCATCCCTGGGTAAACAAGTCTCACTGCAGGGGACACTTCATGCTGCCAAAGCACAGAGACACACCCAGCTGCTGAAAGGGCATCTCTGCTCCCCCCATCCACCTCGATCAAAACACAGAGAACATGCTTTTAAGGGGCTGTGGATTTTTTGTTCTCAAATTCAGTTTGAGAATTACTGTAGGAGATCCTTCGGCCTCGGGCAAGAAACCAGGCTTTCTCCCTGCACTGTGCACGACCTAAGAGTTTCCCATGGTACCTATGCCCCACATCTGCACAGCTTCTTCCATTCACCATTTCACAGCTTCCCTAAGGCACAAAAGGCTGTTTATACAGAAAAGCAATTCCCAGAAATTATTTGAATTACTTCGTTTTCAAAAAAGCTGCCACTTAGTAGCTGAAAATAACAGAAATCTGCACTCAATACTTTGCCAAGAGCTCCCCGGGCAATCTAAAGTTCTCCTTGTCTCAGCTGACACAATTCATCACTCGTGGTGGAATCTTTCACTCAGGGCCTCCACCTCCAAAGCTGCATATCACTACCTGACTTAGGCTTTTTCCCTAAATATTCTTCTCTCAGAACCTGTAGATGATGTACCCTGATGTCACCATTTTTTTCTGTCAGAGTACTGTTTTCCATACAAATAATTTTTTCTCAACATTCCAGAATTCATTTCATAGGAAATACAACAGTTGGTACTGATGACATTGATTTTCAATCTCAAATTAACACAACCCCTCTCTACACAAAGCTTTAATCAGGCCACACAAGGGCTGGATTTGCATTTAAAACACCAAAGCCAGTAATAACTTCAGCTGAAAAGAGGTAAACCCCTGATTACCGCAGACAACTCTCTCCTGCACACAGCTATAGCTCAGGAAGAGGAGACAGAGGGAAGCCAAGGATCAGCCCAAGTTCTGTTTTGCATTTTCCAGTTTGGCAAATTAAGAGCAGGACACTCCATTGCACCTGACATAGGACAACCACAAAAGCCTCTTGTCTCTGGAATGTGAAAAAAAAGGATGGAGGTGGAGGAATGGGAAAAACCTGCTGGAAGAGCACCCAGGGAGGAGGCAAGGCACTGCCACCACACACTTGGTCTGAGCTCTGCACTATTTTCACGTGGCTGTCCCTGAAGCACCTGCAAGCCCCTAAGGAGAACACTCCCTACAAACAGCCATCCCCAACCAGCAAAGGGATCCAGGGATGTATCAGGATACTCAAAGGAGGATGTTGAGGTGCTTTGAAATATTGTCTCCTTCATTTTTCTGGCATTTAAATCGTTTATACACACAGGTATAAACAGGAAAAACTATTTGTTTGAGATCAAGGCACAGGCAGGAATATACTCATGTCCTGCTGTGTCCCAAAGAACCCACTCCTGTCTCCTTATCTTTTAATACTGACCATTCCATCAAACAAAAGAGGCCAGAAAAAATGTAAGACAGTGCTGGGCTAAAGGAAAGCGATACAAGGAGTGGCCATTCTTCACCAATGGCTTACAAAAGACTGGAATTTTCTACTAGAGTGCACAGGACTGGAGGAACTTGACCACAGACACATGAGAACAGAGCACACCCCCTTTCTTGCTGAAGCCCGGTTCTTCCAGAGCAGAATCTCCGAGTCGGAGAGCCCCAGTTCCCGGAGAGAGGAGGTTTCTTTGTCACTCTCCTGCAGGGCCTGGAACTGCGACAGGGTCAAAGCCCCCGCAGCCTCTTCCCCAAAAGGTTTGTAAAAAGCTGCAGGGGCAAAGCATCTCCGCTTTGACTTGCACCTGTGAGCCAAAGCAACACAACAGCACCAACAGCTCAGCTCTGAGGAAGGGGACAGGAAGGGACTGGTCTCTCTCAAACCACACCTGGGCCATATCAGGACTTACTGCTCGATGGAGACAGTGGTGTCAAGCTGGTGGTGAAGAAGGCTTTTCAGCTGCCTCTCTCCTTCTGTCTCCAAGTCTTCCAGGAGAAGCTCATCACTGGACAGGCTGCTGTTCACCCTGGGGCACACAACCACAGCACAGGCACGGTCAGTAAGGCAGCAGGGAAAATACTGCTCAAAACACACCCTTGCTACAGGTCCTCCACCTCTTGGGCTGCTTTTACAGGATTTAAAAAACAAGGAACCAAAACTACATGAACAAAGCTCCCTTTAACATTACTAGAAAAGTCAACAGATTTAGGACTACTTTGAGAGCATTAAAGTACCCCAAGGAATCTTCGGGTGTTTTTGTATTGGTGGGGGTGTTGTTTGTTTACTTTAAAATCATATGCAATCATTTTTATTGACCGAAATCGTCTTGCATCAGCATCTAGACAGACACTGCCAGTTTCAAATTAGTCAGGGAAGAAAGAAGTGAAACCGCGACGCCGAAGAGAAACTGAATTTCAACAGCACTCTTCCCTTTCCGGAGTCCCCTACTCCGGAGCAGACAGACCCCAAATCCCCCCACGCCAGACCCAGCCTGGGGCCGCGCCGTTCCCGCACCGCCCCGCGCCGCCCCGCAAGGGGCGCTGCGGGCGGCACCGGGCCCGGGCCGTGACCGGCGGAGGGGCCGAGCCCGTGAGGGCAGGCCGGGAACGCGCGGACCCCCACTCACCGGCGCATGGCCCCGGCAATCCGCACTCCCGGCCCCGGCAATCCGCACTCCCGGCCCCGGCAGCGCCCGCGGCGCGCGGGGAGCGCCGGGAGCGCCCGGAAGGCGCGGCCGGAACGAACCGGGGCGAGCGGCGGGGCCCGGAGCGAACCGGGGCGAGCGGCCGGGCCCGGAGCGAACCGGGGCGAGCGGCGGGGCCCGGAGCGAACCGGGGCGAGCGGCCGGGCCCGGAGCGAACCGGGGCGAGCGGCGGGGCCCGGAGCGAACCGGGGCGAGCGGCGGGGCCCGGAACGAACCGGGGCGAGCGGCGGGGCCCGGAGCGAACCGGGGCGAGCGGCCGGGCCCGAGCGAACCGGGGCGAGCGGCCGGGCCCCGAGCGAACCGGGGCGAGCGGCCGGGCCCGGAGCGAACCGGGGCGAGCGGCCGGGCCCCGAGCGAACCGGGGCGAGCGGCGGGGCCCGGAACGAACCGGGCGAGCGGCGGGCCCGGAGCGAACCGGGGCGAGCGGCGGGCCGGAGCGAACCGGGCGAGCGGCCGGGCCCCGAGCGAACCGGGGCGAGCGGCGGGGCCCGGAGCGAACCGGGGCGAGCGGCGGGGCCCGGAGCGAACCGGGGCGAGCGGCCGGGCCCCGAGCGCGGCCGGAACGAACCGGGGCGAGCGGCCGGGCCCCGAGCGCGGCCGGAACGAACCGGGGCGAGCGGCCGGGCCCCGAGCGCGGCCCGCCCCCGAGCGGCTCGGCTGCCGCGCTGAGCGGGGCGAGGCGTGCGCTGACCCTGGACGGAGGCCAGGCACGCCTCAAAGACACTCGCTCCTCTCTACCGCTAAACAGAGAAAATTTAATGCAGGGTGCATGGGTTGTGATAATGACCGGAAGAGATCTCTCATCGAATGTCGTCACGGGCAAAACAGGCGCAACTTGGAGATATAAATTAAGTTTATTAGTAAACAGTAAGCAGAGTAGGATTAGTAAATTAGTAAGCAGAACATGATAATGGAAAGTAAAATCAACCCTTAGAAACACCTTGCCCCCACCCGTCCCTCCTACCCAGCTCTCCCACCCCAGCAGCACAGGGAGACGGGAATGGGGATTATGGTCAGTTGGTCACCCGGTTTTCCTGATGCTGCACCATGGGGTCCCTCCCACCAGACAGGTCTCTGTGAACTTCTCTGATGTGTCTGTCTCATGAGCAACAGCTCTCTGCCAACTGCTGCAGCATGAGTCCGTGCCACAGGCAGCAGCCCCCTCAAACTGCTGCAGTGTGGGTCACTGCCACAGAGTCCCTCAAGGACAGGCTGCTCCAGCCTGGAAGCAGGGCACTTCTACCATGGCTCACAGTCTGCTCTCAGGCATGCCCCTGCTTTGGCATGGGGCTCCTCCATGGGGGGCAGGTGGATCTCTGCATCCCCATGCACTGCAGGGCCACAGCTGCTTCACCATGGTCCTAGCCCCAGCCTGTAGAGGAATCTCAGCCCCAGTGCCTGGAACCTCTTCCCCTCCCTCCTTCTCCACTGACATTGGTGGCTGCAGTTGTTCCTCTCACGTTTTCACCCTTCTCTTCTGTAGCCACAATTACAACCGAGCTACAAATTTGTTTTTCTTTCCTCTCAACTCTGTTTCACAGAGGCATTACTACCATATCTAACTGGCCCAGCCCTCGCCAGCAATTTGTCCATCTTTTGGAGCCACCAGGGACTGACTCTACAGGACACAGTGGAAGCTTCTGGCAGCTTCTCACAGATGCCACATTTGCAGCCTCCTCCCAAAACCAGGCCCTGCGAAACCATGGAGAGCCCTCCGAGGTAGCATTTCTGTTATCCCACCAGTCTGCAGGCACAGGTAAAGCACAAAGAACATACACTCTGCACAAACTTCATCCAGTTTCTTATGAGAGCAGGTGAAATGCAGTCCAACACCACAAAGACTGGCTTTGAACAAACAACACATTTTATTGTAAGAAAAGAAACAAAGCCAGGTCACCATCTCAGTCCTCAGCTCCCAAACAGCTTTATTTTCTGTGGCAGCTTTATGTTTGTTCATCCTTTGAACTTGGGAGTGTTTCAGTCAAAGGTGATCCGAAAGCTGCGCTCCTGCTCCTTGCGGCGACTCTCACAAACTTTTGTCACCTCTTCCACCTTTCTCTGCAGCACGGCTGTGGCAGAAACAAGGGATTAATGTCATAGTCACCCCAGAACACAACCCTGCCCAGTTTTGCCTGCAGAAAGAAAAATGTTTTCTTGTTGACAGTCATTCAGATTTGACAGAGGACAAAGCGGGAGGAAAATTCAACCCAAAGCACTGACAATACAACAACTTCTTCATTAATGAATGGCAGAGGAAAAAATGGGTCTCCTTTCTAGGAAAATTTAAAAGAAACAGCTATTTTCACACACAGTCTGTAAAGAATTCAGGTTGCACAGGAGCTGTACCAAATTTCCTGAAAAGGCATGTTTAGAATGTGGAGCTTAGCATAAGTGTTCTGAAAAAAAACTCCTAATTAGACCCTGACCTAAGCCAATAATTCTTCGTCAGCATGGAGAGCAGCAGGCCTGCTTTCACACAAGAAGTTACACCCGGTGAGAGCATTTCACAGCACTGCAGCCAGGCAGTGCACTCACAGGCTGCTGAGAGCTGCTTTATTCTGTCGTGCCCCCGTGTGGCTGTTACCAGTTAAAATCCAAACGGCACAGAACTCTGGAATTCCTCACCAGGAGGCACTCCCTGGGAGAAAAGTCCCTTTTTTCTGTCCTGCTTTTGTACAGTTCAGGTTAAATGTGAATCCCAAACCAGAAAGAGTAACTCCACTATCAAGTGTTCACTCCTGAGTGCACTTCATGCTCTGTACTGGATCACAAGCTAACTGAGGCTGTGAAATTCCCACACTATTCCTCCAGCTACCCCACCTGCAGATCTCCTCCATGTTACCTAAATCTGGCTTTTCTATTTTCAGAGTGAGAAGGATGATGACATTCAACACACACACATCCCCTCACCAATATTCCTGCACCACAGGCAAACCAAACACTCATTTAGAAGTTCAATTATTTAACATTAGTTTGACAGAAGTGAGAATAAGGTTCTCAAATTCTTGACTTTGCACTGAGGTATTTAAAGCAGGGCCTTTCTGGTAAAACACCAGCAGTTGCCAGGAGTAACTTCTCAGCACAGGCCTCTAATCAAGCACATCAGGAGAATTCAAGGCCCGGAGGGACAGTGCCACTGAAGGGGAGGAGGGAGACTCCTCAGGCACCTTCAAGAATTCAGGGATGAACAACAAACACTCACAGCCATGCTCCTGCTTTCAATTCACATTCCCAAAAGGCTGCAGGAGCAATCTCACCTGAGTTCTGGTCAATCCACTGCAGGGAATCCATATGTGCATTCAAAATTTTACAGATCTGCTGAAGCTGAGCAGAGAGAGAAGGTGCAAGTCAGTTGTGAGACTGCATAAACACTGAGAGGAGCCCAAGGCAAGTTCCTCCTTGCACAGCTTCCCTAAGGCAGCAGCCACTTGGCTAGGGAAGTGTGTGCAGCAGCCCTGCTACTTTGCTTCTTAGCAGCAAGAGAATTGCACAGTTTAGATGATATGTCTGTGGCTCTGGCTTATTTTAATTTAGACCTAGGAACCAGCAGAACATTGATCACCTTAGGCTTGAAGTAGCAAAATTAAAAATGAATATGGAAAAACTCAGTTGGCAATACTGAAGGGAAATGCTTACTAAAAAAAAGCTCCTCAATAAAGCCATAAGGAGCATCAACATCAATTTAATAAATATCAGAAAGACCTGGTTATACAGACCTTGTTTTATGAGCATATAAAAACAGTATGAAGTGAAAGTATAAGTGGAGCATCCCCATGGAAACAAATGAAAAGTTAGAGCTATTTCAATATGCTTTGCCCCTTCAGCAATATAAACTAGAAGCTTGCATTTACCGGGTCACTTGTGTCTGCTGGGCCTCCTGATGTGTTCAAGTGATCAATGATGTCCTTCAGATCCTGTGCCATGCGCTTCAGCTGAGCATCGATGTTTTCAGCCAGTTTGTAGCTGCAGAGCACATGAGAACCAATATCAGAATGTTTGAAGCGAACTTTGAAGCCCTGCTGGCAGTCACACCAACTATGGGCAATCAGAATGAGCGTCCACATCTGCAGCCAAGGCTGGCAGAGACCTGGGAACAGCAGCCACAGAGGCTCCATCACCCCCAAGGAGCAACTTCCAACTCCTGTCTCCCTTGATCTATGGACAAGCAAGAAAGTGGAGGACTGAAGGAAGCAGCGAGCCTGGATTCAACATTCCTTATCTCTTGAACCCAACACTGCCATTAATTACCCTGCTATGATGCATCACTAAAGGTTTACAAGGATGCTCGTGCCACACGTAGTTCACTCTGCTCTCACCACTCCTATCACTTGAAGGATCCTTAATTTTCTGAGATTCTACCCAAATGAGTAACCTCTTCCCAGACAGCTAAGTACACCAATAGCCAAAGAGCTTTTCATGCTGATTCAAGGGCTTCCATTCACTGTTGTAGTTTCTAACCAGTAAAATCTAAGCTGCCATGCTTAAAACAGGATTCAGTATCTGCCAGCAGCCACTCAGTTGTTCAATCCTGTCCCACGTCCCAGCTCTCTCCTGCTGACTGCTATGGCCACAGGACAGTGCTCATCCCCCATCCCCAGCAGATTTGTGCCTCACGTCCTCTCCCGTTCCTCATCTGCGTGCTGCAGGTAGATGGTCCCGCTCTGCTCCTTCACAGACTCCTCCAGAGGGGTCAGCAAGTCCTCCAGCTCTTTCTGCTGGGACAGAATGAAGTCCAGTTCCTGATCCAGTCTGCAAAGAAAAAATGCCAACGGCTTCCCTTTCATGTTGCAGACATGGCAGAGCTGCCACACGACCAGGCGTGACAATGCAGAGGAGAAGAGAGAAAATAATTTCAAGCGCTCACAGTCTCCTACCTCTTCTGATCAACCTTCACCTTCTCTACTTCTCTGTGTAACGAAGTAATCTGGAAACAGAAGACATTGCATTCTACCCTGAAAACCAAGAAGTCAGCTCTCCAAAGAACAGAGGTGGGAGGGAGAAAGCAGCACCATGCAAGTTCTAGTCGAAGCAAGAAATGGTGACATAAAGATTTACAGACCCAAGTTGGAAGGAGGGAGGTTCAGCTTGGAATGATCCCCCTGAGAGGGCTTGGTATCACAGAGCAAAGTCACAGAACACATTTCCAACTCCAAGGCCTATAGGCCAGAACAGACACACAGAGAGGCTGTAAAAAGCACCCAGGTGGAGCTCACACCTAGTTCTTTTACAAGCAGAAAGTCCCACTCAATGGCTTGTGCTACTGAGGCCTTAAGGACCTAAGCAAGCAGAATGAGGTCCCACTGGAGGCCACTTCACCTTCTCTCCATTCTCTATCAGCATCCGGTCCCAGGCGTTCACTTGTGTCGCTTGATGGAGGAAGTGCTTCTCTTGGTCTTCCAGTTCCAGGCTCCACTTGTTTATCAAACTCTCCAGCTGGGCATAAGTCATCACTGGGGGGGCACTGAGAGGGAGTGAGGGGCAGCACAGGCACACGGTCAGGAAAGGCAAACGCCACCACACTACTCACTTCTTTCCCCTCCCTCCTCCAGACCCCAGCATGA
This sequence comes from Sitta carolinensis, assembly GCA_032173965.1. Classification (NCBI taxonomy): domain Eukaryota; kingdom Metazoa; phylum Chordata; class Aves; order Passeriformes; family Sittidae; genus Sitta; species Sitta carolinensis. The sequence continues at coordinate 18,924,187 of CM063286.1, forward strand.
ACATTGCAGCTGCTCCCGCCCCAGGCAGGAAAGGGTCCATGGTAATAAACACTCACCTGGGTGTGGTGGTTGTGGTTATGGCAGCTGTGGAGGTCACAGCTCCAATGGCACCAGTTGTAGTCGATGGCTTCAGATTCAAAGGAAAGCCAGAAGCAGAAGTAGTCCCTGCAGGAAGAGATTCAAGTCAAGCAGCACCTGGTACCTCACAAACTGAGAGCGGGTCCAGGGTGCACTGCCCATGGCTGTAGGAGCTGCAGTAGATTGTTCTGAAGGGAACAACAGCAAATCCCACCTCTGTCAAGGAGGGAATAAAAACATCCCTAGCCACACCCTTGTCAGTATCCTCATGTTTTACTGTTAGAGCCAATAATGAGCAGCACACCCCATTCCTCCCCTGCACCTTTGCAGATGAGAGAATTTTGATGTTTCCACAAAGGGATGGAAAGGGATCAGAGAAACAAACACTGTGACATTTTCAGTTACTCGAGGGCTTTACAAATCAGAACTGCTGTGCTGCTACTCTCCCAAGTCAGGCTCCCTTCTCTTCAGTGACTTTCAGCATCTCATTCCTACCAGTGGCAGTACTTGTTGTGGCAGCTGTCGTTCCAGGAACTTTTAATCCAAAGCCAAGTGTCCCCAGACTGGCTGTCCCAGTGGAACCAGTACCAACTGTAAAGAGAAGACACCATTAACAGGTTGTATAAGCCATGAAATGCAGGGCCCCTTGGGAAAGCTGTGCCCAGCCTGCTCCCCCCTCCCTCTGCAGCAGCAGCAGCAGCAGCTCCAGCACCCACAGGGAGCAGCAGCCACGCTGCTCCTTGATTGCCCCAGGGACAAACCTGCCTGGAGAGACTCACGTGTGAGGCCCGTGGTGGTGGAGGAGGCAGGGGCTGAAGAAGTCGCCACAGATGCAAACAACGAGGGCCCCGTGGAGCCCAGCACTGAGGTGGTGCTGGTGGTGGAGGCTGTGGTGGCAGCTGTGGATGTGACTGCAGAGACAAACAGCTCCATGTGTACAAGCAGAGCACACTGATCTCCCACACACTGCACAACAACCCTACTGGGAGGGTGACACAAACTGCCCAGCCACACCAGGTTCTTGGGGATGTCAGCATTTTCACTTCCTTGTCCTTTTATGCTCCCACCACTCCTCCTCTTTCACAATGTGCCCTTTAAGATTGTGCCTCCCTTCCCCTCTGCTCCCCAAACAAGCACAGAGCAGAATCTGGCATGTGGGACACAATCAGAAACACAGGACACACTGTCCAACGGCTCTAGGAGCTGTCTCACATCCCCACGGCCAACTCACAGGAACAAACACTCCTGGCCCCTTCCCACACCCCAGTGTAAGATATTTGTCTACTTCCAATAGGCAATATTGCCAGGAGGAGAGCAGATTTCACAAAGCCTTGAGGAACTGCTTTCTAGAACAGCTTCCTACCTCCAAGCTTGGTTCCAAAGGACAGGGTGGGTGCCTGGCTGGCACTTGTGGTCAGCGTTGCTGTAGTTGTAGTGGTGGCTGCTGTTGAAGACAGTGGCCCAAAGGTTAGACCTGGAAGCAAGAGCAGCAGGAAGGGATGGACTTTCTTCCTAGAGACTAAGGAGCAATTGCTCCTCACCACTGCAGACCCTGGGCAGGCCCATGAGAAACACCTCTGGCTCCAGCCCCTCGCTCCATTCTGCCCCAGCAGAAGCCAGAGGCTGCAGAACCTCCACCCCACCCTCGGATATCCCCACACCAAAGGCTCCCAGCCTCCAGCTGCCCCCCAGCCTGCTCCCCCACCTGTGGGCTGCCCCCCAAGGCTGAAGGGCGCTGCTGACGGGGTGGCAGCTGCCAGGGTGGCCGTGCTGGTGGTGGCAGTAGCCGCGGGGGCCGTGCCAAAGGTCAGCCCTGCGGACGTTGCCTGCGGAGCCGCGGTGCCGATGCTGAACCCGGCTGTTCCCGCCTGAGTCGTGGTGCCACTGGAGAAGGTGAACCCTCCTGTTGTCCCAGACGGAGCCGTGCTGGTGGTGCTGGTGCCAGCAGAGCCAAAGGCAAAGCCAGAGGGGGCTGCTGCCTGACTCGAGGGTGTGCTGGTTGCAGCAGGGGCACCAAAAGAAAAGCCCCCCGTGATTCCAGGAGCTGGAGTGGCAGCGCTGGCTCCAAAGTTCACTTTTGGTGTGTTTGCCCTAGGGAGAAAAGAAGAGAAAAGAAGCAAACCCTTCCACTCAAGGACACAGCTGGCTTTCTCCCTGACCATTTGCTGACAGCAGAAACCTCCTTGGAATTGCACACACGGCCAGGCTTGTGTCCCAGTTCTAACAGACGCTGTCCAGCTGCTGTCACCTGCCATCCCCCGTTAGGGCTCTTTCCACTGAGTCTCCCTTCATTACCTCCACCCAGCCAGGCATTGCAGGACATTTTATGGCAGCATACGTGAAGCTGCTCCGTCTCTCAGCTCACCATTTTCACTCTCTCTACACAAGGCTGGGTTTTTTTCTGTTCGTCCCCATTCGAGCTCCCTTCCCACAGCTGCCATCTGGCAAGCTTTGACAGCAGCAGTTCTGCAGAACCACTCCAGAACTCGCCGCCTTTCCTTAACGACAAATCACTCGCAAACTGCCGAGAAAACATCCAGAGCACTCCAGATTCGGGTGAGAAAGAACGAGACGCTACATATGCGGTAGCAGCGCTTTAGCATTTCTTTGTGCACGCGTCTCCACCCCAGCTGCAGACGGAAACGCGGAACATCTGCTTCCCAAGGCGTGTAAGAGCTCCCCCATGAAAACATGAGCCGGGACAGGTCCCGCGGCTCGCTGGGACACTTGCCCGACGAGGCGCTGGCTGCAGGGCGCTGGCAAGTGCCAGGCCCAAGAGGCGAGGCTGGCTGCCCGCAGAATGCCCCGCAGAGCCCTCGCCCAGCACCGGCAGGACGCTCCCCGCCTCCCTGCCGCTGCCCCCGCCCGGCCCCGGGCTCTCACCCCAGCGGGAAGGCGGCGGCTGCCGGGGCGCGGGCCCGCGCTGGCCGAGCCGAAGCTTAAGCCGGAGGGCTGCGCGGCCGTGCCCGGCCTGCTGAAGGAGAAGGGCCCGGCGGGCTGGCTGCCGCCCGCCGCCGGCGCCGCGCTGCCGAAGCTGAAGCCGCTGGAGGCGGCGGCGGGCGCGGAGGCGGAGAAGGAGAAGCCGCTGGTGGCCGTGGTGGCGGCGGTTCTGGGCGCGCCCAGGCTGAAGGCGCCGCCGGGCGCGGCCGGCCCGAAGCTGAACTGGTTCATGGCGCGGCGGCGGCGGCGCGGGCCGAGCTCCGGCAGGCGCGGCGGCGGCTCCGCGACCGCGCGCGCCGCGATGGCGTCACCGCGCCCCGCGCTTCCCGCCCTGGACACCCATTGGTCAGTGCGGCCGCCACTCGCGGTGCCGCGACACGGATTGGCTGTTGGGACGAGAGGGGGCGGGGCGTGTCCGCGTTGCTGTGGGGACAGGGGACGCGGCCGCGGGACCGGGGTGCGAGACCGGGGACACCGGGCTGGGGGACAGGGGACACCGGGCTGGGGGACAGGGGACACCGGGCTGAGAACAGGGGACACCGGGCTGGGGGACAGGGGACACCGGGCTGGGGACAGGGGACACCTGGCTGGGGACAGGGACACCGGGCGGTGGGGGACAGGGACACGGCTGACAGGGGACACGGGCTGGGGGGACACGGCGGGACAGGACACCGGCTGGGGGACAGGGGACAGGGGACACCGGGCTGGGGACAGGGGACACCGGGCTGGGGGACAGGGGACACCGGGCTGGGACAGGGGACACCGGCTGGGGGACAGGGGACACCGGCTGGGACAGGGACACCGGGCTGGGGACAGGGACAGGGGGACAGGACACCGGGCTGGGACAGGGACACCGGCTGGGAGGACAGGGGACACCGGGCTGGGGACAGGGGACACCGGGCTGGGGGAACAGGGGACACCGGGCTGGGGGTGCGGCACCGCGGGCTCCGGGCTTGGTGTGCGGGTCGGGGACACCGGGCCGGAGGTGCCGCGTTGAGCCGCCCGACAGCGGGGACAGGGGACGAGGATTTGTCACTGCGGTTCCTTTCGCCCCCACTTTCCCCCACTGGCCCGCTCCGAAGGCTCGCGGTGGTCAGAGAACCTACGAAGAGTTCTCCCGGTTACCTGTGGCACGGTGTGTGCCGGAGTCGCTTGTAAGGCTCGAGCTGTGCTTGCAGCAAAGGGCCGCTGAGCAAAAGGTCCGTAGCCTGGGCACAAAGGGAAAAGGCTGGGTCTTATTTCCTCGGGATAGCAGGAGCCGAGGGAGCAGCTCGAGCTCTCAGACTCGGTTTATGTTAGTTTTTTGGGATGGTACTTCCCCTAGAGGGTGGTCGGGCGCTGGAACAGATCCCCAGGAATGTGGTCACAGCCCCAAAGCTGACAGAGTATAAAGAGCATTTGGACAATGCTCCTAACACATGGTGGGACTCGGGCTGCACAGAGTCAGGAGCTGGACTCGCTAATCCTGATGGGTCCCATCCAACTCAGCATATTCTTTGATTTTATGTTCTATTTTATAGGTTTTGTCATCACACATACAGGAACTTGGCTAAACTTTTCCTTCCCAAGCTCATAGCAGGAAAATTGTGCTTTATAGACTGTTCCAAGAACATTTGGTTCCTGCTTCATCTGTCTCTTATTTTTTCTGCATAGGTGAGCAGTGGGCATGGATATGGACAGTGTGTTCTCAGGCTCTTCTCTGCAGAGCCTTGCCAAGCTGCTGCATGAAGCTCCAGAAGAAGATGATGATTATGATGATGATGTGGTGAGCCTTTCACAAGAATTGCTATTTCTTTTACATCTTGTACCCTAACCTTATCTTGTTAATCAAGGAGAAGCAAATTTCTTTCTCCAGAGTGAGTAAAAACAGAAAGAAAACCTTAGAAGGCTTTGGACTGACTGAAACAGCTCAAGGATACTTTCAGAGTAACAAGCTCTTGAGGGAGAGAAGAACAAGATGCCTCAGGAAAACAAGGAGACATTGTGAGCACAACATATGAGGGAGGTTTAGTTTTTCAGCCTGAAGGAAATGAGAACATGGAGTTGAAAGAGCTTTAGATGCTTCAGACTTCCCCCTACTTTTCCCTGAACTCTGCTGGAGATGAAGGCAATTACAGCCAGATATGAGGGGAAACATTTGTGCTCAACTTCTGAGTAAGGACCAAAATATCCAGAGGCAACTGAGTGTATTAATTGTATACATCAGGCATTGAAGAACTGTAGAGATAATTGATCACTGAAGTACAATAGGTATTTTGTGGTCATAAAATAGGGAAAGGTGAACAGTCATTCTAAGGTGCATAATGTGAATGAATAATGACAGAAATTTCCAAATGTATTCTTCTATATCAATTCCTCTCAGCAGCAGATGGAAATCACAGCATTTGGAGAACATGCATTATCCCTGCAACATGCACCACCTGCTTTTATCTAGGCCTACCTGTGTGCTGAGAAGAAATATTCCCAGGAGCCCCACAGGTGCCAACAATGTAGAAGGCCTCTGTGAAAGCTCTAAACTTTGCCAAGTCTCTCAGGATTTTGAACAGATCATATTATGACATGGATTAAAAAAAACAAAAACAAAAACAAAACAAAATAAAACAAAACAAACAAACAAAAAAAAAACCCAAGAAAAACACAAAACAAGAATGGCAAAAATTTGAGTGTTCCTCCAAATCACTCCTCAGCAAAGCTGATCAGCCCCAGTAGTGGCAATGCAAGTAATATTTGGGATAAAAGTGGTGCATATCCCTTCAAGTTTTCTTTCAGTGGGTTACAGATGTGGTCCTTCACACTGCAAGTATCCCCCAGCTGTTTAATGCCTGCCTTTTAAACCCTGCATTATTGCTGTACATCTCTGCAGTAAACATCCTGATTTTAAAAGAATTTGTTTACATCATTAATAAAATAAATGACACTTCAGAGACAGAAATGGAAAATTGCCACGAGGGATGTCAATTAAGCCTGAGTCAATCTGGGTAAATTGAAATCTTTATTTTGATTTAATTTAATGCTCTGTGCATATGAGGCACTTTTATTGAACCAAGGAATCTTCATATATAGAGAAATGCCTCACATTGGCCTATTAGCACTAAATTGATTCATAATTAGAGGAAAGTGTTGTTGCCTCATGATCTCTACTGTAAAAAGAAATCCAAATGCTGTGATGGGGCTTTCATGTAGCACCCTTGGTTTCCTGTAATTTTTCATGGCAGGCAAATCGTTGAAGTTTTGCCAAAATGCCATGGAAACCAAAACTCACAAAGTACATCTGTCTGTATTACTGGGCTTGTGTGAGTCCTGCTTAAACCCAGTGTGTCAAGGTCACTTTCTGCTGTGTGAGAGTGAAGAAAAGAGAATGTTCCATGGCTCAGTCATGAAACTGTGGGATAATGTTTTTTCAGTTCTATCAGGATTAGATAACGTGTTGTATTTACTGACATTATGGCTGTAACCAAGCTTGGCTCCATAAAAATTGATTAAAGATCCTCATGCCTTTCTTTGCAGCCACACTGTTCTGTTGGTGCCATGACTCCTGGGAATGTTGGACCAGTAAAGAAAGAGACCACCAGTAAGGAGGAGTATTTGTGTATTTTGGCAGTCTCATGTCAGCAGACTGTATCAGCTCTAGCAAGATACCATTGCAATACAAGTGTGGTCACTGATGTCTGAGATGGGCATAGCATGACATTTCTTACAATTACACTGTAAAATTATCCCTTTTCTGAAAGCTTAACTCTAAAACATGCAAAGAGAGGCAGAAAGGGTAATGCCAGAGCAGCCTCCAGTGGACATGATAACAGTTCAGAGCACAGCCTGGTCAGGGGCTGCAGGGATCATAACTGAGCAGCAAAAGCTCCATATAAGTACTCAGGAAAGACAGGAAGACAGTTTTGGTAAAGACTTGGCAATGTTAATGTTAAGGTTTTGAGCTGATACTGTCACATTATTGAGCAGTTTAATTAAGAGCCCTGAGAAAGGCCAACAAGGGCCAGGGTGAGTTTTGCAGGAAAGGAACTGTGGCAAATATAATGGATTATTTTTGCTTGGGATTCCAACAATAACCAAAGTTTCTACTCTAAAAAACTTCAGATTTCACATTTACAAGCTTACTAAAAAAATATTTTTCCACGTAGGACAGACATAAACAATACTATTCTGCCCATACACTTTCATGTGTCTGAAGCACCTTGTCTGGACTGTGCCCAATAATTAATAGGAAGAACTGGTTTCCTATGTGAGGAGGTGGTCCTCTTGTGAATGACTCTGCTCACTGAAAATCTCATGTCAGGGGGCTTGTGGAAGATTAGTATTTCATCCCTCTACACTTTACCAATTTTGAAGTGCTAGATTTTATATGCCAGAAAGGAGGATTTCCAGGAAATAAAGGTTGGGTAAAGGAGATTTAAACGAAACGAAAACATCCTCCCTCCGCAAATCCTCATTCATAAGATAGTGAGGTGAAGAAGACTGTAATCATTACCTAGAATGCTTTTAATGCAAAGATTTTTCTAATGCCTGGAAATACTTTTCTAGGCTTCATAAATGGATTTTCTTTTTTATTTTTTCATTCTTAAAAAATATTCTAAGCTTTTAGCAGCCTTGAGGAACAGAGACATTTCAAAATGTTTCAGTGTGGTTTTTCTTCTTACTTACAGGTACTTTTCAAGTGAAATCTGAAAACAAGAAAACCATTTGGAATATAGAGGAAGTCCCAGAAGGATGTGAATTTGATGATACCTGGGACCCTAGAGAAAAGCCAGAGTAAGCTGAGGCTGCTTGTGTGGGCTTTACATAGCATTAATGGATGCTGGATGAGAGTTAAACAGCATCTACAGCACAGCTAAACAGCACAGCTGAAAAGCTTGTGCTGTGCAAGAAGAAAGGAAGGATATCAGTGTTACATCTAAAGCAACATGTGAGGAATGGTTTTAACCCCTTTCTTGAAATCTTCTGATCTCAGAACAGAAATGTAGTGTTGGTTTTTCCCATCATAAGTTTATGTGCAGTTACTTGTATAAAGTGGGATTAGATGGGAAGTAGGACAGAAAAACTATTTATTAACTTTAAAATATGCCATTTGTGTGAAATACCTGCTTTTTCCTGCTGCAACTGAGATGCATCCATTTTTCCATACTCATAAATTCGTAAAGTACTCCAATGTATATTTGCATTTCAAAGATTTAAGCTCTTTAGTGCTGCAGGAAGAAAAGCTGTGTGCAGGCAATTTTGAGCTCTTAAATCTTGTCATTCAATCTTAGTCTGTCAAAGCACAGCTTAAAACCAGAGCCTTTTCCCTTGCTCATAGAAAAACAGTAGCAGTGATATTCTTGAAATCAGGCATGTAAGTTGGAATTTGTAGAGGTCAGAAAGCCCTGAGGGTCAGTCCATGAAGCAGCTTTTGCATTTCCAATCATTGTTTCAGTGCCATGTCCTGAAGTGTTAAATGCTGGAGCATATGGACTGTAGCCCATGAAGCTACTCATTGTACACCAGAATCTTCACTTTTTCCTGCATGTAAATCAGGGCATGAGGAGTCCAATTTGCCAATTAAACACAGGACCTGAGACCCACCTGAACAGGGACTCAGCCTTTCTGAAAATGATTTGGAATTCACCCTCACACACAGTTGTCCTTGAAATGGCCACCAGTCAGGTACAGAACATGCTCTCTTTGTATTGTGGGCCCAAAGAAGCTTTTCTTGTGCCATTCTTCCCCTCTGCAGTGCTTCTCCAGCCTCAAGCACTTGTGACCCATGTTGCACAGATGAAGAGAGAGTATATGTCTTTATAACGGTTCATCAAATGAAGCAAAGAAAATGTCCTAAAAGGAAAACAGATGGCTACAGAGGTGCATCCAGAGCTATTAGACACATTTGTCATTGGCTTAAGAATTATTACACATGCAGATACACACTGGAGATGTGAAAGACTAACAGCTTAGACAAGTGATCCACCCCAGTAATTTTGCTGAACTTAGTAGGAGTAGCATATGTTATAAATACAAATTCAGTTTTCCTTTCCTCATTCATTAATTACCAAGAGCAAGGGAATACGTGATTCTACATTTTGTAGATGTGAAAGAGAAGAAAATAAATGTTGGCTGAACACAAAACAACTAGTCTGGCTTAAGACTGTTATGCTCAGGCTGCAAGAATATGCTAAAGGACAGAACAGAACACATGTAATTGTGACATCCCCCTTTTTGAATCCATTCCCCAGGAGTTTGTGGTGTTTGACTGGTTGATAAGCATCATATCCTCTTAGGAAGCATTTCCTAATCCTGCAAAGGCTGGTTAGGGAAGCAGAGACAGCATGGTGAGTGCTTTGGAAGGTGGAGTCAATGATCTTCACCTCTCTTCCAGCTGTCCCAGTCAAGGCTCTGAACAGAAACCCAGGGCAGATGATTGGAGCCTTGAAGGGAGACTGCAAAGGAGGAAGGACAGTGTGAGGAGGATTTACAGTCCTCTGAGAATCACAGTTTCCTTTTGTCTCCTGCCCCTGCTCTGTTGCTATTAGGCAATGACTTCTCTTTGGCAGGTATGAGATTTCATTCAAGCAGCATGTGGGAACAGAGGATGTCTTCTTTGGGATGACTGGGAAAGACCCCTCCACTGCCTGCTGTGAAGATATAGTGGTGAGCTGAGCCTGCAGCTCTGATCCCTTCTTTGTGCTCTTTCTCTGCCCTTTTCCATCTTCCCATCTTTCTGAGGGACAGAATGTAAACACCAAGCTCTACTGCTGCCTTTGACCTGTAGTATTTTCTTGTGGTTCTCCAAGCATTTGTAGATGACATTTACACTTTCTAACCTGAGGAACTTGTGTATCTCCTCAAGGACCAAGTATGCTCAAGGGAATCTATGCAAATGAATATGTCTCATATAAACTTAAAGGAAATAAAATGTAGCTCTAAGATGAAGTTTCATCTTGGACATAATTTTGGAGAGCAGAGGGGCAGGGAAGGAGATTTTTTTCATCTTCCTACATTTTTTACAAAGTGTGTGGGCTAGGCAGAATGCTACAATGCTGACAGCCTCTAAAGTTCCAGCTATCAGATCCTGCCTCATCATTATATAATCAAAGACCTCCCTGGTTTCTGAGCTCCAGGATAGGTAGAACTACTGTGTTATCTTTCTAGCAGACGAAAACTGTCCCTGCAATACACAGAGCTGAGGATTTTGCTGAGCACCTGTCAAACACATTAACAGCTCAGGATCTGGAAGAGAATAGGATATCAATACACATCACTAAGCTATTGAAAGCAGTCATTATCACTGTCGTATTTTCTCTGATACAAATTACCTACTCAAAACGTTGCTCTTTGATACTAGCATTGAAATATTCATGAAAATGAGCTCTTTTATGGCTTTTAGGGCAACATATGTAATCACAGCTTTACTTCTGTCCATCATTTCAGGTCAAAATCAAGCTGCCAGAGACAAAGTACTCAGACATCACGTTAGACATCCAGGACAAAGTTCTTGACCTTCGAACTCCCAAAAAGTAAGTGTAGCACAATTGATAGAAATACAGTTAATATCCTGTTTGGAATGGGGTTTAGCCAGCTTTTAACTGCAGTCTGTGTGGAAAACAAAATTAAGATTGTACTATTAATGGCTCATGAGAAATAAATATAGAAAAAACTACCAATAGTCCATCCATAGATGTACAATCTGTTGACTTAGAATCTGTGATACTGTCCAGTAAAAAGCTTTAGGACAGATTTTGTCTGCTTAAACAACAGGGCTTCAAGGGCTCAAAACATCTGGTGAAAAGCTGCCCAAGATCTTGAAAGACTTAGTCTAGTATTTCTAAGCACTAATTTGTACAAATACATATGGTCAAAGATGGTAAAAAAGGTGCAGATAAATTTTCAGTAGCTGAAAGCCAAATTATGGACATATCCAAGCACAGATACAGAGATGGAAATGTTACAAGGCTTCCTAAAGAAATTTCCTTTGATTGTTTTAATAGGGCTATTTCAAGCCTACAAAGATAATCAACTGACTGACACAGTCTTGGATTTCTCAGTCTTTTTCCATCTCTCCCTCAGTGTGCTATTCCCCTGCCTGAGATTTCCACATAATTCCCATGTCTGTTTTGCTCAAAGTTCTTCGCAAAGAGTGTTTTTATAAGAAACCTTAATCCTCTCTGGGCTGACTTGCTGCACTGAATGGGATGTAGGAAGATCTATATGTGAATAGCTTTCTGCAGATAAATTCAAGGTGCAGGCCATGGATTAAGGCCTAAATAAGTCCCCAGTAGACTAACAGTAGAAAAGCGACTTTTCTCTGCCAAAACCAGGCGGTGAGTTACCCTGTGCTTGGTTTTAACCCAAGGATGCAATGGTAGTGAAAGAAGGTTTGGGAATGTTAGTTTTGAAACTGAAAAATTCAGAGGAATAGTTGTTTGACTAATGACATGCTGAACCTATGGGCAGTAAAAGAGGTAGCATAATGTATTGCTGCAGATGTAGGAAAACCTCAGCATCATTTTCCTTTTGCAATTCTATCTTTTTGGTGACTCAGACCTGCCATTATCTTCTCAGTACCCAGCTGTCTCTAGTCACAGGCCTAGCAAATAAAAAGTTCACCATAAATCTGATGGTTGCTTGGGTACAGCCTGAACCAGTGCTGCTTTCACAAATATAAGTGCAAGTCTTCTCAGTATGAAAGAAACAATCAATAGGTCAAGTTCTACATACTGAAAAGCTTTGTTCTCCCACAGATGGGTAGGAAGACTCAAAGCAACTGCTTCCAACTCTGCAGTCCTGGGGCTGCTTCTAAGCCAAGCTGCTTTTAAGTGATGGAAATATTTCAGGGCCAGTCTTGCTGTGTGTGAGGTATTGCAGGAACCCATCACAATGAGATCTATTGGAATAACATTCTCTGGCATACTGACTGAAGAATTGCAGGAGTAACTTGCAGTGACATCTCAACTGCTCACCTGATCTGAGACACTGACTTTCACTGTGTCCTCTTTCACAGGAAGCTGCTGCTGCACCTCCCCTACCCTGTGAACAGCAAGGAGGGTAGAGCTCGTTTTCTCTCTGAAGAGGAGGTTCTGGAAGTTACCTTGAGAGTATCAAGGAAGTTGGATTTCATCAATTTTTCTTGTGAATAGACAGCAAAAGTTTGCAAATGTTTTAGTTTAAAGTCTTTTGGAAACCAAACTAGTTCTGAAATAATAGATTGTTTCCCTTGAACAATCCAGGGGAATGTCTCTGGAGAAATGAGTCAGGAGGAACACAGCATCCACAGGTTTTAACAGCTGATGTTGTCTGGCTCTTACACTGCTCTGGTTAACTTCCTTCAGTCTGATACAGACCCTGTGAATCCAAAAGCTGGAGAATTCAGTTCTGTAAGCCAGAGAAAGTCCTTTGTGTGGACTTGGCTGAGAAGTAGCACAGTGAGGCTCTGGAGAGTGAGTCTGGTGTTTTGGTACTGTTTCAAGACTTGCAAGTGCTTATGTCCTTTCTTGATCTCCAGTGCTGGGATTTGGGCCACTTCAGAATCTCCTCTTGCCTATTTCTTGGTGAGAAGATTGAAGTTCTTCAGGGATCCCTATCTACATCTGAGGCTCCTGTACGCTGGTTGAACAAAGTAACCAACTATAGTTGGATTGCTGAACATCTCAGCTCTTTCGAACAGTTTTTTGACAATTTATGGTTCCATGTTGTCTATTCATCTGCTATCCCTCCACCTATTTTTCTGATCTTTTTTGATTAATAAAATAATAGGTTCTAAGGAACAATTCCAGTTATCTTTGAGTCTGCCTTCTCTATATTATGCTGAGAGACCTCATAAAAGTCAAGATAAGAGGAATTTTGCATAACAAAGCTTCTCCCAAAGGGCTGAAATGCTGCAAAATCTGTTCATTTGCCTTCAAGTCCAATCTGGAGATATAGAGATGGGGTTTCTCTCAGTAGATTCTGGGTAAATATATTCATTTAACATTGTTAGTCCTGCAGGAAACAAAGGTACTTGCTCAATGAGCCAAGTGGACAGGACAAGCAGCCCTGGCATGTTAATGGCACACAACCAAAAGCCTGTGAGTACTTTTAAAGCAAAATGGCTTGAGTCCTGCATTTTTCTGGGATGGAAGTAGAGGGAAATAATTGACCATCTAGGCTGCAGAGAGGCACCCATGCAGCTAAATTTGTGGCAGGCTGTAATGAGAAATGTATATTCCATGATGGATTGCAGACACTGACAGTGAGTTTAAAGTTGTAGTCACAGTACGTTTGTAATACACTGTTATAGCTGCAGGACGAATTAGGCTGATGTCTGGACATTTCAACCACTTCCCTGAAAAGTGAACCATTGCTTGGGTCAGAATAATCCTAATCAACTTCTGCTTTAGCCTTAATGCACTGGAAAGCAGATACTTCAGTTATGATTCATCACAAGCTATGAAATATGCTGATAACACTCAGGGGCTACTCCAATTTGTATCTGCTTAAGTTTCCATAAATTAGATCTGAATGTCTCTTATTCCAAAGCTGTGGTTGAGCAGGACAATGTAGATATATGAGAAAAGACTGACATCATTCCTCCTGACTCAGTTTTTCCCTCCTGTGCTTGCCAAACAAGCTGTTTCTTGGAAAAAGGTTGTCTTTGTGGTCCCTGGACAATATGCTGCTTAATTTTTGCATTTCTTATATGCATTACAAGAAAAGTGGAAGACTGACCAGTATTTATACGTATGTGAAGATAACATTTGTCCAAATTAATTCAGTACCTTCATGGCAGGGTACAACTCTTCTGAGCCCTACTCCAGTGCCCTATCCACAAGGTTGTGTTGCCTTTTTAGTTGGCAGAAGTAATTTACTAAGCCTTAAATCATCAAGTTCTGCTTAATTTAATGTCAGTGTTTGATACTGAAAGTAGTGATGAGTCTGGCTCATTGTGCCTCTCTCCAGTGTTTTAGTTTCTTATGGAAATGAGCATATGCCACACTGGTATCCATATCATAATTTATCTCCAAATATTTTTTAACCTGAGGGCATTTTATCAGCATTCAGGAGACAAAAATCTGAGGTAAGTATGTTCTGTAAGAAAGGCAGCTGCTGAATAAAAAAGGGAAGTACAAATTTGTACAGCTTAAAGGGGAGGTTGTAATGTGATTTCTTGTACGTGCTGGCTGCTTACTCTGTGCATCCAGGCTCCTGTAGGTCATCCATGAGGTGACACTGGATAGGAAATGGATGATATCCTGGTAGGGGGAGGCTGAAATCACAGAGTGAGAATAGAGGAACACAGGGGACAAACTCATAGGCAACCAGGCTTTGTGTGTTCCACTCAGGATAAGCTCTACTGCCCTTTTCACTAAAGCAGGGACACTGCTCTGTGGGTGAGCAGTTTGCTGGGCTGGCTGGATCCACTGCCTGACAGTACCATCATCCCCTGGAGAGCCTCTCACCTTCTCACTTTCTTCCTATCAAGGACACAGAGGCTGCCCTAGGCAAAAGTTTGATTTGGGGGGTTGAATTTTTTCCATATATCCTCCCAAGAGGAAACTGGTCAAAATAACTCACAGGTTGTCAAAATTCGCAGAAAACAGCTACAAGAGTTGCCTTTTTTGCACGGGCTTGAGGGCAGCTTTGCTTTGCTGAAGTAGCACTGGCAGAAATCCTCTAGGAGAGGAACCCCCTTTGCCTCTGAACATCAACATTGTTGCCAAAGTGCCACTCCAACACCTGCAAGCATCTTAGTTAATCAAAATTTTGAGCCCAGTTAAACAACCCAGTCATTAAGCATCATCAAGCTTTATTTGGTTACTATAAGAAGCAGCTTAATTAAATGCATTGCAGTTAAGTAGAGGATACTGTAAATGTGGAACTGAGATAGAGGCTTGTGTGCAGTAGTACCCAATAAACTGCAGGTTCTCATCTCACCTTGTTCACACATTCTGTCCTCCAGTTGTGGTTGCAGAGCCACCATCCCCATTTTGACTTGCTTCTGTGGTGCAGCTCACTCTTAGAATTTCACCTCTCTTCATATTCCCCTTTGTCTACTTACTGCCCTGGGGCCAAAATACTTGCCTCATTCTATAGCTTGAGGAAGAGAAAACCCAGACAAATTGCTCCATATAAACACCTGAGACGATGCAAGAACTTAAATTTAGATTTTTCCCTTAAACCTGCAGGCTCTCATTCTCATTTTTCTCCAGGCCTGCTGTTGATATCATCATATACCCCTTCTATTTGTCTTAAAAACTACTCCATTTTTCTTCTATTCAGTTTAAAGTTTGTATCCAAACTTTGTGTTCATCTTGCACTGTGTGAAACACTGCTTTATCAGTATATCCTTCCCTCCGGACAAAGTTTATCTAAAATGACTAAGCTGTACCTACGTGTACAGACAGATCTGTCTCCCTCATGCTGGAGTAGCTCCTTTTCAGCCTGCTGGTGTTGGTGTAGACTTTTACCCTCTGCTCTGCAGCACCTGCAGCTTGGATTCCTCCTTGTTCTCTGGGATCCCCTTCAGGAACTGCTGCCGCAGGCAGACAGTCATTGTTGTCTGCCTGTGGTCCTGGCTCCAGGGAAGGTGCCAGGAATATGCTGGGGGCTGGTTTATTTTTTTCCTATGATCTTCACAAACAGGAGATGATTTGTCTCTTCGTGTCTCTATTTGCTCTCTTTGTGTCTCTCTTCATTCTGTTTTCTCCTTCTGGCAGAATTCACTTTCAATTGTGATGAATTCAGCAGACGATGGTGAACAGCATCCCTGTTTTTTCCCTTTCCCTCATGATCGTTTTTTCTGTGCTCTTTTCAGGGGACTCTGATCTCTTCTCTCTTTTCCTAAGTGCTTTATCTCCCCTGATTCTTTTCACTTTAGGCATTTCTCACCTGAGCCTCCTGGCAGGTTGCAGTTGACATGTCTGACCCTTCTTGGATGTGCCTAACATGGGTGAAGTGTGTGATTCATTTCCCCTCACCCAGATCAGTGCTGGGTGAAGAGCCTTGTCCTTCCTTGATGTGTGTCCTGTCTGTGTGGGTGGGAAGGGGACACAAGCATGAGCACCATGGGCAGATCCTGGAGTGAGTTAAGGCACTTCTAGTGAAGGACCATGGGACAAAAGCAGCAGATGCTGCAGGCTGTGTGAGGAGTGTTGACAGAATTGAAAGGTCTCTTGAGGCCTTGCTTCAAATGTAGCCACTTCCACATATCCCTGCTGGAATCTGGTTATGAAGAAATGAACCAATTCAGAAAAAGTCAGAATCATTCAGAATTTCAGCCTTCCCCAAGGCCTGAAAAGTTTGTCTCTGCTTCCTGTTGTGTGTCCCCACATCCCAGATGAATACTTAAAGAAATTTTTGAAATCCACTCCAGGGCAGCAGTGACACAGGCAACACAGGAATGCCTTTGGTTTTGGAGTACTTCTCTCAATCCATAGGAATCTTTGATCATTAGGTGCTTTCTCATCTCAAGGCCTCCCTTTCATCTTTTTTCTCTGCCTCCACACACTCTTTTCTGAAGAGAAGATCATAGACAGTTGCCAGAACGATAGCAGATACTGTCCACCTACAGTCCATAGAGACCATCTCTCTTTAATTGGGTGTCTCCTTTGTGGATCTCAGCAGCCTGGAAACTCACTTCTGATGCTGCTGATCAATATTTTTTTTAACCATGCCATTTTAACTTGATGATATCACAACCCAGCAAACACTGCCAAGAGTGCTATGTTATATTTACTGAAACAATTCTCTGATTCTATTTGGCAACCTGTCTTCTGCAGCTGCTGAGCAAAGAGAAAAAGAGACACACACCTCTTCTGGAAAACTCTTGTCATGTTGGAAAGCTGTGTAAAAAGGAACTGGATAGGAATGGAGATGGGCACAGCTGATTTTGTTAACTCATCAGGTGATGTGGGCAAGGCAGACATTTGCCAAACAGTGGCAGATTACACACTGTACAAATGTAAGCACCAATACTTGAGTTAAATGATACTGTGAGGGTTGGGTGGGTTCCACCCCTCATAGGGGCACAGGTAATAAGAGTTTACCACCTCTGGGGATTTCTGTAACTGGGAATCCTGGTGATAGGATCTCCTGATCCAGATTTCTGTAGTTATATCCCCAAAGCTGCTCTTGGGAGGAAATGTGGCAAGCTGGCAAGTATATAGAGGGGAATGAGGGATTGACTTCACCTGGGATAGTCAGCTATACCTTTTCTCACCTGAGCTGATCCCAAGGGAGCCAGAGGGCTCAATCCGGGATGAGTTAAATGGTGAGGAGTAACTCTGTGAGAAACTAGGGGCATAGGAGCTGTGTTTAAGGCAGACTAAATGGTGGCTGTGGAGTGAGAGGCTGAAGTGAAATGGCTGAAGTGAGAGAGTGATGTGAACTGAGCAAGTGGGAAAAGAAAGACAAAGTTTCTTTAAAACCACTGTGTTGAAAGGGAAGTTTAGAGCAGACAACCATCCTGAGCTTAGGGCTGAGGAGATCCCTTTCTTAGAATGTCATCTACCCTGAAAATCCTGTTCCAAAAGAAGCTGTGGAAAGGGGACTGTGCCTGGAATAGCTATGAGGTTTCCAAGAGGGCCTGAGTGATTGGGTCATGGAGATTTATTGAGCTGGGAACCTTGTCTCACTCTGGGGGTCAGACTAAGGTGGCCCACTGCAATTACTTTTATCAACAGTGGATGAAAGGGGAATTGGTGTTGAGAGTTCATGAACCCACTCAAACACTCCCAACAGCCTGAGTCTTTGTGTTGTCCTTGCAGCACCTATTCCTGGGTAAGCAGAGTTAGTGTGTGCAGTGCCTGGGTGACAGATTGCTGTGCCCTGACCTGGAACAGGGTATGTCACATCTAGTTTTAGGCCTACATGCATATGCATGCTTGCCTCCATCCTTTTCCCTATTTAGAGCAGCCCATGTTTACTAAAAAAAGCCAAAAACACAAAAAAAAAAAAAAAACTAAACTAAAAAAAAAAAAAAAAACCAACAAACAAACAAAAAAGCCAAAAAAAAACCCCCATAAAAATAAAGAAAAATAAAAACCACAAGCTTTTGCTCTAAGATCAGTAGGTAAATAGATAATTGAGGGCATAAGAATTGTTCATATTCTGGACCCAGGTACTACCTACAGACCAGGGGCAGGGCATCCCTCAGATGAAGAGAAAAGTTCCATAAAGACTCTGCAAGGTTGTCCTGAACCATTGCTTTGGTTAGAGAGCTGAAGGTGATTAACTGCTTACTGTCATACAGATGCTGAATGAAGAGAATGACTGAAGTAATAGAAAACCCCATTTCTGTTCTCTTGCATCATGAGTTCCTAAGTTTATGCTCAGTGAGTTTATTTGAATTGGACCACTGCTTCTATTTGGAACTAATGTTTTTATTTTCTTGAATAAAATGTGTTTTCCATTGTTGTTTCCCCTCCCCAAACCACAGCCAAGCAGCATCTCAGCCTAATTTCTCAAATCAAGAGAATTATGTCCTTGTGAGCTGGCATAAAAACATCTGAAGATAGCCATGAGACACAACAGGAATTCATTCATAAGTTAATGAAAGCTGTGCAGTGCAGCATAAGGATGATCTTGGGCAGAATTTGTCAAGCTAAATTCCTTTTTGTTGAAATTGTTCTCCTTGGAAGATTCATGGACCAGCTTAAATACCACTTCTATGCAAGTTTGTTATATAGTATTTCTTGGTACAAAGATGTGTAATAGAACAGGGTACAGGAAAGAAACAGGAGAAAGTCGATATGGATTGAAGAAGGAAGAGAAAGTTGCTTAAATGCCCTACCGAAGGGTGGGAAAAATCCAGCTGTATAGTGTGGCATATTTTCCATGGAATTTGTCACCTAGAAGCAGAATGTTTTGGTACTCACTGGAAGGGACTGAACTGGAGATGGGGCTGATGCCAAACATCTGATAAAACCAAAGCAAACAGAGCCTGAACCTATCTGAAGAAACACTGAGAGGGCTGGGACTGAGTTTGTGTGCAAGATTTTAACCAGGAGATGAGCTGCTGTAGTGAGCAAGGTCAACTCTCCCCCTTGATTTGGGATTGCTCTTGTGGTGGGAAAATGAGGTCCTACAGTAAATATGGACTTGCTTGCTAAAGCTCTGCCTCAGAGCAGGTGGAGAGAGCAGGCCAGTGGTGGAATATCACAGCATCTCTTGGGCTATGAGTCAGACCAGACCTGTCAGCGTTGTGTGGCTTTCCTATCACAAGGCCATGTTTGTCCCCTCTCAGACTTGTACTGCCATGTGCCTTCAAGGAAAAGGATCCACAGCTCAGTTCTGTGTCATACTCTGCCTCAGGTCTGCAGCAGGGCACTGTGCCCAAAGGAACAGACCTGCTTCTGTTTCCTTTTGCTGCAAATCCAGGTGGTGGTGTGGGAATGGAGACAGCCATGGCCAAGTGCCCTCCTGAAGCACGGGCTGGAAGAGAAGCTGGAGGTGTTATCAGCCCTCTCCCCCACGGACATGGTCCTGTGCTTTCCTGCCTGGGAAAAGTTAAACAGAGTCAATTTTGCATGTGTGAACAACCTCTCTCAAATGAGAGCAAGGAGCTGAGTTACCAAAGCCTGTTTCCTATGGATCTGTCCCGCAGCACACACGGAGGATCTAACATGACCCTCAGTGATCAGAGCTCTGTTGCAGAGCAGGATGTGCCTGTCATCCACATGGATTGAGATGCCTGAATCAGCACACTCGTTTCCCCAACAATGGGAGCATCAGTAGGTTTATTTTCCATTCTAGATGCTTGTTGACATGCATGGTGTAAACCCATCATTCCAACTAACACTGACAGAGGCGGAGAGGTCTCACAGTAATTAACCACTAAGCTCAGATGTTGCTGAGAGTGGGAGCAGAGAGGAGCTGCAAACAGCATACTAGTATCAGCTGCCTCTTTCTGAAAAAAATAAAACCTGCCAAACAAGTTTAAATTGCTTAGAAAGCTCTGGGAGTTGGAAATAAAAAACAAACAAACAAACAAACAAAAAAACCAATCTGCAAGTGCTCTGGGGAAGGGAGAGGCAGATTTGTGGTACTCTAACAGAGCTGCCAAGAGCCCAGCTCAGAGTAGCTAGAGGAGATAGACATCATGCTTGTAGTGACTTCTCAGACTGGAAGGGGTTAACCAAGCTGTTAACTTTTCTGTTCCCAGCACCTCAGGCTATGAGATAAAGTTGAGTTCCCAGGAAAGACCCCATCTCCAAATATTGGCAAGTTGTGAGCTACAGTTGGTGTTTGGCTGGAGGATCATCCTTGAAAGCCCAAATGCCTGTGTTCCCCAAGGTTGATCATCAGCCTGAGCCTCAAAAGAAAGATCCACATGCAGCACCTGAAACCCCTGTACTCACAGGTAAATGGAGGCAGTGCCTTTTTCATTTGCTGCAATACTACTGCTGCTTTTTAGGGAAAGAAGAATTAATGGAGAGTGGACACTTTGGGCACTCCTCAGAACTGGGCTGCAGTGCAAGTGGGGGTATCACAGGGGGTAATTTACCTGCCCTCTTCACTGACCCAGAGCCCCCTCCCTGCTCTCTCTTCCGTGGAATCTCAGGATGCAGCTACACACAGCACAAGTGAGGCAGCCCAAAATCGCTGGTTTATTTTCCTGTCTCTGCTTTATCTTACTGAGATCTCGTCTGCTGACTCCTGGCCTGAAGCTCTGCAAGCTCACTCAGGTTGCCAAGGGAAGCAGACGTTCCTCCTAAGGTCTCAGCTCACCACTTGCTGCTGCTGTCTGAACTCGATTAAGATAAGGGGCTCCTTGAGCAGGGACATGGCTGCCCTCTTGCTGATGCAATGCCAAGCGGGCTGGGAGCTTTCAATAAAAGGTAAATAACGGTGAAGCAGACTCCTGCGATCCTGCAGTCTCTTCTATTTCTGTTACTTAGGCTTTTAAAGGCAACAGGATCACAGTGGTTTGACTTCCTTCTCTAGCCAAAAAAAGGAAGCACACTTAATCTGGTGACCTCACATCCATCTTCTGCCCTTTATTAGCACCATCTGTCTCCTTCTGCCTGCTGAAAGGTGACTGTGCCTATCCTCATGGCTGGGACAATACAAATATTGCTCAATTACAGCCATGCTCCAAATGCAATTACTCAATTGCGGTATTTATTGAATTATTTGAGTTTAATTATTCCATTAGGACTTTTGTCAGTACAGTCTTAGCTGCTTGCTTTCTGTCTGGGCTAACATCACAATGCAGCATCTGGCTGCACAGGGAAGGACTGGTTTTACTCAGTCAGACCTAGTTAGGCTGAGGAAAGTCTGGCACTGTTCAGAAATGGTGCTCTCAAATTCAAGGAGAGGTGTCAAGACTGCAGGGACCGTCTTTTCTCCAATCAAAGCACAATACATGTAAGCAGAGAACAGGGACTATTTATGCAGAAATAATTTTATGTGAAGAGTTAGTGACAAAAATGCTTGTGAGGGTTTTGTAAGTGAATGAATCAGTCCTAAAAGATGCCTGGCAGAAATCAAAAGGAGCAGTTGCACAACATGAGCCTGTGATAGGGCCAATATATAGTCAGTGAAACAGTTGCTAAGGGCTGCTTACAGTCCACACCGAGGGGCTGAGATGGGGCTGCAGTGTGGAGTTCTCCAGTTCTCGTGGTAAATTCACCTGGGCAAACTGAAAAACTTCTTAGAATTTATTTCTGATTTCTATCCCAATATCCTGCCACTATCACCAAATCACAGAATTGTTTGGGTAGGAAGGGACCCCTGGAGATCATCTAATCCAACCCATCACTGGGTTTTCCTCACTCTTATCATCCAGAGCCCTCGACTCATGATGTAGACTATCATTAAAAAGGGTACTCAAATCTTTCCCTCCCTTCAGCCATATGAGCTGCCCTGGTCAATGAAAGCTCTGCAGCATCAGTGTAGAGCTGTGACTCTCCCTAAGTGACTAAGGGATATCGGCAGCCGGGCAGCACGGCCCAAGGAGTGAAGAGGAGGAGGCGCGAGAGGTGCCGGCAACTTGCTGTGGGAGTTCTGGGCAGGCACAGTCCAAGGTTTGAACCCTTTTTTGTAGATGATGGAAACTTTATAAATGCTAATCCTCCTGAATCTGAAGAATAAAGATAGAGAGAACTAAACAGAGATGATGAAAGTTCATGCAAGTGGAAGATTGTTAGAGAATAATGAAAAGAGTCTTAGGTGGGAGGAGATGATGGAGTGGCCTTTGGCTGGACTTTTCTTTTAAAGCTATGGACGGACTTATTTTTTTTTGTGACATAGAGACTGCGTCTGGGGAGAGGCATTGGCTTGGAGCCAAGAGTGGACAGTAAAAAATGTAGTATGAACAGAGATGAGAGGAAGAGCTCTGTTCTCAAGGCCCCTCGGCCCCAGAGGGTGAAATTTGGGGGGGACTGGTGTCCCAGAATTTAAAAAGCTGTCATTTTTTGGAACTGACCAAAGCATCTTTAAAAAGAGAAACCCTAGAAACAGCTCTGGTCCATGCACAGTGGTGAGAGCACTGGACATGGAAGAAGTCACGCGATGGTGCAAGAAGGACTCCTATCTCTCCTTCATGGACTGAGTACTGATTATCAAAAAGGTGGTAATGGACTGAAAATTAATTATCTGAAAGGTGGAAACTTGATTGGGAATTTTTAGTTTGTTTTATTGTGTTGAGAACTAGGGTGGGAGGAGGAGAAAAAGTGGGGTTTTTTTAAAGTTTTCATCTTCTTCTGTATGTGTCTTCTTTACATATTATAAGTAATAAAGTTCTTCTTTCCTTTTGCTTTCTAAATTAGAAACTGTTTTGCTCTGTTTTTGGTCACATCTCACAACAAGCACCAGGGAGAGTATATCTTCATGGGGACACTGGCCTTGTGCCAGCGTCAAACCATGACAGGCACTTGACTTCTAGTGCTGATCCAGTTGATGGTTATGGATGGTGGAGAAGAATCAAGATAACATTGCTTTTGGAAACTTGGCCCAAGTTTTCTTTAAATGCAAAGTCTGGACTAGGGTGAACCCATCAAGAAGAGTGTTGGGCCCACACAGTCCCCAGTAAGAAGCTGTTTCCAGTGCTCCTGTTCTGAACAGCTTCCAGACCCTCTAAATACACAGGATTAAATAATTGTCCTTCACTCTGGAAATACTGGCTCTTCTCTTGTATCAAATAACACCTAATGTCATTGTTGCTGAAGGCAACTAGGATGAAATTGCCTGCCTTATTTTTCCCAGTGTGTTGGCTTTATGCATTTGGCAGCATTTGGAGTCAAATCAATCTTGCTTTCCTCTCCTGGACAGGTACTTAGTTTGGCTGATGTCAGGATATGGCTTTAGTGCCGAGAAGGGAGAGGAGGCAAACTATGGCTGAGAACACAGGGAATTGGGTTGCAAAGCCCCACAGGCTCAAGGAAGCTTGAGGCTAGTGCATTAAATCATAGAATGGTTTGCGTTGGAAGGCATCTTAAAGACCACCTCATTCCATGCCCCTGCCATGGGCAGGGACAGCTTCTACTATCCCCGGTTGCTCCAAGCCCCATGCAACTTGGCCTTGAGCATTTCCAGGGATGGAGCTTCAGCTTCTCTAGGCAACTGTGCCAGGGCCACCCTTTCAATATAAACCATTTTTTTCCTTATATCTAATCTAAACCTGCCCTCTGTCATTTTAAAGCCATTCCCCCTTTCCTATCATTCAATGCACTTGTTTAAAGTTCCTCTCCATATCTATTGGAGCTCCTTTAGGTCTTGT
This sequence comes from Sitta carolinensis, assembly GCA_032173965.1. Lineage (NCBI taxonomy): Eukaryota > Metazoa > Chordata > Aves > Passeriformes > Sittidae > Sitta > Sitta carolinensis. The sequence continues at coordinate 18,947,885 of CM063286.1, forward strand.
AAGGGTATTGTCCAGATTGAAGAGGTTCTCCAGGCTGAGCGATCCAAATTTTCTCAGCCTGTCTCCACAGGAGAGGTGCTACAACCTGAGTTTTCCTGGCCCAATGCTTCTACCTTTTGCAGAAAAGGGCCGGCAGAGGTCTGGAAAGCTTAGTTTTGTGAATGCTGATGTCCCACATGCTTGGGGATTTGTACCTGCTTCAACTCAGGAATTGTTCCTTGGCCTGCACCAGAAGCTCCCCCTATGGCAAAGCTGCTTTTCAAATAAAGGGTATTGGATGTTCTGAGGAGGAGTTTCAAGGGACAGCCCTCCTCACTAAAGTACCTCGGGACCTGTCTGAGTCCTGAGGAGTGCACAGGGTGGCAAATCAGCTTTGAAAGGAGCTCAGATGGATGTGCTCTGCTAGGGTCAGGCCTTGGGACCCTGGCACGGGGAAGACATGTACAGCATTCCCTGAGCTGTGAGTGCCCAGCTGGCTCACAGAGCCAGACCTTTCCCTTTTCCTTTCCCTTTCCCTTTCCTTCCCAGTGCTGTCTCTTCTCCAACGCTGCAGATGATTCCTTTCACTCTCTTCAAGAGGTCTCACGCAGCCTCTTAAATCTTTGTTGGCCTCGTTTAAACACTGCAGCCCACTCCAGGACTTGTTAATGCAGAGTGTGATTAAGATTATGGCTCTCTCTCTGTCAAGGGGCTGGGGGTCACCCTCCCTATGGGGGTGCCAATAGGCAGGCTGGTGGCAGCTGGACAGTGCCTTGCCACAGGTGCTTGAGATGGCCAGGGGATGATCTCCCTGGGAAAACAGATCTTTAGGAGGCTGCTGTGTTGTTCAGCTGGGGGTGGTCTGAGCCATATGCTTTATTAAACTGCCTTCATCTTGACCCATGAGTGTTTTTTTAATCTTATTTTCTCCTCCCACCCCATCCCATTCCCTCTCCTGTTGAGGAGGGGAGGGATAGAACAACTTGGTAGACACCTGGCATCCGACCAAGGTCAGCTCACCACAGGAGTGCAGTCTTCATTCCTTGCTTTATTTGTGCTGTGACTGCTTTGGGCTACAGTTACCTTTAATTGCTGGCTCTGCTGAGGCTGGTTGAGTCTTTTCCAGGGAATGGTTTGGAGGTCCTTGCTCCCAAACAATGAAACCACTTACCATCACTTATCTTTTAAATCAGAGTTTATATTTAGCTGGTGCCTTCTATTCAGGCTGCTCCTCCACACCTGCTCAGAGAAAAGCCTGCAATCCTGCTGTTCACAGAAGGATTGGAATGCTCTCTCCAGCCCCGCTGCTGCTGCAGCTGAGTTGGAATGTGATATCCAAGAGAATCAAGGCCTCATACTGCTTGCCTTGATGTTGAGCTCAGTTTTGGCAATTCCTTCACTTTGATCATCATTATAGAGTGAAAATGTCTTCTGAGTGTGTACAAAGTCATTAAAGCTTACAGAGCCACCACACAGAGGAGAGGGCAGCTGAGAGTCCCCTGACTGTGTGAGAGAGGCTCTGCTTCTCTTTCATGGGGGTTGGAAGCAGAGCTCAGTGAGGGGACAAAGTGTCTGCTCTGGATCCCAAAGTCATAAACCAGAAGATGGGATTGTTTGTCCTGAAATATCTTGGGTTTAATGCAAGCTGAAGGGAACTGGGAGCAGCCTCAGCATTCCCCAGCCTGTTGTTTCCCTTTACATGCAGCCCCAGGAACAGAAACTGCTGCAAGAAGTTACTTCAGGAAGCACTGGCTCCATCAGCAAGAGCTCTGCTCTCACCAGCACTGCAGAAACTGGGGCAGTGGGAGGGAAATTGTCCTTCCACTCATTCCACCCCACTGATCGTGGCTTTGGCACAACTGTCCAGGGAGCCTCTTTGGAGGACACGGTGCTTTAAACAAGATGTGGCACCATCGGATCCGTTTGATCCAGAGTGACCAGCAGCCAGGATGCTTTCCCCACTGCCAAGCCTAGCTGTGTGGTGTCTCCTTGGAGATGGGGGTGACTGGGAGTGTCCCCCTGTTTCCCAGGAGGGAGGAGTGTTTGGGCTGCAGCTGTGTGCTCAGAGTGTGCTCTGCCAGCACCACGTGCTGTGCTGGCTGCCTGACCCTGCTCCACGCAGGATGAGATGCCAACGAGAGGGCAAAGAGCCCTCATCTAATTATTGTACTATATTTGTATATGAGAGAAGGGAAGTGAGCAAGAGCCATGCTGCTGCTAGGAACTTGATAGCTTTAGGTGAATTGAGAGACAGGGCACTCCAATTAAGGCTTTTTTTTTTTTCTTTTTTGCACACAATTGTGCCTGCCTGGGAGGCTAGGCTACCTACTGTGCTTCTCGTGGCAGGAGGTGCTGCAGGGGAGTCAGGTTGTGCATCCCTGGGAGGAAGCAGGAGGGGTGCAGGGACAGTCAGACAGCATCAGGGGACAGCCTGTCCCACCAAGGAGTTTATGATAACGCCCTTCTGGCACTGGCCATGTACAGAGTGAAATGAAATGAACCATTCCCTTGATGGTGTTTCAAAATGCCATTAAGGGATGAGAGCATGCTCCAGCCCGGGTGCTGGCAGCAGGCAGGGGAATGAAATAATTGATTGGCTTCTCCCTGTGATCCAAAAGGGTTTTGATGTCAGGCTGTTCCTTGTGGTGGCTGGAATGCTAACACAATCCATCGGAGCTGCAGCCCTGCGAATGGGTGACTGTACTAATGGCTAATCCGGGGTGATGGATGGGCTGGGGGAGATGCTACTGCTGACTAAGGAGGACGCAGCAGGAGGAGAGTGAGGCAGCAACAGGCTGGGACTAAGCAGGCACTTTCCCAGCCAGCGTGGGAGCTGGAAGGGGCAGGCAGTGGGCAGGCAGATTGGGCAAGTATCCTTGTTCTGGCCCCTCTGCTCATGGATGGTCACACAAGAGGTAACTTCTGAATTTAGCCACTTGATTTTTGCCAGGTCTGGACTACAGAGTTACAAAGAGATGGCAAGCCATCTCTCTGTCCTCCCTACAGCCCTTTTTAAAACTCAGATATATTTCTTAATTTTGAATTAAATGTGCACTGGGGTTGCCAGCATCTTCAGGTAGATGAAAGACAAAGCTGAATGCAAAAGAGAGGGCAGTAAGAAATAATAAGATTAGAGATCCCAGGGAAGGCAGTTGTGCTAATTAGCAGCAGACAGGGACAGATGGGTTCCCCAGCACACCAGCCCAAACTTTATTGTGGATCTACTGACTGGTCCTGCCTCACACTTCAGCTTCAGGAAGAAGCACATCTCTATGTTTTGGGAGCATTGCTCCTGGTTTACACTGGGCTGAGTAGGAGGAGAGGTGATGGTTGTGGTCCCTCTGCCTTGAAGGGGATGTCCACTGGGGAAGGTTTGACTGCATCCCACCCCCAAACCATGGCTTGTGCTGAGGATTCAGTTCGTGGCCAAGCCGGTGGCTCACAGGAAGAGGACTGGGGTTTGTCAGACCCCTGGTTCAATCTGCATAAAGGAGACCATGCTGGGCTCTCCCAGCAGTACCTTTACTCCCAAAAAACAGCTTCCATACCTGCATGCAAGGGAACAGATTGACTTTAAACGGATGCAGCTCAAGTATCCTCTCTTGGTTATTGATCACCTACTGATTACTCCAGCACTTGGTATTCAGCTTGTAAATAAGATTACAGGGTAAATCTAAAATGGAGGCAGAAGGATGATAAAATTCTGCTCATTTACAATAAACTCAAAGAACTTTCCCCCTTCTGCCCCCCTTCCAGCTTCATAATAAAGTTGAACAAAATACCCTGGGAACAAGAAGGAAGAGAGAGTAGCAATTCAAAGGCAACATCAAAAGGCATCTCTATTTATTTTAGAGTGTCAACAGGCACAGAGAGACGCTCCCAGGCAAATATGGCAGCTGCTCCGAGTGCAGCAGCCCAGCCCCTTCTCTGCCATCCCCAGTCAGCTCTGCTCAGCCCAGGGCTTCACCTGTTCTGTGCTGGAAAGATAGGCCCAATCCCATCCATTTCCTTCAGATCTCAGGTAACTTTCTGTTTTGATGGCAAGCACTTCAGGTGTTAGATGGGGAGTTCAGTGCCATAGGCTGTTCTCACTGCTTTCAGTCCAGCTCTGCAAAAGAGAAAAAACCCAAATGCTCTTTGGCTAAAAGAGGTATTCCTCTTCTTTCTCCGTGCTGCTGCAGGGCTGTCCTTTGGGCTCCTAGCAGTGACAAGTGCCCTGGATCTACCACAAGAAGCTGAAGGAGACTCTGATTTAATGGCATGACATTTAAGGGCTATGCCCATCTTTGCCAGCCTTGGAAACACCAGTCTTGGGATATCTAGAGGCCCCAGCTGCTGGAGTCATGGGAATTCATGAGGATTTTAAAATCTGGAAGAAACTCAGTCTCTTCCACCGGATAGCCATGGGAGGTTTCTCCCAGCTCCAGCCTCTGAGGGCAGGGAAAGCATCTCCCTGCTTTGAGCAGCAGCAAGGACATCCTCACAGGGACCTATGCAGGCACTGCCCAAAAGGCAAGGCTTCTCTGCACCTTCTTTATGGATGCTACTGTTTCAAGCAAGGGAAAAAATCTCCAGTTAATTTAGGACCTGACACTAACCAGCTTCAGGAGATCCAGCAGCAAGGTTCAGGAGGATGGGTTGTTCTCCCTTCCCCCTGGGAGGTCTTTAGGAGACTTGGGAATATTTTGTCGAAATTGTGCTTTTCCCCAGGAACTTTGAAAGGATTCACCCTCCGTAGGAATTGTGCCAAGTTATTATCCTTCATTGCCATGTCAGGGGAAGCTGTAGCCCCCATCCCGGGGAAGATTTGGACTCCCTGGTGCTTGGAGCAGGTTGTGTCCTTGCTGCTGGTAGTGGGGCACCAGCACTGGTCCCTCCCAAGGGTGTCACACTGAGTGCCAGCACCAACACTGAGGACAGAGTACTTTTGTGGCAGTGTTCCCTCAAGAATGAGGCTTTTAAATATAGCAGGATTGACTCGAAATCCCAGATTAATTCACTTTTAAATACCAGCTCTTGGATTCTCATCCTCTGCTTCTAGGTGCATATCCCCAAGCTTCACTGGGTGTTTATGAGATCTTGAAATTTAATCCTGGAAGAATACATTAAAACTTAATTCCTTGTGCAGTCCAGTGATTTTGGAGGCTGAGGCCTGGAAGAACAAACAAACATTCTGAGACAATCAGAACCTGCAGCATTTTGTGCTGGTGGGACTGAGCCATCAGAAGTGCTGATCCCCTTGGGGCAGTGACAGCCTGCACAGCCTGAGGCATTTATCAGGTAGATTGAATGAGGTTTTTCACCGCCTTTGAGTAGCTAATGAGTTCCCCCTTTTCCCGTGTTAAAAGAAGGCAAAATCCTCCACTTCCTTCAGGGCAAGGGCTTCTGCTTGTCATCCACAGAATCTGAGTGTCCAAGGATTATTTCTTGGGGTAAGGAAAAAGATAAAGTGTTTGAAGCCTCTAAGTGCAAGGCTAAATTTCCAGAGGGGATTGTGCCTCCTGGAGAAATTTTAGTGGCATCTACAAAGCCTTTCTGGCTTTTCTGGCAGTTTCTGGCTGCCAAGGGATGGGGCAGCCCCCAAGATGGGTAATCATTGGCATGAGGCTTCCAGATATTTGCAAGCCCAGCTGAAGGTCCCCTCACCATCTGTATGTTTTCAAGCCCACAGCCTCACCCAGCTGCTGAGGAATCTTCAGGTTTTCAGCAGAAAAAGCCCCCCCAGCACCCGAGGAACACCTATCCCACTCCACAACCCCACTGCTGCTGGGCTGGAATGGCTGGAGAACAAAGCCTGCAACCTCATTTCCCCAGCAAGAAGAGACCTCTCCAGCCTTCAAAGTGCCCACAAGAATTCACAGCCATGCTGAGAAAAAAATAAATATTACCTCCTATCCAAAAAGGTGAAAAGACAGGACAAAGTTAAAAGCAACTCCAAAAATGACTGCTGAGAATAGAAATATCCTTGTGTAACCATGGCTTTCTCTCCTTATGCATGCCTGAAATGCAAGTACCTACTGCTGGCCCTGCTGAGCTGGAGCCACAGCCTGGGAAATGGCCCAGGAAAATCCTCTCCTGGCTGTGGATGCTGCTGGGCACACAGTGGGGTCTTCAGCCCAAGGTGTGGTCCCTGTGCTGAAAGTGCCTGAGCAAGGGGCAGAGGAGTGAAAACCCAGAAACACTAATGACCCCTTGTGCCAGAGGTGCTTGAAGGAGCTTGGGCCTCTCCTGCCAGAGCCAGTGGAGGGGCTTTCCTGGGTGGTGTTACACCCACCCTCCCCTTGGGAACACAACTAAAATCCTCCTGGAACAGGCAAAGACCACTCTGCCCCCAGCACAACCTTTCAGCCTGTTGGGTGCCCTTTGATCCACACTGGCAGAGAGCACCCTAGACTTGAGGCTCCCTGCATACCCCAGACCCACAATCCTGCTGCCACCAGCTCTTTCACCCCCAGGCACTCCACCATGGAGGGATTTATCAGGCAGGCAGGGAACTGGGGCATAAACATGTGCCAAGACTGAGAATGCCAATATCTGAATGCCTTTGGTTCCTTCCTCCAAATAAATCACTGTGTGACTCTAATTATTGCACTTGCCCATGGTACACACCAGCTTAATATGGAAAATGAGTGTGGAGGATTTATTACTGCTGATCCCTGATCTTTCATTTTTGGTATTAAAACATGTTTAATTCATTGCAATGTAGATTAATGTAAGGGAGGCCATGGGCAGGCTCCCTTACTGGAGGGAGTAACTGGTTTGGTTGGGGAGGATTTGGTTGCTCCCTGTCCAAGAGCAGGATGGTGCTGGCTCCTGCTCCTCTCCATGCTGACTCTTTGTCAAGCTCTGGTTGAATTGTGCCTGCTTTCACCATCACACTTTCTCTGCATGTGGATTTATGGTTGTTTAGACACCAAGACTAGGGAGACTGCTGTAAATGTGTTATTTTCACTGAAGAGACAAGTTACAGCAGAGCTTATAACCCTGCTTGATGCAACAGAAGTGGTGGTTTCTGAGATTTTAAGCTTTCCTAAATAGATGGCCATGTCTGTCAGTATGAATCAGCTCTTGCTTTCAGAAAAGCTTTCTTTTTTTATTTTGTTACAAGAGCCCTTGGCCTTCAGTGACTAGTTTGCATTGAATCTTCAACAATTGTGAAAGCATTTCTCACACAGCCTGGGAGTGTGTTGCAGAGCCCAAACCTTTTTTGGCCTATTTTGCAGTACAGCTTCTGCAGGGTGATGGCACCTTGGCCACTTACAAAAGGCCTCATGAGGTCTCAAAGGGATTTTCAGGGCAGGGGAGTGAGCAGAGAGAGTCCAGGGAAGAGAAGACATGGAGCACAGGTCCACTGAGCTTATCATCACCTAAATCAGGGCAGCACAGGCCAGATAGGGAAATGACTGATTATGGGGAAAGGCAAAATCAAGGCAAGGACAGCCTGAGCAGGAGGGCTCCCTGGTGGCACTGGTGACATCTCAGGCAGCCCAACTTCTTGCACACATACCTCCCACGGTGACACCAGGCTAAGCACCAGGCATGGACCAGATCTACACTGGCAGCATATACTGCTCTGTCCTTACAGGAACAACCTGCACCAGCCCCATCCATCCATCCATCCATCCATCCATCCATCCATCCATCCATCCATCTCATCATCCATCCATCCATCCATCCATCATCCATCCATCCATCCATCCATCCATCACATCCATCCATCCATCCATCCATCCATCCATCCAATCCATCCATCCATCCATCTCATCCATCCATCATCCATCCATCCATCCATCCAACCATCCATCATCCATCCATCCATCCATCCATCCATCCATCCATCCATCCATCCATCCATCCATCCATCCATCCCCCTCCAAGTGCTTTTCCCATTTCCCCTGATTCCATCGCTGGTGGCAGCTCAGGCATATGTGGAGTGCGACTCATGCCGGGCAAGGCAAGAGGGAGGAGTGACCACTGCTGAATAATTCATCCCTGCCCAGGGGAAGAGGATGCACCGTGCTACTGCAGCCTAGTGAAAGGAGGAGGATGTCACCTCAGGCTGTGTGCTGTCCCTGCCCCAGCCTGGAGGGGGAATGAAAGCACTCCCTGCTTTGCCAGGGCATCTCCAGCCCTGTGGCATCAGGACACCCCTCCCAGGGCAGATACACATCTCAGACACCCTCTAGAACACCCATGAAATGCAAAGGCTGGGATCCATTCCTCTGAGCGCATCTGGCCAGAACGTGCCTGCACTTTGGAGCACACAAGAAGGGAGAATGCTGGAGGAAACCATCTGTGTTAGCTGGCTGGAGGGAGAAATCAGTCACTGGTGCATCAGAGCATTTTATCTTCCCAGGCACCCTCCACAGCTCTGCAAACCCCACTCTCCTCCTGCCACCACTGATGCACATCTGATGGCAGAGGAGCTGGTCCAGCCACAGGCCTGGGAAGGGCAAGAAAGGAGAAGAGAAAAGCACATAAAGGAAACAAAGGGAAATGGAGGGAAACCACGTCTCATCCCAGCATCTCCTTCCCTCTCCTCCTTGCTCCAGCAAGGCCAGCCAGCACTGAGCCCTGGCTTGTGTCTGATGGTGGGACAGAGGATGCACCCCGGAGGTGTCCCAGGAGGCACAAGTCCCAAAGGAGACTGCTGCTCCAAGGGACATCTGCTGTCTGGGCACCATCTTGTCCCACCACAGAGACAGAGAAGGGAGGTGGCAGTGCTTCACATCACCAAGGCCCAAATCTCTAGGATAGCCTTGGCAAATCAATAACCCCATTAGAGACAGAGAGGGTTGGGCTGGGGGTCGCCTCCTGGGGGCCTGATTACAGGGTGTCCCTGCCCTCTGAACACTGATTTGCTAATCCTCTGTGAAGCAGTTTTATCCCATGGCAAAACAGCTGAGCCAGAGGTGCTGCTTCTGACAGGGGCATCAGTGTTTCTCTGCACAGATATTTCTACACTGGCTCCTGTTGGGAAGTTTCTCTCCTGGTGAAACTCTCAGTGGAACCTTGGTTAGTGCATGGCAAGTGAGAGACTGTGTCAAACAGAGCTGCTGGGGAGCTGGCATCCCCTGTGCTGATGGAGCCGCTGATTAGGGAAATGTTCTTGCATTTCTAACACTCTAGAGATCTGGCCCAAGAAGATCTTCAAAGGAAATCAGCAGCCTCAAGATGCTCTTGCAAGACACAGTGCTTCTGCCTCAGCAGGCAGCGCCCTTGGGATGTGTCCCCACCCTCCTGCTGTGGTGACACACAGGTGCTTCTTGGCACCTCCACTCTTCCATCTCATCAGCACGGCCCCACATGGGACCAGATGGGAGAGTGGGACTTCCAAGCTTTGCCCCTGCTGCAGTTCCATCTACAGCTCCTGGAAAAAGAGGTTTTGAAGAGTCCCATTTTGGGAGAAAGCCCTGGGAGATGAGTGTAGACAGTGCTGCTTGCAGGTTTTCCACCCTCCTGGCTTCTGCCTGGTGGTGAGGTCCTGCCCAGTCAGCATTCCCAGTCACAGAGAGCTACTCTGTCCCAGCATGTCCTTGACACACAGAGAACATCCCAAGGCTTCCCAGGTGTCTGACATGGACACAGTGCTGTGCACAAGCCTTCCCCAAAGCAATGACCAGAAAAAACCTCATGTGTGATGAGTCTGTGCACACTCAGCATGGGGCAGTGTCCCCATCTCTCCATTCCTGCTGGTGTCTGCCAGCTGCCCTTTATTCCCAGCTGAACCATTTAACACAGAGATGCATGTGCCATCACATCCCAGCACCTCAACCTTGTGGCCACGCTGCACAGCTCCCTGTCCCCTCCTCAGGGCCAGACCCTCACCTGTGAGTACCAGCCAGACCCCTGACCACTCCTGCTTTCCCTTTCTCCAGCCCTGCTCCTGACCCCACTTCCATTCCCCCAGAGCCCACGTTTATTTGGGGTTGATTTGTGCTGTGGCAGAAGAGCCGTTAAGGCTCTCGTTAGTACAGAGGGAAGGACGCCTGCTGTGTGCCCATGGCCACATTAGGAAGCCAGATGAGGGCAGTAAATAAGGCTTCACTCTATTACAATGATTGGAAAGTCTTGAACGAGAGTAGCAGGCTGGCAGACCTGCAGAGGAGGTGTCCTCCAAGGGGCAATTGTCAAACAGCAATCTGCCAGCTGTCCCCATTTATCTTTCTGTATTGCCAGAAATGATATCAAGCTCCTTGTGCTGCTCAGGGTGCTGAGGTGGCCACAGATGGCCCTGGGGTTGTCCTATGGGACAGGACAAAGTGAAGGACTTCTTCAGCAGCAGGAGGTCTGGCATTTGCTGGGTTATGGGCAACAAATCTTCTTCCAGGGGATTGTGGAGGAACATAAAATATGGGAAGGGTCCGACCTGCCACAGGTGGCATGGGGCCAGAGCTGCAGCTGTCCCTGGCTGGGATGCAGAGGGTGGCAGAGATCTCCACTCCTGCTATCTCCCTTCCTCACTTCAATATTTCTGTGTGCTGGTTTCATCCCCAGCACAGCAGCAGCTCTGCTTTCCTCACCTCTCTGGGTGCTGAGATACTTAATTCATTAGCATTAACGAGGCGTGCCTGGCTCTGCTGCAGCAGCACCATGGTACAGCTCAGCTGGAGGTGTCTCAGCCCCAGAGAGATGCTCGACAGAGTGAATGTGCTGTCAGCACCGGGTGGTTATAGCCCTCGGTTTCCCCTGCTGCTGAGTCACAGCCAGGCTCAGTTGCAAAACAGGCTGTAAAGTCCTGGTTTAGGGTTTATTTGGTCCCTGGTCCATTACAGCATGTCTGAGCAGCTCCAGTGGCCCTGCAATGGGCCACGCTGGCAGTGAGGGCTGATCTCAGCTGGAGGCTGCCCCAGCCCCAGACACACAGGCAGCATCAGGAAAAGGGCAATGCTCACTGAAGGACTTGCAGTCCTTAACTCATCGCTCTGAAGGGCAACACCAGGTTCCTAAAATTAGACTCCCACCTCCTAATTTAGGTACTTCAAAAAATAGGCTGATTCGTGTATTCCTTTCTTGGTGCCCTGCTGGCACGTCTCAGCATCCAGAGATTTCCAGGGAGGTGCTCTGTTCTCAGGCAGGTTGGAGCACTCCAGCAGCACCCAGTGAAGGAAACCCAAATCTTCCTGTATCCCTGGGTCACCCCGAGAAGGAAAAGAGGAGCTGCTGCTCCATCTCTGGAAGGGAGATCCCTCCTGGTGCTGCAGGAGCCTAATGGCTGGTCCAGCAGCTGTTAATCAGCATTATCAAAGAGCAGCCTAATCCTGGGCCTCAACTGACCTATGGGGGACTGGCGTTGCACCCCACTCTGGCTATGCCCCAAGGGGTTTCCCATACCACAAAGCAGTGTCCCTGCAGCACCTCCCTGCTAACGAGGCCTCCCCAGCCTTCAGGAGGGACCAGAGTGGTTCCCACCCCTCTCGATGCCATGACAGATAACCGACACTAGTAGGAAAATGTTGGACATGGCCAGCAGTGTGGAGACACAGCTGGGGCTCTAACCCTGTGTAAAGGGAGCCATGGAGGCAAAGCAATGTCATCCTGATCCCTGCCAGGGGTGCTGGCTGGGATGGGTCCCACTGCTCCCTCCCCATACCTAGAAAGGGGGGTGACAGCCCGGAAGCTCCTCACACGAGCCTGCAGCTGGAGTGATCTGCCTGTGCACGTTCCATAGTACACGTGTCCCATTAAGAAAAAGATCAGAGTTCCTAGGAGCTAAAAATACCACCAGGCAGTGGAGTTTGTCCAGGAGACAGTAAGGGATGCGGGGGTGTGGAGCAGAAGGTGTAATTTCACTGCTGGCTCCGCCAGCGACAGGGTGCAGGAGAAGGTGAATGAATCAATCCTGCCATGTTGCAGGAAATTGCTGCTAAAGGAGAAGTGTGGGGCTGTGCTAACAGCTCCAGCCTCACTCCTGTCGGACCTGAGGCAGTGCAGGGTGCAGGGGAGCACGGCTGGGTCCCAGGGGTGCCCTGGGGGTGTGCCAGGGTGCAGCAGGCAAGGACAGAGCTGACACGATGCTCCCAACAGGCAGCCATGTGGAGATGCTGGGGCAGCAGCATCCTGGGAGACGGGTGTGAGCTGTAGGCCCCTGTGATGTTGGAGTGCTGCTCTCCATATGGCAACCTCTGGTGATGAATGAAAGAGTGAGTGCAAACACAGATCCTAATTACCACAGCTCCTCCAGAGCCAGCTCTGCCTGCTCTCCCCAAGCTGTCAGATGCTCTCTAGCAAATGCCTCCATCTCCTTTCCATGGTTGAACTGAAGCTATTTATTCTCCCTTCAAGATCCAGCAGCTTTTGTTTTACCACTAGAGCTAGGGGAGAGAGAGCAGGAGGAGTGAGGAGGGGAGAAACCCCTGTATCTCCTTCTAGTAGTGCCAGAAAATCCAAGCACCATGTGTGAGAGAGAACAGAGGTCAGTGTCTGTCCTGGGCCAAGGAAACAAATGGCCTGAAGCAAGCTTTGCTGGAGAAATTACCTTCATTCCCTGAATGTTGTCAGTGACATGAGGAATGGATGGGCAAAAGAATTTGCTTTTCAAGATTATTTAACTCATTGCCCTCCAGGTCTTGCATCCCAGCATGGGTCAGAGCAGTTGGCAGGGCCCAGATAATCCTATGAGGACAGACTGAGAGAGATGGGGATATGCAGCCTGGAGAAGGGAAGGCTCCAAGGAGACCCTAGAGCTCCTTCCAGTGCCTAAAGGGACTCCAAGAGAGCTAGAGAAGGACTTTGGCCAAGGGCCTGAACTGACTGGACAAAGGGTAAAAGCGTTAAGATGAAAGAAGGCAGGGTTAGGTCAGACATTAGGAAGAAACTCTCTACTGAGAGGGGGGTGAAGCCCTGGCACAGGCTGGAACAAGATGATTTTTAAAGTCCCTTCCAACACAAACTGGTTTGTGATTCTAACCCCAGGCTCCTCCCATAGCCTGGAAGGGAAACCACAAAAAAAACCACAAACAAACAAACAAACAAACAAACAAACATGGTAACAGGTCCAATTAGCAAAGGCATTTGGCTTCCCAGCACTGCTCCCCATTGCTGCTGGCTTTTGGAAGGGGCTGGGTGAGATGACTGGCAGCTCCAGCAGCTCTGTGCAGATGGACACATCTACTCTGTCTGGAGAGCTTTTGTCTCCCCAGCCAGCCCTGGCACTTCTCTGCTGCTGCAGCCAGACAGACAATCAGCATCTATCACCTCTCCTGCACCAGCCTCATCCTGCTGGAACCTCTGGGTGGGTCAGCACTCTCAGCAGTTCCAGGGTAGCTATGCCCTGGGTGCTGCATCCCTGCAGAGGCTGCACTTTAAGTCCCAGGTGTACAGTTATTCTGCCCCAGGGCTTTGTGGGTTCCTAGATTTGGGGGCTCCTACTCTCAGCATGACTTCCCTTGATGCCTGTGCATGCTTGCACTCCTGGTCTGCCCTCAGCTTTGGGGTGAAACCCAACATTGTTTAAATCTGAGTGTTACTGTGATGCAGACAGAAACACACAGTAATACACACAACAGGTGTTCAGGTAGAGAAGAAGAAAGGAAGTCTTAGTTTATTGTTGATTTCGTATCTATAAGTTTCTGGACAGTGATCAGAGATTGGACAGAGCAGTTCCCACCTCTCCATCTCCACTGCTCACTTGAGAAGTCTATCAGCTGATACCTTTTAACAGAGGAATGCAAACATGATTCTTGTTTATCTTACAATTCGTGAGAACTGACTCCACTATACTAAAACAAATCAGAAGGCTGATTTTCAGGGACAACATCTGAGATTCTCGAATATGATATCCAACAGGGTTTCTTGAAAATCAGCAACAGAGTGGAAGGTGGAGACGCTTTTTCTTGCCCTGCATAGTGGAGAAAAAAATATTGTCTGAAGTATGAGACAAATCACTGGAGAATGGCCTTCCTTGATACCTGTTAAGGTGGACTTCCATGGTCGTCATGGGTCCCTTCCAACTCAGGATATTCTATGGTGTCCACTGAAATAATTGCAGGTGCCAGCAATTATTCCTGCCTGCTGGTGATGAAACCTTTGGAAAAGGAAATGGTTTCCCATTGCTCCCAGCTCTGCTCCCTCATGCTCACTCTCAACATTGATAGAACTGTTTGCCTCCCACCCCTTTGCAAGCTCTTTTTTTTTTTTTTCCTTGACTTAATGGGATATTTACTCCACAGTAGCCTTCCCTCAACACCCAGAAGGAGGAACTCTGCACCACCACACCAACGACATGCTGACTTTCATGCTGAGCTGGGAGTAGACATGAGTTTCCTCCCTGCTGCTGCTCCTGACACTCTTGGGGTTGAACGTTGGTCCCCAAATCCAACTGAGAGTTCTTGCAGCTCATTTCTACCCTGGGGAAGAAGCTCCTCGTATGGTTTGGAGTCTAAGGACTCTTCAGACTTGGGCAGGTAGAGCTGGGTCTGAGGTGAGTGCAAGAGTCCTGCCCTGTCCTGACAGCAGCTCTAACCAGGCAACAGGGATCTGGCTTGGCAGCTGCCAGCCTTGTTTCACAACTTCCAAGCAGGCATCACGTAGTCATGATTTCTCCTACTCCCCTGACTTGGAGTGAGGGACAGAGTGGGAGGGGTCTGCTCAGCTTCTCTTGTGGAAAAAAGCAAACCCAGGTACGCACAGATTCCTGTCTCATCTGACCACCTTACACAAATGTGACACCCATGCTCCCCACCTTCTCCCTTCATCTGCTCCCCTTGGGTGCTGCTTCTGGGGCAGTGAGGGTTGTACCAGGGCAGGTGTTCTTCCAGCATCACTGGTTTGATCAGTGGCTGTGCATGTTGATTGGCTCCATGATACCTCAGCCACATGCTGCTGTCATCTTCCTTTACCTGAGCCTCCAGCACTGGGGTAGCCATGACTGCTCATTTCTTCAGAGAACAAGAGACCCATGGAAGTTTGTTTCTTGCTTTCCATGAGCTCTGTGGTGTACTTCTGTTGTCTCGCCTCTATTCTGCTGTTCTTTCTGACTATCAAAAGCCCCAACAGACTCTCATCTGAGATTCCCCCAGTGCTGCAATGAAACTCTCACCTTGTCATCACAGGACAGCAAGAGTCCCTGGGGGGAATGCAAGAAAACAGCTGACTCCCAGGGGGCTAATCCAGCACGGAGCAGCAATGTGGAAGAGTGGCAAGTGCTGCAGTGCAAACCCAGCTGTCTTTGTCCCATCCTGCAGCACGGAGCTGGGGACATGCAGCGAAGGGAGCCCACAGCACCCGTGGGAGGGTGGCATTTGGTGATGGCATTGTGAGATTAGGAGATGCCAGAGGACGGTCTCTAAATTAACTGTAGCAGGTAGGGAGTCTTAAAACATTTGAAGAGGGCAACATATAACCACAAGGGAATGATTCAGGAAGAGAAGCAAATTTGTGTTTCCCTCACAGGAAGCACACAGGATAGGGAGCAAGTTGTTCATGTTACAGTTTCCCACTGCTTCCCAACTCTCACCCAACACCAACTGTAGAACAGTCTGGCAAATAAGCTATGAAAAAATAAGGAAACTTTGCCAAAAACACGGCTGAAAGAGTAGAATTCTCACATACGATACTGCTGCTCAGAGACACTTGCCTCCTTTAAGAAGGCTTTTTACCAGCATCCAAACATAAAGAAAGAAAATCTGACAGGTGTATATAAGCAGTTGGGCGCAAACAAACAAATCCTCAAACTCTGCAAAGAACAGGCTATGTTTTGAGGGGGCTGTCTTCGTGTACAGGCATGCAGAGAGAGGGGCGTTTTATTTTGTGGAATAAATTCTGATATTGAAATCTAGAAAAGCATTTGAGCTTTTCTGTATCTTCTCAATCTTCACTTTGGAAACACTATTTTAAAGTCCACAGCTGTATCATGAAAGGGCCAAAAAATGCAAACAGGTTTAAAATAGATATGGAAATGAGGCAAATAGATGTCAACAGGCAACCTTAAAAGGTGCATGCTCTATCAAACAGGGAAAATAGGAGAGGATATAAATTTGGGGTGAGACAAGTTTTAAGATGTGACATGCTAAAAGCATGAGAACATACAATGAAGACTATGACAGGTCAATAGAAGAAAGGCAGCCAGTGCTGTGCTGGATTCTTGTGTTTCTGTGGCTGCAAAAACTCTGACATCAGGGCATCACATAAAACCAAAATGAATCCCTTTACATCAGGATCTGCCATGGGCAATGTTGGAAAATTCACATACTCTGCCCTTTCCTATAGCAGATAAATCTAAAGAACTCTCCTAAACTGAAACGTCAGAAAATGCTTTTTGAAAATACTGATGAGATGGAGAGCAAGGACGAGGCTTGCCAGGATGAGGCAGGATTTCCCTACAGGCTCTGGAGAAGGAGCAGCATGGAGTTACTGAGCTACCAACGGGGTTGGGTACCCTGCTTCTGGGATGAGCACTGAGATTGTAGAGATAGGAGGCAGCAATTTTGACTGCAATTTCTCTCAAATCTTAGAGCCAGGAAACTATATGCAAGTCCGACTCTGTACAGAGCAAATGAATTGCTTGAATCTCTGATAAAGAATAGAATGGGAAGATGTGGAAAGCCATATGATGAAAGTCAGTCACATTTTCAAAGGAGGAATTTGTGGCTTGCAAATCTATTATTCTTTCCTGAGTATGTTAGCCAGCTAATAGTGCACTTGAATTCCCCAATTCCATGGTAACCTACCTCCCAGCCCTTGCTTCTCAATCTATTTGTAAGAAATGCACACAAGCCTCCTTTCATGCATTGATAATGTAGTTTCCTTAAGAGGTTTTGTTGATTTTTTTTCCCCGCCAAGATTGGGAGGGTGGTTACCATGGAGTTACCTATGGACGGGCAGGCAGATAATCCCATGCCTTTGGAAAAGGGGATGAAGAGTAAGGTGACAATGTTTGCACATCATATATAATGTCTAAAGGTAATTAACAAAAACGCTAATGAAGCACTGCAGAACGGTTTCATGACGTTTAGCGATCCGATGACAACATGGCAAGCGGCATCCAAAGAGAAGTGCCACAGGCTGAGGGGCTTGCAGGGCAGGCCAGTGGCGGCCCGAAACTGGCGGCTGCCCGGGGAAGGAGCCCCTGCCGCGGCAGGCGGGAGCCCGGGCAGGCTGTGGAAGGCATCCGGCTGCCGGGAAGGGAAGCGGGAGGTGCGGGGGTTTGCGGTGCCTGCCCGCCGGGTCGGCTCCAGAGGCGCGGGGCTGGAGCGGGGACAGCCGGCGGGAGACACCGGAGAGATGCTGCGGCTGGGGCCGGGGCGCAACCGCACAGGGCGTGAGGAGGTGGGCGAGGGGCTGGCTCCAGCGGCGACCGCTGCCGGAGTCCCGGCCCTCCGGTACCCACCGAGAGCGCCCGTCCGTGCGCACCCGGCAGGGACACGGGGACGATGCCCGCCGGTTCCGGGAGGGGCTTGCGGGGGCTGGAGGGCTCCGCAGCCCCCGGCCGGGGGGGTCCGCCCGCCTCCGCCCGCCCCGCGTCCGCCCCGCCCCGCGGAGCCGCCGCCCGCCCTCGCCCCGCAGAGCCGCGCACCGCGCTCGCCGCGGGCACGGGAGCAGCGGGCCGGGCCGGGCCGGGCCGGGATGGCGGGGGCGGGCGCTGCGGGGCGGCGGCAGCAGCAGCGGCGGCGGGCCCCGTCCGAGCGCTGAGCGCGGCGGGCCATGGGGGCGGCGGCGGCGGGGGGCTGCGGGAGCCCTGCCCTGCCCGCCCGCCGCGCCGCCCGCCTCACCTGCGGGGCTTCCTGAGGGAGCGGCGGCGGCGGAGCCCAGGTGAGCCCTTGCCGGGGGCGAGCGGTGCCCGCCGCGATGCTCGGGGCGGGGACACCCGTCGGTCCTGCGCGCCGCGCGGGGAGTTCGCCGGCTGCCCCGGGATGCTCCGGCGGGACCGAGGGCACTGCGAGAGGCGGGCAGCTGCCCCCGCTCCGCAGCACCTCCTCCTCGCGTCCCGGTGCCTCGCCGCTCCGCTTCTCCCGCGGCGTGTCACAAGGGATGCCCAGCTCCCCGGGCGCGGGATGCCCAGAAGCCATCGCTGGCCTGGAGGAGCTGAAGCAGAGCTCTGTCTCGTCCTCCACTGGGACAAGCTGGAAATGCGGCTGTGGCCTTCTGCTGGTGCCGGGGTGGTGATGGGGTACCCCCGTACCCCAGTCGCCGCCCCGGTAGCCTTCGCACGATGCACCCGCGGGAGGTACGCGCCGTGATGCACGGGAGGAGGGATGTGGCTGGAGGGGCTCGCGTGAACTGTATCGGATCGATACAGCTTAGCACTGCACGCACCTGAGATGGCTTTCCCCATCGCGGGGCCCTGGGCAGAGAAGGCTGAGCAGAGAGAGTGGAGCTCGGGGCAAGGAGCTCACCACTTCCCCCTCAGGTCACCTTGGCATGCTCCTGGGTGACAATGTTCGTGCTATTAGTCTGGTATCATGGCAGTTGCCATCATGAAGTGCGGCTGATTAAGCTGAAAGAACAGAGACAAACGCACTTGGCTTCTGGCTTGAAGCTTGTTTGGGTTTGGGTTTTTTTCCTTATTTTCCTATTTTAGAGCAATTTGGATGGGATGACTTTTCCTCCTTGTCTGCAGCAGAACTGGTAGAGACATGGCTTGCTTTTGAGGAAGTGCAGTTTGAAAACATTCTCACCTTTCTCCTCTCTGATGGCTGTGTGCCACCTTCAGCCTTCCAGTGACTCAGTTTCCCCATGTTCACAAAGGAAAGGTTAAGGAGAGGAAAGCTGGTTTGCACCAGGGCGGACTGGGATATGTGTTCTTGTGTTTGAGAACCTCTGCTGGAATGAGGTTGCCTCGATGGCAGAGTGGTTCTCGGTAAAGCCCAAGGGAAGCTGAGCCTGTGGCCCATCTCTGGGAGGGGGCAGGTGCTGAGTGCAGGGCAGGGCTTGCACTGCCTCTGTTCTGAGCACAGCCCCTGGCAGGGTGCTTCCCGGGTTTAGCAGCGCCCCATACCCATCCATGAGCTGCTGGCATCCATGTTGTCCTGCAGTGAGTTCATGCTGCACCTGAGCAGCAAATAAAACAGCATTCCCTTTTTTTCATAACAAGTTGGAGGTTATTTGGCTCCAACATCTCCTGTGGTCATTTCCTGTCTAGGCAGTGCCCTGTCCCTGAGCCTTAGAGCAGCAGCCTGTGGCTGAGCCTGCAGCCTCCCACTCTCTGGCTGGTGGCTGAGCACCCCTGTGATGCTGAACTTTCTCTTTCATTTTTTGCTGTGCTTCTGTCTCCTTCCACTGTGGCTGTCACCTCGCAGCCATAAGGGACAGTGGGGACCAGCCTTTGCTCAGGTGTGTCAACAGCTGAAGCTGGCTGCGACAGTGCAGGGCTGTGGGGAGAGGGCTCCGGGTGCTGTGGGGCTGCCTGCATTGAGGAGTGCTTGGTGCCGAGAGCAGCTGAGCTCCTCAGGCTCTGATGCTGCTGCAGGAGCCTGTGGCAGAAATCAGCACCCTGGGACACCCTGGCTTGGGTTGGTAGCACGGCTGCTCTCTAGGTTTGACAGTTCAACATGCCAGCTGCCCACTTGATTGGCATGGCAACAGCCACTGTGCTGCAGCTCTGCTTGGAAGCCACAACTTCAGCGTTGCTGCCCATGAGGGGTCAAAGTGTGCTGCTGGTTGGGTGCTCCACCATGGACAGCACTGAGCCACCAGTATCCCCCAGCTGGAGTGTGTCTGCCCCTTCCCAGGGCTTCAGCACTGCTGGCACCAAGCTCTGTCCCTGCAGCAGCCCCAGCTGCTGGGGCTTGTCCTGGTGTGATGTCTCTCCAGTGCTGTCCCAGGGGGACAGCGCTGTTGCCAGAAATTCACTTAGCTGCCCAGGAAGCTTGATCAGCTCAAGGGAATTGGGATCATTTGTTAAGGACGGACCCATGGAGCAGACGGAAATCCGCATTCTCTTAGCACAGTGGCAGGTGTGGTGAGCACAGTGGACTGAAGTGCAACTGAAGTGGGCTCAGGCCTGGTCCCTCTCTAAACCAAGGGGTGCAGCGCTGGGGAAGGGAAGAGGTGTCGCAACTTGTATTAGGGTGGCCAGGGACCTGTTGGCCTCAATCTTCCTAAGGCAGGAGGGCAGCCACATGCTTGCAGTTAACAACAGTGAGGTTGCAGTGAGCCTTGGAGCTCATTTCTGCATCAGACTAAGCCAGTCTGAGTTTTGAACTGGAACTGAAAAGCATAAAGCCCTGTCTAGCACAGGAAAAGTCCCTGAGTGGGAAGAAGGCAGGAGAGAAGATGCTGTTTGCACCAGCCACCTTCATGTTCACCACCTGAGCTCCTGGGAGGTGACCGGCAATTCTGGAGCTGAACAGCTCTGGGATGTGCCCGTGGATCTGCAGAGCTGGGATTTTACCTCTGATCCCAGCCCCAGGATAGCAGGAGGGTGCTTTTATTGTTTGCTTGGCAGCTGCACCCTGACATTGAAGGACAAAGCCTCAAATCCTCAGTTTTGCCTTAGCACCAGTCCTTCCTCCCTCCCTCTGAAATCAGTAGCAAGCCTCTCTCCTGATTCATGCTTGTGAGTTCTGTGTCCTTTGTCAGGGCAGCTCCAGCACTCAGGCTCTATGGTTTTGTAATGAAAAAAGTTTTTAGATAAAGATCAAATTGGGTGCTGCCTTGAGAAATCTCTAGCCTGCCTGGGAAAAAGGCTCAGATCATCTGAGGGTCTTCCACAGAATGGTTCCCCCCATCATCACTGGGGTAGCAAGGCTGCTCCCATCTCTCCTACCACGGGGCAGAAAACAGCCCAAATCTCCTAGGGCTGAGATGCTTTTTGATGCCACCTTGCTCTCCCAGGACTTCCCTGGGTGATGTCTCAGAGGCTGCAATAGGAGGAGGGAGAGGAGCTGATGTAACCGGGCCTTTTGCTCCCTGACAGAGCAGGGCTTCTTTGGGTGTACTCCTCCCCATCCACAGCACCCACATTGTTGGGCTGCTTCAGCTTTGAAGGTAGGGGACGGAGACGTGGATGCACATCAGCCCGAGAGAAGCACTCAGGAACATGGAAGGAAAAATGGCACCATCAAGTCATAACAGCTCGTCTAAGTGGTGGCCTTGGGCACTGTGAGCTGGGAGCTGCCTCTGGCTTGTTGAAGGATACACTTTTTTCCACTTGATCCACCTAAAACAGTCTTTCTTCTGTGGCTCCTTCTGGAGGTGTGTTCAGCCCCCGTTACTTGGAGGGCTGGAAATATCTAATCTGGCCAGATATTAATCCTTCTGGCTGGCTGTCCTCCACAGGGGAGAGAGGAACAGCTGCTTCACAGCCTTCTGTGAGGCTGAGTGAGCTCTGCTTATCGTCTGCACTCACCTGTTACAATGGGAGTTGTCTTTCCTGAAAATGGAGAGCCAGGGGAGAGCTGGGAGAGGCCCTACATGTACCAGAGCAGAGACTTCTACAGCCAGTGCAAACATAATGGCCAGGATCCACCTTTGAGGACCTGGCAGTCAAGAAGCTCTTTCATGCCACTTGAAGGGATGATCAGAACACCATGGGTGGGTGTGGGGTGGTAGAAGTGCAAATCTGGTGCAGCCACAGCTGCACAGAGGGAACACCCAGCATTTAATTTCTGCCCAGTGCCCAGTTTTAATTTCTGCTTGATACTGCAAGTGCTCACACACATTCACAGATGGGCCTTTTCTCCCTAACAATGCAAAGATCCTACAGTGTGGAAAAAACATTGTGCTTCTGCCTTGCCATACCTCCATCCCTGACCCCTCCATCCCTGCCTGCACAGCCTGAGCACACACACGGATGCTTGTGACGTTGGGAACACTTCTGAGCTCCCTTGTCATTCTCCCTCTCTTTCAAATTAAGCAAGAGCTGGGCTCAACAGCCAGTCAATAGTAAGACTTATCTCTTAAATAGCATTATTGATTGCCCAGGAAGCCAGGTTTTGTATCAATAGATACATACACATCTGGGTGAGTCCTGTGCCAGCTTCTGGTGGTGAAAGGCACAGAGGAACATTCAGAGATGGTTTGTTGCAAGTGGGGACATATGTGTGAGTCCATGTGAGGCAGATGCAGCTCTCCACTGGAAAGCAAGGTGAGGCTCCCCAGGGTCTTTGGTATGGGGCCTTTCACATTTGACCAGCATTATTGTGCTGCCTTGACCACTCTTGAACATGTGTCCTTTTCTTCCTAACACGTGATGCAGGGCCTCTGCCAGCTTGCTTTGCCTCTGCATTTGCAGGGAGGCTTCTGAACTCTGCCTTTGCAGAAGACGTACAGATGTCTGCCCACAAATTTTGTGGTCTCCTCAAAAGGTCACTGACCCTGCAGGGATTCTTCACTGAGAATGAGAGACTGGGGATGGATGTGCAAAATTCAGTCTGCTGTAGCATCGCCCAGAGAGACTGGTTGGAGAGGAGGATGGATGGGACAGGCTGGACTCATCCTGCCAGGGAGGGCATTGCCTTGTGTCCAGCTCTGGGCTGGCAGTGCAGGCTGTGAGCCAGCACGTGTGGGGAGTGTGGTGGCACCTGGCTGAGGTCTGAGCAGGTGGAGCCATGGGAGTGTGGCAGGGAAGACGGCTTGCTGCCATGCCTGCCCGGGAAAGGCAAAGTGTGCTGCTGCTCTCAAGCTGTCTCCCTCCAGATAATGGGCAGTGGATGGAGGAGGGTTCCCATGGGCTCTGAGGCTTCACTGGCTTCATCCTCTCAGGGCTCAGAGTGGCCCTTGTCCCTCGGAGGTTGCAGAGAGCTTGCAGCAGCCAGGTCATGGCTCACTGCTCAGTTTGCCAAGGCCCTGCACTGCACGTGCCTCCATAGTGTGGAGCCAGCCCCTCACTTGCGGGGAGACAGGAGAGGGCTGGGGACTGAAGCCGAGTGTGATCAGAGCTGTGTCCTTCCTTTTGTGCAGCACCACTGCTCTCCCTGGAGCAGCTCAGTGTGCTGGGAGCCCTGGCTGCTCTGTGCTCCAGGGTCGTGGAGCACAGCCAAGGTACAGTGATGCTCGTGAGAAGAATTGTAAAACCTCCTGCCAGGTTTGCTGTAGCAAAGTTCGGGCCGTTGCAGTTTTGCATCGGTGCTGCAGAGCCCTATTGCCCAGCCTTGCTCGGGGCTGGGAGCCCTGTGGCTGCCACAGCAGCCGGCCTTGCTCACCTTGCCACGTGTGCTAACTCACACTCTGTGACAGAGCACGGCCCCGTGTCCCATACCCGGCATCCAGCCTTGCTTTGGACCATGCTGCCTGATGCTCTGCTCTCTCCTGGGATTAGCTAAGGCTGAGGAAAGTGTCAGCAGCATTACTACAGGCAGCTGAAACAGCACAGATGATCTGTAGGGTCGGCTCGACAAAGATTGGCAGGTAGGGGCTTGTAAGACCTGTGTGTGTGTCACTGTTTAGCTGATTGTGGGCAAGGGAAGTTCTTGGCTGTCATGACTATGTTTCCATGCATATAAATGTGTGTGGATATGTAGCACTATAACATCTTGCTCCTGTTTGGACCCTCTCAGTGTTTTCCTAGACAATGCCTGCCCGCAGTGAGTGCCGGTTGCTTGATCTTAGCCAGCCAATCTATGCAGGGATCTCAGGAAAGAACAGTTGGGGTTTTATGAAGCTGGCATAATTTACAGCTAAAATAGCACACCAGATATATGTCCAATCCAATCTCCTTTGTAATCTTGTTTTCATTTAAGCCTCCAGGGTGATGATGGGGGGGAGTAAGGAAAGCAAGCTGCAAAGGGAGTTTATTACCCGTGCCAGGGAGATTCGCATGATGCTCTGCACCAAATGACCTCAATTTGCAGAGGTTAAAGCTGGCTGTGGTGGTCCCTGGCTTGGAGGGGTGTCTCCGGCCTGTGCTCGGGGCACTGAATGCAAATCTTTTTGCAGATGGCTGTGGGTTATGCTCAGTACCACGCACACTGTGAAGCCATCCCAGTGCCTCCTCCAGTGACCAGGCAGGAAGAGCGATGTGATGATGCATCTGTGTCACCCTGGCCAGCGCCACAGCAAAAGGAATGAAATTATCTCGCAGCCACTGCCTTTGAGAGTTGCATTTCTCTTTAGTTTTCAAACCACATATTGTCCCAGATCTCCTGCCAATAGCAGAGAGCAAACTGATAATGCAGCTGCTATTAATAAAGCAGCGTTGTTACATATTCATATCAATCAGACTTCTAATTCCACAATATTTTTTCAAGAAGAAAAGGGAGTGCTTCACTGGGGCGATGGAGGAAGCTGTCAGGTGGGATGGTGTTGGAGATGCCTTTCACCAGCACTGGCAGAACCTGCTCCCCTCACGTTTCTTCACTTGGGGATTCCTGCACTGAGTTGCCCTGGGGTCCTCATCCACCTCCCCTTCAGTTTTCCTTCTCCCTGGAAGTACTGAGCTAAAAGGTGGGATCCCCAAGACAGTTCCAGAATCCCTGGAGCACTGTCACTGTGGGGAAACGTGAGTTGTGCAAGACAGAGAAATGCTGAATTCCAGCAGCTGGTTTGGCAGGAGCGGCTCCATGCTCTTCTCCATTTTATATAGAAATTTTCACATATTATGCAAATTTCAAAGCAAAGTATGGAAAATCTGGGTATAAATCTGGGATGTATGTATGTTTGTACAGCCATTAGAGAGGAAAGTATACCACAGAATTCTGGCCAATGGATAAATTTACTTAGACTGCCATTCCTGCAGTAAAATATGCTTTTTGTCATTGCTATAGTACAAAAAAAAATACTGTCTCCAAAACTGTAGCAGCACTTTATGATATGCTATAAATTGGAAGAGATACCTGATTATTCATAGAGTATTATGGAGGTCTCAGTGGCTTCACCATTAAGCCCACTCCAATACTTTGTCCATAAAGCAAAACCCTCTTTCTCACTTCTTTATGATTGAATTCAATGTCCAGATTTGACCAAATAAATCTTGTGAGGCTGAGCACGTTTTTCCACTAATGTTTTTCTAGAAACTCTCCTTTACCCTCAGGCTGGGAACATTTTGAAGCCTTAGCTATGGGATCTCCAGGTCCTAAACCAAGCTTCACAGCCCTCGAGCCTTTCCAGGCTCTCTCATCCATGGTGCGTGTCAAAGCTGCTCCCAGCTATCCCTGCTTCCTCTGGCTCCTGGCACATGCCAGGGAATGGAGCATGGTTGTTCCACCAGGTTCTGTGGTGGCAGCCCTGGGAAGTGGGCTGGCATTGAGCCCTCCCAGCAGCAGCTGTCAGTCGCTGCAGCAAACAGTTTCCAAGCAACTCGGAGGCTGCCAGTCTGAAAAGACTCCTGATAGAGGTTTGCAATATTAATTGGAGTTATGGAAAGGAGCAGCACTGAAGGGGATATGGGAAGGGCAGCTGGTGTGGTGTCACCAATATCCTCCTACCATCAGTCGTGCCACAAATGCTGGAGAGGCCTGGCACAGCCACAGCTCTTGTTCCCCTGCTGCTGTGATGGGCTGCAGGGCATTGCTGTCCTGCCAGCTCTTCAGCTGGGCACTGGGGTAGATGGAGAGGAGGCAAAAGGTGTAGTCCCTGCCCCAAAGAGCTCGTGTCTGGGGCCTCCATCCAGCTTTGGCACCTTCTCTGAGCAGCTCTGTTGGCCAGCATTGCTCTGCTGTGTCACAGCCTGTGGCGAGTGTTCTGCTCATCTGGGGACAGGTGGGAGAAGGGCACTGGGTGGATCAGGTGGGTCTGGCTCTCTCTGCAAATATCCAGCCTCAATCCAGGCCGTTCCATGCATTTTCTCTCTGGAGGCTTAACTGCTTCTTTCAGGTCACATTTTCTTGCTCTGCCTCTCTTTATTTACAGTATTTCAATGCTCCTTGAATCTTGTGCCCTCTTCCACCATGGTCAGCAGCCACCTTAGAGCATCCATCTCCTTCTCTTCATTTTTGTTGTTATTTGCACCCACTGGGTTGTAATGGGGGGGGGGGGGGGGAGGCATTCCCAGCTGGACTGGTCAGTACTGGGAGTTACCAGCCAGCAGAGAGAGCAATGGGAAGGTAATGTCCACAGGCACTTGGAGCGATCTGTCCCTACACATGGAGCAGTTTGGAGGTTGTTCCCTCCATTCCTTTACAAGTACAAGCTGGAAATCCTCCTCCTGCTGCTACACAGAGCCCTGGGAGGCTGATGTAGTTCCAGTGGGATGGAGACCAGGAGCAGCCATCAGTGTCACATCTGCCTTGGCCATTGCAGCCCTCCCACCAGCTGCTGGGGTTGGACCCAGGTCTCTCTGGGGAAGGCTTGAAGTGGTGTCTGGGTGGTTTCTACCATGGCTGGTTGCTCTCCAGCACCATGCAAGCTTCTTCCATCCCTGGGCAAATAGATATACCAGCACTGTACTCTGGCCAAGGTCTGGGAGGGATCTAGTGGCTTCTTGTCATATAAGTGGTGAGTGTCCCTAAGTGGACTGGCAGCAAAAATCCCTTAACAGCTCCAGAGGACCATGATGGCATCTGGAAAAGTTCAATACAATAGAGAGGGATCTTACTGCCTGGGTGCCTGAGCTGTTTGAGGGTAGTGAAAATACAGGCTGGAACTCGTAGGCCTGGGGAGATGGGTGGTGTGTGGGCAGCTGAGGGGTTCAAGTGCAAAAATCTCTGTGGTCATAGGAGGATGCATGCAGGATCTCTGCCTTCATCCACATCAGCAAAAGCATGGAAAGGAGTGCTGGGACACTTCCCTGTGGCCAGCTGATGTTGGTGGGAGAGGCCAGCAGTGTTCCTGACAGGGTTTCTGAACTTTCAGAAACCTGAGCCCAAGGGAGGAAAGATGCCTTGGCAGTGCTCACCAGGGTTTGAGCTCTGATGACCAAAGCTAAGCCCTTCCTTTGGCAGAGTGAGTGTGTCTGAGGTGTAACAGACAGCTGGGAACAAGTCCACTGTACCTCCAATGCCACCTGACAGATCTGCACAGTCCTCCATAAGCAGTCTCTGGTGTGAAGCCGTGCGGGAGCTGCGTCCTGCTCTCAGCCCCAGCCATGCTGTGAGTGGATCTGCCTCCCTCCCTGCCTGTGCTAAGGTTCCACAACAAGGGCTTGGCATCTCCTCGGGCTGATGCAGGGGTCATCACAGCAGCAGGGCTGGAATTTTGGGGAAAAGGAAGGTGGTGGACCAGCCTGCAGGGTGCTGAATGGGAGGGAGGAGAGACCAGGCACTGCCACCTGGTCTCCCGCACGGTGTAGCAGTGGAGGCCAAGCTTGTTACATGTGGAGTGGGTAGAAACTGAGGTTAGTCCTACTGGGTGAACTGTGCCTCCATCAAGCCCCTTGCCCCAGCAGAGCACAGGATGCTTGATTTTGGGAAGGAGTAAGAGAGTTAGAGGTAATTGAGAGAAGTCAGGAGCTGTGTTGATAGCAGGTGAGATTACTGGTGTCATAGGGGAGTTGCAAAGTGCCTGTGCTGTTTGCTGTGGCTCTACAAGCAGGAGGCATTTGGCTTTTCTTACCTGGTCTGTGAATTTAACTGTCTGTCTCTTCTGAGGTAGTGTGAGCTCAGGATGGGAAGGGACATAAGGAGGAATTGTTTTTTTGCTGATCAAAACCAAATCCAACACATACATTGTTGTGAGCAATTACTGACCTTGCAGGAGTGCAAAAGCCACGAACAGCTTTCTGTGGAAGAGAATACCTGCCTGGGCAGGTAGGCAGGGACTTGAGGATACCTGGGGGTAGATCCATCTCTCCCTGTGCATGGGAATAAACTGCTGGATGTATCATTGGGACATTCAAATCCAGAAATGGATTTCAAGGGGCAATAGCTATCATGGTCCAAATGGGCAAAGTCCTGGTTCTCAGGCAGGCATTTCACCCTGGAAATGGACAATGTGTGACTCGGTAGCTCATCTGTGTTCTGATTTGAGCTGAGCTCTTACCTGCTGCCAGAACCCTCAACCTACACCAGAGCAGCAGGCAGGGGAGCCCTGGAACTCCTGGGCAAGTAATGCCACCAGATTATATGTGGTACTCCCAAGGTGTGCCAGAGTTGCACAAGGCTATTTGCAAACAGACTGAGCTGAGAAGGTGCCTAAAGAGGAGCTGTGACAAGAGGAGTGAGAA
Organism: Sitta carolinensis; assembly: GCA_032173965.1. Lineage (NCBI taxonomy): Eukaryota > Metazoa > Chordata > Aves > Passeriformes > Sittidae > Sitta > Sitta carolinensis. The sequence continues at coordinate 18,975,843 of CM063286.1, forward strand.
CAGGGTCATCCTGCAGCACTGGGGGCTGCCTTGCAGCACAGGATCCCATGTGCTGGGACAGCCAGACCATCAGGAGCAGATGGGCTGGCTGTCTGCTGCAGTCCAGCATCCCCTTTGCTGCTCCAGCAGGGCAGCTTTCAAAATATGGGTCCCCACCTGCCCTGGAATACTGGATAAGGTGCTGGGTATCACCTCCCCCTGGTGGGGTGACCAGTGGCAGGGTGCTGCCCACAAAGACACTCGCACTGGGGACTGGCTCCTGCCACAGGCTGCGGGGGGGATGCTGGGATCAGCACAGCAGTGCCTGTGCTATCATAAATCTGCCTGGCATCAGTGCAAAGAGCATTCCTGCTGACTTATGGCTTCTGTGCTTCATGGGGATAGGAAGCAGCATCTCATGGCTGGCTCTGCTGGCATTTACTGCGTCATGAGTTGTCCTTCCTCCCCGTGATGTCAGTGAGACACGGAGAGTGGCTGCTGCCACACAGGTGAAATGCTGCAGGCAGGGGTGGTGTGCTGGCAGCTCAGACCCATGTGAGGGTCCAGTGGCTCCAGCAGCATGGTGACACACACAGGGAAGCTGTATGGTTATGGCAGAGCAGTATCATATTAGCTGTCAATTTTAGTCCCACCTTGCACTGAGGAAAAGGTGGTGGCCAGGTGTGAAATGGTGCCAGCCCTGCTGTGCTATCTGATGGCCCTTGTCTCATGTGTGTTACCCTCTACCCTTGCAAGTCAGTGCTTGATCCTTCCAAACCTGCCTTGCTTGCAAAGCTGAAATGGCTGTCAGGGTCCTCTGCTGCCACCAAGGATGGCACCACTCTTGTGGCCTGCCGTGCTCTCAGCAGTAGGAGAGCCACATTCACCCCTGTGGCTCTGGTAGCAGCTGTGCAGTCCACTCAAGGCCTTGGGGCTGCAAAATGGCCCCATTGTCGCAGTGGGTAAGGCTGGCAGAAGCCTGGAGCAGCAGAGCACAGCCAGGGCTGTGCAGGGTGGCACACTGAGCCCTGCTCCTCTCAAGCCAGTGATGAGGATGTGCTGCGGCAGGACAGTCCCTGCCTGTTGAATTGAGACTCACAGGCTCCCCTTGAGCCCTGCTCTAACCAGCCTTGTGGCTGCTGCTGTCCCAACCCATTCTGAGTGTTCTACAGGGGTATTTTTCCCACAGTGCCATTCTCTGTTGTTGCCTCTCTCCACACTTCTGCTCCACACAAAGCCAGCTCTGGGAAGTCTGACCTGTCCCACCACAGTGCAGCAAGTGTGGGGCACTGGGAAGCAGTGGGATACCCTGCTCTGTTCCTGGCAGCACCTCAGCCTCTTCTTTGCACTCTGGGTCTCATTGGCCAAGTGCCTTCTGCTTCTGTGCCTCAGTTTCCTCATTCTTCCAAGGGGAGTGATAGTAAGGTTTCTGAAGTGTTTTGGAAGGAAAGGGAAATGCCATGCACCATCTCTGTCCCTGATGTGATGGTCACAAGGCTGTGGTGGCCTCCTAATGCCCCTTTGCCCAGGGAGGTCCCTCTCCACCTCTCAGCACTTTAAATAGATGTGATGCAGCTCTCGGCTAAACAAATTTTCTCCACGGCTCTTTTCTTCCCTACTCAGAATTCAGGGAACATCATTTTGGTAACCAAGGTATTTGCATAATCAGTATTTTGTGGTAATTGCTCCCTTTCAGAAGAGGTGCTTATCATCCATCAGGTTTTGAGGAGCTTGTGCTGTCTTTGAGGCCAGGCAGGGAGGTGGTTTCCAAAGGGGAGTGGCTGGGCTGTTGCCCTGTGGTTTGGGGGATGCCTCCCCCAGGATGAGAAGGAGCAGAAGAGCCTTTAGCCTCTGGGCTTCTGCACCATCAATGATCTGCTGCAAGTCACTTCCTCCCTGCCCCCCCCCCCCCCCCGCCTCAGTTTCCCCTTAGTCCCAAAGTCTCTGAGCTGGGGTGGAGAAGATGCCTCAGTGCAGTGGGACGCAGGGTCCCCATCTCTGCAGGAGCTGCCTTCCCAGGGCCGCTCCCTCTCTCCCCGATGCTGTGGCATGGAAAAGCAGCCTTTGGGAATGGCTTTGCAGTGCTTTAGTAGCTATTAGCCCAGTGAAGCAGGGTGGCAGGTGCAAGGCTGTCACCCAGCTGCAGGAGAGGCCACGCCATGGGGACACTCTGGCTGTGTGGCCCGTGTCGCTGGCACTGAGCTCTCAGGGCGAGTGGTAGCCAGTGCCTGGCGTGCCAGCGAACCACCCTCGCCCGCCCGGCAGCGTGACTCACTCCCCGAGTGGCAGCTCCCACTCGGCAGCGTTTCCAAGGAACCCACGAGATGTCTCCCGGTGGCAGTGGCTGGAATGGGGAGCCCGGAACCCCGAGCTGGGGCTGGGCAGTCTGTGAGCTCCCTCCCTGCCGAGGTGAGCCGGGAGCACTGGCTGGGGCAGGAGCCCTGTGCCAGTAGCAAACCGGGCAGCCTGCGCTGGAACAAAAAGCAGCAAAGCCTGGTGTTTTCCAGCATTGGCAAAGGCTGGAAAGGCCCTGAGGAAGACGGCTGCCAGTTGGGATGTGGCAGTGAGCGAGGGAAATGCCCAGCTCTGAGGGCTCGGCCATCCCCAGTCCTGAAGGAGAGGCAGGCAGCCAGCTCTCTGCAAGGGTTGCTGCCAGTCAGCCTCTTCTGGTCTTCAACTCTGATGCCTTGCTCTTGCAAAGCCCAGGTGTGCTGCCACAGGTCCTGGGGTGCCTGTGGGTCTGGGACAGGCAGCAATGCAAGAACCAGCCCAGCTCGTGGTGCAAAGGTTAAACCATCCCTGTGCTCCCTGACTGCCAGAAGAAAAACAGCGTGTCCTGTTCCTGCACCCGGGCAGCGTCGGTGCTGCCTGACCTGACTGCTAAGCAGGGGCTGGGCTCCTTGCAGCACTGAGCTCAGCGCTCACCAAGACATCCCTGCTTCCTTCTCTGCACCTGTCCCTGACCCCCTGCACCGGGATCATTCCTGGGGTGGCCCTGCCGTTCAAACCCAGCTCATCTCTTGCCTGCTCCATCCTCCGTGCCTTGTTTCTTTGCTGCCATCATCCAGATATCAGAGGCTGCTCCTGCCCTGCCACCAACTGTTTCTCCAGCTGTATTGTCTCTATTTATCTGTACAAAATTTCATGTAATTCATGGTCCTAAAAGTCTGGCAGGTAATTCTGTAATTACCATCCCTCCTATGGTGCTGGTGTCTCCTCTCTCCCTGCTAGTTGGATTCAAGTTTAATCCCCTGGGAATTTACATTTTCTTTGCAATCCCCAAGGGAACAATGTTGCTAAATCCAGGTCCCCGTGCTGGCCTATGGGAAGCCCTTATTTCTCTTTCCCATTAGCAGAATGCCCAATTATCCACCCCTTGTGACTCTTCTCCTGGTCCTTCTCCCCACAGAAGTGGTCTGAGGCTGGCTCTGTGTGGTGTTTGGGCTTGAATATGATGGAATCCATGCCCTCTTCACAGTCAGTCTATCCTGGGATGCTGGGATGTGCAAGCACTGTTTGCCCTAAACCCTGCAGACACCCTTCAATTCCTTCCAGGGGTAGGGAAGGCTTCAAACTGCTTTGCAGTCACTACTTTGCCTCAGAGACTCCAGAGACCCCCCCAAGCCCCATGGAGGTTTCTCATTGCAGCCCTCCCAGGCCATCTCATGAGCCGGATGGATGCTGAAAAGGGGGAAGGCTGCACTGGAGCCTCTCCCAGGCTTGAGGTCTCAGTGTCAGAGAGTATTGGCAATGGTCCTTTCTTCTGGTGAGGCAGAGGATGCTGCAAAGCACTTCAGTGCTCCTTTGGTTTTTGTGATTCGCTTTTTTTTTTTCACTTTAATGGGAATTGTATTCTGTTCATGGAGCAGCTGGTGATTCTTCTGGCTGCTGCTGCATCACCTTTGAGCAACGCTCATGAGACTCCTCTTTTCACTGGCTGTACAGAGAACTTGAACAGAGGAGCCCTGTGTCTGTTCCTGCTGTAACCCTACTGATGAGAGACATTTCTGAAAAGGCAGGAGATACCTGGTCCTCCTTGGGGTGGGGGCACAAGGAAGAAACCTTGGGAGCTGCATCCCCAGGTTATGGGGATGGAACCAGCTGTGGGGGTTCACATGGGGGGTCTGTATAATTACAGCCAGCAAAGCAGTGTGTGCCCCACTGATGTGTAACAGCAGTAAAAGGCTGATTTTTGATTTTAATATTTTCTTTAAAAAGGAGGTGCTTTCCTCAGTCAGAATCCTCAAGTTCCAGAGGGGAACCAGGCCTGAGCTGGGGAGGGAAGAGAGCATTCCCCAGGGAGTGGGGGCCTTTCCAGAGCTGTGGGTTCCTCCAGAGGAAAGAAAGGCTGTGGAAGAGAAGCTGAATGTTCCAGTCTCAGCTCCCATCCCCTGCTTCTGTAAGAAGGAGATGCTGGGGTTTGCTGTTTCAGCTCTTCAGAGGAGATCTTTATAAGGGAACATCTTCCCTTGCTACCTGTTCAGGCAGGATAAGATCCAAGTTAGATACTCTGTGCTGATGCTGATAATAACAACTTGCCTGTGTTTACCTGCCCCTGGCAGTATTCCTGCAAATGAGGTGTCAGCAGGGATGCTGGTGTGTGTGGGTTTTACAGGACCAATAAAGCAGGGCTGAGGCGTGTGGTCAGGAAGAATCATGCTGGCATCCAGCCAGCAGCACGTGGGGAAGTTTGAGCTGACAGTGTCTCATCACTTGCTCATTCACCTGGCACCTGTTCAACAGAGGGGCCTTGTGGAAATGGCTTGAGCACCAGGTGTGCTAAGCACAGCTCCTGCAGGTCCCTCTGCTGAGGAGGTGGCACTTTGTTACCCAAGCTCCTGCACAGGCTGTTTTCCCAGGAATCACCTGCTTGACATGAACAGCAAAGGCCATGTATAACACCTGTGGGTCTCAGTCCCTGTGTGATTTCGTTGCAGAGAGGTTCAACCTGCCCTGCTCCTGCCTGTTCCTGAAGGAGGAGAGGTCTCTGATCTCCCCATCCTGCACATGGTGTAAGTGATGCCCCCAGGCACAGCTCTGAGGGGAGTGGGAAGCACATCTCCATCACCAACACCGTGTCTGCCTCAGAGGACTCAGGCATTATTTGGAAACTGCCCCTAAACCCTGATCTTTGTATTGCCTGTAGCTTCCAGTATATCCTGACCACTCTGCAGCAGCAGGACTGATCAGGCTGTGAAAGGGTGACCAGAGACTTGGGAGCATCTCCTCTCTGTCCTGCAGGTTTGTGGCTGTCATTACCAAAATGCTGCTGGGTAATCTCTCCCCAGTGTGTGCACAGGCTGGCAGAGAGCCATGGCTCTGGGAGATCTGCCCCTCCTTCCTCTGCCAGTGGCACTGGTGTCAGGATTTTCAGATGCTCTTGGTCAGAGGGCTTTGTCTCTCCTCCCTTTTAATTTCCACAAGGATAATTGTGGATGAGCAGGGGGAATCCATGAGCTCTTGTTCCTCTGCAGCACCCATGCAGCTCCCTGCCAGCAAGCTGAGTGCTGAGAGTGTGCCAGAGCATCCTAAGCTGGGAGCTGAAATTCTTCCCACCTTGCCCTGCGAGTCCCCAGTTTTCCCAGATGGATGTCCATCCTGGCCCCAGGATGGAGCTTGCAGCTCCTGTCTACCCATGACAACGAGCTGCTGGCAACCAGGAGGAATGAAGGACCAACTGCCTCATCTGCTGAGAGCATTTGATTGATGTTATCATTTTGAGTACCTTTTTTATAGGCTAACAGAAGGATTTTAATCTGAACAGTGAAGTAGGAAATGGGAGAAGCTGTGCCTAGAACTTGACAAGGAGGCAGTAAGGGCTGGTGGCTCCTTGTCCACATCCCTGGGAGGTCTTTTTGGAGCTGTCGGCCAAACTAAGAGTGTCAGGTAGAGGCATTCCTGGCTTGATCTTACAGGACCCGCAGCTGCCTCTTGTGTTATTTACAACACAGCTGGTGCCCAAGCATCTTAACCCCAGCCTCACAGCTGTCCAGAGCCAGGCGCTGCCTCAAAGCATCGATTGGAGCAGAGGAAGGGGCAGCGAGCTCTGAGGCCAAATTCAGCTCTCTCTGCTGCTTCTGGTGACTTAGGACAAAGTCATCTGATTCATTGCCACCAGTGGCTATGAATTGTCATTCTCCAGAAGCACCAAGGTGACAGCTGTGGGGACCACGGGCAGCAGTTTCGCGTGCAGATGAGGAGTGGCATCAGTCCTGGCTCTGCAATGCTCTCTGGATGTGAAGGTGCTGCTGTGAACAGGCAGGGTGGATGAGAGAGCTGCTGCTGCTGTGCTAACTGGGCCACCTCTCCTCTGAGACTTCTCTGAGGCTCTACCAGTGCTGTGCAGAGGGGTTCAATCTGCCCCAAAGTCGATTTGCTTCAGTGTCTCTTGGCAAAGGCAAAGTAGTGGTGCTGTAGGCAGATCTGTTTGCTTCACTCTCCAGCAGCTCGAGGGCACAGGCCAGAGCTGGTAGCATGTAGACTAACATGAGGAGATGTTCTGCCCCATGCCAAGTTCTCCATGCCACCACCAGATAGCTCCAGGAGGGCTGTAGCAGTGTGGGTGTGAGGTGGGCTGGGGCTGTAACACGGTACCTCCATCTCCATCCTTCCCCCCCCGTGCCTTCCCCAGCTCCTGGTGCTTGAGTGGCAGCCAGGTGGTCATTTCAGACTGATCCCATCAGCCTGTCATGGCCTGCAAAGCCCGTGGCAGCAGGCCATGAGTGTCCTGCTGCAGGAGAAGATATGCAAGGGGCTAGGTGACAAAAGCAGTGGCCAGCACCCCTTGGCCAGGGGACTGCCCAGAGAGGAGATGGAGTGGAGGCAGCAATCCTACACTCCAGACTCTGAGTGCTGTGGCATAGCAGGGGTGCCACAGCCCCATGGCAGTGTGGGTTGCAGGGTGTTGTGCAGGAATGTGTTGCAGCTAATACTGTGTGACAGTTTGACACGTCCTCCTGGGACAGCCAGAGCTGACATGTCATTTTCAGAGCTGTCACTCTGGCTGCCACACCACAGCATTCATTGTAAACAGGCGGTGAGGGGAACGCTTTCCCCCAGTGTGTGAGGAGGGAGAGGGCTCTGGTTTTATTTGCATGTCCTCAGATGATCAGGCCCATGTAACTTGGCACTGGGATGTATCATTCAGAGAGATGGAGCCAGCTGGGGCAAGGGCAGAGGAGAGGGGTGGGGTATAACATCCCCCTAATCCAAGGAGGTGATGCTGAGCACCTCCCTTAGAAGATTCTGACATGAGCAGAGCGTTGCCTGCCAGCCCCAACAAGAGGTTTCACACCCACCCAGGCAAGCTGTGGCTGCCACAGTGCCTTGGCTGGGGAGCCAAGGGCACAGCACAGGCTCTTTGGGACTGGGGTAGCCACTGACCCCTGTGGATGCTCAAATGGAGCCCAGAGAAGGCTCTTGAGGAATCTCCTGCCCAGACCCACAGTTACACCTGGAGCTGGATGTGGCATTTCACAAGTAAAATGCAGGAGCAGAAAGACACAACGCTGCCTTTCCCAGCCCCCTGAATTTCACCCAGGATGTGAACGGTGTCCTGTATGGACCTCTGTCCCCTGGCAGGAATTCTGGGGCACAAGATGCCTCCATGGACCAGCCCTGGGGGGTGCTTGTGATCCTGTACCTCCCATTTCTCTGCTCTGCCTGCTGCTTTTGATGATATTCGAGAACACTGAGGCTCACAGTGCTGAAACCATTTCTCTCTCAGAGAGAAACAAACGTGGCACACACGGGGGAGCAGAATTAGCGGTGTGTCCAGGGAGGCAGGGAGCTGGAACCAGACAGGCTCTGACAGCTGCTTTCAGGAGGTCTGCAAGAGACCAAGCGTGTCAGCCACATACAACTTGTCCTGCACAGCATCAGCCCCCATTTTGCCTGACTGCTTTTGGCATGATCAGCCTGTCCAGGTACCAGGAGCTGCTGCCTGGCTTTACCTGTCCTGGCTGTGAAATGCATCTCGGGTGAGTGCTGGGGTGGCAGCCATGGGCCGCTTCCTTGTGGGATGAGCAGTAGGGATGTGCCAGTCCTGGCAGTGGGACTGGGAAGCAGCATGTGTTTCCAGGCTGAGTCATGCTGAGGATTGTGTCTTGTTCCTTGTTATGAGTCCAGTTGCAATATTCACTTGGCAGAATCAGCTCATCCTCCCTCTCTCCCCAATTGTGTGTCTCTCCGTCCGTTCCTCCCACCTCCTTCACATAGCAGCAGAGTAGCACTTGTAGGGAAAAACAAAAAATTAAAATCTCTGCCAGGAAGCTCTGCAGGGCTGTAAGGTCAGGACAGCAAACACTGGTGCTTGCTATGCAAAGCACGGAGCCAGTGTGCTGGGCAAGCAGGTACTCACTCAGCTGCAGCTGCCAGGGTTGGCTTTGCACTGGGGTGGGGGCTTGCATCGATGGGAGGGGGGAAATGATGCCACCAGGGCCAGAAAGGGTTGGCAGACAAACAAGAGATGGAGACACACAGCTCCTGAGTGGGACTTGCTGTCCACTCTGCCAGCCAGTCAGTGGGAGCTGCAGAGAGGGGCAGGGCACCTGCACTGCTCTGTCCCCCCTCACTGAGCTGTCTCTGCTCAGCTGCTCTGTGTCTAGGTTATTTTAGCTTTGATTCAGCTCTGAAATTGCCTTGGCTGAAACTCTGTCTCTATTGTTTTCAATCTGCAGAAGCATCATTGAATGTGTCAAAAAAGATAAATTGGAGAAAAAGAGAGAAAAAAAAAAAAAAAAAAAAAAAAAGAGGAGTGCAGTTGGTGAGGAGAGCCATGCTGGTTGTGGCTTCCCAGAGCAGCTGGCTGCTCCAAGCCCACACTCCCTTTACAGAGACAACTCCTTGCATCCTTATCCTCTTCTCTGCAGGACTGAGACACCCTTCCAAGACATCCTCCTTTACCTTCTGTCAGAGGGCTTTTCCTCCTGGGCAAAGCTCATTTAGGCTTAGCATCTGTCCTGCCTGAGCTTTGTATGTGAGCATCGTGAGCACAGTCTCTGAGACCTGCTCTCTGTCTCTGCCCTGGCTGGGGCCGAGACACAGAGTTCAGCCTGGTGGGTCAGCCAGAGCACCATAGCAGGGCCCTGGAGATGAACAGAAAAGACGTAGGATGGGCAGCAAGAGGGGTCCTGAGTGTTGGCAGGGGGTCGGAGCAGACCTGTGTGTGTCCTCAGGGGTTTCACTTGCTGGTGGCTGTGTGCACACCCTGGGGTCCAGCACCAAAACACTTGATCCAGGGTCCACAGAGCTGGGGAGGTCTGTGCAGCGTTGACCAGTCTGGTGGGTCAGTTTGGACTCCAGCTCAGGCTCTCTCAGGAGTTCAAGGGGCCCCTGTCCCAAAGGTTTGAAGAGGGCTCAGGCTTCTGCATCCCTAGAAGGATCAAGCCTGAGGGATGAGGTTTGGGGTCTGTTTGGGCTATCATTTGGTGCTGGAGGACATGGTGCTGTCCGTGGACTCCTGTAGCCAGCACTGAGGCAGTGGCATTGAACAGCATGGGGTGGGTTGCTGTGAAACACCTTCATGATTGCTAATTACCTCTGGGAGGAGGAAGAGGCACCTGGGAAAGGAGCTGGTAGTGAGTTATGGGAGGTTGCAGAAGTGGCTGTTGCTGCTGCTGAGGACGCTGGGGCAAATGAATAAGCTGTTAAATAAAATGTCAGCTAGGAATGGATGGGAACTGGCATTGCTTTTCTGCTCACACTTTACAAAATGAATCTCCCTGTGCGTGGTTGATTTGCTTATTCAAAATAAGCCATGGTGGAGGGGCTCTTCTGCTGAACCCGCTTACACCAAGGGCTAAATTGTGTAAATTGCATTATCCAAATTCTTCTCTGAATGGCTGCAGTGATCTAAGGACATAATCCATTTCCAGAGGAGAGGGGTTTTCAGAGCCTAATTCCCTTTGTTTCTGGAAACAATGAGAATGTGAGAAATGAAGCTGAGAAATTGCCATTGAGCTCCAAGCTGCAGTCCAGTGCTGGGAAAGGTGAAACCATTCCCTGCCCCAGTTGCCTTTCACACCTGAAATGGGGAAGATCGATCTGTGTGAAAACTCCAGGAGGCAAATACTGAGTGGGTTCCATTAGATAAGGCTGGTTTCAAATGGAAACTGATTTGCATGGGCTGATTAAGCTCATTACTACAGCAGGAACTCAGAAAATCATCAGATCCCTATGCAGCAGGAGTGCTGAGGTCTGCTGCGATGATGCTCGGTGTGCAGCTCTCACCAGCACTGCTGTGCCTCCAGCAGCATCTCCTGGCACTGCACACAGGACGTGGCCAGTGGTCACTCTGCTACCAGCACCAGCCTGAGCTGACAGATTTATGACACGAATATTTATAAATGATTTGGCCTTGTTTAGAAACCTATTGGGTATTTCTCGTCATTGTGGGTGCCTTCAAAGCGCCGTGATGAGTGCAGTGCTGCAGCCCCACAGAGCAGGGATGTGGGCAAAGCAAAGCCATGGGCACCCGCAGCACATGGGGAATGAGCACCTTGCTCTTGCTGGCCCTCTGGTCCCACCTGGTACCCCAGGGACCACAGGGCTGTGCTGGCAGCCCCTTCCTCTGCCACAGCCAGAGCAAGTGTGACCTTGGGTGCTGCCTGAGGGGTCTGGCAGAGTTGGGGGGTTGTGTACCAGTGGGAGACCAGCATGGAGTTGTCCCTTGGGCTTTCTCCTGGGGTCAGTGTGTGCATGCATCCCACAGGGGGCTAGGGGCTTGTGTCCTGCAGGGGACCATGTCTACGTGCATCCCACGGGCACCTTGGGGCATGCAAGTCAGATCGTGCTGTGCCAGGAGCAGCTCTGTGTCCCCATGTCTCTTTCAAACTGAGAGTAGATTTAGCTTAGACACTAGGAAATAATTCCTCCCTGTGAGGGTGGGGAGGCCCTGGTACGGACTGCCCAGAGCAGCTGTGGCTGCCCGGTCCCTGGAGGTGTTCAAGGCCAGGTTGGATGGAGCTTTGAGCAGCCTGGTCTGGTGGAAGGTGCTGCTGCCCATGGCAGAGGGGGGGAACTGGATGAGCTTTGAGGTACCTTCCAATCCAGGCCGTTTCTGCAGCATTTCCCCAGGTAAGCACCTTGTGGTGCCCTGCAGATGAGGAGTCAAAGGGCTGTATACAAACAGGTTCTGCCTTCCAAAGCTGCTGCTGCTTCTTCGGTGCAACATTTATACACCCACATGTTGAAAACAGAGTCCATGTGGGCAGGTGTGCCTCTAAATATATGTCACCTGGGAAATAACCTGTACTCCTGAACACTGCATTCATGAGCATGCACAGACTCTGCAGTTTGCAGAGTCCCCTCCTCGCCCTGCACCCCTAGAATCACCCTGGCACAGGCAGCAGAGCTGGGAGCTGATTATGAGGAGATTATAAAGAGGTATAAACTCAGCCTCTCTGCTAGAAAGGCCAGGAGCCCCAGGCTGGAAGCGTCACACACAAAGGCTTCTCTGCTCCTGTGCATTTTCTCTTTTAAATGTTTTTGCCTTTATCTTGCATCAGCTCAAGAGCTTTACTAAGCCACAGAGCAGGGACTGGGATCCTAGAAAAGGCAGAGGTGGACTCTGTGAAGCTGTGTTTGTCACCTCTCACAAGCAGGTTCCTGTGTAGCTCTTGTCAAGGCTGGTGACAGTACTGGGGCTCGTTGGGACAGTCCCTGCTGCCACGCAGGCAAGCTTGTGGGACAGTTGTGTCACAGCTTTGGAGATCATCTCACCAGTGCTGACTGCCAGAAATGCTCCAGTGTTTGCCGCCTCTGTGTCAAGGCAAGCTCTCAGCTGGATGGGCTGGCAGGGCAGGGCTGTGGGTTGCTGGAGCTGCTGGGTGAGTTTTGAGTCCAGCTCAGGCTCCCTCTGGACCCGGGGGCTGTCACGCAGCCATCTCGGCTGGGGATGGTGTTATCTCTCCTGCTGTCCTGCCTCCTCTGGCATTCCTTCCCCCAGGTCCCTTCCGTGCCCTGCTTTGCACTGTGCTGGGTGGAGATAGGAGTCCAAGTCATCCACTGAGGAAATTGCTCTCTGTAAATCCACAGTGAAAGTCCTGGGATTCCTGAAGGCCCAGAGGAAAGGGCTTGATTGGATTTTCAAGCCTCTCTGCCAGCTGTGGGAGAGGAGGGCTGACAGCCTCCCTGAATCTTCCTCACTGATGCCGGGGAGGGGATGCAGTCTGTGCCTTCTCACTAATGGAATGTAAAGGATGTGTAAATCTCCCGCCTTATTTAACTCCCCCCTGAACTTTATATGCAGCGATAAATTTCTCCTCCTGCAAATCTGCTGGAGCAAGGTGGGCCTCGGGTGCCTGGTGCCCACGCAGGTGTGGGGGGAGCCATTCTCCTGCTGCTTGAGAGGAGCTGCTGTGCCATGCAGCAGCCAGACCCCGTCCCTGAGGAACTCGCGTCTCTGGGGACACTGGGTGCACCTGGGGGCTTTTGCAGGAAAGGCTCAGTTTGGATTCAAGCTGCCCGTGCCAGCATGAGAGGTGCAGGAGCACCGGGGGCTGGTGTAATCCCCCTCCTCCCCACGGGGCCAAGGGTGTTTGCCTCCAGTACCTCCAGAAAGCAAAGTTAATAAAACACAGAGGTCTGCTGAGTTAAAACTGCAGCAGTAACAGACAGGCAGAGTGGCCAGGTCGTGGTGGGGAACTGGTATCACTCCAAGCCCCCATCATGCAGCTGAGCATCACACAAATAATGGAGAGAAATGCTGCAGATATTATTCTATTGCCCCTTATCTCTGACTAATCCTCTTATGCATTCATCTCATTTTATCCCAGTGTTGACTGTCTGTTTATTGTATTTCTGTAGTCCTTACAAAGCCAAAAATACCTCGGAGTCTTGCCTGGCTGGGCAAGGGGGGCTCCTGTCTGCTGGCACCAGTGGAGCACCACAGTGGAGAGGACCAAGGTAACATGCCCATGGTCACCACAGCAGATGGTGGCAGAGGAGGGGCTGGAAACCAGTTTCTCCCAGGCCCTAGATTAGTGCCCAGCTGCTTGGGCATCCCCAAATGTAAAGATAGATACCCTAAAAATAATTGCCCCATGGTGTGGCTTTGCAGTCTGTGGTCAGGGCATGTTCTCAATGCACTAGGGAGGAGACAGGCTTTCCTCTTCACACCTCTCTCACCACAGACAGATTTGTTAGAGCCCTGCAAGGGAAGCCCTGCCTTTCTCAAGTCCCTCTTTTTCAGCCCAGGCCCTCCAGCTCTGCTCAGTTTTGCCAGCAGTCTCGTGGTCCTCTGCCCACTGCTGGGTGACTCAGGAGCACGAGCATTCTGGGCCTGACCCTCTTGCTAAAGGATTTTGCTTTGATCCTCTTCTCCAGCTGGGGAAAACAAAAATCCCTTAAATAGTCAAAAATCATAGGGAAGATTGGAGGAGAAATTTTTTACCTGAGTGGGAGCCCCTGGTTCAAAAAATTTGCTGGAGGAGGATGATGTTTGTAATAGCACAAAACAATTTGGACGAGAATGGTGTTTGTAATATGATGGAAACTTGCACGAATGAGGGAATAAGGGTCTTTGGAGAGCATTTAGACAGGTTCCACAGCACCCCAGCCTGGCCTAAATTTGTGCAGGCATGGCCAGGCTCTGTGAGTGAACAATCTGGAGGTTGTCATCATCTCTGTCTTCACTCCTTCAGGTGCTGAGTGCTTGCCCTGGAACCCTGGGCCTCCTGAAGGCATCCAGTGGCACATTAAGGCACATGCAGCTGGGGTCCCAGCTCTGCCACACTCACATGCACCTCGGGCAACCCATTCACATGCCCTGTGCCACCAAGGTGAGCTCAGGTCCTCTCTCCTGCTGCACAGTGATCAGACAACTCTTGGTGGAAATTCTGCCAGGACCTGGCAAGTTACAGCTTGGGAACTGTGGAGGCCTCTGGCTTTAGTAGCTGGAAATGCTTTTCAAACCCAGTAGAATTTCCAGCCCCCCCCCCCCCCCCAGCAGCCTGTGGCAGGGAGCTCCTGGGATTCATTGGTTTCTGTGTGGCAAAGTGCTGCCTTTTCCAAGTGTCAAACCTCCTTCCACAGGTGCCTTCCAGTTCTCATGTAGTGCCAGCTCCCTGCCCAGTGTCAGGCTGCTTTCAGGGACCATCATGGTCCCTCTTCTCCCTTCTAGCCTGGAGATGCCAAGTTTTAGCTGGGAAGGCAATGTCTGTGAGTGTTTGCCTGTGGAAGGTGCGATACAGGCTGAGCTTCAGATTCTCTGTGGTGTATCTGGACACATCTCACAGGGCTTGTTTCAGGACAGCCTCTCCCTGTGCAGAAACTGGTTTTCCTGGTGACCTGAGCGTGGCTGGAGGTTGTGGTGACACATGAGGTCTTTGCTAGCCATGCTTATACTCTATTTTTTGTAATTGGCATCATTACTTAGACAATTTTTGAGCCCCCCTTGCCCCCAGCACCTTATTGAGCTGGCTCCATTCCTTGCCAGGGGGCAGTAAGTCTATCTCTGCCACCCCAGGATATAACAGGTCCTAGATTTCCAACAAGCCCCCAACCCTGGCCCCTATGCCTGTGTTTATCTCTAGGTGAGATGCCAGGACCATTTAAAAAGCTGCAGGCTGAGCAGCAGAAGGCTGCAGCTGCTGCCCAGAGCCAGGCTGCGGCTGATGCTTCGTTATTTACAGCTGCCTTTGGCTGCTGACAAGCTTCTCCAGCAGCTCTGCTGGACACTGCTCCCTCTCTGTCCCTGCACTGAAACCAGGGGTATTCGTGCCCTCAAATGGGTGCCATCTGGCACCCCACCTTTGTACCAGCAGCGTACCCGGCTCCCCTGCCAGCTCAGGACAGAGCCAGCGCCAGCAGCAGAGCTAACCCCTTTGAGGAGCTCTGCTGATTTTAAACTGCTTCCCAATATTGACAGCAAATCCAAGCTGGAGCACAGGGGGTGAAGTTGTGGGCCATATGGCACAGGCGTATGCAGGCTGCATTCTCCAGGCTGGGTCCATAAAGGACTTCACCCATGAAGACCAGGGTGAAGTTGAATTCTGCTGCCCTTGGTGTTGGTCCCAGCCAGGCTGGCACCCCTCAGTCCAGCTCTCCTCACTTCAGTCAGCTGTTAAACACTGCCAGAGCAGGAGCAGCCTTACCAGGCTGTCAGGTTCCATGTGACTGAGCAACTCCTCAGTGCTCTGGAAGGACAGCATCTGTTTGGCCATGCTGGGGGTGTCTGACACCTAAATGTGTGCCAAATGGCATCTTCCAAGGTGCCCAGATACCTACTGGGCGCAGATGCAGGGCTGATGGAGCAGAAATGCACGTCACAGTGGATCCCATGCCAGGCAGCTCTGCCTGCTCTGCTTTTGTCCCTGCTGTTGGTCCCCACACGCCCTGGCAGCCCCACGGCTCCCTCTGAGATGGAGACCGGGGTGTGAGGCTGGAGCTGCCATATGTTCCCCATAAAAACACTTCTTGGCCAGTTCCCCGGCGTTTCCTGCCGCTGCCACACGTGCTCAGGATCCCACATGCCTCACAAGCCGTTCACCAACTACAGCCCAGCAGATGGAGGAGCCAGGCATGGTTTTGCAGTAGGGGAGGCAGGAATCCACAGGCTCTGTTTGTTCTTGGGTTGTTCATGGCAGCAGAGGAAGGGGAAGGAGAGCTGGCACCCAACCCTGCAAACTGCCCCTCTGCAGAAGGGACGAGATCTTCCCATACCCACCCGGCATCCTGGAGCTGAGCTGTGAGCCCTCCTTCAGCTGCACAAAGTGTTTTCACCTGCTGCCACTTGTTTAAAGGCAGTTGGAAATGGTGTGAGTCCTGGGTAGATGGAGACCATCATTTCTCCCAGGCAGGTGGTACTGGTTTGTTTTGGTGGCAGATGGCCAGTCAGCATTAAGAACAAAGGCAGAAAATCAGTCCTCAGAGGGAGCAGAGATTTATTGCGGTAGGAAATTAAAAATTTATGTGTCAGCTTTTGGAGTAACTCCTGTTCTGCCTTTATCTGTTTGGGAGGGGGGGGGGGGGTGGGTGGAATGAGGGCTCTGTGTTCAGTCCTGTTCCATGGCAGGAAGGGCTGAGGTGCTTAGGAAGCTGAAGGCACATCCCTTGGTGGTGGATGTATCACGATGGGCAGAAATGGGGCCGAGCTGATGTCTCTCTTACCTTGAGTGGCGGAGTGTGACCAGATCAGTGTCAGCTCTGAGCACAGCAGATGAGTGTCCCAGCCTCAGGAGTGGGATATCTTCATGCCACATCAGTCAAGACTCCGTGAAGAGCCAGGTGCTCCTACAGGGGTATATCTGTGACGGGCTCTTGCTGCTGCTGAACACAGAGAGGTTTCTTCTGATAAGTCCTCTTACTTTGTGCTGAGCTGTTTTCCAATGACTTTGTGCCTCGGAGGCATTGTGCCATGGTGGTCCCCGAGGACGAAAGGGGATGCACAGCAGGCTCTTGGGCTAAGGGTGGGCAGCTGGCAGGTAAGGACACAGGCAGGAAGAGGACATGGACATAAACAGCCATCTGCTCCGTGCCATGGGATAGGGACTATGCTGGTCTGTGCCCACCAAGTGTTCCCCAAGCAGTGTGGTCCCAGGGTAAGGCTGGATTTGGGTGCTGCTGGTGGCACAGAGCTGCTGAGCTCCAGGGATTGTTTCATATCCTCAGCTCCCTGCTGCGAGAGCGAGGCTGTGAGCTTCACAGCCCAGTGCAGCTCTCTGCCCAGAAATTAAAAGAAACACAAAAATATCAGGCTAAAGGGAAGTGATAGCTCCTGGGGTGCAGACAATTACCAGTGTTAGGGAGAGAGCTACCTTACCTACTGCTGCTGCTGGTTTTCTCTGACCTCTCACTCTGGTCCAGGGAGAGCACACGTTAATCCCCAAGCCTGGCATGGGAGAGCTGCCGCAGGAAGGAAGTTCAGAACCACAGCCTGGAGAAGGCATGTTGTACCTGCTGCTGAGCATATTACTGCTTCTCCAGGAGTGGATAAGTCCTGCTTACGAGGACGCTCGTCCTCTTTTATTTAATTTCCTGGTAATGCTTCTACAGCGTCCAAGTCTTATCAGGAGAGGAGCAGCTTAAGAGGCCGGTAAAGGAGTTTTTATTGTCAGTATCCATCTCTTTATTCCCCTCTTCCCTTTGACGATGGATGGCAGGCTGGTTGTGGCTGAAGTGAGGTGTGTTTTCTTTTCCTTTTGTCTGTTAAAGCTGCAAAGATTTTCCCGGCTAACCGATTCTGATGGTAATTTCGGCTGCGGGAGACGCTGCTGTCCCTGAGCTCTCACCCGCTGCGGCTCAGCCGCGGGTTCCGTGGGGAGGAGTGAGGGTGACACCGACGGCCCGATTGCACACAGAAGGACAGATCTGGGGACGCAACTGGCCAGCTCTGTTCTGGGACTCGCCATCCACTTTGCTGTGACTTGGTGAGCAAACCCCTGCCTCTGTTTCCCCGGAGCCATCGCACTGAGCTCAGCCACATCTCCGAGGCATCCCAGTGCTTCGAGCCCTGCTGCTCATCCTCGTGTTCATCTGCTGCGGGGGTTCGTGGATGGGGGGCTGGAATTGCTGTGGGCAGCACGGGTGGGATGAAATGAGTGTCCCCTGGGAAAACAGCGGCTCGGTGACTGCTGTCTTGTGGCAGCCAGCTTCCTCTCTGGCATTCTCCCTGGCCGTGCCAGGTGTGTGGAGACGCAGTGCTGCATTCAGTCGCCTTTTCAGCTGCACACAATGGCCTCGGATAACGTTTGTTTGAGAAAATTGGTTGAATCGTGTGATTCTTTTTGTTGTGGTTGTTACTGTTGTTCTTTTAAATGCTCATGGGAGTAGCAGAGCAGCTAATGAGGCGGCGCAGAGACAGTCGCTGGGGAGATGGTCTCGCCTGTTCTTCCCTGCAGCTGCACTCTCCTGGCGATGGAGCTGGCTCTGCTCCTGCTGGGAGCACTGATGAGTGCGGCACTTCCCGTGCTCAGCGCGGTGCCCAAGCCCTTCTGCTCATCACCAGTTCCCTTCCCCAGGCCTCGCTGTTTTCTTCACCAGCCTTGTGCCGCTGCATGCGGGAGGGGAAAGCCACAAGCACCCATCCAGCTGGGTGCTGGGAATGGATCACCTGCTGTGGTGACATCCCATCACCCTGGGCAGACTCGGTGCTCAGAGTTCTCCTGGCTCCCATGGCAGACATGGCATCCTCCCTTGGAGGATTTTGGATGCTTACCTGGGGACCAGGCTCAGCACAGTGCTGTCCTTGATGGCAGTCATGTCTTCAAGCCCCAAGCTCTGTGTGCTGGTGTGGAGCTGCCAGGAGCTCCTGTCCCCTCCAGCCCCATCTGCTGTCCCTCTTGGCTCTGCAGCAGGTGCCAAATGCAGCACTGGGAGCAGGTGGGGGTGTCAGAAATGCAGACACATAGCATTAGATGGATGATCCATCAAATCCTAAACTGATAAGAGATGAACAATTGGTGTCTTGTCAAAAGGCCGGGAAGGATCTCTTTTAAATAGACTAAATAGTCTGGACAGGAGCAAGCAATGAGCAGTGCAGAAACAACATCGCGTTCACCACTTAGTTTTTCTGGCTGGGCTGTGCACGTTGCCATCTGTGCTGTGTTCTGTGGCCATCCCGTGGTGCTGGGATTGCTCCCCCATAGCAGGCTCACAGCCTGGAGCCATAGCTGCCATTGTTCCGTGATGCCAAGGGCAGCTTTGACATGACCTTGTCCACGGCTGGATCTTCCCATATTCTGGTTGTCTCCACTCCAAGGAGTCCCTGGGCTGATGGTGGAGATTTGGTTGTAGTAGCACAGCTGAGCTTGTCTTAATCCCAGTTTTAAGACTGGCTAAACTTGTTTTCACTTATGTCTGATATTGTTGATCTGTGTTACACAGCATGAATAAGCCAACCCTCGAGTTTGCTCTTAAAGCTCTGCAGAATGGCAGAGAGAGCCCTCAGGCTGTGCCAGGGCTGCTGTCTCCCCTGTCCCTCACAGCAGAATGGCCAGAGCCACACCACCAGTAGCTAACCCTACAGAGATCTCCTGTCTAATGAGGTGCAGTGCTGGGGCAGGGGTGAGACAGTGAAGAGCTGGGAGAGGATGGTGGGTTTACCCTTGTGTGAAATCTCTGTGAATGTCCCCCTGCCTGACTGCTGGTGCTGTGGCAGGGGCAGGCGCTGAGCAGCACTGCTCCGCGTGGGAGGATGGGGCTGTGGCTGTCCCAGGAAGGGACTGGGAGCACTACAGGTGGAGAGGGGCTGCCCTGCAGGCCTCAGAGGGCCCGGTGTGGTGGGCAGGGCTGCGTGGTGGGGCGCATTACAGCCTGTCCTGTGATTGCAGCGCAGCCATGTGATGCCGGAGGAGCGCGGTGGCGATGATATGGAATGTGGGCAGCTGCCTTCGGACACGCTCCGACAGGTGACGGTCCAGCGCCACCCCTCTACGGATTCGGCTTTGTGGCTGGCAGCGAGAGGCCGGTGGTAGTGCGCTCAGTGGCAGCAGGTAGGGTGTGGGGTGGTCCTGGACACAGCTGCAGAATGCCAGGAAACAGCAGCACTTCCCCTTGGTGGGACCCCTCCCTGGGCTTCTGTCCTCTCCTGTCCCCTCTGGTGGGCCTGCAGGGTGTCCTCCACAGCCACATACTTGGGCAAATGTTTTGGGGATGCTTGGGACCCTCCTGCTTCCCCTCCACCCTGCAGCTCTGGGATGCTTGGGTTGGCCCTGACCCTCTCTCCTGGCAGGCGGCCCCTCTGAGGATAAACTCCTGCCAGGAGACCAGATCTTGGCCATCAACGATGAGGATGTGAGTGAAGCCCCCAGAGAGAGATTCATCGAGCTTGTCAGGTGAGGACAACACTTGTCCCTCATTGCCTCTGGGAAGGGGCTCGTGCCAGGCTGCTGTGCCTGTACCAAAGCCTTGGGGTGTCAGTGCACACCCACGTCACCAGTGGTCACTGCTGGGATGGGGAATTCTCAGCCTGAGCAGGGGGAGTGCCTTAAGCAAGTGCCATAGCAGTTCCCAGCTGGCCAAGAAGTGGGAAAGTATCCACAGCCATGTTGTCAAGCACCCCAAGGAGCCCACAAAGGTCCCAGCCACCAATGGGCTGGGAAGGGTGGGATGCGCTCTATGTAGCCAGTGGCGCATGTTGAGGTCCATCACCATAAGGTCCCACCCATATTCATTTCTCCTTTCTGTCACAGGAAGGCCAAGGACTTCATCATCCTCACAGTCCTGCACACCCACCAGGTGAGACTGGCAGGGCTATGGCCAGCTCCAGGGGAGCCAGGACAGGGGTGAAAAGCCCTTTTGGAGACTGAGGCAGTGTCCCTGGAGACGCTGGGATACCACTCAGGCAGCTCAACTGATTCATTGGACCCATGTCCCACCATCCCAAGGCTCTTCCAAGCTGTTGGGTCTGAGAGCTGCCATGGCCCCTTGGGGTCAGTGGACACGCAGCCATCTCCCTGTCCTTGTCACCTTGAGGGAGGAAAAATATTCCCAAACCCATACGGTTTGCTGAGGATGTTGCGTGTGTCTGATGGAGTAACCCATTGTGCCAGAGGTGGCAGGGAAGGGTCACTGCTGGCTCAGGAGTCCCTGGGGAGCTGGGAGGGCCGGGCTGCAGGAGGGCTGGAGATGCTGCTGGCACCAGCAGCGATGGTGCACTGGGGCTCGGCACCCATGGCACTGGGGCAGACCGAACTGTAACACCAGAGGCACCATTTGTGCTTCACTGGGTCTTTGATGTTGGGAAAGAAGTGTGAAAGCTTCCCTGTGCTCTCCTCCTCTCCAGGAAGGAGATGCCCCCACTCAGCACTGTTCTGTCAGGAGGGGGGATGCGTGCTACACTCCAAAACAGCTTTTTACCTCCTTGCCCGGGATGGCCGCTGGCCAGGACAGGCATACCAGCTGGTGCTCACACCACCAGACACACACAGCTCTGTGACAGGACTGTCTCTGTGCTGGAGTATGTGCAGGCACTCCTGCCAGAACATCCTACAGGGATGCCCAGGGTCCTGCCAACTCCCCAGGGCTTCAAACCCACATCCAAGGGGTTCGTCTTTCTCATCCAACTGGTGCCAGTGCCCCCAAGCAAGACCTGGCTGATATCAGCTGGCGCTCGGCCTGCACAAGGGGTGCCAGGCACAGGTGCTTACTGGGATGCAGCCTCCCTGCCACGCTAATGTTGATGGTGTGACTTCAGGGGCTGCTACTCATTGTTCTGGCCCTGCCTGCAGCAATGTGTAACTAGAGCCAAGGGAACTTGCTTTCCACTCTCCCCATTTCATGGTTTGCTGCCCAACCCCCATCATCATGCTGGCTCCAGAGGGGTTTCCTCTGGGCCTTGTGTCTGCCTTTCTCCACACCATGGCTCCAAGGGCAGGCAGGTGATTTACCCAGTGCTCTCTTTCCAGTCTCCCAAATCTGCTTTCATCAGTGCAGCCAAGAAGGCAAAGCTAAGGTCCAACCCGGCCAAAGTCCGATTTTCAGAGCAGGTGACAGTCGGAGAGACAGACCCAGTAAGTCCTGTCCTGCCTTCCTCTGTGCTTTACCCCCCTGAGGTGTCCCCAGGGCCATGGGGTGTGGGGTGGTTGGGGGCCAAAGGGCTCCTCTTCCCTGATTTGAGCTCTGCAGGTAAAAGCAGCTGTCTGGCCTGGGGAGCCCCACAGGATAAGATGCCCTTGGGCACAGTCAGCGTGTTGGGTCACTGCTGGGGGGACTTTCTGTGGTCCTTCCCTGTCCCTCTGGAGGAGCCCCAAAAACTGGCCTGATCTCAACTGAGCCCCCCTGAGCACCCAGGGGAGGCATCCATGCAATGCCAGTGCCTGTGGCTTCTAGCCTGATCCCAAAATCTTTGGTATGTGGGGCAGGGCAACCAGAGCACTGCTGAATGGCTGTGGAAGCTGAGGAGTTCCAGCCCAGTGTTTTTATCTCTTAATTGCAGAAAGGTTTTATTAACAACAAAACTGAAAAAAAAAAAAAAAAACCCTGTAAAGCACTTCTAGCACATTCTGTTTTTAAGCAAAATCAATTAGGTAATTATCTGATTGAAATGCTTCTCAGCAAATAAAATCAGCTTTCTCCCAACTTCCTGCAGCGGGGATGTGCAGGGTAGAGGGGGGAATAGGCTTGGGGTAAGGGTCAGGAAAGGGAGATCAGCTCTGAGCCACCCCAGCCATACCTCCCCTGTGGGACACCAGCTGGGGAGCGGGACAGGCTGCCAGGCACGGGTACCGGGATTTGCTGGACAAAGCAAAGTGCTCTGCCCCCACTGCAGCTGCTGGGAGCTGAGGTGAATCTGTCAGGCAGCTCTGAATTGCCTCAGTTCTGCGCTTCTTGATAGCGCAACAGAATGCTGGGTTTTCAGGGGAAATTTGCCTCTTGGCACAAAAGCCCAGAGCAGCAGAGGATGCCACGAACACTCCATCACTGACACTCTCTCCACCATCTCTCCATCTCTCCATGTCCCCCACCCTTCTTGCCTCCCCCTTTGCCGGCCCCACATGCCAGGACATGTTGAAGAAAGAAGCTCTCCTCCTCATTCCCAACGTGCTGAAGGTTTTCCTGGAGAACGGGCAGATCAAATCCTTCACATTCGATGGCCGAACCACTGTGAAGGTGAGCCCCTCTGCTCCCACCACGGCATCATGACACTCCTCTCCTCCCACCTGCCCAATCTATTTTTCATCTCCTGCTTCCCATGCACGAACTCTGCAGCAGCACTGGGCTGGCTGTGAGCTGCTCTGGCATGATGGATGGCCCATCTGCCTCCCCAGGCAGCACGCTTTGCAGCTGGCAGAGATGGGGGGTTATTGTCTCTCTGCCTCTCATGACTTCTCTCCTTGCTGTGAGCCTGCCCTCCAGCCAGGGTGGATGCTCCTGTGAGTCCCCCTGCCAGGGGTCAGCTCCCTCAGCCCCCACCACAGTGTTACCTGAGGTGCTGGGGCTCTGGCTGCTGGTCACCTCCCACTGCAAGGTACCATCCTGTGGACCCTCTCAGCCTCATCTTGGCATGGCCCCGGCTGCCAGGGAAGAGTGGGCTCTCAGTGAGGTTCCAGCTCCCGCTCAGGAAATAGCCAGTGCCTTGCACCCAAGCCTGTCCATGGCATTTGCAGGACGTGATGGTGACACTGCAGGACCGCCTCTCGCTGAGACACATCGAGCACTTTGCCCTGGTCCTGGAGTATTCCAGCCCGGAGCAGAGCCACCGCTTCCTGCTGCTCCAGGACAAGCAGCCGCTGGCCCACGTAAGCTGCTGGGTGTGGGAGGGTGTTGGGATGGCTGAGATGAGGGGCTGGGCACAGAGGGCCTCCTCTTCCCCCGGAGTGGGGCTTGGCTGGGATTGTGCTGTGGGGTAGCACAGCCCTTCCTTGCCTCTGGCATTGTCCTGCAGGCTCAGGGGTGAAAAGAGTGACCAAAGAGGGAGACAGTCAGGGGTTTATCCATCCCATGCTGACAGCACCATGGAGCTGCACTGTGCTCCAGCCTGGGCAGCTGCAGACAGCACTCATGACCATCCTTGGCTGGCAGAGCCAATAAGATGGTGCTGCACAGAACCAGGGATAAAATGGGGATCATGGAGCACACGTTAGCCTGAGTGGCACAAACCCTACAGCACCAGGCAAAGCTGTCACACCAAGGAAGGCTGGGATATTGCTGTGATGAAAGGTGGTGCATAGAGGAGAGAGATCAAGTATCACGCCAGAAGTAAGGAGAGGGCATCTCATGCCCTGCAGCCAACAGTTCCTGGGCTCACTGCTCCCCTCTGCTCCTGCCACAGGTTGTGCAAAGAACACACTACCATGGCATGAGATGCCTCTTCCGTGTGAGCTTCTTCCCCAAGGACCCAGTGGAGCTGCTGCGCCGGGACCCTGCAGCTTTCGAGTATCTGTACATCCAGGTAGGGACTGGGAGCTGGTGGTGCTCATGGCCCATGCATCTGCCAAGGCTGGGCCCTGTGGTGGCACCCCTCAGGTGCCAGTGCCCTGTCCCTGTGGCTGTGTGTTGAGGACACCTCTTCTCCCTCCCACAGAGCCGCAACGATGTGATCAGAGAGCGCTTCGGCACAGACCCCAAGCCAGAGATGCTGCTGGGGCTGGCTGCCCTCCACATCTACATCACTGTCTCAGCCACCCACCCCAGCCAGAAGGTCTCCCTCAAGAATGTGGAGTGAGTCCTCCTCCCTGTCCCCAGGCTTCCACACAGTCCTCATTTGTTGTCCCTTCCCTGTGTCCCTGTGTCACAGCAACATTTTGGGATGTGGAGCATGAGACGCTGTGAGAGCCTCCTCTGAGCTGGGCAGTGGCTCAAGGGCTTGGCAGCAGTGACAGCAAGCCCCTGGTCACACCGTGGGTCTGTGGAAGGAGCCCTCACACTGACATCCACCTCCATGCTGCAGCCAGAGCCGGGGACATTTGCTGTGAGCCCAGGATCATTTCCATGGGAACCCAGGCTGATTTCCTGCCTGCATCCAAGGCAAGGAGAAGGCTCTGTGGCTGTGTAATCTCAGCCTGCCACCAAGCCCTCCTGTGGCTCCTGGGGGATCTAAATCCATACCCAGCCTATCTGTGCAGGCTGGCCTTGCCCAGTTAGCACCGGGAGGAAGGAGGGAGGGGTCACCCCAAGAGGATCCCATAAGAGATTTGGAAGTTTTCCGTGCATAACCTACGTTTACATGAAGGTGAGTGGGAGCTGGGGTCTGCTGCAGAGTGTGGCACTGCTGTTCCCCAGCCTGGTGCTGGTAGTTGTGTCACCATCCCTTTCGGGACCCGAGCCGGGGGCTGCTGCTGCTCCGGTTGTGGCACCAAGGAAGTGCTGGTGTGTCTCCAGCTCCCTCTGACGGCAAGAGGATGCTCTGGGACAGTTTTCTGTCCCTCTCTGCCTGCTGGCAGTGTCTCCGACCTGGAAGCTCATGCAGGCTTCCCTCCCCACAGGAAGGAGTGGGGCTTGGAGCCCTTCCTGCCTCCCTCACTCCTGCAGCTCATCAAAGAGAAGAGCCTCCGGAAATCCCTCTCGCAACAGCTTAAAGCCCACCAGCACCAGCCTGGCGGCACCAAGGTGAGCCCAGCCCACACAGTCCCTGTTCAGGGCTGGTGGGGTGGCAGCCTGCCCTCCACCCCAGTGTGTAGTCCCCAGCTTCTTGAGGACTCTTGTTATTAAATCCCCTGGGATGGGAGAGAAATCCCAGACAGCCAGGTAGACACTTTCTCTCCTGAATCTGCTTTCTAGAGCTGATCTGGTTTGCAGGGAGTGCAGCAAGGATTAGGGGTGAGATCAGCTGTAGCTTGGCTGAAGTGGCACACATCAGTTCATTGTTATCTCTGCTTCTGGGCCTGGAAAGCTCTGGAGGCAGCTGCTGAGCCATGACATTGGTCCCTGCAGCCTTCACAGCTCCCCAGGGAGGGAGGGAAGGTTGTACATCTCAGGAGGGTTATACATCAAGCACTGGGGCTCCTTCCTGGCTGTGCCTCTGCTCTGAGTTACCTCCCAACAGCTGCCCAGGATGGCAGGGGAGTGGAAACCCCCCTCACCCACAACTCGGACTTGCTGCCAGCACAGCCCATGCCCAGAGCTGCCTGACAACTTGCTGTGCACCCCTACTTGAGAGCTCCCAAGTCTGCCCCAGCCTCCTGCATCTCTTCCCCCTGTGCTCACAGTGCTCACCTGTGGGTGTGTTTTGTCAGGTCTCCACAGCCCAGGCAAAACTGCAGTACCTGAGGATCCTGAACGAGCTGCCGACCTTTGCTGGGGTTCTCTTCAACACAGTGGGACTGGTACGGTAATTCAGGCTGGGCTGGGAGGTGCCTGCTCCTGCGTGTGTGCTGGGGGAGAGCCAGGGGGCATGTGGCTCTCACAGAAATCACTTCCCTCAGTCTCTTGCTCTGCCCTGCTGAGCTCCAAGCCCACCCAGAAAAGCCTTTGGAGCCTCTGCTGTCAGTAGGTTGGGTTTTCAGGTCTGCAGGGTCAGGATCTGCTCTGTTCTTGCCAGCCTATGGGGCAGCGAGATGACCTGCTCAGTGAAGTTGGAGTAGTTTCAGGCATGTGTTTGTAGCTTGATCGTGCCCTGGCACATCCTGCCATCCATCCTGGAGGAGAGCAACTCCTGGCAAAGGCCACTGTGTTCCCTGCTTGCCCACACAGCCCTGGCTGGGCTTGCTGCCTCTGTCACAGGTGCTCCAGTCTGATCTCTGCCACAGTGGTCCTTCATCTCCGCTGCTCACCCAAACCACCTCAGCAGGAGGAAAGCCACCAGCCCAAACAGGACCCACAAAGGCTCCCCACTGCCTGGCTCACTCCTTCATCCATCTCACTCCACCTGACACTCATGTAGGTGTCACCTCTCTGCCATCCTTCCCTTTATCCCCACCCATGGTCTTGGCACTTCCCTGGCTTCCCGTGCTTTGCCTACTGCATTCCGTCTCTGGCAGCCTTTGGTCTGCTCTGCCCCTCATCTCACAGCTCAAAGGGCTGCCTGCAGGAAATCAGTGCAGACACAACCTCATGGTGTCTGGTTGATGCCATGGTAGAGCAGTCAGAGCCTGCTACTGACACTGCCTGAGTAGACAGCAATTTTTTAAATCTCTGACACCAAAGCAATGCCTCTGAGCCAGCCTGTGAGTTGAACTGTGTTGAAGTGGTAAAAAGTATTCCCTTATTATCTTCTGCAATGGTTTGCCCAGCTCCTCTTCCCCTCCATGCCTAGCTTGAAGCATCCTTTTAGACCAGAGCAAGAAACATCCTGATTTCCAGTCAAGGCTTTTTGGTCTTTCTTCTTTTCTGAAATACCTTCACTCCCTCCTTTGCTTCCTTCTCTCAGAGGCAATGTCAGATCAGACAGATTTGTAACACACTTACTTTAGTGTAGTGACACCAGTGAGCCTGAATATTTCATGTGGACAGTCAGTCCAGGGCTTTACTTTTAAGTAGCCTTGCATCCTGCTCACCACTCCCAGCTCTGCAAAGAGGCTCAGGGAGGCAGGTTGCTGTCACTAGCCTTACCTACTGCTCTACAAAAGCCATCCTGGACCTGACCAAGCTGCCAGCATTGAGGCTTGGGGCCGTGGAGGGAGCCAGGTGCAGCCTGTGCCACCCCAGCGTGTTCACCCCTGTCTGTCTCTCTCTCTCTCCATGTGCCTGTGCCACCAGGATGAGAAGCAGCCAGCCACCACCCTGCTGGTGGGACCCCGGCATGGCATCAGCCACGTCATTGACCTGAAGACCAACCTCACTACAGTGCTGTCAGAGTTCAGCAAGGTCAGCAAGATCCAGCTGTTCAGGGAGAACCAGGGGGTGGCCCGGGTGGAGACAAGCATCTTGGATGCCAAGGTAGGCATGGGTGCTGTGGAGCTAGAGACGGGTGGAGATGATGTTGGGGGGTTGGGGCCAGCCTTTGAGGGGATTCAGATCACAGCTGTGTGCTGGAGAATCTGCTTGGGGATTCCTAGAGACTCCAAAACCCCTTTCACACCGAGGTCTGCAGCATGTCCCCTGCTGGTCTGACTGCTTGTGCCATACAGGCAGGGATTGCTGCTGAGGGCCACAGGCAGCAATGGTGGCCTTCAGGCCATGACCCAAACACCTACTAATGGTTCAAGCAGGGTCCTTGGGGCAGATGGGGGTGACACAGGCCCAGCAGGTAGCAGGACCCTTTGGAGACAGGACAGCACCTCACCTCTCCTCAGGGCTGGAGAGGAGCAGTACGTGGCCATACCTAGGCTGGGTGCAGGGAATGGGAGGTTTCATGCATTAGTAGCACTTGTGGAACTTGTCAAGCCAGGCAGGATTGTTGAATAAAGTGGAAATGATGGGAAGGAGATGTTGGGCTCAGTGTGAGCAGAGATGACTGTGTGGCCCGGGCCCAGTAGCCACCCCCTGGGTATCTTGCCAGCTGCCCCCATTATCCTCCCCTTCGGCCCCCAGAGCACTCCTCGTCTTTCCTGAGCCCCGTGTGTTATCATCCCCCATCTCCTGCTGGTTGGTGTGTACTGCAGTGCTGGTTCTGACAGTCAATCACCGTGGTCAGGCCCTGCCACCCCTCCTCACTCCTCATGGGTCTCAAACCCTTCAGGACAAGTGTCAGCAGTACAGTAAGATCTTTATTTACTTCTTTGATGCCTGGTGCAGCAGCCACATGATTGTAAGGAGATCTTCCCTTGGACTTTGCTCAGGTTTTTAACAAGCTGGGCCAGGACTGTGGGGAATGGAGGTTCTGCTGCACAGGTGTACCTGTACTAGCCCTTTGAGCCTTTGGCTGTGGGTTGGCTTTCCTGCTCCTGCATTCATCTCTTTTTCCCCCAAGACTGATGAAGCTGAGCTGCTTTGCCAGCTGTTTCTGTGTTTCATCTCCTGCAAGGTCTAAAAGCCCAACCCTCTCTACAGTCCTTTCTTTGCACTATTTCAGTCGTAATCTCATAGCTGTAATCATGGTGGATTTGTTTAGGATTCTCCTGCTGCCTCCTGTCCTGGTGGATTTTAGCACTTTCTCCCACCTGGCTCATTAATTCCTCCAAGTCTGTTTTCCTGCTGCCTCTGTGCCTGGTCCAGTAGCTCTGCTAACCTGCAGTAACACCCCAGTAGCCTCTGCCAGAGCTGTGTTAATCCTCATGCCCTCTGCTTCAGCTCTCCCCTCCACAGCCTCATCGACCAAGCCCTTTTTTTGCATTCCTAATTCAGTGGGGATTTGGTCAACTGTAACATTTTTAACATTCCCTCTTCTGCATCCCACTGAGGTCAATCTATGTGCAGTTAAAGCCTTGGTGCCCTGCCTGTTCTAACCCTTCAAAGTCCTCACCTTCCCCTGCTGCAGCCTGGCCAGGTAGAAGGCCTCCTTGCCCAGCCCCTCCAGCTGTCTGGGCAGTGCAGGAATCCATCAGTTTATTCCTTACAGAGCAGGAATAACCAGGGGATATTGCCTGCACCACGAGTAACCCTGCTGGTTCCTGCTGCTGCATACGCCCCTCGGATTTGCATGTATAAAATCACCATATTAATGCATTAATAATAGGCTGGTCATTACCCTGTTGCTGCTTGTGGCTTTCTGTGAGTGCTTTGAGCATGGCTGTCCCCATTGTCACCTAGCTCCATGGCAGTGGCTCTGCTCCATGGTGCTGAGCTCTTGGGTTAGTGCTGTCCTCTCCTGGTGTGGAAAAGCGCACTGTTCCTCTCAGCACAGACTGGCCACAGGAGGGACAGATGCTCCGGAGGCTTAGGTGATGCTGGCATCCATCTGCTCTAAATTAGGTGGCAATTCCCACGCAGTTTGTCCCCAGATCCCGCAGCCCTGCTCTCCACAGCCGTTCCCCACTGCAGAAATCTACTCTGCACCTCCACCAGCCCTTTCCTGCTGCAGGAGCAGACTTTCTCCTGTGACCCTGATATCCAGCCCCCAAAGGCTGGAGAAAAGCCAGCTTACTGGAGTAAGCCAGCTCGCATACTTCCTGTGAGCACGTCTGCATGCATGATGCCTTTATCTCCTTGAGAAATTCCAGGCAGCTGCCTCTGGCCACCAAAAGCCCCTCTGCCTGCCTGGAGTGGAGCAAACACCCTATTTATGGATCTCAGCAGGCTCAACATGACCATGCCAGGGCAGAGGCTGCTGTTATCTGTCTTCATTTAGCCATTAAACAAAGGGCTGGGTTTTAAAGCCAGAATGTCTGCTCCAAAATGAGACATATGCTAATCCTACGCAGGACAGCAATGGATGAGGCAGGCTAAGAAAAGCAGGCAAAAAGATCATTACCTCACAGAGCTAACCTGCTCTCTACAATTATTCTGTTGCACTGAATGTGTCGCTGGCTAAAGCCCTAGGTTGCAAATCAGTCAGTTTCTGCTGTGAGTTGCAAACCATTAGAGGGCTCAAAGTATCGTCCTAACTGCTCTGGGAACCTGTCAAATCCATGTCACCCTTTGGAGCCTGTCAGAGCTCCATGGATTGTAGTGTAGAGGGGATGTCCTCCTGGGCTATTTCACCCTGATGCCTGGCACTGCTGCTGTCATGGGCTGCTGGTGCTGGGGCAGCTTCCAGCCTGAATCGGTAGGAGGTGCTTGCTGAGTTACTGTGGAAACACGGATGATCAATGATGGTTTAGGGTTTTGTGCAGAAAGACCATCTTGAATTTCTAAGTGTAGTTACAATGGGTTAAAAAAGGGGTCAGGTCATGGAGCAGCCCTCAGCTGGGAGGTCTAAACACCCTGACCAAACCAGCCAGCACAGTCCAGACATGCTTATCTTCTGCCAACCCGCAACCACAGCCCAGACTCACCTGCCAGGAAGGAGCTGGGAGATATTTTCAGGTAACAAACAGGTTTGAAGAGATCATAAGCCATTTGCATTTATTTCTGGTGGAAAAGAAATACTGTTTGTCCTATGAATTATTCACGAGGTAGTTTATTGGTTTGTTTTGGATCTTTTCCATCCTGGGCTTCAATTTCTATTTAAAACAGCCTATTTGGTGTAGAAACCCAGGGCTGGTACCTCTGCTTTGCCTTCTTTAGCTTTTTGCCACTGTGGGAAGAGGAGGGCAAATGCTGACAGAACCTCTCAGAGAGGAGCTGTGCAATGTCAGGACAGAAGAGCAAAAACCTCCAGGCTTCTGCTGCTGGTTCCAAGGATTTTAATTCCCTATAAGGTCTGTGAGAGCTGCAGGGAGGACAGGAGCAGGTTTTGTCTCAACAGTCACAGGGGGAGTGAGAAGTTTTGCTTGGGAATGTTGAGAAAGTTCCCAGCCTGTGACTGAGGGCAGGACTACACGTCCCCAGCTGCACTGCAGTGGTGCAAGTGGTCATTTTGCAGGTTCCAGTGGTCATTCTCACCTGACAAAGCCTCCTTTCTGCTGGGGCTGTCGCTTCTCTGTTCCTCCTCATGTTTGGGCACTGATTCTGGAGCTCATATGTTGGCCGGGGTCAGGGAGGTGGCACAAGGTGCCTCCTGTGATCTTTATGCCTTAGGTGCATCTTGCCAGGGTAGGGGCTCTGCATCTCCCAGGAGCTTCCCACTCCTGCTGGGACAAGCATCTGAGAGTGGCCAATGCTTCTGAGACAGCTCAGAATCGAGCTTCAGGCATGCGTCTCCCTTCCTCCCCAGTGCAACACTGCAAAGTCCTCCTGTACGTCCCAGTGTCCCAGGAAGGACAATGTCCTTGTCCTGACTGGCACCTGGACAAGCCTGGCAGCCTGGGCGGGGCACAGGGAGGTGAGTGCTCCCCCAGACTCCCTGTGCCTAGGGGAGGTGTAGGGGGAGCTGCTCAGCTCCAGGCTCCCCTGGCGGTGCAGCTCCACAGCTCCTGCAGGAGCAAAGGGTTTGTTCTTATTGAAATGGCTTTTCCAATGGAGCATTTCTCCTTTCTGATTTACACAGCTGCACACCACTGGGCTTTTTGTTTGTAACAGTCTTGACATTGGGAAAAAGGCTGCTGGAGCACACTGAATGCGAATGAAAGAAGAACACTTGGGGGACAGCTGGATCACCTGAGCCTGGACAAGCCTCTGCAGCTTAGCAGAGGAGCTGTGCCAGGCTGTGCCCTGTCCCTGTGCTGGGCTCTGGGGCAGGTGCCTGCGGCGCTGGCTGCTCGCCAGCTGCAATTCAGTCAAAGGCATTGGGGTAATTGACTCTGGTCTCTCAGCAGGGCCTGCAGCCAGCCGGCGCTTAAGCCGAGATCAAGACTTGAGAGAGGAAAACAAAGGAAAAATTAATTCAGAAAGGTCCCTGGCTGCTGCTGTGCCTGGAATATGGGTGCTGATGTTGGTGTCCCAGGGTGTGCTTCCAGCCTGCCATGGACAAAAAGAACACTATGCACAGCTGGGGTTCAGCCCTCTCCTCTCCCTGTGGAAGGAGCCAAGGAACACCTTCCTCTCACAGGTGATGGGATGATGACCCCTCTGAGCCTTCCCTGCTGGAGCCAGTCCCAAGCCTGGCTGTGCTCCCGAGCTGATCCTGGCAGGGATGTGCTGTGGTGCTGAGGCCAGTGCCCAATGTGTATTTGCCAAACTCCAGTCTGAAAACAGTGGGGAGCCCCACCAAAGTCACCAGGGCAGGCAAGGCTGACATTCCTACCATTCCTGCAAGCACAGACTGAAGCCCCTGAGATTTCTCCTACAGAAGAGTGAGGCTTTGGAGTGAGGATGGGCCCACAGCTCTGGTTCCTTACCCTGAATTAGTCTTTATTTGCATTAAACCATTCTGAAATGCTGTCATCTCATGGGCAAGAGGGAGGGATTGGGATTTCCTTTGGCTTGGTACCTGGGTGGGAGGGGCAGATGCAGATCCCTGCTTGCAGTGGGATGTGAAGCAAGGGAATGGGATGCAAAGAACTGAGATGCAAAACTAAGCACTTCCCAGCTCCAGCACCACCCGGAGCACTGCCTGCAGGCACCCAGGACAGGAGCCAGACAGAAACACAAGAGGCAGACAACATGTGGAGAGGATGAGTTTCCAAGCCTCCAAAGCCAAATTTGATTTGTTCATTAGAAAAAAAAGAAAAAAGAGAAAAGCCTCATACCCAACAAAAACTTACAGCACTCTAAAGAACAAGAGACCTGCAGGTCTAACCAAGGCAGTGCCTTTATTGATCAACAAGTGGGAAATAGTGGTCCTAGTCACAAGCAGCCTGCTATTGATAGGACTGAATTAATAATGCTTAAGGGGAGAGAAGGAAAGGTCAATGTAGAAGTGAAAAATTGACTGCTGCCTTGTTAGGCCCAGGTGCCTGTATTATTAAATAAAAACTTGGCAGTACACCTCAAGTAAACCAAGGAATATAAATTATGCAAATGAATCTCCCATCTTTCTGCTGCACTGCGTTAAAGGAAGCAGGGTAAGACCCAAAGTACATGATCAAGGGGGGAGATTAAAAGGAAATGCATATAATTTTAGAGGTTATAGTATGAATGAATTGAGTCATAAATTAATTTCCATATGAGGACTGTTAAAATCATCTAGCATGACCCTGGCCAGAAAATTTCCTATAGACCTTTGTCTGTGCAAGAAACTACCCTCCAGAAGGACACTGAGATCTTATTTAAAAGCAGGGAGGGCACAATAGAAAAATCACTTTATCATTACTAAGCTAGTGCAAAAGTAATTTCTTCTGTCTGGTATAAATGTATTCTGTTTTACTTCACAGCAAAATGCTGGTTGCCAAGCAGGAAACTTTGAACGAAAAGGTGTCCTCTCTTCACGAGGCCTAGAAAATCTAAGAAGCCGTTATGAGTGAAAGATCAAACCATCAATAATTTCAGGCTGGTCTTACACGTTTAGATTTAGGAAGAGCATCCTTGTGAAAATTTGCTTTTTTACATGTTGACACATTACAGGTCAGAGATGAAACTTTACCTGGGCATCCCACTGGGAATCTGATGTTTGCCATTTTCTAGAGCAGTAGGATTATCCAAGTAAGTTTGCTTCTGTGTAAAACTTAGAGTTTTCATCCTAAAGGTGCTGCTGTCCTGACAAAAGACAGACAGGCATTTCTGCTTTGCTCTCCCAATGAAGCAGAGCCCTGGGGGCCGCTGAGGAGCTGTAGCAGCAAGAATGTGCCTGTGAGAATGAGGAAGGGGATGGGCTGGTGGGCATGAGACAGGCCAAAGGTGCGTGGTGGGAGGATAGTCAGGGGTTATCAAGGTTGCTAACTTGTTCCCTATCAGTGATCAACATCATCTCCTAATTAGCAGGTGGGAAAGAGGGTTCTGCACCTTGTGGCCACAGTGCTGCCGGGGCTGGGAGGAACAGCATTGCTTTTGCCCCTGCTGCATCCCTCCCTGCCTTCTGGTGCTCTTCTGCACCACTGGATTTAGAAAACTTAGATTCATGCTCTCTCCAGCTCACTGCCTTTTTGTTGGGTTTGGTTGAGCAGTGCAGGAAAAACTGCAGGGAGATATACAGGGATGTCACAGTAAGCCCCAGCCCCATGGACACCAGGCCAGTCCTGACCTCAGGCATAAGCTCTCACTGCCTCTTGCAGGATGTTTCTAAGGGAAAAGAGGTGAATCCCATTTGCCAGAAGCCATGGGTGTCACAAGGAAACTGAAAGCACAGACTGCAGTTCTTCAGAGTTGTTTTTATTTAAAGCAGCTCCCTGCAAAGCTGCCCTGAATTTGCTATCTAAACCCCTCAGCACCATGAGTTGGAAATGTTTTGTGCACCTGTTCACAAAGTCAATATTTGCGCAGCTCACCCGTGCCTGGCTGTCTCCACATGATCTCATTTGCCTTGCCCATGTTGGAACAGGGTGACCAAGGTTGCCAATGCCTAAAAGTAACACCTCCATCAGCTGCCACCCCCCATATCTCTTTGTGGAATCATTTCTCAATGGAACAGTGCTTCTGCAATCATGTTTTCTCTTTGCCTCTTGACCCCATAAATCACTTTCAGATCTGCTGGCCACTTTCAAGAGGATGTGGCAGCAGGGTGGCTATCTCAAAGGCAACTCAGCTGTTGCAATCTCAGCAAAACTACCGAGTGAAGTGGAAGAGAGAGACTCAGTCTTGTAACCCCATGTGGGAAAGGCTCCAATCCTGTGCCAGAACTCTGTTAGTGAGCAGCAGAGAAGCCACCAAGGCCAAGGGAGATGCACAGCCTGACTGCAGCAGCTTTGCTGACAATCAGTGTCTTTATAAACAGCTCATAACCCATGAACAGGACACAGACCCATGGCTGTGAGCTCCCAGGCCATGGGGAGATCACACATTCACAGCGTGGGTGGATGGCTCCAAGCTGCACTTGAAGTGATTTAATCCCTAATAATAATATTTAAACTCTTAACAATTGAAGAATTCTTCATATATCAAGTACATCAGAGTAATAATTTCTAAACTGTAATGTTAATCAGGTTTAAGATTCTTCCTTTTCAGAGCAGAGTGCCACAGTTAACCCCAGCATGCCATGCATTTATTGCTGGAAGCCATTCTGGAGGCTGGACTTGCTTGGAGACCTGGTAGGGAGCTCACAGCACCCTGGTGTTTCATTTGTAGTCGAGAAACATCAGTCAGGGTTGTTGCATCTCAGTCCTGTCACTCTTCAGGAGGACTGATCCAGGGGCTGCCTCCTGCTAGCAAGAACCTACAGTCCCATCTCTGGATAGGTGGGAGCATCCTGAGGCAGAGGTATCTGAGCAAAGATGGAAATGGGGTCTCAGAGATGCTGATCCCCAGCTGGAGCACTGGAGCTGCCCTGGGGGATGCATGGTGAGCACTGACAGGGAGGCAGTGAAGGTTCACAGCCCTGTGCTGCCTTGGTGGGATTCACACATGGTGGAAACTATCCCCTGGTTTTCCTTTTGGAAGGGAATTTTCAGCCCACCTTGGCCTCTTGGTTTAATCTCCCAGCAGTGGGTGTTTATCAACCATTGCCTCCCTCCCACTGGGATTTGCTCCCTCCCTTGCTGCTGACTCTCCAGACACTGCAGAACAGAGCAGGGAAGATGCACAAGTATGTCCTCATTCAACAGATGGCTTGAAAAACCCAGGAGGGCTTAGCCCTGTATTGAAGCCACTTGTTTTAAGGATGCTGCATACACAGAACAAATGGTTTCCTTTCATCACTTATGTCAAGACTGGAGCTGGGCTAAGAGGTGTCACCCCCCTCACCACTGCATGCCTGCCTCCTTTGAGCTATGTTGAGAATCTCTTCACTCCTCTCTCTCTGGTTTGATACTTCCCCTTTGATCTGTGTCATCTCAGGTTTATTTTCAAAGATTCAGAAAGAACCTTGTCAAGCAGGCAGGGGCAGAGCTTCTCAGCAGAGGATGTTCACTTGTCAGGCTACTTCTCTTCAACATCAAGTTATTTCTTCTCCTTTATCTTCCTGCACAGCAGCCAAAGAGGGAACTTCTTTACCCTGGCCCCAGGAGAAATCTGCCCCTGCCAGGGAAAGGCATGGCTTGGGGATCACATGCAGCTCTGCCCAGGGCTGATGGCTTCACACCCAAGTTTGTTGCACTTTATGGTCCAGAGCATGACACTCGGCCTAAGGAGGGCCTTCCTTTGCCAGAATTGGCTTGGTGGCTTACAGCAGCAAATATTAAGCAGAGCACAAAACTGGCCAGTGGGTACCAGAAACCACTTGTGGTTATAAAACAAGAAAACTAATATGGCTTTAATGCTTTTTACACTGTGTAGGCTTAAGTGTTTTTTAAAACAGCCTTGGTATTCCCTGAATGTGGTAAACGAGTTTTTCAGAGTTCTAGAGGGCTCTCAGTGTGCAAGAGGCTGTGTGTGGCGAGACAGACAGCCTAAGACAGCAGCAGTTCAGCATCTCCCAGTTAGCTCAGGTAGCCTCTGTACCTGGGTAAAAAGTAGATAGTAAAGGTATCTCTTTAGGTAGAGGTGCATTGTGCAAGGGGTAGGTGAGGGCAGGAGCTGCCTTTGCCATAACTATTGAAGGCATTTGTCAATTTTTTCCATCTCACGGGTCTGTCTTGAGCAGTGCTGGGGGCTCAGACAGAGCATGGCCCTCTCAAGTGAGCTTTGCTGACACAGGCTGCTCTTCCCAGCCTGGTCCCAGCAGGATACAGGACCTCACTGGGTGGGTAAGAGTGAATCCCACCCCAGCAGCTTCCCTGGGCTAGCTAATCTTCTCCTTGGGACAATCTGGGAACTGGGAGTTGCACTGTCTGCTGCTAGATTGTGCTGTGAGGTTATATGTGTCACACAGATCATGTCTGAGTTTTATCTCTTTTTAAAGCAAAGATCTTTTTTAGCATGCAAATAAATGTTTCTCCTAAAAGGGAAGGCACCATCTGCTCCTAAGCACAAATTTAATTTTCCAAAGGATTAGGTTTAAATAAGATCCACAGTCTCAGAGTGGTAGCTGGGACAACCTGCAATGGAGTTTTGCCACTTTGACATCTTACTGGAAGCAGATGTTTTAATTTATGGGTGGGAAACACAGTGCCTGCAATGAAAGAGGGCTTCCGGCAGCTGGAGACTCCAGAGCTCCCTGCACTCCCCCCAAGGCCCTGATGGTTGAACAGGTGCTTGCAGATGGGCTCAGAGCACTGACATGAAGACAAAGGATCAGGACAGAAGAACTGTTGTGGGTCCCTCATCCTTGGGGGAAGTCAGCAAGCAGGTATCACAGCTGCAGCCAGACACTCTCCTATGCACAGCCATTTGTTGGGTGAGCTGGAGCAAGGCTGTGCACATGGCTGGTTTTTCATGTGAGAGTGCTGGGAGCACCAGCAGCTCACCAGTTGCACCAGTGCAGGGCCCAGCACAG
Organism: Sitta carolinensis; assembly: GCA_032173965.1. Classification (NCBI taxonomy): domain Eukaryota; kingdom Metazoa; phylum Chordata; class Aves; order Passeriformes; family Sittidae; genus Sitta; species Sitta carolinensis. Next base: position 19,012,966 of record CM063286.1, read on the forward strand.
CCCCTGTGGAGCTCTGGTCTGCATCAGCTGAACCTGTGGCCCTCATGTGCTTTGCCTCTCTTGCCTTCCAGCCGCTCGTGTTGCTGATGGAGTGGCCTGAAGCCACCAACTTTGCCTGCCTCATCGCAGGCTACTGCCGTCTCCTGGTGGACTCCAAGAAGATGATCCTATCCAGGGCCCCCAGCCAGCCACCCCCACCTCAGATTATCAAGGCAGGTACGTTTCAGCCTCTGCTTTCTGTGCCAGCCCCTCCCTCCCATCCCTTCAGCAGCATTAGGAAGGTGAAGGCTTTCTCTGACACCTCCCCTCTGCACCCATTCACCTGGAGAACCAGCAGAGTCCCTCTTCAACCAGAAAGCAAGGAGCAGGGAGACAGGTCCTCATTTTGGATCAGCCAAAATGAGTTGTGGTATCAGCTCAGGCTCTAAACACCCTGAGTTGTCGTGGCAGCTCCTGGAGCAGCTCCAGGAGGTGCGGTTTGAGAAGACCTGTAAAGCTGCCAGCCACATGCTGGGCCCTCACAGAACAGCCTGTGCACTGCTGCAGGGATGCAGCACATATTCCCTGGCTGGTATCCTGCTCAGGGGACTGCATTCCTGCTGCCTCTGGACACTGCTGCCTCCAGCCTGGGGGTCTGAGCCTCACAGGCAGCCCTGCAAGCATGGCTGCTCTGCCGATTTCCTAAATCAGGAAGGTAACTTTGCAGTCCCAGCTTTTCAGGGAGCAGAAGGCTGGTCTGGACACAGCAGGAGATCCATCCCAACAGGCACCAGTGCTGTTCCTTAAGGATGGATTGCTGTCACCCTCCGAAAAGAGCAATGATTCTCAAGAGTGATTTCAAACAAGAGCCAACCATGAACTACATGCTGCTACTCCATGTAGGTGCTCACATCCATATTTTGTATAGGGAAATACAAAATACTGGTTCAGTGGCTAGAGATGGGCAAAATACCAATCCAGCTGTCTCTGGAAGGTCACTCCCAGGCATCCCAAGTGACACTGCAGCTCCAGAGAGCTGTGACAACTCCTCAGTTTAGCTGCCAGTGTCAAAACTCCCTTCTCAAGATGGGCCTTGGCTTGGGGAGGTGGAAGGAGTGCAGAGAGCTCATAGGGTCCTTGGGAAAGCACTTGGTGCCTTTGAGGAAGGCACACAAACATGGTTATGGCACATATGGGAGGACACACTCACAAGAGGGATCGGGAAAGCATCTGCAGCAACCTCAGTGAATCCAGAAAAGGCCTGGCAGGTAATTTTGGTGTAAGTATAAGCAATTTCCTCTCCTTTCTTCCCCTGTGCCTCTGACTGATAGCTGTCACTGGGCTCTGCCCTGGTTGCCCTATGGAAATGTATTTAATAACAGTTTGCTGTGAGCAGAGAGTGTTTGCAACTGAACTGGTTTAACTGTCATCAGAGTGGTCCTCCCCTGACTTATGCCACCCTGACATGGGCTACAGGGACACATGGGGTACGTGGCTGTGGGGAGTCAGAGAAGTGGAGAGCATCCAATACCCAAGGGCTTGGAAGGAGGCTGGCAGCACCCACAGTTCCTGGCCTCTCAGGGGATGTCTCAGCACGTGCAAGTGGTGTTTTTCCACACTCTAGCTACTGTGACAATAGCCAGAATTTTTCCTAATCCAAAATCCAGAAGATTTTGCTTCAGGGCCATGGTCCAAACCTCTACCAAAAAGCATAGATTTTGCTCTGTTCTTAACAGTCTCAAGAAACCAATGTAACTCTACAAGGGTGGGAGTGAGTGTGAGAGGGAGTCACAGTGTGGGTAGGACAGCAATGGATCTGTGCCAGCCCCTCTCTGGATGGCCTGGTCTATCCTCCAGGGTGCAGTGAAAACCTCTGTGACCAGTGGAGTGGAGCAGTTTCCTTGCAGACCCAGTGCGCTCAGCCAAGTTGCTCAGACACCCTTCAGAAGGAGTGAATTTAGAGTGTATTGTGTCTGCTCACAGTTCTGGTCTCCACAGGGCTGCAGGCTGAGCTGTCAAAGCTGGGCAGATCACAGGGAGCAGCGACTGCTGATCATTAGCACATTCTTGCAGGAGAAAGCCCCACTGGGATGAATTAAGTTAGCCCAGACTTCTCAGGCTGCAAACAGACTCTGCCAGAATCTTAAATGTAAAATCAAGCCTTGGCCCATGCTCTTACATAGAAGAGGAGCACATCCATCTTCCCTGAGGCCCATTAGAGTCTCCTGCTGAACAGCAGACATTTTAGAAATGCACACGCTGTCTGAATGTTGTCAGTTAGATCCATCTCTCTGCATTTCCCTCCAGAGCCATATGCCAGAGCCTTGCCCTCCGTTGTGCCATGCTGGAGCTACACAGGTTATTCACCTCCCTGTCCCTTCTTCTCCCCACTCTCACCATCAGCCATCATCAGCCCAGCAGCTCTGTGACCTTAGTTGCTCCCTCGGCTCCTTGAGACCCTTGCCTTGTTGGGAAGTTTTCTCCTTCCTGAGCATGGAGCAGCTGGATTTTGGATTTTAGGGGTTTGGCCCCATTCAGCAGCAGGCCTTGGCTTGGCATGGACAGCCAGCAAGCCTCTGCCTCAGCCTTTGTCACCTTGCTACAGCCCACATGTCCCAGGCACTGGCAGCCTTGTTCTCCCTCACACAGCTGTCATTTCTGAGCGCTGCCATGGCCAGGCATGAAAGAGATTTTGGTTTTATTGGGATTTTAGCATTGCAGGTCATGAACAGTATAATACAAACATGTGTTTGAGGAGACAAATTGTCCAATTTGTTGACCTAATGAATTTAATTAGGATTTATTTGATTTTAATTATCCTTGGTAAGACAGAACCTGCATCCCCCAGCAGCCACTCTCAGCAGAGCTGCACAATTCAACTCACAATGCCGACAGATGCCCCTCCTGAGGGATGGTCCACTGGCCGGAAATCCAAGCAATATTTCAGCTGCTTTCCCTGCACAAGGGAATAAGGGGAGGCTGTCACTGTGAGATACTTAACAGCAAGAGCAATGCTCTCTGTTATAACCAGCCTGATCCAATAGCTGTCATCCAGATAGAAATAACACATGGATCACAGGCAGCAAGGGACAAGGGGTTGGGGGGGGGGGGGATGTCTATCACTTGAACACAGCCAAACTACAGTGGATGTTTCCCCAAAAAGTAATATTACTCGACTTTTAGTAGTCTCCTGACAAACACTGCTTGGTGTGGCCAACATTACCCAAAAATGGCAACGATTCCTTCTTGCCATATAACATGTGAGCTGTACAGGCTGAGGCTGGATGGAGGTCCTTGGAGCAGCTGGATACAGCTGGTGGATCGGTGATGCAGCACCCACATCCCTGTGTCTCAGTGCCAGCTGTGCTGGCCAGCCCTCCTCTGGCTCTGCCCAGCCCTGCCCCCAGCAGAGGGATCAAGCTCAGGAGCCTGTACTGGGACCAGGACTGTTTCCTATCTTCATCAAGGACACAGTGTATTGAGAGCATCCTCAGCAAGCTTGCAGATGATACCAAGCTGAGTTGTTCCGTTGAAATGCCTGAGGGACAGAGTGACACCCACAGGGACCTGGACGAGCTCAAGCAGTGGCCCATGGGAATCCCATGAGGTTCAACAAGACCAAGTGCAAGGTGCTGCACCAGGGTCAGAGCAACCTCCAGTATCAATCTGGGATGGGAGATTAACAGATGGAGAGCAGCCCTGCTGAGGACTTGGGGATGCTGGGGGATGAGAGGCTGGACATGACCCAGCCATGTGCACTCACAGCCCAGAAAGCCAAGTGTGTCCTGGGCTGCAGCAAAAGCCCTGTGGGAAGCAGGGAAGGGAGGGGAGTCTGCCCCTCTGCTCCACTCTGGTGAGACCCCACCTGCAGTGCTGCCTCCAGCTCTGGGATCCCCAGCACTGGAAGGACATGGACCTGTTGGAGCGAGTCCAGAAGAGGCCATGAAGATCATCAGAGAGCTGGAGCACCTCTCCTAGGTGATAGAGTTGGAGATTTTAGTCTTGAGAAAAGAGGGATCCAGGGAGGCTTTTTAATAGGACTTGCAGCTATAGGACAAGGGGCAGTGGTTTTAAACTGAAAGAGTAGATTCAGATTAAATAAAAGGAAAGAAGGGTTTTATGATGAGGGTGTTGTGGTGTAGGCACAGGTTTCTATTCCTGGAAACCTTCAAGGTTTCCTTGAATGTTGGACAGGGCTCTGAGCAACCTGGTCTAGTTGAAGGTGTCCCTGCTCATTGCAGGGGATTGGACCAGATGACCTTTAAATGTCCCTTCCAACTCCTTCTGTGGTGCAGGACATTTCTTTTACCCTCATTCCTGGCAGACAGCCCGAGGCCCAGCAGGTTTTCCAGAGGACCAGCCAGGTGGACTGACTATGCTGCAGGGATCGTGGGTGTCCCACTGCAGTGCAGCATGCTGAGGGCTGGAGGGCAGAGAGCACACGGGTGCTTCTCCAGGGTGAGCAGGAGCTTCCCCACAGTTTTCCCTTCTTCCGGGTGCTGCTGCTAATGTGCCTGTTGTGATTTTGGTTTAGATTACATCAACGCACACAACTTCCACCGGCCTGCCACGGCAGGGCACATGGGAAAGAAAGAGAATGGGCTGGTGGGTGGCTCTGCCACTGTCACTGGAGCAGCCGGGGCTTCTGCTACAAGGGCTTCGGACTCGGAGCTCATCCGTTTCTGCTACCTGCACATGCGAGAGCAGAGGAAGGAAAGAGAGAGTGAGACGGATATCAATGAAAACCTGATTTTTTTTGAGGAAACTCGTCCCAGGACCAAATCTGACCCCACTTCCAAAAGCTCTGGCCAAGGCTACAATGGGGCAGCTAAGGAGTACGACCCAGATGGCCTTGAGCAAGACAGGCACACGAGCAGGGCCAGGGCACACACCATAGACACCCACCTGCGCAGTGATGCCTCCCACTTCTACTGCGAGTCCTGCCAAGCCAAGATCAAGAGCCGGCTGGCCTCAGGCACAGGGGGCAAGCCTGGCAGCACCCGCGACAACATGGTTGACTTGATGTCACTTCCCCCTCCCGGGAATGATGAGGAAGAAGATGAGACCACATCCCTGCTCCCTGCCATCGCCGCCCCCCTCCTGGATTCCGAGACAACAGCTCCGACGAGGATGACCCCAAGCGCCGGGCAGCTGCCCAGAGCCAGGAGCAGGGCCGGCACCTCTGTGGCATCCTCTACGACGAGGTCCCTGTCACTCTGATTGACAACGTGCAGCCACGGACAGTCCGGGACCATGCCCAAGAGCTGGATGATGCCCTGGTGTCCACCCTGCAGGCGCTGGAAGCCTTGGCTGCTTCAGAGGATTGTCCGCATCCCCCACCACAGCAGACAGCAGGTATTTCAGTGGCTGTGACTCCCTTTTTTCCCTATAGCCTTTCTTTCCTCCTGTATATCCTTCCCTTTAGTCTCCTCCCATCCTATAAGTGACTGTGAAGCAGCTTCTAGTAAAAACTAAGTTGTGGCAGCGGGCTGTAGCAGGAGCAGCCAAGTTGCTGCTCAGAAGATTTCTAAGAAGCTGAGGTGGACTCCTCTCCCTGACAGTGGCTGAAGGAGTCTCGGTTGCCCCACATCTGCCACATGTCACGATGCTGGGGCGAGTCTCTAACAAACCAGTACTGTAAGCATGAGTTCCTCCCCACTGTGACCCCACTCAGCTGGGGCCTTTGGCCATCAGTCTTTGCAGGTTCCCACCCACGTTTTGCAGTGTGTGAGCCCTTCACAAGGCAAACCTACTGCCAGATGGGTGACTCTGGGACCAGCCTGCTGGCAGCACAGTCCTTTGTCCCTCTTACCACCTTGGTTGCCCTACTCACTATGGCAGAGTACCTGTTACCCAATTTTCCTTCTTGTGCCAGACACATCCCTATAGCTCTGCTACACCAACAATGGAAAGCTTCACAGGATCTTTCCCTGGGCCAGAAGCTCTTGCTGAATTGAGCTATCAAGCCAGCTCAATGCTAACAAGTGATCTCCCTTGCAAGCCTTACCTCTTAGTTGTGAGAAGTCACAGAAGTTTCTCCAATGTGCCCTGCATTCCTGGGACCCTCTTGCCACAAGGAGTTCACCTCTCCTTCACACAGCACTGTGGTGTGAGGGTTGTTGTGGGGTTTTCTTTGTGTCCCTCCTCAGGTCTTATTGTCCTGGCTGCCATCACTCCTGAGTCATCCTTGGACTCTGGCCATGAAACGAACTCCTCAGAGCTGACCGACGTCTCGGAGATGGTCTCTGCTATGAAGCAGCATCAGAACGCAGCCTACTTCCTCACCCAACACATCAACAAAGAAAACCTCCTGGCCAGGAAGGACTTGCCTTTCCGAATCCAGAGCTGTGCTGCCCAGGCTGTTCTCACCTCACCCTACCCCCTGAGCCGCCAGGACCCGAGCCCTTCACTGAAGCCAGCCTTCTCTACCCAAAGTCCCAGCCTTACCAACTGCAAGAGTAAGCAGGAGGAGCAGCACAGGGAGCAGAGCTGCACCTCAGCTGCCCAGCCAGGGCTGACACCCCAGCTTAGTGAGCAGAGCAAGGGAGCTTCAGTGCCAAGTTCCGAGTGCAAAGGTGCAGGCCACACAAAAGCTGCCTTTGAGGTATCTCTCCATACCAGTGCAGCCCCTAGCAGGGAGCAGGCACAGGATCTACAAGAGAAGATGCCCAAAGAGGTGCAGCCAAGCTCCAAGCTTCTCCTGGAGCAGAAAAGCAGTGTAACTCCAGCCATTGTTTCAGCTGCTCTGCAGCAGGTGACAAATGCAAAAGCCTCAGCTCCCCAAGTAGTATCAGCCTTAAAAGAAGACCAGAACATGAATGGTACCAGCAGCTGTGCACCAGCCAGCAGCAAGCCTTTGACACTTAAAGGAGGTCCACAAACTGCAGAGACATTATGCAACTGTCAGCAGCAGCAGCAACTCTCTCCGCAGCAGCACTGTGAAGTTTCTCCAAGTCCTAAGGAAGCTCCTGGTAGTCAGGCTGAAGCTTTCCACTTCACCTCAGCAGGTGAGGAAATGATGTCCAGTAAGACTTTTGCCTCTAAAAGCTACCAGCAAAAAGTGAGTAGAGATGCTCCAGGAAAAGCTGCAAGTGGAGAGACGGGTCAGAAGGCAGGTGGGGAAACCACAAGCCTCGTCTTGCAGAAACACACAACTCCTTCAAACCAAGGACAGAAAATACAACAGGAAAGCTCGGCCAAAATCTTGAAAGCTGAGAGCAGCAATGTGCACTCTCCATCATCTGGCAGCATTTTCAGGAGCACCAGTGAGGAAGCCAGAGGGCCAATCCAGCTGATGCCCAGATCTGAGAGCCTGCAGATTAGCACTGTGCCTTCCAAAAAAGTAGAAAAAGTCCTAGAGGTAACCCAACAAGATGCTGATGTCCCAGCAAAACCCAAAGCCCAAAAAGCACCCTTCAGGCTTAGGAACCTGTTCTCTGCAACATTTCCCACCCGGCTGAAGAAGGAGACGGATGAGCGGCAGGCCCAGCTGCAGAAGGTGAAGCAGTATGAGCTGGAGTTCCTTGAAGAGCTGCTCAAGCCAAAGAGCAAAGGTGACCTCCCGCCACAGGAGTATCTGCACCCACCTGCCCCTGGGCGCTGCAGCTGCCAGCTGAGGAGCAGTCCTGTGCAAAAAGTCCCAGGGATGTCCAGGGAGCAAAGGCGTAGCTGTGACTGCAAGCGGATTTGCAGGGGAATGAGGCCACCCCCCAACCAGCTGGTGATACCAGAACTGGAGAGGCGAAGCAGGGATAAAGTTGCAGATGACCAGAAGCAGGTAGAAGCCATTAGGCTGACAAGCACGAGCAGCCCTTCCAAAGGCAAACGGATACGATCCACAAGTTTAGAGTCTAGAGACAACCGGTCAGACCCAGAGAATGGCATGTCCTGTTTGACAACATGCACCTCCCGAGGAGAGTGCATGGGTGCACCCCACTACAGGAAGCTCTTGCGTCGCTACAGTGTCAGCGAAATAGATAAGACTGATAGGACATCCTTGTCCTCTGACGTCTACCAGAACGTCTACACAACTAAGCAGAAAGGCCCCCAGAAAGAGCCTGAGCCCAGCATTCTCTGTCCTGTTCTGAAGAATAAAATCCAAGAAGCCTCTGGAGTGGCTGACCCCTCCTACGTCCAGATAACACAGGACAAAAAGAACCAGAAGGGTTCAGCAGTGTTCTCTGTCCAGGAGGAGGTGTATCCAAGTCCAGCTGAGCTGCAGGATGAAGACATGGAGGATGAGAAGTGCTGCTCCATCCGGTACTGCTTCTACTACAGAAAATGTGATGTTGCAGATGATGGGAGTGAGAAGGATGAGCTGTCCTATTCCATCCCCATGCAGATACTCCCAGGAATGAAGCTGGACAATCAGATGGTCCCAGTCATGAGCAGGACTCTTCAGGTCCTAGATGCAACAGCCTGCAGCAGTCCCAATGAGAGCCAGACCCAGGAAATAGATTTAAGGACCTCCAGTTTCGAGGGGAGCTTGGCAAAGATCAGCACCCTTCGAGGTCATGTCTACAGCTTTCCCAATGGGTTTCTTCAGGTGCAGCTGGACACCAACGAGCTCCTGACCATCCTGAGACAGTGTGTGCTGAGCCCTGAGGTCCAGGACTGCAAACCCTACATCTCCCAGCTGGCTGAGTACAAGCAGGAGCTGGCCCTCAAGTTCAAGGAGTTCCGTGCGTCCTGCCGCCGCATGGCTGCTGTTGACAAGAGTCCCACCCACATGCTCTCCGCCATCACGAGCAGCTTCCAGGTGCTAAGCAGCCTCATCGAGACCTTTGTGAGGCTGGTGTACGTCGTGCGCTCAGAGTCCCAGCGCCAAGAGCTGCTCACGAAGGTGGAGGAGGTGGTGCGAAACTACACCTTCCTTCTGAAGGCTGCCGAGGAGTCCACAGCCAGAATGCTGAGCCACCAGCAGACTGTGGAGCAGCTCGCCCGCCAGTCAGCCACGGTTGCCACTGTCATGAGCACTCTCACACGCTCCCTAAAGACGTTGATCAATAAGTAAAGCCAGCTGTGAAGACCAACAAGCCAGTGTGTGCCAGGCCATGCTTTCAAATCTCACAGATCTGGTGGGGATGTGATGTCTGCAGGCCCACATTTACCAGGGTTTACAACATCTAAGACATGCTTTGATCTCTGCAGAATAGATAGTTGTGTTGGTGATGGGTTTGAAGGGTGAATTCATGCCCTGTCACAAGCTGTGCAATCAGCTGGTCTAGGGGCTCAAGCAGCTTCTCTGCTTGTTCTCCCACGCTGGCTTGTTGGTGACAGTACTTGGGAAGTACAGGCACCCCATCTCCACACTAATTTGGTTCCATGGGGTTCTGGGCCTTGCTCATGCAAAGATACTTGTCGCAGTTTGTGGTGGGGCAGTGAGCTATGAGGAGCTGAGCTGAGATCTCCTGGCTTCACTTGGGCAGTCTGGAACCAAACCAGTGTCTTGCCACATAAACAACTCTTCTGCCTCCAGGATCTTCCTGGCCCACAAACAAAACATAATTAGCAGCAGAAGGGATCTCTGGTGTGCAAGTCCCTTCTGCTGTGCTAGGGCTTGGGAAGTAGTCCTAGCATGGGCAGGTTGCCATAATCCTGGGACAGAGCTAGAGCACCCTTCTGGGCTCTACTGTCACAGCTTAGGCCCCAGTGCTCTAGTCCTGAGCACTGAGCAAAGGCAAGGGCTTAATGCCTGCAAGTGGGGAGGATCCAGGGAACTACAGGCCTGTCAGTCCGACCTCAGTGCTGAAAAGGTCATGGAGCAGATGGTCTTGAATGCCATCACATGGCAACAACAGGACAAGGGGATAAGGCCCAGCCAGCACAGGGGAAAGGCAGGTGCTGCTTTACCAGCCTGGTCTCCTTCTATGACAGGGGTGACCCTGTGGGTGAAGGAAAGGCTGTGGATGTTGTCTACCTAGACTTTAGTAAAGCCTTTGACACTGTGTTCTTCAGCATTCTCCTGGAGAAACTGGATGGATGGAGAGGCCCCAGAGAGTGGTGGGGAATGGAGTTAAATCCAGCTGAGGCCGTCACCAGTGGTGTTCCCCAGGGCTCAGTACTGCAGCCTGTCCTGTTTAGTATCTTTCGAGGACACCCTCAGTCAGTCTGCAGATGACACCAGTTTGGGTGGGAATGTTGTGCTGGAGGGCAGGAAGGCTCTGCAGAGGAATCTGGGCAGGCTGGGTCCATGGGCTGAGACCAATTTTATGAGGGTTAACCAGGTCCTGCCCTTGAATCACAACAATCCCTGCAGCCCCAGGGTGGGGCGGAGGGGCTGGAAAGTGCCTGGTGGGAAAGGCCCTGGGGGTGCTGGTCAACAGCAACTGAACATGAGCCAGGTGTGCCCAGATGGGCAAGATGCCACTGGCACCTGGCCTGTCCCAGCCATAGTGTGGCCAGCAGGACCAGGACAGTGACTGTTCCCCTGGATGGGCACTGGTGAGGCCGCTCCTCAAACCCTGTGTCCAGCTCTGGGCCCCTCACAACAAGAAACACCCTGAGGAACTGGAGAGTGTCCAGAGAAGGGAACAGAGCAGGGGAAGGGTCTGGCGACACAAGGCTGATGGGGAGCAGCTGTGGGAGCTGGGGGGGCTCGGCCTGGAGAAAAGGAGGCTTGGAGGAACCTTCTGGCTCTGCACAACTCCCTGACAGGAGGGAGCAGCCAGGTGGGGATCAGTCTCTTCCCCCAGGTAGCAAGTAACAGCATGAGAGGAAAGGGCTTCAAGTTGTGCAGGGGGAGGTTTAGATTGGATGTAAGAAAAACTATTGATGGTGGTCAGGTTTTGGAACAGGCTGCCTAGGGAAGTGGTGGAGTCACCATCCCTGGAGGTGTTTAAATGACGTGGAAATGTGACAGCTGAGGACATGGTTTAGTGGTGCGCTTGGCAGTGCTGGGAGAATGGTTGGAGTCAATAATCTCAAAGGTCTTTTCCAACCAAAACAATTCTGTGTTCCTCTTCTGGATGGCTTAAACCATGCTAGAGACCCCGCAGGGAACACAGATTGATTGATCTTTGACCACTGCAAGCCAGAAGGTGGGCTAGCAGCTGAGGGGAGACCACTTTCACACCATTCTCCACAGGTTAGGTTCATGCCCGCAAGGCTTAGCCCAAACCCTCTCCTATTTCTTTTCACTGTGACCATCAGAGAGGAGCCCCGGATCAGCTTTGAACATGAGCCAGGCAGGGGCTGTCTTCCTTGCCAGGGTGTTGGGGTTCTTTTTCTGTCTTCACCAGGCTGACTGCCATAAGAAGCATTATTTAGATCTGTGAGGTGGTTATTTACTTGGAGTTGAGGTTTTTTGGTTATTTTGTGGCTTTTATTTTCACTTCTAGGTGAATGGTAAATGTTTGCTAGTTGTGTTCCTTCCCACCCCAAGGTTCCCCCCCTCCTGCCAGTCTAGTAATAAACATAATCAATGAGAGAGCCTTAACTGATGTTTCCCTGCAGCCACCTACCCTCCCAAACAGAGCAAGGAGAGAAATACAAGGTCACGCATAGCAATGCCCTCCCCCTGCCACTCACCGCAGTTCATGTCCTGCCAGGATCCCAGTGCCTGTTCCCATCACACCCTCTCCGGCTGGGCAGGAGGCCACAGCATTGGCCTCACTGGAGGGAGGGCAGTTGTCCACCCTAGCCAGCTTGGCCCAGCCCTTGGGGATGATCAGGGATGTCCGTGCGAACAGTCGCTTCCCATCTCTATTCTTTTTGATAAATATGCACATTCAAAATGTCTTGTTCTTCCATAGGAGCTATGGAAATGCACAAATGTGCTTTTAACATGCGCATCCTTGGAGTGCAATAACCTCCCCTGGCCCATGGCTGTCCTGGACTGGGGCCATGGCTGTCAGCGAGGCACAGAGGATCCTGCTGTGGGGACAGCCTCCTGATTTCAAGAACCATGTAGCAAATATCCAGTGGAAGAGCCATGGTAGGCAAGTCCATGGTAGGCAAGGCCTGTTGCAGTGTTGAAGGCTGACAGGGAGACGTGTTTTCCTTTTCCCTAGGAATTACCTAGTATGAAACTCTGAGTTTCTTCAAAGCTCCCCATTATGCCTATATCATTCCTCCATAAATCTCTCAGTCAAATACAGAGGAAAATTTTTTTATTGTCTGTATATAGTATATATAAATAAAAAAAATATATAAGTTATATCTATACACAAATTTATGTCTTGTTTTACAAACAAGAAAGATTAAATATATTAATCTTAATATCCAAACTAGCATTCGTGTCTTTTTTTTAAGAACTTTGTAGTAATGTGGCTATTCTTAGATGTACAAGACACTTTGTAAGCAAAACCTCCTATTTTTGTTGCTATAGAAATATAGGTATCACAGACAGGTTTGAAATTAACTGCTTGACTTGCCAAGGTCACTTTTGTTTTGTTAATGACTGTTTTGGTTCAATTCTCCCCCAGAAGGAGAAGGTAGCATCAGTCACCCATTCAGCACTGGCACTGGGCACTGTGGCTGTGCTGGGACACCCTCCTGCCCTAAAGCTGCGGAGAAAGGGGTGATTTAACAAACCCCTGCCTGATCCCTTTCAGGCGAGCCAAGGTGAGCACCCACTGACCAGCTCCAGTCTGTGTTCTCACCCAAGCCTTTCCCTGGCTCTTCTGCCTGGGAAGAGGTGACAGTGTGGCCCTGCCATCAGTGTCCTGATGGCTCTGCTGCCCTCTGAGACTGCCCTGGTGTGTCTGCAGGGGACAGCACAGCAAAGCAGAATGCCAGACCTGGGGAGAATTCTGAGCCAGGCAAACAATTTCCTAGCTACAGATGATATCCAGTGTACACGTTTTTGCCTGGCACCATGAACCTCTCTCGGTTTATCAGGGGGGAAGGTGTTGATGTGTGTTCCCTCTATATACCTCAAAGCCTCCAGGAATTATAAAAGCCAAGTCTAATAGGGATCCAACACAAAAAAAAGACCCTATAGGAACTGGGTCATTCTATATACGGGGGTTGAATGTGTTGTCTCAAGCAAAGGCGGCAGCGCTTGAGACTCACACGCGGTGCCTCCAGGCTTGTTATTTTAATCTGCATCACACCATTTCCCATGCTGAACTAATGATGACACTGAATAGGACAAAACCCACCTATTTATAAAGCTGGATATGGATCAAAACACATGGAAAAGCCAAGAGGTTTTCTAACAACCCCCAGAGCCTGAAAATGTTACTGACAGCAGGCAGTTTAATCAGCGATTTCAGATTCGGTGCTTAGTACCATCTAGAGGGCAAGAAGCACACCTTCAGAATGTTGTTATTTATACAGGGGTATTATCCAGGAGCAGCCAGATGTCCCTGTGTGAACGGAGGAGCTGGACTGGTACATACCCCGGAGGATGATGATGTTGTACTCCTCTCTTAGGTTTAGTCCCTGCACTTGTTGGGGACTGTTAAATACTCTAAAAGGAAATGATCCAGGTAAAACGTTCTTGTTAATGGTACTGATTCACAGCTATTTTTAAAAAAAATGCATCTATGTAACACAGCACAGAGAATTAAAAGTGTTTTTTCCCCCAAATCTAGTTCCCATTTTACTGCCCATCTAGTTTATCTCCCTGCAGACTGCCTGGTTCTCATTTAACACCAACAGTTCTTCACCTCAAAGTCACTGTGCCCAGGAAGTCAAAGCAAGTTAAAATACTTCGTGATAAACCAATTTTTCTGCATCCCCTCCCATCAGAGCAATCTGCCTGAGAGTGTTAGCTGCTCTTCAGCACCTTCTCAAAGCAAAGCCAGCAGTACCTGCCCTTCTCACATTGCCTTCACCCGATGGTTTTGCTGTAGCCGCACGGCTGGTGCAGATTCCCTCCAGGACCTTCCCAGCTCCTGGGAGCATGGCTCAGCCACAGCATGCACTCCTGGCCATCTGATGTCCCTGCACCCTCATAGTCTGCTCCCTCCCTTAATATCTAATCTATGTCTACACTCAAGGCATTCTCACTATCAGTGACCATGGATAGAAAAGGAACAAAATTTGAGCCACTGCTGCTCCCTCTAATGCTCAGGGGACCAACAGAAGACCTGGTGTGCTGGTTTTGGTTGGGGTAGATTTCCTTCACAGCAGCTGCTGTGGGGCTGGATTTTGGCTCTGTGCAGGAAACAGGGATGTTGGAGTTACCACTGAGCAGGGATTACACACAGCCAGGGCCTTTCCTGCTCCTCACCCTCACCAGTGAGGAGCTTGGGGGCACAGCCAGGACAGCTGATCCCAGCTGACCCCAGGGATATCCCAGACCTTGTGGCATCACCCTCAGCACATAAATCTGGGGGAGGAGGAGGAAGGGGGAACATTCTGAGTTTGTCTTCCCAGGTGATTGTTACAGTGGTGGAGCCCTGCCTTCCTGGAACACCTGCCTGCCATGGGAGGCAGTGGATGAATTCCCTCTTTTGCTTTGCTTGCTTGTGCAGCTTTTGCTTTATCTGTTCAGCTGTGTGGTGCAGGTTTGCCAGCTGAGGTTAAACCTCACTACCTGGCTGTCAGGAGTTAAAGTGTCAAAGGCAGAAGCTAGAAAATCAGCAGGCCTCAAGCAGCAGTCCCAAGATAGGTTTTGTGTCTCCGAGGACTTTGCTGGTCATTGTCGGCTGGAGACAACTGGGCACCATGGTTGAGAGCACTTTGAACTCTAATCCCCATGGTGGAGCAGTCACATTCTCCTGTCGGGATTTCCATCCTCTCCAAGGCCTTGGCGACACTACACAGGACTTGCAGGAGCCCCAGATACAACAGCACAGTGAGCTGAATAGCTTGGACCTACTGCTGCTTTCATCATGTCCAAGGGAGCTGACAGCCAAATGGAAGTGAGTAATGTCCAGATTTCATCCTCTTTTAAAGCACAGTGTCTGAATTCCTGCGTGAAATATCCTAACAAATTCCTCACGTGGGCAGTCACAGTGGGGCTGGGCAGGACACCTGTGGCTTTCTGTGGACGATGGAGAAGTCTGCTAGGGAATCTCAGCCTATTTACAGCACCAAATCATACCTAGCATAAACGAAAACAGGCTGAACACTTGATATGAACATTTTCCAAAGGTTTTTGTGTCATGTTATTCCATGTCAGGGCACCTCATCCCACTGCAGCTGCTGCACAGCCTGCCAGGCCAGCTGAGATGGTGCCCCTTGCTGTCACCTGTCCCCCACATGCAAAATGGATGGAGGGGGGTTTCTACAGCTGGAATATTAAAGTTATTAAAAAGCAAAACCACCATGCCCAAAGTGGCAGAAATTCCAGTGCTGCCCTTCTAAAGTTGGTGAGAAGATGAAAGGGCTGGGAACAAGCACTAGGTCAGGACGCTTTAAAATGCTTTACTAAATACCGTTTTCAATAAGCGCCTTGGAAATACTCCTAAATCTAATGAATATTCACCTTTTCCTACGGCAAGAGGTCTCATTCCTCATACTTTCACCTGGGCTCCGTAGAAAGGTACAGCTAAAACGCTGAGTGGAAAGATCAGGAACACAAAGAGAACCAGTCAGGATCCTTTAAAAACGATCTGTAAGCCTGAATTGGTTTCAGTGGAAACTTGGCAATACCATTTATTTCCCAGAATTTTCACCTTTTCCTGACAAATGGTGCATTTTCCTCAGTGGGTGTGGCCCAGCGATGTCCTGTGTAACTCTGGTAATATTTAGAGTGCTAAGAGTGAGCACCATTTCTAAACTTTTCCCGCTCTGAGCCAGCCTCTCCTCTGCTTCTGCCCTCGGGGGTCAGTCTCTCACTCCTTTTTGGCACCAGCTTTCAGCCTCCCTCCCTTTTCAGCCTTCCAACCTGTTTGGCATTAATTTTTTTTCTCAGCCTCTACCTTCCTATCCAACCCCTCCCACCCTTTCTCTACCTCTACTTTTCTTTACTTTTTTTGACCTCAAAATTTTCCCGGCTCCTATATTCAGCCACCGTAACAAAAAGGCAGAGCCCAGTGTTATTTCCACCAAGTGCATTCATTAGCAGAACCGGCTGTGAGGCAGTGAAGTCACAAGACAACAGAAAGAAATAGCAAGCCTCAGTCACAGGCTTTTTACATGAAAATGTGGTCTGATTAATGGCTGGTGGTAATTGAGTGGCAATTATATGCAGGAAAGTGCCGAGAGGGGGATGAGGGCTATTTGTCTTGATTGACATCACCATGAAATTTGATGCTGTTAATGTGCTGCTTAAAACTTCCTGGAAAATTCATTCTCAGCTTGTGATACACAAAGGTATTTCTGATTAACTGCACCTCCTTAGAATCAGGTAAGTAGAAAAGATTTTTTGGCCGTTTATGTGTTTTCAGGTTCTCCTTAGTTGGACGGTAATTTAATTCAGAATTTACAGAACTTGATGGAATACAGCACCTCAGGCTATGAGCTTGTCATTTCTGCTTCTCCAGGCCAGCTTGTGCTCGTCCATACTGTAAACCACAGGAAAATTAAATAAAATCCTTTAGATTGAAAGTAAATAATTCAATTTATTGTACTTTGCTTCAGCATGAGGCACACCAGCTGCAATGAGGTACTTTAATTCTGAATAAGTGCATCCGCACGAGAGCTGAGACACTGCGATGCACTTTCACGATCTCTGATCATTTTCATGATCTCTGATCATTTCCTGAGCATCCTTTAACAGAAAACCTGACTCGCAAGCCAGTGCAAGTTTGATTTTCAATGGATGCAACCACACGGTCCCTCCTTTCATCCCAAGAACCAGAGAAACATCTCACTCTTCAAAGCTGCTTCTTCTTGTCCCTGCACGGCAAAGCAAACTGCTCGTAGACAAGCTGTGGCTCAGGAACCTCCTGAGCGAGTTTTTGGCTTTGTTTAACCTGGACTTTGGTGCATTAAGAGCTTCTCCTTAAGCAAATCCCTGAGGTTATTCTGTTCCAAGAGCTTGTGAGTCGTTAGTAGAGGTGGACTTTTGTCCTCAGGAACAACGCTGGCTAATCTACAAAGGCACGGTGGAGGCTGAAATACTGAGGGAAGCAGGTGGGTGTGAAAACGCACCTGGCCGCCAGCTCAGAAAGGGGGAAAAATAAATATCTTTGATTTTACACATAACAGGTTGCCAGTTACTGGCTTCAGGGTTAAGGATTTAATTTTTTTTTTTTTCTGATTTTTCACTCCTCCAAATTGCATCTCTGTGATGCCAGGAGGAATCTGAGAGGAAAGCTACTTCCAAAGTCCTGTGTAGAGAAGCCCAGGTAGGCCTCATCAATAAGAGACATAATTTGCATATTTAAATATACCCTCAGCTGCCTTCAGCCTCAGGGTCCCAGTGCCTGGTTCACAAATAAACTGAAAGGAGCCCGGGATGTTGGGGCGTAGAAAACGCTCATTCTATATTCAAGAACGAAGGGGGGGGGGGGGGGGGGGGATAGAATTTAAAACAAGAATGAAGCAAATACTTCAAAACCAAGGTGTGTCCCAGACCAAAAGCCAGGAGTCATCAGTGAATGGCTGAAGTGATGTGGATTTGGGGCAAGAACGTATCTGCTGGAAATCTGGGAGGTATCCACAAACCCCATCACTTGAACTATCAGGTTGCCACTCACCAGTGAAGTTTTCTTTGCTGCTAAGATTAATTTTGTTTGTTAAGATGAGCAATGATTAGCAACAAATTAGAAGCAAAGGGCTATGTTCTTCCTTCCTCATTCCCTGGATTTCTTGTGTCACAGCATCTCAAAGCTGCTACAGCTAAACCAGAAAACCAAAATTACCAATATTAATATTCCAGTTCCATCAATGCAAAGCATGAGAATCAATATCCATTTTAATGCAGATGAATTCCAAATTTAATAACACTGCACGAAGCATTATAGAAGACTTGCTCAAAGTATGATTTTGTAGTCATTAATTTACGAGTCTTTGGGGATAATGGCAGCAGCATTTGGGCCAGGAGAGTTTTAAGAAAATAAAGAAAACATGGACAGCCCCTGTTCATTGTGGGTGATTTCTTCAGGTTGAATTCTCAAGGACTCAAAGCAAATCAATGCCAAATTCACTGCAGAAGTTTCTAGTCTCTCAGAAATTCAGGTAACATGAGTAAGAATTATACAATTGTATGAAAAGTCTCAAGAAGCTGTCTGTAGCTTATTTTTAATTTTTTTTTATATATTTATATATATGAGTCAATCTTCCTCCTTCACTTTGAGGGGAAAATAACAAGCACAGACAGGGAGTGAAGAGTCACTGGCTTGGCATCACCATTACCCTGGACTTTCTAGTTGCTGTGTCTGTCAGAAACAGAAATGTGAGCAATATCAATTCCTGCATTTTCTGTGATGAACCACAAGTCCTTTTATTTTGAAGGGGTTTATAATAATATATACAAGCTAAAATTTGAGAGTAATTTCCTTCAAAGTAGTGAAAGGTAATTTGAGATAATTCTTAGAAAAAGGAAAGGACTATATTGGCCTATTAACAACCAGAGACTGGATGAGAAATTTAGAACAAGAATAAACCAGTACAAAAATCACATTAGTGGGATTCTTGGGGGGGTCCTGTGCAGGCCTAGGAGTTGGGACTTTGTGGTTCCCTCCCAGTCCGGGATATTTTATGATTCAATAATATCCAGGTTTAAAGGTTAACAATCCAGGTTTAAAGGTTAAAAACCCTTAAGCACAATGTTTATTTTTGCTTAAGATAAATTAACGTGCACAACGCAGTAACACGCAGACAACTCACAGAAGACTGATTTGGTAGTAGTCTATAGTTAGTTATTTATATAATTATATATGATAGGTACACGAACATACATACATATATATATATATCAATATATAATTTGCTATGGAATTGGGTACAAAATCCCCTATTTTTACTATCAACGTAAAAAACCCTCAGGTATATTAATCATTCTGTTAAAATCGCCCCCACACGGGTTGCGGCCGTGATCCAAAATCCAAACACCTCTGGAAGGGCCGGGCCCGGCGGTGCCCGCGGCCCGTGCCGGGGCCAGGCGGTGCCCGCGGCCCGTGCCGGGGCCAGCGGTCGGCTGCCGGGCAGCGGGCCCGCTGCCACCCGGTGTCACCCGGTACCGCCTCACACGCGGGCCGCCGGTGACGCCAGCTCAGCGCAGCGCCGCGCAGGGCGGCGGGGAACGGACGAGGCGGGCGCGGGGCACAGCGGCATGCTGAGGTAACGGGCGCCGCGGCGCCGCGGGGACCCGAACGCGGCGGGCCGGGCGGTGAGAGGCGGGCGGGGGGCGCGGGCGCGGCGCCGTGAGAGGGAGCGGGGCCTGCGCCCACCTCATTCCCCCGGAGCGGGGGGCGCCATCATGGCCGCCCAGGGGGGGGTTGCCCCCGCCGCGGCCACGTGGGGCAGGGCCTGCCGCTCGCTCCGGCCGCTCCCTCTCTGGCCAATCGCAGCCCGGGCCGCCACACAGTGACCAATCGCAGGCCGCCTCTTGCCCTGGGCCCCGCCCCCTGCGCGAGGCCGCGCGCCCCGCCCCTCGCCCTCAAGGAGAAGGAGCCGCCCCAAGCCACACCCACTACCCCGCCCCCTGCTGCGGAACAGCCAATAGAAAGCGGTGTGGGGCGTGTCCTCGGGGTGAAGAGGCTATAAAGGGTCGGCGCGGCAGGCGGGAAGGGGTAAGATGGCGGCGTAGAGGCGACTGGTGTGGCCTGCACCCACCGTGCCTCGTCCTCGCAGGAGGCGGGCGGGTCCCCGCGCGGCAGCCGCGGGTGCTGCGTGGCGGAGCGACGAGGAGGAGAAAAAGGGCGCCGCCGCCGTCGCCATGCCCAACATCAAGATCTTCAGCGGGAGCTCGCACCAGGACCTGTCCCAGAAGATCGCCGACCGCCTGGGCCTGGAGCTGGGCAAGGTGGTCACCAAGAAGTTCAGCAACCAGGAGACATGGTGAGGCGGGGCGCGACCGCACTACAGCTCCCGGCAGGCCGCGCGGCGCTGCGGCGCTGGGTGCCGCGGGAGCTCCGCTCGGGGGGTGATGGGGGTTGTAGTTCGGGGGCCGTGCGGTCGGGCCCAGCAGCGGAGCAGCGCTCGGGGGCATCCCTGGAGCGCTCCCGGCGGGCCCCTGCTGCCGCGGGGCGCTCGGGTGCATCGCGCACGTCCCCCCGGGCAGAGCCGGGCCTCAGTGCGGGTCAAAGCCGCCCGCGGGGCGCTCCGGCAGCCATGTGCGGCCCCGGCCGTGCCTCCAGCCGTCCCCGCCTCACGGCGCCGGCCCCACGCGGGCTTCCCCCACAGCCGGGGCCGCGCAGGGCTCCTGAACTTGGAGGATTTGTGTGATGTGGCCGCTGTGGCAAGTGTTGGAGCGGTGGAATTCGCCACCTGGACCTTGCCCCTCCACCCCAAAGCCGCGAGCTGATGGGACGGCGCCTCTCGCAGTTACACCTACACTGATTAGGCTTTTTCATGCTTAAACCTAAACTCTGATGACTCGAGGCTTGGTGATTTTGTGTTTAACGTGTACCTGGTCCCTTTAAACTTATCTGAGGAGCTTCAGAGTCTTAGAAAGTATTCATAAAATTCTTAAGGAAAGAGAAGAGGCTCACACCTCCGTGCATCCCACGGTGCATTTGCAGTCGTACAGTCTGTTTCCCTCAAGCTTTGAAACCCAACATTCGCCTTGTTTTATGTATCTGTGCTTTAAAAATATTGCTACCATCCTACGTAAAACTAAAAAGGAGGTTTAAAGTTGTTCAGAGCTCCTTAAGCTTGCTTCAGAGAATACGCTAGCAGTGTATACACCACTGAGTATAACACGAAGAACTTTGATTGCTCCAACCCACTCCTTCTGGAAGCAGGCTGGGTTTTTTCCACGAAAATCCAGGATGTACATGTGATGTACAATATTACGTTTCTCTTTCCATGGGTATTGATTATAGAAGCTCATAAGTAGTACAAAGAGTTGTAGAGAAGTTATAAAAAGTTTTGTTTGATTTACAGCCCTCGCAGTGTTCTTATTGTTCTAAATTAACTGCTCTTACCCATCTGATTGGCTGCCAGTAGGTTCCTGTATCAGCAGGTAATCTGACTTGAAGGCTTAAAAGACATCTTATTTACCCCATTAAATTGACAGAAGGTGCTTCCCCAAAAGACTAAGACTTTCAACAGAATAACTCATAGACTTTTTTTACCATAAATATCTTAAATCACCCTGATAATGGAGATGACACTTGTGTACTAATTGCTAATAATCAGACTTCCCCAGCAGAGAGTTCTCACTGTTTGAAACTCTCTATGAGAGATGGATGCATCCTCTAAGTCAGTGGGCAGTAAAGATGACAGCAGCTCACTGATAGATACTGAGCACTAAGGCTATAAATACATAACAGTAATGAAAAGAGTTTGAAGAAGATCAGAAAGGTCAGAGAAGGAAATTGTAGTATATAGATTATATTCTGTAATTCTATATATATATAGAATTATAACTCTACCCTGAGGGACTCTGTAAGTGAAGTGGTTTCTTTCCCATTCTTTCTGGTGCAGGTGTCTCTGTGCACTGGAGCTGGCATTTTGCTGCTGGCAAACAGAACCTTTGGCTTGTATTCAGACCCTTCATCAGCAGGGATTAGTGAGCCCTGCATCCAGGAGAAAATTAACCCCAAAAGCCTTTCTAGAGTGAGACACTGGAGTGCTTCTCTGCTGGAGTCACTGAATGGCTGTTATGATTCTCAGTCTGATAATTGGCCACGGTGTTGCTTTGGTAGCAGTTTCACCTCACTGTCTGGTGGCTGACCATGGTCCTTGCTCCTTTGTACCCTGCTGTTTTTAGAGGTGGCTGTGCTTGTGATTCCAGGGGAAGGAGGCCTGCTCTGGGGTGTTTACGTGCTCAGCTCATGTTGAGATCAAGCGTACAGGCTGAGTGCTTTTAGCCTTACTGGCTGGACCATTAAATCTGATCAGTGAGCACTGTAAAAGAGCCACTGAGCAAATAAACAGCAGTGTTCCTGCTCAACAGCCTTGATTATATGGCACTGTTACCCACAGACCCTTGGGAATGCAGTGCCTCGGTTGCTCTGTAGGCACAGGTAATGGCTGTGCTTTAGTTTGTGTTTGGCTACAACGCTCTTCTCATCTGTTTCCAGCGTGGAAATAGGTGAGAGTGTTCGTGGGGAGGATGTCTACATTGTGCAGAGTGGCTGTGGGGAAATCAATGACAATCTGATGGAGCTCCTCATCATGATAAATGCCTGTAAGATTGCCTCAGCCAGCAGAGTCACAGCTGTCATCCCCTGCTTCCCTTACGCCCGGCAGGACAAAAAGGACAAGGTAAGGGATGTGATAAAGGTTTCTGCAGGAAAGTTGAATGAACCCCTTGAAAGTCCTGACTGCTGGAGAGGATTTAAATGAAGTTTTGTTGCCTCCTCTGAATATCCAACCTCTCTTCATTTCGTTAAGCTTTGGGACATTGGACTGCAAAATGATCTTCTCATAAAGATCTAGTTCTTCTTGAAAATATACTAAAGTCTAATCACTAGCTGATGAAAAGATGCAATGTTAATGAGTGCTCCTTTTAGTAACTGCCTGTGAATCACTGCCTGGAAGCAGAAGGCTGACATCTTGATGAAGGAGTTGAACTTGTCTTATACTGTCTTTTTTT
Source organism: Sitta carolinensis (assembly GCA_032173965.1). Lineage (NCBI taxonomy): Eukaryota > Metazoa > Chordata > Aves > Passeriformes > Sittidae > Sitta > Sitta carolinensis. The sequence goes on from CM063286.1 coordinate 19,035,491, forward strand.
TCCTCTACCAGAGTCGAGCTCCAATCTCTGCCAAGTTGGTTGCAAACATGCTGTCTGTGGCAGGTGCAGATCATATAATCACCATGGACCTGCATGCATCTCAGATTCAGGTAGGAGCTAAAATCAGGAAAGGACTTAACCAATTCCAGTCTGAGCCTCTTGACTGCTTTGCAAGCTTTCCAGTCATCTGCTTTTTTGAGATACTGCAGTGATCAAGAATTGGGAATTTGGGACTTGATGGGGAGATGGGTAACAGGTTAACATGTAAATGAGAGTGTAGTTGTTCTTCATCAGTCTGAGTGTATTGAGTCTTGTGTAAATGAAGTAGTAAATGATCACTACAACTTTATTGCTACACAGTTACTATTTATTCTTCACTAGACCTTGGAGAAATGTGAGATGGAGACTGTCCTTAAGTTCTGAGCAGAGGTTTTTGATGCTTAGTGCATTGTCTTAGAGAAGTGAGCAGTTAGTTTTGCCCTCAGGTGTCCTGGCACAGCTGTATTTGTGGGTTTAGTTGACCAGGACAGTGATCTGATCTTGCCTCTGGCAAGATGGGCAATCCTACTTGTGTCTGTTCAGTGCTGCCCTCCCACACAAGCTGGCCTTGGTTCTCTCCCAGGCTGGTAATGAATTGAAAATAATTTCAAAGGCTTTGCTGGCTATGAACAAAATATCTCACAGAGCAACTAAAGTCTTGACCTGGGCTGTGTAAGAAAACTGGCAAGAATATTTGCCAGGGAGAGGAGAGGCTGCAAGCTCTATCTGATTTTGTTTCTCTCTACCTTGAGCAAGTGCTCAAGACCCAGAAACCAACTCATTGCAACTTAGAGGGGTGTGGAAGAGGGAAGGATTTCTTTGTATTGCTGCAAAGGGTAAGGTAGTTACTGCCTGGTGAAGTAAGTAGGCTGGCTGTAGTTTTAACAGTTGGAAGTGCATCCATTCACACTTCAGTATGATTTGCCCAGAAATACTGTCTCAGATGAAAAAAAAAAAACAACTGTGTGGGCACAGCTGAGAAGGCTCTCAGAGCATGAAATAACTGAGCCTAAGGGGGTCTTCCTCTTTCTTAAGGGCTTGGATTTGATGTGTGCCATAGGGCTGACCTTGCACCAGCAGCAGTGATGAGATTTAATGGGATAATAAGTGCATATGTGCTTCCAGCATCTGGCTGGTTTCAGCCTGGTTCTTGTAGTTATTGTAGAGCACTGAAGGAACAGTGATGAGAAGGGTCTGTTACCTTTTACTCCAGGGTTAACTTCTGGCATTTAGTTACCTATGAGATTTGGAGAAGTCTGCAGGGTCACTGTGAAGTTATAGAACCAGCTGCATTAATTTAAAGACAGATGTTACTCAGGCCTGTTTTGTAGATGTGAACAGTTTGAGTAATGAGCTTTAAAGACTGACTGTAAACAGGCAGCCAGCTGTGCTGGAAATGAGTGCATTTGATACAGGCTTTCTGCAGCCCCCAAAACAGAACTAGTTTCATTTTGTGGAGGTGTTATATGTAAAGTGTTATTTATGCTGCTGAACTCTTTGTGGCTCTGAAGACTTCTTACATTACTATTCTGTGTATCCCAAAGACTACTGCCCTTACATCAAGGGAAGTAAAAAGGAAAGCTGGAAGCTGTGGAAAGGTGATGACTGCACACCTGATGTTAAAGAAGGCTTCTTAAAACTGTTTCTGGAATGGGACTTTCAGCTACATCTGTTCCTGTTGTCTTCCTTGCAGGGTTTTTTTGATATTCCTGTTGATAATTTATATGCCGAGCCTGCTGTACTGAAATGGATCAAAGAGAATATTCCAGAGTGGAAGAACTGCACCATTGTTTCACCGGATGCTGGCGGAGCCAAGAGGTGAGCTGTCAGACAGGTAGCTTGAGATGCTTCTGTGTCTACTTCAATTCCTAAAAATACTTGTGACCCTGTTTTTAAAACATGTTCCTTTTGTCAGTCTGCCTTCTCTTAGGCAGTCTGGGACAGCTGGTGAAGAGTGGTCAGATATTCTTCCTAAGGAATGTTAGAAGGTTTCTTAGGCTACATGGAGCATTAATAGCTTCTAGAATCATAGCTGCATAGGTAGGAATTGCACAACAGCTACGTCCCTTGGAGTAAACCAGTTTGTACAAGGACATTTATGCCAATTGAAGGAGGAAATAGTGTAGCTTACACCCCTATGCCATGGCAAGCTTACTGCTAATGATTAGTGATACATTTTTATACAGGCTGCTTTCTTTGCAGAATTAAACTTAGTCTATTGAAGCTTTTTCTTACTTTATTACCCTGGATTTGACTATCTAGCTGTGATTTAAGCCTGCTGCCACTCTTCATCTTCCCTGAGAATGAGGAAGATAGATGGTTCCTTTCCAAAAAACAGCAACATATGCACATTTCTATTTTGATAGCCTGACAAATCTCCCATCTCCTGCAGACAAACATGCCAGTTTGTGGGCAGCTCAGAACGTTCTCAGGTGCTTTTTAGGAGAAACTAGGCTGTTCTGATGCTTCTGTCTGAAGGCTACATGTGAACAGTAAAGGGACACAGCTGTATTCTTTAGTCCAGGGCTGTCACACCAAAATGTTGATGTGTGCTGATCTGACTCATACGCCTCATAATGTTTTAAGTGATGTGTTACAAGCAGCCAAGAGACACTGACACTGTAGGTCACTGTAAGTCTTCTGTAGCTCAGCTGTGGTCCATGGATTGGGCAAGGCCTTCTGTATATTCAGCTATTTCTGTAATTTTTTGCATAACACTGTATATGAAGTGCCAAACCAGCCAGATATAATCTGACTCATGAAAATATCTTCTCAAAAGCCTCTTACACTGAAACGTGTCGATCTTGGCTGGTGCAGTATTTTATGGGGATATGCAAAGCCAAATATTCAGTTTAGTTTAACAGTCTTGTGTAGGACCCGCTAGGATGATAAGTCTGATTTAGTGGGGCTAAAAGTCTACTTACTTCGAGTGTAAAATTTCTTAGGGGAATGTGTGTTTTACTCCTTCCACTCTTAATGCTTTTAAACTCTTTACAATTCATTGGAATCAATATATAAAATTAAGATCCCTCTAGTAAGGTTTTTCTACAGTGACTTTAATGGAAATAAATGTGAGGCAGTGTGTTTGAATTTCCTGGCTGTGTAATCCTGTCACAGTCGTGCCAGTGCTTGTGTGCATGATGATTGAGTGCTCACAAGTGTGACAGTAAAGACCTGTCACAGCACAACTTAAGCCTTTCCAGTGTAGTGTTACAAAGATGACAACTTTCCAAATGTTTGGATCACTTCAAGTTTGCTGACCTTGCTGGTTAAGGTTTGTTTTCATCTTAATGCAAATTAGTTTATAGTGGTCATGGTGAAAGATGAGACCTATTTGTTGTCACTGCGAGAGATTAGATCAGAGGTTGTAGTTTAGATGCTTGAAGGGAAACTGAGGTGGCAGAGTGCCTTTTATTAATTGCTTGGGAGCAGTAGCAGATGTGGTGACAGCTCCTCTTAGTGCAGTGTGCTTGATATTGAAAGAGCTTTGAAGCTGCTGTGTGGAGTTAAGTGTTGTTTGGAAACTCTTGTCTCTTCAGAGTGACCTCCATTGCAGATCGGTTGAATGTAGACTTTGCCCTCATTCACAAGGAGCGCAAGAAGGCCAACGAGGTCGATCGCATGGTGCTGGTGGGGGACGTCAAGGACAGAGTGGCCATCCTGGTAGATGACATGGCAGACACATGTGGCACCATCTGCCATGCTGCAGACAAGTGAGTGGGGCTGACTGCTAACCCAGGAACCTGCTCTCAGTGAACACTGGATAATAGGTTAAGCAAATTATTTGCATGACAAGTTTCACAAGGCTTATGCAGTTTCTTGATTATTCATGTCATACGAAATAAGGGAAAAAAAACAGTGGAAGTTCTCACAGTGGGAATAGGTAGAAGACCATAGTATCTTTTTATTTTCCTGCGTTGAAAATGGACCATCACTGACCATACCAGGTGGAACTAAGTGTTGTCTGGTCCATCAGCTGATTTTGTAATAGAAATAAACTTTTCAGACTTTGATATCATTCATGCCTTTTACATGAGAAGCACCAACATATGCAACATGGTTAACCGTTAAATATAATATTAAATATTAGCACAGTATTTCATACTGTATTAAATACAGTATTAAAGTATTAACACAGTATTAAATATCTGCTGCCTTGTGTAAGCAAAAATTACAGAAGGTGATTTGTATGATCTGTTACAAATATTCCACAGCTAAGAACAATGGGGTTTTTTCAGTGTGTGCTTTGCCTTTGGTGGATTTCATGGTACTTGTAAAACTGGTTTTCTTCCCAGTCAATAGAGAAGGGGGAATGAAAGGTAGCCTGTTCCCTGAGCACATGGTGCTGTCTCCTGTCATGCTTACCATGCGCCCTGCACTAATGTCAGCTCAACTCTTGCTGAGAATTACTCATCCTCCTCCTCTACTCCCCCCCCATTGCAGGCTCGTGTCAGCTGGAGCCACCAAAGTTTATGCCATCTTAACTCATGGGATCTTTTCTGGGCCAGCAATTTCCCGGATCAACAATGCCTGTTTTGAGGCAGTTGTAGTCACAAACACAATACCCCAGGAGGACAAAATGAAGCAGTGCCCTAAAATCCAGGTGAGCACCTATTTTCTGTCACTCCTGGGGGGTGATAGCCTTGTCTGTTGACCTGTTGGGGTGAAAATCCCACAATACTGTGTAGTGCTGACAGTGATTCTGTTGGTACTGCCGTCAGTGTTGCCTAGTTCTCTTGGCCCTAATGCTGTGGGGTAATAGACATGTTGCACTGATACAAAGCAGCTTCTGTTCCAGCTCATCTCAAACAGTTCATTAAAAGGATTTTTTTTCAGGGATTGTTTCACCTAGATCAGGTGTCTGACTTAATGTGGCCATGATGGCAAGTAGTTGGATGCGTGCCCTTTGGAAGGGTGATGTACTGATGACATGCAGTGCTGAAAACATGCAGTGCTAAAACAGAGGTAGACAGGAACTTCTGATATTGGTACCGACAGCTTAGTTGTGTATCTGTTGCTTTATGCCCAGCCTTTGCCATCCATGTGAAAGCTAAAAGCTGATAATGAGCCCCAGAATCTGCTGTTCAGCCAGTTCTCAATCCACTCATCCAGTGTACCCTTCTTTGAGTTTGCCTGTGAGGATTTCATGACGGTGTCAGAAGCCTTGCTGAAGTTGTTCCCCCTGCACCCATCCCAGGTAGTTGCTTCCTCATAGAAAGTGATCAGATTGGTCAGGCATGCTTTGTCTTTGGTGAATCCATGCTGGCCATTCCTGATCGTGTTCTTGTCATCCATGTCCATAGAGATGGCCTCCAGAATGAAGTGCTCTGTCCCCTGTCCAGGGATTGATGTGTGGCTGAGTGGCCAGCAATTCCTGGGTTGTCTTTGCTTTCTTCCAGTTCTCAGGCACCTCTGCTGATCTCCAGGACCTTTCAAAGTTGATCACAAATGCCTGGCTGGGATATCTGCCAGTTCTCTCAGTACTCATGAATGTATCCCATCAGGGCTCATGGACTTGTGGATATCAAGTCTGGCCAAGTGTCCTCTAACCCAGTCCTCTCAAAAGAAAAGTCTTCTTTCCAACATTCCCTTACCCCAGTCTCCTGCTTGTCAAAGACTGATGCAAAGAAGGTGCTCACTAACTGCCTTCTCTGCATCCTCTGTCACCAGGGTCCCCCCTTCCCTATAGTATCAGGCCCACATTATTCTCAAGTTTTCCCAAATAGATCAATAACAAAAAGAAAACATTGTTGTCCCTGGCATCCTTTGCCAGGTTTAATTCCAGATGGGCCTTGGCTTCACAGCACCAGTATCTAAGACACAGGCATTTGGAGTTCCGGCACCACTAACACTCAACCAATACGGTGGTATGAGTGTAGAAGCTTCACTGCTGCTGGTGAAAGGGAAACTGAACTGGTTGAATCTGCAGTCAATTTTGAGCTGCTTTTGGAAATATGTATAAGCTGATGGCAAGCTGCTGTTGGGTTGCATTTCTTTCAGCACTAACTTCTGAATGATATGTTTAGAAGTCCTGCGACATCTAAAACATTTCTGGTGCTTCACCTTCCAGGTTCCACACTGGTGTAGGCAAAATGTTAAACTGGCAACCTCAGTGTAAATATCTGTAGCCAAAGACTGCAGTGGAGCAATTTTCCAGGCTCTCCTTTATTACCTCACATTTACACACTGTTGTCTAATGTTTGATGGTGAGGAACACAGAGCCAAAGGATTTGTCACAAGTCACAGGCTTTACTCTGCAGTTTGTTGATTTTTTTCTTCCCTTCAGAGACAAACTATCTAGAAGATAAAAAATATTTAATACGATTTTCACTTGGTTTCCTTAATGCACCATGAATATGGTGGTTTTTACTAGACTACATATATTGAAATGCTTTAGCTGTGGGGATTCAGAGCTGGGATTTGGCTGAGACTCGACTTTTCCTCCTGGTACCTGTCTGACCCCACCAGATGGAGCCAGCACAGCACCCGGGAGCTGAGCTTGCAGCACAGAAGCTTCATCTCTGACTGCTGGCAGCAGTGGTAAAACCTCTTGGCTCAGAGGAAGTGATTTCATTTTGATTTAGACCACCCTAACTTCTTTGCACAAAGTGAATAGGAGAGTTCTGTGGTAAACAGACTGAGCCTAGGGAGTCTGAGCAAAGCAAGATGATAGTAGACTGTAACTCTGACAGACCAACTAGAATATTTGTGGTGATTTTTGTAGGGTATCTTTAGGCTTATATATAACTAAATCCTAATCCTGTGTAGAAGTAATTTGTCTGCATCTGGCATGCTGTAAATGTGGGTGATGAGTTTATTCTTTAGGTTCTCCTGACTTCCCAGCCGTTCTTTCAGGCTTGATGCCTTTTCTCAATGGCACTGATGCATCTTTCTTCCCTTCCAGGTGATTGACATCTCAATGATCCTTGCGGAGGCCATCAGGAGGACTCATAATGGGGAATCTGTTTCCTACCTATTCAGCCATGTCCCTTTATAACAACAGATGTCAGCTGCTGCTTGTATGGCTTTTTTTTTTTAAACCAAAAGTTATTCAGCTTGTTGTAAAGTTCAGTAGAAGACTCTGCTTGTTCCAGTGCAGTTCTCCACAGCTCCTGCTTAAGTCAGGCTTACTGGCTCTGTTCCCAACACTGGGAGGCTGGAGGGGGAAAGCTCATCTCTGTAACAGCCAACTCTACCAGCACCTCTGTGCATGGAGCTGATCAGTAGCACTGACTAAATTCTGCAGGTCTGTGGAGAGCAGGACTGACACATGGCTAATTGCCACAATTATTTTGAGGGAGGGAGGGAGAGGGTTTGTCTGTGGGCAGGGTTAGATGATCTGGCATGTGCACCCTAAATTGGGAAGTAGAACTCCCTAGGACACGTTGATCTGGATCTACAGCAAGAGCCCAAGAGACTGCTGGCTGTCTTACCACTCTGTACCTGACAGGGCCCTTGGAGAGTGCTGGGGAGGCTTGTGTCTTGGCCAAGCTTGACCCTTGGTGAAGCCCTGGGAGACACCTAAGAGGTGCTTCTGCTCCAGCTTCCTCCCATGAAGGGAGATCAGTGTAGCTTGTAAACTTGAATTTCTCTTAATTGTTGATGAAACTAAATGCCCTTTAGTGTGCTACACAGCAAAGTGAGGGTGAGAGCAGAGTCTGTGCAGTGCTGTGTTAGCTTAGTAGGGAACGTGCATCCTGGAGAAGTGTTCCTTTCCAAAAACTCTGACATAGAGAACTTGAGGTGGTTGTGTGCTTTGGTTTCTAGTGCAGGCTAAAACCAGCTTCTCAATTTCACAGCTTCCTGTTAGCCTTGCTAGCTAACTAGAGGACTGCTGTCATGTACTGCAGCTGCACCTTGATCTTCTGTGCAACCCCCGGCCGTTTTTTTTGTCAGTACAGTAGTAATCAGAATCTTTTTATCCAACAGCAGCAGGGTTGTTGCATCTAGCAAGTGCCTGCTCAGATGCTGGGGTGACCTGAAACACAACAGCTTTGTGTCCAGCTGGCTCAGCCTCTCATTCATTGCCTGTTACAGTCCTGTTATCCTGGAAGTTACTGACACATTGTCCTCCTCATTGTCTGCTTTTCCTTGAAAGTGTTCCTTCTTGTGAAATACCTTAAGCCAAGGAGCACTGTAGGTTGCAGGACAATAAAAGGAAGGAAGGAACCTTTGGAGTGAGTCTGATGCTTCTCAGGAGTGTTTATGGCAATGGGTTGAAGAGGCTGGTGATACATAATACTGGGAAAACTTCAGATTTAACACCAACCTGACAGGCCACAATGTGCCTGAAAGAAAAATACCAAAACTGGAGCTGGCTGAGGCTCTTGGATGTAGTAAATATCATCTGAAACTTGAATACTTAGAAAATGTACCAGACAAGTCGTAAGGTAAACTGCTAAGTCTCTCTTGAACTCTTACGGTTTATAGACCAAACTGTTTTATTCTGGTTTTCTTTGGGGTTTTGTTTTGGGGTTTTGTTGGGTTTTTTTTTTTTTTTTTTTTTTTTTATAAGCACTCCTCTTTTATTTGTTTTTGAGCTGGAGGAAGGGAAAAAGGGAAAAGAAGGAACTTGAAATTACTTTCTAGAGTAACCAGCATGGCTTTGAGAGGCTGGGGTATAAGTGGAACTAACTGAAAGATGTGGTTAAAATCTAGGGGAAGTACTTCTTTAGTTGTGCCTTTTACTGAAGATTTCTCTCCCTTCCTAAACTCCTGTCCTGTGGCAACGTTAACACTTCTATTAGTGTAGAGCTTTTCTTTTTGTATAAGAATTGGTGTTTGTCTGTAAACTGTGCATCTCTTGCTTCTTTGCTTTGCATCCTGCACTGAACTCTCCTGAGAGTCTGTGATCCCACCTCCTGTATGGGAGCCCCTGCTGCCATCCTGCTGCTGCTCTGAGAGCCAAAAGCCAAGACATCAGAGCAGTGCTGGGAGAATTTTCAGCAGCATTTGTGTTTAAAGTTAAGACCTGATGAAGGAATTAAACTTTTATTTAAAAACCACGGCCTCTGCCTGTAAGTGCTTCTAAATATCTTAAGTGACATGAATCTTCTGAGTTGGGTCATTTTAAGGGCAGATCATGAAGTAATTTTATTTAGAAGGGACCTTGGAAGATCATCTGGTTTAACCTTTGTGCATGTGGCCAGCTGTGAGGTTCAGCTTGGCTCTGCTCACATTGCATGGAAGGAAAAGCATGGGACCAAGTACTGAGCAATTGCTTTTGTCCATTTTTGATTTCCTGGACTTAATTGTTAGAGGTGATAGTGCAGCTTCTCTAGTACTGTTCAATTATGTATCTGAGCAGATTTGTTCACATCATGTTCAGGTGGGGGAAGCTTGAATATTTTAACAAGTACAAATGAATTTCTAAGTGTCTAGTACAAAGCTGATGATCAGAGACAGTAGGATTATGTCCTGACTAAACCCTGATCCTTTCTCATTTTGTGTTGCAGATGGGAAAGTGTAAATGAACTCAGAAGGATGAGATAGTAGGTCTAGAGAAAGGCCCTTGGCATTACAAATAGACATCCAGGCCTAGAGTGAGCATGACTGCAGCCTCAGGCGGACATTTACTGAGGATCACAGTTGTCCATCTATTAAAATGTCTTGCAGTACTGGCCAGTGAATAAGTGAAAAAAAATGGGGGGGTGGGTTCTGTGGGTCTCGTAAGGATTACTTAGCATATTTCACCTTCCTTTGGTTAAGAGAACAGCTTTACAGCCATTTGTACACAGGAGACCATTGCTATTAGTGAATATATAATGTTTTCTTAGTTACTTTAAAGAAACCAGGGTTTTGAGTTAGGAGAGGGTACAGACTTACTATGCTGTATGATGTTGTAGCTCTTAAAAAGCATGGGAGATACCTCCTTGAGTTCTCATACCCCTGTAAAGTTACTCTGCTCTGAAACCTTCAGATCAGAAGGGATGATGGAGACTTCACCGAAGTCTGAAGGTGAGCTGTGGGGTGTCTTAGGTTTTTCTCACAGCTGCCTGAGTTACTACTGTACAAATTAAGTTATATCCAGGAGAAAATCTCAACCGAGTCGTTTGCTGTGCTCCTGCAGTTGGAGGTCTGGAGGAGCAGGATAGAGCTCCAGCAGCTCCCTCTGCCACAGGCACAGGCAGAGTGTGAGGTATTGGTGCCGGTAGCCATCATGTGCCTGCCGGCTGTTAATTTACAGGAACAAGGAACACATCAATCACAAGTCCTGTATCAGCCCCACTAACCTGCCTGGGTACCTGAAACTAACGCACAGGGTGGGAGCTGAGTTTACCAGGTGTTCCTTGCAGGTAGCAGGATGGGTCCACTACTTAGAGCACAATAAGACACATCTCAAAATAATTTGCTGGCACCTCCCTCCTGCCTTGCTGATGTAAGGAGGTCTCCTGGAGCTGGTGTTTCTGTCATCTAAAGAAAGCAGCACCTTGTCTTGCTGCTGTAGCACAAGGGGAAAATGGTGTTAGCAAGCCCTTCGGTAAACTGCAGCAACATCCACAGGAGGAATGAGCCTTCCTGTAAGACACAATAGCCCCAGTATGCTGCTACCTTTCTGGGGCTCTGTTCTGCCCTGATGGCTGTGAAGGGGTTGGCAGGAGGCTGGGGTGAAAATGGGAGAAAGTGCTCTCATCCTTGGGAGTGGCTCAGCCTGCCAGCTGTCATGGTGGTGCCCTGCAGGCAGATGGGTCCGGAGGCTGAGAAAAACCTCAGACCAGAGAAAGCTTCCTGACTACTTCCTGTACAGGAGAATAAGGCATTCCTGGAAATGGCTGTCAGGGAGGCTGTATCAGCTCTGGCAGCCTTGTTCTGTGCAAGATTTAAAACCCATCTCTAATGGATGGCAGTCAGTCTGTGCTATTTCAGGTCAGGGCTGTTTTTGCTTTCTCCCTATCTGTTGATGTCTCAGTTCTTTTGTTACAAATTATTGAAAGCAGAAATGCCAAAAGCCGTAAGAAAGAAGCTGGTTGTACAGTTACAGGAGGCTTTGCTAATTTGTTGGAGGAAAAGCTCTTGCGGGGTTATAAGCTCCTTGTTCTTTGTGCAAGATGGGTTTTAGCAGCTCCCCAGCAGCAGCCCCACCTCTCCCCTGCTGGCAGTGCACAGGGTTGGCTTTAAAGCTGCTCTGGCCGTGGTTTGTACGAGTGTGGTGGTGCCTGTTTAGCTTGAGGAAGGGGGAGTTTCCTTTCCCCTGCCTTTGTGGCCACCGTTGTGGCTTTGTGCCCAGACAAAGACCCGGGGGTTACAAAGTGCTGCAGCATCAGAAGATACAACGAATTGCCCAGGGGCTGTGCCTTGCTAGTGCCGATTGCAGCTGGTTTGCTGAGGGGCTGGGAGGATGGTGCGCTGGTTTTTGGGTGCAGCTGGTGCTGCCGAGGGGCTGTGCACAGGCAGGGTGGGGATCAGGTTCTTTCACACTCGCCGCCTACCAGGGACAAAAGCTACATCAGGCTGCAGCATCCACAAAGGAGAAGCGTATGGAGAACAGGCAAGCAAAAGGGGAAGGTGAGCACCGCCAGAGAGTAAACACTTGTCTGACTATTTGCATGAAGGCAAAAAGGATTTCATGTGTTCATTTTGAAACTGAATGGATGTTTTGGTTCTCACTGTGCAGGAGAGATGAGCCTTTTCTCTCACTGGGGCTGAGCTGTGTGATGCAGGCTCTGCAGGGTGGATTTGAAGTATGCTCTTGAAGGCAGCCCTGCCTGGGCTTGCAGCTCCAAACCTGGCCCTGCCAGGGGCTGCACCACCAAATCAGAGCTGCTCTGGGAGCATCCTGGCCTGGAGCTTTGCCTGCAGCCTCTCCCTCCCTCCCCCAGGCACAGGAATGGGAGGCTGCTTGCCATCCAGACTTCACTCAGAGGAGCAACCTGGCCTTAGATCTTCGCCTTTGCCTTTTCAGCATTTGCCAACTGTTGGCACATCTTGAATTCAGAGCCCATATTCTGGCTGGATCGAGAAGGTGCCTCAGGGTTTGCGGCAAAGGGCCACCTCCGGCCATGACCTGCTGTCGCTGGATAGCACCAGTCCCTCCTGCCAAGACGGCAGTCGTCTTGCTAAAGAACACAAAGCAAGCGTTCCCTCCGGATTGCTGGGGATTTTCTCTGCAAAATCTCCAGTAAGCCCTGAGCAAAACCCAGAGGCTGGCAGGCCAGGAGGAGGTGAAGGGGAGAACTGCTGCAGCAGAGCTGCTACCCCTTGGTGCTCTGTAACAGGTTTCTGTTCATCATGGCACCAAGATCTCTGCAGAAAGGCTTTGACAAGCTTCATTGCAGTCAAGATACTTTTTCTTTTGTCTCCTCCCCTTCCCCTCATTCCCTTCAGCACCTACCGGACCCTCCTGGCTCCCTACCTCTACCCTGGTGGCCAGCATGCAAGTGCCCCCCAGACTGCCACTATCCTTCCTGCTGGGATCAGATAGGCTGCCTGCACTGCCCCTTGGATTTTTCCCAACAAAGGTGTTTCTTCCACCTGGACACCAGCCCATTTGCACAGTTAGGGCTGCTCCCCAGGCTTGCTGCAGCCAAGCAGGAGCCTGTGAGTGTGGTCAGCTTCTTGTCCATCCATGTTGCTTCATTAGTGACCAGATCTCCCCAGGAAGCGCTGTGGCCAAAGACGGCATAGATATGAGCTGGGCAGTGGCCAGGCATCTCTCACAAGTGTGAGAATAGGGCGTGGGTTTTAGCCCAAGGCTTGCTTTATTCAAGTTCTGCTTCAGCAGCGGGAGCATTCCCGGATACACACGGGCCACAGCTGCCTCCGTTGCTGTGGGGCACCTGCTTCTGGTGGGGATGTTGAGGCTGGGACAGTGGCTTTGGAGTCATCTGGTCCCATGGGGCCAGTGTGCCCCTCACACCTGGCATCCAGGCGGGGCAGCAGGAACTGTGTCCGCGTGTGTGTTGTGAGGGGACGTTTGACCCTGTCCTCGGCCCCAGCGAGCCCGTCTCTCCCCGTCTCCCTCGCGCCCCCGTCGCGCGGCTCGGCGGGAACGGCCGCCCCCTGGCGGGCCACGCGCTTCTCGGCGGGTGGGCAGCCAATGGGCGCGCGGGCTGGGCGGCGGCCGGGGTATAAAGGCTCCGCCCCGCGGTGCGCACGCTCCACACTCACCTGGACACGCGAGGAGCGGCGTTGTTGTCGGTACCGACCGCGCGTCGCATCCAGCGCACATCGCATCCAGCGCACATCGCACCGTACAGCGCCGCAGGTACGGGCTGGGCCGCGGAGGGGGCTCCGCGCAGCGCTGCTGCGAGGAGGGCTCGCTGAGGCGCCCCGGGGCGGGGGCTGCGGGCGCGGCGGGTCCCGGGGGGACATGGCTGCCTGCTGCGGGGAGGGCTCCCCCGGCGTGTGGGGGCACCGACGGCCGCCCCGCACGGCTGCCCAGGCCTGGGGAGCGGCGCGGTGCCCGGGGCGGCGGCGCGCCCCGCCCTGCGCTATTGTCCGCCGCGGGGTCCGGGGCCCCCTTTGTCTTTCCGTCCCCATCCTTCGCCTGACTGCGGCGGGGGTCTCGCAGGCAAAATGTGCGACAAACCAGACCTCTCGGAGGTGGAGAAATTCGACAAGAAGAAGCTGAAGAAAACCAACACGGAGGAGAAAAACACGCTGCCCTCTAAGGAGAGTGAGTGCGGGGCCGAGGGCTGGCGGGGCGAGAGGCACGACCGGCGGGGCAGTGCCCTCGGAGGCATCCGGGGGAGAGGGGCGTTTTGGGGCGGCAGGGCTCTGGCCCGGGGAAAGCCACGGGCAGAGGTGTTTGTAGTCCGGGGCAGTGCGGGCTTGGGCGCCCGGAGAGGGCTGTTGCGCCAAACGGATTCCTCAGGGCATCACTTTCCTGCGGACAGACGCAAACAGGTGCATGCTCACATGTGGCTTGTCATCTTCTAACTTCACTGTTAAACCACCCCACTTGGGATCAAACCACGAAACTGGCCACCAGGGCCGCAATTAATCCACTGAAACCTTCTCCAGTGTGTGCTTCCAAAAAAAAGCACTAGAGACTAATGGGCCTCTATTCTCTTGCAGCTATTGAGCAGGAGAAGGAATGTGTGAAGTCTTCCTAGAGAGAGATTGCCTGGCAGGAAGAGCAACTACTCAATTATTTTTCTTTGAAATGAATCATGTGGGTTTTTTTAAATTTACATCACATACATGTATAGAAAACAGCTGTATCACCTAACACACTGTCCCACTTTGCTGGCAGCTTTGTGGGGAACAAAGCGTGGTCCTCTCAGTCCATCACTAGCCTGACCCGATGCCATCTCTTCTGCTCAGCTGCCTCCTGTGACAGCACTGATCTTGCTCTGATGCAGTGGGGAGATGAGCAAGGGCCATGGAAGCTTCTGGGCATAGACCCCTTCTGCCTGGGGAGTGGGGAACCTTTCTGGCCTCACCTCCAGCCTGGGTCTTACTTGCATATTCTTACTGACAGTGTTCTGTAGCCTCATTCACAGTTTTTTGTCTTCCTTGGGGGAAAAATGAGAAGTTTATTATAAAATAAAAAATTGTAATGATCTACCTATGGCTTGTGGCTTCTTCCCTGGCAAAGGTTCTGGCTGTGGCTTGGCTTGCCCTGGAGGGTGGGGAGGTCTCTACCCAGTGCTGCAGCAGTACTGGTTGTCAGAGGGCAATGTGGAGTGGTTCCCTGCAGGGCGAATCCAGCTTGGTGTTTGCTTGGGGATTGGTGCCAGGGGGAACTGGGAGCATTGCTGGAATGATCATGGCCACTGTGCTCTACCACCATTGTGGGTTCTTGGTGCATCTAAAAGCAGAGGCTAACCTGTGTCTTGCTGCCCATGTGAAGGCCAAGCTTCCTGCCTTGGGAAAACTTGGTGTCCCCTGCCTGAAACCTTATGGAGCTGGGCTGATGCCTTGTCAGCATGGCTGGAGGTGCTGGCCTGGGTTCCTGTTGACGTGGTGGCCAGGACAGCTCTGCCCACCCAGTTCTTGGTGCACAATTCTCCCGTCACTGCATGGCACTACCCTTTCGTTCCCCTTGAGCCAACCTCCACCCCTACCCTTGACTGAAAGTGGGTTTTGCAGCCCTGTAAGGATGCATTTGAATGCAGTATAGCCCTTGAGTACCCTGAGCTGTGCCTTGCAGGGGTGGAGATCCCTGGGTCCTGCAGTTGGCCGCCAGCACAGTGTGGGTGAGCTCTGACACTGCCTCCAGGTTTATGCTGAGGTTTTCTGGCTACTGCCAGGACTTCCTCACCTCCACCTGGCCTGCAGGGGCACTGAACACACCAGGCCACTTATGGAGGAGGTGGAGGCAGACTAGCCAAAACTTGCCAGCTAACAGTTTTGGTCAGTGTTCCTAATGATCCTGGTCAGCTGGGGACAAACATGGGGCTATTGCACCTGTCTGGACATGGCGCCTATCTGCCTGGTACCTCCACCCACACTGCTTGCCAAGGACTGCAAATAACACTGCCTGCGTGGTTTCCACTGCCTCTGCCCCTTAAAAAGCATAATTGAAAGAGCTTCAGGTAAGGGTTTGGTGTTTGTGTGCTGTCAGGGCAGTGTGTGGGGTTTTCCATGGGGTGAGGGCAGTGGGGAGCAATGCAGAGGCTGCTGCTAGGTTGAGCACTGGGAAGCCCAGCACATGCCAGGGTGGCTATGCCCCTTCAGCATCCTGAGTCCCAGGACAGAACCATATCCCAGACACGAGAAGCTTTTCCCAGTGCCAACAGCCAGGGTAGTAGTTTGTCAGGGTGACAGTGTGTCCCTGTTCAGGGTGGTTTATCTCATGGCGAAGGGGCAGGCAGGTAAAGCCAGCCTGAGCCCTTTCTTCATTTCTGAGACCCAGGTGCTGAGTTGAAATTTTGGGATGGAAACACAAAGTGGCAGTGCTGATCTCTCCTCTTCATTGCTGCTTTTGGGGATAGGGAGATCTCAGCAGCTACCGAGAACACCTTGGCTGCTCCTGACACCACCCTGGTGCCATTCCCTGCTATGTGCTGCAATGGGCCCCTCTGCAGGCATGGAAAAGCACCAGGGTACTTATCTCTCCCTGAGTCACATGGACGTCTGCAAGGCCACAGCAGGAGTGTCCCTTATGGCACCATTGTTCTTACAATAACTTCCCCCTCACCCTGTGCTGTGCACACAGGCAGCCCAGAGCCTGCCAGGGGTGCTGGGCACCCCAATCCTACAGAGCCAGTTAGTTTGCCAGGGCTGTGCATTGCTCCATGTGGCAGGGGGGCTGGTGCCAGAAGCTCGTGGTGCTCCAGCATTGACCCAGAGTCTGTGGAAGCAGCCCATGGGATCTCCATGCAACCTGGGGAGTCAGAGAGGTGTTGATACATCTGGGTTTGGGTGGCTTTTTCACTGCAGCCAACCTGGGCGTGTAGCAATACACATTTAGACATGGGGTTAAGCTCTGATACAGCATGGTCTGTGCCCCAAGGAAGTCACCCCAGGGGCTGGTAGTCCTAGCCCGTACCCAGGGACATCAGTTGGGGGAGCTGGGAGCAGCTCCCCAGCAAACACATCTCCATGTATTTTATGTCTGGTGTCCTGTGTTCACCTAAAATGAGGACAGTCCAGGCACTTCTCCCAACCACAACCCTGCCAGAATGGTGCACAAGAAGTACCAGAACACATTGCCTAAATGCCCTATCTATATACCTAAATGCCCTATCCTCTGAAGAGTTACCTATTTTGCTAGCCAGTGTCCAAAATGTTCTTGTTGCCAGCAGAGTGTGAGCCAGTAAGGGGAGAACCATTACAGAAAAGCCTTTTATATCAGCACGTTCCCTCCCTATCCCAGACCTTCACCTTTTTACCCTGGCACACATGGGCCCACAGCTGCCAGGGGTGTGGAAGGCCAGGACACCTGCCAGACTGATGTCCCCTAGAAATGTGGTGGCTTGAGCAGCATGGACTGCCCTAGCAGGCACTCACCCACAGAGGATACCATCCCAGGAGCTGGGCCTTCCTGGCAGGACTATATGAGCCTTTCCTCACTGGGCACCAGGTGAGTTACTCACATCAGCCCCTCTTGGCAATGCCAGGAGAATATAATCCATGCCTCTCCCATCCAGGGCCAATCCTGCTGCTTCTGGGCGGTTTCCTCCCATGCTCAACGAGATGGTGAGCTGTGGCCTCACTGCAGAGGAGGGAGAAGGCTGAGTCACCATCAGGAGGAATTTGGGCAAATACCTGGCGACCAGAAGCATGAGGTGAATTCAGATCAGGGCTTGTGGCTGAGATGGGTGTCTGCCTGTGCCACGGCTCCATCCCCTGTGACTCAGACAGGAGAGGATTTGGCCCCACACACATGTGGAGGGTCCTAACCCCATCTCTGGCAGGAGGTGCCTGAGTCAGCCTGTACATGGCCCTGTACTGGGCTTCCCTGTGCCCCACAGCTTCCTGCCAGTCTGTGGCACCTTCCTCATGTCCTGCAGCACCACGCTGGTTTGTAGCACAACTCACCCAGGGCAAGGGAGGCTTTTGCACTCTGGCAGCCAGGGTTTTCCCTTTGCCACTTACCATCTGGTGTCCCCCAGAACCGCAGCAGAAAGTGGTGAGAGACAAGAGGTGTCAGTGATCAAGGCCTAAGGCAGCTCCTGGGTGGCAGGAAACTGCTAACCTCAACCTGAACATTGGATGGTCCAAGCAAACCTCCTTCAGCAGGTGTATGTTTGGCACCAGAGCAAACAGGGTAAGGCAAAGCCATGCTGGACAGACTGGTGAATGCTGCAGCTCCCCAGTGGGTGGATCCTGCCCACCCTCACTCCCCTGTTCCCTGCATCCCCGGGGAAAACATGTCACCACCTCTATGTCACTTAGGTTGGCCTTTTCCTGCCAGGCCTCTGCTGCCTGCACAGGGACATTGCCAAGCACAGAGCTCAAACCACCTCCTGGTGGCTGAGGTTGAGATGGGAAGCAAGGGGCAGCAAGCATGTGCTGCCCTGGGAAACCTCTGCTGGGAGTGCTTGGGGAGGATCTGTACATGGGGATAGTTAAAGAGGACAGCATGTGGCTGTGAAAGAGGAAGGCAGAAGAGAAGCAATAGTGGGGAAATGAAAGTGTTGTGTGGGCTAGTGACCACAGTCCTTTGGCAAAGGTGTTGATAGTAGACCACCATGGTGTGCGAGAGTTGCGTGTGATGGGGCCACTTGGTGACATGGGAAGGATGGACAGACAAGCTGTCCACATCCTGTGGTGGGGAAGAGTGCTGTGCTGAAGAAGCCCCATGGCCATGGGGATGGAACACCACGGTCCCTTTGCACTCACAAAGGCACCCACACAGCAAGCCAGAAATCCTTGGACACCTGTACTGGGAAACTGGCCTGTGGGCTGCACACACTCAGCATAACCCAACACCTTCCCCAGCAGTGCAAAAGTTATTGCTGCTCTTGAAATAATGCCCTGGAGGTCAGGTTTACCGGCAGGAGCTTTCTCATCCTGTGCCAAGGAGGGTTCAGCATGAGCAGTGAGGAACCGGGAGCACGGAGAGCCTCCCGCTCAGGACCAGGCTCCTGCTAGCGCCTGGCTCCAAACAAAGCCGGGAAGTCAGGCACGGAGCGCCCCTGCAGCCCCGCGCTGCCCGCATTTGGGGGCTGTGGCCGGCCGGAGCGCGGGGGGAGCAGCGGGGCCATGCGCTTTGGCCGGGCGACACGCGCGCTGCTGGCGCCGGGGATGCCGAGCTCTTCGGGGGCTGCCAGCCCGCGCCCGACAGCGGCCGGAACTCAGTGCTCCCTTCTGGCCCCTCCGGCTGCATTCTGCAGATTCCCGCGGGCCTGAGGGGCCGTGCCCGGAGCTGCGGCAGCATGTGCTGCTGCGGGAACGCGGCTCCGGTGTCCGCGGCAGCGCCCGCACCTGCACCCGAGCCGGGGCAGCTGACGGAGCAGAGGAGCGCTTTATTTTAGGAAGCAGCTGGCTCACACAGAAGACATTGTTTATCATTTTTCTTGCCTCTGGTGTTTTATTACAAAGGATTATGGCATGAAAAGCCATTTTGTTTCCCTGGTCCCAGTGCATAGCCCCGTCTCCATGATTTATTCTTCTCCATAGGTAACAGCTGGGGTGACATTCCAGGAAGTGGAGGGAAAAATAAGGTGGGGTCTCAAACTCATGGCAGTGATGGCAACAGGGATGCACCCAATGCCCAAGTCATGGCACAGCAATCAGGAGTTTGCCAGGGTTGTGTGAGACTGCTCATGCACCTTCATCATGTGAGGGGTGGAAAAACAAAATCAAAGCCTTTCCACATGGGTAAGAAAATGTCATCTCGCTCTGGACAGGGCAGAGATCAGGGTCCTCTCCTGGGACACTGCTGTCCCCAAGCCTGTGTGTCCCACTGCCAGTACTGGTGGCATCCGTGGTATCACAGCCCCAAACCTGCCTGGATTATCCTGCCTGGGAATTTCCTGCTGCCCATAGGGAATCTGAGGTCAGGCTGGGCACAGCATAGTGCAGGGTATGAGCTCAGCACAGTGGACGGGGTGCAGGGTACAAACTGGGGGGGTCAGCTTGGGAATATGATCCTTTCCCACTCCCCCCAGAATCACCTTCAGGCAGGGCAGAGGCACCTCCAGAGCGCAGCAGGAGCAGCTTCTCTCAGTCCCTCTGTCCAGGTACTTTCCTTAAAAAGCAACAGCCAGGATACCTGTGCACCCTCCTCTGTCCCTGCTGCCATGTGCCTTTCCTGTGGACCCCCGAGAAGAGTCCGTGGCAGCACAGGCTGAATTCCCCTCTGCCCAGCTCCGAGCCAGTGCCTGACAGGTTCCTCCGTAGTTTTCCAGGAACGAGCTCCGGAGCCATGGGCAGCAGATAAGCATGTTGCAACAGATGCCTTGTGTTGTCTCCCAAAGGCCCATCCTGTCTATGCACTTATATCAGGGTAGAACTATGTCTGGCGCTGCCTGCTCCACCACCTTGTCATTTAACATGTCACTAAAAACGAGCCAAGGGGTTCTGGGGAAGAGCTGGGGATGGGCGGGGAGGTGAGGGCAGTGGTGCGTGGCTCAGCCACTGCCAAGCCTGTGGTTGTGCTGAAGCTGGGACAAGCCCCTGCCTGCAGTGTTGTGTCTGAGAGGCAGCTCTGCAGCCCAGGCATGTCCCCCTCCCTGCTGACTCAGACCAGCTCATGAAAACAACACAGGTCACTCCTTTAGGGCAGGTTGAGATGTGTGGGGTAGAGGGGGATGAATGATGGGGTCTTCGCCAGGTTTGCTCTACCTATGGAGCTCCTTCCTGGGGAGATAAATGGATGATGGGGTACCTGGCAACCTGCTCAGAGCTGTAGGCTCAGTGAAAATGGGGGTGGCCAAGGCTAGGGGTGGCAGGACTGCTCAGGGGGTTCCTGTGCTGGAAGTGTTTCAGGAGAAGATGCCACAGGCTGGAGCTGCTGCCGGATACACGCCTTGGAGAAGCAGCTGCAGAGCTGTGCACCAGGGCTGGAACAAAGGCAGAGGCCCAAGCCCCAGCTGCAGCAAGATACGTGTGATGAATTAATCGGGGCATGAGCTGGCAGCATTGTGTGACCACGGGCTGGCAGGGGGTTGAAGCTGGATCAGGGCTCCTCACCTTGGCACTAGATTCCTGTTGTTCACCCTAACTCTCAGAGTTGGCAGTGAGAGCCAAGCAGCTGCACATGTGGTGCAGCCTCTCTAGGCAGGGATGCAGCTGAGCCAGGGGAGTAAAAACTCTCATGCTGAAGGAGCCCTACACCCTAAGGAGTCCCTGCCCCAGTGCAGTGCCCACAGCCCTGGTACTGCTCACCCAGCACGTGGCTCCCTGGGCCATGTCCCCATCTCCAGACAAATTCCCCTGGTGCCCAGGACCCACAGGCAAGGTCCCATCCTGCCCATTGGGCCTGGGGAGTGCTGCTCTCAGCAGCTTCCCACCAGCACAAGGTCATGCCCAGATAAGCCCATTCTTTAACTTGTGTGTGCTTTAGTCACAGGAGTTACTAAGTAGGCAGCTCCTGTTGGGTCACAGTGTTTGTTGGCTGCATTTCTTATCTCTTTACTTTTCTGAGCTTTGGGAACGTGTTAGTACAAACCATGGCTCTGTGCTTTGCCCTGGCACTGATGGCCTTGCTCTGCTGGGGAAGCTGCCTTGTGGAGAGGATCAGGGAATCTACCTCCCTCTCCTTACCCAGGGTTGATGTGGGTGGCTTTATTGTGCAGGCTCACGAGGTCCCTGCTTACCCTTACATGGGCTGTTAAAAACTATGAATTAACAACTGGGGGTTTGTGGCAGCAATTTACAGTCTCTGCAGGCAGCTTCTCTCAAGTGTGAGGGCAAGATATCTATTCAGGGAAGATCTTGTAAACTACTCAGGAAAATGAACCAGCACAGGTGAACGCATCCAGCACCTGAGAGCATTAAGTGGTGCATGGTGCTCATCTACAGTGATCTAGACAATGATGATGTCTCCAGAGATCCAGAGGGTGTTCTGTGCACACAAGCTGTGTGGAGGAAAGTGATTCAGAGTGCTCCAGTGTCGTTATGGCAGCTTGGCTGCAATGTCTTGTCCAGATATTAAAACATTATCTGTGGAGAAAACACCTTCTTGGCTCCAGAACTTTGATATCTGTCCCCTCTCATCCCTATAAGCCAGTGCTTTGGCTGTCAGGGGACCCCAAGAAATCAGTCCCCTCCTGCCCTGGTCAGAGGGAGAGTGAGGCCCATATGAATTTGGTGTACTCTGTTTATTCTTGCCTGAGCAGGGAAGAACAACAAGCAGTGGGATGGTGAACCCAGCTTTAAGCAGAAAGGCCATGTATGAGATGTGAGAGGGAAGAAAGCTGTTAAGAGGAGAAAATTCCAAGAAGGCTGCCAATATAATTACTGTAGAGACACAAGGCAACCATCTTTCAGAGCAACCACTACAAGTGCTTAAGAACTACTTCCCAGAAAGCAGACATCATCTGTTGATGGGAAATAGAGAATAAATCCTTTGCTTTCCTTAACTTCTGCATGCAGCTTTTGCTTTTGCTTTATTGATCTGTCTTTATCTTGACCCA